>OX941084.1:35450000-40250000 GCA_954870635.1 Arctium minus
TGGTAATGTACCATCTTGGTGGGTATTTACACATAGAGAATGTTTTGTGATTCAATCACTAGAGTGCTATAGTTCTGGGATTGACACAATACAAAACATGAATGAAATAACTCATATTTATTTAGCACCCTTCCTGAAAGATAAAAAAATCTACCCATGTTCGCGGCATGGTCATTAACTTGACTTAAGACAAAATGTCTTTTGTCAACGTTAAGATAGGACCCATCAGTTCTAGACAACCGCTCAAGTTCAAGTAAAGGCTTTTGTCTTAGGAAGAAAGGCTCGAAAGCCCAAAGCAATGATTTATACTTGCTCTCTCCCTGAAGTGGATGTGGAAAAGTGGGCGCTAATGCAAGGAAATGAGGTGTTGTTTGTCCACGAAGTTAGCAGCGAGAGTGGGGCGAGAGCTCGGCTGATGGTCTTGTGAGTGGTTGTTAAATTGCGATTGCAGTTTTCTTTAGGAAGTTGTGATGCTTAACAGACAAAGAAAATGGTGGATATTTTCCCACTAGTTGGCTTTGTTAGGTGTCGACTTTTGATATGAGGTCAAAGACCATTGGAATGCGTGTTTCCATTGAATTCCAATAGGTGTTAACAATATATATAGTAACCCTAAAAGATTAGATGTTGATAAATAGGTACTGATGATTAAATACTTTCTGGATTGGTGTTAAGACACAGTCTCATTGGATTCAAGATCATCCAAACTGAAGATCGCAATCTGAAGCTAAAGCCAAAACGTCGACTCTCGATATTAAAGTCTATGTCGTTTGTAATAAATGTCAATGTAATTGTTTGTTATTGTAATAGTTAAGTTAATATCTAGTTAGTTAGTTATTAGTTTGGTTAGTTTATTATAGTTAGTTATTAGTTAGATATAATATCTATTTGTTAGATATTATTTAGATATAATAGTTTTATATTGCAACTTGTTGTTGCAAGTTGTTTAGGTAGTGTGTTAGACACACTTGAGATATTATCTGATATCTCAAAAAACTCTCTCAGATTAGACAAGATTAGAACACATACAAACACACACTAAAAGGTGTAAAAGAGAGAAAACACAGAGAACACAAATAGCTTGAATCGATCAACCTTGTAACTTTTTGTTATAATCAATACAGGTTGGTAATCTTTATGTGTTGTTAATCTAAGAACTTGATATAAATATTATTGTGTGGACCGACAATTGGTATCAGAGCCTGATTAACATCAAAATCAAGTTTTTCAGAAAACGACTCTGTGTTCTTCAAGAAAAATCGTTTTCGAGTGTTAAAGTGTTATAGATGTTAAAATCGATCAGGTTGTGATCGATTAGCATGCTAGATCGAGTTGTTGTTGTTTGATTTCACTTTTAAGCTTTAATCGAGTTCCATTTTGTGATTTAAGTGAGAAAACAATCGAGTGGAAAAAGGTACTGTACGATCAAATTTTTCTTCAAAAAGTGTGTTTTATTAAGATCGAGTGCTCACATTCAGTTCTAGAAGTGTTTCTATACATAAGGGTAGAGTTTGGTATTGCTAATCATTTCATGAACAAGTTTTTAGACAATTTTCGAAGTACAGGACGAACTTGCGCAATCCAGAAGACGAACATACGCAAAGTCCAACTTTGCGCGTCCAATAACATACGCAAAGTTCACTTTGCGCACCCCAAGTGATACGCAAAGCTCAACTTTGCGCATCTCAAGCCATACGCAAAGCATACTTCTCGGATCCAACAGCAAACGCAAACCTTTGTTCACGTGTTCATCTCTTCACGAAAAGATCAAGTCTACTTTGCGCATCCCGTTAGAAACGCAAACCCTACTTTGCGCATCTCGTTAGAACCGCAAACCTTACTTTGCGCATCCCACGTGAAACGCAAACTCAACTTTGCGCATCCCACGTGAAACGCAAACCTCACTTTGCGCACTGTGCTTGACACGCAAACCTCAATTTGTGCACGCAAACCTTGAAACGCAAACCTCTTTGCTCCAATCCAGACTTAGAATTTTCTTCAAAATGACATATAGAGAAGCCCTTGCAATAGGAACTGACACAAAGCCACCAGTTCTCTTTAAAGGAGAATACGAACAGTGGAAAGATAGGTTCCGGAACTTTGTTGACAGACATGAGCTGGGTGATTTCATCAAGAAATCTATAGAAGAAGGGGTTATGAAACCAGTTAAGACGACTCGCTTGGTTGGAAATGTGCCGATTGAGGTTGATCTTAAGTTTCATGAGCTAGAAGATGATAATCTCAGAAGAGCTAAAGGCGATAGATTAGATAAGTCATACATTCTACAAGGAATTCCAAATGAAATCTATGTAAAGATTGACAGCTACAAAACCTCCGGCAAAGAAATGTGGGATCAGCTTGAGAAGATGATGCTGGGTTGGAAATCAGCTGAAAATCTCCAACTGCCTAAATAATTATGAAGAATTTAGAGGCAGGGTGGGAGAAACATTAGAAGAAACCTATGACAGGTTTGTGACTTTGCTGAACGAACTTAGCAAGAACAAAGTCCACAAATCTCAAATTGAGATGAATGTCAAATTCCTGAGTATTCTTCAACCGGAATGGAAAAGATTTGCTAGGCAGATGAAGCAGATCAAAGATTTGAATGAGATTCCACTTCACGAGGTGTATGAAACCCTCCGACAAAATGAAGAAGAGGTGGATGAAATTCTAGATGAAAAGAGGCATAAAGGAAAGACAGTTGAAGACACAGTTGCTTTTGTTGTCAGGAAGAAGAAGAACAAGACAATTGTGTATGAATCAGAAGAAGATGAAGGTTATGCAAACTCTGACATGGAGGAAAATGAACAACTGAAACAAGCAATGATTCTGCTGTCAAATGCTTTTCAGAAAAAGTTCTACACAAAGCCAAGTTCAAATAGTCAGAGATATTCTTCTGGTCCGAACAACTACATCCACAAGGAAAGGGTTGAAGGAAGCAGATATGAAGGAAAGAGATTTGAAGGGAAAAGAACAGAGGAAAGGAAGCCTGAAGAGAGAAGATATCAGTATGAAGGGAAAAGAATAGAGGAGAGGAAACCAGAAGAAAGAAAGTTTAAAGCTGAAGGATCCAGTCAGACAGAACCACCAACGTGCTATAACTGTGGCAAAACAGGTCACTATGCCAGAGACTGCCGAAGGCCAAAAGTCAGAAACTCCGCTTATTACAAGAACAAGATGCTTCTTGCAAAGCAACAGGAGGCTGGAAAAGCACTGATGGCTGAGGATGAATATTGGCTTGATCACTCAGATGATGAAGAAGAGGATGAAGAGAAAGATGAATCCGTCAACATGTGTTTGATGGGACAGATAGAATCAGATGTTGAAGCTGATTCAGATAATGAAGAAGAAGAGGTATGTAATTTATCAGATTCAGATTTCATGAATAAAATGCATGCCATGAGTTTAAAACAAAAAGAGTTAGAATCTAATCTTAAGCAAGAAAATGGTGTCATAACTGACAAAAACCAATTGATACAGAAACTTAGCAATGAAATTGCAGAGAAGAAAGTATTGGTTGAGGTTTTACATAAAGATAATGACACCAACGCTAAGGAAAAGACAATAATTCTAAAAGAGAATTCTGAACTCAAGTCTCAACTGCTAAAAAGTGGGATTGATTTATATGAGCTTAAAGAATTGCATTCTTCATGTATCAAAGAAAACTTTTCTTTACTTGGAAAATTAATAAGTTTGGAAGAGAAGTTATATAAAATGGGTCAAACTGAACAGACTATTAATCTGAACAAACCCAAAGATGAAATAGAGAGATGGGGAATCGGTTATAAAAATCCTCACTGACTACAAAAAGGGATGTCTGAAGTGTTAGGACTTTATGATCATCTTTCTATGAAAGTAGCTCGAAGAATCCCTGAGTTTAAAACTTTCTGGACTAAACTGTCGGAAGAGGATGAAGCCAACGAAACTGAAAAACGTTTGAAATCATCTAAAGTTCATCTTCCATTTTATTATGCGAAATTGAATAATAGTTATGATGAAAATCCAATATATCAAAAGAAGAAAACTCTTTCAAGTGATTTCTTTCAAAGTTATTCTGAAAAGGAAATGGAGGCGAAGCCTGTTCAAGGTAAACTATATGTCCCTCCTCTTGTTTTAGAAAGTAAAATTTCTGAACTCGAGAATTCTTTATCAGATGAAAGACTTTTGATGAATATTGAACAAAAGGTTTTTTCAACTTTGTTCAGAAATGTTATAATTTATAAGGCTTCAAACTCTGAGGATATGTTTGGTTCATCAAATAAAGGATTTGATTTTCTGAACTCTGACGGTGGTTTAGATGATTGTTCTGAACAATTTGATTTTAATGCAAAAACTTCCTAACCATTCATCTTTTGTTAAGAAATCTTTGAGAAAAACCAGTATGCCTGTTAATAGTGCAAAATCAACGAAAGGTGATAACTCAGTCTCTGTGAAAGCTAAAACTGCTAAAGGTAAGAATATATCTCAACATTCACAAAAACCGAACACTACTGGTAATCCGAAGAAGAAGCAATCGCTTGTTGCTCAAAGGTCTAACTCACCAGTTTCACATGTTTCAGATCTGAGCAAGCAAAGGCCAGAAGTAAATTCTCAATGGCAACCGAAACGGAAGCTTGACAAGACCGTTTTATCGTTTAGTAGTGTTAATTGTAATAAGACTTCGCTTAGTAAAGATGTCCTAATTGCTGATATTGTTGTTTTGAACTCAAAACTTGCTGTTTCTCGTAAACAATATACAATGAAGCAATTATTTCAGTTATCTTTATCTGCTAGAAAGTCTTCTATTTATGATAAACATGTTTCTATCTCTTGTCAAGATTCTGAAGATTGGTTTGGAAATTACCATGTGTATTCATCTCATACTAATTCTTCACATACATTTCAAAAGAAAAGAGGACCCAATTTGAAATGGGTACCAAAATCTTGTGCTAACACAGCAGGACCCAAATTCCAGTGGGTACCTAAGGCTAAATCTGTGTTGCAGGCACACAAAGCTTGAAGAGAAATCGACTTCTGATTATGTACAGATCAGGACTCGTTCTTCAATGTCAAAATAGGTTTTTGGATAATGCAGTTCAAACCCCGAACATTAAAGTCAAAATAGGCTTTTGAACAAATCAGTCAAGACCCGCACTTCGATAATCAAAGTGAATATTCCAAAGTTGTCGTATAAATATCTAAATTTGTAATTTCTCTTATGCAGACTAGTCATACATGGTTCTTGGACAGTGGATGTTCCAAGCACATGACAGGGCAAAAAGAGATATTGTCCAATTTTAAACAGAAATATTGCAGAACAGTCAGATTCGGCAACGACCAGTTTTCTCCAATCATGGGATACGGTGATCTACAACATGACAATGTCACGATCAAAAAGGTGAGCTATGTAGAAGGCTTACGACACAACTTGTTCAGCATAGGCCAGTTCTGTGACAAAGACTTAGAGGTCAACTTCAAAGCCAAGAGATGTTCAGTTCGCAATGAAGAAGGCGAAGAACTCTTGGTCGGTACTCGAGAAACAGACCTCTACACAATCAATTTATCAAATGTCCAGACTGACAAGCAAGTTTGTTTACTGACGAAAGCCTCGATGCAACAAAGTTGGTAATGGCATCGAAGGCTCTTTCACCTCAACTTCAGGTACATCAACAATCTGGTCAGTGGAAAGCTCGTCAAAGGACTTCCAGAGCTCAAATATGAAAGAGAACATCTTTGTGCAGCATGTGAAAAGGGAAAGATGAAGAGGGCTCCACATAAACCAAAGCCTGAACCAAGTACAAACACTCCGTTAGAGTTATTGCATATGGACTTATGCGGTCCGATGCAAACTCAGAGTCTAGACGGAAAGAAGTACATACTCGTGATCGTGGACAATTACTCGCGATACACATGGGTCAAGTTTCTACGTTCAAAGGATGAGACACCTGATATTCTCATCACATTCCTAAAGACGACCCAGGTGAATCTACAGAAACCGATCAAGTTTCTACGAATAGACAGCGGCACAGAGTTCAAGAACAATAAAGTTGAAGAATATCTCGAATCTGTCGGGATTTCACATTAATACTCTGCTGCTCGTATGCCTCAACAAAATGGAGTGGTCGAAAGAAGAAATCGTACGCTAGTCGAGGCTGCTCGTACTATGCTAAGTCAATCAGACTTACCTCTATTTTTGTGGGCAGAAGTTGTATCAACCGCGTGCTACACACAGAATCGCTCCATGGTACATCGAAGATTCATGAAGACTCCTTATGCGTTAATCAACAACTGAACACCGACAATCAAATATTTCCATATATTTGGGAGAGTCTAAATAAGTTCAGTGCTAAGGCGGATGAAGGAATCTTCATTGGCTATTCCTCGACATCAACTGCATTCCGTGTTTATCTAAAGAAGTCAAAGACGGTGATTGAAAGCATCAACGTCTCGTTTGATGAAGAAATGGCTTCCGAACAACAATGTTCAGAACCCGTTATAACCGGAGTACTAGCTTCTGGGCAACTCGGTCCAGGACCTATGTCTCAACAGAATAAATCAGATGAAGCATCACCTTCTACTAACCATTTATCTGATTTAGATTTATTATTTGAATTGTTTTATGATGAATTTCTTGGATCTAATGTAAAGAAATCTGTTGTGGTTGACAGGATGGAAGACTTAATGACTACTCATCCAACCAGTTCAGATGTTCCTATTGAATCCAACGCCCCGATTCAACAAGAGATTCCAATTCAAATGCCGACTCCAACAGTTGAAGAAGTGACAAATGATAAAGAGACAGAAGTAGCTGAACCAGTAGGATGTTCTGTACAGATCCATCCACAGCCGGAACAAGCTGTACCTGCTGAACCTACCACTTCAACTGCAATCATCATTCCTCCTAAACAAGTTGAAGAAGGTACAAGTGGATTTATAGATGATACAACTGACATACGTTCATATAATCCACTACCTCATGAACATAAATGGACCAAAGAGCACCCGCTCAGCCAGATTATTGGTGATCTATCAAAACCGGTGCAAACTAGGTCAGTATCTATGAATATGTGCATGCATGACTCCTTTCTGAGCAAGTTCGAGCCAACACGTGTATCAGAGGCACTTGCTGATCCAGAATGGGTGATATCAATGCAAGAAGAGCTGAATCAATTCGATACAATTCAAGTCTGGAGACTCGTACCAAAACCTAAAGGTAAAACAATTATAGGTACGAAGTGGGTTTTCAAGATAAAGAAAGACGAAGATGGTGCCGTTATCCGAAACAAGGCAAGACTAGTAGCCAAAGGATACAGACAAGAGGAAGGAATCGACTATGACAAGACATATGCTCCTGTGGCGCGATTAGAGGCAATCAGAATGTTTCTAGCCTACGCAGCCCACAAGAACTTCGCGGTCTTTCAAATGGACGTGAAGACAGCTTTCCTGAATGGAATTCTGAAGGAGGAAGTCTACGTATCTCAGACAGAAGGTTTTGTCAATCAAGAGAAGCCGAATCACGTTTACATTCTCGACAAAGCACTCTACGGTCTGAAACAAGCACCTCGAGCCTGGTATGATGTCCTTTCCAATTTTCTAGTCAAGTCTGTTTTTTCTAAAGGAACGGTGGATACCACTTTGTTTATCAAAAGGGAAAAAGCCGATATCATTTTAATTCAAATCTATGTAGATGATATTATCTTTGGCTCTACAAATACTAAGTACCGTAAGAATTTTGCAAACCTTATGGTGTCTAGATTTCAGATGAATTTGATGGGAGAGATGAATTTCTTTCTCGGTTTACAAGTCAAACAATTTTTATCGGTTATTTTTATCAATCAATCAAAATACATTATGGATATTCTTCGGGAGTTCAAAATGGAAAATTCAAAACCGATTGTTACCCTAATGGCACCAGGTACTAAGATTGACACCGATCCTTCTGGAAAGGCTGTTGATGTTAGGACTTATCAAGGGATGATAGGTTCTTTAATGTATCTTACTTCTAGTAGGCCAGATATAATGTTCTCAACATGCTTATGTGCAAGATATCAGGCCAATCCTAAAGAAATCCATATGTCTGCTGTGAAGCGCATATTTAGGTATCTAAAGGGCACTGCAGATCTTGGTCTATGGTATCCTAAAGATACTAGTTTTGAACTAACAGCCTATACAGATGCAGATCATGCAGGTTGTATGTTAGACAGGAAGAGCACGTCAGGACACGTACAGTTCCTCGGTGACAAACTAGTCAGTTGGGCATCGAAGAAGCAACTTTGTGTTTCAACTTCCACGGCCGAAGCAGAATATGTAGCTGCTGCTAGCTGCTGTTCTCAGTTCTTATGGATGAGAACTCAATTGCACGACTACAGTTTCCACTTCAACAAGATCCCGATATACTGTGACTCCAAGAGCGCCATCGCAATATCAGCGAATCCTGTTCAACACACCAAGACCAAGCACATAGATGCCAGATATCATTTTATTAAATATCATGTTGAAAAAGGAACAATTGAACTTTTCTTTGTAAAAACTGATTATCAACTTGCCGATTTGTTCACCAAACCCTTAGACGAAAAGAGGTTCAACTTTCTTGTCTCTAAGCTTGGTATGCTAAATCTTAAAATCTAATCAGTAGTTACCTATAAAAGTTTTCTAAATTGTATAATTTTTCATCATTTCTTCATTCTTAACTCTGATTGATATATGCACTTCTATATTCTATTCATAATCCAAGGGGGAGAATGAGAAGAAATTGACAAGTGGTCAATATTACTTCGAGGGGGAGCTCATAAAATTTTGCATGTACCTTTTAATGCCAAATTTTTTTAATGCAAGAATTTTGGGGGAGCTCTTCAAGATAAAAGGGGAGTACGGATATGAATTCTGATTATTTCTGATCAGAACTCGTACTTTAAAAGTTTTACTGCTTTTTGTCTTTTCAATTTAAGTGAATAAATTTTACTTTGACTTTGACTTAAGACTTTTGCAGAATTTTTTGAGAGAAGCTTACAAGTTCATATGTTTATGACTTAAAGCTTAGCTTCATGAGTTGAAAGATCGTACGTAAAGGTATAATTCTAAATCTTCATCTCATATATGGTTGAAAGAAGGACAACTTTCAATCATTGGAAAACATTGTTTTTTAATGTTCAAACCACTTCCCGATTTTTTCAACAGATTTTATATTTTGGGAGTGGAATTTAAATGTTTTCAATAATCTAAATTGTGCTTTAACTGCAATAGTTCAACCAATCTGAGCATCACGTGCATAATAGGAAAACAAGGAATCATTGTGCTAGGAATTAACACAACTTATATGGAATCACATTAACCAGTGATTTCTACCCATGAAGTTAAATCCTTAGTGTTTGAGTGTGCAAAGCGAAAAGAAATGAGTGTGATTAGAGAAAGCAAAACGTTTAAAAGAAAGAGCGTGTGAGAACAGCGTTAAAAGAAATATCACAACTCTGCACCAACTTTTTCTGAGCCGGGTAGCCACATTACTAGTGTTTCACAATTCTTTGGTGAACATTATTGAAACAGGCAACTAACCCATGCCAACTCTTGATCAAACCTCACCAACTACTCATTTTCTTCTCAACAAGAAAGTGTTTCACATTTTCAAAAGGGGGTGCAACACATTTGCTATCTGATTTTCATTTGGAAAATCAAGATATTGAAAAGAAGGAAGTCTGCCCCACCTTCGCATTTCGATCATGCACATTGAGTCTGTGTTTAACTTACTGTTGTCTCAGTGGTTTACACAATATTGAGCCAAATAAGCAATCATCAAGTGCTTAATTCTTTCTATCACAAGCACGAACACACAAGGAATTTGTTTCTTTGTCATAACGTTTATAGAAATAACCTTTATGGTGTTTCGATGATTAAATGGAAGCCCTGGGGGAGTCAACATCAAACAGCTCCTTTCCAATGTGTATTCGTAACACACAGTGACTTAGTGTTACTGAAAGGCATGTTAACTGATTCATTAGTTGATTCAGGTGTTACACGACTATTTTGTCTGGATTTGAAAAGATCTGGATGACTATCTTTTGAATTGACGGATCAGGGGCTCTAACCGCAAGATAGACATTTCTTACAAATAATTTTGATGAAGTCGTTGCACTTAACATCAAAAAGGGAGAGAATGACTACACAAAGAAATGGCAAAGATCACATGTTTCAAGAATCACGTCAAAGATTGAAATCTTCAAAAGAAACTATTCTGAAGACATGCTGATTTCAGACCTAGAGAAAGAGATTGCATCTTCTGAGCTGAACAAGAAGACTGAATTGCTAAAATCATTTTCGTAATGATCTTGATCCAAAGGGGGAGATTGTTAAGACATAGTCTCATTGGATTCAAGATCATCCAAACTGAAGATCGCAATCTGAAGCTAAAGCCGAAACGTCGACTCTCGATATTAAAGTCTATGTCGTTTGTAATAAATGGCAATGTAATTGTTTGTTATTGTAATAGTTAAGTTAATATCTAGTTAGTTAGTTATTAGTTTGGTTAGTTTATTATAGTTAGTTATTAGTTAGATATAATATCTATTTGTTAGATATTATTTAGATATAATAGTTTTATATTGCAACTTGTTGTTGCAAGTTGTTTAGGTAGTGTGTTAGACACACTTGAGATATCATCTGATATCTCAAAAAACTCTCTCAGATTAGACAAGATCAGAACACATACAAACACACACTAAAAGGTGTAAAAGAGAGAAAACACAGAGAACACAAATAGCTTGAATCGATCAACCTTGTAACCTTTTGTTATAATCAATACAGGTTGGTAATCTTTATGTGTTGTTAATCTAAGAACTAGATATAAACATTATTGTATGGACCAACAATTGGTAAATATTTTATCGATCGTATGATTGATGCTTAAATGTTTTATGGAAGTTGAGATTGGGATAACCAACTCTCTGTAGAATGCATTGGCACGTTTTTGGTGGGTGAAACATTAGGCCAATGGTTAAAATGGTTAAAAGGAAGATTTGGGAATTCTAGTAGATAATGTGCATTGCGGATGTTCGGAATACAATTTAGATATTATGTCTAGGTAGGCCGATATAGTCATTAAGAATTTCATCAAAGTAATGGAGATAGATTTCTACGATGATGCCATTCAAGGGAAGTCATGGTTAAGCATAGCTACCATCAGTTTCCATCAGGCATTAGGATATTCAAAATGACAAGGTTGAATGGAAATACCCAAAGCAGACCTTAAGTGTTCATTTATTTTATTTAGGTGATTATAGCAGTTGGGGATATGCCTTAGTACAATAGTGGCAATGGGTGAAATGTTCGAGATTGTTTATGTGGATTACTTACCGGTTGGGTAAAGGTAATCATTATAATGAGTGCCTTGAACTGAAGTGAGTATGGTCGATTTTGTCCGAATCAGTTTAGGAAAGTATCATCGTAGTTTTGAAGGCAAGGGAGAAACCTATATCAGTTGATAAAGATTGTTAGAAAATTTTAAGAGTAAATTCACTTTGGGCAAACATTTGTCGATGAGCTGTTGAGGTCATAATCTACACTTGAAGTAGTATGAGCCACCTAAGGTTGGGTGGTAACAAAGATCTTGTTGTTGATGATCGATCCGATAAGGTTCATTACCCACCCCAGTGGTGGTGTTATGTATTGAAGGTTCATATTGAGTTCGGTGTTATTCATCGTGAGTATCGGCATAGTAGTGCTGACTAAAAGGTAATTAGGTCCTGGTCTGAGGACAGGTTATATTGAGTCACTCCCTTGGAAGAAGAGTTAGTTGGTTGGTGAAATTGAGAGTAATTTGACGTTTGCATTTTCGGGTCGTTATCCATTTGGCGAAAGTTGATTGGGGAACCATCTATCAGACCTGCAACTAGGGTCATGTGCCTTTCTTGAAGTATCAAAAGTGCCCCTCATGGTTTCATGCCTTTTCCGAAAGAAAATGTATGATATAGATGCCGGGAGACCGCTTCTGTCGAAGTTTAATTTATTTAGAGGGGAGCGAGTTCTTGATAACTAAGTAATCCCGTTTGTGTGGGACATTTGAGTGTTTGATTGGTGCAAGATTTCGAGGACAAAATATTCTTTAAGGTTAGGAGGATTGCAACACCCGGATTCTCGGTATGTTTATTTCGAGCTCCACATTTATATTTCGACCTTATAATAACTCTTGGTATGAATTTTGAGTTGGTATAATTTTTTGGGGTGAAAATCAAGTAATTTATTTTTTAGAGAAGTTTCACGCCCAGGGAGAAATCTTCGAGCCCAGGGAGATCGCTTTCACGTCGGGGGAGAAATATTCACGCCCAGGGAAGATGGGTAGAATTTTCAGCTATTGTTTCCCTTTAAAAAAAACGGAATTTTATCCCATTTCTCTTCATTTTTGCTACACCTACTTATTTCTCCTCCCTCCCATTTATTTCTTGAGGTTCTACCTCTCAAAATCGATTTTCTTCATGAGGATTAAAGAGTCTTGAAGATAGAGATTCAAGTCTTTTGTGATAGAGCTCAAGATCATCTTCATCTTCCACTACAAAAAAGAGGCCTATCAGTGACGGAAAATTCCGTCGCTAATCCGTCGCTAAAAGTCAATTCCGTCGCTAATCTGTCGCTGAAAGTCTGTCGCTAAATACGTGGTAGCTAATGCTTATCAGCGACGGATTAGCGACGGAATTATTAGCGACGGATTTAGCGACGTCCGTAATTTAGAGACGGATTAGCGACGGAAATATTTAGCGAAGGATTTAGCGACAACCTCAATTTAGCGACGGATTATTTTAGCGACGGAATATTTTAGCGACGGATTTCCGTCACAAATTCCGTCGCTAATATTAAAAAAAATTAAAAAAAAAAATTCAGAAATCAACATTTCCTGTATTTTATACAAATAATCTGCCCATTAAGTTGACACAAATAACCTGTCCATTAAATTACGAATCATCCCAATAAAATAAAAATCCAAATTCATATAATTCTGAATTCATACAAAACAATGTAGCAATCTAACTAGGGGGGAGGGCGGGGAGGGGGGAAACCGTATCCCTGCTGCTGCATAAAGCAGCAAACTGCTGCGATAATGTGAGCTGCTCAGCTAGCTGGGTAGAATGTCTGACCTGTTCCCCCTGCAACTCTTCGTTGCGCTTCCTTTCGATCTCCAACTGAGCCAAATAGCGCTCCTCCCGCAGCCTCGTATCCTCCTCCATCTTTGCCATCTTCTCTCTCAACGTCGCTAACTGTAAATACAGTAATTGACAAAAATTAGTATTTATTAGCAATGAAAAGTAACAATATGATGCATAACTAATATAACAAACATAACCAACATACCTCATCTGCCGATGCAGTCCCAGATGATCTCCCACCGCTGCTGCTACTACACTGACCAGTCATAGCATAACGGGGATCCTAGGTCGACCAACTAAAAATACGGCCCTTCTTCCGCCCTCTGGCACTCTGCTCCCAAAGAGTTGCCTCGTCAATTGGAGGGGAATCGGGAGTCTATCTAGCCTCCACATCATCCTTAAGCTCTCGAAAGCGTCTCTATGGTTACCAAAACAAAAACGGGTAAGAAGAAAATTTAGCAGCATAACGGCTCTAAATCAAACATATCCAACTTATCTACTAACATAGCTGTAACACCCGTAATTTCCCTAAAGATCGGTTTATGACCAGCTAAGGAAATCAGTCAGCGATCGACCGAGCGAAGAGGTCGGCGAGCGGTTTAGCACAAGGACTGGGAAGAGACTCCAGTGACACGCGTTGCTTAGCCCGCGGCCTCAAAGCCGCGGCTAAACCCGCGTAACCCACTGTGGTGCGCAGCTTTGTAGCACGCGCGGCTTGGCCCACGACTTCAAGGTCGCGGCCAAGGCCGCAGGAGTCATCTGGTCGATTTTAAACCCAGGTTCTAGGGTTTTTTCTCATTAGCCACCATATCTATTTCTCTCCTCTCCACTTGGCGATTTTGAGAGCTTTAATCTCAGTTGGAGAATCATCCATGGTGGATTCTTCATAAAGGAATATGCAAGTTCGATGTTTGGGGAGCTCGGGTTGAAGAGTTGGATTGGGTGTTCTCGGAAGGTCTCGTCATCTCGAGTGGTAAGCTTCTTTGATTTAAGGTTCTAAATGATCCATTGATGGTTTTTTAGTGTTGGTATCTCAAATCTCGGATTTGTTAGTTTTGGAGAAACTAGGGTTTTGATCTTGTTTAGGGATTTTGGTATGTAATGTTTGGGGAATGTTTCTAAATGTTTAGTTATGGGTATTTATGGTTGGAAATGTATGGATCTAGGTTTTGGAGGTTCTCGGCTTGAGGATTCAAGTGGCCTTCAAAAGAGCTCGTTAGGGGAAATCTAGATTTAGCCTAAGTCTAGCAAGGTGAGTTCAATATGATTTATGAAAACGGTGTACATGCCAAAATGTTATTTTAAAATGTTGATGTTTTACACCAAATTGTTAACTGCTGATAAGTTTGAGTTTTTGGTTATATCCATGTCGGTCCAACAATATACTATATCAAGTTCTATATCAACAACACAATAAGATTACCAACCTGTATTGATTATAACAAATGGTTACAAGGTTGATCGATTCAAGCTATTTGTGTTCTCTGTGTATTCTCTCTTTTACACCTTTAAGTGTGTGTTTGTATATGTGAATTCTTATCTGATGATTTTGAGAGATACTAGAGATAACACAATATCTAAACTTAGTGTGTCTAACACACTTCCTATAATAATATCTAGATTTAATATCTAGATATTATTTCTAATAACTAAAGAACTAAACTAAAAACTAATATAACTAACTAAGTTAACTAATATCTAACAAACTAGATATTAAGTTAACTATTACAATAACAAACATTTATATTGACATTTATTACAAACGACATAGACTTTAATATCGAGGGTCGACGTTTCTGCTTTAGCTTCAGATTGCGATCTTCAGTTTGGATGATCTTGAATCCAATGAGACTGTGTCTTAACAATCCATCTTTATAAACTCATGAAACATGCATTTTTGTGATTTTGGGCTTGTTGACAAATAAAGCATTTTGATATGTTTCTTTGACCTATATTATATAAATGGAGCCCATTTGATGTAAATGTCATTTACATGATTTTGTACTTACGTCTATTTGGAAAATGTGCATGACTGTGTCACGAGGTATTTTGGGAAATAAGAGTAAAGAGTTTAATTGGGAAATGATTCGCCGCAACCAATGTTGAGTTTGTGTTATTTTTACACTTTTGGGACCGTTGAGTCTTTGTCAGTCGGCTAAACGTGTTTTAATGTACATAGGCTTTCGTTGGAAATTTACGTAAGGCGTTGGGACTTTGGCTCGGTTTTTGGATTTAAACGAGTCGTGTGGACATTTGTCCGGAGTTATAACCAGCGGGGGTTTTGATTTAAACGAGTCATGTGGACGTTTTTCCGGAGTCATAACCAGAGGGGGTTTTGACTGAGATGACGATTAATTTCGTATCGTTGGTGAGTTACATGTTTTGGGTGCGTGGTCATCCAACTGGAGTTATGTAACGTTAGACAGTGTTGTAATGGATCCATAGGCACATAAGTTCTGTTGGTCTTGTAAGGCCGGAGGTTTTGGGTTACTTTTAGTGACCGCTCGGGTTTGGTAGCGAGTAGGCAATAAGCGGCACGAGCCGTTCAGGTGTAACTCGTCTAGGTTGGATAGGCACCCGCGTACGTAAGTCCTTGGGGTGGAACTCGACGAAGTAGGGCTAGAGGCAGTAATACGGATTGAGGTTGTGATGTTTGGTATGGCATGGGAACTAAGTCCGGGATCCGTGGTGAAATCCAACAACATCAAGGGTGGCCCCATTCACGTGTTCTCGCCACCCAAGATGGAAACGTTTAGAGGACATGTAAGGAAGTCGCGTGAACGGCCTACTTACCTGTTCTCTATTCTCGGTGTTTACGGATCTCCTCATCGTTGATTCGTGGTATTTTATTTGGTAATGTGGTATTTTTACCAAAAGGAGTTTTTAAGTGGTTGACGGCAAATGATGGCTTTAATATTGGGTTCTTCCCACGTATATTAAGGTTCGCATGGACCGCGTCATTTCCATGTTTCGGTATTTATTCTCGTCCATTTTATGATTGTGTGAGTTTTGGGTTTAAAGTCGTGTTCATGACGATATTTAATTATATAGATTTTCATCTATGATTTATGGGTTGTGTGTCACGTTTCACCCGTGTTGGGTATTTCAAGTTATAATGTGTTAACCGTGTTTTATAAAATTTGGAGTCCGCTCTCTATTTTACTTTTAGCAAGTTTCGGTTTACTTTACATAATTGCGTCTCATATTGAGATCCTCGTCTTTAAAGCAGTTTGGTTTGGTTAACAGTTAACTCGGTGCCTCTTTCGTACAAAGTGCATCGTTATTGATAAACGAGTCATTTTCATAAGTGAAGCATATCATTTTGAAGATTATGGTTTTATTCGCATTCTTCCTTTCTAAATGATTAAATCATATATGTTGAAAACTCTTGAGCTCACTAGGCGTTAAGCCTAACCTTTTTATTTGTCGGCATGTGCATCAGGTTCCAGTTGAGAGATGGGTTCTAGCAGTCCTATGAAGAGTAGAACCTTAGTTAGACGCGAAAGTAAGTATTGGGTGACGTATTCCGCAAGTTGGAGATATTGACTATGCGTGGGTTTAGTAGCACCCGTCCTATATAGTTTGTATGTATAGATTGTGTACGTGTATTGAAGTTGAATCTAAATTGTGGTTGTGAATGATTCAGTTATTGATGTATTTAGAAAATTTTAAATAAGTTGCTATTTCCAGATTTGAGGGCGTTACAAGTTGGTATCAGAGCTTAAGTTTGAGAGAATTAGGTATTGATTTTTGGATGCCTAGACTCAAAGTAGCATTTTTATAAGTGATTGTAAGTGAAGTTGCACATTAGGGCTCTGGGATCCAGTGAGGGTGGTATGGTCTAATGACCAAGAAATCTTCTTTGTCCCAAGTCACACCATCAATCTGTTCGGCCTGTACTGCGGCCCAATCGCGTGCGGTCTTCATCCAGTCCTTGTACCTATTGCTCATGGTACGCTCCCATATAGCGTGCACAGTTGCCTCCTGATCATCATCCCACTGGAACTTTCCCTACATGCACAAGATTTGTATCAAGGTAAAAACAATAATATGATATGTACAATTAAAAGAGATTCGTTTACCGACCTGAAAGCCCTGGTACATACGATCACGATCAGCCTGCGGGACGAGTCTCCAACTATGCCAAGGTCCACGAAATAAACCTCTAAAAATTGTGGTCATCTCTCGAACAACATGTATATCAAGAAACCTACACAATTAAAAATTATACAACATAAAACCATTTATATAAGTTGATTACGTAATATAAGGCCTTATACCACATCTTCTTACCCTTCGTCAGTAATCCCTAGCCGCGGTCGCTGACTAGGGTGTCGTGGTGTCGGCAACGAACGATTGGGTCCTCTCGTCGACCGCGAAGCACTCGATCCCCCAATGATATCCACCGGCTCGTCCTCGTCACCGAGTCCAAGGGTGGGTTGAGGGTCACCAAGAAACTCATCACAATCATCAACACGTGGGTCCCCACGCCCGCTAGATCTACTATTGCCTCAACCTCTACCTCTACCTCTACCTCTATCACCCTGTGGACGACATGTCATCACCTGAAAAAAAATGCAACTTCTATTTTATAAAACAAAATGGGAGAATGTCACATGTCAATTATATAATTGCGAACTAAACATACAGAAGATAAGCTACTCATCAGAAGAATTATCAGATAAACGAAGTCCATTTTCGTTATCTTAATCATCATTTGTGTCTTCAAATTCTGCTTCTTCTTCTCTATCTTCATTAACAGATCCATCGTCACCGTCATGAGCATCGACTACATTTACCTCCTCTGTGACAAAAGGGACGGTATCGATGTCATCATTTAATCCTGCAGACAATGTATGAGTTACCCTTTCGTTGATTTGAAAGAATTGTTCTCCATCCACATTTCCATCAACCTCGACATTGCTAACAGATTCTGCTACTTCATATAGACCACGAGGCTTCGTCTTGACAACCGCCCACCATTCTTTCAAATCCCTTGTCATCGAAGGATATGAAGTATAATATACTTGTTCTACCTGTGACGCTAGAACGAATGGGTCGTCGGTTCTTAGTCTGGACTTATATTTGATATCAACCAAACTATGTTTACGATCGACTCTAACCCCTGACGGAGTATCAAACCAAGTGCATTTGAACAACACAACAATGCAACGCCCCACACCAAAATATTCCACCTCTATAACGTCATCCAACATTCCATAATAGTCGGACTCATCAGACTCATCGTAACAGGCCCCCCTTACACATACACCACTGTTATGTGTAACTCGACCAGCACCATGGGTTACCGTATGGAACTTGTAACCATTAACAAAGTATCCTTGATGCGACCAAGCATAACGGCCTGGTCTGCGAGCTAATGATTTCAACTGTTCACTTGACTCAGGTGACACGAGCACGTGATGCTCGAACCAGCCATGAAACCTTTCTTGCCGTAGCTGTTCAAGTGCAACATCATCAATATTTGGTTCCGTTTGTCAAGCCCATTGATCAAAGATACACTGGAAAGTTTGAACTTCTACACAGTTGAACAAGACATGTGTTTGGATCTTATGCATGTCATGATCTGTCAAGATGATCTGTTTCCCACCCTTCTCGAATAGTGGACGAGATGGAACCTTGAATATGCTTAGTCGATCATCGGTACCCGAATAACTAGGAATATCCGGGGCAAAGTTCCTTGACTCACGATTATGTCTTGTTTCTATTTGTGGATCAAAATAGAGGGAGCAATAGGTGGACAGTTCATTCACAAGGTACGACTCAACAATAGATCCCTCCACCCTTGCTTTGTTTCTAATTGTTCTCTTCAACGACCCAAGCTTCCTAAAAATGGTTATAACCATTCACATTTTCTAATGCTAATATACTAATTTCATTCAAATCATTTGACATTAAAAATGTTTAAGCAACAAAATTCATTGAAACTTTTCTTCAATCACTTGGCGTTCATATGCATATAACTAAACAATCATACTAAAACTTAACAAATAACTAAATCTAAATTCTACAACAATCATCTATGATTCAAATAATACTAGATATTTATCAAACAATTTCACCTGCTCCTAAAGTTAACCATAATCACCCAACTTTTCTTCCCTTGATACATAACCACAAAATGCCCAAATCCAAATCAAGAACTCCACCAATCACAATCAAACAAGGCCATCCTAAATTCAAAAAAAGGAAGAAGTGATAACTTGGATAAAAGACTGAATGAAAATAGAAACCCTAATCACAAAGCGCGAAGAATGACGAATACCTGTAAAGCAAAGCTGTTCGGAATCGCGACGTGAGAGAGAGCGACGTAAGAGAGAGCGACCGACGTGAGAGAGAGCGACGTGAGAGAGAGTCGCCGGTGGAGAGGGAGAGCGCCGAGAGAGAGCGAGTGACGAGAAAGAGAGAGCGACAGAGAGCGATGTGTTTTGTTTTGGGGGAACAAGTCTCCGTGTTTGGTTTCAATTCCCTGATTTTCAATTCCCCCCTTTTACTTTGACAGCGACGGAATACCGACGGAAATTCCGTCGCAAATTACTGACCGAAATTTCCGTCGCTAATTTGCGACGGATTTCCGACGGAATCCATTTTTAAATTAATTATATATATGTTTTTTATTAATATCATTAATTAAAATTAAATAATTCGTATTTTTGTTTATAAAAATATTTTTAGATTCACTAATTATTAAATATTTAAATAATTATATTTATTTATTAAATTATTTTTTATTTATTATTAATTAAGTTATCTAATTATTAAAAATTAGATAATAAATATTTTTATTTATTAAATCATTCTATAATGTTGTATGCATGTATCGAATCGAGCTATCTAATTGAAAAGAACCACTAGATCAACACTAATAAGATACACTAGATCAATTTCCTTATAAAGGCCAATAGAACCGATGAAATCCTTTAAAGCCCTATAGGTCCATTAGGGCCCAATGAAACCCTTTAAAACCTGATTGAACCCTTTAAAGCCCGATAGCTCCAATGAAACCCTTTAAGCCTGATTGAACCATTTAAAGCCCTATAGTTCCATTAAGGCCCAATTAAACCCGTTAAAGCCCGATAAAACCCTTTAAATCCCGATAGATCCATTAAGGCCTAATGAAACCATTTAAAGCACAATATAACCCTTTAAAGCCCTTTAGATCGGTTAAGGCTTAATGAAAACCTTTAAAGCCTAATAGAACCGATTAAAGTCCAATATAATTAATTAAAGCCCAATATATCCATTAACACCCAATGAAACCTTTTAGAGCCCAATATAACCATTTAAACCCCGATAGATCCATTAAGACTCAATGAAACCCTTTAAACCCCAGTAGAACCCTTTAAAGACTGATAGATCCATTAAGGCCCAATGAAACCCTTTAAAGCCCGATTGAATCCTTTAAAGCCCAATGTATCAATTAAGACCCAATGAAACCCTTTAAAGCCTAATAGATCTATTAAGACCCAATGAAACCATTTAAATCCCGATTGAACCCTTTAAAGCCCAATAGATCTATTAAGACCCAATGAAACCATTTAAATCCCGATTGAACCCTTTAAAGCCCGATAGAACCATTTAAAGCACAATAGAACACTTTATGACTTATTAAGGTACAATAACAACGACACACACACACATACTATCGATACATTAACATCTACACATGCATACAACACATATATACATCATATGCGATTACCAAACAACGTACACACACACATTATCTATAAATTCATATCAACATATATATATATATACACACATATACAACAATATATATAGATCCATCGCGGGTTAGCAAACAACACATGTATACATATATATATATATATATATATATACACACACATATAACACAGACTCGTGGATATATAACACACACACACATATAACACAGACCCGTGGATATATATATATATATATATATATATAACACAAACAAATGCATATATATAACACAATCATGAGAAAAAAAGAAAATTTAAAAATTCCGTAGCTAATCCGTCACTAATTAGCGACGGATTAGCGACGAAATTTTTTAAAAAAATAAATAAAAAAGAAATTCCACGTGTCCGTCGCTAATCCGTCACTAATTAGCGACGGGCACGTGGATTTTCTTTTTCAATTATTTTTTAAATAAATTTCGTCGCTAATCCGTTGCTAATTAGCGACGGAATTAGATCTGTCACTAATCTGTCGCTAATTAGCGACGGATTAGTGACGAATCTAATTCCGTCGCTAATCCGTCGGTAATTAGTGACGGAAATTTCCGTCACTGATACCCATTTTTCTAGCAGTGAAATTCATCATCTTCCTCACCAGCCTTTCCACCATTGTTGACTAGGTTTTCGGGTTTTCTTAAGAACCCATTTGTAAGTTCATTTTAACCTTTCTAAACCTTTATTCTTGTCAAAATCCTATATTTTAGTCCCCTATAACACCCCTCTTTATCTATTTTACACTTCTATAGATTTTGACCGATTTACGACCTTTTGGGATATTTGGGGGGTTTTAACCCTTTTTGCTAGTAAATGTTGAATCTTCAAGAATGTGTTATAAAAGAGTGTTTTAAGTACAAAAATGTTATTTTGGGGTTTGAATCTTATGATTTAAGAATATGTGACTTTGTTCATTTTAGGAGGGTTTTATGTAAAATGGTCACATTTTGGAAAGTGAAGTTGTTGGCACTTGGGAAATGAAATATTTGGAGGATCTTTGTAGATTTAGAGTTTGCATTATAATTTGTTGTCTTCTAGCTTGTTTGGTAGTTTTGAAGAGTTTTCGTGGAAGGATTTGTTTGGGGATCTCAAATCCTCACCTTTGGGAAGCTAGAGCTTGGGTTTGGAATCTAGGTTTAATTTAGCCTAACAAAGTGAGTTCAATTTGCTTTGTAAAAATTGTGTACATGCCAAAAATATCCATTTAAAGTATTAATGTGTTTTACTTGTTGTTTATAAATGTGTGGGTTATTAAGTGAGTTTGGCGTATTTGGTATATCTAATTTTATATATCACGTGAGATACTTGTATTTGGGTTTTTGGACGCTTTGGTAAATCAATCTTGTGAGTGTATCATTTTGGTGGTTTATATCATAAATGGAGATTATTTCACATTAATGCATCCTTGGTGCCTTTGGTTATATAAACCATTCGGAAAATACACGTTATCGCGTTGTTAAGTATTTTGGGTATATAGTATGATTTCATAAGGGAAATGTCAATGAAAGGGGTTTTGAGTTAATCATGCCTTTGGAGCATGTGTTTGCATGATTATGGGTTAAATACGATTTATTTGCATATGTTGTCTTGTCTTGAATAGTCAAATGAATTGTTGAGCTTTTGGTATGATTTTGACTTAAAAGAATTTTGGGGATATTAGTCTGATTTAAATTGCTCTATGTTGAGTTTTTAGAGTTATATGCATCTATGGCATATTCATTTTGTAAATTACATGTTTTGAGGCGTGTTGGTCATTCAGTTGGATTCATGTAATTTTAGACTGTAATGCATTGGATTTATAGGCATATGAGTCGGTCTTGTGTTAATGGTCGTGTCAGTGTAGCGGGGTTGGACTCCGGGACTACCAACATTGCGGGGTTGGACCCCGAGACCTTTGTTTTGAGGCTTTTGGCCAAGTTGAGTAGAGACTAAGGACTTGAGACTTGAGGTGCTACCCAAAAGGGTTAGGCACTAAGAACCATGCGCCTTGAGGTGTTACTCCGAAGAGTAGGCACTAAGATTATTGAATTTTGCGCTGCTACCCATAGGGGTAGGCACTATGATCTCCGTCGCTTGAGGTGTTACCTATAGGGGGTAGATAGTAAGTTTGCCGAGACTTACGGTGTTACTTTGGAGGTACACACTAAGGGCAATTGAATCTTGAGATGCTACTTAATAACATTGATACGTGGCTTACTTTGTGCTCACCACATTCATGGATACGGGTCTCCCCCGTCACTATTAAGTGTTATTTTTGGATAATGTACTATCCATGTTTTAGTATTATCTGGGTTTGAAAAATAATTGTAATTTATGGTTTTGATATATTGGATCCCCTTCATGTATTAATGTGTTGGATAATATAGTCTTATCCATGTTTTCAGTATTTGGATATTTATCTTTATTCCTGTTTCGTGTGTGTAATAAGTTTTGGTTTCATGATTTAATTGGTGTTTTATTAATGAGTTTTCATCAAGGAAATGGTTGTTTTTGGGAAATATATTGTTTTCTTTCTAAATACATTTTATATTGGAAATTGTGATTTATATAATATTCTTTCCATTTTACCGTTTTATATAACTGATGAAAACTGCTTGAACTCACTAGGCGTTAAGACTAACTGTTTTCTTTGTCGACATGTGCATCAGGTACTTGGGGGAATGGTGCTAGAAACATTGTGATGTCTTGAGTGCTAGTTTAAGGCACGATGAGGAATTAGCTATATGGGGGACATCATACATACGTTAAAGATAGTGTCATCTTGGTTGGGTTTTAGTAACAACCTTCCCTTAATGTAGACTTGTATAAGGTTTTGGAAATATTGTATTGATGTTAAATCTTAGATGCCATTATAGGTAATCAATTGTTGAATTTTAAGAAAGGATCTTATTCCTTATTTTGATGTTTTATTGGAAATTTTAATTTTGTCGCTCTTTCAAATTTGAGGGTGTTACACGTAGTGTTTTCAAGACTTTCAAAAGATCTCTAAACCTACAGTTTGACTTTCAAATAGTCAAACCATTACACTTAGAGTTTCAAGTCATTCAAAACTCCTTTTGTAACACCTGTAATTTCGGTACGTCCCCAATCTGGCCTTTTCCCTTGTTACCAAATTAAGTATCAAGATCGGGAGTCTTCGAGTTGAAAACGGAAGAAAATCGGGTTTCGGTACACCCGGTGCGATTGTTCCCGCGATTGTGACAGAGGTCACTCTCACGGGGCACAACCACGGAGAACGTACCGCGAGGGGGTTAAGGACAATGCCTAGCGAGAATGACATGTGTCACTCTCGCAGGGCAAAGTCGCCGATATTGTACCGAATGGTACTGAGTTCAGTCGATTATGCCACGCGAGAATGACCATGTCATTCTCGCAGGGCACTATCGCGATCGGGGGGACAACCCATTTATTACACAAATCGACCTCATTTTCTCACTTTTTTCATCCTTGCTTTGTTGGCGTCGATTTTGGAGAAGTCTAGGGTAAGTTTCTCTCTCTCTTAATTCAATGTCAATGGGGGAAATCATTTGGTGATTATTATGTTCGTTGGTATAGGATTAACCACATTTATTAAGGGTTCTAAGAATTCAAGCTCCAAGCTCCTCCTACTCTCCTCTCTTCTACATACATTTTCTAGGGTTCTCATAACACTATCAAGGTGAGTTTCCTCCTCATGCTTTACATACATTTACTTGGGTTTAT
Organism: Arctium minus; assembly: GCA_954870635.1. NCBI lineage: Eukaryota > Viridiplantae > Streptophyta > Magnoliopsida > Asterales > Asteraceae > Arctium > Arctium minus. The sequence goes on from OX941084.1 coordinate 35,474,554, forward strand.
ACATTGTAACGCTTATACATGACTCTTAACTGTTTATTGAGTTTAGAGAAATTTTACCTAATTGTGAGATTTGGAGACATTGGGTCTTTATGACCAAAATGAGGTTAAAGAATGAAATGTGTCCTTAAACTAAGGATTAATAGTCTTCTAGTTTTTACTTATTGGATAACCAACCCTCACACTATGGGATTTTGGTAACCCAAGGTGTGATTAGGGTTTGGTGAGATTTATGTATGGGGGTAATTACTAGAAATCTTTCTCCTTGAAATGGGATTCATGATATTATTACTAATGATATTTCGTTTGTAATGTGAACTAAATAATGAAAGTTAAGACCCATGTAATAACCTCTCATGTGTAATTTGGTTTTAAGTCTTACATACATGTTTAATAATGATTGGGTTAGCATGCTTTAGTTATTTTGTCTTAGTGTAGTAGATCCATAGGCACGGTGTTCCTATGTCTGTCTTGGACATTAGGTTCACCACTTTGGCACGGAATAGGCATCGGACCTATACGTTCGGGCAGCATCCCATGTGCAGTAAGGTGTAATCCCATTGTGTGTTGAGTTCTCGTTTTGGAACTCTCAATAATAGACTTGGAGTGGTTGACTTGATGTTTTCGAGCAATAGACTTGGAGTAGTTGAGCTCGCTATGTGGTTTGAGTTATTTGTGACATTCCATGACTACTAATGGTTTGCTTGGTTTGTTTTGAATTTTGCTCCCAGCTAAACCGGTTGTACGACTACAAATGGGTTTAGTCATTACTATTAAATGTAATTGTTCTCTCTAGGCTTTAGCCTACCGCTTGTTCTTTGGTTGTCGTGCATGGCAGGTCATTCTAGCGGTGGGACTCGTCGGGAGTGAGTGGACTACCTTGAGGTCGAGAGTGGTCGTTTTTAGGATATAGTGACCGATACTTGAAATATAAAGGATACACATTTTCGAAGAATAGTGACACCCGACCCTAATCTTTCTCAAATACCAAGTTAGATTATTAGGTTGTCAATTTTTATTCTTCATTTGATTTGGTTTGTAACTAATACACTTTAATTCTCCCGTTTGGAATGATACTCTTGGGATTAGCTTGTCATATTCGTATCATATAGGTTTAATGGTTCCCTACTTTAGGTTGGACAAGTTTACTCTATTTACAGAGGTTATATTGCCGAATTTTCGAATTTTAACTTGACTTTAAAATAGTCACACCATTACACATAGAACTTTCAAGACTTTCAAAAGACCTTTAAACCTACGGTTAGACCTTCAAACCGTCAGACCATTACACGTTATGCTATCACTGTTGATTACAGTAGCAACACTATTCTTAATGGATCTGCAATGGAGGTATGATGGTTATATTGTTATGTTAGTGTTGTTACTTTTCATTGCCAACAAAATTCTTAATTTTTTCAATATTGAATATTTACAGGTGGTTGAGCTGAGAGAGAAGATGGCAAGGATTGAGGAGGAGGCGAGGGAGTCAAAGAAGAAGGAGGAGCACTATCTAGTCGAGTTAGAGACCGAAAAGAAGCGTAGGGAAGAGTTGGAGGCCGAACAGGCCAGGCATGCCACCCAGTTTGCTGAGCATACCACATTCTCGCAGCAGTTTGTTGCCTTTATGCATCAGCAGGGATACACTTTACCTCCTCCCAACCCTCTCCTAATTAGATTTCTATGTTGCACCCGTACTGTATTTTGAATTGTATGAATTTGGAATTGTATAAATTTTTATTTTCAATCTATTGTGCAGTTTTGGTTTGTTATTTTTAAATTAAGGGCAAGTATTTATATAAAATACAAGAAATACAACTTTTTTTTTTATTTTTTCTAAATGCGTTCGTCATTGATCCGTCACTAAATGAGTCCGTCGCAAAAACATTTCGTCGGTGATAGATCACCGACGACAGTTATACCGACAGAATATCAATGAAAGAAATCATTTTCACGACAGAATTTTCCGTCGCTGATATGGTCGATTTTTGTAATGGTTAGTGGCTTAGGAGGATATATCTCATGCATCTCACAAAATTTGGAGTTCTCAAATGATTAAGTTCGTATGTATGTATATATATGTATATATATATATATGTGTATATATATATATGTATGTATATATATATATATATAAAACTATGTAAGGGCCATTCAAGGGAGAACTCGGTTATTTGTGATAACCGTGAGATCCGATCTTAACCATTCATTATCCTAATCAATAACTACTATTAAAAAATCTTATTTTAGTAATATAATCCCCAAAAAAACGTCTATTTTGAATTTTATGACAATTAAAGAGGTCATAAAAGACATTTTGCATTATGATTCTTCAGTATCTAATTTAGGCAGGTGACATGATTCATTCCAATTTCTCAATCATACCATATAGCAACCAAAAAATCTTCACTTCCGATAAAAACCCTAACAGGGACGATGTCAAATGAAGAAAAAAAAACCTATGGTGTACCGTGAAACAGTATGGTACCCTAACAGGGACAATAATAATAGGGAATGTTTTAGTGTGTCGTGGTACGTACCATATGGTATACTATGATACAATATGGCACCATGTGCTCCTGTGTCATACACAATGGAAAATTGTGGTACACTGTGTTCTTGTGCACCCATTGTGAATGCCTTCACCAAGTCCCTTACTTGACATGTATAACTGCCTAAATTGAATTTCATGGTAAACTGTGGCACCCTGAAACAATGTGATAAATTAAGGTACCCTATGGAAGGCCACATTGATATCCACCACATATATTCTCATGGGGTAAAATTAGGTTGATAAATTAATCGACAACAATATGAAACTCCTATGTTCATGAATATATACACATAACAATGAATATATTGAAATGTACCACACTGTAACAATGAATATATTGAAATGTACCACACTGTTGTACAAATGTTGTAACTTGACGAGAAACGCAAACCATAATTCAATGACAAAACCCAATAACTCTAAAATGAAAAAACATACATTTCCTTCCTTGAATTGCATATCAAAATCTCGTTAAAATAAACAAATTGGAAACATGTGATTCACTATGTTGTTCTTAACAGTGGTGCATTGTGGTGACCAAAACATGTGGTTCATTATGTAAGATATCTGAAATGTACCACATATTATCACAAGGAAAATCCTACTAAAACAACATTAACATGCTCTGTTCATAATAACCTGTTACTATATAAAAATGTAACAATTCAAAATTTTCACACAATGTGTGACACTTCCTTGAAACAGACATCATACTTCATATATAAAAGTTGTTTACGCATAAAATAAAACATGTACCTATCACTTCATAATTCTACATATCATTATCCAATACATACCCTGCAGCCTGATTCACACCATGGGATACATCATCGTCTAACAACCCAATTTCTCCTTCAAGATCTTGCTTACCTAAGCCTTCGACTAGGCTGTGTGGTGGAATTCTAGTATCAAAATCATCTGGATCCTCCTGTAATTTAATACACATATCAGTTTTTAACCCTTCATCAGAATTGATAGACATTGATACAAACACCGACTCCTTGCCTCTGTTCATCCCGTGTGTATCACATATACACCTTCTTCCTCCTTCAGCAACTATTTTGTAGATTATACTGAGAATTGAATAGGATATCTCCATGGAAATGAAAAGAAAAGGCGATAACTTTAAAAATTAATCAGTTGAGATAAAATAGGAAATCTAATCTGGACTGAAATCAATGATTTGAAATTGTTAAGGAAAAAATTATATATTTAATTTATATTAATCAAATTACTAATATACCCTTAACTATTAAATAATTGAAAACAATAAATATAATAAAATGATTGGTTCACATTGGATCTCACGGTTATCACAAACACCGAGTTCTCATTTGATTAAGCCTCTGTTTCTATATATATATATATATATATATATATATATATATATATATATATGTTGTGTATATATGTATGTGTAGCTACTATATATCCATGTATGTATGTACGTACCGATATATGTGCATATTTAAAAGATGAATATGAACTATACATGATCATTATATATATACTACACATTTGTATATACTATATATACATGCATGATATTTGTACACTATATACACTACATATACATATACATTATACGTAAATTACATCTACTTGAGTACTCGTTTGATACAACATGATGTAATATTTATTATAAACCAATATTGGAAATTAATGCAATTTTATATTAAAACGAAAGGCTGACTTTTATGTTTGAATGACGACATAGAAATTACAAGTGATGGGTGTTTGGGTAAAATTTCACAAGTCATGACCGACGCAAGAAACCAAATGTCTTCAATCTTAAGACCATTCTTGTATTAAGATAAGGTCCTGAAGACCACACGCACCAAGAACTATGGTCGTCACTTATGAAGACGGTCGTAAGGAACTTACGACCATTCCCAGGAAATCTCCCGACAACCATCGAATATCTTACGACTCTATAACGTAACTAACGATTATGTGTCATTTATTATCTACGACCGTTTTCTTTATGAATCTTTATTTCAGGTTTAAAACATCTTTATGACCAACGGTCATAAAAGACGATCGTCATCAAAACAATTGAAAGAGGATAACGTTGGACATTAAATGCACATTTATGAAGACCAAAACTATATATACCAGCTCAAAGACACATTCGAGATCATCTGAAGCATATCTAAAACACAATGGATTCATAGCGCTCAAGCAAACTCAAAGTTCTCTTCTCTTAATCAAGAACTCTCGACGAAGTGCTACACTTCACAACACGTTCCACAATCTTACGATTTGTTTATTTTTACTTATAATATTGTCAATTGTACTTTCGATCGCTCCTTCTAAAGGACGACGTCCTTGTTTGACGTACATAGTGCATTTGACGATCTCTGTTATAGTCCGTGGTTTTTACCCTCGACGGGGTTTTCCGTGTCATCAAAATCTATGTCTCTTATTTACTTTTTATCATTATATATGGAACGATTTGTCGATCGATTGATTACTTTAGTTGTTAAAGCTCCACACCGACTTTAAGTCATCCTTGGACGATTTTTTGCATTAATAATGGGTGAATATATTTTTGATAGTTTTAAGACCCAGTAAATAATACGGAAAAAATATATCGATATAAATGTTATATATATATATATATATATATATATATTTGACCATGTTTATTATTGGTTGAAGATTGTTTTAGTAGGCTAGCATACTGCTTATCTTGTATTTGAACATATTTATTTATTGGTTTAATGAAGTTCAAAATGTTTTAAGAAGTTGTACATACAATAACTATTTGTAAATTTTAAATTTAATAGATTAACAAATTTGGTTTATAAATTTTTTAAAATATGACCAAATATTATATATATATATATATATATATATATATATATAAGGTTAGGTTCAGGGAAAACCGCAAAAAAAGTTCATCTGGATGGTATGCACCTATACATACAAGTAATTTGTAACATGTATACATGCAAATTCACATGTGCATAATGCACACATGTATAAAAAGCAAAAAAAATCTTCAACTACATGTATGCACAAGTTGTCCAAATGAACGGCTGCTAGGATGTTGCTCAATTTTTCATTTTTTGTGGTTTTCCCCGAACCTCCCTCTCTTTATTAGAAGAAAGATTTACAAGTGTGTGTGTGGGGGGTGTATATGTATATATATATATATATATATATATATAACCTTAGGTTCATTTGAGAAATGATAAATATATGAGAAATAGAGAAGTAATCCTAGCCATTCATACGGTCAAGATCGTATTTAACTGGTCAAATATTCTGGTTTTGACTGGTCAAAAATTGCGGCTATTCCAAAAATAGAAGGACACTTTCGTAATTTTTACAAAATACACAGGTTGTGTTCATATATGAACATGTATAATTCACATATGAACTATATGTTCATATATGAACTAGTGTAATTCACATCTGAACTCTTTTAACTGATTAATATATGAACTTTTGTGATTCATATATGAACCAATTAATTGATTCACATATGAATTAATTAACTGTTGGTTCATATATGAATCAGTTAAACTAACTAATAGATTCACATATGAACCTTTGTGATTCATATATATATTCAGAGACGGAGGGCTGAAGGGGCCTTGCCCCAGTGCTTTCTCTTCTGCCAAGTATAAAATTTTGAGAATTCAATGCGAGAAAAATATTATATATATTTGGGCCCCCACCTTGTGAAGGTCTAGTCCATGCTATAGTCTCTACAATTAATTTTTAAATTTTAATCCAATATCCAAGCCACTTTTTAATTTTGTATCTAATATCTAAGTCGATTTTCAGTTTTAAGTTTTGAATGTAATTACACTACTGTTACAGTATTATGCTATTGGTTGATTGTGTTTGAAATTGGTTGATTAGGTAAATTTGTATGAAATTGTTTGATTAGGTTTAAATATGTTTGAAATTGTTTGATTGGGTCTTTATGATAATACTCGTGCATCTACTGTTCTACTTTGATAAACGATATAGGGGTGGACTTGTAGTGGCGCCAACCAACGGTGACACGTGCCATTGTATTGTTCCTCCGCTGTAATTTTTTTTTTTAAGTTTGTGACTGGTGCAACCGTGTCGTTTTAGAAGATACAATCGTATTATTAGAAGGTGCAATCGTACCTTGTAATCAAACAAAAAACAAAAAAAAAATACTTTTGAAATCAATCAAAAAAAATCGATAAAATATCTAGAAATCGATAATATAAACTTAAAAATCGCATGAAAAAAAATATGAGTCCACCTCTGAATGATGTTTGACATTTTCATATTTAACATATAGTTTGAGTTTTATTATGTTATAACTTTAAATAATGTATTTTTTTCCGGAATTATATAAGATATTAGGTTTGACCCATGAGAAGCTTGTATATATTAAGCCAATGAATTTGGAGTACTAAGGTAGATTTAATCGCAAAGGAAGAAACATTTTGCCAAAAGAATCTAGCACCAAAATGTAGGTTTATTGACTTTTTGAAGGATTTAATAGTTCTATTTGCAACCCCACGATAACTCCACAACAATATTTAATTCGTAATTAACATCATCTTCAGTTATGAACTGGCTTACATATGCAATTTGCCAAATCTGACGACCAAGAATTATATTAAGATCACCCACCAACCATGGATAAGACCTGCTAGAGGTAATTAACTGCTGGAACAAGTTGTTTTTTTAAGTCTTTTTGAAGCATATATATCCATTTTCAAGCTGTGAAATTATTCAATTTAGTTGAGATTATCCAAACCCTCGATCGTGTAACTAATCATGAACTTTGTTGAAACTTTCGATACAAATGCTTATTTCGAACAAAAATATATATGAATTGGATTTAGATCAAAAATATGAACTCATCGTTCACCACAAAATCACATCATCCATGAGGTCCTCCTGGAAAGAATCCTGGGAGATGAAACCATCGGTTGATCCCAATGGTGAGAACACTTTATCACTTGATGATATGATACTTTCGTTGTCCGTTAAAAACGGAGGATCGGTCCAGAAACCTTCGGTCATGTGTTGGAAAGATTGTGAAGTAACATCACTTGGAACTGCATAATTATTATCTGAGCCACCTAACAAACATGGTGAAGGTTCACTTGTTGAAGAAGACGATGGCGATTCAGATGATAGCACCGCCAATAAAATTCCAACTTCATCTTGGTTGTTTATTTCAGCAAAATCGTTCCACCCTTTTGCCAACTGAGATACAGGCCCGATGCCATCTTGGTTGTTTATTAAGTTTGCTATTTTCATCATACATCCTTCATTATAAGCCTTTGCCGGCTCGAAACTCCCAACCTGTTCCTTTTTTGACTCGATTTGATGATCTTTTGGAATCGACCGGTTTTTCAAATGCGTATGCCAATAGTTTTTTATTTCGTTGTCGCTTCTTCCCGGCAATCGTGCCGCAATCATTGACCATCTGTGGGTATGACAAAATAAGTTTCATTTAGTCAACAAGATCTAATCTCAAAATATCTATCTAAAAGGTGTTGTAGGGGTGAAATAGTTTGAACTTACTTGTTGCCAAGCTTGTTATGTAAAGCAACAATGGCATCTTCTTCTTCTTTTGTAAAATTCCCATGTTTAATATTGGGGCGTAGATAATTCATCCATCGCAACCTGCAACTTTTCCCACATCTAGACAAACCTACACAAGATAAATTAATTAACAAATAAACATTGATTATATATACGTATATACATATATAATCCTGTGTGTAAATTTATATGAAGTTTCTTTCAAGAAATTGAGAAGTGGATGATATATATACCGGCCAACTTGGGAAGTTCTGACCAGTTAGGATGGCCGTATCTGTAAATGAAGGCTCTTAATTTGTTGTCTTCTTCTTCGCTCCATGCACCTTTCTTCATTCCGTAGTTGTCAAAACGTGGTGCCCGAACCATCTTCGAACAATACACCTCTCTGATCTGATCTCTTAATTAATTTCAATTCTGACGACTTAATTAAGTGTGTAGATGTAGCTAATTAAGGACAGTCAAATATATACATAAAGAACCAAACGTGTTTGGATGAAAAATATGAATTTAAAAAGACCAAAAGGATCAACTTCTTTATTTGGCATAATTAACCGTTGAAGAAGCGACCAGCTAATATCATCTCCTCCAAAATAAATAAATAAAAATTGTTGGGTATTGGTCTACCACATTGTCCTGTTGGAACTTAGTGTAGACTTGAGAAACCTAGTCCCACATAGGAGCCAAGAGAAAGATTACATCACTTAATAAATTCAATCCAATGAGCATTAAATGAATCATTTAATTGTTTGGACTTGGATTGTGGTGTGAAAGAGGTCTCATTGACATTAGTATATACATATTAATTGTCAAAGATTGGGCCTTGGCCCTTAGGGCGGACGCGCGGAGCGCTAATAGTTAATTCGGTTAACAGCCTGCACATATAAAATGCTGCACTTTTTCTATATTCAACACACACGAAATTTCTCAAATTTCTGGGTTTTTCTCTATACAAATTAATCATCAAACATATGAAGATTCGATAGATTCAAGTTATAAACTTGAATTGATTGTTGTATCCTCTAGCAACGTCGATACATCGGGCGAATTTTGTCTTAGGACACTGCGTTCTTCGCGGGCCTCAATCTATTCGTTGAAACAGAGAATCGTTGATTTCAAGTAAGGTTTATAATTATTTTATTGGTTTATGTTTACTACATAAGTTTGTAAATAATTACTATTTATTGTAATTAATTCAATATATATACAAAATTTGTGAATTGTGATTGATCATACCTAACAATCTAAGACAAAATTTCTTGTTAGGAGAGATGGATCAATTTCAATTGATGAAAATCATGTGGAGAAACCCGAGAAATTCAAGGGTTCGGATTTCCGGAGATGGCAACAGAAGATGTTGTTTTATTTGACAACACTTCATGTTTCCAATGTTCTCACGGAAGATCAACCACCGAATGAACCTCCGGTGGGGCAAGATGGAAATGCTCCTACGCAAATCCAAGTCGCTGCCCATCAGAAAGCGGTCGAGATATGGAGATCAAACGAATATAGTTGCAGAAACTATATTCTAGATGCTCTCGACGACTCCCTGTATGACATATATTCCACGTTCAAAATAGCACGTGAGATATGGGATTCCTTGGACGCAAAATATAAGACCGAAGTCGCATGCTCCAAGAGGTTTGCAGTAGGGAAGTTTCTGAATTACCGGATGAATGATAACAAATATGTGTTGAAACAGGTTGAGGAATTGCAGGTGCTAATCCATGAGCTTGATGTTGAAGGCATGGGCTTAAACATTAACTTTGTTGTTGGTTCAATAATAGAGAAGTTGCCTCCTTCGTGGAAGAACTTCAAGTTGTACTTGAAGCACTTGACGGAGGAGATCACCTTCGAGCAACTCCTACTCAAAATAAGAGTGGAAGAAGCCAACAAATTGAATGAAAAAGCCGATGCTAGCACCAGTGAGCCACATGCCAATATGATTGAATCTGGCACATCAAAATCCAAATTTCAAAAATTCAAAGGAAAGGCAAGTGCAACTAAGAGGCCCTTCAACTCTGGAAAGGGTCCCTTAGCCCCACAGAAAAAACCTTTCAAAATGATGGCGTGTTGTTGGGTTTGTGGCAAGCCGGGACACAAGGCTAAGGATTGTCGATATAAAAGAGACCACGGTGGTGCCGGGGGAAGCGGTGGTGGTGGTGCATCTACAAGTCATGCACATCTCACCCAATCTCCTAACCAATTCGTTGGTGTGATTGAGACTCACATGGTCTCAAATGTTGTAGATTGGTGGGTCGACGTCGGTGCTACTCAACACATTTGCAATTCAAGGAGCCTGTTTGCAAGTTATCAAAAGGTGGATGATGGAGAACCAATGTTCATGGGAAATGCTTCGACTGCCAAGATCATAGGTAAAGGGAAGGTCATATTGAAGATGACTTCCGGGAAGGATCTGATGCTGATGGATGTGTTACATGTACCCTCGTTAACTAAGAATTTGATTTCTGGCCCTATTCTGATAAAGAAAGGGTTCAAAGTTGTATTTGAATCAAACAAATTTGTCATCACCAAGGGTGGTGTGTATGTGGGTAAAGGCTACCTCGATGAGGGCCTTTTTAAGTTAAGTATTGTAACTGACATTGATGCCGCCATTGTAAATAATAATAAGGCAGGCACTAGCACTACTACTTCAGTGTATATGGTTGATCCTTCTTATCTTTGGCATTCGAGATTGGGACATGTCAACTTTAGATCATTACAAAGAATGATTAAACTTGACATGTTACCAAAGTGTTCAATTGATAAATTATCTAAGTGTGAGGTATGTGTAGAAGCTAAATACACTAATCATTCACACAAATCAGTTGAAAAATCAAATGAGGTTCTTGGGTTAATCCATACTGATTTATGCGATTTTAAGGCAACACCTTCACGAGGAGGTAAGAATTATTACATTACCTTCATTGATGATTGCAGTAAGTATTGCCATGTGTATCTAATCCCTACAAAGGATGAGGCCTTAAATATGTTTAAAACTTATAAGGCTGAAGTCGAGAATCAACTCGATAAGAAAATCAAAATTCTAAGGTCAGATCGTGGAGGAGAGTATGAATCTCATGAATTTGCTGAATTTTGTGCAATTCATGGCATTATACATCAAACTACCGCTCCATACACTCCCCAACAAAACGGAGTGGCCGAGCGGAAGAATAGAACATTGAAAAATATGATGAATTCAATGTTGATAACTTCCGGAGCTCCTCATCATTTATGGGGTGAGGCGTGTCTTACTGCAAATATGATCCTTAATAGGATTCCCCACAAGAAAAGTGATAAAACTCCATACGAATTATGGAGAGGTAGGATACCATCCTACAAAAGGATGAAAGTGTGGGGTTGCCTTGCTAAGGTTCAAGTACCTTTGTCCAAAAAGACTAAACTTGGACCTAAAACGATTGATTGTGTATATATTGGTCCAGCCCAAAATAGTGCTGCATATAGGTTCTTAGTTTACAAATCCAATGTAGATGGAATAAGCAATAATACAATCATGGAATCTGCTAAAGCAGAGTTCTTTGAGACTATATTCCCTTATAAGGAGAAGGAGGATCATACCTCTAATCCTGGAAAACGCCCGATTGATGATACATATACTCTTATTGACTTAAACAAGAGTGATCAATCTAGGGCTGCTGAATCCTCCAAGGTTCAAGAAGAAATGGAGCCAAGGAGAAGTAAAAGGGGAAGAGTCGCCAAAGACTTTGGACCAGACTTTATGGCCTTCAATATCGAAGGAGAACCACTTTCCTATAAGGCTGCCATGGAATCTTCCGAGGCACCTTACTGGGAAGAGGTTATTCAAGGCGAAATCGACTCCAGTGTGCAAAATAACACATGGATATTGGTTGATTTGCCTCCGGGTCATAAAGTCATTGGCCACAAATGGATCTTCAAAAGAAAGTTGAGACCTGATGGCACTATAGAGAAATACAAGGCTCGACTAGTAGCCAAAGGGTATCGACAAAAGGAAGGTCAAGACTTCTTCGATACATATTCACCGGTTACTCGGATAACGTCTATACGGACGTTGATTGCAATAACGGCTATCCACAATCTGGAAATACATCAAATGGATGTAAAAACCTCATTCCTAAACGGTGAATTAGAAGAAGAAATATACATGCAACAACCGGAAGGATTTGTTGTGAAAGGCCAAGAGAACAAAGTCTGCAAGTTGATTAAGTCTCTATATGGACTTAAACAAGCGCCAAAGCAGTGGCATGAGAAATTTGATAACACTATGTTGTCAAATGGATTTCACATAAATGAATGCGATAAATGTGTTTATGTGAAACAATACAAAGGTGCTTATGTCATCATATGCTTGTATGTTGATGATATGCTCATCATGGGATCAAACTTGGATGTGATAAACCACACCAAGAAGATGCTACACTCCGCATTTGACATGAAAGATATGGGAGTAGCTGATGTTATCCTTGGTATAAAGATTCAAAAAAATCAAAATGGTTACATCCTTACCCAATCTCACTATGTTGAGAAGATGCTGCGAAAGTTTGGTCATTACGATGACAAACCGGTTGTGACTCCCTTTGATCCTTCAAGCCAATTAAAGAAGAATCAAGGAGACAACGTGGCACATTTGGAATACACTCAAGTTATTGGAAGCTTGATGTATATCATGAACTGTACACGACCGGATATAGCGTATAGCGTGAGTAGACTTAGCCGGTACTCACATAACCCGGGAAAAGACCATTGGTATGCACTAGTAAGAGTGCTCCGATACTTGAAATACACAATGAGTTATGGGTTACACTATACGGAACACCTTCCCGTTCTAGAAGGGTATTGTGATGCTAATTGGATTTCCAACCATTCTGAGAGTAAATCCACAAGTGAATATGTGTTCACACTTGGTGGTGCTCCGATATCTTGGAAATCTTCAAAACAAACGGTGAATACCAGATCGACTATGGAAGCAGAATTTGTCGCCTTAGACAAAGCCGCTGAAGAAGCCGAATGGCTTAAAAGCTTCCTAGAGGGTATTCCGTTGTGGCCTAAACCAGTGACTACAATTGGTATTCATTGTGATAGTATGGCCGCTCTTACTCGAGCGAAGAATCAAATCTACAATGGTAAGTCACGACACATACGATGACGCCACAATACTATAAAGGACTTGCTGAAAAATGGAACAATTTCCATTGACTACGTAAAGTCAAAGGAGAATATTGCCGATCCTTTGACAAAAGGCCTAAGTAGAGAGCAAGTTTCTTTCACATCGAGGGGGAATGGGCTTAAAGCCAACACAATGAGTGTCCTCGGCGGCAACCTAACCTAGCGTAATTGGAGATCCCATGGTCTAGGTTCAATAGGCAAACTAGTCGGGGTCAACTCACGCAAACACCAAACAAAGGTATGCCCTTTCCTATGATGTTTCCTTTGTAATTTCCGTTGATGATATAGGGTTGAATGTTATATTCTTAATAATGCTGATAGCTATTTAGTGGAATACTACGGAATATTCTTGATCGGCATTACCTATGTGAGAATGATGTGTGGTCGCATCTTTGAGGACGGATATGGCTACGTCTTCTAAAAACTCTCATGAATAAAGGATATGTTCACGACCGAAATGAACACAACGGTAAGAATTTGATTATGTATAGCTATAATATGTGTGATGCCTATTGTCTCGATTTACTACAAAAAGTGGCTAGTTCAAGACATTCGTTCACTATCCACGAAGTAGATCCGATAGGTACTCACTAGGACAGGTTCAAGTCCAAAAGACACCTTTTCCGATGCATATTATAACTAGCTTGGTGGTAGAAACATAAGTTCCAATTCTATTGATTATTTTCTATTCAAATGTGGGGTATTATTGGGGTTTGAATAGAAAATGTGGGATATTGTTGGAACTTAGTGTAGACTTGAGAAACCTAGTCCCACATAGGAGCCAAGAGAAAGATTACACCACTTAATAAATCCAATCCAATGAGCATTAAATGAATCATTTAATTTATTGGACTTGGATTGTGGTGTGAAAGAGTTCTCATTGACATTAATATATACATATTAATTGTCAAAGATTGGGCCTTGAGCCTTGGGGAGCGCGGAACTCTGGTGTTTTCCTACGGGCAGAGGTTGGCGTGGTTCTCCGCGTAGATTGACCCGCGCGGGTGGACACACGGAGCGCTGTCGGTTAACAGCCTGCACATATAAATGCTGCACTTTTTCCATATTCAACACACACGAAATTTCTCAAATTTATGGGTTTTTCTCTCTACGAATTCATCATCAAACATATGAAGATTCGATAGATTCAAGTTATAAACTTGAATTGATTGTTGTATCCTCTAGACAACGCCGATACATCGGGCGAATTTTGTCTTAGGACACTGCGTTCTTCGCGGGCCTCAATCTATTCTTCGCGGGCGAATTTTGTCTTAGGACACTAGTTCAAACTTACTCTAGTTAACAAGTTGGAGAAAGACCCTGGAAGGAGTTTTCATTGGGCTTTAGTGAGGAATTACATAATATTTAATGGTCAAAAGATAAGGCTTTGGCGGAAACCTAACCTAGCAACATTGGAAATCCCATGACGTATAAATATGATGTATGTGATACTTATTGTTTCGATTTACTATACAAAGTGGTTAGTTCAAGACTAAGTTCACTACCCACGAAGTAGATCCGATTTGTATTCACTACGGATGGTTCAAGTCCAAAAGACACCGTTCCCGATGTATGTCATATTTAGCTTCATGAATAGCAAAATAATTTCCTATGTTCTATTATCTTATTTTCTATTCAAATGTGGGTATTGTTGGAGTTTTAATAGAAAATGTGGGGTATTGGTCTACCACATTGTCCCACATAGGAAACTTTTGGAAACTTTTGTAAGTTTATAAGTTCAAACTTACTCTAGTTAACAAATTGGAGAAAGGCCCTTGGAAGGAGTTTTCATTGGTCTTTTGTGAGGAATTACATAATATTTAATGGTCAAAAGATTCGGCCTTGGGCCTTGGGGATCTTAAACGTATTATCGATTCGAATGATTTCTGAAGTTCAAAGGTAAAGGTCCTATGGTGAAACCTCCATTCAATGCAAAGAACCCCCTATTTCCTCTCAAATGTCCTTTAAAAAACAAGTCATACTATGTTAGGTATGCGGAAAGGGTGGTCATAGAGCCAAAGATTGTCGATTCAAAAAGAATCAAGGAGGAGGAAGTGGTGGTGCTGGACCGTCCAATCAAGCAAACATTGTTGATTCAGAAAATATAGGTTCGTTGGCGTGATCGAGACAAACATGGTGACCAATGTTGTTGATTGGTGGCTCGATACGGGAGCATCAAGGCATATATGCAAATGCTATGATATGTTTACTACCTATATGAAAGTCTACAACGAGGAACCAATGTTCGTGGGGATTGCTACTACATCAAAGGTGGAAGGGAAAGGAAGCGTGACTCTCAAGCTCACTTCCTGGAAAGAGCTTTTGCTCTCAAATGTCTTACATGTACCTGATATAAGCAATTAACAATTTGATATCTGACCCTTTTCTTAGTAACAAAGCGTTCAAAGTTGTAATAGAATCAGACAAGTTTGGCATCACTAAAGGTGGTGTCTATGTTAACAAGGGCTACCTACATGAGGGGCTTTTTAAGCTAAGCACTGTAAATAACAATGTTAATTATATGAATAAAACGAAAGCCGACCCTAGTGTTGCTGCTACTTCTATGTACATGATAGACTTATCCTATTTGTGGCATTCTCGATTGGGACATATTAATTTCCGCTCCTTACAAAGGATGATGAATATTAACATGTTACCTAAATGTTCAATGAGCAAGATGACAAAGTGTGAGACTTGTGTAGAATCTAAAAACTCAAGTCACCCCCACAAATCTGTTGAAAAATCCAATGAAGTACTTAGTTTAATCCATACGGACTTGTGTGATTTTAAGGCAACACCAACTAGAGGAGGGAAAAACTATTATATATCATTTATAGATGATTGCAGTAAGTTCTGTTATGTTTATTTGATACATACCAAAGATGAAGCTCTCAACATGTTTAAAACTTATAAAGCCGAGGTTGAGAACCAACTAGACAAGAAGATCAAAATTCTAAGGTCTGATAGAGGAGGGGAGTATGAATCCTATGACTTTGCTGACTTTTGCCCTTCTCATGGTATAATACATCAAACCACGACACCCTATACTCCTCAACAAAATGGGGTAGCCGAACGAAAAAACATAACTTTAAAGAACATGATCAACTCAATGTTGATCACTTCTGGGGCTCCACACACTCTATGGGGTGAAGCCTATCTAACTGCAAATATGATATTGAATAAGATCCCTCATAAAAAGAGTAATCAATCTCCATATGAATTATGGAAAGGTAAATTACCTACCTTCAAAAGGACGAAAGTGTGGGGTTGCCTAGCCAAAGTTCAAGTCTCTTTACCAAAGAGGACTAAGCTTGAACCGAAAACCATAGACTACATATACCTTGGCCCAACCAAAAATAGTGTCGCTTATAGGTTTTTGGTGTATAAATCACAAATAGAGGATGTGCACACAAACACCATAATAGAATCTGCGGAAGCAGAAATCTTTGAAACATCATTTCCTTATAAAGATAAAGAGAAATCTATCTCTATTCCAACAAAAAGAGGAAATGAGGATGTCACACCTCAACATGTCTTGAATCCAAGTACAAATCCTAACGGGGAAGTAACTTCTCAGGTTCAAAAGGACATAGAACCTAGAATAAGTAAACGTGGGAAAATAGCCAAAATTTTGTACCAGAATATATGACTTTTAATGTGGAAGGTCAACCGTTATCTTATAAGGCAACTATGGATTCTTTCGAAGCTCCTTATTGGAAAGTAGCCATACAAAGTGAAATAGATTCTATTATACAAAATAATACATGGAAATTGGTTGATCTACCTCCGAGACACAAACCAATAGAGCATAAATGGATCTTCAAAAGGAAACTTAGACCTGACGGTACAATAGAAAAAGTACAAGGCTCGCTTAGTAGCCAAAGGATATCGTCAAAAAGAAGGTCAAGATTTCTTTGATACATATTCTCTAGTTACGAGAATAACCTCTATAAGAACTTTGATTGCTATTGCAGCGATTCACAATTTGGAGATACACCAAATGGATGTGAAAATTGCATTCCTAAACGGTGAATTAGATGAAAATATCTATATACAACAACCAGAGGGGTTTGTTATTAAAGGTCAAGAGAATAAGGTCTGCAAATTGGTTAAGTCCCTATATGGACTTAAACAAGCTTTAAAGCAATGGCACGAAAAGTTTGATCACACACTTCTATGTCAAGGATTCCATATAAATGAATGTGATAAATATGTGTAGGTCAAACAATATAAGAATGCATATGTAATTATATGCCTATATGTGGATGACATGCTCATCATGGGGACCAATATAGATGTAATCAATCAAACTAAAAGGATGTTGCACTCCTCATTTGATATGAAAGACTTGGGAGTGGCAGATGTGATTCTTGCATTATGATTTTAACATAACTACAAACCAAGTCAATGGATGGGTTTATGAGTAGTCCCGATTGGTGTCGATCGGTCCCGATTGGTTGTAAATCGATCTCGATGTGTTCTTGATTGGTCTCGATGGTTCCCGATCCGTATCGATAAAAGTTGAAAGTGGTAGCCTATGGTTTTACACACACAAACATATAATAGATCAATCGATAGGTTCTCGTTGGAAAATAAATGTGGGAGGTTATGGTTTAGCACACATAAAACACAAGTTAATGAACGACTTCTCGACCTTTGTCGACAGGTTCTCGATCGGTCTTGATAGGTTCTCGCTCGATCTCGATGGCTTCTCAATTGGCCTTGATGGGTATTGGGTTACGGTAGTGAAGAATGTTATGCCTTACGACGTTGAAGAAAGACTTGAAGAAAGTGATGCAAGTTACGGACTTATGGTGTCAAGGTGTTGTACACAATTGAACATACATAAATATTCGTAATGAATATAACACATATATATCATTTCCAGGAAAAAAAATACTTAAAATTAAACGAAAAAAAACTATACCGAGATTGATGTCATATCAAAGAGCATGAAATTCTCGTTTTTTTGTTGTAATTTGTTTAATTAAAACATTCGTAATTTTAAAGTAATTTATTTTAAACCTTAAGGGGGTAAAAAAATTTAATTAAAAAAATAAAAAATCAAATAAGGTAGGCGTGAGATTGTTATTAGCTTCCTTTTTTACCCATAATCATCTTAATTAATAATTTTAATTGGAAACTCCATTTAATGTGAGTTGTTGGATCGATAGAGATGGATGGCAGAGATCAGTCCTTATGTTCATAATGAAAAATGAGTTTGCAAATGAACTTTCCTCTATATATATTTTTATATGTATATATTATATATATGAGTTAATTAAGTAGTTGGTCCTTATACTTCGATGGCTTTTACAAAAATAAAGAAAAAATAAAAACATCAAAAAGAGAGGAAAACATGGTTGGACAACTTTATCCGTGTTCTAACAGAGATTTTTAATGGCGTTAGTGGCTAGGTCTCATTTTCAAGCAAAATTCAAACCTGCAGGACGAAAACTTGACTTACTAAAGTTCAGGTCCTACTTTCAAAGAAATCACTAAACCTCAAAGAACAAAAGTGAAGTTTACTCTTACTTTTCAAAAGAAATACTGAATTTTGATCTAATAAACTTAAACTCTCCTCAAATACCCTATTTAAAAATCCAAGCACTTTTGAGTGTCCTCACAGTGAAAATTAAATGAAGAAATGGATAATGATTTTATATATTACTAGTATGGGCCCATGCTTTTGCGTGGTGACGATAATTTTTTTAGGAGAGTATTTGACTGAGTTAAAATGAAACATAATTTCTCATTTAATAATTAATGTAATACAATGTAAAAAAAATAAACATATTTTTAATTGCATATATTCATAATCCTTTACAATGAGCTTGAGATACACCCGTAAAAATTTTGTTAGGGTGTTGCTATCCCTACCCCCTCCTCACTCACAAAACCCCCCATGCCCCCCCCCCTATCTCACTCACATACCCCCTCATATGTTATTTAGAACTCAAATGACATGTCTAACAACCATATCACTATTATTGAAAATATTATAAATATGCAATTAGTTGATCAATACGTAACGCGAACCACATTAAGAACCCCAATAGTAAGCAATTATAGTAACTTTTCCCCATAAATATATGATTAATATCAACTATATAACTTGTCAAAAATGCATCATCCCATCTTAAGTTATTATAGTAACTTTTTCCCCATAAAAAATAAAATTAGTATCAACTCTATAAGTTGTCACAAATGCATCATCTCCTTTTATCAATATATACTCACATTTTTTTAGTTTAACAACTTCTTACCGACGTATTATAACCAAAACGAACACCTGTTGGATCCCATATCCTAAATTTAATAATCTAATTTAGGAATTATGAGCGAAAGCAGTTGTAGATCAATTAAGCAAGAACAGTAAATGATGAGTAATAATGATATCACCAGAATGTTTGAATCACCATGGTCATATGTATTGATTGAGATTTATTAAACTTGAATTAATCTTTTCAGTACTCTCACAATGATTCACTCACAGTGTGTGTAATAATCTCATGAGGCTCTCTCTAGTTCGTTTAGAGAGACATGTAAAAGTATATGATTACAAAAGATATGATCTCCTATTTATCGCTTAAGAGTGAGAAAATCAATGCACAGTCCAATAGGATAAATCCACATGTAAAGTGCACTAACAAACTTTTGGGCGGGAACGGTTAGGCTTGGCAACATCATACTTGAGAGAATTGAGCTTCATGTTGAGTCTAGACAGAGTTCCAGGGATGGCCTAGGGTCTCTGACTTGCCTGTTGATCTTTTGGTTAAGGTCTCTAGAATGTCTCCAGAGCATGGTTCTGGATCTCAACACTTGTCTTCTTTTACAATACTTTTATAGATTAAATTTCGGCTAGCAACACCACATTTCAATATTTAAGAATATTGTAACACCCTAAAATTTAGACAACAAAATAGGGAAATTCCGGAAAATGAGTAAAATAAAAACTTCCAAAATACACTAGCTAGGACCCATAAAATTTGGGATAGTTTGCACAATTTCTAAAGTAATAAATATTGAGATATAAAATACAACAACCTACTTAATCTAGAAACAATTTAAACTAGATGAACATGGGTGTCGCTATATCTCCAAAAATCTGTCTTCCACAAACACCCAAAATATCCGGTCCCTCGAGTGCTCCTAATCGCACCAACCGGTAACTCAATTCGTCCTAGATCCACCGCTAGTGGGGCTTGTGAACCAACAAACACCACAACAAGTGTTAGGCTAAAAGCCTAGTGAGATCTTATAAGATAAACAATTCACGAGTGAGATAATAATATTATAAATTAAATGTTATTGGGTCCACTTTGATTGTATAAATACCAATTCTCAACATTGCAAACGAAGTTCCACACCTGAACATAAACACATAAGAGATATTTATTGAAATACGGGGTAGACTCGTTTCCATCTAGGTGACGAGAACACGTGAGTGTAGTCACCCAAGATATTATTGGGTTACACCTCAAGTCCCAGTTTTAGTTCCCATGCCATCACAACATCACAACCTCAAACAAAATAACATGCCTTTATTGCCTACTCCGTCAAGTTACACCTCAAGGACTTATGGGACTTTATTGCCTACCCAATCTAGACGAGTTACACCTCAAGGAATTTTATGTCCTTTATTGTCTACTCGCTAGTGGCCAAAGATGGTCAAATAATATGAACATATAACCCATAGGGTCTAAATCCTTGTGCAGGAGGAAATAGATACCAAATAATACCAATATGAACATATACAAGGATATATACATCCAAAACAATTCACCCCAAGATATTTAGTCCCTATTTATTTATGAATTCCATAAGAATAAGAAAAATCATCCTAGGATTTTGATTGTTTTCACAAATGGAGTCTAAGTCTCGTAAAACCCTAGGTTTTGGGTCATGAGATCATCTATATGTAAAGTCATCATTTATACACTTAGGAATCATTTAAATGAAGAGGTAGTGAAGAAATCACAACTAAATCATGAGTTCACCATCCTTAGTTTAGGTCAACAACTTCAAACATTTAAAAGTTCCATAAATTAACACAAGATGATTATTTAGGAAATAAATGCATAAATGACTCACCTAAGGTTTTGAAAGAGAAGAACCTTAAAATATTTGAAAACCAATTTGCAAGATGATGGCTTAAGATTTTTAAATGTAGATGAGACTTCCAAGAGTAGCTATCAAACCCTAAGAGGAGCAAAAAATATCCCTTGAGGTTTGATCCTTTCAATGAATGAAGTGAAAGGAATGAGGGTTGTAAAAATCGGCTTTGTGGAGAGAAAAACGCAGAAAACACTTTTTTAAATGGCCTCCCCTCTGAAAATCGCGTCTAACCTCTAAATACTCACGATTTGCTCGTCGGGTGTACCGAGAACTATCCCCACGCGGTGATTATGCCATATGCGATAATGCCACAACACAGTCGCGAGGCATTGTCGCCTCGGATGTACCGTGGCCTCCACTCTGTTCGTGACCATGACAAAGCGAGAGTGCCACGACAATGTCGCCGGGAATTCTCGCCAAAAGGGTTCTAGGCGCGAATTTAGGCCAAAGTTCTCTACAACGTTATCCCACAAACGTTGACATGATAACAAGGATAATCAAACACAGTTTGGGTCACTAAGTCACGACTAAGGTGGAACAAAGAGTATTAGGCAAACCCAAGGAATTTGTCACGATGTTAAGTTGTAAGACTACACACAAGTTTGTGCCAAAATACGAAATCCAAATAACTCATGCATAACATTCGCACCCAAAACGTACACACTTATATACACATATAATATATATATATATATATATACTTATGCCAGTACACCCTCAATCAAAATGGAACGATAAAAGCTACGAAAAACCGGGGTTTCACAAATACTCAGTTCCTATGATACCACGTCATCCAATCCACCTTTCTTATACACACATCTTTATTTAAATATTTCTACTTCTTATCAATGTAGGATAATAAAAACTCAACCACAATCATCATTTGAGAATACTCAATTATCATGGTGCCACCTAAAGACCGACTCGATTATATATATATATATATATATATATATATATATATATATATATATATATATATATAGTATAAAGATTATAGTAACTATTTCCCATACGATCAATATCAATTCTATAAGATGTCACAAATGCATCATCTCGTTTTATTAATATATATTCACGTATTTCTTTCAATTTAACATCTTCTTACCGACGTGGGATAACCAAACACAACACCACATTTAAATATTTTTGAATGCTCAATTCTTATTCTTATGATGACACATCATTCTTATATATATATGTATGCATGCATGCATGTATTTATGTATGTGTATATATATAAGGATTTTCAAAAAAAAGGATTAATACGACCAGGACCGATTGTCCACATGTTAGATATGAGTATAGCAAAAAGATTGTTAGCTAAAATGAGTTAATTTTATAAGTTGTCACAGTTCCACCTCCCCCTCTTATCAATATATACTGACATCCTTCTTTCAATCTAACATCTTCTATTCAAGGTGGGATAACCAAACCCAACACTATATTTCAATATTTGAGAATACTCTACTATTATGATGTCAAATCATTACTTGTGGTTCTTACTTTTATATATTTAACAATATAAGTTAATAGATTTTTTTTTTGTAAAAAATACAAATAAAATGAGCTAACCCTTATAAAATAGACATTTTTTTTGCAAAAAGATGGACAATTAAAATGAGCCAACCCTAAGGTGGCTTTTGGTTTGCGGGATTGGAATGGATTTGGAGGGATTTGGATTTCAAATCCATTCCAATCCTGCGTTTGGTTTGCAGGAATTGATTTCGTTGACCGGATTTGAAATCCGTTGACCACTAAAAAATCCCTTACCTGATGGATTTCAAAATCCTTTGCAATGAGCCTGGATTTGAAATTCAAATCCTGATGGATTCTAAAGTCTGATGGATTTCAAATTCTTATCCAAACACATGAAAGGATTTCGAATCCCCCTAAATCCAAATCCTTCCAAATTCAAATCCCTCTTTGAAATCCAATCCATTCCATTCCATTCCAGCAAACCAAACGCGCCCTAAGAGTCCATTCAAAAGAAATCCTCTCCTCCTTTGATATATCCACTTAATTCTTCTAAGCGTTCATATATATTACTACCAATGATAGATCAAAATCAACCAAATTTTAAGATTTTAGTATCGTACTCAAATCTTATGATGCCAACTTACTATCAGTGGTTTTACTTTTAATAAATATTTACATTAAATAATATAACCAATAAATCTTTATATAATGTTCTACGCTTTTATATTTCTTATTCTTATACACAACTCCTTCCAATCAGTCATCTTCTAAAGAAGTCTCATCTTATTACCTACAGTTGTATTGAAAGATTTTAATATATATATCTATATATATATATATATTTTTTGATTTTTATAGTTTGATTTTTCAATTGGTTTTTTATAATAAAATTCTTTTATTGCAAAAAGAGGGTCATAAAAAATAACACAACCCTAGGAGTTTTTTATACTCTTCCTTCCCATCTATCATCTTCTATGATTTACCTAATTACCTACGGTTGTACATTATATATATATATATATATTGAGAGATTTTGATATATATTGATTATTTTTTTATGATTTATTTTTTTAATTGTGATGTAAATAACAATATATATATATATATATATGTATAATATTGATTTAGAGGTGGGTTCATACTAGAACAACATCTATTTAAGAAAACACAAAAACAATCGAGTACATACAAAATCATATATGATTCACGCAACTTTAGGTCGCGCCCAAAGTCGTCCGCGTCCGTTTTTTCGGGTTAATGTAAAATCACATATGATTTTGTACATTTGTTTTTTGTTGTTTTCTTGTTTTTTTAAATAGTTAACGTTCTCGTTTGAACCTTCGTCTATTGATGTACTATATATATATATATAGTGGAAGGATATTTTGCAACCCTGAAAAAGATTGCAACTCTTGCAACCCACATCTTAACCGTTGGATTCATGATCGACGGTTATTTTATTTTTATTTTTCTGTTTTTTTTAATTAAAAATATTGGGCCCCATATTTATTGTAACCGCCGATCATTAATCCGACGGTTAAGATGTGGGTTGCAAGGTTTGCAACCTTTTTAAGGGTTGCAAATGAAACACCCCCTATATATATATATATACTATATGAAGGGATGGGGTTTTAGATCGCGCGTGAGATACCACGCAGGACGCGTCTCCCCTTCTCTTCCTCACTAACCCAAAACCCCCAAATTCACGAAAACCCTAAATTCATCTCGATTTTCCCCTTTTTTGATTCACCCTCAATCGGAGAACAGAAGCCCTCGGCCATCTGGAATTGTGCGAATCATCACTCTTTGCCCACCGGGCGCCTTTTTGTGCTGTTGCTACACACCTCTCGGACTTGGTAAGTCCATCATTTTTATGCTAAATCGAAAATTGTGAGATTGAAATATGCGACTCAAATTCTTCTTGTTCCCTCTGATTTTTATGGATGGGATAACAATTCTGATCTGAATTTGAAACTGCCGGTTGTAAGGTTTTATTCTCCTCCGTCACCGTCGATTTGAACAAACCGGTTCCTAGAGCTCGCCTGTTTCGTTAGAGTTTCAGTCATTGCAGTTAGCAACGACTTTTGTGCTCGCTAAAAATCCATTTATCGTCAGAAACGGTTTACAGAGATGACATGTCGTTGCTATAGCTTATGGCTGAAACATTTCGTCGCTGAAACTCACTTTTCTTGCAAATGCCATCTGAAAGCCGTTTGCCGGAATGTCTCATTTACCACTCTCAAAATTAAAACTCCTGCTTCCTTTTACTCTTATCTTCCTCACTCGCACATCTTCTCCTTGCCACTTGCTAAAAAGCCCAGAGAAGGAGGAGAAAACGGAACCACCGCCACCCTCAATGGCAGCGGACGCATATCTTCTGTTATTCCTGGTTGGTTTTCGAAGATTAGCCCAATGTGGCCAGGTGAGTTTCCTTTGATTTCTGTTTGTTTTTTTTTTTTTCGATTTTTAATCTATTTGTTTGTTTGCAGATTGTTTACAGAGCTTCTCTGTTCTTTCATGTTTGTGTGTTATACTGATTTTAGGTTTTTTTCTGAATGATTATTTTTGAATTTATTATTAATCTCATGGACATTTTGGGGTGTAAAGCTACCATGGTTTTGATTGTTTGTTGAGTGGAGCTTCCTTGGTGGGTTCTCAGTATCATTCTACTAGATTGCTTTTCTTTAATCAAAGTTTGGTTTGAGTTGATTATATTTATATGTGTATATATATATATATATAATCAAATGAGAACTAGGTAGTTTGTGGTAATCGTGAGATCCAATATGAGCCACTCATTCCATATAATTAATGTTATTTTTATAATAAAGTAAAAGGATAATTTGGTAATTTGACAATTTGTATTTTTTTATTATAAATAAAATCATTAATTACTCAATCCATAATTACCTAATTGATTACAATTTACCCTACTTATCATTGTGAAACTGATGATAACCCACGCCTCTCCATAGTGGTATCACAATGGGTATCACAAGTGGTATCACAATGCATATTGTATGTATTTTGAGTATCACGCTCATGATCGTTTCAATGTATATTTTTTTTAACATTGTCGATGTTTTTAGGTATCACATTGTGTATGATAGTTGTATCACAGTGGCATTATAGTTGTATCACAATGCATCTTATATTTACTTTGGGTATCACACTGATGAATGTTTGTATGTGGGTCTCAGAGGCTATATTTTAGAGAGAGAGAGAGAGAGGGGAGAGAGAAAAATCATAATACCTAAAATGTCCTTTAATTAAAATTTAAAGTCAATTTACCAAATATATTAATTTCCTAATTTATTCTTTGATGTGTGTATGAGATTGGATCTCACAGTTATTACAAAATACACAGTTCTCCCTTGAATGACCCCAGTATATATATATATATATATATATATATATATATATATATATATATATATGTATGTATATATATAGGGAGAGTTTCATTTGAGAAATGATAAATGTATGAGAAATAGAGAAGTAATCTTAGTCATTCATCTGGTCAATATTTGCGGCTTTAACCGCGAAGCACCGGATAATTCCTTGTGTGGTCTATAGAAGGTAGGGGGATAGTTTCGTAAAATACGCGGGATGAGTTCATATATGAACATGTATGATTCACATATGAACAGTTAATTAGTTCATAATATGAGAATCAGTTATTTAGTTCATATATGAATCACAAAGATTCATATATGAATATGTTAATTACTGATTCATATATGAACCTACAGTTAATTAGTTCATATATAATCATAAAAGTTCATATATGAATCAGTTAAAAGAGTTCAAATGTGAATAACACTGGTTCACATATGAACATATAGTCCATATGTGAATTATACAGGTTCATATATGAACACAACCCGTGTATTTTGTAAAAATTACGAAAGCGTTCTTCTAGTTTTGGAATAGCCGCAACTTTTGACCAGTCAAAGCCGGAATATTTGACTAGTCAAATCCGATCTTGACCGTATGAATGACTATGACTACTTCTCTATTTCTCATATATTTACCATTTCTCAAATGAACCTAAGCCTATATATATATGTGTGTGTGTGTGTGTGTGTGTGTGTGTGTGTAGGGGCATTAATTTCATGGGAGACCATAGTATTTTGTGGTAACTATGAGATCTAATCTCATCCATTCATTTAATTAATCAAGGGTCTAAAATAACTAATAGAAATATTACTTAAAAAAGGATTTTATGCTACTAATTTAGGAAAAAGGGGTAAAATTGTCAAAAAACATTGAAATTTAGTGTTATCTCATTTAGGCGCCAACCGATAATTTAGGCAGTGAATCAGATGTGATAACCTCCAAACATTGAAACATATCAATCCATTTGCGATGTGGTATATTATGATCTGCTTGCAAAAACGTGTGTTACATTATGATCATATTGCAAAAAACGTGTTACATTATGATCGTCGTGCACCAAAGTGTGTTACATTATGATCATCTTGAAAAAAGGTGTTACGGTATGATCATCTTTCAAAAATACGTGTTACGTTAGTGATTATGAATCGTTGAACCCTTAACTTATTTGTTTGTAATGTGGTACATTATGATTTGCTTGCAAAAACGTGTGTTACGTTATGATCATATTGCAAAAAACGTGTTACATTATGATCGTCGTGCACCAAAGTGTGTTACATTATGATCATCATGAAAAAAAGGTGTTACGGTATGATCGTCTTTCAAAAATTGTGTTGCACGCTTCTGAAAAAAAGACAATGTAGAACCAGAAAGGATGCAGATTTCGGCTACAAGATTGAATATTTTATACGATCAAAGTTCAAACCCAGAATATCTCAGAATCAGTTTGTTGAGATATTCAAGGAAACGGTATATTTAATTGATAAATGATTGATATTTTCAGTTACAAATTTGTTTTTAATATTATTTAATTTATCAAATGACTAAAATAGTCTTCCTTAATAATTAATAAAAAATAATAATAAGATTAGATGGATGGATGGATGGATGGATGAGATTGGATCTCATAGTTACCACAAAATACTAGGGTCTCATATGATTAGGCCCATATATATATATATATATATATATACACTACTAGAAAAATGTGAAATACCGACGGCAAAAAACAGTCGGTATTTACCGACGGCCTACCAACGGTATCTTTTTAATTTTATTTTTTATTTATTTTTAATAAGCCGTCGGAAAACCGTCGGAAAAATTAGTGAAATACCGACGGCTTACCGACGGTTGTTTTTTTCATTTTATTTTATATTTATTTTTAATAAGTAATTACCGTCGGAAAACCGTCGGTAACTGGAACCGTCGGTAAGCTGTCGGTAGTTGTCGTCGGAAAACCGTCGCTGAATATTACCGACCAGCTTTTTACCAACGATCATTCCCGTCACAAAACCGTCGCTAAAGCCTTTTTCCGATGGTTTACCGACTGTTTCAACCGTCGGTAATACGATTTATTTTAGTAGTGATATATATATAGGGGTTGTTTTATTTGCAACCCTTAAAAAGGTTGCAAACCTTGCAACCCACATCTTAACCATCGGATTCATGATCGGCGGTTACAATAGATATGGGGTCCAATGTTTTTAATTAAAAAAAAACAGAAAAATAAAAATAAAATAACCGTCGATCATGAATCCAACGGTTAAGATGTGGGTTGCAAGGGTTGCAACCTTTTTCAGGGTTGCAAAACATCCTTCCACTATATATATATATATATATATATATATATATATATATATATATATGACTGTTGGTAACTTATAAAAATACACTATTTTTAATGGTTTTATTAATCATGAGTCCAACATATTTTTTCATTTTCTTCAGAAGTAATAATGAATGTTTTTTTTGTCAATAACATACAAAATAGACCATACAACCCTATCGATCTCCTCGATTTCTTTCGAATTTTTACCAAGATTGAGGGATTTTAATTAGTTAATAAATTGAAAACCATGATCAAAAAAAGGTCATTACTTGTTTGAGTCATAGATTTGTGACATACTGACATCCCATTTCATTTTTATGCAAATAATTGTATATTTGATATGTTAAGGAGAATCTAAGTATGCTGTTGATAATCCTTTTTGTTCTCAAAAATCTTGGAAGATATGTGATCACTTGTTCTATTTTGCATTACTGAAAATTGGTTTATGGGTTTTCGTTTTAATTTAATTTATTTTGTGGCTTTTAATTTGAATTTCATGATCTATGATGCATATACATGGTGTTCTGTTTTGATGGTGAGTACTACTTAATTTTTGGATAAGGATTGTATTAGAACCTTGCTTTGTTTAAAAAATATCTTTGTTGATTGCCTCCAATGTGTTTTGATTCATTGATATTTTTTTTAGCTTTACACGTTGTGTTGACGTTTTTAATTTAAATGTAAAACCCGAAATTTTGTGCACCAGGTGTGTTATGATTATTGGGACATCATTATCGGCATCCCCATAGCCACAACTGCAAAGTGAGTCAGGTATGTCCCCCATAATGGAATTTGCAGCCGATGTGGGCCGGTTAGGGTTGCCGGTTTTCAACCTTTTTGTCCAAATAATATCAGTAATACATATGAACAAAAAACTAAATTGTCAATCAAGTGAGCATGTGCATAAAGTTGTGCAAACCTCAATCGTTCATGTTGTCTGGTACTCCCTTTTTAAAGCTAAAAAAGTCGGATAGTTTTTACTTCTGCATGTCTAATATATGATTGTTCAACAATGAAATTTTCGTGAATTACTTCGGTTTCTTAAATCTAGAGTTATGATCGGACTACTTTATATACACACGCGCTAATGTCGGGTTTTGAGTATTTAAAGTGATATGTTGACTCTTTTAGTGGTCAAGTGTATGACACTTGATATATCAGTTTGATGGTTCATCATGTTTAAGGTTTTTTAAGAGGAATTGTTGATTATTATTCCAATGTCTAAAATATCCTTCGGGTATGACCAAAATAGAGGAATCGTGATGATCGTGATCAATATCATCATTTTCTTTTAATGATGAGTGGTACTAAAAGTAATATTAGCTTGTAAGTAGGATTTTTTTATGCGGGGGCGTTTGGTACACAGGACCTGGCAATACTGTTGGGTCATTGACGAACATCTTCCTAAATCGAAACGTGGCACTGACTGCTACGCTATATGGAAATAAAGTTGTGCCTTCTCCATCAACAATTGCTTTTGGCGTAGTGGTAAACGCTTGATCCTAACATGTGGTATCAGAGCACGTCACGGGTTCGAATCCCATGGAGTGCATTTAAATGACAAAGGCATGTTGTACAACCATTAATTGACTTCTAGCAAAGATCTTGTTAGTGTTGGTAGATGTCGGGTGGGGTGGGGTATTGTTGGGTCATTGACCATCATCTTCCTAAATCGAAACGTGGCATGGGACAAAACTGGTACATTACTAAACTACCCCTGTCAAACTAAAATGCTAAAAGCTTCTACTATTCTTTCACCTGCCTCCTTACTCTCACCCATTCACGTACCAAAACGCACATAGTTTTACAGGTGTTATTATATATTTGTCACACTTTGGCTGATATAAATGGTTGTATGTATAATTTATGTATTTTTTTACTGTCTCCTCCATACATATGCACGAGAAGCACACTCTTTGAAGGTTGAAAAGATACTTCAGGGCAAGTCGGATTACCGGGATGTTATGGTTTTTCAGGTATTTGGATTTCGAACACCGTGGTTTAATTTCTTTAAACACGAAAATATTGCAGATTAGAAATCGGACCAACACACATAAACTTGCGACCTTAAAAATTGTATTACACATACACACACACACACACACATATATATATATATATATATATGTTGGGTTTTATGTTTTAATTATTTTTGGCCCATGAGGAATAGTTAAAATAGCCCAACAATAGTGGCCCGATACAAGCTATATATTGCCTTGTATCCTAGGGTTTTATAATAAGAGAAGAAATAGTCAATAAAATACAAAAGAGAGAAAAGAGAGAAAATTCGGATGCACTTTTCGGGCATGCGCAGCCGCTCCGTTTCGTCTATTCCCAGAGTTTCAACCGTCGGATCGTCGTGATTTTTGAAAAGTAGCTTAAAGACA
Organism: Arctium minus; assembly: GCA_954870635.1. NCBI lineage: Eukaryota > Viridiplantae > Streptophyta > Magnoliopsida > Asterales > Asteraceae > Arctium > Arctium minus. Next base: position 35,505,524 of record OX941084.1, read on the forward strand.
TCTTTATCTACATTCCGAACGGTGGAGAGCTATTTTGGAGATCCAGAACCCACCCTTTTGCCGTTCGACAATTTACTGTTTTTCTGGGTAATGTTTCTTCCTCTTTTCCTTTTGATTTGATTCCATACTTCTTGATGATTTATTCCAAGAATATGATGATTGTGGTGTGCCTCTAGTTTTATCTAGAGAATACTTTTATATTGTTTATTGGTGGTAGTGGACTTTAAGCGGCCTAATGTCCCGTGGTTTTACTCTCGCCTTGAGAGGTTTTCGCGCTAAAATTCGTGTGTGCATGATTGTTGCTTATTTTTGCTTTTGGTAGTTGATTATCATTGCATTTAGTATACCCTATTTGTTTGCATCCTCAAAGGTTCATATAAGTCGGTAAATTTTTGTCCAACGAAGGTTTATTCCACATTTATCGTTACCGTTGTGACGCGTTTTTTCCAACAGAGTGGTATCAGAGACTTTGGTTATTGTTATTGGGTTTGAATTGTTTGAACGATGGAAGCTAAGTAGGATGATAAGTCTAAATGCTTCTAATTATCTTGTTTGGAAAGGAAAGATGGAAGACCTTCTTTATGTGAAGGATTTTTATTTGCCTGTTTTTTCAATCGACAAACCTGAGAATAAAACAGATGAAGAATGAAATATTTTGCATAGACAGGTTTGTGGGTATATTCGGCAATGGGTAGATGATAATGTTTTGAACCATATTAGTGGGGAGACTCATGTTCGTACTTTGTGGAACAAACTCGAGCAGTTATATGCTCCAAAGACTGGAAATAATAAGATGTTTTTGATTAAAAAGATGATCCAACTTAAGTACCATAATGGAACTCCTATCACTGATCATTTGAATGCATTTCAGGTAATTATTAATCAGCTTGCAGAAATGGGTATCAAGTTTAAAGATGAAATCCAAGGCTTATGGATCCTTGGTACTCTACCCAATTCGTGGGAGACTTTTAGGACATCATTGTCCAACTCCGCACCCGATGGTGTTATTTCCATGGAATTGGCTAAAGGCAGTATTTTAAATAAAGAGATGAGAAGAAAGTCGTAGGTTTCCTCTTCACAATCAGATGTCTTGGTCATAGAAAGACGGGGGAGAAGTCAGAGTAGAGGTCCGAGTAATAAAGGTAATCATCGGGCAAATTCAAAAGGAATGTTTGTTGATTTTTGAATGTTACCATTGTAAGAAATGCCCAAAATTATATGTGACACATCCGAAGATCTCCAACAACATTGTAAATGTTGTGGAGAATATTGATATGACTGATTTATGGCATAAGAGACTTGGTCACATGAGTGAAAAGGGGATGTCCTTTTTGTCAAAGAGAAAGGTGTTACCGGATGTGCACGCTGTTCATTTGAAGAAGTCGTCTCACTGTTTGGCAGGAAAGCAGACTCGAGTTACTTTCAAGAGTCAGTTTCATTCTCTAAAGAAGAATATACTTGATTTGGTGCATTCTGATGTTTGTGGTCCAATGAATACTAAGATGCTTGGTGGATGCTCATATTTTGTCACATTCATCGATGATCACTCGAGGAAGGTATGGATTTATACCTTGAAGTCTAAAGATCAAGTATTAGATGTGTTTAAGAAGTTTCATGCCTCCGTAGAGAGACAGACTGGGAAGAAGCTCAAGTGTATTCGAACAGATAATGGAGGTGAATACATTGGGCCTTTTGATGCTTATTGTAAAGAACAAGGTATTCGGCACAAAAAGACTCCTCTGAAGACACCACAATTAAATGGTTTAGCAGAATGAATGAATAGAACATTGGTTGAGCAAGTCAGGTGTTTGCTCTCACATACAGGGTTGCCGAGTTCCTTTTGGGGAGAAACTTTGAATACGGTGGTACATGTTATTAATCTAACCCCTTGTGTTCCTTTGCATTGTAATTTTCCTGACAGGGTTTGGAGCGGCAAAGATGTTTCGTACTGTCACTTACGCGTCTTTGGATGCAAGTATTTTGTGCACATTCCTAAAGATGAAAGGTCGAAGCTCGATGTGAAGACTAAGCCATGTGTATTCCTTGGTTATGGCCAAGATGAGTTCGACTACAAATTATATGATCCGATTCAAAAGAAACTTGTTCGAAACCGAGATGTTTTCATGGAAGATCAGACTTTGAATGATGTTGAGAAGGAAGACACGATTCCTCAACATAATGATGATCTTACTGATTTGGATCCAGTTCCTCCTAAGCATGTTGAGACACATGATGGAGATGGTGTTCAGAATGATGAACAATATGGCACTAATGATACTAATGTTCCAGAGCAAATTGAGATAGATGCAGAAGTTCATCCAGAGTTACCAGTTCCCAGGTATGTCATCATTTATCCCACTTAGGCGGTCTATGAGAGACCGTCATCCTTCTACACGATACTCTGCTGATGAGTATGTCTTACTCACTGATGGGGGAGAGCCCGAGTGCTATGTCGAGGCCATGTAAGATGAGCACAAGAAAGAGTGGGTTGAAGCCATGTAAGACGAGATGACTTCCTTGCATGAAAATAATACATTTGAGTTGGTAAAGTTGCCTAAAGGCAAAAGAGCTTTGAAGAATAAGTGGGTCTACAAAGTGAAGAAAGAAGAACATACTTCATGACCCAGGTACAAATCTAGATTAGTGGTCAAAGACCTTAGTCAACGAAAAGGTACTGACTTTGATGATATTTTCTCTCTGGTCGTGAAGATGGGATCTATCCGGGTGGTTCTTGGCTTAGCAGCTAGTCGTGATCTTGAGGTTGAGCAAATGGATGTCAAGACAACTTTCCTTCACGGTGACTTGGACAAGGAAATCTACATGGAGCAACCTGAAGGCTTTCAGTTTATGGGTAAATAAGACTATGTGTGTAGACTTCAAAAAAGTCTATATGGTTTGAAGCAAGCACCCAGACAGTGGTACAAGAATTTTGAGTCGGTTATGGGGAAGCACGACTACCAAAAAAAACTACCTTAGATCACTGTGTTCTCTTTCATAGGTTTGGTGTTAAGTGCATTTTGTGCATGCATTCATATTAGTTTATAATTGCATTTTGCATTTAGTTTAATTGTTTGCATGTAGATTTTATTATAGTTTAAGTTACTTTTCGTTTAATCATCGATTGGCGATATTACATTGGTATTTTTGTGGTTTTGTTGGATTTTGACACGTAATTCACATTGAAAGCGTGAACATGGATGACGATGGATTTAAAGTTTTCGATCAATCTTTATTTGGTGAGAAAACCCAAGAAGAATGACAAATGTTGGACCAAATTTTGAAGAAAGGATTCATGAGGGGATGTTTATAAAAGAAAAAAAATCAAGAGGGACGTTTTCGAAAGAGATGCAAAGTTTGAGGGGCTGATTTGTGGAAATTTTTCTTTATTTATATGAATAGTGTTTTTAGGTTTGGGGCATCTCCTTTTCACCTCCATACGGCTGCGCCGTATTTCTTCTTTTTTTTATTTTGTTTTTAATTTAGAGTTTTGTATTTGGTTTAGATTTCAATCGTTAGGTTTAGTTTTCTTTCTTCTTCTTGTAAGTTATTTAGTTTAGATTTTAGATTTTAGATTTTAGGTTTTAGGTTTAGTTTAGTTTTTTGTCTATTGAGTCAATGAATATGCGATGTTTCGGCGGATCGAAGATGAAGATGGAATGCGACAGATTCTCATCAACATTCAACACCGTTGTAACGTTTTGTTTCTCAATTTTTTTTATGTTTGGATTTCTCTCCCTATTTTTATTTTCCGCATCTTTTTAATTTATGCATCGTTCTTAATTTAATTTACCACTTTCGTAGGCTAAAAACGATTCTTGGAGAGTGACACTCTTTGGATCGATTTTATAGTTTTCGTAGATTAATTTTATTGCTTTCGTTAGATTTATGTTTACATTTTATTTCGTAGTTTAGTTATCGTTCATTTGGGTAATCGTCACTTTGGATAGACGTTGTGGTATTGATCAATCGTTTTTATAATAAACTTTTGAGTTTTAATTGGTTGATTTTTCATTTAACGAAAGCTAATGTTTGATTAACCAATTTTTATAAAACGTCTTTAGTTAAATTCAATTAGTTTTAGATATGAACGAAGGTTCGGTCTTTTACTTAGATTAAATTGATCGGTGACAACGGTCCTAACATGATAAATAGTTGGGGACGTTGATTGGGAAAAATATTCGTTTTAAATCATAAGGTTTCTTCCCTACGTACACATATTGCGAAAGTAAATATGGGTTTTGGGTTAGAAAAGCTTTTCCACCTTGAAAGAGGGTTGAAGTAATTTTGCATAACGAATTCCCACCATTACCAAAATCTGAAGTTGACATTACCCAATGTCCGTTAGTTTGTTTTTCTTCCTTCTTTTGTTTGTTCATTTTATTAGTTTTAAAAAAAATCCAAATATTGATATTTCCCGTAGCTAGGCCATAGTCTATAACGAGTCCGTGTTTTGTCCATCGTCTCCCTATGATCGACCCGTATGCTACACCTCTCGTACGCTTGCGGTTATAAATTTTAAAACACATCAAGTTTTTGGGGTCGTTACCGGGAAGACAATCAGGCTAACATGGACTTTGTTTTGGACTTACTAGTCTACGTCTTTATCCCATTTCTATTTTCCCAATTTCTTTTCGTCCCTATACACTAGGCTGGTGGTTGATTTTTTTTATCCGTTAATCCACCTCTTTTTGCGGAGTTCGATTAATCATGTTTGATAGTGTCGGGTGACGGACCGATGAGACGTGTTTTTTTCTATGATAGAGATAGTTATCACCATTAGAGGTGATGTGTGATGCTAACTCAATCTTATTTTAATGCGTCTCACGTGTTTTTTTTAATTTACTCGGATTCGGTATTTTTTTATGTCAAGCCGGACATCACCGATCCTTCTTTCTCTACCCTTATTTAATTCTCGACTAAGGGTTGTGTGACTTATTTTATAATGAAAACACATTGTTATCCAGTATGGATTTTCTGTGTTTAAATGACCCGTATGAATTGGTGACCATTTAAGTCAATCATTTGGCTTTCACCGATTCATACCCTCACTTCTCCCTAATCGTTTAATTCTTCGTCAAACTCACGACGATAAACGAACCATTCTTCTTCTTGTTTAATTCTTGGTTCAATTTTTAGGCTCTTAATTTTTCTGCCTCTCGTCACTGGCGTGAAGTACCCTTCACTGGCGTGAATGGAACTGATCCTAGAAATCCCAACTTTCTGTTCTGCATCACCGGCGTGACTTGTTTAGTCACTGGCGTGAAAGAAGCTGATCTCAAGAGCCACAACTTTCTGCCCTTCGTCACTGGCGTGACGTGTTTAGTCACTGGCGTGAACAAAAAAAAAGATTTTTTTTTCTGATTAATTTTTATTTCTATTTTTTTTACTTTATTTTATTTCAAAAAAAGGTTTTTATTTATTTATATGTTTGATTTTTTTTATTTCTAAAAAAATTAAAAAAAAAATTCTTTCTGATTGTTTATTTTACTTTATTTAAAAAAAACAAAAAAAAAGTTTTTATCTATTTAATTTTTTTTCCTTTCCTTTCTTTTCTTTTATTTTTCTCCTTCTCGCCATCTCTTTTCCTTTTTTTTACCCTATAGTTCTAACTCCACCGTCCAAAGTGTTTTCTCTTTTTCATTTCCCCTCCGAGTATCTAACTTCCGTCATCTCCCTACCGTGGCAGCGCTGACAACCGCGAAATTTTTCTTTGTATATGAATCATATTTTTGCAGGTGATCAAGTATTTCTAAGATCTTCAAAGCATCAAAAAGCAGCAAAGTCTTCGGTTTCATACACCCGGTAAATTTGTTCTTTTAATATTATGTGTATGTTGACTTGTTGTTTCATTCGAATAGTACTTGAATTGCATGATTCATGCATTAATTGGGTTGCCACCACTGGGTAAACGATAGGATTTCATCACTTTGCACTGAATTGCATCAATTATTCATCATGTAGTGTTGTCATATATGTCATTATTGAACCACGCTCCCCGCGTTGATTTTGATTCCCTTACCCTAGTCAAGCACTGAGGACAATGCTCATTTTTAGCCTGTGGGTAGGGTATTTGTTTGTTTTATTTTACTTATTTTCTATTTTCTTTGAACATTCATGCATTTAGTCATAATCCATGCATTTTTTTTTCCATTTTTGTTGCATTTTGCATCATATCATTGCATTGCATAAAAAGTTTTATAAATCCAAAAAGATTTTTGTCGTTTCTCCACGATTTTAGAGCTCGTAGTAACCACTCTCACGTAACATCAGTCTTTTAATTAGGTATACTAATGTACTTTATGATTTACTTTAACCATGATGTAAAGATTTTTTTTTAGAAATGCGGTTTTCCCTTAGTTAGTCACTTGCACGCACTACTTTGCATATTGTTCCACGTAACTTTTAGGATTAACTTTCTTACTGTAGTCCCCCTACATTACATCTATGACTACTTGGATGGATTTTACCGTGTAAGAATTTGGGCCGTACACTACAAAATTTTCGACCTTTTCCGACGGCCAAATCCGCCGGAAACAGTGGTTTTCGGCGGATTTCCGACGGATTTGGTCGGTCGGAAACAGTGGCGCCGCAAACCTTGATTTTCGGCGGCGTTTTCGGCGGATTTAAGTTCTTGGCGGCATTTTCGGCGGAATAATCCGCCGAAAACAAATTCGAAATTTTTTAAAATTTTAATGCTTTGATTAATCAAGAAAATTAAAATTAATAGTTTTGGGCGGATTTTCGGCAGAATATGCCGCCTAAAATAGTTTTTTATTTTTATTTTTTATTTTTATTAATTACTTAACTTATTTTTTTTATTTTTATTCAAAGAAATTCGTCGAAATTTTGCGACGGATTTTTGGCGGAATATTCCGCCGAAAATATTTATTTATTATTTATTTATTTATTTTTGGCGGAATATTCCGCCGAAAATCCGCCGAAAACTTTAAAAATAAAAACCAGAAAAATCCTGTTTTTTCATTAAAAATCTTTCTATAAAACCTGCTAAAAACAGTAAAAACCTGTTGAAAGCTGTAAAAACTGCCAAAACTATAAAAACCATAAAATACAACTAACATAAATAAAACATAAAATACAAGTAACGTAAACATAACATATATTGTTCAATTGTCAAAGTATTGTTCCAAAATACATAATGGGTTGCGAAATCTTAAGCAAATATCATCACCTGCGTGGTGGCGGTGGCGGTGCCCCTGACGACTGTGAAGAATAGAAATACTTTACCAATTCACACATATGCTTGTACTGGGCATCACATTCCCGATGACGTGCCAATTCCTCCACCCGACGTGCCTCTTCCTCCACCGCACGTCTCTCTTCCCGCTCCTTCAACTCCTGAAGTTGGGTCTTTAGATCCTCAATTTCCTAAAAATAAAATAAAAAAAGACGTTAGAAGAAGTTTAACATGAATTATAAAATAAATTGATAAAACTCATATAATGAAATGTGGTACGCACCTGTCGGGAAGAAGAAGCACCACCACCCGAGGATGTCCCAGCCAAGATCGCGTTGGGATCTGTGTGGTACCCGAACCCAAACGTACGACCTTTCTTCACTCCTCCAGAAACCTCCTGCCACAAGTCGGTATCAAAAGTCGGATGTTGGCTGAGGTCCTCGCCGTACCTCTGGGAGACACCGGTCGAATACCCATTCTGTGGTTTACAAAATACATACAAGTCAATTTCGACAGCATAACGACTTTAATGGGGACATACCCAACTATGTTAAACAATCTTAATGTTTGCCCAACAAATGGCAACCCAAACCAGATAGATATATACATAAATGCCCTAAATGCACATATTGGGCTATTTGAAACACAAACCATGCATATAGAACATATAAGGTTGGGTTTGTGCGCATAAAGGCCCTAAATGCACATATTGGGCTATTTGAAACACAAACCATGCATATAGAACATATAAGGTTGGGTTTGTGCGCATAAAGGCCCTAAATGCAAATTTTGGGCTATTTGAAACCCAAACCATGCATATAGAACATATAAGGTTGGGTTTGTGCGCATAAAGACCCTAAATGCACATTTTGGACTATTTGAAACCCAAATCATGCATATAGAACATAAAGGTTGGGTTTGTGCGCATAAAGGCCCTAAATGCACATTTTGGGCTATTTGAAACCCAAACTATGCATATAAAACATATAAGATTGTGTTTGTGCGCATAAAGGCCCTAAATGCATATTTTGGGCTATTTGAAACCCAAACCATTCCTATAGAACATATAAGGTTGGGTTTGTGCGCATAAAGGCCCTAAATGCACATTTTGGGCTATTTGAAATCCAAACCATGCATATAGAACATATAAGGTTGGGTTTGTGCGTATAAAGGCCCTAAATGCACATTTTGGGCTATTTGAAACCCAAACCATGCATATATAACATATAAGGTTGGGTTTGTGCGCATAAAGGCCCTAAATGCACATATTGGGCTCAAACCATGCATATAGAACATATAAGGTTGGGTTTGTGCGCATAAAGGCCCTAAATGCACATAGAACATATAAGGTTGGGTTCGACAGCATAACGATTGTAATGGGGACATACCCAACTATGTTAAAAAATCCTAATGTTTGCCCAACAAATGGCAACCCAAACTAGATAGATATATACATAAAGGCCCTAAATGCATTTTGGGCTATTTGAAACACCTTAAATCAATTTCGTAAGGGTCACCGCAAGTTTCTACCCTAAATGCACATTTTGGGCTATTTGAAACACAAACCATGCATATAGAACATATAAGGTTGGGTTTGTGCGCATAAAGGCCCTAAATGCACATTTTGGACTATTTGAAACACAAACCATGCATATAGAACATATAAGGTCGGGTTTGTGCAAATAAAGGCCCTAAATGCACATATTGGGATATTTGAAACACAAACCATGCATATAGAACATATAAGGTTGGGTTTGTGCGCATAAAGGCCCTAAATGCACATAGAACATATAAGGTTGGGTTCGACAGCATAACGACTGTAATGGGGACATATCCAACTATGTTAAACAATCCTAATGTTTGCCCAACAAATGGTAACCCAAACTAGATAGATATATACATAAAGGCCCTAAATGCAAATATTGGGCTATTTGAAACATAAACCATGCATATAGAACATATAAGGTCGGGTTTGTGCGCATAAAAGCCCTAAATGCACATATTGGGCTATTTGAAACACAAACCATGCATATAGAACATATAAGGTTGGGTTTGTGCGCATAAAGGCCCTAAATGCACATAGAACATATAAGGTTGGGTTCGACAGCATAACGACTGTAATGGGGACATATCCAACTATGTTAAACAATCCTAAAGTTTGCCTAACAAATGGTAACCCAAACTAGATAGATATATACATAAAGGCCCTAAATGCAAATATTGGGCTATTTGAAACATAAACCATGCATATAGAACATATAAGGTTGGGTTTGTGCGCATAAAGGCCCTAAATGCATAATTTGGGCTATTTGAAATCCAAACCATTCATATAGAACATATAAGGTTGGGTTTGTGCGCATAAAGGCCCTAAATGCACATTTTGGGCTATTTGAAACCCAAACCATGCATATAGAACATATAAGGTTGGGTTTGTGCGCATAAAGGCCCTAAATGCACATATTGGGCTATTTGAAACACAAACGATGCATATAGAACATATAAGGTTGGGTTTGTGCGCATAAAGACCCTAAATACACATAGAACATATAAGGTTGGGTTTGACAGCATAACGATTGTAATGGGGACATACCCAACTATGTTAAACAATCCTAATGTTTGCCTAACAAATGGCAACCCAAACTAGATAGATATATACGTAAAGGCCCTAAATGCAATTTGGGCTATTTCAAACACCTTAAATCAATTTCGTAAGGGTCACCGCAAGTTTCTACCCTAAATGCACATTTTGGGCTATTTGAAACACAAACCATGCATATAGAACATATAAGGTTGGTTTTGTGCGCATAAAGGCCCTAAATGCACATATTGGGCTATTTGAAACACAAACCATGCATATAGAACATATAAGGTTGGGTTTGTGCGCATAAAGGCCCTAAATGCATATTTTGGGCTATTTGAAACCCAAACCATGCATATAGAACATATAAAGTTGGGTTTGTGCGCATAAAGGACCTAAATGCATATTTTGGGCTATTTGAAATCCAAACCATGCATATACAACATATAAGGTTGGGTTTGTGCGCATAAAGGCCCTAAATGCACATTTTGGGCAATTTGAAACCCAAACCATGCATATAGAACATATAAGGTTGGGTTTGTGCGCATAAAGGCCCTAAATGCACATATTGGGCTCAAACCATGCATATAGAACATATAAGGTTGGGTTTGTGCGCTAAAGGCCCTAAATGCACATAGAACATATAAGGTTGGGTTTGACCGCATAACGATTGTAATGGGGACATACCCAACTATGTTAAACAATCCTAATGTTTGCCCAACAAATGGCAACCCAAACTAGATAGATATATACATAAAGGCCCAAAATGCATTTTGGGCTATTTGAAACACCTTAAATCAATTTCGTAAGGGTCCCCGCAAGTTTCTACCCTAAATGCACATTTTGGGCTATTTGAAACACAAACCATGCATATAGAACATATAAGGTTGGGTTTGTGCGCATAAAGGCCCTAAATGCACATTTTAGGCTATTTGAAACACAAACCATGCATATAGAACATGTAAGGTTGGTTTTGTGCGCATAAAGGCCCTAAATGCACGTATTGGGCTATTTGAAACCCAAACCATGCATATAGAACATATAAGGTTAGGTTTGTGCGCATAAAGGCCCTAAATGCACATATTGGGCTCAAACCATGCATATAGAACATATAAGGTTGGGTTTGTGCGCATAAAGGCCCTAAATGCACATAGAACATATAAGGTTGGGTTTGACAGCATAACGATTGTAATGGGGACATACCCAACTATGTTAAAAAATCCTAATGTTTGCCCAACAAATGGCAACCCAAACTAGATAGATATATACATAAAGGCCCTAAATGCATTTTGGGCTATTTGAAACACCTTAAATCAATTTCGTAAGGGTCATCGCAAGTTTCTACCCTAAATGCACATTTTGGGCTATTTGAAACACAAACCATGCATATAGAACATATAAGGTTGGGTTTGTGCGCATAAAGGCCCTAAATGCACATTTTGTACTATTTGAAACACAAACCATGCATATAGAACATATAAGGTCGGGTTTGTGCGCATAAAGGCCCTAAATGCACATATTGGGCTATTTGAAACACAAACCATGCATATAGAACATATAAGGTTGGGTTTGTGCGCATAAAGGCCCTAAATGCACATAGAACATATAAGGTTGGGTTCGACAGCATAACGACTGTAATGGGGACATATCCAACTATGTTAAACAATCCTAATGTTTGCCCAACAAATGGCAACCCAAACTAGATAGATATATACATAAAGGCCCTAAATGCAAATATTAGGCTATTTGAAACATAAACCATGCATATAAAACATATAAGGTTGGGTTTGTGCGCATAAAGGCCCTAAATGCATAATTTGGGCTATTTGAAATCCAAAACATGCATATAGAACATATAAGGTTGGGTTTGTGCGCATAAAGGCCCTAAATGCACATTTTGGGCTATTTGAAACCCAAACCATGCATATAGAACATATAAGGTTGGGTTTGTGCGCATAAAGGCCCTAAATGCACATATTGGGCTATTTGAAACACAAACGATGCATATAGAACATATAAGGTTGGGTTTGTGCGCATAGAGACCCTAAATACACATAGAACATATAAGGTTGGGTTTGACAGCATGACGATTGTAATGGGGACATACCCAACTATGTTAAACAATCCTAATGTTTGCCTAACAAATGGCAACCCAAACTAGATAGATATATATGTAAAGGCCCTAAATGCATTTTGGGATATTTTAAACACCTTAAATCAATTTCGTAAGGGTCACCGCAAGTTTCTACCCTAAATGCATATTTTGGGCTATTTGAAACACAAACCATGCATATAGAACATATAAGGTTGGTTTTGTGCGCATAAAGGCCCTAAATGCACATATTGGGCTATTTGAAACACAAACCATGCATATAGAACATATAAGGTTGGGTTTGTGCGCATAAAGGCCCTAAATGTATATTTTGGGCTATTTGAAACCCAAACCATGCATATAGAACATATAAGGTTGGGTTTGTGCGCATAAAGGACCTAAATGCATATTTTGGGCTATTTGAAATCCAAACCATGCATATAGAACATATAAGGTTGGGTTTGTGCGCATAAAGGCCCTAAATGCACATTTTGGGCAATTTGAAACCCAAACCATGCATATAGAACATATAAGGTTGGGTTTGTGTGCATAAAGGCCCTAAATGCACATATTGGGCTCAAACCATGCATATAGAACATATAAGGTTGGGTTTGTGCGCTAAAGGCCCTAAATGCACATAGAACATATAAGGTTGGGTTTGACCGCATAACGATTGTAATGGGGACATACCCAACTATGTTAAACAATCCTAATGTTTGCCCAACAAATGGCAACCCAAACTAGATAGATATATACATAAAGGCCCTAAATGCATTTTGGGCTATTTGAAACACCTTAAATCAATTTCGTAAGGGTCACCGCAAGTTTCTACCCTAAATGCACATTTTGGGCTATTTGAAACACAAACCATGCATATAGAACATATAAGGTTGGGTTTGTGCGCATAAAGGCCCTAAATGCACATTTTGGGCTATTTGAAACACAAACCATGCATATAGAACATATAAGGTTGGTTTTGTGCGCATAAATGCCCTAAATGCACATATTGGGCTATTTGAAACACAAACCATGCATATAGAACATATAAGGTTGGGTTTGTGCGCATAAAGGCCCTAAATGCACATAGAACATATAAGGTTGGGTTCGACAGCATAACGACTGTAATGGGGACATACCCAACTATGTTAAACAATCCTAATGTTTGCCCAACAAATGGCAACCCAAACTAGATAGATATATACATAAAGGCCCTAAATGCACATATTGGGCTATTTGAAACACAAACCATGCATATAGAACATATAAGGTTGGGTTTGTGCGCATAAAGGCCCTAAATGCACGTATTGGGCTATTTGAAACACAAACCATGCATATAGAACATATAAGGTTGGGTTTGTGCGCATAAAGGCCCTAAATGCACATAGAACATATAAGGTTGGGTTCGATAGCATAACGATTGTAATGGGGACATACCCAACTATGTTAAATAATCCTAATGTTTGCCCAACAAACGGCAACCCAAACTAGATAGATATATACATAAAGGCCCTAAATGCATATTTTGGGCTATTTGAAACCCAAACCATGCATATAGAACATATGAGGTTGGGTTTGTGAGCATAAAGGCCCTAAATGCACATTTTGGGCTATTTGAAACCCAAACCATGCATATAGAACATATAAGGTTGGGTTTGTACGCATAAAGGCCCTAAATGCACATTTTGGGCTATTTGAAACACAAACCATGCATATAGAACATATAAATTTTGGGTTTGTGCGCATAAAGGCCCTAAATGCACATATTGGGGTATTTGAAACACAAACCATGCATATAGAACATATAAGGTTGGGTTTGTGCGCATAAAGGCCCTAAATGCACATTTTGGGCTATTTGAAACCCAAACCATGCATATAGAACATATAAGGTTGGGTTTGTGCCCATAAAGGCCCTAAATGCACATTTTGGGCTATTTGAAACACAAACCTAATGTTTGCCCAACAAATGGCAACCCAAAATAGATAGATATATACGTAAAGGCCCTAAATACTTACCGCAACCCGGCTACCCCTCGTAGTCACGTAATCCCCGGATGAATACGTGCTATCCGAACCCGGCCGCCTCTTTGGTCTAGTCTTGTGGGTCGCATCGAAGAGCTCCAACCCCGACGGTGGCACACCCTTTTGTCTAGTCTGCAAATGGCAAATAATACAAACATGTGTTAATTATAACATATTAAATAACAAGCAATGGTTAATTATAACATTGTAAGGTCATACCAAACGAGCTGATGTCTCTCCAAACGAGATCGATCCATTGCAGTGCTTGGATATGTCGCCATCCACCTTCGAAAACCGGTTCTTACGCGCACCCACAGAAACCGTCTTCCAATGGGGGTTGTTCCATCCATCGATCATCACGTTCCAAAAATCCTGGGAGATCCAACCTGGAGGGTATGGCTTCAACAAGTTCATATCTCGGTTGGGGTCGTTCTCATTATAGGGACGCCCATTTTTTGTGGATATCTTGGCGGCTCTTTTCCGGGCGGCACTTAGATTGTCGTTATATTGTTTTGAACACTTTCTATCCCAGATATCTCACATCCGGACGTCCAACGATGAATCCCACGTATAGTGGCTCTATACGTAAAAGTTTAGTTATTAATAAGTTGAAAATAAAACTATCAAAGATATAATAAATTGAAATATACAATCCTAACCTGAAAACGCTCAAACATCCTGTCTTTTTGGGACATAGGGATGTGAGACCAACTAAGCCATGGCTCTGTAAAGAAGCCTCGGTTTATCCCGGTGCACATCCGGCTCGCATCTTGTACGTCCCAGCTACATAAGGAATTGAATTAATATCCATACAACAATGCATATAATATAATGAACAAGTTAATAGAAATAAATTTACTCGTAAGACTTGGGATCACGAGGTGCTATCGCTGTCCTTTGTGCCGGGAGCTGCTCCGGAACGGAGATGCCACGGACATTACCCGACACCCCATCGTCTGGTTGTGCCGAGCCGCTACTAGAGGCTCCTGCTCGGCTAGGTGTACCTCGTCCGGACCCAGGCGTATGTGGCATTGTCTACAAAGCAACATTAGAAAGCATACAACAGTAATTTAAGAATTCAAACTATGCATATATAACATATAAGGTTCGATTTTTACACATAAAGTCCCTAAGTACACAAACATATTACATATGCTAGAACATAAAGGCATTAAGTACACAAAGTTTAGTAAGCCTAAGATTAAAATACTATTTAATCATCTGAGGATTCATCAGACGAGTCAATTTCTTCTTCATCGGAGTCACTATCCGAGTCTTGGAACTCTTCCTCTTCGTCATCACTCTCGTCAACATTCCAGTTGTCGCGACCATCATTGGCAACCTCAATGTCTTCGCCCTCTATGACAAGACGGATGGGTTCATCCACGTCTTCGTTTCCCCCTATGGGTGCAATTCTATTGTCTTCTTGGAAAAATTGTTCCCCATCCACATTTTCGTTGGCCGGTACTTCCTGTGTAGATGATGCCAACTCATAGACCCCTGTAGGCTTTGTCTTCACCACAGACCACCAATCTTTTAATTCATTCGATGGATACGGCACATAGTAGACTTGTTCAGATTGTGACGCTAGGATAAAAGGATCGTCTGAACGAAGTCTTGATCTGTGTTTGACGTCCACGAGATTATGCTTTGGGTGAACTCAGACACCGTTAACTGTATCAAACCATGTGCATTTGAATATTGGGACAACACATCGACCGATTCTATACCCATGGTATTCTATCTCTAACACTTCATCCAACAATCCATAGTAGTTTGCATCATACTCTGAGTAACAAGAGCCTTTCACGCAAACTCCACTATTATGTGTGGTGTGATTCCTATCGTGAGTTTGAGTGTGGAACTTGTAAGCATTTACAAAAAAACCCGAGTGTGTCCAAGCCCATTGTAGTGGTCTCTGTGCCAAAACTTTCAATTGGTCGATTGAAGGGACGGGCCGAGTCATAACCTATATTATAAGACATTATTTCATTTGTAATATTATATTAAGTATATATAAATGATGATGAATAAAAGTTCATATGTATACTTACGTAGCTCTCAAACCAACCAGCAAATTGGTCACCTCTACGTTTGTCGAGCCCCTCTTCATCGATATATGGCTCCGAACGTTTAATCCAATCATTAAAAATGGTTATGAAAGGAAAGAATTCTTCACAATTAAGCAATATGTATGTATGAGCTTTGTGCATATCTACCTCTGCTAGGTGACAATGTCTTCCGGCCTTACCGTATAATGGACGACAAGGGGTTTTAAATATGCTTAAGCGTTGGTCGGAAGAATCACATTCGGGAGCAAAACTTCGAGGCTCACGGTTTAGCCGCGTATCTACCGTTGGTTCAAAATACAACGCGCAATAGGTAGATAGTTCGTTCACCAAATATGACTCCACAATCGACCCTTCTATCCTTGCTCTGTTTCTCACTGTCCTTTTCAAGGACCCTAGACGTCTCTCGTATTGATACATCCATCTGTATTGAATCGGCCCCCCAACTAGTGCCTCTTGTGCCAGATGTACCACAAGGTGCTCCATGGAATCAAAGAACCCTGGTGGAAAGACTCTTTCCAACTTGCATATAGTTTCAACTATACTTGTTTTCAATTGAATCAAGTCCTCAACGTGTAACACCTTGGAGCATATTGCACGAAAGAATGTGCACAACTCAGTGATAGCATCCCATATTTGGGTCGGTACCATCCCTTTAATAGCAATAGGGAGCAACCTTTGCATGAACACGTGACAATCATGACTCTTGAAACCATAGAAACTACCATCCTCAAGGTTTACTAACGACCCTATGTTGGAAGCATAGCCGTCTGGAAATTTCAACTTCTTCAACCATTCACCAACCTTTCATACTTGCCCTTTGTTCAAAGTGTATGAAGCTTTCGGTTTAAATATTTTATTTCGTTCCGCCCTTACATGCAACTCGGGTCGATTGCAGTATTCTTCTATGTCTTTCCTTGCCTTAATGTTGTCCTTTGATTTTGGTGTGTCCATAATCGTGTGAAACATATTATCAAACACATTCTTCTCAATATGCATTACATCCAGGTTGTGTCGTATCAACAAAGTGTGCCAATACGGCAGCTCCCAGAAAATGCTCCGCTTTACCCAATTGTGTGTTACCCTAAAACCCACAGGCTTTCTGTAGTGTCTTGACCCATGTGGGACGCCATCATAAACCGTAGGAAGGCTACACACTTGATTCCATATTTGTTGCCCGGTTGGCACCAAGGGTGGATCAGCTTTTTCGGTATGTCCCTTATGAAATTGATTTCTGTAACGCCTGAACGCTTGTCTCAGTGGTAGAAACTTGCGGTGACAGTCAAACCAACACGACTTCCCTCCGCTTCGTAACTGGAACGCACATGCATTACCCATACAACATGGACAAGCTAACCTTCCATGCGTGCTCCAACCAGAAAGCATAGCATAAGCAGGGAAGTCACTAACCGTCCACAACAGTACTGCCCTCATTGTAAAACTTATCCTACGAAAAGCATCATAGGTATGGACACCCTCGAAGAATAACATCTTAAACTCATCGATCAAGGGTCGAAGAAATACATCTAAGTTCTGTCCGGGACTCTTCTTGCCGGGAATTAGCAAGGCGAGGTGGACATAGGACTCCTTGATGCACATCCAAGGCGGTAGATTGTAGTTTGTAAGAAAGACGGGACACAGTGAATACGGATTTGAGTTCGAGTTATTGGGGTTGAAACCATCTGTACATAAGCCCAGACGAACATTCCCGATCTCTTGAGCAAAATCAGGATGTAGCCTGTCGAAATGTTTCCAAGCCTCCCCATCACTCGGATGCACCATCTTTCCCGACTGAGTTTGATGTTCACGGTGCCAAGTCATCTCCTTTGTTGTTTTCTTACACATATACAATCGTTGTTATCTTTGTGTAACCGGCAAATACGTCAACACCAACTGAGGCACCTTATTATTTCATCCAGTTGTCTTGTAACGAGGCTCCCCACACACTCGACAAGTGTCATCATAGGCATATTCCTTATAGAATAGGATGCAATGTTTTTTGCAAGCATGGATCTTCTCTTTCGGAAGATTGAGTTGCTTCAACATCTTCTTTGTCTCGTAAAAACTTCCAACCAATTGTTCACCGTCAGGTAGCATTTCTTTCACCATAGCAATGTTACGATTGTAGGTTGTCTCTGGTACATTACAATCTGCCTTCCAATTCAAAAACCTTGATGCTGCCTCTAACTTCGAAAATCTTTGGCATCCCTCCCACAACGGCTGGTCCGCAGCTTGTAACATCTCATAGAAATGGCGTGCATGTAGATTTGGTTCTTGCTCCTCCCACGTACTTGAAGTACCGGGAATATTTTGGTCCATGACCATTTGTTGAACACCATCAAACTCATTATAATCATCGTCTACTATTGTCTGTTGTGGTGGTTGAATTGATGGTGCTATTTCTCCATGTGCATACCAGTGAGTATAAGAAATCATGAATCCCTTTCTTAACAAATCTAAATGAACCGCCTCTCGCGTTTTATACTTAAGAAGAAGACATTTCTTACAAGGACATTTTATAACTATTTCAACCCCGTCGTATGCTCCACTCGGTAGCCTAGATTGCTCATTGGTGATAGCAAAATCCAAAAATCTTTCAACCTCAACACCGAAAACAGGATTTATTTCACCAGTCCTATTTACTCGTTTATACATCCATCCTCTATCGGTGTTAGTCGACATAGCTACAAATCAAATATAAAGTGTAGTTAGGTAGGAATTCAAAATTTGACTGTTTGGAAGTCAAACCATGCATATAGAAGAAACCTGGGATTGGATTTGTACGCTTGAAAGCTCAAAGTGCGCCTATTAGGCTATTTGAAACCCAAACCATGCATATAGAACAAACAAGGTTCGTTTTGTGCGCATAAAAGCTCTAAGTGCACTAGTTTGACTCTTTGGAAGTCAAACCATGCATATAGAAGAAACCCGGGTTGGGTTTGTGCGCATGAAAGCTCTAAGTGCACTAGTTTGACTCTTTGGAAGTCAAACCATGCATACAGAACAAGCAAGGTTGGATTTGTGTGCATAAAATCTCTAAGTGCACTAGTTTAACTGTTTTGGAAGTCAAACCATGCATATAGAAGAAACCTGGGATTGGATTTGTACGCTTGAAAGCTCAAAGTGCGCCTATTAGGCTATTTGAAACCCAAACCATGCATATAGAACAAACCCAGGTTGGGTTTGTGCACATGAAATCTATTAGTGAAACCTAATCTTTAACTAAAATTTCTAAGAAAAATTCGGCATGACCCACCGTAAATATATGTTTTGCCATTTTTATAACTTGTACAAATCAATAACACATTAAAGTCAAATTCTTATCAAACTAAAATATCCACTTCTTAACAAACTAAAAAATTCAAATTCTTAAATACTATGTAGTAAACCATATATAAACCATATAACCCAAGTGGATATATAGATCGACGACCAAAAGACTTATGTTTAATTAAAAGCAATAACCCAAGTGGATACATATATTACAAGTGCATAAAAACTAAATTTACTTGTATGCACAAGTGCATAAAAACCAAAAAATAACTAAATTTACTTTTATACATAATACATTTACAATCAAACACATTAACCAGTATACCAAATAGAGATTTTGAGAAAACACTATCATAGTAAACACATTCACAATCAAACATTAAACATGAATCTCATAATCTCATTAAACCAAAATAATCGCCAACATGTTTGTAATTAATTTGTAAATGCTATTTTGCAAGCTTTTTTCTTAACTTTTCTTTTATCTGGTATTAAAATTAAATTTCACTTAAAAATTTAATTTTAGTTATAGAGGAGAAAATGTTTCAAGCTGTGAAATTGAACTGAACAGAAACTAATCTGCATTTTATTTTAAAGATAAATTATTTCATTTCATTTGGTATATTATTTGTGAAAAAAATTCAAACCTCATTAAACCAAATCGATTACTCAGTATACCAAATCAACTACCAATACCAAATCGATTTTCAGAAATATAAATCGAAATGGAGAAATTGAGAGAGAGAGAGAGATACATGTTGAAGTAACCAAATCGAGAGAGAGAGAGACAGTACCAAACCGACTAACCAATTCGAGAGAGAGATACCTGTTGGGTTCAGAAATCGTTTTTCAGAAATCGAGAGAGAGATAACGAGTATACCAAATCGTTTTTCAGAAATCGAAATACATAAATCGAAAGGGTTCATTCGAGAGAGAGAGATACCTTTGTAGAAGACGAGAGAGAGAGAGTGTTGTAGAAGACGAGAGAGCGAGTGTTGCGGCTTAAGTGTTATAGAACATGATCTTGGAGAAGACGAGAAAGAGTTGTAGGGTATAAGGGTTTTCTTAATTACGGCTCAAGTGTTACAGGGTATAAGGGGTTTCTTAATTTCGGCGGATTTTCGGCAGAAAAATCCGCCGAAAACGAATTTTTTAAAATTTCCGCCTTTTTTAAAAGAATTCTGAAAATTTTTAATTTCGGATTTCGGCGGATTTCCGACGGATTTTTTTTTTATATTTTTTTATTCTTTTAAAAAATTAAATAATTAATTATTTCGACGGGTTTTAATTTAAAAAAATAAGAATAATTTTCGACGGAAAGTCAAAGTGGGTTGACCCGTTTGAGTACCGTTAAAGCCCAAGTAGATTCGTTAAAGCCCCAACTGCATCCATTAAAGCACTACCGGATCCATTAAAGACTAACTAGATCCATTTATAAATTCTTTGGATTTTCGGCGGTCGTTTAAAAACCCAACTGGATCCATTAAAGCCAACTGGATCTGTTAAAGCCAACCGTATCCATTAAAGACCAACTGGATCCGTTAAAACTCAACTGTGTATGTTAAAGCCCAACTGGATCCGTTAAAGCCCAATTGCATCCATTAGAGCCCCATCGGATCCATTAAAACCTAACTAGATCCGTTAAAGCCTAACTGGATCCGTTAAAACTCAACTGTGTATGTTAAAGCCCAACTGTGTATGTTAAAGCCCAAGTGGATTCGTTAAAGCCCAATTGCATCCATTAGAGCCCTACCGGATCCATTAAAGTTTAACTTGATCCGTTAAAGCCCAACTGGGAACATTAAAACCCAACTTGATTCATTAAAGCCCAACCGTATCCATTAAAGCCCAACTAGGTACGTTAAAGCCCAACTGGGTACGTTAAAGCCCAACTTGGTACGTTAAATCCCAACTGGATCCATTAAAGTTTAACTTGATCCGCTAAAGCCCAACTGGGTACGTTAAAGCCCAACTCAATCTATTAAAGCCTAACTTGATCCGTTAAAACCCAACTGGATACGTTAATGCCCAACAGTATCCATTAAAGCCATACAGGATCAGTTATAGTCCAACTCTACCCATTAAAGCCAAACTGGATCCATTGAAGCCCAACTGGGAACGTTAAAGCCCAACCGGATCCGTTAAAGCCTAACCGGATCCATTAAAGCCCAACTGGATTCGTTAAAACCCAACTGGATACGTTAAATCCCAATCGTATCCATTAAAGCCATATTGGATCAGTTAAAGCCCAACCGGGTACATTAAAGCCCAACTGGGTACATTAAAGCCCAACTGGGTCCGTTGAAGGCCAACCGAATCCGTTAAAGCAAACTGGATACGTTAAAGTCAACTCGATCCATTAAATCTCAACCGGATCTATTAAAGCCCAACGAGGTACTTTAAAGCCCAACTGTGTAGTTAAAGCCCAACTAAATCCCTTAAAGATCAACTGTATCCATTAAAGCCCAACTGGGTACGATAAAATTCAAACTGGGAACGTTAAAGGCCAACCTGATCCATTAAAGACAAACTGGGTACGTTAAAGCACAACTAGATCCATTAAAGCCCAATTGGATCCGTTAAAGGCCAACTGGGTACGTTAAAGCCTAACGGGTACGTTAAAGCCCAACCGTATCCATTAAAGCTCGACTGGATCCTTTAAAGACTAATTGGATGTTTTAAAGACTAACTGGATCCTTTAAATACTAACTGGATCTGTTAAAGCCCAACCGGGTACGTCAAAGACCAACTAGGTATGATAAAACCCAACTATATCCGTTAAAGCCCAACAAGATCCATTAAAAGCCCAATCAGATCCATTAAAGCCCAACCGAATCCATTAAAGATCAATTGGATCGGTTAAAACCCAACTGGGTACGTTAAATCCCAACTGGATCCATTAAAGTCTAACTAGGTACGTTAAAGCCCAAGTGTGTACGTTAAAGACCAACTAGGTACGTTAAAGCCCAACTGGATTCGTTAAAGCCCAACTGGGTGTTAAAGGCCAACTGGGTACATTAAAACCCAATTGTGTATGTTAAAGTCCAACTGTGTACGTTAAAGTCCAACCGGGTACGTTAAAACCCCAACTAGATCCTTTAAAGCCCAATTTCATCCATTAAAGCCCAATTGGGTGCGTTAAAGCCTAACTCGGTACATTAAAACCCAACTAGAATATCCGCCGAAAAATCCGCCGGATATTTTATAAATTTTTCGACGGATTTCCAACGGATTTTTATTTTTATTTTTTATTTTTTTAATTAATTTAAAAATAATAATTAATTAACTATTTTCGGCGGATATTTTTTTTTATTTTTTTTAAAAATATAGAATATTCGCCGAAAATCCGCCGGAAATTTTATAAATTTTTCGGCGGATTTCCGACGGATTTTTATTTTTTATTTTTTTAATTCATTTAAAAATAATAATTAATTAACTATTTTCGGCGGATATATTTTTTTTTAAATATAGAATATCCGCCGGAAATTTTATAAATTTTTCGGCGGATTTCCGACGGATTCTTATTTTTATTTTTATTTTTTATTTTTTTTAATTCATTTAAAAATAATAATTAATTAACTATTTTCGGCGGATTTTCGGCGGATATTTTTTTTTATTTTTTTAAAAAAATATAGAATATCCGCCGAAAATCCGCCGGAAATTTTATAAATTTTTCGGGGGATTTCCGACGGATTTTTATTTTTATTTTTTATTTTTTTAATTCATTTAAAAATAATAATTAATTAACTATTTTCGGCGGATATTTTTTTTTATTTTTTTTTTAAAAATATAGAATATCCGCCGGAAATTTTATAAATTTTTCGGCGGATTTCCGACGGATTTTTATTTATTTTTTATTTTTTTAATTCATTTAAAAATAATAATTAATTAACTATTTTCGGCGGCATTTCGGCGGATTTTAATTAATTAATTTAATTAATTAAAATCAGCTGAAAATCCGCCGAAAATAGTTAATTAATCATAATTAATAAGAAAAAAAATTTAAAAAATTATATTCCGTCGGAAATCCGCCGAAAATAATTGATTTTTTAAAAAAAATAAAATAAAAAAAAATTCCGACGGATTTCCGGCGAAAGTCAAAGTTGGTTGACCCGTTTGACTTCCGTCGGAAATCCGCCGAAAATTTCCGGCGGAAAATTCCGCCGGAAAAAGTCTTTTATTTAGTAGTGGTATTGGATTGACACATATATAATCAATCCCATTTTCTTTTCTTGTGTGTTACGTCCCATAGGGGTTTATTTCTAGGTTTTTGATTCGTTTCTCGTCTAAAATTATTATAGTTTTTGCATTGAGGCCATCTTTTCTTAAAATCATCTATATTTATAAAAAACACAAAAATATTTTCCTTTTGTACCCAATTTTGAGCCTAAACACTTACCCTTTTCTTGAACATCAAACTCACCTAAACCACAAAAAAAATGCACATATAGTTCTCATTTCCAAATATTGAAAACGGATTGAAACATAGAGTAGAGTAGTATACACAAGCATAGCTTGTGGGTTTGTAAAAAGGAAAAGAAAAAAAAATCAAGAAAAAGTCAAAAGAAAAATGCAAGAAAAATGCAAGAAAAAATAATAATATGCATCTATATAGTTGCAAGGAATAAGTCGAGATTCGTTGGAAATTGTAGGAAGAAACTTATGTGCACAAAAATAAGTCAAAATACCTCTTCAAACCTTGATAAACAAACCCAAGCCCTACCTTAACCCTTAACCTTACCCAAAAGTCCTCATCTCATGCAATTTTTGTGAAAAAATTTAGACCTGAGAATTGTATCAAACGCGTTAAGAGTGCATTTCATATTTCTCGATTGGGTAGGCATTGAGCGTATACACATCCCTAAACACACTAGAGTGATTTGAGCGAAACCGTGAGTTTCCATCCATGTAGATTATCTTTCCCTTCCCTTAGCGGCTACGGTAATGTTTGCAAAATCCTATTAGGTGCGTTTTTTTTTTTGCAATATGTTTTGTTTGGTGTTGTGTTGGTTTGACATTTCGGTGAAATATGTGTTTCTACTACTATTTTCAATATGAATCCGTGGTAACAAGTTTCATTTGTACATAGGTAAGCCTAACATTAGATTGTGCCTAGTGAGCTCGTGTATTAACTCGCTCGAATATTTGTAGAGATCGTTGCTTGTGTTTCATTTTCTTCTTTTCACCCATTCTGTAATAAATTCTAATCTCTTTCTTGGGGACAAGAAAGGTTTAACTTGTGGGTGTTTTGTTAAGTGCATTTTGTGCATGCATTCATATTAGTTTATAATTGCATTTTGCATTTAGTTTAATTGTTTGCATGTAGATTTTATTATATTTTAAGTTAATTTTCATTTAATCATCGATTGGGGATATTACATTGGTATTTTTGTGGTTTTGTTGGATTTTTACAGGTAATTCACATTGAAAGCGTGAACATGGATGACGATGGATTTAAAGTTTTTGATCAATCTTTATTTGGTGGGAAAATCCAAGAAGAATGAAAAATGTTGGACCAAATTTTGAAGAAATGATTCATGAGGGGATGTTGATAAAAGAAAAGAAATGAAATCAAGAGGGACGTTTTCGAAAGAGCTGCAAAGTTTGAGGGGCTGATTGTGGAGAATTTTCTTTATTTATATGAATAGTGTTTTTAGGTTTGGGGCATCTCATTTTCACCTCCATACGGCTGCGCCGTATTTCTTCTTTTTTTTTTGTTTTTACTTTAGAGTTTTGTATTTGGTTTAGATTTCAATCGTTAGGTTTAGTTTTCTTTCTTCTTTTTGTAAGTTATTTAGTTTAGATTTTAGATTTGAATGTGACAGATTCTCAATAACCTTCAACACCGTTGTAACGTTTCGTTTCTCCATTTTTTTATGTTTGGATTTCTCTCCTATTTTTATTTTCCGCATCTTTTTAATTTATGCATCGTTCTTAATTTAATTTACCGCTTTCGTAGGCTAAAAACGATTCTTGGAGAGTGACACTCCTTGGATCGATCTTTATAGTTTTCTTAGATTAATTTTATTGCTTTCGTTAGATTTATGTTTACATTTTATTTCGTAGTTTAGTTATCGTTCATTTG
The DNA here is from genome assembly GCA_954870635.1 of Arctium minus. Classification (NCBI taxonomy): domain Eukaryota; kingdom Viridiplantae; phylum Streptophyta; class Magnoliopsida; order Asterales; family Asteraceae; genus Arctium; species Arctium minus. The sequence continues at coordinate 35,530,835 of OX941084.1, forward strand.
GGTAATCGTCACTTTGGATAGACGTTGTGGTATTGATCAATCGTTTTTATAATAAACTTTTGAGTTTTAATTGGTTGATTTTTCATTTAACGAAAGCTAATGTTTGATTAACCAATTTTTATAAAACGTCTTTAGTTAAATTCGATTAGTTTTAGATATGAACGAAGGTTCGGTCTTTTACTTAGATTAAATTGATCGTTGACAACAGTCCTAACATGATAAATAGTTGCGGACGTTGATTGGGAAAAATATTCGTTTTAAATCATAAGGTTTCTTCCCTACGTACACATATTGCGAAAGTAAATATGGGTTTTGGGTTAGAAAAGTTTTACCACCTTGAAAGAGGGTTGAAGTAATTTTGCATAACGAATTCCCACCATTACCAAAATCTGAAGTTGACATTACCCAATGTCCGTTAGTTTGTTTTTTTTCCTTCCTTTGTTTGTTCATTTTATTAGTTTTAAAAAAATCCAAATATTGATATTTCCCGTAGATAGGCCATAGTCTATAACGAGTCCGTGTTTAGTCCATCGCCTCCCTGTGATCGACCCGTATGCTACACCTCTCGTACGTTTGCGGTTATAAACTTAAAACTCACATCATTTGGGGATGATGATTTCATCATTTTGTTGTTATATGTTGATAACATGTTGTTTGTTGGTAGGAATAAAGAAAGGATTATCAAGTTGAAGCAGCAGTTGAGCAAATCTTTTGCAATGAAAGACTTACGGCCAGCGAAATAGATTCTTGGTATACGAACCACCCGAAATAGGGTTGCCAAGAAGCTTCACATGTCACAGGAGCAATACATTGAGAAGGTGCTTTGCTGATTAAACATGGATAAAGCTAAAGTGGTTAGTTCACCCCTAACTACCAACTTTAAACTAACTGATAAGGATTATCCCTCTTCAAAGAAGAAGATTGAAGAGATGGATCGAGTTCCGTATGCATCGTCCGTTGGGAGTCTAATGTATGCGATGGTATGTAGAAGGCCTGATATAGCCCATGCAGTTGGTGTTATTAGTCGATTTCTGTCAAATCCAGGTAAAAAGCATTGGGAAGAAGTTAAATGGATTCTCCGATATCTGCAAGGTACTTCCAAATTGGGTATAACATTTGGGAATGAAAAGACAATGCTTGTTGGGTATAGTGATTCTGATATGGCCGGAAATATGGACAACATGAGATCCACTTCTAGATATTTGATGACCTTTGCAGGGGAGTAGTAACATGGCAATCAAGGCTGCAAAAATGTGTTGCCTTGTCTACAACTGAGGTTGAGTATATCGCGGTAAGTGAAGCGTGCAAAGAATTACTATGGCTGAAATATTTTCTGAAGGAGCTTGGTTTCAAGCAACATCGTTACGTGGTTCTTTGTGATAATCAAATTACCATTTGTCTTGCGAAGAATTTAACCTTTCATGGAAGAACGAAACATATCAAGATGAAATATCATTGGATCCGAGAAGCTCTTGAAGATGGATTGCTTGAACTTGATAAAGTTTATACGGATGATAATGGTTCTGATATGTTGACAAAGGCTTTTAGCAAGGGAAAAGCTAAAGGTATGTTGTGGGATCGCCGAGATGGCGAACTCTTCCTCATAGGCAGAAAGGGGGAGTTTGTTGGGTTTTATGTTTTAATTATTCCTAATAGGGTAAAGGTTTAAGGGAAAACCGCAAAAAAATGAAAAATTGAGAAACATCCTGATAACCGTCGTTTGGATGGTATGCACATATGCATACACATAATTTGCAACACGCACACGTGCATAGAAACCAAAAAAAAAAAGCATCTTCAATTACTTGTGCATACCGTCCCGGTGAACAGTTACCGAGGTGTTCCTCAATTTTTTATTTTTTTTGGAGGTTTTCCTCTGAACCTTCCTCTCTTTCTAAATATTATTTCTTTCTTTTTCTTTGTTTGAATAATGAATTATGTTAATTCTGCTTGTTTCAGTCAGCGACATATGGGAAAGTTCTTGTTTTGGAAGGTGTAATTCATCTTATAGAAAGAGATGAATGTGCATATAAAGAAATGATAACTCATCTCCCACTTTGTCCAATCCCCAACCCGAAGAAGGTTTTTCCATCTCTTAAGAACTATTTTTTAGTATGATGATCATCAAGTTTTCACATTAGTAGGTTATTTTCGCCTTACGTTTCTCTATCTGCAGGTTTTGGTTATCGGAGGAGGAGATGGTGGTGTCTTGCGTGAAGTAGCCCGTCATTCTTCAGTTGAGCATATCGATATATGTGAGATTGATAAGATGATAGTCGAATAATTTGTGACGAATTTTATCATCGGCGGAGTCCCTATCGGAACCATAGATGTGTTGCACTTTGCAAAGTTGATAAGGTATGCCAAATAATTCTCCTTGTTTTACTATTACATCCATTTGTAATATCTTCAGTTCTGGCTGGCTTAGTCATCATTATGTTTTCGCAAAGCTAATCAGGCATATTTTTTTACCAGATAAAGACTTAACAAAAAGAGAAAATAAAGAAATTATTTAAGTTTTAGAAAAAAGGCATTTATTTTTGTGCATAGACTAAAGCATTAATTGTTTTTATCGTTACACTCATTTAGAATTGAATTAATTCTAGCTTGGTCTCCATCATTCTTCGTATTTTATATTAATTTAATTATTATATTTGATTGAGATTGTAAAATATACATGGGGAGTGTATAATGACATATATAGGCTTGTAGTTACGTACGTCAAAATTAGGCATGGTATTGGATGGAGTAAGGGTGTTAAACACCTTGAGGTAGGTGGTGGAAAACATGAGATAAGCCAAGCATTGAAGTATATTTAATGATCTTATTAACAAAGAGCCTTGGACTATCAAAGGGGAAGCTAAGATGTGATATAAATGTCAATCTGTATTTGAAGGGTAGTAAAGGATGCAGTTGGAAAAAGCAGACTAAACAGTTATCAAACTAAAATCACTTGTTGTGGAATGAGGAGACAAGAATAAGAGACGATGCTATTAACTCTTAAATGATTGAGAGTGTAGAAAACCTAGATAAGGATATAAATGAGCCAAATGGAAGCTAAGAGATCATAAAGATATGGTAAAGGTGTTGATGAATCTATGGTTTGTACTTTTTGCATGTTGACTAGGCAACTGTTGATGAAAGTTAAGAGGGATGAACCGCCTGGTATCTAAAGTTTTAGACTATAAACTGTAGTAAGATGAGCACAAATGCAACTTTAGTTGTGTTGAGCATAAGATGCAGTGAGCATTTCTGAACAAGAAAAGGTTATGGAAGACATTTTTTCTGTTTGGGTCATTACAGATGAAAGGAGGTATCAATGGTGTCATACAATGTAAACATCTGACTCTGTGCATTCACAAGGACTCATTCTTTGTGAAAACAGAACATAATCATTAGATGTTTTAGAAGATGATTTTTTCATTTTATCATACAAGATGGAAGCAAATCAGTTATATTAACTTCAAGCTAAAAAATCTCGGAGTTGTTTTTTTTTTCTTGAGTAGTCATCCACAACTTAGTCTTAAATAAAGCGTGTCAAGGACTCAAAAACTTTTTAGTAGGCAATACTCTTATGTATTCAAGCGGAGGCAAGAACCGAAAAGTAACATTCTTTTGCACACATAACAAAAGACCTTTAGGTTTGATATACTGCCTCATTTGGTTTATGTTGTATGCCTATATTCTATGAGATAATGGCAGTGGGAAAAACATAAGATGCTTACTTATTTCTCATTGGATGCTAAAGTTTTACCTCTCTGCTACCTTAGTGTCTATAAAATGTCATAAAGTTGTGACTTAATCATCTTAATATTTGCATTCTTTTTTTCTTGTTGTGCTTTTAAGCATTTTTGGCAACATTATTCACTTAGTTTCCTATGTAACATACAACTTCTCAGGTCTATGTTGTTGCCTCTGAAGATATGGATTCCCTTACTTCTAGAGAACCCAAATTTTTTCGTCATTTAATGGATCCTGGATTGATCCCTGTGATGGAATTTGATGTTTATAAGATGCTGAATTTAACAAAGTAAATGGCAATTATGGTTTGTTGAATATTGTCTTAACATTGAATTGTTGATTGCATGTCAGGTTTTGGAGGAACTCAACCTTACGATGGATCAATTTATCTACCTGTGCATTCTATATGGGTGTGATTATTGTGACATCATTAGAGGTAATGCATAATTCTATCATGATACTTGCTCAAAATATGACCCTTTCGTGTAGGTATATTGTAGCCATAGGTCATCGTTTAGACCACTTTATGTGTAGTTAGAGACTCAAGCCAGGTCATATGTGTTTCAAAGTATGGACTCTTGGTAATATAGAACATATTGTTGCCAATTTCTATGGCATCACATTCTATGGTGGAACTTCATAAAAGTTTATTTGATTTCATCCTTTTTATTTAAAGAAGAAAAATGTTGGAGCCTAAAATCTTACATTTCTATGAACATTTTCTTAGAATGTTGCTTGAAATTTGTAAACATATAAATAGAAACAATTCACTTATATAATTTTTGTATGTTGCAACTTATTAGTAAGCCAAGACAATAAGGTCCCTTTTCTTAGATGAAGTAGTTGCTTTTCTCCCTTCAGTGAGTTACTACTTTGATAATCTTTGTTCAGTCCTGGCTCTAGCTCTGCTCCTTTTGGTTGCCATTAGGATGATTTGCATCTCTTTTGTTAGGGAAATTGCTCTCATGATAAAGCTAAACACATACCCTGTTCCGAATTCTGATACTAGCTTTGTAGGATAACAATAGTATTCATTATCTGAACTTGAACTTTGAATGGATGTTTTTCTTCCCCTAATGTTCCATGCTTCTCAGTTTTAACTTCTATGATACCTCTTAAAGAGCAAAGATTTTGTGATTATTGTTTCTTCTGTTGCATTTTAAGCATCTTTTAATGTAATGGTAACTCTTTCCTGCTCTAGCTACCTACAACACAACTTTTCGATTAAATTTCTTGTTTTTGTACTAATTTATTTTCTTCTAAATCTCAGGTATTGGTGGCCAGACGACTTTGAAGCTCATCCATCAACACGGGTCAATAGAGAGTATTTTGGAGAATATAAACAGAGAAAGGTTCTTTGTATTCCTTACTGATCTTTCATAACGTCGTCTTATTGCTGCAGACAAGTACTAGAAATAAACCCTCTAGTTTAAGTTTGCTTACATTTGCTTACATCAGAAATGATCTTTGATAGCTGATGATTAATTCAATTTTTACTTCTTGGCCTATATTCTCTCGTTATATTCTTTTGAATCTGGTATAGAACATTGGTATGTTGCTAATCCAAAATATTCACGAGTAGGAACTTACGTCTCAGTAAGCTAAAAATGCACACGCACCCATGGCCCATTTTGATTTTCTTATTTCATCTTTAAATATTTGTGCTAATTGGTTCTTTTTCAAATTTTCAAGTATTAAACCAAGTATACTTATAGTTCCATAAACTACAACATTTCCTACTTATTCTTTTATTTTGTATATTGTATAAGAGAAACCTTGACCTCTTGGGAGGTTGGGCTATACCGATAACCCGGGTACCAATGGTGTAATAACCCTTTGGCACATTTTTGTTGTCCATATAACATTGCAAGTATTGATTTGAAGGTGTTTGAACATGGAGGTGAAGGATCTGACGAGGATGACATGGATAACTACTATGATTTGTCTTCCACAGAGATATTGGATGAAATGATTACCTATAGAGGTGAGTTGAAGCTGATATCAAGCTTCAATGATTGAAGCAAATAATTAAGGTATTTTTTCATGATTTTTTTATAATTTTTTACAACATTAAAATAAATTTGATTTACTTTTTCATTTTAAATATTTATTTTTATTGAATTAGTTTATTTAAGAATTTTTTACATTTTTTCTCAAAAATCACATGTGATATCCACAATTAATCGACATTTTTTCCTAAAAAATACTCACTAATTTTCTTTTATGTATCATTATGTGATCTTATACATTTTAAATGTGTTGTGCTACAGATCACATATGATTATGTTTTCATTTTTTTTCAATGTTTAATTAGAATCATTGTTTTTCAAATTTTAAATCATATATGATTAGGAAAGCATTTTGAAAAAAAATTAATTCATTGTGAATCACATGTGATTTTGATAAAAATTATGAATTATGTTTTGAAGTACATGTGATCTTATACATTAATTTTAATTGTGTTTTGCTACAGATCATATATGATTTTGTTTTCAATGTTTAATTTGAATCATTGTTTTCAAATTTTAAATTACATATGATTAAGAAAACATTTTGAAAAAAAAATTAATTCATTGTGAATCACATGTGATTTTAAAGAAAAATTATGAATTACGTTTTGAAGTACATGTGATCTTATACATTAATTTTAATTGTGTTTTGCTACACATCACAAATGATTATGTTTTCATTATTTTTTTTAATGTTTAATTTGAATTATTGTTTTTCAAATTTTAAATCACATATGATTAGAAAAAAAATTTGAAAAAAAATTAATTTATTATGAATCACTTGTGATTTTTATGAAAATTGTAATTTTTTAAATAAAAAAAGAATTCTTTAGATGAAAATTAAATATGCTTATTTTAAATGAATTAAATAAAAATTTTATTTAATAAAAAATTAAATCATATTAAATTTATAAATATAGTAAAAGTAGAATCTTAAATAAATAGCTAAAATAACTTTTATATAACTAAATTACTTTTATACCTTTATTTATTTATTTTTAGAATTAATTATTTAAAGTATTATTTAATAAAATGATTGGCCTTTTATAGGGGTTTAATCAAATGATAACTAGATGTGAACCACACATTTAGAATAATTGATATTATTAAATAAATAGAAAACGGTATTTTAGTAAATTTATTTGATTCCTAAAATCTCTCCTTTTATCTTATACGTATCATTTCTTTCTCTATCTACCATATAACCTAATTCCTTTTCTCATTTCCCCCTATGAGTCGCCACCACCCATCCGCCGATTAAATGTGTTAAAACTCATTTTCCTTTTCTCTTATATGTACCTAATTTCTTTTCTCATTTTCCTCTTCGCAAGATTCCGGCGACAGAGCCACCGCCAGAGAAATGGTTGCGATGGCGAGTGGAGGTGGAGGTGCGGGTTTGTGGGATGAGACGACGGCGGGAGGGCAGCACCAGGAAGAGGAGGTGTTTTCAAGGAAACGACGAATGGGTGGTGGTGGCGGTGGCAGAAATGGTGGTTTCTTTGAAACGACGGCGTCTGACTCTGACCCTAGTGGTGATGGTGGGTTTTTTTGGTGGGTTTTTTTCGATGATTACAAAGGGTATCATAGTGTGTTATCATGTATTTTCGATGTATTTTTTGATGTTTACAAAGTGTATCACGGTGTAATAGTAGGATATTGTAACAACCTAACTCGTACAATAGAACAAACTGGGGGTATTAGCCCCTCCAACCTTCACTTAGTGTTAAACTTCCATCCAACTCTAATTTATTAACTTCCAACACGATTATTACATGATCCCCCCCTCAATAGGATTCTGTCCCCGGAATCCCATCGCTGAACAAACTGGGGTATTGAGATCTCATATCCTTTTCCATCTCCCACGTCGCCTCCTGGCCTTTATGAAACTGCCATTTCACCTTTACAACACGAATCTCCTTAGTCCTTAGTTTCTTGACTTTGTGATCCAAAATGGCCACCGGTTCCTTTACAAAGCTTAACTTCTCATCAACGCGGATAACATTCAACGACACTACCACATCGGTTTCCGTCAAACACTTCTTCAGGTTTGACACATGAAAAATGGAATGGATTCCACGCAGATCTTCGGGTAGTTCTGGTTTGTAGGCTACTGCTCCAACTCGCTCGATGATAACAAATGACCCAACGAACCTTGGTCTTAACTTCTCTTTCTTCCCAACGGATCACACTCCTTCCAAGGCGAGAATGGTAACTTTACCTTATCCCCACTTAGGACTTATGCCTCATATTGTTCGATCTAGCCAACTTAGTTCCACTCAATTTCCCCAAGCCGTTTCGATCAAAACATAATCGAACCCAACCATCGGATTTACCCCCGATAAATCCCCAACTTTTTTTTTGTGTCGAAACGGATTCGTCTAACATACTTGTAATGTCTCCAAACAACCAAACCAGATATTTTCTGCTTCGCCCACACACTTGAGATACCGGTTTAAAACACACCACACTAAGGTTTTCATACACTATTCGCTTCTTAAGAATTGATTTTGCTTGAGTCAACTCCTTCGATAACCTGCATTCCTAGCTAGATTAATAACCCCTCAACTTTCCAATAAAACATATAAGCAATCTTTGTTATCACAAAAACTTACAACCAAGAGTTTCTTCATCCGACAATCTGAACTAACCTCTCTTAATACGGCATACATCTAACGCAAAAGCACTTTCTTTCCTGAACCACTTTGATCACAACTCATCAGTATCACCCAATTCATACATGCTAAACATACATCACTCCAACATCATCACTCCAACCTTCTTACATAATGGAAGAAAACTTTCACAATTAACAACCTTAGCAATCCACCAGTTCCAACTGATCAAAAAAAATATGACGCATGCTTCAGTTTTTCATTGCATCCACAATCGTCCAACCATAGGTGCAATAATACCCAGCTTCACTTGCTCAACATGGAGTCACTATGCTCATACAGACTATTCCAAATAGTTAACACTGGACGACCGATCCACTTGAAATCTCTTCCACGCAATACCAAAACTGACACTATGGTCCTTCAATTTGAGCACTACACCCAACCACCTATTCCCTTCCTTCTCAAAGACTTCATCCCACTTCTAAAGACCGACTCACTGATTAGCGGTGCAAGCTTTAGGCCAACCGCACAATCTAGATTACTCAGCACCAAAACCACAACGTACGTCATAATCTTTTTCTCACACCCATGCTAGGGGTTCATAAACCTACTAACGACAAAAATCCGAAAACATAAATCCACATTTTGAATCACTTGCCAAACCTTTTACTCTCAGTTTACCCGGTTTTCCAACATAACAACTTTACTCTTTTCTCGATGCATGAACCACTACTCACCCAACATTGCTTACTTTAATCCTCGATGATCCCCAAATGTGTCGAAAACACATTTACATTACTATACTTAATCAACCGATTACCCACAATTCTTATGCGTGAAAAACAACCAAGCTCTTCCAAAACATTACCCATTACTCGCAAGCACTGCACAATTCTCGTTTTCCAAACAGGATTGTCCAATATGCTAGAATCCCTACACCCCAAAAAATACTTGACAAGCTCACAGATTTCCTATCTACTACCCCCATCCTGAACTAAACAGTTCGAAAATTCCACCAACACTCTAGGGGTATAAGATAAACCTGTATATAATTCGTCGTGACCCAGAACACAAGGTTCCTCTCTTAGATAGTCGCCAATCTGTCATTCGAAAATTATCCTCAACTTGGTGATACTTCGGTACCAACCAAACATCCACACATCCCATCAACTCACTTGCCACCTATAAATCATTCCCTAAAAATCTCCAGACAAAAAAGTTCATCCTATATCAATAACACCAGCTTTCTACATATCTTCCAGGAAGCTCCTTTCCACTTTAACGAATTGCACGTCTAGATATGTCATAAAAACCTCTCCAGCTCATAAATACAACCATCACCCTACCACCTCGTCACAGAACAACCAAAATCTCCACGACCACTTTGCACAAATACCTATACCATCCTCTTCTCACTGATCATAATACTGATATCTGAATAAATTGCAAGACCATGATCCTCTAAACCACTTAACAAGATATCGCTCCTTGTCGGCTCATCGCAACCTGCTAGAAACAAATTCCGGCAGCCTGAAAGATTAAGCGTACGATCCCGTAGGACTAAATGCTCGAAGCGCAACCCCTCCACACAAGGTGGTCCAGCAGCATACCAGGTACACACACTTTTTTCCGATTAACTCTTTGCTTCCTCACGAAAACTCGAAGAAACTATCCATAGCTACTTTTTCATTTTCAGCGTCACGTCCTTTTACCTCAAAATTGTTGGCTTCAACATCAACAACCGATAAGGTGATACTTCAACCAAGTCTCATACCAATCCCATTGGAAACTACCTCTTCCAATGCAACAACTTACTAATATAAAAAGTATTTTAACGACTTCGAATTCCACCCTTGGCACAACCATCTGTCGCCGTTCACATCTCAAGTCACTGAACAGGCGGTTAAGCCATTATATTACCAACATCCTTAACGTCAAAGATCAAAGCCTCCAAAAACTACTCCCGATGTTCACCACCCTTCTTTAACAAGAACACCAAAGCCATGAATCGACCACCCTCTGATCGAGCACCTCACTTCCACTCTCAAAACTTTCCTCATTCTTAATTGCAACCTTTTCCACGACCTAGAGAGTTCATGGCCTTCATGCATGACACACCAGAAATTTAAACCTTTGACACATTTGAAAATTTTGTAGATACTACATTATTAAACAAGCTTTAGTGTGCACAACACAACACCGATTTAGCCATGCACAACGATTTCAAGGATCGTTCAACCTCAACTCCACGACAAAATACTCCTCACCACACCCCAATATCGGTGTTGGCAGAAATGAAATTATTTTCTATGAACTTTACCAACACGATTTATAAAGATACTACAAAATTGCTTACACTGAGCGAGTCAGACGATTCTCACCCTCATCGATTTGACAACACATGTCTATACCAAGTTCGCTTATAAAATCATGCAATCAAAGGTTGTTATGATTTTCACAACAAAAGTTAACTCATGTACAAAGAGGTATAAAATAATTCTCCCACACGAAAAAATCGAAATTTATCACCCAACGCCATAAACTTGTCCTTTCAACCCAACACACGTTTGCACGCGTCATCACGTTTTCAAAACGAATACCTTATAAGGCACACACACGCCAAAATATCTGATATGAATGATATGAAGGACTCCAACAAATTGGTTTGAAAAACAATGCATGAGACTCAATGACATTGAAGGCTATTTACTCTAACAAGGTCAACTGCTTGCACTCACTATAATTCATCCCATATTTCCCAATTCCAACCAACTAGTCAAGGTCCTCACATTTGCCCCAACCTTCGGCACCAATGCTTCCCAATATCCTTGAATGTCCAACAATCGGTTACCATCGCGACTAAAATTTCGCAAGTCGCGCGTCCTCACTTTGACCTCAAACAAACTTACCAACCATATCTCAATTCCATCTGACCCTCACTACATTTTATCAGTCAGCACTGATTTCGTCTCTTAATCAACCTTCGGTTAACTACAGCTCTAAAAGCCTCATTTCTATCCTCCGATTCTTGGATTAACACTCTCCTGATTCCCACTAATCGACACAACAATCTACCAAACCGAAGACCCCCTTGGGGCGAAAAACTCACCCCCAACCATATTCTCTTCCTTATGGACCCATGAGATCCTTTCTCAACGAAATATCTACCTCCCACACGATATTTTCCCCAAACGGTATTAACCTTACAACCACAAGTGAACCCACACAACACGCCATACCAACACTATCCATTCATAGATAGGACTCTCTAACCTAAACTACACTCAACAATAGCATTCGAGTATTCCCATTCACCTGTAAATTCATAATGGCATTGGCCAGATGCAATTTTGAATTTACCTTACATGAGAGTACTCACTATTGTTATCGCGCCTCTCGATGATCAAGGTCTTCCTTAAAAGCTTCCTAAATCTCAGTTGTGTTCCCTACTCCACAGTTTATGTTTAGGCCCATCCGGTAACCTAAATCACTTAAACTATGGCTATGATACCAATTGTAACAACCCAACTCGTACCATAGAATAAAACTAAGGGTTATTGATTAGCAACGCCAAACGGCCCAAAACAAACATCTACATTACAAGGTTTGCGAAAAGACAACCTATTACACAACTGAGATTACGAAGAAAGATAACTAAAATGACGGTCTTCTAGCCAACTTCAGCTTACACCTTCTCCTTGTCTTTATCAGCTTACAGCCTGCCTGAAAAGGGTTTTAGTTTTGAAAGAGCAAGGGTTAGACCAACGGTCTAGTGAGTCCCCTCTAATAACATCTTAAACTCAACAGGCAATCAAAAGATTTATCAATAAATAAACCATTTTCAGATTTAAAGAAACAGTTACACTTTCAATAAACTTCTCAGCTCACACCACCGTCACCCTAAGGTGACAGCGTGCCTGTGACTCACACTGCCTTATTGGGACACACCCCCAATGACATAAACGGAACACACCCTCCGGTATGAGCACAGGCGGGCCACACCCGACTTTGAGCATAACACACTTATGACTATGTATGCATACATATCCACTTACGCAACAGTAACAAAAACATATTGAACATTTAAATAAAACTCACATGTAATTAATAACCAACATCATTTCAAAACTTGCAGATAATTTTATAAACATAACTATCTTCGTCATGAAAGACATTAGTTTAGAAAACTCACCTGACAGTTCCCCGCTAAAGATTTCTCACGCACTCTTTAAGACCGGTCACACAACTTATTGAACAAAATGATAAAGACCAATAAATCTCAACTTATCATTCCGCCATACGGAAAACCTTTACGACATAGAGTCCATTTCTCCCTAGTGACCATAAGAAAAATAAATACAAGGCTAAGGGACTGTTTGGTTGGTTTTCCATTAAGTTCTGTATGGATAAAGTTGTCTGTGTGGATTAATCTGTCTGTATAGATTTAGAAGGTTTTTATTTGAGAGAGTTTTTTCATAGATGGAATGAACGTGTTTTTTTAATGGGAGGGACTGGTTTGTAAAAAACTTGGCTTTCTACATAAAGCTCCCCCTTAAAATCTTACTGAATAACCCACTTTCTATATCATTAAGCCACTACCAAACAGTCATATATAGCTGAATGAATAAGCTATAATCTCATTAAGCTCATTAAGCTACTAACAAACACGCCCTAACTCTCTCACATGGCCCAAAAGAAAATCCACTGGCCCAACACCTAAAAATAAGATTGGGACTTGGGCTTGGCACGATAGTAGGCTGCGGCCCAAGAGCCATCCGCCCGGGGTCCTCCCCACGCCGCCCGACCCTTGCGGTCCGGGGTCTCCATACCATCGCCCGGCGCCTTGCGGCCCGGGGTCTCCATACACCGCCCAACCCCTTACGGCCTGGGGCACTCCATGCCTTCGCTCGACTTGCTTCCACCGGTCGACCAGAGTGTTCAACCAGTGAAGGTTTTCTTGTTCGAGCGAATAAAACACAGTCTACACTATTCTCGATTAAGGAAACTTAGCACACTTTTAAAAACAAGAATTCCATCCAAGGAAGGTATTCTCCTAACTTCCAAAATGAGGATTTACAAGTAAACCCAATCAGATTTCACCCTTTAAGCTCAAAGATCAACTCTAAGATAAAGGTCCAAACAAGAGTTCTTCTCTCAACAAAAGCTCCCCAAAAAATTGGATTAAAGAATGATTAACAATCCTATAACACCAGATTAAAAGATTAGGTTATTACCTTGAAGATGATGAGGATCCAAAATCCCAAGTTCGTTTCTTCCTTAACTATCCTCCAAAATCGCCCAAGCTCTCCCTCTTTCTTTAAAATTTTCAGCCGCCAACATCAAATGAGAGGAGGAGGGAATTAGGGTAAAACCCCTCTTTCATCTAATTTACACTTAAGCCCCTATAACCTTCACTTAGTGTTAAACTTCCATCCAAACTCTAGTTTATTAACTTCCAACACGGTTATTACATTATCCCCCCCCCTCAATAGGATTTCGTCCCCGGAATCCCATCGCTGAACAAACTGGGGTATTGAGATCTCATATCCTTTTCCATCTCCCACGTCGCCTCCTGGCCTTTATGAAACTGTCATTTCACCTTTACAACACGAATCTCCTTAGTCCTTAGTTTCTTGACTTTGTGATCCAAAATGGCCACCGGTTTCATTATAAAGCTTAACTTCTCATCAACACGGATAACATTTGTTGGTCCCTAAGGTGCTTTACAAGTTTGTAGAAGGGGGGGGGGGGTTGAATACAAACACAAGAATTAAATTGTAATAAATTGTTTATTGACAAATCAAATACAATTTACAAGTTTGTTGCGGAATAAGATTAAGACAGACTCAATCTAAACAAACTTAAGAAACACTAAGATGGTTGCACAAGAAATTCAGAGAATGGGGGATTAAGAGATATAGAAAACAAAGATTTCTATTTTGTGGTTCAAGGATTAAGCACCCTTCAGATGAAGGGGTGATCTTCCTATTTATACCCTCTGCATTAAATGCATGGCAGGGCACTTTACACGTGGCGTTCACAGATTGTCTTTGGGAGTCTGACTTTTGGGAGACATGCTTTCGGCCGGACAATGAACAGTGTAGTTGACAGAGGTGTTGTACGAATTGTGGCAGAGACATGTCCGTTCTGACATATCGTACTAAGTTGTGCAAGGTGAGACAAAAGGAAACTTGAGGCATAAGCTAAGTGATCATTCGATCGCTGAGTATTTCTTTCTTCAGAGATATCAAGAGTTCAGCGATCGCTGAAGCTTTTCCTCATGTTCCTTCGCGTATAAGTAGATTCGTCTTTGGTTCACTGATATTCGCATCAGGTCACTAGTAGACTTGTCTTTGTTCAGCAGCTTCGTCTTCGATTCAGCTATGAACATCTGTTGACGTGAGGCTTGTCTTCAGGGATTACGTTTACTATTTACATCAGAAACTATCAGTGATAACTGAACAGACTCAGTCTGATCGCTGATAGTGAAACACTAATACATAAAAATGTTTATAAGAAAGACTATCAGAGATAACTGAACAGACTCAGTTTGATCGCTGATGGTGAAACACTAATACATATTAAAACGTAATTTTCACTAAGTATAGAAGAGGGTCGTTATCAAATCACTAAGAGAGTTTGGATCAACAATCTCCCCCTATTTGATAATGACAAAGTAACTGAAGAAAATTACTTTATAATTCAAAATGATGGAATAATCAGGACTCATAACATACATGTCCCAATTACTATTTTGAGGGATCTTTTACAGCACTGATAGAGTTAAGTACTTCACTGAAATTCTCATTAATCCAAGAAAAGAATTACAAGGTATGAAAATTACAAGTACAAGTGATGTACTAACTACTGTAAGTAAAACTAATAGATTACAAGAAAGGAAACTAATTTATCAGCTATCTAAAGAGGGTTTAGGAGGATTGATCAAATACTCAGGTATTTCTTCTCCTTTTTGCCTTCGCTCTAAAGATTCTTTGCAGATGATCGCTATGATTGGCTCAGCAGCAGGAGAGAGAGTACACCATAGGCACATGAGATCCTTGAGAAGAACGAGGGGACATATAGGGATTTCAGAGACCCTTTGAAATCTGAGTTGTTCCTCGTCATCTCTGAAGAAGATTCCAAAAGGTTCTTCAAGTACTTCTCCTGCAACATATGGTCCGCCAGGAGGCAGAGATAGATCTAGAACTGAAAGATCAGGAGGAGGACCGAACAGAGCTTCTCTTGAGAATTTGATGGAGGTTTCATTCTTGATCACTGCGACATTATCAGATGAGGAGGAGATAGGCTTTCTCTTGATTTGCTTGGACTTTGGAGGAAGAGTAGATGGCACCTTTAGTATAGTAGCGACTCTGTTGATGAGGGCATCATTTACCCTTTCAACATAGCCTCTGTATGTAGACTTTGATTTCTTCAGCACATCTTTGAACTCAAGCCACTCCATGTAGCCAAAGTCTTCCAGCTTTGAAATGAACATAGCCTTGCAGCTTCCATCCTCTCTGGTAATCTCCATGGTGACAGAGAGTTTATCCTTCTTCTTTCTTCCAGAGATAGCAACAGCTACGATCTTCATTGGGTCAGAGCGATAGTCAATTTTGTGCTTGCACCAATCGACAGAATTATCGCTGACCGCTTTTTCTTTGGAGCGTTCCTCTTCAATCTCTTTCAAAAGAGCTGCCTGGACTTCCACTGGTTTGCTTTTCAGCTTCTTGTCTTTGACTTGAGAAGACTGAATTTTGAGAGCCAGAGAGGCATCTCTTTGATAGTCAACAATCAGCTTCTCAGCCCTGACGAATTCTTCAATTTCAGCTTCAGTCAGGAACTCCAGATCTGATGATTGAGAGGGGACCTTTCGTCGTTGACTCTCCAGATGAGAGATCATCTCTGTTCTTTTCTTTCTCTCTTCCTCTGACCAGTGAGATGGTCTAGAGGGCCTTCCATGATGTTGCAGGGACTCTTCTTCTTCTTCATCCTCTTCGTCAATCTCTCTGACAGAGATTGGGATTATTTGGTCATCAGCTTCAGCAGCTGGTATTATTTGAAGCTCTTTACCCTTAAGCAGGGGAGAGAACTATCTGGTCAGAAAAAGAAAAAGGTTAGATTTATTTTTAGGTAAGAAGAGAGATAAAGGCTAGAAAGAAACAGGGGTGGTATTTTTATAGAAGGACAAAGGAACAAGAGTAAGGCATACCTGAGAAGGATTCTCCTCAGGTAGTGAAATCATCTTCACAGTTCCCTCAGCAGTTGCACCTTTGCTTTGGGAAGGGGTTCCTGAAGGTGTCTCTTGACTCCCCCCTGCTTTGATAACTTCTTTCGAAGCTATCGCTGATGAAGTGACGGCTGAAGAACACCATAAGGATTGATCTTCTTCATCGTCATCATCATCATCTAAAAGAGGTTCTTCCACTTGATCTTCAAGATCAAGGTCTTCATCATCATCTTCATCCTCTTCCTCTTCCTCATCATCAACTAGATCTGCGATGGTAGGAGGGGCTTTCTCAGCAGCTATCTCCCCCTCAACATGAGAGGGAGTTTCCTTCAGTTGTTCAGTAGCATCAGCTTCTTTATCCTTATTTTCTTCAGATGCTTTCTCCCCCTCTTTGTCATTTTCACGGAGGGAGAGATCTTGGGAAGAAGTAGAGGTCTCAACGGTGGACAACTTCTGGACTTCAGCCTCCAGTCCTTTGAGCCGGTTTTCAAGTACAGGGATATCGGACGTAGCTTGATGAATAAACTCCACAGCTACGACTAGAGCGGTGCGATCGTCTTCTGTAAATGAAGGAGCTGGAGTTGGAGCTGGTTCCTTCAGGCGGTTCAGAATCTGCTGAAGAAGGACCTCACAGGCATCAACCTTTGTAGTCAGAGATGCAAACTGTTGCTGTGAGTCCTCCCTGACTTTGACAATCGCTTCTTGGAGAGTAGCGATTTGAGAAAGGTCAGCTTTGGAGGCGCAGTTGGCTGTCAGCGTCTTCAGAGCTTCATCAGTTGATTGAACAGCATTGGTGGTGTTGTTGAGAGATGCAGTCAGAGCCTCCACCTTAGTAGTCAAACTGTTGACATTGGTGTCAACAGTAGCCAAACTAGGACCTGAAATATAAGTTAGTTTTTGAGAAACAGGCTTATATGGTGAGTTGGGAGAAGTGTTTAAGGTTATAGGGATACCTGAATTATCAAACATTTTGTAGAATTGTAACGATTCCTCAAAATATTGATGTTCAGGCCCTATGGGTCCAAACTGTGGTTGAGTAGAAATAGATGGAGAGTTAGAGATCAAAGAAATAGAAGGACTAGAGATGGGGATAGAAGATGTAGGGATAGGGGTAGTTACCTAAGGTTGTTGCTGAACTGAGATTGTAGGTTGCGTCACTGTTTTGTGACAGCGACCGAGATCGCTGGCACGGTTGAAGTGGTTATCGCTGAGGATGTGGAGGAGAGACCCACGAAAGCATCTAAGGAGGTTTGTTGAGAAACATCCTTAGGTCTTGAACTAGTGGTACTTTTCTCCTTGGTCACCTTGGCCTTCTTCGAAGGACCAGGGGAACCAGTTGATGGTCGTTTGGAAGGGGTACCGGCAGGGATAGCAGAAGAAGGAACCTCCTGCGTGGCCGCTGAAGACGAAGAAGTGAGGAGAGAGAGACGAGAACGAAGTTCAGAGATACTTACCTCATTGGGGAGCGTCTTGACCTCCAGGCAACGCTGACCCACTTTCGGAAAAGATGCATCCGAATTAGTGGGGTAAGTAGTAGGGTAGAGAAACTTCAGGTACGCGCAGATGAAGCGTACGTAGGGGACCTTGGGATCCCTTTCGGTCTTCTCTATCTTTGACTTGAGATCGTCAAAGATAGCTGTTGCGTAGTCGAAGTTTCGTCCAACGATCACTGAGTAAGCCATCTGGACCTGAATATTGCTGGCTTGGTCCAGTGACCCACTCTTTCCACTCATACACTGAATGAAGTGTGAGAAGATGTAGTTAAGCTGAGAAGGCATCAGTTCCTTCTTCACAAGAGTCAGCTTCTTGTTGGGAATCGTCGTCCTTGGCTTGGGTTCCCAAGCGTATTCAATTGCATCCAGAAATTGGATGAGTTCAGCATCAGTTCGCAAGGCATCGAATCCATTCCTGGGTTTGTCAGGAAAACGCAGACCTTTCCTCAGCCCTAAGTTAGTCATCATCCCTGATCCTAGTTCAGTGCTGAAGGAAATGGCAGGAACCTGTTCACCCTTTTTGTTGGTGATAGAGGTTTCTTGTAACACCCTAGAAACTGCGGAAATAAAAATTCGAAGAAACAATTCGGCAATAGACTAACTTGCGGAATAAGGTGTGACAATTTCATTACACAAACAACCCAACGGGTATATAGTAGCCAATATTTAGGTAGATAACTGAAGTATAAAACGACATCCTATTAATCTACAAAATATCTAGATTAGGGACGGGTGTCGCTATACTTCCAAAATGAATCTTCAAAAGAATCTCTCACGACCCCAAGGTCGCTCCCTCAGTCCCGACGAGCCCCCTTGTTAAGATAACCTGCCAATATGACAACCAAGAGCAAGCGTTAGGCTAACGCCTAGTGAGAACAAGCTAAAATAAAAGAGAGTACTAAACCCAAGTGGTGCCACGCGGTAGTATAGCCATGAGCTAAGTCAATAAATCCAATAAACCATTAGTGATTAAACATGGTATAAGTAAAACCCAAAATCACATAACGAGCTCAACCCCTCTAGATCTGTTGCTCAAAACATTCAAGTCAACCCCTCTGGATCTATCCTTGAGAGTTCCCAAAACAGGGGGAACTCAAGCACATAATGGGATTACACCTTACTGCACCATGAGACGCTGCCCGACCGTATAGGTCCACACCTTACTTATCATGGCAACCCGATGCCTATCCCGTGCTAAACGTGAACCAAATGCCCAAAACAGGGGACACAGGAACACCGTGCCTATGGATCCATTGCACTAAGACTCAAAGCCAAAACATGTCATTTCAGAGCATACTCATATTAAATCAGATATGCAGGCAATTCATATGAACAACGGTTCAATTCTATAAATCGTGATTCTTGAAAATGTGAGATATTTAGAAGGTATTTCCCAACGACAATAAGTCATTTTGAAACCATGTTTTCCACATTTCAAATAATACATTTATCACATAGCATTTCGTAATACAGACGGATTTAGCTTAAAGGACTCACCTCAGATTTCTTCCTGATTATATCCTGCTTCTGACGATTGCTACCTATGACAACACCGATAATCGGTAAGTCAAAATAAAGACAACTTAATGACTTAAAACTCAGGAATAAGAAAACAACACACTGCCAAAACACTGATCCGGTCGAGAACCAAAAACCGGTCGAACAACAGTTCTGGTCGAACAGGGTCCGGTCGAAGGACACCCCGGTCGAAGGAACTACCCGGTCGAACGACCCCACCGGTCGAACAACCACCCGGTCGAACAGGACTTCGGTCAATCATGACCTTCGGTCGAACATGACCATCGGTCGAACATGACTTCGGTCGAAAGACCATCGTCTTGTTCATCAAGAACATCAAGAACAGATCGATGCAGAACCCAGATCCAAAATGAGAAATACTCGGATCTCACAATGGAACGGTTTAAAACCTTCACAACGAGATTATACGCGGCTAAAAGCATTCAGATCGAAGCATTAAGCTAGATTCGTACCTTGATTTGGAGAAAAACCCGAAGACCTCAACCTGCTCCTTCTTTCTCTCTGACTTCTCAAAATGGTATATTGTGATATTTCCAAAATATCTAAAATCTGATTTATATTTATATAACCCAAGTTACATTTTACCCCCCTGAACTTTGGGTAATAGTCAACTTTTCACCCAACCCCAAAATAGCGGGTGTTACAATCCTCCCCAACTTGGAGAAGATTTCGTCCTCGAAATCTCGGCTATGGGAAGAGGCGAGGGTACCTCCGCCTGAATTCCTCTTCCGCTTCCCAAGTCACATTGGCACCTCGATGGTGCTTCCACTGAACCTTGACCATTGTGACTTCCCGGTGATGAAGCTTCTTCGTCTTCCTTTCTAATATTGCCTCAGGTTCTTCAACGCAACGATTTCCCTCATCCACTCTGATCTCGGAGAGTGGAATAACACTCTCCTCCTTTGCTAGACACTTTCGAAGATAGCACACGTGAAACGTGTTATGAATGCCCCTCATCTCCGGAGGAAGTTCCAGCTGATAAGCTTGAAGTGCTACCCGCTTAGTCACAGTGAACGGTCCAAGGAAACGGGGGCTTAACTTCCCACGCTTCCCAAATCTAATAATTCCCTTCCAAGGGGACACCTTCAACATAACCCGGTCTCCTACTTGGAATTCCATTGGCCGTCTTTTCTTATCGGCGTAACTTTTCTGTCGATCTTGGGCCGCCTTCAAACGTTCGCGGATGCCCTTGACCTTGTCCGCCGTTTCTTGTACAACTTCTGGTCCGGCGAACTGCTTTTCCCCCGCCTCGAGCCAACATACGGGAGTTCGACACTTGCGACCGTATAATGCTTCAAACGGTGCCATCCCTATACTTGAGTGGTAGCTATTATTGTACGCGAACTCTACCAAAGGCAGGTGCGTATCCCAACTACCCCCAAAGTCGATCACGCATGATCTTAACATATCTTCTAGCGTCTGGATTGTCCTCTCACTTTGTCCGTCGGTTTGAGGATGGTAGGTTGTGCTCAACTTCACGTGTGTACCCAATTCCTTTTGTAAGCCATCCCAAAAATGCGACGTGAACCGACTATCCCGATCAGAGACTATAGATAGCGGCACGCCGTGCCGGGAAATTACTTCGTCGATGTACAACTTCGCCAATTTATCCATTGGTAACGTCTCCCGCATGGCCAAGAAGTGAGCGCTTTTGGTCAAGCGGTCAACTATAACCCAAATGGCGTCGTGACCTTTCAAGGTCTTTGGTAGCTTTGTCACGAAATCCATCGTGATGTGTTCCCATTTCCATTCCGGAATTTCCAAGGATTGTAAACTTCCGTAGGGTCTTTGGTGCTCAGCCTTCACTTCCAAACAAGTCACACACTGTTCTACATAGCGCGCCACATCGAGCTTCATGATTGGCCACCAATAATGCAATTTCAAATCTCTATACATTTTCGTGCTTCCTGGGTGAATGGAGTATTTTGACTTGTAGGCATCTTCAAGAAGAAGTTCTCTATTACCCCCAATCTTAGGCACCCAGACTCGCCCATTGAAAAGCTTCATCCCTCGACTATCTTCAGTCAACAGAAGATGTTGCTTCGCCATGACTTCTCCTTTGAGGTTTTCCTCTAGCAAGGCTTCGACTTGCGATTCCTTGATTCTGTCAATAAGCGTTGAAGTTATTTCAATCCGTGCAAAGGTAGCACGAGAATTTCCTCCGCAGACTTTCCGACTCAAGGCGTCGGCAACCACGTTTGACTTACCCGGATGGTAGAGCAATTCACAGTCATAATCCTTCAACAACTCCAACCATCTTCGCTGCCTCATGTTTAGTTCTTTCTGATCAAAGATATGCTTCAGACTCTTGTGATCAGTATAAAGGGTGCACTTCGTACCGTAAAGGTAGTGCCGCCACAACTTCAGTGCAAACACCACTGCTGCCAATTCCAAGTCATGAGTAGGGTAGTTGACTTCGTGCACTTTAAGTTGCCTTGATGCGTAAGCGATCACCTTCCCTCTTTGCATCAGGACACAACCCAAACCCATCTTCGACGCATCGCTGTACACCACAAAATCTTCCGTCCCGTCTGGTAAGGATAGGATAGGAGCTTCACAAAGCTTCTTCTGTAAGGTGCGGAACGCCTCTTCTTGCTTCTCGGTCCACACAAATTTCACGTTCTTCCGGGTCAAGATAGTCAACGACGAGGCTATCTTCGAGAAATCTTGAATGAATTTCCGGTAGTATCCTGCCAAACCTAAGAAACTTCGGATTTCAGACGGATTCTTGGGAGGTTCCCAATTTGTCATTGCCTCAATCTTTGCGGGATCCACTTTTACTCCTTCCTTTGAAACTATATGCCCCAAAAATTGAACTTCTGGAAGCCAAAAGTCGCACTTTGAAAACTTCGCGTAGAGTCTTTCTCGCCTTAACACATCCAACACTTCACGGAGATCCTGCTCGTGCCCTTCTTCATTCTTGGAGTAAAGTAGGATGTCGTCGATGAACACGATTACCGATTTGTCGAGGAACGGTCGGCACACTCGGTTCATCAAGTCCATAAATATCGCCGGTGCGTTGGTTAGGCCAAATGGCATCACCAGAAACTCGTAGTGCCCATAGCGAGTTCTAAATGTCGTCTTTGGGATGTCGCTCTTTGCTACCTTTACTTGATGATACCCCGATCGAAGGTCGATCTTTGAGAAACAACCCGCTTCTTGAAGTTGAGCGAACAGGTCGTCGATTCTTGGAGGTGGATACCTGTTCTTCACCGTCACTTTGTTCA
This sequence comes from Arctium minus, assembly GCA_954870635.1. NCBI lineage: Eukaryota > Viridiplantae > Streptophyta > Magnoliopsida > Asterales > Asteraceae > Arctium > Arctium minus. The sequence goes on from OX941084.1 coordinate 35,553,686, forward strand.
GTTCCCTGTAGTCGATGCACATTCTCATTGCGCCGTCCTTTTTCTTAACAAATAGAACCGGAGCTCCCCACGGTGACGAGCTTGGTCGGATGAAACCTTTCTCGAGAAGGTCTTGAAGTTGAACCACCATCTCTTGCATTTCGGTAGGAGCCAAACGATAAGGAGCTCGAGCGATCGGAGCCGCTCCTGGAATGAGGTCAATACGAAAGTCCACAACACGATCGGGCGGCAACCCGGGCAAGTCTTCTGGAAACACATCGGGAAACTCGCGTACCACCCTAACCTCTTCCAACTTCCGTTGGTCGAGTTTGGTGTCGATGGCATAAGCCAAGAAAGATACACATCCTTTCACCAAACACTTCCTAGCTTTGATTACTGAAATAATCGCCACATCGCCTTTCCTTCCTTCGCCGTAGATTATAGTCGCTTCTCCGTTTGCCACCGGTAAACAGATCATTTTCTTGGAACACACAATCTCGGCCTGGTTCTTAGATAACCAGTCCATACCCACCACCACGTCGAAACCGCCAATTTGCATAGGTAACAGGTTAATGGGAAATTTCCTCCCCTTAAGCTCTAAGATGCAATCCTTAAGGATATTATGAATTAGAACTTGACCTCCATTTGCTATCTCTACCACAACAGCAATCTCTAGCATACTCTTAGACATAGCAAGCCTTTGACAGAACAAATCAGATATGAACGAGTAGCTAGCACCAGAATCAAATAACACACGTGTAGGTACGGAATTTAGAAGAAACGTACCCGACACCACATCGGTCGATGCTTTAGCTTCCTCTGACGACATCTGGAAAGCCCTTCCAGTCGACTGCAGAGGTTCCATTTTCTTCCCGCTAACTCCCCCAGTCTTGAGCTTCGGGCATTCCGCCCTTACATGTCCTGGTTCCTTACACTCAAAACACATTTGCCCCTTATGAGGGCAATCTCGGAACGTGTGACCCGTCTTCCCGCATTTGTAGCACGTCCCGGGAACAAAGTTGCAAGGGCCGAAATGCTTGCTTCGGCACTTGGAACACCACCTAGCATCACGTCTAGGATCAGCTCCTCGCTGAGTGCTGCTGTTGGCATAAAAGGTTTTCTTCGAGGGCATTGAACTTCCCTCCCATTTCCGCTTCTCGACTTGGCGAACACCTTGCTCCCGTCCGAGACTGTAAGCATCTTCCATGAGTTGAGCTTCTTCCATTGCCTCCCGAAGGGTGGAGGTCTTTGTCACACGAACCATCGACATCATGTCCGATGGGAGGCCCTTGATGTAAGCCTTGATTTTATCCTTCTCTGTCGGGACCAGATGTCCCACAAAACCCAGCTTGTCCATGAAGAGACGGCTATACTCCCTCACAGACATACCTCCCTTCTTCAAGTTTTGGAATTCATCCTTGATTTGGTCCAACGACCTCTCGTTACAGTACTCCTCTAGCAGTTTCTCCTTGAAGGTAGACCAAGACAATTGGTCTAGAACAGTCGGCTCCAACGAAGAAGAGTACACATCCCACCAGGTAAGAGCTATTCCCCGCAGCATTCGGGAACCAAATATCACCCTCTGTTCCTCCCCACATTCGCTTGAGCGAAAAGTTTGCTCCATCTCTCGGACCCAGGCCATACAATCTAAGGGATTGTCCGAGCCTTTAAATTCTGGTGGTCGGCAACCCAGAAAATCCTTGAACGTGCAAGTCCGTGTCGTTCGATTGACGCCTAGGGTTGCAGTTACCACAGGGGAAATTACAGGTCCGGTACCCCCGGATCCAGCAACAATCACATTCTCGCCAACCGTTTCGGGCCTACGGTTGTTAGTGTCTCGGTCCTCGAGGAGTTTCAAGAACATTTCCTGTTGTTGCGCCATGGCCCTATTCATGGCCAACATCATACGATCCATCAATCTCGTTTCGGCCGTCACTTCTTCTATAATAGGCTCATTAGCCTCCAAATTTCGTCGAGGAATATGCTCGGGTCCTCCACCCAGCACATTACTCACACGTACAGTTTCCCCCACTACGGTCGCCAGCGGATGGTCGGTCGTAGGTATGTCGGCCTCCTGGCCTTCCGGATGACTCCTGGTATTAACCATGGTTCTGTTGAACGCAATCATGCAAAAGAACGGGATAAGGATTACGGAAAACACAGAGAACGTACTTCTACACTTATCAATCGTTATAACAACAGTAATCTAAGTATGCTCACGTAAGACATTTTCATAATAACGTTAGCTAAGTGAAATTATGAACGTATAATACGCAAGAGTGCTTATTACCATCGTTACAACTTTCAACTTGTGCAATTTTCCGTTGACCCTAAGACCATTCTATCTTACAAGATCTACCCCATCTCACGAGTCGTAACTTAATAGTCTCAGCTTAAGTCTAGGCATCTTACAGTCATACCTAGTTCACTTAAACCAAGGCTCTGATACCAACTTGTAACACCCTAGAAACTGCGGAAATAAAAATTCGAAGAAACAATTCGGCAATAGACTAACTTGCGGAATAAGGTGTGACAATTTCATTACACAAACAACCCAACGGGTATATAGTAGCCAATATTTAGGTAGATAACTGAAGTATAAAACGACATCCTATTAATCTACAAAATATCTAGATTAGGTACGGGTGTCGCTATACTTCCAAAATGAATCTTCAAAAGAATCTCTCACGACCCCAAGGTCGCTCCCTCAGTCCCGACGAGCCCCCTTGTTAAGATAACCTGCCAATATGACAACCAAGAGCAAGCGTTAGGCTAACGCCTAGTGAGAACAAGCTAAAATAAAAGAGAGTACTAAACCCAAGTGGTGCCACGCGATAGTATAGCCATGAGCTAAGTCAAGAAATCCAATAAACCATTAGTGATTAAACATGGTATAAGTAATACCCAAAATCACATAACGAGCTCAACCCCTCTAGATCTGTTGCTCAAAACATTCAAGTCAACCCCTCTGGATCTATCCTTGAGAGTTCCCAAAACAGGGGGAACTCAAGCACATAATGGGATTACACCTTACTGCATCATGAGACGCTGCCCGACCGTATAGGTCCACACCTTACTTATCATGGCAACCCGATGCCTATCCCGTGCTAAACGTGAACCAAATGCCCAAAACAGGGGACACAGGAACACCGTGCCTATGGATCCATTGCACTAAGACTCAAAGCCAAAACATGTCATTTCAGAGCATACTCATATTAAATCAGATATGCAGGCAATTCATATGAACAACGGTTCAATTCTATAAATCGTGATTCTTGAAAATGTGAGATATTTAGAAGGTATATCCCAACGACAATAAGTCATTTTGAAACCATGTTTTCCACATTTCAAATAATACATTTATCACATAGCATTTCGTAATACAGACGGATTTAGCTTAAAGGACTCACCTCAGATTTCTTCCTGATTATAACCTGCTTCTGACGATTGCTACCTATGACAACACCGATAATCGGTAAGTCAAAATAAAGACAACTTAATGACTTAAAACTCAGGAATAAGAACACAACACACTGCCAAAACACTGATCCGGTCGAGAACCAAAAACCGGTCGAACAACAGTTCCGGTCGAACAGGGTCCGGTCGAAGGACACCCCGGTCGAAGGAACTACCCAGTCGAACGACCCCACCGGTCGAACAACCACCCGGTCGAACAGGACTTCGGTCAAACATGACCTTCGGTCGAACATGACCATCGGTCGAAAGACCATCGGTCGAAAGACCATCGGTCGAACATGACTTCGGTCGAAAGACCATCGTCTTGTTCATCAAGAACATCAAGAACAGATCGATGCAGAACCCAGATCCAAAATGAGAAATACTCGGATCTCACAATGGAACGGTTTAAAACCTTCACAACGAGATTATACGTGGCTAAAAGCATTCAGATCGAAGCATTAAGCTAGAATCGTACCTTGATTTGGAGAAAAACCCGAAGACCTCAACCTGCTCCTTCTTTCTCTCTGACTTCTCAAAACCAAAATGGTATATTGTGATATTTCCAAAATATCTAAAATCTGATTTATATTTATATAACCCAAGTTACATTTTACCCCCCTGAACTTTGGGTAATAGTCAACTTTTCACCCAACCCCAAAATAGTGGGTGTTACATTTCTTCAGCGGTGAACCAGAATTGTTGGAGAAGAGCTTTGGAGGGTGTGGGATCCACAGTGATAGCGTAAGAAATGCAGGATTGTTTTAGAAATGATGCGGCTTCCTTCAGATGTGGGTACTTGACACCGTCAAAATTGAGACGTGCGAGATGATTGTTCTTTGGAAGTTCCGATTTAGTGAGTGCGAATTTGACGTTCTTAGAAGCGACAAGTGCAGATTGAGCCATTCTGAATATGAGTAGATAAAAGAGTAGAAGAAAAGGTTTTAGTCTAAAAATAAAGAAGATTTTCTAGTTTCTATTTGAGGAAAGAAACATAGAAAATCAACAAATTTGAAGCTTAACAAGGTGTTCTTAATATAATATACAAGAACAAGAAGAAAAACCAAAGATTTTGAATGAAGAAAATCAAAATAAAATGGTTTTTAAAGAATAAAATCAAAAATGAGAATGATTTTATGTGATTAGAATCTTATAAACCCATAAATGGAGTTTTATGTAAAAAGATTTAAGATAAGAATTAGAAAAAGATCAAGAATAACATGTTGATCTTTGAAGAGGATGATGCAAATGCTTGAGAATTGCTAGAATGCTTGAGAGAGTATTCTTGCTTTGGAAGTATTTCCAGAAAGCGTAAAATGATAAGAATGGAAAAACATTATTTTTATACTTGAGAGAGAGTGTGAGAGGCGGGAAAACAAATGCTCATCATGACATGGACACGTACCACGAAGTTGATTGGATGGAAGGGCAACGGACGAACGTGTCAGGAAAAAAAATATGTCGTGGATTGTTGGTTCAAATGACGTCATAGAAGAGAGACTGTTCATTTGTCCGTTTTGAAGTTATCGCTGAAGAAAAATCAGCGATAGATTTTCTTTTTGAAAGTATCCCTGATGGTAAAGATAGGGATAGATTTTCTTTTTAAAGATCACTGACAAGAAATTTCAGTGATGAATGTATTTTTCAAAAAGCTTTTAATCATTTAAAAAAAATTCAGTGATTAAAGTTTATATTTTGAAAAACATTTTAACTGACTGATGATTCAGTTATAGGGATTTAGAAAACATACCTGAGAGTCAGAATGTTTATCAGAGAGAATGATAAAAAGGGAACTTATGATTACTGACACAATACATGAACGCTGAAGAATTATTCTTCGAGATTCAGCATTCCAAGTTCACTGATGAGAAAGTTGAACCTTGTCTCATCAAGAGGTTTGGTGAATAACTCAGCAAGATGAAAGTCAGTAGGGATAAAGTGAAGTTCAATATCACCATTCATCACATGATCTCTGATAAAGTGATATCTGATCTCTATGTGTTTCGTCTTTGAATGTAGTACTGGATTATTTGCTATAGCGATAGCACTAGTGCTGTCGCAATAGATAGGAATATTTGACAGCTGAAGATCATAGTCTAATAGTTGATTTCTCACCCATAAGATCTGAGAAAAACAGCTTCCAACGGCTACGTATTCAGCTTCAGCTGTGGAAGTGAACACTGAATTTTGCTTCTTGCTTGTCCAGCTTACCAACTTTCCTCCCAGGAGTTGACATCCACCAGTGGTACTCTTTCTGTCAAGTTTACATCCTGCAAAATCACTATCAGAATAACCAGTTAGATCGAACCCTGAGTCTTTGGGATACCAAAGACCGAGGTTAGGAGTTCCCTTCAGATATCTGAAAATTCGCTTAACAGCGATCAGATGGGATTCCTTGGGTTCAGATTGATAGCGTGCACATAAACTAGTGAAGTACATAATGTCAGGTCGGCTCGCTGTAAGATACAGCAGGGAGCCTATCATTCCTCTATAGGCAGTGACATTAACAGGTTTTCCAGAAGGATCTTTGTTAAGTGTCAGGGGTGATGCCATAGGAGTTTTCATCACTGAAGTTTGTGTAAGATCAAACTTCTTCAGCATATCTTTAACATACTTACCTTGGCTGATAAAAGTACCTTTGTCAGATTGTTTAATCTGAAGACCAAGAAAATATGTCAGCTCACCCATCATACTCATTTTATATTCTTTCTTCATTCTTTCAGCGAAGCGAGTACATACAGATGGGTTAGTAGAACCAAATATTATGTCATCGACATATATTTGTACAAGAATTATATGACCTTTTATCTTTCTGAAAAATAACGTATTATCAATCTTGCCACGTTCAAAATTTTCAGAGATAAGAAATGATGAGAGAGTGTCATACCAAGCACGAGGGGCTTGTTTTAGACCATAGAGAGCCTTATCCAATTTATAAACATAATTTGGATACTTAGGGTCATAGAACCCTGGAGGTTGTTCTGCATAGACTTCTTCATTCAGCTTTCCATTTAGGAACGCTGATTTTACATCCATTTGATAGACGATGAAGTCTTTATAAACTTCATAAGCTAAGAATAGTCGAATTGCTTCGAGCCTAGCCACAGGGGCAAAGGTTTCATCATAGTTTATACCTTCCTCTTGTTTGTATCCCTGAGCAACAAGTCGAGCCTTGTTGCGGGTTACAGTTCCATGTTCATCTAACTTGTTTCTAAACACCCATTTGGTGCCTATAACAGTTTTATCAGATGGTCTAGGAATGAGATTCCAAACTTTGTTTCGAGAGAATTCAGTCAACTCTTCTTGCATAGCGCTGACCCAGTTTGGATCTCTGAGGTCATCATCAGTCTTCTTTGGTTCTATCAAAGAGAGAAAGTTGACAAAGAGACAGATATTACCTGAGCTTCGTCGTGTCTGAATACCTGCATTGAGATCACCAAGAATTTGATCTATTGGGTGATCTTTGGTCCATCGCTGAGCAGGAGCATGATTGCTTAACTCAGAGGTTGGATCAACAATTGGAATGATTACTGATGAGGACATTTGAGGTTCATCAGCAATTAACTGTTGAGTACTGGACATGTTGTTGTTATCAGAGAGGTTTTCAGACGAAGGTAGATCTGATGGCAGTAGTGTGTTAAGAGGTTCAGCTGAAACCCATGAGGTGGATTCAGCGTTAGGATGTATAATGTTTGGATCATCATCAACGGCTGGAGGATCTGAATGCTGATGGTTTGAGAAGAAAGGTTATGTTTCTCTGTAGTGAGAAAACATCCAAGCATTTAACTCTTCATTGTCAGTGATTGGTTTAGAGTTCGCTGAGCGAGTTTCATCGAATGTGACATGAATTGTTTCTTCCACAGATTGTCTTCTTTTGTTGAAAACTCTGTAGGCTTTGGAGATGGAGGAATATCCTAGAAATATTCCATCATCAGCTTTTGGTTCGAACTTTCCAAGTTGATCTCTGTTGTTTAAGATATAGCACTTACAACCAAAGATATGAAGAAAGCTGATAGAAGGCTTCCTTCCATGAAAAAGTTCATAAGTTGTCTTCCCAAATCGCTTTACTATTAACGATCTGTTTTGAGTAAAACATGCAGTGTTTACAGCTTCTGCCCAAAATTGAGTAGGGAGATGAGAATCGCTGAGCATTGATCTAGCAGCTTCAATGATCGTTTTGTTTCTTCTTTCAGCGACTCCGTTTTGCTGAGGTGTTCTTACTGAAGAGAAGTTATGAGAAATTCCCTTGTTCTCAAAGAAATTGTTTAGGGAACTGTTTTTGAATTCAGTTCCATGATCACTTCTTATTGAACGAACAGTAAGATTATTCAGCACTTCCATCTTTTTAACAAAAGATATTAGTTCTTCTGGAGTATCACTCTTACAGCGAAGAAAGATAACCCAGGTATACCGAGAGAATTCATCTACAATGACAAGCGTATATTTCTTTCCAGCTATTGATTGGATGTTGACAGGGCCAAACAAATCCATATGCAAGAGCTGAAGAGGACTTTTCACTGAGGAAACTTGTTTAGACTTGAAACTATCTTTTGTTTGTTTTCCTTTTTCACATGCTGAGCAGAGAGATTCTTTAGCATATGAGTGCTGAGGAAGACCAGAAACCAGTTCCTTAGATGAGAGAGAATTCAGGGTTTTGAAGTTTAGATGAGAGAGCCTTTTATACCATATCCAGTTGACATCAGAAGAGGCCTTAGAGAGAAAACATAAGTTTTCAGTGATAGTAGAGTCCATATCTATTACATAGACATTTTCTCTGCGATAACCACTGAGAGCAAGTTTTCCTTTCTCATCCACCACTGAACATGATTTCTTAGAAAAGCGAACTTCGTAGTCTTTGTCACATAGCTGACTGATGCTCAGAAGGTTGTGCTTCAGTCCATCTACATAAGCGACTTTTCGAAAGGTAGTTGTCCCATTGCTGAGGACACCAAACCCTCGGGTATATCCTTTTCCATTTCCACCTAAGGTCACAGAGGGACCTTTCTCTTCCTTGTATTCAGTGAGCAGGTCTTTTTGTCTAGTCATATGACGAGAACATCCACTATCGAGATACCAGATGCCCTTTGATCCCTGCACACAAAAGGAAGATTAAGCGTTGTTTGGTACCCACTTTTCAATGGGTCCTTTAGAGTTAGTGGATAAGGAAGTTTCAGCAGTCTTCTCAGTAGATGAAGATTCAGCTTCAATGGTAATCTTCACTTTGGTTAATTTCTTAACCTTAGTGGTATTTTTCACCTTGGTTGATTTTTAAACTTTGGTGATCTTCTCAGTCTTAGAGGCATTTATCTTTACTTTAGCTGTTTTATCAGCTTTGGTGGCAGTCTGACATTTGCTTGCAATATGGTCAGTAAAACCACAGTGATAACATTTTCTGTATTTGAAAATGGTTTTAGGACCAGAAGTAGAAGGTTTTGCAAGTTTAAGATGAGAAGGTCCAGGTCCAAGAAGGCTTTTCTCATGAGATCTGGGAGCAATTTTCATTTCTTCAGATCTCGTGGATTTAAGATCAATCTTTAGCTTTGGAGGATAGAGATCAAATATTTCTATCACAGAGCTAGAGGATTGATTTGCTGAAGGTTTAGAAGTAACCTTCAGCTTTGCTTTCCTGGTAGCCTTCTGAGGAAGAAGAATGGATTTTCCTTTATCCGCAGACTTAGTGTCTTTGGATTTTTCCTCAGGGATTGAATTAGAAGAAGAAGGATAGAATTGATCATAAGAAGTGTCAGAGATAGGAGTGACAAACGTTCCAAACTTAAGCATGGAACTTTCTTCTTTGGGCTCATCCTGTGGTGTCCAAAAGCCAAGACCAGTTTTATCACTTTCAGGAGTTTGATCATTTATTATCTCGGAGATCTTTGTTGATGATTTGCACCATTTTTCAACATGAGATTTTTCTGCTTTTAGAGCAGTGATGGCTTGTTCGCGTTCAATGCTGATGATTTCATTTATAATGACTTGATCTTTCAACTTCTCTTCTAAAATAGTTAGTTCTCTGATCTTTTCATGACATTTTTCTAGCTCTTGAGTTAAATGAACATTTTTATTCTCAACTTGAGTTTTGTCGTTTAGAGCATTATAAAGGTCAATCGTCAGCACATCAACAGCACGACTTCTCTCAGCTTCAGGCAGAGAGGGATTTGTAGAGATAGATACCTGAGATGATATGTAGCTCATGGAAGGTTCAGATGCTTCTTCCACTTCTTCTTTAATCTCAGCCATGAGGCAAAGATTAGCGGCGGCTTCTTCATCATAGCTTGATTCTTCTGATTCAGCCCAGTCATGTTCTTCAGCGATGAGACCTTTACCTTTTCGCTTATAGCTTTTCAGTTTTTGATATTTGTTCTTCAGCTTTAGGTATTTGTCATCACTGGATCTTCTTGAGGTAGAAGGTTTGAAGACCTTTTTCGACCTGCACTCACTAGCAAAGTGTCCAATCTTTTCACAGTTATAGCAAGTGGCAGTAGCCTTATCAACAGGCGTTGATTTTGGGTTTTCAGTAAGAGAGAGAGGCTTACTTTTTCGGAAGTTGCTCTTTCTTGCAAATCTCTTAAAAGAGTTTGTCAAGAGTGCTAAGGACTCATCAAACTCTGAAAGATCAGGGTCTGATAGATCCTCAGATTCAGAATCTAACTCAGTGATGGTGAGAGTAGATCGCTGAGATGGAATTATCTCTAAAGAGACTAAAGCAACAGGAGTGCTTTTGGAGTCTTTAGAATCTTTTACAAGATTCTTCTTCAGGAGATTCGATTGCTCATAGTTGAGCAATATTCCATACAGAGTGCTGAGAGAAAAAGAATTTAAGTCTTTTGTAAGCTTAAGACATATTGAATAACTGTCCCATCTTTCAGGAAGACATTCTATGAATTTTGTTAGGACCTCAGAATTAGAATAGGTCCTGCCAACAGTTCTTAGGTCAATGATTAAGCAGTTAAACCGCTGATGAACGTCAGAGAGAGATTCATTCTTACCAGCGATGAAACTTTCATACTGTCTTACCAAGTTAATCTTACGAGTTTCTTGGATTTCAGTGGTTCCCTCATATTGAACACATATGGTTTCCCACATTTCTTTAGAAGTTTTCAGATACATAATGGAATGGAAAACTTCATCAGGCAGAGCCATTGAAATAATGGTCTTTTCTCTTGCATCTATTCCTACCTTCTTTTTATCTTCATCACTCCACTGTCTTATTTCCTTAACGACATAGAGTTCAGGGACAACTTCAATGGTGGCAGTAGCGGGAACTGCAGCTATAATTCTAACAGGTTCATAGGGTCCATTTTCTATATATTCAGGTATAGTAGGATCCGCACCTTCAAGAAATAGCATCATTCGATTTTTCCATAGAGAAAAGTTATCTCTGCTAAATCGAGGAGGTTTAGAAAGTGAACCATTATCATAGTAGTTTGTGTTAAGTGCCATTTAGAACAGCAAAGAAGAAAATAAAGCAAGATCTTGTTTATTAGATTAAACAAACCGCTCTGATACCACTTATTGGTTCCTAAGGTGCTTAACAAGTTTGTAGAAGGGGGGGGGGGGTTGAATACAAACACAAGAATTAAATTTTAATAAATTGTTTATTGATAAATCAAATACAATTTACAAGTTTGTTGCGGAATAAGATTAAGACAGACTCAATCTAAACAAACTTAAGAAACACTAAGATGGTTGCACAAGAAATTCAGAGAATGGGGGATTAAGAGATATAGAAAACAAATGTTTCTATTTCGGGGTTCAAGGATTAAGCACCCTTCAGATGAAGGGGTGATCTTCCTATTTATACCCTCTGCATTAAATGCATGGCAGGGCACTTTACACGTGGCGTTCACTGATTGGCTTTGAGAGTCTGACTTTTGGGAGACATGCTTTCGGCCGGACAATGAACAATGTAGTTGACAGAGGTGTTGTACGAATTATGGCAGAGACATGTCCGTTCTGACATATCGTACTAAGTTGTGCAAGGTGAGACAAAAGGAAACTTAAGGCATAAGCTAAGTGATCATTCGATTGCTGAGTATCTCTTTCTTCAGAGATATCAAGAGTTCAGCGATCGCTGAAGCTTTTCCTCATGTTCCTTCGCGTATAAGTAGATTCGTCTTTGCTTCACTGATATCCGCATCAGGTCACTAGTAGACTTGTCTTTGTTCAGCAGCTTCGTCTTTGATTCATCTATGAACATCTGTTGACGCGAGGCTTGTCTTCAGGGATTACGTTTACTGTTTACATCAGAAACTATCAGTGATAACTGAACAGACTCAGTCTGATCGCTGATAGTGAAACACTGATACATAGAAATGTTTATAAGAAAGACTATCAGCGATAACTGAACAAACTCAGTTTGATCGCTGATGGTGAAACACTAATACATATTAAAACGTAATTTTCACTAAGTATAGAAGAGGGTCGTTATCAAATCACTGAGAGAGTTTGGATCAACAACATTCAACGACACTACCACATCGGTTTCCGTCAAACACTTCTTCAGGTTTGACACATGAAAAATGGAATGGATTCCACGCAGATCTTCGGGTAGTTCTGGTTTGTAGGCTACTGCTCCAACCCGCTCGATGATGACGAATGACCCAACGAACCTTGGTCTTAACTTCCCTTTCTTCCTGAACGGATCACACTCCTTCCAATGATAGAATTCTTATGGAGACCAGAATAGATATATTAACAATCCATGGAATAATAAAGATGACATAACCATAAGGTAACTTGACCACGAAGAACCACGTAATACATTGCCAACAATATGAAACAATGACTTGAATTACGAAAATAAAATATTGTCCTCATTAAAAGAATGTTACTTTTCTCAAGTTCTACAACATCATCATCTACCTCAAATGTCATGTGCATGCCTAACTTTGCAAGTTGTAATAAGATGTATTAGTAGCATTATCAAAAATATGATGTGCAAATAGCGGCATGTCCAATGCTTCTATTACAATATGCGATAGTACATCAATCTTTATCGATGTGGGTAAAGTAAAAAAAAACTCTAAATCACTATCAAAGGTACAAATTAATAACTCAAGAGAAGCAATAGGATAATGAATGAATAAAATACATACAATCTAAATGATTTGATGCGTAAGTTGGAATTCCTGTAGGGAAAAAGTGAGTTAGTTGTTCATCGTAAACTAATAGTTCCCGACATCGAAATACCCTGTTGTAGTGGGCCAACTGAGAATAGAACCCCACACTACCCTTGGAGGGGATCTAACCATTTATTCATCGACTCGGAGAATCGGTGATGCTTCTTTAACGTAGATTAAATGGAAAGAGTAAAAGCAAGAAAGTTGGATAGTTTAGGGGTTATGGTTAATTAATTAAATTGGAAGCAAAATGACAAAAAAATGCCTACTTATAATGAAATACACAATTTTCATGTATAACACAAGCGTCATTAATTTAATAAATAATTTAAAATTTCAAAAAAACCAGAAAGTTCCTTTGGGAGAATGATGCTCTAAGAATGTGTCATGTCATTCTTGGGAGGTTTTGCTTATATACATATATATAGATATAGATATATTGATTATATATTTTAATAATATAATTAATTTTAAAATAGAAAATTTGTTAAAATTAAGTATAATTTCTTTTAATATCTTAATTTTTACTTTCATGTTTTGAAAAATTTATTAAAAAAAAGTTGAAAATGCTTAGAACATCTCCAACAAATTCTCCAAAAATGGAGAAAGGAGATATTGTAATATTCTATAAATTTGGAGAACTGTCTAAAGATGATTACAATGAGGAAGATATACTTTTTTATATATTTCTATTAATAGAAAACATTAAAATTAAATTTTTAGAGAAAGAAATAATATTTTATAATATAAATAAAATATTTTAATAATATAATCAATTTTATAAACTTTAAAATGAAAAATTTGTTAAAATTATATGTATTTTTTTATAAATTTCAAAGTTTATACATAAATTTTGGGAATTTTTGGTTAGCTAGGTTAGGAGTTCCGGTCTTCCTTTTCACACCAGTTGAATGTCATGCTCCCTACACGTGGGGTAATACCTCGTTTTCTTCAAACATAGTCAAACTATTATTTTCTTTACCTTTGATAACTACAACAATTCGTATTTATAAATGAAAGAAAAATGAAACAAAATGGGTTTTATATTAGGGAAAAATTCAAAAAAACTCAATTGACTTTAGTGTTTAGAGTGATTAAATTTTTGGACAATTTTTTGGAACAAATAAGTCCTTGGACATTTCAAAACATACTAAATAAATTATTGGACTTTTCTAAACTTGTTAAATACATTCTTATTACTTAAAAAATATAATTTCCAACCTACATAACAGAAAAAACTACAAATTAAAAAAAAAAAAAAAGATATCACCTACTTTATCCCCCTACAGTTTAAAAAATGGGAAAATTAATTAAAATAATCAATCTTATCAACCAAATTCATTTTTTAAACACTTTTCAAAATCTCCTTTTAAAATAGTCTAGGTTTATGCATAACTTTTTTAATAGAAATCATTTTTATAATTTGTTATTTAATTTATTTTATATCTTCTGTTTTTTTAATTTCAGTTAACCTTTTATTATATTGACACACATATTCGTATATTAACTAAAATACATTAATAAGAATATGTTCTTTTTTCATATTACACGACTATAATTGTCTCGTCAATGTGTTTAAAATGAGCTTAATATTGAATTTTTTGGATTTAATATCATATTATTAAATATCATAAATACGTACGAATTATATTTAATATTTACATTTTCTATCCTTTTAGGGTTATTTATTTAATAATATAAGATAAATCTATAACTATAAGTATTAAAAATAGTTCGTACGTATTTATGATATTAAATAATATAAGATTAAATTCAAAAACAATATTGAGTTTATTTTGAACGTATTGACCAAACGATTATAATGATATAATTTGTTAAAGAAGAAACCAATTTTTTTATATATTTTAGTTAATATACGATTACGTGTTAACATAATAAAAATGTAAAATGAAAAAGTAATGCGTATAAAATAAATCAAATAACTAATTATAGTTTTATAAGGATGGAAAGTGTAGTTTTTTCTAAAACTATAAGCAAAGTGAATATTTATACATAAAATTTTCTATGTAAGGATGTTTTTTATTTTATTTTTTGGAAAAAACAATCCTTACATAGAAAAAAAAAACATTATTTGCAAACTTTAACTATTTAAAAAAAACTTTGAAAAATGGTTACAAAATGAACTTGGTTGATGAGATTGACTTATTTCAGTTAATTTCCTCATTTTTAGTTTGTAGGTGAATAAAATATGTGACATTTCTTTTTTAATTTGTAGTTTTACCTGTTATGTAGGTTGCAAATTACATTTTTCAAGGAATAAATATGTATTCAACAGGTTATCAAAAGTTCAAGGATTTATTTAACGGGTTTTGAAATGTACAAGGACTTAATTGTTCAAAAAAATTATCCAGGGATTTGATCACTCGAAACCCTAAAGTCCGTTGGTTTTTTTTGAAATTTTTCCTTTATACTAAAAAAAATAAAGCCTAAATCTATATCAAAAAGATGTTTACCATTTTGAATTATAGACGATGTATGTTACAACGGGTGGAATCCTCGTCTCATATTGTTGAGGCATTGTGGCCTATGACTTGAAAGTGGTGCCTTGGTACTGTAAGGCGCAACGAAGCACTCAATCGGGTTTACAAGGAGACGATGATTTCTACGGTCTTACTATACGACAACTATTTGTTGACAGAAAGTCAAAAAGATTGAATATTTCATAAAATAGGCAAATTTGACGAGGAATCGTTCAAATAAAATTAAAATACTAATTGAAGTTGATTTCACTTCCATTTGTGAAGGAAATAAAAGAATACAAATCAAAAGTCAACCATTCCGTAACTAATGGGCTTCTATTTCTCATAACAACCAACCAAAATAAGTTCAAAAATAATACTCCCAAATTAAAGGTCATTTTGGACCACCTTTTTTTTTCCTATTTTTTCACTTACTTCGATCTTGTTTCCTTGATTGCAAGAGGTAACCTTTTTTATATCACTTTTATAAGGATACTAGAAGCGTACTCGTGCAATGCAACGAGATAGATCACGATTTTAATGTTTTATTTTATTTTTTTGTCGATTTACAGTACGATTTTGGATAGTTTTGAGAAAGTGATAATGTTTTTTTATAAATTTGTTTAATTTAACCTTAATAATATAATGTTTTTTATATAAAAAATTAAGTATTTTGTTAGAATTCAATTATTATCTTATATATTTTAACGATATCTAGAAAAAATAACCAATTACATATTTAATAATATAATTAAAACAGATTTATAGTAATATAATATATTAATTAATAGTGATACATGAAATGGTCTACATAAAAGGAAAGTCCTGCACATACCACATTGGTAGGTGTTAGAAGCCCGCGGTAGTAATATGTATCTTGTGTTTTGGTATTTGTAAATTAAGAGATTTTTAAAATCTTGCATAAAATGATGGTACCTTGTGCCTAATAATTTGTATTTAAGAGTTTTTTATCCGTGCTTTATAATATACTAGTGTTGGGCCCGTGCATTGCACGGTAGGATAAATTTTTTGTTGGAATATTGAACCGAGTTAAAATGAAACATAATTTCTCTGTTAACAGTTAATGAAATACAATGTGAAAAACGAATGTATTTTCATAAGTGGTTAACTTGCATATATTCTTAATCGTTTGTTATTATTAGTTTGTGCAATAATATTGGTAATAGTTTTGTATTATATTATTTAAAACTCAAACGACATGTCTCACAACATATTTATCTGACTATTGACTTCAACACCTCATAATATTAGTCGATAAAAATAAATATATGTATATATATCTTATTTCCCTACTTCGAAAAATATGATTGTGAGTTTTGAAAAATATAAACAAATCCCCAGTAAATAAAATAAAATATAAAAAAGTAGTTTTTCAAAGAAACAAAAATATAGTGGAATACCTTTTGTTGAGTTGCAGGTTCCGCCATTGACACCCGACCGTTCGTCTTCTTTGTGTACTCGGATGATACATAGAGAATCTATATATATTTATAGTGAATGTAGATAATATTTTAAAATATTTTATTTTCATTTTCGATTTTATATTTAAATATAAATATATTAAAAATATGGAAGAATATTTTTATATCTACATCATTTCTATTTTATTTTCTTTACACTTGGTTAATTTGGAAAATATTGCGGAATATTTTTATTTTAAAGAATACGTTATTTTTTATTTTTAATTCATATCAACCTTCTTTTTTCTTCTTTTAATGCTCGTGAAAAAAAATACGTGTAGATTTTATATTATAAAAAAAACACGTGTAGATTTTATATTATAAAAAAAACACGTGTAGATTTTATATTATGCTAATATAAAATACGTGTAGATTTTATAAAATAAAATAGATTTTATATTAGCAAAAAAAAATATGGAAGAAAAAAGAGTTTATATTACATCTCATTATGTAAAAAGATTTTATAAAATAAAATATGAAAAAGATTTTATAAAATAAAATATGGAAAAATCATTATGAGATATAATATAAAAAAATACGGAAGAAAAAAGATTTTATATTACATCTCATTAATATAGATTTAAATGTAAAATCTACATTTAAAATAGATTATGCTAATATAAAATTTATTTTATAAAATCCTCCACCAAAAAAACAAATAGTTATATTAATAAATGAGTATCTATTCCACAAATAGATGATTATGTGAGATACTGTGCTTGGAAAGGTTGTACCAAAACATTAAGAAATTGTAAATTAAGTAATTAGCTTTAATTAGTTGTAACTTGTGCTTAAAATGTTGTAATTAAGAGTTTTTTATGTCGTTTTTATAATATCGTATAGATTATATATATATATATATATATATAGGGGCCTAATCAAATGAGAACTCAGTAATTTGTGATAACCGTGAGATCCAATGTGAGTCAATCATTTAAGTTTATTATTTTTATTTAATAATTAAATATAAAGGTTATATCGGTAATTTAGTTATTCGACAACTCATCCCTAAAATCATGTCTTGCAGTTTTTTCTATCCCTAAAATCATGCCTCCTCACCATCTTTCCCTGGAAACCTCTAACACATCCGGTGCTCTCCAAAGGTCTCCCCGAAAACCATTCATCGTCGCTGGCCATCTACTACCTTTTCCACGGAGCCGACTCCTCCTTCTCAGTGATGATCACTTGTAATCTCGGTTTTCTCTCTACTACCTTTTTCATGGTGTCGACAACTCCTTCTCGATGATGCCTACTTGTAGATGCAGAAGTAAAGCGTAAACATTTTTTCTATGAATGATGACAACTTGGGTTGAAATCAACATCCAAGTCAGGTTTCGATTGTGGGTTTCCTCGACCTTCTTCTCATCTCGCTTTAGATCTCTGAGTTCTGTTAAAAACTTTAGATTTTCGAGTTCAATTGAAGCCTTAGATAATCAGATATAAAGTTAAAGCTTTAGATCTTCGATGTAAATCTGACAGATATAAAGTTGAAGCTTTAGATCTTCGATGTAAATCTGGCAGATATAAAGTTGAAGCTTTAGATCTTCGATGTAAATTTGACAATTATGTAATATAAATCTGTTATGGTTCTTTTAGGTTAACTTTTCTTGTTCAATTGATTCTACACAACTGGTTATTTATGAAACAAGAGCACAAGATGAAACATGGCATCACAATGTTTCTTGTATATATTCGTTTAACAGTATGTTTATTGCTACCAACCCCATAGTGATACAATATTTTGCATGATGTGATACAATGTGTGTCACAACCTTTCACAGTGTATTGTATATCACGGTAGGTATCATAGTGTATTTTGTATCACAACGGGTATCACAATGTATCTTGTATCACAGTGGGTATCATAATGTATTTTTTTATCACGGTAGGTATCACAACATTTCTTATTTATTTTCGTTATTTTCGATATTTACAAAAGGTATCACACTGTGAATCATGTGATCACCGGAATAATGTTTGTCGGAATAATGTTCGCCGGAGAGAGAAGATTTATAAAATACCTAACATACCCTTTAATTAAAGTTACCAAAATTATTATTTTCCTAATTTATTCTCTGATTTGTTGTTAAGATTGGATCTTACGGTTATCACAGATAACCGAGTTCTCTCTTGAATGGCCCCCTATATATATATATATATATATATATATATATATATATATATATATATATATATATATATATATATATAGGGTTAGGTTCACGTGAGACCAACCTGTTTTCGTGAGACCGGTGAGACCAGAAAATAACACTAAAGCTTCACAGCGATTTATTGTGAAGGAACGAAAAACAACAAACCTTCACAACAAAAACACTGTGAAGGTTTACCTTTTTAATACCTTCACATCCTTTTGCTGTGCAGGTTTAGTGTTATTTTTGTGGTCTCACAGGTCTCACGGAAATAGCTTGGTCTCACATGATCTCAAGTCTATATATATATATATATATATATATATATATATATAAGTCAAGGATAATTTACAACCCATGTAAATCTTACAATCCATGCAACCCACATCTTAACCGTTGGATTCATGATAAACGGTTATTTTGCTTTTATTTTTTTGATTTTTTTTAATTGAAAATATCGGACCCACATGTATTGTAACCGTCGATCATTAATCCCACGGTTAAGATGTGGGTTGCAAGATTTTCATGGGTTGTAAATTAAACTACCCATATATATATATATATATATATATATATATATATATAGGGGTGGTTTATTTTGCAACCCAATAAAAGGTTACAACCTGTGCAACCCTCATCTAAACTATTCGTTTAATCCATTCATTATGATTGATTACTGGATTGCATCAATGATTACTAATAATCTTACCTGCAATGCATAGTATTTCGTTACATGCAAACACTAACACGAAATGCATACATCGCATGAACCATTATGTGCATCGACATCTGCTGCAGAAGTTCGATGAAATCAGGTAAATTTATTTAGAGAATCAATGAGAATCCAATGCAATAGACTAAATGAATGGTTTAGATGAGGGTTGCACGAGGTTGTACCCTTTTACTAGGTTGCAAAATAACCTTGGCCTATATATATATATATATATATATATATATATATATATATATATATATATGGTGTAACACCCTTATTTTGGGTAAGTAAAGGTCACCCGGACTGTTCTGCATCTTGTAAATGGTGGGTTTTACGTTGGAAAAACATTACTTGATGTCCCTAAATGTATCGAGGGCCTTGGCGTTGAAAGGATCGATTTTTGGGGCTCGGAACAGGCCCGACGACTATGCCAAGCGAGTGTGACAGTGTCACTATCGCCTGGCAATGTCGCAGGTGGAGGAGTGCCCACTGGACAGACCATGCGACTATGCCCTGCTACTTTGACACTATCATTGTCGCATGGGCAATGTCACCTGCGGGGACTGAAGGATTGTTTAAGTCCAAAATTTCACCCATTCTCCTTATTTCTCACTTCTATCCCTTCCCACTATCTCTCAAATCATTTCCTCCCTCTCCCTCGCGAACCCTAGCCGATTTTGAGGCTTTCCTTGAAGATCAAAGTGTTCCCTCTCCATATTATGTTAATGGTTTCAACCCTTGATGCAAGATTGAGTTCTCACCTCCAACACTAGAGATTTTTTGGGTTTTCTAGGTTTTTCACCAAAACCTAAGTGGTAAGCTTATTCTCTCCATTTCCAAACTTTATTAAGAGATATAAATGTTTCATGGATGATATCCTAGTATTCTATTCCTTCAATTTCGATTTGTAAGATTTTGGAAGATTTGGGTCAAATTTAGGGTTTTGACCAAAATGGAGATTTTAATGTAATGTGTTTGGGGATCGATTTTAAATGGTTGAATATGATTATTTATGGATGAAACTTGTGTATCTAGGTTTATAGAGGTTTTGACCTTGAAGATTCGAGTTTCCTCAAAGGAGCCCAAGGTGGGGTAAAATCTAGATTTAGCCTAAATCTAGCGAGGTGAGTACAAGTTGATTTGTGAAAACGGTGTGCATGCCAAAATGTTTATTTTAAAGTGTTTGTGTTTTACATTAAAATGTTAACTGCTGATAAGTTTGGTTATTTGGAAGTGTTTAACTTTGTAAACTTATAAAACAACCATCTTGGGGATTTTTGAGTATGTTGTTAAATGCATCGAAATGAAAATGATTTGATGACTTATTTACCTAAATGGAAAGTATTGGGTAATAATGCATTTTAATGATTGTTGGTATTACGTGCATTTTGTATCGTGAAATGTTTTAAAAATACCACCGTGTGAGTCATGGGCGCTTGGTCATTCCCAACCTTGCAAACGTTTATGAACTTATGAACCTTTGGTTTTGGGAAAAGATGTAACTCAAGTATCTTATTGAGTAAACCGGTGATATTGGTATTTAAATGATTTATCGTATGGGTGTAAATCTTTTGAGTAATTGTCATTTAAATGTGTGTCATGCGACGTTTTGGAAAGAGTAGATGAGATTATAAACTTGTTTGGGAAATGATTTATGTTGGAGTTTATTCATGTAATTGTAGCATGTGTTTGCATAAATGTGGTCGTTGCATTTTATTATATTTTGTGGATTTTAGCATATGGTCGTTTGGTTGGTTGAGCTTAAGGCTCAGTTTTCGGCTTTGTCGGGTATTGGGGACTTTTGTTCGGTTTTAATAACTTAAGTTGGAGCTTTGGGTGTGAGTTGCATTTTGTAACACCCTCAAATTTGGTAAGAGCAACTAATTAAAATCTCGATATAATATCAAATACAGTTCAAAATTCCTCATACCTCAAATATAAAATTCTATAATTAACCTCAACAATTTTAAGCTCCAACATCAATCAAGGACAAATCCGAAATCGGGTGCTACTTAACCCCAATACAAGTTGCTCTTCACAAACCAAAACGGAAGACTTCGCCATAGCTACCCGCTTCTCAAGCACACCACTAGCACTCTACTCTTCATAGTGTTACTAGGACTATTCCCAGCTAGAACCTGATGCACATGCCAACAAATAAAAATGGTTAGGCTTAACGCCTAGTGAGTTCAAGAGTTTTTCTCATGATCATAAAAATTGTTAAACGGAAAGAATGCAACTTGAATCATGATTTCCAAAATGATTTACTTTAAATATGAGAGCGACCATTTTACCAATAACATGCATTATGGGTGATGACAACACCAAGATAAAACATTTCTTCAAGATGTAAATTCAAACCCAAGACTCACTTCAAACGCGGGTAAGAATTATTATTCAAATACAGAAAACGCGGATGAAACTCCATTATCCAAATATCCAAAAACATGGACAAGGATTAATAATTAAAATCACAAATCATGGATAACAATCCATACTCAAACGTTGCCGAATACATGGGTAATACTCGATACCCAAAGTAACACCTTTCGGTGACGGGGGAGACCCGTTTCCAATGGACGTGGCGGGAACACAAAAGTGTATCACGTATCTATGTTATAAGCATGTTTTTAAGGATGGGCAAACCCTTGACATCAACCCTATCCAAGTATTTAGTCATGTTAGACGTCAACCCTATCCAGGTCTTTAGTCATGATAGACATCAACCCTATCCAGGTCTTTAGTCATGTTAGACATCAACTCTAACTGAGTCTTTAGTCATATCGGACATCAACTCAAACCTAGTCTTTAGTCATATCGAACATCAACTCAAACCGAGTCTTTAGTCATATCGGACATCAACTCAAACCGAGTCTTTAGTCATATCAGACATCAACTCAAACCGAGTCTTTAGTCATATCGGACATCAACTCAAACCGAGTCTTTAGTCATATTGGGCATCAACTCAAAACGAGTCTTTAGTCATATCGGGCATCAACTCAAACTGAGTCTTTAGTCATATCGGACATCAACTCAAACCGAGTCTTTAGTCATATCGGGCATAAACTCAAACCGAGTCTTTAGTCATATCGGGCATCAACTCAAACTGAGTCTTTAGTCATATCGGACAACAACTCAAACCGAGTCTTTAGTCATATCGGATATCAACTCAAACCGAGTCTTTAGTCATAACGGACATCAACTGAAACCGAGTCTTTAGTCATATCGGACATCAACTCAAATCGAGTCTTTAGTCATATCGAACATCAACCCTATCCGGGTCTTTAGTCCCATACAATAAAACCGACTTTTATGCCTATGGATCCATTGTGTTATAGTTTGAATTACATGAATCCAAATTGAATGACCTACACACTCGACATGAAATTCTCAAATAGAAGGCAATAAATGCAAATCATCCCCAAATCTCCACATCAAGTTATCAAACCCGACAAATGTCCCCAAGACCCCACAGGGTTAAATCCGAGCCAAAGAACTCAACAACTCAATGACTATTCAATAATGTCATCATAAGTGATAAGACATATTTACCCAACGTTCATGCAAAACACATGCTCTAAAACATGATCAACATGAAAACCCGTCATTGGTTGGGACCAACCATTTTTCCAATAGAAATCATATCGTTTACATTTTCAAAATGTCTCAATCATAACAATATGCATTTTCAACCCAATTACACAAAAATGCATTAACACCGAAATAATCTTCATTCATGAGATAAATCATTCAAATAATCCATAAATATGATTTAGTTATCAAAATGTCTAAAAACCCCAACTACAGACATTTCTCAAGATTTATAAACTCATGGTACTAAGATGCAAGACTCATCAAATAATACCCACATTTGATAAATATCCAGGAAAACATTTCAATATATCGAAATAAATAATTTTGGCATGTACATAGTTTTCACAAAACAACTTGAACTCACCTTGCTAGATTTAGGCTAAATCTAGATTTTACCCAACTTCATCCTTCTTGGAGAATCTTGAATCCACAAGCAAACCCTTCCAAACCTAGATCCACAAATTTTCAACCATAAGTAATCATACCCAACCATTTAGAATCGATCCCCAAACATTTTACCTCAAAACCCCCAATTTGGCCAAAACCCTAATTTTTGACCTAATTCCTCCAAAATTCTCAAACCCGAAATTTGAGACACCAACCACTAGGAAATCACCAATGGATCATTTATATCCTACAATAAGGTTTAGAAATGGAGAGGATAAACTTACCACTTAGGTTTTGGTGAAAACCTAGAAAACTCTACCATAGAGCTTGAGGTTGAAGAAGAAGAAGATGTGGACTCTTGACCCTAGCTTCCAATATTCACCACATGATGATGAAACACTTCAAGAACACAAGGATTGGACCCAAGATGAGTTAGGGTTTGAGGGGAATGAAGAAGAAACGGTTTGGGAGAGAAAGGGAGAAGATTGGGTGTGAAAAATGAGAAAGAAGGCTGAAATCCCGCACTTAACAGCACCCCTGCACCCTTGTGCGACTTTGACATGCGACATTGCCATGGGCAATGTCTCTGGTTATTGTCGCCAGACCCCTGTCCCCTTCTGTTTCATGTTGCGACTTTGCCCGGTGCGACTATGACACTGTCATAGTCGCCGGGCATTGTAGCCAAGCCCGTACCAAGCTCCGAAACTCGACTTTTTCAACGCCAAAACCTTCGATGCTCTAAGGAACTTCAAACAATGATTTCCCAACAAAATTCCCGCCATTTATAAGATCCGACAATGTCCGGGTGGCCTTTACTTACCGAAAATGACGGGTGTTACACATTTATTGCACTTTATTTTAGAGAATACATGTTTTGAGTATGTGTGTCATTCATTTGGAGTCATGTATTTTAGACTGTAATGCATTGGATCCATAGGCATGTAAGTCGGTCGTGTTTATATAATGGTGAGGACTCTAGGGATTCTCACTTCGGGAAATAATGTCATGTTGGCATTGGTGTCGTCCTGGTTGTTTGGCGAAGAGGAACCTTTATAGGTTGTACTTCGGGACCATGGGTCTTGTGTTTGGATGTATAATTCTTGTGCACGAGGTTAGACATCGAGAGTTATCAAGTAAGGAGCTGAGGCTCCTATCTTGAATGTTAGGGAGTATGCACTAGGGGTCGAGTGGGTATCGTGAGGATGAAACTCCGCTAGAGACCGAACAGGCAATAAGATCGCGTATCCTTGAGGTGTAGCTCGGCAGAGCAAGCAATAAGGGATACGATGTTTGGGACTTGAAATAAAGTCCGACTGGAGGTATAGCTCGATGGAGCAGGCAATATAGTCACGACTGGAGGTGTAGCTCGGTAGAGCAGGTAATACAGTCACGATATGAGGTGTAGTTCGACAACATGGTTATGTGGCTTAACTTTATGTTCCGCCACATACAATGGAATCGGGTCTCCCCTGTCACTGGAATGTGTTATTTGGATATTAAAGGGTATTAATTTATTATCCATATTTTTGGTGATGTGTTGCATATATGGGTTTGTTTACTCAAGATCTATGGGTTGTGTATTATGCCCCGTCCACGTTTGGGGTGTTTTGTGAAGTAAATTATATTTCGAATTATTAAATTGGGAGTTTGCTTACTATTCACGTTTTGGGTGAGTTTGGGATAAAGTGGTTTTACGAAAGAAGGTTCAAGTTGGGTCCCTTGTTTTAAAGGTGTATTTGGAAAATGTTGTCGTTTGATATTTAAAGTAATCTTTTGTTTGTCTACGATTTAAATTGCATTATTTCCCTTTAACAAATATATTTATTCCATGTTGTAAACTCTTGAACTCACTAGGCGTTAGCCTAACCTTTTTATTTGTCGGCATGTGCATCAAGTTCCGGATGGGGGAAATGGTTCTAGCGTTTTTGGTGATGTGTCGAGTGCTAAGAGTATGTGCAAGAATGAGTGGCTTGATGAAGTCTTCCGCACTAGTGTTGAGAAGAGCAACTTGTATTTGGGTTTAGTAACACCCGACCTTGAGTTAGTCTCTATGTAAGATTTCATTTGTTATGTTGATGGAAAATTCTAGAACCGTATTTTAAGTATGGACTTGTCGCATGAGGTTTTATCCATTCCTTGAGGCATATTTATAAATTTTAAATTAGTTGCTCTTTCCGAATTGAGGGTGTTACATATGGGCAGGTTCAAACGAGAAGCTAAACATTTTGCTAGAAGGCGGAAAATCTAATATCATATGTGATACATAGACATTTAATCATATATGAAAAAACACACCCACATGTCGTGTAAGCATATATGATATCACATTTCTCCCAAAATGTTTAACTTCTCGCATGATCCTTCCTCTATATACATACATAAATATATATATATATATATATATATATATATATATATATATCCGGAGGTTCAGGGGAAAACCTCAAAAAAGGGAAAGTGTCCTTCATCTGGACAGCATGCACTTGTGCATATATATGCACAAGTGCATACCGTCCAGATGAAGGGCTACCAGGACGTTCTTCAGATTTCCTTTTTTTTTTTGAGGTTTCTCTTGACGTTTAATCATATATAGAGGAAGGATCATGCGAGAAGTTAAACATTTTGCGAGAAGGCTGTGATATCATATATGATTACACAGCCTGTATGTGTGTATAATCATATATGATTAAACGTCTATGCATTGTCAATATAACATGTGTTTAATCATATATGATTAAGCTTGTGTATCATATATGATTAAGCTTGTGTATCATATATGATTAAACATTTTTCGCCTTCTCGCAAAATGTTTAGCTTCTCGTTTAAACTTGACCCTATATATATATATATATATATATATATATATATATATATATATATATATATATATAGAGAGAGAGAGAGAGAGAGAGAGAGAGAGAGAGGAGATCAAATGGTAACCACTTTAATTTTGAAAACCGTAGAAACCGTCGATTTCATTGGTTAAGTTAATGAAATTGTTTAATTTGATAAAATTGTTTCATATAATTCTTTTATTGATGAAATTGTTGCATGTATTTGTGTTTTTTTATGTAAAAATGAAAAAGTTTCATTAGACTGCAAAAATACATGAAACAGTTTCATCAGAATGAGAAAAAATACATGAAACTATAATAAAAAACACAAATATATGGAACAATTTCTTTAACAAAAAATTATATGAAATAACTTCATCATATTAAACAACTTTATGAACCAATTTTATTAATTTAACCAATGAAATCAACGGTTAAGATGTGGGTTGCATGGATTGTAAGATTTACATGGGTTGTAAATTATCTTTGTCAAATATATATAGGGTGCGTTTCTTTTGCAACCCAAGCAATTTGTACAAACTATGCAAACCAATCTTAGTCGTTCATCAAGTCTAATGAATATATGATTTTATTATGTTTCGTAATTTAAAATCATGATTATAATTAATAAACTTAACATTTCCTAATTTAAAATCATGATTATAATGAATAAGCTTAACATTTTTCATATATATCACAATCATTATTAATGAATCATAATCATTATCCATAAATATATTTATTGTTTCCTAATATAGTGGTTTGCATAGTTTGTACAAATTGCTTGGATTACAAAACAAACGCACCTTATATATATATATATATATATATATATATATATATATATAGAGAGAGAGAGAGAGAGAGAGAGAGGAGGGGAGGATCATTTGTTAACCTTGTATTTTTTGCTAACTATGTGAACCTTGATCAATCAATAGGATTGCAAGGTTAGTTGATGTTTTATTCATTTATTTATTTAATACAAAAGGGTATTAACGTCATTTTGATATGTAATCTTTTGTAATTAATTGTATGAGAGTTACAAAAATGAAGATTCCAAAATTGCTGTGTAGGTTACGATTTCACAATTTGATCCTTTTTTTATAATTTTTTTGAATCATTTCAATATTGTTTAAGTAAAAATGTCAACAAAACCGTTCATATGTATTTATGCTAACGTATTAGTTCATGTTATTCATATATGTTGATAGTTAACCATGCTTACATATATATGTTCATGTTATGCATATATGTTCAAGTTTGTTCATGATGAAAAAAATGAGGTTAACGTAAGTGTTTGTATGCAACTATAATATCATCACAAAAGATGTGATTCACATAAATTTCTTTAATTACGTTCAATTTAAATATCAATTTTAGACCACATATGTTCATTTAATTTAAACTTCAATTTAACTACGAACATTAGAAGGTGATAATTGTTCATAATATGTGAAATTAAGTACGTTAACAGTAGTGTTCATATGCATCCATGTTAACAAATGTGTTCATGTTATGCATATATGTTCACATTTGTTAACATATAATTCAAATTTCAATTTGGATATCATCTTTAGCAGTCAATGATTGTTCATATCGTGAGAAATTGAATATGTTAACATAAGCATTATAGTTGCATAATATGATAACATATATGTTCATGGTATAAATATGTATTAGTTGCATAATATGTCGGTTACATAATCAATGTTGGTACTCGTCGGTTTCTAATTTAGTGTAATAAATGTGTTTAAAGCGTTTCCAAGTGTTTAATGTTTTGAGTGTTTTTTCCCCAAAATACCATTTTCCATTCATGTTCCCTTACAATTGTATTTAATGAAACGTTTTTTTTATTAAAAAAAATTACATTTAATCTCAACCATCCAATCTATAGATGGATGACTTGGATTAGTTCACATAGTTAACAATAAATACAAGGTTAACAAAAGATCTCAACCCTATATATATATATATATATATATATAGAGAGAGAGAGAGAGAGAGAGAGAGGGGTGTTCAAATGCAACCCCTTTACATGGTGCAACCCATGCAACCTCTCTATCCACCACTCATTTTATTTTTACTTTTTTAATTAAAAAATGTGAAAATAAAATGAGTGGTGGATAGAAGGGTTGCATGGGTTGCACCATGTAAAAGGTTGCATAATAACCTACCCATATATATATATATATATATAGTGGAAGAATATTTTGCAACCCTGAAAAAGGTTGCAACCTTCATCTTAACCGTTGGATTCATGATCGACGATTATTTTATTTTTATTTTTCTTTTTTTTTTAATTAAAAATATTGGGCCCCATATCTATTGTAACCGTCGATCATGAATTCGACGGTTAAGATGTGGACTGCAAGGTTTGCAACCTTTTTAAGGGTTGCAAATAAAACAACCCATATATATATATATATATATATATATATGGGGGAAGGATTATATACAAATGGTTGAATATGTACAAACTTTGCAACCCTTTCATAGCTAATCAGAAATTTTCATTTTTTTTTTCTTCCGTTTTTTTATGTTTAAGGGCGGATTCTCTTTTTACTAATTAACCCATTATTATGTTAATTGTCAAATTCCTAATTTTTTTGGGATATTGTTTAATGTTAACCATTTAATTATGAATTTTTTTTTGCACAGAATCTAATCGATACTGTAGAAAACTTTGGTTCGTTGACATCAATTGTTGAGTGTATTTAGTTAAGTGAAACTCATGTTCCCGATATTTTGAAGAGGTCTTCATCTGTTTATGTGTTGCTCATTGTTACAAACCAGACACAAAGTACCAAATGTTGGGGTTAATGTTCTTTGGTCGAATGATTTGTTGCATAATTCTGATGCTGTTTAGTCAATTACAAATGAATACGATAGTATTGATTTTTTTTTTTATCCTTTATAATTGTTGTAATGTTGGTGTTTTTTTTTTCTCTTTGATGTGAAGATTATGTAGTTTCATGAAGATGGGGATATGGGTTTCATGCAAGCATCTTCTTTTATGTTTGTTATATATGTGTGGTTACGTTTGTTATTAGATAGTAATTCTACTTTTTATTTGTTTATTTTGTGGTTTTGATTTAATGTACAATTTTATTGTTCATTGAATTCAAGGAAACGTTTTTTTTTGGTAGATACGCTATCGCAAAAAATGAGAGAATCACCAGTGGATCGAACTTTTGGATCCGTATCGTGGATGTAAATAATTCACCAAGATTGGTGATTGATTTGCATCGATATCGGTTGTGTCTACTCAAATTATGTATTGGAAGTATGTGAAAATTGTTGAGTTTGATATTTGTTTGTCAAACAAGAAAACTAATAAATTTGGACGGAGTCCAGATACGATTTTTTTTGTGTAGCAAGCAAGGTAATCCGACGAAAATGAATTTTGATTTATTGGAGGTGGGTTCTGGTGATAGAACTATAATCATTATGTGAAGGATAGTGGGTTCAAATGAATTTTGTAAAGCTTGTCTCAAGGTTCATTATGTGAAGGATAGTGGGCGTAACGAGGTTGATAAGTTTGTTGAAAACTATAATCATTTGTTGTTTCGCCGTGAGGATATGTTGTTTTCTCGTCCTAGACGGCAATTTGATTACACAGAACATAGGAATGTGTTTCATACAGCTAGTTCGAACGTTGGTATCACACAATCACATAGGATACAATCCGCTATATCAAGAACTTACTAATTAATATCAAATATGTAAATTGGATCCATTATTAACATCTAGCATTCGTCATTCGTAATTTCCATTTAATAACAACATAAGCACAAATTGCATCCTAAAGCACCTAGATTTTTCATATTTTAACATTAAAACACGATTTAACTAATTTAAGTCTTCTAAACCTAAATGACTATAAATTATAACATGAAACACTTTCATCAGGTTACATGAAACAATTTCATCAACTTACGTGAAACAATTTCAACCATGTCACAAACACCTCAAACAATATCATTATTAATATATACACCTTAAATAGTTTCATCCACTATAGTAAACACCTTCATAAATTTCATTGACAATTTATGTCACCAATTACTCATGGAGCAATTGCTGGTGTTCACATTGTCATGAATCAATTTTATTCATATTTTTAATTACATAATTTCATCAGGAACATATTCAAGAAACACTTTCGTTGTAAAAACAAATTTCATCATCAAAAATATGCATGGGAGAATTTAAGTGCACCATGAAACAAAAATAATATACCATATTCTTGTGCCAAGTTCATTAGGAACCAATTTCATTACCATCATAAAAATTCACATTTTAAAGAAACCCAAATTAATTACAACCATATGTGTAAAACCATAAATAATGAAAGAGCTCTATTTACTCTTTCACGGGAAAAAATCTGAATAATCTAGGGATTGCATTACTAATGTAAATAGTACTTTTAGTCGCCACATTCAATGAAATGGGCTTGTTTCATTTATCTGAACCAGGGTTTTAAATTTTATGCATTCCCTAAAAAAAACCCAATAATCGGATTACGAAATGGTGGTTTTCATTTCCGAAACCGCTTGTCTCATCTGAAAGGATGTGAATCTAACAATGTGTTTGAAATTACCTTCATCGAAGTTTTTATTATTTCTTTCTATTATTCATCTTCCCCTTCGTTTGCTTGTGATATTGCTTGCCCCCTTCATGTATTCAATCTCTTCCCTGTCTGCATCAAATAACACGGTTCTCTGCAGTATTGGTGAAGTTCGAAAAATAGTGTCTCAACATTAGTTGCTTGCTTCTCTTTCGACCTGAGAGAAGAAATTTTTTGAGGAATGTTTCGTCGATGACTATTCATCAGAAATGAAATCCTAAAACCTTACCTCTGATGAGATTTCTCATGATTCTCAAGCGATTCCGAGTTGTTCTTGAATATTTGGTAACTGTATTAGAGAATTTTCAGGGTTTTGATAATCGAGCATAGTTTTGGCGTTTTCGTCTACTTAATGCAAATAAGACTCAAACTTTATTGACAATTTTACCCTTCCAGCGTCTTTTCATTAATAACCGTATTAGTTTTTTTAATTGACATAAATAGATGAAGTTGATCTTGGCCATTAATCAATTAGATCAACGGCTAAAAAAGGTTTGTAAAGTTTATACAAAAGATGTTTTGCAAATGAAACCACCTCTTATGTATGGTTTATTAAATATGTTGCATATAATGTCATCATTAGAATCAATACCTATAAGTCCCAAATAATAGCGAGATCAATGTAACCAATTCAACAACATTATGAAATACAAATATAGATCTGAACCGTGCTTAACAAACCTAGACATGATCAGTAATGATCACCATTACGCAACTAAGTACATACACAATTTCAAAAGGCAATGTAGATATCGAAAGCAAGTAAAATGGTACATGATATTTAACATGTTTCTACCATCGATGTGATGATGTACGTCAATGGGAGATGAAAGATCTTATGTATTACAACAAATCAAAATAAAGAGAGGACTACAACTTGCAAGTTTATTCAATGTATATGTTTTAAATTATTCTAGGAGATATTTGTTACCCATCAAGAATTTATTTTGCTGGGTCTAACGGCCCTTTTAATCTCAAAATGGGCAAATGGCCCAAAGAAATAAAGCTTGTTTTATATATGTCGATTAAATAAAAAATCTGGTATCATTTTTGGTTTGCAATGTGATTTTAACGGTTTTTAACAATTTATTTATTCAAAAATAATATACTTGATAAAAAAAGAAAAACCAAATGTTTATGTGAAAAATAGAGTAAATTACAGTTTGGTCCTTATGATTTAGTAAAAGTTATGAATTGGGTCCCTACGCTACAAGAAAAAAAGGGTTTTAGAGAAGGTTTTGGTTTGAATGTAAAAGTATTAAAAGCATCTCTAAAGGCTTTAGAGAAGCTTTTCAATTTCGTCATGAAGCTTCTCTATATAAGGGTAGCTAAAAGTTTTAGGGAAGGTTTTCGGAGGGTATGTTTTTGTTAGCTTTTAGAGACACTTTTTTGGGGCTTTAGATATACACTTTCAAAGCTTCTCTAACACTGTGTTCTCGAGTTTTTTTACGAATGAAAGGAAAGGAAAGGGAAGGGAAGTAGGAGAGAAAGAAAAAATGTTGTGTTCTCGAGTTTTTTTAAGGAGGGAAAGGAAAAGAAGGGGAAGGAAACTATTTCTGATTTTCCTCCCAAAACTTTCATCCCATATGTGGGAGGAAACGGAAGGAAATGAAAGAAATGAATTTAAAAAGAATTAAAAATATTTATAAAATTACGTATATACCCATTAATTACATTCAGTTACAAAATAAACAAAGGTATATTGATAAAAGTAACATTTTTCCTTTCCTTTCCCTCCTACTCGAGAACATGAAAATATATTTTCTTCCTTTCCCTTTCCGTTCTTTTCCTTCAATATCAAGAACACAAATACAAATATTTATTTTTTTTCCTTTCCTTTCTTTTCTTTTCCTTCCCTTTCTTTTCTTTCTTTCCTTCCAAAACTCGAGAACACGGCGTAAAGATTAATCAACTGTTTTCAAAAAGTTTCTCTAAAAGCATTTATTAGTGATGTTTTTCAAGTATTTGTGACGCTTTAAAAACGTCTCTAAAAAGTACCTTCAGAGAAGGTTCACAAAAAGCGTCTCTAAAGATATTGTCTTTAGTGACATTTTACCTAAACCTTCTCTAAAGATGTTCTTTAGTTACACTTCACAAATCTTCTCTAAAGATTATCTTTAGATACAAATAATCAAAACTTTCTCTAAAGGTTATCTTTAGATTCACTTTTAAAAGATCAATTCCTTCTCTAAATAGTGTATTATTTTTTTCATCCATATTTTAGCTCTATATTAATATATAATTATATATTATAAAAAATAATATTAATCAATAAAAACAACATAAAAAACTTAAAAACAATCAATTTTCATACATTTTTCATAATAAAAGACAAGAATTTTTCAATCAATCCATACATCCATTTTCTAACATCCTCCCTAAACTCCTATCACCTCCCATCTATTTTCTAACATTTTTATATTGGAGTATAATCACGTTTGTTATTTTGCACGGACGACGAAGCCCGTCCGATTACACTGATGTCTGCAAAAAAATACAAATAGAAGAAATAAATACTTAAGTAAGGATTAAATAGAAGTATCTAGGTTGATTGTTGATTGAAGTAATAGGGGCTTCATACCAATTTGGTACTTACATCTTCAAGATTGGAAGTTGCAGTTTCAATGGAGGGTTTCCACAAACATGATGCAGGCATGAAGAAACGCCTACATTTTAAGTTTGTAAAACATTAGTCGAATTCAATATGAAATCCACAGTTGAACTCTAAAGAAACAAATTTCATATAGTTTAATTGCAACAAGGTAATCGTTTATCCTTATTTTGAATAAATTATTATACCATGTGTGAATGTTGTTTCCAATATTGTTGTAAACAAAGTTCACAGGATGACGCTCGAGGGAAATACGAGAAGATGTATGTCATCTACAAATTCAACAATTGGTGGTAGTAAAGATTGAGACAAAAAATCAATTCTAATAACATGGAGAAACAACCAACATGAGAATGAGTGAAGAGATCTGTTAGATCACATATCTATTGGATTCAAGATCATACAATCTGAAGCTAAAGCCGGAAAGTCGACTCTCGATATTAAGTCTAATGTTACTTTGTAATAAATGTCGAAGTTAATTATTGTTTATTGTAATTTAGTATTTTAGTTTAATTAGTTTTAATATCTAAGTATTAGATATTAGTTCTAGATATTAAAGTTAAATATCTAGATATTAGTTTAGATTAATATCTAAGTTGTTAGATATTATAGAGGAAGTGTGTTTGAGAAGAACCCACTCAAAGAAATCAGATCACATACAAACACATACACTCACGATGTAATCTAGAGAGAAAACACAAAAAGCTTCAATCGATCAATCATGTAATCTTTGTTATTAATCCAAACAGGTTGGTTAATCATATTGTGTTGTTTTTGAAAAGAACTTGATAGTATTGTGGACCGTCAATTGGTATCAGATCCTGATAATAGATTCAAATCAAGTTTTAGAACATCGACTCTGTGTTCTTCATATGCAAAATCATTTTCGAGTATTAGTGTGTTTAGGTGTGGAAATCGATCAGGTTGTGATCGATATATGTGCGAGATCGAGTTGTTATAGTTTGATTTCAGTATAGAGCTTAAATCGACTTCAAATTTTGTGATTTTTGTTGTCTGAGTTCGACTTGAAAAACTCACTGTTCCATCGATCTAAATTTCAAAAAGGGCTTGTTTGTGAAATCAAAGGATTACAATATGTTCTAGATAGGTTAGTGGTCATTTTATTACAATTTGGGGCTGCTAATCGTGGAAAAACAGGTTACTTTGAGCAAAACGGTCGATTTATCGAAGTACAGGGACGAACTCACGCAAAGTCTCATTTGCGCCAGTTCATAGTCAGATTTGCGCCATCAACATCTAGCGCAAACTTGACTCTTGCGCCATCAACGTATCACGCAAAGTCCGTTTTGCGCGACTAACTCATAACGCAAAGTCCGCTTTGCGCCACTAACACTTGGCGAAAACCTCGAACAACTACCTTTGCGCCATTCACACCGTACAAAAATACCATCTCCACTTTGCGCCAACAACTATTAGCGCAAAGTTCGCTTTTGCGCCATTAACAGCTAACGTAAACTTCGCTTTGCACCATCACTTACTCGCACAAACCTCAATTCGCGCGACCCTCTTGTAGCGCAAACCTCAGCTTGCACCATCGTTCCTCGAAGTCACTTGTGCGCCAGCCTCTCATCGCGTAAACCATCCTTTGCGCCAACCACCGTTAGCGCAAAACTCTTTTGCGCCACCTTCTCGAAGCGTAAAGTTTTCCCTTTACTCCAATACCAGACTTAAATCTTTTTCAATCAGTATGACATCCAGAGAAGTCCTAGCAATTGGAACTGACACCAAACCACCAGTCCTCTTCAGGGGAGAGTACGAGCAGTGGAAAGATTGGTTCCTAAACTTTATTGAAAGACAAGATTTGGATAACTATATCAGGAAATCCTTAGAAGAAGGACTTATGGAACCTGTTTGGAGGACACCTCTAGAGGGAACTGATGAGGAAAGAATTCAACTTAAGTTTGAAGATCTAGAAGGTGAGAACCAGAAAAGAGCAAAAGGAGATCGATTAGCTAAGTCTTATATTCTTTAAGGCATTCCAAACGAAATATATGTGAAGATAGACAACTATAAAGCCTCTGGCAAACAGATGTGGGATCAGCTAGAGAAGATGATGTTGGGTTCAAAGGTTGGGAACCAGCTCAAAATATCCAACTGCCTAAACAATTATGAAGAATTTAAAGGCAGAGTTGGAGAGTCTCTAGAAGGAACTTATGACAGATTCGTGACCTTGCTGAATGAACTAAGCAAGAACAAGGTCAACAAATCACAAATCGAGCTGAATGTCAAATTCCTAAGCATTCTACAGCCGGAATGGAAGAGGTTTGCCAGACAAATGAATTAGATCAAGGATCTAAATGAGATTACACTTCATGAGGTGTATGAAACCCTCAAACAAAATGAAGAAGAGGTGGATGAAATTCTAGATGAAAAGAGGCAGACAGTGAAGTCAGTTGATGACACGGTTGCTCTTGTTGTCAAAAAGAAGAAGAACAAGACGATTGTGTATGAATCAGAAGAAATTGAAGCTGAAGCCAACTCTGACTCAGATGACTGTGAACTGAAGCAAGCAATGCTTATGCTGACTAAAGCTTTTCAGAAGAAGTTCTACAAGAAGCCAAGTTCAAACAGTCAGAGATATTCTTTTGGTCCTAACAACTATGTTCATAAGGAGAGGGTTGAAGGAAAAAGGGTTGAAGGAAAGAGATTAGAGGAGAGGAAGCCTGAAGAAAGAAGGTTTAAAGCTGAAGGATCCAGTCAGTCAGAACCACCAACGTGCTACAACTGTGGCAAAATAGGTCACTTTGCCAAAGACTGCCGAAGACCCAAAATCAGAAACTCCGACTACTACAAGAACAAAATGCTTCTTGCAAAGCAACAGGAGGCGAGTAAGGTATTAATGGCTAAAGATGAGTACTGGCTTGATCATTTAGACCAGGAAGATGAGGATGAAGAGAAGAATGAGGCAGCAAACATGTGCTTGATGGGAAAACAAGAAATTGAAGTTGAAGCTGACTCATAGGATGAGGAAAATGAGGTATGTGATTTATCTTATTCCGATTTCTTAAATCAAATGTGTGCCATGAATATAAAACTCCAAGAATTAGAGTCGAAGCTTAAGCGAGAAAAGGGTGTTGTTAATGACAAAAACCAATCGATACAGAAACTTAGCAATGAAATTGCTGAGAAGGAAGTATTGATTGAGGTTTTACATAGAAACAATGACACCAGCGCCAAAGAAAAGACAATAATTCTTAAAGAGAATTTTGAAATCAAGTCTAAACTGAGAAAGAGTGAGTTTTATTTCAGAGAGCTTACGAAAATGCATTCTTCATGTACTAAAGAAAACAAAACTTTAATTACAAAATTAGATGCTTTGGAAAAGAAGTTATACTCATTGGGTCAATCTGAGCAAACCATTCATCTAAACAAACCGAAAGAGAATAAAGACAATTGGGGAATTGGTTATGAGAATCCTCATTGCCTTAAAAAGGGTATATCTGAAGTGCTTGCACTTTATGATTTTACTTTTATGAATCTTTCTCACCGATACCCTAAACTTCAAGTTTTCAATACTGGACTATCAAAAGAGGATGAAGCCAAGGAAATTGAAAAACGAAGGAAATCATCTAAAGTTCACCTTCCATTTTATTACGCGATGTTGAATAATAGTTATAATGATGATCCAATTTATCACAAGAAATCTCTTTCAAATGACTTTTTTCAAAGTTATTCTGTCAAAGAAATGGAGGTGAAGCCTATTAAAGGTAAACTTTATGTCCCTCCTCTCGTTTTAGAAAGTAAAATTTCTGAACTCGAGAACTCTTTAACAGATGAAAGACTTTTGATTGAGATTGAACAAAAAGTTTTTTTAACTGTGCTGAAAAATGTTGTTATTTCAAAGGCTTCAAAATCTGATGACATGTTTGGTTTAACAAACGGAGGGTTTCATTTTCTTAACTCCGATGGTGTTTTAGATGATTGTTTTGAACAATTTGACTTTAATGCGAAACTTCCTAACCATTCATCTTTTATTGTGAAATCATACGAAAAAACCAGTACGTCTGTAAACAGTGCAAAATCAACGAAAGTTGATAAGTCAGTCTCTGTGAAAATTAAGAATTCTAAAGGTAAGATTAAATCTCAGCATTCACAGAAACCGAACACTACTGGTAAGCCGAAGAAGAAGCATTCGTTTGTTGATCAAAAGTCTAACTCACGAGTTTCAAATGTTTCAGATCTGAGCAAGCAAAAACCAAAAGTTAAATCTCAATGGCAACCGAAACAGAAGCTTGACAAGACTGATAAATCGTTTTGTAGTGTTACTTGTAATAAGACTACACCTAGTAAAGATGTTTTGAAAGTGAATGTTGCTACTATTTTGAAATCAAAACTTGTTGTTTCTCGTAAGCAATATTCTTTTAAGCAATTATTCCAGTTATCTTTATCTGCTAGGAAGTCTTCTTTTTATGATAAACATGTTTCTACTTCTTGTCAAGATTCTGAGGTTTGGTTTGGAAATTATCATGTGCACTCATATCATTATAATGATTCAAATGAATTTCAAATGAAAAGAGGACCCAGTTTCAAATGGGTACCAAAATCTTGTGCTAACACAGCAGGACCCAAATTCCAGTGGGTACCAAAAGTTAAATCTGTGTTGCAGGTACCCAACGTTTAAGAGGGAGCATAGCAATTAGGTTTTTGAACAAAACAGTTCAAAACCCGGTCATAAATGTAAAGAAATGGTTCTTGAGTAAATCAGCTCAAGACCCGGACATCAATGTCAATTAGGCTTTTGAACAAATCAGTTCAAGACCCTCTCTTCAATGCTCAAAAGTCTTAACTCCAACTTTGTTTTAAGAATATCTAAATCTCTTGTTTCGTTATTTCTCTTGTGTAGATCCGTCATATGTGGTACTTGGATAGCGGATGTTCCAAGCATATGACTGGACAAAAAGAGATGTTGTCCAACTTTATAGAGAAGTATTGCGGAACAGTTAGATTCGGCAACGACCAGTTTTCACCAATAATGGGATATGGTGATGTGGTACATGACAATGTCACGATCAAGAAGGTGGGTTATGTTGAAGGCTTAAGACACAACTTGTTCAGTATCGGCCAGTTCTGTGACAAAGGCTTAGAGGTCAATTTCAAAGCCAAGAGGTGTTTAGTTCGCACTGAAGAAGGCGACGAACTCTTGGTCGGCACGAGAAAGTCAGACCTCTACAAAATTAAATTGCCAAACGTCCAGACTGACAAACAGGTTTGCCTACTGACGAAAGCCTCGATGCAACAAAGCTGGCTATGGCATCGACGACTCTCTCACCTCAACTTTCGGTACATCAACAAATTGGTCAGTGGGAAGTTAGTGAAAGGACTTATAGAGCTCAAGTACGAAAAAGAACACTTATGTGCAGCGTGTGAAAAGGGAAATATGAAGAGGGTTCCACATAAAACAAAGCCTGAACCGAGTACAAGCTTTCCGTTAGAGTTATTGCATATGGATCTCTATGGTCCAATGCGAACGCAAAGTCTAGGAGGAAAGAAGTACATACTAGTTATCGTGGACGATTACTCGCGATACACTTGGGTCAAGTTTCTACGTTCAAAAGATGAGACACCAGATGTTCTCATTACATTCCTGAAGACGACCAAAGTGAATCTGCAGAAACCGGTCAAGCTTCTAAGAACAGACAACGGCACAGAGTTCAAGAACAAAAAAGGGTGAAGAATATCTCGAATCTGTCGGGATATCACATCAATACTCTGTTGCTCGTACGCCTCAACAGAATGGAGTGGTCGAAAGAAGAAATCGTACGCTAGTCGAGGTTGCTCGTACTATCTAAGTCAATCTGACTTACCTCTATTTCTGTGGGCTGAAGCTGTATCGACTGCGTGCTACACTCAGAATCGATCCATGATATACCGTAGATTCAAGAAGACTCCTTATGCGTTAATCAACAACCGGACACCGACAATCAAATATTTCCATATATTTGGGTGTAAGTGTTTTGTTCTAAACGATAGAGAGAGTCTGAACAAGTTCAGTGCCAAGACGGACGATGGCATCTTCATTGGTTATTCCTCTACATCAACTGCATACCGTGTATATCTGAAGAAGTCAAAGACGGTTATTGAAAGCGTCAACGTTTCGTTTGATGAAGAAATGGCTTCCGAACAACAAAGTTCAGAACCCATCATAACCGGAGTACTAGCTTCTAGGCAAATCAGTCCAGAACCTGTGTCTCAAGCGACTAAATCAGATGGGGCATCAACGTCTACTAACCATTTATCTGATTTAGATTTATTATTTGAATTATTTTATGATGAATTTCTTGGATCTAATGTTAAGAAATATGTTGTGGTTGACAGGAATGATGACTCAACGACTACTCATCCAACCATGTCAGATATCCCTGTTGAATCTAACTCCCAGATTCAACAAGAAATTCCAGTTCAAATACCAACTCCAACAGTTGAAGCTGGGACAAATCATGAAGACACAGAAGTAGCTGAAACAGTAGGATGTTCTATACAGATTAATCTACAGCCAGACCAAGTTGTACCTGCTGAGCCTTCTGCACCTACCACTTCAATTGCAATCATCATTCCTCCTGAACAAACTGAAGAAGGTACAAGTGGATTTATAGATGATAATATTGACATATATTCATATAATCCACTACCTCATGAACACAAATGGACCAAAGAGCATCCGATAAGCCAGATCATTGGCGATCCAACAAAACCGGTGCAAACTAGGTCAGCGTTAATGAATATGTGTATGCATGACTCCTTTCTGAGCAAGCTCGAGCCAACTCGCGTATCAGAGGCACTTGCTGATCCAGAATGGGTGATTTCAATGCAAGAAGAGCTGAATCAGTTCGACGCACTTCAACGCACTTCAAGTCTGGAGACTCGTACCAAAACCTCAAGGTAAAACCATTATAGGTACGAAATGGGTTTTCAAGATCAAGAAAGACGAAGATGGTACCGTTATCAGGAACAAGGCAAGACTTGTAGCCAAAGGATACAGGCAAGAGGAAGGAATAGACTACGACGAGACTTATGCTCCTGTGGTGCGTTTAGAGGCAATTCGAATATTTCTAGCCTACGCAGCCCACAAGAACTTCACGGTCTTTCAAATGGACGTGAAGACTGCCTTTCTGAATGACATTCTAAAGGAGGAAGTCTACGTCTCTCAGCCAGAAGGTTTTGTCAATCAAGAGAAGCCGAATCACGTCTACATTCTCGACAAAGCACTCTATGGACTGAAACAAGCTCCGCGCGCCTGGTATGGTTTTTCAGAAGGTACGGTAGATACCACTTTGTTTATCAAAAAGGAAAAAGCCGATATCATTCTTATTCAAATCTATGTGGATGATATTATTTTTGGCTCTACAAATCCTAAGTACTGTAAGAATTTTTCAAACCTCATGGTGTCAAGATTTCAGATGAATATGATGGGAGAGATGAATTTCTTTCTCGGATTACAAGTCAAACAATTTTCATCAGGGATTTTTATCAATCAATCAAAATACATTCTTGAAATTCTTCGGAAGTTCAAAATGGAAAATTCAAAACTGATTGGTACCCCAATGGCACCAGGTACTAAGATTGGCACC
This sequence comes from Arctium minus, assembly GCA_954870635.1. Classification (NCBI taxonomy): domain Eukaryota; kingdom Viridiplantae; phylum Streptophyta; class Magnoliopsida; order Asterales; family Asteraceae; genus Arctium; species Arctium minus. The sequence continues at coordinate 35,594,711 of OX941084.1, forward strand.
GATCCTTCGGGAAAGGCTGTTGATGTTAGGACTTACAGAGGGATGATAGGTTCTTTAATGTATCTTACTTCGAGTAGGCCAGATATAATGTTTTCAACTTGCTTATGTGCAAGATATCAGGCTAATCCAAAAGAAATCCATATGTCTGTAGTTAAGCGCATATTTAGGTATCTGAAGGGGACTGCAGATCTTGGTCTGTGGTATCCTAAAGATACTAGCTTTGAACTAATAGCGTATACAGATGCAGATCATGCTGGTTGTATGTTAGACAGGAAGAGCACGTCAGGACATATACAGTTCCTCGGTAATAAACTTGTAAGTTGGGCATCGAAGAAGCAACTTTGTGTTTCAACTTCAACGGCCGAACCAGAATATGTAGCTGCTGCTAGCTGCTATTCTCAGGTCTTATGGATGAGAACACAATTGCACAACTACGGTTTCCACTTCAACAAAATCCCGATCTACTGTGACTCCAAGAGCGCCATCGCAATAACAGTGAATCCTGTTCAGCACACAAAGACCAAACACATAGATGTCAGGTATCATTTTATCAAAGATAATGTAGAGAAAGGAATAATTGAACTTTTCTTTGTAAAAACTGATTATCAGCTTGCCGATTTATTTACCAAACCTTTAGACGAAAAGAGGTTTACCTTTCTTGTCTCTAAGCTTGGTATGATAAATCTTAAGGTATAATCAGTAGTTACCTATCAAAGTTTTCTAATTGTATACTTTTTCATCATTTCTTCATTCTTAATTCTGATTGATATCTGCACTTCTATATTCTGTTCATGATCAAAGGGGGAGTACAAGAAGAAATTGACAGATGGTCAATGTTATTTTTAGGGAGAGCTCATAAAATTTTTTGCATTTACCTTTTATGTCAAAATTTTTGTAATGCATGATTTTAGGGGGAGCTCTTCAAGTCAAAGGAGTACGGATATGACTTCTGATTATTTCTGATCAGAACTCGTACTTTCATAGTTTTACTGCTTTTTGTTTTTTCAATTTAAGTGAATAATTTTGCTTTGACTTAACATAAGACTTTTGCAGAATTTTTGAGAGAAGCTTACAAGTTCATATGTTTATGACTTTAATCTTAGCTTCATGAGATGTAAGATCGCACGTAAAGGTACAATCCTTTATCTTAATCTCATAAATGGTTGAAAGAAGGATAACTTTCAATCATTTGAAAACATTGTTATTAAATGTTCAAACCACTTCCCGATTCTCAACACGAATTCATGAATTGGAAGTATGACTTTAAATGTTTTCAAGATCTAATTTGTGCTTTAACTGAAATAGTTAAACCACTTTGAGCATCATATGTATCATAGGAAAACATGATTTATTTGTGCTAGGACTTACTTGAACTTCAATGGAATCACGTTAACCAGTGATTTCTACCCACGAAGTTAATCTGTTAGGACTGAAAAGTCCTGAGTGTTGAAAGTGGTATAAAGCATTTATAAGGGTTCGAAATGTAATTAATTAAAAGTTTATTTATTAGTTGGACCTAAAGCCCATAAGCCCATTAATCTTGTAAGTCTGGTATATAAAGGCATTATTAGTTCATTATTCTAGACACACAAGTCATTATTAGATTGCTAGTCAATAGGTTTACATACTCTGATCAGATATTTTCTCTGTAAACCTAAACCCTTTGAGTGTTTCATATAATCATATGACTAGCAGTTGTGGCTTAAATATTGTTCTACATTGATTCATTATTATTGTTTTCTTCTGATTGCACTGTACCGGGATCTACAATTGGTATCAGAGCAAAGAGGCTGGAGGTTTGATCCAAAAAGGTTTGTATAAAACTCTTGATCAATATTCTGTTTTGTGTCGAGTGATTATTTTCTGGATTCGTATTTGTTTATCGATTTAAACTCAGTTTTTGCCTTACTGTTTTCTGCAAATCGATTCTGCTTTCTGGAAATCTAGTAGTTCGATCGATCTGTGTAATCGCACTGCTCAAAATCAAAATTTGTTATCGATACTGTTTTCTGGAAAATCAGGAGATCGGTCGACTTTCTGTTAATCGATTTTATCGGTCGATTATTTTGATAAATGTTTTTTTATCGGTCGATTTCTTAATAGTTTGATAGATTGAGTTTTATGGGTTTAGTTTATTATCGATTGATTTTATGGGTTTGGTCTCGATCGATTTCCAAAATTCAACGACTTTTTCGGGAGGATATTTGTTATCAACTTGATTTTATGGGTCTTATCTGATTAATCGTATTATCTGTTATCGGTTCTATGTTTATCTGTTCCTCATCGACCGATACCTGCTGACCGATACCTTGATTGACAGATACATAGCTTGACTGGATCCTTGTCCCGACCGGTACCCTGCTTGACCGGTATATTGTTGGACCGGTGTGTTGTGTTGACCGATATCCATTTCTCGATCGGTACACTCAATGACCGGTACCTAGACTCGACCAATTCATTATTGACCGACCGACCTTTCTTTGACCGATAATCTTTGTGGTTGACCGATACCTTGTCCGACCGATACCGTGTTCGATCGATATATCGTTCGACCGGTACTTTTCTGACCGGTATATTTGTCTTGATCGATACTTTGTGAACCAGTACCCTGTTTGACCGGTACCCTCTGTTCGACCGGACCCCTGCTCGACCGGGTCCTTGCTTCTCTTGTCAAGTTCAGTCCCTGGATATCAAGCCTTTCAAAGCCGGATCAAATTATTTCTCTTCGATACGATCAAAAATGATGAACCCACCAAGGCTGCGGTCCAAAAGGGAATATGAAGAGAGAAAAGTTGATGTTTTGAATTTTGTGGATGAACATGAGGTGGGTTATTATATCAGATTATCATTGACTGAAGGAGAGATGCAATCCCAAATTCCAAAAGAAGCTTCTTCTGAGGAACAGGAGAAAAGACAGAGGGCTAATAATATAGCTCGATATTTTATGACAAAGAGTATTTATTGTGACCTTTTTCGTGACAGTTTTAGTGAAATTTCTGGTCAAATAAATTATTACAAAATGACAGGAAAAGAGTTATGGGATTGTACTGAATGGTTGATGTTAGGGCCAAATGTGATTTTAAAAGGAAGAGAATTGGAATCTGAGAACTCTAAGCTTAAAAGAAAGATCTCTGATTTGGAGCAAAAGATTGCAGAAGACAAATCCAATTTTGAGACTAAAGAGAAATCTTTTGCAAAGAAGTTCTCAGATTTTTCCAGAAATAGTTGTGAAGAAAAGAAAGCAGTCGAGCTGAAATGTATCAATCTCTCTCAGAAAGTTTATGTTTTTAAGAAAGTACTTATCTTGGAAAGAGAAAAGTTTGCCAAAGAGAAGAAGGCCATTGAACAAAAGAATGTTGGATTCTTCAAAGAAATATCCAGCCAGAGAAACAATGCTGAGAAGGGATTTGAAGAAGAAAGAAGCATGTTTGAGACTGAGATTAAAAAGCTGACTGTCAAGTTATCTGAACTATCTGAGAATGCACTAAAAGAGAAGAAAGCGAAGTCCGAATTAAAGGAGAAGATTGACCTGCTTGTTAAAGAAAGAGACAACTTTGCTTCAAAGATTAAAGAGCTTGAAAAGATTGTTTCCAAGGTAGTGGTGACTGAGCAAACGACTCTAGAGTCACAAATCCACACACCTAGAAATAATTCAGCTGACTTCAAAAAGACAGCCTCAAGCTCACATCTGAAAACTGTTTCATCAAAAAGGTCAGTTAAATCATATGATCAGATTTGCAGTACTAACCTTTTCTTTGATGAAAATGTAGATGGTTCAGGTACACAAAGAAGAAGAAGAAGAAGAAGAAGAAGAAGAAGAAGATATAAAGAAGGAACTGGTCTGGAAAAAGAAACCAGTTGAAGATGAGAAGAAAGATGAGCTGAAAGGAAAGAAATCATGTGTACCTACACACAAAGCCAAGAAGAACAATGCACGTAAAGGTAAACCTGATCATATCTACTCGAGAGATCAATTAATCAGGTTGTCAGGTAAGAAATACTATTGTTCTTATTGTTGTACACATGATCCTATTCACAAAACCAGTGATCATTTCTGGTATGGTTCTTATTCCATTACTCCCATTCGAACTGCAACTAACATTCATGGACCCAAATACCAGTGGGTGCCAAAGCCGAAAACTGATTTTGTGTTACAGGCACCTCAAGTTAAGGGGGAGTAAGAGAACCAAGGCTTCTAAGTAAATCAGCTTAGAATCTGTACCTCAACGAAGCTAGGCTTCTGATCACATGACAGATCAGGACCCGTTCTTCAACATTCAGACTTGGATATTTTGCAAATATCCAAGGGGAGTTTAAAATACCTAAATCATTCTATCATGATTTGAGGGGGAGCTTAAAAGGTAAATATCTTCTAATCCTAGATCTATGATTGTTTGAAAGAAGAACAACTTTCAAGCATGAAAAACGGTTTCTGAAATGTTCAAACCACTTATGGTTCTCAAAAGATTTTATGAATTTAGAAGTGTGATTTTAAATGTTTTTCAATCTTGAGCTTTAATGTTTAACTGACCGTGTGTTTACAAAGATAAATACTTGTGTATTATCTTTTCAATATACTGTCAAGTATTCATACACACCGGTTCAATACTTCATTTGAAATTGTTATTACCATGTCTCATAACGAACCAATTTTTCGATGGTAATACTCCCGTTTGCTTTCAAATATTGTTGAGCATCAATCATCATTTCCAAATTTGTGCTTTCATTGCTAAATTGTTTATATTTGTTCATATAAACAAAATATCCAGTTCTTTGATACCCTAACCATTTTATTTGATCTGATTGATACATTGTTAGATTCTCAAAACAACTCTCTAGATTTCATTTCATTCATTCAATGTCTTTGTTTTGAGAAATTTTCAAAGTTCAATTGCTCAAATCTTCTGAGCATACATTTTGACAGTGTTATCATACACTTTGTACTTAACTGTTTCGTTAAACTATTGAGCATCTATTCTTTGTTAGGACTTAAATGGGATTTATGTGAGAACTTAACCAGAACTTCTATGGATTCACGTAAACCAGTGTTTCCTACCCCGGAAGTTATCCTTGAGTGTTTGAGGGTTGAGGGGTCTTAAATCAAAGAGTGGGGGAGATAACTCATACGGTTGAGTTTTTCTCATTTGTGGAGCAGAAAAATGGAACTGTGAGTTTGGTTAGAAGTGAGCATAATGTTAAATAGAAAGAACGTGTGAGAACAGAGTTAAAAGAATATCAGTACTCTGCACCAACCACTTTCTGAGCCGGGCAGCCACATCTTCTGATTGGTTCACATTCTTTGGTGACCATCATTGAAAAGGCACCTAGCCCATGCCAACTCTTGCTATAACCCCACCAGCCACTCATTTCTTTCTTAACAAAGAAATGTTTCATTTTCTTTGGGGACGCAGCATATTTGCTATCTAGTCTTCAATCGGAAGATTTAGATATTGAAAAAGAAGGAAAGTTGCCCCACCTTCGCACCTCTTTCATGCACATTGAGTCCGTGTAATATCTGTTGCTGTCTCAACAGTTTACACATTTTTGAGCCTGAGAAAGCTAAGTAGCTTCAATCATTTCTACACTTGCATGTAATCGCACCTCTTTCATGCACATTGAGTCCGTGTAATATTTGTTGTTGTCTCAACAGTTTACACATTTTTTAGCCTGAGAAAGCTAAGTAGCTTCAATCATTTCTACACTTGCACGTACACACAAGGAATAAGTTTTCTTGTCATAACATTCATAGAAAATTCCTTTGTGGTTTTTCGATGATTGAATGGAAGCCATGGGGGAGTGAACATCACAAAAGCTCCTTTCCAATGTACATTCGTTGTACAAAGTGGCTCCGTGCTACTTACAGGCATACTAATTGTTTCATCTGTTGAATCAGGGTTACATTGTTCATTATGTCTGAATTTGAAAAGATTCGAATATATACATTTCATGAATTGACGGATAATCAGATCAACGGGCGGTGAATGTCAAATTATTATGAAGGGAAGATTGTTCATCTTTACAAAGGGGGAAATCAAAGAAAGTGCTGAAATTGAAGAAGTTTTGATGATCATGATGTTCACAATCATCAAAAAGGGGGAGAAATTTTACAAAGTTCAATTTCAAAATTATAAAGAAAGAAAGTTCTGTGAAAAGATTTGCGGAGAAATTTCAGAATGAAGATGATTTGTGAAAGTTTGCTTTTCTGATGACAATCTAGAGATCAAAGAGATGAAGATATGAGTTCAATGTTGTTTCAATATTCAAAGATGAAAAGATTGTATTACTTCTATCCCGTATCATATGGTGTTTGCTACAAGTTTGTTCCTCCTACGCGCTGATTGAAACAAGTTCTTTAAGTCTATTCAACTCGCAGTTCAAAGACAGATTCTTTGTTTTAAACTGAAGATGCACCGTGGAATGTCACGTAACTCGTACTTTATCTTTCTTGTGTGTTAATCTGATGTGTTGAGTTTCTACAGTTGAAAGTTGCGTGATAGTTCATTCAGTCGAGGCTATTGTACATTGAATCTGGTTACAAAGTTGAAATTATGAAGACCAAGAGCTTTATTCAAGGGGGAGCGTGGAAAGACATGAAGACATGCAACACCAAAGTTCTTCAAAGATTTAAGAGGGAAAGAAGATCAAGGCCTGAAGTTTTCAAAAAGTTAAATGCCATATTCAACTTTAGGGGGAGATTGTTAGTACTGAAAAGTCCTGAGTGTTGAAAGTGGTATAAAGCATTTATAAGGGTTCGAAATGTAATTAATTAAAAGTTTATTTATTAGTTGGGCCTAAAGCCCGTAAGCCCATTAATCTTGTAATCCTGGTATATAAAGGCATTATTAGTTCATTATTCAGGACACACAAGTCATTATTAGATTGCTAGTCAATAGGTTTACATACTCTGATCAGATATTCTCTCTGTAAACCTAAACCCTTTGAGTGTTTCATATAATCATATGAGTAACAGTTGTGGCTTAAATATTGTTCTACATTGATTCATTATTATTGTTTTCTTCTGATTGCACTGTACTGGGATCTACATAATCCATAGTGATTGAGTGTGAGAAGTCAAAAGAAATGAGTGTGTTAAACAGAGGAAGAAAGTTTGGTTAGAGTGAGCTAAATGTTTAAAAGAAAGAGCGTGAGAGACCAGAGTTAAAAGAATATCACAACTCTGCACCAACTTTTTCTGAGCCGGGAAACCACATTTCTAATGTTTCACAATTCTTTGGTGATCATTATTGAAACAAGCAACTAGCCCATGCCAATTCTTGATCAAACCTCACAAGCTACTCATTTTCTTCTTTAACAAGAAAGTGTTTCACATTTTCAAAGGGGAAGCAGCACATTTGCTATCTGATTTTCATTTGGAAAATCTGGATATTGAATAGAAGGAAGTCTGCCCCACCTCCACACTTCAATCATGCACATTAAGTCTGTGTTTACCTTACTGTTGTCTCAGTGGTTTACACAATTTTGAGCCTATAAGTAATCATCATGTGCTTAATTCTTTCTATCACAAGCACGAACACACAAGGAATTTGTTTCTTTGTCATAACGTTTATAGAAATTACCTTTGTGGTGTTTCGATGATTAAATGGAATCCCTGGGGGAGTCAACATCAAACAGCTCCTTTCCAATGTGTATTTGTTACACACAGTGACTTAGTGTTACTGACAGACATGTTAACTGATTCATTAGTTGATTCAGGTGTTACATGATTATTTCGTCTGGATTTCCAAAGATCTGGATAAATATCTTTTGAATTGACGGATCACAGGCTCCAAATGACAAACATTTCTTCCTACAAGTTTTGATGAAAGCGTTGCTCTGTTCATCAAAAAGGGGGAGAACCTAAAGCTTGAAGAAATGTTCATTCCATTCCATTCCATTACATTACATTACATTACATTACATTACATTACATTACATTACATTACATTGGAAGAGAGAAGAGCTAACCAAGAAATGCAAGATCAAAGTATTCTGAAGACATGTTGATTGCAAATAAAATTTCTTTGAAGATACTTTGCTAAAGCATTCTGAGCTAGAGAAAGAGATTGCATCTTCTGAGCTGAAAAAGAAGACTGAATTGCTAAAATCTTTTTAGTAATGATCTTGATCCAAAGAGTGAGATTGTTAGATCACATATCTATTGGATTCAAGATCATCCAATCTTAAGATCCAATCTGAAGCTAAAGCCGGAAAGTCGACTCTCGATATTAAGTCTAATGTTACATTGTAATAAATGTCGAAGTTAATTATTGTTTATTGTAATTTAGTATTTTTAGTTTAATTAGTTTTAATATCTAAGTATAGATATTAGTTCTAGATATTAAAGTTAAATATCTATATATTAGTTTAGATTAATATCTAAGTTGTTAGATATTATAGAGGAAGTGTGTTTTAGAAGAACCCACTCGAAGAAATCAGATCACATACAAACACACACACTCACGGTGTAATCTAGAAAGAAAACACAGAAAGCTTCAATCGATCAATCCTAAAATCTTTGTTATTAATCCAAACAGGTTGGTTAATCATATTGTGTTGTTTATGAAAAGAACTTGATAGTATTGTGGACCGTCAAGATCAATTCGAATAACCACAAAAAAATAATGTTCAAGAACCATGAAACAAAATCGACAGATTGCAATTGGTAAAACTCTAAAAAAATGTACTTACGTGAAACTTCTCCAAACTGCAGGAAATTTCACGATGTATGCCAAATGTCATTCGAGATGTTCGAGTCGGTTGAATCAATTGGCTAAGGAGACAACACATAGAACAATACAAAAACCTGCAGCAGTACGGAATGCTCTTAATTCCAAAATCAGCCACCTTTTGAATTACTAGTGACATAAGAAGCCCAACGATCATAAAGTTGAATATCTTGGCAAAAGTTAAATCAGATGCAGATTGAACAGAACACTTCATGCCCATAAAAGCAGACAACTTTAAATTCTTCATTATTAAATTAAATGAATGCTCTCTATACATAGCACAAATAAATGCAGTAATCTAGTTTTCAACAAATCAAAGACTAAATAAAGGCACGAACCTGAGGAGCATTTAGATTTCTCCAAGGCTCCTGCAAAGTAACCGACTCCCATAAAATAACCCAAATCTATACATATCTAATTTTACATTTTATGGTCATCGATAAGGTATTATTATAGACAATAGAAATATAATTGAGTTAAAGAGAACTCACAATCCCCAAAAAATCAAATTTGATCTGTTTAAGTTTAAATAGTAATGCTAGAGTTCTAAACGAGTTTCACTTCTCGGTGTTGAGCTCTACTTAAGTTCAAGTGGTTTAAGACGAGTTTGGCACTTCCATGGGTAAAAAAAATACAAATATAGGTTTCAAGTTTAATTCCTTAGGGGCCAATAATTTCAACTTTTAAATAAAAATGTTTTATTCCAGTCCAGTTGAGCGATGTAGGAACATAGCTCGTTTAATTTTGTTGGTACTACATTCAAACAAATACAAAATCAGGTACTTCCACCGTTCAAAAGGCTTCAAAAACTGTCAAATTGCAAAAAAACACTAGACTTACAGTCATTGCTGGCACAAGTATCCAGAATGGTACTTCCCTTGCTCTTCTACTTAATCACTTCTTGGTCGAGGCGAAAGCACTTCCTGTTTGAAGTACGACATAAAAATGAATCATAATCAAATAAGTGGAATCAAACAACCTTAAAATAACAAGCAATAATATTAGGAGTATTTAGTCAGCAACATGATAACATAAACCATCAATAAAATCATGTTGCATCTCATATTGCCAAACAAGAATAAACAATTGAAGCAGAAAATAAGAGCCACTTTTCAAAGTAGATAATCAAAATTAGCTTACATTATTATCTAATGGGCATACATAATTCTCTATTCAATAGTCGTCATACTATACTAAACTTTTCAGTTGGATGACATCATAGGTTCAGTTAATTGCTTAGAAAGTGCATGACCTGATTGATTAATATGTGAAAGCTCCATCATACATTAAGTTTATACAAAAAGCTTGACCATCTTTTAGCACCATGCCACCATGTCATATGTGGAAGACATGTTGACTCAACCTAATACATGCCCTTTCACACCACGACTTTATATAATTAGCTTTACAATTCACATAAATGAGATGCATGATATAAATACATGGTTAAATGATTATGAGCAACACATAAAGGACACAAACCTGGATATTGTAGAGACACATAACCATCTGAACCATATTGCAAGCCTTTAGATCCACCATAACTTTGTTCATTAATTGTGATTCCTAATTCATTTGGATGTTCATTCTTGCTACAAAATGAGCCAATATCTTTCAAGTGGTCTGTTAAGTCTAATTTTGTAGTAATCATTGTATTTATTTTCTAGCCTCTACTATGCTTAATGTTCATTTCTGTATTGTAAAGGCTAGGGGTATTTAAGTCCCCTTAGTTCCTTTGTTTTGTAACTTTTGCACTCACATTTTAATTCATCTGAATACTTTGCGCTTCCTTGCTCTCTCTCTCTCTAAAGATTTAGAGATCTTGGTTTCTCAATTGGTATCAGAGCATACTAGATCTTGAGAGGATTGAGAGAAATCGTTTTTAGTTACTGAATTTGTAGATTAAGCAGAAATTTTGATTGATTTTCTTAATTTTTCAAGAAAATCTCATTTTTTGCTTGATTCATCAAATTTGGATAGGTTTCTGGTTGATTTTGTGCAAATTTGTTTGGTTTAGATTCATTTTTAGTTGTTGATCATACTTGATTCATATATTTGTGCATAAAAAACCATGATTTGATTCTCGATTTTGTGATTTTGTGATTTTTCTGAAAAACTCGTTAAACGTACTGTTACATTCTAGATTTTTAGATTTAGTGGTTTTTAATCGAGTTTGATAATCAAAAGTTGTTAGAAAGGTGTTTTCGATATTCAGTGTGTGTTTTTCATGCATAAAATTCTTGGTTTAAATTGATCTTGCGAAAATTTGTGAGTTTTTAAAGTTTTCGCTTCATTCATACAAGTTTGCGCCTCATTCATAATAGGTTGCGATTCATTCATATATTTTCTTAAAGTTCTTTGTGGTCTAACTCATGTGTTAGTGAATTTTCAGGTTTGCGGTTTACGTTGGAAACGCAAAACTTCTAGTTTCTCGGCTCTAGTTTAATACGCAAACCATCAGTTTGCGAATCACTCTGTATACGCAAAGTATACTTCGCGATTCTCTCTTCAAGCGAAAAGATCTTCTACGTGCATCAAGTTTTCGCTTCTCTCACAAACGCAAAGTCTCAACCTTTAAAGTCACAGTTTGTGTATCATACTTGCAACGCAAAGTTCAACCCGCAAAGTTTTAATTCGTGTATCATACTTGCAACGCAAAGTTCACATTTGCGCGTCTTCTTGACTTAGACAATTTTTCTGAAATTTCTGATTTTTTTACAAGATGTCTTTACAAGCACAACTCTACAATAATGACCTCATGATGTCTTTGGGGTCTGATACTCATCCACCTGTACTCATCAATGAGAAACGATGTCAGAATCTCAACCATGCCAATTCAGGAGTTATACGAAATCTTGATGACAGATGAATCTATGGTAATGGAGAAGAAGGCGAAAATGGATAAGAAGAACAAGCCTCTGTCAGTAGATCACATTGCTCTGATAGCTAGCCAACTGACTGAGCAAGCTTTGACCGAATCGGCTTATGATGGATCTACAGATGATGATGGCGAAGCGCTCGAAAAGGCCATGATTCTTTTGACTCAGCATTACAAGAAACAGTTCAAGCACAGATCTGGGTCGAACAACCTGCGGTTTACTTCTGGTTCTAAGAAGATAGAACCTGGTGCTCCTTCAAAGACATACACTCCAAAGTATGAACCAGCTAAGGTAGTTGATCAAAAGAAAGATGACAAAAAGGTGATGAACTGTTTTAACTGTGGGAAGCCTGGACATATGGTTAAGGATTGCAGAGTCAAAGTGGTAAAGGATGCTGCTTTTTACAGAAAGAAGTTGGCTCTAGCTGAAAAGAAGGAAAGTGGAACCATCCTGTTGGCCGAAGAAGAATACTGGTTGGATCATTCGGACAACGAGGCTGAAAATGAGGAAACTGCGGCTATGTGCTTTATAGGTGATGACAAATATGATGATGAGGAAGAGGATACCTCATCTGATGGTTCTGAGGTAATATCAGAGTTTAACTATAATTTCTTTTTATCTCAAACGAATGTTTTTATCACTGCTTTGCATGAATTGCGCTCAAAGTTTGTTTCTGAAAAGTTTAAAAATCAAGAAAAGTCTGATTTAATCGATAAACTGCAAATTTCTCTAAAAGATGAAAAGTCAATTTTAACTGATACAAAAGAGAAATTTCAAAAGCAGTTAGTTGATTTAGAAAATTCAAATCAGACTTATCATGATTCGTTGACTGAACTGACTTCTTCAAATCAAAATCTTTCTGAGAAAATAATTGTTTTAGAAAGGAAATTATATAAAAGAGAACAATCTGAGCAAACCATTTACATGAATAAACCAAGGAGTGAAGAAGCCATAAAAGAAAAGTGGGGACTTGGTTTTGAAAACCCGCATTTTTTAAATCATGCTAAAAATGAAGTTCCTACTTTATACGAATATGATCATTTTACTCTTGCAAGATATGCTCCTCAGTTTAAATTCTTTTGGACAACTGAGAAACAAATTGTGGAAGAAGAAAATGTGAAAAGAATGAAAAACAAGAGGATGGAAATGCCATTTGTTTACACCTCTGAAAATGCAAAGTATTTTCCTGATAAATCTAAGAAATCTAGAAAATCTAAAAATATTTTAGATGTCAAATCTTCCAATAAATCTTCATTTTCAACAGATTTTGTTGATATTTTTACTAACACTGATAAGGAAAATGTATCTCCGGTGTCTTATGATACTAAGAAATACATTCCCCCATTAGTGTTAGAAGGTAAGATTGTTGATCTTGAAGATAGATTGGAAGAACAAAATCTTCAAACTTGTTTAGAAAACGATTTATTTCTTTTTATAATGAAAACAAGTTTTGAAGATAAAATTTCTTCTGGATTGTCAAAAGATTCCAAGGAAAATGCTAAAGTTTTACAAAATAATGGCCATTTGCGTTCCACGTTGGAAACACAAACTGATAGTTTGCGCATGCAGTTAGACACGCAAAGCTCAGTTTGCGCCTCCAATGGGAAGCGCAAACCTCCTCCAGACTTGTGCAATTTTGAAAATTTTCACTCCGAGGCTAGTTCTTCAATGTCAAATGCTAAGACTAATTTCTTTGATAAAGTTTCTTCTTCTGATTCAATTATTGATGATTCTTTACTGCTAAATGCTCAATTTTATAAAAAGAAGCGTAAAAGAAGAAGATCAAAGAAGTCAAAGAAACATGATACTGTCTTATCTGAAAATTCTAATGTTTCTGATTTTTCTTCTTCAGATCGGACTGTGAGGAAGTCACCAAGGCAGATTTGGAGGATGAAACAGCAAATTTTAGAATCTGAACTGTTAGGAGTTAACTGTGTAGACAACCTTTGTTATACTGATACATTTGCTACATGTAATAAAAACCCAAAATATTCTTTTCAGCAAATGTTTGATATATCAAAGAATATCTCATATGCTTCTTCTAGTTCTGATTCTGATAATTGTGTTTTATCTTCTATTGATAATTGCTTTCATTCTTGCATGAAAAATAAATCTGTGAAAAATAAAAGACATAAATCTAACAAGGGACCCATAAGCATATGGGTACCTAAAAAGGTGTAGTTTCTGTGTGTGCATCTTAGTCAATTATGGTATCCGGACTCGGGATGTTCAAAACATATGACTGGCAACAAATCACTTCTGTCTAATTTTAAAGATAAATGTTGCGGTCGTGTGAAATTTGGCAACTGTGAGACAGCTCCGATTCTTGGTTATGGTGATCTAGTTCAGGATAACATAACTGTAAAAAAGAGTAAGCTACGTCGAGGGTCTAAGTCACAACCTTTTCAGCATAGGACAGTTCTGCGATAAAGACCTTGAAGTCAGCTTCAAATCCAAAAGAGTTGCAGTGAAGAACGATAATGCCAAGGATCTTCTGGTGGGAAAAAGACACTCAAATTTGTATACCATTGATCTTTCCAAGATCAAAATTCCTTCAGATATCTGCTTGCTTTCTAAAGCTTCAGTTCAAGAAAGTTGGATTTGGCACAGACGTTTAGCTCACCTCAACTTTAAGTATATGGATCGCTTAGTCAAGAATGATTCAGTGAGAGGTCTTCCAGTTCTCCGTTTCCAGAAAGACCATCTATGCCAGGATTGTGAGAAAGGAAAAATGAAGAAAGCTCCTTACAAGCCTAAACCTGAACACTGCACGTCAGCTATTATTGATCTTTTGCATGTTGATTTGTGTGGTCCGATGAAGACAAAGAGTTTAGGACATAAGAAATATGTTTTGGTGATTGTTGATGATTACTCCAGATATACTTGGGTAAAATTTCTGAAGTCAAAAGATGAGACTCCTGAAGTACTCATCAACCTCATCAAGACAACCCAGACAAATAAGCAGAAGCAAGTGAAAGTGGTAAGATCTGACAATGGCACTGAATTCAAAAACAGTACTTTTCAGGCATTCTATGAATCTCAAGGAATACAACAACAGTTTTATGCTGCACGTACTCCGCAACAGAACGATGTTGTTGAAAGAAGAAACAGAACGCTTGTTGAGTCCGCCAGATCAATGCTCGCTTATTCAGGTCTATCTTTGTCTTACTGGGCTGAAGCAGTATCAACTGCCTGTCATACACAGAACAGATCAATTTTGCATCGTCGTTTCAACAAAACACCGTATGAACTTATGAACGGGATCAAACCGAACATCAAGTATTTCAATTCATTCGGGTGTAAATGCTACGTTCTGAATGACAGGGAGAATCTCAACAAGTTTAGTCCAAAGTCAGACGAGGGTGTATTCGTGGGTTATTCTTCAAACTCTGCCGCTTATAGAGTTTTTCTGATCTCTGCAAGAAAGGTCATAGAGAGTGTCAATGTAAAATTTGACGAAGCTGCTGATTTGGTTTCTAGTCATTCAGACTCAGAACCCGCTATTACTCAAAATTCAGTTTCTGAACAAATCAGTTCAGAACATGCTCTTTCACCGGATAACCAGGATTCTTCTACTCCCTCTCCTAATCTTTATGATCTTGATTTTCTGTTTGAAAATTTTTATGATGATGTGCCTAGATCTAACTCTGATAATGTTTCTAATATTTTGAATCAGGAAACTAAGAGCTCATCTATTCCAAATTCCGCTGCATCTATCTCTGACAATGATGCTGCTCCAGTCTCTCCTGTTCAACAAGAACTGGCACAACAAGATTTTGTTCAATCAGACAATGTTCAATCAGAAACTGAGCCTATTCATGAAGAACATATTCAAGAAAAGTCTATTTAAGATCAACCTGTTCAAGAGGAATCACTTCAGGAAGAAGTACAGAATGATGTTATTCAACAAACTGTTCCCGAATCTGATTCAGAGATTGTTGAGATACCTCCTCCTCAAGTTGAAACTATTTATATCTCTTCATCTGATGTAGAAGTTTCTGAACCTCCCTCTCTTCAATTAGAAGTGGTTCAAGATGTAATTGATCCTCTCTCTCATACAACAAAATGGACAAGATCTCATCCAATTCATCAAATTATTGGAGATCCTCAAGCCAGTGTTTCTACACGCTCCAAGTCGGCTACTTCCAACGAATGTCTCTTTACTTGCTTCCTAAGCAAGATTGAACCAACAAAAGTTTCTGAAGCGTTGGAGGATCCGGATTGGATTATTGCTATGCAAGAGGAACTTAATCAATTTGATGTGCTCAAAGTGTGGAGACTTGTACCAAGGCCGAAAGGAAAAAGTGTTATTGGCACTAAGTGGATTTTCAAGAACAAAAAGGATAAAGATGGTATCGTTGTGCGTAATAAAGCAAGATTGGTAGCCAAAGGATATCGACAAGAAGAAGGTATTGACTACGATGAAACATTTGCACCCGTTGCCAGATTGGAAGCTATCCGAATGTTTCTTGCCTTTGCTGCTTATCGCAACTTCACAGTATATCAAATGGACGTCAAGACGGCATTTCTCAATGGCAAGCTGAAAGAAGAAGTATATGTATCTCAGGCAGAGGGATTTGTTGACAAAGATCGTCTAGATTATGTATATTTTCTCGATAAAACATTGTATGGTTTGAAACAAGCTCCACGGGCGTGGTATGACGAATTGTCAGCTTTCTTGGTCAAATCCGGTTTCACCAAAGGGTCTATCGATACTACTCTTTTCATTTATAGAACTAATCTTGATATATGCTTAGTACAAATATATGTAGATGATATTATTTTCGGTACGACTAACAAATCTTTGTGTACTTGGTTTTCTGATTTAATGACCTCTACATTTCAGATGAGCATGATGGGAGAAATCAACTTCTTCCTCGGCTTACAAGTGAAGCAGCTTCCAGATGGAATCTTCATCAATCAGTCAAAGTACGTATTTGACATTTTGAAGAAATTCAAGATGGACAAATCTACTTCAATCGGCACACCGATGGCTCACGGTGCCAAACTCAGAAGATCCAGATGGAAAAGTTGTGGATCAAAAGACATACAGAGGGATGATCGGATCGCTGATGTATCTAACTGCCAGTCGCCCGGATATAATGTTCTCCACGTGCTTATGTGCCCGATTCCAAGCTAAACCAAAAGAATCTCATCTTTTAGCAGTCAAACGCATTTTTAGATATATTAAAGGAACTCCTTATTTAGGATTATGGTATCCTAAAAGTTCTGACTATAATTTGATTGCTTATTCAGATGCAGATTTTGGTGGTAATCAATTGGACAGGAAGAGTACTTCTGGTCATCTTCAGTTTTTAGGTGACAGACTGATAAGTTGGGCGTCGAAAAAGCAAAACTGCGTTTCAATATCAACAGCCGAAGCTGAATACTTCGCTGCAGCTAGTTGTTGTGCTCAAGTGCTCTGGATGAAAACGCAACTTCATGATTACGGAATGCTATACAAGACAGTGCCGATATATTGTGACAGCAAGTCTGCAATTGAGATATCGGTCAATCCAGTCCAGCACACTAAGACCAAACATATAGACATGAGATACCATTTTATAAAGCATCACGTGGAAGAAGGTACTATTGAATTATATTTTGTCCCAACTGATTATCAACTTGCTGATATATTTACAAAAGCTTTAGATGAAAAACGGTTTAACTTTTTGCTTTCAAAACTAGGCATGTTGAATTTAAAAGTTTAAATCTTTACAAATTTTATTCTATAAAGTAAAATCTTTCAGATTTTCTTTCTTTTCAATAAAATGTGTGTCTAGGATCTTTTACAAGTCGCCTTGTTTATATTAAAGTTTCATATGTTCAATTTTCAAATCTTACAAACATTGAAAAGTTAGCAACATGATTGACGCTTTAGATTCTGCTTTAAAGATATGTGAGTCGGCATATTTATGGTTTACTTTGCTTGAACAACCTAAGTGATCAAAATTGTAGATTGTAATGAAAATATGGGCTAAGCTATTCAATATAGATCTGAGTTATTGAGATGATTAATTTTAAGCTTATAAAATACAGAAATCTCTGGGTTTAAAAGTTTGTACCTGTGACCTTTCTGGTTTGGGAAAGTAAGTTCCGTGGGATGCTCGACATCTGTTCCCCTAAGGTCATTTGGTCTGGGAGTGATCGAACAGAAATCCTTCTATAGAATCAGATCGAAAGTCATGTTTTACTGGTATGAATGAGTTTAGAGTATGTCGATGTAGCCTTTCTGATCCGGGAAAGTAAGTTCCAAGGGGTGCTTGACACCTAGTCCCCTAAGGCCATCTGGTCTGGGAGCGGCTGACCCAAATCCTGCAATAGGGTCAGATAGAAAGTTACGTTTACGGCATGTTCTTTACTTACCGAACTCTTTGATTAAAAGATGCCAAAGTGCACACCGCTTAAAAGATGCCAAAGAGCACACTCATGTGAAGATGCCAATGTGCACACTGCTAAAAGATGCCAATGAGCACACATCTCTTGATACTTGGTGATATATTTTGAGCTGCGATAAACCTGTAAATTTGTGAAAATCTTAATTCTTGATGATTTAGTGTCTGTACATGCAAAGTTCTCCATTTTATGTTTAGAATTGCATTTTTCTTGAAGCTAATTAAAAGATCGCATGTGAGCACACTGAATAGATACCTGCAAGTGTTTGAAACTGAACATGTTTTAACTTGATATGCAATGAAACTTGTTCTGGTATCCAGCAACACATGCTTGATTTCAACTGATTGATAAATCTGGGATATTTTACTGAGTAGACTTTAATTTGTTTAGTGTTTAAAAGTTTATATATTCAGTTGTTACAAAATTTATATTCAATATGATCATCTTTCATACTGATGTATTTATGTTTGAGTATATGTATTTTTTGTATATGGTCTGTGCATATTTCGAGGGGGAGAGATCATCTGCTTGTCAAATATGACAACATTCTGTTTTTGAGGGGGAGTGCTCATAACTGATAAGTTTTTTCTCGTTCTAATCAGAAATTTATCAGGTAAGTTTTCTAATATTCCTACACATTTGTTATACTGATATGTTAATTTTTTATGCATTTGTGTAGGGGGAGTAAAGGAACCTGTCAGGTAAAATTTTCTTTTAGCTGTATTTTTTTTAAGAATATTTTTTTAGGAATATTATTTTTTTTAAGTGTATTTTTTAGTGTTATTTTTTTTAAGTTTAGTATAAATAGAGGTTTGTATATGAATATTCACTTTTATTGCTTCTTTTATCATTTTGAATTTTGAAGTACTGTTCATCTTCTTCCCTCCTACTCTCTGTGCGCCGAACTCCATTGATTTTAGATTGTTGTTCATTTTCAATCAGGTATGTGTTTTCGATTACTTCGCATTCGTTTATCGATCTTAAGTAATGTTTCATTATGCTAATTGTTGATTCAAGTGTTCATGAACCTGATGTTTGTTTTTCTCGAACTGTTCATCTTCCAAAATCTCAGATTGAGATTTCGTGATTTTTTACTTAAATCAAGTATTGGGTTTTACTTAGAACTGATAATCGATCATCAGGTATGCCTCTTTTATCTTTATTTTCTTGTATTCTTGCTTTAATTTTGGTTTTTGTGGTTTTCGGTTTGTTTCTCGCGAAAAACTAGGTTTCTGTACAAGTATGATAGACCCGCAAAGTGAACTTTGCGCGTCTATCTAGAAACGCAAAGTGAACTTTGCGCGTCTAACTAGAAACGCAAAGTGAACTTTGCGCGTCTAACTAGAAACGCAATGTCTACTTTGCGTTTCTAACTTGTTATGCAAACTTATTGTTTTTGTTTTATTTGTTCTTTCAAGTGTAGTTTACGTATCAACTAGGACACGCAAAGTCTACTTTGCGTCTCCTCTTTGACACGCAAACTCTCTTTGTGTTTGTGTTTCTTGCTTTGGTTTTGGGTTTATATATCAAGTATGTTTGTCCCGCAAATTGTACTTTGTGCAACCAACAGGACACGCAAAGTCTAGTTTGCGTCTCCCGTTGGACACGCAAAGTGAACTTTGCGCATCACACTTGATACGCAAACCTCCCTTTGTGTTTTTGTTTGTCTTGTTTTGTTTTTCTAAGTATAGTTTTCGGACCATGTTAGATACGCAAACTTACCTTTGCGACTCATGAAACGCAAACTTGGCTTTGCGTTTCACGTTCAACACACAAACCTTGGTTTGCGCTTCTAACTTGGCACGCAAACCATACTTAGAATATTTTTCTTTCTTTTTATTTTTGTCTAATTCTTTTTCATTTTGTTTTCCAGGTCTATTATGTCTTCTAAAACAAATACAGATCCAATGATTCAAGACGAGAATGTCATTCTCGATGATCCTTCTGATCGAGCTTCTCATGAGACTCCCATGCCGTCTCACCCTTCTGTTGGGGCCGATCTTTCTGCTTCTCGTCGTACACCAAATGATGTGTTCCCAACCATCATGTATATGCCTTACAAGCCGAACAACTATTTTGTGGACTTTGATAGAATAAAGATCCATCCGGTTATTCGATCTATTCTTCGAGGACATCCAATTGCTCAAGCTCTGTCTTCTGTTGCTGAAGTTCCGGAGGTCTACATTCAACAGGCTTGGCATTCTATAACAAAGAATGAAATGGCTCGTCCGCATCACTTTGATCTTCAAATCGATCAATTTGAATCTTTCCTTTCCTACAAGCGACTGAGATTGATACTGGAGCTTCCTGAGCCGAACTCCAGACCAGGTCGTAATACCTATGACAGTTTTCCATCAGAAGAGGAAGTATTTGAGGGAATCAAACAGCTTGGATATGTTGGTCAACTAAACAAAGTTACAGACTTTGACAAGTCTAATCTACCTCCAGTATGGTATGCACTGTTCTCAGTTATCATCAGGTGCCTGACATCGAAGCATTCTGGCACAGACACTGCAAGTCTAATGTATCTCCGATTGTTCCATGCAGTCGTTTATGACCTGCATGTCGACTACACTTTTATTTTTTTGGACCGAACTCTCGGAGGTGGTACATGACAAGTTCACCAACAAGAAACGGAAGTTCATTCCGTTCTTTAGATTTCTGAAATTTATTGTTCGAAGCATGCTCCGCAGCAATCCAGCCATTCCTCGCAGGTTATCTTGGCCTCAGGTTCCAGACACCGAAATGACTTATATTCAGAAGCAGAAGAGGTCTTTCAACTATTCTATGACCATTTCGTATGCTCTTATTGCCAACTACGATGATGTTACAAATGAGAATGTCATAGAATATTGCATGGAGAATGAGTTTATGGAAGCTGCACAGGATGAGCCTTCTCATGACCTCAAGCTGTTGCTGAACATGAAGTTGAAGTTGAAGAAGCTGCTGATCAAGAAATTGAAACAATTGCTGAAACTGAAGTTGATATAGCTGTTAATCAGGAGGTTGAAGTATCTGCCGCACAAGAAGTTGAGGATGCTGTTGCATCTCAACAAATTGGATTTGTTATTGTTGATATTGGTACTGAAGCTACTGCTTTTGATTTTGAAGATGAATATGATTCTGCTGCTGATACTGCTCTTTCTGGTGATAAAGATGGTGAAGATGCATCTGATAATGATGATGATGATGATAGTGATAAACCAAGTCTTAAGGTTTATGAAAGAAAGGTTAGGTCACCAGAAGTGATTGTTTCAACAGAAGTTGTCTCTGAAGATGATTCTGTTCCAGTTAATCCTTCTGTTGCACATCTTCAAGTAGATGAATTGGATACAAAATTTGATTAAGCCTCAGCTTCGGTACAAAGTCAAGCTCCAGCAACTTCGCTTGCGGCTATTCAAGTTCCTGCTGTAGAGCTTTCTTCTGATCAAGCTCGGGTTTCTACCGACAAATTCTCTACTTTGAATGATGTCATTCGTCAGTTATCAGAGAGAATGGATGCAGAAAAGGAAGCTCAAATTCTGAAGTTGAAGACTTTCTTCAAAGGCAAAATGCCTGAAATTGATACTTCAGTGATTCCTCCAGAGATTCCTTTCAGACGACCAACTGGGGTAGTTCTTCGTGAACCTTCTTCTGTTGTGACTTCAACTACTTCTCCGATTGTTTCTCTTCCGTTTCCTTCGGTGGTTTCTATGTATGCGGGACTTTCTATGTCTGCTCCTTCTGGTACATCTTCAAGGTCTTCTCTTCATGACCTTCTTATTTCTAAGTTGACTGATCTACTATATGTGCGTCTACTGTCTATGTCACCGCCACAACATCAGGATCAAGATCTTCTTTCTTTGCTACAGAACTTCCAACCTACGCCGCCTCCAGTTCCTTCTTCTGAATCTGACCGGATTACTGCTTTATCTGATGAGTTTCATGCATTCAGATCAGAAGTTCGATCAAGTTTTTCTGATCTCAAATCTTTTATGTCTCAAGCCTTCTCTGATTTATCTTCCAGGCTTGATTTTCATGAACAAAGTTGCAGAACTGAGGCCGGCCCGTCTCTTAAGCGCCGACATGACCAAGATGATCCTGATCATCAAGGCCATGAGGGGGAGATGGCAAAGAGACCGAGAGTTGAAGGATCTTCTGAAGCTAGAGAAGATATTCAAGAAGAAGTGGCTGGTGATAAAGGAAAGAGTGGTGAATCTGTTCAAGACTGTAACATTCAGGATTTAGTGAATGTTATGATTGAAAATGTTGATTTGTCTTCCCTGCATAATGAACTGAATATTTCTAAGAGCAATATTAACAATAATTTGCAAATTGTTGTTTATATGGATCCAAATGTTTCTGCAAATATTCATGAAGTTGAAGAATCTGAAGCTGCAAATGACATGAGGACATTCTTTGCTAATTTCATAGAGATTAATTCTGATGATGATGAAGATGTCAGATTTGAAAATATATGTCAAGTAAATGAAGAAGACTGTGATGATATCGTTATCATATCAGATACAGAAGATGACTCAGTGTTCAGGGATGCGAAAGATGAAGAAGAAGCAGATTTGTTATACAGTGATCTTCCTGCTCATGATGAGGTTCCTGAATCAGCTAAAGCCACATCTACTCCTGTTGCTAGTTCAGCTCTGACTACCACTATTCCTTCAAGTTCATTTGAAGTTGGTCAGTCGTCAAGAGCAGAAGCTGATATTCCACCTTCTGATCCTGTAATTCCACCATCTATTCTAGAAGAAGGACCAGCTTTATCTAGACATCAAAGACAAAGAAATTTGCATCGTAGATATTTAGCATCAAGGCAAAGATCAGCCTTTCTAGAAGACACTCAGAGAAACATCTTTGTCTCTAGAAGAAGGTCGATTAACATCTATGCAATCCTTGGAGTAGAGAAAGAGTCAGATGCCTATCAATATGAATACTTAATGTTCATTAAGTGCCAGCGCAAAAGGAATAATACCGTGTCTTCTCAACACTTGATTGTTCGAGTCATCAGTGTCACAATCAACAAGTTTGTGAATATCTGGTATCCTGATTTTGAAGTTGAAAGAAGAGACTGCAAGCGGTATAAATTTTCAGAGGCAGACTTCACTGACCTTTCTATAGATGACATTGAATTCTTATATGACCATTTCAGGAATCTATATCATAGAACACAGGATGTTTCACAGGCTTTGTTCGTCATCAAAAGATTCATTCGACGGCAAATTCGATTCTTCAGAGTTTTTGATTTCCAGATGGCCGTTGAAAGCTTCCAACCAGTTGTAAATCTTCTGAGGCCTAACCGTAGCTTACCAAACTTAGAGTCTTATCATCTTCTCACCATAGTTGAAGTTCCATATGGAGTGGTGTACAAGAATGGGTCAAATGTAAAATGCTTTCTCAGATTTGAAGAAATTGCACATTACTCTGATGGAACTTTAAAGGTGATTAAACTTCAGTTGGAGCAACATCTGAAGGAGGCTAAAAGAAGATTTTTGGAAACAAGAGAAAATGCATTCCTGGTTGATAATGATGAAATCCGACTTCTCCAGAAGACTTTAGATTCAATTCAAGAAAGATTGAATCTCCGCTCAACTCTAAGACGATTGGAAGTTTTAGTTGGTTTGAATAGACTTCGTCAAAGAGAAGAGCGTCAGTGATTCTCCAAAGTCGCCTGGTTGGTCTATGCTGTTTTTGAAGATTGTTTTTGAAGACCACGGCGCCAATGATTACTAAGGGGGAGATTGTTAAGTCTAATTTTTTAGTAATCATTGTATTTATTTTCTAGCCTCTACTGTGCTTAATGTTCATTTCTGTATTGTAAAGGCTAGGGGTATTTAAGTCCCCTTAGTTCCTTTGTTTTGTAACTTTTGCACTCACATTTTAATTCATCTGAATACTTTGCGCTTCCTTGCTCTCTCTCTCTACTTTCTCTCTCTAAAGATTTAGAGATCTTGGTTTCTCATGGTCCAAGTTCAACTGCTCTTCAATCCTTTTCAACATGAAGCAACATTACTAGTAAACCCGCACTAGTAATTCATTCAGATATAATCGTGGTCTTCTCACCGAGAGTCGCAAAAGTCACTGAAAAAGACACGGTATAAATGATTTAAGTCGCTGCTAAAACGGGTTAAAACTAGTGAACCCACACCCAAAAAACCGTTGTTACTTTAAAGAAAGTATCAAGTAGATACAGTTCTTGGTCACCAAACAAGACTCATTAACACAATAAAGATTGTGATTTGCAGTATGAATCCTTGATTTCTTCTAAATTTGAGTTTATGCCCTTTACTATAGTGACCTAATCCCGTTCATCCAAAAACCGACAGTTGTGAAGAACAACGAATCTTTATGCACCACTTTCCTTCTAAGAAAAATTTATTCTTACACCCATTAATTACTTGATCAAGAAACGATCATTTTTGCACCAAAAATATTGTCGTGACTACAAGATAAAGAATGAATAAACCAAGCCCACATCATAGTGTCCACTAAAGATTTCAGTATAAATCTAGACTCTGAACATGAATCGAAACAATAACTGTACATGATATCTTAAAGCTCCTCGGATTATAATAAAATTTACAACATTATATACACTATCTTTGTGCTAAAGTTATGCTAATTTCATGTTCATTTTTCCCATAGGGGCATCTTATTATACAAGCAGAAGTTAACCAAAAACATGTATAAATCATTTCACTAATGAAGTACATAACATATGATTAATGAGAAACAGAGCATGAAGTTAACCAGAAAAACACAGGGGAAGTTCTAATTTGAAATGCAACAAAAAAACCTAAAAATAAAGGTAGCATGAGTTTGATAAATCATCATGGGCCACGCTTACAGGAGCTATGTTTTGACGGTGAGTGGAAAAACATCATAGCAGAACGACAATGAGTGGTCATGAAATATACCAAGCTCAAAAGCCCTTTGGAAAAAAAATGTACAATTGATGCAAATCAAGCTAAATACAGAAAATACTCACCAAGAGAAACTTGAAGCAGCTAAAAGACTTGACCAACTATTGTACTCCCTGCTTCAACACTTTTTATATTTGGTTGTCGCCCCAAAAAATGCAACATTTTCTTTATTTTTCGTGAGCTTTCGATCCCAACTTACTTTTTGGTCATTAGTAATCAACAGGTAACCCTTATTTTGTCCATATTCTCCAAAATAATTTACCATAGAAGCAATCGGCAGCACTAAAATGTTAATTTGTGATGATGAAGAAAGTTACTAGAATGTTCACACAAAAGAAATCTCTATTAAAAAAATCACTAAAACATAATTTTATATAGACGTATTAAGAAAATAACTAAAAAAATTTGAATCTCATAATTTCAAACTTTAGAACAGAAGATATGAAAGTTTGGAAATGAATTTCGAACTTTGTTACCTGAATCTATGACCAGGATGATGCAATTATAACATACACAAAGATTTAAAGATAGCACAGTTGCAACAAGTTTAGATAAAAGCACAAAAGCTAGAAAATAAGCCATAAATAATTAAGAGAAGGAAGGACTTACTGTATCTTCTCCAGATAAGTTAAACTCTAAAAATACAGCAAAATTGAAATAGCAAAATTGAAATCATATTGTTGTTTCTAGCCTTCTTGATCTATCGCACAAGTGCAGATTGCAGATTGCAGAACATATTGCACTAGCCACTAGACTACATGCTTGTACCTTTTGAAACTGTACATAATTTACATGTGTATCATTTTAGTATTTTTACAATGCAATCTTGATTCTTGACAGACATTTTTACGTGGATCATATACCACACACACCGCCAAGTATTCCGAGAGAACATAGGAGCGATAATCTCCATAAATCTGGATAAGTGAAAATCTTAGATTAAAGATCTCAACAAAGGTAGAAGCAGTACTGTAATTACAAACCTAATTGATTGCAATCAGCCGCTGATTGTAATGCAACCAGAGCCACCGAACCACAAATCGGTCAATTCTGTAGCCAAATCAAACATAAGTTTAGAGTTTAAACATAACTTCCTGATTGATTGCAGTGAATCGTCAAAACGAAGATATGAAAGACAAACTGTGAAGTCGCCTACCGTATCCACAAATCCTCAAGCCCTAAATCGAGAAATCGAACAGATCGAAGAGAAATCATATACTCGATTAACCAGTACGATTGATTCCAGGGATAGATCGTTCCAAAATTTTGGAAAATGGAAGAGAAATCGTAGAACTTCAGGACTCTACTCTCGTCGTATACACACACTCTCCTTTCCTTTCTAAAAATACTTTTATTATATAAATTTAATTTATTGAAAATAAAATACCTTTAGATACGCTCTGAAAAATTATAAAAATGTAACTAAAAACTTTTGTTTTAATTTTAAAAAAATTATATTTTTTAAAGACGCTTTTGAAAGCGTTTCTAAAGCTTCTGGTCACCTTTTAGAGACGATTTTTATAAGAAGTCTCTCTAAAAGTTTTAGGGATGATTTTCATAATGTATTATTTGATTTGAAATCTTTCTCTAAAAATCATATTACTTTTTGTTACACTTTTCACTTTTGTCATGTAGTTTCTTCCCTAAAGGTAATCTTTAGATACACATCCAAATACTTCTCTAAACTTTCTTCTGTAAAGCCCTTTTTCCTTGTAGTGCTAATTTCATTTATTACGATCACTACAAAGCAAATTAAATGACTTTTATCCAAAAAAAATTACCTATGGAAATTTCCGTTAGTGACTACCCGAAGGACCACCCACAAAATCCCTAGGTAATTTGTTGCTGACTTGAATTTCCCACAAACAATTTACTCACCAACTTTGTGACGGTTTTGTGACGAATCACCTATTTAGCAACGAATTTTCCAGAGAAAATATTGTAGGTAAAAGTCTTCGATTTAGTAGTGGTTCAAAGTTATAACGGTTTGCAATATGTTATTGTTAAGGTCCTTAAAATAGAGGTCACCTCTTTGAGCCCCGCTAATTGCTTAATACGACGGTTCTTGACCAATGGCCACTATTGTGACCTCTACTTGCCACCAATTAATTCTTAATAGCATGCTAAACTATTATTTAAAATGAATCAAAACCCAAATCATGTATAAGACAAAAAAACTTTACATCAAACTGACGAGCGGATATGATGTTTAATAACCCTAGAACTTCGACCAACAATTCTAGGTATAAAACAAAAAAAAAGTATGCTAAGATTTCTATTACGAATCGTTTTGTATTGAGTAAATTACGGATTTGGTCCCTGTGGTATGTTGATTTTTACGGATTTTGTCCCTGGACTTCACTTATTATGAATTTGATACCACTGGTATGCAATTTATATTGGGTTTGGTCCCTAAACAAAACAGCCATCCAACAAATCCGTTAACTCCAAGGGCATTTTCGTCTTTTAACTTTTTAACATAATTTTTAATCCCTTTTTTGTCTTTTTATGTTTTGTCCTTTTCTATATTTATTATAATATTATATTTAAATATTAGTATTATATTTAATAATATTATTTATATATATACATAATAGGGGCAGGTTCAAACGAGAAGGTAGTCAATTTGCGAGAAGGCGAGAATTAATAAGAGCCAAATAATTTATTAATTAAAAAATAGCATAAATAATTTTTTTTTTTAAATTAGGATAATTACAATTTGAATGGGATAAATCCTTAAAAATCTCATAATATTTTTTAATTTTAATAAATTCATAAATTTTTTATCAAGTTTATATTATTATTTTCTAGATTAAATCATAATTTTCATCAAATATCACATGTGATATCCATAACTAATTCATTATTTATTTCATCATTATTTCTCTATTTTTTAGATTTACGTTTTGAATCACATGTGATTAACTTCGTTTAACATGTTATATATTATTATGTATCACACATGATCCCACTAGGTGGATTTTTGTAAATATCACATATGATAATATATGTATGAACATAAATGACGCATAATCACATGTGATAATATTTACATCACAAAAAAATCTATAAATATAAATATACATAATCACATATGATTAACTAAAATATATACAATTATTACATATGATAATATTTACATCACAAAAAAATCTATAAATAGAAGTATACATAATCACATATGATTAACTAAAATATATACAATTATTACATGTGATAATATTTACATCACAAAAAGATCTATAAATAGAAGTATACATAATCACATATGATTAACTAAAATATATATATATATATATATATATATATATAATTATCACATTTAATAATATGATATGTGATATGCATAAATATTCATATAATGATATCACGTGTGATATTTGGTTAAAATTGTGAATTTTTTTTTATTAAAAATATATTTAGAAAAAAATTAATAAATAATTGAAATTACAAAATAAATAAATCTAAATAATATAATGAGAAATTTAAGAATTTATCCAATTTAAAATGATAATTATCCTAATTTCTAAAACTATTTTTTATTTTTTATTTATGGTTTTTTTAATTAATAAATTATGTGGCCCACATTCCTTCTCGCCTTCTCGCAAATTAGTTTGATTTTCTCATGATTCTCCCTCATACATAATATATATATATGGGTCAGGTTCAAGGGAAAACCTTGAAAAAAACGGAAAACTAAGGAACACCCTGATAGCCATTCATCTGGACGGTATGCATTTGTGCATACAAGTAATTTTTAACATGCACACGTGCATATGCACAAGTGCATATAATGCACAAGTGCATAAAACAAAAAAAACACCTTAATTTACTTGTATGCACAAGTGCATACCGTGCAGATGAATGGCTACCAGGGTGTTCCTCAGTTTTCTATTTTTTTAAGGTTTTCCCTTGAACCTCTCTCTCTCTCTCTCTATATATATATATATATATATATATATATATATATATATATATATTCACATATTGAAACCCTGCCACCCTTTCAGATCGAATTTGCAAATTTCGGGGAAACTCCCCCATCTCACCCTCTTCTCCTTTCACTTCTCCTAACCGTCCTCATCTCTTTTTCTTCTACTCAAGAACAAAAGGGACCAAATTAGGTGATGGGTTCACGGTGGTCATCTTCTCCGGAGTAATACACATCCCGCCTAGTAACACACACAAGCACATTAGTCTGAACACACACACGTACAGTGGGTGATGAGTTCCCTTGATCGATATTTGCTTATGGTCCGTGACACAGATCCCTGGGGGGTGTAACTGAAGAGTGTACCAACCCACCACAAGCACCACACACACACAGGACGATGATCGTTGTTGGTCCCGAAGGTGCTTAACAAGTTTGTAGAAGGGGGGGGGTTGAATACAAACACAGAAATTAAAGTTTAATAAATTGTTTATTGATAAATCAAATACAATTTACAAGTTTGTTGCGGAATAAGATTAAGACAAACTCAATCTAAACAAACTTAAGAAACACTAAGATGGTTGCACTAGAAATTCAGAGAATGGGAGATTTAGAGATATAGAAAGCAAGGGTTTCTATATGGATTTTAGGAATTAGCACTTCTCAGATGAAGGGGTGAACTTCCTATTTATACCCTATGCATTAAATGCATGGCAGGGAACTTTACACGTGGCGTTCACTGATTGGCTTTGGAAGTCTGACTTTTGGGAGACATGCTTTCGGCCGGACAATGAACAGTGTAGTTGACAGAGGTGTTGTACGAATTGTGGCAGAGACATGTCCGTTCTGACACATCGTACTAAGTTGTGCAAGGAGAGACAAAAAAAAAAAACTTGAGACATAAGCTTTGTGATCTTTTGATCGCTGAGTATCTCTTCTTTCAGAGATAAAGAGATTCAGCTATCGCTGAAGCTTTTCCTCATGTTCCTTCGCGTATATGTAGAGTTGTCTTTGCTTCACTGATATCCGCATCAGGTCACTAGTAGACTTCTCTTTGTTCAGCAGCTTCGTCTTCGATTCAGCTATGAACATATGTTGACGCGAGACTTGTCTTCAGGGATTACGTTGGTTGTTTACTTCAGAAACTATCGGTGATAACTTGAACAGACTCAGTCTGATCACTGATAGTGAAACACTAATACATATAAATGTTTATGAGAGAGACTATCAGCGATAACTGAACAGACTCAGTCTGATCGCTGATGGTGAAACACTAATACATATTAAAACGTAATTTTCACTAAGTATAGAAGAGGGTCTTTATCAAATCATTGAGAGAGTTTGGATCAACAATCTCCCCCTATTTGATAATGACAAAGTAACTGAAGAAAATTACTTTATGATTCAAAATGATGGAATAATCAGGACTCGTAACATACATGTCCCAATTACTATTTTGAGGGATCTTTTACAGCACTGATGGAGTTAAGTACTTCACTGACATTTTCGTTAAATCAAGAAAAGAATTACAAGGTATGAAAATTACAAGTACAAGTGATGTACTAACTACTGTAAGTTAAACTAATAGATTACAAGAAAGAAGACTAATCTATCAGCTATCTAAAGAAGGTTTAGGAGGATTGATCAAATACTCAGGTATTTCTTCTCCTTTTTGCCTTCGCTCTAAAGATTCTTTGCAGATGATAGCTATGATTGGCTCAGCAGCAGGAGAGAGAGTACACCATAGGCACATGAGATCCTTGAGAAGAGCGAGGGGACAGATAGGGATTTCAGAGACCCTTTGAAATCTGAGTTGTTCCTCGTCATCTCTGAAGAAGATTCCAAAAGGTTTTTCAAGAACTTGTCCTGCAGCATATGGTCCGCCAGGAGGCAGAGATAGATCCAGAACAGAAAGATCAGGAGGAGGACCTAACAGAGCTTCTCTTGAGAATTTGATGGAGGTTTCATTTCTGATCACTGCGACATTATCAGAAGAGGATAAGACATGCTTTCTCTTGAGTTGCATGGATCTTGAAGGAAAAGTAGATGGCACCTTTAGTATATCAGCGACTTTGTTGATGAGAGCATCATTTACCCTTTCAACGTAGCCTCTGTATGTTGACTTTGATTTCTTCAGCGCATCTTTGAACTCAAGCCACTCCATGTAGCCGAAGTCTTCCAGCTTTGAAATGAACATTGCCTTGCAGCTTCCATCCTCTCTGGTAATTTCCATGGTGACAGAGAGCTTATCCTTCTTCTTTTATTCCAGAGATAGCAACCGCTACGATCTTCAGTGGGTCAGAGCGATAGTCGATTTTGTGTTTGCACCAATCGACCGTCTTATCGCTGACCGATTTTTCTTTGGAGCGTTCCTCTTCAATCTCTTTCAACAGAGCTGCCTGGACTTCTACTGGTTTGCGTTTCAGCTTCTTGTCTTTGACTTGAGAAGACTGAATTTTGAGAGCCAGAGAGGCATCTCTTTGACATTCAGCAATTAGCTTCTCAGCCCTGACAGATTCTTCAATTTCAGCGTCAGTCAGAAATTGCAGTTCTGATGATTGAGAAGGGACCTTTCGTCGTTGACTCTCCAGATGAGAGATCATCTCTGTTCTTTTCTTTCTCTCTTTCTCAGACCAGTGAGATGGTCTAGAAGGCCTTCTGTGATGTTGCAGGGACTCTTCTTCTTCTTCTTCATCATCTTCATCAATCTCTCTGACAGAGACTGGCATTATTTGGTCATCAGCTTCAGCAGCTGGGATTATTTGGAGCTCTTTACCCTTAAGCAGGGGAGAGAACTATCTGGTCAGAAAATGAAAAAGGTTATATTATTTTAGGGAAAGAAGAGAGATAAAGGCTAGAAAGAAACAGAGGTTGGATTTTTATAGAAAGATAAGGGAACAAGAGTAAGGCATACCTGAGAAGGATTCTCCTCAGGTAGTGAGATTATCTTCAGGGTTCCCTCAGCAGATGCACCTTTGCTTTGAGAAGGGGTTCCTGAAGATGTCTCTTGTCTTCCCCCTGCTTTGATAACTTCTTTCGAAGCTATCGCTGATGATGTGGCGGCTGAAGAACACCAGAGAGATTGATCTTCTTCATCGTCATCGTCATCATCATCATCTTGATGAGGATGTTCCTCTTGATCTTCAAGATCAAGTTCTTCATCTTCATCTTCCTCTTCTTCCTCTTCATCATCTACTAGATCAGCGATGGAAGGAGGGGCTTTTTCAGCAGCTATCTCCCCCTCAACATGAGAGGGAGTTTCCTTCAGTTGTTCCTCAGCTTCAGCTTCTTTCTCCTTATTTTCTTCAGATGCCTTCTCCCCCTCTTTGTCATTAACACAAAGGGAGAGATCTTTGAAAGGAGTAGAGGTCTCAGCGTTGGACAGCTTGTGGACGTCAGCTTCCAGTCCTTTGAGCCGATCTTCAAGTACACGGATGTCGGACGTAGCTTGATGAATAAACTCCACAGCTACGTCTAGAGCGGTTCTATCGTCTTCCGTAAATGAAGGAGCGGGAGTTGGAACTGGTTCCTTCAGCCGGAAAAGGATCTGCTGAAGAAGGACTTCACAGGCATCAATCTTTGTAGACAGAGCTGCAAACTGTTGCTGGGAGTCTTTCTTGAAGAGTAGCGAGTTGAGAAACGTCAGCTTTGGAGGTGCAGGTGGCAGTCAGCGTCTTCAATTCTTCACCAGCTGATTGAACAGCGTTGGTGGTGTTGTTGAGAGAGGCAGTCATAGAGTCCACCTTTGCACTCAGATTGTTGACATTGGTGTCAACAGTCTTCAAACTAGGACCTGAAAGATAAGTTAGTTTTTCTGAACCAGGCTTATATGGTGAAGTTGGGAGAAGTGTTTAAGGTTATAGGGATACCTGAATTATCAAACATTTTGTAGAATTGTAAAGATTCCTCAAAAGATTGATGTTCAGGTCCTATGGGTCCAAACTGTGGAGTAGAGATAGAAGGAAGGTTAGAGATCAAAGAAATAGAAGGACTAGAGATGGGGATAGAAGATGTAGGGATAGGGGTAGTTACCTCAGGTTGTTGAGCTGAGATCGTAGGTTGCGTTACTGTTGTTGTGACAGCGACCGAGATCGCTGGCACGGTTGAAGTGGTTGTCGCTGATGATGTGGAGGAGAGACCCACAAAAGCATCCAAGAAAGTTTGTAGAGAAACGTCCTTAGGTATAGAGCTAGAAGTAGCTTTCTCCTTGGTCACCTTGGCCTTCTTCGAAGGACCAAGGGAGCCAGTTGATGGTCGTTTGGAAGGGGTAGCGGCAGGGATAGCAGAAGAAGGAACCTCCTGCGTGGCCGCTGAAGAAGAAGAAGTGAGGAGAGAGAGACGGGAGCGAAGTTCAGAGATACTTACCTCATTGGGGAGCGGCTTGACTTCCAAGGATCGCTAACCCACTTTCGGAAAAGATGCATCCGAGTTGGTGGGGTAAGTGGTAGGATAGAGAAACTTCAGGTACGCGCAGATGAAGCGTACATAGGGAACTTTGGGATCCCTCTCGGTCTTCTCTATCTTTGACTTCAGGTCATCAAAGATAGCTGTTGCGTAGTCGAAATTGCGTCCAGCTATCACTGAGTAAGCCATCTGGACCTGAACCTTGTTGGCCTGGTCCAGTGACCCACTCTTCCCACTCATGCACTGAATGAAGTGTGAGAAGATGAAGTTTAGCTGGGAAGGCATCAGTGCCTTCTTCACAATAGTCAGCTTCTTGTTTGGAATAGTCGTCCTTGGTTTGGGTTCCCAAGCGTATTCCATGGCATCCAGGAATTGGATGAGTTCAACGTCAGTTGGCAATGCGTCGAATCCATTCCTAGGTTTGTCGGGAAAACGCAGAGCTTTCCTCAGGCCTAGGGCAGTCAATATCCCTGAGCCAAGTTGAGTGTTGAAGGAGATAGCAGGAACCTGTTCACCCTTTTTGTTGGTGATTGAGGTTTCATTAGAAGTAAACCAGAATTGCTGGAGAAGAGCTTTGGAGGGTGTTGGATCCACAGTGGTAGCGTAAGCAATGCAGGATTGCTTCAGAAACATTGCGGCCTCCTTCAGATGAGGATATTTGACACCGTCAAATTCGAGGCGAGCAAGATGATTGTTCTTTGGGAGCTCAGAGTCAGAAATGGAGAACTTGACGTTCTTTGAGGCGACAAGTGCAGATTGAGTCATTCTGAATTAGGAGTAGATAAACGGGTAGAAAAGAAATTTAGTCTAAAAATAAAGAAGATTTGCTAGTTTCTATTTGAGGAAAGAAATGTAGGAAATCAACATATTTGCAAATTTAAAACTGTTTATCTTAGAACAAGATTTGAGAACAAGAAGAAAAACCAAAGATTTGGAGTAAAGAAGATCAAGGTAATCGGTTTTTAAAGAATAAAATCAAAAATGAAAGTGATTTTATGAGATTAGAATCTTATAAACCCTTAAATGGAGTTTATGTAAAGATTTTAAGTAAAGAAAAAGAATAAGATCAAGAATAACATGTTGATCTTTGAAGAAGATGATGCAAAAGCTTGAGAGAATGCTAGAATGCTTGAGAGAGAATTCTTGCTTTGAAAGTATTTGCAGAAGGCATAAAAATGATAAGAATGGAAAAACATTCTTTTTATACGTGAGAGAGAGGAGAGAGAGTGTGAGAGAAGCGGGAAAACAAATGCTCATCATGACATGGACACGTTCTACGATGTTGATTGGATAGAAGAGCAACGGACGAACGTGTCAGAAAAGGCATGTCATGGATTGTCGGTTCTAATGACGTCATAGAAGAGAGACTGTTCAGTTGTCCGTTTTGAAATTATCGCTAAAGAAAAGTCAGCGATAGATTTTCTTTTAAAAGTATCCCTGTTAGTAAAGATGGGGATAGATTTTCTTTTAAAAGGATCACTGTTAGTAAAGATGGGGATAGATTTTCTTTTAAAAGGATCACTGACAAGAAATATCAGTGATAAATTTAATTTCAAAAACCTTTTAATCATTTGAAGAAAGTTTCAGTGATTAAGGTTTATATTTTGAAAAACATCTCAACTGAATGAAGATTCAGTTGTAGGAAAAAAAACATACCTGGGAGTCAGAATGTTTATCAGAGAGAATGAGGAAAAGGGGAACTTTTGATTACTGACACAATACATGAATGCTGAAGAATTATTCTTCAAGGTTCAGCATTCCAAGCTCACTGATGAGAAAGTTGAACCTTGTCTCATCAAGAGGTTTGGTGAATAGATCAGCAAGCTGAAAGTCAGTAGGGATAAAATGAAGTTCAATATCACCATTTATCACATGATCTCTAATAAAGTGATATCTGATCTCAATGTGTTTCGTCTTTGAATGTAGCACTGGATTATTTGCTATAGCGATAGCACTAGTACTGTCGCAATAGATAGGAATCTTTGACAACTGAAGGTCATAATCTAATAGTTGATTTCTCATCCACAAGATTTGAGAACAACAGCTTCCAGCGGCTACGTATTCAGCTTC
Source organism: Arctium minus (assembly GCA_954870635.1). NCBI lineage: Eukaryota > Viridiplantae > Streptophyta > Magnoliopsida > Asterales > Asteraceae > Arctium > Arctium minus. The sequence goes on from OX941084.1 coordinate 35,630,031, forward strand.
AGCTGTGGAAGTGGACACAGAATTTTGCTTCTTGCTTGTCCAGCTTACCAGCTTTCCTCCCAGGAGTTGACATCCACCAGTGGTACTCTTTCTGTCGAGTTTACAGCCTGCAAAATCACTATCAGAATAACCAGTTAGATCGAACCCTGAGTCTTTGAGATACCAAAGACCGAGGTTAGGATTTCCTTTCAGATATCTGAAAATTCGCTTTACAGCGATCAGATGGGATTCCTTGGGTTCAGATTGATAGCGTGCACATAAACAAGTAGAGTACATAACGTCAGGTCGGCCCGCTGTAAGATACAACAGGGAGCCTATCATTCCTCTATAGGCAGTGACATTAACAGGTTTTCCAGAAGGATCTTTGTTAAGTGTCAGGGGTGGTGCCATAGGAGTTTTCATAGGTGAAGTTTGTGTGAGATCAAACTTCTTCAGCATATCTTTAACATACTTACCTTGGCAGATAAAAGTACCTTTTTCAGATTGTTTAATCTGAAGACCAAGAAAATATGTCAGCTCACCCATCATACTCATTTTATATTCTTTCTTCATTCTTTCAGCGAAGCGAGTACACAGATATGGGTTAGTAGAACCAAATATTATGTCATCAACATATATTTGTACAAGAATTATATGACCTTTTATTTTTCTGAAAAATAACGTATTATCAATTTTGCCACGTTCAAAATTTTCAGATATAAGAAAAGATGAGAGAGTGTCATACCAAGCACGAGGGGCTTGTTTTAGACCATAGAGAGCCTTATCCAATTTATAAACATAATTTGGATACTTAGGGTCATAAAACCCTGGTGGTTGTTCTACATAGACTTCTTCATTCAACTTTCCATTTAGGAACGCTGATTTTACGTCCATTTGATAAACGATGAAGTCTTTATAGACTGCATAAGCTAAGAATAGTCGTATTGCTTCGAGCCTGGCCACAGGGGCAAAGGTTTCATCATAGTCTATGCCTTCCTCTTGTCTGTATCCCTGAGCAACAAGTCGAGCCTTGTTGCGGGTTACAGTTCCATGTTCATCTAACTTGTTTCTAAACACCCATTTGGTGCCTATTACAGTTTTATCAGATGGTCTAGGAACGAGATTCCAAACTTTGTTTCGAGAAAATTCAGTCAGCTCTTCTTGCATAGAGCTGACCCAGTTTGGATCTCTGAGGGCATCATCTGTCTTCTTTGGTTCTATAAAAGAGAGAAAATTTACACAGAGACAGATATTACCTGAGCTTCGTCGTGTCTGAATACCTGCTTCGAGATCACCAAGAATTTGATCTATTGGGTGATCTTTGGTCCATCGCTGAGCAGGAGCATGATTGCTTAACTCAGAGGTTGGATCAACAATTGGAATGTTTACTGATGAGGACGTTTGAGGTTCATCAGCGATTAACTGTTGAGTAGATTCACTAGAGAGGTTTTCAGACGAAGGCAGATTTGATGGTAGTAGTATGTTTAGAGGTTCTGCTGAGACCCATGAGGTGGATTCAGCGGTAGGATGTATAATGTTCAGATCATCATCAGCGATTGGAGGATCAGAATGCTGATGGTTTGAGAAGAAAGGTTCTGTTTCTCTGTAGTGAGAAAGCATCCAAGCATTTAACTCTTCATTGTCAGCGATTGGTTTAGAGTTCGCTGAGCGAGTTTCATCAAAAGTGACGTGAATTGTTTCTTCTACGGTTTGTCTTCTCTTGTTGAAGACTCTATAGGCTTTGGAGATGGAGGAATATCCTAGAAATATTCCATCATAAGCTTTTGGGTCGAACTTTCCAAGTTGATCTCTGTTGTTTAAGATAAAGCACTGGCAACCAAAGATATGAAGAAAGCTGATAGAAGGCTTCCTTCCAAGAAAAATTTCATAAGTTGTCTTCCCAAATCGCTTTATTATCAGCGATCTGTTTTGAGTAAAACATGCAGTGTTTACAGCTTCTGCCCAAAATTGAGTAGGGAGATGAGAATCGCTGAGCATTGATCTAGCAGCTTCTATGATCGTTCTGTTTCTTCTTTCAGCGACTCCGTTTTGCTGAGGTGTTCTTACTGAAGAGAAGTTGTGAGAGATTCCCTTGTTCTCAAAGAAATTGTTCAGGGAACTGTTTTTGAATTCAGTTCCATGATCACTTCTTATTGAACGAACAGTAAGATTGTTCAACACTTCCATCTTTTTAACAAAAGATATTAGTTCTTCTGGAGTATCACTCTTACATCGAAGAAAGATAACCCAGGTGTAGCGAGAATATTCATCTACAATGACAAGCGTATATTTCTTTCCAGCTATTGATTGGATGTTGATAGGGCCAAACAGATCCATATGCAAGAGCTGAAGAGGACTTGTCACTGAGGAAACTTGTTTCAACTTGAAACTAGCTTTTGTTTGTTTTCCTTTTTCACATGCTGAGCAGAGAGATTCTTTAGCATATGAGTGCTGAGGAAGACCAGAAACCAGTTCCTTAGATGAGAGAGAATTCAGGGTTTTGAAGTTTAGATGAGAGAGCCTTTTATGCCATAGCCAGTTGACATCAGAAGAGGCCTTAGAGAGAAAACATAAGTTTTCAGTGATAGTAGAGTCCATATCTATTACATAGACATTTTCTCTGCGATAACCACTGAGAGCAAGTTTTCCTTTCTCATCCACCACTGAACATGCTTTCTTAGAAAAGCGAACTTCGTAGTCTTTGTCACATAGCTGACTGATGCTTAGAAGGTTGTGCTTCAATCTATCTACATAAGCGACTCTTCGAAAGGTAGTTGTCCCATTGCTGAGGACACCAAACCCTCGGGTAAATCCTTTTCCATTTCCACCAAAGGTCACAGAGAGACCTTTTTCTTCCTTGTATTCAGTGAGCAGGTCTCTTTGTCCAGTCATATGACGAGAACATCCACTATCGAGATACCAGATGCCCTTTGATCCCTGCACACATAAGGAAGATTAAGCGTTGTTTGGTACCCACTTTTCAATGGGTCCTTCAGAGTTAGTGGATAAGGAAGGTTCAGCAGTCTTCACAGCTGATGAAGATTCAGCTTCAGTGGTAATCTTCACTTTGGTTAATTTCTTAACCTTAGTGGTATTTTTCACTTTGGTTGATTTTTCAACTTTGGTGACTTTCTTAGCCTTAGAGACATTTGGTTGATTTTTCACTTTAGCTGTTTTATTAGCTTTAGTGACATTTGGACATTTGCTTGCAATATGATCAGTAAAACACAATAATAACATTTTCTGTATTTGAAAACGGTTTTAGGATCAGTAGAAGGTTTTGCAAGTTTAAGATGAGCAGGGCCAGGTCCGAGAAGGCTTTTCTCATGAGATATGGGAGGAATTTTCATTTCTTCAGATTTCGTTGGTCTAAGGTCAATCTTTAGCTTTGGAGGACAGAGATCAAAAATTTCTATCACAGAGCTAGAGGATTGCTTAGCTGAAGGTTTAGAAGGAACTTTCAGCTTTGCTTTCCTGGTTGCCTTCTGAGGAAGGAGAATGGACTTTCATTTATCCGTAGACTTAGTGTCTTTGGATTTTTCCTCAGAGATGGGATTTGAAGAAGAACAGGGATAGAATTGATTATAAGACGTGTCAAAGAAAGATGTGACAAAGTTCCAAACTTAAGCGAGGAACTTTCTTCTTTAGGATCATCCTGTGGTGTCCAAAAACCAAGACCAGTTCTATCACTTTCAGGAGTTTGAGCATTTATTATCTCAGAGATCTTTGTTGATGATTTGCACCATTTTTCAACATGAGCCTTTTCTGCTTTTAGAGCAGCGATGGCTTGTTCGCGTTCAATGCTGATGATTTCATTTATAATGACTTGATCTTTCAACTTTTCTTCTAAAATATTTAGTTCACTGATCTTTTCATGACATTTCTCTAGCTCTTGAGTTAAATGTACATTTTTATTCTCAGCTTGAGTTTTGTCGTTTAGAGCATTATAAAGGTCAATCGTCAGCACATCAACAGCGCGACTTCTCTCAGCTTCAGGCAGAGAGGGATTTGTAGAGATAGATACCTGAGATGATATGTAGCTCATAGAAGGTTCAGATGGTTCTTCCACTTCTTCTTTAATCTCAGCCATGAGGCAAAGATTAGCGACTTCTTCTTCATCAGAACTTGATTCTTCTGATTCAGCCTAGTCATGTTCTTCAACGATGAGACCTTTACCTTTTCGCTTGTAGCTTTTCAGTTTTTGATATTTATTCTTCAGCTTTAGGTACTTGTCATCACTGGATCTTCTTGAGGTAGAAGTTTTGAAGACCTTTTTAGACCTGCACTCACTAGCAAAATGTCCAATCTTTTCGTAGTTATAGCAAGTGGCAGTAGCCTTATCAACCGGAGTTGATTTTGGCTTTTCAGTTAGAGAGAGAGGTTTACTTCTTCGGAAGTTGCTCTTTCTTGTAAATCTCTTAAAAGAGTTTGTCAAGAGTGCTAATGACTCATCAAACTCTGAAAGATCAGGGTCTGATAGATCCTCAGATTCAGAATCTAACTCAGTGATGGTGAGAGTAGATCTCTGAGATGGAACTATCTCTGAAGAGACTAAAGCAACAGGAGTGCTTTTAGAGTCTTTAGAATCTTTTACAAGATTCTTCTTCAGGAGATTAGATTGCTCATAGTTGAGCAATATTCCATATAAAGTGCTTAGAGAGAGAGTATGTAAGTCTTTTGTCAGCTTAAGACATATTGAATAACTGTCCCAGCTTTCAGGAAGACTTTCCAAGAATTTTGTTAGCACCTCAGAATTAGAATAGGTCCTACCAACAGTTCTTAGGTCAATGATTAGGCAGTTAAACCGCTGATGAACGTCAGAAAGAGATTCATTCTTACCAGCGATAAAACTTTCATACTGTCTTACCAAGTTAATCTTTCGAGTCTCTTGGATTTCAGTGGTGCCCTCATATTGAACACATATGGTTTCCCACATTTCTTTAGAACTTTTCAGATGCATGATGGAATGGAAAACTTCATCAGGCAGAGCCATTGAGATAATGGTCTTTGCTCTTGCATCTATGCCTACCTTCTTTTTATCTTCATCACTCCACTGTCTTATTTCCTTAACGACATATCGTTCACAGACAGCTTCAGTGGTGGCAGTAGTGGGAACCGCAGCTATAATTCTATCAGGTTCATAGGGTCCGTTTTCTATATATTCAGGTATAGTAGGATCCGCACCTTCAAGAAATAGCATCATTCGATTTTTCCATAGAGAAAGTGAACCATTATCATAGTAGTTTGTGTTTGTGTTTAGTGCCATTTTAGAATAGCAAGGAAGAGTATTCAGCAAGATCTTGTTTATTAGTTTAAACAAACTGCTCTGATACCACTTGTTGGTCCCGAAAGTGCTTAACAAGTTTGTAGAAGGGGGGGGGGGTTGAATACAAACACAGAAATTAAAGTTTAATAAATTGTTTATTGATAAATCAAATACAATTTACAAGTTTGTTGCGGAATAAGATTAAGACAAACTCAATCTAAACAAACTTAAGAAACACTAAGATGGTTGCACTAGAAATTCAGAGAATGGGAGATTTAGAGATATAGAAAGCAAGGGTTTCTATATGGATTTTAGGAATTAGCACTTCTCAGATGAAGGGGTGAACTTCCTATTTATACCCTATGCATTAAATGCATGGCAGGGCACTTTACACGTGGCGTTCACTGATTGGCTTTGGAAGTCTGACTTTTGGGAGACATGCTTTCGGCCGGACAATGAACAGTGTAGTTGACAGAGGTGTTGTACGAATTGTGGCAGAGACATGTCCGTTCTGACACATCGTACTAAGTTGTGCAAGGAGAGACAAAAAGGAAACTTGAGACATAAGCTTTGTGATCTTTTGATCGTTGAGTATCTCTTCTTTCAGAGATAAAGAGATTCAGCTATCGCTGAAGCTTTTCCTCATGTTCCTTCGCGTATATGTAGAGTTGTCTTTGCTTCACTGATATCCGCATCAGATCATAGTAGACTTCTCTTTGTTCAGCAGCTTCGTCTTCGATTCAGCTATGAACATATGTTGACGCGAGACTTGTCTTCAGGGATTACGTTGGCTGTTTACTTCAGAAACTATCAGTGATAACTTGAACAGACTCAGTCTGATCACTGATAGTGAAACACTAATACATAGAAATGTTTATGAGAGAGACTATTAGCGATAACTGAACAGACTCAGTCTGATCGCTGATGGTGAAACACTAATACATATTAAAACGTAATTTTCACTAAGTATAGAAGAGGGTCTTTATCAAATCATTGAGAGAGTTTGGATCAACAATCGTATCGACCACCCCTGCACCGCACGCTCTTTTCAACACCGTTCTCCATTACCTCCGACCACCCCGCACCATTGCATCAACAAGACCTTCACCCCTTCAGCTACCTGCACCACCACGATCTACCATCGTCGTAACCGGTGGTGATGGTGGTTGTAAGTTTATGTGTTGGGTCTGAATATGCTAAGTATGGTTTATGCTGCTGATTAATGTTGCTAAGTGATTACTACTGCTAGGCTATCAAGATTACTACTGCTAGTAGAATTAATACTGCTTGAAGAGTTAGTGCTGCTACTTGAATAGTTAGTACTTCTTGGAGAGTTAGTACTGCTAGTAGTTAGTACTGCTAGTAGTTAGTACTGCTAAAGATTAATGCTGCTGAAGATGGTTAATACTTTTGAAGATAATTAGTGTTGCTTCTATAGATAAAGATGATTTGGAGATAAAGATAAACTGGAGATAAGACTGAAGATAATTATGGTATTGATGTTGAAGATCAATTGTATTTTGATAATTATCTTGTATGCAGTCTTGTATATATAGTATAGAAGTATTTGATTGTAGAATAATTCATTCATATGTTTTTGAAGAGAATTAACCTCAAGACTAGTTTAGATCCTTTCTATAGAGAAGTATAGAACGTGTGTTGAGTCTGTTCAATAGATTGAGGTTTTGTGTGTAATCATCAAGTTGAATCAATATAAACTTGTGATTTGAGTTTTACATACTGTTTCATTGATTGTTTGTGCTAAAGTGTTTTTCCGCAACTTCTTTAGCATTGATTCTAAGTGTGTGTGAATTAAATTCTTGTTTGAATATCGATCCTGACAAGTAGTATCAAAGCTTTGTTAAACTCAGAAAAACAACAATCATCATGGACGGTTCAAGTGATAGTGTTCTGGTCTCAAAGGTTCCAATGCTCAGATCTAATGAGTTTGACATGTGGAAGATTAGGATCAGGCAATACATCCTTCTCACAGATTACTCTATGTGGGACATCATTGAGAATGGCCCATCTAATGAAGGAAAGATTGGAGCAGATAGAAAAAGAATCCCACCAAAGACAGATGGAGAGAGGAAAATAAGGCAGACAGAGATGAAAGTCTTGAGCACACTACTCTTGGCTATTCCTAATGAGTATTGTGTGTTCCAGATTCTAGTTTCTAATTACTAACAAGTAATCAAACAAACAATTCAAACAATTACCTGTTTTGATTAATCTTCTCAATTCAACAATTACACTTTCTCTCTCTAAAACTCTTTCTCTCTCAAACGTATTCTCTCTCTCTCTCTCTCTCAGATTCTCAATCAGACAACTTACTTCTACTAAACAGAAATATAAGGTATTTATACCTACATCTAAAATACAAAGAAACTAAAAACAAAATACAAATGTTGACTTTGACTTTTATTACAAAGACTTTGACTTTCACTTGAGAGTTGACTTTCTTCAGCTTTGACTTCTTAAATCTTGACTTTTGTCTTCTTGATCTTGTATCCAACATATTTATGCTCTAACAATCTCCCCCTTTGGATTCAAGATCACTGTTGAAAAATCTAGCAATTCAGTCTTCTCTTTTAAGCTCTATCAGTAAAATCTCCCCTTTTTCTTTAAAGACATTCTTTCCAAAACACTTTCAGACTTTGGAAAGAAATTTTCTTCGCAATCAGCTCGAATTGCTTTAGCAAATAATCTTCAAAGAAAATTTCCTCAAATCTTCAGAAATTCTTTGATCTTCTTCAAATCTCTACTTTGAACTTTTCTGACTTGGACATTTCATCTCTGAAAACTTTATCATTTCTTGATATCATCTCCCCCTTTTTGATGATTTGAGCATCTATATCATCAAAACTTTGATTCCAAGAAATGTCTTTGACCATTCTGATATGTCAAACTGAGCCTCTGATTCTGTGATCCATAACCAAGTATTCATCTAGATCTTTTCAAATCTAGACAAAATAAGAACATGTAACTCCTGAATCAACAAATGAATCAGTTAGGATACCTGTTAGTAACACGAAGTCACTGTGTGTAACAGATACACAATATAATGGAGCTTTTTGATGTTCACTCCCCCAGGGCTTCCATCCAATCATCGAAATACTACAAAGGCAATTTCTATGAATGTTATGACAAGGAAACAAATTCTTTGTGTGTTCGTGCATGTGTAGAAAGAATTAAGCGCGAATAATTGCTTTTTAAGGCTCAACATAGTGTAAACCACTGAGACAACAGTAGATAAACACAGACTCAATGTGCATGATTGAAGTGCAAAGGTGGGGCAGACTTCCTTCTTTTTCAATATCCAGATTTTCCAAATGAAAAACCAGATAGATTATATGTTGCGTCCCCTTGAAAATATGAAACATTTTCTTTTTGAGAAGAAAATGAGTAGCTTGTGGGGTTTAGTCAAGAGTTGGCATGGGCTAGTTGCCTGTTTCAATAACGTTCACCAAAGAGTTGTGAAACGCTAGTAATGTGGCTGCCCGGCTCAGAAAGTAGTTGGTGCAGAGTTTAATATTCTTTTACTCTGTTCTCACACCCTCTTTCTTTTAATCATTATGCTCACTTCTAACCAAACTCTCATTTACATTTTACCTCATCACACCCACACTCATTTCTTTTAGACTCCTCACACTCAATCACTAAGGATTAACTTCTTGGGTAGAAATCACTGGTTAACGTGATTTCATAGAAGTTTCAATTAAGTCCTAGCACAAAGAACCCATATAATCCTAGAAAGCATGTGTTGCTCAAATGGTTTAACTATAGTAGTTAAAGCTCATATACAAATGTCAGATGAATGTATGCTCATAAAATATAATCATGAAGATTTGAGCATTTTTAGACATTGAAGCATTTTCAAACAAGTATATGAAATGAATGAATATGAATGCAAAAGACTTGTTTGAAAATCTGACATTGTATGAAAATGATCAGAAATGAATGATATAACAATCAAAGCTTAAGGTCAAGAATAATGGATATTGTCTATACGAAACAAAATATAGACATTCTTAAAAAACCGTTTCGAAATGAATTAACGCTCAAAATTCTTTGAAGTACAAGCGGGGTGTCTTACTATCGAAAAATTGTTTCAATTTAAAGACATGGTAAGAACAATTGGATCAAAAATTAAACCGATGTGTGTGAATACTTGAAAGTATATAGAAAATACAATACACAAGTATTTATCTTTGGAAACACACAGTTTATTAATCATTGAAGCTCAAAATGAAAAATGAAAATATTTAAAATCACACTTTCAATTCATGAAATCTGTTTAAGAATCGGGAAGTGGTTTGAACATTTAAGAACATGTTTTATATCTGAAAGTTGTCCTTCTTTCAGATATATTTGATTACCTTTTCACGCAATCTTAAATCTCATGAAGTCAAGCTGAAGTCATTAAGATATGATCTTGTCAGCTTCTCTCATCCTGCAAAAATCTCAAAGTCTAGTCAAGGCAACTTAATTCACAAATTTATTCGAAAGTAAAAGACATAAAGCAATAAAACGATTAATGTACGAGTTCTGATCTGAGATAATCAGAAATCATAGTCTTACTTCTTTTTGACTTTGGCTTATAAGCTCCCCCTAAAATCATGCATCACAAAATTTGTCAGTTAAGTAAAATGCAGAAATTAGTTATGCTCCCCCTCAAAATAATGTAGATCGCCTTTAATCTTCTCTTACTCCCACTGAGATCATGAGCAAACAATTAAAGTACAGATATCCTTCAGACATATAGATAAAGAAAATGATGAAAAATAACAATACGTAACTTTATTTGGTAACAACCGATTATGTCTTAAGATTTAACATACCAAGCTTAGAGACAAGAAAATTAAATCTCTTTTCATCTAATGGTTTGGTAAATAAATCTGCAAGCTGATAATCTGTTTTTACAAAATAAAGTTCAATTGTTCCTTTTTCGACATTATCTTTTATAAAATGATACCTGACGTCAATGTGTTTGGTTTTCGTATGCTGAACAGGATTAGCAGATATTGCGATTGCACTCTTCGAGTCACAATAGATTGGAATTTTGTCAAACTTGAAGCCATAGTCTCGTAGTTGTGTTCGCATCCACAGGACTTGAGAGCAGCAACTAGCAGCAGCTACGTACTCTGCTTCAGCAGTTGATGTGGAAACACATAATTGTTTCTTTGATGCCCAGCTAACGAGCTTGTCTCCAAGAAATTGAATGTGACCTGAAGTACTTTTTCTGTCCAACATGCAACCTGCATGATCTGCATCTGAATAGGTAGTCAGTTGAAACCCAGTATCATTAGGATACCACAGACCAAGGTCTGCAGTCCCCTTCAAATATCTAAAAATCCGTTTGACAGCAGCCAAATGGGATTCTTTGGGAGAAGCCTGATATCTAGAACATAAGCATGTTGAAAACATAATATCTGGTCTACTGGATGTAAGATACATTAATGAACCTATCATACCTCTATAAGTCCTAACATCAACACTTTTACCCGAAGAATCAGTGTGGATCTTAGTACCTGGTGCCATCGGGGTTCCAATAGGTTTACAATTTTCCATTATGTACTTCCGAAGAATATCCAAAATGTACTTAGATTGGTTAATAAAAATCCCCGTTGAAAACTGTTTAACTTGTAATCCGAGAAAGAAATTCATCTCTCCCATCATACTCATTTGAAAACGTGACACCATGAGGTTAGAAAAGTTTTTGCAAAATTTTGGATTTGTAGAACCAAATATTATATCATCAACATAAATCTGAATAAGAATAATATCAGCTTTTTCCTTTTTGATGAATAAAGTGGTATCAACCTTACCTTTAGAAAAACCGGACTTGACCAAGAATTTTGATAAAACGTCATACCATGCTCGAGGGGCTTGTTTTAAACCATACAGGGCTTTGTCCAAGATGTAGACGTGATCTGGTTTCTCTGGATTGATAAACCCTTCTGGTTGAGACACGTACACTTCCTCTTTAAGAATGCCATTCAGAAAGGCTGTTTTCACATCCATCTGAAAGACTGTGAAATTCTTATGAGTTGCGTAGGCTAGAAACATGCATTTTGCTTCTATACGCGCTACTGGAGCATACGTCTCATCGTAATCTATGCCTTCCTCTTGCCGGTAACCTTTGGCAACAAGTCTTGCTTTGTTCCTTATGACGATACCATCTTCATCCTTTTTATTCTTGAATACCCATTTAGTTCCTATCACGGTTTTACCTTCTGGTTTTGGAACTAATCTCCAAACGTTTAGGACTTCAAACTGATTTAACTCATCTTGCATGGCAGATACCCAGTCCGAATCAGCAAGAGCCTCTGATACTCGCGTTGGCTCAATCTTACTGAGAAATGAGTCATGCATACATTGATTAAGAGTCGTTGACCTCGTTTGTACAGGCTTGTCAAAATCTCCAATTACTTGATGTAATGGATGATCTTTGGTCCAGCGATGCTCATGAGGGAGTGGAGTAGATGAAGATTGATCATGATCATCATCTAAAAATCCACTATCAGGCTCTTCAGTTTGAATAATAGGAGGGAGGTTTATGCAGTTATGCTACCTTCATTTGGTTTCCAACTCTAGAACCCAACATCATTTTTCTTAATTGATCCCACATTGATTTGGCAGTTTCATTGTAGCTATCCATTTTCACATATATCTCATTTGTCATGCTTTGTAAAAGCAAAGATCTGGCTTGTTTATCAGCATCAAACCTTTTCTTCTGTTCATCAGAAAAACTAGCATACTTTTTATCCACTCTCCTTGTTCTCGGAGCTCCATCTGAATCATTACCACCAGCAGGAATCTCCTCAGTAGGTTTCTTCATTGGGCCTTCTGTGATAGATTTCAGAATGTTCTCTCCATTTGATTGTCTATCAACAAAGTCCAAAAATCTATCTCTCCATTGTTCATATTCTCCTTTGTACAACACCGGAGGCTTGACATCAGTTCCAATTGAGAGAGTGTCTCTGGAAGTCATCCTGTATTTACCTGTTTGAAAAATATGCAATAAGAAACTAGAAACTGATCGTTAGTCCAAAATATGAAATCACAAAAATACAATAAATCTTGAAATAGAAATTCAGGAATTTTGATCACAAACAGAATTATGTCCCCCTCCGCAGGAATTTTAAAGGGCATATTACAGTTTTGAAAATTTTGACTAAGTACAGAAATTTGCAAGCCACTGTTGAACTCGCAAGCCCTAAAACTTGCAGACTGAGAAACACGCAGATCGAGACTTGCGTGTTTGACAAACTCTCAAGCAAACTCGCAGATCGATAAAACTCGCAAGCGCCTAAACTCGCTAAAAATTGTTCACGCTGAAACTCGCTAACAGAGGCGTGCACGTTTACTAAACTCGCACGTCGAAGCTTGCGCGTTTGAACAAAACTCGCTAGCTTCACTTGCGCGTTTCAACACTTAGAGATATTTCTTGAAGTTTCAAACTCGCACGTCGAAGAACTCGCTGAACACTGTTCCTCCTCAAACTCGCTAGCTTCGATTAGCGCGTATGGAGAACTCGCAGATCACTACTAGCGCGTTCTGGTCCTTAGAAATTTTTCTCACTTTTTCAAACTCGCAGAATTGATTAGAGAGTTTCTTAGAACTCGCAGATAACCCTTGCGCGTTTTAGACCAAAACTCATTCCTTTGATTTGCGCGTTCTAGATTATGAACCTTGCGCGTTTGACGAAGAACTTGCGCGTTTGAGAGATCTAGCGCGTTCTTCCTTCTGTCGACCCAAAAACTGAATTTTCCATCTGTTTTCGATCCAAACTTGTCCAACTGATCTGAAACTTTGGACGAACCTTTGTAATCAACCCAAGAACATATTCCAATACACGATTTTTACAATTAAACACTTACAATCCAAAAAGATCGGTGAAACAGTGACTGTCGACTTGTGAACAAAACTTAACAAAAATTACAAAATTCGTGTGATTTACAGTGCAAAACTGAAATTGAATTACAAAGACTCAATCTATTACACTATTAGAACAATTTCTAACCAAAATCTGCTCCAAAATCACTCTGAAACTCAGAATTCGATTTTCTCTTTCAAGAACAATGACGGACCAGACTAAAAATCTTGATCTTGATTTGATTTCACCTGTTGGATCTGCTCTGATACCAATTGTGTGTTCCAGATTCTAGTTTCTAATTACTAACAAGTAATCAAACAAACAATTCAAACAATTACCTGTTTTGATTAATCTTCTCAATTCAACAATTACACTTTCTCTCTCTAAAACTCTTTCTCTCTCAAACGTATTCTCTCTCTCTCAGATTCTCAATCAGACAACTTACTTCTACTAAACAGAAATATAAGGTATTTATACCTACATCTAAAATACAAAGAAACTAAAAACAAAATACAAATGTTGACTTTGACTTTTATTACAAAGACTTTGACTTTCACTTGAGAGTTGACTTTCTTCAGCTTTGACTTCTTAAATCTTGACTTTTGTCTTCTTGATCTTGTATCCAACATATTTATGCTCTAACAAGTATCAACACCAATTCTGCAACTGCACTGATGCCCAGATGCTTTGGAATGCTCTAGAGAAGAGATTCTCTGGTACCAAAAGTACCAAGAGAAATCAGAAGGAAATATTGAAGCAATTGTATGAAAACTTCATGTCAACTAAAAATGAGTCCATGACTCAAACTTTTGACAGGTTTAATAAGCTGATTGGTGAACTAGCTACTGTTGGAGTGCAAATTGATCAAGATGATGTAAACATAAAGTTCTTAAGGTCCCTTGGAGATGAATGGACCATGTATATTGTCTCCTTCAGACAGGATGACAAGCTGGAGAACAAAGAACTAGACGATCTTTATAATGACTTAAGGGTGTTTGAGGCTGAAGTTGAAGCCAAGAAAAGACCATCTGGATACACTCATAATGTTGCTCTTTTATCATCATCTTCTTCTACTGTTTCTGCTGCTAATACAGAATCAGTTATTACTGCTTATGTATCTAAGAAGGATGTATCTAATGACTCTGTATTAGAAGCTTTTCTTGCTAGTCATGCTAATTCTGGTTTAATTAATGATGATCTTGAACAAATTAATGCAGATGACCTTGAGGAGATGGATATAAAGTGGCAGATGGCCATGCTAACTATGAGGGTCAAGAGATTCATAAAGAGGACTGGAAGGAACAACTTTTCTCAGAGGAGAGAAGATGGTGCTGGGTTTGACAAGTCAAAGGTCGAGTACTACAAGTGTCACAAGATGGGACACTTTGCAAAAGAATGCAGAGGAGGAACTCCTCAACAATATGGAAGCAACCACCAGCAAGCACATTCCTCAAGCTTCCAAAACAACAGAAACTCCACTCAAGCTCTTGTTTCTCAAGAAGGAATGGGATTTGATTGGAGTGATCAAGCAGAAGAAGCTGTTCAGAATCAAGCCCTGATGGCAGAAGTCTCAGAATCTTCAAGCACATACATTCCAATAGAGGTAAAAACTAAATTGTGCACTGAAGAGTGCCTTCAGACTGTTAAAAAGTACAGGGATCATAACCAAAGCATGTGTGACGACCTTAAAAGGTTAGAAAGAGATATAAGAGAGTATACAGTGATTGTTGAGAAATTTGAAGATCAAATCAAGGCTTACAAGGCCAATGAACTTCAACATTACTATGACACAGATTACTGGAAGTGGGAGAAAGATCAATTAGAGATTCAAATAGAAAAATCTAACGTGGAGTGTGAGAAGATAAAGAGTGAGTATGAGAAAGATAAGCTTGACATTGAGAAGTTTTCTTATGCTTCCAAAGCTATGGACTCTTTGCTTAAAGCTCAAGTTCATGATAAGATCAAAAGTGGTATAGGATACAATGCAACACCTCCACCTTATAACAATAATTATATCCCTCCCTCTTCAGATCTCTTAGAGAACCAAAATAAGGAGGACTTACCTATAGGAGCAACAGAAGTAGATCCTATAGATAGTGTGGTGGTTGAAGAATAGAATGAGGAAGAGAATTCTGAGAATAAGAATGCAGAAGAGTTTCCTGCAGAAAATCATATCCTTACCAATGAAGGGGGAGGGGTAAACCATTCATCAAGAGTGAACAGATGGATAACTCAAAGAGAGAAAAGGGACAGGTACAGGGAGTCCACTATATGCAGACCACAGTTGTGAATCCCTGTACATGTAAACAGCATCAGCCCCAAAAACATGATAAAACAAGAGGTAATCAAAGAAACTGGAATAATCAGTGGGCACAAAAACAAGGGGTTGATCTGAGTAAAATCAATAGACCAAAACCTTGTTTTATTAGTGGAAAGCTTAACCATATTGCCAAATACTGTTATTTCAATCCTATGAACCAGAGGATAAATTTTCAAAGACATATACAAAATCCTGTTGGTTATAGGAATCAAAGAAGAAATCATATGGCCTAAAATGTAAAAAGAGCACCTTTAAAAGCTCATGCTCAAAACAAGTTTGCAAAATCAAAGAAAAATACTCCAAATAAGTCAAGGAGTCACTTACTTAAGAAGAAAGCAAACAACTTTGTCCAGGTATGGGTTCCAAAAATAAAGAAAGTTGTTAGTATTTCTACTTCAAATAGTACTGCTAACAGAAATAATGCTGCTGCAAGCAATACTACTGCCAACAATGTTAGTACTGCTAATCCAATTAGTACTGCTAATGAAGTTAGTACTGCTAACAAAATTAGTACTGCTAATCCAATTAGTACTGCTAATGATGTTAGTACTGCTAACAAAGTTAGTACTACCAATCAAGTTAGTACTGCTTCCAATAACAGACCCATTATTGTGACAAAGTATTCAAGCCATAAGATTCCCCAGTCTGAAAAGCTCATCAAAACTGATTGTGAATATGTTGATGAGAATGGGAAACCCAAGACCACTTTGGCTTGGGTTCCTACTAAAAACTAACTGTTCCACTTTATGTGCAGGGCAACCAACAGCAAAAAGGGAAGAGCATTTGGCATATTGATAGTGGTTGCTCTAGGCACATGACAGGCAACAAGTCCTGCCTACAAAACTTCAAAAGAATTGATGGAGGACATGTTGCATTTGGTGATAATCCATCTGGAGGAAAGATTAGTGGAAAAGGTATTGTGTCAAAGGGTAAGATGACCTTTGAGGATGTCTACTATGTTGAGCAATTGAGATACAACCTGTTAAGTGTATCACAGGTTTGTGACAAGAAACATAGTATATTGTTTACTGATACTGAATGTATTATCCTTGCTAAAGGGTTCAAGGTAGTTGATGAAAGTATGATACTACTGAGAACACCAAGAAAGGACAATGTTTATTGTTTGGATTTAGAGAATGTATCTAATGATTCATCATTTAATTGTCTATTTTCAAAAGCTTCTGTTGATGAAGCATCTCTTTGGCACAGAAGGATGTGTCACATGAAGTTTAAAACAATGAATAATCTTGTGAAAAACAACCTTGTAAGAGGTTTACCACAAAAGGTATTTTCATGTGATGATCATTGTGTTGCATGTCTTAAAGGCAAACAGCACAAAACTTCTCATAAGTCCAAATAGATAAATACAATCTCTTCACCTCTTATTTTATTGCATATGGATCTGTTTGGTCCTACAAATGTGATGATTATTGGCAAGAAATCTTATTGCTTAGTTATTGTTAATGATTTCTCTAGATTCACTTGGGTCTATTTTCTGAGGACAAATGATGAGACAAATGGACTGATCAAATCCTTTATTCTCAGAGTTGAAAACCAAACAAATCAAAGAGTTAAAATCATCAGGTCAGATAATGGAACTGAATTTAAAAACCATGATCTAAACAGCTTCTGCGAGGAAAAAGGCATTGAGAGACAATACAGTGCTCCTAGGACCCCTCAACAGCATGGAGTTGCTGAGAGGAGAAATATGACACTGATTGAAGCTGCAAGATCCCTGTTGGCAGATTCAAAACTGCCAGTTACATTTTGGGCAGAAGTAGTTAATACTGCTTGTTATGTTCAAAACCGGGTTCTAATAGTTAAATCTCAAGGCAAGACACCATATGAACTTTTTAAAAAGAATAAACCTTTTATTGGATTTTTCAAACCATTTGGGTGTCCTTGCACAATTCTTAATACCAAAACTCACTTAGGCAAGTTTGATAGCAAAGCAGATGATGGATTTCTGGTTGGTTACTCATCCCAAAGTAAGGCTTACAGAGTATTTAATACCTCTTCTAGAATAATTGAGGAAAGTGACAATGTCAAATGCAATGAGAGCACACCAAATAAACTTGGTACAGGCCCTGATTGGCTTTTTGATATTGATTCACTAACTAATTCTTTGGGTTTCAGTTATGAGAATAATGCAGGAATAGGGAAAGAATCGGTACAAGACAAAAGACAAGAGTTTGTGCTATTCCCAATCCCTACAGCAGATTCTACTGAACTCTGTGTTCAAAAGAAGAAAGATGCTTCAAATTCAAAGGATACTGAAACTGCTCAGAATGAAGAGGAAAGAGGTGAAAAGGAGGATCAGCTTTTGACTTCAGAACAGCTAGAACCTGAGATGCCTGCATTGGCAGAAGATGATACTGATGATGGGAACTCCTCAGTGTTTGGTGGCAGCTCTCCTGAAAAGAATGACTCTAATCTGGATGCAGAGATTAATGAAGAGACTATTCAGCAAGCAAAAGTGCATAAAGATCATCCACCTCAGTTGGTGATTGGTGACATCAATTCTCCAATCATCACAAGGAATCAGAGTAAGTTGGGAGGATTAAAAGACATACAATCAAGCTTACTATCTTGCTTTCTATCTCAGGTTGAGCCCAAAAAGGCACATGATGCAATAAAGACCCAAGATGGATAGAAGCAATGCAAGAGGAGCTGCTGCAGTTTGTACTGCAAAATGTATGGGGTTTGGTAGAACTGCCTAAAGGACACAAAGCTATAGGGACAAAATGGATTTTCAAAAATAAGAAGGATGAGAGAGGAATAGTGATCAAGAACAAGGCTAGATTGGTAGCACAGGGGTACACTCAAGAAGAAGGGATTGATTATGAAGAGGTTTTTGCACCAGTGACTAGGATTGAGGCAATTAGGCTGTTCTTAGCCTATGCTTCTTTCATGAAGTTCAAAGTCTACTAAATGGATGTGAAAAGTGCTTTTCTATATGGCAAAATTGAAGAAGAAGTATATGTCTGTCAGCCTCCAGGGTTTGAAAATCCCAAGTATCCTGACAAAGTATACAAATTGAAGAAAGCACTGTATGGACTACATCAAGCACCAAGAGCTTGGTATGACACCTTGTCTACCTATCTCTTGGAAAATGGTTTTGAGAGAGGAATCATTGACAAGACTCTGTTCATTCAAAGGAAGAAGAAGAACATCCTGTTAGTGCAAATCTATGTGGATGACATCATCTTTGGATCCACAAAAGATCAATTGTGCAGAGATTTTGAAGAATTAATGCATAAGAGATTCAAGATGAGTTCTATGGGTGAACTTACTTTCTTCCTTGGGCTACAAGTTAAGCAGCAACAAGATGGAATCTTCATAAGCCAATCCAAGTATGTGAAGGATATTCTTAATAAGTTTGGATTCTCAGACTCAAAGCCTGCAAGCACACCCATGGAGACACACAAACAGATTACTGCAGATCTTGAGGGGGAGGATGTGGATGTTCATTATTACAGATCCATGATTGGCTCTCTCATGTATCTCACAGCTTCTAGACCAGATATCATGTTCCCTGTTTGTGTGTGTGCAAGATTTCAAGTTAGGCCAAAGCAATCACATTTTCAAGCAGTCAAGAGGATATTCAGATATCTCAAAGGTCAACCCAGATTAGGACTTTGGTATCCTCATGACTCACCATTTGACCTCCTTGCATATTCAGATAGTGATTTGGGTGGATCTAACTTGGACAGAAAGTCTACAACTGGAGGATGTCAGTTTTTGGGTGCAAGACTAGTATCATGGCAGTGTAAGAAGCAAACCACAGTGTCCACTTCAACAACAGAAGCATAATACATAGCTGCTGCAAGCTGCTGCTCACAAGTGCTATGGGTTCAGAATCAAATGATGGACTATGGTATGACATTTCTTCACACTCCTATTTTCATAGACAACAGCAGTGCTATTAGCATTGTTAATAATCATGTCAAGCATTAAAAACCAAAGCATATAGAAATAAGGTACCACTTTATCAGAGACTGTAATGAGAAGAAGCTAATTCAGGTTCAGAAAGTACACACAAGTAACCAGTTTGCTGATCTATTCACAAAAGCTTTTGATGTGGGTAGATTCACATTCTTGGTCACAAGTGTGGGCATGATGAACAATGAATAAGTATATTCTCATTCTCTTTATGTACCTATATAGATTCTTCCTTAGTTAATTTCATTAAATTGGTGCTATTAACCTCTGTGTGTTTAAGTGTTTCAGATTGTTTTGATACTGGGCACTTCTCGTTCAGTTAATACTGCTCACTGCATTACTCATAACAATAGTTCAAAAATGGTTAAGTATGGTTACTACTGTAAGGTGGTTTATACTGCCAGTGCTAGTGTACTCTCTCTCTCTCTCTCTTGTTCTCTTGAATTCTCTCTTACCAGTGCGTAACCCTAGCTTCGACCAATCGCTCAAGAAGATGGCTGACCTGATGTTTGTCGATGAACACAATGAATTGGCAATGCTACTCAAACCAAAGCAAGTAGAGGGATTTCATCAGATTGTGGATTTCCTAAGATCCTCACACATAGCCCACGCATTAAATGTCAATCCCACAATCTGTGTGGAACACCAAATGCAGTTTTGGGCCAATGCTGCTATTCATACTGAAGATGGCAATCAGGTCATCAAAACAAGGGTGTGTGATAAACCCCTGACAATCACAGAAGGAGTTATTCGCATTCATCTACGACTAGATGATACCTCAGGTTTAACCTCTTTACCCAAGGAATATCTCTTCCAAGCTCTTAGTAATATGGGGTATGAAGGTCCCACTGATGTCTTCAAATTTTTCAAGAACAGATTCTCACCACAGTGGAGAATCTTTGTTCATACCCTTCAGCACTGTATTTCAAGGAAAACAACTGGCTGGAGTGAGTTCAGTAGTACCATTGCTTATGCTATGGTATGCTTAGCAACCTCCAGGAAGTTCAATTTTTTATAAATGATCTTAAATGACTTACTGTCAAACCTGGATACCAAAACAAAATCTTTTTATATGTATCCCAGGTTTGTGCAAGCGTTACTGAATAAAGAATTGACGGATTTACCTCATTTTAATGAGGTATATGTACCAAAGGTACCAAAAGGGAAGGTGTTTTCTAATATGAGGAGGCCTAGTAAGGACTTCTCAGGTATTGACACACCATTGTTCTCTACAATGATGGGTGTGTCTCCTTCCCATGGTGAGGCATCAGTGTCAAAGCCCTCGTATGACAACCAAACTGATGACCTACCCACACCACTCATTTCTATTAACATCCCTCAGTCCCTTCTTAAAAAGCCAACATCACCCATCACTCACACTTATATAAGGAAAAAGGTAAAGAAGGTTCCTTCCCTTCTTGTACCTTCACCCACAAAGCCTTCAAGCCTTCTAATGGAGCATTCTCCATTAGAGAATATCCAAAGGGAAACCACAGGGGTGTCTCTCAACCCCAAGAAGGTGCTCAATAAGGAGAAGGAAGAGCATATGGGTTGTAAGGCTCACACTACTGACTTTGCACAAAGTGCAGGGCAGGACAGTGTGAACATATCTAAGACCTTCCCCATGGCAATTTTGGGTGAGCAATCATCCAAAGGACCCAGGTACCAAGAAACCAAGGGGGTAGAGGGTGCTAACGCTAGGCAGAAGACCTCTACTACTAAAGGATCCAAGGATCCTTCAAGGGTGGTAAACACACCCAAAGGAGGTGAGGACAGATATAACTACCAAGAATTGATGGATACTATGGGAAACATTAATCTTGATGTCATAAAGCAAGGCTCAGATATAGAGGAGATGAAATTGGTAATTCTGTCTCAACAAGTGCAGATTACCAAATTGAAGAAGATGGTGATGAAGTTGGTACAGAAAAAGAAAAGAAAGCAGTATGTCTTGAAGAAGAGGGAAGATGCTTTCAACAAGGGGGAGAAACAAGATGAAGGGGAGAAACACAATCCTATTGGTATGGAAGCTCAGTTTGAAGGGGAGCTGAATAAGGAATCAGAAAATAGCAAAGCAGCAGTAACTGCAAAAGAAGTAGAAACAGAACCAACAGCAGTAACTGCAAAAGAAGAAGAAACAGAGAAAACTGCAGCAGAAACATCATTGTCTAGAGAGGAAATGGAGATTGCAGAAACCTTGGTCAAAGCTAAGAATGACACTCCCAAAGCCACTCAAAAGGATAAGGGAGTAATAATCAAAGAAGGAGGTTTAGAAAAGAAAGAAACAGAGGTCAGTATGGAGGATGCAAAGAAGAAGGGAAAGGAGAAGATGGTTGAATCTGAGCAACCTTTAAAGAAAAAGAATCAGATAGAGTTAGATGAAGAAGTGGCCAAACAGCTTCAAGCAGAGTTGGAAAAGGAAGAAGAAATTCAATCTGCCAAAGACAGAGAGCTTGCACTAGATATGGCTAAAAGGTTGAATGAAGAGTTTCAAAAGAGTTTGAAGACTGCAGCTGCTGCCAAGATAGTTACAAAGAAGGCTTCAAGGCAAAGGTTGGCATTAAAGCAAAGACAAAGACAACCCTCAAAGACCTTCCTGGCTAATCAAGAAAGGGGGAAAATGATAAAATTCCTAAAAGGAGCTCTTGGAGTTCCTGAAGGAATGTTTACTAACATGGCCTATGGTAGGATAGAGGAGTTGTATTCAAAGGAGATGGCAAATCTGAAAGGGGACTTCACTCAAAGGGTTGAGTTTGAAAGACAAATGAAAGAGAGACATGATCTCAATATCCAACAACCCTTTCCTGAGAGTGAGGAAACCACTCATTCAAAAGAAAAGAAGGAAGAACATGCTGATGTGGAAGTCAAACCTGCCAAGAGAGTGAAAACAATAGCTTCCAAGAAACTGTCTAAGAAGCCAAAGATTGCAGAAGCTGAGAAAGATACAGAACCATCTGTTACAAGTCAAGCTGAGCAATCAAGTCAAAGTGCACAGCAACCAAGTCAATATAATGTGCATTTTGAACTTTACATGACTGTAATAGATAATGATCCAGTGAAGGCAGATCCCATTTCAGTCTAAGCCCCTGAAATCATTCACTGGGATATTCTTGAAGATCAAGGCAAAGAATATTTCAGAATCAAAAGAATGGGTGATCACTTTGAAGTTTACTCTACTTGGGGGAAGATAGTCTGTTATCCCAGTTTAATCTAGTTGGTAAATAATCAATCAAGTAATCAAGCAACACAATAATAATCAAGAGATATATAAATCAGAATAACATACCAATCCCTTGAATAAACAATGAAACCCTTGAGTGTTCTTGATACCCTTGAAAACAGATAAACTAGCTATTTAGAAAGATTATCAGAGTTCTAACCTAAAACTAAACTAAACATAACATTAAATACCTAAGCCTTATGGGCTTTAAGCGTAACAGGCTTTCTAATGGGCTTGGGCCCAATAACTAATAAACTATTAACTTATTACACTTTAAACCCTCGAATTAACTTTAGCACAATTGCAGTTTAAACCCTGAACTTTAACTTTAATCTTGAATACAATTTATGATCCAACAATCTCCCCCTTTGTATTCAAGATTAAAAAAATTTGCAATTGTCTTCGGGTCTTCACTTGTATTCTCTTTTCTTCAGATATGACGTTGATAGCTTCAAAACTTGATATCTTTAAAATCTTTAAAATCTTTGAAACTTTGATATCTTTGAAAATCTTCAGCAGTCTTCAGATTATATTCTCCTTCTTTGATAATTCTCCCTTTTTGTATCTTCTCCACCTTTTTGATGAGTGGTGAGAATCATCATCATCAAAACTTGGTAAAACAATATCCCCCTTTTCAAGACAATCTCCCCCATTGTGTATGATCACGTAAGCACAGTCTTCATCATGCAACGAGCCCTGTATGGAAATAAGAGTAGTCTTCCCAGATGGAAAGAGTGATCATTTCAATCTTTTCAGATTAAAATAGAAAGTAGTAACCATTCGAATTTTTTCAAATTCAAACAGTTTAATAAGTGTAACCCTGAATCAACAAATGACTCAGTTAGAATGCATGTCAATGACACAAAGTCACTGAGTAACACAAAGTTACTATATAAGGAGCTGGTTTTGATGTTGACTCCCAGGTCTTCCATTCAATCATCGAATAACACATGGTTATCTATGAACGTTCTGACAGAAAACAAATTTCTGTGTGCTCGTGCATGTGTATGAAAAATAAGCATAGATGATTGCTTTTTAATATAGGTTCAAATTATGTAAACTTGTTGAGACAACAACAAATTATACAAAGACTCAATGTGCATGAGAAAGGGTTCGAAGGTGGGGCAATTTTCCTTCTTCTTCAATATTAGTATCTTCCAAATGAAGAACTGATAGCATATGTGCTGCGTCCCCAGAAAATGTGAAACATTCTCTTTTTGAGAAAAGAATGAGTAGCTGGTGGGGTTTGTATGCAAGAGATGGCATGGGCTAGTTGCCTATTTCAATGATGGTCACCAAAGAATGTGAACCAATCAGATTATGTGGCTGCCCGGCTCAGAAAGTGGTTTGGTGCAGAGTTTAATATTCTTTTACTCTGTTCTCTCACCCTCTTTCTTTTAATGCTCACGTCTAACCAATCTCTCTTTTCCATTTTACCTCTTCACACACCATCACTCAGTTCTTTTGACCCTTCTCCCCTCAATCACTCAGGGAATACTTCCTGGGAAGGAAACACTGGTTATCGTGAATCCATGGAAGTTCTGTTAAGTTCTCACACTGAATCCTATGTATTTTCCTAAAAGAACATGTTGTTCAACAGTCTGTTGTACATGTAAGCACAAACACCACTTGTTACATGAGAAATAAGACTTTTGGAGATGTCAAAACAGAAGATGTTTGACGATGCAATTCTCCCCCTCAAACTAAAAGAGTTTGACAATTAATCTCATAGGAGTTTTGTCATGAAGAACAATATGTTGGAGAATCAAAAACGAATGTTGTTTATATGAACAATATATAAACATATTTGCAATGAAAGCACATGAAATGACGCTTGATTCAATCAACAGTGAATACAAATAACGTGAGTATTACCATAGAAAGATTTAACTTTTGATACATGGTAATAACAAAGTCAAATAGAATGTTCTGAACCGTTATGTGTATGAATACTTGACAAAGTATATTGACAAGATAAAACGCAAGTATTTATCTTTAAGAACACACGGTCAGATAAGCATTTAAGTATCCAAAAATCTGTTAAAATCACAGATATTCTCCCCCTTAACTGAAGATTTTTTTTTAAACATAAAGCAGAAAAGAAAGCACTGAAGTGCGGGTTCTAATCTGATGTGATTAGAAGCCATATTCCGTTGAGGTACGGGTTCTAAGCTGATTTACTTAGAAGCCATCTTTTTGACAATTAAGTCCGGGTTTTGAACTGTTTTGTTCAAAAGCCATAGTTCTTCCTCCCCCTTAAACATTGGGTGCCTGCAACACAGATTTAGCTTTTGGTACCCACTGGTATTTGGGTCCTAATGGGTTAGTTGCAGTTCTTGTAGGAGATATGAAATAAGAACCATACCAGTTATTTACATAATTTTTTCTGACAAAATCATTTGAGCCACAGTAGGAAAAACTAATTTTCTTTTGTGCTAACCTGATCAATTGATGGATTGTGTAAACCAGATCAGGTTTGCCAAAAGTTTTACCTTTTGTAGCATAGTTCTATTTAGCATTTAATGTATGCACAAATGATTCTTCTTTCTTCTTCTCCTCCGAGGATCCTTTAACTCTCCAGATCCAGTTTCCTCTTTCTTTCTCATCATCCCTTCTCCAGAAGCTTTTCTTTCGAGACTTAGTCTTCTTTAAGTTACCTGAACCATCAACATTTTTGTCATAGAAAAGGTTAGAAGGACGAATCCGATTAGTAGATTTAGAAGTAAGACTATCATCTAAATCATAGAAAGGATTATAGAAAACATTTGAAAAATGTGAACTTGAAGCTGTTTTTAATGAACTATCTGAATCAGCTAGATCGTCTCTCGGTGATTGAGCTATTGACTCTGGCGTCTTGTGCTCAGTCAGCTTCACCTTGAAAACGATCTCTTCAAGTTCCTTTATCTTTGAAGACAAGTTGTTTCTTTCCTTTTCAATCAGATCAAAATTCTTATGCAACTCAGATTTTGCATTCTTCTCCTTCATGATGTTTGTTGACAATTCAGATAGCTTTCTTGTCATTTTGGCTATCTCGGTCGCAAATATCTTCTTTTCTTCAGAAAAGTCTGTATTTGTATCCTTCAACCCAGCTTTCTTCTTCTCATTCTCAGCATTTCCTCTCTCTAGAATGATAATCTTCTCAAAGTCTGAAACTTGTTGAGAAAGTTTAGCACATCTAAGCTCTAAAGATTTCTTTTCTTCGAAGGCTTTTCTGGAGAAGTCAGAGAATTTCTTAGCAAATTCTTTTCTTTCCTTCTCAATCTTCAACATTTCATTTTGAGCTATAGTATTGTCTCTGTCTTGGGTTGCCTTTTCTTTCAGCTTTTCAATCTCAACCTCAAGACTGAGAACTTTATCTTTAAACTTATCTCTGTCCGCACAGAGTTGAGAATTTATATGTCTTAGTCCTGTACTAGTATCTCTTGCAACACTTGTACTTCTTCTAAGATCCTCAAGTTCTCTTTGCATTGCATCCTTTTTAGACCATGTAGAGCTTGATTCAGATCTTTTCAACTTTACTTGAAGATCGAAGATCTCTTTTTCTTTAGACTCAATTATTCCTGCAAAGTCAATTAAAGAATCAGAATCTTTTAAATTTTCTTTTAAAGCATTGATCTGAATAAGAAGAGATGAGTTCTGAATCTGTAAAGCCTTGTTCTCAGCTTTGAGCATTTTGTCCTCTTTGTCATACTCATCAATCATGCGAGATGATGTTGATAACCGTCGAGCAAGTTGTTTAGCCTTTTGCTTTTACTTCAGAATGTGTCATCTTTTCAAAATCAAGGTTGTAACCTTCAGACATATTTAGCTGATTCGACATCCTGGCTCTTTGGTTAGTAATCAAACTTTTCTGTATCTAGACAACCAACTAGATGAGATCGTTAGAATCAAAATAAAAAAAAATAAAAAAACTATACTAAAAAAAATTTTAAATTTTTTTTTCGGGTCTTGAAACTATCGGTCGACCGGATGAATAGTGTCGACCGGATGAATAGTGACCGGATGAATAGTGTCGACCAGATGAATAGTGACCGGATGAATAGTATCGACCGGATGAATAGTGTCTGGATGAATAGTGACCGGATGAATAGTGTCGACCGGATGAATAGTTAATCGATGAATAGTAAAATCAATGAATAGTAAAATCGATGAATAGTAATCTGTGAATAGTAATCGATGAACAGTAATATGTGAATAGTAATCGATGAACAGTAATTTCGATGATTTTTTTTTTTGATTCTTTAGGCTCTGATACCAATTGTTATCCCAGTTTAATCTAGTTGGTAAATAATCAATCAAGTAATCAAACAACACAATAATAATCAAGAGATATATAAATCAGAATAACATACCAATCCCTTGAATAAACAATGAAACCCTTGAGTGTT
Source organism: Arctium minus (assembly GCA_954870635.1). Lineage (NCBI taxonomy): Eukaryota > Viridiplantae > Streptophyta > Magnoliopsida > Asterales > Asteraceae > Arctium > Arctium minus. The sequence continues at coordinate 35,657,025 of OX941084.1, forward strand.
CTTGATACCCTTGAATACAGAGAAACTAGCTATTTAGAAAGATTATTAGAGTTCTAACCTAAAACTAAACTAAACATAACATTAAATACCTAAGCCTTATGGGCTTTAAGCGTAACAGGCTTTCTAATGGGCTTGGGCCCAATAACTAATAAACTATTAACTTATTACACTTTAAACCCTCTAATTAACTTTAGCACAATTGCAGTTTAAACCCTGAACTTTAACTTTAATCTTGAATACATTTTATGATCCAACATAGTCAGATGTTGTTCCAGGTCAGACTTGGAAGAAATGTTTAACGTGGGAATGAATCTGTATGGGGATGTGCTGAAGACTCCAGGGATGAATATCAACAAACTAGCAATGGAGTATTTATGCATGATGTTTAGTCCAGATCTTGTAAAGCATGTCATCAAAGATGTATTCAAGTCTGTGGACAACTGGATGCTCATAGAAAGGTGTGGGGTGTATATCTTGACCATAGATAAAATCTTTCATGAATATTATCTGGTGGATAAGATATATGATCACAGCCTAGCCAAGCTTCATGGGATGCTGAAAGCCAAATTAATCTGTCCTCAAGGTTCAGAAATGGCAAGGATTGTGGTTAGCAGGATCATCAATCAAAGTCTGGGACTGGATCCAAATTTGGGCAACTGAGCTGAAGTGTTCAAAGCATCATGAAGACCATATCATGAAGAACTTAACTTCTCCTTCTGAAAAGTTAAGTTAGGGGGAGATTGTTGGGTCTGAATATGCTAAGTATGGTTTATGCTGCTGATTAATGTTGCTAAGTGATTACTACTGCTAGGCTATCAAGATTACTACTGCTAGTAGAATTAATACTGCTTGAAGAGTTAGTGCTGCTACTTGAATAGTTAGTACTTCTTGGAGAGTTAGTACTGCTGAAGATTAATGCTGCTAAAGATGGTTAATACTTCTGAAGATAATTAGTGTTGCTTCTAAAGATAAAGATGATTTGGAGATAAAGATAAACTGGAGATAAGACTGAAGATAATTATGGTATTGATGCTGAAGATCAATTGTATTTTGATAATTATCTTGCATTCAATCTTGTATATATAGTATAGAAGTATTTGATTGTAGAATAATTCATTCATATGTTTTTGAAGAGAATTAATCTCAAGACTAGTTTAGATCATTTCTATAGAGAAGTATAGAACGTCTGTTGAGCCTGTTCAACAGATTGAGGTTTTGTGTGTAATCATCAAGTTGAATCAATATAAACTTGTGATTTGAGTTTTACATACTGTTTCATTGATTGTTAGTGTTAAAGTGTTTTTCCGCAACTTCTTTAGCATTGATTCTGAGTGTGTGTGAATTAAATTTTTGTTTGAATTTCGATCCTGACATTATGCAAACCACATGCACACTATCATCCAACCCCACCACCGTGACCCTCCTACTCTCTCTCTCTCTCTCTCTATCTCTCTGTCTCACATACACACACAAACATATATATATATATATATATATATATATATATATATATATACACTCATTTATAGGGACGGAAACCCTCTCATGAAACCAATCCTTATGGTCACTGTGGAGAAGAAAGAAAGAGAGGGTGCAAGGGAGAAAGGATGAAAGGATGAAAGAAAGAGGCATGAATATTTTTTTTAAAAATTTTATGACATGTGTCATTTAAAGAATAGTCAATTAAAAATAAGAAAAGATAAAATAGTAAAAACTCATTAAAACTTAAATCTAAAAAGAAAGATATATAAAAATACGAAAATGCCCTTAATGTTGACTGAGGAAATAGACGGTTGTTTGGTTTAGGGACCAAATTCAACGGAAATTGCATACTACTAGCATCAAATCAATAATAAGTGAAGCCTAGAGACGAAATCCGTAAAAATCAACATACCCCAGCGACCAAATCCATAATTTACTCTTTTGTATTATATAATTGAGTAAATTACAGATTTGGTTATGTGGTTATATCAAAATTATGAATTGGGTCCTCCAAACAAATTAATTACATATATCGTCATTGTTGTTTCAATTTTATTGCGAATTAGGTCACTCATCCTAACTCTGATTATTTTAGGGCTTTTAAGTTAGGGATATTTTAGTCATTTTACTATTTTTTCATATTATTTTAGAAATTAAAAATAAATTAGTATTATTTAATAAAGTGTTATTATATATATAAAATACATATATACATACAAGTACACTCATTAAAACCTTATCTACCACAAACCACAAGGAAACCTCCATTATCGACCACCACGTTTGTCCATGCTCTGTATCAATCTCTCAACAATCTTGACTACTCATTCACATAATTCAAAACTCAAGCCTTGGTACCTCCCTTTGATCTCCTTTGTCCATGGAGCTTTCTTTTTCATTGAAAGCCTCAAATTCAAACATCTTTTTCATTGAACCACCATCAACAATTCCCCTAAATTCCTCACCATCAAAGCCACAATCTCTTCTTTTGACAAACCAACCGACACAACACCACCACCCGCCATCAAACATCGGAGCCCCGCCGATGAAAGCATCCGTCAAGAAACCCACCGTTGTTGCTTATCCGAACGCGACAACATCTCCGCCAAATACATCCCCTTCAACACCAATCCAAACTGCACCGAATCCTACTCCCTCGACGAGATCGTCTACCGATCCCGTTCTGGCGGACTCCTCGACGTCCAACACGACATAAACACCTTGAAGGAATTCGACGGAAATTACTAGAATCCCTCTTCAATTCGTGAATCGAGAAAGCAACATGGTCGTACGGGTCAGGAGTTTGGTCCAAAAAAGAATGGGTGTTCCCGGAAATTGATTTTGACCACATCATCAGCGCTTTCGAAGGGAATTCAAACATGTTTTAGGCTGAGCGTTTCGGCAAACACCATCTTGGCATGAATGGTTTATGGGAACACTGTGGGATTATTCATACATGTAGTTTTAAGGATTTGGGTATGGTTGTTTTGGTTAGTTAAGTGAACCGGTTGCATAAAATGAATCGGCCGGTGGTCGGAGTCGGTTGTGCATTCACTGGCGACACTTCTGCTGCGTTGTCTGCTTACTGTGCATCCGCAGGTATTCCAAGTATTGTTTTCTTACCTGCTTACTCGGGGCAAAACATGTTATTTGGTACCCTTTGGAACCATCTGAGAATATGGGAATGATAATCCACGAAGATAATCAGATCCATGGTGATATGGGGTTTTCATTTATGGTTCGAGTTTTCTGGTGATTTATTGTGTAAGGAGGACCGATGTGAACGGTAAGGGGAACGTTGTTGGCCAGAGTTGAGGGAACCACAGATAAACGAAAACAAAACTAAAAACGAGATTTAAATCGATCGAACAATATTTTTATGTATGAATCAGATTTGCTTGTAAATCGAAATTGTACGATGCCATAGATGGCGTTGCCTGACCTGGTGGTGGATGTTCAAGGGAAATGGAAATGTTCAATAATGGTGGAAAGAAGAAGTAAAACGAGGAAAGAGGGAGAAGATCGACGTTGCTTTTATTTCTGGTAGCAGTAGTGAGTGCCCGAAAGGAGCGGAGGAGTGGTTGGAGAGAATTGTGGATGGAGACCGTTTGGGCGTTCACTGTGCATTGGGGGGAGGACGATGGGATGAGGGAATAGAAAATAAAAATGAGATATAAAATGTGTTATTTTATTATGAAAGTTTAAAAGAAAATAATAAAAATACCATATTATCCCTGATTTAATGGATCCTAAGTTAACATTGTTGGGATGAGGGACCCAATCTGTAACAAACTTGAAGCCACAATGATGACTTATGTAATTAATTCATTTGAAGGACCCAATCCAGATTTTCATGAAACCAGAGGGACTAAATCATGTTGTAGCCCAGTGGTAAGGTAACATCCTGGGGGGGTCAGTGGATGGTATCCCTGACTAGACTACTCAGGTTCGAACTCCGTGGTAAGCATCCTGTGACATCCATGATCATAGGTCTGCCACATAGTGGTACCCTTAATTGGGTTGGGTCGTGGTTGACGGGGATTAGTCGGGTGGCACCCTTAAGTGGGAGCCCGGATACCCCGAAAATGTGTACATGTGTTAACTTGTCGTTTAAAAAAAAATCTGTAATTTACTCTCTATATAATTTGTTAAATTTCATTGAATCTCTATGGCTTTTAGACAACGAGTAACACGATGTGGGAGGGATAATTTTTCACAGCATTAATGATAATATTGACAAAATATTATGGTAACCGGCCGTTATAAATTGAAAAATAGCCCAGTCAATTCCATTTTGTTTTGTTTTATTTTTAAATTGTTATCCACAATATTTTTGTAGAAATGACCTACCGCTTTTAAACTTTTCTATTTTAGTTTTAATGATTTATTTGCATGTATAAATATTTGTATTAAATTGTAAGGATTAAGTTTCAATTAGAAATACTATTTTTTGTAAGAAATGTAAGAAGTGTTTTCAACAATCAGATTAACATTAATTGATCATCAACCGCCCAATAAATTGTAATAATGTGTATATGTTTTATTTATTTTACTGTGGCTATGTTTGGCAAAAAAAAAAAACTAGCTTATAAGTTAGTGTACATGTTTGGATGATCATAAAGCTAGCTTATTGAAACGCGTTTTAAAAATCTAGCTTATAAGTTAGTTTGTCAAACAAAGCCTATATTGTACTAGTAAATTAATATAAAACAAACGCCTATATATTTTATTTTGCCTTTCATCCACCTCTAAAGTGAAGACTTTTTGTTGTGCCTTCAAAATAAGGACATTGGTCTTTGTACATATCATACCTTCCAAAAGAAAACTTTACTACGTACCATGCCTTTGAAATAATAGTTTGGTCAAAACAAGGACTTCCACAAAAGGGTCAGGAATTGAATCTTCTTGGTGACCTTAAAAAGACTCAAACCAAACGACCTACAGAGAGGAGGAGTCTTAAGACCTGACCTTTATTTATCGGTTTAGCTAACTAACCCATAACGGTCTTGTGTAGACGGTTTTGTGTTCATAATACAAACAAACTTAATCGCCTTCAAAACCACATTGGTGAGAGCATGTTATCATATGATGATATGATGCCATCGTCGTCCAGTAAAAATGGCTCGTTCCAAAAACTTTCCGCCAGTTCAAAAAACGATGGTGTAATCTTGGTTGAATCTACATCATCATGATTTGAGCCGGTCAACGACCAACATGGTGAGGGTTCAGTCGTTGAAGAAGATGATGGCAATTCAGATGATAACACTGTCAGTAGAATTGCAACTTCCTGTTGTTGTTCCAAGTTAAATTGGAATCCTGTAGGGTTGGGTTTGAGACTTCCAATTTGTTTATTTTCCAACACATGATGATGAGTTCCATCTTTTGGAATCCGATTTTTCAAATGTGTATGCCAATAATTTTTTATTTCATTATCACTTCTTCCCGGCAATTTTGCAGCCATAATTGCCCACCTGCAGTTGATAAAACAACATAATTTTGTTTAGAGAAATTATAGAAAATCTGTTGGTAAATATCGTTTGTTTGATAGAGCTAGCTTACTTGTTGCCAAGCTTGTTATGTAAATCCACAATCACATCTTCTTCTTCTTGTGTAAAATTCCCACGTTTCATGTTAGGGCGCAAATAATTCATCCAACGCAGCCTACAACTTTTCCCACATCGAGATAAACCTTAACGAAGAAAACTAAAGATCGTTAATATATAATTAAGTGTATAAATTAATAAATCCATTTCGAACTTAATTATCAAGATTTCGATTGAATACCAGCGAGAGTGGGAAGTTGACGCCAGTTACGGTGGCCGTATTTTTCGACGAAGGCTCTTAACTTGTTGTCTTCCTCTTCGCTCCATGCACCTTTCTTGGTTCCATCTTTGTCGAAACGTGGTGCCCGAACCATCTTCAATTCTTCTTTAATTCTCTGTATGTAATATGACGATGAAGTAATGAGATTCTGGATACTATCAGTCTTATATACCTACAGACCAAGACGTGTTTTATGGAAAATTTATTAATAAAAGAAGACCATAAAAACTTTTTTTTGGGGGGGTTTAATGGCATTTGTTATCAAGTGAAGTACAGTCTACCTTTTCACACTGGATTGAGTGTCACGTCTGCTCTTTCCTCCACCTCTATCTTTTCATAAATTATTATTAATATTATATATACGTACGTATCCATATATGATTGGTAGCTTTCTGTCTAGGTCAAGGTGACAAACACCTGCCACGTATACCCACATGCTTTATTTACTATTGATAAATATAAAATAATATATCCATCACAATATTAAGTGTTCTTTTGATTTACATCAATGAAATGAAGGGGGCGTTTGGTTCGCTAGATTCCGGCCGCCGGAATCTGGTGGAATTGGAATGGTCAATTTCATTGACCAAATTCTGTCATGCTGTTTGGTTGCCAAGGGAATGAAATTGAATTTCATGAAATCCTTAGATTAAGGAATTGGTCATTCCATTTGAAAATGGATGGAATTGAATTCCATTCCATCATGTTTTTTCAAAAAGACAAAAATACCCTCCAAACCTTTTCTAACAAAATTAAAACCCATCAGATGTGGATTTGGTTTCCTCTTTCTCCCCTCTCTCTCCTCTATCTCTCTCCTCTCTCTCCTCTCTCTTTCCTCTCTCCTCTCTCTCCTCTCCTCTCTCCTCTCTCTCCTCTCTCTCTCCTCTCTCTCTCTCCTCTTTACTCTCTCTCCTCTCTCTCTCCTCTCCTCTCTCCTCTCCTCTCTCTCCTCTCCTATCTCTCTCCTCTCTCTCTCTCCTCTTTCTTCTCTCTCATCTCTCTTTTTCCTCTCTCTCCTCTCTCTCCTCTCTTCTCTCCTCTTCTCCCTCTCTCTCCTCTCTCTCTCCTCTCTCTCTCTCTCCTCTCCTCTCTCTCTTTCCTCTCCTCTCTCTCTCTCCTCTCTCTCTCTCTCGGCATTTAAAAAAAATAAATAAATAAATAAAAATAAAAGAAAGGATATTTTTGTCATTTTTCAAAATTCCATTTCAATTCCTTTGTAAATCAAACAGACATATTCCAATTCATTTGACTGATTCCATTCCATTCCTATCTACCAAACAGTTGGTCAAACCTGAAAACATTTCATTCTAATTCCTTCCGGATTCCAATTCCATTGACAGATTCCATTCCATCAGAAATCATTCTGCGAACCAAACGCCCCCTTGGATTTTAAATTCATTCCAATCATGCATTTGGTTTGCAGGATTGTACGGATTTGAAATCCTAAGATTTCTTAGAATCCCTCAAAAATAAAATTTGAAATCCCACGGGGTGGATTTCAAGAGTTTTCGTATGATTTATATATAATAACGTTTAAAATATGTTAAAAACATATGTTTTCTAATAATCAATTAAATAAAATGTAATTTAATTATTTTTATGATTCTGTATAATCTTTTAATGATTTTTTATAAATAATGGAATTCAAATCCATTCCAAATCCTATGAAACAAGCACACAAAATGATTTCAAATCTTCCTCAATCCAAATCCCTCCAAATCCAAATTCCTACATGAAATCCAATCCAATCCATTACATTCCATTCATGCAAACCAAACAGATCCTAAAGGAAATTGACTCAAATAGCCAAAAAAAAAAACTCTTCCAAAATTGATATCTTAGCCATCCTTCTCACGATTTTGCACATTTGCTACTACCTCCGCAATGACTAGGTCCGCACGGACCTGGGTTAAAAATGTAATTTTTTAAAAGATTCCGGCACACTTCCGCAATGACACCTACCGCAGTGCCACGTGTCATCACCAGATGAAACCCTAGCTGTGAGTTATCAGTTTCTACGGCAGGTCCGCAATTACGGATTCACAATATTGCGGAAGTGGGTCCGCAATTTTTTATCAAGAAATCGATTTCCATGTTTGAAGGCAATTATTTCTTGCGGTTGTGCACTGCATTTTTCCATGATAATTATGAATTGTACAACGCAGATGAATAATTTCAATGTGTTTGTACAATTTGATTCCATCAAAATTTGTATAAAAAGACCAACAATGAATGTTGAAGACCACCAAGTTTTCAACCAGCTATTTCTCTCGTTTTTCTTCCCTTTTTTTGTTCTGTGTTTGTTTTTTTCAAAATGAGCTCTACGCCTGATAGAATTAAGTTACATATTTGTGGTGGGGGTTCGTGGTAGCAAATTAATCAAGAGTGAGCGTATTTTTTGATCAACCGATCCTCCGCATCATGGTGCCATCAAAAATTTCACATTTCTTAGATTTATTAGATTTGTTGCTAAAATATCGGTATTAAACCCGAAACTCCCGACGGATGGCCAGTGGCCCAAAGAAACGAAATAATCGGTTACATTTTTCAAACTTACATTTTTGTTGGGAAATTCAGAATTTCACAAGTACAGTTAATGCTGCTAGAAAAATTTGGTTAATACTTCAGAGGTTAATACTGCTGATATAACTTAATGCTGCTCATCAAGATTAATACTGCTAGAGGAGATTACTACTGCTAAGCAATTTTAGTACTGCTAGTAGTTAGTACTGCTGAATGTTAATACTGCTTAGAGTATTAATGCTGCTGAAGACTTAGTGTTGCTTATGAGATAATCAATATTCGTGCAGATCAAGTTTGAAGATTAAGGAAAGCTTGAAGATAAAGATAGAAGATTATTTTGAAGATCTTTTATTATTTGTAATTATCTTTTATCTTCAGTATATATAGAATTGGTCAGAATAGTTTAGAGTTAACTTTAGAATTCTGAATTTTTGTTTTGATAGAGAGAATCAACCTCAAGGTTTGTAATCCTAATTCTAGAGAAGTAGAATTCGTATTGGTGAGCATGTTCATCAATATTGAGGTTGTGTGTTGAATCTTGTAACTTTATAATCATTCAATAAAGTTTGCAAGTTCATATTCTGATTTACTGTATTCCATTAATTATTGAATATCAAAGTGTTATTCCGCAAACTCCTTTGATATTGTTTCTGAGTGTTTATTCTTGTTTAGAATTAAGATCCTGACAAGTGGTATCAGAGCAAGTACTCTCAGAAATCTCATTCCTCATGGAAAACACAGCTGAATCAAACAGTACTCTGGTCTCAAAGGTTCCAATGCTCAGACCCAATGAATTTGACATGTGGAATATCATAATCAAGCAATACATTCTCCTCACAGATTACTCTATGTGGGACATCATTGAGAATGGCCCATCTGATACAGGAAAGATTGGTGAAGATGGCAAAAGAACCCCTCCAAAGACGGATGCAGACAGAAAGACAAGGCAGACCGAGATGAAAACCTTGAGCACACTGCTCTTGGCCATTCCAAATGAATATCAGCACCAATTCTACAATTGTACTGATGCACAGATGCTCTGGAATGCTCTAGAGAAGAGATTCTCTAGTACCAAAAGTACCAAAAGAAATCAAAAGGCAATCTTGAAGCAACAGTATGAAAACTTCATGTCAACTAAGAATGAGTCCATGACTCAAACTTTTGACAGGTTTAACAAACTGATTGGTGAACTAGCTACTATGGGAGTACAGATTGATCAAGATGATGTAAATAGAAAGTTCTTAAAGTCCCTTGGAGATGAATGGACCATGTACACTGTTTCATTCAGACAGAATGATCAGTTGGAAGAGAAAGAACTTGATGATCTGTACAATGATCTTAGAATATTTGAAGTTGAGGTGGAGGCAAAGAAGAAGCCTTCTAGATATATTCATAATGCTGCATTCCTATCAGCATCAATTGATTCTACTGCTAACCCTGAATCAGTTAATGCTGCTAATGGAGCAAATCAAGATAAAGGCACTGATTCTGTGTTTGAAGCCTTTCTTGCCAGTCATGGAAATTCCTCTCTGATTAATGATGATTTAGAACAACTTCATCCTGATGATTTGGAAGAGATGGATATTAAATGGCAGATGGCCATGCTTTCCATGAGGGTGAAGAAGTTTATAAAGAGGACTGGGAGGAACAACTTATCCCAAAGAAGAGAAGATGGAGCAGGGTTTGATAAATCAAAGGTGGAGTGCTACAAATGCCATTTGAAGGGACACTTTGCAAGGGAATGCAGAAGTGGAGTGTCTCACAACAACAACCACCAACAAGCACAGTCTGGAAACCTCCATCATAACAGAAACTCTGCTCAACCCTTGTTTCTCAACAAGGAATGGGGTTTGACTGGAGTGATCAAGCAGAATAGGCTATCCAAAATCAAGCTCTTATGGCTGAAGTTTCTGATCTCCCATTTGAGGTAAGTTCTAATCTTTGTTCTAAAACTTGCATAGGCACTGTTAAAAGGTACAGGGATCACAACCAAAAGATGCAAAAGATGAGTGATGACCTTAACAGATTAGAAAATGATATCAAAGATTATGTGAGAATTGTTGAGAGGTTTGAGGAACAGATTAAAGGTTTTCAAGCCAATGAACTCCAACACTCATATGACACCAATTACTGGAAGTGGGAGAAAAAGGATCTAGAGCTTAAACTGACCAAATCTAAAAAGGAGAGTGAGAAATTGAGAGATGAACTAACCAAGGTCAAGCTTGATGTAGAAAAGTTTTCCAATGCTTCTAAAGCAATGGACTCTTTACTACAAACTCAGATTCATGATAAGCTGAGAAGAGGAATTAGGTACAATTCCACACCTCCTCCATATAACAACAATTACATCCCTCCTACTTCAGACTTGCTAGAAACCAAAGATAGGAAGGACTTGCATGAGGGAGCCACTGAGATAGATCCCTTAGATAAGGTAGTTGTTGAGGATAAAACTGAGAAAGAGGTTGGAAAGAGTAAGGAGAACAAGGTGAGTGGTGAGATTCCTGTAGAGAATAACATTATCACCAATGAGGACTGTGGAAGGGCTTGGATCAAATCCAAGGACATAGAGAAGACAGAGGGAAAGTCTGGTAAGGTCCATTACAAACATACCACAGTTGTGAATCCAGGTCCTTGCAAACAGTGTGCATGTAAGAAGAATAAGCCCCAAAAACATGATAAAAAGAGGGGAAATCAAAGAAACTGGAATAATCAGTGGGCACAAAAACAAGGGGTTGATCTGAGTAAAATCAATAAACCAAAACCTTGTTTTATCTGTGGCAAATTGCATCATCTTGCAAAATTATGTTATTTCAATCCTATGAACCAAAGGATGAATTTTCAAAGATCCATGAAAAAACCCTTTGGTTATAGGAAGGTTGAAAAGAACCATGTGGCTAAGAAAACTGTTAAATCTAAAAGCCACATGAAGAAAAAGTCTGTTAAAGAAAGTGTCAATATGTGGGTTCCTAAAAGCACAAAAACTGTTAGTACTGCTATCACAAATAGTACTGCTGACAATGATAGTGCTGCTAGAAGTAATACTATTGCTAACAATGTTAGTGCTGCTGACATTGTTAGTACTTCTTCAAAAGTTAGTACTGCTAAACCTGTTAGTACTGCTGCATCTATTAGTACTTCTAAGGTTAGTACTTCTTCTAGTGTTTGTGCTGCTAAGCCAATCATATTGACAAAGTACTCTAATAAAGAGTGCTCTGAGTTTAAAAACCTCATCAAAAAGGAATGTAAATACTTTGATGAGAATGGGAGACACAATACCACTTTGGCTTGGGTCCCCAATCAATAGTAATTGCTTAATCTTATGTGCAGGGCAACCAACAGCTCAAGGGGAAGAGCATCTGGCATGTAGATAGTGGTTGCTCTAGGCACATGACAGGGAACATGTCATGCCTCAAGAATTTCAAGAAAATTGATGGTGGACATGTTGCTTTTGGTAATACTCCAGATGGAGGTAAGATAAGTGGTAAGGGGGATGTAACCAAAGGTAAAATGACCTTTGAAGATGTATTCTATGTTCAGCAGTTAAGGTACAACCTGTTAAGTGTATCACAGGTTTGTGACAAACAACATAGTATATTATTTACAGATTCTGAATGTATTATCCTTGCTCCTGGATTCAAGGTAGTTGATGAAAAGATGATACTACTAAGAACTCCCAGAAAGGATAATGTTTATTGCTTAGATATGGAAAGTGTTTCAACTGATTCATCCCTAAACTGTCTTGTTTCAAAAGCTTCTTTGGATGAATCATCACTTTGGCATAGAAGGATGTGTCACATGAATTTTAAAACAACGAATAAACTTGTTAAAAACAACCTTGTAAGAGGTTTACCTTCCAAAGTCTTTTCATGTGATGATCATTGTGTTGCCTGTCTCAAAGGCAAACAACACAAAACTTCTCATAAGACCAAAGAGTTGAACACAATCTCAAATTCTCTTCAGTTGTTGCATATGGATCTGTTTGGTCCTACAAATGTTATGAGTATTGGTAAGAAATCATACTGCCTAGTTATTGTTGATGATTACTCTAAATTTACTTGGGTATATTTACTAAGGACTAAGGATGAGACAAGTGGACTGATCAAATCCTTTATTCTAAGAATTGAAAACCAAACTAATCAAAAGGTAAAAGTCATTAGGTCAGACAATGGTACTGAATTTAAAAATCATGACCTAAACACCTTTTACGAGGAAAAAGGAATTGAGAGGCAATACAGTGCTCCTAGGACTCCACAACAAAATGGTGTTGCTGAGAGAAGGAATAGGACACTGATTGAGGGTGCTAGATCTCTGTTGGCAGATTCAAAACTTCCAATTACTTTCTGGGCTGAAGCAGTTAATACTGCTTGCTATGTCCAAAACAGAGTTTTAGTAGTCAAGCCTAAAAACAATACACCTTATGAGCTTTTAAATAATAGAAAACCTTTTATAGGATTTTTCAAACCTTTTGGGTGTCCTTGTACCATTCTCAATACCAAAACTCACTTAGGAAAGTTTGATAGCAAGGCTGATGATGGTTTTCTTGTTGGTTACTCATCTCAGAGTAAGGCTTACAGAGTTTTTAATACTTCTTCTAGAATAATTGAGGAAAGTGACAATGTCAAGTGCAATGACAATACACCAAATCCTATTGGGTCTGGTCCTCAGTGGTTGTTTGACATTGATTCACTAACTAACTCTTTGGGTTTCAGTAATGATGATAATACAGGTTCATAAAATGGAGGATCAGGGGATGACCAAGTACACGTACAAGACATTATTCCTCAGTCTGTGATCTTTCCCATACCTATAATAGAGCCTGTTGAGGTCTGTGAAAAGGAGAATGCTACTGAACCAATTTAGAGTGAAGAAGAAACAAGAGATGAAGAGAATCATGTTCATGATGAGCCAGAAGCAGCTGATGAGATCCCCTCAGCTGACTTAAATGATTCCAATCTAGATGTGGGAATCAATGAAGAACCTAGGCATCAGACTAGAACTCAAAAGAATCTTCCTCCAGAGCTGTTCATAGGAGACATCTCTTCTCCTATGATAACAAGGAATCAAAGCAGACTTCAAGAGCTGCAGAATCAGCAACACACAGTACTCACTTGCTTTCTATCCCAGATTGTACCTAATATGGTATATGATGCAATGAAAGACTCCAGTTGGATAGAAGCTATGCAAGAAGAGTTACTACAGTTCAGGTTGCAAGAAGTTTGGGACTTGGTGGACCTTCCAAAAGGTCATAGAGCTATAGGCACCAAGTGGATTTTCAGGAACAAAAAGGATGAGAGAGGCATTGTGATAAGAAACAAAGCAAGACTGGTGGCACAAGGGTACACTCAAGAAGAAGGCATTGACTATGAAGAAGTGTTTGCTCCAGTGGCAAGGGTAGAAGCAATTAGGCTATTTCTAGCCTATGCATCATACATTAAGTTCAAGGTATACCAAATGGATGTGAAGAGTGCCTTTCTTTATGGTACAATTGATGAAGAAGTATATGTCTGTCAGCCTCCTGGATTTGAATATCCATCATATCCAGACAGAGTATACAAACTGAAGAAAGCACTGTATGGTCTTCATCAAGCCCCAAGAGCATGGTATGATACTCTGTCTACCTACCTCTTGGAGAATGGGTTTGAAAGAGGAATAATTGACAAGACCCTGTTCATTAAAAGAAGTAAGAAGGACATCCTATTGGTTTAGATTTATGTGGATGATATCATCTTTGGATCCACAAAAGATCAAATGTGTAGAGACTTTGAAAAGTTGATGCACAAGAGCTTTAAAATGAGTTCAATGGGTGAACTTACCTTCTTCCTTGGACTTCAAGTGAAACAAAAGAAAGATGGGATCTTCATAAGCCAATCAAAATATGTGAAAGACATCCTGGACAAGTATGGTCTAACAGACTCAAAGCCAGCAAGCACACCTATGGAGACTCATAAACAGATTACTGCTGATCTTTAGTGGGAGGATGTTGATGTCCATCTATACAGATCAATGATTGGATCTCTCATGTATCTCACAGCCTCAAGACCAGACATCATGTTTCCAGTGTGTTTGTGTGCCAGATTTCAAGTCAAGCCAAAGCAATCACATCTGCAAGCTGTTAAAAGGATTTTCAGATACTTAAGAGGGCAACCCAGATTAGGTCTTTGGTATCCGTATGAATCCAACTTTGACTTGATTGCTTATTCAGATAGTGACTTAGGTGGTGCTATCATGGACAGAAAGTCTACTTCAGGTGGATGTCAACTTTTGGGTGCAAGACTAGTATCTTGGCAGTGTAAGAAACAAACCACAGTGTCCTTATCAACAACAGAAGCTGAGTATATTGCTGCTGCAAGTTGCTGCTCTCAGGTTCTATGGATTCAGAATCAGATGTTGGACTATGGGGTAACCTTTCTTCACACTCCAATCTTCATTGACAATAGCAGTGCTATAAGCATTGTTAAAAATCCAGTCAAGCACTCCAAAACCAAGCACATTGAGATCAGGTATCACTTTATCAGAGATTGTAATGAAAAGAAGCTAATTCAAGTTGCTAAGGTTCATACTGACAACCAGTTTGCTGATCTATTCACTAAAGCTTTTGATGTGGATAGATTCACTTTCTTGGTCACAAGTGTGGGCATGATCAACTCTGAATGAGCTCATGTGTTAAAAAGTGTTTTCATACCTGTTATTGGTTTATTCTTTGGTGCTACTAACATCTTTCTCAAAAAATTCTTACTTTGCTCATAGTACCTTAAAGCTTCAAAAAGTGTAAGTATAGTTAATGCTGCCAGTGCAGTTTTAATACTGCCAGTGCTCAGTTAATACTGCTAGTTAAGTTAATACTACTAGTGGTTAATACTGCTCTCAGTTAATACTGCTAGTTAAGTTAATACTGCTAGTGGTTAATACTGCTCTCAGTTAATACTGCTCTCAGTTAATACTGCTCTCAGTTAATACTGCTCTCAGTTAATACTGCTAGTTGGTTAATACTGCTAGTGGTTAATACTGCTCTCAGTTAATACTACTAGTTAATTAATACTGCTAGGAGTTAATACTGCTTATGTCCCGAATCGTATAAATACCCTTTTTGCCCGCCCAAAAGTTCATAACGACTCTTTGCTTTCTATTCATTTGCTCTCTAACCCTTTTCTCTCAAAGCACCTAGTGATTTTCAGTCCAGAATATTCAAGCTCAATGGCGTCTATGGCATTTATTGACGAGCACAATGAAATTGCGATGCTACAAAAGCCAAAGCAAGCTGCAGGATTTCATCAGATAGTGGATTTTCTGAAGTCTAGCCATATCGCCTATGCTCTGACAGTGTCTCCATCAATCTATATCGAGCACCAACAACAATTTTGGGCTAATGCCACCATTGTTACTGCGAATGGTGTGCAAATGATCAAGACAAGGGTGTGTGGCAAACCCTTGACAGTTACTGAAGAGGTAATTCGCATTAGTCTACGTCTAGACGATGCCTCTGGTATCTCATCTATCTCTAATGATGAACTGTTTTCCACTCTTACAAGAATGGGGTATGGAGGCCCATTGGGTGTTTTCAAGTTCTCAAAAGCTAAGTTTTCACCCCCAATGGCGTTTCCTTGTCCATACCCTTATGTATTGTATTTACAAAAAGACTACTGGCTGGAGTGAGTTTAGCAATACCATTACTTATGCTTTGGTCTGCTTGGCCACTGCCAGAAAGTACAATTTTTCAAGAATGATTTTCAGTGATCTTGTATCAAACTTGGGAAGCAAAAAGAGTTTTTACATGTACCCCAGGTTTGTACAGGAAGTTATAACTCATGAATTGACGGATATGCCTCACTTTGATGAGGTATATGTACCAAAAATTCCCAAAGGTAAGGTCTTTTCAAACATGAAAAGATCTCCATTGGACTCGGAAGGAGTTGACACCCCATTGTTCTCTACAATGATGGTGGTGAACCACAATGAAGAAGGTATGGCAGCAGGGTCAAGGCCCTCATTAGACCATCCCACTGCT
Source organism: Arctium minus (assembly GCA_954870635.1). Classification (NCBI taxonomy): domain Eukaryota; kingdom Viridiplantae; phylum Streptophyta; class Magnoliopsida; order Asterales; family Asteraceae; genus Arctium; species Arctium minus. Next base: position 35,673,358 of record OX941084.1, read on the forward strand.
AGCCAATCCCAACCTTCCATCACCATATCAATCCCTCAGTCTCATGTTCAAAAGCCAACTTCTCCCATAACCCAAACTTACATAAGAAAAAAGGTAAAGAAGGTTCCTTCCCTTCTTGTACCTTCACCCTCTGAGCCTTTAAGCCCTCTAATAGAGAATTCTCCATTAGAGAATATCTACAGGGAAACCACAGGGGTGTCTCTCAACCTCAAGGAGGTGCTCAACAAGGAGATGTTTGAGCATATGGGTGCTAAGGCTGCCACTATTCCTGCTAGCACAGAGGAGGTCAGTGGTAACATAAATAAGACCTTCCCCATGGCAACTTTGAATGAGCAATCATTCAAAGGTCCCTGGTGCAAAGAACCCAAGGGGGTGGAGAGTGCTTCTGTTAGGCAGAAGGCTCCCACTACAAAAAGCTCCCATGATCCTTCAAAAGAGGGTAACACTTCTGGAGAAGCTGAGGACAGATATAACTATCAAGAATTGATGGATGTTATGGGTAACATAAACATGGATGTCATCAGGCAGGGGAAAGACATTGAAGAGCTGAAACTGGTCATTCTGTCTCAACAAGTACAGATTACCAAACTGAAGAAATTGGTGACAAGATTGGTACAGAAAAGGAGAAGAAAACAATTTGTGTTAAAGAAGAGGGAAAGTGCTCAAGATGCTTCCAACAAGGGGAGAATCAAGAGAATGAAACAGAGAAGGAAAGCAAATCTGAGATGGGATTTGATGTTCATGGGGAGAAAGAAGCAGAAATAGAGAAAGAAACAGAATTTGCTCAAGCAGCAGAAACTGTTAATGTTGCTGAGGTAAAAGAAGCAGTAGTAACAGGGCTTTCTGTTGAAGAATTGGAAATTGCAAAAACGTTGGTAAAAGCCAAGAATGACACTCCTAAGGCTTCTCAAAAGGCCAAGGGAGTAGTCATAGATGAAGGAGGCTTTCAAAAGAAGATAAAAGAAAGAAGTGAGGCAGGTTTGAAGGATACAAAAGGAAAAGGAAAGATGGTTAAACCTGAACAACCTTTAAAGAAGAAAAGTCAGATTGAGTTAGATGAAGAAGTGTCAAAAGAGCTTCAAGCTGAGATGGAAAAAGAGGAACTGCTACAATCTGAGAAGGATAGAGAGCTTGCACTGAATATGGCCAGAAAACTAAATGAAGAGTATCAGAAGAGCATAAAAACAGCAGCTCAGGACAAGAAAGTACCAGTCAAAAGAATGCCACTCAAAAAGCAGAAAAGACAACCTTCTAAGACCTTTTTGGCCAATAAGGAAAGGAGAAAAACGATAAATTTCCTGAAAGGTTCAACTGGTGTCAAAGGAGAGATGTTTACTAATATGGCATATAGTCAAGTAGAGGAGCTGTATAAGAAAGAAATGGCTAAGCTTCAAGGGGACTCCTCACAAAGGGAAGAGGCTGAAAGAAGGATGAAGGAGAGACATGATCTCAACATTCAGCAACCATTCCCTGAGGAAGTCACACCTACAAAAGAAAATAAGGAAGAGCCAGAGAATGTGGGTATATAAGCTAAATCTGCAAAGAGGGTAAAGACCATAGCTTCAAAGAAATTGTTCAAGAAACAAAGGGTTGAAGAAGCTGAAAAAGAGGCAGAACCTTCAGTTACACCTTCAGCAGAATCTGTGCAGAACCCAGAACAGTCCAATTAGCAATCTAATGTGCATCTTGAGCTTTATATGACTCTAACAGATGATGAACCAGTTCAAGCTAATCCCATTTCTATGAAAGCACCAGAAGTCATCTTTTGGGATATTCTGGAAGATCAAAGAAAGAAATACTTCAGGCTTAAGAGAGTGGGAGATATATATGAAGTGTACTCTACTTGGGGTAGACTCATCAGAAGTTGTTCAAGATCAGATTTAGAAGAGATGTTTAAAGTTGGATTGGGTCTATATGAAAAGGAGCTGCCAGGAGAAGGAATGAGCTTAATCATATTAGCCATGGAGTACTTGTGTATGATGTTTGATCCTAGCAAAGTTCAACATGTGATCAGAGATTTGCATCTACAGAATAAATTCCAAAGAATAGAAAACTGGATGATATTTGAAAGGTGTGGAGTCTATGCCATCACTGTAGACAGAGCTTATCATGAGTACTACTTGGTTGATAAAATCTATGATCACAGCAAGGGTAAACTGCAAGCAATGTTGAATGCCAAGCTTACATGTTCAAAAGATTCAGAAATGGCAAAGATTGTGGTAAGCAGAACAATAAATCAAAGTCTGGGTCTGGATCCGAATTTAGGCAACTAAGCTGCAGTGTTGAAAGCATCTTGAAGATAATTATTGAAGAACTTGACTTCTCTTCCTAAAAGTCAAGTTAGGGGGAGATTGTTGGGAAATTCAGAATTTCACAAGTGCAGTTAATGCTGCTAGAAAAATTTGGTTAATACTTCAGAGGTTAATACTGTTGAGTGATGTTAATGTTGCTGATATAACTTCTGAGGTTAATACTGCTAAGCAATTTTAGTACTGCTAGTAGTTAGTACTGCTGAATGTTAATACTACTCAGAGTATTAATGTTGCTGAAGACTTAGTGTTGCTTATGAGATAATCAATATTCGTGCAGATCAAGTTTGAAGATTAAGGAAAGCTTGAAGATAAAGATAGAAGATTATTTTGAAGATCTTTTATTAATTGTAATTATCTTTTATCTTCAGTATATATAGAATTAGTCAGAATAGTTTAGAGTTAACTTTAGAATTCTGAATTTTTGTTTTGATAGAGAGAATCAACCTCAAGGTTTGTAATCCTAATTCTAGAGAAGTAGAATTCGTATTGGTGAGCCTGTTAATCAATATTGAGATTGTGTGTTGAATCTTGTAACTTTATAATCATTCAATAAAGTTTGCAAGTTCTTATTCTGATTTACTGTGTTCCATTAATTATTGAATATCAAAGTGTTATTCCACAAACTCCTTTGATATTGTTTCTGAGTGTTTAATCCTGTTTAGAATTAAGATCCTGACAATTTTTCAACACTTGTATACTTTACTCAGGCATGCCCTTGTCCCTGTCTCCTATGATCCACCGATTCACTGAGTTCTTACCGTTGGGGTCCCTCTCTCTTAAAGCTCTATCAGACTTCTCCTTGCCGATTGAAGTGAAGAAATCCTTATACTATATGGTCTCAACGAGAAAAGCCCTTTCTATCTTCTTAGTTATTATTAAAGCGTAAAAAGGCACTTCAATCAAAGTCAAGTGGTAACGAGCAAGAAAACGGATCTTAGGGCTGAGTGGCAGCCTCGACCCGAGCGGAAGTGCGATGTGTCTGGAAACTCGAGATCGTAAATGGATTCGAGTACCATTTTGGTCACCACTTTCATGATCCTTTCTATAAGTAGAACTACTGTGAGTGGTCTAAACTTCGACCCTTATTTCTTTCTTCATATTATATTGTAAAATGGAGCAAAGCCCGTTCTTTCTCCCTATATTGATAGATCAAGGTCCCTCCTGCCGTCGTTTTAGTGAGTCATAGGGTTTCCCCTCAGCTCTGTCTTTTTGGTTCTTGAGAATGGTCGCCACCTCTTCCAGGACCGGAATGATTATCCCTGCCCGATGGGTCTACATCCATCCCTGAATGTCGTTAGGTACTGTTAACTTCCCCACTATTCTTATAACTGTCACATGTAATCCACGCAGGTGTGTCCGCACCCCCTAAGTGGACGAGAAAGAAAGGATTTCTTGGAGCTACCCCCTAGGTTCCAGACCCAAGAGTCAACTTTCCTGTATGAGCATAGGTTTGTCAGATATGTTCAGACAAAATGTGGTATTGACTCTTCTGTTGGTATCACTATAATGGCATACAAGTATTTTAGCCAACTTTATGAGTTAGGTGAGAGTCGCGATGTTTCGTCTTTCTTGGAATTTGCTTTCGATTCAAAAAATCTGCCAACACTTTATGTGTATGACGATATGTTGGTGTGCGGTGGAAGCAATGTTGGTGGTAGTTCGAACACCGACGACGATGTCTATGGTTCTGAGCAGAATCAAACTTCTTACGTGTCTCAGTTTGATTCTAAAAATGAACATGTATATGGGGTTACCTCCGATTTTGTTCTGAAACAGACATATGGTCTTTGTGACTATATTCCTGATTTTGTTCCGGAGATAGAGCAACGATTTTGTTATGGAGATAGAGCAAGCGGTAGAAGGATAAGGAGAACGAGAAGAAGAAGAAGAAAAAGAAAAAGAAGAAAAAGAAGAAGAAGAAGTTCATAAAGAAGATAATGAGTCTCATATTTACCACTTGGGTATATCTGATATTCATACTGAAGAAGAACCAACAACAGAAACTAGTCCCCTTAAATCATTTGGTATGATAATGATTTCTTTGATATGTCTCCTTCGCTTCAGAATATGAAGAACCCGTCATCACACAAAACTAACCCATATCTTAAAATACTAATGGAAGAGTAAAGTTGGGGGATGTATTCCCTTCAAAAGATTAAATGACATTGCTCTCGGGTTGAAGTTTCTTGAAGAGGATTTCGAGGTTAAAGTGCACATATCTTCAAAAATTAGATACGAGGCGAAATGTGTATATGATAACTATGATTAGCGTATCATGGCGACATTTGTCGAAGAAACCAAGATGTTCCATGTAAGAAAGTTGTATGACATACACAGTTGTTCAAAGACCCAAATGGATCCCAACCACCGTCAGGCCAACAAAATAGTATTAGGTCATTTAATTCTCCCTAAACTGCAGGATACTAGCAGAACACTCGTGGATCCGACATTGTGAACGACATGAAAGAGCATATGAAAATAAATATTTCATGCTGTCAAGCTTGGCGTGAGAACGCTTATGCACTAATGATGGTGTGTGGTTGCCCCGAGGAATCGTTTACCAAACTCCTTGGGTTTCTCTATGATTTGGAGCTTCGTACCCCTTGTGCCTTTACCTGAATTTAGACAGATGATACAGGACGTTTTGAGATGTATTTTGTTGCCTTTGGTTGTGAGGTACATATGATTTTCTTCTAACTTTTTCACCGCTGTGAACTTCTACTATAATTTTTTGTACTAATAGATATTATAGTTTTCTAATGTGTAAACCACCAAACTTTTCCAGATTCGGTCATTTCTGGGACACTTGCATCGGGTTCTTATAATAGACAGTGGTCATTTGAAAGGGCCTTACTTGGGCACAATGTTCTTAGTCGTTGCTAAGGATGCAAATAACCAAATTGCCCATCACTTTTGGAATGGGTAGTTCTAAGAGTGGGGAGGCGTGGACTTGGTTTTTGTCCATGTTGTAGCAATTAATCGGAGAAATGGAAGGGTTGGTATTCATATCCGACAGGGCTGTTTCAATAAACCAAGATATTACAACGATGTACCCAAGGTTCAAAATAGCGTGAGGCGTGGCGTGGCGGCGAGGTCAAGCCTCAAGCCTTACGAGATATGGCGAGGACGCGGCGTTTTTCAAGGCGTGAACTAAGGCGGCAAATTAATAATATTATTAATTTATTGTATGTGTATAAATATATGTTTTCTTTTTTTATTCAATGAATACAATTATATCCAATAATTTAAATTCATATATATATATATATATATATATGTGTGTGTGTGTGTGTGTATGTGTGTGTGTGTGTATTGATATCATATAAAGTCTAAATAATCTCAAAAAAGTCTAGAAAATAACAGGTGAATTCAATTCTAATTTCTAAAAGGTCTAAATAAAGTCAACTTAATTTAAGTTTTAACTTTTAACTTTCCATCCCCTAAGTTTTTATTTTTACCTTTAACCAATTTAAATTTTAAAACTTAAAAAAGTTACAAATTGTAAAAAAAAAAAAAAAAAAAAAAAAAAAAAAAAAATAGCGACGCCTTACAAAAAACGGACGCCATGGCGCGATATGGCGCACCTTGAGCCGCCATGGCGTGAGCCACGCCTTAACAAAACGTTATGGTTCATATCGTAACGGCGGAGACGCGTCTCACGCCATATCGCGCCATGGCGCGCCTTTTTGAACCCTGGGTGTACCCAATAGCCCATCATGGGATTTGTCGTCGCCATCTAATGCTGAACGTAAAAACCAGGGACAATAGGGTAAAGTATAAGAAGAAATTATTTTGGAAGAAGTGTAATGCGTACACGGTGAGAATGTCAGCTCTACAAGGCGCTCTTCCTCTCGGAGCTCCGCCTATGGCAAGGTTGGGCCGGAGAAATGCTCAAGGGCCCATTTCCCAAGAATGCATTACAACATAATGACTTCAAACAATGTCGATTTGGTGAATGCACTGTCTCGTTATGCTCACAACCTACCTATCGTGGCCCTTATGGATTACTTCTAATCATTTCAACAAGAATGTCTTCAATTCGTCGAACTAAAGGAGGTTATCATAGTCACACATCGCTATTCAAATTGACGTTTTTTTGTAGAATACTAACGTAACAAAAAAATCTGCAGAGAAAATGATGAATGCTCTCACCTCGCGAGCGGAAGGCATAGTTCAAAGGAGACAGATAAAATAGGCAACCTAGATTGTAGATGAAATTGGCAGTGGTTGGTATGAAGTTTCCGATTTCGTAGGAGCGCAAAAGTATTTTACAGCAATCATACTTGCTCTTGTATGAAATGTCAGCTCTCCGGTTTACCTTGCGTTCATACAATTGCCGTTGCAAAATATCTATGTTGTACAGATTCCAATCACCTGGCGGTTGGTTAGTTCACGTCGAATAATGTTTTGAGCAACATACGTAGAGCTCTTACATCTGGTTGTCCCTCCTAAAACATTGGTTGTTCCAGACTACCTACTTATGACCGTTAAACCACCGGAGATAAGGAGTCGGGTTGGTAGACCGAGTAAGCGTGATCATATCCCTTCTCGTGGTGAGGGTCCCATCTAGAGAAGATGTACTCGGTGTGGACAACCTGATATACTCAAGCAAACTGTCCATCTCCTGCACCAACAAATGTGGGAAGTCAAAAAGCATCTGGTAGCAAGGCCGTTCCTAGGGGAGGGCGGCACAGGCGCATGCCCAGGGCCCAAAAATATTAGGGGCCCAAATTTTTTCATCGGTATATAATAGTAGTATAAAAACTTAATATATTAAAGATACCCAAAAAGTTGTAGCCTATAATAAGAGTCAAAAAAAAATTAATAGATAACAAGGACCAAAAAATATATCAACTAATTACATTGAAGAACTAAATAAAAAAATAATTGGCCATTAGTTATATCCTATTGCTTTTGCCTCTTTAATTTTTCAAGGTTCAATGCTATTAGCTATTGCTATCTCTATCTGCTTGACTGTTTTCGTGCTTCAACAATTCAACGGATAATAAGTTTAAGCTCATGTGCTTGTTGTTGTTGTATGTTTTTGTCGATTACTTCCTCTCATAAGTTCTCTTTTTATATCAAAATGACACATATTTCTTATTATGAACTAAGAAAAATCTTACCTTTTAAAAAACTTACCAACCATAGTAGATTGTCAAACTCATATCTATATATTAGGACTTCAAAACTATCCTTGTTTTAGTACAATATACTCTTTGGTTGCTAATTACCTAATAAGGATTATATAAATCTTAAGTAATCCCTTATCTATACTAAAGAATAATAAGATTTTTTTTCCTTCTTGAATTATTAGCATTTCTTGTATTCGATTTTTTTACTAATGAAAAATATCTATTGAATTTTCTTGGAGGGCCCTGATTTATATGTGCTCAGGGCTCATAAAATGTCAGGAACGGGCCTGTCGGGTAGCCAACAACCCCAACCAATATCTACCCAAGAGAATTATGGAAGTTTTAGACATGATATTTTAGATCTGAACGTTGATCTTAAAGAGTAAACCATGTCTATAATGAATATTCTTGTAATCTACTAATATATCCTAGTTTTATATCCTTTCTTCCAACGAGTTGTGTAATTATTGTTAAACAACACAATAATGTAAACCACTTTATTCATGGGAAAAGTAAAACATGTATATGGAATCAGTAAAGCGAATCTGTAAGGCTTTTTCAAGCGAATCTGTAAGGTGAATCTATAAGGCTTTTTCAAGCAAATATGTAAGGCTTTTTCAGTACGTCCGTAATATATACGTCCGCAATGTTACATACGCAATATCTAAGTCCACAATATATCCACGTCCGCAATGGGTTTATTGACTATAAATACCATGTATCACTTACGATTTCAAGACACGTCGAAATAAAAGTTTACCATAAATCTCAGTTTGAAATGGCATCAAAAAGTCTTCATGTATGGAGCTTTAGGTCATTATCACTACCGCTTCGAACAAGTAATACCGAGTTGTATGGTTAGTATTTCATTTCCACTAACCCTAAATTGTGCTTTCCAAAGTTATATATTATCATTGCTAATATTTTTTGACGTTCGAATATCTACAGTTGTTCACCATGAAAGTCCACTATCAAGGGTATTTTACATCACCACCGGGTAGATGTAATGTTAATGGTCTGGAAATTTATGTTGACATATTGAATATGGACGATTTGTCCGTTACGACTCATTCACCAGATAATCAAAGAGGTGGGTTACGAAGAGATTTTTTTTTTTTTGAGAATTTATTTTAAAAGGCCAGATGCGGACTTAGATAGTGGACTACAACCACTTAATGTTGATGAAGACGTAATGAGTATACATGAATATGTAGATGGCCATATTGTTATTGAAGTATATGCCGAAAAAGTGGTCGTTAACAGCTTGACCTCTATATCACAGGAGCACGTAAGAAGACGGATGAAGTGCAGCAAAAACCAACCATCATGTAGTCATAGTTTGCCATTTAATTAAGAACCACATCTAGGATTGAACTAGGTAAGTTTATTTGCCAATCTTACGCAGAAAGGGTAATGGGGTCATAATCGCAAGGATATGAAACATCTTATTTCTAAGATGACCCTATTATAGCCTTCAACCTAAGATTGGCAAATACATGAAATCTGGTTGAATCCTTGTTAAGGAGATCATTCAACAATATATGAAGAAGGAACGGAGATGTGGTTAAATTAGTTGAAGATGGGGTTTTTATTCTACTTGTCTATGTAATTATAGTTGTTACGAGTTAAGATTTTAAGTCTATGTAATTAAAGTAATGTTGAAAACCTTTTGGTTTCACTTGTCTCTGTAAGTGGAGTTGTAACAAAACCATGATATTAAGCAGTGATGTAATAAATTGAAACCCTAAACAAATACAGTGGATAAAATAAATATGTATTATAAAGTAGAGTGCCTACAATTTTACAATAAAATGGTAATAAGGAATAAAAAGCTAGCTACTCTTCAGATTCATTACTCGACTTCATCGCTCAAAGAACATCCATCATATGATGACGCCAAGACATGCAGTCTGACGTTGTATCCACTTTACATGATGGAACATTTCCATCCACCAAATCGGAGATGAACTTAGACGCCCATGGACCACAATCTCTGGCGGTCCGCTCTGTTGTGGTACATTAGGTGCGTAACTCCAACTGAATGACCTCGCCATTTGTGCTCGAGAATGTTCCCCAAGTGCAGTAAAAAAAACCTAGGAAGAACTTCCCGGAAAGTCTCCATCATCTTGCTCAAAGCCGCCTCTAAGGTCGGGACCTGCATATTATTGTATACCGTCAAACTCATCGAGTCCATATTGAAATCCCCGAACACCCAATGCCTTGACTCGATGCATATTTAGGGGGGGGGTGTAAACCTTAAATGAGAAATGTTACAAACAAATTTTGAGCATCTAAATTTGTAATGACTTAAATTAAATAGGTGTAACATCGAATTCATACCCTTGTAACATGACTGAACAGTGGAAATCCCTCCCCACTCAAGTTAAAAAAGATACATATGATCATATGTGCTTAAGATTAAATGTTTCTTTTAAAAAAAATACATATATTTTAGATGGATTTTCGACGGAAATTTTAATATCCCTCAATATTCCATCGAAAAATTATTTAATTTTTACATAAATTTTTTATCTCGGTTATTAAAAATAAAATTTTAGACGGATTTTCGAGGGAATTGATCATATCCATCGATTATCTGTCGAAAAAGAAAAATTTATAAATACTTTTGAAATGATATTTTTTTAAAGGATTAACTTTCAGTTTTAGACAGATTTGGCCATATCCGTTGAAAATCTGTCGAAAAAGTAAATTTTATAAATTCTTTAAAATAATATTTTTTAAACGGATTAACTTTCAGTTTTAGATGGATTTTCAACGAATTTGGCCATATATTTTACTTAAAGGAAATTAATTAATATATGATGTCGAAGATCTGTCGATGAACTACACCTATCAAAAATGCACCCCACTTAGGTTTACCAAAGAAATTGTCATTCTCTGCTTGACCAGATTCTCTGTATTACCCGATTCTCCATCGCCTTTCCATTGCCACCATCACCTAACCACCCTTGCTTCATCGACCACTTCACTGTCTTCGTTGAGCTCCACGGATACATCGATTTCCCATATCTCTCTCCCTCTCTCTCTCTCTCTTTCTCCCTCTCTATCTCTCGTTCCTCGGCTTTGAACTATCAGGAACCATTCCCCCCCCCCCTTATCTCTCTCTCTCTCTCTCTCTCTCTTCTCTAAAAAGTGTTTTGGTTCTTGTGAAGAAACCCTTATTCACCTTTCTCCTAGATCCCTCTCTATTCCTACAGGCAAATTCATCTTTCTCCCAAATCCTCCTTTGTCTTGATTTCAGCTTCTAATCAATTGGTTTTAACTGCTTTTGAATCTATTTCAATCTTGAAATTGCATTGTCGAGTCCAATACATGGAGTGCGAAAAAGGATTTTAGAATGGCGACCGTGTAAATGGTGGCTTCAAAGACATTTGACTGGTTAGTTTGATTTTCAAGCTCTTATTTGATTTCTCATTGTTCGAAGTCTGGAACTTACTTCTATAAAATGTTTTCTTGAATATTTATGATTGAACAACTACATAGTTTTTTGTTCTACATCATTCTCAAACATTAAGCTTTGTCAATTAGAGCTTGATATTTTTGAAGATGTAATCTTTATTAATCTACCTTACTTTATTTTTCCATAGACTTGGCATTTGTAGTACAACCAATTGAATGGAGACATAGTTTTTGGCATGCTGTAACACCCTCAAATTTGGAAAGAGCGACTAATTTAAAACTTTCAATAATACCTCAAAGAAAGATAAAATCTCTTATGAAAAGTTCACACTAGAAATACAATTCTAGATTTAACCATCGCCAAAATCAATGAAGTCTTACATAAATACTAAGGCTATGTTTGGCAAAAAAAAAAACTAGCTTATAAGCTAGCTTTTTTTCCTGGTACATGTTTGGATGACCATAAGCTAGCTTATTGAAAAGTTACTCAAAGTAGCGTTTTGAAAAGCTAGCTTATCAGCTACTAGCTAGCTTATAAGCTAGTTTGCCAAACAATGCCTAATTAAAGTCGGGTGTTACTAAGACCCAATGACAATCGCTACATCCAAATTAAATGCGGAAGATTTCACCAAGCTATTCACTTCTTCGAGCACACATCTAGCACTCATCTCTTCACAGTGTCGCTAGAACTAATCTCGAAATGGAACCTGATGCACATGCCGACAAATAAAAAGGTTAGGCTAACGCCTAGTGAGTTCAAGGGTTTTTATCATGATTATAAAATTGTTAAACGAAAATGATGCAACTTAAATCATGACCCTTCAAAATAAATTACTTTAAATGTAAGAATGACCCGTTTTCCAATAATACGCATTTTATAAATGAACGTCTCAACGCCAAAACATCCTTTCATGAAGTAATGCAACCCAACACTTACTCAAAACGTGAATAATGGTAAATGCTCAAATGTTGAAATTTGAATAAACCTTTATAAACCAAACGACCGAAATAGACGTAAACTCAAGCCTCTAATAGTATAACATATGGAGAATACCCCAAACTCAAAACGTCACCGAAAACATGGATAAGACTAAATACCCAACACAACACCTTTAGGTGACGGGGGAGACCCGAATTCCATGGCTAGTGGCAGAACAGAAAAGTAGGCCACATTCCAAGTTATTGAGCTCGCCATACTAGGACCCATGGCCACGAGCTCACTGACTCGTACTAAGATGTGGATGAGGGCACCCAAGGATCCTAATCATGCTCATTCACTAGGATAACATTTACGGTCCATGGCTAGTATCCGGCTCCACATAACCGTACCAAGTTTCCTCCTAGGACCCAATGTCTCAATTAGCTACAAATGGGAAGTAACTATCCTACAAAAACAGACTCAACAATTATATCACGGGGCCAATGACAGATGCTTGACTCCACGAGCCCGCACCATAAGGCCCTCTCGATGACCCCATGATTAATCTTGGTCCCATCATAGAAACAATAGCCCTTTTTAAAATATTAAAGACCGACTCATATGCCTATGGATCCATTACATTACAGTCTATAACACTACACGAATCCAATTAAATGACCAAAGCACTCAAAACATGGTAAGCTGGGCCGGGACAGCGGCGGATTAGTGGGCTACCCGTGGATGCTCGATACCGTCGGGGAGGTGTGCGTGCGTGTGTGTGTGTGTTCATGGTAGTCGTTCGTTGGTTCGATGCCGCTATGCCTTCCAAAAAAAAGCACTCAAAACATGTAATTCTCAAATGACACGAAATAAACGTCATCATTCGCAAAACTCCACAACGGGCTATTAAACCGGACAAATGTCCTCAAGACTCATCTTAGTCAAAACCGAGCCAAAGGCTCAACAATTTACTTAAATCTCCAATGAAAGCCAGTGTAAACATGTTTGACCAACGGTTATGCAAACACAACGACCACAAGTATGATTAACTCAAAACTCATCATTGGTTGAGGAAAACCATTTTCCAAATGAACTCATACCCTTATATTTCCAAAATGCCTCATAACACCATAAAAAGCATTTTCCAAATGGTTTATAAGATCAAATGCATCAAAATGACATTTACATCAAATGAACTCCATTTATATATAAAATCAATAAGGAAACATATCAACATGATTTATTTACCAAAATGTCCAAAAATCCCAAATGTAGGTAGTTCACAAAATTTATAAAACCAAATAATTCAAATGAGTAAAACTCTTCAAATATCCCAATTTTTAATAAAATTCATGTAAACACATAAACACTTTTAAATGGATATTTTTGGCATGTACAACGTTTTCACAAATCAACTTGAACTCACCTTGCTAGATTTAGGTTAAATCTAGATTTTACCCCACTTAAAGCTTCCTTGAAGAAACTTGAATCTTCAAAGCCAAAACTTCCAAAACCTAGATCCATAAATTTCCAACCAAATAAAATTGTTCCCAAACATTATACATGAAGATCTCAACTTATACCAAAGCCCTAATTTCCAATAGATGAAGAAAAGGGAAGATTACCTTTGCCATAGTTGAATCTATCAACATTACTCTCCTAGATCCCCAAAATAACCACAAGCTCCCCAAATCTTCAAAATGATGAAAAGGGTTGGATGAAACCCTAGAAAGTTGGGTAAAGAAGATGAATACGGAAGGTTTATGGTTCATGTTCCCAACTTGCTAGATGAAGGGGAATCACATGGTTTTAGGAGGGAAAACCCCCAAAAATGAGTTAGGGTTCGATTTGGAGGTTGGGGGTTGATTTGGGAGAAAATTGGGGAGAAAAATTAGGTTTAGGGTGAAAAATGGGGTTTAGGGCCAGATTTTCCCGTTTTATTGCACACAGTGGCTCCGCGCGGGGAACACTGTCCGCCCGATTTTCTTCATTTTCTTTCCCGCTCACTATTTTGGACATAACTTCTTCGTTTTAGCTCCGATTTTGCTCCGAAAAGAACCGTTGGACTCGTAATTGAACCCTTCATGCAACAAGACTATAAAATCTAGGACTCAAGTCCAGAATACTAATTCATCTTTTTCTCTAAGACACCCATTTCTGTATTAACTTGAAATTATACCTTCCTAAAAATCAGGGTGTTACACATGCCACTAACTATATTGAAAGTAAGACTATTAGGTTTCCTTTTGCAGTTATTATTAATGCAAATGGTAGTGTTTCACCTACGATTGCTGGAAAAATATCGATTGAGGTCTAGGATTTTTGGTTAAGCCACATCTTTGAATTTCCTTTTAATGCAGACCATCAGGGACCATTAGGCATTTATTCGATTATGTAAGTATAAACCATGTCCCTATCATGGATTACCGGTTGTTTTGTAATTTATTCGGTTATGTAAGTAAAAGACATATCCATGTCATGGATTACCGGTTGTCTTCTAATTTATGTAGGGCTTGGAAATCAAGGGTCCCTCATATTGAATCTCTTTTGCTTATTAACAAATGTGTGTTTTGGTATGGCTCCATTGTCATTATAGAACTTCTTTTGTTTATTACCAAGTGTTAGAAACCCCATCCAACCTAATTGAATCGTTATCAGCAAAAAGTTGGGTTGGGTCAATCTAGAACACTATACTAATGACTCAATGGTTCAACTGCTACATGGTAAACCGAAGAGTTGCCTCTATAGTTCTTCCATGGAAAGTGTAAAAAGATGACCACAATTTCTCTTCTTCTCTCTATTTTGATACGTTTTTCGTTTGTTGTTTGGTTTAACACTTAAGTTTGTGCAAGGAAATTACTCGTCTACGACTCTTTGTGATTTGTATATCAATTTAAATGTTCCCTTGTTTTGGTATTTTGAAGTTTGAAAAACGAAAACAATGAGATTTGTATATTATATAACAGTTTACCCACAAATAATTAGATTGACCCCCTTAAGAGATAAAGAGCAATTCATTATTTTAATAACCCTTCCATATGCAGTTGTGATTTGTGTATGTTATATATATACATGTTCGCTTGAACCCAGGTAGTTTTTTATCTGCTTGAACTCAAGTAATTTTCTGTTTGTTTGTCCAGATCTAGGTGCTCCAGAAATCGTCGACCACCATCGTAATAGTCTCCATCGACCACTATATCTCCATCCCTGCCTTTTAATCCTATCTCTTAGACCACCAGATCTATGTCCCCACCTTTCGATCCTATCTCTCGCTGCTGCCTGAGGTAATTATCTATGTCCCTGACTTTCCTTGTATGATTTATATATTTGAATGCATATTTGTGACTTCTTATATGTTATGGGTTAAAGTTAAATTGTATAAAGTTTTAATGTAAATGATTGGTCAAATTCCAGCTTACTTTTCTATTGTATGTTGGATCATGGACCAATTATCATGTTTAATACAATTTTTCCATCTTTTTCTTTAAGGATTATCTATGATCTTTCTCTTGGTATCTGATTATGGTAATTAAATCAACCAAGGGTTTACTATTTATTTGCTTGTTGTTTAACTGACATACTTATTTTTGTGCTTATATTGATTGCTCTCTTGATCACACTCTTGTTTGTATATGTAACAAAGTTTAGATTTTGAGGTTTATATTCTAGTAGTTTGGATTGCCAATTTTTGGACAAACATTAGGCTTGTTTTAAATAGTAAACCACTCTATTTTGTTCTAAATGCTTGGTTTGACTTTCAAATACTCAAATCATTGCACATAGGGCATTTAAGCGTACAAACAGAACTATACTAGTTCTTAATGCATGATTTGACTTTCAAATAATCGAATCATTTCACTTTGGACTTTCAAGAGTACAAACATCACTTTATTTGTTCTAAATGCATGTTTTGACTTTCATATAGTTAAATCATTGCACTTAAGGTTTTCAAGCGCACAAGCACCATTTTACTCTACTTGTTCTAAATACATCGTTTGACTTTCAAATAGTCAAACCATTGCACTTAGGGATTTGAAGCGCACAAACACTACTCTACTTGTTCTAAATGCATGGTTTGACTTTCAAATATTCAAACCATTGCACTTAGAGCTTTGAAGTGCACAAACACCAGTCTAATTGTTCTAAATGCATGGTTTGACTTTCAAATAGTCCAACCATTGCACTTAGGGCTTTTAAGTGCACAAACACAACCTGACTTGTTCTAAATGCATGGTTTGACTTTCAAATGGTCAAACCATTGCACTTAGGGCTTTCGAGTGCATAATATAAGTCTGAATAGTTTGTGGTTTAGTTATGTATTTTTTATGGTGGTTTATATTTATTGTGTTGTAAAATGATGATCATGAACCTTCTTTTATCTGATTAATATGTTTATTTGATGGTTGTTTATATCTATCATGTTGTAAATGATGATCATTAACCTTCTTTTATATGATTTATATGTTTTATTTTATTGTTGTTTATATTTGTCGTGTTGTAAAAATATGTTCTTAATTAAGAATTTTTTTCTAGGACGATATGATTAGGGGTAGACGTGATTCTTCGAGGTTTTCGTTTGGTTTCGGTCGATCTTCAGGTGGTTTTGCTCCATCATACAATGTGGCAGAAACTATTCGGACTCCAGAGGCTGTAGGTCTGGAGGATATGGTCCTAGAGTCAGATACATTTGATGTTAGTGGACAGAGAGACAATTTAGAGCCGGAGACTCCTGCTCATCCCTCACAGAGGAGAGTTGTCAGTTTGCTTCTAGAAAATATTAAGGAGTATGTATATATCTTGTAAATGTAATATAAGTTTACTTAAATTATTGATATTAATATTTGTTATGTTATATCAATCTCATTGTAGGTTTGAGGATGTTTCGGTCAGAAACGAAATCATTGGGACATTGAAAAACATGTTCAATGGGCCATGGACTACTTGGAAGGGAGTTCCTCTTGAGGCCTGCCATGCGATGCAGGTTAGCTTTATGGTTTGTACTTACTCTTATATGTAACTTCTTAAATCAAATACTTGTTGTGATGTTGAAACTAACACATTTAAATGATATATTTCTAGACCCATTATCAATTGGACCCCATTATCGACAGGGCAATCTGAGCTGCTTGGAAGAATGTCTTAAATAAGTTGTTCCCTAATGTCGTGCGTACGACATGGAAAGCGGTGGAGGCTATGACAAAAAATAGGACACCCCTAATTGATGGTACAAACCTTAGTGTGTTGAGGGCATACGGTCTTTCATGGATCCAGGATGAGCACTAGATACAGATGGTACAGGCAAAATGAATATCATTTACTTACAAAATTATATCCACGTTGATTTAGTTACATATTATGCAAATTAGTTACTAACTCATTTGTGTTGTATTCACTGACAAGTGTTGGAACACATCTACTTGAAAAAATAAGTCTTTATTTGGCCAACGCAATAGAAACATCCAGCACCAGGGTTCCATATGAAAGCATATTGGTGGCTTTATTAGCATTGCGCAACATAGACATAGAATGGTAAGACACACACACATATATATATTTACATATACATAATGTTTTCAGATTTATTGCAATACCTTATCAACCCTATTGTTTGTTGTAGGAAAAGAGAGAAAAACGCCAACTGTCTGCGATGGAGTAATTTAAACTGACCCATGCGAAAAAAGGATCGGACGGTGCATTGAGGGAGTTGGTTAGTCCTAAGGAGACTCGTACGCTGGTAAGTTATATATTTAATTGTTAGGCAAATGTTATGTTAGTTTAATCTACTTTGAGTTGCCAATTGTTGGGCAAACATTTGAATTGTTTAATATTAGGCCTAAGTTAGTCATAATGTACTTTAACGGGTCTTATCGTACATTAATGGGTGATATTAGTCATAAGTGAGTCATAATGTACATTAATGGGTCTTGTCGGACCTTAATGGATCATATTAGGCTTAATTGAGTCGTAATGTACCTTAACGGGTCTTGTCTAACCTTAATGGATCATAGTAGGCCTAAGTGAGTCATAATATACCTTAAGGGGTTTTTTCTGACCTTAATGGATCATATTAGGCCTAACAGAGTCATAATGTACCTTAACGGGTCTTCTCGGACTTAATGGGTCATATTATGCCTAATAGAGTCATAATGGACCTTAATAGATCTTATTGGACTTTAACGGGTCATAATAGGCATAACTGAGTCATAAACTCATAATGGACCTTAATGGGTCTTGTTGAACCTTAACGGGTCATATTAGGCATAATTAAGTCATAATGGACCTTAATGGGTCTTGTTGGACCTTAACGGGTCTTGTTGGACCCTAACGGGTCATATTAGGCATAATTGAGTCATAATGGACTTTAACGGATCAAAATGTGGTTATAAATCTTTAACATAATTTGGGTTGTCGATTGTTGGGCAAAAGTTAGACTATGTTTATTGTGGATATTTTCAATTTACAGGCGTCATGCTGCTGATTTTTATTCTTATCATGTTTTGAAATTGTAGTCTAATTATCATCACGTGGTCGTCCAAAAGTATGGGGAGGACACAACTTCTTAGCCACAGTTAGTGGGCATTGATCTGTGGATGGAAGTTGCCGGAGGAGTGAAGAAGGAGAGGATCTATGGGTTCGGTGCATCACCCAATCCATAATACGTGATGACCGGTACCCCCAGTTTCAGCTCCAGCATATATCCTCTGAGCATAGGACTTCTAATGAGGTAAACATTGATGCATTTATTCTTTTATGAACTTATATTATGTTTAATTGATACTAACTATTTATGTTGAATAAATTAAGGTAAGACGTCTGAAGGGGGAGCTTAAAAAGAGACATGAGCAGATTGCGGAGCAATAACGGACGTTTAAGCAGCAGATAGATCAGCAGGTTGAAGAATGTTAGGAAATTCAGAATTTCACAAGTACGGTTAATGTTGCTAGAAGAACTTGGTTAATACAGTTGAAGTTAATGCTGCTGAACAATATTAATGCTGCTCTTCGAGATTAATACTGCTGGAAGAAGTTACTACTGCTATGCAAATTTAGTACTGCTAGTAGTTAGTACTGCTGGAGTTAGTACTGCTAAAGAGTTAATGTTGCTGGATCAACTTAATACTGCTCATGAAGAGTTAATGCTGCTTATGAGATATTGAAGACAGCTGGATTATTTGAAGATAATTATGGAAGACTTGAAGATAACTATAGAAGGATACATAGAAGATCTTTTATTTATTGAAATTATCTTTTATCTTCAAGTATATATATGAATAGAATAGTTTGCATAGAAAATAGATTTTGTCATTCTGAGTTTTTAGCTTTCATAGAGAGAATCAACCTCAAGGTTAGAACCCTAATTCTAGAGAAGTAGAATTCGTATTGGTGAGTCTGTTCATCAATATTGAGGTTGTGTGTAAAAGCTTGTGACTTTCAATCATTCAATAAGAGTTTGCAAGTTTTGATTCTGATTCACTGTTTTATTGTTTTTCTGAATATTAAAGTGCTATTCCGCAGCTTCTTTAATATTGTTTTCTAAGTGTGTGTTCTTGTTAAGAATTAAGATCCTGACAAAGAACAAATGAGAAGAATGATGGAGCAGGTCGCTAGATTCACCGGTGCCCCAATCGGCTTTACCCTAGCCCCACCCCCTGATTAATGAAGACATATTCCTCTATTTACTAATATTTGTAGTTATGTGTGGATAAATTTAGATTACTCTATTTGTAGTTTTATATTACTCGTGTTTGGGAAGATTCAGCTTAATCTATAACAGGGGAACATGAAATTTTAATTTTTTTTAAATGATTGACATTTTCGACCAATTTACCATCACAAATCTCATGAAAAAGCCCATGCAAATCCATCGAAAAAGCCACAAATGGTTTGACCCAGATTCCGTCAAAAATACCTCGATAGATAAACTCCGTTGAAAATCTGTCAAAGAATAATGTCGTTGCAATTCCGTTTGAAAATAGATGTCATCAAAAATCTGTCGAAAAATAGGGCCATCGAAAATACGTCGAAAGTTTCCATCCGCCAAAAATCCCTCGAAGTTGTAACTTGAAATTCCGTCGATAATTATACGAAAGGGTTGTCGAAAATCCTTGAAATTTTCATGGGTTTTCGACATATCTGTTTTGTCGAAAATTCCGTCAAAAATCACTTGAAAACCCCTATTTTTTACGAACTTTTAACATACGAGATTTCCGTCTAAAATGATTTTCGACGGAAATTTCTGTCTAAAACATCCGTCTATTTTGTAGTGGTATATTAATTTTTATTCAATATTTCTGTTTTTGCATTTAGGGTTTTATATGATTTTAGTGTTTTTTAGTTCTTAGTTACTTCATAACTGATTATTATATCTACTTTTACAAAACTGATATCGGTGATGTTACAAATTCAAATGTTATTCTAGATTCTTAGCAAATCATACGAACTCTCTACAATCCACGTCCACTTTGAGGTTGAATAGCAACATGTCAAATATTTTAACTCGCCTTTTTCTACGGAAAAATCCGTCGGAAATCCGAGAAAAAGGCTTATCAGCGGCGGATTTTCGGCAGATTCAATTGTCGCAAGATGCCCCGCCGCAAATGACATTTCTGGCAAAAACCCGTTGAAAATTAATTTTAATTTTAATTTTAATTTAATTCTGAATCTTAATATAACCTAAAATTTTAATATAATTATGAGAAGTTTAATATAATTTTGTTATTTAATATAATTTTCAATTTTAGAAATCAATTTAATTTAATTTTGAATTTTAATATAATTAATTTTCTATGTATTTTCGACGGAAAGTAATTTTTTTTAAATTCATTAATTTCCGTTAAAAATCCGTCAAAAATTAATTTTAATTTATTAAATTTTAAAATAAATATACTTTTAAGAAATAGTTTTTTTTAAATTTAATTATATTTAATCTTGAATTATAATATAATTTTAAGAATTTTAAATTAAATTAATTTAATTTTGAATCTGAATATAAATAATTTTCGACGGAATTTAATTTCTTTAAATTAAATAATTTCCATCGAAAATTCTTCGAAAATTAATTTAAATTTTAGTATAACTATTTAAGAAAAATATAATTTTAAGAAATGTTTTTTTAAAATTTAAATTAATTTTCGAAGGATTTCCGATGGAAATTAAATTATTTTTCGTTGAAAATCCATCGGAAATTAATTTTAATTTTATATTTTCATTTTCTAGTTGCTACTTATTTTATATAATTAATTTAAGTAATTTCTAATTTTATTATTTAGTTGCTAGTTTCTTTACTTAAGTAATTTAATTTTAATTTAATAAATATTTGTGGCGGTATAAATTCCGTCACAAATCCATTACAAATATTAAAGAGTATATATATATATAGGGTCAGGTTTAGGGAAAAACCTCAAAAAAACGGAAAACTGTTGAATACCATAGGAGTCATTCATCCGAACGGTATGCACTTTTGCATACGAGTAATTTGTAACATGCACTTGTGCATAAAAACAAAAAATAACAACAAAATTTATCTGTATGCACAAGTGTTCTTCAGTTTTCTAGTTTTTTAAGGTTTTCCCCTAAACCTCTCTCTCTCTCTCTATATATATATATATATATCCTTTTTTTTTTAAATTAGTGACGGATTTCCGACAGATTTACCGTGATGTTAACTTTTGTTGACTTTTGTGAATTCCACCGGAAATCCGTCGGAAATATTTCTGACGGATATTCCGCGAAAATAGTCGTCGGTAATAGTCCTTTATTTAGTAGTGATTGATTGTTAACTGATTTATTTTTCAATGATGGTAAACATGTAAAGGCTTAAGGATTTGGTCACAAAGATGGTGAGTTCTGATTTTGCAAAGGGGTGGGGAGGTCGTCGGACAGAACGGAAAGTGGGTGTTAGAGAGTGGGAAAGGGAAAGGGGTCGATTGGGGGAAGGTTAACGTGTATGTGTGTAGGGTTAGTTTCCGGTGAAAATAAGAGTTATTGTAAGAACAAAACCTTTATATACATTTATATACCTTCATAAACTTTCAACTACCTTTATTTACGTATTTTTATCAACATCACCATAACTTTAACAAATTCATTCTCACTATAACTGTTATTTTTCACACAATCTCACGTGTGTGTGTGTGTGTTTGTCACATATGTAAATGTGTGTGTATTAATGGGTTTTTTTAAACAGGATGACACTTTTGACAATGTTATGTACTTCCTTCGTCCTATAATAAGTGTCTGCATTTCTATTTATGTTTGTTCCAGAATAAGTGTCCACTTCCAAAAATAGAAAAGTAAATTCTGAAATTTACCATTAATTAATGTACAAATATTTAAGAATTGTGAAGCGAGAAAAATTAGATAAGGGTAAAAATGTCACTTGGTTAACAAAAAAATGTAACAATTATGAATGTCTAAAACTGTGTGCTATTTTAATTATGGACCATTATCCTTTTTTTTAGGTCAAGAGGTTGAGAGAGAGGTCTCGAATCAACTTATTGGTCTTATGATATATCCAAGATTCTAAATTGCGTGAGACGTGGCATGGCACCAAGGTCAAGCCTCTTAGGAGTCACGGCGAAATCATGGCGTTTTCAAGGCGTGACTTATGGCGCCATTTTTCTAATTCATATAAAATACTATATATAAAACCATATGTTTTGTAGTGTTACTCACTGATACAATAGTAATAAGCAAGTTAAATTATGGTATATATTAAAAAACTTGCAAATAAGACACTAAAAACATAAAAGAAAATAGTCAAATATTGCATTACGAAATTGTGCATTAGGTCATTGTTTAGGTAGAAATTCCAACAATCCATCGTCGTACGACCAGCGATAATCGACGCCCTTTCTTTGGACGACCTAGACTAAATGACTAATAACCCATCTGACAAATTCTGTCGTACGACCTGATTTCAGTTACTAACCTACAATATACGTTATATCATGTTTAATGCAGGATTCAAAGACATTTATGACCAAAGATTATAACGGAAGCCATCATCAATAACAACGGACATAACGGACGCTATCATCAATATCAAACGGTCATGTTATTAATAAGCAAGATACGCATTCAAGACGTGCCAATGGAAACATAGATTATAAATATGAAGATAGAACCTCATATTCGGGACATCTAATCCTCAGACTTTAGAAGCTCACATATTACGTTCTCAAGCTCGCTTGGTTTCTCTCGAAGTTCATAAAGCCTATTGCCGTTTGTTGCGCGACGCACGACCAAAGTCTAATTACACACGACGCACGATCGACTTTACTTTATTGTATTGTTTCACATTGTATTTCACTTGTAACACTTTTTATAAAGGACGACGTCCCTGATTGATGTCCATAGTGCACGACGACTCACACTCGTCCGCGGTTTTTACCCATTTCAGGGGTTTTCCGCGTCACCAATCTTTCGTCTCATTTACTTTATTTTTATTACAATCGTACAATTATCGGTGTTACTTTCTTTGGTTGGATCAAGCTTCACGTCTAGCTTAAATTTTCCTTGGGAGATTTTTGGCATAAACAGTTTGGCGCCCACCGTGGGGCCCCATCCAAAGAAAATCTTCGATAATTTTACGACGTACTAACGTTTTCCTTCGAGTATTTTTCTTTTGTATTCATTCAGGACAATGGCATTCCAAGGAACTGAAGATCATGTTGTGGCCCAAATGAACATGGAGCTGACTGTTGCCCGTGCCCGTATTGACGCCCTACCAGCCCAGGCTCGACAAGCGGCTAAAACCATCGAGCATCTAAGAAACAAGAGTGGAAACAATGTGACGGGGACTACGAATGCTTATGTCGGTGCTTGGAACGTGCCCCCTCCATTGCCTAATTATCCTCGTCCACCACCAGTTAATCCTACGACCTTCGTAATCCCAACCATGCCTATGGCCTCTATGCCATTCAACGGATATGCCTCTGATTCCTTGCAGCAGACTAGCTTCAACAGATCAGGTTATGTTCCATTGGGTGTCCCAGGGGGTATCCCGATAGATCCCGTTGCGCAACGATTGAAGCTTCT
Organism: Arctium minus; assembly: GCA_954870635.1. Lineage (NCBI taxonomy): Eukaryota > Viridiplantae > Streptophyta > Magnoliopsida > Asterales > Asteraceae > Arctium > Arctium minus. Next base: position 35,697,182 of record OX941084.1, read on the forward strand.
GGAAGAGCAGAATGAGCGTGTCTTGTCGATGCTGGCCAAATTGTCGGGGGCAGCAGTCCCAGTTGATGTCGAGCCACATGCAGGATTTCAGGCGTCGCCGTTCGTCGATGAGATCGCGTTGGTAGACGTCCCAAAGAAGTATAGCATCCTGACCTTCACCCCAAAATATTCAGGTGTCACTGATCCGACAGAACACGTCGCCCAATACAAACAGCTTATGTGGACTATCTCAATACCGCATCAGTTTCAAGAAGTCTGCATGTGCAAGAGTTTTGGAGCAACCTTGACCGGAGCAGCGTTACAATGGTTGATCAATCTCAAACCCAAAACCATCGAGTCTTTTGCAGAGTTGGTAAACCAATTTTCTCAACAATTCGCCAGCAGCCGAAAAATGGAAAAACAAACAAGCGACCTTTACTATGTCGTCAGAAAAATGGAGAGTCTATACGAGACTATTTTAACCGATTCAACGCAGAGATGATCGGTATCCGAAATGGCGACGTAAAAACAGCCATTGAAGCATACAAACGGGGTTTGGACGATAGTTCAGGGTTGTATCTCGACCTTACGAAATATCCTCCAGAAACCTTTGAAGATGTACGAGCACGGACGCTCGCTCATATGAGGGTCGAGGATGACCTCGCTTTCAGAAATAAACATTCGAGCGACAAGAAAGGCCTAGGTGTTAAAAAGCCAGACTTCAAACCGAAGTCGAACGGTCGATCAGAGCCTGCCAGACATATTTCAAATGTCAGATTTGAAAAGAAAGGGCCGACAACTTCCAAATCTGTCCAGTATCCTAAGGTATCATCTTATGGCTTCCCTGGATCAGCCAAGGACGTCGTAGCATCCCTGAAACAGCTCCAGCAACACATTCGTTAGCCAAAGAAAAGCGACAAAGACAGTGATAAGAAAGATAAAACAAAATGGTGCGATTTCCATAATGACTTCGGTCATGCAACAAAATGGCTCGACTACACTCGTTGGATTTAACGGAGGAACGACAAATACCATGTTGAAAATCACATTACCAGTATATGCTAAAGGAATCAACAGGCAGACGAAGTTCAACGTCGCCGACTGTTCATCGGCTTATAACGTTATCCTTGGGCGACCATGGATCCACGATATGAAAGTCGTACCCTCGACGTACCACCAAACCTTGAAATTCCCCACACAATGGGGAGTGCAGAAGATCAAAGGCGAAAGAAAAGTTGCTAAGGAATGTTACAAAGTTTCCTTGAAGCCCCCGAAGCAGACAGTATAGCAATTACAAAGCCAGGACGTTCCTGGTACTGATGACGATTATCGCTTGGAAGCTGTCATCCTAAACCAGGATAAGCCTGATCGGATGGTCTACATAGGTTCGACACTCAATCCATCCTTTAAAAATAGACTAATTTCTTTTTTGCAGGACCACTATGATTGCTTCGCATGGACGCACGAAGACATAATGGGTATCGATCCGAGTATTATTTCTCATAAACTCAACGTTGATCCATCATTCAAACCCGTTCAGCAGAAAAGATGAAAATTTGCTCCTGAAAGAAATAGAGTTAACAACGACGAAGTTGATAATCTACTTAAAACAGGAAAAATACGAGAAGTCAAATATCCAGATTGGCTCGCCAACGTTGTTGTCGTCCAAAAGAAAAATGGCAAATGGAGAGTGTGCATTGATTTTACAGACCTTAACAAGGCCTGTCCAAAAGATCCATTTCCATTGCCACACATCGATTCTATGGTTGACGCTACAGCTGGACACGAATTGCTCACCTTCATGGACGCATATTCTGGATATAACCAGATATTGATGCATTCTGACGATCAGGAAAAAACGGCCTTCATGAGAGATAAAGGTATTTATTGTTATAAAGTAATGCCTTTTGGTCTTAAGAATGCAGGTTCGACGTACCAGCGGCTAGTGAATATGATGTTCAAAGAACATTTGGGCGACACTATGGAGGTATACATCGATGACATGCTCGTCAAATCGAAACATACGGACGATCATATAGAACATTTGAAGCAATCGTTCGACATTCTGCGTGAAGACAAAATGAAGTTAAATCCGACAAAGTGTTCTTTTGGAGTTCGAGCTGGCAAATTCCTCGGTTACATGGTCACCCGACGAGGAATTGAAGCTAACCCAGATCAAATCAAAGCAATTATCGAGCTAAAATCGCCTAGAAATTTCAAAGAAGTCCAACGCCTAACAGGACGTATAGCATCATTAAACAGATTCATCTCTCGGTCATCCGACAGATGTCACCTATTCTACAACGTCCTGCGAAAAAACAAAGGATTCGAATGGGCTGATAAGCATGAGGAGGCGTTGCAACAACTCAAGGAATACATGACATCACCTCCCTTCCTCTCCAAACCCGAGAAAGGTGAAATTCTTCGACTTTATCTAGCCGTCAGTGCTAATTCGGTGAGTGCAGTCCTTACACGAGAAACCGACGGACGACAATTGTCGATCTACTATGTAAGTAAAACTCTATTAGACGCTGAAACTAGGTACTCGTCTATGGAAAAACTCTTGCTTTCGTTAGTTATGGCCGCTAAGAAGTTACGGCATTATTTTGAATCGCATCCTATAACTGTTGTAACTAACTTTCCATTGAAGTCTGTGTTAAGAAAACCTGAACTAACAGGACGACTAGCTAAATGGAGCATCTACCTCAGTAATTATGATCTGGATTTTAAGCCTAAAACGACGATCAAATCACAGGTCTTGGCAGATTTTGTTACAGATTTCAGTCCAGAACTAGAAGAAGTGACGACGTCCAACGAGTTAATTGTGGCGACTTTGCACGACATCCCTTGGACGCTCGACGTTGATGGTTCGTCAAACATAAGAGGAACAGGCTTGGGTGTCGTCCTACAGTCCCCACAAGGGGGCAAGATAGTGTACTCCATACGGTGCGACTTCAAGGCAACAAATAATGAGGCAGAGTACGAAGCACTGATTGCAGGAATCAAAATTGCTCATGACTTGGGGGCAACACATCTTCATGTCTGAAGCGACTCATCCCTAGTTGTTAATCAAATCAATGTAGAGTTCGCAGCAAAGGATTCGAGGATGATTGCCTATTATAAAATAGTGAAAGAAGAAGTAAAGAAGTGCAGTCGCTTCGTAATCGAGCAGATACCAAGAGATCAGAATACTCAAGCTGATGCACTAGCCAATTTGGGGTCAGCACTTAATCAAACGACATTCGACAGTATCCCAATAGTCCACCTTGCAATACCATCCATCAAAGACGACGGTAATACTTTGGTCGCACCAATTGAGGAAGAAACCTCTTGGTCAGACGACATTAAAAATTATCTAGAGAACGATCAATTTCCTGATGACAGAATGGAAGCAAGAAAGGTCATATTTAGAGCATCAAGGTACGTCATGATCAGAGGACAATTATATCGAAGATCTTCGACTGGTTTGAATCTACGATGTATTACCAACAAGACGCAAGTCCAGAAAATCCTACAAGATATGCACGATGGTGAATGTGGAAATCACTCAGGAAGTCGCAGTCTAGCCAACAGGATATCACGACAAGGTTACTATTGGCCGACAATAAGGCAAGACGCGATCAGGTATGTACAGTTGTGCGACGCATGTCAGCGACACGCAGGTATGTCTCATAAACCGCCTGAACCCTTGCACTCGACTTTGATCCCATGGCCCTTTATGAAATGGGGAATGGACATGGCAAAAGGTATTCCTTCTAGTTTTAACAGATTATTTCTCTAAGTGGATAGAAGCAGCGGCTTTCTCTCAGGTTCGGGACAAAGAAGTCGTTTCTTTCATCCAAACTAACATCATTTGCAGGTTTGGAATTCCATCCGAAATAACATGCGACAATGGGACACAATTCTTCAGTGATCGGACGCGAAGATTTTGTGAAGAAAGGAACATCAAGTTGGTGACATCGACACCTCGATATCCACAGTCGAATGGCCTAGCCGAGTCAAGTAATAAAACTATCATCAATTCGATCAAGAAAAGACTCAAAGCTGCTAAAGGAAAGTGGGTGGAAGAATTACCTTCCGTTCTATGGGCTAATCGTACGACACCACGTACGTCCACAGGACAAACTCCCTTTTCCTTAGTCTATGGATGCGAAGCTGTGTTGCCTATTGAGGTACGACTACCGACTTCAAGACATACGCCCGTTGAGCATAACTTGATCGACCTGAGCTATGACCTCGACGCCTTAGAGGAACTTAGAGAAGCAGCACACATCCGCATGGCGTCACAGAAACAAGCGGTCGAGCGACATTTCAACAAAAATGTCCAAATCAAGGTTCTCCAAGAAGGCGACTACGTCCTACGTCGAGTGTTTCAAAACACTCAAGAGCTCAATACAGGTAAACTTTCCACTAAGTGGGAAGGCCCTTACCAAATCTCTGGAGTCGTAGGTAAGGGAGCCTATAAAATCCAAACCCTCGACGGTCGAGATATCCCACGAAGTTGGAATGCAGTTCATTTAAAAAGGTATTTCTTTTAAATTCCGACTTCATTTCCTTTTATTGTTTCTTAAGGAAGATTACTGACTTAAGCATCGGAGGGTCGTTGGTCAAACCAACGACCACCCCACTAACGTTGTTTTTCACAGGGACGCACGACTTAGTTAAAACCTTTATGTCAGGTAATACTCATACGATCACACGTGTACAGTCGGTCGTAATTGTTGACAAAGGTTAATTTTTGCAATTGATGTTTCGATATTTAGATCCAAAAACCATTATTACAAATTGCCCTTGGTCGATCGTAAATTTCATTTGATTTCATTATAGCACGTTAATGAATGATGGTTTGGTCAAATGTATGATATACCGTGATCCTCTTAAATTACTCGACGTATGATAAGATATAAGTTTGAAAAAGAAAAGCAAGTAACAAGCATCGACGGACAAAAGAAACTTTTCCATTAGATATTTAAGAAAATTACAAGGACAAGGGACGGCTATTGACGGTCGACCCCTAATAGAAAATTCAAAAGAAACTAAGCTAAGAAGGAGGAACGTCAGATTGTTCCTGCACGACATCAGCTACTATAGTCTCTGCTGCCGCCGCCTCTTCTCCGCCATCACTCCCCTCCAATTCATCCTCTTCACCAAGGTCCCTTTCGGTCCCCACGGTGTCGAGGTAGGTTTTGAGCTCCTCAGCGGCCGATACCATGGGATTCTTCCCATTTAGATGACGCCTCATCAAAGCGGCTCGGGCCGTGAAACGAGAGAAGGCCTCGATTTGCTTATTCTCCATCTCCAGGTCCTTGATGTCGCCCTCCAGCTCCTCGACCCTCTTCTTGAGGGACGTGATTTCATCAGCAAAAGCAGCAGCAGCAGTGACGGCCTTGATCTTCTCGACCTCCAGTTTGGTCGACGACGCCTCAAGCTCAAGGAGACGATCCCTGAGCTTAACTTTCTCACAATCCGAAATCTCTAGTAGACTCCGGGCATCAGAAAGATCAGTTTTGAGGCCCTCGACCTTCGCCTTCTCAGCCTCGACCGCCTCCAGGGAGACCTTCTCCCTTCCAAGAGCCTCATCGGCCCTTTTTTCGACGTCAGGGAAGGCCGCCCTAAGACCTTCCATCTGAACGAAGAAGCTCAGGCTGGCTTGGAAAGCCTATACGACAGAAGGGAAAGAGTTAATAATAAGAAAAATGAGTAACAGAGAAAGTAGAAAATGGGTAAGACTTACCATAAAAGAGAGACCAGCGGCATGCGCCCCAGTGTCCTCGAACCGAGACTCCTTGTATCGTTCGTAGAAGGCCGTGAGGAGGAATCTCCCCAGGTGTGGAAAAATGACGTCCCTCTCAAGGACGTCATTGACCATGAAGTCAGATGGGAGATTGACTTTAAACGTTGTCTCTCCCACTTTTTCCTTGTTCTTTTCATCACTCTTGGAGGAGGAGGAAGAAGGTGCAAGGAAGGGCTTATTAACGTCCGACATCCCCAACGTTGGGGCGTCCTTCGTCACCTTGGTCGAGCCTCTGAGCTCGACCCCGGCAACGGTTCCCTTCGATGGTGTCGTCCCTGCAATGGACGACAGAGTAGCATCACTCGTCTTCTTGGGCGAAACCCGAGGTTTGCCTCAAACGCGTCTTGTGTCTAACCCCACAGAAGGGGTAGATCTCTTCTTCGTTTTTTCCCTGCCTTGGCGGGCAAGCTCCAGTAGCTCGGCTCGGCTAGGGGCGGACGATTTTGCGGCTGCGTCCCCCGGATAAAATAAGCAAGTTAGAAAAGAAATGGCATACGATTCAAAAATGAAAAACATTGTCGAACGACATACCAGACATCTCTTCTTCTCTTTCTTCTTCCTTCTCGTCATCTCTCTCTTCTTCCTCTTCTTTCCTCTCTTCTTCTCGACAAGAACCCTCGACGAACGTCGCTTCGTTTACAAAAATGACTTCGTCTTCTTCGTTGATCGACCGAGCAAGAAACGAACGATCAACTATACTTCTTTCCAAGATCCTCTGAATCTTGTCGCGGGAATCCCTATTTGACTTCACCTTAGTGAAGTCGATTGTTGTCAAACCGAAAAAGAAACCATCAGAATGGATGTTAGAAAAAATAAAAAAATATATATAAATGCACGACAAAGCGGTAAACCTACCCGATTCATTCCATCCGGACGACAACCATTGGCTGTCCTCGTCGTTCACGGACGCCAGTTGGATGAAAACGTACTGGCGTTTCCAACCACGGTCGTTCACCGCAGTATTGTGCACCAGTACATTGTCTCCCTTCGTTCGAGGGAATAGACTATACCGGTGATAATTATCCGGTCGAACGCTGTAAGCAGTCAGGAGGTCGTTCAAGTCGAACGCTGTCCAGGCGTCAAATCGAATGCATACAAAAACGCCCTGGCCAAAGGACTAAATGGCCAAGTAAATCCTATCTTGAAGGGATATTCGTACAGAACGCAGTACCCTTCGGAACCTCGTCCGTCCTTAAGTCTTCCGGCATCATCAGATTGATTTCATCTGGAATCCTGGCCAATTTTTTAAAGTAATCTAAGTTTTCCTCTTCCCTATACACACTCACGGGTTCAGTCGACATCTGAAAATCTGGGATATTCAGGGTCGCACGCCAGTAACTAAGGATATCTCAAGCTCTCCTAGGATTTCTAGTTATGGACTTCTTACGCATATAATCGACACAGAGGGAAACGGGAAGTCGTACCTTAAGTAGAATTCTAAACCTCGAACTTAGAACGGAAAGGATTCTGATCGCTCGGAAAGTGTATCTCGCCGGAGGTATATGATCTCTAAAAAAGGTAAGCGTAAAAAAAGGAGAATCCCTATTTCTACAGAAAATCGGAAAGTAAATCGCCAAAAAAATGAATCACCAAAAAATCAAATCGCCAGTTGACACGGGTCGTCCATGTCAGGCAACCTTTTCGAGTACATCCATTGAATGCATGACACCTGTCCAATATTAGTTGTCTAACCGTTTATCCTGCAGGAGATGACGTCATTGTTCAGTTGGAAACAAACCGATTCGGTTCTATGCGAACAACCCGCGTTCCTTTATGACACGTATCCTGATTTTAAATTTAAATTTCAAAAAAAATTGTCGCTTGAATTTTAAATTTGGGGGCAAACTGTTTGGGTAGAAATTCCAACAATCCATCGTCGTACGACCAACGATAATCGACGCCCTTCCTTTGGACGACCTAGACTAAATGACTAATAACCCATCTGACAAATTCTGTCGTACGACCTGATTTCAGTTACTAACCTACAATATACGTTATATCGTGTTTAATGCAGGATTCAAAGATATTTATGACCAAAGATTATAACGGAAGCCATCATCAATAACAACGGACATAACGGATGCTATCATCAATATCAAACGGTCATGTTATTAATAAGCAAGATACGCATTCAAGATGTGCCAATGGAAACATAGATTATAAATATGAAGATAGAACCTCATATTCGGGATATCTAATCCTCAGACTTTAGAAGCTCACATATTACGTTCTCAAGCTCGCTTAGTTTCTCTCGAAGTTCATAAAGCCTATTGCCGTTTGTTGCGCGACGCACGACCAAAGTCTAATTACACACGACGCACGACCGACTTTACTTTATTGTATTGTTCACATTGTATTTCACTTGTAACACTTGTTATAAAGGACGACGTCCCTGATTGACGTCCATAGTGCACGACGACTCACACTCATCCGCGGTTTTTACCCATTTCAGGGATTTTCCGCGTCACCAATCTTTCGTCTCATTTACTTTATTTTTATTACAATCGTACGATTATCGGTGTTACTTTCTTTGGTTGGATCAAGCTTCACGTCTACCTTAAATTTTCCTTGGGAGATTTTTGGCATAAACAGTCATGACGTGCCATGGACTTAACGTGGCATGAAACACAAGTTTTGATGTCATGACGCGCCATGTCGGTTGTGCAGTGATTTTTTTAAAACAGTGGATATATCTCGGTATCAAGGATGATATCCAAGATCTATATTTGTTTATAAACTCTCTTGACTTAGAGACGGAGGAGGTATATATTAATATTTTGTTTATTTGTAAAACTAGCCACTATAATATCTGCTAATAGATAGTATGCTAATCTATATATTACATTATGCATGTGTGTTTATCCGTGTATAATGAATTTTTTAAAGACTTGTTATAAAGAACATGGGGGGAAAGAGGATGGTCAAACTTGAAACTTGTAATATGCATATAGTGTAGGGGTATGTTATTTTAAAAAGTCAAACATTATTATTTATTACTATCTAGCTAACTAATTATGACGTACATGAGTGATGTCATAATGACCACGCACAATGACGTACGTACATGTGTGAGAGACCGATTGACGCGTCTTCCTGATATTTTTTGCTCGATCGTTGCGCAATAAATGCTTTTTTTTTTGTTGATCAAGATAATGCATCTCAGCATTTCTAAAATTGAGATTTAAAAGTCAAAATCTACATAAAAATTTACATCTATCTTCAACAGATTTTTTCTATTTTGGAGATGAAATTATTACTTATAATATTAAAATATTGTATAAATCTAATAAAATATTATTTCTATCTAATACCCATCTCATTTGAAGAAATTTTATTGGTATAATATAATAAAAAAACATTTTCTCTCTCATGGTAATCATTTTTTGAGATTTTGGAGAGTTCTCCATATTTGGAGAAAATTATACTCTCTCTCCTACTTTATCCATTTTGGCGAAAGATTTAGGGAATCTGTTGGAGCACAAAAATGCCTAAAATCTCCATTTTGGAGAAGTTGTTGGAGATGCTCTTAATGCTAACTATGAATGATCATGTGAGTAGTTGAGTTAACGTGAAAAGCATAGAAACTGGATCAAAACCCTTGATCGTTTATAATCTCAAACTCACCAATGAATCACGTTTCATAAGGGAATTAATTTAGTCAAAAGTGTACACTAAATAAAAGAAATAAAAATATATAATATAAGCTTTGTTTTTAATCTTATTTTTGAAAATTAGCTACCGTTTGAAAACCTCGTTTGGCAAAAATAAGCTAACTTATTTTTCGGGTAAATGCTTGGATGGACATAAGCTACCTTTTTGATAAGCTATTTGGAGAAACTTACGAGGAGTTTTTTGTGATTATTCCAATTATGCACTCATTAATATTCATTATTATATATTAACTATTAATTATAAATAAATATTAATTATTAAAATTTATTATTAATTAATTAATAAATATTAATTAATATTATCTGAAAATTATTAAATAAATATTAATTATACATTTATATTAATTTTTAATCATTTAGAATTATTGATAATTATATCAATTTTTTAAATATTGATCAACATGTTTTAGTTATCAATTATTATTATTTTTGTAATTTATTTTTTCGTATTATATGTAACGGTTATTTAAAATCATAAGTTAATGTAGATTTTTTTTATAATTTGGTTTAAAATTCAAAATTTATAATATATATAATAATAAATTTCAAATTATTTTAATTAACATATATTATTTACTACATTATTTGTATTAATTAATATATTATATTATTATAAATTTATTTTAATTGTATTATTAAATATTGTAAATTGATTATTTTTTATAGATGTCCTTTTTGGTAATTTACATGCTTATAAGCTAGTTTTTGCCAAACGTGACTTTTTCATCATCTAGCTTATCAGCTACTAGCTAATTTATCAACTAGTTTGTCAAACATAGCCTAACACAATATGAACGTATAGAAAGTTTTTGGTATATTTTACCGTAGTAATGACTCTATAAACATTATTTATTTGGTAGCGTAAAATAATTATTGTAATTATTAAATAAAATTTAATTTAATTATTCTAATTTAAAATAAAATAAATTTTAATTATAGTTATTATATATTATAACATTTATCAGAACACTGTTCATGAACAGTGTTTTTTTTAAAAGTAAATTTAAATATTTTAAATTTAAAAATAGAGATGTAATTTTTTTAGTTTTAATAAATTAGTATTTTTTATTTATAAAGATAATGATGGGATATTTACCAAACGATTACCCAATATTTAAACGTTTATATCCCTATAGGGTGAGGCTAATGGCATCCCTATTCTATACTATTTTATAAACCAGGTTTGAAAATCTCTTAAAAACCATCAACAAAGCTTAAGGTACAACAAATTTAAGCTTGCTTTTTGAAAATCTCTTAATTACAACCTGAGAAGCATGTTGTACAACCTCTTAATGCTTAAAAAATATCAGATACACTCTCTTTCTCAAGGGATGCTTTTATCTTCCCAATGTGACGTTTCAGACCGATATCAATTCCAAGAAAGCTTCCCCGACGATTCAATCTTCTCTTCTCTATTTCTCTCGATCATTGATCGTATATTTTGATAAAGGTTAGGGTTACTCATCTTTTCGTCTTCAACCTTCTGTCTCGATTCAAGGTTAGGGCTCTTATCAGTTTTTTTTTAATATTTTTTACTTTTGGTTTGCTATCAATTTTTCTCTTCTTTTGTATGCTTTATATAGATGGCTACTTCAATTTGGTTTGCTTGCTATAGATTTCAATTGGCTTCAACCCATTGAGGTCACCAATTTTTTGGAACAGACACGGTGTATCGATTTCTATAGATCGGGGTTTTTTTTTTGGAATAGACACCGTTTTTCTAAAATTGGTAAGGCCATTCAGTCCATCAATTTCTACCTATTGTTTGATGCAGAGTACAATCCATTAATTTATATTTCTTGTGTTTTCCATTGTTTGATGACTTGAGTTTTAGGTGCACATTGTCTTGATTATATTTTGCTTTTGTATTGTTTGTTTATGATTTGATTTCATCTTTAACATTTGGGAACGAGAAGGTATTACAAGTGTCGATAACATTTGTTGTTAAACTAATTGTCTAACACTTACAAACATCAAATTTGCATAGAAAATATACCAAACAAGAAAACTCTGGACGCTGCCTTGGAGGTTGCTCATAGGTATCTGATTTTTTGTCTGATATTTTTATGCTTTTAGCTTGGTAGATAACTGAAGTTTGATTATTTTGAGTGCAACAATCTGATGAATTTTTCACGATAATTCCATGTGTCTCTTGAATCAAACCCATTTGCTAAAGTCAGTTTCTTTCACTCAAGTTTGTTGGATTGAATTTTGATATTTTTGTTTTGTTTTGTTGTCCATGCCCACCTTTTATATTTCAATTGTAGATTCAAGCCAGATAAATTCATCATTTTTGAGAGGAAAAGATGCTATTGGAGCTGCAAGAACAAGTTCTCTAGCATTTGTTTTACAACAATCGAGTTGTTATTTCATGCTTCTTGCTCCTCGAAATGAGATTGGTGTTGTTGTCATTTGTCCAACGAGGGAGCTTGCAATACAGTATAACTTCACTTCCAATATTTATTGATCAATGAACCTCACATTATTCGTGTTTTACGTTGTTTGGATCATAAACAAAACCAAATAAGTTTTCATGTAACCGGTTTTGGGTGATTTGGTTTGGTAACCGGTTACATTAAACAAAACCAAACAAATTGGGGATCTCCCCTCATTTATATTTATGTGATATCTGCAACTTTATTTTATTAACTGCCTCTAGAGTTCAAGAGATTAATTGGTTCATCTTCATGTCTATTTTGTTAATAAAGCATTTTGAACATGGGATGCAAGGTCTTTGCATATCAACCATCTCTCTTAGTTGTTTGTGGATATAGGCATATGGAAATTGTTAGCTTTGTGCCACAAACGACCAATCATGAAGGTTTTCTTCTTGGCCCTGAATGGAGACAAGAGCTTTCAACTAGGAACGTAGAAACAAGGCATTAGGTTGTTTGAAATTGTTATATCAATTTTGTTAATTTTGAAGTTTAAAGCAACTGATTTGATACCCACAATTGTAATTTTAAAATATTTTAGTTTTTGTGATTAATATTTTCTTGGTATATATTTTGAGCACAGGTATGTGGTGTTTGCACCTACGAGGATCATGTGATAGGTTATTTAAAGGCTTTATCGGTAACAGTCAATACTGTTTATTAACTTAACCGGTAAGATTTTAGTTCATTAAAACGACATTGTATGCAACATATTTATCCGGTAAGCGCTTATCCGGTAAATGTCACTCTCACTTCCCCTATATATAGGCCTTCAGACCGATTATATGCAGTGTATATGTTTTATTTTGTTTTTTTTGGGAAAGCGGGGTGTGGTTATAGGTTTTATTGTTTGCTGGGTTCATAAAATGGACTTTTTAATCAAGAAAAATAAGATGGTTCACAAAATCGAATCAAGCAATAGAGTTATACTCTACTATTTAGATGGGTTGAGGCAAGAATCCAATAACTTGATATGGCTTCTTTTGCATTAGTTTACTTGTATATTGTAACTCCATAAAATATTTTTTGTATGGTCTTTGATTGGGCCTACAAACTGAAAGGGAAAAAGTGGGGTGAATGAGAGAGGAAGCAGACTATTCCATTTGTTGTATTCTTCTTTGTCAAACCAACTATATTCTAAAGAATTCCTATCAAAAGTCTATAAAACTTAATCATTTTTTCATTTGGGTTTTCAAATTTATGGATTGAGAGATCTTCTAGAGATTCCTAGAAGATATTACGACCTTCTTCTTGATTCCAGCCTGTTAGGAGAAGGCAATCTTTCTTGAGTTTTGTTCAGAGATTGTTATGGAAAATGTTTAGGATTTCCATAGTGGCCCTGGCTGTCTATTCATTTTTGAGCTTGCATATATATGACATACATGTTAAAGGTTGCATTTGGTCTCCCCTGCTGGTTAAGACCACCTTCATTTGCTTTCTGACCGACGAATTCTTACATTTTCAGGTACTTGGTTCTTGGTCAAGCATGTTGCCATCTAAGCCTAATGGAGGACTCCATGACCCTTCTTCAGACTAGAAAGCGCCGTGCGTCTGCTGTATTTTGTAATAAAGCATCTGCTGGTCGACACATAAGAAGAAATTATGATGGGTTTTGTCTCACCTGGTTGTAATATCTGTAATCTGCTTTATAAAGGTAATTTTCAATATGTGCTTGGAAATGTCGATACCGTGTTTGATGAAATGGTTCCCACAATGTTGCTTTGTATTTTACCTTGCTTGGTAAGTGTTTACCAGTTCAATTACTTTACCGGGTAGACATAGCAAAGACCGAAAATCTTACCCGGTAAGAGGGAAAGCAAGAATTGAGAGTCTTACCCGGTAAGTGAGGATTACCATAAAGTAAATGAGGGTAGTGACTTTTTTTCGGTAAACCCTTATGTGGTAAGCGTTTGGTAAATAACCCCAATGTTAGCACTTACTCTAATTTGTGTTGTTTAACTTTGTATTTTTGTTGTGTAGGTCATTGATAACTCTCATTTTGAGCGTTATTTACACGTCATTTGTGTGAGTTTTTCTTTCATTCTAGTTGTGTTTCCTTTTTATTTGTTTGTATGTCTTCCTTTTATTATTTTATTTTTATTTGGAGTTGTTGAGAATGTTTTTATGGTTAAACGCATCATTTTTGGGTTAAAAACGTCATTGTTCCGCAGTGGGCACAGTCTGCCCACTGTGGGCACCCGTGGGACCATTGGGTACAGCTGTTGTCCAACTTTTGCTAGTTGTAAATTGCTAGAATTTGCTGGATCATGTGGCTGGAAATTAAGTTAATGGTGTCCACGCAATTTTTAGGGCAATCCTCACCCTTGGATTTTCAAGATTTCAAGTATAAATACAAGGCTTTGGAAGAGCATTGAAGGCACCCCTCATCTCATCTTCCATCATCAAGAAAGCAAGAACAATATGTTCTTCATCTTCAAGCATTTACTTTCATGGTTAAAGAGATGAAATATTAGTGTAGAATTTAATTTTCGCATTTAATTTTCGTCTTTTATTTCTCGTATTTACTTTTCGTACTTACTTTAACGCATTTAAATTCCGAACTTTACTTTCTAGTTACGCTTGTAGTTTATCTTTATTTAATGCAAGTAGTTAACAAGTATTTTTTTCTTTACATTATGTCTTTTATTTTTATTATGAGCTAAGCACCCTTTTGGGTGTGGGTGTGAGTCGAACTTGAGACTAGTATGCGACACTTGGGTGTTGCCATTATTGTTAGCTCTTAAGCTTGGTCACTTGAGTCGGGACTTAAACTCAATGCGGATAAGTCGATCACTTTGAAGTGTTAATATTAGATCTTGACCTCGAGAGGGGCGGATTCGAAATACGGCTTAAGTGATGCACAAAGATGTGAGAGAGTCTTTGATAACCACGTAGAGATACGGGTTTTGTATGATTTACTAAGGTTAAAAAGTCGGTCGAGATTTATATCACAAAGAGATTTGGGTATAAATCTCCATACTAGTAGAACTTGATTCTTTTATCAACTTAGTTAAATCGGCAAGATTAAGAGTCGGTAACAATGGACACTTTATAACCACAAGGGTTGTGGTGTGGTGGTAAAGGCTTGGGGAGTTCATAGTGCTCAACCCGGGTTCGAGCCCCACTAGCAGCATTTGTGGCCACTGAGGATAAACTCAAGGTTGCACGTTTTAGCAGCTGGGCCAAAGGCCCTAACTGCCAGGGATTAGTCTGGGCCATAGGCCCAGGATACCCTTCCCAAAAAAAAAAAAAAAACAATGGACACTTTATGAGCATTTTGTAGGACCGGTCTATAAAATTCCACTTTCGAGAGATCGGACTTTTTATAGACACTTCGTGCTACAAAGTGACTAACCATTTTGTTACTACGTAATTCTTAAAGAAAACTTACACCCATACCCATTTTAGTTTCTTATTTAGTCTTCGTTGTTAAAAACCCCAAACTCGCTCAAAAAATATTTTCTTCTTCTCTAACTGAAATCGGTGTATTCTCGACTCAGGACTCGAAACTTTGAAGTCCAATCCCTATGGATATGATCTCGGTATATTTACCACTTTATTACTTGTAGCGATCATAGTTTCGGTGTATACTTGAGCCGTTACTGTGGCCTATACGGTTTTCCGCTACCAGTCATCTCATCCTTGATTGCATCGATGGTACCTTAAATGTGGATGTGACTGAACCGTAGACCAGTCCAACTTGGTTTCATGAGTAAGGATCTTGCAAGTTCTTGAGAAGGATTATGGGGAGGTTGGTGATATGCAAAAGATGATGTTGTAGCTTTCTAAGTGATGAATGATATATTTGTTTATGGATGTTTGTGTGTTTTGAGACAAATAATTACTCTTCATTGAATAGGATCTATCTTATCTTTATTGTTTTACTTTTTCATTTTGTGTTGTTTAATAGACTAATTAATCTAGATGAAGAATGATTTGATGCATAATTTTTTTGTAACAGTGTCGTCATTAGTTATTGGAACTGATTATTATTTTCAATGACCACTTTGCCTTATTTTATTTAACTTTTTAAATCAATTTGGAACATAAGAGTAAAACTTTTACATGGTTTGATTATACTGAAGTTATTGGAACTGATTATTATCCTCAATGGCCACTTTGCCTTATGTTATTTAACTTTTTAAATCAATTTGGAACATAAGAGTAAAACTTGGACATGGTTTGATTATACTGAAGTTATTGGAACTGATTATTATCTTCAATGGACACTTTGCCTTATGTTATTTAACTTTTTAAATCAATTTGGAAAATAAAAGTAAAACTTTTACATCCCGCCGCATAGCGCGGGCACATAACTAGTGCTTACTAATGACACCCCTAAGATCTAGATAATCATTATTTTTTGTCTTTTCGTTGTTTTTCTTTGACCTTTTTCACCAATATATTAAATTTTATTTATTTATAAACTATTAATATTCTTACTTTTAAAAAAAATAACTTTTATTATATATTCTATTTATATATTTTTAGAGCATTCACAGTGTGGTTATTAAGAGGTTTTTGGGAGGTTTTTCAAAAAGCAAAAACCTCCTTTTGAGTTTTTCACATAGTGGAGAGATTTTTCACTTGAGGTTTTTTGTGAGGTTTTTCGTCATATGTCGTAACTCCACGACATGTTTTTTCGTATTTAATCAATTTTAATTTTATAGAATTTTATAAAAGTTTCGTATTTAATCAGTTTTATTTATTAACCAATTTTATTTATTAATACTAGTGTTGGGCCCGTGCATTGCACAGGAGGTTTTGTTGGAATATTGAACCGAGTTAAAATGAAAAGTAATTTCTCTGTTAATAGTTAATGAAATACAATGTGAAAAACGAATGTATTTTCATAAGTGATTAATTTGCATATGTTCTTAATCGTTTGTTGTTATGCGTTTGTGCAATAATATTGATAATAGTTTTGTATTATATTATTTAAAACTCAAACGCCATGTCTCACAACATATCGCTATTATTGAAATAATTATAAATATGAACATACGTTTTTATAGATTTTGCAATTTTTCTGAAACCTCCTCGACAACACTTAACAATCACTTTGAACGTATAAATATGTAGATTAATTAACAACATTCAACCCACATCAAATATGACAAAGAAAATAAATGATTTCTATCTTTTGTAACCGGCAACTCAACTGGTATAGTTCAAATTCACTCAGTACCACTTGAAAATTTATCTGACTATTGACTTCAAGACCTCATAGTATTAGTCGATAAAAATAAAGATATGTATATATATCTTATTCCCCTACTTCAAAAAATATGATTGTGGGTTTTGAAAAATATAAACAAATCCTCAGTAAATAAAATAAAATATAAAAAAGTAGTTTTTTCAAAGAAACAAAAATATAGTGGAATACCTTTTGTTCAGTTGCAGGTTCCGCCATTGACACCGATCGTTCGTCTTCTTCTTGTACTCAGATGATACATAGAGAAGCTATATATATTCATAGTGAATGTAAATAATATTTTAAAATCTTTTATTTTCATTTTTGATTTACATTTAAATGTAAATATATTAAAAATATGGAAGAATATTTTTATATCTACATCGTTTCTATTTTATTTTCTTTACACTTGGTTAATTTGGAAAGTATTGCGCAATATTTTTATTTTAAAGAATACGATAATTTATTAGTGTATCATGTTATTTTTTATTTTTAATTCATATCAACCTTCTTTTTTCTTTTTTTAATGCTCGTGAAAAAAAATACGTGTAGATTTTATATTATCAAAAAAAATACGTGTAGATTTTATATTATGCTAATATAAAATACGTATAGATTTTATAAAATAAAATAAATTTTATATTAGCAAAAAAAAACGGAAGAAAAAAGAGTTTATATTACATCTCATTATGTAAAAAGATTTTATAAAATAAAATATGAAAAAATCATTATGAGATGTAATATAAAAAAATACGGAAGAAAAAAGATTTTATATTACATCTCATTAATATAGATTTAAATGTAAAATCTACATTTAAAATAGATTATGCTAATATAAAATCTATTTTATAAAATCCTCCACAAAAAAACAAATAGTTATATTAATAAATGAATATCCATTTCACAAATAGATGATTATGTGAGATACTGTGCTTGGAAAGGTTGTACCAAAGCATTAAGAAATTGTAAATTAAGTAATTGGCTTTAATTAGTTGTAACTTGTGCTTAAAATGTTGTAATTAAGAGTTTTTTATGCCGTTTTTATAATATAGTATAGATATTTAAAGTAATCATGTTTAAATATAATTATTACATAAATAATATAAATAAATACATAATGAAAGTAATTATATTTTTAAAAAAATATCTCAAATTTGACATATTTATATAATTCTAACAGATTTCTTAATGATCCAATTTTTACTTTCGGTTATACATACTTTTAAGTTTAAGATTTTTTAATTTTTACTTTATATACTTTTTATATATTTTTTAATAACCTAATTTTTATTAATTTTATTGTACATACTTGTATGTATTTGTATGAATTTTAATGTATTTATTTTTATAAATAAATATAAAAATGATATAAAGTTAAAATGGTAGGACCCTAAATAGTTTAAAAAAGTAATGAAAAAGTTTGGGTGAGGTTTTTCACACAGTAGAGGTATATAAAGGTTTTTAAGTTGTTGAGGTAACAATAATGTGTAAGAAAAAAATTATGAAAAACCTTGGTGAAAAAATCATACACTGTGGATGCTCTTAGGGCAATGCTAATGACACATTTATTAATGTCAAAATCAGGTCAATTCATACATTGGGAATGTAAAAAACATATTTTGATGTTGATGTGTGTGAGGAGAAAATTATTTATAAAAGGGTGCCATTAGCAAAGTATAGGGTGCCATTAGCCTCCCCCTTTTTTTATATAATTAATAGATATATTTTCTTTTATATTATTTATATTAATTAAATAAATTTTATTGTTATAATTATTATATGTTTTCCTTGAGGTATTTTTTGTTTTATTTTCTTTCTCTTTTATTTAAAAATAAATAAATCTTCACTAAATATAGGCATTAATATTTTTGCTAATAATTATATATTTATAAAAATAAAACATAAATAATCTATATTACATTTCGGTTATTTCAAAATAACATTATTCGTAGTATAATTAACACATAAAAGCTGTCTGTACTTCTGTATTCGATCTGAATACGGGGTAGCCCTCCAGCAGCACACGAATAATTAATCGTAACGGAAAAAATATGTTGTAATAGGAGGGGACGAGTATCCTTTTGCCATATGTAATTTCACATAATTGTTACCATTAACCAACCAACATGTGATCCAAAAAGGGGTGACTAAAATAATTTTCTCAAAATCATCTCAAATACAACGACGATAAGAATATTTTAAACCACAATAATAAGTAAATTACGTACTAATCGAACCGACAAGGATCATTTAACATAAAAATCGAAACATCTTTACTAAACCGCAAGAATAAATAATCAAGCCACATGTGTTAATAATAAACAACATGAAAAACTATATCACAGTTAACGGTAGTAATTTAAATATACCAATCTGGTATCGGATTTTATTGCATTTAATGAAATTTGACCAAAAAAAAATATATTTTACAAAATCATAATAAAATTAAAAGTTACAAAATTATAAAATAAAATAAAAGTAATAAAACATATATTCGGATTTTATTGCATTTAATGGAATTTGACTAACATAAAAAAAATATATTTTACAAAATTATAATAAAATTAAAAGTTACAAAATTATAAAATAAAATAAAAGTAATAAAACACACACATATATATATATATATATGTCAAATTGATGTCATCGTAAATACCTTAAAAATGATTGGTTCTATTTATAATGTATTCAACACCTCTACTAACAGGTGCTATTAGCAATGCCCTTATGTTGCATTTATGCATATTATATGCATTACATTAATCGATACATATATATGTATGTATAATTCTTATTCTATAAAATATATAACAACGAGGTGGGATTAATGCCCGTGCGTTGCTGTGGATGGAAAAAATATTAAGACCATAAATTTGAGCATAATTATGAGAACAAAACATTTTGGGTCTGTTAGCAGCATGACTATAATTTAGCAAATGATACATTACATCATTAAACCTAAAAAAAGTTACATTGTTATTAAATCTAAATTAATTATAATAAAAATATGAATTAAACAAATTTTACATCATTATTAAACATAAAATAAATTATGATAAATTACTTTATTAATAAATAAAAAATTGGTGCGTGATTCATCAACTACGACTATGTGCTTGGATTGATGGGGAAGGCGGAAGTTTTGGGTTGGAGAAGACACAGTCATTAAGATGCGATGCATGTTAAGGGTTCTTTATTTTATGCTTATATAATAAAAATAATTTTTATAATATAACTTTTATTTATTTAAATTAGAAAATGAAAAAGTTATAAATGATCGAAATGTCATTTACTTAACGGTCAGGAGCTAACAACTTTTAGTTTCGAGGACCAAAACGTTACGCAAATGCAAAATCGAAAGTCTATTTTGGAATCAACAAATTATGGGGACTAAATCCAAGAGGAAAATAAAACTATAGGGACCAAATCTGTAACTCTACAAACATAGGACTAAATCTAACAGAGAGATAAAACCTCAAGGACCAAATCTATAATTTAGTAAAAACCTCAAGGACCAAATCTGTAATTTACTGTTTACCAGCACTGTTCATGAACAGTACTGATAAATGTTATTACTTATAATTTAGCTACAAAATCATAATACAAGTTTTTTAAGCCGAAGAGTTGGTAATTGAATTTTATAAGTATATATTTTTTGTAAAATTTTATTTTTAACAATTGTAGAAGATTAAATAAGAGAAAGTTAAAGGATTAAACAAGATACGGATGACCATTTATCTTTTTTTTTTTTTAATAAACATTAAGCTATATTTATATAAATATATAAATATATAAAGGGGAGGCTAAATGCACATATTATTTTGCTATTTGCACCAAAATGATTGGTGCAATAATTATGTTTTTTTTGTTTTTTTGTCCTTTCGTTGTCTTTTCTTTTATTTATTTATTTATTATATATTTTTATTTATTTGTATTATATAGTTTTAAAAGTTTTTTTTACTTTTTGGTTTAATTTAAAAAGAAATAAATATTTATAAATATAAATATTACTAATTTTTTATAATTATATAATTATAAAAATAAAACGTAATCTATATTACATTCGATTATTCTAAAATAACATTATCCGTAGTACATTTAACACGTAAAAGCTGCATGTAATTCTATATTCGCTCTGAATACGGGGTAACCCATCCAGCAGCACACATATAACTGTAATGGAAAAAATGTCCTACAATTTGCGGAAACGGGTATCCTTCTGCCATATATAATTTCACTTAATGGTTACCATTAACGTACCAGTTTGGGTAAAAAAGTCCAACAGTCCATGGTCGTGCGACAGACGGTGGATGACGCCTTTCCCTCAGGCGACCTCGACTAAAACGATCAAGTATCCATCCGACAAATACCATCGTACGACTTGATTTCAGTTACTAATTTGCAGCATACGTTGTATGATGTTTAAATGCAGAATTCAAAGGCATTCATGACCAGATATTGTAACGGAAGATATCATCAACAACAATTAGCGTAACAGACGCTATCATCAATATCAGAAACGGTCATACGCATTCAATACTTGGAAAACGGAAAGATAGATTATAAATACAAGGCTGGAACTACACATTTGGACACCTAATACTCAGACTTTACAATCTCACGAATTACGCTCTCAAGTTCGCTCAGTTTCTCTCAAAGTTCATAAGACCTTTTGCTGTTTGTCGTACGACGCACGACCGATTTTACTTTGTTATATTACTTTACATTATATTACACTTGTAACACTTGTTATAAAGGACGGCGTCCCTGATTGACGTCCATAGTGCACGACGACTCAAACTCGTCCGCGGTTTTTACCCATTTTAGAGGTTTTCCGCGTCACCAATTC
Source organism: Arctium minus (assembly GCA_954870635.1). NCBI lineage: Eukaryota > Viridiplantae > Streptophyta > Magnoliopsida > Asterales > Asteraceae > Arctium > Arctium minus. The sequence goes on from OX941084.1 coordinate 35,719,104, forward strand.
TCTCGTCTTATTTACCTTATTTTTGTTATAGTCGTGCGATTATTGTCGTTACTTTCTTTGGTTGGATTAAGCTTCACGTTTACCTTAAATTTTCCTTGGGAGATTTTTGGCATAAACAGTACCCAATTGTAAAACACAATATGTTCATACCACACTGGCGGAGTGGATCTAAGCGGCAAGTACGTCCCACTGTCGGTCATACTTATAACATGTAATATCACATTATATTTTAAAGCAATCAAGACACCTATTTCAGGCATTGTCATCCAGTGTTCAAATGGTGCACCTTGATCTGATCGAAAGAAGTTTAGAGTGTTGTAAGTAATATCCCAATGTTCACCTCCAAAAGCGTTGATGTACTCTGTCTTGTATTGCTCTAACTCTTCCATCAAGTTATACCGAATTATGGGCCATGCATCTTCATGAAGACCCATCCAGACAGCTATTGCTCGGAATCCGCAATTTCCATCACCTATCACATCATGTACCTGCTTGATGTAAGGGTGAAACAATGCTAGAAATTGAATGATGTATGAATGTGCATTATTATTTTTGAACATGAAAGAACTGTGTCTCGCTGGTTCTTGGTAGCTCATTTTTTTCTTGTCAATAAATCTAGACGCGTTCGAACTGCTACGTCTAAGGGGTCTTTCACTTGTAAAAGACGGGTCAACATGAGTCGGAAATGAGGGATCAACATGAGTTTTTCTGAAAAGCTTATCCTTCAACGAGGGTCGCCCACGAGTAGGCTTGTTAACAACAGGTTCACGAACCGATGTTTTTGATCCACTGGCTATCTCTTTTAGCTTCCTCAGTAAACTGAACTTACCAGATCTCGATTGCTTGTTAAATTCCTCAGTAAACATTTGGATTTCAGCTTCACAACCTACATCATCATCTTGTAAAGATTTGCACGGTGAAAAATCAAGCGTCGTCCAAAATACATCAACTGAATCAATTGGGTATAATAAAATATATTTTACAAAGTTATAATAAAATGTAATTGTTACAAAAAGAAAAATACATTTTACAAAGTTATAATAAAATCAAAAGTTACAAATTTATAAAATAAAATAAAATCAAAAGTTACAAATTTATAAATTTATAAAATCAAAAAAAAAAATATATATATATATATATATATATATATCAAAGCATATATACATGATATATATATATATATATAAATTTATAAAATCAAAACATATATATATATATATATATATATATATATATAAAATGTATTTATATATATATATATATATATATATATATATATATAATATACCTTTAATGATAATAATAATATATAAATATGACACTTAATGATTGGATCGGAAAACATTGCATACTATTTGCACCTTTTTGTTGCAAATAGCACCCCCCTATATAAAATAGAAATAAGTTTTAAATCCACATCGCATGTCATCTACAGACTACAGGACTATACCCTCGTTGACTTGAATTTTTAATCTCAGTCATAAAGTCAAAAATGGATCAATCTTGTCTATACATTTTATAATTATAATTAATTTTAATTGATGAAATTATTAATTATTTTAACATCCCAGTGGCTAGAATAACCTCGATAACAATAATTTGATTTTTTATGCTTAGGCTTTGTTTGGCAAATTAGCTTATAAGCTAGCTTGTAGCTGATAAGCTAGCTTTTGAAAACGCTACTTTAAGTAGCGTTTCAATAAGCTAGCTTATAGTCATCCAAGGCTATGTTTGGCAAAAAAAAGCTAACTTCAGCTAGCTTATAAGCTAGCTTAGTGTACATGTTTGGATGATCATAAGCTAGCTTATTGAAACGCTACTCAAAGTAGCGTTTTGAAAAGCTAGCTTATCATCTACAAGCTAGCTTATAAGCTAGTTTGCCAAACAAAGCCCAAACATGTACACTAGCTTATAAGCTAGCTGAAACTAACTTTTTTTTTTGACAAACATAGCCTTAATGTTGTTCTAAATACAAAAAAAAAAAAAAAAAAAAAAGAAGAAGAAGAAAGAAATATGTTCAATGCTACCATTCTTCGAGAAGCATGCTTAAATTACCCTTATACATACACCTTAGTCTCTCTCTCTCTCTCTCTCTCTCTCTCTCTCTTTATGGTTTTTGTCTATATTCGACCATAAATTTCAAGTCTTTTCTCTATCAAATTTATGTCCAACATCAATTTTGGTCAATTAATACATATAGGGAAACAACTTCAATGAACATAAAAGAATGTTATCATTTGGTGAAAGAATATACTACTTAGGTTTGAAGGTAAATATTATTTATTAGATGAAAAAACATTCCATATACAAAATAAGAAATATAGACGATTTAGTTTTCTTCATAAGCAATATATATAAAAAAAAATGTCAAAAAAGACAAACTTAGTATGCTTACAATTTCGGATATGAATGTTGTAATGATAGCTAGTCAATGGGTTCTCAATGGGATCACAAAATCTTCATGAAAAGATCAAAAGGTAAACTTACCATATCTATGATTACATTTTCTGATATTAATGTTCTCGTTGGGTTGTTCAAAAAAAATATCAAACCTAGAGCATCCATTTTCTGATATGGGTCGATGTTCTCGAGAAAAAGATCAAAACGACAAACTTAGATCATTTATGTTTACATTTTCTGATGTAAATGTTCTCGATGGGTTTCGGCTGATTTTGATGAAATTGCTCGATGGTTAGCCCAATCTACAATGTCAATGCTTTGTTTGTTGTCGGGAAAAAAAAATCTCTTAGGTGGCGCTAGAGTTTTTTGGGTAGTGATATACACTAGAGGGAAGGAAGGAATTTCCATTTGAGGGAGAGAAATTAAACTTGAAGCATACTTTTCAAACTATGGACTCCTTACCTGAAAAATAGCATTTTTAAAAAGAACATGAGTTTGAAGCATATTTTCTAAAAATGACAACATTAAATATATGTCCAAAATTTAGAGTTACTAGAAAAAGTATTTTAAATATTTCTACTTTTTGGATATTTTTAATTTTTAGGTTAACTGTCTCACTCTAAAACAATTATTATTTTTCTACATTTTCGGTTTTTTAAACACCTTTAAAAAACTGTTCAAGTATTTGACGATGATTAAATATATAACAAAAAAAAAAAATTATAGTCTCAGATGTGTAATTCAATTGTCAAAGGGGTAGGGAGACTTTGCTCAAATACAAGATATGTTTCGGACTTTTGGGTTCGATCTCGAACCTCCTGCTAGTTTCAACCGCTGAGTGAGCCAAAAACTACCCTCTTATATTGGTGTCATTGGAGACGAGTTCTTTATGGGGCCAGTTGAGATTGCCGATTTCCTGGTAATCAAGTTTTTTTTTTCCAATATATAACAAATATATATGTTGTATAAAATCAAATCATGACGTTGATATGACGACTTTGAAGGTTTGACAAATCTATACATATAATAAATAAGTAAGGAGAATGACACGTGCCGCCTTCTGGTTAGCCTATTTTTTTCATTTTTTCGCCTAAACATGTATTTGGACGTATTTTACATTATAAGTTCATTTAGCATATCCACATTCATTATTCCTTAAATCTTTCCTTAATTCAATTTTTTTAATTTATACCTTACATTTACTACCCTTATAATTATGTATGGAGTTTACTTTTTACTTTTAATCTCTTACTTTTTTATTTTTTATTTTAGACTTTTATCATATAAACATAAATAATGTATATGAACTAAAATGCATTACTTTAATAGTTTTTAAAAAAAAACTCATCCTCTTTAAATTTTTATACAAAAATTTTGATTTTTTTCATGAAGTTTTATAAAATAACATTTTTAATTTTATTTTCTTGACATTATGATATTTTAATTTAAAAAAAATTAATTATAGATGATGAAAGTATAATTAGCAATACAACAAAGAATGTTATATATAAAAAGTATTTGGTAATTTATAATACGTGATTCTTATTTTATTAATATTTTAACTATGCACTTTTCCATAATTTCATTTACGTTCTATTATAAATTTTGTTTTATAAATTCTTAATATTTATTCATATTTTTTATTAATTTTTTGGAAAACATTCTTTGTGAAAACTGCCTAAAACAAAGATATTTTGTAACCAACTGCAAAAAAGAACAACTCTGAAAGGAAGAAAACTTGGAAAAATAACATCGTACTTTCTATAGTAATTCATATATGTAAGATAAGTTTTTTGGCATGATTTAATTTTTTTTAAATTACCCCGTGTAATACACGGGGGCGAATCTAGTTGTTTTATATATAAAAACAACAATTTGTAGGATTATTTTGTATAAGAATCCATTCTTATACGTTGTAATATCATATATATTTATAGAGTTTTATTCATTTGTTAACCACCCTATTAGTCTTAACTATGTTAACCAAATTTCAACCAGTCACAATACATTAACCATTCATGTTGCTTTCCGCGCTTGACTTATGAAATGGAAGTATATTTGATATTTTACTTCAATATTCCTTTCCATTTATTATTTCCATATATTTCTCATTTTTAATTTTGGTAGTTATTTTATTTTTATTATTTGTATTTGTCTTTTAATTATAATTAAATATTTAATCAGGATAATTATCTAAACAATCTTGATTGTATTATTTGGTTGAAAAGTTGCTTGATGGTTACGTATAAGAATAATATGATTTATGCATATATGCACATTACATATATGTGTATATCTACACATATGCACAATTTTAGTGCATAAGCGCATATTTAAACAACATGACATTCATAGTATATTCATAGTGTTTAAACAATTTAAGTGCATAAATGCACATATGTGTAGAGTATGTACATTATGTGCATATGCATAGATTATGTGCATAAGTGCATATGTGTAGATTATGTGCATAAGTGTGTATATGCATATGTGCGTACGTTCATTTGTGCATATGTGTATAAGTGCATATGTGTAAATATGTAGTAAAACAAGATTTTATTAATTAAAAACATGAACTAATTGAGAGTCCAAGTTTTTTTATAAGTTTGACCAAAAACAAGAAGGAGTTACCGTGGATAGAGTTGTTTCAAATGCGGACCAGTTACATTGGATATAATCACTTGCCATGTTTATGATTTAGGTGTTTTGACCAAATTACCCCTTTGCGCATATGCACAAAATCTAAGCCGCGTGAGCCTAATTAAGGTAGGGTATGAAAATTAGTTTTTAATCTTAGTCATTGATCTGATGCATCTACGGTTGTGGTTGGTTAACACGGGTAACACTAATGGGTTGACTAACAAAATAAGGGGACCCTATATTTATATGTATTATGTAATTAATATTTTACAGAATATTTTTGAGTTGGTATAATTTTACAAATTTAGAGCATCCACCTCCATCTTGCTAGAGACCTTGCAAGATGTCATGGCTTGCCATGTGGATAGCAAGGTCTTGCAAGATACTTTTATACCTTTTTTTTAATAGCATCAGAGAATTTTAGTATCCTACCCAGTGAAAAGAAAGTTTTACATAGGAACAAAAGCATAACAGAGCCAACGAAAGAAGAACGAAATACACCGAAAGAGTCAAACAAAGAGCGTCAAAGGAGATGTTTGCGAGAGGCAAACAACATCATCTGCAAGGAGACAAACAACAGCAACAACCAAGAAGCTCTCGGACATCAACAACAGAAACATCAATAGACAGAATAGCAGCAGCGGCCAGAAGGCTAAACATCATAAATCTTTCCAAGACAGCCGTTGGGAGATGATTACGACCACACCCACACCTGTCGAACATCTTGCTGCCGAAATGCGAACCCCACAGGTTGTTAGCAACAGAAGATCGTCCCTCTTCCTCCAACACCTACCGATACATTCCACACTCTTAGTCGCCTTTGTACCGAACTCATCAAACGTTTCCGTAAGGTTCCGATAGCCATGTAACCCAATCTAAAGATAAATCTTTATCTCTTCCTAAAACCCATTGAAAAGCTTTTAATTGGAATTCAAAAAATAAATTCGTACTTGAGCCTCTAAACTTTTCAAAAACAACTTTATTCCAGTTTGCCCACACTGGATAAAGAAAACACCAAACCACCGTTGTCCATCTTCTCGATCCTTTACCATTATTACCCAATTGATCCCTCGCCCCTATTACTTAGTTCACCGAATTTACCGAGTCCAAATCTATCTTCCACCATCTTCCTAAAAGCCTCCACAAGCTTTTAACCGTTTCACAATTGATAAGAGCATGTTCGATTGATTCAATCTCTTTTCCACATCTTGGACAAAGAGTAGAGTCCACATCGATACCCATATTTTCCAACACCGATCATGATGGTAACCGACCTAGATTTTTTATCCATATGAAAATACAAACCTTTTTCGGGGCTGCTTTAATCCAAGGCGTTGCATCTACATTTCTTTCCATTTATGTTCGTTTTTCCTCTAATAAATCCCTCATTTTTATACCGTGAACCCATCTTGAGGATCTAAGATCCATATCGCCCTATCTTTAATTCCTCCCCTTGGTAAATGATCCGCAATCACATTCCGTAGCTCCTCCAATTCTCCAAACTCCCATCCCCTTGGTTCCTTTCTCCAATTCCACTTCCAAGCCCATTCCTCCCCTTGATACTCTCCTCTATCCAACACTGCTGCCTCTTTGACCACTTCAAGTTGGAATAGCCGATTGAATCACTCCTTTAGTTTACCATTTGAGGTCCACCTATCTTCCCAAAATCTTATGTTTGTTCCCGTCCCCCACTTTCTTACTAAAAGATTTCGAAAAATGTATCTCAACCTTATCTATATCCTTCCCCACCTTAATTATGTTTGTCCAGATCGAATTTCCCCCCGGACCCCTTGGTACATCCTCCTTTCGCCCCCCATCCCACCCATAGATACTTTTTATTACCTTTACCCATAAACTATCGAATTTGTTGTAAAACCTCCACCACCATTTCCCGAGCAACCCCCAATTGGCTTCTTTAAGCCCCCCAATATTCAGCCCTCCCTCCTCAAACGATCCTAATACCTTTTCCCACTTTACCTACACTCGACCTTTCCTCCCAAGACCATCCTCACCGACCCCCCTCCCAAAAAAAAAACGTCTCCTCACACTCTCCAACTCTCTCAACACACTTATCAGGGTACGAAACAAATAAAAATAATATAATGAAACATTACCAAGAACTGATCTTACCAACGTTCATCTTCCTCCAAACGAGATCATTTTTTATTTCCAATCCGAGAGCTTATTTTTCATCTTTTCAATCACCAACTTCCAGTGAGAAATTCTTCTCATTTTCACTCATACCAGAAGCCCAAGATTAATGAATGACAATTTATCATACCCACACCCCAAACATCACGCCCAAGATTGAACTTCCCCGTCCGGGACACCAACTCCGAATATTTTACTTTTACTCACGTTCAATTTTAGCCCCGAAACCATATGAAAGCATTTTAATACTCTCATTAGATTTGTTATGTTTGAGGAGCTCCATTCTCCAAAGAAAATGGTGTCGTTCGCATATTGAAGATGAGATATCATGGTTTCATCCTTGCCTACTTTAACTCCTTGGAACAAGTTCTTCTCAACAACTTCCTCCATCATATTATGTAGACTTTCGGCAACAACCAAAAATAGGAAGGGAGCAAGAGAATCCCCTTATCTTGTCCCCCTCTCAATTGGAAACTCACTCGTTGGCGCACCATTTACTAACACGAAAATCCTTGACGATTTTAAACATGCCTCAATGCAATTTCTCCATTTTGATCCGAACCCCATATTTTTCAAGCTATCCAAAAGAAATGTCCACTCCACCGTATCATAAGCCTTCTCGAAGTTGACTTTAAAAATTAAACCCCGCTTCTTTGATCTTCTCAAATACTCCACCGTCTCGTTAGCTATAAGGACCCCATCAAGGATAGACCTCCCTCTTATGAAAGCACTTTGCTCTTTACTAATAAGCTTTCCCATCATCGTCTTCATTCTTTCCGCCAAAATTTTCAATATCACTTTATATAGGATCCCAATAAGACTAATAAGCCTGAATTCATTTAGTCCAATTGGATTTGCATTTTTTGGGATCAATGTCAAGAACGACGCGTTGCATCCTCCACTTCTCTTCCTTCTTCCGGAACCAATTAATCACCACCAAAAAGTCATCTTTTATAATCTCCCAAAACCTTTTTATAAATCCTATTGTAAAACCATCCGGACCCCACGATTTGTTTCTCCCGCATTCTTTTACCACCTCCCAAACTTCCTCTTCCGAAATCCTTCTTTCTAAAAATATGGCATCTTCCAACACTAGCTTCTTCATTCGGTCCAATTTACACTTAGGAGCACTAATTCTTTGATTAGCGTACTTCTTTTTGAAAAATTCAAATATGTATTCCTTAATCTTGTTTGGCTCCTCCGTCCATACTGAATCAATAGTTAGGCCCCGAATTTTTTCTTTCTCGAATTTTGCAAGCCATATGGAATAATTTAGAATTTCCATCCCATTCTTTGACCTACTTAATTTTGGCTTTTTGTTTCGCCATCTCCAAGCTTTTTTCTTCCAAACCAAGCCATTTATTCCTAGGCTCTAACCAACACTTTCTTTCTTCTTCGCCTAATGGTTTTGCTTCATTTTTGATTTCCCATTTTTTTCACCTCTTCTTTCATGTTCACTACGCTTTTACACTTGCTAAGCTAAATTAGCAAGGTCTTGCAAGATGTGAGACCTACTAAATTTAGTAAATTAATACTATTATTTTTACAATATTGGTTTATTATATATTTTTGTTTAATTAGTTTATTATATTATATTATAATATCGATAATAGGGACCATTTTAAAAAGAAGTTTGGTCTTATATTAATGTAAGAGATATTATTACAAAATTGATGTAACACTTTAAAAATGGCTTTGGTCTAGCACTCATGCGGATGCTCTTATAAAGTAGTGAAGAAAAAAACATGAAGACAAGTTTGATGTCAGGAGATCTATAATGGCAAGTGTTTCTTTTTAGGTTTATACACTTCTAAGGGGTTGTTTGTTTTTAAAAAAAATCTTAATGACTCTTAAGTCTGAATTGTTCAGACATTTTTATACATCACCGCTTATTAATCATAACTAAATTAAGATTTCAGACTTTAGACCTCTTAAAAAACAAACGGCACCTAAGTGTTATTTAATTATTATTGTTAGAAATAGCTTTTGATTTTAAGTGTAAGTCCATGTGGTTTGTTGAATATTATTATTTTAGCTTATGTGTTTTTAAAACTATGTCTTTTTTCGTCCTTGTCATTTATAATACATTATGTTTTCATCCTTTATATAATCATACTTAACGGTAAATATTTTAAATGAGTTTAATTTAAAAGACGAAAACAATAATGAATTAAAACCACGAGGACGAAAATCATAATTTTGAAGCACGAAGATGGAAGTCGCAATTTTTAACAATCGGCAAGAACCAAATTCGTAGTTTACTCTATTTTTAAAGTATCCCTCAATAATACACAAATACATAGCTATCTTTATGACGTTTGGACATAATTAACTATATACAAAATGTCTTTGAAAAAAAATCAAGTATTTTTCATCATATATCCAGTCAAATATTTTATTTTTATATAAAGTTAGATATAGATTCAGTCAAATATTGATTTAAGGGGCCGTTTACCAAACACTTACCGACCGGTAAGTAATACTTATCGACAAGAGTTAACACTATCGTTTACCTTATGGAGTAACATTTTGGGCCATCAAAATGGACTTATGGTAAGTGTTTATAACCTGGTAAACGCTTACCGATAAAAATCATCACCTCACTTATCAGGTAAGACTTTTGATCCTTATCTTCCCTCTTATCGGATAAAATTCTCGGTCCTTGTTATGTTCATCCGATAAGATAATTGAATCAGTAAAAACTTACCAAAGTAAGTATTTAGTGATCGACCATTTAATCTATATTTAGGGTGTGTTTGTTTACCTCTTAATGATGCAATTAAGAGGAAAATGTATGAATCGGTCAAACATTATCTTGTTTGGCAAAAAAAATTAACAGGTCTGAATGGTTAAATATGTTTGATTCGTTCCACCAACAATCCATCCCCCAAACCATTTAGATCCCATTTTTTTCCCACGTTGCCCTTCATTTCTCGCTTCTTCATTCTCCAGCAACAATCGGTCCTCTTCATTCTCATTTTCTCCCGCGTTCCACCAGCAATGGATTCTCTTCATTCTCTCGTTTTTTCCCAAGTTCCACCAGCAATTGATCCTCTCTTCACTCTCAATTCTGGTTAGGGCGTAGTCTCGATTCTTATCAATTGGTATCAGAGTCTAACAAAAATTCAGAAATGGATTGATTTTTCACTCAGAAATTGAAGAACTCGCACGTAGTTTGTGTTTAGATTGATTTTGAGTTTTTGTATTGTAATTGTCAAATTTGTGATTGTATTGTATGCACACAATGTATTAGATCAATTTTTGTTCAAATTGTATACACAAATTCACTGTAATTCGTATTCAATTTCTTCAATTTGTAAGTTTTTGGAGTTCGACATTTTGCGTACTGTGTTCAAATCAAGATCATAGATTCTGTATTGTTTTGGTGAAATTGATTCAAAAGGATTGATCAGAACATAAACGAGAACACTTCTGTGAAATTTGAATTCAATTGATTGATTTTTGAAGCAGATCTGGAAGATTTTGTGATTTTCGAAGTCGACATATGAAGAACTTGCAAGATCTATGGAATTTGCATCAAGAACTCGCATGATGCATGAAGTTTGAAAAAGTTAAGTCCAGAATTCGCATATGCCTATATACGAAAAGTTCAGAATTCGCATAGGCCTATATATGAAAAGTTCAGAATTCGCATAGGCCTATATACGAAAAATTCAGAATTCGCATAGGCTTATATACGAAAAGATGGAATTCGCACAGTTCATCGTACAAAAAGTTGGAAGAAAAGTTTCTAAGTATAGAATTCGCATCCCTCTGTTGTGCGAAAAGTTCATGCGAAAAACTTCAGGTTCAGATTTTAACAAAGGCAAGAATTCACATATAGTAGTGTGCGAATTGCTCAGAATTCGCATACAACAGCATGCGAATTTCATAAAATTCGTATCTCAGAGCGTGTGAATTCCTTTTGGTGTGTGAATTTCTCTGGTTGTGCGAATTTCCCTTTGTGTACGAATTCTAGTGTGTGTGCGAAAAGTTATTCAGCCTGCGAAATCTATACTTAGTCAAATTTTTACAAGCTACAATATGAGATTTAATTGTCAAAATTTTTTCTCTAGGGGCGCTGCCCCTCGACCCCGCAAGGGCGTTGCCCCTTGACCCCACCGGCTAACCGGGACCCCTGTGTTAAGTTTGCGTAGGGGACATATTTCTGAGTGTGATCAAAGTTTCTGATTTTTGTTAACGATCATTTGAAGCTTATATTTTACAGATATCAAGATGCCTTACATTGATGAGAAAGGAAATACTGTTTTGACCAAGAGAGACTGTGCTATCGCTTATATGCCAGAGATTACAACCCTTGAAGCAGAAAATAAGAATTTGAAAATTCAGAATCCATCTCTTCTTGATCAAATTAATAAATTGAAAGAAAGTTCTTAAGTTTTAAAGAAAGATTTTATTTGCTCAGATTGCATTTCTAACTCTAAAATCAATTTTGCAGGGATCATTGAGTCAAAAGAAAAAGAGATTTCTAATCTTCAAAACAAGCTGAAGAATTCTGAAGAGGAATCCAAATTTTTGAAAGCAAGTAATGAAAATTCTACATGGTCCAAGAAAGAGATGATGCAAAAAGAGCTTGATGATCTCAGATTAAGAGCAAATATTGCTGGAGAAACATGTGATGGGCTAAAAAAGATAAATTCACAAATTTTTTCTGAACGAAAATAGTTGAGAGACAAAGTGTTCAGTCTTGAAGTTGAAATAAACATGCTTAAAGAGAAAGCCTCAAAAGAGATAAACAACTCAAGATGTGATAAAGAAGATTGATAGAAAAAGAAAGGATTTGGAAAGAGACAATATTGAGTTGAAGAAGAAAATTTCTGAATTGGAAGCTCAAATTGCCAAAGACAAGAAAGAAAGAAAAGAGTTTGAAAGAGAAAGAAAAATTTTTGCACATAAATTTTCTGAGTTTTCAAGAAAATCATTTGAAGAAAAGAAGACAGTTGAACTCAAATGTACAAAACTTTCTCAACAAGTGTTAGATTTTGAGAAAGTGATCATTATGGAAAGAGATAAGTTCTAGAAAGAGAAGAAGTTCACAGAAAAGAAGAATGTCAGATTATTCAAAGAAATATCTGATTAGAGAAAGAATGTAGAGAAAGATTTTGAAGAGGAAAAGAAAGTGTTTGAGGCTGAAATACAGAAGTTGACAAGAAAATTATTTGAACTATCAGCAACTGCATTGAATGAACAGAAGACGAAGTCTGAATTATAGATGAAAATTGATACTTTATCAAAGGAAAGAAACAATTTGTTTACAAAAATAACTCCAACTTGAGGAGATCATGTTCAAGGTGAAATTGATTGACCAAAAGAGTCTAGATACAATTGTTCAGTCACCAAGAGATGATCTAGCTGCATCAGAATGTTCATTCAAATCAGCTGCAAGTTCAATTTTTGCAAATGTTTCTAATAATCCTTTATTTGTTGCTTCAGATGATACTTTATCTAATCATGAAGATCAGATTCGTCCTACTAACATTTTCTATGTCAAATCTATTGATAGTTCAGGTAACATAAAAAAGAACAAGTCTCAATAGAAAATGGTTTGGAGAAGGAAAGATGAGAAAGACAATTAAAAGTCATTTGTTCCTACACCTCAAGTGAACAAAAAGAACAATGCTCTAAAAGGTAAATCTTTTGCTAAACCTGATTTTTTTTACTCTGTAAATCATTTAATCATACTTGCATAAAAGAAACTTTGTTGTTCTTACTATGGAACTGATGATTTTGTTAATAAGAATTATGCTCAAAATTGGTATGGAACTTACAGAATCACTTGTCAGCAAAATGAACTTAAAAGGTTTAAATCTAATGAGAAGTGGATTCCAAAATCTAACCACTCTGGACCCAAATACCAGTGGGTACCAAAACCTGTCAAATCTATTTTACAGGTACCACAGGTTTAGGGGGAGTAAGAGCATTGGTTTCTGATTACACCAGATTAGAACCCGGTCTTCAATGTTTAAGAACATTGGCTTTTAAACAAAGCAGTTCAAGACCCGGTCTTCAATGATAAATATGGAGAGTTACTATTCTCACCGGAGAATACGTGACGATAGCTTCTGAATATCTCAGTTCAGAACCCGCTTTCAACTGTTTTTCTTCTTCAGGATGCTGATTAGATAACATCTTTCAAAGGAGTTTTTACTGTTGAATTGAGGGGGAGTTTATAAGATTTTAACTGTTATATTTTTAAGGGGGAGATGAGAAGAGTTTACCTAAAACTTTCACTGTCATATTTTTCTAATGAGTTGACTTTTTACAGACACCGATGGGGAGTATCTGAAGTTTTGTCAAGGATGCTTAACAGATAATATTCTTTTTTAGGGGGAGTTGAGTTTTCTATACTACAAGTATATCTTTCTAAATATTAAACTCTATCATATTTTGAAAGATGAACAACTTTCAGGTCTGAAAAATGTTTTCTTAATTGTTCAAATCACTTCTTGTTCTTAAATTGTTTTCATGAATTGAGAAGTGTGATTTTAAATGTTTTTCATATGGATACTTTGATGATTAACTGACCATGTGTTTCCAAAAGATCAATACTTGTGTATTATCTTATCTATATAATGTCAAGTATTCTTACACACATTAGTTCAGTACATTCTCTTTATCCTCTCATTGCTGTCAATTTTGGTAAGAACTCTTCTCCTTAAAATGTTATATGTTTAATGTTGATTAGGTTTGATGTTTCTTTGTCTTCATTGATTTGGGTTTGATGGAAGTTTGAGTGCAATCTGTTTTGTTTTTGTTCTCTTTTTTATTTGTGTGCTATTTTGATCGGTTAAGAATGTTTTTTTAAGATGAGTTTATATGATTTGAATTTATTTCAAGGTTCGCCTACCAAGTGTTCAATGAAATGCTTAAGAGAAATTGATGTTGCCATATTGGTTATTTCTTTGGCTTAGTCATATATGGTGTGTTTGTACATGTGTTCAGGGACTATTAAGCATGACTTGTGTCTATTACGAGTGTTGTAATGATATAGTTACCAAGATGATTAAAAGAGCAAAACCATGTTACAAATACAACACATTATGGACATGCTAAATGGAGATTTTGTCATTCTTTTTTCCTACCAAGTCTACTACTTTTAGTCCTACCTATCCTCTTGCTCAATTCATGTCTATTTGCAGAAGCAAGAAATCCTAAATATAAGTTGAAATTTTGTAGTGATTTCAAATTGATGGTATTACTGAAGATCCAAGTAGAGAAAATATTATTTTACGAATCTATTTTGCATTCTTTTATTGGACTTCCATAATTCCCCATCATTTTCCTTGGAGGTTCTCCTATTGCCTCACCATTCAATCTTTTTAAATTGCTACTGGTTCCAACTCATTGTGCCATTTGCAAACTGTTGGTCATCTTGATTACAAATGGAGGATGGTTTTGATGTATCTTCAAGTTGCAATGGTTGGTATTTATGGACATTTTTCGTTTTGATGAACTCTTTAAATCTGATTTGTCTTGATTTGGAAATTTTATTCAGAATTTTTGTCAAACATTAATTTTCATTTGACACAATACTTAGGGTAAAATGGTAATTTTATGTAATTCAAACTATTGATTCAGACCAGTTTCCAAACAATCATTTTCTATCCAGCACTAAATCATACATAGTCTCTTAATCATTCTGGTCACTTAATCATTTTACACCAAATGATCCATAAATTGTCAAACAATCCCTTAGTTGTAGTTTTGAGATATAAAATACACAAGGCTTAAAAGTCTACTACTTATTAATTAGGCGTATGATGTGGCCAAAAAAAAAAGGGTGTATGAACACATTCTTATTTTCTTTTTCTTTTTTAATCTTTTTGTTTTCATACTCTTATTTTAGTTATTTAAATTTAAATATCGGATATTACATCACTTTCATACGGTTTATTTATTGTGTAAATTATTTTATTAATAAATTAATGTATCATAAATGTATCAACGAATTTACAATGCACCTATCGGTTTGTATAGCTATGCATTTATTTTAAGATTTAACTTTTAGCTAGTATTTCTTTTTAAATTTAATTTTAAAGTTTATTTATGATGACAAATTAATGGGAAACTTATAAACGGATAATTAAACACTATAAATTGATGACAAAATGGCTGTTATTAAGTTAAATTCAAGTTTTTATTTTCATATATTCTTAACTAGCATATAACTATTAAAGCTTTAAGAATAAATTAATAATACATGTAATTTTTTTTTATTTTACACATTTTATAAAAAAATAAAAATGAAAAATTACAACGTTTTTGAAAATATAGATTACGCTTCTTTTAGAATGGATCAAGTTTTGAAAATTCTACCTAAAAACAATTATATATTTTTAGTTATTTTTGAGGAAATAATATATATTTTTTAGTTAAAAATGGATTACTCCTTATTTTTAAAACTAAATTATGTTAAATATAATTCATATTTTAATTGAACGAACTAATTAAAAAAAATATATTTAGGGGTCGTTTATCCAATACTTACCCGATAAGTGCTTACCGGTAATAAGTCAACACTTTCATTTAACTTATGAGGTAAAATTCTAGTCCATTAAAACGGCATTGTATGCAACATTTTTATCCAGTAAGCGTTTACCGGGTAAGAGTCGTCACTCTCACTTACCGAGTAAGACCCTTGATCCTTGTCATCACTAGAGATGGAAATTTTACCCATTGGGGCGGGTACGACCCTAACGGGTAACGGGGCGGGGATGGGGATTTATTTTCATACCCGAAGAGGGGTCGGGGTATGGCATTACCTGCCCCTAATCCGGAGCCGATTAAACCTTTTAATTTATTTAATATATATACATAGTGTGTATAAATAAATAAAAATATGTATATATGTATACGTCTATTATTAAATGATAAATACATTTTTATTTTCAATATCGGTAATTAATAAAGTGACGATTTATTATAATTTTAATTTTTAAAATACATTTTAATTTATTTATTTTACTAAACGGGTACCCGTCGGGTTCCCCAAACCCGTCGGGGATTCCTTCCCCCCGAACCCGTCGGGGATTAATCGGGGCGGGGTCGGGGGGTTTAAACGGGGTTGGGGACGGGGGATGCATTACCCGCCCAACCCGTCCCGTTTTCATCCCTAGTCATCACTATACTGGGTAAGATTGTCAATCCTCATCATGTTCATCCAATAAGGTAAAGTGAGCCGATAAACACTTACCTGTTAAGCGTTTAATAAACGGCCCCTTAATTTTTTCGATTTGATACTCATACCGATATATATATATATATATATATATGTGTATATATATATATATATATATATATATATATATGGGTTGGATTCCAGTAGAATGAAAGTTATGGTGAGAAGAATAAGAAGAAATATCCACCTTTGGATGAACTTTAGGATGCGATGCATCATATCAATCCCCGTATCAAACACAATTCATAAGTGGGTTTGAGATTAAAAGTGATCAAGGGTTCAAATTCTTTCTCACCTTAACTCTTCTTCTCACATCCTTCGTTTATATATATATAGTGGAAGGATATTTTGCAACTCTTAAAAAGGTTGCAACCCTTGCAACCCACATCTTAACCGTCGGATTCATGATCGACGGTTATTTTATTTTTATTTTTATTTTTTTAATTAAAAATATTGGGCCCCATATATGTTGTAACCGTCGATCATGAATCCGACGGTTAAGATGTGGGTTGCAAGGGTTGCAACCTTTTCAAGGGTTGCAAAATATCCTACCCCTATATATATATATATATATTAATACATGAACTGATGTATATATTGATTATAAATATTCATTTATGTTCAAGTGTATATCATAACTTTCCACATCAATATAATATTTATCATAAAATTCAAGTTTATTAGTTATTACAACATACATACAAAACCATATAAATATAATTAAGACGACTTTGTCATTCTCTCCAAACAACACAAAATCATAACAATAAAATTAGATGGGGCGGATGATAGAAGCAAAAAGCAAGATAGATGGTTCAAAATTTCAACTTCGAAATCTAGATTAAATTGAACTCTGTTGCACAAATACACTTCTAATATATATATATATATATATATATATATATATTTGAACGGCGGGATTTTGTAAAACTAGCAATAAATTAGAAAAAGATACAATTACATAGAAATAATTGCAAGGGAAGGATTTGCAAGCCACCCAACCCAATTAATAGATAATTTGCTATTTCAAAGGTTAACCCCCAAAAGTAAGCACAAATTATATATAATGTTCTCCAAGACTACCGCCTTCTTTGGCTTCGGGTTGCCAAAGAGAATACCATTTCAAAAAACCCATTTAGACCACTAAGTGATAAATATAACGACCTCGAAACACCAAAAAACCACTTTCTTCAATCGAATTGAATCAATCTAAGAGACCCAATTTGAATAGGAGCGGAGAGTCGGAATATCAATTTGCCACCATCGTCCAATAAGGACTAATAAGTCTTTAGCGACCGAACACGAGAAGAAAAGATGATTGCAATCCTCTACCCGCGTATCACAATTAGGACAAAAAAGATACGAAACGTCGATACCTATTTTATCCAAATTAAGCCGAGTAGGGAGCCGATTAAGACGTAACCGCCACGCTAGCACGTTGACTTTGATGGGAACAAGTCTATTCCATCTACTAGGAAGAGACTCCACCTCCAAAAAACGAGAATCAATACAACGCATAGTCGAAGCCACCAAATAATCACCCGATCCGTCTAACAACCACATCCATCTATCATTTTGATCGAAGACTATAAAGGAAGACAAAATTTGTTGAAGTTCGCAGAATTGGACAACCTCTAACCCACCTGTAACACCCTAAAATTCGCGGAAATTAAAATCTGAAAATTCGGCAATATGACGGCTATAAAATGGGTAACCTTGGATAAATAAAACCTGTCAAATCAATTCCAAAGTATCGTCCCGAAACGGGGAATAAAGTTATAACATTACAAACTACCAAATGAAGAATAACGTTCGACAACCTAATGATCTAACTTAGTCAAGAAAAGATTAAGATCGGGTGTCGCTATCCTTCCAAAACCTGTATCCACTATAAACACTGTATTGGTCAATATATCTCCCAAAAAGACCGCTCTCGATCTCGCAATCGACCACTCATTCCCGAAGGTTCCCGCCACCCTGTCATACATGACAACCAAAGAAACAAGTGTTAGGCTAGGGCCTAGTCAGAACGTATAATCGTAAGATAAATAACGAAATGGAATTACAACATATGAACGCCCGTGTTTTCAAAGTTTACAACCGAATGACTTCACCTGTCATTAAACATGAAATTACAATAAAATCTTGTCAATATACTTATGATTTCACCCAAGCCATCTAGCTTGATAACATCAACCCAAACTAGATCTTTAGATAATTGGGCACTCAACCCAAACTGGGTCTTTAGCATGCTCGTGACTTCAACTCAAACCGAGTCTTTAGCCTATTTGAGACATCAACTCAAACCGAGTCTCTAGTCTATGTGACAATCAACTCAAACCGAGTCTTTAGTCTATTCGTGACGTAAACCCAAACCGGGTCTTTAGTCTATTCGTGACAATAACCCAAACCGGGTCTTTAGCCCCTTTGTGACGTCAACTCAAACCGAGTCTTTAGTTGTTCATCAAGTTACCAATATGTCCAACACATAACCCATTAGCTTCATACAACTCATAATACATGCTAATACCAAGCATTCCCTCTAATGCTAAACTCCACATTTTCAAATCAAAAGGTAAGAAGAGGTGAATGTAGTTACTAGCACATCATTAAACATGTATATACGTTGAAGAGTCAATAATACACTCACCTTAGTGATTTCTTAAAAGAAACCAAACCCTAAAAGTGGTAAGTAGAGAAGTGAGATCTTGAGAGTTGCTACAAGCTAAGATCCTTCCAAAATCACCTATGGATGCATTAAATCCCCATTAATGCCTATGGGAGCTCATTAAATGATGAGAGTGGAAATTAGGGCAAGAGTTCTTACCAAAGTTGCTTGAGAGAAAACCCCCTTTCAGTCTAAAAATCGATTTTCAAGAAGCTTTGGATGAAAATGAGAGAAAAAAGGAGAAATTCCCGTATTTTGGTTGCAGATGCTTTCCCGCGGCCTTGGCCACGACTAAGTGGTCGCACCATAAGCCGTGCGTGCCACAAGTCCGTAGATTCCAATGAGTTCCGCGGCTTTGGCCGTGGTTTCCAAGCCGCGGAGGAACCCGCGCAAGTCACTGTGGTTCCCTCCCAAGTCTAAGTTTTAACACACACAAAATTGGCAACTACACACAATTAAAAATAACACCAGCAGCTGGCTCGAGAATACAATTACATAGTACACACATCTACAAGGTGTAAGAAATCTTTTTACGGGCCTTACAATCTTCCCCAACTTAGGAATGATTTCGTCCCCGAAATCCAACTACACAAACAATCAAGGGTACCGACGTTTCATGTCCTCCTCCGATTCCCAAGTTACATTGGCACCGCGATGGTGTTTCCATTGCACTTTCACCATTGACACCTCTCTGCGTCGAAGTTTCTTGGTCACTCTTTCCAGGATAGCTTCGAGTTCTTCATCACAACGATTGTTGTCCACCCGGATTTCTGATAGCGATATGATGATCTCTTCTTCTGCTAACCACTTCCGTAGGTAGCATACATGGAACGTAGGGTGGATTCCGTCCATTTCTGGTGGTAAGTCTAACTTGTAAGCTTGTAGACCAATACGCTCAGTGATAGAAAACGGTCCAAGGAAGCGGGGACTTAGCTTCCCTCGATTTCCAAACCGTAACAAACCCTTCAAAGGGGACACCTTTAACATCACCCGGTCTCCCACTTGG
Source organism: Arctium minus (assembly GCA_954870635.1). Lineage (NCBI taxonomy): Eukaryota > Viridiplantae > Streptophyta > Magnoliopsida > Asterales > Asteraceae > Arctium > Arctium minus. Next base: position 35,739,168 of record OX941084.1, read on the forward strand.
AACTCCACCGGTCGTCTCTTCTTATCGGCGTAACTTTTTTGACGGTCCTGCGCCGCCTTCAGATGTTCTCGGATGGCCTTGACCTTGTCGGCCGTTTCTTGCACAATCTCCACTCTGGGAAATTGCTTCTCACCCGCCTCTAACCAACATATGGGGGTTCTACATTTCCTCCCGTACAAGGCCTCAAATGGTGCCATCCCAAGGCTAGAGTGGTAAATGTTGTTGTAAGCGAACTCCACCAAGGGTAGGTGAGTGTCCCAATTGCTGCCAAAATCAATCACACACGACCTAAGCATGTCTTCCAAAGTCTTAATTGTCCTTTCACTTTGGCCGTCGGTCTATGGGTGGTACGCCGTACTCAGGTTCACTCGAGTACCCAACTCTTGATGTAAGGCTCCCCAAAATCCTGATGTAAACGAACTGTCGCGATCAGAGACTATAGAAAAGGGTATACCATGTCTAGAGACCACTTCATCTATATAAAGTTTCACCAACTTATCTATTGGCAAGGTTTTCCGCATTTCCAGAAAATGAGCACTATTCGTCAATCGGTCGACAATCACCCAAATGGTGTCATTTCCCTTCAAAGTCTTCGGAATCTTGATCACAAAGTCCATGGTAATCTTGTCCCACTTCCACTCAGGTATTTCTAACGATTGGAGGCTCCCGTAAGGTCGTTGGTGCTCGACTTTCACTTGCGAATAAGTTACGCACCGCTCCACATAATGTGCTACGTCCAACTTTATAACCGGCCACCAATACTGCAGTTTCAAGTCTCTATACATCTTTGTGCTTCCCGGGTGGATAGAATATTTGGATTTATGTGCGTCCTCCAAAAGTAGCTCTCGGTTTCCTCCAATCTTTGGCACCCAAACGCGCCAGTTGAAACATTTGATCCCCCGACTATCCTCGGTCAAAAGTAGTCGTTGTTTGGTCATCACTTCATCTTTGAGATTTTCTTCCAACAAGGACTCATCTTGTGACGCCTTGATCTTATCCATAAGACTTGATATTAGCTCAATCCTTGTAAGCTTGGCTCGAAGCTTTCCACTATATTCCTTCCGGCTTAACGCATCGGCCACCACATTTGCTTTACCTGGGTGGTAAAGCAGTTCGCAATCGTAGTCCTTGAGTAGCTCTAACCACCTCCTTTGCTTCATATTTAGCTCCTTTTGATCAAAGACATACTTCAAACTCTTGTGATCCGTGTACAAGGTACAACTTCGTACCATAGAGGTAATGTCGCCACAACTTCAATGCGAACACTACTTCCGCTAATTCCAAGTCATGTGTGTAGGGTAATTCTTCTCGTGCACTTTTAGTTGTCTTGACGCGTAGACAATGACTTTCCCCCTCTGCATGAGTACACATCCAAGACCCATCTTAGAGGCATCGCTATAAACCACAAAGTCTTCCGACCCTTTCGGCAAGGACAAGATCGGGGCTTCACACAACTTTTTCTGCAAAGTTCGGAACGCCTTTTCTTGAGATTCGGTCCACACAAACCACAAAGTATTGCCAGAAAATGAGCACTCTTGGTCAAGGTCCACACAAACCAACATACGGGGGGTTCTACACTTCCTCCCGTACAAGGCTTCAAATGGTGCCGCCCCAAGACTAGAGTGGTAACTGTTGTTGTAAGCAAACTCCACCAAAGGTAGATGAGTTTCCCAATTACCACCGAAATCGATCACAAAAGATCTAAGCATGTCCTCCAAAGTTTGAATCGTCCTTTTTCTTTGTCCGTCTGTCTGTGGGTGGTACGCCGTACTCAGATTCACCCGCATATCCAATTTTTGTTGCAAGGCTACCCAAAATCTCAAAATAAAATGACTATCACGATCGGACACTATAGACAAGGGTATACCGTGCCTAGAGACCACTTCATCGATATAGAGTTTTGCCAATTTATCCATTGGAAAGGTTTCCCGCATCGATAGAAAATGAGCACTCTTCGTCAAATGGTCGATAATCACCCAAATGGTGTCGTTGCCCCACAACGTCTTTGGTAGCTTGGTCACGAAGTCTATAGTGATCTTGTCCCACTTCCACTCGGGTATCTCTAACGATTGAAGGCTCCCATAAGGTCGTTGGTGCTCGACCTTCACTTGTGAACAAGTCACACACCGCTCGACGTAGTGTGCCACATCCAGTTTCATAACCGACCACCAAAAGTGCAACTTCAGGTCCCTATACATCTTGGTTCTTCCCGGGTGGATGAGTATTTGGACTTGTGCGTGTCTTCCAATAGTAGCTCCCGGTTTCCTCCAATCTTTGGTACCCAAACGCGTCCAATGAAACACTTGATCCCTCGGCTATCATCGGTCAAAAGTAATCGTTGCTTGGTCATCACTTCATCTTTGAGATTCTCTTCCATCAAGGCTTCGGCTTGTGACGCTTTAATCTTCTCCATGAGACTCGACACTAATTCGATTCTTGTAAGCTTGGCTCGAAGTCTCCCACTATATTCTTTTCGACTTAAAGCATCGGCCACCTCGTTTGCTTTACCCGGGTGCTAAAGTAACTCACAGTCGTAGTCTTTGAGTAGTTCCAACCATCTTCTTTGCCTCATATTTAACTCTTTTTAATCGAAGACGTACTTCAGGCTCTTGTAATCCGTGTACAAGGTGCACTTCGTGCCGTAGAGATAATGTCGCCACAATTTCAACGTGAACACCAACGCCGCTAACTCCAAGTCTTGAGTTGGGTAATTCTTCTCATGCACTTTTAGTTGCCTTGACGCGTAGGCAATCACCTTTCCTCTTTGCATAAGCACACACCCAAGACCTATCTTTGATGCATCGCTATAAACCACAAAATCCTCCGATCCTTCCGGCAATGATAGGATTGGAGTTTCACAATGCTTCTTTTGCAATTTCCGGAAAGCCTTCTCTTGAGATTTGATCCATGTGAACATTACATTCTTCCTACTCAAGGCGGTCAATGAAGAAGCAATCTTGGAGAAATCTTGTATGAACCTTTGGTAATATCCGCCAATCCATAGAAGCTTCGGATCTCGGATGGGCACTTGGGAGGTTCCCAATTCATCATGGATTTTATCATTGCGGGATCCACCTTCACACCATACTTCGTGACAACGTGTCCTAAGAACTGCACTTATTTCAACCAAAATTCACACTTGGAGAATTTCACATAAAGTTTCTCCTTCCTCAAGACCTCCAAAACATCACGAAGGTGACACGCGTGCTCAGATTCATCCTTGGAGTAAATAAGAATATCATCAATGAATACGATGACCGACTTGTCAAGAAACGGTTGGCTCACACGTTTCATTAAATCCATGAACACCGTCGGGACATTCGTCAAGCCAAAGGGCATCACCAAGAACTCGTAGTGCCCGTAGCGCGTCCTAAATGCGGTCTTTGGAATGTCGTTCTCCTTCACTTTCACTTGATGGTGACCCGAACGTAGATCAATTTTCGAGAAACATCTCGCTTCTTGAAGTTGGTCGAACAAGTCATCGATCCCAGGGAGTGGGTATTTTGTCTTCACGGCACCTTATTCAACTCCCTATAATCAATGCAAATCCACATGGTGCCATCTTTCTTCTTCATGAACAAGACCGGTGATCCCCATGGTGACAAGCTCAATCCCACGAACCCCTTCTCAAGAAGGGTTTGCAATTGATCCATCATCTCTTTCATCTCCGACGGGGCCAAGCGGTACGGAGCTCTAGCTATCGGAGCCGTTCCCGGTGCTAGGTCAATCTTGAATTCCACTTGACGATCGGGTGGTAGTCCAAGCAAGTCATCCGGGAATACATCGGGAAATTCATTTACCACATTCACATCATCAAGACTTTTCTTCTCAATCTTGGTGTCTATTACGTATGCCAAAAAGTATGAGCATCCTTTTGATAAACACTTCCGCGCTTCACTAAGTGATGATTGCCACCTCACCCTTCCGCCTTTCGCTGTAAACGGTCACCGACTCCTCATCCGAAATTGGAATTCGAATCAACTTCTTCGCACAAAGAATCTCGGCATGGTTATTCGCTAATCAATCCATCCCAATGACAACATCAAATCCTCCAATGACCAATGGCATTAGGTCAATCGAAAATTCCTTCCCTTCGATTTCCAACTTGCAACCTCTAAGGACATCCCGAACCACTACTTGATCACCATCCGCTAGCTCTACCACTAAGGCGTCCTCTAAGCTATTAGTGGGCACAGATAACTTTTTACAAAAGGAATTCGACACAAACGAAAAACTTGCTCCCGAATCAAATAAAATGTGTGAAGGTACGGAGTTTAGGAGAAACGTATCCGACACTACATCTGTCGAAACCTTTGCCTCCTCAGTAGTCATCTAAATGGCTCTACCAGTTGCTCTCGGAGGGTCCATCTTCTTTCTCCCGCTACTTCCAGTCTTCAACTTCGGGCACTCGCTCCTAATATGGCCCGGTTTTTTGCATCTAAAACAAATTTGCCCTATGATCGATGAATCTCTGTTGTTATGGTCGGGCTTGACACATTTGAAACATGGTTCAGACCCTGAATTACAAGGGCCGAAGTGTTTGGTACGACACTTTGAGCACCATGGGACCTCATGTCTCGGACCGGTCCCCCGCTGACTGTTGTTGAATTGCCTCGGTCTCTTAGAGGGTACATAATTTACCTTCCATCTTCTCTTCTCGACCACTCTACTCCCCTTCACCTTGCTTGCACCATAGGAATCCTCCACCAACTGCGCCTCCTCAATCGTCTCTCGAAGAGTAGAGACCTTGGACACCCGTACCATATTCATCATTTCGGTCGGTAAACCCTTGATGTTGGCTTTGATCTTCTCTCTTTCAATTGGGCCAGATGTACCACCAAACCCAGTTTATCCATGAATAATTTGTTGTACTTATTTACTGACAAATTCCCTTTTTTCAAACCTCGGAATTCGTCAATGATCTGGTCCATGGCTTGCTCATTACAGACCTCTTCCATCACTTTCTTCTTGAAAGTTGCACAACTTAGTTTGGCCTATACCGTGGCCTCTACAAAAGCGGAGTAAACATTCCACCAGGTGAGGGCCACCCCTCAGAGCATTTGAGAATCGAAAGTCGCCTTTTGACTTTCACCGTATTCACTCGATCCAAAGGCTTGTTCCATTTCCCGGATCCAATTCATACATACCACTGGGTCGTCTGGGCCCTTGAACTCTGGTGGTCGGAAACCATGGAAGTCCTTGAAAGTACAAGTCTTCATCACTTGCCTTGCTTCCGGGGCCGCTGTCCCATCGTTGGGAATTTCATGACCGGGTACCCTCGGATCCCGCCACAAGAACGTTCTCTGCAACCGTTTCATGCCTACGGTTGTTAGTATCTTGGTCTTCAAGTAGCTTTAAGAACATTTCTTGTTGTTGGGCCATTGCTGTGTTCATTGCTTGCATCATCCGATCCATCATTATTGATTCCGGAGTTACCTCTTCCATTATCGGTTCAGATATGGCAACGTTGCGACGTGGTACATGCTCGGGCCTTCCGCCCAAAATGTTTTGCAACGGTGGGGGCAAGTCCGTTGTTGTCATTCTAGGATGGTCGGTCGTGGATGCCATTGCGTCTTGGCCATCCGGCCGACTTCGAGTGTTTATCATTAGCTGTCACACATATGTGAGAATAAAAATGAGAGATAGATCACAAGAATTATAGACAAGGAAACATACTACTACATTCATTAATTATCATAACAATGGAAAACAAGCATACTCACATAAAACATCTTCATAATAACGTTAGCTAAGTGAAATTATGAACATGTGATACGTAAGAATTTTTCATCACATTACTATAACTCTCAATTAGTGTAATTTCCGTCGACTCTAAGACCATCCTATCTTAAGAGTTCTACCCATGCTCACAATTTACAACTTAAAGTCACAACTTAAGTCTAGGTATCCTGCATTCATACCTAGTTCACTTAAACTACCGCTCTGATACCAACTTGTAACACCCTAAATTTTAGAGGAAAATAAAATTTGAAAATTCGGCAATATAACAGTTAAAAGTGGAGAAAACCTGAATAAAATGATAATGACATTTCAACCCAAAATGAGTCATCCCGAAATGGGGAACGAAGTATGACGTTTACATCCCAAAGAATCAATCGAGGTTTAACTCAACAACCTACTAATCTAGACATAATTAAATCTAGATTAAAATCGGGTGTTGACACTTTTCATCCCAAAAGTTTGTCAAGACTATGTTGGGTGTGCGCCTCTATATCTTCCAAAAATGCTACTATCCTCTAATCTCTCTTTACTCAAGCCCGGGGAGTCCCACCGCTAGAATGACCTGTTAAACATGTCATTTCAAGAAAAAGTGTTAGGCTAAAGCCTAGCAAGATGAAGCATCTGTATTTAGAAATAATCAATTATAAGCGGAAGTAAGGAAAATGAAACCATAATAATAATAATAGTTGTAAATCTTCACCATAAACAAGTACCTCTTGGGTTGACGGGGGAGACCCGCTTACTAAGACAAGTGACGGAACACAAGAGTAAGCAACTTGACAAGTTAGTAAAACCAATCTCACATAAGAAAGCACACGCAAGGGATGTTAGGATCAGTAGCTTTAAACGTACACCCACGGAAATTCAACTTCAACCACAAAGGGTCCTTACGTTGAGATCCTTATCCAATATCGTGTACTAGCACGTAGGACTTATACCCTGTCCGATGCCTAACCGTGTCTCGATGCGGAAAACTAATGTTCCAACATCGGACAAAATGATACAATTAGATTATGGGGTCTTGACGCCCAAATGCAACCAAATATTCCATATAATGACAATAAGTCCAACCAAATACTCCAACAGTTAATATATCAACATATATGCTATCAAGCAAGATTCCATATGCTATTTCACATAATTTTCAAGAGGTTCCAAGTTAGTGCTTTAAATAGCATTTCCACACTTCAAGTCTAATTTCCCAAATCCTCATTCAATAATCTCATGACAATATTCCAAAACCCTTATTTTGTTTTCAAGTATTTAAGCATAAAGCCAAAGGAAACCATATTTCCCATGTACAAATTCCCAAGTATTTCAATATATGAGTTCTAACTTTCCAAAATCATAATCATCCATATGAACCATAAAAATTTCCAAAATTAGGTTTTTGGTGAAACTCACCCAAATCAAGAGGAGACAAAGTGGAGATGTTTATAAGTTAGAAATCATAGTTGACATGTATAAAGTTTGTGAAAATAGAGAGAAACTCACCTTGGTGGGTTTTCAAAGAGAAAACCAAACCCTAGAATGAAGAAGATGGTGGTTTGAGGTTGAATAAGCTTTAATCCTTCCACTTAATGCTTATGAATACCTAAGGAACATCATAAATGCTCAAGAGAGGTGGTAGATAAGAGCATTAATGGTGGAGAGTGTTTTGGAGGAGAACTTACCCACAAACAGCAGAGAAAACGACCTAGATGATTTTCCAAAATCAGATGTAATGAAATAAAATCGGACCTCTTTATTTTATAAATCTGATCCGCCGATGAAAGTGACACGGCGATAGTGACAATTTCACTATCGCGGGGCAACCACTTCACGGGATTGTGCCTCGGCGAAAGTGACATGTGTCACAATCGCCGGGCACTTTCACCCCAACTGTACCGTGGGGTATCGACCATTGCGATTGTGCTTAGCGAGAGTGACACCTTGTCACAATCGTTGGCACTCTCGCGTGCCCTGTACCGAGACCTTCCAAGACCAAAAACTTAACAGACGCACTGGTTCACTCGCAAGAGTTGATTTAAAAAATAACAACTAAACCCCAAAGTCGTGACAATCCTTGAATCGACATTAGGTGATCATAGAATTTATAAATTTCGAGGTGTTACAATATATATATATATATATATATATATATATATATAATTATAATCCTCAAATTCAATAACAATAGCCATCAAATGGTATATACCAATACCAATAATTCCATGTGAAAGCTTACCATGTGCTCATTTATGAGGATGCTTATTTGTCCTTCGAAATATAAATTTATTTGATTTATATATAAAAAAACATATTTTACATGAACTTGTGAATTAGAGATTTAATTTTGATGCATTAATTAAAACATAATTAGATTATCAAATTTATAAAAGAGGTTTGATCTAAGTGTTTATATAATGATCTTTAGTTTTCATTGTCGGCCTTATTTACAAGATTAATATTTTTATGTATTGACATGAATTTCATATCTGTATATTTGAATTTTGTGTAAACTACAAATTTCCGGAATCATTTCTTGAAACCAAATAATTTGTACCCGGTTTGACGATTTCACAATGCGTCCGCATGATACGATGAATCGACGATGAACACCATTTTAACATTGCTCGGGTGTTGTTTGTTTTTAAAATGACGAACACCATTATTTTTGGTTGTCATAGAGCAACATGCAATGACATTGAGGGGTTATTAAGGGGGTGTTTGGGATTGCTTATTTAAATTGCTTATTGACTTATCCCAGTTTGGTACCGGTAATAAGCAGTTTTTAGTGTTAGGATGAGAATAAAAGAAAAATGCTTATACCGGTTTGGTACCAGTGATAAGGAGTTTTTGATCAAGTCATTCCATTATAACTTATTAACTTATTTGCAACAACTTATTAGCTTTTTTGTTATTCTACATGTATAAGCAATCCCAAACAACCCCTAAAAACAACTTATTAGCTTATTATGTTTTGATACCACCATAAGCTAATCCAAACACTTTTTATAAAACTCCGTTTTAACACCACATAAATTGATAAATACTTTTACAAAAAAAATGTTTTAAATAAGCAATCCCAAACACTCCCTAAGTTTGACAAAATCTAAATGATTTACGGCATAGCGATTTAGTAATGAGAATAATTAACGGGCTCTATATTATTTAGTACAAAATGAAAATGGTTAAGCGTTCTCAATGGACGTTTTAAATAGCAAAAAATTACCATTTTAACATTTTGTATGATTTAGTGTTAAAAGAAGTAGGAATGTTTCAACATAATAGTTTATGTCGTACAATACATAAATTAAAGTATTTAGCAATAGTTGATTGCAATTTGATCAAATAAATGGCACATATATTCATTGCATTGCATGAGGACCACATTTTCCATCCAAGATTTTTTGTCCTAGTACATGAATAATTGATTGTAAGTATTGCATTTTCTTATAAGATTATGGATTACAAAACAAACAATTATTATGTTTCTTAGTATTAGAAAATAATAAACAGTTGTCTGAGTTTAGTTTAAAATTGAAAATCTTGCTTTTAAAAACGATCAACAATATTTGTAAGTTATGGAATAACATACTTAAAAATCCTTATTAGTTAAGGCATGTTGGCTTTGAGAATGAGGTTACCTCGTATTATGATATATAGTCATAACCCCAAATGTAACCTAAAATACACTTGAATAAAAAGAGGTTCAATGATTAAATTGATGCTAAAGAAATCGTGTGGGATTAGCTCAAGTAACAATAAAGTTTGAACTTTTGGGATTCTCTTTAAAAGATCATCGGTTCAAGTAATGCAAGGCCATTGGGTATTTTTTTGAATGTTCTTCTGACGTCTGAAATTAGTCGAGATGCATACAAAGTTACAATCTGACTCAGACACCACAGTTTAAAAAAAAATGATGTTCAGAAACTATTGGAAAATGAAGTTAAAATGGATGGGAGAGGGTGGAAGCTAGGTTCCTCCTAAAAAGTGGAAACAACAAATAATAATAAGTGTATATTTGGGGAAAATATGTGTTGTCCAAAATTCCCCCTTATCTCAATTCAATCTCATAGTGACACCTCATTTAATTTAATGGCATCTGTTTTTTCAGTTAACTATTCGTCTATCTCTTCCGTTTAACATCTATATTTCTCTCTTAGATTGACGTTTTCGTTGAATGTTTTTGAATGAAATAGAATTTGTCAAAGAAATATGAATTTGAAAGAATTGTAACTGAATGTTGTCAGATTTTACCACCTATTTAGTTAATAGAATTGAAATGAAATCTGTTAAAGAATTTAAATTATGTATGTTTGGTTCACATAATGTAGTTTTGAAATTGGAGTGAAATATTGATAAACGACTAAAATACCCTTTGTGATAAATCAACTTGAACCAAAACCAATAAAGCGTATACATATGTTCAAAAACAATGAAGCAAACAATTGTAATAAACCTGAAATTAAAATAGATCTACGTCAGGAAAAAATAAAAATCCAACAAAATAAAAACAGATAGAAATCAAACAAAATATATTTACAACAAATCTAATCTGTTTACAACTGGAGAAAATCGAAATCCAACAGGACATATTTACAACAAATCGAAATCTAACAAACACTACTAGAAAAAATACCATTTCCGACGGCAAAATCCGTCGGAAAATCAAATTACTGGCGGATTTCTGGCGGATTACGCTGTCAAAAAATCCCCCGCCAGAAAATGAATTTTCCGACGGATTTCCGATGGAAAAATCCGTCGGAAATCCGTCAGAAATTAATTTCCCATTTTTTTTAAGAAAGTCAGATTAATCAACAAATTCTTAATCTGATTAATTAGTTTCCGACGGATAAAAAATTTATTAATTAATTTATTTTTAACTTTTTATTTATTAAAATAATATAAACAAAAATTTTAAAAAAGAAAAACAAATTTCCGACGGAAAATCCGTCGGAAATCCGTCGGTAATTCCGCCGGAAATTTGTTTTTCTTTCTTAAAATTATTATTTAAAATACTTATTTAAATTATCCGTCGGAAATTTCCGTCGGAAACTTTTTTAAATTATAAATTTGAATCTATTTCTTTAATTTCACCGACGGATAATCCGTCGAAAATTAACTGTATATTTAAAAAAAATAATTAAAAAAATGATTTTAAAATTTTAAAATCTTGTAAATGCAAAAAAGCTGTAAATAAAATATTAAAATAAATTAAAGCCGTCATCGATTATAAAGGACGCTAAAAATACAAATTGTCCCAATTGTTCACTAAAGCAAGTTCATGTACATGAATTTAAATGCAAAATAGGTCATAATACTCAACAATCAAGACTTTGGGGGTGGGGGAGGCGGAAACTGCGATTGAGTAAACTGACTCTGTGTTAACCTGGTCACCATCTCCATCATTTCCTGATGCTCCTTCCTACGGACCTCGTCTCTTCGGCGCATCTCCTCCATCTCCTTGTTGCGGACCTCTTCTGATTCGAGCAGTCGGGCCTCTAATGCTTGAATCTACAAAAAAAAAAAACAACCAACATTAGAGTTTTTAATAAGAAGTATATACGAAGTAAATAAACATCAAAGGAAAAAGAGGTACACACCCGAGCATCATAAGAAGATGCACCACTCGAATATCCACCTGAGGACACCCCGGTCAAGACCAAATTCGGATTCCTGGTGTTCCCAAAGCCGTATGTTCGGCCTTTACAACAAATCAAAATCCGTTTACAACAAATCAAATCAACAAATCAAAATCCGTTTACAACAAAACAGATTTACAACAAATCAAAATCCGTTTACAACAAAACAGATTTACAACAAATCAAAATCCGTTTACAACCGGAGAAAATCGAAATCCAACAGGAGAAAAACAGATTTACAACAAGAGAAATCGAGATCCACCATGAAGATGAGAACATCGAAACATATAGAAAACCTTGGAGAAATCGAACCTGTGGTGAAGACGAATGTTTTTTGGAGAAATCAAAATTATGGAGAAGACGAGTTGCCGTGTGCCTGTGTTGAGAGCTTCCGGATAGAAATTGTGAAAATGATAAAGTGTCCGCAATTTGAAGAGATTAGGGTATAGTTGTGCTTAGGGGTATTTTTGGAATTATGAAAATGTTAAATTATGTTCCATCAAAATACCACATATATGTCAAATAGGGATGTACATGATTTGGATTGGCCGGGTTGAAGGCATTTGAACAACCCAACCCAATGTTTGCGGTTTGAAAAATCTCAACCCAACCCAACCCAAACCGTGCGGATTTGGTTGGGTTGATTGGGTTGAAACTTTCCTATGTTATTTTACAATCTAGCTAAACATTTGTGTTTGAACGAGGTAAACTAAAAATGAGAACATACCAGGCTAACTAACTCAAAAAAAGTTGAAGGTTAGTGTGAATGAGAAAATAAAATTACGGTTGAAGTTGTAATATAATTTTGAACATAACTAACTACGGGTTGGTCTAATGCCCTAACGTGTGTGTGTGTATATATATATTTTAATCAATAATTTAATTAACAATCATATTAAATCCATAGTATAGAAAGGCATCGGTTTGATTGGGTTGGGTTGGGTTCAAATTACCCTAATCCAATTCCAACCCAATAAATGCGGTTTGACCTAATTTTGTATCAACTATGTGTCGGGTTATCTCGATCTGAATTTTTTTTGGGGGTTTTCGGGTTGGTCATAATTTTGAGCACCCCTAATATCATGGAATGTCTAAATCATTCATTTATGGAATTTGGTGGAATTTACATATTCCTTCCATAGAAAAGAATGAACCAAACAAGGGAATGGAATTTGGTCAATGGAATTTAACATTCCAATTCCATCAGATTCCATCAAAATCTACGAACCAAACGCTACCTTAGTTATTTAACCTCTTCCGCCACTTTTGTCTCTCTATTATTTTATTTTAGAGTAAATTACACTTTTGGTCTCTGTGGTTTCCACACACTATTATGTATCGTTCCTATTTTAAAATAATTACACTTTTGTCACTGTAGTTGCTATTTTGTTTCAGATTTGGTCCTTCTGACTAACTCTGTTGGGTCTGATATATGCCAAGGATAAATACTACTGCTAGAGGTATTAATACTGCTTAAAAGTTAATACTGCTAGTAGTTAGTACTGCTTGAAGATTACTACTGCAAGAGGAGAGTTAATACTGCAAGCATGTTAATACTGCTGAGGATTGAAGATTAATGCTGCTGCATGATTAATACTGCTTATGAAGATAAGGATGCTTAAAGCTAAAGAATAGGAGCTGGAGATAGAGATGAAGATAGTTATGGAATGAAGATCAATTTTGTTTTGATAATTATCTTGTAATTATTTCTATATATAGTCTAGAAGTCCTTGATAGAGAAACAGTTTTTTCGATATACGTTTGTTTAGAGAGAATTAACCTCAAGGTTCTTAGAAGTCCTTTCAATAGAGAAGTATTGAACGTCTGTTGAGCCTGTTCAACAGATTGAGGTTTTGTTTGTAATCATTAAGTTAAATCAATATAACTTGTGATTTGAGTTCATACACTGTTTGATTGATTTATTGTTAAACTGTTTTTCCGCGACTTCTTTAACATAAGTTTCTGAGTGTTTATTAAATTCTTGTTTGAATTTCGATCCTGACAAGTGGTATCAGAGCTTAAGGAACTCAGAAATCAATAATCATCATAAACAGAATCCAGAGGCAAGCATTGATGGCTAAGGTTACAGAGTCTTCAAGTACTGCAATCCCCACTGAGGTAAAATCTAACCTTTGCTCTAAAACCTGTCTTAAAACTGTTAAAAAGTACAGGGATCACAATCAGAGCATGTGTGATGACATTAAAAGGTTAGAGAAAGATAGAAGAGAGTATGTTTTGATTGTTGAGAAGTTTGAAGAACAAATAAAGGCATATCAAGCCAATGAACTTCAACATTCTTATGATCTCAACTATTGGAAGTGGGAGAAGAACGAATTAGAGAGTTAGCTAGAGAAGTCTAGAGAGAAGTGTGAAAAAGTTAAGAATGAATTTGAGAAGGCCAAACTAGACATTGAGAAATATTCCAATGCTTCTAGAGCAATAGACTCTTTACTTAAATCTCAAATTCATGACAAACTGAGAAGAGGAATAGGCTACAACACCACCCCTCCACCATACAACAATAACTACATTCCACCCACCTCAGACCTCTTAGAAAGACAGGATAAGGATGACTTACCTGCAGGAGCCACAGAAGTAGATCGTTTAGACAAAGTAGTGGTTGAGGCAGATTCTGAAGAAGAAGACTCTGAGAGTAAGAATGAGGAAAACCATAAAGATATTCCCTTAGAAAATCACATTCTTACAAATGAGAAGGGAGGTAAACCATTTATCAAAAGTGATAAAGTGGAGATGTCCAAGTCAGAGAAAGAGACTATTAAGAGTGAGAAAGCTGAGACCTCCAGGAAAGGAAAGGAAAAGGTACAGGGAATTCACTACATGCAAACCTCTGTTATAAATCCCTGTACTTGTCAACAGAACAAGCCCCATAAACATGATAAAATAAGGGAAAATCAGAGAAACAGAAATAATCAGTGGGCTTAAAAACAGGGAATTGATCTAAGCAAAATCAATAGACCAAAGCCCTGTTTTATCTGTGGCAAATTGAATCATCTTGCCAAATACTGTTATTTCAATCCTATTAACCAAAGAGTTACTTTTCAAAGACAAACAAACAATTCCTTTAGTTATAGGAATCAATCAAGAAATCACATGGCTGTTAATATGAGAACAGTACCAATGAAAACTGGGACTGCAAAATCTCATATCCAGAATAAGTTTGCTAAATCAAAAGAAAATACTCCAAGCAAGTCAAGGAGTAACTCACAGAACAAGAAAGCAAACAACTTTGTCAAGATTTGGGTTCCAAAAGTCAAGAAACCTGTTAGTACTGCTACCTCAAATAGTACTGCTAACAAGGATAGTGCTGCTGATAGCAATACTACTGCTGACCAAGTTAGTACTGCTAACCATGTTAGTACTGCTAACAAGGATAGTGCTGCTACCAGTGTTAGTGCTGCCAAGCCCATAATTTTGACAAAGTATTCCATCCATGAGATTCCTAAATTTGATCATCTCATCCAGACTAAGATTACTAATTATAAATATGTTGATGAGAAAGGACAACCCAAGACCACTTTGGCTTGGGTTCCCCCTAGAAACTAATTGTTTTATCTAGTGTGCAGGGCAACCAACAGCTCAAGAAGAAGAGCATTTGGCATGTAGATAGTTGTTGATCTAGGCACATGACAAGTAACATGGACTGCCTTCAAAATTTCAAAAGATGTAATGGAGGACATGTTGCTTTTAATGACAATCCAGCAGGAGGTAAGATAAGTGGCAAAGGTATGGTTTCAGATTACTTTGCTGAATTGGATACTTGGTACTTCTAGTTAAGTTAATACTGCTCTCTATATTACTCATAATGATAGTTCAAATATGGTTAAGTATGGTTACTACTGCTAGGTAGTTTATACTGCCAGTGTAAAGTTACTACTGCTTACCTTATTTCTACTGCTAATCAGTGTTACTACTGCTGGTATGTGTTAATACTGCCAGTATGTGTTACTACTTCTAATATGAGTTAATACTGCGGGCTTGTTAATACTGCTAGGGTACTTAGTACTGCTTCTAACTGAAACCCTCCACCTATAAATACCCTTTTTGACCGCCAAATTCCAAACGACTCTTTGAATTTCCTACGAGTGTTCTTTCTCTCTCTTTCTCTCAAATTCTTACTTTCCAGTGCGTAACCCTAGTTTCGATCAAGAAGATGGCAGGACTCAACTTCTTTGATGAACACAAAGAGTTGGCAATGCTACAGAAACCCAAGCAAGCAAGAGGTTTTCATTAGATTGTGGATTTCCTAAAATCCTCACACATCGCCTACGCATTAACTGTCAATCCCACAATCTATGTGGAACTCATGCGACAGTTCTGGGCAAATGCGTCCATCCAGAATGAGGAAGGCAATCAGGTTATTCACTCAAGGGTTTGTGATAAACCCATCACCATCACAGAGGAATGCATACGCACTCATCTACGACTAGATGATGCCTCAGGTATTACCTCTCTGTCCAAGGAAGATCTCTTCCAAGTCCTTAGTCAAATGGGGTATGAAGGTCCCACTGATGTCTACAAGTTTTACAAGAACAGATTTTCACCTCAGTGGCGATTCTTTGTTCATACCCTACAACACTACATTTCACGCAAAACAACTGGATGGAGTGAGTTCAGCAGTACCATAGCTTATGCTCTGGTCTGCTTAACAACCTCCAGAAAGTTTAATTTTTCACAAATGCTTTTAAATGATTTGCTGTCAAACCTGGATACCAAAACAAAGAGATTTTATATGTATCCTAGGTTTGTACAAGAGATTTTACTAAAGGAATTGACGGATCTACCCTCTCTTGAAGAGGTGTATGTACCAAAACCTCCCAAAGGGAAGGTGTTCTCAAACATGAAAAGGCCTTCCAAGGACTTTTCTGGACAAGACACTCCATTGTTCTCTACAATGATGGGTGTGTCTCATTCCCATGGTGAGGCATCAGGGTCACAACCCACATCTGACCACCCAACGGATGACCTACCCACACCATTAAATTCCATTCATACTCCTTAGATCCCTATTGTCAAGCCAAATTCCCCCATCACCAAAACATATCAAAGGAAAAAGGTACAGAAGGTTCCTTCCCTTTCTGTATCTTCACCCCAACAGACTGCAAGCCCTCTAATGGAGCATTCTCCATTAGAGAATATCCAAAGGGAAACCACAGGGGTGTCTCCCAACCCCACGAAGGTGCTCTATAAGGAGAAGGATGAGCATGTGGGTAGAAAGGCTCACACTACTGTTTCTGCACAAGGTGTAGGACAGGACTGTGTGAACATCTCTAAGACCTTCCCCACAGAAACTTTAGATGATAAATCATCTAAAGGTCCCAGGTGCCAAGAAACCACGGGGGTAGCAGGTGCTTCTGCTAGGCAGAAGGCCTTTACTAAAAGATCCAAGGATCCTTCAAGGGTGGTAAAAACACCTAAAGGAGGTGAGGACAGATTTACTTATGATGAATTGATGGATAATCTTGGTACATTAAGTCTAGAAGTTCATAATCAAAATTTGGAGATACATGAGATGAAAAAGGTGATCACTTCTCAACAAGTGCAGATTACCAAACTCAAAAAGATGGTTCTAAGGCTGGTGCACAAAAAGAAGAAAACCAAGTTTGTTTTGAAGAAGAGGAGAATTGATCATGATGCTTCCAAAAAGGGGGAGACTCAAGCAACTAAAGATAAGGAGGAGAAGCCAGTTGGAATGGAATTTAAGTTTGAGGGGGAGATGAATACTGAAGCAGAAAAGAAACAAGCAGCAGAAACAACAAAAGCAGTAGAAACTACATCAGCAGCAGAACCTTTTGCAAAAGCAACAGAAATAAGTAAAGCAGCAGTATTTGAGTCTGCAGCAGAAACAGAATTATCCAGGGAAGAGATAGAAATAGCTGAAACATTGGTGAAGGCAAAGCTTGACACTCCCAAAGCTACTCCAAATGCTAAGGGAATGGTAATCAAAGAAGTTGAAACAGAAAAGAAAAGAAAAGAATTTAGTGTAACTGAGACCGAAAAGAAAGGGAAGGAGAAAATGATTGAGTCTGAGAAGCCATCAGAGAAGCAGACTCAAATAGAACTTGATGAAGAAATGGCCAAAAAGTTGCAAGAAGAGTTGGAAAAGGAGGAAGAGATTCAATCTGCAAAAGACAGAGAGATTGCTCTAGATTTTTCCACTAAGCTAAATGAAGAATATCAAAGGAGGTTGAAGACTGCTGCTGCTGCTAAGAAAGTGACATTGAGAGCAACTAAACAAAGCCAAAGAAAGCCTTCAAAGACCTTCCTGGCCAATCAAGAAAGAAGGAAAATGATAAACTTTCTGAAAGGAGCTATTGGAGTTCCTGAAGGAATGTTTACTAGCATGTCATTTGGAAGGATAGAAGAGCTATACAAGAAGGAGATGGCCAAGCTGAAAGGGGACTTCACTCAAAGGGTTGAGGTTGAAAGAAAGTTGAAAGAAAGGCATGATCTCAACATACAACAACCCTTTCTTGACAGTGAAGAAGACACTCCTACCAAAGACAAGGCAAAAGTGAAGGAAGAAGAGACCTTAGCTCAGAAAATTGGAGCTATAAATAGAAAGAAATCTATTGCTACCAAGAAACAGGCAAAGAGGTCAAAAATTGAAGAAGTTGAAAAGGAGAATGAAAGTGAAAGAGCATAAGAAGAATCAGTAGAACATGTGCTAGAGCAGAATCAAGATCCTACTAGTCAACCAAGACAATCTGATGTGCAATTTGATTTGTACATGACAGTATCTGATAAAGAACCTCTGAAGGTTGATCCTATTTCAGGGAATGCTTCTGAAATCATTCATTGGGATATTTTGAAAGACCAAGGCAAATAATACTTCAGGATCAAGAGAATGGGTGATCACTATAAAATATATGCTACATGGGGTAAAATTATCAGAAGTTGTTCCAGGTCTGATTTGGAAGAAATGCACAAAGTTGGACTGAGCTTATATGGTAAAGTGTTGAAAGAAGCTGGGATGAGTCTAACAAAGATGGCCATGGAGTACTTGTGCATGACGTTTGAGCCTGAAAGAGTGTAGTATGTTATCAAGGACTTGCATCTTGAGAATGGATTCAAAAGGATAGATAATTGGATGCAGTTTGAAAATTGTGGAGTCTTTGTGCTAACTATTGACAAAAGCTATCATGAGTACTTCTTGGTGGACAAGGTGTATGACCATAGTAGAGCAAAGCTACAAGGAATGTTGAAAGCAAAGCTGGTATGTCTTAAAGATTCAGAAATGGCTAGAATAGTGATCAAAAGAACAATTAATCAAAGTCTGGGACTGGATCCAAACCTTGGGAATTGAGCTGTAGTTTTGAAAGCATCATAAAGACCCTTTACTGAAGAACTTAACTTCTCAATTTGAAAAGTTAAGTTAGGGGGAGATTGTTGGGTCTGAAATATGCCAAGGATGGATACTACTTCTAGAGGTATTAATACTGCTTGAAAGTTAATACTGCTAGTAGTTAGTACTGCTTAAAGATTACTATTGCAAGAGGAGAGTTAATACTGCAAGCATGTTAATACTGCTGAGGATTGAAGATTAATGCTGCTGGATGATTAATACTGCTTATGAAGATAAGGATGCTTAAAGCTAAAGAATAGGAGCTGGAGATAGAGATGAAGATAATTATGGAATGAAGATCAATTTTGTTTTGATACTTATCTTGTAATTATTTCTGTATATATAGTTTTTTCGTCCTTGATAGAGAAACATTTTTTTTATATACGTTTGTTTAGAGAGAATTAACCTCAAGGTTCTTAGAAGTCCTTTCAATAGAGAAGTATTGAACGTCTGTTGAGTCTGTTCAACAGATTGAGGTTTTGTTTGTAATCATTAAGTTAAATCAATATAACTTGTGATTTGAGTTCATACACTGTTTGATTGATTTATTGTTAAAGTGTTTTTCCGCGACTTCTTTAACATAAGTTTCTGAGTGTTTATTAAATTCTTGTTTGAATTTCGATCCTGACAAACTCCAGTTAACAGAGTCTGTTCACTCAAGAACACTTTTGTCTTCTTATTATTTAGAGTAAAGTTCACTTTTGGTCCCTAACGTTTGTCGTTTTCAACGGATATCGTCCTAAACTATCGAAACTTAGATTTGGTCCCTCACGTTTGTCATTTCACTTTGGTTTGGGTTCTTCCTTCTAACTGTCGTTAACTTTTTCCACTAAGTCCAATTAGATAAGGGGTATTATGGTCAATTTCTTTGATGATCATCTTCTTCATCACTATAAACTCATCAAAACCTTCTTCATCACTATAATGTTCATCTTTTTACCCCTTTTTCTTCTCCCTCAATTACATTCAGCTCCGACCACCTTCTGCAACCACAAACCATCACTCACCACCCATTAAAAACCAGAAAACTAAAAAATTCATACATTCAAACCCGGAAAATTTCAAAAATTCCATACAAACAAACCTAAATTAGATTGAAACCCTAAAACATATCAGATTCAAAACCTAAACATATCAGATTCAAACCACAAAACATATTAGATTCAAACAAAAAATTAAAAAAAATCATCATAAAAGAAATCAGATTCATTTATGAAATTTTTAATACATACAAAATTAAAACCCTAAATCGTATCTTTACACTCAAAATTTCAAAACCCTATACAAGTTTATATAGATTCCATTCATGAAATCAAAACCCTAAACAAATTTCTATATCAAAACCCTATATAAATATGAATTTTGACTTCAAACCTAATCAGGTCTACATTCTTGACTTTATCTCTATTTACAAACCTCGATTTTGATGGTGTTCACAGGATCTGGATTTGGTATTCGTTTCGTGGATCTTCATAGGATTTGGATTTGGTCCTCGATTTTGATGGCACAAGATTTGGACTTGGATGTTGAAGATTTCTACAAGTCTACTCGATTTCGACTGTCTTTGCTTGAACAAATTTGGATTTCGTCTTCTGTAGATGGTGGATAACAGAGTCAGTGGAGTGGTGGTTGGCGTTTGGGGTCTCCATAGTAGCGTTGGTGGAGTGCTGGCCAACGATTTGGGGTCTCGTTGGTGGATAGTTGCTTTAGAAGAACAAAGCATGGGGGAAAAGGGGAATACGCTGGTGGTGTGAAGGTGGTCGCCGACGGTAGTTGCAAAGGTGGTCGTCTGGCAGTAGTTGCAAAGGTGGCCGTGGGTGGTAGTTGTAAAGGTGGTCGTCGCACGTGAAGTATGGTGAGGAGGTCGATGTGGTGAATGGTTAAAGTGTGGTTTTGATGAGTTTTGAAGATGATCTTAGGGAAGAAGTCGACCATGGGTGGAAGGTTTTGATCAGTTTATAGTAATGAATAAATAAAATGACCATAATACCCACTATTTAATTGGAGTTAACGGAAAAAGTTAATGACCGTTAAGAGGAAGGACCAAAACCAAAGTGAAATGACAAACGCGAGGGACCAAATCCGAGTTTCGATAGTTTAGAGACGATATCCGTTGAAAATGACAAACGTCAGGGACCAAAAGTGAACTTTACTCTATTATTTATTTAATTTTCAAATAAAAAGTTAAAGAAATATATATTTTTATCATTATTATTATTATACAATATTTAATTTATATATACATACTTAGGACATATAGTAAACCGAGAAAACATATCTCCCGACGGCTCCGACACCCCCTCCCCCTTTCCTGGCGATTACGTCCCCTACCCCTTTCCCGATACCCACTCCCCCTCTCCAACGATACCTCATCCGTTACATCACTACGATTGGAAACATGAGCATATATAACATTTGATTTATCTGCTTTCGATTTTTTTCACATGATGCCTTGGATATACACGATTGTTGCATATATGGATGTGGTGGTGATGGTGCTTTTTCTTGAAGATATACAAGACTCTTGCGGATTTGGTTCATCAGTTGTTTTTTTTTCGATTTGGGTTTTTTTTGTTGACCAACGAATTTGCTGAGGACCAACAATTCCTTTAATTTGGCTTTCTTTTGCTTTTTCGATTTGGGTTTTTTTTTCTTTCATTTGACTTCAAATCTGGGTTCATTTGATTTGCCTGTTGATTTTGGGTCATATTGGGATGAGGCTTCAAATTTTGTGTTAGGACATTTAGTTCTCTCCTTGAACAAGATATGGATATTAATTGGACATGGGTCTTGGTTTGTTTCCAGATCAAGATATCATCTTTGTGATCATTAAATTAGATTTAGGTTTTCAGATTTAAATCTAGTTTTGGTTGTTTGGGATTTAGGCTTCAAAATTGGTTATCAAACGCTGTGTGAGTTTATGTTCATCAAATTTCAATTTTGGTTTCTTTGTATCTAAGTCTCGGCTTTGATTTGGATTTGGATTGTGTGTTGATATTATTGGTTTAAGTTTTGTGGTGGGGGCGGTGGTGGTGAGTGGTGGTAAGTGGTAGGTGGTGGTGAGTGGTGTTAAGTAGTAGGTGGTTAGTGGATGGTGGTTGTGTATCATTAAAATTTATTTAAAACAACAAACTATGACAAAAAATCTAGTTGAACGGAAAAAAAGATAGAAGTTACAAAAACTAAAAAAAGACCAAAATACATTTAACTTAACTGAGTTTTCTTAACATAGTTAATAAGATGAGCAAAATTCAAAACAAAATGGAAACCAGAGGGACCAAATTCGAAATAAAATCGCAATCTGAGGGATCAAATCTGGGAAAAAAAGCGGCAATCCAGTGATAAAAAATGTAATTAGTTTAAAATAGGGATGAAACTTGATAAGCTTGCCCATGGGCTGGGTTGGCTGGGTTGAAGGCATTTGAACAACCCAACCCAACCCAAACCGTGCGGGTTAGTCGGGTTGACATTTTGATATATCATGTAACACCCCGAAATTCGCGAGTAAATTCCATAGCCTTTTAGACGTTCACTTTATAGATGTCTCGTGAGTCACCACTTCATCTAACCTCGCGTTATGAATTAGACATTTTCACCTCATGTGTTTATGTGCTTAAATAAGTGTCCAAAATGTGGGTGTTTGAACTTATTAATCATATATGTGTTTATGCGTATATGTATATATATTTGCATATGTGATGATTTTGGATGTGAATGAATGGTGATCATTTTTACGTAAACGTGTTGTAGTTATAAACACTTAATATTTGGAACCGTGACATTTTAGAAAAAAAATTCGTAAGTCAAGGAGTGACCGGCGACTATGCCCGGCGACCTTGCCATGGGCATAGTCGCGGTGGTCATTGTCGCGAACAGCTGAATCGAACCAACTTTCCAGAGAGCATGGTGGGGAGTGCGACTATGCCCCGACGACAATGCCATGGGCATAGTCGCATGGGCATTGTTGCCCGTGTAGGTATGGCTGCTGTTTTGAAAACGATTTATGGCCCAAAATCATACCACCTTCCACAATTTCAGTTCTAGATCGATCCCTCTCTTCTTTTGGGCGATTTTTCTTACTTCATCCTTCCTTCCATCCCTCTTCATTTATTTCTACCAACAAACCCTAGCATTTAGTGCTCTCAAAGGGGTGGTTGGATTCAAGTTATTGGGTCTTGTGGGTGTTAAAGCTTCAAGGAAGAAAAGCAAGCCTCTCAATTCCACCTAGGGTTTCACTTTACAAACCCTAGTTTATGAGTCCTTATTCCCTAAATTCTCATACACTTATTTATTGCTTACAATAAACACTCACATACATACATCTATACCTATCATTGGGTTTGACCTAATTTCTAGGGTTCCATGCATGGATTTGGTTATAATGAGCATTTTAATCATTTATTATCGTGTTTATGAACTTGGAAGAAGATATTTTGTTGGTGGATATTACTTGAAAGTCGTTACAAGAATGTAATGGATAATATGTTAAAATGGGAATTTCCATAGGATGAATATATTGCTTAAAGGGTCGAGTTATGAAAGATGGCCATATGTGCTTGTTTATCTTGCTTATGATACATGATACAAATGTGGGCTCCTACCTCCTTGTGCACGAGGATGTAGCTTGCCGGTTCGTTGGGTTATTGTTATTAGCCATGTTGGGCACAAACGAGTAGGCAATAGGGGATTTATGTCCTTGAGGTGTAACTCGTTTATATTGTATAGGCAATAATGTCTCGTAAGACCTTGAGGTGTAATTCGACGGAGTAGGCAATAAAGGCAATGTTATGTTTGAGGTTGGATGTCTTGATGGCATGGGAACTAGGACCGGGACATGAGGTGTAATCCAATGACATCGTGGGTGACTCCGATCCCGTGTACATGTCACCCCGATGGAAACAGGTCTCCCTCGTATTCAAGGGTTATCTCTTGTGTGTTTATGTTCAGGTTTGGGGATCATCTTTGCGTGTGGGAATATTACTGAATGCAAAGGGATTCGGTAACACAAGTTTTACATTTTGATATTCTTATTGGGATTTGCTTAACATATGAGATCTCACTAGGCTTTGTCCTAACACTTGTTTGATTGTTGATTATCCCACAGGTTTCCTAGCAACATTTGTGGGAAGTTCAATTCCTTAGCCACGTGGTGACTCGTGAAGGGGTAAAAGTAGATCCAACAAAGATTGAGGCGATGATGAACGGGGAGCCTCCAAAGAGTCCGACAGAAATTCGTAGCTTTTTGGGACTTGTCGGCTATTATTGAAAATTCATCCAAGATTTCTCTAAAATCGCATCATCGTTGACCACGTTGACTCGGAAGAATGTGAAGTTTGCATGGACTGACGTTCAAGAGAAGGCTTTCCGTACTTTGCAACGGAAACTTTGTGAAGCTCCAATCTTATCCCTACCCGAGGAAACTGAAGACTTCCATGTTTATAGTGACGCATCCAAGATGGGGATAGGTTGTGTTCTAATGCATAGGGGCAAAGTGATAGCATATGCGTCAAGGCAGTTAAAGGAGCAGGAAAGGAATTACCCGACTCATGACCTCGAGTTGGCGGCGGTAGTGTTCGCGTTGAAGCTATGGCGACACTACTTGTACGGTACCAAATGCACCCTCTACACCGACCACAAAAGTTTGAAGTATGTTTTTGATCAAACAGAGTTGAATATGTGGCAAAGAAGATGGTTAGAGTTGTTGAAGGATTATGACTGTAAACTTCAATACCACCCGGGTAAGGCAAATGTAGTGGCCGACACGTTGAGCCAAAAGGAGTATAGTGGGGCGATGCGAACCTCATTGGCAAGGATTGAGATCATGTCAAACCTTATGGATAAGATAAAGACCGCTCAAGCCGAAGCATTACTCGAAGTGATGACAAAGCAACACTTTAGCTTGACACTTTAGCTTGACGGAAGATGGTAGGGGATTGAAACTTTTCCAAGGACGATTTTGGGTGACCATGATGGGGGGATGCCGGAAGTTACTCCTGGAAGAAGCGCACAAGTCTATATATTCCATTCACCCTGAGAGCACAAAGATGTATAGAGATCTGAAGTTGAACTTTTGGTGGCCGGTTATGAAGCTTCATGTGGCGAACTACGTGGAGAAATGCCTTACTTGCTCGCTAGTGAAGGCCGAACACCAACGACCATATGGAAGTTTGCAATCCTTGGAAATACCGGAGTGGAAGTGGGATCATATCACGATGGACTTCGTGACGAAATTACCAAAGACGTTGAAGGGTTACGACACCATTTTGGTGGTAATGGATCGGTTGACGAAAAGCGCACACTTTCTGTCCATGAAGGAGAAATTACCGTTGGATAAGCTAGCAAGACTTTATATCAACGAAGTGCTCTCGAGGCATGGGGTGCCATTATTCATCGTGTCCAATCGGGACAGTCGTTTCACTTCCCATTTCTGGAATGCTTTTCAAAGAGAATTGGGGACAAAAGTGAAGTTGAGTATGGCGTATCATCCTCAAACAGATGGGCAAAGTGAGTGGACTATTCAAACGCTAGAAGATATGTTGAGGTCCTGTGTCATTGACTTCGGGGGAAATTGGGACTCTCACCTCCCATTAGTGGAATTTGCTTACAACAATAGTTATCACTCGAGAATAGTCATGGCACCGTATGAAGCTTTGTGTGGCCGGAAGTGCAGAACACCAACTTGTTGGCTTGAGGCAGGCGAGAAACAATTCGCCGGACTAGAAATGGTGCAAGAAAAGGCAGACAAAGTAAAGGGTATTCGAGAATGGTTGAAGGCGGCCCAAGACCGCCAAAAGAGTTATGTGTACAAGAAAAGACGACCAATGGAATTTCAAGTGGGCGATCGAGTAATGTTGAAGGTGTCTCCATGGAAAGGGATAATTATATTTGGAAAACGGGGGAAGCTTAGTCCTCGTTTTTCTCGGACCTTTCCCTATTATCGAACGCGTGGGACTCTAAGCCTACAAGCTAGATTTATCCCTCGAGATGAGTGGAATTCACCCCACATTTCACGTCTATTATCTACGGAAGTGCCTAGCGGAGGAAGTGGACGTCACTCCATTGTCCGAGATTCGAGTAGACAACAACCGATGCGTGGAAGAACCGGAATCCATTTTGGAGAGGGTGATGAAGAAGCTTCGCCACAAAGAGGTAGTGATGGTGAAAGTGCAATGGAAGCATCATAAAGGCACGAACGTAACTTGGGAGGCGGAAAAGGACATGAAACGATGCTATCCCCATTTATTTGAATGATATAGATTTAGGGGATGAAATCTTTTCTAAGGAGGGAAGGATTGTAACACCCCAAAATTCACGAGTAAATTCCATAACCTTTTAGACGTTCACTTTATAGATGTCTCGTTGAGTAGCCACTTCATCTAACCTCGCGTTATGAATTAGACATTTGCACAACATGTGTTTATGTGCTTAAATAAGTGTCCTAAGTGTGGGTGTTTGAACTTATTAATCATACATGTGTTTATGTGTGTATGTATATATATTTGGATGTGAATGAATGGTGAGCATGTTTACGTAAACCTGTTGTAGTTATAGACACTTTGTATTCGGAACCGTGACATTTTAGAAACAATTTTCGTAAGGCAATGAGTGACCGATGACTATGCCCGACGACCTTGCCATGGGCATAGTCATGGTGGTCATTGTCGCGAACAGCTGAATCAAACCAACTTTCCAGAGAGCATGGTGGGGAGTGCGACTATGCCCCGTCGACAATGCCATGGGCATTGTCGCCCATGTGGGTATGGCTGCTGTTTTGAAAATGATTTATGGCCTAAAATCAGATCAATTTCCACAATTTCAGTTCTAGATCGATCCCTCTATTCTTTTAGGTGATTTTTCTTACTTTTTCCTTCCATACCTCTTCATTTATTTCTACCAACAAACCCTAGCATTTAGTGCTCTCAAAGGGGTGGTTGGATTCAAGTTATTGGCTCTTGTGGGGGTTAAAGCTTCAAGGAAGAAAAGCAAGCCTCTCAAATCCACCTACCATTTTTAGGGTTTCACTCTACAAACCCTAGTTTGTGAGTCCTTATTCCATAAATGCTCATGCACTTATTTATTGCTTACAATAAACACTCACATACATACATCTATACCTATCATTGGGTTTGACCTAATTTCTAGGGTTCCATGGATTTGGTTATAATGAGCATTTTAATCAGTTATTATCATGTTTATGAACTTGGTAGAAGATATTTTGTTGGTGGATATTACTTGAAAGTGGTTACAAGAGTGTAATGGATAATATGTTAAAATGGGAAGTTCCATAGGATGAATATATTGCTTAATGGGTCGAGTTATGAAAGATGCCCATATGTGCTTGTTTATCTTGCTTATGATACATGATACAAATGTGGGCTCCTACCTCCTTGTGCACGAGGATGTAGCTTGCCGATTCGTTGGGTTATTGTTATTATCCATGTTGGGCACAAACGACTAGGCAATAGGGGACGTATGTCCTTGAGGTGTAACTCGTTTAGATTGGATAGACAATAATTTCCCGTAAGACCTTGAGGTGTAACTCGATGGAGTAGGCAACAAAGGCAATGTTATGGTTTGAGGTTGTGATATCTTGATGGCATGGGGAACTAGGACCGGTACATGAGGTGTAATCCAATAACATCATGGGTGACTCCACTCCCGTGTACATGTCACCCCGATGGAAACGGGTCTCCCCTGTATTCAAGGGTTGTCTCTTGTGTGTTTATGTTCAGGTTTGGGGAACGTCTTTGCGAGTGGGAATATTACTGAATGCAAAGGGATTCGGTAACACAAGTTTTACATTTTGATATTCTTGTTGTGATTTGCTTAACTTATGAGATCTTACTAGGCTTTGTCCTAACACTTGTTTGATTGTTGGTTATCCCACAGGTTTCCTAGCGGTGGAGTCTAGGATGTCGGACTTTTCAACCGTGCACGTAGGAGTTCTTGAAGTGCCGGTCTTTTTGGGAATACTTTGAGAAGAGAGATTTTTGGTGAAATAGCAACACCCAAGTTAATCTAGTTCGAATTAATTCTAGATTAAGTAGGTTGTTGTATTGTTATGTCTCCTTATTCTTGTCACTTCATTTTGGTGCAAACTAACCCAACTTAATGTGGGTTTTAGTTGTCATGAATTTGGGATTTGTCCTTGTTGAATGTTTATATTTATAAGGTATATTGTACCTTTGTATTTTAGACGTTATATTGACAAAATTTCGAATTTTATTTGGCCCAATTTTTAGGGTGTTATACATCATTTTACAATCTAGTCCGCGTCTTTTCCAATTAGAGGTAGAGAAGAATATTTCTATTGTGGAGAGAGGAAAATGGCAAGGAGTGAACTGGGTGTGGAAATGGAATTGGCGTAGGAACTGAGGTTGGAGAGATGGATGAGCTTCTTAGAATGATCCAAAATAGAAGCCAAATTAAAGAAGTTAGAGATATAGAAGTGTGGTTCTTAGATGATAGTGGATGTTTTAATGTCAAAAAGCTCCACTTTCTTATTGGAGAGAAGAGGTTGTCGGAAAGGGGGGGGTAGTAGTTGAAACTAAATGGTCTAAAATCTTTCCAAAGAAAATCTGTATTTTCAATTGGAGAATTAGATTGGGTTATGCGATCCGTGTAATCCGCAATGGATTTGGAATTGCAAACGGTTCTTTGCCCCAGAAGCGGAACCGTGGTTGATTCTTAGGATCATACTCTCGTAGGATGTATCGAAGTGAAGGAACTATAAGCCCAAACAAGGAAATGGTGGGGAAAAATATAGAGGGTCTAACGTCATTTCAGGAACTGCTAAGCATCGAGGATCAACAAGGCGAGGTGGTAAAAGAACCGAGATGATGGAAGGAATTAAGGTGGGCGTTCTTATATTTAATTTGGTGCCATATAAACAAGATTGTGTTTGAAGGGAAAAGAGCAAATTACGGGATCGTTTCTTTGAGTTTCAAAAGAAAGTTTTCGAATGGATCAAGTTCCGAGAAAATCAGTCCCATATAGAATGGTAAGTTGTCTTTCGAATCCCTCGGGTATCTGAATGGAAGATTTTGCAACAAAGTGGGCATGCTGCGAGATGCTTAAAGTTAGAAGCAGGTTTCTTACTGATCCTTTGTGAACGAAAATTGAGTAGCCTTGGACGAAGTCTACCAAAGTCATTGGAGTTGTTGTGGATGGTCATAGGTCGGGACAAGAAGTCAGGAGAATAAGGTTGATGTTTGGTTTAAGCTATCTAAGGTAGATCGGCCGTAGGAGGTTTGCATCTCGCAAACATCCTCTTTTTGTTTTTTGTTCCGGTGTAAGTTTCGACTCTGTTCTGCTTTTGGTATTGTCTTTTTGGTTCGGTTTGGGTGTTTTGGTTTTGTAAGCCTTTTGGTTGTTTTGGTGGTATTGGAAGTTTTTTGCTGTTGTTAAAAAAATACAATTTAGCCAAGTGGTGATGTTTAAACAAAGTAAAATCAAAATAAGAACATACAAACTAAAAAAAAGTGGAAAGTTCTAGCTAATAAGAAATTAAATTACGGTTGAAATTGTAATATAATTTTAAATATAACTAATTACGGGTTGGTCTAATGTCTAATGCACATATATTAATCAAGGACTAAACAATCATATTAAATCCATCCTATAAAAAGGCATCGGGTTCATCGGGTTGTGTTGGGTTCAAATTATCCTAACCCAATTCCAACCCAATATATGCGGTTTAACCAAATTTTGTATCAACTATATGTCACGTTACCTTGGGTTAAATTTTTTTGAATTTTCTTCAAGTTGGGTTAGCCGGATTGGTTGATATTTTGAGTACCCCTAAAATTTACTAATAAGTGACAACCACAAGGATCAAAACTATAATTTACTCTCAATTTTAATTTTCTATCTCATACATTAATTGACATTTTTCTCATACTTATGTAGTCCGAATTTTCCCTATATTTGCTAATTTTTATTTTTCTTCATATTTTCTTGTAAATTAGTTTTAAATAATTATATATTTTTTAATTTAAATACGGGTTATATTTGTAGTGCTAAATTGGTTGGGGTGTTTTGATTTAATTATTATATCAAATATTAGTTACATTTCTAATATTAAGTTTGTTGCATGCATTTGGTTTACGTCAATCTAGATTAACTTTCATAAAACATACAATTTTTTTTATTGTTTTAGATAGAGAATTAATCTTTCAATTATAAAAAGAGTATTTTAACTGATTAATGTTACGAATAACTATTAATAGAAAACAATATAAAATTAATTAAAACTAATTTGTTCTTAATAGGGTCAGTAGTCTCCGCCGTTGTAGGTCCTTCTCCTTCCGTTGAGATGGCCCTCTTAGATCGATTATCATTTAAGGATAATTATGCATAAAGAAAATAAAGCTAATTAAACCTAATTTGGAATAAAATAGGAGAAAAGAAAAAAAAATGGAAGGAAAAAAAAGGAAATTTAAATTAAATAATTAAGAAGGAATGATAATTAATTAATGTGCGAAAAACAAAATTTAAATTTATTAAGGGAGAAGGGGATGTTTAACAAGAGAGAAGTTAATTAAATAATTTATTTATTTAAGATAAACTAGAAGTGTACTCGCGCAATGTAGCGAAATACATCACGATTTTAATGTTTCATTTTATTTTTTGTCTTTTTGTCGATTTACAGTACGATTTTGGATGGTTTTGAGAAAGTGATAATGTTTTTTTTATAAATTTGTTTAATTTAGGTTTAATAGTATAATTTTTTTATATAAAAAAAAGTAAGTATTTTGTTAGAATTCAATGATTATCTTATATATTTTAATGACATATAGAAAAAATAACCAATTACATATTTAATAATATAATTAAAACAAATTTATAGTAATATAATATATTAATTAATAGTGATACATGGAAAAGTCTGCATAAAAGGAAGACCCTGCACATACCAAATTGGTGGGTGTTAGAAGCCTACAGTAGTAATATGTATCTTGTGCTTTGATAATTGTAAATTAAGAGATTTTTAAAATCTTACATAAAATGATGGTACATTTTGCCTAATGATTTGTATTTAAGAATTTTTTTATCCGTGCTTTATAATATAGTATAGACTAGTTACATATCCGTGTGTGATGCGGCTCGAAGCATCTGGAAATTGAAACCGAGAACTCGAAATGGCAATTACGTTTCATTTTTTGTTCTATTTTTTCCATCTCAATGTTATATAAATTGAAGGTTAATACAGTCGTTTGGTCAAAGATTTTGAAATTGAATTGATGGATAATGGGGTTTTCAAACTCAAAATGTTGGTTGTTCTTATCATTTAACGACCAACTTATGTATTAATAGTTTGCAATTTATACATACCGGAAAGTCTAAACATTTGTAAGCAAAATATGGTAAGAATGTCAAAAAACTATGTCTTTTGTTATGAAAATATTGAGGAACACAAAATTCCAAAAAAATAAACGGATAAATATAATAGATACATACGAGAATGGGGCGTGGTTTTCTACATGACACAACAAATGAAAGTAATCATCATCTTATAAATCAATCATTCTGCATTTCATTTTTTTATATATATTCACCATAAATGCAAAAGAATCTACCCACTTAGTTTCGATTTTGCTGTACAAGTAAGAAGAAAGATGGCCACATTTGGAAACAATGAATTTATTTACTACATCTCAACATGCCATCTGCTACTATTTTCACCAAAAAATGAGGTTGCTGGACAGCAATGGCTATTGTTAATTAATGCATATATCTCCACAACATTGTAGCAGCTTGAAACAAATTTCTTACAACGAATAACATGAATAGCAACACCATCCCAGATTTGTGAACAAGAATACAAAAACGCTGTTTAGATGCAAAACCGAGCAGCTCTATCAGAAGGAACCTCCTAAAATCATCGCACATAGCAAACCAATACCAACCAACAAGTTCAATAATGGTGGGACATCTGAATTGCAGTTGGTGACACTAGGACAGGCACATCAAATTTCTGAAAAATTAGATGTAAAATTCAAACTACATGGACAAAAGTGTTTGATGATTAGAAAATACAATGAACTCTTAATTCCATCTCTCTAGGTAATCAAGTTCTGATTTTCTCTAACATATTTACAAGCAGAAAAAATAGTATCGTGATATTCCTTATTTCTAGATGAACTACTGACTTCACGTCCTTCTCTATCAGATGCTAGACAATTATCGAGTGATTTGAATGAAAATTCATAAGCTAACTTCAGAAAAGAGTTATATTTTTTATAATGATGAAATGCACAAAACATGAAGATGTGTTAACTTGGTTTTCTGAAGAAATGCACCAACCTGCTTAAGCTCTTCGTCCATGTACTCTATACTTTTAGTGTAACACCTCGATATTTCAAGTAAGTGACTCATCTTATTTTAAAAAATCTTATCTCAAGGGTGTT
Organism: Arctium minus; assembly: GCA_954870635.1. Lineage (NCBI taxonomy): Eukaryota > Viridiplantae > Streptophyta > Magnoliopsida > Asterales > Asteraceae > Arctium > Arctium minus. Next base: position 35,771,309 of record OX941084.1, read on the forward strand.
AATTTAATGGGTGCTCTTAAGTGTTTGAGTCTCTTTGTATAGCAAGCTTTCATATTATAAAGGATCGATTATGGAAATGTTAGGGTCGTATCGGGTCAAATTTTAGCAAATTCGGAGAGCGGGGACACCTTCGGCTAGAATGCCGACGAGAGTGCCCTTGGCATTTTCGCAGTGGTCACAGACGCGGGGAGAGGACACCTCACCGTACAATTTGGGCGAGTATGCCCGACGATAGTGCTCGGGTCATACTGGCGGGGCACAGTCCCTAAGGGCGGGGTGGCCACAGTACCAACTCGGCGAGAGTGCCCGGAGATAGTGTCGTGGTCACTCTCGCATGTCACTATCGCTCGAGACTTGCAGTCCTTCATTAAATGTCGTTTTTTGGGCAGAAACCTTATTTTTCTCAGATTTTATGAGGAACCCGATTTCTCTCTCAATTCTACGCGATTTTCCGTTTTCCATATCTCCCTCTCCTCATTGAATGCAAGATTGAAGGCTTTAGGAACTATTAATATTTATCTCCTAGTGTTAACATCTTCTAAGTGGAAAGTTTACTTATCAGCAAAGCTCCAAGCTACTCTCTCCATTTCTAGGGTTTTCATCTCCTAGGGTTTTCACACTTCACAAATCTTTATATGAGTTTCCTTTCACTATTCTTCTATAAAATGTTATATATATGTTATATCATGATTTGTTGATTTTATTATAGTGATTTGGTGTTTGACCTAAATAAGATTGAGGGGTTGTGTCACCATTACCTCTGTAAAAATGTTAATTCTAGATTACTTGATAGTTGTAATGACATTTATGACATTTTTACCTAAAATGATTGTTTTGGGTTTTGGTTGAGACATTTGGTCTAAAGAGAGAAATGATGAGTTTTCAAGAATAAGTATTCCATATGTTTTCTAAATTTAGATAATGATGAGTTTTCAAGAATAAGTATTCCATATGTTTTCTAAATTTAGATGAGTGAACTTTGATCTACCTATGTGTTTAAACCTTATGAAGTAGCAAAAGTGGGGCAAATGTGAAATATATACCATGATGTAAATTGTTGTTGTACTTTAATCTTGTACACGTTCATATATGAAATTTGCCTAAATCCTTATGCATGAGGATTTAGATTGTGTGTTGAGAATTAAGATTTTGTAGGCCAATCTTTGGGCCACTATCAAATATACAATAAAGGATATCGATGTCCTTGAGGTGGAACTTGTCTAGTTTGAACCACAAGGGTTGTGGCGTAGTAGTTAAGGCCTTGGGGGATGTGGTGGAATATCTCATCTGCCTAGTGTTCGAATCCAGGTGTACACAACAATTCTGGCCAAGAGTTTATCGGGGCTGATTTCTTACGGTCATATATTGTCGGGATTAGTCTAGGCATAACCTAGGACACCCTTCCAAAAAAAACTTGTCTAGTTTGGGTATGCAATAAGGTTCCATAAATCCTTGAGGTGTAATTCTATGAAGTAAGCAATATAAGTATGAAATGGTTTGAGGTTGTGATGCCTAAACGATATGTGCACTTAAACCGGAACCTGAGGTGCAGTCCCAGTAACATCATTAGGTGACTCTACTCACGTGTACTCGTCACCTTGGTGGAAACGGGTTTACTCCGTAATAGAGTTGTCTCTTGTATTTATTTACAGGTGTGGAACATCTTTTTAAAGATTGAGACATACGGTAAGGGGCCACCGATACGGATCGGGTAACATTTATTTGATGTATTTGATGCTTGTATAAATATGAATGTTTTCGTGTAGGACCTTACTAGGCTTCTAGCCTAACACTTGTATGGTGTGAATGATTTTACAAGTCAACTAGCGGCGGATCTAGGACGGATCGAGATGCCGATCGGTGCATCTAGGAGTACCTAAGGAGTCGGGCTTTGGGGTTTTGTGAAGAACGATACTTTTGGAGATATAGTGACACCGATTTTAATCTACTCATTTATAGTCTAAATTAAGTAGGTTGTTAATATTATGTCTCATTATTTTTATTACCTTTCGTTGTACAAACTCTCCCACTTTGGGTTATAGTTGTTCATTGTAATTGGAAGTTTAAAGTTTCCTCTTTTTCACATCTTTTGGAGTATTTCCCCATTTTGTGGTATAAATTCTAGGGTGCTACAAGTTGGTATCAGAGCACTAGTTTAAGTGAACTAGGTATGAGAGTAAGATACCTAGACTTAAACTGAGACATTAAGTACGATTATGAGAATTGGGTAGAAATTTTCAGATGGGTAGAGAGTCTAGAGTCGACGGAAAATACGTTAATTAAAAATTGTGATGATGATAACAAGAACTCTTATGTATAATATGTTCATAATTTCACTTAGCTAATGCGATTATGAATGTGTCAATACGTGGGCATGCTTGACTTCAGTTATTGCGATGATTGATGAATGTAGTAGTACGTCCCCTATAACTTTATATAATTATGTGATCTTTCATCTTCGTTCTCTTGTGTGTGACAGTCTGAAATGGTTAACACGCGTGGTAGACCGCAGAGAAGAATTACTGGTCAAGAGGCTAGCGTGTCGACACCAAACCAAACCGAAAGGGTAGAAGATACTGTTGGACCGCTCCCAGCGCCGCTGTTAGGCGGAGGATCGGAGCACGTGCCAAGGGTCAGTTTAGCTTCCCCAGATTGAAATGTTGACCAGTATGATGCAGATGGTCAACTTTGCCATGGAGAAACAACATGAAGTGTTTTTGAAAATATTGGATGACCGGGATTCCAGTAACAGAAGGCATGAGACGGTGATGTAGAATGTGATTGTAGGCTTCGGGGGTACTGGAAACGTTGTCAAGACCGAAGATCAAGTCGTCACTGATGGGAGGCGTGGTGGAAGGATTTGCTCGTATAAGACTTTTCTTTGCAGCAAGCCACCAGAATTCTCAGGTTCGGATAATCCGGTCGAATGCATGACTGGATATACCAGAGACAGAACAAGCTTTTAGATCAAGTGAGTGTGGAGAAGATCTGAAGGTGAGGTTCTCCTCCCAAATGCTGAGGGCCCCAACTCTTCAATGGTTGAACGTCACCATCTCTACTCTAGAAGAATCCATGCTAGCCCGATTATCATCGATCTCTTTCAAACAGAAGATCTTGGAAGAATACTGTAATGAGCGAGAGATGGATCACATCGAATAGGAATTTCGAGCACTCAAGAAAGGGATCTTGTCAGTAAGAGAGTACACCCAGCTTTTCATGGACAAACTAAACTTGGTGGGGCAAGTGGCCCTAACGGAGAAGGAGAAGGTGAAAACGTACCTCAAAGGATTGCCTGTGGATATGATGTCTATGGTCTGCAAGTCTAAGGCCTTTACCTTACGAGAGGTGATCGAGGAATCCAAGGTTATGGAGGACGTTTACGATAGAGACAAGGAGGAGAAAGCGAGAGTTGGGGAGAAGAGGAAGTGGGAGAGCCAACAAATTTCGTTTAAGAAGCCAATGTTCAACCATAGCAGAAAGGGAACGGACACTCGCGGGGAAGCAAAGTGGTGTCCCAAATGCAAAAGCAAGCATTTTGAACCTTGCAATCCCAACCCAATTGTGTCCTTCAAGTGTGGGAAGTCGGGGCATACTAGTCGTGATTGACCAATCAGAGGAATGGTCTGTTTCGATTGCAAGGAGATGTGTCACATGAGGAATGAATATCCCAAGTTGAGGGGTAACTCAAAGGGATCAAGAATGGGAAACCAAGTGAGGAAGGAAGCCGCTCAGAGAGTTCAAGGGAGGGAATTCCATATGACAGCCGAAGAAGCGAAGAAGACCGCCGATGTGGTGTGGGGTATGTTCCTACTCAAATCCATACCCGCTAGAGTATTATTTGATTCCGGTGCAAACCGTTCTTTTGTGGTGATTCCTTTCTGCAAATCGTTAAGCCTTCCTTCTAATTCTCTTAGTGACGCCTTAGTCATAGAAGTAGCAAATGGGGATCAAGTAGTGTTACGTGAGATTTTAGAGGGATGCCTTTTAGAGATTGGAGGCGAATTCTTTGAGGTGGATTTACTTCTAATGGAAATTGGAGTTTTGATATCGTGATAGGAATGGATTGGCTAGTGAAGCATCAAGACAAAATTTTGTGTTCAAAGAAGCTTATCCGGATACCTACAGCTAACAGAGACTTATCTCTGGCCTACGGGCAGAAACGGAAGGGTGAAGTGGCTATCATTTTTTCTATTAAGGCACAAAAGTACCTAACGAAGAAGTGTCCCTCATTTTTAGCATATGTGGTCGATGCTAAATCAGAGAAGAAGAAAGTGATAGATGTGATGATTTTTAATTGGTTTTCGGATGTCTTCCCCGATGACTTACCGGATTTACCACCAAATCGTCAAGTGGAGTTTCGAATCGATTTAGTCCCAGGAGCGACACCGATAACACGTGCACCATATCGTCTCGCGCTAACAGAAATTCAAGAGATGATAAAGCAGTTGCAAGAGTTGTTAGAGAGGGGATTTGTGAGACCAAGGTCTTCACCTTGGGGAGCCTCGATACTATTCGTTAAGTAGAAGGACAACACAATGCACATGTGCATCGACTACCGCGAGTTGAATAAGGCGACCATGAAGAATAAATACCCAATTCCCCGGATCGACGATCTTTTTGATTAATTGCAAGAAGTGGGATGCTTCTACAAGATTGACCTTCGTTCTGTGTACCACTAGGTGAAGGTGAGAGAAGAGGACGACTCAAAAACGGCGTTTAGGACTCGGTATGGGCACTATGAGTTCCTAGTCATGCCCTTCAGCTTGACCAATGCGCCGACCAATGCGCCCACCATATTTATGGACTTGATGAATCGCGTTTGTCGATCCTTCTTGATAAATTCGTTATAGTATTCATCGATGACATTTTGGTCTACTCAAAGAGCGAGAAAGAGCACGAATAACACCTTAGGTTTGTTTATGCTTAATATGTCATAAATATGCCCAACCTTGTCGTAAATATGCCCAACCTTGAAATTCTTCAAATTATAGGCTTTGTTTGTACTTAATTCCATTCTTTTTGGCACATATTAGTGATCAATTAATAACGAAGATTAAGGGGGACTATTAGCTATTAAATCTCCGTAATATGCAAGGGGTTCGAAATAAAAACTAGGTTCAAATAAGCGTTCATTACATACAATGTTATGTGTTTGAAAAGGGAAGTTATTTTCTTGTAATGTCCATACAAGGAAAGATGAAAACATCTATAGAGACAGAAGTTGCATATTGATATTAAATTTGCATATAGTTTTGTAACACCCTAAAAATTGGGATAACAAAAATTTCCGGAAAAGGAGATTTGGTATTTAAATTAATGCCATAACACGAGCTCATCCCAAAAGGGGAAACAATAAACGCATGTTAATTACAAGTTTGTAATAAATAAGCAATGACGGAAAAACAACCCTCTAATCTAAATCCTATATAGGAAAAAGATTAACTCCAGTTGTTCTTCAAACTCCAAAAGATGACTGCTAGAAATGGGCGTCCCAAAATATTCCCAAGCTCGCATCTATGAACAACTAATCCTTCTTGGCGGTCGCGCCACTAGAACCTAAGATACACATCAAACCAATCAAGTGTTAGGCCAAACGAGCCTAGTGAGTTGAACAATAATCATGGCATAAACATTTAAATCAATTATACACGAAAAGGTCCATACAAGAATCAATGGGGGAGACCCATCACACCAAAGAGTTTCACCGCAAGTCAATGTACCTTGATGTTCACTCTCATGAGCAACATCCCGAAGGCCCGACATATCTAAAGACTACCTCCCACGCAATACTTCAAATGTCGGAGGTCTAGGTGCATACCGTCATGGTGGCACCCTAAGACTACATCCTCCTAGTGCTTACTCATGGTTCATCCAATATACATTCAACATCCATCTCTATACATTTTTCATATCAACAAGATACATGTATAAGATCTCACATAGTTCAATCCCATTTTAGGTTTAAACCCTAAAATATGCAAGTTCACGAATAATATTCCTCAATCCCATGGTAACACACATTTATGACCAAAATATAGCCCATAATAACTTCATCAAAACCCACATCAAGAATATTAACCAAAGCTCCAATAAATATCAAAAATAGAATTTAGGTCAAACTTATCAGGTGATCAAGATTTAATACATAAACATGAAATAAACACAAGTAGAATGTTAAAATGTATATCTCATTTGAAAATGTTTGATAGAAACTCACTATCTAGGTTTTATAGAAAAACCCTAGAAAATTGCAAAAACCCTAGAAGTAAGGATTGAGGAAGAAGATGATCTTGAGACTTGAAATCCTTGATTGAAGAAGTTTGATTCTTGCAATAAATGTGGAGAGGATGACTTGGAGGAGTTTAGATATTCCCTTAAAGAGTATTTAGTGAAGAGAGAGGTTTGAAAGAGAATGGTTGAAGAAGTAAATGAGAAGTGTGGCTGAAATCCCCTTATAAAATCGTCAGGGCGTGCGGGCGGTTCGTGGCACGGTTAGACCCGTGCGCCGGTCTCTGGAATTTTAGGTGAACAAAGCCTCGCACGGTTTGTGGCATGACTCCAACCGCGCGGGGCAGTGCATTCACTGTTTTCTTCAATTCAACAAAAATTTAGGGTGTTACAAGTTTAACCTCTTAAAAAGAGATACTCTGTCAAGATATATGAGAAGTTAATAAATGAAAACCAATTTCATGGGATGAGCCACATGATCATCGGTTGAAACAATTTCATCAAAATGTGAAAATAAATGAAACAATTTCATTTTTACATAAAAACCCATATATATGAAACAAATTTATCAACAAAAGAATTATATGACACAATTTCATCAAATTAAATAATTTCATTAACCAATTTCATTAATTTAACCAATAAATCGACGGTTTCCACGGTTTGCAAAATTAGATTGGTTTTCATTTGATCTTTCCACTATATATAAGCATGATCTCATCTAATTTTTTTGCATTCAACGCCCTCACCATTCTTTTTATCCCAGTGGCTCAAGCCCATTGGCTTTAGGGGTGAGCATCGGAATTGGGTGGCTTCTGGAACCGGAACCGATGCGATTGGTTCTGGAACCGGAACCGATGCGATTGGTTCTGGAACCGGAACCGATGCGATTGGTTCTGGTTCGGTTCCTAAAATATAGAACTGATTAAGACTGGTTTTGGTTCCGGTTCCGGTTCCGGTTCCGGTTCCGGTTCCGGTTCCGGTTCCGGTTCCGGTTCCGGTTCCGGTTCCGGTTCCGGTTCCGGTTCCGGTTCCGGTTCCATGAAATATAGGCGGGTACCCGGTTATGCTCACCCCTAATTGGCTTGAGCCTAGTGGCTTGATCTTAGGCGAAAAGTTTGATTTGAGCACCTTGTGAAAGTGGGTGCACGTTTTGTTTGTTTAAGCATTATGTTTATGTTCGTTTAGAATTAATGAATGAACATGAACATATCGACTGTCTAAACGAACGAACACGAACACAAAAAAATTTGTTCATTTATTGTTCATGTTCGTTCGTTTATTCAGTTAAGTTAAATGAATGATTCGAATGAACATGAACAAGCCTTCGTTCATTTTCGTTCGGTTCGGGGTTGAGGACAGGGGAAGGTGATTCAAGTCAATTGATACTTGATAATCAAGGTCAAATTTTGTCATGCGATGTCGATTTGAACCGACAAATGACAACACAATGCGTCATTCAAGTTGGGTTGCCGTTCGGACATTTCGACGACCCTCACATTACGAAGATGATCCAAATGACGCTACAACCACATTAAAAGCCGGTAGTCTTCAAACTCTTAGACATGATGCAATTAAAATGCGGAAAACGTGTCAAAATAAAATACGACAAATGTTCTCTTTTGCATAATTTTGTTTCTTTAGCGTGTGATGTATGGAGCGCACCATACGGATTGTCGGTTTCGTATATATATATATTAAAACAACACATTGGATTGAGCCGCAATCGTGACAATTATTCAAATGTGTAATCACGTTTGAACCATTTGGTGTGTCACATTCGGGTGTTCGCCAATTTTCAATTATTAAAAATAGTCTTGCATTTTATAATTTATATTCTAAAGAAATTAGCATTTCATTTGATAACGCTAGTAATAATAATCGATTTATGTAAAAATTAAAGTTGGCTTTGACCCCTATTTTAGATGGTCAATTATTTCATACACGTTTTTGCAAACGTAATAAATTTAGCGTTCAAGACGGTTTAAATACTTGTAAACCCATAATAGATAAATTTAGACTTATGTTACGGCGAATTTTCACAAAAAGTAAAAAATGCACGCGGCATATAGATTTTTTTTTGCGACCATGATGGTTTTAGAGCTTTGGGACCGAACTTTGATATACGTGTTAAATTGAACTCGACTTATTTTATGATTGAAAACTTTATAAAACAAAGAAGTTATTTGCAAGCATTTTATAATATTCATTATGAACGTAATACTATTGGAAATATTGATTGGGCTGTACGATTATTTAACTTGGCAAGTACAATTTTCACAATACAAAGACAATCACGATTCGGGAACGTTGATGGCTTCAATGAAATCAAAATTGTTAAAATATTTTCTCTGTGCCGCGGCGTTAAGCCCGTATTTAAATGTTACCGGTGTTGATGTTTTAATTTCACAAATATGTGTGGCTTTTGGTTTAGATACGGCTAGAGATAATTCCTTTTCAAAGAAACAAAAATGTGTGTTTAATAATAATTTTAGCGATTTATTTGATCATTATAAAAACTATTTTGAGGGAGGAAGCCGCCAACAAAGCTCTTCATATTGTTTATTTACGGATCCGGGTTCTAGTTCTAGTGGTCATCGCTAAAGCCGGAAAAAGTTAATGACTAGCTTAATAAACGGGGTTTTAAATGAATCGAGTAAAAAAAGTAGATTTGATACCGATTTGGGTGAACTAAATAAGTACATGCGTACTAATTTTATGGCCGCATGCCCCTCAAGGAATGTCAAAGATTTTGAAAAAAATGATTTATTAGAATTTTGGAAACAAAAGCTACATCAATTCCCGGTTTTGGCATGCATGGCCCATGAAATACTAACAATCCAAGCTAGTATTGGAGCTTTGGAGTAGACTTTTTCTCTTAGTGGCACGATCATTTCGGTATGGCGAACAAGACTAAGCCCGAGTCCGTGGAGTGTTGCGTATGCTTGAAGGATTATTTGGATGGCGTTGGAAGAATTCAACACACGACATCACTAGAGGTGCAGATTGAAGATATGGAAGAAAACTTAGAAGAAAACGAAGTCGACATGCGAGTAAGTACCTCACTAACTAGCGATACCGACGACACTTGATGATGTTGACGCTCTTCAAAGACTTCAAACCACCAGAAGTCTTCAATTCAATCCCACATGGGAATAAGTGTATTTTTGAATAACTGAATGTAATTTCAAATGTATTATTAAATCGAAATTATAATAAAACGTGTTTTTAAAATGTATTTGAGTGACCAAATTACATATTTTAAAGTGTATTAGAATAACATTCGAGTATTGTTAAAAATATATTCAAAAAACATAATTTAAAAAAAAATTGATAAAGGATCGGTATGGGCCGATTTGAGACTAACTGGTTATGAAGACCCTTAACCGGGCCGTGGGTTTTTCGACCGGGACCGGGACCGGTTTTTGGTCACTTCTATTTGAACCTAACACTATTCTCACACACACATAGATATATATATATACACTACGTATATTAATAAAATGAGAAACCTAACCAGTATATATAATATATAAATATATCAATCTTCAATGATAAAACTTATTAACAAAATGAGAAACCTAACAAAGAAATTAATTTAATTATTAATTTTGTTGTGTGTGAGAAAACTTTTGGACATGAAAACATCAGTGTTACCATTGTAGCTTCATGAATCAAAGTGGATATAACGATGTGGTTGAATAAAATTTAGTTATTAAGTAATATAAATGGATATATTTGTGTTTGAACTATTTTTTTTATATCACTCTTATATAAATGTAACAATTAGAATTTGGTTGATTAAAGTTTTAGCATGATATGTTGTTTAAATGTAAATTTGACATTTATATACATAACATATATAAAGATATTATGTAAAAACTAAATAGTGTAGACGGGGAAAAATCCCCGATACCCCGACCGGGATCCCCGCTTACGGATGGGGATGGGGATGGGGACGAAATCTTATTGCGTGAACGGGATGGAGATGGGGACTGGGGATTGGGATCCTCGACACCCTCGCCCCCGTTGCCATGTATACTAACACCGTCTATATTTAATCGTTAAGTGAGGAACATTTTGGTATTTTCCTAATCTTTTTTATATTCATTTTAAAAAAAAATAAAAGAATTAAATAATAACAATAATTAATATATTATTTATAGACTGGTTTATGGATTTGATCCTTGTGTTTTAATCTTTTCTCTGACATGCGTCCCTATATTGTGTTTATTATGGATTTATCCATATGGTATTCAATTTGTCACGATCATGGTCTCTCTGACTAACACCGTTAAAAAAAACTCCAAGAAATCTGTTAGGACATTAAGCATTTTGGTCTAATTGCAAGTATATCGTGTCGAATCAAGTAACAATACAAAAGTACGAGTATCGAAACTAAGGAACTAGAGACTGAGTATCACAATAACTACAATCACCATTAATTGAATAGTTAAATTGGAATAATTGATATCTTAATAAACCATTAAACTACTATAGCAAGGCAGGGAATTTTTTTTGGAAACTTTGTAGGAGATAAGATAGTTGGGAGCTGGAATCCTAATAGCCTTCACATAGAGCATTTCAAACTAGACAATTATCAAAGCAATTAATCAATGAATACACAATCATCATTGTGTATGTTACTCTCTCTCAAGTTATAACATGTTAACCTCTGAAGTCGCATGTTTCATCTCTCGGTTTCAACCCACGAGTTCAATGATTTATAGTTACCAAGATTGTAAAAGAATAGTAATAGGGTTTAATTAGTATACCTCTATCCAAGTTCTCACCCTACGCATATAAATCACAAATCTAATCTCAAATTACCTTTCTCAAAGATAAATCGAGATCAATAAATCAGTTAGTAGTTGAAAATCAGTTAGTAGTTGATCAGGCTAACAACAACATTAAAAATAACTCATATGTTTCATTAAATAAAAAACTTACTAAAATTCCATGCTCTACATGTTCATATGCTTAATAGCTAAAATTCATCCAACCCCTAACATCTAAAGATTAGCTCATGTTGGGGGTAACTGAAAACAAAATAAGAAAAGTAGAAGTCATAGATCTAGACATTGGTTTCTCAATCAAAATATGGGTTGTTAGGACTGAAAGTTCTAGTGCGTGGAAAGTTATATAAAGTATTTATATAGTTTATTTGTTTATTATTTATCGGTTTATCGGTTTATAAAAGCCTTTTATTAAGCATCGGTCTTGTTTGGTTTGTAATGGGCTTGGGCCTTTAGGTTTAAACCCTTGGTATTTAAAGTGTGTTTTCTAATCATTAGGGTTAGAGGTTGAGAGAAAAACAGTATTGTGTGCTTATCAGGTTTAGAGAGAGTTTGCTTTTCAATCCTATGTTTGTAACTCTCTCAATCATTCAATACAATTAATCGTTCTATTATTCATTGTTACTTGAGCAATCTGGGATTCACAATTGGTATCAGAGCAAAGAGACGAAGATTTGATTCGAAAAAGGTAAATTTTTTTCTCTCTATTCTGTGTGTTCGATCGACTTCACACTTGATTTTTGGGTTTATTGATTTTTGCTAAATCGTTGAGTCTAGTTGTTCCAATCTACTTAGTTATTTTAGATTAAAGATTTGTTAAAGTTTCATCTTCCAATTCGTAAGATTGAAGTCGAATTTTGTGTTTTTCAAAGATCTAAATATATAGTCTGTGTTCTTGAGTATTTTTGAAAAATCATTTTTTTGGTTGAAAATCGTTGAAAAAGAGTGTTAAATTTCTGAATCTAATCGATAATCGTTGCTAAAGTTGATTGGTTTTCGATTAAAAGTTTTAATTTCTTTTGTGCTTGGTTCGATTGAAGTGTGTGCGCCGCCAAACCCGTCTAAACCCTACCCAGGTCTCGTGAACCCTAGTTGTCCCCAAGCCAGGTTGTCTGCCTGGTTCCGCGAAGCCCGGTTCTTGAAAGAACAGAAGGTAAAATTCGATTTACAAAAACAATTTGATTCAATTCTCGAAGAAAGAAATGGTTTATCCGTAATAGTCAAGAAAACTTGAAGAACTCAATTTCAAAGCCGATTTATCTGAACAAGCCAGTCCCGATACCGTTGTTCAGTCTCCTTATTCTTCAAGTTCAACTTCCACAACTAGTTCTTCGAAGAGTTGTATCAAATCAAATGAATTTTCAAAAGATCGGATTCGCCCTTCAAATCTTTTTTATAATTCTCTTGTTGATAATACAGATAATCAAGTGTTTCGAAAAGTGAAAATGGCTTGGAGAAAGAAATCAACTACAAAAGAAAGTGATGGAAACACGTCATACAAATCTCCTATAGTTGATCCAAAGTCACCGACTCATGTCTATTCCACAACTAAGTTGATCAGTCTAAACCGATCAAATATTTGTTGCACTTATTGTGGAAATAGTGACTTTGTGGATTTCAGTTATGTCAATAGCTGGTATGGTACTTATAGTATCCCCAACCTCTATTTTCATAGCTTCAAAGCTAAGGCATCTAACCGTCAAGGATCCATCAAAGCATGGATACCAAAACCGAAATCGATCAAATCTGTTTTGCCGGAATGTCATGTGGGATTTAATTCAGATATTTCACGTCACATAACTACAATCAAGGGTTATGACATCTTTTGAGGGGGAGTACCAGGTTTTTCTTTAAACTTTCATATCGACTTCTGAACATTTCAGTTCAGGACTCGCTCTTAAATGTTTTTGACTTCTGATTATCTCTAATCAGAAATTTTACTTCAATGTTCTATCTTGGTGAGTTAAAAGAGTGTTAGGGCTCATAAAGTTTCTATGGTCAATCAAGAACTGGAAGGACCTACCCAAGAAACACATCCCATTCATAGATATCAGTGAGGGGTCTAGATTGATAGATGAGTTCGGAGTGAAAAAAAAAGAAAGAAAAAAATGGTGCGGATGTGACAGGACTTAAAAGAATTATTGGTCCTTACCAAACCGAGTCAGTTATCCGGGTTACCACATAATCTATTCATTCTCGTTCTTTGGAGATGAATATTGAAATAGACATGGACCCAGTGTCGATAACTTGTGTCACCCCACCCAGCCACTCAAGTATCTCACAAAAGATACTTGTTTCATATATGCACGGAGAATTAGCACATAATCTATCTATTCCTCACTCGGAGGTCTTAGATATTGAAAAAGGTAGACATCAGCTCTGGTCTCCGAACTTCATATTCATCTCACTGTGTCTATTGATTTATGAACCTGCATCCCAAGTTGAATCAATCTTTAAGACGAAAAGATACTTATTTATATTTCTTTCACACACGCACGAATCTTTGTGATTCCAATAACATATCTCTGTGATATTGTCGGAGCAGTTTGAGAAGTAGATTCTTCAAATCTTACTTCAGTGATAACTGGAAGTCCTATCAGAGATACCCCCTTGCCAACTCTGAAAATAGGCCACACAATTATTTTAGTTGTTGTGATAACAGTTACTAATGTGTTTCTGTGTTAGTTGATTACCCCGTCTTCATTACTAAATGTTTTATCTTATCTTTTGCTACTCATCCGGTTAGTCTTTAAACATACATGATACTCAGGATTATCCTAATCATCATGAGGGGGAGAATGCAATAACAACGACACAAGTTTCAAAGATAGTTTATCATGTTGAGCGATAGTTAGCAAAAGCGGAAGGGGAGCAACATATCCTATTTTTATTAAATCTGAGGTTGAAAAGCCATGGATTACAAGATCGCATTCTATCCTTCATCAAGCGGTGTTCGCTATAAGTTGCTTCCACCTACGAGCTGATTGAAACAAGTTCTTAAGCTGAAAGTTTATTCAACTCGCGGTTCAAAGACAGATTCTTTGTTTTTAAACTGAAGATGTACTAAGGAATGTCACGTAACTCGCACGCTATTTTTCTTTTGTGCTGATCCGATGTATTGAGTTTCTACAGTTAAAAGCTGCTCAGCAGTGCATTCAGTCGAGACTATGGTACATTGAATCTGGTGACAAAGTTGAAATTATGAAGACCAAGAGCTTTATTCAAGGGGGAGCTTGGAATGACATGAAGACAAGCAACACCAAAGTTTTTTTTCAGAGATTCAAGAAGGAGAGAAGATCAAGAAGTGAGGATTTCAAAGAGATAAATCCTTTATACAACTTTAGGGGGAGATTGTTAGGACTGAAAGTCCTAGTGCGTGGAAAGTTATATAAAGTATTTATATAGTTTATTTGTTTATTATTTATCGGTTTATAAAAGCCTTTTATTAAGCATTGGGCTTGTTTGGTTTGTAATGGGCTTGGGCCTTTAGGTTTAAGCCCTTGGTATTTAAAGTGTGTTTTCTAATCATTAGGGTTAGAGGTTGAGAGAAAAACAGTATTGTGTGCTTATCAGGTTTAGAGAGAGTTTGCTTTTCAATCCTATGTTTGTAACTCTCTTAATCATTCAATACAATTAATCGTTCTATTATTCATTGTTAATTGAGCAATCTGGGATTCACATGGGTAAATGTAAAACTCCCTTCGCGAAGCTCAATATCCACGAACAATGGTTGAATCTTTGTTAATCTTTTCTTCCACAATGTTTCTGTCTTTTAAATCGCCGCCAAACTAGGCCAAGAAAAATGCAAAAATCGCCCCTAGCCTCGGTTTTGAGGATAGGATGGTGAATGCCCTCAACCCTAGCTGGAAAAAGACTTAAAATCGTAAACAGAGGATGTCGCGAAATTTCATGCGAGTTAAGTCGAGTGGAAGGTCGCCTAACATTTTGAAACCGCGAGGATGGACCAAACTCGCGACGGAACTCAAAGGACCATTGTTTCCACTCTATTGAGAGAAGATCATATTTTAACGTTTGGAGTAGGGATGGGGGCGGATGAAGGGCAAGGGGAAGGATGTGTCAACGACTTTGTATGTGTGTATGTATGTATGTATGTATGTATGTAATTTCTCCATTTTTTACTCTAGTTTCTCCATTTTTGCTCTGATTCTCTTCCGCTCAATACCGTCAGGATCTCTTCTTAACCTTTGCTTACCCGAATCGTGAATTCTTGGATTTTAGCTCCGAATCACCAAATCTCTCTCAATTTTCTTAAGTGTTTCAATTTCTGGACAACTTGCAGTAAATTGTCAGAAAAACACTTAGGTTGCCTAGAAAACAGGCAATTCTACGAAGAAAGAGGTGCTCGAATAACGCCAAATCTTGGCATTATCAACTAACACTGTTAAAAAACCTCCGTTAACTCAGTTTTGTGGAGAAGCATTTTGATCTTTTTATCTTTTTTTTTGTCTTTTTCATATTAAAAGTACAAAATTAGTTATATTATATAAATTATACACATACATGCACGTAGGGGTGAGCAAAACCCGACCGTACCCGAAAAATCCGAAAAACCGACCCGAAAAATTCCCGAACAACCCGATCCTAACTACCCGATCAGACCCGATACCCGAAGTCCGAAATTTAGGTCGGGTATATAGGTTCGGGTAGGGTCTTAATCTCCATCACCCGATCCGACCCGAAACCCAAATTTTTATTAACTTTTCCTAAATATAAATACTATTTTTTAATTACTTTCCTAAAAATACCTAATCATATTTTTTTTATCATGTTCAATCCTATTATGTAATCTAATATGTACTTCTCTTATCCTTATGTATGCTAAATGCGGAAAACTTAAATTGCAAAAACAATGCATGAGAATGGAGAGGAAGCCTTGGTGCTTTTTTTGTGAAATGCTAAAGTAAGGTGTCAAGCCCAATGCAGTAATTTTTAGGGGAGTTATTTTTTATTGTAGCCCACTCACATTTGAATTAAACCAACCGACTAACATTGGTTCAAGAATTGGATATGTTCTCAATATCAGTAATCACATCTTTTAGCTTCTTTGTGGTCAAAATCTAGGTACAAACTCACGATACCACTTTGATTTCTTATATGTGGTCATCACATTTTTTTGTTGCACAACTATCATAGGAGTTCTAAAAATATCGTGGAAAAATATAAATAATAAAAAAATGGATTTATCCGAAATCCGATCCGATCAAACACGAAACCCAACTTGGCCCGACACCTAGAACCCTATTCACCCGATTACAAAATTCGGGGCTTCCATTTTCTACCCAAAACCCAATCGGGTTTTCCATTTTCCCCTTCGACCCGACCCGACCCATGCTCACCTCTACATACATGCATACAAAGTCGTTGGTAGATCCCTTTCCCCTTGTTGTTGTTTTTGGGGTTCTAAACTAAAGAAATAGAATAACAAGGAATTCTACTACTTGTTGCTTTTAAGGCGAGTGATCTCTCTATCCTTAAAACAATTTCGCCCCCACCGTAGGTGCTTTGGGATTTGGCGAATTGCTTCTCAAGATACAATGAAACAACGTATGTAGATTGATTATCAACACCGCACAAGTGGGGATAATCCCGGTTAAACTATTGAGTTTAAAGGATTTCGAGAAACTAGAAAATTGTGTTTCTATAGCAACACAATTTCTAGCAATATGGTATATGAAAAAGTTAATCCTTTTGGTGTGTAGAGGTGGATATATATATAGAGGAATGTCACAACCCTTTGAAGAGTCATGACTGCAGGTTTTTGTGACAACAGTCACCTTTCGCGACGCTTTGAACGGTCGCAATTGTTCCAACAGACACCACCAAAGTCAACAGTCACTATTCACGAAGGTTTGAATCATCGCATATATTCCAATAGGTGTCATTCATAGCTTTCACGACGGTCTGCTCTATGTAAGAACCGTCGCATATGTCCAGGACACCTCTTAGGCCGAACAATGGTGTTGGTTCACGAATAGGTACCTTTTGAACCCAACCATTGCAACTGTTAGATGTACCTATTCACAGACCGTCGCTAATTCTCGTGAACAGTCACAACTTAGTGTTGTGTCGTCGCTAATAGACATATCAAAAGAAAATTTGCGGCTCAAAAGTGCGAAGTGCAAAGTGCGCCATCAAAGCGCCACATTGCGCCCACGGTCGCACGGGCGTAAGGGTGTGTTGCACCCTTGTGGAGCCCCCACCATTTTCCAATCTATTAAATTAATAAATGAAAATTGGTCCCATTTATATACCCACTTATTTTTCACTCTTCCACCTATGTGGGACAAAGTGAAAAGTACCAAAATGAGACTTTCTCATCTTCCTAAGACTGACCCAAAATATTTTAGACTAACTTATTTTGATTTGGATATGTTCTCAATATCAGTAATCACATCTTTTAACTTCTTTGTGGTCAAAATCTAGGTACAAACTCACGATACCACTTTGATTTCTTGTATGTGGTCATCACATTTTTTTGTTGCACAACTATCATAAGAGTTTTAAAAATATGGTGGAAAAATAAAAAAAAATAAAAAAATGGATTTATCCGAAATCCGATCCAATCAAACCCGAAACCCGACTAGGCCCGGCACCTAAAACCCGATTCACCTGATTACAAAATTCAGGGCTTTCATTTCCTACCCGAAACCCAATCGGATTTTCCATTTTCCCCTTCGACCCGACCCGACCCATCCTCACCCCTACATACATGCATACAAAGCCGTTGGTAGATCCCTTTCCCCTCCCATTCAGTGGCTTCCATCTCCGGCCTCCTCCAAACATGAAAAGATGACACATTTCTTCTCTAATGGGATTTTCAACACTATTGAGAGAAGATCATATTTTCACGTTTGGAGTAGGGATGGAGGCGGATGAAGGGCAGGGGGAAGGATGTGTCAAGACTTTGTATGTATATGTGTATGTATGTATTATGTATGTGTGTATGTATATATGTATGCATGTATTTTTAGGGGTAATTCAAGTGAGAACTTAGTACTTTATGAGATTTGTGAGGTCCAATCTAACCACATATCATATTTAATCAACGGTTGATATAGAAACATTGTAATTCTAGAAATTTTGACTAATTAATTTGAATCAAGGGAATTATAGGTATATTACAAATCTTTCTCCTCTCCTCTCTCTCGCGAACACCATGTAAACACAAGATACACATTGTGATCAAGAATATTCATTGTGAAAATGAAAAGATACAAACGGTTAAAACAAGATACACACCGTGATACATAAAAAAGATCAACAATGTTAAAAAAGATACATACACATTGTGATACATACGAAAGATCCACACTGTGATACATAAAAAACATTGACACTATTTAAAAAAAATACAAAAGATCGACACTATTATAAGAAGATATACACAAAATACATACAAGATGCACACTGTGATACTATAACACTCTAAAATTGGGGTAAGTTAGTAATAAAAAGGATTTAAGGAGATTAGTATATTTAAACATTTTTAATTTTTAAAATACGATTATAATTGGGGAAATATAGCAAATTGGGTGGTGATTACGGAAATGAGATCACCAACCATATGTGAAGCTAATAAACAATAAATGGCGTAAATAAGCGTTGAAAAAAAAGGATTAACTTTGCCACATTAATTAAACATATAGGCAAACATGGCAAAGGAACAAGTAGAAGGTTGGTTTTGTCAATATGACAAACTCAAAGAAAGGAAACGCATTAATTTTTGGGAACTTCCTTATTCAAGGATTCCCATAATCATCATCATCATTAGCATTTAAAAGGAAGGAGCCATGACGGTGTTGGGAGGTTAAAAAGAAAAACGCATGGGGGGAATGAGACGAGAAGGAGTGGCGTGGAGAAGGGGAAATTGAAGGCTTCGGTTATGTGATACCAAACCGTACGAGACTATCATGGTATGACATTCGAAAACTCGTTTCTTTGTATATAATTTAAGCAATGCTTATTTTAGTTTATGACTCGGTTGATAGGAATACGTAGACGACGGTAGTCAAAGACTATGACTACAACAATAAACGGTATTAAGGCTTGAAACCCGTCGATGCCATGTCTTCAACTTTGGCTAACCAAAACATGGGATTTAATGACTAACCATAAGCGTGTGGGGACCAAGAACCGGACTCGAAGTTTCGTAAAATAACGTAGGATATGGGAGAGTCAATAGCAACCTTGCGACCAAGGCGAAATGGTTTATTTTTCTAACGAGTTCTCGGTAATAAAGACCCACACGGTCATGGGTTTTGAGTCGATTAGGGGTTGGAGAAAATAATGGGATTGGGATGTTGGCTTGGGACGTTTCGTTGCAACGAGGGGGCGGTGTTGGTTGTGACGACTGACGAACATAAAAAAAAACAATGGGTTTGGGACCCTCGCCGACCCGTGAGGTGATTGTAACCATCGACTCATTTTTGCCGCACTTTCATGATAATTTTCCATGCAACCACGTTTTGAGTGGATTGATTTTATTGCATATTGGTTACCATATAAAAAGGAATATTGTGTTTAATATTGCCAAAGTAAAATAATGTGTATATATATATATATATAAAGGGGGGTATGGCGGATTTTTAGGGTTTCCGTTAAACCACTTAAAGTCAAAATAAAGACATAAAATGAAAAGAATAGGAGAAGAAAATAAAGAAATGAAGAAGAAAACAACATAAACATGAAATAAGAACATGAAAAACTTACAGAGATGAGAGAGGAATCACCAGAGAGTTTATGTACGATGGTGGCCGAATTATAAGGAATAGTACAATTTTTTTTATAAGGTAAGGTTATAATATGAAGAACTCTTAAAAGGAGATGGAGGATTGAAGGATCAAACTAAGAAGATGGGAGGAGAAGTGTTTAGAAACTCATCAGTTTATTATGGATGCTTTGGATGGCAAATGGATTTTCGGTGCCTTACAATGAACTAGATGAAGGTTTATATAGGCCTTCATTAGTGAGCTACACTATTACAAATTTGAAAATGGAAATGAAAGGTGGCAACTCTAGGTGCCACATACCTAGTCTAGGTCTATCCTATCTAAATAAAAAATTATTTTGTACAATACACTTAGAAAAGACAAAAGTACAAAATACAAAAGTCAAAAGTTATACAGTAAATTGTCGGGATAAAACGTCATCCCTTGCATCAGCTGTGAATTATTGTTATGAAAATGTCATCTCTTGCATCATCTTGTCTTCTAGAGATCTCTATGGGTACTGTTAATTGATGGTGGTGATTCAGGATCTTCGTCTGAATCGGTTTCTGGAAAGTCACTATTGATAATATCAATAGGACTAAGTAGTTCACTTTCTCCTATGAAGGGGAGAATCATGTCCCAGTTTTTATGAGTCCATATCTGGATGTAATGTCCTTCTGCAATTAATTTATAATTTGTCCATTTGAAGAGATATGGGAGCCCTGGTGTTTCTTTTCCTTGTGTAATCCATTGTTTAATAATATCTGTTTGACTGTAATCAAAGTATAGAGCTGTTGAACACGCCAATTTCTTAAGATATGTCTGTTCCGCCTTTCTATGACTTAGAAAAATCCTTTTTCTTGAAGGTCGATATGTGTATCGATCTGCTTCCGGAAAGGATGCAAAGATTTTACATCCTATTGTGGATTCATCTGAAAAAGATGCCATGTTTCCTGTTGTTAAAATGAACTTTTCACCAAACTTGTTGAGAAGATCCTCTGTTTTAGAATTTAAATTGAACTCTAGAAAATCAATCAAACCATTATGGTAAAAATTGATAATCTGATCTGTGGTAAGCTCTGTAGTCTGTAAGCCAATCTGGAGTAGGAATGTGTTACGACAATGTTGATCATGATATGATCTTTGCACCACTGTTACACCTTTATGACTATCCTCATTGAAAGCCATATCGATGATTTGTTGTTGTAATTCATACAGATGTATAGGAAAGGAAATTCTGTACAAATTTTTTCAGAAATGATGTTTTCCAATTCATGAATTTTGTCCAAAATTGGTTGCATAGTGTTTTTCCAAGGAAGATCTAAAAGTCTTGCCTTGAAGCTGTTATAATCTCTGTAAAAAACTGTAGATGTATTCGATTCTTTTTTCTCGAGCTGTTGTTGTAACTGTAAAAAATTTTCTTCGAGAATTGCATTATTTTGTTTGAGAATCGAATTATCAATCTGGATCTGTGTGTTCTGTTGACCCTTTTCAGATTGAAGGAGATGGTTCTGTAAATTAGCAATAACAGTTTCTTGAGCTTTGATCAACTGCTCAGGATTTGTTTTTGCTATTTCTGAAAAAGTTTTCACTTCTTCGAGTTCGATGTAAAATTGGTTAACCCCGAAGGCTTCTCTTGTTGCGCTTAAACCTTCAGAGAAGGTGTAAAATCCTTTATACATGGGTTTATATCATTGTGTGTAATTGTCTACACTTTCCCATTTGTTAAAAACTCCAGTTTCGGTTTCTCTGAAAATTACATAGTAAGAAAATTTCTTACTTTGTTTTTCAGGGGATTTTTGGCTCTGTTCTTGAAAATATGTACTCAGAGCATTGAGAATGTGAACTTTGTTACTAGATGATTCCTGCAAAGTTTTCAGATGCCAGAGATTATCTAATAAGCATTGTTGTTTTTCTGTCAAAATGATTCCCTTCATGGGTCGAAATTTTTTATGAATATCATAACATTTCTGTAGTTGATGTTGTCCAAATGTAATGATATGATTTGTAGGAATCTGTGACTTCTGCGATATTTTTGATGAACCAGTTTGGCTAGGCCTGGGTATAAACCCCTTGTGCGACTGTAATTGTGACTGTAATTGCAAAAACCGTTGAACTGTGATGTTTTCAACACCTTGTAAATAATTGTGAGAGTTATTGGTCTTGGAGCTGATTGCGGATTGCATCAACTTTTCTGTAGAAGCTGTAGGAATACTATAGAGGCTGTAATAGCTGTTCTTTCTTCATTTGAAGAAATACTCATTGAAGATGAGCTCTTTTTTATCTGTGAAGGCTGTATGAGCTTCCTTTTTCCTTTATCCTTGCTAGCCATCTGCAGAAAATAATCTGTTAAGATTTCTGGATAGCATGTCTTCTATTCCATTATTTTTCCCTTTAATATGCTCAAAATTTATTCTATAGCTACATCCTTGTATAACATTTTGCAAATTAATCCATCTTGTTCTGTTAACCTTTTTTACTCTTGTCATTTTTGATAAAGCGTACAATAGCTTCACAATATGTTCTAACTGTAAATTCATTGTGTAAAAATAGTTTAAATTTTTCTAAAGCATTTATTAATGCTTGTATTTCAAAATCTAAACTTGTCCAATTCATACAAGTTTTGTTAAAATTTCCACTAGCATATGAACAGAATTTCTCTGTATCCTTAGGACTGTATTTATTAGGCTTGCAAAGAAGTACTTCCCCATCCTTCTTTACAACCATCAACTTCTGTTATTATATAATCTGTAACCAATGGTAATTCCAATGGTTTTATGTTTTTAACTGCTTCTTTTATTGTTTGGACTAATTTTATATATTCTTTATTAAAATGTATTTGGCCACTTTTTGTTGTTTTACTGTATAATGGCCCAACTAATTTTGAAAGGTTTGGGATAAACTTTCTTGCATAATTTACTAGTCCCAAAAAGGCTTGAATTTGTTTAAGACTTTCAAGTTATTCTGGAAAATCAAATTTTTTTGTAGAAATATGTGACTGTAACTCTATCTTTCCATTCCCTATTTCTAGGCCAAGAAAAGATATTTTTCGTTTAAATAATTCCATTTTTCTTTTTGAAACTACTATACCATTCTTTTTAATTTCTTCGAAGATTTTCTATAAGTGTTTCTCATGTTCCTGCAATGTTTCACTTGCAACTAAAATTTCATCAATGTAAACTAAACAAAAATCATATTTAAGAAAAATACTGTCCATAAATCTTTGAAATATTGATGGTGCATTTTTGAGTCCAAAACTCAAAACGTTCCATTCATATTGTCCTTCAGAACATGTAAAGGTTGTCCATGGTTTAAATTGTTCTTCTAACAATAATTGATTATATCCTGAAACTTTGAGAATACCTTTTTCTTTTGTATAAGATTTAATAAGCTATCTTTGTTAGGAATATTGTAGCCATCATCTTCTGTATTGTCATTTAATCTTTTATAATTGTAAATTATTCGTGCTTTCCCTCTTTTAATTTCACTGTGATTTCTTACTATAAATGTTGCTGATCTATGAGGGCTTTCTGATTTTCTAATTAAACCTTGTTCTAACATTTATGGTATTTGTTTTTTAAACTCTTCTTTATCTAATGGACTGTATTCTATGTTTGCATTTCTAATTGTAATATCTCGGTTTTTAAGCTTAAATTTGCATATATAGTTTACTTTCGATTTTCTAATATCTTCTCCAATTAATCCTGTTTTTTCTAAATGTAAAATTATAGGGTAATTTATACTTGTTGTAACATCTTTTCCTTTTTCTAATTCATGTGTTCAAAAATTTGTAAGTAATTTAAAAGCTTCATTTTCAATAAAAGCTTTATTTTGAGTTTGTTTTAAAAAATCTAAATTCCCTTGTCCACCACGCTTTCTAGCAAACTCTGATGTATTTTTGTATCGTAGTGTAGGAAAACTATAACTATGTTTACTTAATGTAATAAAATTTCTGTGCAAAAAAATCCATTTGCCATCCAAAGCTTCCATAATAAACTTATGAGTTGCTAATCACTTCTCCTCCCATCTTCTTAGTTTGATACTTCAATCCTCCATCTCCTTTTAAGAGTTCTTCATATTATATCCCTTACCTTATTAAAAAAAATTGTACTATTCCTTATAATTCGGCCACCATAGTACATAAACTCTCTCTGGTTATTCCGCTCTCATCTCTGTAAGTTTTTCATGTTCTTAGTTTATGTTTATGTTGTTTTCTTCTTCATTTCTTTATTTTCTTCTCCTCTTCTTTTCATTTTATGTCTTTATTTTGACTTTAAGTGGTTTAATCGAAACCCTAAAAATCCGCCATACCCCCTTTTTGGTATGAGAGCATAGAACGATTCATTGATTTAAAAGACTGGGACAAGCTCGTTTTTTGTTTGGTGGCGTCATTTTAATGTAGTAAGTTCCACCGTTGTATGCGAGAACTCGCTCAGGTGAAAATCAAGGGATTAGTTAATGATTTGATATTATTAAGATGGTATTGTTGAATTTTTTGGGTTAATGATAAATCATCTTTTTTGTTCATAGTTATGTAAGGTTGTTCAACTTCTTTTTGAATTTTGTAAAGTTTGTTATTTATTTAAAAATATAAAGGGATATAAAAAAATCTTAAAATAAAAGGAGGAAGGATTAAGGTTAAAATTAAGGAGATAGGAGTTCTTTAATTTATTGAAAAAGACTCGTAATCATAGGTTCGCTTAATTTGAAGAAGCTAGATTTATTAAATCTAGAATTTTCTGAAAAAAGTAATTGTACTGCTATAACACATAGTTGTAGTTTTACTTGTAAATTTAAAAACAGTTATAAACATATTTTACACTCAGATAATATAAATCTAAACGGTATAACATATTTAATAATAAGTTTAGGAACAAATTTAGAACAAGAATCAAAACAAAGTTATCACACTTTTGAAAAACTATACAGTTATATAGAAAAAAGAAAAGAATTTATAAATAAATTAACAGAAAACTTAGATTATATTAAAGAACAGAATAATCAAATTATAAAAGAATTAAAAGATATTAAAAAGATTTTGCCTATAAACAGGAAGTACACATAGAAGAAGACTTAAACAAAATAATTAACGGGATAAACAAGTTAAGTCTTGGTGAAGAAGTTAAAATAAAAAGAAAAGTAACACCTTACAAACATTGGCTTCCAAGAAAATGAATAATCAAAACAGAAATTTTCTAGGACGAAGCAGAACACTACAAGAAAGTAGAAACTCTACAAGTAACATACAAGATATTATAACTTCAGACAGTTTTCTTAACAGAATTATGAGAAGAGGATCAGAACAGTTCACAACAAGCTATACAGTTGGAAGAAGAAATACATTTAGACAGAAATATAGATTTATAAAACCAACATCAATTAGATATTCTAAATCCAAGAATATTATAGCAAACAGGTGCATTAAATTTTAATACAATTTTAATTCGAAGTAGCAGATAAGAAAGTCTTAGAGTGGTTGACAGAACAGTAACAATAGACTTATTTTCACGAGAAACATTACAAAGAATAAAACAATCAGGAAAACATTTTGCACATGTAGGATTGGTAGTCATAGGAATTAAAGCTTTAGGAAGAAAAAATTTAGGTACAAAATTATTAGCCTTATTACTAGATAAAAGTTGGAAAACAGATGTAAAAAAGGCCATAATCTCTAATCTCTGGTATGGAGGTTGATCTTAGCCAAAATACAACTTTATTTTATTGTACACCAGGAATTCTAAAAGACATAAATGACTTACAGAAAATAAAGATAGCATTATAGACAAAAGGATATGAAAATTATGAAGGAAACAATATTGTAATAAGTATAGGAGTACTAGGAAGAGCTAGTAACATATCAGGAATGAAATACAAAGTAAACATAGAAGGAATAGTAAATACAATAGCATCAAAATCAATACAGATGATAAATCCAATAAACATAGATCCTGAATAATTAGCACGATTAGAATGGAAATTAGAAGATTTAAAATAACAAAAAAATGAAGTATTAATACCTAACAGAAGCTTTATATATGAAGATATTGATGGAACACAAAGTATAAGATTTATAAATTTCACATGAGACACACCTAAAGATACAGAAGACAAAAGTGAAACACGCTGTAGTTTTATGAACATTGAATACGATACAGAACCCATCTATGAAACACACAATGAAGAACATGAAGATGGTGAAACACTAATAGATTTAGACAGAAATATAGATTTATACAACCAAGATCAATTAGATATTCTAAATCCAAGAATATTATACCAAACAGGAGCATTAAATTTTAATACAGTTTTAATTCAAAGTAGCATAGAAGAAAGTCTTAGAGTGGTTGACAGAACAGTAACCATAGACTTATTTTCACCAGAAACATTACATAGAAATAAAACAATCACGAAAACATTTTGCACATATAGGATTAGTAGTCATAGGAATTAAAGCTTTAGAAAGAAAAAAATTAGGTACAAAATTATTAGCCTTATTACTAGATAAAAGTTGGAAAACAGATGTAAAAAAGGCCATAATCTTTAGTATGGAGGTTGATCTTAGCCAAAAATACAGCTTTATTTTATTGTACACCAAGAATTTTAAAAGACATAACTATAACTATGTTTACTTAATGTAATAAAATTTATGTTAATGGTAATACCACCATTTATGCCAAAGATAAAATTTAAACCCAACACAAAATCTGTCGATTTTATATATTCACGATTAATATTTACGTGTGGTATTTCGTATTTCACACTGTAATTTCTGCAAAATCGATAAATTGTATGCCTGTTAGTTCTATATAATGTTTAATGGAAATTAATCTATCTTCAACTGTTCTTGTTACTAATTTGTATGGTAATTCTTTATGATATTTTATAGTCACTAAACACAGTAAGATATTACGCTTGTTGTTGCTCCTGTATCTAATAAAGATGTTAAGTCTAAGAATTTATTATTATCTAACCATAATCTACACTGTAAATTAATCATGTTTGTAGATGATGTGGTTTGAATAAGAGTATGTTCCTTTATTGTATTCTTTATCCATTTTTCCATCCATGTTTTACTAAATCCAATCTCCTTAATTTTTACCTTAATCCTTCCTCCTTTTATCTTAAGATTTTCTTATATCCCTTTATATTTTTAAATAAATAACAAACTTTACAAAATTCAAAAAAATTTAAACAACTTTACATAACTATGAACAAAAAAGATGATTTATCATTAACCCAAAAAATTCAACAATACCATCTTAATAATACCAAATCATTAACTAATCCCTTGATTTTCACCTGAGCGGGTTCTCGCATACAACGGTGGAACTTACTACATTAAAATGACGCCTCCAAACAAAAAACGAGTCCGTCCCAGTCTTTTAAATCAATGAATCGTTCTATGCTCTGATACCAAAAAAGGGGGGTATGGAAGATTTTTAGGGTTTCCGTTAAACCACTTAAAGTCAAAATAAAGACATAAAATGAAAAGAAGAGGAGAAGAAAATAAAGAAACGAAGAAGAAAACAACAACAAAAACATAAACTAAGAACATGAAAAACTTACAGAGATGAGAGCGGAATCACCAGAGTTTATATGTACGATGGTGGCCGAATTATAAGGAATAGTACAATTTTTTTTTGTTTTTTGTTTTTTTTAATAAGGTAAGGGATATAATATGAAGAACTCTTAAAAGGAGATGGAGGATTGAAGGATCAAAATAAGAAGATGGGAGGAGAAGTGTTTAGAAACTCATAAGTTTAAATTCAACATAATACCAAATCATTAACTAATCCCTTGATTTTCACTTGAGCGGGTTCTCGCATGAGCGGGTTCTCGCATACAATGGTGGAACTTACTACATTAAAAATCCGCCATACCCCCTTTTTTGATACCAAAAAAGGGGGTATGGCGGATTTTTAGGGTTTCCGTTAAACCACTTAAAGTCAAAATAAAGACATAAAATGAAAAGAAGAGGAGAAGAAAATAAAGAAATGAAGGAGAAAACAACATAAACATGAAAAACTTACAGAGATTAGAGCGGAATCACCAGAGTTTATGTATCCTGAACTGTTTTTTTTTTTGCTGGATCAACTCCTAATATAAGAGTTCTAATCTGTGATGTAAATTTGTATGGGTTATCGCCTAAAGCCTTTAACCTGTTTATCTCATCTGGATCTTGTGCTTTTTTGCTTGGCCAAATTCCTAAAGCAATTGGGCCTAATGTTGTTTCCAAATAAGAAAACATGTTCATACTATCTTTTTATTTGTTTCCCACATTCTTACTACTGTTTGTTCCCATGTTAATATTTCATCCATCCTTAATTGTGGTTTTTGTTGTTCTAGTAATAATATATTACTACTGTATGTATTTCCTATACGTAGTCTGTTACCTTTTCCTATTGTGTTAGCTTCTCTTTGGTATTCTGTAGAAGGTTTTGGATACTCAAAATAATCTAGGAATAGGACCTAGAATAACATACACATTTAGTATATTAGAAGACAACTGTAAAGAAGTAGCTCTACTAAAAAAGAATGCTTATGCATTTTGTAAAACAACTATTTATACACCACAAGCATATGGTTATTATGACAGTAAAAAGAAAAAACTGAGAAAAAGTACTACATACAGAAAAGTTATAAACCATATTATAAAAATAAATATGTCAAAAAACCAAAGACACGTAAATGTAAATGTTTTGTATGTGGAGATGAACAACAGATTAATTTGCATTAAACATTATATAGAACCAACAAGCATACAATTCCTATATTTTGCAAGAAAGTATAGCGTGAAATATGAAATACCACATGTAAATATTAACCCTGAATACATAAAATCGACAGATACAAAAAGGGGGGTACGGCGGATTTTTAGGTTTCCGTTAAACCACTTAAAGTCAAAATAAAGACATAAAATGAAAAGAAGAGGAGAAGAAAATAAGGAAATGAAGAAGAAAACAACATAAACATGAAAAACTTACAGAGATTAGAGCGGAATCACGAGAGTTTATGTACGATGGTGGCCGAATTATAAGGAATAGTAAAAAAAAAAAAATTATAAGGTAAGGGATATAATATGAAGAACTTTTAAAAGGAGATGGAGGATTGAAGGATCAAACTAAGAAGATGGGAGGAGAAGTGTTTAGCAACTCATAAGTTTATTATGGAAGCTTTGGATGGCAAATGGATTTTCGGTGCCTTACAATGAACTAGATGAAGGTTTATATAGGCCTTCATTAGTGAGCTACACTATTACAAATTTGAAAATGGAACGTATTAGAAAAGACAAAAGTACAAAATACAAAAGTCAAAAGTTATACAGTAAATTGTTGGGATAAAAGGTCATCCCTTGCGTCAACTGTGAATTATTGTTATGAAAATGTCATCTCTTGCGTCATCCTGTCTTCTAGAGATCTCTATGGGTACTGTTAATTGATGGTGGTGATTCAGGATCTTCGTCTGAATCGGTTTATGGGAAGTCACTATTGATAATATCAATAGGACTAAGTAGTTCACTTTCTCCTATGAAAGGGAGAAGCATGTCCCAGTTTTTATGAGTCCAAATCTGGATGTAATGTCCTTCTGCAATTAATTTATAATTTGTCCATTTGAAGAGATATGGGAGCCCTGGTGTTTCTTTTCCTTGTGTAATCCATTGTTTAATAATATCTGTTTGACTGTAATCAAAGTATAGAGTTGTTGAACACGCCAAGTTCTAAAGATATGTCTGTTCCGCCTTTCTATGACTTAGAAAAATCCTTTTTCTTGAAGGTCGATATGTGTATCGATCTGCTTCTCGAAAGGATGCTATTGTGGATGCATTTGAAAAGGATGCCATGTTTCCTGCTGTTAAAAGGAACTTTTCACCGAACTTGTTGAGAAGATCCTCTGTTTTAGAATTCAAATTGAACTCTAGATAATCAATCAAACCATTATGGTAAAAATTGAGAATCTGATATGTTGTAAGCTTTGTAGTCTGTAAGTCAATCTGGAGTAGGAATGTGTTACGACAAGGTTGATCATGATATGATCTTTGCACCACTATTACCCCTTTATGACTATCCTCATTGAAAGCCATATCGATGATTTGTTGTTGTAATTCATACAGATGTATATAGGAAATTCTGTACAAATTTTTTCAGAAATGATGTTTTCCAATTCATGAATTTTGTCCAAAATTGGTTGCATAGTGTTTTTCCAAGGAAGATGTATTCGATTCTTTTTTCTCGAGCTGTTGTTGTAACTGTAAATTTTTTTCTTTGAGAATTGCATTATTTTGTTTGAGAATCGAATTATCAATCTGGATCTGTGTGTTCTGTTGACCCTTTCCAGATTGAAGGAGATGGTTCTGTAAATTAGCAATAACAGTTTCTTGAGCTTTGATCAACTGCTCAGGATTTGTTTTTGCTATTTCTAAAAAAGTTTTCACTTATTCGGGTTCGATGTAAAATTGGTTAACCCCGAAGGCTTCTCTTGCTGCGCTTAAAGCTTCAGAGAAGGTGTAAAATCCTTTATACATGGGTTTATAACATTGTGTGTAATTGTCTACACTTTCACATTTGTTAAAAACTCCGGTTTTGGTTCCTTTGAAAATTACATAGTAAGAAATTTTCTTACTTTGTTTTTCACGGGATTTTTGGCTCTGTTCTTGAAAATATGTACTCAGAGCATTGAGAATGTGAACTTTGTTACTAGATGATTCCGGCAAAGTTTTCAGATGCCAGAGATTATCTAATAAGCATTGTTGTTTTTCTGTCAAAACGATTCCCTTCATGGGTCGAAATTTTTTATGAATATCATAACATTTATGTAGTTGATGTTGTCCAAATGTAATGATATGATCTGTAGGAATTTATGACTTCTGTGATATTTTTGATGAACCAGTTTGGCTACGCCTGGGTATAAACCCCTGGTACGACTGTAATTGTGACTGTAATTGCAAAAACTGTTGAACTATGATGCTGTGATGTTTTCAAGACCTTGTAAATAATTGTGAGAATTATTGGTCTTGGAGCTGATTACGGATTGCATCAACTTTTCTGTAGAAGTTGTAGGAATATCTGTAGAGGCTGTAATAGTTGTTCTTTCTTCATTTGAAGAAATACTCATTGAAATGAGCTCTTTTTTATCTATGAAGGCTGTATGAGCTTCCTTTTTCCTTTATCCTTGCTAGCTATCTGTAGAAAATAATCTGTTAAGATTTCTGGATAGCATGTCTGTTATTCCATTATTTTTCCCTTTAATATGCTCAAAATTTATTCTATAGCCACATCCTTGTATAACATTTTGCAAATTAATCCATCTTATTCTATTTCGTTTTTGATAAAGCGTACAATAGCTTCACAATCTGTTCTAACGTTAAATTAATTGTGTAAAAGTAGTTTAAATTTTTCTAAAGCATTTATTAATGCTTGTATTTTAAAATCTAAACTTGTCCAATTCATACCAGTTTTGTTAAAATTTCCACTAGCATATGAACAGATTTTCTCTGCTTAGGACTGTATTTATTAGGCTTGCAAAGAAGTATAAAATTTCCTTTTATCTTAAGATTTTCTTATATCCCTTTATATTTTTAAATAAATAACAAACTTTACAAAATTCAAAAAGAAGTTGAACAACTTTACATAACTATGAATAAAAAAGATGATTTATCATTAACCCAAAAAATTCAACAATACAATCTTAATAATACCAAATTATTAACTAATCCGTTGATTTTCAACTGAGCGGGTTCTCGCATACAAAGGTGGAACTTACTACATTAAAATGACGCACCAAACAAAAAACGAGCCTGTCCCAGTCTTTTAAATCAATGAATCGTTCTATGATCTGATACCAAAAAGGGGGGTATGGCGGATTTTTAGGGTTTCCGTTAAACCACTTAAAGTCAAAATAAAGTTTTATGCCGCTGTTTGAAAAAATGTTTTAAATTTAGTTTCTTCTCAATACCTTGTCCACCACGCTTTCGAGCGCACTCTGATGTATGACTTAATGTAAGAAAATTTCTGTTAATGGTAATACCACCATTTATGCCAAAGATAAAATTTAAACCCAATACAAAATCTGTCGATTTTATGTATTCAGGATTAATATGTATTCAGGATTAATATTTACATGTGATATTTCGTATTTCACGCCCTGCAAAATCTAGAAATTGTATGCGTGTTGGTTTTATATAATGTGTAATAGAAATTAATCTATCTTCAACTGTTCTCGTTACTAATTTGTATGGTAATTCTTTATGATATTTTATAGGCACTAAACTGTAAGATATTACACTTTTTGTTGCTCCTGTATCTAATAAAGTTGTTAAGTCTAAGAATTTATTATTATCTAACCATAATAACTTTAAGTCTAAGAATTTATTATTATCTAACCATAATCTACGCTGTAAATTAACCCTAAATTAATCATGTTTGTAGATCCTGTAGTTTGAATTAGAGTATGTTCTTGTTTATTGTATTCTTCATTCATTTTTGCTATAATATTTTCTTCTGTTTGATTTTTCTTTTTGTCTAAATTTTCAATATTTTTAACCTTTTCTTCTAAATTATCTATTCTTAATTTATGTAATTATGCTGTTATTTCTATTTTTTCTATTTTATCCGTATATCTTTCAATATCTATATCTTTATTTTTTATGTCTTTTTCTGTATTTATGTCTATGTCAAATAATTTCTTAAGACATATATAACAACTTTCTTTAAAACATATATTACGCTATGATTTTTTATCTATACTTGGATAATATCCGCATTTACAACATTTGATATAATTATTTCCTCGTCTGTGTATCCAATTATGTATACATTCTTATTGTTCTGTATTAACATATGTATATGTAGCTTTTGTTAGTGATTCTTCATTATCACTATATATTTTGTATACACAGATTCATTATCTGAGTTGTCTGTTTCTACAAGTTCTATGTCATATTCTCCTATTTGTTATACCAAATTACTTCTGTCTATATTTCTGTTTCTATTTGGACATCTGTTAGCTAAATGTTGTTCATCTCCACATATAAAACATTTACATTTACGTGTCTATTGTTTTTTGACATATTTATTTTTATAATATGGTTTATAACCTTTTCTGTATGTAGTACTTTTTCTTAGTTTGTTCTTTTTACTGTCATAATAACCATATGTTTGTGGTGTATAAATAGTTGTTTTACAAAATGCATAAGCATTCTTTTTTAACTGTTCCTGTAGAGCTACTTCTTTACATTTGTCTTCTAATATACTAAATGTGTATGTTATTCTAGGTCCTATTCCTAGATTATTTTGAGTATCAAAATTTTGTCTCCATGAATCGTGTATGTGTCTTCCTAGATCTCCTCGTAATTTAATAAAATATTTGTCACATAAGCTATCATCCATAGCTTGACCTGTTTGTGATAATAACCTTGTGATATCCAATGTAAACTCATTAATATATTTCATGTCTGCTATACTCAATTGTTCTAAGTTCCTAATTGTTGTATCCTATATAAGAGTTCCAATCTGTGATGTAAAATTGTATGGGTTATCGCCTAAAGCCTTTAACCTGTTTATCTCATCTGGATCTTGTGCTTTTTTGCTTTGCCAAATTCCTAAAGCAATTGGGCCTAATGTTGTTTCCAAATAAAAAAACATGTCTATACTGTCTTTTTTATTTGTTTCCCACATTCTTACTACTGTTTGTTCCCATGTTAATATCTCATACATCCATAATTGTGGTTTTTGTTGTTCTAATAATAACATATTACTACTATATGTATTTCCTATAGGTAGTTCGTTACCTTTTCCAATTGTGTTAGCTTCTCTTTGGTATTTTGTAGAAGGTTTTGTCCATAATTCTCTTCCTACTATATCTTGTGTAGATGTACCTGGTTCTTGCCATTGTATTCTTGCCATTTTATTTGGATCAACCATATATGTATCCATAAAAGTTTGTTCCTGTTTATAAAAATCTGACAACATTGTTTTTCCTTGTAAAATATTTTCTACCAAGGGTAAATTATAGTATTCGTGTAACTTAGTATAACTTTCTTCATATGTCATTCCTAAATTTGTCATGCATTCAACTATCATGTCATCAACTTCTTCTTGTATATTTAATTCTGTAAATTTTTGACTAATAATTTGTTCTAATGTTTTATTTGTTTATTCTGTCGTAAAACCTGTAATTGTTTCTTCTTCTAAGAGGTCTATTAAACTGTAATCAAACTCTTCTTCTTCAAATTTATCAAATCCTAAATCTATTAGTGTTTCACCATCTTCATGTTCTTCATTGTGTGTTTCATAGATGGGTTCTGTATCGTATTCAATGTTCATAAAACTACAGCGTGTTTCACTTTTGTCTTCTGTATCTTTAGGTGTGTCTCATGTGAAATTTATAAATCTTATACTTTGTGTTCCATCAATATCTTCATATATAAAGCTTCTGTTAGGTATTAATACTTCATTTTTTTGTTATTTTAAATCTTCTAATTTCCATTCTAATCGTGCTAATTATTCAGGATCTATGTTTATTGGATTTATCATCTGTATTGATTTTGATGCTATTGTATTTACTATTCCTTCTATGTTTACTTTGTATTTCATTCCTGATATGTTACTAGCTCTTCCTAGTACTCCTATACTTATTACAATATTGTTTCCTTCATAATTTTCATATCCTTTTGTCTATAATGCTATCTTTATTTTCTGTAAGTCATTTATGTCTTTTAGAATTCCTGGTGTACAATAAAATAAAGTTGTATTTTGGCTAAGATCAACCTCCATACCAGAGATTAGAGATTATGGCCTTTTTTACATCTGTTTTCCAACTTTTATCTAGTAATAAGGCTAATAATTTTGTACCTAAATTTTTTCTTCCTAAAGCTTTAATTCCTATGACTACCAATCCTACATGTGCAAAATGTTTTCCTGATTGTTTTATTCTTTGTAATGTTTCTCGTGAAAATAAGTCTATTGTTACTGTTCTGTCAACCACTCTAAGACTTTCTTATCTGCTACTTCGAATTAAAATTGTATTAAAATTTAATGCACCTGTTTGCTATAATATTCTTGGATTTAGAATATCTAATTGATGTTGGTTTTATAAATCTATATTTCTGTCTAAATGTATTTCTTCTTCCAACTGTATAGCTTGTTGTGAACTGTTCTGATCCTCTTCTCATAATTCTGTTAAGAAAACTGTCTGAAGTTATAATATCTTGTATGTTACTTGTAGAGTTTCTACTTTCTTGTAGTGTTCTGCTTCGTCCTAGAAAATTTCTGTTTTGATTATTCATTTTCTTGGAAGCCAATGTTTGTAAGGTGTTACTTTTCTTTTTATTTTAACTTCTTCACCAAGACTTAACTTGTTTATCCCGTTAATTATTTTGTTTAAGTCTTCTTCTATGTGTACTTCCTGTTTATAGGCAAAATCTTTTTAATATCTTTTAATTCTTTTATAATTTGATTATTCTGTTCTTTAATATAATCTAAGTTTTCTGTTAATTTACTTATAAATTATGTTCTTTTTTCTATATAACTGTAGTTTTTCAAAAGTGTGATAACTTTGTTTTGATTCTTGTTCTAAATTTGTTCCTAAATTTATTATTAAATTTGTTATACCGTTTAGATGTATATTATTTGAGTGTAAAATATGTTTATAACTGTTTTTAAATTTACAAGTAAAACTACAACTATCTGTTATAGCAGTACTATTACTTTTTTCAGAAAATTCTAGATTTAAGAAATCTAGCTTCTTCAAATTAAGCGAACCTATGATTACGAGTCTTTTTCAATAAATTAAATAACTCCTATCTTCTTAATTTTAACCTTAATCCTTCCTCCTTTTATCTTAATATTTTCTTATATCCCTTTAAATTTTTAAATAAATAACAAACTGTACAAAATTCAAAAAGAAATTAAACAACTTTACATAACTATGAACAAAAAAGATGATTTATCATTAACCCAAAAAATTCAACAATATCATCTTAATAATACCAAATCATTAACTAATCCCTTGATTTTCATCTGAACGGGTTCTCGCATACAACGGTGGAACTTACTACATTAAAATGACGCCACCAAACAAAAAACGAGCCTGTCCCAGTCTTTTAAATCAATGAATCGAACCACAAATATGTTACAAACATGTGAGAACCAATATAAAAATATTTTTTCACATGATATATTTTCATCTAATGCTTGGATTTAATATATTTCTTCCCATATATTTGTTTCATAATATGATAGTTTTACATGTATTTGTTTCACCACATGAATATTTTTAACCTGTATTTTTGATTTCACTAGGTGAATCAAATTTTATTTTTCACGTGTAATATTTTCACAAGGTGAACAAAAACATATATGAAACAATATCTTAAATCATAGGTTTTGATGAAAAAAATCATGTAAAAATATATTTTTATATCGGTTCTCAAGGTTTTGTAACATATTTTTCGTTTTCATTTGATTATCGGCCTATATATATATATATATATATAACAGAAGATCTATTTAAACATCCTTTACAAATATAAGATGCCGATCCGAACCCCATTGGTATCAGAGCCAGAAAGTGTGTATTTGTAGATGAATCCTCTACTTTATATATCTCAACAACTATTGATTAAAGTAAGTTTTAATTTTAAGATAATACATTCTATTAATACTTCTTGGATGTTAGTGTTGTTTTAAGTCGGTGTTGGTTTAGCCCAGTCGGTTGGATTAGTGTAAGCGTCGCAAGAGGTAAGTCGACCAACCATACCACGACTAGTCAAGGGTGGTCCCTTCGAAGGTGGTCCCTCTACTGTTCAATACGTATTAAGAGAAAATATTTGTTTTAAAATTGGAACAAAACTTTAATTTAATCTTTGTTAGATATACAGAGTCATGCATTTATTTACAAAGAAACACAATTCTGAAAATGAAATTATAGAGGAAAACGATAGAGATCTTCAAATGAATTCAGGTGAAGTTCATATTTCAAACATAGAACAGAGTTTAACAAATTGGACAATTCCAAACAAGATGTTAAAACCAATTATAAAATAGGAACGTTTGATTTTCTACAAGGATATTCAATCAAAACTGCTGAACAAACTGTTTCAATGAATAAAGATTACAATAATCTTACCCTTGTATCCAAATCTATAATAATGCAACATAGACAAAAATACAAATTTTTACATGTTGGATTAGTTCAAATAGCTATCAAATCATTATTTAGATTAGGAATAGATGCTCCAGTCTTGTTAGTTTTAAGATATGCTAGACATACCAATTTCCAAAACTCAGTTCTTGCTATGGCAGAAACAAATGTATCAAATGGCCCAATTTATTTCAATTGTTATCCCAACTTCTCTGTAGGATTATTTGATCCAAACATTTTAGACATTTTAGTTCTTACAATTAAAACAAAAAATTTAGAATTTAAAGAAGATACTAAAGTTGTTGCCATAATATATAGAGTTTGTTATAAAACTATGTCATCAACCATAGAGCCAAAAACAAAATTATCAAGCCCAGAGATGAAACAATCATTTTTGAAGCTAACCCTCAAAACACCATAATTCAAACACCCAAACGTCTCAAATGGAATGAAATCACCCAATCTTGTAATTGGAATCTACAAGATATCAGTATCCCAAAACCTATAGAAAATATTAATACCATTTCAAATATTATAGAACATGAAGATGGATCTGTTGATATTAATTTCAATCATAATTTCAATAACTTTCGATCAGCCTCATCAAGAATTTCAACCGGATCTACAAGTAGTACAAATAATTTAAAAACACATTTTCTTCAAAAATCTCAATCATTAAAATTTAATAATGTAGATTTTAATAAACCAATTCCTCAAACTTTTTATCAAGAAGAATCCAATGATTCTGAAAGTTACCAACCTACTCCTTCAGAAATCCTAAGTCAATTGTAAAAATGAGTACATCAACTGTTAATCTAGAATATCTTAAAAAAGAATTTTATTCAGACCATAATCAAAATAATCAAAGTAGAAGAGAATATTATTATGAATCTGTTAATGATAATGAAAAAGAATTAAACCATCAAATGGTACGAAATATATTGCAAAGAAAACAAAATTCCAAATCCCTTTATTGATATATATGACACTCGAAAAATAACTAAAGAATATAAGATATCAACAAACGAAGTAATAACTGCTATTCATCCACCAAAAACCTCCATTTTAGTTGATGATCTGTCAGGATCGAATTCTTAACAAGGATTATAAATACTCAGAAACAATATCAAAGAAGTTTGCGGAATAACACTTTGATATTTAATGAAACAGTAAACAAACAGTAAATCTGATGAATAACTTGCAAACTTGTATTGAATGATTGAAGTTACAAGATTACACACACAACCTCAATCTTGAAGAACAGACTCTTTCAAGACGAATTCTACTTCTCTAGAATTAGGAACTATGCCTTGAGGTTGATTCTCTCTAAAACAAAAACTCAGAATTAAAGTTCTATCTAACTATTCTAAGCAATTATATATATACTGAATAATCAAAGATAATTACAAAACTTTAAAAAGATCTTCAAGATAATCTTCATAATTATCTTCAAGCTTTCCATGTATATCTTCAGACGCGGTCTCTTCAATATTATCTTCAGTTTATCTCAGAAGCAGTATTAATTACCTTGGAAGTATTAACTGAATCTTGGCAGCATTAACTACTAAGCAACACTAACCTCTAGCAGTACTAACTAGCTAAGCAGTACTAACTTTGTTCAAGCAGCACTAACTTTGACTAGCAATATTAATTCTACTAGAAGTAGTAATACCTAGCAGTATTAATCTTTGAAATCCTCTGGCAGCAC
The DNA here is from genome assembly GCA_954870635.1 of Arctium minus. NCBI lineage: Eukaryota > Viridiplantae > Streptophyta > Magnoliopsida > Asterales > Asteraceae > Arctium > Arctium minus. Next base: position 35,809,909 of record OX941084.1, read on the forward strand.
TAACTCTGAACTGGCAGCATTAATGACTTAGTCACATCTTCAGTTCCCAACAATCTCCCCCTAACTTGACTTTTAGAAGAGAAGTCAAGTTTTTCAGATGCTTCCAAAACCATCAGTGATTCAAATTCCAGTGTTTGCATCTAACCCCAAACTCTAGTTGATTGTTCTTTGGATCAAATACTTAGCCATTTCTGAATTTTCAACACATCCAAGCTTCTTCTTCAACATTGAATGAAGTTTCAATTTGCTATGGTTGTATACTTTATCCACTAGGAAGTATTCTATGTGATTTCTATCCAAAGTCACAGAATATACTCCACTAGTTACATATAAAGTCCAACTGGTAACTGCTTGAAAAACATTCCTTATTATCTCCTCCAATTCATCAGATTTGAACATCATACACAGATACTCCATCACCAGTTTTGTAATTGAAATCCCTGGAGCTTTTAACTTATCTGTGTACAACTTCATCCCTATATCAAACATTTCTTCAATATCTGATCTTGAGCATGTTCTGACAATTTTAGCCCAAGTACTGTAGACTTCATATTTTTCATCTTTCCTCTTCAGCCTAATGTACTCTTTTCCATCTACCTCTAGTACATCCCAGTGAATGACTTCAGGAGGTTTAACTCCTACTGGTTCTGCTGAAATTGGTTCAGGCACTTTGTCCATCACAACCATGTACATCTTTACATCCTCAGTGCTCAACTGCTCTTTCTTTTCTGATGGTTCAGGTGCCTCTTCTTCTCCAGCAACCTTTTTCTCTTCTTCTATTCTGGGCTTCTTTACAGTTTTCTTTCTTCTAGCCATCATCTTAGTTCTTTTCAGAATCCTTTGACTTTGCCCTAGAGTAGCTTCCTTCTTCTTTTCTACCTTTTCTTTTGTAGGAGTTCCCTCTTCACTTTCAGGGAAGGGTTGATTGATATTCACATCATGTCTCTCCTTGGCTTTCTTTTCAAATTCCACTCTATCCTTTTCATTACTCTTCAGCTTTCCCATTTCTTTCTCATAGAGATCCTTGATTTGATCAAAAGTCATCTTCACAAACATTTCTTTCTTTACACCAATTGTACTCCTCAGGAAAGTTATCATCTTGTTTCTTTCCTGAGTTGCAAGGTAAGTTTGTGAAGGTCTTCTCTTCTTTGCACTTGATCTGGCCATCATAGCCTTTCTCATGCTTATAGCTCTTTGCTTTGCTTTTTCTGTTTCCAACCCTTTCTGAAAAGCTTCATTTAGTTCATTTGCAAGTGCTCTGGCTATTTCTCTGTCTTTCTCAACCTGCTCTTTTTCTGCTTGATCTATCTCTTCTTGCAGTTTCTTAGCTAATGCTTCATCTGACTCAACCATCTTTTGCTTTTTGGATGGTTGATCAGATTCTATCATCTTTTCTTTTCCCTTTTTTTTGCATCTGCTGCCATTTCTTTCTTTTTTGTTTTCTTTGCTCCCCCTTCATTTATGACTACTCCCTTTGCTTTGGGAGTTTCATTCTTTGCTTTGACAAGCATTTTTGCTACTTAAATCTCTGCTGGTGTTAACCCTGTTACTGCTGCTTTTGAAGTTTCAGCAGCACTAACAGTTTCTGCTGCTGGGGTTGTTACTGCTGTTGGTGTTGTTACTGCTTCTCTAGCAGTTTCTGCTGCTAGTACACCTTCAGCTTTTTCTTCATCAAACTCTCCTTGTACTTCAACAAACTCCCCTTCAATCTGTTGATCTGACTTTTCTGAGCTTGAACTGTCCCCCTTTTTGGAAGCATTGTCAGTTTCCTTTTTGGTTGCCTCCTTTCTCCTCCTTAGAACAAATTTACTTCTTCTTTTCTTGGCCATGAGCTTTCCCACCAGTTGCTTGAGTTTGGAAATCTGCTGTTGTTGGGAGATGACCACTTTCTGCAAGGCTTTGATTTCTTTTCCTTGATTAACCACATCAACATTGATGTTGGCTATTGTTTCCATCAATTCTAAGTAAGTATAGCTGTCCTCACCTTCTTTGGGTGTTTTACCCACCCTTGAAGGATCATTGGAATCTTTTTCCATCAATCCATCAGTTTCAGATATGTCCTCACCCTTTTGGGATGTTTTGCCCATCCTTGAGGGATCCTTGGATCTTGTAGTAGTGGCCTTCTGCCTAGCAGAAGCACCAACTACCCCCTTGGTTTCTTGGCACCGGGGTTCTTTGGTTGATTTCTCAGCCAAAGTTGCCATGGGGAAGGTCTTAGAGATGTTACCACTATCCTTCTCTGTGCTAGCAGAAGTAGTGGCAGCCTTCTCACCCATATGCTCCTCCATCTCCTTAGAGAGCACCTCCTCAGGGTTGGGAGACACCCTATGGGATTCCCTTTGGATATTCTCTATTGGAGAATGCTCCAATAGTGGGCTTAAAGGTGCAGTGGATGATGGTACAAGAAGGGAAGGAGCCTTCTTTACCTGTTTCCTTGTATAGGTTTGGGTAATAGGAGAAGTAGGTTTATGAAGTAGGGACTGTGGGATAGATATAGAGTGGGAAGGTTGGGATTGGCTAGCAGTGGGATGGTCTGAGGAGGGCCTTGACCCTGCTGCCATACCTTCATCAGTGTGGGACACCACCATCATTGTAGAGAACAATGGGGTGTCAACTCCTTCCGAGTCCCTAGCAGATCTTCTCATATTTGAGAAAACCTTGCCTTTAGGGGGTTTAGGTACATATACCCCATCAAAGTGAGGTATATCCGTCAATTCATTTGTGATAACTGCCTGTACAAACCTGGGATACATGAAGAAACTCTTCTTGTTGTCCAGGTTTGAGACAAGATCATTGAAGATCATCAGAGAAAAATTATATTTTCTAGCAGTAGATAAACAAACCAAAGCATATGCAATGGGACTGCTAAATTGGCTCCAGCCAGTGGTTTTCTTGGAAATACAGTGCATCAGGGTATGAACAAAGAACCTCCATTGGGGTGAAAATTGTGCTTTAAAAAACTTGAAAATCCCCAATTGGCCTTCATACCCCATTCTGGTGAGGTTTGAAAACAAATCCTCATTTGGAATAGAAGATATACCTGAAGCATCGTCTAGACGTAGACAGATGCGAATGGTCTCCTCAGTAACTGTCAAGGGTTTGTCAAACCCTTGTTTTGATGCACGACACTCCATTTTCAGAGCTAGTAGTGGCATTGGCCCAGAACTGCCTTTGATGTTCTATGTAGATGGTAGGAGACACAGTGAGAGCATGAGCGATGTGGTTGGACTTCAGAAAGTCGACTATCTGGTGAAAACCTTCAGCTTGTTTTGGCTTTTGAAGCATGGCAATCTCGTTATGCTCATCGATAAATGCCATTGAAGCCATCTGTATGCAAGGATTCTTGACTATCGAGCACTGGATACTTGAGAAACAAGAGTGAGAGAGAAGATGAACAGTAGACAAAGAGTAGTTATGATCTTTTAGGCGGGGAAAGGGTATTTATAGCTTTTGGATTAGAAGCAGTATTAACCTTAAACAGATACTAAAAGCAGTATTAACAGTGAGCAGTATTAACTACTAGCAGTATTAACTACTAGCAGTATTAACTGAGAGCAGTATTAACTGAGAGCAGTATTAACTACTTAGCAGTATTAACTAACTAGCAGTATTAACTGAGAGCAGTATTAACCACTTAACAGTATTAACTAACTAGCAGTATTAACTGAGAGCAGTATTAACCACTAGCAGTATTAACTAACTAGCAGTATTAACTGAGAGCAGTATTAACCACTAGCAGTATTAACTAACTAGCAGTATTAACTGAGAGCAGTATTAACTAACTAGCAGTATTAACTGAGAGCAGTATTAACCACTAGCAGTATTAACTGAGCACTGGCAGTAGTAACACTGTACTGGCAGTGTTAACCATACTTACACTTTTAAGCTTGTGATAAACTAAGTACTGCTATACATTTCCTGAGTTAGTAACACCAAGAATAACCAATATACAGGTATTGAACCACATTTTAAGTAGGATCTTATTCAGAGTTGATCATTCCCACACTTGTTACCAAGAAAGTGAATCTACCCACATCAAAGGCGTTGGTGAATAGATCAGCAAACTGGTTATCAGTATGAACTTTTACAACTTGAATAAGCTTCTTTTCATTGCAGTCTCTTATAAAGTGATACCTGATCTCAATGTGCTTTGTCTTTGAGTGCTTGACAGGATTATTAACAATGCTAATAGCATTGCTATTATCAATAAAGATTGGAGTGTGTAGAAAGGTTACCCCATAGTCCAGCATTTGATTCTGAATCCATAAGACTTGAGAACAACAACTTGCAGCTGCTATGTACTCTGCTTCTGTTGTAGATGTGGAAACTGTGGTTTGTTTCTTGCACTGCCATGAAACTAGTCTTGCACCCAAAAACTGACATCCTCCAGAAGTAGATTTTCTGTCCAAGTTTGCTCCACCTAAGTCACTGTCTGAGTACGCAAGTAGGTCAAATGATGAGTCATAAGGATACCAAAGTCCCAATCTAGGTTGCCCTTTGAGATATCTGAATATCCTCTTAACAACTTGATAGTGTGATTGCTTTGGCCTAACTTGAAATCTTGCACACACACAAACTGGAAACATTATATTTGGCCTAGAGGCTGTAAGATACATGAGAGAGCCAATCATGGATCTATAGTGATGAACATCCATATTCTCCCCCTCAAGATCTGTTGTTATCTGCTTGTGTGTCTCCATAGGTGTGCTGGCAGGCTTTGAGTCTGAGAAACCAAACTTGTTTAGAATGTCCTGCACATACTTGGATTGACAAATAAAAATACCATCTGACTTCTGTTGGACTTGGAGTCCAAGGAAGAAAGTAAGTTCCCCCATGGAACTCATTTTGAACCTTTGATGCATGAGATCCTCAAACTCCTTGCACATATTGTCTCTTGTGGATCCAAAGATGATATCATCTACATAGATTTGGACCAGCAAGATGTCCTTCTTCTTTTTCTTGATGAACAGAGTCTTATCACTGACTCCTCTTTCAAAGCCATTTTCCAATAGATAGGATGACAGAGTGTCATACCATGCTCTTGGTGCTTGATGCAGTCCATAAAGTGCTTTCTTCAGTTTGTATACTCTATCTGAATAGTTTGGATTTTCAAACCCTGGTGGTTGACAAACATATACTTCTTCTTCAATTGATCCATATAAAAATGCACTTTTTACATCCATTTGATAGACTTTGAACTTCATATAAGAAGCATAGGCCAGGAACAATCTGATTGCTTCTATCCTAGCCACTGGTGCAAATACTTCTTCATAATCTATTCCTTCTTCTTGTGTATACCCTTGAGCCACCAACCTTGCTTTGTTCTTTATTACTATTCCTCTCTCATCTCTCTTATTTCTGAAGACCCATTTTGTGCCTATTGCTCTTTGACCTTTAGGAAGGTCTACCAGATCCCAAACATCTTGCAGCTTGAATTGGAGCAGCTCTTCTTTCATAGCTTCTATCCAACTGGAATCTTTCATAGCAACATGAGCCTTCTTAGGCTCAAGCTGGGATAGAAAGCAAGAGAGCACTGTATGTTGTTGGTCTTGCATATCTTGCAGCCTGCTTTGATTTCTAGTCATCATAGGAGAAGAGATATCTCCTATTACCAGTTGAGGAGGATGATTCTTTTGTGTTCTTGTTTGATGACTAGGTTCTTCATTTAGTCCCACCTCTAGATTGGAGTCATTCAACTCAACTCAGGTGATGTCAGCAGCTACTTTTGGTTCTTTATTCTCTTGATTCTCCTCATCTCTCCTTTCTTTTTCACTCTGATTTGGTTCAGTAGATGGCTCCTTTTCACAGTCTTCAATAGGATCCACTGTAGGTATGGGAAAAATTACAGACTGAGGTATATTTTCTTGAACTTGTGTAGTCCCTGATCCTCCACTACCTGGTCTTGCATAATCATCACTACTGAAACCAAAAGAGTTAGTTAGTGAATCAATGTCAAACATCCATTGAGGACCAGACCCAATAGGATTTGGTGTGTTCTCATTGCATTTGACATTGTCACTTTCCTCAATTATTCTACAAGAAGTATTAAAAACTCTGTAGGCTTTACTTTGAGATGAGTAACCCACAAGGAATCCATCATCTGCCTTGCTATCAAACTTTCCTAAGTGAGATTTAGTATTGAGAATTGTACAAGGACACCCAAATGGTTTAAAAAATCCAATAAAGGGCTTTCTTTTATTTAAGAGCTCATAAGGTGTCTTGTTCTTTGGCTTGACCGCTAGCACTCTGTTTTGGACATAACAGGCAGTATTAACTGCTTCAGCTCAGAAAGTAATTGGCAGTTTTGAATCAGCTAACAGAGATCTAGCAGCCTCAATTAGTGTCCTATTCCTTCTCTCAGCAACCCCATTTTGGTGTGGAGTCCTAGGAGCACTATATTGTCTCTCAATGCCTTTTTCTTCACAAAAGTTGTTTAGATCAAGATTTTTAAATTCAGTTCCATTGTCTGATCTAATGACTTTTACTTTTTGATTAGTTTGGTTTTCAATTCTTAGAATAAAGGATTTGATCAGTCCACTTGTCTCATCCTTAGTCCTTAGAAAATATACCCAAGTAAATCTGGAGTAATCATCAACAATAACTAGGCAATATGATTTCTTCCCTACGCTCATCACATTTGTAGGGCCAAACAGATCCATATGTAATAACTGGAGACAAGAAGAAATTGTATTTAACTCTTTGGTCTTATGAGAAGTTTTGTGCCATTTGCCTTTAAGACAAGCAACACAATGATCATCACATGAAAAGACTTTTGATGGTAAACCTCTTACAAGGTTGTTTTTAACAAGTTTGTTCATTGTCTTGAAGTTCATGTGACACATCCTTCTGTGCCAAAGAGAGGATTCATCCACAGAAGCTTTTGAAACAAGACAGTTTAGGGATGAATCACTTGAAACATTGTCCATATCTAGACAGTAAACATTGTCCTTTCTTGGAGTTCTAAGTAGTATCATGCTTTCATCAACTACCTTGAATCCTGGAGCAAGGATCATACATTCTGTATTTGTAAATAATATACTATGTTGTTTGTCACAAACCTGTGATACACTTAACAAGTTGTACTTTAACTGATCAACATAGTAGACATCCTCAAATGTCATCTTACCTTTTGTGACATTACCTTTTCCACTTATTTTTCCCCCTACAAGATTGTCTCCAAATGCAACATGTCCTCAATTGATATGCTTGAAATCCTGACGGCATGACATGTTGCCTGTCATGTGCCTAGAGCAACCACTATCCACATGCCAGATGCTCTTCCCCTTGAGCTGTTGGTTGCCCTGCACATAAGATAAATAAGTTAGTATGGAATAAGAACCCAAGCCAAAGTGGTCTTGGGTACCCCTTTCTCATCAAAATATTTGCATTCCTTTTTGACAAGATTTTTAAACTTTGACTCCTCATTGCTGGAGTACTTTGTCACAATAATGGGTTTTGCAGCACATTTGCTAGAAGCAGTACTGGTTTTAGAAGAACTAACTGCATTAGCAGTACTTGCATGCTTAGCAGTATTAACCTTGTTAGAAGTAGTAACTGCATCAGCAGCAGTAACTGTGTTAGCAGTATTAACCTTGTTAGAAGTAGTAACTGCATCAGCAGCAGTAACTGTGTTAGCAGTAACTGTGTTAGCAGTAACTGTGTTAGCAGTAACTGTGTTAGCAGTAACTGTGTTAGCAGTAACTGTGTTAGCAGTAACTGTGTTAGCAGTAACTGTGTTAGCAGTAACTGTGTTAGCAGTAACTGTGTTAGCAGTAACTGTGTTAGCAGTAACTGTGTTAGCAGTAACTGTGTTAGCAGTAACTGTGTTAGCAGTAACTGTGTTAGCAGTAACTGTGTTAGCAGTAACTGTGTTAGCAGTAACTGTGTTAGCAGTAACTGTGTTAGCAGTAACTGTGTTAGCAGTAACTGTGTTAGCAGTAACTGTGTTAGCAGTAACTGTGTTAGCAGTAACTGTGTTAGCAGTAACTGTGTTAGCAGTAACTGTGTTAGCAGTAACTGTGTTAGCAGTAACTGTGTTAGCAGTAACTGTGTTAGCAGTAACTGTGTTAGCAGTAACTGTGTTAGCAGTAACTGTGTTAGCAGTAACTGTGTTAGCAGTAACTGTGTTAGCAGTAGTAACCTTTGAAGAAGTACTAACAGTATTAGAAGCATTAATCTTCTCAGCAGTACTAACATTGGTAGCAGCAGTATTGCTCCTGGCAGCACTATCCCTGTCAGCAGTATTATTGGATGTAGCAGTACTAACAGTTTTAGTGCTTCTGGGCACCCACATTTTAATACTCTCTTTTAAAATCTTTTTCTTCATTTGGCCTTTGGTTTCAACAGATTTCTTAGCCACATGTTTCTTTCCAGCCTTCCTATAACCAAAAGGTTTTTGCAAACATCTTTGAAAGCTCATTCTTTGGTTAATAGGATTAAAGAAACAGTACTTAGCCAAATGATTTAACTTGCCACATATGAAACATGGTTTTGGTCTGATTATCTTACTCAGATCAACTCCTTGTTTCTGAGCCCATTGATTATTCCAGTTTCTTTGATTACCTCTCTTTGTACCAGAATTTGGGCTCTCAGTTTTATTGCAAGCACACTGTTTACAAGGGCCAGGATTCACAACCATGGTTTGTTTGTAATGGACCTTGTTAGTGTTTCCTTTGGTTTTCTCTATCTCTTTAGACTTGACCCAGATTTTTTCACATCCCTCATTGGTGATAATGTTGTTTTCTAAGGGTATCTCTTTACTCACAGCATTATTCCTATTCTCACTAGCTTCTTTTTCAGTCAGATCCTTAACCACCACCTCATCCAAAGGATCTATCTTAAATGCTTTCTCAGACAAGTCCTTTTTCTCTTTGGTCTCTAACAGGTCTGATGTAAGAGGGATATAGTTGTTGTTATAAGGAGGAGGTGTGTTGTTGTATCCAACACCAGGCTTCATCTTATCATGAATCTGATCCTTTAGAAGAGAATCCATTGCTTTTGAGGCATATGAAAACTTTTCTATATCAAGCTTAACCTTAGCTAATTCTTCTTTCAACTTATCATTCTCTTCTTTGGACTTAGACAATTTGGTCTCTAACTCATTCTTTTCCTACTTCCAATAGTTTATGTCATAAGAGTGTTGAAGTTCATTGGCTTGAAAGCCTTTGATTTGTTCTTCAAACCTCTCCACTATCAACACATAATCTCTTCTGTCCTTTTCTAATCTTTTGAGGTCATCACACATGTTTTGGTTGTGATCCCTGTACCTTTTGACAATATCTATGCAAGATTGAGTACAAAGATTAGAACTTACCTAAGAGGGAAGATCAGATACCTCTGCCATAAGAGCTTGATTCTGAATGGCTTCCTCAGCTTGGTCACTCCAGTCAAACCCCATTCCTTGTTGAGAAACAAGGGCTTGAGCAGAGTTCTTGTTTTGATTGTAGTCTCCATTCTGGGCTTGTTGGTGGTTGTTATTTGGCACACCACTTCTGCATTCTCTAGCAAAGTGTCCCTTCATGTGGCACTTATAGCATTCCACCTTTGTCTTGTCAAAACCAGCACCATCTTCTCTTCTTTGAGAGAAGTTGTTCCTCCCAGTTCTTTTAATAAACTTCTTCACCCTCATAGATAACATGGCCATCTGCCATTTAATGTCCATCTCCTCCAAGTCATCAGGGTGAATTTGTTCCAGATCATCATTAATCAAAGAGTTGTTGCTATGACTTGACAAAAAGGCTTCAAAGACAGTTTCAGTGCCTTTTTCTGAATTCACTCCACTAGCAGCACTAACTGCTTTAGGATTGGCAGTAGTATCAGCAGATGCTGATAGAAGTGCTGCATTATGAATATACCCAGTGGGCTTCTTCTTAGCTTCTACCTCTGATTCAAAAACTCTTAGATCATTATACAGATCATCTAGTTCCTTCTCTTCCAGATTGTCACTCTGTCTATATGAGACAGTATACATAGTCCATTCTTCTCCAAGAGATCTGAGGAATTTCCTGTTGATATCATCTTGCTCCATCTTCACTCCCACAGTAGCCAGTTCACCAATAAGCTTGTTGAACCTGTCAAAAGTTTGAGTCATGGACTCATTCTTTGAAGAAGTGAAGTTCTCATACTGCTGCTTCAGAACATCCCTTTGATTTCTTTTGGTGCTTTTAGTTCCAGCAAATATTTTCTCTAGAGCATTCCAGAGAATCTGAGCATCTGTGCAGTTACAGAATTGATGTTGATATTCATTGGGGATGGCCAAGAGCAGTGTGCTAAAGGCCTTCATCTCTGTCTGTCTAATCTTCCTCTCACCATCTGTCTTTGGTGGAGATATTTTACCATTTGGTCCAATCTGACCTTCAGTAGAGGGGCCATTCTCAATGACATCCCACATTGAGTAGTCAGTAAGGAGAATATATTGCCTGATTCTGATCTTCCACATGTCAAACTCATTGGATTTGAGCATTGGAACCTTAGAGACAAGAGTACTGTTTGATTCTGCAAAGTTTTCCATGATGAATGAATGAATGTTTCTGAGAGAACCTGCTCTGATACCACTTGTCAGGATCGAATTCTTAACAAGGATTATAAATACTCAGAAACAATATCAAAGAAGTTTGCGGAATAACACTTTGATATTTAATGAAACAGTAAACAAACAGTAAATCTGATGAATAACTTGCAAACTTGTATTGAATGATTGAAGTTACAAGATTACACACACAACCTCAATCTTGAAGAACAGATTCTTTCAAGACGAATTCTACTTCTCTAGAATTAGGAACTATGCCTTGAGGTTGATTCTCTCTAAAACAGAAACTCAGAATTAAAGTTCTATCTAACTATTCTAAGCAATTATATATATACTGAATAATCAAAGATAATTACAAAACTTTAAAAAGATCTTCAAGATAATCTTTATAATTATCTTCAAGCTTTCCATGTATATCTTCAGACGCGGTCTCTTCAATATTATCTTCAGTTTATCTCAGAAGCAGTATTAATTACCTTGGAAGTATTAACTGAATCTTGGCAGCATTAACTACTAAGCAGCACTAACCTCTAGCAGTACTAACTAGCTAAGCAGTACTAACTTTGTTCAAGCAGCACCAACTTTGACTAGCAGTATTAATTCTACTAGAAGTAGTAATACCTAGCAGTATTAATCTTTGAAATTCTCTGGCAGCACTAACTCTGAACTGGCAGCATTAATGACTTAGTCACATCTTCAATTCCCAACATGATCACTATGTAGCACAACCATTGATTAAACTTTCAGACAAAACAACTCCAGAACAAATCATGGAAAAACTTATATATCAAGCTAATTATTCAAATGAAATTCTTAATACTATGAGCCAACAATTAATTAGAATTGAAAATAACAATTCTAAAAATAAGATAATACCTTCAACAAGTAAGAATGAAGAAAATCATCACGAAAATCCAATTTTCTTTCTACATCAAATTGATGCTAACACAAATTTAGGATATAATAAAAAAAGATACAAAAAGAATTGGAACAAAAATTAACAAAATTAAGTATCAACGTAGTTCGTAACAATTCTTCCAGTTCAGATGAAGAATCAAAAAATATATCTCAAATTCACGAACAATTTTCAAATAGAATAAAATTTGAAGGTAGTTCTTCCACTAACACAAGTCGCTCTCAAACTCTAAATTATTATCCAAAACCAACCTTTCCTGATGTTCAATTCGAAGAAAAAGACAAATTTTATTATTGAAGCCAATATGATGGTGCTTCTGTCTATGAATGGAACATAGATAGTCAGAACACCAAATTCTTAATACAATTCAAGAATTAAATATGGCCTCAAACGCATATCTTACTAGAGGAAATATGCAACAGCAAATTGCCGATATCCTAATTTCCGGATTTAGGATATGTATGTCACCGACAATGAAAAGTTACTAATTTTTAATTCAAAAAAGATAGTAGTTAAAACTGAAAACGATCAAACTCAAACTACTCAAGAAGATGATGCAGTTGCTACTCTCCTTTTCTGCATTGTAAAAAGCTTTATATGAGATCCAACTTTATTCCAAGAGAAAAGTTCAGAAATACTTTTAAACCTCACTTGTAGAAAACTACAAGATTACAGATGGTATAAAAATATGTTTCTATCAAAAGTTATGTTACGACCCGACTATAAACAAGCATATTGGAAAGAATGATTCATTGCTGGATTACCAAAGCACTTTGCAGAAAGAATTAGAGAAAAGCTAAGAAAAGAATTTAATAATCAAATCCCTTACAAAGAATTAACTTATGGTCAATTAACTAGTTATGTCAATCAAGAAGGATTAGCTATTTGTTCAGACTTAAAACTCAAAGCTAAAATGAAGAAAGATATAATTCATAGTAAAGATGAACTTGGTAATTTCTGCCAACAATACGAATATGAAACCATATCTACTCCCTCTACTTCCAAAACAAAGAAATACTCAAATTATAAAAAGAAATATTCTCATAAAAAATCCAAAACAAAATATGATTAATCTGATCAAAAGAGGTCAAAGCCTTATAAGAATTACAAAAGGAAATCTTATAAACAAAACGAATCACGAGATATAATTATTTGTTACAAATGTGGTAAAACTGGTCATATGGCAAAAGATTGCTATGTTAAGAAAAAGATTAATGAGTTAGATATTTCTGATCAACTAAAGATTCAGATAAGTAAGTCAATTCTCAATGATGACTATTCTAGTTCTGAATCTAGTATTTCTGATTATGAGGACAATGATTTAAATATCGTCGAAAACAATTCAACAAAAAGTTCTGATTCTGAAATATGTGAATGCATACGAAACTGCACTTGTAACAAGATCAATGTTATCACAAAAGAAGATCGTGAACTCCTTGAACTCTTTGATAAAATCCAAGACAAATCTATCAAAGAAGAGGTCTTAAATAAAATTTTCAAAAATAACTCCAAATCTGAAGTAGTTCAAAAGGTTAGTGAACCTTTTAGTCTTAAAGAAATTTATCAAAGATTTTCTCAACCAATCAAACCAGTTTCTACCCAAGAATTACAAGAAGAACTAAAACATGTAAAAACAGAAATAACTCTTATCAAAAATCGTTTGTCAGTAGTTGAAAAAGGAAAAACAATTATTACAAACGAAGAAGAAACGGAAGAACCAAAAATTAGTAAAATAAAGATACCCAAATCAATTTCTTTTCAAAGATGGAATACTCATATTACTTTGTGTATAAAAGAATTTAAAATAACTGTTATCGCTCTTATTGATAGTGGAGCTGGTATTCAAGAAGGAGTCATCCCCACAACTTATTATGAAAAAACCACAAACAGGTTATCAACCGCCAGTGGTTCAAAACTTAACATTAATTACAAAGTTTCAAACGTTCATATTTGTAAAGATGATTATTGTTGGAAAACTTCTCTAATACTTGTCAAAAATTTAACATCTTCGTTAATTCTAGGAACTCCTTTTATTTCCGTACTTTATCCTTTTACCATAGATGAACGTGGTATTAGCCCTAAAGATTTTGAATAAGAAAATATTTTTTGATTTTTCTGACCCAATTGTTCAAACATAATTAAATACTTAAAACAATAAAATTAATCAAGCAAAATATCTAGTTAATGAGATAAATGAGAAAAGAATTGCCGACAATCTCAATGATCAAATTATTCAAAATAAGATTAAAAAATTAAAAGCAAGATTTGAAAATAATGTTTGCTCTAATATTCCAAATACTTTTTGGCAACGAAAACAACATATTGTCAAACTTCCTTATACAAAAGATTTCAATGAAAAAGACATTCCTTCAAAATCAAGAGCTATTCATATGTCAAATTAATTACAAGAACATTGCAAAAAAGAAATTCAAGATTTATTGGATAAAAAACTTATTCGATCCTCAAAATCTCCTTGGTCTTGTTCAGCCTTCTACGTTATGAATGTTGCTGAATTAGAAAGAGGTTATCCCCGACTTGTTATTAATTACAAACCCTTAAACAAAGTTTTAGAATGGATTCGATGTCCAATTCCAAACAAAAGAGATTTGTTAAAACGTGTTTATGATTCAAAAATATTTTCAAAATTTGACATGAAATCTGGATTTTGGCAAATACAGATTCATGAACAAGACAAATACAAAACAGGTTTTAATGTCCCTTTCGAATGGAATGTTATGCCCTTTGGTCTCAAAAATGCTCCTTCAGAATTTCAAAATATTATGAATGATATTATCATCCCTAATTATGAATGATATTATCATCCCTATAAGCAGTTTTGCTATTGTTTATATTGATGATGTTCTAATTTTTTCAAAATCAATAGAACAACATTTCAAACATCTTAATATATTTTATGATTTGATTTACAAAAATGGATTAGTAGTTTCTGCTACTAAGATGGGTCTTTTCCAAAATAATATTAGATTTTTAGGACACGATATTATTCACAATACGATATGACCAATTCAAAGAAGTTTGGAGTTTGCTAACAAATTTCCTAATGAAATTAAAGACAAAACTCAACTTCAAAGATTTTTAGGTTGTTTAAATTATGTCCATGATTTTTTCAAAGATCTAGGAATAATTTGTAAACCTCTTTATCAAAGATTTACAAAAATGGATTAGTAGTTTCTGCTACTAAGATGAGTCTTTTCCAAAATAATATTAGATTTTTAGGACACGATATTATTCACAATACGATATGACCAATTCAAAGAAGTTTGGAGTTTGCTAACAAATTTCCTGATGAAATTAAAGACAAAACTCAACTTCAAAGATTTTTATGTTGTTTAAATTATGTCCATGACTTTTTCAAAGATCTAGGAATAATTTGTAAACCTCTTTATCAAAGACTTAAAAAGAAACCAGACCCATGGACTCAAGAACACACCAATATTGTTAAAAATATCATAGAAAAGGTAAAATATTTACCTTGTCTAAATATTCCTCATCCAAATGCTTTTATCATAGTAGAAACAGACGCTAGTGATTACGGATTCGGAGGAATATTAAAACAAAACTTAGACAACAATTCTAATGAACAACTTGTAAGATTCTTTTCAGGTGCCTGGAACGACACAAAGGAATTATTCAACTGTCAAAAAGGAGGTTTTAAGCATTGTTTTATGCATCAAAAAGTTTGAAGATGATTTATACATGAAAACGTTTTTGTTAAGAATTGATTGTCAATCTGCAAAACCAATTTTAGAAAATGATATCAAAAATGTTATTTCAAAACAAATTTTTGCCCGATGGCAAACTTTATTAAGCAATTTTGATTTTCAAATTGAGTTTATCAAATATATATATATATATATATTTATATATATAGTGAAAGGATATTTTGCAACCCACATCTTAACGTTGGATTCATGATCGACGGTTATTTTATTTTTATTTTTCTGTTTTTTTAATTAAAAATATTGGACCCCATATCTATTGTAACCACCGATCATGAATCCGACGGTTAAGATGTGGGTTGCAAGGTTTGCAACCTTTTTAAGGGTTGCAAATAAAACAACCCATATATATATATATATATATATATATATATATATATATATATATATATCGAACTTGGAAGTTATATTAATCTGGACGAGGTGTTTATATAGTTATAAGAAGGATTATTGTGTCATGATTGGGATTTTAATTTATTTGAGACACATTAAGTCGGATTGAATGATTTATATAATTTTAAAGGGGTGAACCAACGTTAAATATTTTTTTGTAATTAGGATTAAAGCGTCATAAATTTATATAATTACTTGGACGCTTAAGCATCCGATTTTGAGGCGGGGGTACCATGGCCACACGGTTGACCTTGGGTTGACCCGTTGACCATGTCGACCCTAGGGTTCATCGGGAGTTGATTCATTTGACAGTATTGACCAATATCACTAGGTTTGATCTTGTTAACATAACTTTGACTTTTAGGAAAGTTGAGTCACTAATAAGGGATGTTAATACGTTTGTTATAGGTTACTTTTCGAGGGCGAAAGATTTAACTAATTTGTGCTATTCAGGTGAGTATTTATGAGACTTTTACTGGGATGTATGATTACTTACAAATTATTTTAGCATTATGCTACTTTTGATATACATGTTTATGGGTTTGATACATGTATGTGAATTATTATTATGGATTGCATGCTATTTGTTTACGTGTTTTGAACATTAATTGGCATGTTATAAATCGGTTATTAGTTTCAATCGGGTATGGGAATGGGTCGATACGTCGTAAGGGATGACACTTCCAAGGGATGGTTGATCGGACAAGGGAGAGTTGTATAACCCGGAAAATGCCGACGACAGTAAAACCTTAACCCGACGGTTCAATTTAAGAGATCTCATTATTATTAAAGGGATTTTTGAAACAAATTTGCATATCATTTTTATTTGGATGTTTGTTTGTTATTATGGATGATGGGACATGTATGCTTTGTACACGAAAACCATGAACTCACTGAGTTTTGTAAATTTGACTATTAGTATGCATCTCAGGAGCAAGATGTTCAAGGAGGCACAAGGGCAAGGTTGAAGCTTAGATACCGATAGATTTTGGATGGTTAGAGTTTATGGTTGAACTCATTTTGTAACGTAACCCGGTATGGGACAAGTTAGTGTTGAGTTATTAATTCTATTTAAATTTAGTAAGACTTCCGCTGTGAAACGACTTTATTAGCCGTTATGTTTTGTGTTATTTATTGTCATTTAATGAGATTAAGGTGACATAACTCATGGTGAAAATGAGGGTGTTACAGATACCCTTGGGATTCAAGATAACACTCCTGTCGAGATTTGAAGATATGGGTTTCGCCTAATGTAATAGCCTTTCTTTCCAGTTCCATGTCCAAAAAACTCACAACAAATAATATACCTCTATGATGGGGTGTTCATTGGGTTTTCACTTTGGGAAAATGGCGGGTTTACAGATCCAAGAAGGAGACATCACAGTGGCCATCAACGTAGGTGCGACGACTTTGGTTGATCGGAAAAGCAGGAGAGATGGTAGTCAAAATAAATGCAGATCTACAGATTTTGTGGCTAGAATAAAACATATCTTGTGTGAATTGGTCGGAATAAATAGAGATAAGAGATGACGGTGGTTAGGGATATGAAAAGAGAAAAAGGAGAGGTTTTTAGGGATATAAATGAAATTCATAAAAAAAATTAATGAGTCGTCAAAAATTTAAAACTACTAACACCCTTCTTTATTAATTAACACAATATAATTAATTACATCAAGTGATTGGTGTATAATGGATCTTACGGTTATCAGAAATTACTGAGTTCTCATTTGATTAAGCCTTCTTTTGAGAACTCTCTAATCGTGAGATCTCTGAGAACCGGTGCATCATGTGTTATTTCATATGATTTTTCTTCATCTATGACTAAAATTTAATGTAATGTTAACATATATTTGTTTCACAATGTGAAACTTTTTTGGCGTGTTTGTGAAACAAAAAAACATGTAAAAAGGTTTCACATTGTGAACTGAATACATAGGAAACAAACGTACTGTGAAACAAATATATGTTAATCAATACATTAAATATTATACATGATGGAAAAAATTCTCTATGACTAAAATTTAATGTAGTGTTAACATATATTTATTTCACAATTTGAACTTTTTTGGCGTGTTTGTAAAACAAAAAATACACGTAAAAAAGTTTTTGTTAATCAATACATTAAATACTATACTTAGATGGAAAAATCATGTGAAACAAAACCTTAATATAGAAGTTCTGATGGATCTTATAAATTTTGAAGTTCTCAAATGATTAAGTCGTTAAGCCCTTGTATGTAGTGTGTGCGTGTGTGTATGTGTGTAGGGAGAGGTTCAAACAAGAACACCCCTATTTTACGAAAATGCGAGAACATTTATGAGACTCCAAATTATTTAACCCCATAATTATAATTAAAACAAAAAAGTAAATAATTAAGGATAATAATGTGTTTCATATTTATCTATAATATTAGTGAATTAATTATCCCTAAAATCACGTACATATAATATAATCACCGATCACAATGTATCACAACATTATGATATCTTTATTACAGCAAAATAACATAATGAACCGACAAACGATGATTGTGGATGTTATCCTCATTGGTTTTCGATTATCACAACATTATAACATCATTATCACAACAAATCACATTAATATCATAGCAAAATCATATCATAAGAAGTCTTTGATTTATATAATCTCACTATATCACACTAAAATCAAGTCATTATCACAACATTATCAGATCATAATAAGTCTTTGATTTATCAAAACATTATTACATTTTTATCACAACAAAATCAAATCATTATCACAATATTATCATTTATTTTTCGTTTATTCTAAATTTTTTATGATATTAAATAGTTTAGAGGCCTAGAAGTGTTCTCTCATTTTCGTAAAACAGGAATTTTTCGTTTGAACTCTTACCTATATTTTTTACGGTGTTAGTTAGAGTGACTATGATCATTGATAAGTTGAATACCACAAGGACCAAAATCCATAATAAATATAGTATAGGGACCCTAATAAAAAAAATAATCAAAACTCAGGACCAAATCAATAATTCATTCTTATTTATATTAGAGTAAATTACGGATTTGGTCCCCCGTGGTTTGTCTATTTTTACGGATTTCGTCCCTAGGCTTCATTTATTATGGATTTGGTGCCAGTGGTATGCAATTTCTATTGGATTTGGTCCTTCAGCCTAACGACCGTCTACCAAATCCGTTAAAGTCAAGGGCATAGGTGTCTTTTTGCATTTTTCATTTTCTCGAACATTTTTTTAATTAACCTTTATAAGTTAAGCACGAAAATGTAAATAATAGAACTTGAAGGGCCAAACAATCAAACACCAAAAGAAACCCCTTTGTCTCCTACCTTCATCTTTCCGGCGAGATCCCTTTTTCCGGCGAAAGCACCCCACCCTCCATCTCCTTCACCAACACCAATGAACTCCTTCCCTCTTTCCTACACCACGTTCGTACCCACTATCCCGATCTCCCCCACGTACCCGGGCCCTCATCCCTTAATGCTTTGATCGAAGACGCCCCTCCCACTGTTCAGATCATCCCTGCCTCTAATCGAACTACATCTTTGGTCCTGTAAGGGAGAAGATGGCCGGTGGTGGTCGTGAAATGAGGTGGTGAAGGAAAGTTAACGATGATGGTGGTTTCGTTGAGGTGGTGAGCTTTCGGTGGTTTCACGGTGGGAGCAAACCGGGTGGTGGGTTGACGGTGGTGGTGGTTTCATGACGGTCACAGTGGGGGTTCACGCAGTCCATGTAACTGTTTTATATATATAATATATATACACATATATGTATATATTATATGTATATATGTAGAAGACAACTTTAATGTTTTAACCCTCCAAGTTCTAATATTTACATTTGGCCCTTGTTTTATAAATGTTAATTAAAAAATGTTTAAGAAAATGAAAATGGTAAAAAGACCTTTATGCCCTCGACTTTAATGAACCTAGTAGATGGTCATTAGGCCGAAGAACCAAATTCAACAGAAATGGCATACCACTGGCACCAAATCCATCATAAATGAAGCCTAGGGACAAAATCCGTAAAAATCGACAAACCACGAGGACCAAATCCGTAATTTACTCTTTATATTATTAATAACTTTTAGAGTATAACTATAAATTTGGTCCCTAGGGTTTGTCGAAAATAACACTTTTCGTCCCTTTGGCTTCGAAATTATAAGATGACCATCATGATAAGCAAAAACGTCCGGAGTTGGTCTTTGTTTCTAATGGTCATTTAGGAACTCCATTAAATGATAATATTTTTATTTCTTTTATTTAATTTTTTGTTGTTTTCCCACTCAAAATCGATTTTACGATTTTGGTCTTTGTGGTTTTTGATTACGTAAAAGACAAGTAAATCAATAAAAAGGACGAAAATGCTCCTTTTTAATGTAGGTTGTGGCCAAATATGGATGTTTTTGTAAATCACGATAGTAACCACGATAACCGCCTTGTAATTTCAAAATACAGGGACGAAAAATATTAGTTTTTACATACCACAAGGACTAAATATGTAGTTTACTCTACCTTTTATATATACGCACACGAGTACGCTCTATCTTCTTTACACAACGGCAACCCACCCCTACAATTTCCTTTCTCCTAATCCTGCGATTTCCATCGTTCGCAGCCGACCCTACTGCCTCCTCTCTTCTTTCTTCATTGTCCAACAACATCACATCACCGGTGTCTCCTTTCGACCTCCCTTCGATCTCCTCCTTCCATTCCCATCCTCGTCGAGAGCCTCTCCCTCTCCCCCATGATGTCTTCGACTTCCTGTCTCCGGCATCGACCACCATGCATCTTCATCCCCCCGCCTTGACCCCACCGTCCCTTGACAACGAGCACACACATCGCATGGTTAAAAGGGCAAAACCATGGTCATGGATTTTTTTCTTCTGATTTCAAGAATGATGGTGATATTCCATACAACCATAATGGTACAATAGTGGAAGTGAAGCCACTGGTTTACGAGTGTTGTTTATGAGTGTTGTTCGTCTCGCTATAATAGGGTTAGGGTTGACAATGGGTAAAGATGAAACTCGTTATTCTCGTTATGTTTTGACCCATTGGATAAGGGTTTGGGTAAACAAAAAAATCCATTACCCGTTTACTCAATATTTAAAATGGATAAACGATTTTACGTTCTCCATTACTTGTTATCTGGTAAGATATAATATGAACACGGGTTAGGTCGATCGGGTTGAAGGCGTTTGAATAATCCAACCAATTGTTTGTGATTAGATTCATTTGAAAATTCTCACTACAACAATTGTGACCTATTGCAACGACAAAAGTCGTCGCTAAAGATCAAAATATCGTCTCTAGAGCTCTATTGCGACCACTGTCGTAGCTGTAAAACTCACCCTGTTTGTTCGTAGTTGTTAGAGGTGTTCAAAAAAACCGTTGGATCATTCAAACCTGTCGAACCAAGTCAAACCAAACCATTTTTTGGCGGTTTGAGCGGTCCGACCTGGTCTGAAAAATTGCCAAACCGGGCGGTCCGATCAGGTCTACGGTTTGGAAGTTTTTTTGGTATATATATATATATATATATTTTTTTTTTTTTCAATTTTTATATATGCATTTATATCCATTATCTAGTCCAATGTTATCTTAAATATATTTGGTTAGACTCAATGTTATCTTAAATCCATCCCAAACATAAAATCTATTTTGATTTTTGACATTTGAAACTTGAAAGCCCTAAATGACTACTACTCACTAACATCGGCCGACTCACTGTGTTCATGTTGACTTCAAGCTTCACAGTTGAGTAGTTCACGTTCGTTTCGTTCAGGCTTCTTCTGTTTTCATTGTAATTTTTTTTAATGTTTTGTTGGGATATTTTGTTTACTTTTTTTTTGGACTTTGTTAACTTTTTTGTGGACTTTGTTTTACTTCAAATGGACTCAAGCCAATGAAGCTTTAAAATTCAAAATTATATCTGTTTTTTTAAGTTTAAACTTTAAAGGTCATAAAAGGCCCAAACTAGGGGTGCTCACTGGATGGGTTGGCTGGTTGAAGGCACTTGAACAACCCAACCCAATGTTTATGGTTTGAAAATTCTCAACCCAACCCAACCCAATCAAAAGTGTAACCCAACCCAACCTAAACCGTGCGGGTTGGGTTGAGTTGGTCGGGTTGAAACTTTAATATATCATTTTATAATTTAACTAAGTGATTTCGTTTAAAATAACTAAATTCAAAATGGAAATATAAAAATAAGCCTAATAAGAGAAGAGAAGAGAAGAGAAGAGTAGAAGAAGAGCATCTCTTGCCTCGATGTTGAAGATTTTTTTAACTTGAAAGTTAGATTTATACGATTTTAATCGGCATGGTCTCGTAAACAGATCCAAACTACGGCTAAGATAGGAAGATTTGAGAATTGATAGAAAGAAAAACCACTAAAAGTCTAAAACTATAAATAAATAAAAAACGTAAGTTTTGGTCGGGTTGACGGGTTGGTCGGGTTACTTTAGGCTCAACCCGTTTCCAACCCAATAGATGTGGTTTGGGCAAAATTTGTATCGATTATGTATCGGGTTACCTCGGTTTGAGTTTTTTTACGTTTTTTCGGGTTGGGTTGGTCGGGTTGGTCGGAAATTTGAGCACCCCTAGCCCAAACCGCCTATACCGGTCAGACCAAACCACCTATAAATTGCAGTCCGTCCGGTTTGACTGGTCTAGCACTTGATGTCAAACCGCTTGGTTTGAAAATTTAATAAACTGTCACTTACGGTTTGGTTTGTGGTCTAAGAGGTTAAACAGCCCAAACCGGACCGCGAAAACCCGTGTAGCTTTCTATATCAACGACATGTCGTAGCTAAAAACTAAAAATTAAAAATTACATATTTTTATCTACTGTGAGGGCATGTCGTTGCTATAGGTAGAAAAATAAAATTTTAATTTTTTTTTCTACAGCGACGACATGCTGACGCAATAGGTAGAAGAATAAAAATTATTTTTCTTCCTACAGCGATGACATGTTGACGCAGTAGGTATGAACGGGAATTTTTTATTTTTCACCTATAGCAACGACATGTCGTCGAAGTAGGTGAAAATATTTTCCCCCCTATCATAAATTGGATATAAAAATATATTTTAATCAAATAATTTGATATTCAAATAACTAGAGAATAATTTCGAAAACCATAATGCAATAATTTTAAAAGGTGTAATGCAATAATTTTGAAAGACGCTATACAAAATTAATAGCATAAAATAAGCATTAATGTCTCAATATTAATACATAAATATTTAATCGTCAAACGAGTCACTCTCTGCATCCTCCTCCTATAGAACGCAATGGTCTAAAATACCAAGGCCTAAGACCATACCCCTGAGATTTAATATGTAAAATGATTACCAAAGTCTAAGCACAAACTCAAGCCCAAAATCTTGTCTTTCCTTAATTTGTTTAAAGCCCAGGCAGAAAGCTTTATTAAGTGACATCTT
Organism: Arctium minus; assembly: GCA_954870635.1. Taxonomy (NCBI): domain Eukaryota; kingdom Viridiplantae; phylum Streptophyta; class Magnoliopsida; order Asterales; family Asteraceae; genus Arctium; species Arctium minus. The sequence continues at coordinate 35,832,929 of OX941084.1, forward strand.
TTTGGACTTGGTTCTATGTGGGACAAGTTCCTTTCCTTCAACAAAGATCCAACAATTTATTCATTTGGATACTTCCACTTAATCTACTCACCATCCTGCAACTTATGCTAATAGCTCTAATTTACAAGTATCTAGTGTAATTAACATGATATCCACTAGATATGGGCACATATCCGTCCAAAGAAGTTTGATCTGGTCGATAGTCCGATCATCCAAAAAGATGTATGTTGCTTTCTAGCGTTAGCTATTTGCAATTATCTTCTTTTCATATGGATCAAATGTTGGTGTTATATATGCTCATCTTTTAGGTGAAATCCGGAACTCTATTTGACAATGTCTTGATATATGATGATCCTGAATTTTCCAAACAATTAGTAGAAGAAACTTGGGGAAAACAAACAGATGTATGACGATTGTTTCAATATCCATAAGTTTCCTAGTTTATATTAGCATTTTCTCCTGCTCATCAGTATCAAGACCTCATCAGTATCAAGATGTATGACAAGGCAACAATTGAAAGCTAGATAGAAAAAGAGATCTTGGCAAAGATATGATTTCTATAGGCTTTTGCGGTTATCTTTATAATTGGCGATTTTCTAGTAAAAGTATATAAATTAGTATTCCATTAGCTAGGTGGAAACGGGGAGTACCTAACGTTGTTTATTCATGATGAATATTGTATTATTCATTATGATGAATAATACATGGATCATGAATTCGTGTATTATTCATCATGAATGTTGTATTATTCATTCACTATTCATGATGAATAATACAACATTCATGATGATTAAACAATGTTAGGTACTCCCCGTTTCCACCTAGCTAATGGAATACTAATTTATATACTTTTACTAGAAAATCGCCAATTATAAAGATAACCACGAAAGCCTGCCAAAATCATATCGTTGCCAAGATCTCTTTTTCTATCTAGCTTTCAATTGTTGCCTTGCCAGACAACTTGATATTGATAAGCAGGAGAAAACGCTAATATAAACTAGAAAACTTATGGATATTGAAGCAATTGTCATAGATCTTTTTGTTTGCCCCAAGTTTCTTCTACTAATTGTTTGTATATTCAGGATCATCATATATCAAGACATTGTCAAATAGAGTTGCAGATTTCACCTGAAAAATGAGAATAACATGAACATTTGATCCGTATCAAAAGGAAATAATTGCACATAACTAACTTTAGAAAGCAATATACATCTTTTTGGAAGACCGGACCCTAAGACCAGATCAGACTTTTTTGAACCGATTTGTGCCCACTACAAGAAAATTGGGTTTATAGGAAGAAAAAATTATGTAAGTGTCTCAATAGATGTTTTATAGGACATGATGAGTTTATAGAACCAAAATATGTAAGTGTCCCAATAGACTATTTTCTAAAGGTGTTGCAATAGATTTTTAGGACGTTTTTAAACGTTTTAACAAGTTTTTTTAGGACAATTTTAAAATAAATCGTCGTATTAATAATTTTATAGGAAACTTTTGAGAAGTGTCCTATAAACACGTATTTTTATAGGATACTTGTTTTTATAAGATATTTTTTCAAATTATGTCCTATAAAATAGCTAATACGACGCTTTATTTTGAAAATGTCCTAAAAGCCTTCACTATAAGAAAAATGACCTTCAGAGAAGGTTTAATATTGTACTTGAAAGTCCTAAAAGTTTCTCTAAAGGTTTTAGAGAAACTTTTCACTTCCGTCAAAAAGCTTCGCTATATAAGGGTAACTAAAGGTTTTAGGGAAGGATTTGGAAGTGTATTCGTTTTATTTACTTTTAGAGACATTTTGTTGAGGCTTTAGATACGCTTTAAAAGCTTCTCTAAAGGTTAGCCAATTTCTCCTCAAAAGCTTCTCTAAAAGTATCTTTTAGTGACGCTTTTCAACTATTTGCGACGGTTTATTAAAGTAACTAAAAGATACTTTTAGAGAAGGTATATTGAAAACCTTCTCTCTAAAGCTCTTGGTTTTAGTAACTCTTTTCAAAACATTCTCTAAAGGTGTCCTTTAGATACACTTTTAAATCATCAATTTCTTCACTAAAGGTACCATTTAGATACACTTTTAAAACATCAAATCCTTCTCTAGAGGTACCCTTTAGATACACTTTTAAAGCATCAAATCCTTCTCTAAAGGTACCTTTCAGATACACTTTTAGAGCATCAAATTCTTCTCTAAAGGTACCGTTCCGATACACTTTTAGAGCATCAAATCCTTCTCTAAAGGTACCCTTCAGATACACTTTTAGAGCATCAAATTCTTCTCTAAAGGTACCCTTCAGATACACTTTTAGAGCATCAATTCCTTCTCTAAAGGTACTATTTAGATACATTTTTAAAGCATCAATTCCTTCTCTAAATGGGTTATATACAAATATATAAATTTCATCCATATTTCACCTATATATTTATATATAATTATAATGAAATAATTAATAATAGTATGTCAAGAATTTTATAAAAATTCCCAAAACAATGAAATTTCATATATTTGTTCTATCTCAATTCATTCGAAAAAACATGGATAAAATATCCCAAACCAATCTAGAGTTCAATCTCAATTCTTACATAAATCCAAATCTATCCAAAATCATATTGTAATGTCTACCGATCTCGAGTCTCGGAACCATGGTCTTGAACATTTTGTGAAGCTGCAAAAGTCAGAAGTGGTTGATTACTACTTAGCAGAGTTTCAAAGCCTTTAACTTGGCTGCCTATATGATAATATGACCATTAACTTCTATAAAAGTAATGGTTATGATCACGAAAAGGAAATGCGACATTCACCTTATGAAGATATATTCATCACAACTTCATAGATAAATTTACAAGTATGATAGCAACTACATGTTGAACAACATTTTGAAAAACATGGGAAAATGTGGGAAGTTGCTTATTCTTTTTTTTTTTTTGGAAGGCATAGCGGCATCGAACCAACGAACGACTACCACGAACTCACGCACACACGCACGCATATTTGACAGATGAAAGAGTCCGCACCTTAAAAATGTGAAATGTAGAGATCTGGATGTTTTTGCTTGTATCCTGTCAAAAACCATAACAAACAGAGACCTTGAACTTATCAATGGTAAAAGTTTGAAGGAAATTAGTAATGAACATATATGTAATTCATTTTAAAATTTTGGTATTAATAGTATAACAAGTAATTATTTATGGGTGCTGAAATGTTAACTAATATCCCACAAGATGTAGTTCGAATTTGCATAATTTTATGACATCCAATTACGGATGTATGCGCTATGAAAGATATGTCAAGTAGCTAGCCTTATGGTACATGCAACCACCAAGTATTCATGATTACTGATAAAAGAAGTAATCAAGTGAAGAACCTAGTAAACATATTGATAATACTCTAAAAGTCAGATATAGGGTGTTTGCATCATTATCAATGTATTATGGTATTTAGGGATTTCGTTTACATATCTTGTCCCATGGCCACCTTTGTACTCTTCATATTATTGGGTTCTCTGTTAAGTAGAATAAGCTTTCAGATATTCACTTTGGCTTATCATGAGGCTCGAGGTACAACGAAAAAGACTATAAACAGTCACCTCCTCAGTTTTTGCCTCCACTTAATGGCATGTAGCTCCCCTGTTTGCATGGTTAGCATCAGCAAAGGCCATTAGAACTCAATTAGTTTGATCGTGAGCAATGTTTAAACTTACTAACGGACAACAATCTGTGTTTTTATCTCTTTTTCTTTACTGTATTTCATTTTATGGTACTAAAGGGAAAGCTAAGGTTTCTTGGAAGTCTGTTTGTTTGCCTAAAGAAAAAGGGGGTTTGGGCATAAAAAATCTTAAAATATGGAATAGAGTGCTGCTTTTTAAACAAATATGGAAAATTGTGGAGAATGGGGATTCCTTATGGGTGAAGTGGATTCATGAGTATAGATTGAAAGGAAGAAGCTTCTGGATTTAATTTCTAAAAGAGAGATTTACATGGCAAACCTTGGTTTGAACTTGAAAGTGGTTGATATTGTCTCTGATGGTTTTTGGATGTGGCCATTGGAAATTTGGTGCAAATATGGTCACATTCTAAGCCAATTCATGCCTGCTCTTAGAGACAATGTCAAGGATCAAATCAGATGGAAGGGTTGATGGTTGGGACAGTTTAATCAGTGAACTGTCAATACTCAATCTGATTGTGTTATAAATAGAATGATTGGTAACAACTTCAACTAAATATAAATCCTACCTGAATTCAAGGACTTCCTTAAAAAAAATCAAGGACTAATTTCATGTACAAGAGAGCATTAGCAAATCCGATGCCATGATTATGTTACTTACAAAATTAATCAAAATAACCCTGAATACATGTATCTGAAACATACTCAACATTTGAGAATCACGTTATAAACAAATTTTGGATGAACAAATGACATAACCAACATAAATTTTACGTCTTGACTATCTGCCAAGCATACCCATGGCTGACTGTGTTTTTTTTTTTGTTTGGTATTTCTTAAAGCACCATTTTGTGACTGTTTACTAAACATTGTGTATTCACTAATTAAAGTTGTTAAATTATTTTGGTAAATATGTAATTCTAAAACAAGAAAACTGTATTTTGAACTCAAAAGGCTAAGTATATCACAAAAAAGCTATGGATTATTTTTCTTTATTATGAATAAATATAATTCTAATTGTGTTAGTATAATAAATAAGTAATTCCAATATAAGTTTAATCAATATTATTTAACATGAATGGTTAGATTTGGTTCAAAACAATATGAAGGAGTTTAAATGAATAGATAGAGAGACAAGAGTTATCCCCTTGGTCCAAAGAAAAGTAGCAATGTTGGTTTCCCTCACACATAGTTTAACAAAATGTTAGCAAATCCCAACTCTTCCACCGAAGAGAGTCCACATATATATTCCGTCATCTAAAAATCTACCATATTTTGATTCGGTTGATGTGGTTAACCAAAAAATGATATCTAAGAACTCAAAATAAGTTAATATAATCATATATTATATTAAACTGTAGCTTTTGAGTCTTTTTTTCAATTACTGGAGAAAGGAAATTAAACAATGAATATAACATATATAGATATATATATATATACTCATCTTAATGAACAAGATGAATTGAATGATAATGATCCATGATTTATATAAGACCATATAGTTTACTTATGCATACGTACATATATCTCAACACGTGTTACTTGTTTGGCGCCAATTGGTGAAGCACGTGTGACAGTTGGTTAAGTGATAGTTAATGGGGGTCTTTGATGGGAAGAACCGCCAACACTGTCATATATATATTCTTTTGTACGCCATTTCATCATTCTCTCTCAAGAACACCAGTGATCCTGAAATCGCCAATTCCATCAAATGGTTAGGGCATAAAGGGTGTATCTTGGAAATAATGGATGAAGATCAGAGTAATAACGTGAATCAGAGTTCTTCAATCACACCAGGTATGTCATGTCAGTACGTTTTCATAAGCAATTCTGTGGTTCAATTTGATGTGTTAATCGAATCCTAATTCCTATTAATCCAACAATTGGTATCAGAGCCTTTTAACCCATTAAATTGAACCAAGCGATTGTGCTTCCATCGATTAACACAGGGACTCCAATTTCGTACCCTAAAGAAAGTCCCTGTATGATCGAATAGTATTTATTGTTCTCCATGTTATTTACGAAATTGCCTACAGAATGTATAAATCAGAAATTGAAGTGACTATTTGAACAAACTCACACTTCGATGCACAAATCTTGAAAAATCAAAATGATTAAGGAATCCACATGTCACCCTAGTGACTCTGGATTACAGTGATTCAAGTTGCTATCACAATAGCCACGAACCATAGTATAAAATTGAAAATCGGCGATAGATGTTTTGATTCACATACTGTCACAACAGTTTGATCAAAACACATGCCTAATTGTATTGAAACTTCGAATCTTGATATGCTTTCTCAAAAGGAAATCGAATTCGAAATTGATATACAGATTATGATTAAAGTGGTTAAATTATCCAATGTTTAGTCACTTATGCAAATTTTGGATGAACTGTTGCAAACACATGCGAATTATATAAAGTAAATTTGTTTGCTGATCCAGGTTCACCAAGTAAAACAGATAGACAACAATTCCTATCTCATTCAGCCCATTATCCCATGAGTATAGTTAACTTTGCACCCCTAAATGGGGTTAACTACAAGAAATGGAAGGAAGATATTGAACTCATGTTAGGAATCTTAGATTACGATCATGTCCTTAGGGAAGACCCACCAGCAGAACCAGCAAGTAATGCAACTAAAGAAATAAAGTTTAAACACCAAGAATGGCACAAACACAATAGGATAGCCTTAATCTACATAAAGAAATGCATCACTGATGCTGTTAAGGGAGGTATTCCAGAATCAGACCTTGCTAAAGTTTACCTTGCATCTATTGCTGATAAATACAAGGTTTCTGATAAGGCTGAGACAGGCTACCTAATGAATAAGTTAATAAGAATGACCTTCAATGGACAAGGAAGAATGAGAGAGTACATTCTGCAAGGGATTGACACTGCTTGCAAACTCAAGGAGATGAAAGTCTCAATTGATGACTCCTTCCTAGTTCATCTTCTGCTGAATTCCTTGCCAGATCAATATAGCCATTTAAGAAGTTTATACAATACACAAAAGGAGAAATGGACATTGGATGAGCTGATTACCATTTGTGTTCAAGAGGAATCAGAAGTAAAGAATAAGGGTAAGGCAGTGAGTATCAATCACATATCTAAACCCAAGAATAAAATGAAGAAACACTTTGCCTACAATAAGGGAAGTCCCTCGACCTCCTCGATTCAGAATGTAAAGGATAAAGGAAAATTTTTCAAAAAGAAAAGGGAACAAAAGTGTTTCTTTTGCAAAAAAGCAGGGCACTTTAAGAAGGACTGTGCTGGATTCAAGGAATGGTTGAACAAAAAACGTAATGCCAGCCATCTATTCTCTTTAGAAACCATTGATCACAAGATTGACAATTCATGGTGGTTTGACACAGCTTCACCCATTCATATCATTAATTCAATGCAGGGATTATCAAGGATTACAATCCCAAGGCCGAATGAATCGAAGGTGTGTGCAGCAAACGGACAGGAACTAAAAGTGGAAGCTGTTGGAGAATGCAGATTATTGTTTAAGAATAACTATGTTATTACATTAAACCATGTCTATTATATACCTAGAATAAGAAGGAACCTAGTGTCACGTTCTCAAATTGTAAATGAAAACAATGTTTCATTTTATGCCGATAAAGATTGTATGTTATTCTATATGAATGATATGTGTTTTGGAAATGCATACTTGGTTGATGGGTATTGGTATTTAAATTGTATTAATGAAACCATCAATAAAGGATACAAAAGACATATATATTGTATAAACAAATTGACAGGTAGCATAAAGAAACATAAACTAAACGTTTCATCATTCTTATGGCATAAGAGGTTGGGACACGCTTCAAAGTCCAGGATCTGATAAAACAAGAAATCCTACCAGATCTGAACTTTGATGATTTTGAAATTTGCATAGATTGTTTAAAGGGAAAAATGACAAATTCTAGGAATTTTCAGTCCAAAAGAAGCCAAAGCATTCTTGAGCTGATTCATACAGATATAATATATGTGGACCTTTTCTAGTTAAAACAATATGTGATAATAAATATTTTATCACATTCATTGATGACTATTCAAGGTACTGCCATATATTTCTGATGGCAGAAAAATCGCAAGCATTGGACTGTTTTATCAGCTTCAAAACTGAAGTTGAAAGACAAAGTGAGAAAACAATTAAGACAGTCAGATCAGATAGAGGAGGAGAATACTTTGGAAAATATTCGGAGAAAGGACAGCATAAGGGACCTTTTGCCACATACTTGGAACAAGTTGGAATTAAAGCCGAATACACAACTCCATACACCCCTACACAAAATGGAGTATCGGAGAGGAAGAATAGAACCTTGATGGACATGGTTAGGAGCATGTTTGCAAGATCAAATCTGCCGAAATTCCTCTAGGGAGAAGCCTTGAAAACAACAAACTATATTAGCAATAGGATCCCAAGTAAGGCTGTAAAAGGCACACCTTTTGAGTTATGGAATGGATATAAGCCTAGTCTAAACCATTTTCATGTGTGGGGTTGTAAAGCAGAAACAAGGGAATACCACACTGAGAGTCTAAGCAAATTAGATTCAAGATCTCTCTCTGCATTCTTCATTGGATATTCGGAGAAATCTAAAGGGTATAAGTTCTTTAACCCTGGAAGAGGACAAAGAGTATTTGAAACAAATAAAGCAGTCTTCTATGATGAAATGTTCAATGAAGACAGTGATTTGGGAAGTTGTTCTCAAGATCCACATGGATTAAATGATTGGTTAACTTATCATGAAGAGGAAATTCAATTAATCCATGAGAGAGAAAATTTAACCTCTCAATCAATACCAATAGTAGGGAGCAATGTATTGGATGGCACAACTGATATGACTGAAAACCAATTCATGGAGACAATACATGAGACAACTCATAGTCAAAATCATGCACCTGAAACTAAACCAGTGAGTGACCCAACACTGGAACAACAAACGCATGCTATGCCAACCACTACAGCTTTAAGAAGATCGATAAGGGAAAGAAGACCTGCCATACCCGATGACTATCATGTTTACATGACTGAATTGGACATTGATTTAGGAGAAAATGATGATCCAATCAGTTTTAAGGAAGCCATGGAATCACCAAACAAGGATAAATGGATGATGGCCATGGAAGATGAGTTGGCCAGCATGTCGAATAATAAGGTATGGATTTGATTGAAAGATCAGACCTTATAAAACCTATAGGCTGTAAATGGGTGTTTAAGACCAAAAGAGATGCAAAAGGAAAAATTGACAGATATAAGGCTAGATTAGTAGCTAAGGGCTACAATCAAAGAGAGGGCATCAATTACAATGAAACCTTTTCACCTGTCTCTACAAAGGGTGCATTCAGAGTGATAATGGCTATGGTGGCTTATTATGATCTAGAATTACATCAAATGGATGTAAAGACGGCTTTCTTGAATGGAGAATTGGAAGAGGAAATCCATATGATTCAACCAGAAGGATTTAAATTAAATGAAAATCAAGTCTGCAGATTGAATAAATCCATCTATGGGCTAAAGCAGGCATCAAGACAATGGTATAAAAAGTTTGATACTGTGATGAACAACTTTGGTTTTGAGGAAAACAAGTTGGATGAATGTATTTACTCAAAGTTCAGTGGGAGTGACTTTATATTCCTTATACTGTATGTGGATGACATATTACTAGCAATAAACAGTAAAGGCATGTTGCAATCCATAAAAGCTTTCCTTATGAAGAGTTTTGACATGAAAGATATGGGTGAGGCAAGCTATGTGTTAGGAATTGAAATAATTAGAGATAGATAGTTAAAAACCCTGGGATTGTCTCAAAAGAACTATATTGAAAAGGTGTTAAGGAGGTTTGGAATGGAAAACTGTAAGAGAGGTGAAGCTCCAATTTCAAAGGGTGATAAACTGCATAAAGGGCAATGTCCTACAAACACCCTGGAAAGAAATGAAATGGATAAAATACCTTATGCTGGTTGGAAGTCTGATGTATGCACAAGTGTGCACCAGACCAGACATAGCGTTTGCAGTAAATATGCTATCCAGATTTCAGTCTAATGCTGGACATGCACACTGGGTTGCAGGCAAGAAAATATTGAGATACTTAAAGGGAACTATGAGTCATATGTTGACTTATGAAGGATCTGATAAGGAACTAGAAGTAGAATGCTATACAGATGCTTCATATAAGCAAGATCATGATGATCTTAAGTCCACTTCTAGCTACATTTTTATGTTGGCTGGAGGTGCAATGTCATGGAAAGCCAGTAAACAATCTTTAACTGCCACCTCTACATTTCAAGCAGAATATATAGCTATATATGATGCAACATCTCACGCTATATGGCTTAAAATTTTCATTAATGGACTAAAGATTATAGATTCAATACAAAAGCCATTAAAGGTATACTGTGATAATGCTGCTGCTGTGTTCTTCGCTAAAAACAACAAAAGAAGCAGTGGGTCTAGAAATATAGATGTTAAGTATTTTGCAGTAAGGGAAAATGTGAGAGACAAAGAAATTGAGGTTTTGAAGATAGGAACGAAGGATCAGTTGGCAGATCCCTTTACAAAGGCACTTGCTGTTGAGAGTTTCAAGAAGCATATCAAAGCAATGGGTATGAGGAATCTGTTCAACGAATGAAAATCATCATGACAGGATCATAAACTACAGTTTATTGTAAATATATTCATTGAATGTATACTTACTTATGTATTACTTGTGTAATGAGAGCTACTTAAATAAGATTAATGTATAGATGAAATGTTGATTAAGTAAAAGCTTTGGATTTTAAATTGTCAAGGATGCAGAGTACAGATATGTATGCATATGTTATTGAAACTGTTTTAGTGTGACCCTGGAAGTCTACACAGTTTAGCTGGTGTATGAACTTCCTTGATCCCTAATGCAATATCAATATATAATGTATAATGATTTGGAATTATATAAATCAAGTGCACAATTCAGTGGATAGTTATTTTCAATTATTATCTTGTTCAGTGGGAGATTATAACATATATATATATATATATATATATACTCATCTTAATGAACAAGATGAATTGAATGATAATGATCCATGATTTATATAAGACCATATAGTTTACTTATGCATACGTACATATATCAGAATGTTGGTCAACACGTGTTACCTGTTTGGCGCACGTGTGACGGTTGGTTAAGTGATAGTTAATGGGGGTCTTTGATGGGAAGAACCGCCAACACTGTCATATATATATTATTTTGTACGCCATTTCATCATTCTCTCTCAAGAACACAGTGATCCTGAAATCGCCAATTCCATCAAATGGTTAGGGCATAAAGGGTGTATCTTGGAAAGAATGGATGAAGAACAGAGTAATAACGTGAATCAGAGTTCTTCAATCACACCAGGTATGTCATGTCAGTACGTTTTCATAAGCAATTCTGTGGTTCAATTTGATGTGTTAATCGAATCCTAATTCCTATTAATCCAACAATGAACATTATCAAAGATCCTAATTCATTAGTAGAAAGAAATTTTACCAAATGAAACGCTTCTTTGATGATCAATGCAGACTGCGCAACAAAAGCCACCGAATCACAAATCAACAATCCTATAACCAAAACAAACCTAATTTTACATTATAAACATAACAAGGCATAGCACATACAGTAGCAAGTATCAGAAACGAAAATGAAGATTTGAAAAGAAACTCGAAATCGCCTACCCTAACTCGATGAATCCTCAAGCCCTAAATTAATGAGACAAGACAAATTGAACTCGAATTCAATCGAAAAAACGAAATCATAGATCAGAATCAAAGAGAAAGCAAAGAGAACAAAGAAAAATTAGTCTGATTGTTGAAAATTGAAGAGAAATCTACAGGACATTCATATGAGACTCACACGAACCCTCAGTTTGGTTTATAGTAATATTTTTATTACATATATTTGATTTATTAAAAATGAAAAACCTTTAGATACACTTTAAGAATTAATAAAAGCGTAACTAAAACATTTAATTTAATTTAAAAATAAAAATAAAAATATTTTATTCTTCAGAGACGGTTTAGAAAGTGTCTCTAAAACTTATGATTCGACTTTTAGAGACACTTTATGTAAGAAGCATCTCTAAAAGCTTTAGTGACAATTCACATAGCGTATTATTTGGTTTGAAATCCTTCTCTGAAAGTCATCTTATTTTTTGTTACGTTCTTCTCTTTTGTCATGTACTTCCTTCCCTAAAGGTGACCTTTAGGTACACTTCTAAATCCTTCTCTAAAACTTTCTTCTATAAAACCCCTTTTCCTTGTAGTGCTTGTTAAGATGCCAAAAAAACATCATATAAACCTATTGCAACATCTTTATATATGACACTTTAATATTTGGTCCTAAAAACTTATGTTCTACAAAACAGTCTGTTGGAACACTTACCCAATTTTCTTGTAGTGACCCATCCTTGTGGACATGATCATATTACACTAGATACTCATAAATTAGAGCTATTAGCCTAAGTTGAAGCATAGTGAGTGGATTAAATGGATGTATTGAGATCCAAAAAAGAAGCTTAAATCCGTACTAAAAACAAATACTACAAGTACCAAGACTTGAACCTAATTAATATCTTGTAACGATTTTATCTAATATGAATCTAATATAGAGAACTGCTAGCTGCTGATAAATAGATGCTTAGACGCAGCGACGGACGCATCAACTTTTTCATACGGTGACACCATATTTTTCATACGATTTTTATTGACATGTCTTAATTTTTTTACCGGCGATCAATATCGTCCGGTGTATTTTTAGCCTAATTCCACCGTTTCGAGAGATTTCTAAAGTTTTTTGCTTGATTTTGAAACATTTTTAAGTTTTTTTTATCGATTTTGAGAGACTTTTTCGGTATTTTTGGTTGATTTTAAGATATTTTTACAGTTTTTTTGGTTAATTTCAAGAGATTTTTATGGTTTTTTTGGTTGATTTCAAGAGTTTTCTTGGTTGATTACGAGGTACTGTTGCACTTCTAAAATCATACGGTTGCACTTTCTACAACGATACGGTTGCACTTTTCACAAACCTATTTTTTTTTACCTTACGACGGAAAACAATCGATACGGTGGCACGTACCACCGTGGGCACCTTAACAAGTCCGTCCCTGCTTAGTAGAGACAATAATGGAAGATATGCTCTTCTAAGTTCATTTCAACCAATGATTCATATTGTTTCATTTCAAAGTATATAATATATATATATACTCGAAAATCCAACATTTAGAGATCGATCATCTACGAATATCTAAAGCAAACAAAAAATAATCACAATATGAACAGCAAATTTTTGGTATCAACCATTGACTTATGCATCATGTTAATACCTACCTTTTTGTGACTTCTTGAAAAATAAACAAACAAACTTATATACATGACCACACTAGCTAGGAAATTCTCCAAAAATGCATCCTATTTCTTAGAATCTCGTTAGGCATTTCACAAGAGCCCCAAGGCCCAAGGCTCTTATATTTGACATTTAATATATATATATATATATATATATATATATATATATATATAAAAGGGTGGTATCAATTGAAAACCAAGTTTCATTGGTAACTTTGGAAACCAAATTTCAGCCATTGATCTTTATAATCAATGGTTAACATTCATTTGAATATATATGGTAGTAAATTAATTAATTTATTAATAATAAATAAAAGTTATAGATGAAAAGCGTAAATATGTCTTTTGATTTTATGTCTCAAATATGGCAAGAAGGATTTATTTTATTTAGATTTAATGTATATTGATTTCTTTTTGTAAAAAAGTTGTTTATTTAATTATGTAATGTATTTTTATATAAATCTTATCGGCTGGTATTATTTTGTTATAATTTAATTTATACTTTTTTCTATAAATTGTTGTTATTATTATTATTGTTAGATTTTATGTAAGAAAATATTTTTTTTAATTTCATTTTATTATAAAATTTCCCACGCAATCTAATATTGTGATGAAACAGAATGAATTTGTGGATTACAGATTTCATTGGATTACAGATTTTATCAGGTTCATCGTGTTAGCATTATTGTTTTATAATGAAAATAGATTGATCAGGTTCATCGTGTTAGCATTATTGTTTCATAATGAAACATGATGAATTTGTGTCATTTTTGTTAACTTCCTATTTTTGTTTCATTACCTGTTCAGTTGCATATCCGTATATGAAAATAGATTCATCAGGTTCATCGTGTTACCATTATTGTTTCATAATGAAAATAGATTCATCAGGTTCATCGTGTTAGCATTATTGTTTTATTATTACCATATATAAACTAAATTAAAATAAAATAATTTACCTAAATTAAATATCTTATTTTTAAATTAATCAATGATTATTATTACCATATATAAACTAAATTAAAATTAAATAATTATTAATATTATAATAATAACAGTTACCATATATATTATGAAATAATGTAAAAGACAAAAATAACCTTTTCAATTAAAAATAAAAATAAAAAAAAAAGAAATTCACTGATTGGTTGATTTCGGTTTCCAAAGTTTCCAATCTAATACTGGTTTCCAATTGATCGCTCCCCTATATATATATATATATATATAGAGAGAGAGAGAGTTAGGTTCACGGGAAAACCTCAAAAAAAGGGAAAACTGAGAAACACTTTGATAGTCTTTCATCTGGACAGTATGCACTTGTGCATACAAGTAATTTGTATCATTCACGTGTATATGCACAAGTGCATAATACACACGTGCATCAAAACCAAAAAACAACTTAATTTACCTGTATGCACATGTGCATACCGTCCAGATGAAAGACTACCAGAGTGTTCTGCAGTTTAATAGTTTTTTTGAGGTTTTCCTTTAAACCTATATATATATATATATATGTGTGTGTGTGTGTGTGTGTGTGTGTGTATGTGTGTGTGTGTCAAAGTGAACCTACCACGAAACCCATACTCCAAGGCCCAATGCTCACGGTTGGGTTGGCCGGGTTGAAGGCACTTGAACAACCCAACCCAATGTTTGTGGTTTGAAAAATCTCAACCCAACCCAAATCGTGCAAGTTGGGTTGGATTGGTCGGGTTGGTCGGGTTGAAACTTTGATACATCATTTTACAATCTAACCATGTGATTCCGTTTAAAAACTAAAATCAAAATGGAAATATAAAAATAAGGCTAATAAGAGATGAGAAGAATAGAAGAAGAGTATTTCTTGCCTCTTGATTCTATCGATGTTGAAGATTTTTGCAGACTTGAAGGTTAGATTCGTACGATTGTATTCGATGTGGTCTCGTAGACAATCTAAACTACGACTATGATTGGAAGGCTGTAGAATTGATAAAAAGAAAAGTCGTTAAAAGTCTAAAACTATAAATAAATAAATAAAACGTACAAGTTTTGGTCGGGTTGACGGGTTGGTCGGGTTACTTTGGTCCCAACCCGTTTCCAACCCAATAGATGCGGTTTGGACAAAATTTGTATCGATTATGTATCGGGTTACCAATGTTGGGTTGGTCGGAAATTTGAACACCCTAGCCCAAGCTATTAATTGATTTATGTAATGCTCAAGTGTTGGAGTATATCAAGTGGGTTTCCTTGGCTCTTATGTGGGACTAATTTTCTCCCACTTGAACCAAATTCCAACAATACCCCACATTTTCTATTCAACCCTCAATATTACCCCACATTTTAATAGAAAATAAGCAATATATTATAACTTATCTTTCTATCACCAAACTAATTATAACATGCATCGGAAAAGGTTTCTTTTGGACTTGAACCTTTCATTGCCTATCGCATATATACATCGTGGTAGTGAACTAAAGTCATGAACTAACCACTTTTTGTAGTAAATCGAGACAATAGGTATCACACATGTTATATCTATACATAATTTAATTTTTACCGTTGTGTTCATTTCGGTCGTGAACAGATCTTTTCGTAATGAGAGTTTAGAAGACATAGCCATATATGTCCTCAAAGATGCGATCTCACATCAGTCTCACATAGGTAATGTCGATCAAGAATATTCCATTGTATTCTAGTAAGAAGCTATCAACATTATTAAGAATATGAAATTCAACCCTAAATCGTCATTGGAAATATACACATAAAAGTCTTTGTAGGAATAGGCATACTTGTATATAAGTGTTTCTTGAGTCTTCCTCAACTAGTTCTTCTAGGGTGCGTTTGGTACGCAGACATGACAAGACAGGACAAGATGGAACAGGACGGAACAGAACAGGACAACTGTCCAGTGTTTGGCAAGACATGACAGAACTGGACAGAACAGGACTAGACTGGTTAAATGACGAATTTACCCCTGATGAAAAATCATAGATTACATCACATAATACTAATTTACACCACTAATACATAGTGCAATGGATTATCAAAAATATAAAACTAATTTATCACGATTGGATTTTGGATAAGCAAATCAAAACCCAAATTTTAAGTTTCGGATTTTAGGTTGTTTCGGGTTTGGGTTGGTCGGGTTTCGGATTGATGCCGGTCGGGTTCGGGTATTATATAATGCAAAAGTTATATATAAATTCAATCGTGTTTTAGGATGAATACAATCGATTGAAAGATTGATTGCATCAATAGCAAATTTAAAATTTAGAAAATATTTCAACAAACTATAATTTACAATTTTCAAAAAATAATTAGATAAATAAATATATATATATATAGTATTTAAAATACAGATTTATGTTATTTCAGGTTTTAGGACAGGTTGGATGGCCAACGATCAAACCCAATCCGAACCCAGATATCCTCCCAAATGTCGGGTTTCGGGGTTTTGGGTTTTGCAAAAACACCTTATTTTCAGTTCGGATGCGGATTTGGATTTTAGACTATTCGGGTTTTGCACACCCCTAGCTTGGAGGCGTCGATGATGAGAAGACATGTTTTATGTTTTTGTTTTTAACAAAGGGTATATCAGTCAAAATATTGTTGTTCTACTTAGTTCCATGGGGTTGGAGTGGGACAAGTGTGTCCCATGCTTGTTCCACTTAGTTCTAGCGGGTCCCACATATGGTCACGCCAAACATGGGACAAGCCTGTTCTGTTCTGTCCTGTTCCACTCTGTTCTGCATACCAAACGCACCCCTATTGAACGTACACCATGGGATCTCCAGTTTCGCTAGGTTAGGTTGGTGCTGAGGAAAACTCATCGTATTGGCTTTAAGTCTATTTCCCTCAATGAAAATGATACTTGCTCTCTATTTAGGCCTTTTGTCAAACGATCGATGATATTCTCCTTTGACTTTACGTAGTCAATGGAAATGATTCCAATTTTCAGCAAGTCCTTTATATTGTGGCGTCGTCTTATATGCCAAAACTTTCCATTGTATATTTATTTGGTTCTTTGCTCTTGTGAGAGCATCCATACTATCACAATGGATACAAATGGCAATCACAGGTTTTTGCCACAATGGAATACCTTTAAGGAAGCTCTTTAGCCATTCGGCTTCTTCAGCGGCTTTATCTAAACCTATAAATTCTGCTTCCATAGTTGATCTTGTATTCACGGTTTATTTGGAGGATTTCCATGAGACCGATGCACCATCAAGTGTGAACACATTTCCACTTGTGAACTTACTTTCAGAATAGTTGGAAATCCAATTCGCGTCACAATACCCTTCTAGAACGGGAAGGTATTTCGTATAGTGTAACCCGTAATTCATTAGGTATTTCAAGTATGTAAGCACTCTCACCAATGTATACCAATGGTCCTTTCTGGGGTTATGTGAGTACCGACTAAGTCTACTCACACTATATGTTATATCCGGTCATGTGCAATTCATGATATACATCAAGCTTCCAAGAACTTGAGTGTATTCTAATTGAGCCACACTATCTCCTTGATTCTTCTTCAATTGACTAGAATGATCAAATGTAATGACCATCGATTTGTCATCATAGTGACCAAACTTACGAAGTACCTTCTCAATATAGTGATATTGGGTGAGGATATAACCATTTGAATTTCTTTGAATCTTTATACGAAGAATTACATCTGTTACTCTCATATCCTTCATATCAAAAGAGGAGTGCAACATTTTCTTCATTTGATTGATTACATCTAAGTTCGCCTAAGATAAACATATCATCTACATACAAGCATATAATAACATATGCACTTTTGTATTGCTTAACATAGACACACTTATTACGCCCGTTAATTTGAAATCCGTTTGATATCAATATGTTATCAAACTTTTCATGCCATTGCTCTAGCGCTTGCTTGAGTCCATAAAGGGACTTGATCAACTTACAGACTTTATTTTCTTGACCTTTCACAACAAACCCTTCCAATTGTTGCATATAAATTTCTTCATCTAACTCTCCATTCAAAAAATCAGTTTTCACATCCATTTGATTTCCAAATTATGCCTCGGATGATTCTATGGCGGCCTTATAAGATAGAGGTTCTCCTTCAACATTAAAGGCCATAAAATCAGAGATTCTATTATTGGGTTGATACTTATGTCATTTACACTAGATTTATATACTAAGAATCTATGTGCGGCAGTCTTATGAGCAGGTCCTATATATATATATATATATATATATATATATATATATATATACTACCTTACACCAATTGTCTTAAATACAACCCTTTAAGCATATAGTACTACCAATTTTAGCATGATTTTCAAAAATCTCTTAAAAACAAGTGTTTGTGCATAATGTACAAGCATTTAATGCATTTCTTCTACCTCTTCACACTATCTCTCTCACCCACACAAAACTCAACCCCTCTCCATACCGTTCTTCTTCTACTTTTTCACGCCAACAACCATACCCACAGTACAGAGACCCTTTTCTCCTTCTTTTACCTATTCACGTTATAGATCGACCTCTTCACATACACAAAAACTGAGCCCCTCACCATACCGTCTCACAGCCCATACCTCCTTATCGCTGCTACCTGCTTTCACGTCTCACAACCATACCGACTACACTTCAAAAGGACGATTTCCTTCTTGGGTTTATACTTGGTTTGTGGTTCATTTTTTATATTTGGGGGCTGGGGAATTTTTTTGATTCATATATTTTTGTTTCTTAGGGCATTGAGACAATATCTCAGTTTATTTGCTTCTTAGGGAGTCAAAAGGTATGATTTGGAGAATACTGTGTTGAGATGGCTCAGGTGGAATATGTTACTCAAAGATGATACAAGTGAGTCTACTAACTTGTTAAAATCTTTCTTTCTGTTGATAGCTTTAATGATGTATCAACCTTTGATTTCTCACCTATTTCTTGGTCTGTTAAAATTCAACTGGGATTTGGGATTGGGTCTAGGGTTGGTGATATAAGGATGTGCAGGGTAATGGTGATAGGTTACTTGAATTTGCTATGGAGACATAAGGAGGTTTATTGGGAGGATTGGAGGGTTGTATGGAGAGTTATTCTTTTTTTGTGCAAGGGAAGGATCTTTAAGAGTTTGGGGGGGGGGGAATGGGTTTAGATATAGGTTTGTTTCAGCGAACTCTATTTTAGAACATTTTTTTGGTTCTAATCGGAGGGTGGATTCATTTCTTGGGTTTATAAATTTCACTTGGTTTGTATATTATAATAGGTGTATGTGTTTATTTTTGTGTGGACTAACTGTGTTCATCAGGATATATGGGAAGGTGCAGTCGTGCAGGATTTCAAGTAAGCCTATTTCTTTAAGTGCTTATTTGAATCTATATTCTTTCTATTTGTTGAGTGCTATTCTAGATTGTCAACTTTTGTCTCTCACCCCCTCTATTGGTCTAATGGTTCACTTTTGGGATAATGGGTTGAAGTTATAAAGGGGAGAAGGGTAGAGGGAATAGGTATTTTGATTTTGTACAGGGGACATAAGGAGGTTCTTTGGGAGTGGTGGAAGATCTGTTGGGAGTTTATTATTCTGGTACACAGGGGGTGGATGGTGTTGTTCAAAGGCTCTTGTTTTTGAAAAGAGCCTACTCAAAGTTTGGGGGAAGGGGTTTAGGATAGTTTTTGGATTCACCAAATTCTTAAGGAAGTGTCTTTTTGGATTCTATAAGAATCTGGTTTTCTTTCTGGGAATATGGGTGTACAGTTTGGATATTGAGATTTTTAAGGGTTCCGACAATAATCATTGGAATGGATGTGTCTCATGGTTCTCCTGGTCGCGCTGATGTTCCTTCTATTGCCATGGTACGTTGAGACTTCTAGATATCGAGCCCGGTGACAGCAATGTGAATCTAATCTTGTTGGGAATTTGTAGGTTGTGGGGTCGAGGAATTGGCCGCTTGTTTCCCGTTACAGGGCATCTGTTCGCACACAGTCTGCAAGAGTTGAGATGATTGATGGCTTGTTTAAGCCTGTTTTAAATGATAAAGATGAAGGGATGATTAGGTGGTTAATTTATAGTTATTATACACTCGATGATCGTCAAGATTTCAAAAAGATTCGAACTTTTGAGTTATTGTAATGGTTGATACTGAGGTTTTGGTTTCAGGGAATTACTGGAAGATTTTTACCGGAGTACTCAAAAGCTGAAACCGCAAAATGTCATTATTTTTAGGTAAGGCACTCGCAGGTTTTTGGAAACTTGTTGGGTTTAGTTTTATAACGTCTTTCGTGCTGTTGGTTGCAGGGATAGAGTTAATGAATCGCATTTTAGCCAAGTGCTAAATATCGAGTTGGAGCAGATTATGGAGGTTTGATTGATGTCTTTTTTCGTTAATAGAAGTTGTAATTACAATCATTTGGACTTATATGTCGTTCGATGATGATTGAACCCGAATTTTCTGGTGATTGTGGCTCAAAAGACTCATCACACCAAGTTTTTCCAAGCTAATTCTGAAGCCAACGTTCCACCATGTTTTGATTCCGTTTCTTGAAGATTAATAGTTTGTTAGGTGGAAAATGAACGTAAATTTTATAGTTTTCTTGCGTTTCAGGAACTATCATCGACAATAAAGTGTGTCATCCAAAGAATAATGACTTTTATTTGTGTGCACAGAATGGACCGATCGTGAGTTTTATGAAAACTTTCTTAGATTTTGGGATTGCGAGTAGTAACTAACTCGATGTTTTTGTTGGTTTTTAGGGTACTACTCGGCCTACCCATTATCATGTCCTTTTGGATCAGATTGGTTTTTTCACCGATGAATTACAAGAGCTCGTTCATTCGCTATCTTACGTGTAAGTTGTAAAGTTGTAAAGATGATGTTGTTTATAACAAATAGTTGATGGTTTTCGATATAAAGTGATTGATTTGGGGCATTATGGATTATGCAGGTACCAAAGGAGCACAACTGCCATATCAGTAGGTAATGAATATGCTTAACTGAGTTGACTCATTGGCTTATTAATCTTGAGCATATGGTTTGGGCCTGTGAATTTACTAAATAGTCGTTGGTTTCGATATACCGTAACTTTTGTTGATTGATTTGTTTGGGTTTATTTTGTTGTTGTGCAGTTGCTCCGATCTGCTATGCTCATTTGGCAGCTACGCAAATGGTGCAATTTGTGAAGTTTGATGACATGTCTGATGCGGCATCGAGTCACAATGGTAGGGGAAGTGTGACATGTTAATGTATATAGAGGGCCCAGGCCTATGTTAGTATAGGGCCCAAGTCCATTTAGTCATCGTATAAATATGTTGTATCTTGTAGTCTAGGTTAGATAACTTTTCATTATTTTACTTTACACTCTGTACGTTTTCTCTCAATCAATATATCGAGGTTTGAAACCTTCAGCATATTCGTCGTCTCCTTCAAGCATATTCATCTTCTAACATGGTATCAGAGCTGTAGGTTTATTCTTCGATTTTACTGTTCATCGGTTTACTGTTCATCGCCGTCACTGTTCATCCGAATCATAATCGTCTTTCGTTGCCACTGCCACTGGTTCTTTGTGAATCATCACTTTGTGAGTCATCACCTTCTGAATCGATTTCTTTGTTTTGAATCAATTTGGTTCTTTAAACCAGATCAATCGATCTGTTTAAAAGCCACCGCTGCATTATTTTCTGGAACACATTTTATCGGTCGAATCTCTCTATCGGTCGAATCTCTATATCGGTCGAAGCACTCTATCGGTCGAATCTCTATCGGTCGAATCTCTATCGGTCGAATCTCTCTATCGGTCGAAGCACTCTATCGGTTGAATCTCTATCGGTCGAAACATTCTACCGGTCGAACTACACTCTATCGGTCGAATCTCTATCGGTCGAATCTTTTATCGGTCTAACACCCTACTCGTTTAACATACCGGTCGAATCTTTTATCGGTCTAACACCCTATCGGTCTAACATATTGGTCGAAACTTTTATCTATATCTCAGTATCTGTTTCTCAATGGTAGCAACTACATTCTTTGGCATCATCATATGACAATTTTGCTGAAATCCTATGGCCTTCACACCTATGTTACTGGTGCATCCAAAGTTCCAGTTCAAGAAGAAGCTGAGAATGCTGTTGACTTTGCAAAACGCATGAATGAGTGGGACCTCAATAATGCTCGTATTCTGGGCTTTATTAATGCCTCCACTACTCCTGAGATCAACCAACAGTTTCTTGGTTATATTACCGCCAAAAGTCTCTGGGATTTCCTTGCCAAGCGGTACACATCATCAGGCCTGTATCATCAGTATCAACTGTGGACCACTTTTCAGAGCAAATGTCAGCTTCCTGATCAATCCATAAACTCTTATATCTCTGAAATGCAGTCTCTCAGAGATCATATAAGTCTTGGAGCACCACAGATTTTTGATGAAACAACTCAACAATTCACCGCCTACTTCAACCAGCTTCATTTGATCACCATTCTGATGGGCCTTACTGATAAATTTGAGAATGTTCATGCTTCTCTTCTTTCTAGGCAGCCTTTACCTACTCTTGAAGAAGCAATATCATAATTGCTAAGTGAAGAAACTCGTCTTCACATGCGATCACCGATGCCCGATACTGATAGCGTTCTCTACACGTCCCATCCCAAGTCCAAAGGCAAATGGACCAATAACAATCATCCCAAATCTGTGGGAAAGATGAACACATCCGAGTGTGCCTTTTGCCATTCTCCTGCTCATCTTCTTCTTGATTATCCTATCTGTAAGTGCCGTAGGTGTGGCATCACTCATCCGCGTCATTATGAGACTGACTGCCCGAAGAACTCAAAGCACACTGGTTCTCAGAATCGGACTCACGCTGTTGCTGAGCCTACAATTGCTGCTACTGAGGTTTCTACAGCCTCCTCACCTGACCTAATGGAACTGATGCGTCGCAATCAGGAACTCATGGAGCAGATCATGTCTGGTGCTATGGGTATGAATTCTCCACACTCAGCTGCATCAGGTAACGTGTGGCTTTTTGACTCTGGGTGTTGCAATCATATGACACCTTGCCCTGATGGTTTCATTTCTAAGAAACCACCTCAGCAATTTACGTCAGTAAGAACTGCCGACAATACTGGTCTACCAGTATCCTTTAGTGGAAATGTTTCTACTCCCCATATACTATTACCGGTTGTTTAAATGTTCCAAAGTTATCTCTGAGCTTAGTTTCGATTGCGCAGCTACTTGAATCTAATTTGATTATTTTATTTCATTCTTCTGGTTGTGTTGTACAGGATCCAAAGACCAAGCAGATCCTTGGACTCGGCCGTAAAGTTGGACGGATGATTGAAGTGGTCTACCTGCGTCTTCCATTACCCTCTTCAAATCTTGTTGCCTCAGTTTCCAGCATGTCAGGATCGAATTCTTAACAAGAATTAATTCTCAGAAACAATATCAAAGAAGTTTGCGGAATAACACTTTGATATTTAATCAAACAGAAAATAAACACAGAATATAATCAACAAACTGTAAACTTGTATTT
The DNA here is from genome assembly GCA_954870635.1 of Arctium minus. Lineage (NCBI taxonomy): Eukaryota > Viridiplantae > Streptophyta > Magnoliopsida > Asterales > Asteraceae > Arctium > Arctium minus. The sequence continues at coordinate 35,856,438 of OX941084.1, forward strand.
AATGCTTTGAAGTTACAAGATTACTCACTCAACCTCAATATTGATGAACAGGCTCACCAATACGAATTCTACTTCTCTAGAATTAGGATCTATGCCTTGAGGTTGATTGTCTCTCTAAAAGAATGAAAACTGAAAGTTAAATTATTATTCTAAACTATACAATATATACTGAATACAAAGATAATTACAATAAATAAAATATCTTCAGTATATCTTCCATGTATATCTCTAAGCTTCCATGTATATCCTTTCATACGAATCTTCATCATATAAGCAGTATTAATCTTCAGCAGCATTAACTTCCTTCTAGCAGCATTAACTACTAAGCAGTACTAACCACTAGCAGTACTAACTAGCTAAGCAGTACTAACTTTGTTCAAGCAGCACTAACTTTGACTAGCAGTATTAATTAATACTAGCAGTAGTAACACTCAGCAGTATTAACCTTTAAATCTTCTAGCAGTAGTAATTTTGAACCAGCAGCATTAACCATACTTGATGAATTCTTCAGTTCCCAACAATCTCCCCCTAACTTGACTTTTAGGAAGAGAAGTCAAGTTCTTCAAATTTTCTTCAAGATGCTCCCAAAACTCTATTATGGTCTAAATTCCTGTGTTTGCATCCAATCCCAAACTCTGATTGATGGTTCTTTGAATCAAGTATTTAGCCATTTCTGAATCTGGAACACACCTTAACTTTTTCTTCAACATGGCATGTAGCTTCAATCTGCTATGATTATACACTCTATCCACTAGGAAGTATTCAGTGTGATTTAAATCCAAAGTCACTGTATATACTCCACTAATTTCATATAAAGTCCAACTGTTTACTGATTTGAAGACATCCTTGATCAAGTGCTTTACTTCTTCAGGTTTGAACATCATACACAGATACTCCATTACCAGTTTTGTAATTGATATCCCTGAAGCCTTTAGAATATCTGCATACAACTTCATTCCTATCTCAAACATCTCTTCAATATCTGATCTAGAACATGTTCTGACAATTTTAGCCCATGTGTTAAACACTTCATACTTTTCATCCTTTCTTTTCAGCCTTATGTATTCCTTTCCATCCACTGTCAATGTATCCCAGAGAATCACTTCAGGAAGCTTAACTCCTACAGGCTCTGCTGAAATTGGTTCAGGTACTTTGTCCATCACTACCATATACAAATTAACATCATCAGTGTTAGATGGCTCTGTCTGTTTAGATAACTCAGGTGCCCTTTCTTCTTCAGCAACCTTATCAGCTTCTTCTTCAGATACTCTAGGCTTTTTAATTGGCTTTCTCCTTGCCATCATTTTTGTTCTCTTTAAAGTCTTTAGACTTTCTCCTAGAGTGGTCTCTTTCTTAGGGGGTGTTTCTTGCTCATCTGGAAATGGCTTTTGACAATCAAAGTCATTACTTTCTTTCATCCTCTTCTCCATCTCCACCCTAGCAGTTTCACTTCCCTGAAGCTTTAACATCTCTGAATCATAGAGTTCTTTGATCTTCTCAAAAGACATTTTGGAGAACATCTCCTTTTTGACTCCTACAGCACCTTTGAGAAATATAATCATCTTGTTTCTCTCTTGGGTACCTAGGAATGTCTTTGAGGGTCTTCTCTTCTTTGCAACTGTTTTCACCACAGATTTCTTCATACTTGCAGCTTTCTTCTGTGCAATTTCAGTTGCCATGCTCTGTTGATAAGCTTCATTCAGTTCAGCAGCTAGAGCTTTTGCCATTTCCCTGTCCTTTTCCATCTGAACTCTTTCTTCTTTTTCAATATCCTCCTGCATCTTTTTAGCTAGGGCTTCATCTGATTCAACCAACCTTTGTTTTTTGATTGGTTGATCAGATTCTACCATCTTTGCTTTTCCTTTATCTTTGCTCATTTCCTTCTTACTGTTATCTTTCTTGATCACTTCACCTTGTTCTTTTATGATTACACCTTTGGTCTTCAAAGTGACATTGGGAGTATCATTCTTGGCTTTTAGTAAGGTTTCTGCAATCTCAAGATCTGTTAACACTTCTTTCACAGTTTCTGCTGCTTTATTAATGTCAGCAGTAGTAACTGTTTCTTCTTGCTGCTCCCCCTGAACATCAACTTTCTCTCCATCAAGCTCTCCCTTTCTTGTAGCTTCTTCCATGTTGATCTCCCCCTTTTTGGGAGCATCATCCTCAGTGGTCCTTCTCCTTAATTGGAATTGCTTCCTCTTCTTCCTTTGTACCAGACTAACCACCATCCGTTTCAGCTTAGCAATCTGTTCTTGTTGTGACAGAATTACTAGCTTCATTTCTTCAATTTCTTTGCCTTGTTTGAGAACATCTTGATTGATGTTCCCCATAGTTTCCATCAATTCATCGTACGTATATCTGTCCTCACCCTCTCCAGAAGTGTTACCCTCCTTTGAAGGATCATTGGATCTTTTATTTGTGGAAGTCTTCTGCCTTGCAGAGGCACTATCCACCCCTGTGGTTTCTTGGCACCAGGGACCTTCAAATGATTGCTCATTCAAAGTTGCCATGGGGGAGGTCTTATTGATGTTACCACTTTCCTCCTCTGTACTAGCAGGAGTAGTGGCAACCTCATCACCCATATGCTCTACCTCCTCCTCAGAGAGCACCTCCTGTGGGTTGGGAGACACCCTTGTGGTTTCCCTTTGGATATTCTCTAGGGGAGAATTCTCCCTTAGAGGGCTTATAGGCTTAGTGGTTAATGGTACAAGAAGGGAAGGAGCCTTCTTGACCTGTTTTCTCTTGTAAGTTTGGGTGATGGGAGAGGTTGGTTTTTCAAGAAGGGAGTGGGGAATGGATTTTGAGAGGGAAGGTTGGGCTTGGCTAGCAGTGGGTTGGTCTAAAGGGGGCCTTGACCCTGCTGCCATACCTTCATTGGTTTGGGACACCACCATCATTGTAGAGAACAATGGGGTGTCAACTCCTTCAGAGTCCCCAGCAGATCTTCTCATATTTGAGAAAACCTTGCCTTTGGGGGGTTTAGGTACATATACCCCAACAGGTTGAGGTATATCCGTTAATTCATGAGTAATAACTGCTTGAACAAACCTGGGATACATAAAAAAGCTCTTTTTGTTTCCCATGTTTGAGACAAGATCATTGAAAATCATTTTAGAAAAATTATACTTTCTGGCAGTGGCCAAGCACACCAAAGCATAAGCAATAGTGCTGCTGAACTCACTCCATCCAGTAGTCTTTTTGGAGATACAATGCATAAGAGTATGGACAAAGAAACGCCATTGGGGTGAGAATTTTGCTTTAGAAAATTTGAAAACTCCCAATGGGCCTCCATACCCCATTCTTGTAAGGTTTGAAAAGAGTTCATCATTTGGGATAGAGGTTATACCAGAGGCATCGTCTAGACGTAGACAGATGCGAATAACCTCTTCAGTAACCGTGAGTGATTGATCACAGATTCTTGTCTTGATCATCTGCACACCATTCTGAACAACAATGGTTGCATTGGCCCAGAACTGCCTTTGATGCTCGATATAGATTGTAGGGGATACACTAAGAGCATGAGCAATGTGGCTTGACTTGAGGAAATCCACAATCTGATGAAATCCTGCAGCTTGCTTTGGCTTTTGTAGCATCGCAATCTCATTGTGCTCGTCGATGAAAGTCATGGATGCCATTGGTCTTAGTGAAAAGCTTGCCTGAAAACTTCGAACTTGAGAGAGAAAAGATCTTGAGCGCAAGAGAGCAGTATGCAAAGAGTCGTTATGAACTTTTAGGCGGGCAAATAGTATTTATAGTATTCGGAATATAAGCAGTATTAACCTAGAGCAGTATTAACTACGAACAGTATTAACTGAAAGCAGTATTAACTACTAGCAGTATTAACTGAAAGCAGTATTAACTACTAGCAGTATTAACCACTAGCAGTATTAAATACTAGCAGTATTAACTGAAAGCAGTATTAACTACTAGCAGTATTAACCACTAGCAGTATTAACTACCAGCAGTATTAACTGAAAGCAGTATTAACTACTAGCAGTATTAACTACCAGCAGTATTAACTACTAGCAGTATTAACCACTAGCAGTATTAACTACTAGCAGTATTAACTCAACTTACTCCTTTTAAACTTGCTAAACACTGAGTACTGCTATGCATATCCTGAAAAAGAAGATTAGTAACACCAAGAATAAAAATATACAGGTATAAAACCACTTTTTGAGAAGGAGATTATTCAGAGTTGATCATTCCCACACTTGTTACCAAGAAAGTGAATCTACCCACATCAAAAGCTTTAGTGAATAAATCAGCAAATTGATTATCAGTGTGAACTTTTACAACTTGAATAATTTTCTTTTCATTACAGTCTCTTATGAAGTGATACCTGATCTCAATGTGCTTTGTCTTTGAGTGCTTGACTGAGTTATTTACAATGCTAATAGCACTGTTGTTGTCAATAAAGATTGGAGTGTGTAGAAAGGTTACCCCATAATCCAACATTTGATTCTGAATCCATAAGACTTGAGAACAGCAACTTGCAGCTGCTATGTACTCTGCCTCTGTTGTAGATGTGGATACTGTGGTTTGTTTCTTGCACTGCCATGAGACTAGTCTAGCACCCAAAAACTGACATCCTCCAGAAGTAGATTTTATGTCCAAGTTTGCCCCACCTAGATCACTGTCTGAGTATGCTATTAGGTCAAAAGGTGAGTTATGAGGATACCAAAGTCCCAATCTGGGTTGCCCTTTGAGATATCTGAATATCCTCTTAACAGCTTGAAAGTGAGATTGCTTTGGCCTAACTTGAAATCTTGCACATACACAGACTGGAAACATTATATCTGGCCTTGATGCTGTGAGATACATGAGAGAGCCAATCATGGATCTATAATGATGCACATCCATATCCTCCCCCTCAAGATCTGCTGTGATCTGCTTGTGTGTTTCCATAGGTGTGCTGGCAGGTTTTGATTCTGAGAAACCAAACTTGGTTAGAATATCCTGCACATACTTGGATTGACATATGAAAATGCCATCTGACTTCTGTTGAACTTGGAGTCCAAGGAAGAAAGTAAGTTCCCCCATGGAACTCATTTTGAACCTTTGATGCATTAAATCCTCAAACTCCTTGCACATGTTGTTTCTTGTAGAACCAAAAATAATGTTATCAACATATATTTGGACCAGCAAGATATCCTTCTTTTTTCTTTTGATAAATAGAGTCTTATCAATGACTCCTCTTTCAAAGTCATTTTCCAAGAGATAGGATGACAGAGTGTCATACCATGCTCTTGGGGCTTGATGTAGTCCATAAAGTGCTTTCTTTAATTTGTATACCCTGTCTGGATAGCTTGGGTTTTCAAACCCTGGTGGTTGACAGACATATACTTCTTCTTCAATTGATCCATAGAGAAAAGCACTTTTTACATCCATTTGGAAGACTTTGAAGTTCATGTAAGAAGCATAGGCTAGGAATAGTCTGATTGCTTCTATCCTAGCTACAGGTGCAAAAACTTCTTCATAATCTATACCCTCTTCTTGAGTATAGCCTTGTGCCACCAGCCTTGCTTTGTTTCTTATAACAATACCTCTTTCATCTCTCTTGTTTCTGAAGATCCATTTTGTGCCAATTGCTCTGTGACCTTTAGGAAGGTCTACTAGATCCCACACATCTTGTAGCTTGAACTGTAACAGTTCCTCTTGCATTGCTTCTATCCAGCTGGATTCTTTCATAGCATCATGTGCCTTTTTAGGCTCAAGCTGTGATAGAAAACAAGAAAGCACTGTATGCTGTTGATCTTGCATTTCCTGAAGTCTGCTTTGATGTCTAGTCATCATAGGAGAAGAGATATCTCCTATTATCAACTGTGGAGGATGATTCTTTTGAACTCTGGTGTTGTAACTAGGTTCTTCATTTAATCCAGCCTCAAGATTAGATTCATGCAACTCAACTGAAGTGTTTTCAGATGCCACTTCATTGTTTTCTTGAGTCTCCTCATCTCTAGTGTCTTCTTCACTCTGACTTGGTTCAGTAAATGATTCCTTTTCACAGTCTTCAACTGAATTTACTGTGGGTATGGGAAAAATCACAAATTTAGATATACTGTTTTGAACTTGTGTGATCTCTGGTTCTCCACTACCTGTTCCTGTATACTCATTACTGAAACCAAAAGAGTTAGTTAGTGAATCAATGTCAAATAGCCACTGAGGTCCAGACCCAACAGGATTTGGTGTGTTCTCATTGCATTTGACATTGTCACTTTCTTCAATTATTCTAGAAGAAGAGTTAAATACTCTGTAGGCCTTACTCTGAGATGAATATCCAACAAGAAATCCATCATCTGCTTTTCTATCAAACTTACCTAAGTGAGATTTGGTATTTAGAATTGTACAAGGACACCCAAAAGGTTTAAAGAAACCAATAAAAGGTTTTCTTTTATTTAAAAGCTCATATGGGGTCTTGTTCTTTTGCTTGACCATTAGAACTCTGTTTTGGACATAACAAGCAGTATTAACTGCTTCAGCCCAGAAGGTAATTGGCAATTTTGAATCAGCCAACAGAGATCTAGCAGCCTCTATTAGTGTCCTATTTCTCCTTTCAGCAACACCATTCTGTTGAGGAGTCCTATGAGCACTATATTGTCTCTCAATACCTTTTTCTTCACAAAAGGTGTTTAGATCATGATTTTTAAACTCAGTTCCATTATCTGATCTAATGACTTTTACTCTTTGATTAGTTTGGTTTTCAATTCTTAGAATAAAGGATTTGATAAGACCACTTGTTTCATCCTTAGTCCTTAGAAAATATACCCAAGTAAATCTGGAGTAATCATCAACAATAACCAAGCAGTAAGATTTCTTGCCTATACTCATAACATTTGTAGGACCAAACAGATCCATATGCAATAACTGGAGACAAGTAGAAACAGAATTTAACTCTTTGGTCTTATGAGAAGTTTTGTGTTGTTTGCCTTTAAGACAAGCAACACAATGATCATCACATGAAAAGACTTTTGAAGGTAAACCTCTTACAAGGTTATTTTTAACAAGATTGTTCATAGTCTTGAAATTCATGTGACACATCCTTCTGTGCCAAAGGGAGGATTCATCTACAGAAGCTTTTGAAACAAGACAATTTAGAGATGAATCACTATCAACATTGTCCAAATCAAGACAGTAAACATTGTCCTTTCTTGGAGTTCTAAGTAGTATCATGCTTTCATCAACTACCTTGAACCCTGGAGCAAGAATCATACACTCAGTATTAGTAAATAATATACTATGTTGTTTGTCACAAACCTGTGATACACTTAACAGGTTGTACTTTAAGATCAACATAGTAGACATCCTCAAATGTCATCTTACCTTTGGTGACATTACCTTTTCCACTTATCTTACCACCAGTAAGATTGTCTCCAAATGCAACATGTCCTCCATTAATATGCTTGAAATCCTGAAGGCATGACATGTTGCCAGTCATGTGCCTAGAGCAACCACTATCAACATGCCATATGCTCTTTCCCTTGAGCTGTTGGTTGCCCTGCACATTAAATAAATCAATTAGTATGATTGGGGACCCAAGCAAAAGTGGTCTTGGGTCTCCCTTTTTCATCAAAGTATTTACATTCCTTTTTAATGAGGTTTTTAAACTCAGAGCACTCTTTATTAGAGTACTTTGTCAATATGATTGGCTTAGCAGAACCAACACTAGAAGCAGTACTAACCTTAGAAGTACTAACAGAGTTAGCAGTACTAACAGGTTTAGCAGTACTAACAGGTTTAGCAGTACTAACCTTGTTAGCAGCATTAACATTATTAGCAGTAATATTACTTCTAGCAGCACTATCATTGTCAGCAACACTATTTGTGGTAGCAGTACTAACAGTTTTAGTGCTTTTAGGAATCCACATATTGACACTTTCTTTAACAGACTTTTTCTTCATGTGGCTTTTAGTTTTAACAGTTTTCTTAGCCACATGGTTCTTTTCAATTTTCTTATAACCAAAGGGTTTTTGCATGGATCTTTGGAAATTCATCCTTTGTTTCATAGGATTGAAATAACAGAATTTTGCAAGATGATTCAATTTGCCACAGATAAAACAAGGTTTTGGTCTATTGATTTTACTCAGATCAACCCCTTGTTTTTGTGCCCACTGATTATTCCAGTTTCTTTGATTTCCCCTCTTTTTGTCCTGTTTTTGGGGCTCATTCTTCTTACATGCACACTGTTTGCAAGGACCTGGATTCACAACTGTGGTCTGTTTGTAATGGACCTTACCAGACTTTCCCTCTGTCTTCTCTATGTCCTTGGATTTGATCCAAGCCCTTCCACAATCATCATTGGTGATAATGTTATTCTCTAGAGGAATCTCACCACTCACCTTGTTCTCCTTACTCTTGCCAACCTCTTTCTCAGTCTTATCCTCAACAACTACCTCATCTAAGGGATCTATTTCAGTGGCTCCCTCAGGCAAGTCCTTCCTATCTTTGGTGTCTAACAGGTCTGAAGTAGGAGGAATGTAATTGTTGTTATATGGTGGAGGTGTTGCATTGTACCCAATTCCTCTTCTCAGCTTATCATGAATCTGATTTTGTAGTAAAGAGTCCATTGCTTTAGAAGCATTGGAAAACTTTTCTACATCAAGCTTAACCTTGGTTAGCTCCTCTTTCAGTTTTTCACTCTCCTCTTTAGATTTGGTCAGTTTAAGTTCTAAATCCTTTTTCTCCCACTGCCAGTAATTGGTGTCATATGAGTGTTGTAGTTCATTGGCTTGAAAACCTTTGATCTGATCTTCAAATCTCTCTACAATCCTTACATAGTCTTTTATATCTTTTTCTAATCTCTTAAGGTCATCACTCATCTTCTGATTGTGATCCCTGTACCTTTTAACAGTGTCTATGCAAGTTTTAGAACAGAGATTAGAACTTACCTCAGATGGGAGATCAGATACTTTAGCCATAAGAGCTTGATTCTGAATAGTTTATTCTGCTTGATCACTCCAATCAAACCCCATTCCTTGTTGAGAAACAATGGCTTGAGCAGAGTTTCTGTTGTTATTGAAGCTTCCAGATTGAGCTTGTTGATGGTTGTTGTTGTGAGACATTCCACTTCTGCATTCTCTAGCAAAATGTCCCTTCAGATGGCATTTGTAGCATTCTACCTTTGATTTATCAAACCCTGCTCCATCTTCTCTTCTATGGGAGAAGTTGTTTCTTCCAGTCCTCTTTATAAACTTCTTAACCCTCATGGAGAGCATGGCCATCTGCCATTTAATATCCATCTCTTCCAGATCATCGGGATGGAGTTGTTCTAAGTCATCATTAATCAAAGAGGAATTTCCATGATTAGAAAGAAAAGCTTCAAACACAGAATCAGTGCCTTTATCTTGATTTGATCCATTAGCAGCATTAACTGATTCAGGGTTAGCAGTAGAATCAATTGATGCTGATAGGAGTGCAGCATTATTAATATATCCAGAAGGCTTCTTCTTTGCCTCCACCTCAGCTTCAAATACTCTAAGATCATTGTACAGATCATCAAGTTCTTTTTCTTCCAACTGATCATTCTGTCTGAATGACACAGTGTACATGGTTCATTCATCTCCAAGAGACCTTAAGAACTTTCTGTTCACATCATCTTGATCAATCTGTACTCCCATAGTAGCTAGTTCACCAATTAGTTTATTAAACCTGTCAAAAGTTTGAGTCATGGACTCATTCTTAGTTGAGATGAAGTTTTCATACTGTTGCTTTAAAATTGCCTTTTGATTTCTCTTGGTACTTTTGGTACCTGAGAATCTCTTCTCTAGAGCATTCCAGAGCATCTGTGCATCAGTGCAATAGCAGAATTGGTGTTGATACTCATTTGGAATGGCCAAGAGCAGTGTGCTCAAGGCTTTCATCTCTGTCTGCCTTGTCTTCCTGTCTGCATCTGTCTTTGGAGGGGTTCTTTTGCCATCTTCACCAATCTTTCCTTCATCAGATGGGCCATTCTCAATGATGTCCCACATAGAGTAATCTGTGAGGAGAATATATTGCTTGATTATGATCTTCCACATGTCAAATTCATTGGATCTAAGCATTGGAACTTTTGAGACCAAAGTACTGCTTGATTCTGTAAGATTTTCCATGATGAATAACTGTTTCTGAGAGAGTTTAGCTCTGATACCACTTGTCAGGATCGAATTCTTAACAAGAATTAATTCTCAGAAACAATATCAAAGAAGTTTGCGGAATAACACTTTGATATTTAATCAAACAGAAAATAAACACAGAATATAATCAACAAACTGTAAACTTGTATTTAATGCTTTGAAGTTACAAGATTACTCACTCAACCTCAATATTGATGAACAGGCTCACCAATACGAATTCTACTTCTCTAGAATTAGGATCTATGCCTTGAGGTTGATTGTCTCTCTAAAAGAATGAAAACTGAAAGTTAAATTATTATTCTAAACTATACAATATATACTGAATACAAAGATAATTACAATAAATAAAATATCTTCAGTATATCTTCCATGTATATCTCTAAGCTTCCATGTATATCCTTTCATACGAATCTTCATCATATAAGCAGTATTAATCTTCAGCAGCATTAACTTCCTTCTAGCAGCATTAACTACTAAGCAGTACTAACCACTAGCAGTACTAACTAGCTAAGCAGTACTAACTTTGTTCAAGCAGCACTAACTTTGACTAGCAGTATTAATTAATACTAGCAGTAGTAACACTCAGCAGTATTAACCTTTAAATCTTCTAGCAGTAGTAATTTTGAACCAGCAGCATTAACCATACTTGATGAATTCTTCAGTTCCCAACACAGCACTTCTTCCTTTGAGTTGTGGCATGCTCGGCTGGGTCACTTATCTCTAGCCAAAATAAAATCATTAGCTCATTTAGGGGTGTTAGGAAATTGTGTATCAACTGACAATATTTCTTGTTTATCTTGCAAACTTGGCAAACATCATGTTTTACCTTTTGAAATGAATGAATTTAATTCTACTTCAATATTTGATCTTATTCATTCTGATGTATGGGGACCAGCACCACATCCATCCATGGGGGGTGCTCGATACTTTGTTATTTTTATTGATGACCATACACGTTTAACATGGATATATCTCATGAAACATCGTTCGGAATTACCCCAAATCTATATTATGTTTGCCTCGGATGATTCACACCCAGTTCTCAAAATCTATAAAGATTCTTAGAGCTGACAATGCTATGGAATACAAAGAGTCATCTCTTCTCTCCTTTCTTCAATCTCAGGGGACTCTCTCTAAGTACTCCTGTCCCGGCACATCTCCTCAAAATGGTCGTGCCGAACGTAAACACCGTCATATTCTTGATACGGTTCGCACTCTTCTCATATCTGCAAAATGTCCAGAACGTTTTTGGGGTGAAGTTGCTTTTACTGCAATTTATACTACCAATCGTCATCCTACTCCCATTCTTAATAATAAGTCTCCTTATGAGGCTCTTCATGAGGTCACCCCTGCCTATGAACTTCTAAAAGTTTGGGGCAGTGCTTGTTTTGTTCAACTACAATCTCATGAACATACCAAACTTGAACCTAGCTCCAGACTTTGCTGCTTCCTTGGATATGGTATTGAGAACAAGGGTTATCGCTGCTGGGATCCTATCTCCCAGCGTCTTAGTATATCTCGTCATGTTACCTTCTGGGAACATGTTCCTTTTTCTTCCATATCCAAGTTTCGTGAGTCTCCTAATTTCACCACTCCGTTCTTCACTGATACTTCCGTCTCATTGGACTCACTCCAATCTGACATCATATCATCTCCACCTATTGTTCCAACTCCTTATGAGTCTGCCTCTTCTTCAGAGTCTCCTTCCCCCTCACAACCTGCATCTACTAGTTTTCCTGATCAACGTCAATCATCTGCTCCATCCGCACAACCAACATCTGAGGTACCTGCTGAATCTTTGGCTCCTGGAACTTCTCCATCTCAGAATGTTAGACGATCAGATCGGGTAAGACAAGTTCCTTCTCATCTTCGTGATTATCATATTTATGCTACTCTGTTGTCAAATCACGAACCTGCTTCCTACAAGGAAGCCTCCTCTAACCCTGATTGGCAGAAAGCTATGGATGAGGAACTTCAGGCACTTGACAAAGCTCAGACATGGGAATTTGTCCCTCTTCCATCAGGCAAGTCACCCATTGGCTCCAAATGGGTGTTCAAAATCAAAACTAAATCTGATGGCTCTATTGATCGGTACAAATCCCGTCTTGTGGCCAAGGGCTTCAATCAATAGTACGATATTGATTACGAGGAGACATTTGCACCTGTTGCTCGAGTCACCTCTGTTCGCAGTCTCCTAGCCATCGCAGCTACCAAACAATGGCCTCTCTTTCAGATGGATGTTAAGAATGCCTTCTTGAACGGTGACTTATCTGAGGAAGTCTACATGACACCTCCTCCAGGCGTTGGACTTCCACAAGGTCATGTTTGTCGTCTTCGGAAGGCTCTTTATGGCCTCAAGCAAGCTCCACGAGCTTGGTTTGAGAAATTCAGTTCCACGGTCACCTCTCTGGGCTTCTCACCCAGCAACTATGATTCAGGACTGTTTACTCGGACCACTGAGGCTGGCACAATCTTACTTCTCCTGTATATGGATGATATGATTATTACTGGCAGTGACTCTACAGGCATAGCCAATCTGAAGTCCGCTCTCAGCTCCTGTTTTGAAATAAAGGATCTTGGTTCTTTACACTATTTTCTTGGTCTTGAGGTGCTCTCCGATCCATCGGGAATTTATCTGTGTCAAGCCAAATATACCTCAGATCTTTTGTCAAAAGTTGGGATTACTGACAACAAAACAACATCCACTCCTCTTGAGCACAACCTTCATTTGGCTCCAAATTCTGGACCTCCTCTGCGTGATCCTACTTTATATCGCCAGTTAGTGAGGTCACTTGTCTATCTGACAGTGACTCGACCTGATATTGCCTATGTTGTTCATACTGTTAGTCAGTTCATGTCTACACCCTGTTCTGATCACTATGCTGCTGTCCTGCACATTCTTCGATATTTAAAAGGGACCATGTTTCATGGTCTTCATTTTCCATCCACCTCATCGTTGACGTTGCGAGGTTTTTCTGATGCTGATTGGGACAGTGAAATGACTATTCGTCGCTCCACTACCGGCTACTGTTTCTTTCTTGGTGACTCTCTTATATCCTGGCGAAGCAAGAAACAATCTCTCACCGCTCGGTCCAGTACTGAAGCTGAGTATCGAGCACTAGCTGACACTGCTCAAGAACTTGTGTGGTTACGCTGGCTACTCAATGACATGGGGGCTCCTCAACAGTCTCCAACTTCATTGTGGTGTGACAACAACAGTGCCATTCAAATTGCTCACAATGATCTCTTCCACGAGCGAACGAAGCATATTGAAATTGACTGTCACTTTGTTCGTCAACATGTGACTCGTAAGACTATTCAGCTTCTTCCTATTTCGACTCTTGATCAACCGGCTGATATTTTCACTAAAGCTCATTTACCAGCACGGTTTCGTGATCAAGTTTCCAAACTCCATCTGACTCATTCTTCTCCCGATTGAGTTTGAGGGGGGATGTTAATGTATATAGAGGGCCTAGGCCCATGTTAGTATAGGGCCCAAGTCCATTTAGTCTTCGTATAAATATGTTGTATCTTGTAGTCTAGGTTAGATAACTTTTCATTATTTGACTTTACACTCTGTACGTTTTCTCTCAATCAATATATCGAGGTTTCAAACCTTCAGCATATTCGTCGTCTCCTTCAAGCATATTCGTCTTCTAACACGGCATCTGGTGGTGGGTTCACTCAAATTCCGAAACTTCATGAGAAAGTAAGTAGTTCTATGTTCTTTTGCTAGAGTGAATGATGGTTGTTTTTGGTTATTGGTACAGTTTGAACAATAGCAGCATTGATTGATGATATGTTGAACAGTAGGGGGATGAATTCTGGTTAAGGTTGGTTTGTTTTAGAATGAATGTGATACATTGGTGAATGCATATTTAATGATGTTTTGGGTTTTGTTCTGTTTGACTGGTTATGTTTTGGTTGGTTTATATATAATGTGTGTTTCAAAAAAGATGTGTTCTCACGTTTTATAAAATACTGAAGTATTCTCTTTTGAACCCTTATATGATTTTCTTTCCTTTGATAAAATATTTATTGCTATATACCTATACAATTATCATGGTTTTCTTTTCTTAAAAGTTTTTAATTGCTAATTTACTTGAGGTGTTTTGGTTTCTAATTGTCTGATTTAAGAGGGGAGATTTAATTATGGTAGGCAAATATTTTTTTTGACATTATTAAACAGCATTTTAGATATTCTATTAACATTAAAATTATTTTTGTTAAATCATGGATGAAATCAGATGTTATAAAATTTATCTTTATTATACATATGATAATAAATCGACAACACAATTAAACTGAAATAAGGGAAAAAGGATGTCATAAGTTTACTTGTAATTAAGGAGCCGTTTATTAAGCGCTTACCAATATCATTATCTTATTGATTGAGCACAAGAGAATGATCTCGAGTCTTACCCGATAAGTGCGGGAAACGACTCTTACCCGGTAAGTGTTTACCGGGTTTTAAATGATTACCAATAATCCATCTTTATGAGCAAAGATGCTACACTTTCAGATAAATAAAGGTGTACGTTTACATCTTTAGCTATTAGTTAATACTATACATATAAATTGGACCAGCAAAATAGAAAATGATAAACGATGAAAATAATTGAACAAGATGTTGTAAATTTATTTTAGTCAAAAATTTAGACATAGAGCGTTGGATGTAAGAGTATTGATCAGTTCAGTTTCCTTGGTTCTAAGCCATAAAGAAAGAAACATAATGTGTAATATGTAATTCTGTTGTAATTCGTAGAACAAATGGATTTTGAATTTTATAGTTTTAACATTTGGTTTGAATTCAATTTCAATTTGACGACACCAAGGTGGCGTTTAGTTCGCAGATTCTGACCGAATTTCATTCCTTTGTTTGGTTCATTCTTTTTCATGGAATGAATCTTTAAATTCCATCAAATTTCACAAATGAGGAAATTTAACATTCCTTAGCAACTACAAGCTATTTTGATGAAATTAAATATTTTTTTTCATAATACCACATATGCCCTCAATTCAATATAACCTAATCACATAAAACCTATATGATTAAACCATGTCTACATTGGTTCGTTCTCTAAACCACCGCCGATATGAACCACCGTTGACCACCGACCACATACCACCGCCGTTCTTAACCATCGCCAATCAACCATCGTCAACCACTGACCGCTTCCGTAATCTGAATCACCGTCGACCACCGCCGAGCACAGACCACCGCCATAATTAACCATCGTCAATCAACCACCGTCGACCACTGACCGCTTCCATTTTGAATCACCGTCGACCACCGCCGAACTGAAACACCGCCGACCACCGACCACCGCCGATCTGAACCACTGTCTACCACCGACCACTGCGGACCACCGCCGATCTGAACCAGCACCGACCACCGCCGTTCTAAACCACCGCTGATCTAAACCACCACCCACCATCGCCGATCTGAACCACCGACAATCACCATCGATCTGAACCACCGTTCTGAACCCCCACCGACCTCGACCAATCTGAACCACCGTTATAAATAAAGTATTTTTAATGGCTATTTTATTAAAGCCTTTTTTGTTTAAACAAATTAAAATTGTCAAAAAGGGTATTTTGGTCATTTATCAACATTTCATTCAAATTCCAAAGCTACATAAACATTCTGTAAACCAAACAGACATATTTCAATTCTTTTTAATATATTTCATTCCAATTTTGTCAACCAAACAGGTGGTCAAACCTGACAACATTTCATTCCAATTCTTTCAAAGTCAAATTCTTTTGAAAGATTCCATTGCATCCGAAAACATTCTGCGAACCAAACGTCACCCAAGTTTTTGAATTTTATCGGTTTATTAGAGTTTAAAAAAGAACTTGAGATGATATTTTATTATTTCTAAAAACATATATAATGCAGTTGAAACAAATTTTTAGTAAGGGTATATTGTTATCACGGTTATATGAAAACTATAGATTGGGTCCGCGAAATATCTTTTTATAATTCACTACTTGTGGTTTCATTTACTCAAGGTTATTTTGGTGTTTTTAACAAAAAGATCATTTTAAAGAACCCAAATCAACCAATCACCTTCTAAGGTCATTTCGGGCCACACAACATCTCAAGTTAACTCAAATCCAAACCCTAACCAAAAATAAAAATTGAAAACCCAAATCCATCAAAATTAGAACTCAAACCATCAAAATCAATATCTAACTCAAACCCCATCTCCGCACCATCTTTTCTCTCATGACACCCCTCAACTACCCTTTACTGAACCACCCCTGTGCATATTCAAAGATAATATAAACCATTAAACTAATGGCTGAAAAAATATTATTTACCACAGTTAGAAAGAATACCGAACATTCTAATCATGAGGGTCGGGTACAGAACGAAACAAAAAACATATTGAGGGCTGAGTAATTGGTTTTAGAATTATGATTCACCCGCTCTGTAAATTTATATATTTTATTTTATCTAAACAAATTATAGAATTATTCTCTTAAATTTGTGAAATTAATGTTTTTTTTCTTCAATATTTTTAATAACAATTTCAAAATTTCTTTTATAAATATATTCATGATTATTGAATGTTATTTGATGGTCATGGGATCATTATAGTTACAAAGTACATCACATAACGTTATTAATTTATTATCATATAACCCTTTTCTGAATTTAGATTCTAACTCTTGATATCATATTCACCAACCAAAATTTGCCAACTTAATTGAACTGGCATCTAATTGAGTTGATTTTGTATTTGTTTGGTGCTTGAAACTTTGAATCTGAAACATGAGTGATTATGATATATGAGGGTCATCTGAGTTTTTGTTATCATCATTGGAGTCTCATAAGTTGCATTCTTAGAACTCAAGTAGAGCATTAATTTTCTATTGCAAGTTCTATGGTCTCGTTTGTTCCTGCATGGCTATTCTTTGTCCTAATTGGTTAAGGACAACCTTGTTGAAATTTCCGAAGTTTATAGATACGATGGAGATGATCTACTTTGGTTGGGGCTGCATGGGTGTTCTTTGTTCAGTCAAGAATTTCAAGTTTGGTAATGAGTTCTGAGTATATGGGTTTAGAAGACCAATACGTGTACAATTATTTTTCATTCGATCTTGCTAATACACCATATTAACTTTCAACTTTATATATTATTTGACTTGCAAATTAACAATGCAAACTCATGAAATAAATCGAAGGTGATAAAAAAACATGATTCAGGGATAAACTATTTTTTCGGAATTGTGATTCACCCGCGCTGCATCGCGTGGGTACACTACTAGTATATATATAATCAACGGTTTTAGTTCCAAGTTTAGTCTTTTTTGGTAAAGGGACTTGAACCTTGGCAAGACAACCGCACACTTTCATCCTTTTGTAAGATGGTAATCTCCTTTTCTCTTGGCTCCTATGTGGACTAATTTTCTCCCATTTAAACCAAATTTCAACACTAGAAGTGTACTAGCTAGTACGATGCAACAAAATTTAAAATTTAATTATAAACTGAAAATTAAATTGTTTTAAATTCATTTTTTAATAGTTTTTTGTTTTTTAAAAATGAATCATTAATAAGATGAGGTTTCCGAAAATCCCAAAAATTGATCTTATTTTTGAGAAATATAATAGAGTGTAGAGGCTTCCAAACAGTGGTGGAGCCACTTAGGCGCCAGTAGGGGCATGTGAACCCCGTGGACTTTTATTATTTTTTTAAATTATAGAAATCAGCCTATAATTTAAGCCCAAACAAATTGCCTTTTAATTTACTTTCTGTTGGGCCCTCCCTAGAATTTTACCCACTTTGAATTTCAGGATTTCTTCATACAGTAAACTGGTAATTTCCTCACTACGTCCTCACAAATATTTGACGATCCCACCTCTCACGCCACCGGCTGGATCGACGACAGCAACTGCAACTCCGCCTCTCATGGCGGCGACCACTCCCCTTCCCCTTGTCGGCCTCCAACCACCACTCTCACCTCTCAATTCTCTCAGGTTAGGTTACTATTCCAATTTTCAGTTTATGTTTTGAATTTTGGAACTTTGTGTAACACCCGTAATTTTCGGCAAGTATATGTCACCCGGACGTTTTTGTAATTTATAGATGGCGGGATTCTTGGTGGGAAATCGTTATTTAAAGTCTCATAGAGTATCGGGGGTATTGGCGCTAAAAAAACCGAGTTTCGAGGCTTGGTACGGGCACGACTACAATGCTCGGCGACTATGACAGTGTCATAGTCGCACCTGTCATTGTCGCAGCAAAAGTGAGAAACCATGGGGAGGTTGGAGACATTGCCATGCGACAATGCCCTGGGCATTGTCGCTGGTCAATGTCGCACCAGGGGGCTGAAGGACTGATAAATTCGGGATTTTGCTCATTCTTCATTTCTGACTTCTCCTTTTCACTCCCAACTCTCTCTAAACTCTCCCAAGAACACCTACCTTCATCTATGGTGATTTTGGAGCATCTTTGGCTCAAATCCTTTGGTATTGTGGGGGTAAACCATCATCATGTGGTAGATTGAAAGCCTTGACCAAGAACTCTTCATCTCCATCTTCATCTTTAACCTCAAGCTTCATTTTAGGGTTTTCTAGGTTTTCACCAAAACCTAAGTGGTAAGTTTATCCTCTCCATTTTTAAACCTTAATATAAGTTATAAATGTCTTCTTGATGATTTCCTAGCATTTGGTTTCTTAAATTTCGGATTTGTTGGTTTTGGAGAAATTAGGTCAAAATTAGGGTTTGACCAAAATGGAGATTTTAATGTAATGTGTTTGGGGATCGATTCTAAATGGTTGAATGTAATTTTTTATGGGTGGAATTTGTGCATCAAGGTTTATGGAGGTTTTGACCTTGAAGATTCAAGTGTTCTTCAAAGAAGCTCAAGTTAGGGTAAAATCTAGATTTAGCCTAAATCTAGCAAGGTGAATTCAAGTTGATTTGTGAAAACAGTGTACATGCCAAAATGTTCATTTTAAAGTGTTTTGTGTTTTACATGAAATTGTTAACTGGTGATCACCTGATAAATTTTGGTTATTTTGAAATGTTTAGTTTTATAAACATGGTGAAACACCCATTTTGGGATTTTAGGGAATTTTGGTAAATAAATCAATTTGAAATGTTTCATTAATGATTTTACATATATAATTGGAGTTCATTTGACGTAAGTGTCATTTTGTGTATTTGACCTTATAAACCTTTTCGGAAAATGCATATTATTGTGTTTTGAGGCATTTTGGAAATATAGGGGTACGAGTTCATTTGGAAAATGGTTTGCCTCAACCAATGATGAGATTTGAGTTAATCATACTTTTGGTCGTTGTGTTTGCATGATAGTTGGTCAATCGTGTTTCAATGTTTATACCGACTTTCATTTGGGGGTTTACATAAATTGTTGGGCATTTGGCTCGGTTTTGACTAAATTGAGTCTTGAGGACATTTGTCCGGTTTTAATAACTTAAAGTGGAGCCTTGGGTGTGAGTTGCATTTATTGCACTTTATTTTGGAGAATATATGTTTTGAGTGCGTGTGTCATCCAATAGGAATCATGTGTTTTAGACTGTAATGCATTGGATCCATAGGCATGTAAGTCAGTCGTGTTTAATGGTGAGGACTCTTTTGGATTCTCACCTTGGGAAATAATGTCGTGTTGGCATTGGTGTCGTCCCGGTTGTTTGGCGAAGAGGAACCTTTATGGGTTGTACTTCGGGACCATGGGTCTTGTGTTGGATGTCTAATTCTTGTGCACGAGGTTAGACATCGAGAGTTATCAAGTAAGGAGCTGAGGCTCCTGTCTTGAATGCTAGGGAGTAGGCACTAGGGGTCGATTGGGTACCCTGAGGATGAAACTCCGCTAGAGACCGAACAGGCAATAAGATCGTGTATCCTTGTGGTGTAGCTCGGCAGAGCAGGAAATAAGGGATACGGTGTTTGGGACTTGAAATAAAGTCCAACTGGAGGTGTAGCTCGGCAGAGCAGGCAATATAGTCACGACTGGAGGTGTAGCTCGACAGAGCAGACAATACAGTCACGATCTGAGGTGTAGTTCGACAACATGATTATGCGACTTAACTTTGTGTTCCGGCACATACAATGGAATCGGGTATCCCCCGTCACCGGAAGGTGTTAATTGGGTATTTAATTGTATCATTTTATCACCCATGTTTTCGGTGGTGTTTTGCTTGTGGGGAATTGTATACTCAATATTTATGGGTTGTGTATTATGCCCTGCCCACGTTTAGGGTGTTTCGAGAAGTAAAGTTTTATTTCGCATTATTATAAATTGGGAGTTTTGCTTACTATTCACGTTTTGGGTGAGTTTGGGATTAAAGTGGTTTTACGAAAGAAGGTTCATGTGGGTTCCTTGTTTTAAAGGTGTACTTTTGGAAAATGGTGTCGTTTGAATATTTAAAGTAAATTTTTCTGAAGGGCTGTGATTTAAACTACTTTCTCTCCCTTTAGCAAATGTATTTATTTCATGATGTAAACTCTTGAACTCACTAGGCGTTAGCCTAACCTTTTATTTGTCGGCATGTGCATCAGGTTCCGTTTGGGGGAAGAGGTTCTAGCGTTTTGGTGAAGTGTTGAGTGCTAGGAGTATGTGCAAGGGTGAGTGGCTTGATGAAGTCTTCCGCTTTAGTCGTTGAGAAGAGTAACTGTTTCTTTTGGGTTTTAGTAACACCCGACCTTGATTAGTTTTTATTCGAGACTTGACCTTTTATTTGTTGAAGTTAAATCAAGTATTCTTATTGAGGCGACTCAAGTGCTGATTTGTAGAATAGATTTTATCATTTTTGTTGTTTAATTGAAAATTTTAAATTACTTGCTCTTTCTAATTTCGAGGGTGTTACAAGTTGGTATCAGAGTTTAAGTTTGAGAGAATTAGGTATTGATTTTTGGATGCCTAGACTCAAATTGGCGTTCTTTTAAGTGATTTAAAGTGAGATCGCACCATTAGGTACCCTAAGATATGATATTTTGGGGTTAACCGAGTCGCTAGAAACGGGAAACTTGTCGTGGGTAGCAAGGATGATCAGGTACGGTACGTTCATAATGGCACCTGGCCAGTGTTATGGTGAACCTACATGTTACATGTGTATACTTGAATTGCCTTGGCATGATTACCGTTGGGGTAGTGAGAAAGTTTCTAAGCGAGTAGTTGATAGGGGAGTTGATGTTCATAGCATTGTGGCTTTGGAGTGATGGTTAAGCGCGATGAATGCAATAAGTTTACCATTTTGGGTCGGAGTTATTGGTCGAATTAGAACCATAGGCTCGTTAATTGACGCTATTTTGAGGAGGAATTGTAAGGTGAACTGATGAAATCGTCGATGATTGCCTTAAGATGTTTGAAAAACCTGGATGACAATAGTATGTCGGGAAATTGGGATGCGTAGTCCTAAGATGGTGAGTGCCGACCAAATATTAGCATGAAGTTAGTTCTAAAATAAATTTGCATCAATTGTTCCTCATGTTTTCAAAGTATAGAGTGAGTTATATTATAAAGTATTGGTAAAGCATTTAGTACTCATCAGATTTTTAAACCGTGAGTTTAAGCATACATGAAAGTGTTTTGTTGCATGTGATTGCAAATATTTTTATTGAAAATCTCTTCATCCCCGTTTCGTGTCCAACGCTATTTTCAGATGTTGAAATATCAGTGTTTTAATGTGATTTGAGGTATTGGGCAAGTAACTATGAAATTTGTAACCTTGACATTGGACCTCCTCCACGTATGTTAAGGTTTTAAAGGAAAGGTTATTCCCATGTTTTTGCGTCGAAGTTTTCTTGGGAATTTCAGTCTGTGCGAGTTTTGTCGAATTTTATGGAATATTATTTTGCGACGTTTTCGGCGCGTGAGTGGATTTTGAAATGCGTGAGTTTTAAATTTTGTTGCATGTAAATTTGCAATTTATTAAACATCGTGTCCCATTCAAACTTTGTTGAAAAGTGTCGCTTTACTTTTCATTGCGGTAAAAAGGGGAAACTCTTAGAAGTTTAACATTTTAGACATATCGTCGTCTTATGGTTGTATGTTGGTAGATGAAAATATTGGCACCGCTCGCTTTTAGTGTTAATGACTTTCATGAAAATTCGGTTGAGTTTTATGGTGTTTATTTTACGACCATTTTGCGTCGTGCAATAGAGCTTTGATAGACGTATACTTGCATTATTGTGTACGTTAACTTATGAGCCTTTATTTAATATTTTTGGCTCGTGCGAATCTTGCACCGGTATTTTTGCAACCGTAAGAGGCGTCTTGAAAGTTTTGTTAGTATATGTTACCCCATATGTTATTTTGGGAATGTCAATGTCGTATGACTTCTCTTTTAGGTTGTTGTTTAACACTTTGTCTCATGCGAGTTTTGCACGTGACATCTTGCAACCGTACGGGACGTCTTATGAATCTTAATGTCGCATGATTGCATCTTGAGTTTTACACAAGTATATGTGTACACTGTTTGGTGTTGAATTTGATTTACACTCGCATGGGTAAGTATACGAAAGATTTATGTTGTCTCGTTTTGAACTTTTACGGAGAGTGTACCGCGGGTGGTACCACCCCCGCGATCTTGACACGACGACATTGACACTTATCACTGTCGCGGGCACTATCGCCCAGGCTCCCCCGGGCTCCGAAATTTGACCTTTTCGACACCAAGACCCTCGACACTCTTGGGGGTTTTGAATAATGTTTTCCCAACGTGAATCCCACCACTTCCCAGTTGCAAAGAGGTCCAAGTGGTCCTTACTTACAGAAAATCACGGGTGTTACAATCCTCCCAACCTTAAAATGATTTCGTCCTCGAAATCTACTCCTCACCCATGACATTCCATCTCCACCCTTAGCACTTATTTGGTTTCCTCAGTCCCCAAATGATACAACACCTCATATACCACAATGATGTCAACCACCCAAAACGACCGCTTCCCTTTCCAAGGGGTTGTCTCTAATCCATTTCATCCTCGAGCTAAAACCCATTAACTTCCTGACGAAACTGCCACACTGATTTTCTACGAAGACACCCACACCATGAATCCACCTTGATACGACGCACTTATACTGGAGTGAACATCAAACCTTATTGGAGCGATTCCTAACCATGTAATCTCGGTCGCCTCCCAACCTTAGGCAACACGTACTACTTCAGGGTAGTTTGTGACCTCAACTTCTCATCGAAAAATCCACTTCAGGTCTACGTGTTTCTGAACCCAGAACCAAAGATCGTCATCAAACTCCAAAGAGTTCTCAAATTCTTAATGATCCATTCTTAATATCGATAAGGTCGTCCTTCCAAGGCGCATCAACACGCTCACCAGGTACTTGGATAATGCGTATCCGGATATCACTCAACTTCGATCTACTCCCAACCCCAAAACATTCCTTTTGCCAGACCTTTACCACAACGGCAAAAACTTACACACATTGATACTTAATCACAACATCTAACTCTCTTTTTAATTCCACCACCGAGAGGTCAACATTTCTCACGATAACAAGGATACTCCCAAACCTTCCGAGATTCAATGACTTCAGGAAAACAGTCAACGCCAAAAGCAAAAATGGTGATATTGAAACGTGGACACCCCACCCCAAATTTCATTCCAGACGTAATGTCATGGTAAAATTTACACTTAACAAGGCACTAGATTCCAAATCTTACATTTCTAACAAACGGACCGCCCATCCAGTGAATCAAATCCAACCAGGCGTAAATAATCACACAAGATCTTATCCGCAGGTTTACCGGAACATAAAGATCATCTCTTAATTAACTAGGAGAAAGCATAAATCTAATACCTCAATTATTCATGCATAACCCGATTCCAAAATCTGAAACCCACAATTCAGAACCGACCACAAGTCGGATCATCCGACGCTTCAATTCCGAAGGGCTCTTCTAGTCCCGAATTACAACTCCTTTCACGATAGGGTTTTAAATCTATAGCCCAAACGAGTTCAAGGTTTTCCGGCCATAATGCCAACTTGGAATTTTGTAAAACCTTTAAATGCAAAAGTTTTATAACAACTTATCATATGCGTAAAATCTACTACCGTTCATTCGTTAGGTTTCAAAATTGATCACCATCACTACGCATATGAAACCATTTCCAAAACTCATTTGCATAGCACTTACGTTAATAAAAACGGTAACAAAAGATGCGCAACTAAATTTTCAACGGACTACCATGGTGATAGTATGCATCAGTTTATTCCCCAAAACTCGGTAAAACGATGGGAACGTAGATAAATTTCAAATCGGGTTTAAAACTTTGAGTCGCACAAATAAAACACACTTGACCAAAATAGTACCTACAATGACATGAATATCGATAACTCACTTAATGCATTGCGGAAAATTTTCTAATAGTAAAATCAGCAACTGAAACAAGTTCTGAGCAAAAGTTATCTGAAACAACATAAATCTTTTATACGTTTACTCACACCAACAGTATACTTTATCCAAATACGAATAATGTACAATGATTAACACTTGTATAAAACCCGAAAACAAAATGCATGATAATGAAACTTCTCTAAAATATCATATGGTGTGACATTTATTAACTGTGAGTCCGTTTGATTGAACACGATCGTTTACCAGATAAATCAAACAACAAACAAGATAGATAAACCAACCTGTTTGATTAACAACAATCGATTACAATGTTGAATACTTTGAAACTCACTGTTGTTTTCTCTCTGATGTGTTCTTGATCGATTTCTAAGTTGAGAGATATTAGAAGTTGTAAGATAATAATATCTCATAACCTTTTATATCTCACAAAATAATAATATAACTAAACATAATATCTAAATAATATCTAGATATTAAAAACATAACTTTGACACTTATTACATTTAGACCCTAGACTATTGTTGAGAGTGACTTGTCAGCTTTAACTTCAGATTGCGATCTTAGTATTGGATGATCTTGAATCTAATGAGACTGTGTCCTAACAATCTCCCCCTTTGGATCAAGATCATTACGAAAATGATTTAGCAATACGATCTTCTCTTTCAGCACAGAAGATGCAATCTCTCTCTTAGTCTTCAAGATATAGTAAACTCCCCAAAAGATGTAGTTTTTCTCTCTTTCAGTTCATGGGAAGAAATTATCTCTAGTTTCAGCTCGAAATTCTTCAGCAAAGTATCTTCAAAAGAAAATTTCTCTTGAATCAGCATATCTTCAGAATACTTGCTCTTTGAAGAATTCAATCTTGGACGTGATTTCTTGGTTAGCTCTTCTCCATTTCTTGGGTAGATCTTCTCCCCCTTTTTGATGAGAAGTGTAACGATTTCATCAAAACTTGAAGACAAGAAATGTTGTCTATAAGGAGCCTCTGATTCGTCAATGCAATAGATATTTATCCAGATCTTTGCAAATCTAGACAAAATAGTCATGTAACACCTGTAGCAATAAACAAATCAGTTAGAAACGCCTGTCAGTAACACTAAGTCACTGTGTGTAACGAATACACAATGGAAAGGAGCTGTTTGATGTTGACTCCCCCAGGGCTTCCATTTAATCATCGAAACATCACAAAGGTTATTTCTATAAACATTATGACAAAGAAACAAATTCATTGTGTGTTCGTGCTTGTGATAGAAAGAATTAAGCACTTGATGATCGCTTATAGGCTCGAAATTGTGTAAACCACTGAGACAACAGTAAGTTAAACACAAACTCAATGTGCATGAGTGAAGTGCAAAGGTGGGGCAGACTTCCTTCTTTTCAATATCCAGATTTTCCAAATGAAAATCAGATAGCATATGTGTTGCTTCCCCTTTGAAAATGAAACATTTTCCTGTTAAGAAGTAAATGAGTAGCTGGTGGGGTAATTTCAAGAGTTGGCATGGGCTAGTTGCCTGTTTCAATAATGATCACAAAAGAGTTGTGAAACACTAAAAATGTGGCTGCCCGACTCAGAAAAAGTTGGTGTAGAGTTGTGATATTCTTTTAACTCTGTTCTCACACGCTCTTTCTTTTAAACATTTAGATCACTGTAACCAAACTCTCGTTCTCTGTTTGACACACTCATTTCTTTTGACTTCTCACACTCAATCACTATGGATTAACTTTGTGGGTAGAAATCATTGGTTAACGTGAGTCCATAGAAGTTGTGTTAAGTCCTAGCACACTGATTCCGTATATCCTATAAAGAATATGTTGCTCAAAATGATTTATAATTATGTAAGCTCATGTAGAACATTTAAAATACACTCCCGAAATATAAAATCTTATGAAAAATCAGGAAGTGGTTTAAACGTTTAAGAATATGTTTTCAATGATTGAAAGTTGTCCTTCTTTCAATCACATATGAGATTAAGATAAAGGAATATACCTTTAAGTGCGATCTTACATCTCATGAAGCTTAGCTGAAAGTCATAAACATATGATCGTGTAAGCTCTTCTCAAAAATTCTGCAAAAGTCTTAAGTCAAGTCAAAAAAACTTTATTCACTAATATTGAAAAGACAAAAAGCAGTAAAACAAAGAACTTCTCTTACTCCCCCTGAAATTATGCATCTAACATATGTCAGTTATAAATCACATGATAGAGATTTATAATTCACTTGTGAATTGTAGATCGTCATATCTATCGGATGCAAATAATTTCAGAAATAAATATGTACTCCCCCTTGAGGGTTGATTTTCTCGTTGGAGTATCGGAGTACAATCTCTCATATCAGCATTGGAGTAAGGTCTTATCATCATTGAAGTGTGGGTCTTGAACTGTTGTATTCAAGAACCATTCTTCTTTGAAGCACGGGTTCTAAGCTGATTTACTTAGAAACCACTGTTCTCCATTGAGGTACGGGTTCTGATCTGTTGTAATCAGAAGCCACCACCTTTATGTGAGATATTGTGAATCTCACCACTGTTCTCCGATCGATTTCTTGATTTCTAATTATGTGAGATATTGTGAATCTCACCTAACTAATAAACAAACTTAAACATAATAATATCTAAAACATAATATCTAACTAAATATCTAAACTAATATAATATCTAGATATTTAGGATTTAAACTAATATTAAATACTAAAAACAAACTTTGACTTTTATTACAAAGTAACATTAGACTAATCTCGAGAGCGACTTTTCAGCATTAGCTTCAGATTGCAAACTTTAGATTAGATGATCTTGAATCCAATAATTCTGTGATCTAACAATCTCCCCCTTTGGATCAAGATCATTACTAAAATGATTTAGCAATATGGTCTTCTCTTTCAGCTCAGAAGATGCAATCTCCCTCTTAGTCTTCAGTTTGAAATAATCTCCAGATTTAGCTCAGAATGCTTTAGCAAAGTATCTTCAAAGAAAATTTCTCTTAGATCAGTATGTCTTTAGAACACTTTGAAGAATCTTTTCTTGGTTAGCTCTTCTCTTCTCTATCTTCAGAATAGTTGGAAGAGTTCTCTAAACCTTTGATCTTTCGCATTTCTTGGTAGGCTCTTCTCCCCCTTTTTGATGAAAAGTGCAACGACTTCATCAAAACATATATCAAGAAATGTCTTTCATCAGGAGCCTCTGGTTCTCCTACTCCCCCTTGACAGTAGGTGCCTGCAACACAGAATCATCAAGTTTCTTTGGTACCCACCGATATTTGGGTCCATGAGTGTTAGTTGCAGTTCTTGTGGGGGTAACTGAGTAAGAACCATACCAGTAATGGTCACTCGTCTTGTGAACAAGATCATGTGTACGACAATAAGAACAATAGAATTTCTTACCTGACAAACTGATTAATTTATCTCTCGAGTAAACAAAATCAGGTTTACCTTTATGCGCATTATTCTTCTTGGCATTAGGCGTATGTACACATGACTTTTTACTTTTTAGCTCATATTTCTTCTTTTCTTCAACTGGTTTCCTGTTCTAGACCAGTTCAGCTTCTTTGTAGCTGCTTCTCCTTCTTTGATGTGTATCTGAACCATCTATATTTCTATCGTAGAAAAGGTTAGAACTACGAATTTGATTAGAAGATTTAACTGACCTTTTTGAAGAAACAGGTCTGAATGTTGAACTTGCAGCTGACTTGAATGAGCATTCTGAATCAGCTGAATCATATTTGTGGACAATTGACTCTGGAGTCTTGCGCTCAGTCACCACCACCATTGAGATAGTCTTTTCAAGCTCATTAACCTTTGAAGAATAATTGTTTCTTTCTTTGACAAGTAGGTCAATCTTCTTCTCAAGCTCACACTTCTTCTTCTTGTCTTTCGGTGCACACGTAGAAAGTTCAGATAGCTTTGCATTAAACTTTCTAATTGCAGCTTCAAAGGTGCTTCTTTCTTCTTCAAATTCCTTCTTTGCACCCTTTCTTCCATCTGATATCTCTTTTAAGTATCCTACATTCTTCTGATCAAATGCCTTTTTCTATTTGGCAAACTGATCTCTTTCTAAAATGATTACTTTCTCAAAGTTACTAACTTGTTGAGAAAGCTTTATACTTTTAAGCTTTATCACCTTCTTCTCTTAAACACCCTTCTTGGAAAGATCTGAGAACTTCTTCTCAAACTCAGATATTTTCTTTTGTAGCTCAGCATTTGTACTCTCCAAATCCTTAGATTTCTTTTCATTGCTCTCAACAAGATCTAGCTTCTGTTTTTGAGCTTCAAGATCAGAAATCTTTTCTTTTAGTTCAGAGTTCTCAGCTTCTAAAACCTTAACCTTTTCTATTGGAGACAATTTCGATAAACCTTCAAGCTGATCCCATAACTTTTTTTTGCTGTAGCCCATTTTCTATTTATTTGAATAGAAATCGCATCTGGACTTCCTTTCAATATAAGAATTTTGGCAAATTTATCAGATTCATGTCTCCTTCTTTGCTCATCAGTGTATTCATTAAGATAAACTGGACCTTCTTTATTTCCATAGATCCATAGGATCCTCGATAAGAATTGAACTTTGTTGGAATTTTCATCATTCCTTCCTGCAAAGATAATCTGATATAAGTATTCAATTCATGTTTGTCAATAAAGTCTAAGAAATGAATTTTCCACTGCTCATATTTTCCTCTGACTAAAACAGGAGGTTTCATATCAGTTCCAGATGATAAAAAATCTTTCGAAATAGACATCTGGTCTAGTTGATACTGTTCTTGAAGATCTGAAACCTTCTTTGACAGACTTTTCTCTCTTGGTGGAGCAAAGAAATCATCAAGATCCATGATTCCTGTAACAAAGGAACTTGACAGATATGATCGTTAATCCAACTAAAATCAAATAAAATTCAGAAATAAAATTTCCAAATTTAACCAAGTATAGAACTGGATTTTGCTCGAGTAAAGGTTGACGCGAATTGAGGTTTGCGCGAGTCGAAGGTCACGCAAAATGAAGTTTGCGTGAGACGTGTATGGCGCAAAGGATACTCGACCGGGGCCTTGATGCTCGACCGGACTGATGTTGTGCCCGGAGATACCTTCGACCGAGGTTTTTTTTTTCGACCGGTACTGTAGCGACCGGGTTACTGTAGCGACCGAATCTTTTCTTGTTCGACCGACCGGTATGAATAGTGAAACCGGATGATTTTCGACCGGATGAAAGTTTGTGACCAATATGCAGTGTCCCGACCGGTATTGAATGTGAGTGTGACCGATGTATTGAGACCAACCGGTACTATGCTTGACCGGTAAAGAGATCGACCGGTAATATGCTTGACCAGTAAAGAGATCGACCGGTAATATGCTTGACCGGTAAAGAGATCGACCGGTAATATGCTTGACCGGTATGAACGACCGGGAGTATGTTCGACCGATAAGATTTTTACGACCGGGACCGGTATTAATAGTGTCGACGTGTATTGATTTTTCGACCGATATGAAACCTTCGACCGATATCGTTTCTTCTTCGATAGATCGGCCCTGTTTATCCCAAATTGACCAACCTGGAAATCGATTTATAGTTCTATATTTTGACCAAGTGATCGACTAATCAACTACACCAACACACAACCTTTTGATTTCGAAAACAACCACTTATTTAGAATTTGATCGATAATATAGTGTGTGTAAATGAAGAACACAGAGACTTTTTCAAAGTTTGATTTTGATCTGGTATTCAACTCTGATACCAATTGTGAGTCTGTGTGATTGAACACGATCGTTTACCAGATAAATCAAACAACAAACAAGATAGATAAACCAACCTGTTTGATTAACAACAATCGATTACAATGTTGAATACTTTGAAGCTCACTGTTGTTTTCTCTCTGATGTGTTCTTGATCGATTTCTAAGTTGAGAGATATTAGAAGTTGTAAGATAATAATATCTCATAACCTTTTATGTCTCACAAAATAATAATATAACTAAACATAATATCTAAATAATATCTAGATATTAAAAACATAACTTTGACACTTATTACATTTAGACCCTAGACTATTGTTGAGAGTGACTTATCAGCTTTAACTTCAGATTGTGATCTTCGTATTGGATGATCTTGAATCCAATGAGACTGTGTCCTAACATTAACAAAACCCATAAATTAACGCACCCAATGAAGCATGTACACACGTTCCAAAACTTATCTACGCGACGCAAAAATTGTACGATAAGACACCATAAAACCCAACTGATTTTCATAAAACTCATTAACGCTAAAATCAAGCGGTGTCAAAATTTTCATTTCCCAACATAAACAAAAACATAAGACGACAATAAGTGTAAAAATGTTAAAATTCTAAAACTACCACGTACGATAAAGTGACCCCTTTTTTCACAAAACTTTCATGAGACACGACACCCAAAAAGTTCGTAAATTTACACGCAATAAAATTAAAACACATGCATCTCAAAGTTAATTCACGCGCCCAAAACGTCGTAAAACAATATTCCATAAAATTCTACACGACTCGTACAAACTAAAATTCCTAAAAATTTCCGACTCAAAAACGTGGGAACAACTCTTCCTTTAAAACCTTAACATACGTGGAGGAGATCTAATGTCAAGGTCAAAAATTCCACAGTTACTTGCCCAATACTCCAAATAATATTAAAACACGAATATCACAAGATCCGTAAATAGTGTTCGACACGGAACGGGGATAAAGAGATTTTTCAATAAAATATTTGCAACCACGTGCAAGAAAACAATTTCATGCAGGTTTAAGCTCACGGTTTATAATCTAACGAGTGTTAAATGTTTTCCAAGACTTTATAGTATAGCTCACCTTATGTTTTGAGAACATGTGAAACAATTTATGCAAACTTATTTTAGAAATAAATTTAGTGCATGAGTTTGGTCGGCACTCACATCTTAGGACTACACTCCTCCACTTTCCCGACATACTATTTTCATCCGGAAGCATCAAACATCTTAAAACAACAATCACCTTAATTTGGTCAACTTATGAATTCCCCTTGAAACAGAGTCAATTCAATAAGCTTATGGTTCTAATTCAACCAATGACTTCAACCCAAAATGGTCAACTAATTGCATCTGGCATGCTTAACTATCAATCCAATATGATAATGCTATAAACATCAACTCTTCTTTCGACTACTCGCCTAGAAACTTCTTCACTACCCCAACGGTCACCATACCAAGGCAGTTCAAGCATACACACGTAACACGTAGGTTCATCATAACACTGGCCAGGTGCTATTATGAACGTACCGTACATGATCATCCTTGCGATCCTCGACAAGTTTCCCGTTTCTAGCGACTCGGTCAATTCCAAAATATCGTATCTTAAGGTACCTAATGTGCAGTTTCTCTTACAATCACTTATAAAAACGCTAGTTTGAGTCTAGGCATCCAAAAATCAATACCTAATTCTCTCAAACTTAAGCTTTGATACCAACTTGTAACACCCTCAATTCTAGAGATAGCAACTAATTTACGATTTTCTAAATACGTCGATAATTGATTCATCTACAATCACAAAATAAAGTTTAAACCTCAACATATATAATTTATTCTCTACATACAGTCTATAACAAGGACGGGTGCTACTAAACCCAATAATAGTCGCTATCTCCAAACTGCGGAAGACATCATCAACTACTTACACTTGCACAAAGCTAAGGCTCAACTCTTCATAGCTGCTAGAACCAAACCCCAACAGGAACCTGATGCACATGCCGACAAATAAAAAGGTTAGGCTTAACGCCTAGTGAGCTCAAGAGTTTTCAACATATATAAATTAATCGTTTAAAAAGAAAGAATGCAGTTAAAATCATAATCTTTCAAAACGATATGTTCCGCTTATGAAAACGACTCGTTTACCAATAAATATGCATTTTAAACGAAAGAGACACCGAGTTAATCGTTAACCAAACCAAACTGTTTTAAAGACTAAGATCCCAATATAAAACGTCCTTCCGTAAACTTAGATTTAACCTAAAACTTGCTCAAAATGAGAATAGAGAGAAACTCCCAATTTTATAAAACGCGGGTAAAAATGTTATATATCGAAATACCCAATACGGGTGGACATGATACACAACTCATATACCATAGATGAAAATCTGTATAATTAAATATCGCCGTGAACAGGAACATTAGACCCAAAACTCACCGACCATAAAATGGACGAAATCAAATACCGAAACGTGGAAGTGACACATTCCATTCAAACCTTAATATATGTGGGGAAACCCAATATTAAAGCCATCATTTATCGTCGACCACACAAACCAAAGTTGGTAAAATACGACATTAACATTTAAAATACCACGGATCTACGACGGAGAGACCCGTATACATTGAGAATAGAGGAACACGCAAGTAGGCCGCCCATACAACTTCCTTACATGTCATCTAAACGTTTCCATCTTGGGTAGCGAGAACACGTGAATGGGGCCACCCGTGATGTTATTGGATTTCACCACATATCCCGGACATGGTTCCCATGCTACCACCGACATCACAATCCTCGGACCGTTATGCCTCTGGCCATACTCCGTCAAGTTCCACCTCAAGGAATTACAGACATGGGTGCCTATCCAATCTAGATGAGTTACAACTCGGAGGCTTGAGCCATCTATTGCCTACTCGCTAGCTAACCCAAGCAGTCAACGGTCATAACCAACCTTACCCGCTTTACCAATACAGACAGACTTACGTGCCTATGGATCGATTACAACATTGGATAACATTACATGACCCAATTGAAAGACCAAATCTCCCAAAACATGTAACTATCAAATGACACGAAACATACGCCATTATACTCAAAACTCCACAACTGTTTTTAAACCGGATAAATGTCCTCAAGACTCCATTTAGTCAAAACCGAGCCAAATGCCCAACAATTTACGTAAACCCCAAATGAAAACCAGTAATAAACATTGAAACACGATTGACCAACTATCATGCAAACACAACGACCAAAAGTATGATTAACTCAAATCTTGAGGCAAGCCATTTCCAAATGGACTTATACTCTTATATTTTTAAAATGAATCATAACACGATAATACGCATTTTCCAAAAAGGTTTATAAGATCAAATACACAAAATGACACTTACGTCAATTGAACCCCAGTTATATGTAAAATCATCCAAGAAACTTTTCAACATGATTTATTTACCAAAATTCCCAAAGATCCCAAAATGGGTGCTTCACCATGTTTATATACTAAACATTTCCAAATAACCAAAACTTATCAGGTGATCAGCAGTTAATAATTTCATGTAAAACACAAAACACTTTAAAATGAAAATTTTGGCATGTACACCGTTTTCACAAATCAACTTGAACTCACCTTGCTAGATTTAGGCTAAATCTAGATGTTACCCCACTTTGAGCTTCCTTGACGAAACTTGAATCCTCCAAGCCAAAACCTCCAAAACCTAGATCCAAACATTTTCAACCGTAAATATACTTACTCCACCATAAATACTTGTTCCCCAAACATATTACCCCAAGATCTCAACATATCACCAAAACCCTAATTTTTGGTCTAATTCCTCCAAAATCATTAATCCAAAATTGAGAGGTGCAACCACTAGGAGATCATCAAAAGAACATTTATAATCTATATAAATGTTTACAAAAAGGATAATGAACTTACCAAGTGGGTATTGTGTAAAACCCCAAGAACTCCAAAAATCTCAAGGGTTGAAGATGAAAGCTTTGCCTTGAAGCAAGAGGTGTACCCACTAGCATAGATGATGAAGAACTTCATGATTTTAGGAGAAGTAACCCCAAAATAAGCTAGGGTTCATGAGAGGGTGTGAGTGGTCGATTTTAGAGAGAGAGGAAGAAGAGTTGGAAATGAGAAATGGAGTGAAAAGGGGTTGAAATCTGATTTTAATCGACCAGGGGTCGACCGTGATTGTGCCCGACGATTGTGTCCAGGGCACTCTCACGGAGAGTGTACCGTGGGTGGTACCACCCCCACGATCTTGACTCGGCGACAGTGACACTTGTCACTGTCGCGGGCACTATCGCCCAGGCTCCCCCGGGCTCCGAAATTTGACCTTCTCGACACCAAGACCCTCGACACTCTTGGGGGTTTTGAATAATGTTTTCCCAACGCGAATCCCACCACTTCCCAGTTGCAAAGAGGTCCAGGTGGTTCTTACTTACCGAAAATCATGGGTGTTACAGTATGTGCATGAATAATTGTGGTGTTAGATTTATGCCTTCCCAGATAATTAAGTGGTGATTTTTTCTGCTTCGGTGAACCTGCGGAATAAGGTCCTGTGTGACTATTTGCGTATGATTGGATTTGATTTGATGGGTGGGTAGTCCATTGGACGTCATGTTCTATGTTGGCGATGTATCACCTTAATAGTTTTCGTGGGCAAAAGAAATATCATGGTCCGTTTGTTAGAAACGTAAGATTTGGAATCTTAGTACCCTGTTAGATGTCAGCTTTATCATGACAATGCATCTGGAATGAAATCCTAGGCGGGATGTCCACCGGTGTTCGGTATTACCATTTTTGGGTTTTAGGCATCGACCGGTTCTTTTGGAAATCAATGAATCTTTGGAATACTGGTAAGTATTCCTGTTGGGCCATGAGGAGTGTTAGCCTCGCGGTGGTGGAGCCTAAAGTGAGATTAGACGTCGGTAATAAAGTATTGACGTGTACGAGTTTTTCTAAAGTGGTAAAGATCTCATTGAGATAATGTTTCAAGGTTAAGAGTAGATCAGAGTGAGTGGTAGCCAGATCGGCATGAACTAGATACTCGATGAGCGTATTGGTACGCCCTTGGAAGGACGGCTTTATCAAAATCAAGAATGAATCATTAAGAATATTGAGAATTCCTTGGGGTTTCATGTCGATTGTTGGTTTTGGATTCAGAGACATGTGGATCTGAGGTGAATTGGCCGGTGAGAAGTTGATATCACAAACTACCCGTGAGGTAGTACGTGTCACCCAAGGTTGGGAGACCACTGCAGTCTCATGGTTAAAGGCTAAGATTAGTAAGATAATTGTTCATTCGGATATAAGTGTGTTATGCCCAAGGGGACATTTATCGTGAGGACCAATATGAGGTTATGGTGGTAGCTCTGGCAAGTGGAGTAGAGACAATCTATTCTACGGGCAACGTCTCGTGGAAATCTAGATTTCGAGGACGAAATCTTTCTAAGGTTGGGAGGATTATAATACCCATAATTTTCGGTAAGTATAGGACACCCGGACGTTTGGTTTCTCAAATTTCGGATTTGTTGGTTTTGGAGAAATTAGGTCAAAATTAGGGTTTTGACCAAAATAGAGATTTTAATGTAATGTGTTTGGAGATCGATTATAAATGGTTGAATGTGATTTTTTTGGGTGGAATTTGTGCATCTAGCTAGGTTTATGGAGGCTTTGACCTTGAAGATTCAAATGTTCTTCAAAGGAGCTCAAGTCAGGGTAAAATCTAGATTTAGCCTAAGGGGCCGTTTACCAAACGTTTACCCGGATAAACGCTTACCAATAAAATTTAACACAATCACTTACTTAGCGGGTAAGATTTTAGTCCACCAAAACGGTATCGTATGCAACAATTTTCCCGATAAGCGCTTACCGGTAAAATTTAACACTATCAGTTACTTATCGGGTAAGAATTTAGTTGTAACATCCGTAATTTCAGGTAAGTTTGAGGCCTTATTAATCTTACGTTTATGTGTTTATCAAAGTAGAAACTATATGCTTAATTGCCATTTCCGTCTATCATAGTTTCTTGGTGTCGGATTGGAAGTTTTAGACTAGCATTTGTTGGGCAGTGGCTTACGCGACTTAGGCGCGGGTGGAATTCGTGGCACAAACCGCGTAGTCCACTGGAGTTTCGGATTTATTGAACCTCGCGACTTAGGCGCGGGTGGAAGTCGCGGCATAAGCCGCGTAGTCCACTGGAGTCGATTTGGTCAGGCAAGCGGGCGACTTATACTGCGGGTTCAAGTCGCGACACAAGTTGCGATCGACCTGCAGGTCCCTAAAACCCCTCTTTGGTCGATTTTCTTTCATATTGTTCTTACACTTCTCTTCCTTGGCGATTTTTGGAGCTCATAAATCAGTCCATTTTCTCACCAAACCCTAACCCTCATAAATACACCCTACTTTGGTGGTTGGATCCTTGGATTCTTGCATTAACTCTTCTCAAGTCTTCAAGCTTCACCTTCAAGTCTCATCCAACTTCAAGGGTTTTCCATTTTTTGTTTTGGTAAAAAACCTAGATAGTGAGTTTACTAAACCTTTGTTAAAACTAGATGCACATCATATCCTTCTATTTGTCGTTATTTATCTCTGTATGTTCAAGTATTTGGGTTTTCTCATGAAGATATGTTGGAAATGTGGTTTTATATGATATGCAATGTCTTACACTAAATGTACTAGTATTTGGGGCTTTTCTCTTGAATATATGATAGGTGTACTTTGATATGATAAATGTACATATGTCTCGGTATTGAGATGGTTTCTAGTTGGAACCCCTTTTTGGTGATATAATTTATATGCATGATGAACATGTTTATCTTTCGGGTCCCATAATGGACTTAAGTGATAGGATGGTAACATAGTACCCGTGGTTGGTATCGAAATGTATTGGTTGAAATATACCTCAAGACCTCCTATACAATATGTTGGACGAACCAAGTCAGTAGACACTAGGAGGATGTAGTCTTGGGCGCCACCGCGATGGTATGTTCCTAGACCTCCGCCATTCGGGGTAATGCCATGGTTGTAGTCCTCGGATGTGTCGGGCCTTTCGGGTGTCTCTTGTTAGAGGGCATCAAGGTATATCGACTCTTTGGGTGGAACTTGATTGGTGTTATAGGTCTCCCCTATTGACTCCACATATGTTGAATTCTGGTTAACTGTTGATAAGAATTGTAACTGTTCATGCATGCTTATTATTGTTCAACTCACTAGGATTTTTGGCCTAACACTTGTTTGGTGTCGATGTGTATCTCAGGTTCTAGCGGCGCCGGTCCTAAGCTGGCATAGAGCTTGGGGGAGAACTTGGGGAATACTTATAAATGGACATTCTTTGGATAGAAGAACTTTTGGAACTATA
Source organism: Arctium minus (assembly GCA_954870635.1). Taxonomy (NCBI): domain Eukaryota; kingdom Viridiplantae; phylum Streptophyta; class Magnoliopsida; order Asterales; family Asteraceae; genus Arctium; species Arctium minus. The sequence goes on from OX941084.1 coordinate 35,894,007, forward strand.
GATGACAACCCTCTTGTAATCTCTTTTCTAGTTGTAGAAAATAGATTAGTTGGTTGTTAATTTATTGTCCGTTGAAATTACAATTGTGATTAAAACATGTTTGTATTATTTCCCCATTTTTGGGAGGCTCGTGCTTTGGCAATTTCTATACCACGTATCCATTTTTTCGGATTTTTGTTATCCCTATTTTTAGGGTGTTACAAATTGGTATCAGAGCTTTAGTTTAAGTGAACTAGGTATTGTTTTAGCATATCCAGACTTAAGCTTCAGACTTTATAGTTTCACTGTCCACTTGGGGTAGGAATCCTAGATAAGGAGAGCGTTAGGATTACGGAATTACTTTAATTGAAAGTTGTGATGATGGTGACAAGAATTCTTGGGTATGGTTCGTTCATAATTTCACCTAGCTACTGCTATTATGAATGTATTGTTACGTGAGCATACTTGGTTTACTATTATCATGATAATTGATGAAGGTATTAGTACGTACAATGAGTTCAACTCGTTTAGTCTTTTCTCAATCTATTGCTCGTACATGTATGGCAGATCGAATGGTAAACACTCGGAGTAGGTTACTGAGCTCGTCGGAGAGGCGCGTGGAGATAGAATCTACTGCAGACCAACCTCGTGTGGTTGATACTTCTGTGGTTCCTCCCTTGCCCAAACTCTTGGGAGGAGGACCTGAACATATTTCGCGCTGGAACCTCAACGCGGATAATGCCATCATGGAGTAAGTGACCATGGAGACACAGATTCGATATAGCATGATGTTGGCTAGGAACTCCGCCATGGCCCAACAACAAGAGTTCTTCATGAAACTCTTAGAAGATCGAGATGCCAGTAATCGACAACCTGAGACAATGGCGAAAAACATTGTTGTGGGGTCAGGTGGACCAAATGTGGTATCTGTTGAAGACCCATCTGATGATGGGAACAAGACGAAAACTAAGGGGTGCACCTACAAGGCGTTTCTGGGGTGCCACCCGAAGGATTTTGTGGGTTCCGACAACCCGGTTGCTTATATGTATTGGATCAAGGAGGTAGAGATGGCCTTTGAGTCCAGTGAGTGTGATCCCTCTCAACGGGTCAAATTTGCTTCTCAACTACTTCGGGGAGAGGCTATGATTTGGGGGAATCTCACACGATACGTTCTCACTCTGGAAGTTCTGGCTAAGCTAACTTGGCCGGTGTTCAAGGAGAAGATCATGGATAAATACTGTAGCGAGCGCTCGTCGGACAAGCTAGAGCGGGAGTTCCGAACTCTGAGGAAAGAGACTCTGTCCATTGTCGAATACTCCAGACTCTTCTTGGAGAAACTGAATTTGGTGGGACATCTGGTCCCCGATGAAAGGTCAAAAATTAAGGCCTATCAACAAGGTTTACCGGCCGAGATGCGAACAGTGGTAAGAAATGCTAGGGGCTCGACCTTACAAGAGGTCATTGAGGAGTCTTTGCTCATTGAGGACGACATCAATGCGGGGAAGGAAGAAAGAAGTCAGGCTGGTGAGAAACGAAAGTGGGAAGGGCCATCTGGGCCCGTTCGTCAATCAAGACCTTTTGTAAGCGGGAGATCGAGTGATCACCGTCGCGAGGATCGGTGGTGCCACAAATGTAAGTCAAAGCACTCGGGGCCTTGTGCTCCAAGAACTTACTCCGGTCCAGCAGGGTGTGCCAAGTGTGGTAAGAAGAACCACACAATGAGAGAGTGTCCCATCCGGGGGCCAGTATGCTTTGAGTGCAGAGAACCGGGCCACATGAAGAGGGATTGCCCAAAGCTAGTAGGAGGAATTGGTGGATATTCTGTGGGTTCGACGGCTAGAGTCGAGCAACCACCAAGGGCACCGAGTCGATCTTTCCGGATGACTATCGAGGAGGCTAAGGAGACCGCTGATGTTGTTTCTGGTACGTTCCTAGTAAACTCCTTGCTAACTCATGTTTTGTTTGATTCGGGTGCTACATGTTCATTTGTATCGGATACCTTCTGTAAACAATTCACTACTCCTATTAGTGTTCTTCCTGATGCATTAGTAGTAGACATAGCTAATGGGGATCAAGTGATCATTAGAGACCGATTTTGTGATTGCACTCTACAAATTGATGGGAATTCCTTCGGAGTAGATTTATTGCCTATGGCTATAGGAGGGTTCGATGTGGTCACAGGTATGGATTGGTTAGTAAGGCATAAGGCTGACATCTTATGCTCCAAAAAGATGATCCTAGTGCCATTGCAGAAAAATGGTGTGGCTACCATTTATGGAGAGAAAGGAAAGAGAAATAATCCCATTATTTCATCTCTTAAGGCTCGCAAGTTTCTAGCGAAGGGTTACCCTTCGTACTTGGCCTATGTAGTGGACGAGAAGAAAGAGAAGAAGTCGGTAGAAGATGTAGAAGTGGTACAAGAATTTCCGGACGTCTTTCCGGAAGACTTACCCGGGTTGCCGCCGGAACGGCAAGTGTAGTTTCAAATCGACCTCACTCCGGGAGCAGCTCCGATAGCTCGTGCTCCATATCGGTTGGCACCGACGGAAATGAAAGAGATGATGACGCAACTACAAGAGTTGTTGGAGAAGGGCTTCATTCGACCGAGTTCGTCACCTTGGGGAGCATCGGTTTTGTTCGTGAAGAAAAAGGATGGATCCATGCGGATGTGTATCGACTACCGAGAGCTAAATAAAGTCACAGTGAATAATAAGTCTCCTTTGCCTCGCATCGATGATCTTTTTGATCAACTTCAGGGCACGGGATGTTTCTCGAAGATTGATCTTCGGTCCGGGTACCATCAAGTGAGAGTGAAGAAAGAAGATATTCCGAAGACGGCTTTCCGAACGAGATACGGTCATTATGAGTTTTTGGTGATGCCTTTTGTCTTAACCAACGCTCCGGCCGTATTCATGGATTTGATTAACCGTGTGTGTCGCCCATTCTTAGATAAATCCATGATCGTCTTCATCGATGATATTTTAATAGATTCAAGGGATGAGTCCGAGCATGGGAAACACTTACGGGAAGTATTAGAAGTTCTGCGAAGAGAGAATTTGTTTGCGAAATTCTCAAAGTGCGAATTCTGGCTCCAAGAGGTGCAATTCTTGGGGCATGTGGTATCAAAGGACGGAGTAAAGGTGGACCCGGCAAAGATCGAGGCAATGATGAGTTGGGAGCCTCCAACAAGTCCGATAGAGATTTGAAGTTTCTTGGGTTTGGTGGGCTACTACCGGCGTTTCATTCAAGACTTTTCCAAGATAGCTACACCGCTCACTTCTCTTACAAGGAAGAACGTCAAGTTTCTTTGGACTGATGCACAAGAGCAAGCTTTTCAGACACTCAAGAAGAAGTTGTGCGAAGCTCCGATCTTGTCCTTACCCGAGGGATCGGAAGACTTTGTTGTTTTTAGTGACGCTTCCAAGATGGGGCTTGGATGCGTACTAATGCAAAGGGGGAAGGTAATAGCCTACGCGTCGCGGCAATTAAAGGATCATGAGAAGAACTATCCGACTCATGACTTGGAGTTGGTGGCGGTAGTTTTCGCGTTAAAGTTGTGGCGGCACTACTTGTATGGGACGAAGTGTACTCTTTTCACCGATCACAAGAGTCTCAAATACATCTTTGATCAAAAGGAACTCAACATGCGGCAAAGGAGATGGCTTGAGCTCTTGAAAGATTATGATTGTGATTTACTTTATCATCCCAGTAAGGCCAACATGGTGGCGGATGCGTTGAGTCAAAGTAGTCACGATGGAGGTGTCAAAATGTCCCTTACAAGAATCGATGTGGTGTCGAGTTTGTTGGAGAGCATAAGAACGAGCAAAGTGGAAGCGCTTAAAGAAGAGAACCTCAAGGCCGAGGTTATGACCAAGCAAAAGGAACTCTTAACGGAAGATGGTCGTGGACTCAAACTCTTCCAAGGGCGAATTTGGGTGCCGAAGGTTGGGGGAAACCGTGACTTACTTCTCGAGGAAGCGCATAAGTCGAAATATTCTATACATCCCGGTAGCACAAAGATGTATGGAGACTTAAAGCTGAATTATTGGTGGCCGGTGATGAAGCTAGACGTGGCTAGCTATGTGGAGAAGTGTGTCACGTGCCTTCAAGTCAAAGCGGAGCATCAAAGACCGTATGAAAGTTTGCAACCGTTGTCCATTCCCGAGTGGAAGTGGGACAACATCACCATGGATTTTGTGACAAAGCTACCGAAGACCTTGCGTGGTCACGATACCATTTGGATGATCGTGGATCGGTTGACCAAGAGCGCACATTTTCTTGCAATGCGGGAGACCTTGCCAATGGAGAAGTTGGCTAAACTGTACATCGACGAGGTGGTGTCAAGGTACGGAGTTCCACAATATGTAGTGTCGGATCGGGATAGTCGCTTCACTTCGAACTTTTGGACTGGCTTGCAAAAGGAGTTAGGCACTAGACTGAATCTGAGCACGACATATCATTCCCAAACAGATGGTCAAAGCGAGAGGACAATCCAGACGTTAGAAGATATGTTAAGGGCGTGTGTTATAGACTTCGGGGGAAGTTGGGATTCACACCTACAACAACAGTTACCATTCTAGTATCGAAATGACACCGTTCGAGGCATTGTACGGGCGGAAATGCAGGACACCGGTTTGTTGGTTAGAAGCGGGCGAGAAGCAGTTCGCCGGGCCGGAAATAGTTCAAGAAACGGCGGACAAAGTGAAAGAAATACGGGAGAGGCTAAAGGCGGCTCAAGACCGACAAAAAAGCTATGCGGACAAGAAAAGAAGACCGGTTGAGTTTCAAGTGGGCGATCGGGTCATGTTGAAGGTATCTCTGTGGAAGGGGATTATACGTTTTGGGAAGCGTGGAAAGTTTAGTCCTCGTTTCCTTAGCCCTTTCTTCATTCTGGATAAAATTGGTTTACAAGCCTACCGGTTGGATTTACCGCCGGAAATGGATGGGATACATCCTACGTTTCACGTGTGTTACCTTCGGAAGTGTCTAGCCGAAGAGGAAAGCGTGATTCCTTTGTCGGAAATTCGGGTGGACAATGGGAATCGTTGTGTGGAAGAACCGGAGGCGATTTTGGAATCGAAAGTGAAGAAGTTGAGGCATAAAGACGTGGTTATGGTTAAAGTCCAATGGAAGCATAATCGGGGTGCTAACATTACTTGGGAGTCCGAGGAAGATATAAAGAAGCGTTATCCTCATTTTTTGCGTAGAGGTGATTTCGGGGACGAAATCCAAATTAGGTGGGGAGGATTGTAACATCCGTAATTTCAGGTAAGTTTGAGGCCTTATTAATCTTACTTTTATGTGTTTATCAAAGTAGAAACTATATGCTTAATTGCCATTTCCGTCTATCATAGTTGCTTGGTGTCAGATTGGAAGATTTAGACTAGCATTTGTTGGGCAGTGGCTTACGCGACTTAGGCGCGGGTGGAAGTCACGGAACAAGCCGCGTAGTCCACTGGAGTTTCGGATTTGTTGAACATCGCGACTTAGGTGCGGGTGGAAGTCACGGCACAAGCCGCGTAGTCCACTGGAGTCAATTTGGTCAGGCAAGCGGGCGACTTATGCCGCGGGTTCAAGTCGCGGCACAAGTCGCGATCGACCTGCAGATCCCTAAAACCCCTCTTTGGCCGATTTTCTTTCATATTGTTCTCACACTTCTCTTCCTTGGCGATTTTTGGAGCTCATAAATCAGTCCCTTTTCTCACCAAACCCTAACCCTCATAAATACACCCTACTTTGGTGGTTGGATCCTCGGATTCTTGCATTAACTCTTCTCAAGTCTTCAAGCTTCACCTTCAAGTCTCATCCAACTTCTAGGGTTTTCCATTTTCTAGGTTTTGGTCAAAAACCTAGATAGTGAGTTTACTAAACCTTTGTTAAAACTAGATGCACATCATATCCTTCTATTTGTCGTTATTTATCTCTATATGTTCAAGTATTTGGGTTTTCTCATGAAGATATGTTGGAAATGTAGTTTCATATGATATGCAATGTCTTACTCTAAATGTACTAGTATTTGGGTCTTTTCTCTTGAATATATGATAGGTGTACATTGATATGATAAATGTACATATGTCTCGGTATTGAGATGGTTTCTAGTTGGAACCCCTTTTTGGTGATATAATTTATATGCATGATGAACATGTTTATCTTTCGGGTCCCATAATGGACTTAAGTGATAGGATGGTAACATAGTACCCATGGTTGGTATCGAAATGTTTTGGTTGAAATATACCTCAAGACCTCCTATACAATATGTTGGATGAACCAAGTCAGTAGACACTAGGAAGATGTAGTCTTGGGCGCCACCACGATGGTATGTGCCTAGACCTCCGCCATTCGGGGTAATGTCATGGTTGTAGTCCTCGGATGTGCCGAGCCTTTCGGGTGTATCTTGTTAGAGGGCATCAAGGTATATCGACTCTTTGGGTGGAACTTGATTGGTGTTATGGGTCTCCCCTATTGACTCCACATATGTTGAATTCTGGTTAACTGCTGATAAGAATTGTAACTGTTCATGCATGCTTATTATTGTTCAACTCACTAGGCTTTTTGGCCTAACACTTGTTTGGTGTCGATGTGTATCTCACGTTCTAGCGACGCCGATCCTAAGCTGGCATAGAGCTTGGGGGAGAGCTTGGGGAATACTTGCAAATGGACATTCTTTGGATAGAAGAACTTTTGGAACTATAGATGACAACCCTTTTGTAATCTCTTTTCTAGTTGTAGAAACTAGATTAGTTGGTTGTTAATTTATTGTCCGTTTAAATTACAATTGTGATTAAAACAGGTTTATATTATTTCCCAATTTTTGGGAGGCTCGTGCTTTGGCAATTTCAATACCATGTATCCGTTTTTTCGGATTTTTGTTATCCCTATTTTTAGGGTGTTACAAGTTTAGTCCACCAAAACGGTATCATATGCAACAATTTTCCCGGTAAGCGCTAACCGTGGTAAGAGTCTTCGTCATCACTTACCAGGGTAAGACTCTTGGTCCTTGCCTTAACTCTTACCGGTTAAGATTATTAGACATTACCATCTTCATCCATAAGGTAATATGTTTGGTAAGCGCTTACCCTGGTAAGAGTTTGGTAAACGACCCCTAAATCTAGCAAGGTGAGTTCAAGTTGATTTGTGAAAACAGTGTACATGCCAAAATGTTCATTTTAAAGTGTTTTGTGTTTTACATGAAATTGTTAACTGCTGATCACCTATTAAGTTTTGGTTATTTTGAAATGTTTAGTTTTATAAACATGGTGAAACACCAATTTTGGGAATTTTGGGAACTTTGGTAAATAAATCATGTTGAAATGTTTCATCGATGATTTTACATATATAATTGGAGTTCATTTGACATAAGTGTCATTTTGTGTATTTGACCTTATAAACCTTTTCGAAAAATGCATATTATTGTGTTATGAGGCATTTTGGAAATATAGGGGTACAAGTTCATTTGGAAAATGGTTTGCATCAACCAATGATGAGATTTGAGTTAATCATACTTTTGGTCGTTTTGTTTGCATGATAGTTGGTCAATCGTGTTTCAATGTTTATACCGGCTTTCATTTGGGGGTTTACATAAATTGTTGGGCCTTTGGCTCGGTTTTGACTAAATTGAGTCTTGAGGACATTTATCCGGTTTTAATAACTTAAAGTGGAGCATTGGGTGTGAGTTACTTTTATTGCACTTTATTTTGGAGAATATATGTTTTGAGTGCTGTCATCCAATAAGAATCATGTGTTTTAAACTGCAATGCATTGGATCCATAGGCATGTAAGTCAGTCGTGTTTAATGGTGAGGACTCTTTTGGATTCTCACCTTGGGAAATAATGTCGTGTTGGCATTGGTGTCGTCCCGGTTGTTTGGCGAAGAGGAACCTTTATGGGTTGTACTTCGGGACCATGGGTCTTGTGTTGGATGTCTAATTCTTGTGCACGAGGTTAGACATCGAGAGTTATCAAGTAAGGAGCTGAGGCTCCTATCTTGAATGCTAGGGAGTAGGCACTAGGGGTCGATTGGGTACCCTGAGGATGAAACTCCGCTAGATACCGAACAGGCAATAAGATCGTGTATCCTTGTGGTGTAGCTCGGCAGAGCAGGAAATAAGGGATACGGTGTTTGGGACTTGAAATAAAGTCCAACTGGAGGTGTAGCTCGGCAGAGCAGGCAATATAGTCACGACTGGAGGTGTAGCTCGACAGAGCAGACAATACAGTCACGATCTGAGGTGTAGTTCGACAACATGATTATGCGACTTAACTTTGTGTTCCGCCACATACAATGGAATCGGGTATCCCCCGTCACCGGAAGGTGTTAATTGGGTATTTAATTGTATCATTTTATCATCCATGTTTTCGGTGGTGTTTTGCTTGTGGGGAATTGTATACTCAATATTTATGGGTTGTGTATTATGCCCTGCCCACGTTTGGGGTGTTTCGAGAAGTAAAGTTTTATTTCGCATTATTATAAATTGGGAGTTTTGCTTACTATTCACGTTTTGGGTGAGTTTGGGATTAAAGTGGTTTTACGAAAGAAGGTTCATGTGGGTTCCTTGTTTTAAAGGTGTACTTTTGGAAAATGGTGTCGTTTGAATATTTAAAGTAAATCTTTCTGAAGGGCTGTGATTTAAACTACTTTCTTTCCCTTTAGCAAATGTATTTATTTCATGATGTAAACTCTTGAACTCACTAGGCGTTAGCCTAACCTTTTATTTGTCGGCATGTGCATAAGGTTCCGGTTGGGGGAAGAGGTTCTAGCGTTTTGGTGAAGTGTTGAGTGCTAGGAGTATGTGCAAGGGTGAGTGGCTTGATGAAGTCTTCCGCTTTAGTCGTTGAGAAGAGTAACTGTTTCTTTTGGGTTTTAGTAACACCCGACCTTGATTAGTTTTTATTCGAGACTTGACCTTTTATTTGTTGAAGTTAAATCAAGTATTCTTATTGAGGCGACTCAAGTGCTGATTTGTAGAATAGATTTTATCATTTTTGTTGTTTAATTGAAAATTTTAAATTACTTGCTCTTTCTAATTTCGAGGGTGTTACAAGTTGGTATCAGAGTTCAAGTTTGAGAGAATTAGGTATTGATTTTTGGATGCCTAGACTCAAACTGGCGTTCTTTTAAGTGATTGAAAGCGAGATCACACCATTAGGTACCCTAAGATATGATATTTTGGGAACTCGTGAATCTTTCTTATTACTTTTCTTTGATGTAGTTACATATCGTCTTATGTTACGTGTTTGATGTTTCAAAACGTCAATGCAATTGTTCTATATTAGTTTTAGTTAAATTTAACGGTTATAAATAAATACTTGGTAAAAAAAAACGGTGATTCATCATTGGTGCTCCCCCTTGGGTAAATTCCTGGATCCGCCCCTGTTTCCAAAAACCTTGTTTTTACCATTTAGAAAAGGGCATTTTGTATATTTTTGAAACTTAAAGATTTTATATGCATTAACAATTTATATTTCTTGTTTTATAAGTTGTACCGTTGAAAGGTTAAGGGGTTGTTTGTTTTTAAAAAAAAAACCTCTTAATGTCTCTTAAGTCTGAATCGTTCAGACTTTTTTACACACCACCTCTTATTACTCATAACTAAATTAAGACTTCAGACTTTAGACCTCTTGAAAAACAAACGACACCTAAGAGTTTTTAAGAACAAAAATCTGAATATTTTAAATTATAAATTTTATTCCATAAATAAATATATTATAATTCCCCATACATTAACTGTACTAAATTTTATTTATAATACTTCTTAAAACTCAAAAGTAATTATACCTCTCGTAATTGACTTGCTAGATTCCAGATCCATAGATTCAAACGACAACTCAAAACATTATATATATTTCTTAGAATGAACGGTTTTCAGCCCCACCAACAAAGGGGGTGAAAGAGAATGAACAAAACCAGAGAGGGAGCCTCGGGTGAGGAGCACTCTCTCAATGTAGCCTTGTGTGAATGCCCTTGTGCTAGTGTTGAACAACAATTTTAGGGTCGAACAACGATTTAATGTCTTGAGTAGGCTCTTTCAAAGAGGGAAGTATAGGTGTAAGAAGAGGGCTGATGAAGGGTGAAGGCCGCGGTGCAGAAGAAGGTTGCAATGCATGGCGACAATATATAGATTCAGACCAACAAAAAAAGGAGACGACGGAGGGGAGAAGCAAGCTACAACGAAATAAGTGGTTGTACAATTTGTACATTTCGAGGGCCCCAAGATTTCAGGATTAGATTTTCAAGGAGGAGGTTGTAATAATTGAGGCGTGTATTATGAAATAGTCATTTCTGGACGTGGAACACGTAACCATATTTGGAAATGTATTGAGCGAACAAGTCATTGATTTATAAGCCACAAACAAACAACCATATATAATGAGTAAGTAAACGATTCTATGAAATCGTAAACAAAAGAAACACAAGTAAAATTTAATGCATTATAAAATAGGTTTTCATACGAGAGAATATTGAAAGATTGTTGGAGGGAGCCTGAGCAAAGAAACCATAGGCCCAAGTCCAAAAGTACTTAGGGCTCATTTAGCAAAGGGGTTGAGCCCTAATGATGGCCCAAACCCAACAAAAGAGAATACCAGAAAATGTTTACCAAATTGGATAAGTTATGTTCCAAAGACCAAACTAAGGTGCCGTTTGTTTTTTAAGAGGTCTAAAGTCTGAAGTCTTATTTTAGTTATGATTAATAAGAGGTGATGTGTAAAAAGGTCTGAACGATTCAGACTTAAGAGCCATTAAGAGGTTTTTTTTTAAAAACAAACAACCCCTAAACTTTTTGGAGCAAATCAAGAAGCAAAGATATGTTTTATATTTCATTAAACAATAAAAAGTTTATTTAAAATTGTTTTTATTATTGTTTTAGAAAGGCAGCATCAAAAAGAAATCAACCAAAATACAACCAGATCCAACAAAATAAAATCAACAAAAGAGAAGCCAACCCTCCATCTACAAAGCATAGAAAGGAGAGAGGTCACAACCGAACCCCAGTAAAATCCCACATTGGACGCCCAACAAAATGAAAGAACCAACAAAAAACAAACAACCTGCCGAAACCAACTAACACAAAAAACAAACAGGTTACAGCACCAGCTTTGCCACGATGGGACAACCAACGAAATGAGGCAAGTTCGATATCGATCAAAAAGTCTTCATCGCCATGCAAACTACCAAACAAGAGTTTATTTCGATAGCTCCAAATCGATTAAAGGGGGATCCAATCAACGGTTGTCCATAACTTACTCGTAAAGGACAAAGCAGGGAAAAACTCGACCAAAGTGAAAACGTCGAAAACCGAAGCAATAGCCCGAGGGGCGAGGCCCCACCACTTCAAAATTCTGCCCCACAATACCGAGATCAGAGAGAAAATCGCAATGCAATGGTCCATCGATTCAACGACGCTATCACAACTATTACAAGATGGTGTTGTTTATTTATGGTTAACCAATATTCTTAATTTTATTTACTAATTGTAATATGTGATTATTAATCAAAAAATTTTGGTTAAAACATCCTTTTACGGTTCCATTGACTAAGCATATTCAAGGTTATTTCATGAAACTACATTAACAACTTGTGCGTGTGCTTTTTTGCTTCTTCTTCTTTTTTTTTGGAAGGGTGTACCTAGGCTATGCCTAGACTAATCCCTTGACAAACTATGACCGTAAGACATCAACCCTGATTAAATCTTAGTGGTCACAATTGTTGTGTACACCTGGATTCGAACCCTGGACAGATGAGATATTCCACCACATCCCCAGGGCCTTAATCAGTACGCCACAACCCTTGTGGGTTTTTTTTTGCTTCTTGTTACTAGGATTGGATACGGAAAATTATCACTCGAGACATATTCATAAATTAATTATAAATATCTCACTAAACAAGGTTTTAATACCAGTACATGTGCCACAGAAACCTTGAATAGTTGTTGTTAAACACCTTTTTCTTTAGTACAAGTTGACCTAATAGCTAAATACCAAACTTTAGGCGACATATATCTCATGGGTTGCCACTACAATATGTCGCTAAAATACTAATTTCATGCAAAATTTCCACCATCATTAAAACTATATAGTTTCTTTGAGACTTGTTAATTAAATTTAACGAAAGTACAAGCACACAACTGGTTTTTATTTTCTTTCCCACCATCTTTCTTCTTAATTAACATGACATCAAAATATGAGTCCCGTGTAACCCGCGGAGGTGGGATGTGATGCAAGTATGGCGGCGGAGGTGGTAGATACGGCAGATGTGATGGCGGTGGTACAATGGTCGGGGCAACATATATAGATGTGGCGTTGGTGATGGCTAGGAGCGGACTAATATAGAAGCATACCATTGGTCGTGCCCAGTGCTTCATAGTTCTGTCGTAGTGGAAAAAAATTACGTTTTAAAAGATGTCATTGTAATGTTTCCTTGTATTAACTTGGCTTAATTAAGGCTCCCGATTAAAGTTTTCTCTAAGAGTGTGGGTTTGAATCCTTCTCTTTACAAAGGAACAAAAAAAGTCATTTTACGGTGCGGTGCGGTGTGAACAGTTTGGATGAACATACCTAATATTAATATAATAGATTAATTAATTTTTATCAAACATGACTACTTTATTAATCAAAACTCAACTTTCAACTAATAACATCTCCTATAGATCTTCAAAACATTAAAATGGCGATGGAAAACTTTCCAAATTCCAATCAACTAGTAAATGATCACCATTTCATGTATTTTAGCAGTTACCCACCAAATTGTTGGACTAAGGGGCCGTTTACAAAACGCTTACCCGGTAAGCGTTTACTAAGGTATTTTACCTTTGCGGATGAACATGACAAGAGCATAAAATCTTACCCGGTAAGAGTGAGGATAATGATGGAGAGTCTTACCCGGTAAGTGAGAGTGACAACTCTTACCCGAGTAAGTGCTTACCGGGTAAATTGTTGCGTATAATACTATCGTGATGATTACAATTTGACCCGGTAAAGTAAATTGGTGTGTCGAGTTTTATCGGTAAGCGCTTACCGGGTAAGCGCTTACCGGGTAAGCATTTGGGTAAACGGCCCCTTAAGTTTACTCACCGTAAATCAAAAAAATATTCTAAAAATTGATTATATCTTAAATTAGTTTTCGTTAAATTATTATATATACTAGAAGCGTACTTGCGCAATGCAGCGAGATACATCACGATTTTAATGTTTCATTTTATTTTTTGTTTTTTTGTCGATTTATAGTATGATTTTGGATGGTTTTGAGAAAGTGATAATGTTTTTTTTATAAATTTGTTTAATTTAGGCTTAATAATATAATGTTTTTTATATAAAAAAATAAGTATTTTGTTAGAATTCAATGATTATCTTATATGTTTTAATGACATCTAGAAAAAATAACCAATTATATATTTAATAATATAATTAAAACAAGTTTATAGTAATATAATATATTAATTAATAGTGATACATGGAAATATCTGCATAAAAGGAAAGCTCTACACATACCAAATTGGTGGGTGTTAGAAGTGTCAGGATCGAAATTCGACACAAGAATTTAAACCAAAAACTCAGAAACTATGTTAAAGAAGTTGCGGAAAAATACTTTAACAGTAAATCAATGGAACAGTATATGAGATCAAATCACAAGTTATATTGAATTAACTTAATGATTACAACCAAAGTCTCAATCTGTTGAACAGGCTCAACAGACGTTCAATACTTCTCTAAAGAAAGGATTACTAACAATCTTGAGGCTAATTCTCTCTAGTAACAAAAACAATACGCAAATTTGTATCTCTAGTCTAAAACTTCTAGACTATATATATACAAAACAGATTACAAGATAATTATTAAATTAAAGTTGATCTTCACCATCCAGTCCATAATTATCTCCAATCTCCTTGTCTTTTGCTTTAATCAACCAATCCATCTTTATCTTCATGAGCAGCATTAATCTTCATCAGCATCTTCTAATCAATAGCAGTACTAACCATACTTGCAGTAGTAACTTCCAACTTGCAGTACTAACTACTAGCAGTAGTAATCCTTAATACTTCTAGCAGTAGTAATCCTTAATACTTCTAGCAGTAGTAATCTTCAAGTAGCAGTACTAAAGTCTTCAGCAGTAGTAATCCTACAATACTTAGCAGCACTATCTGGACTTAGCACATTTCAGACCCAACAATCTCCCCCTAACTTAACTTTTCAAAACAAGAAGTTAAGTTCTTCAAAATAAAGGTCTTCATGATGCTTTCAAAATAACTGCTCAATTTCCCAGATTAGGATCCAAACCTAAACTTTGATTGATGGTTCTTCTGATCACAATTCTTGCCATTTCTGAACCTTTAGGGCAGACCAACTTTGCTTTCAGCATCCTCTGCAACTTTACTGTGCTGTGGTCATACACCTTATAAACCAAGAAGTATTCATGAAAGCTTTTGTCCACGGTTAAGACATAGACTCCACATCTTTCAAAAAGCATCCAATGATCAATACTTTTAAATCCATTTTCGTGATGCACATCTTTGATAAGATATTCAACCTTAACAGGATCAAACATCATGCATAAATACTCCATGGCCATCTTTGTTATGCTCATCCCTGCTCCTTTCAGTAAGTCACCATATAAGTTCAGACCAACCTTATACATATCCTCCAAATAAACCCTTGTACAGCTTCTGATGATCTTTCCCCAAGTTGAGTAAACCTCATATTTGTCACCCATTCTCTTGATTCTGAAGTACTCTGTTCTTTTATCTAACAAAGTATCCCAATGGATGATTTCTGGAGCTTCCACTGAGATAGGATCAGCTTTAACTGGTTCTTCATCTGTCACTGTCATATACAAGTCACACTGCTCATCAGATGGTCTTCACTGTTCTAAAGGCTGTTGACTTGATTGTTCTTGACTCTTCTCTTGATTTTCAACCTGCTCAGCTTGTTTTCGCTGCTCTACAGAAGGTGCAACAGTAGATCTTGATGATTCAGCCTCCAATCTTTCACTACTCTGCTCCTTTTCACCTTCCTCAGTTCTTGGCCTTTTTGCCTTAGTCTTTGTAGCAATAGACTTCTTTCTTTTTACAGCTCTAATTTTCTGAGCTAGTGTTTCTTCTTTCTTCACTTCTACCTTTTCTTTAGTAGGAGTGCCTTCTTCACTGTCAGGGAAGAGCTGTTGAATGTTCAGATCATGTATTTCTTTCAAATTCAACCCTCTGACTGAAGTCTCCTTGAAGCTTGGCCATCTCCTTTTTGTACAAGTCTTCTATTCTTCTCCAAGACATTTTTGTAAACATTCCTTCAGGAACTCCAATAGATCCTTTCAAGAAGTTGATCATCTTTCTTCTTTCTTGAGTGGCCAGAAAGGTCTTTGAAGGTTGTCTTTTCTTTGAAGCTTTCATAGTAACCCTCTTCACAGAAGTTTTCAAGCTCTTCTGATATTCTTCATTGAGCCTTTTTTCCAACTCTAATGCAATCTTTCTGTCTTTGGCTTTTTGGATTTCTTTCTCCTTTTCAAGTTCCTTTTCAAATTGTACATTTAGCTCCTTTACCAACTCTGCATCCAAGTCAATTTGATACTGCTTCTTCACTGGTTTCTCAGGCTCAACCATCTTCTCCTTCCCTTTCTTCTTTGCATCTGACACACTGACCTTTGACTTTTTCTTCTCAGATACTCCTTCTTTGATCACCACTCCCTTAGCCTTTTGAGTGGCCTTAGGAGTGTCCTTCTTTGCTTTCACCAAAGTCTCTGCAATCTCTATTTCTTCTATTGTCATGTCAGTTTCTGCTGCTTCCTTTTCTGTTTCTACTGTTATGGCAGTTTCTACTTCTTTTGCAGTTTCTACATTTGGCTTAGTAGTTACTGCTGCTGACTTAGTTACTGCTGCTTTAACTGTTTCCGCTGCTTTCTCAGTTTCTGCTTCTTTCTCAGTTTCTGTTGCCTTCACTGTTTCTGCTTCCTCCCCCTCAAACTGAAATTCCATGCCAACAGGGCTTTCCTTCTCAAATTCAGCTTCTGGATTCTCCCCTTTTTTGGAAGCATCATGTGTACTTCTCCTTTTCTTTAAGATGAATTGTTTTCTCCTCTTTTTATGCACCAAGTTAAGCACCATCTTCTTTAGTTTGGCTATTTGCTCTTGTTGAGAAATAATCACCTGTTTCATCTCCTTTATCTCCTTACCCTGATTGATGATATCCAGATTGACATTTCCAATGGTTTCCATCAATTCATCATAGTTATATCTGTCCTCACCTCCTTTAGGTGTGTTGACCACCCTTAAAGGATCCTTGGATCTTTTAGTAGAGGCCTTTTACCTAGCAGAAGCACCTACTACCCCCTTGGTTTCTTGGCACCTGGTTCCCTTAGATGATTGCTCATCAAAGGTTGCCGTGGGGAAGGTCTTAGTGATGTTCACACTGTCCTGATCCACACCTTGTGCAGAATCAGTAGTGTGAGCCTTACTGCCCACATGCCCATCCTTCTCCTTAGAGAGCACCTTCTTGGGGTTGGGAGACACCCCTGTGGATTCCCTTTGGATATTCTCTAATGGAGAATGCTCCATTAGAGGGATTGCAGGCTTTTGGGGTGAAGATACAGGAAGGGAAGGAACCTTCTGTACCTTTTTCCTTACATATGTTTAAGTGATGGGGGAAATTGTCTTCACAACAGGGATCTGAGGAGGATCATTTGAAATGAATGGTGTGGGTAGGTCATCAGTGGGTTGGTCAGATGTGGGTTATGACCCTGATGCCTCACCATGGGAATAAGACACACCCATCATTGTAGAGAACAATGGTGTGTCTTTTCTAGAAAAGTCCTTACTATGCCTTTTCATGTTGGAAAACACCTTCCCTTTGGAAGGTTTAGGTACATACACCTCTTGAAAAGAGGGTAAATTCGTCAATTCCTTGTTTAGTACTTCTTGTACAAACCTTGGATACATATAAAATCTTTTAGTTTTGGTTTTTGTATCCAAGTTTGACAGTAAATCATTTAAAATCATTTGTGAAAAATTAAACTTTCTGGAGGTAGCTAAGCAGACAAGAGCATAAGCTATGGTACTGCTGAACTCACTCCATCCAGTTGTTTTGCGAGAAATGCAATGCTGAAGAGTATGAACAAAGAATCTCCACTGAGGTGAAAATTTGCTCTTGAAGAACTTATAAACCTCAGTAGGACCTTCATACCCCATTCTACCAATTTCTTGGAAGAGATCTTCCTTTGAAAGAGAAGTAATACTTGAGGCATCATCTAGACGTAGATGAGTGCGAATGCAACATTCTGTGATTGTGATAGATTTATCACAGACCCTTGATTGGATGACTTGATTGCCATTAACAATCTGAATGGAGGCATTGGTCCAGAATTGTCCCAGATGTTCCACATAGATGGTGGGATTGACAGTTAACGCATAGGCGATGTGTGAGGATTTTAGGAAATCCACAATCTCATGAAAACCCTCAGCTTGTTTGGGTTTTTGCAGCATTGCAAGCTCATTGTGATCATCAACAAAATTCAGTCCTGCCATCGTTCTTGGGTTTGAATCAACAAGGGTTTACGCACTGGGAAACAGGAATGTGAGAGAGAGAGAGAGAGAGGATGAAAACTCGTTGGAAATTCAAAGAGACGTTTGGGTTTTGGCGGTCAGAGAGGGTATTTATAGGTGGAGGGTTTCAGTTAAAAGCAGTACTAAGTACCCTAGCAGTATTAACAAGCCCGCAGTACTAACCCATATAAGCAGTAGTAACACAGACCAGCAGCATTAACACAGACTAGCAGTATTAACACATACCAGCAGTATTAACACCGTCTGGCAGTAGAAATAAGGAAAGCAGTAGTAACTTTGCAATGGCAGTATAAACTACCTAGCAGTAGTAACCATACTTAACCATATTTGAACTGTCAGCAGGATTAATAGTGCGAGCAGTATTAACTTAACCAGAAGTACCAAGTTTTTAATCAGCAAGGTAATCTGAAACACTTAGACACAAATAGTTAGCAACACCATGCACAGTACAATATGAGAAAGTAAGCATGAAAGAAGCTATACAGAAATGGTACATAAAGAAAATCAAAAGAGGCTTATTCAGTGTTTATCATGCCTACACTTGTGACCAAGAATGTGAATCTACCCACATCAAAAGCTTTGGTGAATAGATCAGCAAATTGGTTACTTGTGTGTACTTTCAAAACCTGAATTAACTTCTTTTCATTGCAATCTCTAATAAAATGGTACCTGATTTCTATATGCTTGGTTTTTGAATGCTTCACTGGATTATTAACAATGCTTATAGCACTGTTGTTATCAATGAAGATGGGAGTGTGAAGAAAAGTAATACCATAGTCCAACATTTGATTCTGAATCCATAGCACTTGTGATCAACAGCTTGCAGCAGCTATATACTCTGCTTCTGTGGTAGAGGTGGACACTGTGGTTTGCTTTTTACACTGCCATGACACTTTTCTTGCACCCAAAAACTGACATCCTCCTGATGTAGACTTTCTATCTAAGTTTGCACCACCCAAATCACTTTCTGAATATGCAATCAGATCAAATGGTGAGTCATGAGGATACCAAAGACCCAACCTAGGTTGTCCTTTGAGATATCTGAATATCCTTTTGATTGCTTTAAAGTGAGATTGCTTAGGCCTCACTTGAAATCTTGCACACACACATACAACAAACATAATATCTGGTCTTGAAGCTGTTAGATACATGAGGGAGCCTATCATGGATCTATAGTGATGAACATCCACATCCTCCCCCTCAAGATCTGCAGTGATCTGTTTGTGTGTTTCCATAGGTGTGCTTGTAGGCTTTGCTTCTAAAAATCCACACTTGGTAAGTATATCCTGCACATACTTGGATTGACTTATAAAAATTCCATTTGTCTTCTGTTTAACCTGTAGCCCAAGGAAGAATGTAAGTTCACCCATAGAGCTCATCTTGAATCTTTTGTGCATCAACTCCTCAAACTCCTTGCACATTTGATCTTTTGTGGATCCAAAGATGATGTCATCCACATAGATTTATACAAGCAGGATGTCCTTCTTCTTCCTTTTGATGAACAGAGTCTTGTCAATGATGCCCCTTTCAAAACCATTTTCCAAGAGATAGGTAGACAAAGTATCATACCATGCTCTTGGTGCTTGATGTAGCCCATAGAGTGTCTTCTTTAATTTGTATACTTTATCAGGAAAGGTAGGATTCTCAAACCCTAGAGGCTGACAAACATACACTTCTTCATCAATTGTCCCATATAGAAATGCACTCTTAACATCCATCTGATATACTCTGAACTTCATGAAAGAAACATAGGCTAGAAACAGCCTAATTGCCTCAATTCTGGCTACTGGTGCAAACACTTCTTCATAATCTATCCTCTCTTCTTGTGTATACCCTTATGCCACAAGCCTGGCCTTATTCTTTATCACTATACCTCTCTCATCTTTCTTATTCCTAAAAACCCATTTAGTTCCAATTGCCCTTTGTCCTTGTGGAAGGTCAACCAGATCCCACACATCTTGTAGCATAAATTGCAGCAGCTCCTCTTGCATTGCTTCTATCCAGCTTGGGTCTTTCATTGCATCATAAGCCTTCTTAGGTTCAATCTGGGATAGAAAATAAGATAACAGGCCTGACTGTAAGTCTTTCAATCCTCCTAACTTACTCTGTTGCCTTGTGATCATGGGAGAATTGATATCACCAATCACCAACTGAGGAGGATGATTCTTCTAAGTTCTTGTATGATGGGCAACCTCCTCATTAATATTTGCATCCAGATTAGAGTCATTCTTTTCAGGGGTGTTTCCACCAAACACTGAAGAATTTTCTTCATCAGTATCATCATCTGCCATTGTGGGCATTTCAGGACCCGTGTTTCCTGAACCTTCACCTTTATCCTCTTCATCACATTTGTAATCTTCATCCTGTTTTGGTTCAGACTCCTCTTTTTCTGAAGCATCTTTCTTTTTTGTTGACAGAATTCAACAGGATCAACTGTGGGTGCAGGGAACTGCACAAACTCTTTTCTCTGTTCTGATGTCTTTTCTGAGCTTGTTTCTGCAATTAGCTCATCACTAAAACCCAAAGAATTAGTTAGTGAATCAATGTCAAACAACCAATCAGGACCTGTACCAATCTGATTTGGTGTGTTCTCATTGCATTTGACATTGTCACTTTCCTCTATAATCCTAGAAGAACTATTGAATACTCTATATGTCTTACTCTGAGAGGAGTATCCAACAAGAAATCCATCCTCAGCTTTGCTTGCAAACTTGCCTAAGTGAGATTTGGTGTTGAGAATTGTGCAAGGACACCCAAAAGGTTTGAAAAATCCAATAAAAGGTTTCTTCTTTTTTAAAAGTTCATAAGGTGTCTTTCCTTGTGATTTGACTACTAGAACTCTGTTTTGGACATAACAAGCATTATTAACTGCTTCTGCCCAAAATGTAATGGGTAACTTTGAATCTGCCAACAGAGATCTAGCAGCCTCAATCAATGTCCTATTTCTCCTCTCAGCAACACCATTCTGTTGAGGAGTTCTAGGAGCACTATATTATCTCTCAATACCTTTATTCTCACAAAAGTTGTTTAAGTCATTGTTTTTAAACTCATTTCCATTATCAGATCTGATGACTTTAACTCTTAGATGTGTTTGGTTTTCAATCCTAAGAACAAAGAATTTGATCAGTCCACTTGTCTCATCCTTAGTCCTCAAAAAATATACCCAAGTAAACCTAGAGAAATCATCAACAATGACTAAGCAGTAGGATTTCTTACCAATACTCATTACATTTGTAGGACCAAAAAGATCCATATGCAATAACTGAAGAGGTGATGAAATTGTGTTTATTTCTTTGGACTTATGAGAAGTTTTGTGTTGTTTGCCTTTAAGACATGCTACACAATGATCATCACATGAAAACACTTTTTGAGGCAAACCTCTTACAAGGTTGTTTTTCACAAGTTTGTTCATAGTTTTAAAATTCATGTGACACATCCTTCTGTGCCAAAGAGATGATTCATCTAAAGAAGCTTTTGAAAACAGACAGTTTAGTGATGAATCAGATGAAACACTTTCTAGGTCCAAACAATAAACATTATCCTTTCTAGGAGTACTAAGTAGTATCATATTTTCATCAACTACCTTGAATCCTGGAGCAAGGATAATACATTCAATATCACTAAATAATATACTATGTTTCTTGTCACAAACCTGTGATACACTTAACAGGTTGTATCTCAATTGCTCAACATAGTAAACATCTTCAAAAGTCATCTTACCTTTTGAAACCATACCTTTACCACTTATCTTACCTCCTGCTGGATTGTCACCAAAAGCAACACGTCCTCCATCAAACCTTTTGAAATTTTGAAGGCAGGACATGTTACCTGTCATGTGCCTAGAGCAACCACTATCTACATGCCAAATGCTCTTCCCCTTGAGTTGTTGGTTACCCTGCACATAAGATAAAACAGTTAGTTTCTTGAGGGAACCCAAGCCAAAGTGGTCTTGGGTTGCCCTTTCTCATCAACATACTCATATTCATTAAGCTTAGTCTTGATGAGATGATCAGAGTCAGGAATCTCATGGCTGGAATACTTTGTCTTAATTATAGGCATGTCAGTATTAACACTGATAGCAGTACTATCCTTGTTTGCAGTATTAACTTGGTCAGCAGCACTAACTTTGTTAGCAGTACTTTCCTCATTAGCAGTACTAACTTGGTCAGCAGTAGTATTGCTATCAGCAGCACTATTTTTGTTAGCAGTACTATTTGAGGTAGCAGTACTAACAGGTTTAGTGCTTTTTGGTACCCAAATTTTGACAAAGTTGTTTGCTTTCTTATTCTTTGAGTTACTCCTGGCTTTGCTTGGAGTATTTTCTTTTTCTTTAGCAAACTTATTCTGAATATGAGATTTTGCAGTCCGAGTTTTCATTGGTGCTTTTCTCACATTAGCAGCCATGTGGTTCCTTGATTGCTTCCTATAACCAACAGAATTTTGTGTTTGTCTTTGAAAAGTAATTCTTTGGTTAACAGGATTGAAATAACAGTGTTTGGATAAATGATTCAACTTGCCACAAATAAAACAAGGCTTTGGTCTATTGATTTTGCTTAGATCAATTCCTTGTTTTTGAGCCCACTAATTATTTCTGTTTCTCTTATTTACCCTTATTTTATCATGTTGATGGGGCTTGATCTGTTTACAAGTACAGGGATTTACAACAGTAGTTTGCATATAGTGATCTCCCTGTACCTTCTCCTTCCCTTTCCTGGAGGTCTCAGCTTTCTCACTCTTAACAGTCTCTTCCCCAATCTTAAACTTCTCTACTTTCTCACTCTTGACAAATGGTTTACCTCCCCTCTCATTTGTGAGAATATGGTTTTCTAGGGGAATTTCTTTCTGTTCTTCCTTATTCTTATCCTCATTGTTCTCTTCTTCAGATTCTACCTCAACCACAACAGTGTCTAGTGGATCTACCTCTGTGGCTCCTGCAGGTAAGTCATTCTTATCTTGTCTTTCAAAGAGGTCTGAGGTGGGTGGAATGTAGTTGTTATTGTAAGGTGGAGGGGTGTTGTTGTAGCCTATACCTCTCTTCAGTTTGTCATGAACTTGAGATTTGAGTAAAGAGTCCATTGCTTTAGAAGCATTGGAAAATTTCTCAATATCTAATTTGGCCTTCTCAAATTCACTCCTTATTCTCTCACATTCCTCTCTAGCTTTTTCTAGCTTAATCTCTAACTCCTTCTTCTCCCACTTCCAATAGTTTTGATCATATGAATGTTGAAGTTCATTATCCTGATATGCCTTAATTTGTTCTTCAAAATTCACAATGATCAAGTTAGACTCTCTCCTGTGTTGCTCCAATCTTTTAATATCATCCCACATGCTCTGATTGTGATCCATGTACTTTTTAACAGTTTCAAGACAGGCTTTGAGAGAAAAGTTTAGATTTTACCTCTGTGGGGATTGTTGTGCTTGAAGACTCTGAAACCTCATCCATCAATGCTTGATTCTGGATTGCCTCATCTGCTTGGTCACTCCAATCAAATCCCATTCCATCTTGTGAGACAAGTGCTTGAGATGAATTCTTGTTGTTTTTTCCATGTTGTTGAGACATTCCTCCTCTGCATTCTCTTGCAAAGTGCCCCAGTTTGTGACACTTGTAGCATTCCACCTTGGATTTGTCAAATCCAGCACCATCTTCTCTTCTCATGGCAAAATTGTTTCTTCCAGTCCTTTTAATAAATCTTTTGATTCTCATGGTGAGCATTGCCATTTGCCACTTGATGTCCATCTCTTCAAGATCATCAACATTGATCTGCTCCAGATCATCATTATTAAGAGTAGATTTAGCATGGCTAGCAAGGAAAGCTTCCAAAACAGAATCATTGGATCCATCCTGTTTTGAGCCATAAGCAACACTAACTGATTCTGTATTTGTAGTAGAATCAGTAGTAGATGATAAGAGAGCAGCATTGTGAGAGTATCCAGATGGCTTCTTCTTAGATTCAACTTCTGTTTCAAACACCCTTAGATCATTGTAGAGATCATCAAGTTCCTTATCCTCCAGATTATCATTCTGTCTGAATGATACTGTATACATTACCCATTCTTCACCAAGAGATCTTAAAAACTTTCTGTTGACATCATCATGGTCCATCTTGACACCAACAGTGGCCAGTTCTCCAATCAACTTGTTGAATCTATCAAAGGTTTGAGTCATAGACTCATTCTTTGTAGACATAAAGTTTTCATATTGTTGTTTGAGAATTGCTTTCTGATTTCTCTTAGTGCTTTTGGTACCTGAAAACCTCTTCTCCAAAGCATTCCACAGGATTTTGGCATCAGCACAGTTGCAAAACTGATGTTGGTATTCATTAGGAATTGCCAAGAGCAGAGTGCTCAAGGCTTTCATCTCAATCTGCCTCATCTTTCTTTCTCCATCAGTCTTTGGTGGAGGTCTCTTGCCATCTGCTCCAATCTCTCCTACATTGGAGGGACCATTCTCAATGATATCCCACATTGAGTAATCTGTAAGAAGGATATACTGGCTGATCCTGATTTTCCACATGTCAAACTCATTAGGTTTGAGCATGGGAACCTTTGAAACAAGAACACTGTCATGTGATCCGTCCATGATGATTATTGATTTCTGAGTTCCTTAGCTCTGATACCACTTGTCAGGATCGAAATTTGAAACAAGAATTTAAACCAAACACTCAGAAACTATGTTAAAGAAGTTGCGGAAAAACACTTTAACAGTAAATCAATGGAACAATATGTGTGTCCCAGTGATTAATAATTCAATCAAGTAAACCAATAAACAATATGATAATGCAAACATGGTATTGATTAATCAAACGATTACAAGTTATTGATGAATAAATCAATCTATCTCTACTTCTATGTCTCTCTATGTACGGCGTACAAACAACAGCTAGCCTCCAATAATTAATTTTCCACTTTAGCTCCTCTTAAACCTAATTAACTCAAAACTAATCTAATTTATACTTAGGCCTTATTAGCCTAATGGGCTTGGCTAGGCTTGGGCCCAACAACTAAAAACAACTATTAACTAAATTAAAAGACAAATAAAGAAAATATGAAAAACATACTTTGACTATTTATTACAAAAGAACCCTAGACTATTTGTTGAGACGACTTTATCAGCTTTGACTTCATATTTCCATCTTCAGATAATGATGATCTTGAATCCAATAAATATGTGCTTTAACACAGTATATGAGATCAAATCACAAGTTATATTGAATTAACTTAATGATTACAACCAAAGCCTCAATCTGTTGAACAGACTCAACAGACGTTCAATACTTCTCTAAAGAAAGGATTACTAACAATCTTGAGGCTAATTCTCTCTAGTAACAAAAACAATACGCAAATCTGTATCTCTAGTCTAAAACTTCTAGACTATATATATACAAAACAGATTACAAGATAATTATTAAATTAAAGTTGATCTTCACCATCCAGTCCATAATTATCTCCAATTTCCTTGTCTTTCGCTTTAAGCAACCAATCCATCTTTATCTTCATGAGCAACATTAATCTTCATCAACATCTTCTAATCAATAGCAGTACTAACCATACTTGCAGTAGTAACTTCCAACTTGCAGTATTAACTCTTCAAGCAGTACTAACTACTAGCATTAGTAATCCTTAATACCTCTAGCAGTAGTAATCTTCAAGTAGCAGTACTAAAGTCTTCAGCAGTAGTAATCCTACAATACTTAGCAGAACTATCTGGACTTAGCACATTTCAGACCGAACAAGAAGCCTGCAATAGTAATATGTATCTTGTGCTTTGATACTTGTAATGCAGTAGTAATATGTATCTTGTGCTTTGATACTTGTAAATTAAGATATTTTTAAAATCTTGCATAAAATGATGGTACATTATGCCAAATAATTTGTATTTAAGAGTTTTTAATCCGTGTTTTATAATATAGTATAGATTAATGTTATTTATATTTATAAGTTTAAATTTGTATTTTCATATGATAAATTATTTTTATGAAATTAATTTATTATTTACTATAATTATTAATTACAACTTATAATTTTTTTTAATAGCAACCAACGATATCATTAAAGCTAGCAAGCCGCTAGCAAAACGACAATAACATTACAAGGTTTTGATACAGTCACTAGGATAACATCTCCACACAATCGAATTTTGTCACTCCCCTTACACCTAGCCAAAACCTAACATAACGACTTTTCCACAATAATATCAAGAATAGAGTCCTTATGGAGGGGGTTGTTAAATCACACCTATTACGGAAACACCACAAGGTATGAGAACTAATAAAGAACACAACTTCCATCGCTTTCCTCAACAGACTATTGTTGAACGCAGCTTTGATGCCATTAGTCATCGCCTCCAACGACCTGTTTCTAGGGACGGTAAAGGACCGCCATCTCTCTATAAAAATCCAAACCTGTATACGAAGCGATAGAGCACTCAAACAACAGATGTTTCGTTGTTTCATTAACCGATCCGCATATTGGGCGGAGAGCAGAATTGAGGTCCGCCTTTAACTTGATTAAATTTTCACGGATTGAGAGTCTGACGAGCATAACCCGCCAAATGAAGATGTTCACTCTAGAGGGAACCAACGGATTGCATATCATTTCCATATCGCCTACTCCCAAGAAAGCTTTTTCAACGATAAGACGTAGCGAACTAACAGAAAAGACCGTTAGAAGATAACTCCCAATTTCAACTGTCAGGCTTTTTTGTCAGAGAGTAGTCCCCCCGATGGCCTCCTTTAGTTTGTCGAGATCCTCAACTCTTCTACCGTCACAGATAGGTATGTGCAAAGACCACGTACTTCCCTCCTTAACTTTGTCCTCTACATCCACCTGTTTATCATGCTCTAACACAAAGAGTTTAGGGAAACGATCAACAAAAATACGAGATCCCTTCCATTGATCGGTCCAAAAGTCTATCTTTAAGTTGTTCCCGACATGATTCGTCCATATATCCTCCAAGTGAATATTTAGCATCCTTAACGATTTCACGGTGGAGACAATGTTGCCCCAAGGGTTGCCGCTACTAAGATTCACCTGCTCCACAGTTAAGCCTCCGCTTTCGCCATAAATCGACTTGATTATTTTCACCATGGGGGTCGTAGATTCAAATTTGAATTTTCATACCAATTGATGTGAAGGGAGATATTAGAAGCAAAAAATACTCTCGATTTTGAGTCATCCACTTTCTTTGTCTCTAATCACCGTACTTCATTTAACCCAAGCTATTTTCTTGTTTTCTACTTCCGAACCCCAGAAAAAATCTCTCTGTAGACTTTCCATGTCATCGATCATCGTCTTGGGGGCTTTAAAGATCAAAAGGGCTTTAGCCTTCCATCTCGATAATCGTTTTTGGAATCTCTTAATTATAGGATTATAGACTTCGACCCTTGACATTTTTTCTCCTAACGAAACCCCGAGGTACTTACATGGAAATCGCCCGACTTTACATTTTAACGCCCCGACATCCGTAACAACTGTATTCTCTGTTACTCCCGCTTCAAATAATTTGCTTTTGGCCATGTTTAAATGAATCCCAGACGCAAAGTAAAAGCATCTCAATATTCTCAGAATGTTCCTCCCTTCCTCGACGAATCAATCGTTGATAAAGAGAGCATCATCGGCATAGAATAAATGAGTAATAATAGAGCTATTAGATCCAATCTCCAAACCTTTGATCAGATTTTTGTTTCTGACCTTGTTCATAAGTAAGTACAAACCCTTTATAGCTATAATGAAAAGAAACAGTAAAAGCGGATCCCCATGACGGCGACCCATTAACTAAAATCGAGGCAGAAGCTAAACATAGACTTACCCTCACCCATCTCCTCCATATCCTCGAGAAACCCATAGCCTTGAGTATTTCATCCAGATACCTCCAGTCCACCATGTCATATGCTTTGTCAGAATTGGCTTTGAAGAGAAGATAATGTTTTTTGTTCTTTTTAGCCCAGTAAATGATCCCATTAGCTATCAAAGCACCATCGAGAATGCACCTTCCTTTAGCGAACACGGATTGTGAGTCGCTGACAACATTATTAATTACATGGCTAATTCTGTTTTCAAGGATCTTGGCGATTATTTTGTAAATGCATCCAACTAGGCTAATAGGTCGATAGTCTTTACAAAATGAAGGGTCCACAATTTTGGGATTTAGGCATGTATAGGAAGAGTTACAACCATTTGGGATCCATCTAGAAGTAAAAAACTCCTTCACCGCTACTATAAAATCACTGCTCACCATGGGCCAAAAAGATATCAAGAATCTGAAAGTGATCCCGTCCGGGCCGGGGGATTTGTCTTCACTATAGTCCCAAACTTCTGCCTTAATCTCAGTTATAGCGATTAGCCTGTCGAGAAACTGGGCTTCTTCGGTAGATAATTGTTTTAGTCCATTCAAATTAAAACTATACCTTGTCCGGATCTTAGCTCCCATAATCTCTTAAAAAATGAACGGAATTCATCCTTCACAACCTCGAGTTCTTCCATCCATCTATCGTTTACCAAGATTCCCCTCACTCTGGATTTTTCTCCTATAGTTTATCGATATATGGAAGGTTTTAGAATTTTCATCTCCATCCACCGCCCATTTTAATTTAGCATGTTAGGACAAATCAGCTTTGTCTTTAGACACAATATCATCGATGATTTTAACGGCCTCAAATCTTCTCGTAATGTCATCCGGGACCGCAACAACCGCTTCAATTCGATCGCCAATCTCATTCAACACCTCGTTAGCTTTCTTCTTTTTCTTCTTCCAGTGATTGTTTTTTTGAAATCCACCAACTTCGGATGTGCGACTTTAGCATCTTCAGTTTAATTTTCAGATCATTCATCTTATACTGCGACTTCGTATAATATACCTCTCTCTAAACATTATCCACAGCTTAATATCATCCATAATATACCACAACTTGAAAATTCTGACGGGGACGAACCAAAGTCAATAATAACGTCCTTCATAATGATCGGGAAATGGTCAGATTTATCCCTAGCAAGGATCATACAACTCGAGTTAGGCCATAGGTTGATAACCTTCCTCGAAACAAGAAAACGATCCAATTTACTAAGTTTGGATCCATTGGAGTTCGACCATGTGAAGCGTCTACCATTTGAAGGCAAATCTACTAGGTCCGAATAATTAGTGATAAATTCGTTGAAATGTCACAAGGCCAGTTAATCAAAAAAGGAGCAATTTTTTATGATGGGTTATGGATCGAGTTGAAATCCCTCGTTAATATCAAAATCCCTGACCAACTTGTTATCAATGCGAAAGTGTAGTCCACAACAACCTATTTGTTGAATTTGTCTACAAAGCCAATCAAGATGGAGCTCAAAACAGTGCATAAAGCGGCTTTGATGCTAGTTCAACCCACTTAGAACTCGCGTTACACACTTTTTGAGTGCAAGAGAGAAAAGAAGCATGTGACTTTGTGGTGACTTTAAGTCGCGTTCAAGTCGCCATACCCACTATTTTTGGAAGGCCACTTCATGCAATTCCATTTCTCCTTTTTCTTTTTCATGTGATCTTCATGTGAGTGGATGAGATCATGGGATAGTGGTTATTATCATACATATAGTTTTCTTTCAATTTGTTGGTGTGCGTGCTCTCTCTAAAAAATTAACTTTTATATAGAGATGAGTTTTTAGACGACATCTTCGATTTCGATTTATCCATTGTAATTTTCATTCCAAGCTTTGTACTTCAACATCATGATAGTGGACTTCTCGGTGGTCTCCTCCGCCCGTGGTTTTTCCCATTTTGGATTTTACCCGTAAATATGGTGTCGTCTTTATCTCCTTTATTTTATGCATTTATTTACATATGTAAGTTGTTATTTCGATCGTTGGGTTATTTGTTCGCCGAAGTTTTCGGTAAATAATTCTCTTTTCCGCTTAAATCAATACAGTTCTCACTTGGGTCATCGATTTTGGGTTTGTGATCGGAACGTTATGATTCGATTTTTTTACAACAATTGGTATCAGGGCTTCCAAGTTTAAGTATTTATTTTGTTGGGATTATTTATCGTTGGTTAACACTATGACTTCGGTGAAGTTCGATATTCCAAAGCTTGATCGGAATACTCGATTTCCACTATGGCAAGTGCAAATGAAGGATGTTCTAATTCAATTGGAACTTGATGAGGCATTTTTGGGAGTTGAGAGAATGTCGCAGACTTGGACCGCAGACGATAAGAGAAAGAAGGATTTGAAGGCACAATCTCAAATCCATTTACACTTATCTCATGATGTGTTGCAAGATGTGTTAAAGGAAACTTCAGGGGCATCTTTATGGCTGAAATTGGAGTAATTGTTAATGACAAAGAGTCTACCGAACAAATTACACTTGAAGCAACGTTTGTTTTATCTCAAGATGGTGGAAGGTAGTTCGTTGTCCACTCATTTGTCCACATTCAAAAAATTGCTTTGCAATTTAGATAATATGGATGTAAAGTATGAAGACGATGATTTGGCTTTATTCTTATTGTCATAGCTGCCCGATTCTTATAGTCATTTTCGAGACACAATCATGTATAGTCGTGACACACTTGTGTTGGATGATGTTATCACTGCTTTGGATTTGAAGGAGAAAATGAAACAAATCACAATGATGGTTCAGAAGTAAAATCCGAGGGTCTAATGTGAGAGGACGGACATTTGAGAGAGGCTCATCTTTCTTCGGTAAGGCAAGATCCAAATCAAAGAAAAGCGAAAATTCTACAATTATTGTCACAAGAAAGGACATGTAATTGAAGAGTGTTACACGTTATAGAACAAAGGACGGAAAAGGCAGCCGCAAAGGGTAAGCATGTTTCCGGTTCTGTTGAAGTCGATGTGGCCGAGGCTGGTTCTGATAGGGAACTTCTTACTGTATCTGAAGGTGGATCATCACTTTCAGATGCATGGATTCTAGATTCTGAATGTACGTTTCACATGTGTCCCAACAGGGGTTGGTTCCATACATATGAGGACGTTGACCAGGGCTCGGTTTTGATGGGCAATGATGCTACTTGTTTGATCAAAGGACAGGGAACGGTTAGAACTCGGATGTTTGATGGAGTTATCAGAACTTCAGGGAATGTGAAATATGTTCCCGATCTCAGGCGCAATCTTCTATCCCTTAGTTCTCTTGAAGAGAAGGGATATGAGTTTGTTGGCAAGAAGGGCTCACTCCGAGTGTTTAAAGGTGATACAAACATTTTGAAAGCAAATCGTAAGACCTTAAACCTCTACATTTAGATGGTCAGACAGTTCCCGGTGATGCAACGGTGGTTTCTAAGGGTTCTTTGGATTCAGCTCGATCGCGTTTATGGCATCTTCGACTCGACCATATGAATTTTCATGACATGTCCAAATTAAGTCAAAGAGGGCTTCTTGGAGGCGACAAAGTTGTTAAGCTAGAGAGTTGTGAAGAATGTGTTTATTGCAAACAAAAACGAGTGAGATTTTTTAGTGGCAAACACACGACAAAAGGGTCACCCGACTACATTCACTCGAATTTATGGGGACCGGGTCGGGTTACTTCCATAGGTGGATCTTCTTATATGCTTACGATCATTGATGATTTTTCGAGAAATGTATGTTCTTTCTTTCTAAAGCATAAAGGAGATGTATTTTATACTTTTAGAGATTACAAGGCGATGATTGAAAAGCATTTGGGTAAGGAGATAAAGTATTTGCACACTGACAATGGCCTTGAGTTTTGCTCGGAGGATTTCAATGCCTACTGTCGAAATGAAGGCATTACTCGACACCACACAGTCATTCACACTACAGAGCAAAATGGTGTGGCCGAGAGGATGAACCACATGGTTATTGAGAAGGTTAGGTGTATGTTCTCTCATTCTAAGCTATCAAAGTATTTTTGGAAGGAGGCGACTTCGACTGCATATTTTGTGATCAATCGGTCATCTTCTCGAGCCATTGAGAAAAAGACCCAGTTTGAGTTTTGGTCCGGTGAGACTGCCAATTACACAAATTTAAAACCATTTGGTTTTCTGGCGTATGCACGATCTGACAATGGGAAGGTAGAGCCGAGAGCTTTGAAGTGTATGTTTTTTTTTGGTATAAACTAGGTGTGAAAGGCTACAAATTATGGATTTTTGATCTAAGGAAGGTTATTGTTTCAAAAGATGTGACTTTTGATGAGACTTCCATGATCCATCGAGCTACTAGCTCGACATCTACTGTTGAGAAACCATCTGAGACAAGTAAGAAGACATCTCAAGTTGAGGTGGAGTTGATGACATCATCTACCATTACACCCATTTCTTCACCAGTGACTACATCGGGTAGTAGTGATTAGTCTATGTCTGTTATGACTAGTGAACATGTGGATGGTCGAGGAGATATATTGTACCTCCTAGGAGGTATGCTCATGCCGATTGTGTTGCTTATGAACTTACAGTTGTTGAAGATATCAAGTCCATGCTAGAGACTATGTGCTATGATGAGGCTATTACGGTTGCAGACTCGAATAGTTGGATGGTTGTTATGCACAGTGAGATGGAGTTGTTGCACAAGAATGGCATTGGGATCTTGTCCCGGCTCCGAAAGAAAAGAAGCTAGTCAAGTGCAAGTGGGTTTATAAGCTCAAGGAGGCTGTTAATCCAGGTGATAAACCAAGGTACAAAGATCGTTAGTTGCTAAGGGCTATAGTCAAATGTCAGGTATCGACTATACTGATATTTATTCACCTATTGTTAAACATACGTCTATTGGTGCATTGTTGGGATTTGTTGCTTCTAATAATTATGAATTAGAGCAACTAAATGTGACTACAACATTCTTAAATGGTGAGCTTGAGGAGGAGATTATTATGCAACAACCTGAGGGTTTTGTAGTTCGAGGCAAGGAGGATTACGTGTGTAAGTTGAAGAAATCCCTCTACGGTCTCAAGCAATCTCCGAGACAATGGTATAAGAGGTTTGACTCTTTTGTGACCGGTCATGAGCTAAAAAGGTGCACCTATGACAGTTGCGTTTACTACAAAAAGTGTGACGACGGGTCGATGGTCTATTTACTCATATACATGGATGACATGTTTATCGTAGCGAAAGATATGAAGGAGATTCAAGTGATAAAAGACCAGTTGAATGTTGAGTTTGATATAAAGGACTTAGGGATTCCAAGAAAATATTTGGGATGGAAATTGTGTATGATAGAAGTACGAGGACCTTGCATCTTTCTTAAAAGATCTATATAGAGAAAGTCTTACATCGGTTCAATATGCATGATGAAAAACCGGTCACCACACCCCTAGCGGCTCACTTTAAGCTATCATACGCTCAAAGTCCTACTTCAGAGGATGATGTGTCTTACATGGCACGTGTACCGTATTCCAGTGTCGTCGGTTTGTTGATGTATGCTATGATTTGCACGCGTCCAGATTTGGCCTATGCTGTCAGTATGGTTAGTACATATATGACGAATCCATGCAAAGAAAATTGGAAGGTCGTCCAATGAATTTTTCGATATCTTCAAGGTACGCCATCTATAAGTTTATGTTTTGGAAAGAATGATGATGGTGTTTTTTGTTTTGTCGACTCAAATTATGCCAAAGAAATAGATAACCGAAGATCTATTTCTGGATATGTGTTCACTTTGGGTGTTTATGCCATTAGTTGGAAGGCAAAATTACAGTCTATGATTGCACTTTCAACGACCACAGCCGAATACATGGTTGTTACGGAAGGATTGAAAGCGACGATTTGGCTGAAAGATTTGTTTTGTGAACTAGATGAGTCGTGTAATGTCATGACAGTGTTTTGTGACAATCAAAGTGCGATATTTCTGACGAAAGATCAGATGTTCCATGACTAAACAAAGCACATTGATGCGCGTTTCCACTTTGTGCGGGAAGTCATAGCCTGAGGTGATTTCATAGTGAACAAGATTCACACTAATGACAATCCTGCAAATGTGTTCACCAAAATCTTCTGGTGGCCAAGTTTAGTTTGTGTTTAGACTTGGTGGGTCTCTTGAAGTGTAATTGAGTCTGTGGGGCTCGTGGTGGAGGAGGTACTATTTCATTTTTCTCGAGAAGTTTTTATTTTTGTTTTGATATCGTTTAATTTATGTTTGAAGGTTGCTTGAGTTGGAGCATAGTATTGGATGGAGATGTGTTGTTTATGTTTGATTTTGGATGGACTTATGGACCAAGGTGGAGATTTGTTGAATTTGTCTCCAAAGTCAATCAAGATGGAGCTCAAAACAGTGCCTAAAGCGGTTTTGATGCTAGTTCAACCCACTTGCAACTCGCGTTACACACTGTTTGAGTGCAAGAGAGAAAAGAAGCGGGCTACTTTGTGGTGAGTTTAAGCCGCATTCAAGTCGCCATACCCACTACCTCGATTGTCTTTTGAAACTCTGATTAACCGTTTACTACATCTCTGGATATCCGAGTCATCGGCCGATAAAATCTCGTCTACGTTCTTACTCATCGATTCTTTTTCCACTTTCTCTTTTCTTTTTCTACCTCCCTTCTTTAAAATCAATTGTGTTTTTGGTTTAGAAGACATGGATGAAATCCTCAAGAATTGGAGCCTTTTTTTCTATATGCGTGTAGAGTTTTTACCCACAGAATTCGGGCCCAAAAAGCCTCTTCCTCCTGTCCCATCTCCTACACATTAGAATAATAATAAGTCCCAGACTACTCTACCTTTTCCTTTTACCCAGTTCGTTTGGGACGAGGCCCACCATCCAGCCCACTTTTATTAGCTGATCCACAAACCTCCCTTGGCCCAGAGTCTGCACAACGGTTTTTGTGAAAATCTTTCCCACCGCCTTCAATGCCTTTAACTTCCAATGCCTTGAAGATCTCTAACGAATCATTGCTCAATGTTCCTTCTCCCTCCTGGAGGTTGTCTCTGCCATTGATTTTCCGCTTAGAATTTTCCGACAATGATGAGTTTTCCGATGGCGCCATCCCCAGTGAAGAACACCCCTTCCCCAGATACTTATGTGAATATACCATCTCCTTCTCCCTGCCATCCTCACCCCTGAACGAATCAGTAGGATCGAATCCTCATCCTCTTCATACAATTCGTCCAATTTTTCTTCATCTTCCTCCACCTCTCTAACAAACGTACCACTTGCACTATCTCTGTCGACCGTATGCTATTGAGGAGATATGGATTCTTCTTCAGAAATTCTCACGAGCACTTCCTTGGCATTTACTTTAATTACCTCAGTTTCAGATATCTATTTGAAACATTTGGTCACTATGCACACTCTACCTCTCCTTAGATTTGTGGCCAAATTCCAATGGGATTCAGGGATTAAACTTTTCCCCACCTGGAGGCGATAAAGATGAACGTATTCGGGTTCCACACCTTTGCTGGGTCTCATTCAATGCCTAAATGATGACGAAAATGCAAACGTCTAAATTGTGTCACAATAATGGCGCAAGTATACACCACGTATTGTGTTCGTTTCTCAAGTAATATAATGGTAAGGACCAAATATCGTATCCACAGGGATTGGACTTAACTAAGAATCAGAGATTTTCACGAACTTCCGGTGCAAAGTTAAAGATTTATAAATTTTGATTGGTTGGTTTAGAGCGAAATATTAAATATTAAATTTAACAAATGATAAAAAGCGGGTACGGGTGTAAGTTTTCCCCGAGAGTCTTTTTTATAACTTAAATGGTTAACAAGACCGGTCACAATGGAGTCCCACACGATTTCCTCCTCTCGAAGCTACGTCGTATAGGTTGCGATAACGGTATTATTATAAAATTACCACATTAGCTAACTTTCGGTTTACCAATCTCACTAAGTAGATCTCGAAGATATTAGCCCCGTTAGTATGGAGAGATGCGCATATCTCTATGACACACCAACTCGACCAACATTTCGGACCTTAGTTCGATTATGCAAAAATCCATATCTCTATGCGATTATTAAAGATTTTCTCAAACCTTCTTGCATCACCCAAGCCGTATTCGGGTCCGCCCCTCTCGGGATCTAAGACCTAATATTAACACACACAAGTGATCGACTTGTCCGCATTGAGATGAAGATTCAACTTGGATGACCAAACCGAGAAGCTAGCCAAATGCGGTAACACCCAAGTGTTACATTTTAACCTCTCGGGTTGGCTTACACCCGCACCCAAAAGGGGGTTTAGCTACTGGACATAATTAAATACATAATAGAAGAAAAGAAGTGCTGGAAATTAAACTGCATTAAACTGAAAAGCTGTCACTGTGGTCACAGACTTACCACAGTGGCGACGAAATGTAAACTGCAGAATTAAAATCTAATTAACAATACAAGAACAACTAGCTAAGAACTTAAAAATTAAAGACTTGGAGAATCTCAGGGAGCTCCAAGGGAGTATTTTTGTAAAACTTGAGTAGTGAATGATGCCTCTTCAATGTCAACCCAAAGCCCCTTTTTATAGTCAAAAAGGGTGAATAGTGTTTAAAAGGATGAATAGTGACTTTTCTTAAGCATGCTTTATTTTTTGTCTTCATCCTCTTCTATTCCATGCAAGATTTCAGCTTTTGACTCATTTTCAACCTGCAATTCTCTTTCACAAACTGGGAAATAAAATCTGTAGAAAAATTTCCAGCTGGTGCACTGCTGTGGTGACTCGCCACAACGGTCCCAAACGTCCAGAACTTGATTTTTAAACTATTTCATGATTTTTTAGGTACTTTGGACCAAAGAAAGAGAAAAGGCTCAAAAGGGTCTTTTAGGATGATAGAAATAAGAGAAAAAGAAAGGAAAAGAAAGACAAATAACCCTAAGATATGAGGGTTATCACAACCCCAAACTTAAGATATTACTTGTCCTCAAGTAATGAAAAAAAGAAAAGAAAAGAAAGGACACGAAACAAAATGAACGAACCAACTATTTTACACGAAAGTGAGTGACAGATTACCTTTGTAACAATGCGGTGTATGATTCTCCTTTGCTCGTATGATCTTTGGTTTGATCGGTAGGTCTTGTAGGGGTGCGTGTTTGTGGGTTGGATCATTTTTGCTGGTTCCCTTCTTTAATTACCCCAAACTTATTTGTTTTTATGGGAAAGGAATATGGTATGGGTTTTGAATGTATACGGTTTCTTTTTCCCATTTTCTTTCTGGCGAAACACATTTTTTTTCTTTGAATCATTTTTCAAAAGGCCGAATGGAAGTGGATTGGTGGCTTTTCTTTTTGAAAAAAAAATCGACAGTTTTGCGCAATGTTTCCCGAGATTTGATACAACTACAACAACCCCTCCCCCAAACTTTTATATTGTGCAACGTCCTCGTTACATGGGAGAGGGAAAAGGTGGCTAAAAATGGATGCAAAGGTCGTGTGTGGGCCGATGGTATCAAAAGAGGGCCTACGTCCTCTCAAACCAATTAAACCATATGAACAAACAAAAATATACACTTGCACACGATAGACATCAAAATCATCGGGTAATAACATATGTCACATCTAAAAGTAACAAGGTACGATCGCAAAGTAGCAACATATCCCAAAGTTAGACCCGACAGAAGTTAGAACAACAGATATCACAAAAGACAGAATAAGCAACCAAAAGTCATTAAAATAGCCTAAAAATCAAGCGGACGGGGTTGGGTCCCGATGGCGAGGTGCATCCACAGCAGAGGTAGTGCCAATGTCGGCTGGAGAAACAGGTCGATGAGCCGCAGTAGACGAAGTAGCACGAGCTGCGGCAGCGGCGTCCCGCGCATGAATAGCTATGCGGTCCTCACGCTGGGCGGCTTCTAGACAGTCCAGGCGGTAGTCAATGGCCACCAGATGGCACTCCAGTCGAGATAGGGTCTGGAAAAGCGCTTGCTGCCACGGCTCGGTCGTGTCTGTGGCAGCAAATGAAGATGACGCTGCGAACTTGGATTGGGGTGGATTGCTCGGACGTGGTGGTGTGGGCTCCTGCGGTGGCCGAACTGGATCAGCTTGGGTACGGGTTGCTGGCACATCAACACTGCGAAAACGGTTTGCGCGATGCATGCGCTTGATGGTACCCTGATCAATCTGCGAGGAGTGAAAGACAATATTGTCCGTTTTGTCATCCGGAACAAGTTGCTCCCGCATAAGTTTCGTGAGCATGCCCAGACAAATCAAACAGGCACCGGTCCGGTGGATAGACTCCGTGATCATAACTCGAATGACAGGTCCCACATTTACCGGTAAGTCACACAAGATACAATACAACAAGACGCACTTGTCGCGGGACAATGTGTTGTCATGAGTAGTGGCCATAATATTGTGACGCATAAATTGAAACCATAGACTCGCGCAGAAATTTAGGTGAAAGGATTTAATGAGTTTCCGTCGGCACTCCTGAGTCCATCCAAACTGGGGTAAAGTGAGGGTGTCCGCAATCTGCCGTTCATCCTTAGCAGAAAGTCCCTCCGTCATAAAGATGGCAAAGGCACAGACCTCGAGTGTCGTCAAACCAAGAGTTTGATTGATAGTTGGGCTCGAGCAAAGGACCGGGAAACCTCTAACTACTGCTATATCCCCATCAGTCCCACTAAAAGCCAAATAGAATTCCTGCACTAACGTGATATTAACACGATAGGGGAAGGGGATCAAGGCGGTCCACTGGTGAGCCGCGAGATGGGTGCTAACACACTCATACTGCTCAATTAATCCCAAACTAAAGCTACGCTCAACAAGCAAATGTTTGGTAAGAATAGCATTGTACCTCAACTGCTCGGGCAGGAGCTGTGGGATCGGCGCACGCTTACGCTTGCGAGTGAGGATCGAGGACTTCGGCTTGGGAAGAAAAGCAACTTCCGGCACGAAGGAACTAGACTCCGAAACGTCCGCCAAGTCGTCACCAGAGGCGGCCACGGTGGGATCGTCGGAGGAGGGCGAATTGTCGGCCGAAGGAGAGGACTCTTGAGTAGCTATTCCCTTACCCTTGGCCAATGAACTGAGATGTCGACTCTTACGGACGGGAGTTCGGGCCGGGCGCTTGCCCTTACGATGCCGACTGCGGGCTGTGGGGGGAGGCGATTGGGTGGCCGGAGGGTGGTCATTATCGACCCAATCCTCCCCTTCAGTATCTCCCAACTGATTGAGGTCAAAAGAGTGGACCTCCCCTTCAATAGGCTCGTCGATAGTGGGGGAAGGCGGAGAGGGTTGAGTAGTGGTATCGCCACCGGCTGGGATGTGGGGGTTAGGGTTGGGGGTTGATGTGGAGGGGATGAGAAGGTGAAGGAAGGGGCGGGGTGGTACTAGGTGGTCGGAGGTCACTGACAGAACTGGGGCGCGGGGAGCACTGGTGACGACGGGGGTGGGAGTGACAATAGGCGGCTGACGGGTGAGAACGAGGTGGGATTCTACCATCGTAATGTTGTAAGATGGTGGTGGCACAGCAGGGAGTGTCGTCGGTGGTGCCCTAGGTAGTGTGGGAACGGTCGTTTCCCAAGGGGCTGTCGCCGGAGACGCGACAGCGGGGGAAGGTAAGGGATGGTCGCGATGGTGGGTGTGGGGGATGGAGGAGCGATAGAGGTCGTGGTGGTTAGAGCAGGGGATGGTGATAGAGTTGGTGAAGCAGTAGGGCTGGTGTGGGAGGTTGTGGTTGATGGCGGTTTCCGGCGACGGGCGGCGATCTGAGCCCTAGTACGTCGCCGGTAAGGAGGTACGCGGGAAAACGGTCCGGCGGTGGGTTGTTTCGGTCTAGCCATTGAAGGAGATGAGGGGTTGATGGCTTTAGAAAAAAAATGGCGGAGGAGAGGATGATGATGGAAGGAAGGTGATGGGATGTGTAATAGATAGGTGGGTAGAGTGGTTATGGGAAATAGGAGAACATAAAAAAAATAAAGAGAGGAAAGGTATGGTTCGGCTGACAGGGTTCAAAATAGTGAAAAATCAACTTTTTCAATTAGAAAAGTAGTTAAAGTCAATACCCAAACTGGATATTTTGAAAAATGGACCTTTTCACTACTTTTGAGAATTTAATGTCAATTATTCCCTGGATCAAATGTGGGGTTCCTCCAATATGTCCAACTTCCTTCTTTACCCAACAGATCATGAGCCTGACTGATGTTTTGAATTTTGCTCTCCTAGCAGCTCTGTTACCACAGCGGTGACTACCTTGCCACACCTCCAGATATAAAATCTACAAAATGATAAACAAAAATGAATTAAAATCTACTATGTACAATAGTTATTTCTAACCCCTAACTATGCTGAATGAGACGATCCAACGGGGTTTGGCACTCCTTTGGGAAGGTAGTGCTTGACCCGGTGTCCGTTTACACGAAAAAGACTACCATCTTGGGGATTGACTAAGTCAAGAGTACCATATGGGCTCACTTTTTCAATTGTGAAGGGTCCGGACCACCTAGACTTAGGTTTGCTCGGAAACAATTTCAAACGTGAGTTAAATAGCAACACTTGTTGCCCTTCCGAAAACACTCGTTGGTTGATTCTACGGTCATGCCATGTTTTTGTTTTTTCCTTGTACAATTTAGCATTTTCATAAGCATGATGACGTAATTCATCCAACTCAACAAGTTGGAGTTTCCGTTTGTTTCCCGCGGCATCTTCAGTCATATTTAATTCCTTAGTGGCCCAAAATGCTTTGTACTCTAACTCAAGTGGAAGATGGCAAGCTTTTCCAAACACGATACGAAACGGAGACATATCCAATGGGGTTTGAAGGCTGTGGGATATGCCCACAATGCATCATCCAATTTGAGTGACCAATCTTTACGATGGGGCTTGACGACTTTTTCTAAAATTGTTTTTATTTCACGATTTGAAAGTTCGGCGAGCCCATTCGTTTGAGGGTGATAGGCTGTAGCCACTCGATGTTGGATGTTGTACTTGCCAAGAACAGCGCTCAACATTTTATTTATGAAATGAGTTCCCTCGTCACTGATTAAAGCGCGAGGTGTTCCAAAACGGGTAAAAATGTTTTTGTGCAAAAAATTAATTACTGTCTTGGCATCATTGTGGGGACATGCAATTGCCTCTACCCATTTCGATACGTAATCAACTGCAACCAGAATATATTGATTGCTAAAGGACATCGAAAATGGTCCCATAAAATCGATTCCCCAAACATCAAAATTTTCTACTTCCAAAATATTGTTAAGGGGCATTTCATTTCGCTGAGACACATTTCCCGTCCTTTGACAACGATCACATCTTTTAACAAATTCAAATGAATCTTTAAAGATCGTTGGCTAGAAAAA
Source organism: Arctium minus (assembly GCA_954870635.1). Taxonomy (NCBI): domain Eukaryota; kingdom Viridiplantae; phylum Streptophyta; class Magnoliopsida; order Asterales; family Asteraceae; genus Arctium; species Arctium minus. The sequence goes on from OX941084.1 coordinate 35,934,699, forward strand.
ACCACTTTGCATAATCTTAGCGGCCGTTCGTTGGCCCCCAAAGAGACCACCGTACGGTGATGCATGACATTCTTGCAAAATGCTTTGCATTTCAGATTCAGGGACACAACGTCTCAACACTTGATCTGCCCCCATTTTAAAAAGGAGGGGATCATCCCACAAATAATGCTTACAATCATGAAGAAACTTTTTGAATTGTTGTACGGTGAGGTTATACGGACGTAACCCACTAGCCAAGTAGTTGGCTATGTCCGCATACCACGGGTATGTTTCTCCCTGAATTTGTTGGATTGCCAGGATTTGATCGTCGGGAAAAATTTCTTTTATGTCATGGTTTCCTCCACTTGAAATGACTCCTTCCAACCTGGAAAGATGATCCGCAACTTGATTTTCGACCCCCTTACGATCAATTATCTCAAGGTCAAATTCTTGTAGGAGCAGAACCCAACGTATAAGCCGAGGCTTAGCATCGGCCTTGTTGATGAGATACTTGATCGCGGAGTGATCGGTATGAACAATCACCTTGGTGCCAATGAGATAGGATCGAAATCGGTGAAAAGCGAACACTACGGCAAGCAACTCTTTTTCGGTGGTGGTATAATTAATTTGAGCATCATTTAAAGTTTTGCTTGCGTAATAAATTGGATGGAAAATTTTTCCGCGCTTTTGACCGAGTACGGCTCCCACGGCTTAGTCACTTGCATCGCACATGACTTCAAAGGGTAATGTCCAGTCTGGAGCTATAACAATAGGGGCCGAAATAAGTGTGGATCTGATTTTTTCAAAAGTTGTTTTACATTCGGCATCAAAGTTAAAACTTTGGTCATTATGCAACAAGTTACACAAAGGTTTTGCAATTTTGGAAAAATCTTTAATAAACCTTCGGTAAAACCCGGCGTGACCCAGGAAGCTTCTAATGCCCTTGACCGAAGATGGTTCGGGAAATTGCATTATAACTTCAAGTTTTGCCTTGTCAACCTCTAAACCTCGTGGAGAAACCAAATGTCCCAAAACTATGCCTTCTTGGACCATAAAATGACACTTTTCCCAATTTAAAATCATGCTCCTCACATCGTTCCAAACTTTTTTGCAAATTATTAAGGCAATTATCAAATGAGGTTCCAATCACAGAAAAATCATCCATGAAAACTTCCATGGTGTCTTCAATCATATCCGAAAAGATAGACATCATACACCGTTGGAAAGTTGTGGGCGCATTGCATAAGCCAAAGGGCATTCTTCTAAAAGCGAATGCACCGTAAGGACAAGTGAAAGTGGTTTTCTCTTGATCCTCGGGTGCAATGTGGATTTGGTTATACCCCGAGTACCCGTCTAGGAAGCAAAAAAATTCCTTTCCCTCTAACCTATCGAGCATTTGGTCTATGAATGGTAATGGAAAATGATCTTTCTTGGTTGCTAAGTTCAATTGCCTATAGTCCATACAAATACGCCAACCAGTCACGGTCCTTGTTGGGATGAGCTCATTTTTGTCATTGGTGATCACTGTGGTGCCACCTTTTTTTGGAACACACTGGACCGGGCTCACCCAACTACTACTAGATATCGGATATATTATACCCGCGTCTAACCATTTTAAGATCTCTTTCTTTACAACCTCCTTCATAATGGGATTAAGTCGTCTTTGCAGTTGCACCTTGCCACTACTATTTTCCTCCAAAATGATCTTATGTTGGCAAATTGACGGACTTATCCCCCTTATGTCGGCTATGGTCCACCCAAGTGCTTTCTTGTGCTTCCCAAAAAGTTCTAGCAACTTCTCCTCTTTCTCACAAGTCAACTTAGATGAAATGATGACGGGTAACTTCTCATCCTTCAAAAGATATGCATACTTAAGGTGACTAGGTAAGGGTTTAAGCTCCAATTCAGGGGGTTGCACAATGGAGGGGATCTGTGTGATTTTATCCTTAAAGTCCAACTGCTCGAAAGCTGCTAAGTCCTCAAGAAAGTTACTGTCGAAATCCAGGTCAAGGTCAGTCACCACAGTGGTGAGATGGTCACCACAGGTGTCCAGATTCCAGCTCAAGTCTTCACTAATGGCCAAACAATCCTCAGATTCTTCATGATACTTAAGGGACTTAAAAACATTGAACGTCACCTGTTGGTCGTTAACTCTCATAGTGAGTTCACCCTTTTGAACATCGATTAAGGTTCTTCCCGTGGCTAAAAAGGGACGTCCCAAAATGATCGGGACGTTCTTATCGGCTTCGTAATCTAAGATCAAAAAGTCAGCTGGGAATATGAACTCGTCAACCTTAACCAAAATATCCTCAATCTTACCCCTAGGGTATGCTAGGGACCTATCTGCTAGTTGCAACGTGACGGTGGTTGGCCGAACCTCTCCTATCCCTAGTTTGTTAAAAATGGATAATGGCATGAGGTTAATGCTTGCCCCTAACTCACATAATGCGTGTCCGACCTCTTGTCCTCCTATGGAACACGGGATAGTGAAACTACCCGGATCTTTAAGTTTAGGCGGGATTTTGCAAGTGAGAAGCTCACTACACTCCTTAGTTAATGCTACAGTCTCATATTCACTCAATCGTTTTTTTCTTACTTAAGATGTCTTTAAGAAATTTAACATAATTTGGCATTTGCTCGAGAGCCTCTACCAAAGGTATGTTAATGTGAAGTTGTTTAAAAACATCCAAGAACTTTTTAAACTGAACGTCCACATTTTTCTGTTTCATCCTACCAGGAAAAGGAAGGTCTCTAAGGTCAGGTTCTGTATGCTTTTGAGCTGCAATCTTCTTCTCTCGCCTTGTGGTGACAGTGTCACCACTGTGGCGAGCAGTGACCTGTGGGATTTCAGGAGGTGCATGTGCTTCTGGGGTGCTATTCTCGACTACAACTTGGGTAGGTTGAGCTGGTGGGGTCTCTGAAGTTGAAGGAAACAACTCGGGGAAATTTTGTTTGTCAAACTTGTGAGTTATTTCTCCTTCTTCTTGTGTGATTGGTATGTCTACTAGGTCTTTGTTGCTTCTAAGCGTAACGGCCTTCACATGCTCTTTGGGTAGGATCTTAGGAGTCTCCGTGTCACTAGGTAACGTGCCTTGTTGTCGACCCCTTAACTCGGATGCAATTTGCCCGAGTTGGGTTTCAAATCCCCTCATGGTGGCGTTGGTTTGATTAAAAAAACCATTGGTCTGATTGTGAAGCTTTTTAACAGAGATTCCAAAGAACCAAGGTCCATGGAGCTCTGTTGCCTAGGTGCTTGAGAATGTGAACTGTGGTTACTGTTGTGAGATTGTGGTGACTGCCCACTGTTGTGTGGCGACTGCCCACTGTGAGTGAATCCCGGAGGAATTTGAGATCGGTTCTGTCCAGGACTTACCCCGAAGGGTTGTAGTCCCTGATTTCCTGACCAAGAAAATTTTGGGTGGTTCCGTCAATTCGCATTGTAAGTCTGAGAATAGGGACTATTCCTAGAGTGATTTCCAACATAGTTAACTGAGACAGGATTACCCGGACAATTCTCATAAGAATGATTTTCATCACAAAATGCACAAGTTTCGTTTGATAAATTAGTGTTCATTGCGTGCACTTGGTTCTTCTCTCCTACGTTCAAATTATTTTTTACCAAGTTTGTTAAAGCGAGTATTTGAGCATTTAAAGCGGTGATGGCAACCACTTCACGAGCTCCCGATGCAGTTTTTGGAGGAAGTGCACGGGGGTTTGACCACTCAGTATTATTGTTGGCAACCTTCTCTAGGATGTCATACCCTTCATTATAAGTTTTGGCAGTAAACGCACCACCAGCTGTCACATCAAGGACAATTTTAGCAGCGTTGGAAAGTCCATTATAAAATGTTTCCAACTGGATGCAATGGGGGATTCCGTGATGAGGGCATTTCCTAAGAAGTTCTTTAAACCTCTCCCACGCATCTAACACTGCCTCATCTTCTCCTTGTTGAAACAACAAAATTTCATTTCTGAGTTTTACATTCCTTGTCGGAGGAAAATATTTTTTCAGAAATTTTTCCGCAAGTTCTGCCCAAGTAGAAATAGAGTTGGGCGGTTGAGAATTTAGCCAAGCTTTTGCTCTATCTCTTAGTGAAAAAGTAAAGAGCATTAGCCTTAAGGCATCTTGAGGTACTCCTTGAACTTTAAAAGCGTCCGCAATTTCTAAAAATGATTTTAAATGTAAGTGCGGATCTTCCGACGGTAATACCCCAAACTGACCCATTGTTTGGATCATTTGGAACATTAGCGGTTTTAGTTCAAAATTTGCGGCTGCAATGTCGGGTCTAAGAATTCCCGAATTTAATTGAGCAAATTCGGGGGTAGCATAGTCCCTTATTCCACGGTCTTTGTCATCGGCAATCTTTACCGTACTTTCTACATTAGGTGGAGGTGGTGGATTATTAAGTCCTCCTCCAACGTCACCCATGGTGTTCGGTTGTCGATTTCCTCTACCTCTTCTACCTCGTCTACGTCTCCGAACGGTTCTTTCGATTTCGGGATCTAGAGGTAAAAGTTCACCGTGTTGTAGCCGTGGCATACAACACGGAAGAACGAAAAGAAGAACTCGCTACTCGGGCTCGAGTGAAAATCAATATCTTATGATGTAAAATCTTGCCAATCCCCGGCAACGGCGCCAAAAACTTGATGACGAAAATGCACACGTGTAAAATGTGTCACAATAATGGCGCAAGTATACACCACGTATTGTGTTCGTTTCTCAAGTAATATAATGGTAAGGACCAAATATCGTATCCACAGGGATTGGACTTAACTAAGAATCAGAGATCTTCACGAACTTCCGGTGCAAAGTTAAAGATTTATAAAATTTGATTGGTTGGTTTAGAGCGAAATATTAAATATTAAATTTAACAAATGATAAAAAGCGGGTATGGGTGTAAGTTTTCCCCGAGAGTCTTTTTTATAACTTAAATGGTTAACAAGACCGGTCACAATGGAGTCCCACACGATTTCCTTCTCTCGAAGATACGTCGTATAGGTTGCGATAACGGTATTATTATAAAATTACCACATTAGCTAACTTTCGGTTTACCAATCTCACTAAGTAGATCTCGAAGATCTTAGCCCCGTTAGTATGGAGAGATGCGCATATCTCTATGACACACCAACTCGACCAACATTTCGGACCTTAGTTCGATTATGCAAAAATCCATATCTCTATGCGATTATTAAAGATTTTCTCAAACCTTCTTGCATCACCCAAGCCGTATTCGGGTCCGCCCCTCTCGGGATCTAAGACCTAATATTAACACACACAAGTGATCGACTTGTCCGCATTGAGATGAAGATTCAACTTGGATGACCAAACCGAGAAGCTAGCCAAATGCGGTAACACCTAAGTGTTACATTTTAACCTCTCGGGTTGGCTTACACCCGCACCCAAAAGGGGGTTTAGCTATTGGACATAATTAAATACATAGTAGAAGAAAAGAAGTACTGGAAATTAAACTGCATTAAACTGAAAAGTTGTCACTGTGGTCACAGACTTACCACAGTGGCGACGAAATGTAAACTGCAGAATTAAAATCTAATTAACAATACAAGAACAACTAGCTAAGAACTTAAAAATTAAAGACTTGGAGAATCTCAGGAGCTCCAAGGGAGTATTTTTGTAAAACTTGAGTAGTGAATGATGCCTCTTCAATGTCAACCCAAAGCCCCTTTTTATAGTCAAAAAGGGTTAATAGTGTTTAAAAGGATGAATAGTGACTTTTCTTAAGCATGCTTTCTTTTTTGTCTTCATCCTCTTCTATTCCATGCAAGATTTCAGCTTTTGACTCATTTTCAACCTGCAATTCTCTTTCACAAACTGGGAAATAAAATCTGCAGAAAAATTTCCAGCTGTTGCACTGCTGTGGTGACTCGCCACAACGGTCCCAAACGTCCAAAACTTGATTTTTAAACTATTTCATGACTTTTTGGGTACTTTGGACCAAAGAAATAGAAAAGGCTCAAAAGGGTCTTTTAGGATGATAGAAATAAGAGAAAAAGTAAGGAAAAGAAAGACAAATAACCCTAAGATATGAGGGTTATCACTAACCATATTATCCTTTCATCGAATTAAAATTTTGTGGTCTATGGCTTGGTGATAGAGAACCACTTATTTAGACCAAGAGATCTGGGATCTATATCCAAACGAAAGTTATCAGGGCATTTGATTAAAATCCACCGACCTCCGAGGTATTTGGATTTGAAGTCATCAACCCTTCCATAACACACAATTCTACCGGAATTACAAGAACCTGGATTGATCTAACCTTTGTAACGTGATGAGTTTTTAGGTATCGAACGATTTCCTGGTTGTTCTTTGACTCCACTTCTACTCTATGTTTCTTAATGTAAGAAGTATGTTGCAGACATGCATTAATCGAATCTGGATAGACCATTCACCATACCTGTTACACCGTTATCCAAGTCGCATAGGATCTATGCCTCTTCCCCTGCTCATCTACTTGTTTTAATTCGGTTGCTGATGGAACTTCTTCCTTCCTTCTCCGCTCATCATATTGTTTTATTTTGAATTTTTCTAAACTCACAAAGAGTTTAAAACCTCCATTCTAGATATTGTTCATTTTCCTCTTAAGATCCTTTGCATATTGAACTCGGATGAATCTGACAAATCCAAATCTCTTACCATCCTTGTATTTCCTCGCCAAGTACACGTCCACCACTGCACCGTGTTTGCTAACATAAACCACAAATCTTTCTCTGTCTATTCCTTCAGAAAGTTCGTGAAGTAGAATGTCGTGGCCAGTCTCTCCAATCTATCGTTCCTACCTTTCCACTTCTCTCTCTCTCTCTCTCTCACTATCTCTCTCTCGTTTGCTCTCATTCTTTTTCTATGAATGAGTGTATTTTTGGAAGCAAGATTCTGCCTAGCTCATCGACATCGATGCATGTTAATAATTTTTTCCCCAACACTCTTTAGCATACGATCAGTGTTTTGTTTACCCATTAAAAGTTATAAATAGTAATAAAAATATTATTTTATTATTAGATATATGTATTTGATGAAAAAAACACGTCGCAAACGGTAACAACAAATGCGAAATAAACCTTCGTTGGACAAAACTTTCCCGACTTATATGAACCTTTGAGGATGCAAAAAAATAGAGTATACTAAATGCAATGATAATCAACCCTCAAATCAGAAATATGCAATAAACAAGCACACACGGAACACACAAATTTTAGATTGGAAACCTCTCAAGCGAGAGTAAAACCACGGGATCCTTAGGCCGCTTAAAGTCCACTACCACCAATAAACAATACAAAATTCTGCTCTAGATAAAACTAGAGGAACACAACAATCATCATACTCTTGGAACAAATCATGAAGAAGTATGAAATCAAACCAAAAGGAATAGATGAAGAAATAGCACCCAGAAACTACAATCTGTCGAACAACAAAAGGGAGACTTCCGAACCTCCAAAACTGATCCCCGCCATTCAGAACGTAGATAAAGATGTCGTGAAGCTACTGTCCGAAAATCACGACAAACCAAAGGTTCAAACTCTGGGAATAGACGAAACGGCGCAGCTGCGCTTGCCCAAAAAGTGCAGTCGAACTTTTCTCTCTTTTCTCTCACATTTGTATTTTGTGGACTCACTCTTCTTTGTTGCAAAACCCTATGATCCAAGACTATATATAGCTTGTATCAGGTCGCTATTGTTGGGCTATTTTAACTGTTCTTCATGGTTAGAAATAATTAAATATAAAACCCACCAATTTTTAGAGTTAAGTTGTAGTGTGCGGTTAGAATTGATAAAGTTTTTAAGTGTGAGTTTTATAGTTATCTATACTATATTATAAAGCACGGATAAAAAACTTTTAAGTGCAACCTTTTAAGCACAAAATATAACTAATTTATGCATGAAATTTAAAAAACTCTTAATTACAATCCACAATGCATAATGTACAAATGGTAAATGCTTACTATTCTTATGCATAAATTTTTTACTTTATCAGTCAAGATTTATCAATAAAAAAGATGATTTATGTTTCCAAACTCTGTCAGACTTACCTTAAGTTCAACCAAATTCAAATTTCAAATAAGGACCCGATTCGAGATTCAAATCACCTAAAACCCTAAAACCTATCATCCCCATCTCTCACGCTCTCCTTGAAACGGCGATCACAATACAATCTCGATTCAAAATTTTCTCTTTGCAAAAGGACGATTACTTCACAGTTTAGGTGGTTATGGATTTCTCCAAAATCTGTAAGTTCACAACCTCGATTCCTAGCTTTTGTTTAACTAAAGTTCCTTTGTTTGATTTTTGTGTTTGATTTTTAATATCTGCCTAAATCCATGGAGATGGTAACTCCTAAGGTCCAGTTGTTTCTTCTTTGTTCTCCTCCAAGCATGGGCTTAAATATACGATTCCTCCTGTTACTCGATTCTTCAGCAAATCAGTTCAGCTTCGATCGCCGATCATCATCCACGGTTCTAGGGTTCTGTTTCGATCGCCGATCACCATACAAGGTTCTAGGGTTCTGCTCAAGTATTCAATTTCACAATCGGTTCTGAGGTAAATGAACTTGATTTTTTCTTTATGGTCTTCAATTGGTTTCTCCTTCACAATCGGTTTAGAGTAAATTACATACTTCGTTCTAAATTTTGGGCTTTAATAGTTGTGTATTTGTTACATTTGCTTCTCCTTCACAATCGGTTCTGAGGTAACAGAACTTGGTTTTTTTTCTTATGGTCTTCAGTCGGTTTCTCCTTCACAATCTAGATGTTGGGCTTTAATTGTTGTGTATTTGTTACTATGCTTAAGCAATTGTACACACATATATTTCTCTCAATCGCCTGCAACTGGGTTCTTCTGTTTTCTGTTTTTCTCTCAAGGTTTTTCATCAATAAGTTTTGCATCGGTTCTTCTTCTCTCAGGTACGTTTCTATTTCTATAACCTAAATTGATTTTCCATCTTCTATGGCTTCTCTTTCCATCTTCTATGGTCTTTAATTGCTTGATTTTTTTGAATTTGTTGCATAAATCGATTTGTTGTTGTTCTTTATCTTAGTTTCTTTGCTGGATTTTTACATGTTTCATTCCTGTTGCTAATAGATTTTCCATCTTCTATGGTTTCTCTTTCCATCTTCTATGGTCTTCAATTGCTTGATTTTTTTGAGTTTGTTGCATAAATTTGTTTATTGTTGTTCTTTATCTTAGTTTCTTTGTTGGGTTTAGAGTAAATTAGATATTTTGTTCCTGTTGCTTTGCTTTTGTTGTTTCAATAATGATACCGAAAGATTTATCAAGTGAGAATAATGATTAATTTGGAAGTACCAATCTCAATACAATCTCTAGGTCTGAAACATCGAGATCACAATTCAATTAACCAGAGTGATTGTGAAAAAAGTGTTCAATCTGCACCTTGGACTTGAAGATCATGGCACTTACAGATTTATGCACCTGTATACGAAAACTTTTAATCAAGATGAATGTATTCTCTTCCATTCTTTGCATATTAAGTAGTTCAAAACATATGTGAAAATCATCATACACAACATGTAATCTGTTTCTATTTCTGAACTTCGTTGGCAAAAATTGATGGGGTCTACAATATGTTTACATGACATTCCTTTTTGTTTTGCATTGTTTTTGTTTTGATATTTGGTCGCATTTTTCCCTGTATTTTCTAAAAATACACAATCCCTTGAAGTTGAAAATATTCGACTGCTTGCATTCTCCAATATACGAAAACACTCCTTTTTATCTTTTAACAAGCTTGTTGTTCTCATTACAAGCCAAGTTGTGATCGACTGTTAACAATATTTTGGTAGGTTGGTGAGCTAAATGGTGCAGGATGAAGAAGTCAGAAGAGAAAAAAAAAAGCAATTGTTTTTTTCTTTTGACTTTTTAGATCCAATGGTTAAAGGTCATTTATGGAACAAGCTTGCTTTATGTTTGTACCAATGTATTGAAATTTTCTCATAGAATCTTGGCATTATTAGCAAACGATAGGCTATTGAGATTTTTTTTTTTTTTTTGTAATTTTGTATAGTATATGTTGTTGCACCCTTGTGTTCTTATCATTTTTTTTCTTTAATTATTATTAAGAAGAAGAGTGATTTGGGAGGTTTAGCCCCTGGACCAACACAATATATGAATGATTCATGGTTGGTTAAGTTTATTGATGCAAGACGAGTCATGGTTGGTTTACATTAAATCGATAGGTTACGTTTAGTTTAAGCATATACAGGTTCAATTTTAATAGCCTTTTTACTCATTTTGATTATAAAACTTTTAATTTTTTTATCGATATTAAAATAGGTTGTACACCAATTTTAGAATCATTTGGCCTTTACACCAATTTTACATAAGAGGTTGTGAATTATTCCTTGATTTTTGTTCCATAGCGTAATAAGATATTTCCATGAATATTTATTTATTCCTTGATGAATTTCTTTTCGTTCCCTTTTATGCTATGTTGCTTTCTCATGCTACACTTATTCGAATTTTGCTTTCCGTTGAATTGTACTATGGGTTCGATTTTGCACTGTGGTTTCAAATATGGTTTCTAAGCGTGAAATCTAATATGAGTTGTTGTTTGCAGTGATATAATAGTTTCAAGATTTAACCATTCGTGCACCCGTAGATTCTCCTAATACAAATGGCATCGATCCAGGTTTTAATTAGATAGTCCTTTTCGATTGGTTGAAATTTCTGATATTCGTGTTTAAAATGTTTGCGAATATGAAATGTTCTTTTTGCATATTCTTGTAAAAATGTAAAAATTCAGGATGTTTTCATCGTGTCTGCAGAAGACTGTGTAGCAGTCAAGAGTGGATGACTTTACTGGTACAAGAAATAAATGATTTATTGACGATTTATTGTTCAATATATGAAGTTCTTTCCTTTGCTATTACAATTGTTAAAGTTCCTAGATTGTAATCGGTTGTCATGCTTATTTTTACTTAAGTTTTGCATCCCTCCGCATTGTGTGGGTTCACTGCTAGTACTATATAAATTAGGGGTCAAATCATGTGAGAACCAAAGAAAGATTGAGAACCGTGAGAACGGATCTAAGTCGTGATTTGGTTTTGATCTTATGGTTTTAATTAAAAGTTGTTTCACCACATGAAAGGGGTATATTCATCATTTTGGTAACTGAAATTCACCATATGAAAACACATACTATTTCACCTCATGAAATAAAAACAAAATTTTCATAAATATGGTATTTCATATATATGTTATTTCACCATATAAAACCAAACACTATGTTATTTCACCACATGAAACAAAACACTTTATGTTATTTCACCACATGAAACCGAACATGGTTTTCTTCTGTATTTCACCCCATGAAACTAAAAACAAAAAAAAAACAAAATTATGTTTCGCCAGCCACTATCGTCGTCGGTAACCATCCCCTCAACAACCAGTGACCTCCTCCATTCAAACACGCACGATTCTACCATTTGAAGCCACCACCGTCTCCATTCGGCCGTCCTCTACATCACAACTGTTAGACGCCACCGGCGACTCGACCACCGTGGTCACAAGCAACCACCACCTCCTTCCTCATATTACCCGGCCACATCTCTCGTCTCTGCCTACCATCGCATCCACCAACGATTGATATCCGCTCAACTGTAGTTGCTCACCATTCGACGACCAACGATCTAGCCACCAATAACCATCCATCGAACATCTCCTCGCTCTCGGTCGTGAACCTCCCAAACCATCATCTCCCAACCGCCACCGATAATTAACCCTGTCCATAGTAGACAACTCTCCTCCTTCTCTCCATCGAGAATCTGCAACCAACCAACACCATCGCATCCTTAGAAATCGATGTGAAAACGAATCAGAAACAAGTTGAAAATCGATTTGAAATCGAATCATAAATCGATTTTAGAAACGATTTCAACAAGATCTCCTCGCTCGATTCAAATAAAAAATTGAATAAAAAATCAAACCAAAAAACCACAGCTACTCTTACGACTACTTCCCAATAATCGAATCTCAAATCCAACCCTCCACAACCCAATACACGAACAACAGGTTGTCAAGAAGGAGATATTCGTCATCAAACATCGAATAAGTCATGAAATCGACAGACTCCCAGATGAAGACGACCCCAATCTGTTAAACCCTAGTGCCGTCGTCGGAATGGTGGAGGAGCTAGGGTGAGAACCTCTAGTTGTAGTAAAGAAGAGGTTTGGTCAGATAATTTTTTATACCCAAAATGCCCTTTTACTTCTAATTTATTTCAAAATTGTCATTACCTTTAATGACCATAGATTAAAATCAATTAATGATTTAGATCGGCTTTCACGGTTCTTAACTTATTTTTGGTTCTCATTTGATTATCGTGCATATAAATTATTAGTATCATGGTCGGAGTTGGTCTAACAGACATTTTTCTATTATCAAAATTTTACTACCTCCTCCGTATTCAAGGTTTATACTAATTTCCTTTTTCCCAAACATATTACTGGTATCTTTTATGTGACTTTTAACAAATATATCCTTGATTTATAAATTTTGTTGAGCTTACTAATTTTTGGAAATCAAGACATGTAATCATTTAAGTTTATTGTTAAAAAAAATTAACAGGTTAATTTATAGTTCTTGAACCTAAAAATCAATTAATTTACTACTGAGGGAGGGGGCATTTAGATAATGGAATGGTTTTGAGGGAATTGGTTTCCTAAAAGAATAAGGATTTGGATTTGGAATGATTTGAAATCTTTGGTGCGTTTGATTTGTAGGATTTAGAACGGAATTGAATTTCATTCTCTATAAATAATTTATAAAAACAAATTATAGAAATGACAAAAATAATTTAATTATCTTTTTATTAATTAGTTCTTACAAAACAAATATTTTTAACATATTTTAAAACATTATTACATACAAATCCTACGAAATCCGGTGAAATACCAACCACTCCCTTTGGATTTCAAAATCCCATGTTTGTAGGAGTTCAATGAAATCCCGAGATTCCAATTCATTTTATTCAAACTAAACATGGAATAGGAATGGAATTCGATTCCAAATCCATTCAAATCCAATCTAATACCGTAAACCAAACGAGCCCTGAATTTATGTTCGGTTTAGGTTTTGATTCAAAAGAATGACGAGTCAATTTAGTATCATACTAAAGCTTCATAATTTAAATTTTGTTAACCTACCATGAATACCCCTCAAGTCTCAATATTAGTAAATGACACTTTTCGTCCATGTGGTATGTCGATTTTTGGTTTCTCGCCACTTGATTTCATTTATTATAAGTTTTTCCTTGAATGATGTCTGTTGTTACTGAATTGCTCAAGCTACTAACACCGTCCATATCCTGTCCTTTTGGTGATGTCATGTGTCCTTCATATGCGGGTATGTTTGTTATTTTACTCTTGATTTAATTTTGTAATTATGTATCGTTCTCTTTTCTTTTCTTCACATGGGCGGTGCCACTCGTCTATCTTCTTCCCTTATGTAAACCTCATCCATCTTGTTACTTTCTCTTGCCATATTAATGCCTTCCTCTAATGCTCTCTATATTCCCTAGTAGTTTACTTTGTTGCTTAGCTTCTATCTCTTCCTCTTTGTCGTGGTTATAGTCTCTGTTTTTGCTTTCATTCTTTGTCCTGGATTTGAACATTGTTGTTACTTGTGCCAACGCCATTGACATTTTGTGATCGGTTGCTGGTGGTGGTTGTTATTGTGTAAAGCCCCGTTGCCCAGGTTGCTAGATTGTCACCCTTGAGAAAACCCCCTCCAAAGTACATTATATTGCATCACAAGATCAATCAAAGGTACATTTGACCCTACATTGGTTTTTGTCGGCGTCATAGCATACACTGAGTGGTTTGATCAGTTTGTTTGATTTTAGTTAGGAGGTGTACATGGGTTGAGTAGGACGTATGAGGTCATTTAAACAACTCAACCCATGTACTTCACTTAAAAAATTATCAGACACCAATTGGACAATGTTAATGGGAGGGACTAATTTAGTCGTAACCAAATGCATTGATCAAGAACAAATTTATAATAAATGAAGACGATGAACTAGAACAAAAAACATCAACATCCGACCGACAAAAACTGTAATTTACTCAAAATAACAATAACAACACTACTAATTAAACAAATGTGTACGATGAGGCCACCAAGCTATACAAAAAGTGTCAAAAAGACCTTTTAAGTTTTAACTGTGCAAACATCGAAGGTGGCCACCAAGTTTTAAAGACGTGCCATTAATACCAAATCCAAATAATATTTTGTCGGAAAAAGATAAATAACTATTGGGAAATTGGCACATCCGCACAAATGGCCAAAGTATATGGCCCGTTGCACCTCCTAGCCATTTCTCCCCATTTTTTTTCGTTTTTGGCCCTAGGTTTGCAATGGCGTCATAAAAAGACAAAAAAAACTACGGGTTGCGGTTGGTCCGCAATTAAGGCTATAAACGAACCGAACGTTCAGCGAACCGTTCGTGAACTATTCGGCGGGAAGTTCGTTTATGTTCGTTTATTGAATATATGAACGAACATGAACACATTTTTTTGTTCATTTAGTTAAATGAACGAACATGAACAATGGTCGCGTTCGTTCGTTTACGTTCGTGAACGTTCGTTCATTTATGTTCATTAATGTTCGTTCATTTATTTTCGTTTACGTTCGTTTATATTTGTTTATATATATAAATATATTTATATATATTATGACATTAATGTGTCAAAACATTAATTAAATTAATTTTTTAAAATTCCTTTTTTATACCTTCTAAGTTTATCCATTTTTTTTTAATTTTGTAATGTTATTTTTTACGAACGAAATGATGAGTAACGGTGGCTGTTTTTTATTCATTTGTGTTCGTTTATGTTCGTATATGTTCATTTATGTTCGTTCGTTTATGTTCATTTATATTCGTTCGTTTACGTTCGTTTAGCTCTTAATGAACAAACATAAACGAACACAAACAAACATATTTTCTTAACGAACGAACATGAACACAAAAAAATTCGTTCGTTTACCATTCGTGTTCATTTGTTCGGTTAAGTTAAACGAACGAACACGAACAGGCCTCCGTTCGTGTTCGTTCGGTTCGTTTACAGCCCTATCCGCAATGGATTAGGTGACCCACCTCCGCAATCCGCATTCTAAGCCACATGTCAAATGCAGATGAAACCCTAGCACCTTTTCAGCAGGTCCGCAATTGTGGACCTACACCTCCGCAATTGCGAACCTATGGCTAAAACTGCAAAACCCGAGGAAAAATGGCTAGGAGGTACAAAGTGCAACGTTAGGGATACTTAAACTATTTCTGTCAATTTCCCATAACTATTACACCCTTTAATTTAATTTACAATTTTCTAAATGAAAAATAAAATAAAGTCAAAGTTATTCTTTACAAATCATTAGAACTTAATTACATATTTAAAACGTGATAATACATGAAACGTTTATAATACATCCCTAAACAACCTCGCCCCACCACCGAGTAACCCATTACCCACAACACCACTTTCCCTGCCACTCTTGTATATGGTTTGGGTTAATCGAATTAAAAACATTTGAACCACCTAATCAAATATTTGTGGTTTGAAAAATCTCAAACTCAACCCAAAACAAAATTACAACCTAATCCAACCCAAAATGTACGGATTAGGTTGGATTAGATTGATCGGGTTGAAATTTTGGTATGTCATTTTACGATCTAACTAAGTAATTATGTTTAAACGAAATACAATCTAAATGAGAACATACAAATAAGATTAATAATTATATAAGAGATATTAAAAGACATTTACATGATAATTTCTATTTGTGATAAACTATTTTAATTATTTTAAGAATTCTAGACAAGGTTTTTGATTCAATGGGTTTTCTATAAAACCTTTCTTCAAAATTGAGAAACTGAGGAGGTGTTTGGTTAATGGATTTTGAAGGAATTTGAAAGAATTGAAACGGATAATTATTTGACCAAATTCCAATTCCATTGTTTGGTTTACATATTGATCATTGTGAAATCCTTTGAATTCCATTGAATTTCACAAATCAAGGAATTCATCATTCCTTAGCTAAAGTGAAAGAATTGAATTTCATCTAATTCATATTAACCAAACACATGATCAAACTCATCAAATTTCTTCGATTGATTCCAATTCCATCAAATTTCATTCTGCGAACTAAACGCCCCATAAGACAGAGTGTGTCAAATTTTCTAAATTTAAAAACTCTCCAAATTGATCGAGACCAAAGTATTTTTTTTATATATACACTACTAAACAAACAGCCTTTTTCGGCGGAAGTTTTCGGCGGAATATTCCGCCGCAAAATTTTCGGCGGATTTCCGACGGTTTTCCGACGGAAGTCACCATGGTCAAACTTCGTTGACTTTCGCTGGAAATCCGCCGGAAATCCGCCGAAAATTATTTTTTAAATTATTTTTTAAACAAAATAAAATTTTCGGCGGATTTTATTTTATTAATTTAATTAATTAATTTCCGCCGAAAACGCTAAAATTTTTAAATATTTATTTATTTCTTAGAAAAATTTAAAAAAAAAATAAAAAAAAATTTGATTCCGCCGAAAATCCGCCGAAAACGCTAAATTTTTTAAATATTTATTTATTTCTTAGAAAAATTTTAAAAAAATAATAAAAAATTTTGATTCCGCCGAAAACGCTAAATTTTTTAAATATTTATTTATTTCTTAGAAAAATTTTAAAAAAAATAAAAAAAATTTTGATTCCGTCGAAAACGCTAAAAATTTTAAATATTTATTTATTTCTTAGAAAAATTTTAAAAAAATAATAAAAAAATTTTTGATTCCGCCGAAAAAGCTAAAATTTTTAAATATTTATTTATTTCTTAGAAAAATTTTAAAAAAATAATAAAAAAAATTTTGATTCCGCCGAAAACGTTATAATTTTTAAATATTTATTTATTTCTTAGAAAAATTTTAAAAATAATAAAAAAAATTTGATTCCGTCGAAAATCCGCCGAAAAGACTAAAAATTTTAAATATTTATTTATTTCTTAGAAAACTTTAAAAAAAAATTTTGATTCCGCCGAAAACACTAAAAAAATTAAATATTTTTTTTTCTTAGAGAACTTAAAAAACTAATAAAAAAATTTTGATTCCGCCGAAACACTAAGAAATTAAATATTTATTTTTTCTTAGAAAACGTTAAAAAAATATAAAAAAATTGATTCCGCCGAAAACACTAAAAAATTAAATATTTATTTATTTCGTAGAAAACTTTAAAAAAATAATAAAAAAAATTTGATTCCGCCGAAAATACTAAGAAAATTAAATATTATTTTTTCTTAGAGAACTTTTAAAAAAATAATAAAAAATTTTGATTCCGCCGAAAACACTAAAAAATTAAATATTTATTTTTTTCTTAGAGAACTTAAAAAAAATAATAGTTAGTATTTAGTGGATCCCGTTGGCCTTTAATGGATCTGATTGGGCTTTTAACGGATCTAGTTGGTGTTTAATTGATTCGTTTGGGCTTTAACGTACCCAGTGGGGCTTTAATGGGTATAATTGAGCTTTAATGGATCCGGTTGGGCTCTAACAGTTCTAGTTAGGCTTTAACATATCCAGTTGAGCTTTAATGGATATAGTTGGTCTTTAACGTACCTAGTTGGCCTTTAACGTACCGATTGGGCTTTAACAGATCTAGTTGGGCTTTAACGGATCCAGTTGGTCTTTAATGTACCCATTTAGGATTTGACGTACCCAATTGGGCTATACCGTATCCAGTTAGTATTTAAAGGATCTATTTAGTCTTTAATGGATTTAGTCAGGCTTTAACAGATCTAGTTAGGCTTTAACGTACATAGTTGGGCTTTAACGTACCTATTTGGGCTTTAACAGATGCAGTTGAGCTTTAATGGATCCAGTTGGTCTTTAACGTACCCACATGGGCTTTAACGTACCTAGTTGGGCTTCAATGGATCCAGTTGAGTTTTAGCATACCCAGTTGGTCTTTAATGGATACGGTTGGGCTTTAATTGATCTAATTGGGCTTTAACGTACCTAGTTGGGCTTTAACGAATCCATTGGACTTTAATGGATCCGGTTGGCCTTTAACGTACACAGTGGGGCTTTAATGGGTAGAGTTGAGCTTTAATGGATACAGTTGGACTTTAATGGATATATTGAACTTTAACTAATTATATTGGGGTTTAAAATGTTTTATTGTGCCTCAATGGATTTATCAGGCTTTAAAGGCTTATATTGGGCTTTAATGGATATATTGAACTTTAACTAATTATATTGGGGTTTAAAATGTTTTATTGTGCCTCAATGGATTTATCAGACTTTAAAGGGTTCTATTGGGCTTTAAAGGGTTTCATTGGGCCTTAATGGATCTATCGGCGTTTAAGGGGTTTTATTGGGCCTTAAAGAGTTTCATTAGGCCTTAATGGATCTATCAGGGTTTAAAGGGTTTCATTGGGCCTTGAGAGATTCTATCGCGCTTTAAAAGGTTATATTGGGCTTTAAAGGGTTTCATTTGGCCTTAAGGAATCTATCGGGTTTTAAGGGATTCTATCGGGCTTTAAAGGGTTCTATTGGGCTTTAGAGGGTTTCATTGGGTCATAATGGATCTATAAAGGTTTAAGGGGTTTCATTGGGTCATAATGAACCATTAAAGCCCTTGGAGGCCCAATAGTGCTTTAAAGGGTTAGTTTGGCTTGAATGAATATATATAGCTTTAAAGGGTTCTATTGGGCATTAAAGGGTTTCACTGGGCATTAATAGATCTATTGGGCTTTAAAGGGTTTTATTGAGCCTTAATAGATCTATCGGGTTTCAAAGGGTTTCATTGGACCTTAATGGATCTATCGAGTTTTAAAGGGTTTCATTGGGTTTTAATGGATTTATCGGGGTTTAAAGGGTTAGTTCGGCCTGAATGGATCTATCGGAATTTAAAGGGTTCTATTGGGCCTTAAATGGATCTATCGGGCTTTAAAGGGTTTCCTCGGGCGTTAATGGATCTATCGACCGACATCAACCCGAAACCTGACCAACACGAACCCGAAACAACCCGAAATCTGAATTCGGGTCTTGATTTCCAAATCCGAAATCCGGTCGGGTTTTTGGTTTTGCTACCCGAACGGCCAAACCCGCCCGATGCACACCCTATAAAAGACCCAATTAAAATATTGGAACTTGAAAACTTTAAAATTTTAACTGGTTTAAAATTTTAAAATACTTCAAATTAAATCTAGAATTTCAAAATTTAAGTTGTGAAAATTTTCAACCTTTTGAATTTTAGAGTTTGAAAATTTTCCAAAAAACTTAATCCCATTCTCCCCCCACTCCCCGCCCTTTAATCCTCCCACCCCCTCCATTTCAAAACCCTAGTTATGCCACCCCATTTCTCTCCCCCTCGCTTCTCACGGACCACAACCAGACATCTCCCGTCGTTCTCCTCCTCTTCCATGCATCCACACTAGCACCGCCGCCTTCCTCCAGCGACATCACCACCGTCGCCTTCCTCCAGCGGTGAACGGATCGAGCCGAGTCAAGTAGCATGTTATTCGAACTTGGCTCGAAAAATTAATATCAGGCTTGAGCTCGACTCCATCTCGATTTACTTTTTCAAAGTCGAGCTTGAGCTTGATTTTTTTTCAATGTTTGAGTTCGATCTCGATGCTCGTTTATAAGCTTGAACTCGAGATTGATTAACTCGTTTATTTTCTCAAGCTCGATGACTTTATATTTTGATTTTATAATTTGTAAACATATAAAATATGTTGGGTCAAAAAAGGTATGCTCGAATATCTCGACTTGGCTCAACTCGTAAAGTTTAATCGAGCTTTCGAATGAATCGAGTTTAACACTGGTCTTATGGAGCTCGACTAGTTAAGTTAAGCGAGCTTTATTTTGTGTTCGAGATCGACTTGATCTCGAGAATTATTAAGCTCGAGCTTGAGTAGTTTGTTTCAAGCTAGACTAGTTTACATTCCTAATATTGTATGTTGATGGTTTTTTTATTCGTTCTTGGAACGTGAGTCATCCTTCAATTCAGAAGCCAACCATGGCAATGCCAAAATGTTATTTGATTAACATAGATATCCTATTTTTGTGGTTGCAGATTGATGAGGCGTGCAAAGCTAAGAATGGAGCTCATAACGAAAGAGAAGACCCGAAACACCACTTACCAAGAACGTAAACTTGGGATCATAGAGGAAGCTAACGAATTCACCATTCTATTGAATTGGTTGCTTAGTCTGTACCGCCAGACTACATTGAATTTAGTTTACAGATTTGAGATGATATTGTATTAAAGACAATAGTGTTTTGTAATGGTTTTTGCATAGGAATTACCAATGTTTTTTAACAGGTTTTTATACAGATTTTATGTATTTTTAATTATTTTTTTTAAAATTAAAATATCAATTACCGACGGATAATCCGTCAGTATGGTTAAATAACATAATTTAATATTTAAAATAATTTAATTTAAATAAATTTACCGACAGCTTAGTCGTCGTTAATCCGTCGGTAATACTGACCGTCGGTAATCCGATGGATCTTACCGTTTACCGACGGATTGGGCCGTCGGAAATTTCTGTTTTTTTTGTAGTGTAAATAATTTTCAGCGGAATATTCTGCCGAAAATCCGCCAAAACATTTTCACCAAAATATGTTTCTTTAAATTAATTAAGAATAAATATTAAAAAGTTTCGGCGGAATTTTGGCGGACTATTCCGTCGAAAATATTAAATTTTTTTATTTAATTAATTAAGAATAAATAAAAAAAATAAATATTAAAATTTTCGGCGGAATTATCCGTCGAAAATGTTTAATTTTTTTATTTAATTAATCGACTTATTTAAAAATTAAAAAAAATTCGGAAAAGTTTCCGGCGGAAAAATCCGCCGAAAACACAAATTCCGCCAAAAAACATTTTTTGCGGCGCCCCTGATTCCGTCCGGCCAAATCCGCCGAAACAGTGATTTTCCGGCGGATTTTCGGCGGATTTTGGGCGTCGAAAATGCCGTTTTTTTTGTAGTGATATATATTTCCACCTATAACAACCCTTGAAATTTAACGGAGAGATAAATAATATTTTATTAAATAATTTATATATTTTAATAATATAATAATTTTATAATATTAAAAAAATATGTTTGAAATGCTCTACCAAATTAAATAATTAACTGTTACGAAACCGGCTGGAACCTTCGATTTGTGTGATTATTTAATTGTTTAGGGGGCCTTTATGTAATAAAAAATTTACAAATGAAGACACGAGTGGACTGAGTTTCTAAAGTTAAGCACTCAACTCCAAAATATGAAACCATTTATTACACCAATTGTCTTCGACCTCTCCTATCCTCCCCCTGTTACTAACTGACAAATCTCCGGCCATCTGATCTCTCTCTCTTCACCCTTATACAAACAAATTCTTCTTTCATAACACCAACATCATCGAGATTAATTTCCAACACATAAATTAACATGAAAACCAAGTTCTTCCTTTGTATGCGACCGCCGGTCATCGAAACCGACGACGGAGACTACGTAAAACTACCACCTAGTCAAACAGTCCGATCATCGTATTCCAAGGTCACCGCTAAGACATCCGGCCGCCGTTTACATCACCAGAAAAGGGTTGCTCCTGAGAAATTCACACGTCAACCGTCAATCAAGTCCAACAGTAACCGTTTTCCCGGCAACATATCTTCGGAAGGTAAGTCGGAAAACCCTCTTCAGAAAGACTGTCAGAAATCTACCAGTCCAGTGTCGGAAACGAATATTTCGGTACCGTTTTCCGGCGAGAAATCAGTTTCTTTAAAGAAACTGAATTTGAATATCTCAAATAGTAAAGTCAGCGGTGGTCCTGAATCATCAAACTCAGGGGTGTATTTGATGGTCACTAGTCTATTTTTCACAATATTTTTGGGAAAGATCCTTGGGATTCTGTGCACATTGATATTGCTTTACTCTCTTTTTCCTCGCCGGAAAAGGGATGTGAATTATAATGACGATCGTGGATCGATGAACATGGTGGGTAAGTCGCCGGAGAAAGGGTCGCCGGAGGAGTACAAGAAGAGAGTGATAATGGAGGGATTGCTAGAAAGGAAGAGCCACAATAGGGAAAGCATTAAATTTTTGAGTTGATGGCTTTGATGCATATCAACTTTCACTACTTGTTGGTGATAGTTATTTATAAAACACTTTTTGTTGTTAACATGTAGTAAATCATTACAAATTTATTTTTGACTATCAGTTAAGAATCCAAGAATTTATGACTTTAATTGAAGATATTTTTTGATAACTAATTTCAAATCTTTACAAAATTGTTAGAATTTTTTTTAATATTACCGTTTAGATATTTATACTGGGAAATCAAATATATTGACATCTGATACCATGATATTTAGATACACAGGCATTTTTTTTTAACGGCAAGTTAACACACACACGTTCCCGGGGTATCCGGCTCCCACTTAAGGCTGCCACCCAACTAATCCCCGTTGATCACGACCCAACCCAATTAAGGGTACCACTATGTGACAGACCCATGATCATGGATGTCACAGGATGCTCACCACGGGGTTCGAACCTGGGTAGTCAGGGATACCATCCACTGACTCCCCTAGGATGTTACCTTACCACTGGGCTACGACATTTAGATACACAGGCATGAAAACAAAGAAATCATTTTAGAAAAGTTAAAAGTGTAATTGGGCGATGTTTTTGGGAAAATGTAAAATTGATTATAAAAATAAGTGTTTAATAAATATTTATATTATAACAACCAAAATAAATAGTCTTGAATAACCAAAAAGAATTACAATCTTAAATTCTTAATCTATTATTCATAAAGAAAAGCACAGACAAATAACATGTTATAAAAAGGATAAACCAATATCCTTTCCAATTTTGAAAATGATTTATCTTAACATTTTTTTAAAACATAAACTATTAAACTTTTCCATTTTCAAATGAGTAAAACTTTTCCGGTCTTTGAACAATTTTTTAAATAAATAAACCATCAACTTTTACATATTCGTTGCATACATTATTTTAACTTAAAAAATGTACTTGTAACAGGCTAGAAATGCTTTTAAAGTATATAAAAGAAAAGAAAAAAAAAACTTAAATCAGTTTTATTGTTTCCAAACACTACGCCAAAGAAAACCCTTTGCACCAAACTCCATCGCCACCTCATCATCGTCGTTGGCCCTGCCATAGATCGATTTCCTTTTTTTGATTTGTTCTTTTTTGTTTTTTTTTATACTCTATCTTTTGTGATTTATCTATATACACACCATTAAATCACTACTAGAAAAATGAGCAAATCCCACGAAATATTACCGACAGTCGAAATCCGTCGGTAATTACAGGTGGATTACCACTGATCCAGATATTACCGACGGATTAAAGATGGATCCGTCGGTAATACCATCATCGACAACGTTTAATTCGATAGAGGTTACTGACGGATCCGAGTTTCACCGACGGATTACCGGCGAATTTTTCCGTCGGTGATAGTCATTTGTTTTGTAGTGAATTGGTGGAAATAGGGGCAAAAAGAGGGGAAATCAATGGCGGGGGCAACTATGGGGATGGGAAGTGATGGAGAGAGGACGACGATGGGGAGGTGAGGGGGAGTGACTAGGGATGGTAACGGGGCGGGTTTGGGGCGGGGATCCCCTTACCCGGCCCCGACCCCGGTTTTGTGGAGAGGTACCCGGCCCCGGCCCCGGTACCCGACGGGTGCGGGGATTAAACACCCGGCCCCAGTCAAATCCCCGGTCAATACCCGGTCTCATTTTGCCTTTTTTTTAAACCTTTTTTTAGGTATTTTGGACTGTTTTTGGGGTTGATTTTGGGCCATTTTACTACAACTAATAAGTTGAAAAAATGCATAAACATTAAACAATGTCATCAAATTTCAATGTCTTCATCGTATGCAACTGTTTGATCAAATCCTTGCGGTTCTCCGTCCTTTTTATCTAAATTTAAAAATAATACAAGTTAGAAAAATAGTACATATACCACGTATCATATAACAATTAATATAATTATTACCTAATTTCAATTTTGGGAAAACTTTAGTAATTAGTATATTAATATTAATATATATATATATATATATATATATTTTAAAAATAAAAATTATATTATTATTACCGGGTACCGGGTGGGTCGGGGGGTGGTCTACCCGGCCCCTGCCCCGCCCCTGGTTTGTGTGTACCAGGTATCCCCGGCCCCGTTTTTCCGGGTATTCCCCGGCCCCGTCCGGGTTGGGTGAACCGGGTTCCCCAACGGGTCGGGTCAGATTCCCTTGCCTAGGAATGACGTTAGGGGTTTAAAAGATGTAGGTTTGAAAACGATAAAACTGATTTAATTCTTTTAATTACTAATTAAAAACCTTCCTAACCAGTTATATCTTTCCTGTATTAAAAGGATATGCAATTTTTAAAAGTTAAATGACTTATTTATTCAAGTAAAAACAATTACACGAGGGGAACCAATTAAACAAAATTGCGATCAGAATGAATGGTAGTTCGTTGGGCCTGTGTTTTGCAACAAGAATTTAATTATTCAAAATTACAAAGTTGAATACTTTATTTATTAAGAAAAAAATTCAAAAACATAATAATTCAAAATGTAAAAACTTATCGGGATTTTCTGAGCTTTTCACTAAAAAAAGACTATAATTCATGTTGCAATCCTTCTCACCAGTCCTACAACTTCCTATAATAAACCAGAGTTCTCATGTGCTTTCTCTTAACAACATTTTGAATTCCTCTTCATTTGAGAAATACTAAAAATATGAGAAATAAATAAATAATCTTAGCCATTTATATGGTCAACATTTACGGCTTTGACCGTGAAGCACCGGATAATTCCTTGTGTGGTTTGTAGAAGATAGAGGGGTAGTTTCGTAAAATACGCGAGATGAGATCATATACGAACCTGTATGATTCACATATGAATTATATGTTCATATATGAACCAGTGTAATTCACATATGAACTGTTTTAACTGATTCATATATGAACCTTTGTAATTCATATATGAACTATACGTTCATATATGAATCAGTTAATTAGTTCATATATGAATCACAAATGTTCATATATGAATCCGTTAATTAGTTCAACTGATTCACATATGAACCTACAGTTAATTGGTTCATATATGAATCATAAATGTTCATATATGAATCAGTTAAAAGAGTTCATATGTGAATTACACTGGTGAATCATATAGGTTCACATATGAATTCGTCTCGTGTATTTGTAAAAATTACGAAACTGTCCTTCTATTTTTGGAATAGCCGTAACTTTTGACCGGTCAAAGCCGTAATTGTTGACCAGTCAAAGACATAATATTTGACCAGTCAAAGCCGATATTGACCGAATGAAAAGCTAGAATTACTTCTCTATTTCTCATATATTTAGCATTTCTCAAATGAACCACTCCTTATATATATATATTATATAAATATATATATAGGGGTTAAATCATGTGAGAACCTGTCAGGATCGAAATTCGAAACAAGAATTAAACTTAAACACTCAGAAACTATGTTAAAGAAGTTTGCGGAATAACACTTTAACAGTAAATCAATGGAACAGTATATGAGATCAAATCACAAGTTATATTGAATTAACTTAATGATTACAACCACAACCTCAATTTGTTGAACAGGTTCAACAGACGTTCAATACTTCTCTAAAGAAAGGATTACTAACAATCTTGAGGCTAATTCTCTCTAGAACAAAAAACGTATTCTCTTTTTCTATATTCTGTATATCTATGATCTAAGACTTCTATTCTATATATACAAAACAGATTACAAGATAATTACAAAAATAATATTGATCTTCAGCATCCAGTCCATAATTATCTTCAACATTATCTTCAGCTCCTAGTCTTTCGCTTTAAGCAATCAATCCATCTTTATCTTCATAAGCATCATTAATCTTCAGCAGCATCAATAGCAGTACTAACCAAGCTTGCAATATTAACTCTTCAAACAGTACTAACTACTAGCAGTAGTAATACCTCTAGCAGTAGTAATTTTCAAGTAGCAGTACTAAAGTCTTCAGCAGTAGTAATCTTCAATGCTTAGCAGCACTATCCAGACTTAGCTCATTTCAGACCCAACAATCTCCCCATAACTTAACTTTTCAATTCAAGAAGTTAAGTTCTTCAAAATATGGTCTTCATGATGCTTTCAAAATAACTGCTCAAATTCCTAGATCAGGATTCAAACCTAAACTTTGATTGATGGTTCTTCTGATCACTATTCTTGCCATTTCTGAACCTTTAGGGCAGACCAACTTTGCTTTCAGCATCCTCTCCAGCTTTACTTTGCTGTGGTCATACACCTTATCAACCAAGTAGTATTCATGGAAGCTTTTGTCAATTGTAATGACATAGACTCCAGATCTTTCAAAGAGCATCTAGTTATCAATACTTTTGAATCCATTCTTATGATACACATCTTTGATAAGATACTTCACTCTATCAGGGTCAAACATCATGCATAAATACTCCATGGCCATCTTTATTAGACTCATCCCAGCTCCTTTCAACACTTCACCATATAAGCTCAACCCAACTTTGTACATTCATTCTAGATCAGCTCTGGTACAACTTCTGATTATCTTTCCCCAAGTTGAATATACTTCATACTTGTCACCCATTCTCTTTATTCTGAAGTATTATGTCCTTTTATCCAATAGAGTATCCCAATGAATGATTTCAGAAGCATTCACTGAGATAGGATCAACTTTCAGAGGTTCTTCATCAGTCACTGTCATGTACAAATCAAACTGCTCAGGTTGTCTTGGTTGTTCTTGACTCTTCTCTTGATTTTCAACCTACTCATCTTGTTTCTGCTGCTCTACATGAGGTGCAACAGTAGGTTTTGATGATTTGGCTTCCATGCTTTCACTTTCCTTCTCTTTCTCAACTTCCTCAATCCTTGGCCTTTTTGCCTGTTTCTTTGAAGCAATAGACTTCATTCTCTTGACAACTCTGATCTTCTGGGCTAGAGTTTCTTCTTTCTTTACTTCTGCCTTTTCTTTTGTAGGAGTGCCTTCTTCACTGTCAGGGAAAGGTTGCTGAATGTTCAGATCATGTCTTTCTTTCATCTTTCTTTCAAACTCAACCCTCTAACTGAAGTCTCCTTGAAGCTTGGCCATCTCCTTCTTGTATAATTCCTCTATTCTGCCAAAAGCTATGTTGGTAAACATCCCTTCTGGAACTCCAATGGATCCTTTCAGGAAGTTTATCATTTTTCTTCTTTCTTGAGTGGCTAGGAAGGTCTGTGAAGGCTGTCTTTTCTTTGAAGTTTTCATAGTAACCTTCTTTGCAGCCAGTTTCAAGCTCTTCTGATATTCTTCATTGAGCCCTTTTGCCAAATCTAAGGCAAGCTTTCTGTCTTTGGCAATTTGAATCTCATTCTCCTTTTCAATCTCTTCTTGCATATTCTTTGCCAATTCTTCATCCATATCTATCTGTTTCTTCTTCTTTGTAGGTTTCACCAGCTCAACCATCTTCTCTTTGCCTTTCTTCTTGACCTCTGACATACTGGCCTCTTTCTTTTTCTTCTCTATTTCTCCTTATTTGATCACTACTCCCTTAGCCTTTTGAGTGGCTTTAGGAGTGTCATGCTTTGCCTTAACCAGAGTTTCTGCAATCTCTATCTCTTCTCTGGACATTTCAGTTTCTACTGTTGATTTATCTGTTTCTATTGCTGGTTCAGTTACTACTTCTTTTTCATTTGTTACTTCTGCTTCCATAGTTTCTGCTGCTTTTTCAGTTTCTGCTGTTTTAACTGTTTCCTTCTCCCCCTTCTTTTCAGATTCACCATCAAACTCCCCCTCAACTTGAAATTCCATAGCCTCTGAACTCTCCCCCTTTTTGGAAGCATCATGTACACTTCCCCTTTTCTTCAAGACATACTGCTTTCGCTTCTTTTTGTGCACCAAGTTTAGTATCATCTTCTTTAGTTTGGCTATCTGCTCCTGTTGAGAGATTATCACCTTTTGCATTGCCTTTATCTCTGAACCCTGTTTGAGTACATCCAGGTTGACATTGCCAATTGTTTTCATCAATTCATCATAGTTATATCTGTCCTCACCTCCTTTAGGTGTGTTGACCACCCTTGAAGGATCCTTGGATCTTTTAGTAGAGGCCTTTTGCCTAGAAGAAGCACCTACTACCCCCTTGGTTTCTTGGCACCTGGGACCCTTAGATGATTGCTCATCTAAACTTGCCGTGGGGAAGGTCTTAGGTATGTTCACACTGTCCTAATCCACACCTTGTGCAGAATCAGTAGTGTGAGCCTTACTGCCCACATGCTCTTCCTTCTCCTTAGAGAGCACCTTCATGGGGTTGGGACACACCCCTGTGGTTTCCCTTTGGATATTCTCTAATGGAGAATGCTCCATCAGAGGGCTTGCAGGCTTTTGGGGTGAAGATACAGGAAGGGAAGGAACCTTCTGTACCTTTTTCCTTACATATGTTTTAGTGATGGGGGAAATTGGCTTCACAATAGGGATCTGAGGAGGATCATTTGAAATGAATGGTGTGGGTAGGTCATCAGTGCGTTGGTCAGATGTGGGCTTTGACCCTGATGCCTCACCATGGGAATGAGACACAACCATCATTGTAGAGAACAATGGTGTGTCTTTTCCAGAAAAGTCCTTACTAGGCCTTTTCATGTTGGAAAACACCTTCCCTTTGGAAGGTTTAGGTACATACACCTCTTGAAAAGAGTGTAGATCCGTCAATTATTTGTTTAGTACTTCTTGTACAAACCTTGGATACATATAAAATATTTTAGTTTTGGTTTTTGTATCCAAGTTTGACAGTAAATCATTTAAAATCATTTGTGAGAAATTAAACTTTCTGGAGGTAGCTAAGCAGACAAGAGCATAAGCTATGGTACTGCTAAACTCACTCCATCCAGTTGTTTTGCGAGAAATACAATGCTAAAGAGTATGAACAAAGAATCTCCACTGAGGTGAAAATTTGCTCTTGAAGAACTTGTAAACCTCAGTGGGACCTTCATACCCCATTCGACCAATTTCGAGAAATAGGTCTTCCTTTGGGAGAGAAGATATACCTGAGGCATCATCTAGACGTAGATGAGTGCGAATACAGGCTTCTGTGATTATGATCGGTTTATCACAGACTCTGGATTGGATGACCTGATTGCCATTAACAGTCTGAATGGATGCATTGGTCCAGAACTGTCGCATGTGTTCCACATAGATGGTGGGATTGACTGTGAGTGCATAGACAATGTGGGATGCTTTCAGGAAATCCACAATTTCTTCAAAACCCTCAGCTTGTTTGGGTTTCTGCAGCATTGCGAGTTCATTGTGATCGTCCACAAATTCCAGTCCTGCCATCGTTCTTGGGTTCTAATCAACACTAGGGTTTACGTACTGGGAAGCAAGAATTCGAGAGAGAGAGAGAGAGAGAGAGAGAGAGAGAAAGAACACTCGCAGGAAATTCAAAGAGCCGTTTGGATTTTGGCGGTCAGAGAGGGTATTTATAGGTGGAGGGTTTCAGTTAGAAGCAGTACTAAGTACCCTAGCAGTATTAACAAGCCCACAGTACTAACCCATATAAGCAGTAGTAACACATACCAGCAGCATTAACACAGACTAGCAATATTAACACATACCAGCAGCATTAACACAGACTAGCAGTATTAACACATACCAGCAGTATTAACACTGTCTGGCAGTAGAAATAAGGTAAGCAGTAGTAACTTTGCACTGGCAGTATAAACCACCAAGCAGTATTAACCATACTTAACCATATTTGAACTGTCAGCAGGATTAATAGTGAGAGCAGTATTAACTTAACTAGAAGTACTAAGTTTCTAATCAGCAAGGTAATCTGAAACACTTAAACACACATAGTTAGCAGCACCATGCACAATACAATATGAGAAAGTAAGCATGAAGGAATCTATACAGAAATGGTACATAAATAAAAGCAAAAGAGGCTTATTAAGAGTTTATCATGCCTACACTTGTGACCAAGAATGTGAATCTGCCCACATCAAAAGCTTTGGTGAATAGATCAGTAAATTGGTTACTTGTGTGTACTTTCAAAACCTGAATTAACTTCTTTTCATTGCAGTCTCTAATAAAATGGTACCTGATTTCTATATGCTTGGTTTTAGAGTGCTTGACTGGATTATTAACAATGCTTATAGCACTGTTGTTATCAATGAATATAGGAGTGTGAAGAAAAGTAACACCATAGTCCAACATTTGATTCTGAATCCATAACACTTGTGAGCAACAGCTTGTAGCAGCTATATACTTTGCTTCTGTTGTAGAGGTGGACACTGCGATTTGCTTTTTACACTGCCATGAAACTAGTCTTGCACCCAAAAACTAACATCCTCCTGAGGTAGACTTTCTGTCCAAGTTTGCACCACCCAAATCACTATCAGAATATGCAAGTAGGTCAAATGGTGAGTCATAAGGATACCAAAGACCCAACCTAGGTTGTCCTTTGAGATATCTGAATATCCTTTTGACTGCTTGAAAGTGTGACTGCTTAGGCTTCACTTGAAATCTTGCACACACACATACAGTAAACATAATGTCTGGTCCTGAAGCTGTGAGATACATGAGGGAGCCTATCATGGATCTATAATGATGAACATCCACATCCTCCCCCTCAAGATCTGCAGTGATCTGTTTGTATGTTTCCATAGGTGTGCTTGCAGGCTTTGCTTCTGAAAAACCAAACTTTGTAAGTATATCCTACACATACTTGGATTGGCTTATGAAAATGCCATCTTTCTTCTGTTTAACCTGTAGCCCAAGGAAGAATGTAAGTTCACCCATAGATCTCATCTTGAATCTTTTGTGCATCAACTCTTCAAACTCCTTACACATTTGATCTTTTGTGGATCCAAAGATGATGTCATCCACATAGATTTATACAAGCAGTATGTCCTTCTTCTTCCTTTTGATGAACAGAGTCTTGTCAATGATACCCCTTTCAAAACCATTTTCCAATAGATATGTAGACAGAGTATCATACCATGCTCTTGGTGCTTAATGTAGCCCATAGAGTGTCTTCTTTAATTTGTATACTTTGTCAGGAAAGGTAGGATTCTCAAACCCTGGAGGCTGACAAACATACACTTCCTCATCAATTGTCCCATATAGAAATGCACTCTTAACATCCATCTGAAATACTCTGAACTACATGAAAGAAGCATAGGCTAGAAACAGCCTAATTGCTTCAATTCTGGCTACTGGTGCAAATACTTCTTCATAATCTATCCCCTCTTCTTGTGTATACCCTTGTGCCACAAGCCTGGCCTTATTATTTATCACTATACCTCTCTCATCTTTCTTATTCCTGAAAACCCATTTAGTGCCAATTGCCCTTTGTCCTTGTGGAAGGTCAACCAGATCCCACACATCTTGCAGCACAAACTGCAGCAGCTCCTTTTGCATTGCTTCTATCCATCTTGGATCTTTCATTGCATCATAGGCCTTCTTGGGTTCAATCTGAGATAGAAAACAAGATAACAACCCTGACTGTAAGTCTTTCAGTCCTCCTAACTTACTTTGTTGCCTTGTGATCGTGGGAGAATTGATATCACCAATCACTAACTGAGGAGGATGATTCTTCTGAGTTCTTGTATGATAGACAACCTCCTCATTAATACTTGCATCAAGATTGGAGTCATTCTTTTCAGGAGTGTTTCCCCCAAACACTGAAGAATTTTCATCATCAGTGTCATCTTCTGTCAATATGAGCCTTTCAGGATCTCAGTTTCTTGGACTTGAAGGATGAGTGTTCTCTTTATCACCTTTATCCTCTTCATCACCTTTAGCATCTACATTCTGATCTGGTTCAGAATCCTTTGTTTCTGGATCATCTTTCTTTTCTTGTTGGCAGAATTCAACAGGATCAACTGTAGGTATTGGGAACAACACAAACTCTGGTTTCTATGCTTGTACCTGTTATGAACTGTTATTCCCAGATTCAAGTTCTAATTTCTACAAACAATCAAGATGAGAATTCCAAATCATATGTCATTGATTTAAACAACAAAGAATACAATTTCACAACTTTCTCTCTCTAAACTCTCTCACTAGAATAGTGTTCAATTTGCTCTTCTCTCATAAGCTCTCTCAATCACACTCTTACACACTTACAATGACTTACTTACTCATAGAATTACAAAGGAAACAAGGTATTTATACCCTTGACAATTACAGAGGAAAAACAAAATACAATTACATTGACTTTGACTTTATTAACAAATGACTTTGACTTTGCTTGAGAGTTGACTTTTCCAGCTTTGACTTTCTTGATCTTTTATCTTCAATCTTTATGATCTTGAATCCAACAATTATGTGCTCTAACATTCTCCCCCTTTGGATCAAGATCATTACTAAAAGATTTAGCAATGCGATCTTCTCTAATTAAGCTCGATTGAAGTAACTCCCCCTTTTAACAATCTTTATCTTCTCATGAAATCTCCCCTTTGATACAAACATAATTTCCAAACTCCCCCTTAACACAATGAAATTTCTTCTTTGATAAGCTTTGTCTTCAAAAACATTCATCAAACTTCTAAACGTCTGATCTCTAAGAATATCAACATTCTCCCCCAAGGTTGTGCACAAACCTCTTTCAGAAACAAATCTGACTGCTTCAGCAAATTATCTTCAACAAACTGAAATCTTTGAACTCTTTTCGTCTTTGAACAACAATCTTCCTTTAACAATAAATTCTTGAACATTTTCTCTCAACCTTTAAAATCTGACTCAAAACATTTCTTTAACACTTCTCCCCCTTTTTGATGATTTGAGCATCTGTATCATCAAAACTTT
The DNA here is from genome assembly GCA_954870635.1 of Arctium minus. Taxonomy (NCBI): domain Eukaryota; kingdom Viridiplantae; phylum Streptophyta; class Magnoliopsida; order Asterales; family Asteraceae; genus Arctium; species Arctium minus. Next base: position 35,967,542 of record OX941084.1, read on the forward strand.
CACCAAGAAATGTCTTTGAAATTATTTCTGACCACTGATCTTTCCAACTGAGCCTCTAATTCTTTGCCAATTCGAACAATGTATTCATCCAGATCTTTTCAAATCTAGACAAAATAGGAATGTAACACCTGAATCAACAAATGAATCAGTTAAAATGCCTGTCAGTAACACAAAGTCACTGTGTGTAACGAATACACAATATAAAGGAGCTTTTTGATGTTCACTCCCCCAGGGCTTCCATCCAATCATCGAAATACCACAAAGGAAATTTCTATGAATGTTATGACAATGAAACAAATTCTTTGTGTGTTCGTGCATCTGTTGAAACAATTAATCATAATATGATTGCTTATATAAGGCTCAACATTGTGTAAACCACTGAGACAACAGTAGATAAACACAGACTCAATGTGCATGATTGAAGTGCGAAGGTGGGGCAAACTTCCTTCTTTTTCAATATCCAGATTTTCCAAATGAAAACCAGATAGATTATATGTTGTGTCCCCAGAAAAATATGAAACATTTTCTTTTTAAGAAGAAAATGAGTGGCTGGTGGGGTTTTGTCAAGAGTTGGCATGGGCTAGTTGCCTGTTTCAATAACGTTCACCAAAGAGTTGTGAAACGCTAGTAATGTGGCTGCCCGACTCAGAAAGTAGTTGGTGCAGAGTCTGATATTCTTTTACTCCGATCTCACACCCTCTTTCTTTTAATCATTATGCTCACTTCTAACCAAACTCTCATTTCCATTTTCCCTCAACACATAACCCACACTCATTTCTTTTAGACTCCTCACACTCAATCACTAAGGATTAACTTCCTGGGTAGGAAACACTGGTTAACGTGAATCCATAGAAGTTTAGTTAAGTCCTAGCACAAAGAACCCATGTAATCCTATGAAAGCATAATATTGCTCAATATGGTTTAACTTTAACAGTTAAAGCTCATATACAAATGTCAGATGAATGTAAGCTCATAAAATATAATCATGAATATTTGAGCATTTGAAACATTGAAATATTTTCAAACAAGTATATTGAATGAATGAATATGAATGCAAGAAACTTGTTTGAAAATCTGACATTGTATGAAAATGATCAGAAATGAATGATAAATCAATTAAGGCTTATGGTCAAGAATAATGGATATGTGTCTATACGAAACAAAGATATAGACATTCTTGAATGAAACGCTTCGAAATGAAATGACGCTAAAAAATCTTTGAAATACAAGCGGGGTGTCTTACCATCGAAAAATTGTTTCAATATGAGACATGGTAAGAACAATTTGATCAAAAATTAAACCGATGTGTGTGAATACTTGAAAGTATGTAGAAAAGACAATACGCAAGTATTTATCTTTGGAAACACACGGTTTGTAATCATTTAAGCACAAATAAAATGAAAATATTTAAAATCGCACTTCCAATTCATGAAAACTGTTTAAGAATCGGGAAGTGGTTTGAACATTTCAGAACATGTTTTCTATATCTGAAAGTTGTCCTTCTTTCAGATATATTTGAGATTAAGATAAGAAATTTACCTTTTTGCTAAATCTTAATTCTCAGAAAGTCAGCTGTAGTCATTAAGATATGATCGTGTCAGCTTCTCTCATCCTGCAAAAGTCTCAAAGTCTAGTCAAAGAAAATTTATTGACAAATTTATTCGAAAAGTAAAAAACAAACATAAAAGCAATAAAACTTTTAAAATACGAGTTCTGATCTGAAATAATCAGAAATCATAATCCTTTTACTTCCCCTGAAATTATGCATCTAAAATATGTCAGTTATAAAGCACATGATAGAAATCTACAACTCCTTTTGGAATGTAGTGCGTCATATATATCGGATGCAAAAATTTCAGAAAAAATATGTACTCCCCCTTGAAGGTTGATATCCTCGTTGGATTCTCGGAGTACAATCCTCATATCAGCTCGGGAGTATCTATTCTTTTTTTTTGTATCGTTGAAGTACGAGTCCTAAACTGTTATGTTTAGAAGTTAAACTTTGTTGAAATACGGGTTCTAAGCTGATTTACTTAGAAGCCTTTGTTCTTTTACTCCCCCTTGACTTGTGGTGCCTGCAACATATAATCAGTTTTCGGCTTTGGTACCCACTGGTATTTAGGTCCATGTGTGTTAGTTGCAGTTCGAATGGGAGTAACTGAGTAAGAACCATACCAGTAATGATCACTAGCTTTATGAACAAAATCATAAGTATGACAATAAGAACAATACCTCTTTTTAAATAACCTGATCAGTTGATCTCTCGAATAAGCAAGATCAGGTTTACCTGTCAGCACTTTGTTCTTCTTGGCTGTTGATGCATGTACAAATGATTTGTTACTTTTCTTCTCTTCCTTCTTTCCTTTCTTTTCTACCTTATTCTCATCATTCTTCTCATCTTTAGCTGGTTTTATCTTCCAAACCAGGTTCTCTTCTTGATATCTTCTTCTTCTTCTATATGCACCTGAACCATCTATATTTTGATCATAGAAAATGTTAGTTGTACGAATTTGATCAAAAGATTTAACTGACCTTCTTGTAGAAACAGTTTTCTGATGTGAACTTGAGGCGGTCTTGTTAGAACCAGCTGAACTATTTCTAGGTGTGTGGATTTTTGACTCTGTAGTCGTTTTCTTAGTCACCACCACCTTTGAAACAATCTTTTCAAGCTCTTTTACCTTTGAAGAGTAACTGTCTCTTTCTTTTACAATAAGATCAATCTTTGTCTCAAATTCAGACTTTGTTTGCTGCTCTTTAAGCACACAAGTAGATAGCTCAGATAGCTTTGCAGTTAGCTTCTTTATCTCTGCTTCAAATAAGCTTCTTTCTTCCTCAAAGCCCATTTCAGCATTTGTCCTCTGACCAGATATTTCTTTGAATATCCCAACATTCTTTTGCTCTATTAACTTCTTCTCTTTGGCAAAATTTTCCCTTTCCAGAATGATTACTTTCTCAAAATCAGAGATTTGTTGAGAAAGTTTTAAACATTTCAGCTCAACTGTCTTCTTTTCATCAGCACATTTTCTGGAAAACTCGGAGAACTTCTTAGCAAACTCTTTCTTTTCTTTCTCAAAAACTGATCTGTCTTCAACAATTTGCAATTCTAATTCAAAGATCTTCTTTTCATTAGTACACCCTGTTTGCTGAAACTTGACAATGTGATCTTCTAATTCTGAAATCTTGTACTTTAACTCAATGTTTTCAGCTTCCAAAAACAAGACATTTTCTTCATTAAGCCCAGAAGTCTGTTTCAGCAGATCTTCATTTATCTTCTTTAACACACTGACTTCTTCTCTCAGTAGCTTCCTTTCATCAGAATATCTCTTTGACTTCTTTGTGTAGTAGTCAACTGAGGAAGCAAGATTTTTGTTTTCTAATTTGAGCTTGTGAATCTTCTTTTCATCACCATCAGAAAGATATCCCATCTTGAATACCTGTAAACAAAAAGAACTTGACAAAAATGATCGTTAATCCAAAATATGAAATCTCAAGAAATACAGAAAAACTTGAAATAAAAATTCATAAATTTTGATCACAAACATAACTATGTCCCCCATCACACTTCACTATTAAAGGCCATATTACAGTTTTGAAAATTTCTCAGAAAAAAAAATTCTAAGTAAACCAAGCTTTGCGTGTCAAGTGTGATGCGCAAACCACGCTTTGCGTATCTAGTGTGTTGCGCAAACCACGCTTTGCGTATCTAGAGTGTTGCGCAAACCACGCTTTGCGTATCCAGTTACTTGCGCAAAGCTAACTTGTCGATCTGAACTCCAACTTCAGCTTTTTGCAACCCGTTTAAAATGCAAACCTTATCTTGCATTTCCTGTTGAATACGCAAACCTCGATAACAAACACTTGATGAATTTTCTCGATGAATCTTGCGCAAACCTCGGATGATCTTGCGCAAACCTTGATGAACTTGCGCAAAGTTTGGATCTTGTGCAAACTTCAAAAATCGAACAAATCTTCACCAAAAACCACTCTAGACCTCGAATTACAGTACAAAAAATTGAGAATTTACTCGCCTTAACATCTAGAACACAATTCTAACAACTAATTTCGATCAAATACACATAATGATACAAATTGATTTGAATACAGTGCTTTCGACTCGTGAACTTCAAACTCAACAAAAACCAAAAACAAAGATCGATTACAATACAATTCTTGAAACAAACTATACAGACTCGATCGATTATGCTATACGAACAAAACCTAATCGATTTCAACTTCTAATTCGCACAAAATCTCGGATTTGATTCTGACATCGATGAACACAGAGTCGAACTTTCTGTATTTTCTTGATTTTCGATTTGGATAGGCTCTGATACCAATTGTGATTCCCAGATTCAAGTTCTAATTTCTACAAATAATCAAGATAAGAATTCCAAATCATATGTCATTGATTTAAACAACAAAGAATACAATTTCACAACTTTCTCTCTCTAAACTCTCTCACTAGAATAATGTTCAATTTGCTCTTCTCTCATAAGCTCTCTCAATCACACTCTTACACACTTACAATGACTTACTTACTCATAGAATTACAAAGGAAACAAGGTATTTATACCCTTGACAATTACAGAGGAAAAACAAAATACAATTACATTGACTTTGACTTTATTAACAAATGACTTTGACTTTGCTTGAGAGTTGACTTTTCCAACTTTGACTTCTTGATCTTTTGTCTTCAATCTTTATGATCTTGAATCTAACAATTATGTGCTCTAACATGAACTTGTTCCTGCAATTTGCACATGACTAAAACTCAAAGAATTAGTTAGTGAGTCAATGTCAAACAGCCAATCAGGACCTGTACCAATCTGATTTGGTGTGTTCTCATTGCATTTGACATTGTCACTTTCCTCTATAATTCTGGTAGAACTATTGAATACTCTATATGCCTTACTCTAAGAGGAATATCCAACAAGAAATCCATCCTCAGTTTTGCTTTCAAACTTGCCTAAGTGAGATTTGGTGTTGAGAATTGTGCAAGGACACCCAAAAGGTTTGAAAAATCCAATAAAAGGTTTCTTCTTTTTGAAAAGTTCATAAGGTGTCTTTCCTTGGGATTTGACTACTAGAACTCTGTTTTGGACATAACAAGCAGTATTAACTGCTTCTGCCCAAAAAGTAATGGGTAGCTTTGAATCTGCCAACAGAGATCTAGCAGCCTCAATTAATGTCCTATTTCCCCTCTCAGCAACACCATTCTGTTGAGGAGTTCTAGGATCACTGTATTGTCTCTCAATACCTTTAGTCTCACAAAAGCTGTTTACGTCACTGTTTTTAAACTCAGTTCCATTATCAAATCTGATGACTTTTACTCAGATTTGTTTGGTTTTCAATCCTAAGAACAAAGGATTTGATCAGTCCACTTGTCTCATCCTTAGTCCTCAGAAAATATACCCAAGTGAATCTAAAGAAATCATCAACAATGACTAAGCAGTAGGATTTCTTACCAATACTCATCACATTTGTAGGACCAAAAAGATCCATATGCAATAACTGAAGAGGTGATGAGATTGTGTTTATTTCTTTGGACTTATGAGAAGTTTTGTGCTGCTTACCTTTAAGACATGCAACACAATGATCATCACATGAAAACACTTTTTGAGGCAAACCTCTTACAAGGTTGTTTTTCACAAGTTTGTTCATAGTTTTAAAATTCATCTGACACATCCTTTTGTGCCAAAGAGATGATTCATTTAAAGAAGCTTTTGAAAACAAACAGTTTAGTAATGAATCAGATGAAACACTCTCTAAGTCCAAACAATAAACATTATCCTTTCTAGGAGTTCTAAGTAGTATCATATTTTCATCAACTACCTTGAATCCTGGAGCAAGGATAATACATTCAGTATTAGTAAATAATATACTATGTTTCTTGTCACAAACCTGTGATACACTTAACAGGTTGTATCTCAATTGCTCAACATAGTAAACATCTTCAAATGTCATCTTACCTTTTGAAACCATACCTTTGCCACTTATCTTACCTCCTGCGGGATTGTCACAAAAAGCAACACGTCCTCCATCAAACCTTTTGAAATTTTGAAGGCAGTCCATGTTACCTGTCATGTGCCTAGAGCAACCACTGTCTACATGCCAAATGATATTCCTCCTGAGTTGTTGGTTGCCCTGCACATAAGATAAAACAATTAGTTTCTTGAGGGAACCCAAGCCAAAGTGGTCTTGGGTTGCCCTTTCTCATCAACATACTCACACTCAGTAAGATTGGTCTTGATGAGATGATCAGAATTAGGGATCTCATGGCTGGAATACTTTGTCTTAATTATAGGCTTGGCAGTATTAACACTGGTAGCAGTACTATCCTTGTTAGCAGTACTAACTTGGTTAGCAGTACTAACAAGTTTCTTGACTTTTGGAACCCAAATTTTGACAAGGTTGTTTGCTTTCTTATTCTGTGAGTTACTCCTTGATTTGCTTGGAGTATTTTCTTTTGATTTAGCAAACTTATTCTGAATATGAAATTTTGCAGTACCAGTTTTCATTGGTACTGTTCTCATATTAGCAGCCATGTGATTTCTTGATTGCTTCCTATAACCAACTGAATTTTGTGTTTTTCTTTGAAAAGTAAATCTTTGGTTAATAGGATTGAAATAACAGTGTTTGGCTAGATGATTCAACTTGCCACAAATAAAACAAGGCTTTGGTCTATTGACTTTGCTTAGATCAATTCCTTGTTTTTGAGCCCACTGATTATTTATGTTTCTCTGATTTCCCCTTATTTTATCATGTTGATGGGGCTTTTTCTGTTGACAAGTACAGGGATTTACAACAGTAGTTTGCATATAGTGATCTCTCTGTACCTTCTCCTTCCCTTTCCTGGAGGTCTCAGCTTTCTCACTCTTAACAGTCTCTTCCCCAATTTTAGACTTCTCCACTTTCTCACTCTTGACAAATGGTTTAACCCCCCTTTCATTTGTTAGAATATGGTTTTCTAGGGGAATTACTTTCTGGTCTTCCTTATTGTTATCCTCAGTGTTCTCTTCTTCAGAATCTACCTCAGCCACTACTCTGTCTAATGGATCTATTTCAGTGGCTCCCACAGGTAAGTCCTTCTTCTCTTGTCTTTCTAAGAGGTCTAAGGTGGGTGGAATGTAGTTGTTATTGTAAGGTGGAGGGGTGTTATTGTAGCCTATACCTCTCTTCAGTTTGTCATGAACTTGAGATTTAGGTAAAGAGTCCATTGCTTTAGAAGCATTGGCAAATTTCTCAATGTCTAATATGGCCTTCTCAAATTCAATCCTGACTTTCTCACATTCTTCTCTAGCCTTCTCTATCTTAATCTCTAACTCCTTCTTCTCCCACTTCCAATAGTTTTGATCATATGAATGTTGAAGTTCATTGGCTTGATATGCCTTAATTTGTTCTTCAAAATTCACAATAATCAAACTAGACTCTCTTCTATGTTTCTCCAACCTTTTAAGGTCATCACACATGCTATGATTGTGATCCCTGTACTTTTTAACAGTTTCAAGACATGCTTTAAAGCAAAGGTTAGATTTTACCTCTGTGGGGATTGCTGTGCTTGAAGACTCTGAAACCTCAGCCATCAATATTTGATTCTGGAGTGCCTCATCTGCTTGGTCACTCCAATCAAAGCTCATTCCATCTTATGAGACAAGTGCTTGAGATGAATTCTTGTTGTTGTTTCCATGCTGTTGAGACATTCCTCCTCTGCATTCTCTTGCAAAGTGCCCCAGTTTGTGACACTTGTAGCATTCTACCTTGGATTTGTCAAATCCAGCACCATCTTCTCTTCTCATGGCAAAATTGTTTCTTCCAGTCCTTTTAATAAATCTTTTGATTCTCATGGTGAGCATTGCCATTTGCCACTTGATGTCCATCTCTTCAAGATCATCAACATTGATCTGCTCCAGATCGTCATTAATAAGAGAAGTTTTGGCATGGCTAGCAAGGAAGGCTTCCAAAACATAATCATTGAGACCATCCTGTTTTGAGCCATAAGCAGCACTAACTGATTATGTATTTGCAGTAGAATCAGTAGTAGATGATTAGAGAGCAACATTGTGAGAGTATCCAGATGGCTTCTTCTTAGATTCAACTTCAGCTTCAAACACCCTTAGATCATTGTAGAGATCATCAAGTTCCTTATCCTCCAGATTATCATTCTGTCTGAATGATACTGTATACATTACCCATTCTTCACCAAGAGATCTTAAAAACTTTCTATTGACATCATCCTGGTCCATCTTGACACCAACAGTGGCCAATTCTCCAATCAACTTGTTGAATCTATCAAAGGTTTGAGTCATAGACTCATTCTTTGTGGACATAAAGTTTTCATATTGTTGTTTGAGAATTACTTTCTGATTTCTCTTAGTGCTTTTGGTACCTGAAAATCTCTTTTCCAAAGCATTCCACAGGATTCTGGCATCAACACAGTTGCAAAACTGATGTTGGTATTCATTAGGAATTGCCAAGAGTAGAGTGCTCAAGGCTTTCATCTCAGTCTGCTTCATCTTTCTTTCTCCATCAGTCTTTGGTGGAGGTGTCTTGCCATCTGCTCCAATCTCTCCTTCACTTGAGGGACCATTCTCAATGATATCCCACATTAAGTAGTCTGTAAGAAGAATGTACTGCCTGATCCTGATTTTCCACATGTCAAATTGATTAGGTTTGAGCATGGGGACCTTTGAAACCAGAATACTGTCGCTTGATCCGTCCATGATGATTATTGATTTCTGAGTTCCAATGCTCTGATACCACTTGTCAGGATCGAAATTCGAAACAAGAATTAAACTTAAACACTCAGAAACTATGTTAAAGAAGTTTGCGGAATAACACTTTAACAGTAAATCAATGGAACAGTATATGAGATCAAATCACAAGTTATATTGAATTAACTTAATGATTACAACCACAACCTCAATATGTTGAACAGGCTCAACAGACGTTCAATATTTCTCTAAAGAAATGATTACTAACAATCTTGAGGCTAATTCTCTCTAGAACAAAAAACGTATTCTCTTTTTCTATATTATGTATATCTATGATCTAAGACTTCTATTCTATATATACAAAACAGATTACAAGATAATTACAAAAATAATATTGATCTTCAGCATCCAGTCCATAATTATCTTCAACATTATCTTCAGCTCCTAGTCTTTCGCTTTAAGCAATCAATCCATCTTTATCTTCATAAGCATCATTAATCTTCAGCAGCATCAATAGTAGTACTAACCAAGCTTGCAGTATTAACTCTTCAAGCAGTACTAACGACTAGCAGTAGTAATACCTCTAGCAGTAGTAATCTTCAAGTAGCAGTACTAAAGTCTTCAGCAGTAGTAATCTTCAATGCTTAGCAGCACTATCCAGACTTAGCTCATTTCAGACCCAACAGAACCAAAAAAAGATTAAGAACCGTGAGAACTGATCTATGCCGTAACTTGGTTTTGATCCTATGGTTTTAATTAAAAGTTGTTCCACCATATGAAAAGGTCATAATCGTCATTTTGTAACAGAGGTTCACTAGTTGAAACACATAGTATTTCACCTCATAAAATAGAAACGGAATTCTCATAAATATGATGTTTCATCTCATGAAATCCAAACATAATGTTCATATAAATGTTATTTCACCACATGAAATCAATCACAATTTTCATCAGTAATCTATTTCACCTCATGAGATCAAACATAGTTTTCGTCTATAATGTTATTTCACCTTATGAAATCAAAGCCAAAAAACGAAATCTTGAAGTTTCTACCAAGAGCAACACCATCTGTTTCATTTCAAAACCCTCCACTTTACAGTCCGACAAAAGATAAAAGATCATAAAAAAACCCCACAAAGTCAATCTCGGAATTGGCTTCTCCGATCCCTTGGTTTCCATGATTCCGTCGGACAATCGGAAAATCAAGAACGACTCAACCTACACACTTGTATACGAGTTAGGGTTTTACCGTGAGAGAGGAATCGGTCAATTTTCTCTTCGCCGAGTTGAACTATTCGTGAGATGTTAGATCCGATCTGGTCGATGTAGAGCTGGACGGTTTTCCACCATCTGGAGACCGACGACGACGAGGCGGTGGTGGCGAAGATGGAGTTGATGAAGTGGCAGATGATGCGTTTTTTATTTAGAGTTGCTATCGAACAAATCCAACTTTGGCACTCAAATCTGGGATCGTTCCATTGCTATCGAACCTCTTTCGTTCTTCAGATAAACCCGAAATCATCACCGATTCGTTCTTCTGATAAACCCTAAATCATCACTGATTCGTTAGCAGTTCTAGCCACATTAGCCAAATCCATCGACAGGTCTGATGCGATATTCAAGGCTTCATCTTTCCACTAATTATCAAAACCCTTCAAACATTGCTATCACTACTGCAGATATCACGTGAGTTTTAAAAAATCAAATTACAAGTTTGTCCTCAAATTTCCAAACTAGACATAAGATTAGACATGTCTTTCACTGATATTACAAAAATGTCACCCTTTTTAATGACCATTGATTAAATCTCTTTAATGATTGAGATTAGTCCTTACGGTCCTCAACATTTTTTCAGTTCTCATTTGATTACCGTCATATATATATATATATATATATATATATATATATATATATATATATATATATATATATATATATAGCCTTAGGTTCATTTGAGAAATGGTAAAATATATGAGAAATAGAGAAGTAATCCTAGCCATTCATATGGTCAAGATCGGATTTGACTGGTCAAATATTGCGGCTTTGACTGGTCAAAAGTTGCGGCTTTTGTTAAAATTACGAAAGTGTCATTCTATATATGAACCTATATGATTCACATATGAACTATACGTTCATATATAAACACAACCCGTGTATTTTGTTAAAATTACGAAAGTGTCATTCTATTTTTGGAATAGCCGCAACTTTTGACCAGTCAAATTCGATCTTGACCGTATGAATGGCTAGAATTACTTCTCTATTTCTCATATATTTACCATTTCTCAAATGAACCTAAGGCTATATATATATATATATATATATATATATATATATATATATATATAGGGGAGGGATCAATTGAAAACCAATATTACATTGGAAACTTTGGAAACCGAAATTAACCAATCATTGAATTTTCTTTTTTTATTTTTATTTTTATTTTTATTTGTAATTGATAAGGTTATTTTAGTCTTTTACATAATTTCATAATATATATTGTAAGTATTATTATTATTATAATATTAATTATTTAATTTTAATGTATTTTATATATGGTAATATTGATCCTTTATTAATTTAAACATGAAACATTTAATTTAGGTAATACAAATTGATTCATACGCAAGCTACAAATCAAATTATTTTTTTTATTCTTATGAATCAGTGATTGATTCATCCAATGAAAGAAAGTTGATATTCATATGAAATCTTTAATATTACCTCCAGACATAAAATATTAATATAGTGAAACTTGATGAAACAGATTTGATATAGTGAAACATAATGGAAAGATAATGAAACAAAATATTAATATAGTGAAACCTGATGAAACATATTTGATATAGTGAAACATAATGGAAAGGTACCATTTTGACATATTATTATTATCTTTTATTAATAAATTTATTACCATATATAATTCAAATGAATCTTGACCATTGATTAAAAAGATCAATGATAGAAATTTGGTTTTCAAAGTTTTCAATGAAATTTGGTTTCCAATTAAAACCACCCCTGTATATATTACTTGATCTTCATAAATTTGCATATGAACATTTGAAAATGAATTCGCATATTTTTTAAAACCTCCTACCAATTGACTATGACTTGTACACATTAATTTATAATTATTTGATATTATAAGATTGCATGAGATATCTTTATTTATGGTAAAGAAAATAATCCCAATGGAGATTATAAAATTTATGCAATAAAAAATTGAACATTATTATGGCATTATGATTTTGACATTGGGAAAAAGACTTGGCCTTTTTATTTCTCTCTCGATTTCACCGATATTATATCCAAAGTTGGAAATTATCAAAGAGACTCCTCACACCCCCTTCCAACACCCCCTCTTTTTTAAATTACAAAAAAGATATGCATAATCCTTTTTTTTTTTTTAAATATTTAATATTTTGGACTAATTCTTATAAATTTGTATATATGTTTATATCTTAAAAGGAAGAATTTATAGGACAAACGAGTTCTCGTGTATTCTAGATCGATTATTGTAAAGGGAAAAAAAAATTAGACATCTAAAAGGATGGACCTATTAAGGGGATAAGCGAGTTCTCGTGTTTCTGTATATGGGATTATTGTAAAGGAAAAAAAATTAGACATCTAAAAAGTGCATTTGTTTGATTTTGAGTTGGCCCTTAATAACTTCTTGTTTAAACTTAAAATACATTTAATAACTTGGAGACCATAGAGTGAGGTTCTGGCACGTGACTGCATTTTTCGTCTTAAAATTATAACCAACACATGTGACTAAATTTATTTGTTCTTTTCATCATATTTAATTATTATATATTCCTTACAAATAACCGATCCAAATTTCTTGAGGAATACAAATCATCAATGTACATCACAACTATGTAACGTTTGAGAAAACCAAAATATATATACTCCGGTTGTTACTTTCGAGGAATTTTTTTTTTGAACGACAAGTTAACACACGCATACGTTTCCGGGGTATCCGGACTCCCACTTAAGGGTGTCACCCGACTAATCTCCGTCGATCACGACCCAACCCAATTAAGGGTACCACTAAGTGGCAGACCCATGATCATTGATGTCACAGGATGTTCACCACGGGGTTCGAACCTGGGTAGTCAGGGATACCATCCACTGACTCCCCTAGGATGTTACCTTACCACTGGGCTACAACATGAAGGACTTTTCGAGGATTTTGTGGAATTTCGTGTTTAGAATGCTACTACCATTTTCTTTAAACTTGCTTAGAATCATATATGAAAATAGAAAATAAAATACAAGTTTAAACGTAACTAACAGTTTACAATATTTTTGTTTTGTCTTTTAGTCTAGGAAAATAAACAGAAAGGTTCTTGCACGATCCCACCAACTTTGACGTCCAAATATAAAGGTGTACTTTCTTGTATAGACCCTTGTGTAAAAAAATTTAATCTCGACTTTTATTCATAACTATGAATTCTTCCTTGATCTAATAGCGGTGTGTTTTATCAAAGCATGTCTAGCCCAGTGGTTTGGTAACATCTTGGGGGGGGGGGGTCAGTGGATGGTATCCCTGACTACCCGGGTTCGAACCCTGTGGAGAGCATGTGGAGATATTCCAGATCATGGGCCTTGTGTTTCCTTAACTGGACCGGACCGTGATCGACGGGGATTAGTCGGGTGGCACCCTTAAGTGGGTGCCCGGATACCCCGGGAACGTGTGTGTGTTAAACTTGCCGTTCAAAATAAAATAGCTGTGTGTTTTATGATACAATGTTTTAAGATGAAGTGGCCGGAGGGAAAGGAGGGACAATTAATGGGGTGGGGTCGTTTGTTAGAGAAATTAGGCAGGGGATTGGGAACGCCTAACATTTTGTCTTTTTTAAATAAATCGGCATTCCAAGCACTTAAACGTGGTTTTTTCCATTTTGATCTAAAATGATGCTTGTTTGATTATTGGGATAAAGATCCATTATTCTATTAAATAAATAACAAACCGCATCAAAATGTAAAGTACTTTGTTTCGATTCTTATTTTGGAGAATTTACTTTCAAAGCTCCAATCTAGGTTTCCGACAAGACACCTAAGATAATAAAGCTTAATAATTTTTAGTACGAATTTTTTTTTGTTCACAAAGCTATGTGTTTTCTTGTATGAAACACATAGGGGCTATTTGGTTGTTTTTTCATTAATTCCCTGTATGGATTAAGTTGGCTGTACAAATTTGGTTGTCTGTATGGATTATGATACATTGTTGTTCGGTTGTTGTGCTGAATAAACTGTCTGAATAACATAAATGACTATTTGCCTCCAAGTCTGAATAACATTGAAATTTCAGATACAAGATTCTTATATCTTGAAAAATGAAGAAAAAATCATACAATTCAGTGATAAAATTGTTGGGAATTCACAGATGCTTGGTAAGTAATCAAGGAAACACAAATGTAGATGTTGCAAGTAATCTTTATGTGGTGAAGAAGAGACTAGTGAAAAATGAGTACAAGATGAGTTATCCATAAATTAGTGGGATCAAAAACTACCGCTTCAACACCTAACATTCAAGAATCAAGAATATGAGCAAAATTGAATCGTCAACAATCCGGAAAACAAATTAATCGTCTAAGATCCTTACCAACAATTATCATTAATTAACCAATAGCAAAGCCTCAACATTGATCGAGAGGCTCGATCTGAAAAACAAACATATCAAAGATCTCGACAAACGTTGTAGAAACAACGTCTGAAGTAATCTTCAATGATGAAAAAAGTTCGATATGTAACCCTATATGCCATCTTAACCAAGAAATAGATAAGGGAAGCAAAAAGAAGCAATCAATCTAGAATACACCGTCGAAAAGGAGGAAGAGTGGATGATGAGGTCTAGGCAATTTTAGGGACAATAATTAAGGGTAGCAGGGTGCACAGATGAAAGGAAGACACGTCTTCGATGGTAAATCAACAATGATGAAGATGACGAGAAGGCGGCAATAGAACGAAGACGACCTCTCTTCTTTCCTTTGCGTTCCTTTTGATCTTTTTTCGTTGATTGTTCACATCAATGGACGACGAGGAATGGGATGATTCAGGGAGGAAGATGGAGGGAGGGCTTGGAGGAATGATTCAGGGAGGAAGAGGGTCTGTTGGAGGAACGATTCGTGAAACGTGAATTTAGATAGGTTTATTTATTGTTGGGGTAGTAGGGGAAGTTAAGGAAAATTAAATGGCTGAGTGTAAAGGAATAATGGTTTCTAGCTGAATGATTAAGTCATCGACTGATAGAATATGTAATAACCGGGTTCAAAATAATAAAGTTGATAGTTGGGGGAGACGTTGTTAAAGATTGAAGTGAAAGGGGGTAGTTTGTAAATTTATTGAAAAGGGTTTTAACCCTAACACTCTCTCTTCCTAAATCATTTTGTTGTCGGAAGCGGCTAAGAGGAAACCTAAGGAGAATTAGGCGACATTGGAGAAGAAGGTAAGAAGGGAGCAAACCTCTAATTAGAAAGGAGGGTCTGCATCATTCTCTTCAAGGTAAGTTTTTCCTATGTTCCATGTTTTCTATTCCTAGAAGTTAATACCAGATTTGATTCTTGATTTTGGAATAGGCTGTTGTTTTGTTTTTGGAGTTTTTAATTGATTCGATGGTGGTGGGAAACTCTTTTAATACATCTATCCATAATTGATCTAAGGGGGAGGGAAGACCAGAGTTTCTATTGTTGGTTGGAATTTAATCCCCAATCGGTTTTGGGTTTTGGGTTTCGTGAATCACGAGCGACCGAAGTTTCTTAGGCTTCGGCGCTGTTAGATGCAGAGACCGGGCGACCCCGGGGGAGAGATACACCGGGCGACCCCAGGGAAGGGTATATCGGGTGACCCCGGGAAAGGGAGTTCGGTCGGCCCCGGGCGACCCCGGGCAGGGGAAACCCGGGCGATCCCGGTCGTGCGCGACTTGGGTGACCCCGATCATAGGAGACTCTGGGTAGATTTCTTTCGGATTTCGGGATCGAGGGTTTATCCGAATAATAATTCGACCCTTCTTCTAGTAGCGTAGATTTCGAGATTTCCCTCGTTTTGGGATTAATTGTATGATTTACCAAATGACGCTACTTTGTGCCTTAGGAATCTGTGATCTGGGCGATTTCAAGTGTGATTTCAAGTGTGTGAGGATTTTATCAGGACGTCAGGTGAGTTTTTCTAACTGATTGCCTTAAATGTTTAAATGTATGTGTTTGGGTAGAAATTCCAACAGTCCATCGTCGTACGACCAGAGAGATAATCGACGCCTTTCCTTTGATCTACCTTGATTAAAGCGACTAAGTATCCGTCCAACAAACGCTGTCGTACGACTTGATTTCAGTTACTAACCTACAACATACGTTATATCATGCTTAATGCAGGATTCAAAGACATTTATGATTAAAGATTATAACGGAAGACTATCATTAGTAGCAATGGACATAACTGACGAAATCATCAATATTAAACGGTCATTCTATTAATGAGTATTCAAGACGTGCCAACGGAGAAATGGAGTATAAATATGAAGATGGAACCTCACATTCGGACATCTGATTCTCAGACCTTAGAAGCTCACAAATTACGCTCTCCAGTTCCCTCAGTCTCTCTCGAAATTCACAAATCCTACTACTATTTGTTACGCGACGCACGACCGAAGTCTAATTATACACGACGAACGACCAACTTTACTTTATTGTATTGTTTTACATTACATTTCACTTGTAACACTTGTTAACAAGGACGACGTCCCTGGTTGACGTCCATAGTGCACGACGACTCACACTCATCCGCGGTTTTTACCCATTATAGGGGTTTTCCGCGTCACCAATTCTCTCGTCTCATTTACTTTATTTTTATTATAGTCGTACGATTATTGTTGTTACTTTCTTTGGTTGGATCAAGCTCCACATTTACCTTAAATTTTCCTTGGGAGATTTTTGGCATAAACAGTTTGGCGCCCA
Organism: Arctium minus; assembly: GCA_954870635.1. NCBI lineage: Eukaryota > Viridiplantae > Streptophyta > Magnoliopsida > Asterales > Asteraceae > Arctium > Arctium minus. Next base: position 35,984,208 of record OX941084.1, read on the forward strand.
CCGTGGGGCCCCATCCAAAGAAAATTTTCGATAATCTTACGACGTATTAACGTTTTCCTTCGAGTGTCCTCTTTTTTGTAATTACTCAGGATAATGGCATTCCAAGGAACCCAAGATCATGTTGTGGCCCAGATGAAGAACCCAAGATCATGTTGTAGCCTAGATGAACATGGAGCTGACTGTTGCTCGTGCTCGTATTGACGCCCTAACAGCCCAGGCTCGACAAGCGGCTGAAACCATCGAGCATCTAAGAAAACAGAATGGAAACAATGTGATGAAGACTACGAATGCTTATGCCGGTGCTTGGAACGTGCCCCCTCTATTGCCTAATTATCCTCCCTGAAAGAAATAAAGTTATCAACGACGAAGTTGATAATTTGCTTAAAACAGGAAAGATACGAGAAGTCAAGTATCCAGATTGGCTCGCTAACGTTGTTGTCGTCCAAAAAAAAATGGTAAATGGAGAGTGTGCATTGATTTCACAGACCTTAACAAGGCATGTCCAAAAGATCCATTTCCATTGCCACACATCGATTCTATGGTCGACGCTACAGCTGGACACGAATTACTTACTTTCATGGACGCATATTCTAGATATAACCAGATATTGATGCATTCCGATGATCAGGAAAAAACGGCTTTCATGAAAGATAAAGGTATTTATTGTTACAAGGTAATGCCTTTTGGTCTTAAGAATCCAGGTTCGACGTATCAACGGCTAGTAAATATGATGTTTAAAGAGCATTTGGGCGACACTATGGAGGTATACATCGACGACATGCTTGTCAAATCGAAACATACGGACGATCATATAGGACATTTGAAGCAATCGTTCGAAATTTTGCGTGAATACAAAATGAAGTTGAATACGACAAAATGTTCTTTTGGAGTTCGAGCTGGCAAATTTCTCGGTTATATGGTTACACGACGAGGAATCGAAGCTAATCCAGACCAAATTAAAGCAATTATCGAACTAAAATCACCCAGAAATTTTAAAGAAGTCCAACGTTTAACAGGACGTGTAGCAGCGTTGAACAGGTTCATCTCTCGGTCGTCCGACAGATGTCACCTATTCTACAACGTCCTGCGAAAAAATAAAGGATTCGAGTGGACTGATAAGCAAGAGGAGGCATTGCAACAACTCAAGAAATACATGACATCACCTCCCTTCCTCTCTAAACCTGAGAAAGGTGAAACTCTTCAACTTTACCTGGTCGTCAGCATTAATTCGGTAAGTGCAGTCCTTATACGAGAAATCGACGGACGACAATTGCCAATCTACTATGTGAGTAAAACTCTACTAGACGCTGAAACCAGGTACTCGTCTATAGAAAAACTCTTGCTTTCGTTAGTCATGGCCGCTAAGAAGCTACGGCATTATTTTGAATCACATCCTATAACTGTGGTAACTAACTTTCCTATAAAGATTGTGTTAAGAAAACCTGAACTAACAGGACGATTAGCTAAATGGAGCATCTACCTCAGCAATTATGATCTGGATTTCAAGCCCAAGACGGCGATCAAATCACAGGTCTTAGCAGATTTTGTTACATATTTCAGTCCAGAACTAGAAGAAGCGACGACGTCCAACGAGTTAATTGTGGCGACTTTGCACGACACTACTTGGACGCTCGATGTCGATGGTTCGTCGAACATACGAGGAACAGGCCTGGGTGTCGTCCTACATTCCCCACAAGGGGGCAAAATAGTGTACTCCATACGGTGCGACTTCAAGGCAACAAATAATGAGGCAGAATACGAAGCACTGATTGCAGGAATGAAAATTGCTCATGACTTGGGGGCAACATGTTTACATGTCCGGAGCGACTCGTCCCTAGTTGTTAACCAAGTTAATGGAGAATTTGCAGCAAAAGATTCAAGGATGATTGCTTATTATAAAATAGTAAAAGAAGAAGCAAAGAAGTTCAGTCGCTTCATAGTCGAACAGGTACCAAGAGATCAGAACACTCAAGCTGACGGATTAGCCAATTTGGGATCAACACTTAATCAAACTACATTCGACAATATCCCAATAGTTCACCTTGCAACACCATCCATCAAAGACGATGGTAATATTTTGGTCGCACCAATTGAGGAAGAAAACTCTTGGTCGGACGATATTAAAAATTATCTGGAGAATGATCAACTTCCTGATGACAAAATGGAAGCAAGAAAGGTTAGATTTAAAGCATCAAGGTATGTTATGATCAGAGGACAATTATATCGAAGATCTTCGACTGGTCTGAATTTGCGATGTATCACCAACAAGACGCAAGTCCAGAAAATCCTACAAGATATGCACGATGGTGAATGTGGAAACCACTCAGGAAGTCGCAGTCTAGCCAACCGGATATCACGACAAGGTTACTATTGGCCGACATTAAGGCAAGATGCGATCAGGTATGTACAGTCGTGCGACGCATGTCAAAAACACACAGGTATGTCTCATAAACCCTCTGAACCCTTGCACTCGACTTTGATCCCATGGCCCTTTATGAAATGGGGAATGGACATTGTTGGGAAACTACCACCTGCCCCTGGGAAAAAAGTATTTCTTTTAGTTTTAACAGATTATTTCTCTAAGTGGGTCGAAGCAACGACTTTCTCCCAGGTTCGGGACAAAGAAGTTGTTTCTCTTATCCAAACTAACATCATTTGTAGGTTTGGAATTCCATCTGAAATAACGTGCAACAACGGGACACAATTCATCAGTGATCGAACGCGAAGATTTTGCTAAGAAAGGAACATCAAGTTGGTAACATCGACGCCTCGATATCCAAAGTCGAATCGTCTAGCCGAGTCGAGTAATAAAACTATCATCAATTCAATCAAGAAAAGACTCAAAGCTGCCAAAGGGAAGTGTGTGGAAGAATTGCCTTCCGTTCTATGGGCTAATCGTACGACACCTCGTACGTCCACAGGACAAACTCCCTTTTCCTTAGTCTATGGATGTGAAGCTGTGTTACCTATTGAGATACGACTACCGACTTCAAGACATACGTCCGTTGAGCATAACTTGGTCGACCTAAGTTATGACCTCGACGCTCTAGAAGAGCTTAGAGAAGCTGCGCACATTCGCATGGCGGCACATAAACAAGTGGTCGAGCGACATTTCAACAAAAATGTCCAAATCAAAATTTTTCAAGAAGGTGATTACGTTCTACGTCGAGTATTTCAAAATACTCAAGAGGTCAATTCAGGTAAGCTTTCCACTAAGTGTGAAGGTCCTTATCAAATCTCTATCATCGTGGGGAAAGGAGCCTATAAAATCCAAACCCTTAACGGTCGAGATATCCCACGAAGCTGGAATGCAGTTCATTTAAAGAGGTATTTCTTTTAAATTTCATATTTATTTCCTTCGATTATTTCTTAAGAAAGATTACTGACTTAAGCATCGGAGGGTCGTTGGTCAAACCAACGACCACCCCACTAATGTTGTTTTTCGCAGGGACGCAAGACTTAGTTAAAACCTTTATGTCGAGTAATACTCACACGATCGCAAGTATACGGTCAGTCGTAATCATTGATAAAAGTTAATTTTTGCATTTGACGTTCGATATTTAGATTGCAATTGGTCGATCGTGGATCTCAATCGATTTCATTATAGCATGTTAATGAATGATGGTTTGGTCGAACGTATGATATACTATGTTTATATTTTAAAATTACTCGACGTGTGATAAGAGATAGGTTTGACAAAGAAAATCAAGTAACAAACATCGATGTACAAAAGAGACTTTGTCATTAGAAGAGAAAATTACACAGTTAAGGGACGACCGTAGACGGCCGACCCCTAGATAATAGATCCAAAAAGCTAAGAAGGAGGAACGTCAGACTGTTCCTGCACGACATCAGTCTCTGCTGCTGCCTCCTCTTCTCCATCGTCACTTCCCTCTAACTCATCATCTTCGTCAAGGTCCCTTTCAGTCCCCACGGTGTCAAGGTAGGTCTTGAGCTCCTCAGTGGCCGACGCCATAGGATTTTTCCCAGTCAGATGACGCCTCATCAAGGCAGCCCATGCCGTGAAGCGAGAGAAGGCTTCGATTTGCCTATTCTCAGTCTCCAGGTCCTTGACGTCGCCTTCTAGCTCCTCGACCCTTTTCTTGAGGGACGCGACTTCATCAGCAGAAGTAGCAGCAGCAGTGACGACCCTGATCTTCTCGACCTCCAATGCGGTCGACGACGCCTCAAGTTCAAGGATATGATCCCTAAGCTTAACCTTCTCACGATCCGAAATCTCTAGTAGACTTCGGGTATCGGAGAGCTCAGACTTAAGGCCCTCGACCTTTGCATTCTCAGACTCGACCGCCTTTAGGGCAATCATCTCCCTCTCAAGAGCCTCGTCAGCCCTTTTCTTGACCTCAGGGAAGGACGTCCTGAGACCTTCCATCTAAGCGAAGAAGCTCAAACAGGCCTGGAAAGCCTGCACGACATCAAAGAAAGGGTTAATAAAAAGAAATATAATGAAGGGAGTAAGAAATAAGTAAGACGTACCATGAAAGAGAGACCAGCGGCGTGTGCCCCCGTGTCCTCAACTCGAGACTCCTTATATCGGTCGTAGAAGGTCGGGAGGAGGAATTTTCCTAAATGTGGAAAAATGACGTCCCTTTCAAGGACGTCATTAACCATAAAATCAGATGGGAAAGTGACTTTGAATGTCGTCTCTCACTTTCTCCTTATTCTTCTCCTCACCCTTAGAAGAGGAAGAAGGTGCATGAAAGGGCTTGTCAACGCCCGACATCCCCGACATTGGGACATCCTTCGTCACCTGAGTCGAGCCTCCAAGTTCGACCCCAGCGGCGGTTCCTTTCGACGGTGTCGTCCCTGCAAGGGACGACATAGCAGCGTCACCCGTCTTCTTAGGTGAGGATCGAGGTTTTCCTCGGACGCGTCTGATATCTACCCCCGTAGAAGGGGCAGATCTCTTCCTGTATTTTTTCTGCCTTGACGAGCAAGCTCCAGTTGTTCGGCTCGCTTAAGGGCAGACGACTTCGCAGCTGCGTCTTCTGAATGAAGAGAGAAAGTTAAAAAAGAAATGACGTGCGATGTAAAGGTACAAAATACTGTCAAGCGACTTACCGGTCATCTCTTCTTCTCTCTCTTCCTCCCTCTCTTCTTCTTGATGAGAACCCTCGACGGACGTAGCTTCGGCTACGAAAACGACCTCGTCCTCCTCGTCGTTCGACCGAACAACAAACGAACGATCGGCAATACTCCTTTCCAAGATCCTCTGAATCTTGTTGAGAGAATCTCTGTTTGGATTCACTTTAGTAATGTCAATTGCTGCCAGACAAATAGAGACATTATTAGTATATATTAAAAACGCACGACAAAAACAGTTAGCCTACCCGATTCATTCCATCTGGACGATAACCATTGGCTGTGTTCGTCGCTCACAGACGCCACTTGGAGGAAAACGTACTGACGTTTCCATCCACGGTCGTTCACCGCGGTATTATGTACCAGTACGTTATCTCCCTTCGATCGAGGGAATAGGTTGTACTGGTGATAATTATCCGGTCGAACGCTATAAGCAGTCAGGAGGTCGTTCACATTGAACGGAACCTCCCAATCGGCCGTAAGACGCCCGATAACCTGGACAATTCGCCAGAACTGAGGCATTAACTGTCCAGGCGTCAAGTCGAACGCATCTAAAAACGCCCTGACCAAAGGGCTAAATGGCCAAGTAAAACCTATCTTGAAGGGATACTCGTATAAAACACAGTACCCCTTCGGAACCTCATCCGGCTTTAAATCTTCCGGAGTCATCAGATTGATTCCATCTGGAATCCTAGCCAATTTTTGAAAATAATCTAGCTTTTCTTCTTCCCTAAACATACTTAGAGGTTCAGTCGACATCTGAAATTCTGGAATATTCAGGGTCGCACACCAGTAACTAAGTATGTCCCAAGCTTTCCTAGGCTTCTTGGCTATAGACTTCCTACGCATATAATTGACACAGAAGGAAAACGGGAAATCGTACCTTAAATAGAACTAAAACCTCGAATTTAGAATGGAAAGGATTCTGACCACTCGAAAAGTGAATCTCACCGGAGGTATGTGATCTCTAGAAAGGTAAGCGTAAAAAAGGAAAGGATTGAAGGCAATCCTTATTTATACTGAAAAATGGGAAGTGAATCGCCAAAAAATCAAATCGTCAGTTGACGAATCGACATGTGTCGCCCGTGTCAGGCAACCTTTCGAGTACATCCAATGAATACGTGACACCTGTCTAATATTAGTTGTCTAAACCGTCTATTTTGCAGGAAAATGACGTCATTACTTAGTTGGAAACAAAATCGATTCAGTTCCATGCAAACTACCCACGTTCTTTATGACATGTGTCTTGATTTTTAAATTTAAATTTCAAAAAGTTGCCGCTTGAATTTTAAATTTGGGGGCAAACTGTTTGGGTAGAAATTCCAACAGTCCATAGTCGTACGACCAGAGAGATAATCGACGCCCTTCCTTTGATCTACCTTGATTAAAGCGACTAAGTATCCGTCCGACAAACGCTGTCGTACGACTTGATTTCAGTTACTAACCTACAACATACGTTATATCATGCTTAATGCAGGATTCAAAGACATTTATGATTAAAGATTATAACGGAAGACTATCATCAGTAGCAACGGACATAACTGGTGAAATCATCAATATTAAACGGTCATTCTATTAATGAGCATTCAAGACGTGCCAACGGAGAAATGAAGTATAAATATGAAGATGAAACCTCACATTTGGACATCTGATTCTCAGACCTTAGAAGCTCACAAATTACACTCTCCAGTTCGCTCAGTCTCTCTCGAAATTCACAAAGCCTACTACTATTTGTTACGCGACGCACGACCGAAATCTAATTATACACGACGAACGACCAACTTTACTTTATTGTATTGTTTTACATTACATTTCACTTGTAACACTTGTTAAAAAGGACGACGTCCCTGGTTGACGTCCATAGTGCACGACGACTCACACTCGTCCGCGATTTTTACCCATTTTAGGGGTTTTCCGCGTCACCAATTCTCTCGTCTCATTTACTTTATTTTTATTATAGTCGTACGATTATTGTTGTTACTTTCTTTGGTTGGATCAAGTTCCACATTTACCTTAAATTTTCCTTGGGAGATTTTTGGCATAAACAGTATGAAAGCATGTGAAATTTACTTAAAGCATAATTATATTTCATTTATGATTTATTTATATGCGAGATTTATTTATAAATGCAAGAAAGGTTTCTATGCGAGTAATGTATAAATGCGAGAAATATGTGAATGTGAATATGCTTTTATTGTCGTGTCGTGAGGAAATGTATGCATACATTATTGTTAGCGAGTATGACCTAAGTCGGGGAGTGTGGCCCGCCTGCTCGTACCGGGGAGTGTGGACCATTTATGCCATTGGGGGTGTGTCCCAAAATAAGTCAGTGCGAGTCAGACACACCATCTTTGACGGTAGTGTTGGTCAGTAGTGTGATTTATTTATATGATGTTTTATAAATTTGTTTTGGTTAAATGTTGTCAATTGTATTGTTGTATAACCGTTTTGAGGGAACTCACTAGACCATCCGGTCTAACCCTCGCTATTTTCAAAATAAAAACCCTTTTCAGGAGAATGCTTCGTAGAATATTTTGGAATTGGAATAAGAAGCTGTAAGTTGGGAACGGACTTTTAGAAGACCGTCAATCCTAGTTTCCCGACCTGGTCGCTCTTGTACTATCCCAGTTGTGTAATAGGTTGTTCCACGAACCTTGTTAGTTGAATAGTTGTCAAATTTGGGGCCGTTTGGCATCGTTTTATATTAAAGTCGATTAAGCTTTATTCTGTGTGTTTGGGTTGTTACAATTGGTATCAGAGCCATAGTTTAAGGGATTTAGGTGACCGGAGGGGCCTAAACTTAAACTGTGGAGTAGGGGACACAACTGAGATTTAGGAAGCCTTTAAGGAAGACCTTGATCATCGAGAGGCGTGTTAACAATAACGAGTACTCTCATGTAAGGTAAATTCAGAATTGTATCTGGCCAATGCCGTTACGAATTTACAGGTGCATGGGCATACTCGATTTCTATTTTTGAGTTATTTGATGAGTGTAGTTTTGGGTAGAGAGCCCTATCATTGAAATGATAGTGTTGGTCTGGCATGTTGTGTGAGTTCGCTTTTGGTTGTAAGGTTAATACCGTTTGTGATGATTATCGTGCGGGATGTAGATATTTCGTTTGAGAAAGGACCTCTTGGGTCCATAAGAGGATAATGATTAGAGGTGAGCTTTTCGCTTCAAGGGAGTCTTTGGTTTGGTAGATTGGTATGTTGATTAGTGGGAATCAGGAGAGTGTTAATCCAAGAATCGAAGTATAGAAATGAGGCTTTTGGAGCTATAGTTAATTGAAGGGTGGTTGAGAGACGATATCAGTGCTGACTGATAAAATATTGTGATGATCAGATGTGTTTGAGCTATTGTTGGTAAGTTTGTTTGAGGTCAAAGTGAGGACGCACGATTTGCAGATTTTTTAGTCGTGTTGGTAACAATGTAGTTGGGCATGCAAACATGTTGGGAAGCACCGATGCTGGAAGTTGTGGCATAGGAGAAGACCCCGACTGGTTGGTCGGAGGTAAGGAGTTTGGGATAAATTACAGTGAGTGTAAACAGTTGACCTTGTTAGAGTAAATAGCCTTCAATGTCATTGAGTCTCATGCATTGTGTTTCAAACAAATTGTTGGAGCCTTTCATATCATTCATATCAAATATTTTTGGCGTATGTGAGCCTTACGAGGTATTCGTTTTGAAAACGTGTCGACGCGTGCAAATGCGTGTCTAGATTGAAAGGACAAGTTTATGGCGTTCGGTAATAAATTTCGATTTTTGGTGTGGGGGAATTATTTTATATCTCTTGTAAATGAGTTCATTTTTGTTGTAAAAGTTATAACAATGTTTGGTCGCATGATTTTATAAGTGCGTTTGGTACAGACGTGTGTTGTCATAACAATGAGGGTGAGAGTCGTCTGACTCGCTCAGTGTAAGCAATTTTGACGTATTTTTATAAATCGTGGGGGTAAAGTTCATCGAAAATAATTTCAATTATGCCAACAACGGTATTGGGGGTGGTGAAAAGTATGTGGTCGTGGAGTTGAGGTTGAACGATTCTTCAAATCGTTGTGCAATGGCTGAGTCAGTGTCGTGTCACGGACACTCAAGCTTGTTTTATAATGTAGTATCTCCTAAATTTTCAAATGTGTCAAAAGTTTAAATTTTTGGTGTGTCATGCATGAAGGCTATGAACTCTCTAGGTCATGGGGAAAGGTTGCATTTAAGAATGAGGAAAGTTTTGAGAGTGAAAGTTGGACACTCGCTCAGAGGGTGGTCGATTCTTGGCTTTGGTGTAACACCCTTAATTCTGAAGATAACAACTTATTAAAAATTTTCTAAATACATCAATAAATGAATCATCTACAACTTATTAAAAATTTTCTAAATTTTCGCAAAACTCATAAATGCTAAAATCAAGTGGTGTCAAGATTTCCATTTCTCAACAAAGTGTGCAAGACGACAATATGGCTAGAATATTAAACTTTTAAGAGTTTCCTCTTTTGAATGCAATGAAAGGTAAAGTGACACTTTTTGACAAAATTTACATGGAACACGACGCCGAATAAACTCGCAAGTTTATACGAAACAGAAATTAAAACTCACGCACCGAAATAGACATGCAAAACAATACTCTATGAAATTTAACAAAACTCACACAAACTAAAATTCTCAAGAAATTCCGACTCAAAGCATGGGAATAACTTTTCCTTTAAAACCATTGACATACGTGAAGGTGATCCAATGTCTAGGTTAAAATCTCATAGCTACTTGCCCAATACCCAAATGAAATTAAAACATGGATATTACAATATCCGGAAATAACATTAAACATGAGGCGTGAATGAAGAGAATTTAGATAACACTTTGCAATTACATGCAACAAACAATTTCATGCATGCTTAAGCTAACAGTTCAAAATCTGATGAGGGCTAAATGTTTTACTAAAACTTTATAATTCAAAACACTTTAAGTTTGGCGAACATGAGAAACAATTTATGCAAACTTATTTTAGAAATAACTTTAGTGCATGAATTTGGTCGGCATTCACCCCTCCGGACTACGCTTCTCAACAACCCGACATACTAATGTCATCCGGGTGTATCAAACATCTTAGGGCAACAATCCCATTATTTAACTTACAATTTCTCCTCGAAATAGAAACGATATAACAGACTTATAGTTCTAATCCAACCAATAAATCTGAATCAAGATGGTTAGCTTAATGCATTCATTGTACTTACTATCACTTCTGAGTGACATCGCTATGAACGTCAATCCTCCCTTAGATTACTCCCTTAGAAACTTTCTCACTACCCCAACGGTCATCATACCAAGGTAGTTCAAGTATACATATGTAGCACGTAGGTTCACCATAACACTGGCCAGGTGCCATTATGAACATTCAGTACATAGTCATCCTTGCGACCCTCGACACGTTTCCCGTTTCTAGCGACTCGATCAATCCTCAAAATACCTTATCATAGGATACCTAATGTGCAACTTCACTTATAATTACTTATAAGAACTCTAGTTTGAGTCTAGGCATCCAAAGATCAATACCTAATTCTCTCAAACTTAGGCTCTGATACAAACTTGTAACACCCTTAATTCTGAAGATAGCAACTTATTAAAAATTTTCTAAATACATCAATAAATGAATCATCTACAACCACAATTAGATTCAACTTCAAAACACATGAATAATCTATACAACAATCTATGGTAAGGACGGGTGCTACTAAAACCCATGCATAGTCACTATCTCCAACTTACGGAAGACTTCACCGAAGACTTACTTTCGAACCTAGATAAGGCTCAACTCTTCATAGCACTGCTAGAACCGAAACCCACGGCCGGGACCTGATACACATGCCGACAAATAAAAAGGGTTAGGCTTAACGCCTAGTGAGCTCAATAGTTTTAATATGAATGAATATATCTTTAAAAGAGAGAAATTCAGTTAAAAATCAAGATCTTTCGAAATGATTCACTTTAAAATGGGAACGACACATTTTCCCCAAAATATGCATATTTAAAGACGATACTCCAAAGTGAATATCCTTTATAAAACTATGCAAACCATAGATCACCCCAAACGGGATTATAATTTCGACACTCAATTTGTGAAAATGTAAATAGTACGTCATATCCCAAAACACCCAAAACACGGGTGGGGCATAATAATCGACCCTTAAATAACGGAGGACAAATCATAAAGATATGGTCCGTCATGGAAACCACGTAACTCGGAATAATACCCACACGACCATAAAATAGAATGAACTCCAAATATTAAAATGTGGACAATTAAATATCCAAAATACGACGGGCCGACGACGGGGGCTACCCGTATCCGTTGAGAGTGGAGGAACACAAAAGTATGCCACTAATACAACGTTAATCGTATGACACTTCACGACACACAAGCTCAAGTCTCCCTACGACTCCCTTCAAGCTACACCAAAGAGACAGCTGGCCTTAGCGAAATATTAACGAGAATACCGCTCAAAGGCCCGACACAAGGGGGATACAACCATGGCATTGCCCCACATGGCGGAGGTCCCAAAACGCCCATAAAATGACTACTCCAACGCCATGATAGCACAAACCGGACTCAACCCTCATAGTGTACACCTTCAAAGGACAAGGTCATAAAATATGAGTCCCGGAGTCCAACCCCGTACCACCCAATTGACCATCAAATAAGATTGACTTACGTGCCTATGGATCTAATGCAACATAGTCTAAAATTACACGACTACCCACGAATGACTAAACACTCGAGTCTGTAATTATAATAAATATGCAATAATTGCATTAAGATGTAAATCGTACATCGGACTCTAAACCGAGCCATTAAAACCGGACAAGTGTCCTCAATACTCTTTTACGTTAACACCGAGCTAAAATGCTCCAAAATTCTTTTGACCGTCAAATAACGTCCCCACCATTAATGAATGACCTTAAACAACACTTGTGAAGACACATACCTCAAAGACGTGATTTACTCAAAACTCAACACGTATTGGGACCAAAGATTTCCCAAAGGGTTTTATGAATGCAATTACCCCAAAATGCCTATAACACGAAAATAGACATTGTTTGTACAAAAATCACCAATGATGCATAAGTCATGAAAGGGACTCTATTTGTACAAAATCACTATGAATATGTAAAACATGCTATTTGCTTGTTAAAAACATTAAAACCCAAATATGAGCATTTTATGGAATTAAACAACCCAAGTTTACCGAATATGAAAACTTATCAAAATACTCACACTTTGACAAATACCAAGTAACACATTTTTGACATCAAAATACACATTTTTGGCATGTACACCGTTTTAACAAATCAACTTGAACTCACCTTGCTAGATTTAGGCTAAATCTAGATTTCACCCAACGAGCTCTTTTGATGGCCACTTGAATCCTCAAGCCGAAACCTTCCAAAACCTAGATCCAAATATTTCAAACCATAAATACCCATATTTAACCATTTAGAAACATTCTTCAAGCATTATATACCAAAATCCCAAACAAGGTCAAAAACCCTAATTTCTCCAAGACCATCAAATTCGAGATTTGAGATACCAAACACTAAGAAGCCACCAATGGAGCATTTATAACATTATTTCAAGAAAGGTTACCACTTAAGATGACGAGACCTTCCGAGAAAACCCAATCCAACACTTCAACCCGAGCTCCCAACCATTGAACTTGATGAGGAAGATGAAGATGGAGGTTTTGTAATTCAAGATCCCAAGTAGCTAGATCGTGAATAATCATGTGGTTTGAGGAGGAAAAACCCCCAAAATAGGTTAGGGTTCAGTTTTGGTGTTTGGGAGAGAAAAGGGGAGAAGATAGAAGTGAGAAATGAGGAGAATGGTGAAAATTCGGACATTTAGAGGACCAGACGCCGCGCGCGACCTTGCCACGCGATAGTGACATTGTCACTATCGCAAGGGCACTATCGCGGAGAATGTACCACGGGTGGTACACCCCCGGCGATTGTGCCACGCGATAGTGACACATGTCACTATCGCGAGTCACAATCGCGCCACTCGTACCGAAGCCAGAAAAAGGTCAAAACTCGAGATTCTCGCATGGGTCGACTCAAGGTTCGAAAGCACAACATTTTCCACTCAAAAGATAGGCAGAAAGCGGAAAGACTACCAACGGGGGACGGAAACTTGCTCACGAGAAACCGGGTGTTACAATCCTCCCAACCTTAGAATGATTTCGTCCTCGAAATCTAGATTCCCATGAAACCTTGCCCGCCGAAGGATTTCCTTTAACCCTTCCTCCAGCACCACTATGATGCCCCCTTGCAATGAAACACGCCAATCGCCCCTCATAGGCACATTGCACTCATGACCGAGCGAACACTTAACTCACCAAAGTAACCTTTACCCACAAGATTATGGTCGTCTTCCAACCTTAGAATGACAATCACTACCTCTAGGGTAGTTTGTGACCTCAAATTTCACCATTCAAAATTCCTTCGGATCATCACGGTTCCGAACTCAATATCAAAGATCATAACTAAACTTCCAAAATCCTCAGATTTCAACTGATCCATTCCTAATGCTGATAAAGTTGACCTCTTAAGGCGCACCAATGCGTCCTTCAGGAAACTGGTTAACCCAGATTTGGTTAACACTCAACTCCGATCCAACCCCAACTTCACAATAATCATTTAATACAACCTTTTTCACCATGGAAAAGCTTATACTCATCGGCGCTTACTTAACAACATCTATCCTTCTTCAAATTTCCATTACTGAAAGGTCATTATTTCCCATGATCCAACCGAGATATTTCCGAATATCCCAAGATCTTTTGACTTCAAGAACACAAGTCGACACCTAGGACTAAACGGTGACCTCGAAAACGTGGGCATCCCGCCCAAAATTCCATTCCAGACGGATTGTCGCACTAAGGTTGACACCTAACAGAAAGCTAAGATTCCAAATCTTACATTTCTAACAGAAAGATCACCCAAAATTTCCTTTAATCGCGGAACCCACTAAGACGAACCCAAATAACGCGCAAATAATCACATACGATCTTATCCCGCATGATTACCGAAGTATAAAATCACCCCTTAAATAACTGGGAAACTTAAATCTACTATTTCCATAATACAAGCGCGCACAGATTCCAAAAACTCCACGCCCAAAATATCAAGGCTGACCGCGAGTCGGATCATCCGACGCTTCAAATCCCAAGGACTCCCTTAGTCCCTAATTACAACTCCTTTTTCTATAGGGGTTTAAATCTATAGGCCTAATGAGTTCAAGGTTTTTCGACCAATATGCCAATTTGAAATCTATAAAACTTTCAAATACACAAACGATTAAGCGATTAGACGTGCGGTAAAAATACACTACCGTTCAACCGATAGGTTTCAAAATTGATCAACAACACAACGCATAATAAACTATTTCCAAAACTCATCGATTCAACACTTACGTTAATAAAGACAATAATAAAATATGCGCAACAATTTACACTGAAGGCGTGAAAATAGGTTCTTGCATCACACCACGTGCAATACAAGGGTTTGTAGAACTCCAAAAGAGAACTCACAATTTTATCTTTAAAATTCTGCACCTTTAACCAAAAGACGTTGCGGCGTAAGATTAACAACAACTCTATATGCAACAGTTTAATCCCCAAAACCAGGTAAAATGATGCGAATGCAAATAAAATTTCAAATCGAGTTTAAAGCTTTAGGTCACCAAGATAAACACATTTGACCATAACAGAAATTACAACGGCATGGATGCCGCTAACTCGTTACAAGCATTGCAGAAATTACATAGCAGTAAAAGTTGATGATTGAAATACGATCAAAACAAAAGTCTTGTTTTAAAAGAACGTAAATCGTTTATGCAATCACTCACACCAACGTTATACTTAAATCCAATGCACATAGCATGCGACGTTTGACATTTGCATAAAGTCAAAGATAATTTACATGATAATGAAACCCCCAAAACAATATGTGGGATGACGTCAATTAACAATATTCATAAAATAACGCACACCATGATGCACAAGTACATGATCCCAAAAATTATTTACGCGACGCAAAAGACGTAAGACGAGACATCATAAACTCAACTGAATTTTCGCAAAACTCTTAAATGCTAAAATCAAGTGGTGTCAAGATTTCCATTTCTCAACAAAGTGTGCAAGACGACAATATGGCTAGAATATTAAACTTTTAAGAGTTTCCTCTTTTGAATGCAATGAAAGGTAAAGTGACACTTTTTGACAAAATTTACATGGAACACGACGCCGAATAAACTCGCAAGTTTATACGAAACAGAAATTAAAACTCACGCACCGAAATAGACATGCAAAACAATACTCTATGAAATTTAACAAAACTCACACAAACTAAAATTCTCAAGAAATTCCGACTCAAAGCATGGGAATAACTTTTCCTTTAAAACCATTGACATACGTGAAGGTGATCCAATGTCTAGGTTAAAATCTCATAGCTACTTGCCCAATACCCAAATGAAATTAAAACATGGATATTACAATATCCGGAAATAACATTAAACATGAGGCGTGAATGAAGAGAATTTAGATAACACTTTGCAATTACATGCAACAAACAATTTCATGCATGCTTAAGCTAACAGTTCAAAATCTGATGAGGGCTAAATGTTTTACTAAAACTTTATAATTCAAAACACTTTAAGTTTGGCGAACATGAGAAACAATTTATGCAAACTTATTTTAGAAATAACTTTAGTGCATGAATTTGGTCGGCATTCACCCCTCCGGACTACGCTTCTCAACAACCCGACATACTAATGTCATCCGGGTGTATCAAACATCTTAGGGCAACAATCCCATTATTTAACTTACAATTTCTCCTCGAAATAGAAACGATATAACAGACTTATAGTTCTAATCCAACCAATAAATCTGAATCAAGATGGTTAGCTTAATGCATTCATTGTACTTACTATCACTTCTGAGTGACATCGCTATGAACGTCAATCCTCCCTTAGCTTACTCCCTTAGAAACTTTCTCACTACCCCAACGGTCATCATACCAAGGTAGTTCAAGTATACATATGTAGCACGTAGGTTCACCATAACACTGGCCAGGTGCCATTATGAACATTCAGTACATAGTCATCCTTGTGACCCTCGACACGTTTCCCGTTTCTAGCGACTCGATCAATCCTCAAAATACCTTATCATAGGATACCTAATGTGCAACTTCACTTATAATTACTTATAAGAACTCTAGTTTGAGTCTAGGCATCCAAAGATCAATACCTAATTCTCACAAACTTAGGCTCTGATACAAACTTGTAACACCCTTAATTCTGAAGATAGCAACTTATTAAAAATTTTCTAAATACATCAATAAATGAATCATCTACAACCACAATTAGATTCAACTTCAAAACACATGAATAATCTATACAACAATCTATGGTAAGGACGGGTGCTACTAAAACCCATGCATAGTCACTATCTCCAACTTACGGAAGACTTCACCGAAGACTTACTTTCGAACCTAGATAAGGCTCAACTCTTCATAGCACTGCTAGAACCGAAACCCACGGCCGGGACCTGATACACATGCCGACAAATAAAAAGGGTTAGGCTTAACGCCTAGTGAGCTCAATAGTTTTAATATGAATGAATATATCTTTAAAAGAGAGAAACTCAGTTAAAAATCAAGATCTTTCGAAATGATTCACTTTAAAATGGGAACGACACATTTTCCCCAAAATATGCATATTTAAAGACGATACTCCAAAGTGAATATCCTTTATAAAACTATGCAAACCATAGATCACCCCAAACGGGATTATAATTTCGACACTCAATTTGTGAAAATGTTAATAGTACGTCATATCCCAAAACACCCAAAACACGGGTGGGGCATAATAATCGACCCTTAAATAACGGAGGACAAATCATAAAGATATGGTCCGTCATGGAAACCACGTAACTCGGAATAATACCCACACGACCATAAAATAGAATGAACTCCAAATATTAAAATGTGGACAATTAAATATCCAAAATACGACGGGCCGACGACGGGGGCTACCCGTATCCGTTGAGAGTGGAGGAACACAAAAGTATGCCACTAATACAACGTTAATCGTATGACACTTCACGACACACAAGCTCAAGTCTCCCTACGACTCCCTTCAAGCTACACCAAAGAGACAGCTGGCCTTAGCGAAATATTAACGAGAATACCGCTCAAAGGCCCGACACAAGGGGGATACAACCATGGCATTGCCCCACATGGCGGAGGTCCCAAAACGCCCATAAAATGACTACTCCAACGCCATGATAGCACAAACCGGACTCAACCCTCATAGTGTACACCTTCAAAGGACAAGGTCATAAAATATGAGTCCCGGAGTCCAACCCCGTACCACCCAATTGACCATCAAATAAGATTGACTTACGTGCCTATGGATCTAATGCAACATAGTCTAAAATTACACGACTACCCACGAATGACTAAACACTCGAGTCTGTAATTATAATAAATATGCAATAATTGCATTAAGATGTAAATCGTACATCGGACTCTAAACCGAGCCATTAAAACCGGACAAGTGTCCTCAATACTCTTTTACGTTAACACCGAGCTAAAATGCTCCAAAATTCTTTTGACCGTCAAATAACGTCCCCACCATTAATGAATGACCTTAAACAACACTTATGAAGACACATACCTCAAAGACGTGATTTACTCAAAACTCAACACGTATTGGGACCAAAGATTTCCCAAAGGGTTTTATGAATGCAATTACCCCAAAATGCCTATAACACGAAAATAGACATTGTTTGTACAAAAATCACCAATGATGCATAAGTCATGAAAGGGACTCTATTTGTACAAAATCACTATGAATATGTAAAACATGCTATTTGCTTGTTAAAAACATTAAAACCCAAATATGAGCATTTTATGGAATTAAACAACCCAAGTTTACCGAATATGAAAACTTATCAAAATACTCACACTTTGACAAATACCAAGCAACACATTTTTGACTTCAAAATACACATTTTTGGCATGTACACCGTTTTAACAAATCAACTTGAACTCACCTTGCTAGATTTAGGCTAAATCTAGATTTCACCCAACGAGCTCTTTTGAAGGCCACTTGAATCCTCAAGCCGAAACCTTCCAAAACCTAGATCCAAATATTTCAAACCATAAATACCCATATTTAACCATTTAGAAGTATCACCATGTCGACTGATGATGATGAAGCCAACGATCATTTTAGTGGTTAGTGATGGGACGCTAAAAATGAAGAAGTAGCTGGATATTTAGGTTGAGTTTTCATGATTGTTAGATCTCAGATTTATTGGATTCAAGATCATCCAATCTGAAGTTTGGAATCTGAAGCTAAAGCTGAAAAGTCACTCTCAACATTTGTCTAATGTTAGTTTGTAATAAATGTCAAAGTTAATTATTGTGTTATTTAATAGTATTTTATATTAGTCCTAATATATTAAAGAGTGTTTAGTTTAGTTTAGATATTATATTAGTTTAGATAATATCTTCTTAGATATTATGTGTTTGTAATGTTAGGTGAGATATCTAACATATCTTATCTGATCTACCAACAACACAAATAACACACCTTTTTACATCTGAGAGAGCTTAAACATTGAAGAACATCAACCTTGTAATCCATCATTTTGTAATCTAAACAGGTTGGTAAATCGTATCTTCTTTGTTGTTTGATTATCTGGTAAAGATCGTGTTCATTCACACGGACTCACAATTGGTATCAGAGCCTTCGGGAAAGGCTGTTGATGCTAGGACTTACAGATGGATGATAGGTTCTTTGATGTATCTCACTTCCAGTAGGCCAGATATAATGTTTTCAACATGTTTATGTGCAAGATATCAGACTAATCCTAAAGAATCCCATGTGTCTGCCGTTAAGCGCATTTTTAGGTATCTGAAGGGGACTACAGATCTTGGTCTGTGGTATCCTAAAGATACTAGTTTTGAACTAACAGCATATACAGACGCAGATCATGCTGGTTGCATGTTAGACAGGAAGAGCACGTCAGGTCATAAACAATTCATCGGTGATAAACTCGTCAGTTGGGTATCAAAGAAGCAATTATGTGTCTCAACTTCAACGACCGAAGTAGAATATGTAGTTGCTGCTAGCTGCTGTTCTCAGGTCTTGTGGATGAGAACTCAACTGAGAGACTATGGTTTTCACTTCAACCATATTCCGATATACTGTGACTCGAAGAGCGCAATCGCGATAACAACTAATCATGTTCAGCATACAAAGACCAAACACATCGATGTCAGGTATCACTTTATAAAAGATCATGTCGAAAAAAGGAACAATTGAACTTTACTTTGTAAAAACTGATTATCAGCTTGCAGATTTGTTTACCAAACCCTTAGACGAAAAGAGATTCAATTTTCTTGTCTCTAGGCTTGGTATGCTAAATCTTAAGACCTAATCAGTGGTTACCTATTAAAGTTTCTTATTGTAAATTTTTCATCATTTCTTTATATTCATTTCCGCATGATATCTGCACATTTCTATTCTGTTCATGATCAAAGGGGGAGTGTGAGAAGAAACTCCATAGATGTTCAATGTTATTTTGAGGGGGAGCTCATAAGTGTCTGCATTTACCTTTTATGTCAAATTTTTTTGTAATGCATGATTTTAGGGGGAGCTTTTCAAATCAAAGGAGTATGGATATGACTTATGATTATTTATGATCAGAACTCGTACTTTCATTGTTTTACTGTTTTTTTTGTCTTTTCAATTTAAGTGAATAAATTAGCTTTGACTATGACATAAGACTTTTGCAGTTTTTGAGAGATGCTTACATGTTCATATCTTTATGACTTTAAGCTTAGCTTCATGAGATGTAAGATTACACTCAAAAGGTATCATTCCTTATCTTCATCTCATATATGGTTGAAAGGAGGACAACTTTCAATCATAGAAAACATTGTTCTTAAATGTTCAAACCACTTCCTGAATCTCAAACCGATTTCATGAATTGGAAGTGTGATTTTAAATGTTTTCAAAGATTTATTTGAGCTTTAACTGAAATAGTTAAACCAAATTGAGCATCATATGCATCATAGGAAAAACATGATTTCATTGTGCTAGGAATTAACACAACTTCTATGGAATCACCTTAACTAGTGATTTCTACCCAAGAAGTTAATACATAGTGATTGAGTGTAAGGAGTCGAAAAGAAATGAGTGTGGTTAGAGTGAGCTTAATGTTTAAAAGAAAGAGGGTGTGAGAACAGAGTTAAAAGAATATCAGAACTCTGCACCAACTACTTTCTGAGCCGGGCAGCCACATTTATAGTGTTTCACATTTCTTTGGTGAACATTATTGAAACAGGCAACTAGCCCATGCCAACTCTTGATCAAACCTCACCAACTACTCATTTTCTTCTTAACAAGAAAGTGTTTCACATTTTCATAGGGGAAGCTGCACATTTGCTATCTGATTTTCATTTGGAAAATCTGGATATTGAAAAGAAGGAAGTCTTCCCCACCTTCGCACTTCACTCATGCATATTGAAAAGAATGTGCTAAGTCCAATTAGTCCTGCTACTTGAAGGAGTTACTACTGTTGAAAGAATTAATACTGCTGAAGACTTTAGTAATGCTATTCAAAGGTATTACCACTGCTATACAGGATTACTACTGCTAGTAGTTAGTACTGCTTGAAGAATTACTACTGCAAGATGGTTAGTACTGCTGAGGATGAAGATACTGCTACGAAGATTAATGCTGCTTATGAAGATAAAGATGGATTGATTGCTTGATGTGAAAGACTAGGAGATTGAAGATAATTATGGACTGGATGCTGAAGATCAATATTATTTTCATATTTATCTTGTAATCTGTTTTGTATATATATAGTTTAGAAGTCTTAATATAGATTGATACATAGAAATTGATAGATTGATACAGATACATAATACGTTTTTGTTCTAGAGAGAATTAGCCTCAAAATTGTTAGTAATCCTTTCTTTAGAGAAGTATTGAACGTCTGTTGAGCTTGTTCAACAGATTGAGGCTGTGGTTGTAATCATTAAGTTAATTCAATATAACTTGTGATTTGATCCATATACTGTTTCATTGATTTATTGTTAAAGTGTTATTCCGCAACTTCTTTAACAAAGTTTCTGAGTGTTTAATTAAATTCTTGTTTATAATTTCGATCTTGACAAGTGGTATCAGAGCCAAGGAACTCAGAAAGCTATAATCATCATGGACGGATCACATGACAGTGTTCTTGTTTCAAAGGTTCCCATGCTCAAACCCAATGAGTTTGACATGTGGAAAATCAGGATCAGGCAATATATCCTTCTTACAGATTACTCAATGTGGGATATCATTGAGAATGGTCCCTCCAATGAAGGAGAGATGGGAGCAGATGGCAAGAGACCTCCACCAAAGACTGATGGAGAAAGAAAGATGAGGCAGACTGAGATGAAAGCCTTGAGCACTCTGCTCTTGGCAATTCCAAATGAATACCAACATCAGTTTTGCAACTGTGCTGATGCCAGAATCTTGTGGAATGCTTTGGAGAAGAGATTTTCAGGCACTAAAAGCACAAAGAGAAATCGAAAAGCAATTCTCAAGCAACAATATGAAAACTTTATGTCTACAAAGAATGAGTCTATGACTCAAACCTTTGATAGGTTCAATAAGTTGATTGGAGAATTGGCCACTGTTGGTGTTAAGATGGACCAGGATGATGTAAACAGAAAGTTTCTAAGATCTCTTGGTGAAGAATGGGTAATGTATACTGTATCATTCAGACAGAATGATAATCTGGAGGATAAGGAACTAGATAATCTCTACAATGATCTCAGGGTGTTTGAAGCAGAAGTTGAATCAAATAAGAAGCCATCTGAATATTCTTACAATGTTGCTCTCCTATCATCTACTCCTGATTCTTCTGCTAATACAGAACCAGTGAGTGCTGCTTATGTATCAAAACAGGATGGATCCAATGATTCTGTTTTGGAAGCCTTCCTTGCTAGTCATGCCAAAACTTCTCTTATTAATGATGATCTGGAGCAGATCAATGTTGATGATCTTGAAGAGATAGACATCAAGTGGCAAATGGCAATGCATACCATGAGAATCAAAAGATTCATTTAAAGGACTGGAAGAAACAATTTTGCCATGAGAAGAGAAGTTGGTGCTGGATTTGACAAATCCAAAGTGGAATGCTACAAGTGTCATAAACTGGGGCACTTTGCAAGAGAATGTAGAGGAGGAATCTCTCAACAACATGGAGGCAATAATCAACAATCAAAGTCCACCAACAACTGGAACCCATCTCAAGCACTTGTCTCACAAGATGGAATGGGATTTGATTGGAGTGATCAAGCTGATGAGGCAATCCAGAATCAAGCATTGATGGCTGAGGTTTCAGAGTCTTCAAGCACTGCAATTCCAACAGAGGTAATGTAACACCCTAAAAATAGGGATAACAAAAATCCGAAAAACGGACATGCGGTATTTAAAATTGCCAAAGCAAGAGCCTCCCAAAAATGGGGAAAATACACAAACCTATTTAAATAAAATCGTAAATAAACGGTCGATAAATAACAACCAACTAATTTAATTTCTATAACCAGAAACGAGATTACAAATAAGGGTGTCATTTATAAACCCAAGGGATTCTCCTACCAAAAGCAATATTCCCAAATCTCTCACCCAAGTACCAAGCCAACATAGAACCGATGCCGCTAAAACCTGAGATACACATCGACACCAAACAAGTGTTAGGCCAAAAAGCCTAGTGAGTTGAACAATAATAAGCATGCATGAACAGATACAATTCTTATCAGCAGTTAACCAGTGTTCAATATATGTGGAGTCATTAGGGGAGACCCAAAGCACCAATCAAGCCCACCCCAAGAGTCGATATACCTTTATGCCCTTAACAAGGAACATCCCAAGGCCCGCCACACCCGAAGACTACTCCAAAGGAAAATTCCCAGAATGGCGGAGGTCTAGGCACATACCATCACAGTGGCGCCCAAGACTACATCCTCCTTTTGAACTGACTTGGTTCATCCAACATAATGCATATAGGAGGTCCTTTAGGTGTATTTCAACCAAATATAATTCAATACCAACCGTGGGTACAATATCACCCTCCTCATAGCATGAGTCCAACATAAGACTTAAATATCCACATAGCCACGTTGTAGATACAATATCACCAAGAGTATATTCCAAATGAAATCATCATAATATACCAAACATATATTCCTTTTTCATGTAAAATACCCATTGTGGCACACATAGTGGAAATCCCCAAATAATTACACAACATAGAGTAAATCATGGGATGATACTTCATATACATACATCTCACATAATCTCATGGAAATACCATCAAATACTTAAACCCGTAAAGATGACCATTTTGAGCAAATATGTTATAATAACAACAAATAAGCAAATATGATGTGTATCCAGTTTTAACAAAAGTTTAGTAAGCTCACCTTGCTAGATTTATACTAAATCTAGATTTTACCCACTTAGAACTTTCCTTGAAGAACTTGATTCTTCAAAACAACTCTTCCAAAACCTAGATCCACAAGGTTCCAACCATAAATATACATATTCTACCATAAACAATCATTTCCCAAACCATATACATGGATACCTCAACTAATACCGAAACCCTAACTTCCATTACCGAAGAGAATAGGAGATTACCTTAACCCAAGCTTGAATTCACCAACCAAAACACTTCTAGTTCACCAAAATGATCACAAACCTTCAATCTATGAAAGGGAGAACAAGGGGTGGATGAAACCCTAGAATATTTTCGGGAAGAAGATGAATAGGGAGAGATGAGAAGCTTACCACCACAAAATGATCTAGTATACTTCAATAGACTTCCAATATCTTGCTAGATCCTTGATAAGCTCTCAAAAACTAAACCGTAGCAACTTGAATCACCCAAATCGGAGCTACGATGAGAAAGTTATGAGGAAATGAAGTTTTGGGTGAAATGAGGCGAAAATCAGGTTTTAACCCGAGTCTCTGACCCCCGCGCACGGCCCGTGCGTTTTTGTGAAGGGCCCGCACACGGCCCGTGCGCCCCCTCCAGCCGGCCCATGATTTCCCCGAAAACCGTTTTGGTCATAACTTTTTCGTTATAGCTCCGTTTTTGCTCCGGAAAGAACCGTTGGACTCGTAATTGAATCCTTTATCCATCAAGACTATAAAATCAAGGATTCAAGCCCAAAATCAAATATCTTATTTTTCCTTAATATATCGGTTTCTGTATAAACTTGAAATGATACCTTTCGAAAATCGGGGTGTTACAATCCTCCCAACCTTAAAAGAGATTTCGTCCTCGAAATCTTGCACCAACCAATCACCCACTAACGCCCTTAGAGAGGTCAAATGATTCTCTATCCAAAAGTAATATCTTCACTAAACCTTAGCTTATATACGATCCCGATCACATCCCAGTTGAGGTTGTCGCTGCGTTCCTTATAACGAACCATCGCCAACT
The DNA here is from genome assembly GCA_954870635.1 of Arctium minus. Classification (NCBI taxonomy): domain Eukaryota; kingdom Viridiplantae; phylum Streptophyta; class Magnoliopsida; order Asterales; family Asteraceae; genus Arctium; species Arctium minus. The sequence goes on from OX941084.1 coordinate 36,008,874, forward strand.
CAACCTCAACTTTCCATATAACTCACCCAAAGCGGGATGAACGTCAAGTCCTTGATTAATCATTTTCTTAACCAATAAATCTCGGTTGCCTCCCAACCTTATGTTGCTCATATTACCTCAGGATTAACTTACGACCTTATTCAGTCATTTCCATCAAGAATACCCCAAAGCAAACATTTCCCTTGGATACCTCTAAATACGACACATCAAGGTCTCCTTGATAATCGATTTGTACTTAATGTCCAGCTCGACATTCTCACCAAATGTCTCCAATAAACATTACTACTAAACTCTCACCATGCACTCGAGCATCGATTTCCAAATCAACGAAAATTCTGACAATTATCCAAATACCAATGGTTGATTTCTTAATTACCAACATCTAATTTCCTTGAGTTCACTGCTCGTCCTGTAGATGTACCCGATCTAACGGAAACACATTGAAGCACACCAGCCGTTATTGTCCTCAAAATAGTGTGTCACACCTATCCACGGAATGACCATTACGCAAACGTGGGTATACTACCAAATATTTCATTCCCGATTAGCAATGTCGATTTCAAGGTTGACACCTACTCTTGGAAGTAGTCACCCAAATCTAACATCCTTACTAGTCAACCTTAACATCATCATCATTCACGAATACCCAACAACATAGTACACCACCGACACATAACATGCATTCGTACCAAATTCCCACAATTCCAAAACCAACCATACCCGAACAACCGAACACGATTTTAATCCGTAGGTTTAATGAAGCATAAAGATCGTCACTTAACTAACTGGGAGAAAGCACATGTCTAACACCTCAAACTTCTAGGACATCTTTTTATCCTTAATATCGACTTCTAACACGAGGGGGCTTACACCTATAGTCCAATGAGTTCAAGGTTTTTCACACTACTATGCCAATTTGAAATTTATAAAACTCTCAAATACATAAGTTTTATAACAATTAAACGTGTGTGAAAATACAATATCGTGCATTCGATAGGTTTCAAAATTTGGTCACCAATGCCACACATATAAAACCATTTTCAAAACTCATTTGATCAGTACTTACGCTAATAAAACGATAACGAAAGATGCGTAACAAAATTTTCAAATGGACTACCAGGGTCTTAGTATGCATCAATTTATGCTATGCATATGAAAAATAACTTCCATCCCATAACATATGCAATAAAAGTTTGTACAACTCACAAAAGAGGATTTCACAACTTCAACTTTTAAATCTTTTAATTTAACACAAAAAGTCGGAAGATAAAATTTCCAATAAGACCTATATACGTCCGATCATTTCCCAAATGTAACAACACAATAGGAACGTAAATAAATAAATAAATAAATATATATGTATATATATATATATATATATTTATTCGTGTTTCAAATTTAGGCCGCACCGATAAAACGTAATTGCCCAAAATTGTAATTACTACGACATGCAAACCGAAAATTCATTTCATGCATTGCGGAAAAACTCCTATTAGTAAAATCAATAACTGAAATATGTTATGGGCAAAAGTTCTATACGAAATACCATAAATCTTTCATACAAAGCTACAGAAGGGAAATTCACAAAATCGAACCTTAAAATTTCTGCAATTAACAATGAAATGTCATGAAATAAAACTTCTCATAGTGACTCGCATACATCGGTTTATTCTCCAAGATTTAGTAAAGACATATGCATGCGATTTGAGCAATTGTAAGAGTAATTTAGTTTAATTCCAAACTGTATAAATAAAATGTTTGCAAAATCCAAGACCACATGCTCAATATCAAACTCTTAAAGTTTTCTCTCTTTTAGTCACAATGCGGCACGAAATAAGATTTACAAAAAAACTTGCATGCGGCCGTTTATTTCACAAAGCTAGTAGATAGATATGTGTATGCACCCGATTAAAACATTAAATAATTTATGTCATTTTCGAGTTCAAAGCCAAATATAAACATGCTCTTATCGTTCTAAAACATTGGCTAAAAATACCATGACGGAAATTTCCAATAAGATATGCATACATGACCAAAAGTATAATTAACTAAAATTTCATTGCTGGTTGAGACAAACCATTTTTCAAAGGAACTCATATTCTTATGTTTTTAAAATGCCTCATAACACAATAATATGTATTTTCTGAAAAAGGTTTATAAGATCAAATACACGAAATGACACTTACGTCAATTGAACTCCAATTATATATGTAAAATCATCGAGGAAACATCTCAACATGATTTATTTACCAAAATACCCAGAGATTCCAAAATGGATGACTCGACATGTTCATAAAACTAAACATTTCAAATAATCAAAACTTCTCATTGGTTGCACCAAAATGTTTTCCAAATGAACTCTTTCTCTTCATGTTTCCAAAACGACTCCTAGTTCAATGACATGAATTTTCCAACGGTTTATAAAATCGTATGCACCAAATGGACAATTAAATATCCAAAATACAGCGACCAATAACGGGGATACCCGTATCCGTTGAGAGCGGAAGAGCACGAAGTATGCTACTCCTACAACGTTCATCGTATGACACCTAACGACATGAAAGCCCAAGTGTCCCTACGAATCCTTGACAAGTTCCACCCAAGAGACGAGATACCTTGATGCCACAAAGGACACCCGAAAGGCCCGACACGTCCGAGGACTACAATTGAGGAAATTCCCTTACGACGGAGATCTAGGCGCACACCCACACAGTGTCGCCCAAGACTACCTCATCCTAGTGCCTACTTGTCAAGTTTTGGTCATAAAACATGAGTCCCGGAGTCCAACCCCGTACTACCCAATTGACCATCCAATAAGACTGACTCACGTGCCTATAGATCCAATGCAACACAGCAAAAAAAAATACGCGACTACACATGAATGACAAAAGCACTCGAGCGTGTAACGATTATGCATATGCAATGAAATGCATTAAGATGTACGTCATAAATTGGATTCTACATCGAGCCATTAAAAACGAACAAATGTCCACAAGACTCTTTTAAGCCAACACCGAGCTAAAATGCTCAAAATCCATTTGACCAATAATTATCGGTCCCCCAAATAATGAAATGTCTTTAAGCGACGTTTATAAAGACACATGCCTCAAAGACGTGGTTAACCCAAAACTCAACACGTATTGGGACCAAAGAGTTTCAAAAGGGTTTATGAATGCAAATTCACAAAAATGCATACAACATGTAATAGACTTCATTTGTACCAAAATTACCAAGATGCTTAAGTCATGAAATGGACTCTATTTGTACAAAATCCCAAAATGCTATAATCATGCTACTACTTATCAAGATGTCCAAATTCCAAATATGAGTATTTTATGGAACTAAAATAAGCCAAGTATATCAAATATGAAAACTCATTAAAATACTCACAATGTGACAAATACGAAGTAAAATACATTTTTACTTCAAAATACTCAAAACTTATCAGTAGTTAACCGTTTCATGTAAAACACTTTAAAATAACCATTTTGGCATGTACATCGTTTTAACAAATCAACTTGAACTCACGCTCCTCGATTTCTATAGTTACACTATCGTCATCCAGATGCTCAACATCTTCAGGCAAAGCCACGGACTTCATAGGTTCACCTTACAATTTCTCCTCGAATACATTGATTCAAAAGTCAATGGTTCTAATCCAACCAATTAATCCGACTCGAAACTATCCACTTAATGCAATCACCATACTTACCGTTACTCCAAGTAACGAATAATAAAATCATCAACTATTTCTAATAGTTACCCATTCAGAAACTTTCTTATTACTCAAACGGTCGACATACCCAGGCAGTTCATACAAGTACGAGGGTGAATAAGAAAGAGATTAACAGAATTGAACACGAATGAAACATACTACTACGTCTACAAAATATCATAACATTAGTATAAACCAAATACAAGAGAACGTACTTCTATCTTACCAACTGTCACAGTAACGACACCTCAAGCACCATCACGTATAAATACCCTCATAATAACATTAGCTAGGTGAGATTATGAACATATAATACATAAAGGTTCTCGTTACCATCGCCACAACACTTGATAACCATAGTTTCCGTCGAATCTAAGACTAACCCATCTTAGACATTCTACCCATCTCACAATCATTGCCTAACGTACTCAGTCTAAGTCTAGACATCTCACATTCATGCCTAGTTCACTTAAACTAGAGCTCTGATACCAACTTGTAACACCCTAAAAATAGGGATAACAAAAATCCGAAAAACGGACATGCGGTATTTAAAATTGCCAAAGCAAGAGCCTCCCAATAATGGGGAAAATACACAAACCTGTTTAAATACAATCGTAAATAAACGGTCGATAAATAACAACCAACTAATCTAATTTCTAGAACCAGAAAAGAGATTACAAATAAGGGTGTCATTTATAAACCCAAGGGATTCTCCTACCAAAAGCAATATTCCCAAATCTCTCACCCAAGTACCAAGCCAACATAGAACCGGTGCCGCTAAAACCTGAGATACACATCGACACCAAACAAGTGTCAGGCCAAAAAGCCTAGTGAGTTGAACAATAATAAGCATGCATGAACAGATACAATTCTTATCAACAGTTAACCAGTGTTCGATATATGTGGAGTCATTAGGGGAGACCCAAAGCACCAATCAAGCCCACCCCAAGAGTCGATATACCTTTATGCTCTTAACAAGGAACATCCCAAGGCCCGGCACACCCGGAGACTACTCCAAAGGAAAATTCCCCGAATGGCGGAGGTCTAGGCACATACCATCACAGTGGCGCCCAAGACTATATCCTCCTTGTGAACTGACTTGGTTCGTCCAACATAATGCATATAGGAGGTCCTTTAGGTGTATTTCAACCAAATATAATTCAATACCAACCGTGGGTACAATATCACCCTCCTCATAGCATGAGTCCAACATAAGACTTAAATATCCACATAGCCACGTTGTAGATACAATATCACCAAGAGTATATTCCAAATGAAATCATCATAATATACCAAACATATATTCCTTTTTCATGTAAAATACCCATTGTGGCACACATAGTGGAAATCCCCAAATAATTACACAACATAGAGTAAATCATGGGATGATACTTTATATACATATATCTCACATAATCTCATGGAAATACCATCAAATACTTAAACCCGTAAAGATGACCATTTTGAGCAAATATGTGATAATAACAACAAATAAGCAAATATGATGTGTATCCAGTTTTAACAAAAGTTTAGTAAACTCACCTTGCTAGATTTAGACTAAATCTAGATTTTACCCACTTAGAACTTTCCTTGAAGAACTTGATTCTTCAAACCAACTCTTCTAAAACCTAGATCCACAAGGTTCCAACCATAAATATACATATTCTACCATAAACAAACATTTCCCAAACCATATACATGGATACCTCAACTAATACTGAAACCCTAACTTCCATAACTGAAGAGAATAGGAGATTACCTTAACCCAAGCTTGAATTCACCAACCAAAACACTTCTAATTCACCAAAATGATCATAAACCTTCAATCTATGAAAGGGAGAACAAGGGGTGGATGAAACCCTAGAATATTTTGGGGAAGAAGATGAATAGGGAGAGATAAGAAGCTTACCACCACAAAATTCTCTAGTATACTTCAATGTACTTCCAATATCTTGCTAGATCCTTGAAAAGCTCTCAAAAACTAAACCGTAGCAACTTGAATCACCCAAATCGGAGTTATGATGAGAAAGTTATGAGGAAATGAAGTTTTGGGTGAAATGAGGCGAAAATCAGGTTTTAACTCGAGTCTCTGACCCCAGCGCATGGCCCGTGCGTTTTTGTGAAGGGCCCGCGCACGTCCCGTGCGCCCCGCTCCAGCGGGCCCATGATTTCCCCGAAAACCGTTTTGGTCATAACTTCTTCGTTATAGCTCCGGAAAGAACCGTTGGACTCGTAATTGAATCCTTTATCCATCAAGACTATAAAATCAAGGATTCAAGCCCAAAATCAAATATCTTATTTTTCCTTAATATATCGGTTTCTGTATAAACTTGAAATGATACCTTTCGAAAATCAGGGTGTTATAGGTAAAATCTAAACTTTGCTCTAAAGCCTGTCTTGAAACTGTTAAGAAGTACAGGGATCATAATCAGAGCATGTGTGATGATCTTAAAAGACTGGAGAAACATAGGAGAGAATCTAATTTGATTATTGTGAATTTTGAAGAACAAATTAAGGCATATCAAGCCAATGAACTTCAACATTCATATGATCAAAACTATTGGAAGTGGGAGAAGAAGGAGTTAGAGAACAAGCTAGAGAAAGCTAGAGAAGAATGTGAGAAAGTCATAAGTGAATTTAAGAAGGCCAAACTAGACATTGAGAAATTTTCCAATGCCTCTAAAGCAATGGACACTTTACTCAAATCTCAAATTCATGACAAACTGAAGAGAGGTATAGGATACAACAACACCCCTCCACCTTACAATAACAACTACATTCCACCCACTTCAGACCTCTTAGAAAGGCAGGATAAGAATGACTTACCTGAAGGAGCCACAGAAGTAGATCCTTTAGACACTGTAGTGGTTGAGGCAAATCTGAAGAAGAGAACAAGGTAGACCAAAAAGAAGTTCCCCTAGAAAACCACATTCTTACAAATGAGAGAGGAGGTAAACCATTTGTCAAGAGTGAGAAAGTAGAGAAGTTTAAGACTGGGGAAGAGACTGTTAAGAGTGAGAAAGTTGAGACCTCTAGGAAAGGGAAGGAAAAGGTACAGGGAGATCACTATATGCAAACTACTGTTGTAAATCCTTGTACTTGCCAACAGATCAAGCCCCATCAACATGATAAAATAAGGGGAAATCAGAGAAACAAAAATAACCAGTGGGCTCAAAAACAGGGAATCGATCTAAGCAAAGTCAATAGACCAAAGTCTTGTTTTATTTGTGGCAAGTTGAATCATTTAGCCAAACACTGTTATTTCAATCCTATTAACCAAAGATTTACTTTTCAAAGACAACATCAAAATTCTGTTGGTTATAGGAAGCAATCAAGAAGATCAAGGAACCACATGGCTGAGAATGTGAGAACAGGACCAGTGAAAACTGGTACTGCAAAATCTCATATTCAGAATAAGTTTGTTAAAGCAAAAGAAAATACTCCAAGCAAATCAAGGAGTATCACAAAGAATAAGAAAGCAAACAAATGTGTCTTAATTTGGGTCCCAAAAGAAACTAAACCTGTTAGTACTGCCACCTCAAATAGTACTGCTAACAGAAATAGTGCTGTTGATAGCAATACTACTGCTGACCAAATTAGTACTGCTAATGAGGTTAGTACTGCTAACAAAGTTAGTGCTGCTGACCAAGTTAATACTGCTAACAAGGATAGTACTGCTACCAGTGTTAATACTGCCAAGCCTATAATTAAGACAAAGTATTCCAGCCATGAGATTCCTGACTCTTATCAACTCATCAAGACTAAGCTTAATGAATATGAGTATGTTGATGAGAAAGGGCAACCCAAGGTCACTTTGGCTTGGGTTCCCTCAAGAAACTAATTGTTCTATCTTATGTGCAGGGTAACCAACAGCTCAAGGGGAAGAGCATTTGGCATGTAGACAATGGTTGCTCTAGGCACATGACAGGTAACATGTCCTACCTTCAAAACTTCAAAAGGGTTGATGGAGGACGTGTTGCTTTTGGTGACAATCCAGCAGAAGGAAAGATAAGTGGTAAAGGTACTGTGTCAAAAGGTAAGATAACCTTTGAAGATGTATACTATGTTGAGCAATTGAGATACAACCTGTTAAGTGTATCACAGGTCTGTGACAAGAAACATAGTATATTATTTAATGATACTGAATGTATTATCCTTGCTCCAGGATTCAAGGTAGTTGATGACAATATGATACTACTTAGAACTCCTAGAAAGGACAATGTTTATTGCTTGGACTTAGAAAGTGTTTCATCTGATTCATCACTAAACTATCTGTTTTCAAAAGCTTCTTTAGATGAATCATCTCTTTGGCACAGAAGGATGTGTCACATGAATTTTAAAACTATGAAGAATCTTGTGAAAAACAACCTTGTAAAAGGTTTGCCTCAAAAAGTGTTTTCATGTGATGATCATTGTGTTGCATGTCTTAAAGGCAAGCAGCACAAAACTTCTCATAAGTCCAAAAAAATAAACTCAATCTCTTCACCTCTTCAGTTATTGCATATGGATCTCTTTGGTCCTACAAATGTGATGAGTATTGGTAAGAAATCCTACTGCTTAGTCATTGTTGATGACTTCTCTAGATTCACTTGGGTATATTTTCTGAGGACTAAGGATGAGACAAGTGGACTGATCAAATCCTTTGTTCTTAGGGTTGAAAGCCAAACAAATCTAAGAGTTAAAGTCATCAGATCTGATAATGGAACTAAATTTAAAAAAAAGTGACTTAAACAACTTTTGTGAGACTAAAGGTATTGAGAGACAATTAAGTGCTCCTAGAACTCCTCAACAGAATGGTGTTGCAGAGAGGAGAAATAGGACATTGATTGAGGCTGCTAGATCTCTGTTGGCAGATTCAAAATTACCTATTACCTTTTGGGCAGAGGCAGTTAATACTGCTTGTTATGTCCAAAATAGAGTTCTAGTAGTCAAATCCCAAGGTAAGACACCTTATGAACTTTTCAGAAAGAAGAAACCATTTATTGGATTTTCAAACCTTTTGGGTGTCCTTACACAATCCTCAATACCAAATCTCATTTAGGCAAGTTTGAAAGCAAAGTTGAGGATGGATTCCTTGTTGGATACTCCTCTCAGAGTAAGGCATATAAAGTTTTCAATAGTTCTTCAAGGATTATAGAGGAAAGTGACAATGTCAAATGCAATGAGAACACACCAAATCCAATTGGTGAAGGTCCTGATTGGCTGTTTGACATTGACTCACTAACTAACTCTTTGGGTTTTAATGATGTACAAATTGCAGGAACAAGTTTAGAAGAGAAACAAGCACAGAAACTAGAGTTTGTGCTGTTTCCTATACCTACAGTTGATCCTGCTGAATTTTGTCAACAAGAACAGAAGGATGATTCAGAAAAAAAGGAGTCTGAACCAGAACAGACTGAAGATGATAAAGATGATGAGGAGAATGTGAGTGATAAAGAGGATGCTCATCTTTCAGGAAACACAGGTCCTGAGATGCCCATACTGTCAGAAGATGATATTGATGAAGAAAATTCTTCAGTATTTGGTGGAAGCACTCCTGAGAAGAATGACTCTAATATGGATTCAAATATCAATGAGGAGGCTGCACATCAAACAAGAACTCAGAAAAATCATCCTCCTCAGTTGGTGATTGGTGACATCAATTCTCCTAGGATCACAAGGCATCAAAGTAAGATATGAGGATTGAAAGACTTGCAGTCAGGTTTGTTATCTTGTTTTCTATCTCAGATTAAACCCAAGAAGGCTTATGATGCAATGAAAGAACCAAGCTGGATAGAAGCAATGCAAGAGGAACTGCTGCAGTTTAAGCTGCAAGATGTGTGGGATCTAGTTGACTTTCCACAAGGACAAAGAGCAATTTGAACTAAATGGGTTTTCAGGAACAAGAAAGATGAGAGAGGAATTGTAATAAAGAATAAGGCCAGGCTTGTGGCACAAGGGTATACATAAGAAGAGGGGATAGATTATGAAGAAGTATTTGCACCAGTAGCCAGAATTGAGGCAATTAGGCTGTTTCTAGCCTATGCTTCTTTCATGCAGTTCAGAGTATTTCAGATGGATGTCAAGAGTGTATTTCTATATGGGAAAATTGATGAAGAAGTGTATGTTTTTCACCCTCCAGGGTTTGAGAATCCTAGTTTTCCTGACAAAGTATACAAACTAAAGAAGGCACTCTATATGCTACATCAAACACCAAGAGCATGGTATGACACTCTGTCTACCTATCTCTTGGAAAATGGTTTTGAAAGGGGAATCATTGACAAAACTATGTACATCAAAAGGAAGAAGAAGGACATCTTACTTGTTCAAATCTATGTGGATGATATCATCTTTAGATCCACAAAAGATTATATGTGCAAGGAATTTGAGGAGCTGATGCACAAAAGATTCAAGATGAGCTCTATGGGTGAACATACATTCTTCCTTGGGCTACAGGTTAAACAGAAGAAAGATGGCATCTTCATCAGTCAATCCAAGTATGTGCAGGATATACTTACAAAGTTTGGATTTTCAGATTCAAAGCCTGCAAGCACACCTATGGAAACACACAAACAGATCACTGCAGATCTTGAGGGGGAGGATGTGGATGTTCATCATTATAGATCTATGATAGGCTCCCTCATGTATCTAACAGCTTCAAGGCCAGATATTATGTTTGTTGTCTGTATGTGTGCTAGATTTCAAGTAAGACCTAAGCAATCTCATTTTCAAACAGTCAAGAGGATCTTCAGATATCTCAAAGGACAACCTAGGTTGGGTCTTTGGTATCCTCATGACTCACCATTTGATCTACTTGCATATTCTGATTGTGATTTGGGTGGTACAAACTTGGATAGAAAGTCTACATCAGGAGGATGTTAGTTTTTAGGTGCAAGACTAGTTTCATGGCAGTGTAAAAAGCAAACCACAGTGTCCACCTCTACAACGAAAGCAGAGTACATAGCTGCTGCAAGCTGCTGCTCACAAGTGCTATGGATTCAGAATCAGATGCTGGACTATGGTGTTACTTTTCTGCACACTCCAATCTTCATTGACAACAACAGCGCCATAAGCATTGTTAATAATCCAGTGACGCACTCAAAAACCAAGCATATAGAAATGAGGTACCATTTTATTAGAGATTGCAATGAAAATAAGCTAATTCAGGTTTTGAAGGTACACACAAGTAACCAATTTGTTGACCTATTCACCAAAGCTTTTGATATGGGTAGATTCACATTCTTGGTCACAAGTGTGGGCATGATAAACACTGAATAAGCCTCTTCTGATTGTCTTTATGTACCATTTCTGTATAGATTCCTTCATGCTTACTTTCTCATAATGTATTGTGCATGGTGCTGCTAACTATGTGTGTTTAAGTGTTTCAGATTACCTTGCTGATTAGAAACTTAGTACTTCTGGTTAAGTTAATGTTGCTCTCACTATTAATCCTACTGACAGTTCAAATATGGTTAAGTATGGTTAATACTGCTTGGTGGTTTATACTGCTAGTGCAAAGTTACTACTGCTTACCTTATTTCTACTGCCAGACAGAGTTAATACTGCTGGTATGTGTTAATACTGCTAGTCTGTGTTAATGCTGCTGGTATGTGTTACTACTGCTAGTCTGTGTTAATGCTGCTGGTATGTGTTACTACTGCTTATATAGGTTAGTATTGCAGGCTTGTTAATGCTGCTAGGGTACTTAGTACTGCTTCTAACTGAAACCTTCCACCTATAAATACCCTCTCTGGCCTCCAAAATCCAAACGGCTCTTTGAATTTCCTATGAGTGTTCTTTCTCTCTCTCTCTCTCTCTCTCTCTCGAATTCTTGCTTCCCAGTGCATAAACCCTAGAGTTGATTCGAACCCAAGAACGATGGTAGGACTAGAGTTTGTAGAAGATCATAATGAGCTTGCAATGCTGTAGAAACCCAAACAAGCTGAGGGTTTTGAAGAAATTGTGGATTTCCTGAAAGCATCCCACATTGCCTATGTACTCACAGTCAATCCCACAATCTATGTGGAGCACATGCGACTATTCTAGACCAATCACTCCGTTCAGACTGTCAATGGCAATCAGGTCATCCAATCCAGAGTCTGTGATAAACCTATCACAATCACAAAAGGCTGTATTCGCACTCATCTACGTCAAAGATGATGCCACAGGTATATCTTCTCTCCCAAAGGAAGACCTATTTCTTGAAATTGGTCGAATGGGGTATGAAGGTCCCACTGAGGTCTATAAGTTCTTCAAGAGCAAATTTTCACCTCAGTGGAGATTCTTTGTTCATACCCTTCAATATTGTATTTCTCGCAAAACAACTGGATGGAGTGAGTTCAGCAGTACCATAACTTATGCTCTTGTCTGCTTAGCTACCTCCAGAAAGTTTAATTTTTCACAAATGATTTTGAATGATCTGCTGTCAAACCTGGATACCAAAACCAAAACTAAAAGATTTTATATGTATCCAAGGTTTGTACAAGAAGTACTTAACAAAGAATTGACGGATTTACCTTCTTTTCAAGAGGTGTATGTACCTAAACCTTCCAAAGGGAAGGTGTTTTCCAACATGAAAAGGCCTAGTAAGGACTTTTCTGGAAAAGACACACCATTGTTCTCTACAATGATGGTTGTGTCTCATTCCCATGGTGAGGCATCAGGGTCAAAGCCCACATCTGACCAACCCACTGATGACCTACCCACACCATTCATTTCAACTAATCCTCCTCAGATCCCTATTGTGAAGCCAATTTCCCCCATCACTAAAACATATGTAAGGAAAAAGGTACAGAAGGTTCCTTCCCTTCCTGTATCTTCACCCCAACAGCCTGCAAGCCCTCTAATGGAGCATTCTCCATTAGAGAATATCCAAAGGGAAACCACAGGGGTGTCTCTCAACCCCAAGAAGGTGCTCTCTAAGGAGAAGGAAGAGCATGTGGGCAGTAAGGCTCACACTACTGATTCTGCACAAGGTGTGGATTAGGACAGTGTGAACATCTCTAAGACCTTCCCCACGGCAACTTTAGATGAGCAATCATCTAAGGGTCCCAGGTGCCAAGAAACCAAGGGGGGTAGAAGGTGCTTCTGCTAGGCAGAAGGCCTCTACTAAAAGATCCAAGGATCCTTCAAGGGTGGTCAACACACCTAAAGGAGGTGAGAACAGATATAACTATGATGAATTGATGGAAACAATTAGAAATGTCAATCTGGATATCATCATTCAGCGTAAGGAGATAAAGGAGATGAAACAGGTGATAATCTCTCAACAAGAGCAGATAGCCAAACTCAAGAAGCTGGTGTTGAAATTAGTGCACAAAAAGAAGAGAACCCAGTTTGTCTTCAAGAAAAGGGGAAGTGCACATGATGCTTCCAAAAAGGGGGAGAGTTCAGAGGCAATGGAAGTTCAAGTTGAGGGGGATTTTAATGGTGAATCTGAAAAGAAGGGGGAGAAGGAAACATAAAAAGATGCAGAAACTGATAAAGCAGCAGAAACAGTCAAATCAGCAGTAACAAATGAACAAGAAGTAGTAACTGAACCAGCAGTAGAAAAGATGAACCAGCAGTAGAAACAGATAAACAAGCAGCAGAAACTGAAATGTCAATGGAAGAGATAGAGATTGTTGAAACTCTAGTTAAGGCAAAGCATGACACTCCTAAGGCCACTCAAAAGGCTAAGGGAGTAGTGATCAAAGAAGGAGAATCAGAGAAGAAAAAGACAAAGGTCAGTGTGTCAGATGCAAAGAAGAAAGGGAAAGAGAAAATGGATGAGCCTGGGAAATCAGTGAAAAAGCAAAAGCAAATTGACTTGGATGAAGAGTTGGCAAAGAAGCTGGAAGAAGAGCTTGAAAAAGAGAATGAGATTCAAACTGCCAAAGACAGAAAGATTGCATTGGATTTGGCAAAAAGGCTCAATGAAGAGTATCAAAAGTGCTTGAAACAGGCTGTAAAGAGGGTTACTATGAAAGATCCACAGAAAAGACAACCCTCAAAAACCTTCCTAGCCAATCAAGAAAGAAGAAAGATGATCAACTTCCTGAAAGGATCCATTGGAGTTCCTGAAGGGATGTTTACCAATATGTCCTTCAGCAGAATTGAGGAGTTATACAAGAAATAGATGGACAAGCTTCAAGGAGACTTCAGTCAGAGGGTTGAGTTTGAAAGGAAAATGAAAGAAAGACATGATATGAACATTCAACAACCCTTCCCTGACAGTAAAGAAGGCACTCCTACAAAAGAAAGGGCAGAAGTAAAGAAAGAAGAAACATTAGCCCAGAAGATCAGAGCTGTCAAGAGAATGAAGTCTATTGCTTCAAAGAAACAGGAAAAAAAGCCAAGGATTGAGGAAGCTGAGAAAGAGAAGGAAAGTCAAAGCATGGAAGCCAAATCATCAAGAGCAATTGCTGAACCACATGTAGAACAGCAGAAACAAGTTGAGCAAGTTGAAAATCAAGAGAAGAGTCAAGCACAACCAAGACAACCTGAGCAGTTTGATTTGCACATGACAGTGACTGATGAAGAACCTCTGAAAGTTGATCCTATCTCAGTGAATGCTCCAGAAATCATTCATTGGGATACTCTGTTGGATAAAAGGACAGAATACTTCATAATAAAGAGAATGGGTGACAAACTTGAGGTATATTCAACTTGGGGAAAGATAATCGGAAGCTGTACCAGAGTTGATCTAGAAGAAATGTACAAAGTTGGGTTGAGCTTATATGGTGAAGTGTTGAAAGTAGCTGGGATGAGTCTAATAAAGATGGCCATGGAGTACTTATGCATGATGTTTGATCCTGTTAAGGTTGAACATATTGTCAGAGATGTTCATCATGAAAATGGTTTCAAAAGTATTGACAACTGGATGCTTTTTGAAAGATGTGGAGTTTATGTTATAACAGTTGACAAAAGTTTCCATGAATACTACTTTGTTGATAAGGTGTATGACCACAGCAAAATAAAGTTAGAGAGGATGCTGAAAGCAAAGTTGGTATGTCCTAAAGGTTCAGAAATGGCAAGAATAGTGATCAGAAGAACCATCAATCAAAGTGTAGGATTGGTTCCTAATATGGGGAACTGAGCAGTTGTTTTTGAAAGCATCATGAAGACCACATTCTGAAGAACTTAACTTCTTGTTTTGAAAAGTTAAGTTAGGGGGAGATTGTTGGGTCTAAAATGTGCTAAGTCCAATTAGTGCTGCTACTTGAAGGAGTTACTACTGTTGAAAGAATTAATACTGCTGAAGACTTTAGTACTTCTATTCAAAGGTATTACCACTACTATACAGGATTACTACTGCTAGTAGTTAGTACTGCTTGAAGAATTACTACTGCAAGATAGTTAGTACTGCTGAGGACGAAGATACTGCTATGAATATTAATGTTGCTTATGAAGATAAAGATGGATTAATTGCTTGATGCGAAAGACTAGGAGATTGAAGATAATTATGGACTGGATGTTGAAGATCAATATTATTTTCATATTTATCTTGTAATTTGTTTTGTATATATATAGTTTAGAAGTCTTAATATAGATTGATACATAGAAATTGATAGATTGATACAGATACAGAATACGTTTTTGTTCTAGAGAGAATTAGCCTCAAGATTGTTAGTAATCCTTTCTTTAGATAAGTATTGAACGTCTGTTGAGCTTGTTCAACAGATTGAGGCTGTGGTTGTAATCATTAAGTTAATTCAATATAACTTGTGATTTGATCCATATACTGTTTAATTGATTTATTGTTAAAGTGTTATTCCGCAACTTCTTTAACAAAGTTTCTGAGTGTTTAATTAAATTCTTGTTTAGAATTTCGATCTTGACATACTTTGCTAAAGCATTTTGAAGCTAAAACTGAAGGAGATTCCAACTTCTGAGCTGAAATAGAAGACTGGATTGCTAAATCCGTTTAGTAATGATCTTGATCCAAAGGGGGAGATTGTTAGATCTCAGATTTATTAGATTCAAGATCATCCAATCTGAAGTTTGGAATCTGAAGCTAAAGCTGAAAAGTCACTCTCAAGATTTGTCTAATGTTAGTTTGTAATAAATGTCAAAGTTAATTATTGTGTTATTTAATAGTATTTTATATTAGTCCTAATATATTAAAGAGTGTTTAGTTTAGTTTAGATATTATATTAGTTTAGATAATATCTTCTTAGATATTATGTGTTTGTAATGTTAGGTGAGATATCTAACATATTTTATCTGATCTACCAACAACACAAATAAAACACCTTTTTACATCTAGAGAGAACAAGAGAGAAAGTGAGAGAGCTTAAACATTGAAGAACATCAACCTTGTAATCCATCATTTTGTAATCTAAACAGGTTGGTAAATCGTATATTCTTTGTTGTTTTATTATATGGTAAAGATCGTGTTCATTCACACGGACTCACAATGACGAAGCGCAGAGTTATTCGGAAAAGGTGTGTACCCGATGTGTTGATAGACCACCTTGTACGAGTATTACGAAATGGGAAGACCGCTAGTCCGGTTAGGTGATTTTCTTCGATGAGGTTTGATGGTTTATGTGGGGTGAAGTTTTTATATAACACAACTGGAGTGGTTGGGCTTCGAGTATTTAAGTCTACGAGGTAGTACACTTAATCTTTCAGGCTGTCGGAATTTGTTTCTAGCAGGTCTCGTTGAGTCGATAAGGAGTGATATCTTGTTGAGTGGTTTAAAGGATCATGGTTTTAAAAATTATTTAGATTCGAGAAAGATAAGGTCGTGAAATGCCTTGAATTCAGATATTGGTGTTATGATTAGTGAGAAGAGGACATAATATGTATGTGTGCAAGGTGCCATGAAGATTTTGGTTGTTCTATGATGAGGTGGTAGGGTGATAGTTGTATCTTTGAGTTGGTGATTTTTATGTCATATCTAGACATGCAAGTCATTAAGTGGTAAGGAGCTTCCTTGGGTATAAGTAGAAGGCTAGTGTTATTGATATAGGATAAATGTCCTCGTTTGGAGATTTCTGGGGAATGATTTGTATGTGGCAAGTATGTCGATGGAACGTGTGGATGTTGGTTGGTATCGGGGAGTTCTAAGTTGGAGATACTTTTTGATTGAAAGGTAGCGGTTATCTAAGAGAGGAATCATGGGTTCTTGGTTGCGGTGAGTTTTGGACAGGTTTGCCTTATACCCATAGGATGTTGATGGAAGCAGTGGCGGATCCAGAAAATTTTATGGTTTGGGGCACACTTAGGGGTGTCGAAAAATTTCTAAAACCGAATAATTCATCTGAACCAAAACGGCTTCAGGTTATTCGTTTTGGCTATCCGTTTTCACTTTACACGGTTCGTTAAATCAAATGAAGATTGTTATTCCCAAAATCAAGTTCTAAATGATCACAAACAATCAAGATGAGATTCTAAATCATATGTCATTGAATCAAACAACAAAGATTACAAATTCACAACTTTCTCTCTCTCTAGAATGATATGAATTATGCTCTTCTCTAATATGCTCACTCTCTGATTCGTGTACTACTACTTCTAATTACTTACAAGGGAAACGTGGTATTTATACCTCCAACAATATACAAGGAAACAAATTACAATGACATTGACTTTGACTTTATTAACAAATAAACTTTGACTTTGATGAGTGTTGACTTTCTCAGCTTTGACTTCTTGAACTTTGACCTTCAGTATTCTTGATCTTGTATCCAACATATTTATGCTCTAACAATCTCCCCCTTTGCCAGATCTTGAACGAAGTTGCAGAAAATCTCCGACGAGAACAGTGAGTTTTCCGGTGAAAACGTTTTTCCGGCGAGGTGATTTCAACAAATCATAGATCTCGATTTCTTGCTTAAATTTACACCAAGAAACTGAATATATATCGAGATTAACATTTATAATAGATTTTTAAAGAGAATTTGACAATATCAAAGCTTATTCACGTTTTTCCGGCGAGTGAACAGTAATTTCCGGCAAAAACGTTTTTCCGGCGAGGCTCGAATTTCCGATCAAAAAACTCGATTTTGTTGATCAAAATTGCATCAAACAATCGATATAAGCATTTAGGACAGATCTGGAAGAGATGTGACAATATCAACGCACATACCTCGGTTTTCCGGTCGAATTCCGGCGAGATCTACTTTTTCTCCGGCGAAACGACATAAAATGCTCATAACTCGCTCAATTTTCGACGAAATTCAGATCCGAAACTTGTAGATCGCTCGAAATTCAATAAAGAATAGATCTTGACAATTCAAATCGATTCATGCAACGATTTTTCGGATCGATAGATTTGACGCGAAAAACGATACCGAAAATATCGAAAAATCTCAAAAATTATCGAAATGCGATTCTACGAATTGAGATAGATCTAGAATACGATTAAGAACAATACTTCAAGAGGATTTAAGAATTCGATGAACTTACGATTAGATCGGGCTCAAAACGCTTGAAATGTCAAGATCCAATCGTTACGAGAAAAATTCTTCGTGAGGCTCTGATACCAATTGTTATTCCCAAAATCAAGTTCTAAATGATCACAAACAATCAAGATGAGATTCTAAATCATATGTCATTGAATCAAACAACAAAGATTACAAATTCACAACTTTCTCTCTCTACAAGCTTTCTCTCTCTCTAGAATGATATGAATTATGCTCTTCTCTAATCTGCTCACTCTCTGATTCGTGTACTACTACTTCTAATTACTTACAAGGGAAACGTGGTATTTATACCTCCAACAATATTCAAGGAAACAAATTACAATTACATTGACTTTGACTTTATTAACAAATAGACTTTGACTTTGATGAGTGTTGATTTTCTCAGCTTTGACTTCTTGAACTTTGACCTTCAGTATTCTTGATCTTGTATCCAACATATTTATGCTCTAACAAAGATAATTTATTCGGTTGAGTTTTCGGTTAAATTTTTTACTATTTTGGTTAAACTGAGACTTTATAATACTATATATATTTTCTATTTATTTTGAACTTAAAACAAATTAACATATTACATATTAATACAAAATTCGACTAATTCATAATAAACAAGATGACTAAAAATAAATAAATTAAGTATTTATTTAACAAGTTGGGGCCTTAACTTTTATTTGTTGGGGGCCTTGACTTCTATTTTGAAAAAATTAGGGAAAAGAAATAGAAAATTAAATTGCTCAATATTAGTTTGTTGGGGGTTGTGCCCCCTACGCCATAGCTATAGATCCGCCCATGGATGGAACTGTCGAATTGTTTAGTTCAAAATGTTGTGTAGTAGATAGGAAATCCGTGAGCATGTCGAAGTATTCTTTAGGGTGTGAAGGGATTCTAGCAGATTGGGTAATCCTGTTTGGAGAGCGAAAATTGTGCGATGCTTTCGAGTAGTGGGTAATGTTTTGGAAGAGTTGGGTTGACTATCTCGCGTAAGAATTGTGGATAATCGGTTGGTCAAGTAAAGTATGTAAATGTGTTTCGACACATTTGGGGATCATCGAGGAATGGAGTAAGCAATGTTGGGTGATCTGCGTTTCATGCAACGAGAAGAGAGTGAAGATATTATGTCAGAAATGTGGGTAATCGGAGAGTAGGAAGTTTGGCAAGTGATACAAAATGTGGAATCATGTCTCCGATTCTGCCGTTAGTAAGTTTATGAATCCCTAGCGTGGGTGTGAGAAAGAGATTATGGCGTGCGGTGCGGTGTGGGTGTTGAATAATCTACATTGTGCCGTTGGTCAAAAGTTCACACCGCTAATCAGTGAGTCGGTCGTGGGAAGTGGGTTTGAAGTCTTCGAGAAGGAAGGAAGAGGTGGTTGGATATAGTGTTCAGAGTGAAGGATCGTAGTGTCAGCCTTAGTAATGCGTAGAAAGGGTTCCGAGTGAGTCAGTTGTCCAGTGTTAAACTATTTGGAATAGTATGTATGAGCGTGGTCACTCCGTGTTGAGCGGGTGGAGCTTAGTTTTATTGCGCATATGATTGGATGATTGTGGATGCAATGAGAAATGGAAGTATGCGTCGCATTATATGGCCAGTTAGAGCTGGTGGTTTACGAGGGTGTCAAATAGTGGAAGTTTCTTCCAATATGTACGAAGTTGGAGTGATGGCGTTAGGGCGATGTATATTTAGCGTGTAAGATTTTGATAATGCCAATGAGTTGAGATCAATGTGGTTCGAAAAAGAAAGTGCTTCTGCGTTAGACGCATGCCATACTAAGAGAGGTTGCTTTGCAATGGCAGGTTGCAGGATGAAGAAACTCATGACTGTGAGTTATTGGTGATGTCTAAGTTTGACGATGTGTTATGTCGGCGAATTGGGTGGTTATTTAGTCAGTAATGCATGTTGTCATGGTATCGACTCCGGTAAAATTCTTTTATTTAAAGAAGTTGTGGTTAATCGAGGGTTGATTCTGATGGTTGCGCACGACTATGTGTTGATCAGCATGGCTTGGACAATTGATTGGAACTAAGTTGGTTAGATGGAGAAGTATGAGGCATAAGTCCTAAGTGGGGACAAGGTAAAGTTACCAGTCTCGCCTTGGGAGGGGTGTGATTTGTTTCGGGAAAAGGGGGAAGTTAAAACCTTTGTGCCGTAATAGAGCGGATTGGAGAGGTAGCTTCGAAGTTCGAACAACCTGAAGACTTTAGAGGAATCCGTCCTACTTTTCATGTGTCAAATATGAAGAAGTGTTTAGCGGAATCAGATGTGGTGGTACCATTGGATGGCATTCGGGTGGATGAGAAGTGAGTTACGTGAAGGAACCGGTGGTGATCTTGGATCATAAAGCGAAGAAATTAATGATTAAAGCATTCGATAAGTGAAGGTGCAGTGGGAGTCCATCAAAGGCAAGTGGCAACGTGGGAGTTGGAGGCGAATGTGAGGTCTCAAAATCCTAGTTATTCAGTGATGGAATTCCGGGGACGAAATTCTTTTGAGGGGCAGATATTGTAATAAACGGGTTCAAAATAATAAAGTTGATAGTTGGGGGAGAGGTTGCTAAAGATTGAAGTGAAAGGGGGTAGTTTGTAAATTTATTGAAAAGCGGTTTTAACCCTAACACTCTCTCTTCCTAAATCATTTTGTTGTTGGAGGCGGCTAAGAGGAAACGTAAGGAGAATTAGGCGACATTGAAGAAAAAGGTAAGAAGGGAGCAAATCTCTAATTAGAAAGGAGGATCTGCATCATTCTCTTCAAGGTAAGTTATTCCTATGTTCCATGTTTTCTATTCCTAGAAGTTAATGCCAGATTTGATTCTTGATTTTGGAATAAGCTGTTGTTTTGTTTTTGGGGTTTTTAATTGATTCGATGGTGGTGGGAAACTCTTTTAATACGTCTCTCCGTAATCGATCTAAGGGGGAGGGAAGACCAGAGTTTCTATTGTTGGTTGGAATTTAATCCCCAATCGATTTTGGGTTTCGTGAATCGCGAGCGACCGAAGTTTCTTAGGCTTCGGTGCTGTTAGATGAAGAGACCGGGCGACCCCGGGGGAGAGATACCCCGGGCGACCCCGGGGAAGGGAGTATCGGGCGACCCCGGGGGATAGATACCCCGGGCGACTCCAGGAAAGGGAGTCCGGTCGGCCCCGGGCGCCGAGGTGTCGGGCGACCCCGGGCAGGGGAAACCCGGGTGATCCCGGTCGTGCGCGACTTGGGTGACCCCGGTCATAGGAGACTCTGGGTAGATTTCTTTCGGATTTCGGGATCGAGGGTTTATCCGAATAATAATCCGACCCTTCTCCTAGTAGCGTAGATTTCGAGATTTCTCTCGTTTTGGGATTAACTGTGTGATTTACCAAATGATCCTACTTTGTGCCTTAGGAATCTGTGATCTGGGCGATTTCAAGTGTGATTTCAAGTGTGTGAGGATTTTATCAGGACGTCAGGTGAGTTTTTCTAACTGATTGCCTCAAATGTTTAAATGTATGAAAGCATGTGAAATTTACTTAAAGCATAATTATATTTCTTTTATGCTTTATTTGTATACGAGATTTATTTATAAATGTAAGAAAGGTTTCTATGCGAGTAATGTATAAATACGAGATATATGTGAATGTGAATATGCTTTTATTGTTGTGTCGTGAGGAAATGTATGCATACATTATTGTTGGCGAGTATGACCTAAGTCGGGGAGTGTGGCCCGTCTGCTCGTACCGGGGAGTGTGGCCCGTTTATGCCATTGGGGGGTGTGTCCCAAAATAAGGAAGTGCGAGTCAGACACACCGTCTTTGACAGTAGTGTTGGTCAGTAGTGTGATTTATTTATATGATGTTTTATAAATCTGTTTTGGTTAAATGCTGTCAATTGTATTGTTGTATAACTGTTTTGAGGGAACTCACTAGAGCATCTGGTCTAACCCTCACTATTTTCAAAATAAAAACCCTTTTCAGGAGAATGCTTCGTAGAAGATTTTGGAATTTGAATGAGAATCTGTAAGTTGGGAGCGGACTTTTAGAAGACCGTCAATCCTAGTTTCCCGACATGGTCGCTCTTGTACTATCTCAGTTGTGTAATAGATTGTTCCGCGAACCTTGTTAGTTGAATAGTTGTCAGATTTGGGGCCGTTTGGCATCGTTTTATATTAAAGTCGATTAAGCTTTATTCTGCGTGTTTGGGTTGTTACAGAATAAGTCACAACTAGACAACTATTTATGATGAAGCAAATAAGCCATATAGGCTATAAAAATAGTAGTACTAGGGGTGTTATTCGGTCGGTTAAATCGGTTTATTCGGTTCGGGTTAATCGGTTTTTTAAGTTTTTTAAAATTAACCGATAACCAAACCAAATAAGGTTCGGTTATTCGGTTTTCGGATTATTCGGTTCGGTAACAGGTTAAACCAAATAATCATTTATATTTTTTCGTTGTACATTTTCCTCAAATAGTTTTCCCAACTTAAGTGTCCGTTGCTTCTAATATATAATTGTATCATACATTCATCTCCAAATTAACTTTACATTAAGTAAAAAACATGATCTATCAAAAACCAATATATATCAAATGACATTATTTTTTTTCATGAATGTTATAAAACAAGCAAAAAACGTAATATATTAAAAACATTATCTACTATCAATTAAAAAATATTACATAGCAATAAAATATCTAAAATAATAATATGCACATGAACAGGGGCGGATCCATTGTTTAAATGATGGGTGGATGGCTCCTACTAAAAAAAAGAATTTCTTCTAATTTTTTAAGTTGAAAAACATTTTTTTAACTTTCTACTATAAGTCTTTTTCATAATTGCTCCAACCATTAAAAAAAAGTACCTGAAAAATCAACCAAAAAACTAAAAAACTATCGAAATCAATCAAAAAATCGAAAAAAGTCCTTTGAAATCGACAAAAAACTTAAAAATTACTCGAAATCCACCAAAAAACTTTAAAAACCTCTCGAAAATATGGAATTAAGCTAAAAACACATCGGTCGACTTTGCAGACATTTAATCTGCCTTAAAGATACCCACCTCCACTAGACAGAAATCCTAGATCCGCCACTACATACAAAATAGTATAATGATTAGATTCAACCATTTTTTTGTGTCTACTATAAAAGGGTTCCTATATTGTCTTGGCGACCTTCATTTTTCCATCAATTGGTGTTTTGACGACGTTAATTAAGATCTGCAGATAATTTTCGTCATTTCCAATTATCTATGTTTTCAATGGCTTAATTTTCTATTTAACTTCGTTGCAAACACTTCTTTTTATATAATTACCATCATCATCTTTATTAAAAATTAATCTTTCAATTCTCTTTGGCAATTGGCATTACCATCCCTCTTACACAATACGTTTTTGTTGATTTTATTTTAGTTGTAAAGTGTTAGCATTCCACATTGGCTACATTTTTCGACCAATAATTTATTATATACTAGAAGTGTACTCACACAATGCAGCGAGATACATCACGATTTTAATGTTTCATTTTATTTTTTTGTCGATTTACAGTACGATTTTGGATGGTTTTGAGAAAGTGATAATGTTTTTTTTTATCAATTTGTTTAATTTAGACTTAATAATATAATGTTTTTTATACAAAAAAAATTAAGTATTTTGTTAGAATTCAATGATTATCTTATATATTTTAATGACATATAGAAAAAATAACCAATTACATATTTAATAATATAATTAAAACAAATTTACAGTAATATAATATATTAATTAATAGTGATATATGCAAATGTCTGCATAAAAGAAAGGTCCTGCACATACCAAATTGGTGAGTGTTAGAAATCTGCAGTAGTAATATGTATGTTGTGCTTTGATACTTATAAATTAAGAAAATTTTAAAATATTGCATAAAATGATGGTACATTGTGCATAATAATTTGTATTTAAGAGTTTTTTATTCATGCTTTATAATATAGTATAGATGTTGGAACCACCTTTCTCTCCTGAATGACTATTTTGGAGAGTAATCTGAAAGTTCCACATTTCTATAATCTAGAGCAATCTGTACTCTCCTGCCCTTCACCCGTCTACCCTCCGTTGGAGGGACGTATTAAATTCTCACATCGACTAGACTTGACCAATTCTCCACTATGTATGTTAAACCTTTCTTTTCTACTAAATGACTATTTTGAAGATTAATATGAAGATTCCACATATTCTCACATAAAGATTAATCAAAATACAAGTTTTAAAATACCACTTGATTTTTTTCATAAACTTTATCATACTTTTAATTTTTAATTAGAAAAGGAAAATTATAGGACCCTTTCTATTAAAAGTGGTTATTAAAAATCTTTTATGTAGCACCGATAAATACCCGCAAGGAGCTCGTGAAATTGGGTCTACCCTCTCCTATTCTTTTTATCCATTTTCATACCTTTTTCTTTTCTTATCCAATATAAAAGATAAGGCAAATTTGAGTTTCCATGCATGCTCAATTAATGATTTATTAAATATTCTGTTTTAAATTGTATTCTTATTGTTATATTTTTTTCTAAAATAAAGTATCAAAAGTTAAAATCTCTAAAAAAATTACATCAAACTCTAATAGCTACTCTATTTTAGCACTAACAATATTATTAAAATATTTTTTATCCATTTAATAAAATATTATCTCTCTCTAATAACTATTTCCCTCTACTATATAAAGTTTTAAGAGATTTGTACACCATTTTTTTTTCATTTTACAATATCATATAGCATAACTATTGGAACACAAATTTTCCCTAAATTAATGATCAAAATTTCTATTATAGCATAGCTGTTTTTCTGCCTTTATACTCATTGTATATTTTTTTTTATCTTAGTTTTTAAACCTTTCTCAAGCAAACAAACACCCTTTCCTCTCTGCTTCCAAAAAAATAAGTCACATTTTTACAAAATAAAAATAAAAATTGCTTGCACACTTGAAAACTCAAACCCAAAAATAATAATGTTTATATAGTTTCAAGATCATGTAATAGACATCAAGCATATATCTAAATTGTTTTTATTTAGTCCTCAACATAGTCATGAGTTTGTAAAACCAAAGCTTCCACATGAGTATATTTTCTTACCTAAGCTTCTGTGGGTTCTCTATGAGTTTGGATGATATATTACACAAAGGGTACATGACAACTACTTAATAACAACTTGATGGTTACTCAATAGATCTCAAAACTTTTGTCAATACTTATATCTCAAGAAAGTAAGCAATTTAGGGAAAAAAAAAGTATCTCAATCCGAGTTAAAATTGAAGAGCTATGACATCAAGATGGTAACACAAAATATACTTGCATGATAACTACTCCATAGATGCTTCATGGTTTGCTCCATAGATGCTCGACGTACATATGTAGTAGACTTAGGTTGAAGACAATGCTTAATGATAATGGATGGTGCTTGATGGTGACGTATACTTCTAGCTTAGATGAGTTTCTTTCTGAAGTAGTTGTATTTTTTGAGATCTACGCGATAGCAACAAGAGGCGGTTGAGCCAAAGCATTTGAACTTTTAATTTGTTCATCAATTTAGACATTATAACAACCTTAGAATTCTAATTTTTTCTACATAAGTATTCTTCCAAAAATTTTGAACCTTAAAATTACATTTCGTAAAAACATGCAACTTAAAAAAGTGTCTGACTCAGAGGTTGAGTAAGAAGATATGGTCATTCAAAGTTTCATGATTAATTTACATACTTTCGATCACACACCATTAAACTCCATTGAACATCGTCTTCAACCTAATATATTGAGCCTCTATCAAACATAATAGATCTTTGAATACCCATATTTATGCAGAACCAGGAACTTTTGATATATATATATATATATGTATGTTCCCTCATAGTTGTTGCAACATTCCCTCTATTACATTTTCATGTCAAACTTATATAATTAGAGCATATTAATTGTATTTCATTCATCTCAATGGGTCCATGGACAATAGCAAGCTATGGTTTAAAATCAAAACGAAACAAATTGAATATTTACTTTATGAACAATCATATAAATTTATTTACTGACACAATAATTTAGAAAAAATTATGTTTCATTTTTCAAATATGATTTAATAATTTATACTTTTACCCTATAATTTGTTTTTCACATGATTCTAGTATGGTGATATATTTTAACCTTTGGGAAAAAGGACTTGGCCTATTTTGATCTCTGTTCATTTCACCAGTATGATGTACAAATGGAAAGTTTCATAGATACTCCTCATTTTAACCTTGTAAAAAACACTTCACCTCTTTTTTTGTGACTTTAAATTTTATTAAAATTTTATCAGAGAAGGAAATTATCATCCCCCTTTGAATGAACAAATTTGTGTCTAATTTTTTTGGTTTTCGTTAATATTTCTGATCAACTATATCGTTTTTGTTTGCTTGTTATAAAATTTTGCAACCAGTTATTTCTTTTCAGTATATTAATTTAATAAAACCCTGTGAATATTGTTCGAATGTTAATTTATATATAGTTATAAAAATCCATATAATTGATAATATATTTGTTTGTTTGAATAACAAAAGAATTTTACACTCATTATCTTGTATATTTTAGCTTTCATTTATGAAGAAAGTAGTTGGTACCTACAAATTCCCACAAGGAGCTCGTGAAATTGGGTTTATCGATCCTCTCATTATCCCTTAGTACAACAAAATCAGGGACGAACCAACTTCTAAACATCTTAATAGACTGCTTTATAAGATTTAACTTATAAGACGGAAAATAAAGCGTCTTATCTAAATGCGTTGTAATAAGTTTATAGGACACTTTTATACGTCTTGACAAGTGTTTTACGATAATTTTTATACAAAGTGTCGCATTAGCTGTGTTTTATAGGACGCTTTTGAGAAAGTCCCTATAAACCCATCTTTTAGTTTTTATAACACTTTCTCAAATAGTGTCCTATTAAGATAGTTAAGACAACGTTCTTTTTATAAAAATGTCCTAAAAAATTTGTTACGACGTCCAAAACCGTCCTATAAACATGTTACAACGCCTTTAGATAAGACGTTTTATTTTTCTGGTCCTATAAATTAAGGGGGTGTTTAGTTAGAGGTATTAAACCGTAATTAATGAAAATGAAAATAAAAGAAACTATTTGATTATATATAATGTATGGGTCCATTCCGCAAGAAACCCAAATGTTCATTCCAGGTTAAATCGGGGGGAATGAACTGCCATTTTCAATTTCATTCTTATTTTTGTTCTCCTGTCTGAACCAAACACACCCTAAGTTTATAAAGCAGTATGTTATGATGTTTAGAAATATATGGCGTCCTATAAACCCAACTTTGTTATAGTTACTTCAAGATTAGGGTTTTATATTGTGACATTTTATTTTGTTAAAGAGGTATAACTATAAAAATAAATAGTTGTAACTATTAATTTATGTTTTACTATAGAGTTGTTACACTCTCTCCTGTCTTATTATGCTCTTCAATACCTGACCTTATTAATTTATCTCAGAAATGTCCTCATCCTTGCTTTTTATCATGTCTAGTTTGTTTGGTCAAATATCGATAGTCTTGAAACAGAGGCCCATTCCTTCATGCTCTCTATCAGTACTATAAACTCTTGAATCTTACTAAGATACTTTGCTTTAGTATCAATTGCCAGTTAGTGTTTTGCTAACTTGTAATATACAGATGGTTACATTCATATCATTTATATTGTAATCAACACTTAATTTTAAGACAAGGGCGGATCCACATAGGAGCATACGGTGGCACGGGCCAACAAGTATTTCATGATTCCGTCGTATAGGGAAAAATTACGTATATGAAGGGGTGCCATCACATATATATTTTTGTTTTTTTGAAACTAAACTCTTGACACAAGTCTTTATTGCCTTTGTTCAAAAGGTACAGGTTTAAGTCCCATTTTTGTCAAATTTCTTAGTTTTAAGCTTAAATTTTGGTATTCTTTTATATACCTCTTGTGTTTTAAAAAAATTGCAGACATAGTTTAAATTAACATGAGTTCTTCAATATAGGGACAAAAAACCAATCAACAGATCTATTGAGAAATTTTTCTATAGATTTTTTATATTCTAATTGTACCACTACTTAAAAAAAATCTAGACATGCCTCTTGATGTAAGGTAGTTAAAATGGACAATATATGACACATATATGCAAGAATCCACCAATAAAAAGTATGAACCCAAAAGAAAACATCCATGGATCTCACATAACATTATCATGTTTTGACCATTAATCCCTCAATATATGACACATATATGCACCAATAATTCTAAAATTGAAAAGCAACAACAAATGACGATGAAAACCACTAAAGTTGGATCTAAAGGATAGGAAACAATAAAATAGAAATACGTGTGTCTGATAATAAATATAACAACAAGTTAACAAAGCATCATCTTAATTATATATCGCCATGAATAAGGGTGGACCTACCCTTCTCGAGGGGGTCCCGTGCATCCGTTCAAGTTCGTTTTTTAAGGGAGAAATTATTTTGGGTACGTAAGGTGCACCCGCTCAACTACAGGGGGTACTCCGTGATATATACGTTTTTTAGGGGGGGGGGGGTGAAAGGTGCACAAGTCCCAAAAAAACCAAATTTTACTCTCGAAATCAACCAAAAAATGGAAAAAATCTCTTGAAATCAATCAAAAAACCCCAAAAAATCCCTCGAATCAAGACAAAAAAACCCATTGAATCAACACTGAAGCTTAAAAAATCCCTAGAAATCAACCAAAAACATAAAAAGTCCCCCGATAGGGGAATTCGGCTAAAAACACATCGACAACAATTTCTTAAGTTTTTCGTTTGTGCACCCGCTCACCTAAAATCCTGGGTCCGCCACTAGCCATGAATGCTCAACTCGGGAATAACAACATATGCGCACTCTCGTTATCCACCTCTTGTCTCAAACTCAACAACGCCGAGGGAGGAAAAACTATGACCAATTTGCTCACGGTAATAACTAAGTTAAAAGCGCATTTTCTTGTTATCAAATGTCGAATCTATAAGCATGATTCAGCCCCTGGAAAAAGTAAAACAAAACAAAAAACAAGTTAATACAAAACAATAAGAATGTTAGAAGCTGAATATGGTTGAAGGAGACGATAAATATGCTGAAGGTTTGAAACCTCGATATATTGATTGAGAGAAAACGTACAATATGAAAAGTAAATAATGAGTTATCTTAACCTAGACTACAAGATACAACATATATATACGTAGACTAAATGGGCTTGGGCCCTATACTGATATGGGCCTGGGCCCTCTATATACATTAACATCCCCCCTCAAACTCAATCGGGAGAAGAATGAGCCAGATGGAGTTTGGAAACTAGATCACGAAACCGTCCTGGTAAATGAGCTTTAGTGAAAATATCAGCCGGTTGATCAAGAGTCGAAATAGGAAGAAGCTGAATAGTCTTACGAGTCACATGTTGACGAACAAAGTGACAGTCAATTTCAATATGCTTCGTTCGCTTGTGGAAGACATCATTGTGAGCAATCTGAATGGCACTGTTGTTGTCACATCACAGTGGAGTTGGAGACTGTTGAGGAGCCCCCATGTCAGAGAGTAGCCAGCGTAACCACACAAGTTCTTGAGTCGTGTCAGCTAGTGCTCGATACTCAGCTTCAGTACTGGACCGAGTTGTGAGAGATTGTTTCTTGCTTCGCCAGGATATAAGGGAGTCGCCAAGAAAGAAACAGTAGCCGGTAGTGGAGCGACGATCAGTCATGTCACTGTCCCAATCAGCATCAGAAAAACCTCGCAAAGTCAACGATGAGGTGGATGGAAAATGAAGACCATGAAACATGGTCCCTTTTAAATATCGAAGAATGCGCAGGACAGCAGCGTAGTGATCAGAATAGGGTGCACACATGAACTGACTGACATTATGAACAGCATAGGCAATATCCGGTCGAGTCACTGTCAGATAGACAAGTGACCCCACTAACTGGCGATATAAAGTAGGATCACGCAGAGGAGGTCCAGCATTTGGAGCCAAATGAAGGTTGTGCTCAAGAGGAGTGGATGTTGTTTTGTTGTCAGTAATCCCAGCTTTTGACAAAAGATCTGAGGTGTATTTGGCTTGACACAGATAAATTCCCGATGGATCGGAGAGCACCTCAAGACCAAGAAAATAGTGTAAAGAACCAAGATCCTTCATCTCAAAACAGGAGCTGAGAGATGACTTCAGATTGGTTATGCCTGTAGAGTCACTGCCAGTAATAATCATATCATCCACATACAGGAGAAGTAAGATTGTGCCAGCCTCAGTGGTCCGAGTAAACAGTCCTGAATCATAGTTGTTGGGTGAGAAGCCCAGAGAGGTGACTGTGGAACTAAATTTCTCAAACCAAGCTCGCGGAGCTTGTTTGAGGCCATAAAGAGCCTTCCGAAGACGACAAACATGACCTTGTGGAAGTCGAACGCCTGGAGGAGGTGTCATGTAGACCTCCTCAGATAAGTCACCGTTCAAAAAGGCATTCTTAACATCCATCTGAAAGAGAGGCCATTGTTTGGTAGCTGCGATGGCAAGAAGACTGCAAACAGATGTGACTCGAGCAACAGGTGCAAAAGTCTCCTCATAATCAATACCATACTCTTGATTGAAGCCCTTGGCCACAAGACGAGCTTTGTACCGATCAATAGAGCCATCAGATTTGGTTTTGATTTTGAACACCCATTTGGAGCCAATAGGTGACTTGCCTGGTGGAAGAGGGACAGATTCCCATGTCTGAGCTTTGTCAAGTGCCTGAAGTTCCTCATCTATAGCTTTCTGCCAATCAGAGTTAGAGGAGGCTTCCTTGTAGGAAGTAGGTTCGTGATTTGACAGCAGAGTAGCATAAACATGATAATCACGAAGATGAGAAGGAACTTGTCTTACCCGTTCTGATCGTCTAACATTCTGAGATTGAGAAGTTCCAGGAGCCAAAGACTCAGCAGGCACCTCAGATGTTGGTTGTGTGGATGGAGCAGATGATTGATGTTGATCAGGTAAACTAGGAGAGGCAGGCTATGTGAGGGCAGGAGACTCTGAAGGAAAGGCAGACTCATAAGGAGTTGGAACAACAGGTGGAGGTGATATGATGTCAGATTGGAGTGAGTCCAATGATACGGAAGCATCAGTAAAAAACGAAGTGGTGAGGTTAGGAGACTCACGAAACTTGGATATAGAAGAGAAAGGAACATGTTCCCAGAAGGTAACATGGCGAGATATACGAAGACACTGGGAGATAGGATCCCAGCAGCGATAACCCTTGTGCTCAATACCATATCCAAGGAAGCAGCACAGTCTGGAGTGAGGTTCAAGTTTGGTATGTTCATGTGATTGTAGTTGAACAAAACAAGCACTACCCCAAACTTTTAGAAGTCCATAGGCAGGAGTGACCTCATAAAGAGCCTCATAAGGAGACTTATTATTAAGGATGGGAGTGGGGTGACGATTGATAGTATAAACTGCAGTGAAAGCAGCTTCACGCCAAAAACGTTCTAGACATTTAGCGGAGATGAGAAGAGTGCGAACCGTATCAAGAATATGACGGTGTTTGCGTTCGGCACGACCATTTTGAGGAGAAGTGTCGGGACAGGAGTACTGAGAGAGAGTCCCCTGAGATTGAAGAAAGGAGAGAAGGGACGACTCTTTGTATTCCATATCATTGTCAGCTCTAAGAATCTTTATAGATTTTGAAAACTGGGTGTGAATCATCCGGGCAAACATAATATAGATTTGGGGTAATTCCGAACGATGTTTCATGAGATATATCCATGTGAAACGTGTATGATCATCAATAAAAATAACAAAGTATCGAGCACCCCCCATAGATGGATGTGGTGTTGGTCCCCATACATCAGAATGAATAAGATCAAAAGAAGAAGTAGAATTAAACTCATTCATTTCAAAAGGTAAAGCATGATGTTTGCCAAGTTTGCAAGATAAACAAGAAATATTGTCAGTTGATACATAATTTCCTAACACCCCTAAATGAGCTAATGATTTTATTCTGGCTAGAGATATGTGACCCAGTCGGGCATGCCACAACTCAAAGGAAGAAGTGC
Organism: Arctium minus; assembly: GCA_954870635.1. NCBI lineage: Eukaryota > Viridiplantae > Streptophyta > Magnoliopsida > Asterales > Asteraceae > Arctium > Arctium minus. Next base: position 36,041,015 of record OX941084.1, read on the forward strand.
TGGAAACTAAGGCAACAAGACTTGAGGAGGGTAATGGAAGACGCAGGTAGACCACTTCAATCATCCGTCCAACTTTACGGCCGAGTCCAAGGATCTTCTTGGTCTTTGGATCCTGTACAACACAACCAGAAGAATGAAATAAAATGATCAAATTAGATTCAAGAAGCTGCGCAATCGAAACTAAGCTCAGAGAGAGTTTCGGAACATTTAGAACATCCGGTAATTGTATATGAGGAGTGGAAACATTCCCACTAAAGGATACCGGTAGACCAGTGTTGTCAGCAGTTCTTACTGACGTAAATTGTTGAGGTGGTTTCTTAGAAACGAAACCATCAGGGCAAGGTGTCATATGATTGCAACACCCAGAGTCAAAAAGCCATACGTTACCTGATGCAGCTGAGTGTGGAGAATTCATACCCATAGCACTAGACATGATCTGCTCCATGAGTTCCTGATTGCGACGCATCAGTTCCATTAGGTCAGGTGAGGAGGCTGTAGAAACCTCAGTATCAGCAATGGTAGGCCCAGCAACAGCGTGAGTCCGGTTCTGAGAACCAGTGTGCTTTGAGTTCTTCGGGCAGTCAGACTCATAATGACGCGGATGAGTGATGCCACACCTACGGCACTTACGAATAGGACAATCAAGAAGAAGATGAGCAGGAGAATGGCAAAAGGCACACTCGGATATGTTCGTCTTTCCCCAGATTTGGAATGATTGTTGTTGGTCCATTTGCCTTTGGACTTGGGATGAGACGTGTAGAGAACGCTATCAGTAGCGGGCATCGGTGATCGCATGTGAAGACGGGTTTCTTCACTTATCATTTCTGATATAGCTTCTTCAAGAGTAGGTAATGGCTGCCGATGAAGAAGAGAAGCACGAACATTCTCAAATTTGTCAGTAAGACCCATCAGAATAGTAATCAAATGTAGCTGGTTGAAGTAGGCAGTGAATTGTTTAGTTGTGTCATCAAAAATCTGTGGTGCTCCAAGACTTATATGATCTCTGAGAGACTGCATTTCAGAGAAATAAGTGTTTATGGATTAATCAGGAAGCTGACGTTTGCTCTGAAAAGTGGTCCACAGTTGATATTGATGAGATAGACCTGATGACGTGTACCGCTTGGCAAGGAAATCCCAGAGACTTTTGGCGGTAAGATAACCAAGAAACTGTTGATTGATCTCAGGAGTAGTGGAGGCATTAATGAAATCCAGAATACGAGCATTATTGATGTCCCATTCATTCATGCGTTTTGCAAAGTCAACAGCATTCTCAGTTGCTTCCTGAACTGGAACTTTGGATGCACCAGTAGCATAGGTGTGAAGGCCATGGGATTTGAGCAGAATTGTCATATGATGATGCCAGAGAATGTAGTTGCTACCATTGAAAATAACCGAGATGGGATTTGAGTGACTGAGATTGGCAGCCATGTGACTGAGAAACCGTTCGACCGGAAAAAATTCGACCGGTATAAAGTAAGACCGGTAGAGGCTTGACCGGTAAGTATTCGACCGGTATAAAGTAAGACCGGTAGAGGCTTGACCGATAAAGGATTCGACCGATAAAGTTTCGACCGATAGTATTAGACCGATAGGATTCGACCGGTAGAATGTTTTCGACAGGTAAAGGAGATACGACCGGTAGGGTTCGACCGGTAGAATGATATTGACCGGTAAAAGCTTTGACCGGTAAGATTCGACCGGTAGAATGTTTTTGACCGGTAAACTACTGGTTTGCGGCTAGGGTTGACTCGTAAGACGTTTCAATCGATTATCAAACAACAATCGATATCGATAAACAGTTCAATCGATTATCAAACAACAATCAGTTAAGGCGATGGCGGCAAGAGGCGAATGGATCGGATGAACAGTACGATGAATAGTGCGATGAACAAATCGGATGAACAGTACGGTGAATAGTGAAATCGATGAATAAACCTACAACTCTGATACCATGTTAGAAGCTGAATATGGTTGAAGGAGACGATAAATATGCTGAAGGTTTGAAACCTCGATATATTGATTGAGAGAAAACGTACAATATGAAAAGTAAGTAATGAGTTATCTTAACCTAGACTACAAGATACAACATATATATACGTAGACTAAATGGGCTTGGGCCCTATACTGATATGGGCCTGGGCCCTCTATATACATTAACAAAGAAAATGTCAAGATTGTAAATGCCAAAAGAGTTTTAACAATTAGTCAAATTGCCTTAATGAAACATCTAGTGGTTAATTATGTATCACATATTATTTTATAATAAACATTTCATAAAATATGAATGAGTCCTACTTCAAAGAAATTATTGATTTTTCACAAAGAAAACGAGAAGGATACCTACACCAAGAGTCGAATCTAATTAAAGAAAATATATGTATTAAAAGGATTTCATATAAAACGCACATCAATAATTATAATTAGAGTAAATTACACTGTTGGTCCCTGTGGTTAGTTCAGAATTTGGATATAATCCCTATTTTGAAATAAGTACATTAAGGGTCTATGTGGTTAGCATTTTGTTACGAGTTGGGTCCCTATCACTAACACCGTTAAAATCCATCCGTTAACTCAAGGGTAAGTTGGTCAATTTCACTTTTTGTCTATTTTTTATGTTTTATTATTTTATTTTATTTTTATTAACCCCCCCGCCCCCGCCCCCCAAAAAAAAAACAATTCACCGTTAACTCATGGGTAAGTTGGTCAATTTCACTTATTGTCTATTTTTTATGTTTTATTATTTTATTTTATTTTTATTATCCCCCCCCACCCAAAAAAAAAACCCAATTCACCCCCAACTGCCTGCATCCTTCCGACTTCCAACCTTCTTCTCCATTCACTCCCCACCAACAAAATATAAAACAACTTGGGTCGAATTATCGAGTTGAAATCCACACCTAGATGGTTCCTGCTGAGATCCAAAATATAAAATACCTTCTGACGTGCCTAATGGTTTCGTTGTCAAGAGATATCACTATATTTATATATATATTTATATATATATATATATATAAATCTTCTCCAGACCTATCATCCATAAAACCCACTTCACACCTATATATGTTACACAAGAAACATTCTCACTTTCTTCTCCATATTTGGAAAGCATTCAGCACTTCACAAACTTTTCTTCTCACTCCTCTCCCTCCCACTATCTTTCTCTAAGTTGCAGGTGTGTATATCCATGTGTGTGTCATATGGTTTTTTTTTCTTCTCTTTCGTGCTTGAATTGCCCTTAGAAATTTTGTTGGGAAGATGTGGAGTAGTTGCTCTCACCTGCGTAATATATGTATATATATTATCATTCGGTTGGAACTGTTTCTGGTTTCTATCTGTAGATAAAAAAAATCATATTATCATTCTGTGATTAGTATATGATTTTAGAATATTTAATTTAAGGAAAGCTCAAATATTTAATGGGGGTCTGATGTAACACCCCGAGTTTTTGTTGTAATAATCCTAACATTAGACCTCTAATCTTATTTTGTCAATCTTAGTTACCTTTCGTTTGTCGTAGTCGTTAGCACCGTGCGGTTGGAGCCAAGTTTGAATGCTTAGTTTTTTTTTCTGTGTGTTGGGCAGGCAGTGGCTTGCGCGGTTTTCTCCGCGGCCTAAGCCGCGTAACCTCCTGGAGGTGGCAACCTCAGTGGCACGCGCGGGCTACGCCGCGTCTTGGTGGTCACGACCAAAGCCGCGGGCATGCCCTGATGGTCTTAGTCGAGTTTTTTCCCCTTTTCTCATTTATTTCTTCTATCTACCTCTCTTCACTCTCTCTCAACCCTCATTACTTCACCATTCGAGATTAGGGTTTCACCAACCCAAAGTTACCACATTCATTGCTAGAAGTTGGGGATTTTGACCAAGGATTCGAGTCTTGAGCATAGGACCAACACCTCCATTATCATCTTCTCCAAAGGGATTTAAGTTAGGGTTTTGGGTTTTCTTCAAAAACCCACTTGGTGGGTTCCTACTACCATTTTCTAAACTTTATACATGTCAAAGCTTACATTTTGAACTCCTATATATCTCCTTGGTTTTGGGTTTAAGTTTACTACATTTTGACCTAACTTGAGTTTTGGGAGATTTTATGGTTCCCAATCATTTTCAACTAAAATAAAGGGTTCCATATTATTTGAAGTAAAATGAGTATTACCTGCACTTTTATGTGAGTTACTTGAAGGAATGTATATAATTTCATTTTTATGAGTTTTGTTCTTATCAGCAGTTAAACTTGAAAATGCATTTTGGATATAAATGTTATCGGAAGCTATATATTTAGCTTTGGTTGGTCACAAATGAAATTGTGACAAGTCTAGACTACTACTAGTGGATCCCTAGGTATTGAGTTGGCTTATATTTTGGAATGTCTTTTCCCCTTGTTGTAGCTATGGATGCATTTGATCTTCGGGGGCCTTTGGTACGGTTATGTGAGACCGGTTACTAGCCATGGATCATAATGTAATCCTAGTGAACGAGTATGACTTGGTTTCCTCGGGGGCCCTCCCTCACATCTTAGTACGGACCGACGTTGTTCGTGACCATGGATTCCAAGTATTTAGCTCATAACTCGGATTGTGGCCTACTTTTGTGTTCCACTGCAATCCTTGGTAAATCGGGTATCCCCCGTCATCGCAAGATGAATTTTTGGACCCAACAGTCCTCACGTGACAAAGATTTCAATTGTAAACTAAACTTTCTTGAAAAGATTTCCTTTCGATACAATTGTCTATATTCTTGAAATTATAACTGTATGTTCTCACTAGGCTTTAAGCCTAACACTTTTTCTCAAATGATGTGTATAACAGGTTCCCTTAGCGGTGGGTTGCCAAGGGCTTGAGTGACGAGCATGGGTTGAGGCATTTTTGAAATGATTAGTATTTGGCGTTGGGCAATTGTTTAAGTCCCATCTTTTGAAGATTTTGGGTCGACAACCGATGTAATCTAGATAACATATGTTTAGATTAGTTTGTTGTTAATTTCCATATCCGTTTGCAAGTTTTTGTAAAGGCTTAGTACTTTTCCCCCTTTTGGGAGGTTTATACCAAATACAAACGTCATATTGCCGAATTCCGAATTTTTAATTTATTCTAAATTTTAGGGTGTTACAAGTTGGTATCAGAGCTCTAGTTTAAGTGAACTAGGCATGAATGTAACATGTCTAGACTTAGACTGAGTATATTAAGCATTGATTGTGATTTTGGGTAGAACTTCTAAGATGGGTTAGTCTTAGAGTCGACGGAAATTATGTTTATCAAGCGTTGTAGCAATAGTAACGAGAACCCTTATGTATTATATGTTCATAATCTCACTTAGCTAATGCTATTATGAGGATGTTTTACGTGAGTGTGCTTGAAGTACTGTTACTATGACAATTGGTAATGTGGTAGTAAATTTTATTTTGTGTTTTATTCTATCTCTCTCTTACTTTTTCTCGTGATTGTGTTGCAGCCATTATTCCTTATGGTGAACACTCGTAGTCGTCAGTTAGGCGACGGAGACCTTCGCGATGTTAGTTCGCCCAATCAAAACCCGGTGGTAAGGGTGCCGGATGTCATTCCTCCCGTTATGCCACCGATATTCACTGGGGAAGTGGAACAAGTGCCTAGGGTGGAATTGGCATCCACGAACCCGGTTATTCAAGAGGGAAACCCTCAAGATGACATGAAGGCCAACGTCATGCAGATGGTGACGTCGGCTATGGAGAAGTAGCAAGAGGCGTTTCTGAAGATGATGGTAGACCGGGATGCGAGCCTTAGAAGGCACGAGGTAGTGGAAGAGAACGTGTTAGTTGGTTCTGGAGGCACCGGGAACAGAATCAGAACTGAAGAGCACAGGGTTGTTGGTGCTCCGAGAAGTGGGAAGAGTTTCTCCAACAAATCTTTTCTCGGTTGAGGACCACCAGAGTTCTCGGGTTCTGAAGACCCGGTTGCGTGCGTTAAATGGATCTAAGCGGTCGAACAGGCTTTCGGCTCCTCCGAGTGTGGGGACGATCAGAAAGTGAGATTCGGTTCTCAATTACTCTGAGATACGACACTCACATGGTGGACTGTCACTCAGGCCACCCTCTCTTCTACTGTGTTAGCTCAGCTATCATGGGTTGAGTTCAAGAATAAGCTTTTGGAAGAGTACTGCAGTGAGAGAGCCATGGATAAAATTGAAGCAGAGTTTCGGTCGCTTGAAAAAAGGGAACTTTACGGTGAGGGAGTACACCTGTAAATTTATGGAGAAGCTGGGGTTAGTGGGGCATGTGGCCTCAACTGAAAAGGAAAAGATTAAGGCCTATCTGAAGGCTCTACCGACTGACATGATGTCTATGGTCCGCAACACAAAGGCTTCTAACCTTCGTAAGACGATCGAGGAGGTGCAGTGTATGGAAGAGGTTTATGCGAGGGGTAAACCGGAGAAAGTTGTGGTGTCTGTTGACAAGAGAAAGTGGGAGAACAATTCTGTACCTCCGAAGAGAACCCGACCTTTTGTCGGGAACCGAAGCTTCAGTGGTTATCAAGAAGCTAGATGGTGCCGGAATTGTCGTAGCAAGCATCATGGCAACTGTAACCCCGCTCCTCAATCTTGATACAAGTGTGGTAAATCTGATCACACCACCCTCGACTGTCCGATCAGAGGGCTTGTCTGCTATCAGTGCAAGACACCAGGGCATATGAAGAGAGATTGCTCGAAGATCAAGTCGGGTAGCGTGCCAGAGAAGAGAGAGAACCCACCTAGGGTTCCGGGTCGAGATTTTCAGACGACGGCCGATGAGGCCAAGGCATCCGTCGATGTGGTATCGGGTACGTTTCTTCTAAACTCCGTACCTGCTCGTTTACTGTTCGATTCGGGTGCTAGTTTCTCTTTTATATCTGAGTTATTTCGTCAAAAGCTTGCTATGCCCACTAATAGTCTAGAGAATGAGTTAGTGGTAGAGATAGCGGATGGTAGTCAAGTGCTAATCCGCGATGTTCTGAGGAAGTGTACTCTCGGGATCGAAGGAAGAGAATTCCCAATCGATTTGATGACGATGATTATCGGAGGTTTTGATGTGGTGGTCGGCATAGATTGTTTAGTGAACAATCATACCGAGATCGTATGTTCCAAGAAAGTTATCCGACTTCCCAATCCTAGTGGTGACGACATCATGATCTATGGTGAGAAAAGGAAAGGTGATGTAGCAATTATCACCATGGCTAAAGCACGCAAATTCTTGGTGAAAGGATGCTCGTCCTTTTTAGCCTACGTAATCGACGCTTAGCTAGAGAAGTCAAAGCTTAAAGATGTGAATATAGTGCAGAAGTTTCCCGATGTCTTTCCGGACGACTTACCCGGGTTACCACCCGATCGTCAAGTGGAGTTTCGAATTGATCTCATGCCGGGAGCAGCTCCTATTGCTAGAGCCCCTTACCGGTTGGCGCCATCGGAGATGCAAGAGATGATGACTCAACTCCAAGAGCTTTTGGAGAAGGGTTTCATAAGACCGAGCTCGTCGCCTTGGGGAGCTCCGGTCTTGTTTGTCAAGAAGAATGATGGCACAATGAGGATGCGCATCGATTACCGTGAGTTGAACAAGGCAATGGTAAAGAACAAGTACTCGCTTCCGAGAATAGACGACCTATTCGATCAACTCTAAGGAGCGGGGTGTTTCTCCAAGATCGACCTACGTTCGGGGTATCACCAAGTGAAGGTGAGGGGTGAAGACGTTTCGAATACGACATTTAGAACGCGTTATGGTCATTACGAATTCTTTCTAATGTCGTTTGGCCTAACGAACGCACCAGCGATGTTTATGGACTTGATGAATAGAGTGTGCCGACCATTCCTCGATAAGTCGGTCATTGTATTCATTGATGACATACTCGTGTACTCCAAGAGCGAGTCAGAACATGAGCAACACTTACGCGAAGTTCTCGAAGTGTTGAGAAAAGAGAGATTGTATGCCAAGTTTTCCAAGTGCGACTTTTGGCTTGAAGAAGTTCAATTCTTGGGTCATGTTGTCACTCGAGACAGAGTGAAAGTGGACCCCTCCAAGATTGAAGCCATGATGAATTGGGAGCCTCTCAAGAGTTCGTCCGATGTAACACCCGAGATTTTCAGTAAGTATAGGGGAGCCCAACCGTTTCTGTACCTTGTGGTTGGTGGGTTTCATGTTGGGAAAACACCACTAAAAGTCCCAAAGAGTATCGAGGGCCTTAGTGTCGAAAAAGATCGGATTTTCGGGATTCGGGGAGCCTGGGCGAAAGTGACAGCGAAAGTGACATGTATCACTCTCGCGGAGGGCCTTATGGCCGCGGTACACTCTCTGCGAGAGTGCCCGGCGAAAGTGACACATGTCACAATCGCGGGGCATACTCTCCGTCGGGCTCCAACCTCCATTAAACCCATTTTTCTCACTTTTTCTCATTCATTATTTCACCCACTCTCTCCTAAAACTCTCTCAACCGAACCCTCTTGCTTCCATTGTGATTTTGGGCATTTGTGGCACCAAGACTTGGAATTCCAAGGGATTATTCACCGTCTAACAAGGATTTGGAGGCTAAAAACTAGAATCCTCTCATCTTCATCTTCTTCATAAATTTTCTAGGGTTTCATCCAACCCTTTTCACCATTTTGGAGATTGGTAGTTTGTGGCTTGTTTTGGTGTCCTAGAAGTGTTTGATTGATGGATTCAAGTTGTGGTTGAGGTAATCATCTCTTCTCTTCATTTATGATAATTAGGGTTTCGATATAAGTTGAGGTTTTCATGTGAAATGTTTGGGGAATGATTCTATGGGTTGAATATGTCTATTTATGGTTGAGAATTTGTGGATCTAGGTTTTGGAAGGATTCTTGCTCGTGGATTCGGATTTCTTCAAAAAAGCTCAAATGGGGTAAAATCTAGATTTAGCCTAAATCTAGCAAGGTGAGTTCAAGTTGATTTGTGAAAACGGTGTACATACCAAAATGTCTATTTTAAAGTGTTTACATGTTTTACATAGAATTTTTAACTGGTGATTACTTGATAAGTTTTGGATTATTTGGAAGTGGTAAACTTTATAAACTTATAAAACACCCACATTTGGGATTTTAGGTATTTTGATAAATAAATCATATATTTTGGGTACCTTAATGATTTATTTCATGGAGTATATTTTTGAGTATAAATGCATTTTATTGGGTGTTATGGGATGATTTGAAAGAATAAAAGGTATAAAAGGGATGTCCCAATCTACACTACGTTGGAGTTATTTATACAAATTGGAGTATGGGTTTACATACATGGGAGTTGTTTACGTTTGGTTTCACTTTATGATTTTCAATGTTGGGTCTTTGGGTTTGTTGAGCTTATGGCTCGGTTTGGATTTTGTTGGGTTTTGAGGACACTTGTCCGTTTTAATAGCTCATTGTAGAGCGTTTGGTTACGATTTGCATTTACTGCATCATATTTGAGAATTACATGTTTTGAATGCGTTAGTTCATTCGTTGGAGTCATGTAATGTTTTAGTTAGTGCAATGGATCCATAGGCACAATGTTCCTATGTCCCCGTTTTGGACATTAGGTTCGCCACTTGGCACGGAATAGGCATCGGGTCACCATGATAAGTAAGGTGTGGACCTATACGGTCGGGCAACGTCTCATGGGCAGTAAGGTGTAATTCTCTTGTGCTAGAATTCCCCGTTTTGGAACTCTCAAGAACAGACCTAGAGGGGTTGACTTGATGTTTTTCGAGCGATAAACTCAGAGGAGTTGAGCTCGGTGGGTTTTTATATGCATAACCCACATGTTTTGATTTCTTACATAATAATGTGACCTACTTATGCGTTCCGTCACACACTATGTAATCGGGTCTTCCCCGTCACCGCAAGGTGTTATTTTGGTTATGGAGTTTTATAATCCATGTATTCGGTGACATTTTGAATATGGATTGTTATCCATGTTTGGGGTTTTGCATACTGAACTTTATCCATGTGTTGGATAATAGAGTTTATCTACGTTTTCAGTATTTGATTATTAAAGCGTCAATTATGTATTACGCGAGTTTTGGGTTTTGGATTTATATTTGAAGAAAACGGTTGTCTCATGATTTTAATCACAAAGAGGGGGATGTTGAAAAAGAGATTGTTTTCAGATTTAATGTATTTCGCCTTGGTCGTTTTCAGCTGGAATGTGTCATCATTTTGGAAATCACGATTTAAATAATATTCTTTAAGTTTATTGCTTTATACGTTTATGATAAAAACTCTTGATCTCACTAGGCGTTAAGCCTAACCTTTTATTTCTCGGCATGTGCATCAGGTCCAGTTGCGGTTTGGTTCTAGCGGTGCTATGAAGAGATGAGCATTAGATTTACACGAGGGTGAGTAGTTTGGTGAAGTCTTCTGCAATTGAAGATAGTGACTGTTATTGGGTTTTAGTAACATCCGTACCTTTTATAGACCACGTGTAAGGATTGAAATATGTTTATTGAAGTTAAACCTTAATTTGTTGTTGTAGATGATTTAGTTATCGATGTAATTAGAAAAATTTAAATTAGTTGTTATTTCTAGATTTAGGGTGTTACATCCGAAATCCGAAGTTTCTTGGGATTAGCGGGATATTACTGGAGATTTATTCAAGATTTTTCAAAAATCACTTCTTCCCTGACGACGTTGACTCGGAAGAATGTGAAGTTCGTATGGACCGAAGCGCAAAAGAAGGCGTTCCGGACTTTACAAAATAAGTTGTGTGAAGATCCAATCTTGTCGCTACCCGAAGGGTCGGAAGACTTCGTGGTCTATAGCGACGCTTCAAAAATGGGGTTAGGATGCGTGTTGATGCAAAGAGGTAAGGTGATCGCCTACGCCTCGAGGCAACTCAAAATCCACGAAAAGAATTATCCTACCCACGATTTGGAGTTAGAGGCGGTGGTGTTCGCCTTAAATCTTTGGCGGCATTACCTCTATGGCACGAAATGTACACTCTACACGGATCATAAGAGCTTAAAATATGTCTTTGATAAAAAAGATCTAAACATGAGGCAAAGGCGGTGGCTCGAGTTGCTCAAGGATTACAATTGTGAGTTTCTTTACCATCCCGGTAAGGCTAAAGTAGTGGTCGATGCGTTAAGTCGGAAGGACTATAGCGAAAGTATTCAGGCTACCCTTTCGAGAATCGAGTTAGTGTCGAGCCTGGTTGAGAAGATCAAGGCATCTCAAGTAGAAGCATTGTTGGAAGAAAATCTTAAGGATGAAGTGATGACCAAGAAACGGTTACTCTTAACGGAAGATAGTCGTGGGGTGAACTGTTCAACGGTCGTGTGTGGGTGCCCAAAGTTGGCGGTAATCGGGAACTACTTCTTGAGGACGCCCACAAGTCCAAGTATTCCATTCATCTAGGAAGTACGAAGATGTACCGGGACATGAAATTGCATTATTGGTGGCCGGGAATGAAACCCGATGTGGCGTGTTACGTGGAGCGTCGTGTGACGTGCTTACAAGTAAACGCTGAACATCAACGACCGTATGGGAGTCTGCAATCCTTAGAGATCCCCGAGTGGAAATGGGAGCATATTACCATGGACTTCATGACGAAGTTGCCTAAAACTCTTCGAGGTCACGATACCATTTGGGTAATAGTCGATCGATTGACTAAGAGTGCTCACTTTTTGGCTATGCGCGAGACCTTACCGATGGACAAGTTAGCTAAGCTCTACATCGATGAAGTGGTCTCGAGGCATGGGGTACCCTTGTCGATCGTGTCAGATCGTGATAGTCAGTTTACTTCGAACTTTTGGGATGGTTTTTAGAAGGAGCTTGGTATACGAGTAAAGTTGAGTACGACTTACCATCCACAAACCTACGGTCAAAGCGAGAGAATGATCCAAACTCTTGAAGACATGCTAAGGTCTTGTGTCATCGATTTTGGGGGTAGTTGGGACTCTCACCTACCTTTGGTAGAGTTTTCTTACAACAAAAGCTACCACTTGAGCATCGGAAAGGCACCATTTAAGGCATTGTACGGGCGAAAGTGTCGAACTCCCGTGTGTTGGCTAGAGGCGGTAGAAAACCAGTTTGCTGGACCCGAAATTGTGCAAGAAACAACCAATAAGGTGAAAGGCATCCGAGAGCGTTTGAAAGCAGCTCAAGATCGGCAAAAGAGTTATGCCGATAAGAAGAGGCGGCCGATGGAGTTTCAAGTGGGCGACCGTGTGATGCTAAAGGTGTCACCGTGGAAAGGCATTATCCGGTTCGGAAAACGTGGAAAGTTAAGTCCTCGTTTCCTAGGACCGTTCAAAGTGCTCAAGTGTGTGGGTTTGCAGGCCTACCAGTTGTAACTCCCACCAAAAATGAACGGGGTCCACAACACGTTCCACATCTGTTATCTCCGAAAGTGTTTGGCGGAAGATGAGAGCGTTATTCCCCTCTCGGAGATAAGAGTGGACAAAGGTAACCATTGTGTCGAGGAACCCGAAGCTATCTTGGAGCGGAAGTCAAAGAGGCTTCGTCACAAGGGGGTCACGATGGTCAAGGTTCAGTGGTAACATCATCGGGGAGCAAATGTGACATGGGAAGCTGAGGAGGATATGAAGCGTAGATATCCTACTCTTTTTGAGTAGTTGGGATTTCGGGGACGAAATCATTCCCAAGTTGGGGAGGATTGTAACACCCCGAGTTTTCGTTGTAATAATACTAACATTAGACCTCTAATCTTATTTTGTCGATCTTAGTTACCTTTCGTTTGCCGTAGTCGTTAGCACCGTGCGGTTAGAGCCAAGTTTGAATGCTTAGTTTTTTTTCTGTGTGTTGGGTAAGTAGTGGCTTGCGCGGCTTTCCCCGCGTCCTGGAAGCCGCGGCCTAAGTCGCGTAACCTCCTGTAGGTGGCAACCTCAGTGGCACGCACGGGCTACGTCGTGGCTTGGTGGTCGCGGCCAAAGCCGCGGGTGTGCCCTGATGGTCTTAGTCAAGTTTTTCCCCTTTTCTCTTTTATTTCTTCTATCTACCTCTTTTCACTCTCTCTCAACCCTCATAACTTCACCATTCGAGATTAGGGTTTCACCAACCCAAAGTTACCACATTCATTGCTAGAAGTTGGGGATTTTGACCAAGTATTCGAGTCTTGAGCATAGGACCAACACCTCCATTGTCATCTTCTCCAAAGGGATTTAAGCTAGGGTTTTGGGTTTTCTTCAAAAATCAACTTGGTGAGTTCCTACTACCATTTTCTAAACTTTATACATGTCAAAGCTTACATTTTGAACTCCTATATATCTCCTTGGTTTTGGGTTTAAGTTTACTACATTTTGACCTAACTTGAGTTTTGGGAGATTTTATGGTTCCCAATCATTTTCAACTAAAATAAAGGGTTCCATATTATTTGAAGTAAAATGAGTATTACTTTCACTTTTATGTGAGTTGCTTGAAGGAATGTATATAATTTCATTTTTATGGTTTCGTTCTTATCAGAAGTTAAACTTGAAAATGCATTTTGGATATAAATGTTATCCGAAGCTATATATTTAGCTTTGGTTGGTCACAAATGAAATTGTGACAAGTCTAGACTACTACTAGTGGATCCCTAGGTATTGATTTGGCTTATATTTTGGGATGTCTTTTCCCCTTGTTGTAGCTATGGATGCATTTGATCCTCGAGGGCTTTTGGTACGGTTATGTGAGACCGGTTACTAGCCATGGATCATAATGTAATCCTAGTGAACGAGTATGACTTGGTTTCCTTGGGGGCCCTCCCTCACATCTTAGTACGGACCGACGTTGTTCGTGGCCATGGATTCCAAGTATTTAGCTCATAACTCGGATTGTGGCCTACTTTTGTGTTCCGCTACAATCCTTGGTAAATCGTGTATCCCCCATCATCGCAAGATGAATTTTTGGACCCAACAGTCCTCACGTGACAAAGATTTCAATTGTAAACTAAACTTTCTTGAAAAGATTTCCTTTCGATACAATTGTCTATATTCTTGAAATTATAATTGTATGTTCTCACTAGGCTTTAAGCCTAACACTTTTTCTCAAATGATGTGTATAACAGGTTCCCTTAGCGGTGGGTTGCCAAGGGCTTGAGTGACGAGCATGGGTTGAGGCATTTTTGAAATGATTAGTATTTGGCGTTGGGCAATTGTTTAAGTCCCATCTTTTGAAGATTTTGGGTCGACAACCGATGTAATCTAGATAGCATATGTTTAGATTAGTTTGTTGTTGATTTCCATATCCGTTTGCAAGTTTTTGTAAAGGCTTAGTACTTTTCCCCTTTTTGGGAGGCTTATACCAAATATAAACGTCATATTGCCGAATTCCGAATTTTTAATTTATTCTAAATTTTAGGGTGTTACATCTTATGAATACAGGAAGAAACAAATCTACTTTTTAGGGGATGAAGATGGTGGTGGGTTTTTTTTTATCCAAATGAGTGGGGTGAGGTGGGAGAGGGAAGAAAGACGTTGGGTACTGAGTAGAGGGTCAAAGGTTAAATGGATAGGGAGGCATTAATGGGTGGACACTTGTCATAATTTAAATAGTGTTTTAAAAAGGATTTCTAGTTAGTAAATACAAAATTGACCATATTGTCTATGAGTTAACGGATTAGAGTTAACTTCGTTAAGGGATAGGGACTCAGAGCATAACAAAATACAAACCACAGGGACCCCTGGTGTACTTATTTCAATATAGGGACCATATCCAAATTCTGAGTTAACCACAGGGACCAACGGTGTAATTTACTCTTATAATTATTATTTTTTCAGTAAATTACAAATTTTGTCCATGTGGTTATCGAAAATTTGGATTGGTCCCTCAAACGAAATAATTACATGTATAGTCACCATAGTTTCATTTTTGTTTTGGATTAGGTCCTAACTCTAATTCCATTATCCTTAGTTATGTTAAGTCAAGGATATTATGGTCGTTTTATATTTTTTCCTCATTTTCTTTCAATAAAAATTATAAACAAATTAATATTATAACATTATATTATTAATCTTATAGAAAACCCTTCAAAAACTTATCATCCCTTTGAGCAGCATGATTCACCGCCCTAGTCCCTTCCCCGCCGACGGTAAATCCTTAGGTAAGCCCTCCCCCAAACTACTTTCTTTACCGGTACCCCTCTTGTTAGTGCACAAATATGTTGGATCCAAGATCATTGGGATTGATAGTCAAATTTCCAAGTCAAAGCCTCATTGCAAAGTCAAAGTTGCTTAAATAAGAAAGTTAAATTCAAAGTGTTTAGTTTAGTGTTGTTTTCTCTTTGTAACCTTGTAGGTATAAATAGTTCTTTTCTGTTTGTAGAATCATGAGGCACGATATAGAGTAAGTTTAGAGAGAGAAATATTGAGAGCATACGATTGTAGTCTATTGTATTCAAGATTTATGAAATGGAATTTGGCATCAAAATCTAGTTGTTATCTTGATCGAATTGCACATTCTGGGAATAACAATTGGTATCAGAGCAAGAATCGAATCAGAATCATGTTCAAAATCTGAATTTTTGGTCGACTTCAAGAACTCGCATGACTTACTGTTCCAGATTTGATTTCTTGTTTATGTGTTGTTTTTGGAATTGTAATCATTGAATTGTATTTGTTTAATGATCTAAAACAAGTTTAGTGTTGATTACTTCATCCAATTCACAACATATTTGTGTGAATTTGGATTTGAGTTGGTTTTTGTTCAAGTTGTAATACACACCGTGTCTATATCAAGTTGTACTCATTTGTTGTTTTTCTTTGAAATTGATTGTTTGTAAAGTGTTCAGACTGTGTACGAGATCAAATTGACAAAGTTTCATGGCATAATTCAAGAGTTTGGATCGATTTTGGATCAAGTTTTGAAGTTTTTGGATCAAGATCTACGAAATTCGCATGATGATGAAGAACTCGCATGATGAAGAAGAACTCGCATGAAACTGAAGTGTGAAAAAATTGCCAAGTCAGAAACTCGCATCGTATAGTGTACGAGAAGTATAGAATTCGCATCGCACTGTGATCAAAGAAAAACTAAGGACAAAATTCGCATATGGTTATGTGTGAAATATGAGAAATTCGCATCCCTTGCCATACGAAATCTGAGGAATTCGCATTTCAAGTCTGAATTTTTTTCTAACGCAGGAATTCGCATTGATACGAAAAGTTTGAGATTGAGAATTTTTCTAAGTCCAGAATTTTCATCACAAGCTCGTGCGAAAAGCTTTCAAGATTGGTGGAAATCCAAAGTCTGAAATTGGCATATCACTATATGCGAGAAGTCTGAAATTCGCAACGAACTACATGAGAAAAGTTTAGAATTCGCATCCTTCAGCATGCGAATCTTAGGAATTCTTATCCTTCTTTGTGCGAAAAGCTTGGTTACTAAGTGTTTGGTGTGCGAATTTCATCCTGTGTGCGAAAAGTTTATTCTTTGGCATGAGGAATCTATACTTGGTCATTTTTCTGACTGAGTTTTTCAGAGATTTTGATATTTTTCTGATTATGTGTTTAAAGATCTGTGTTGGTGATCAAGATGACTTCAAAGGATTCTCTTTCAATTGGTACTGATGTCAAACCACCTGTTCTCTTCAAGGGTGAATATGAGCAGTGGAAAGACAGGTTTCTGGATTTCATAGATAGACATGAAAATGGAGAATTCATCAAACAATCTAGTGATGAGGGTCTTATGAAACCAGTTACAACTATTGTGCCGAATGAGGAAAATGAGAGTTCTGACAGTGAAGATGGTACGGAGAACCGAGAGCCAAAGACCAAAGAGATTGTTGTTGATTTTTCAAGTTATACACCTGAACAAAAGAAGAGATATAAGGCAGATAAACAAGCAAGATCTCTACTTCTACAGAGTATACCGAAAGAGATCTACATCACGATTGATAGCTAAAAAGCTACTGTAAAGAAAATGTGGGATCTACAGAAGATGATGATGGGTTCTAAGATTGGAAACCAGATGAAGGTGGCTAACTGCATCAATAACTATGAAGAGTTCAAGGCCAAATCTGGTGAAAGTTTGGAAGAGACATTTGAAAGATTTGTTTCTTTATTGAATGAGCTTGGAAAGAACAAGGTAAAGAAGAAGCAAATTGAGAATAATGTGAAGTTTCTGAGTGTGTTACAGTCGAAGTGGAAGAGGCATACACGGCGGATGAAACAGATTGAAGTTCTTAGTGAGATTCCTTTACATGAGGTTTATGAAACTCTTAGACAGAATGAAGAGGAGGTAAAAGAGGAGAGAGAAGAGAAAAAGAAAAGTGAGAAACCAGTTGTTGATCTAGTTGCATAGGTAGTTGATAAAAAGAAAGAAAAAGAGAAGAAAGATAAGAAGAAGAAAAAGAAAGTTGTGTTGACTGAGTCTGAGGAGAGTAACAGTGATGACTCTGATTCTGATGATGGAGAAAACCTGAAGCAAGCTATGCTATTGGTAACCCGTGCTTTTCAAAAGAAGTTCTATAAGAAACCGGGTTCTAACAGTCAGCGGTACTCTTTGGGATCGAGGAATTTTGAGCACAAGGGAAGGGTTGAAGGAAGAAAGAACGAGGAAAGAAAGCCGGAGGAAAAGCGCCATGTGAACAGTTATGAGACAAAGAAAGTGGAAAAGCCGATTAAATGTTACAATTGTGGTAAGATCGGCCACTTTACCAAAGACTGTCGGAAGCCCAAAGTTCGCAACTCATAGTAGTACAAGAACAAGATGCTTCTGTCCAAACAAAAAGAAGTTGGCAAAGCACTGATGGATGGGGTTGACCATTGGTTGGATTATTCTGAATCTGATAGTGAAAGAGAAGAAACTACACATATGTGCTTAATGGGCAAGGAGGTGAAGTATGATGAATCCGATGAGGAGACTTCTGAAGATGTAAACAATTTTTCTAAATCTAAATTTTTAAAGAAAATGGAAACCATGATGGTCGAGCTTCAAGACTTACAAGCTAAGCTTAAAAAGGAGAAAAGTAGAGTGGCGAAAAAGCGTCAAACAATTTTTGATCTCAACAAGGAAATTGTTGGGAACAAAAACTTGATTGACTCTATGAACAAAGCTGCTACTAATTTTGAAAAACAAAAAGCTTGTTTTGAAACTCAAATTTCTGAAGCAGTTTCCAAGTTTCACATGTGTGAACGTGAGAAACAAGACTTTATTTTAAAAGTTCACAATTTGCAAATTGATAATAAAAATTTGCAGAAAAAGCTTAATGGTTTGGAAGCAAAGCTTTATGCTCAAGGTCAAACAGATCAAACCATTTATCTAAACAAACCAAAGGAAGTTACAGATTTCAAAGATAATTGGGGTATTGGTTACGATAACCCACATTATTTGAAGAAAGCTATTCGAAAGCATCCAACTTTATATAATTTTGATTTCTTACAAGTGGCTGACAAATGTCCTCATTTGAAACCCAAATTTGTTACAAAATCATCTGATGAGGTTGAGGCTAAGGAAGATGAGAACAGAAAGAACACAACCAAAATGCAACTACCATTCTGCTATAAAAACCAGAATGATAGTTATCTTCCTGAGCAACCAAAATTTTCTTTCAAACGATTATTTCCAAAGCTATTCTACTGAGGAGATGGAGGCAAAACCAGTTAAAGCAAAGATTTATGTTCCTCTACTCATCTTGGAAAGTAAAATTTCTGAGCTTGAGAACACCTTAGTAGAAGAAGGAATTTTAGTTGATCTTGAGAAAGTTGTGTTTTCTACTATTATGATGAACACTAATTTCAAATCTGAAGTTACAAATGACAACTCTGAATCAAGAAGAGCTTGTGTAAACAACTCCACTGATTCAGATGCATCATCTTGTAAAGTTTTCATGGGAAATGTTTTTACTAATCCTAAATCTTCAGATTGTGCTAAAATGTATTATCAAAAGAAGTGTTCTAAAAAGACAAATGATTTCAAATTTCTAAATTTTTCCAAGGCACAACAATTTGATGATGATGTTGATGACTTATTTGCGGATGAAAATGAATTTTTAAATTTTGATGGATGTTTTGATGAAAGTGTTGATAAGTTTGATTTCAATGCTAAACTTCCAGATCATACTCCTTTTGTGATTAATAATGATGCTTTACCTAGTGTCTTTGAGAAATGTGAAACATCAACTAAGGTTGATGAATCAATTCCTGTGATTACCTATTACTCTAAAGGTAAGAAGCAAAAGAAAATGAGCTCACAGAAACGGACCAACATAGGTAAGCACAAGAAAACACAGATTCTTAAATCTCATGTTTCTAATAAATCTAAATCTTGTGTTTCAGAATTGAGAAGGAAAAAGTCTGAAGCGAGACTAGAATGGAGACCTAAAAGGAAGATTGAAAAGTCTACGAAATCATTTTCTGATTCAGATTGTAATAGGACTACTACTAGTTTGTCTGATGTAATTGATCAATGGGTTTCTCATAAAACAAAACTTGTTACTTCTTACAAGACTTATACAATAAAGCAATTGATCCAATTATCTCATTTGCCTAGTCAGTGTTCCACATACGGTCGAAATGATTTTGTGACTCGACAATATTCTGATTGTTGGTTTGGTACTTATTATATATACATCATTCTAATGTTTTTGAAAAACAAAGAGGACCCAAATTCAAATGGGTGCCAAAATCTTGTACTAACATGAAAGAACCAATCTATAAATGGATACCTAAACCTGTTGTTGCTTGATTTCTCTTGTGCAGACCCGTCATATGTGGTACTTGGATTCAGGCCGTTCCAAGCATATGACAGGGCAGAAAGATATTTTATCTAACTATACAGAGAAATTTTGCGGAAACGTGCGCTTCGGGAATGACCGGTTTACACCAATTCTCGGATATGGAGATGTAGTGAAAGAGAATGTAACGATAAAGAAGGTGAGTTATATTGAAGGATTAGGACACAATCTGTTCAGCATTGGTCAGTTTTGCGACAAAGATTTAGAGGTGAACTTTAAAGCCAAGAGATGTTGTGTTAGAATTGAAGATGGTAAAGAACGTTCGGTCTGAACGCGAAAGTCAAACCTCTACACGATCAATCAGTCGAATGTCAAGCCAGATAATGTTATGTGTCTACTTTCTAAAGCCTTTATGCAACAGAGTTGGTTATGGCATAGAAGGCTGTCTCATCTCAACTTTAGATATATTAACACATTGGTAACTGGGAATTTAGTGAAAGGACTTCCTGAGCTCAAATACGAAAAAGAATATCTGTGTGACGCGTGTGAGAAAGGTAAGATGAAGAGAGCTTCACATAAGCCAAAGACTGAACCCAGTACAAGCACTCCTTTAGAGTTGTTACATATGGATCTCTGTGGTCCTATGAGAATGCAAAGCATAAACGACAAGAAATACGTTCTTGTGATCGTGGATGATTATTCTAGATACACTTGGGTCAAATTTCTAAGATCAAAAGATGAGACGCCCGATATCATCTTCTCATTTTTGAAGACCATTCAAGTGAACTTGCATAAGACAGTTAAGCTACTCAGAACTGATAATGGCACAGAATTCAAGAACAAAACAGTTGACGATTATCTCGAATCGGTTGGGATAACTCATCAGTTCTCTGTGAGAATGCCAGAACAAAATGGGGTAGTTGAACGACGAAATCGGACTCTTGTTGAGGTTGCACGAATGATGTTGAGCCAATCCGATCTACCTTTATTTTTGTGGGTCGAAGTTATCTCAACTTCATGTTATACTCAAAATCATTCAATCATTCATCGTTGGTTTGGTAAAACTACATATGCTTTGATAAATAATAGAATACCTAGCATTAAACATTTTCACATATTTGGATGCAGGTGTTTTGTGCTGAATGATAAGGAGAACTTGAACAAGTTCAGTCCCAAGGCTGATGAAGGCATTTTCATAGGTTATTCTCAAACATCTACTGTATATAGAGTTTATTTGAATAAGTCGAAGATTGTGGTTGAAAGCATAAATGTTACATTTGATGAAGATATGGCTTCTGAGCAATTCAGGTCAGAACCCGTGATAACAGGAGTATTAGCTTCTGAACAGATCAGTCCAGAACCTGCGGTTACTATTTCTAATTCTGATAAAGCATCAACGTCTACGCCTCATTTAACAGAATTAGATTTATTGTTTGAACATTTTTGTGATGAGTTTATTGGTTCAAAAGTGATTAAACCTGTTCTGATTGACATATTTGAAGATTCAAGTAATCATCATCCAATCACATCATATGTATCAAATGAATCAGATTCCCCGATTCTAAATGAAACTCAAGTTCAAACACCTACTCTGTCAGTTGAAGTTGCACATGATAATGCAGAAACAGAAGTAACTCATTCAGTTGGATGTACTGTCATGCCTACCCAACAGACATCAAATGTCCAATCAACTTAAACTTCTGCACCAGTTACTTCAACTGCACCCCAACAAGAAGAAATATTGGATACTTAGATGATTAACATGATCATTCTACATCTAATCCACTCCCTCATGTAAATAAGTGGACCAAAGAGAACCCGGTTCATCAAATTATTGGAGATCCGTCACTACCGGTGCAAACTAGGTCTACGAATGCAAATGAGTGCATGTTTGATTCCTTTCTGAGCAAGATAGAGCCTACATGAGTATCTGAAGCTCTAAAAGATCCAGATTGGATAACAACTATGCAAGAAAAGCTCAATCGATTTGAATCGCTTAAAGTCTGGAGACTTGTACCTCGTCCAGAAGGAAAAACAATTATAGGTACGAAATGGGTATTCAAGAACAAGAAAGATGAGGATGGTATCGTGGTAAGAAATAAAGCTCGACTTGTTGCTAAAGGATATCGGCAAGAGAAAGGTATATACAATGATGAGACATACGCTTCAGTTGCACGTATAGAGGCAATCAGAATGTTTCTAGCCTACACTGCACATAAAAACTTCACTGTCTATCAAATGGACGTGAAGACTGTCTTTCTAAATGGCATACTGAAAGATGAGGTATATGTCTCACAACCATAAGGGTTTGTCAATGCTGACAAACCGGATCATGTCTATATTTTAGACAAAGCACTTTATGGACTCAAACAAGCCCCCTCGAGCCTGGTATGACGTGTTATCTAAATTTCTTGTAAAGTCCGCATTTCTAAAGGTAAAATTGACACCACCTTATTCATAAAAAGGAAAAAAGTTGATATCATTTTAATTCAAATATATGTGAAGTATACAATATTTGGTTCTACTAATCCGAAGTACTGTAATAATTTTTCTACACTCATTGTGTCACGTTTTCAAATGAGTATGATGGGGGAGATGAACTTCTTTCTCGGATTACAAGTAAGACGATATTCAATGGGGATTTTTTTTATAAATCAATCGGAGTATATTGCTGACATTTTAAAGAAATTTAATATGTTAAATTGTACTCCAATTTCAACCCCGATGGCACCAGGTACTAAAATCGGAGCTGATCTTTCAGGAAAATGTCAGGATCGAATTCTTAACAAGAATTAATTCTCAGAAACAATATCAAAGAAGTTTGCGGAATAACACTTTGATATTTAATCAAACAGAAAATAAAGACAGAATATAATCAACAAACTGTAAACTTGTATTGAATGCTTTGAAGTTACAAGATTACACACTCAACCTCAATATTGATGAACAGGCTCACCAATACGAATTCTACTTCTCTAGAATTAGGATATATACCTTGAGGTTGATTTTCTCTCAAAGAATGAAAAACTAAAATTATCTAACTATTCTAAACAATACAATATATATACTGAATACAAAGATAATTACAATAAATAAAATATCCTCAGTATATCTTCTATGTATATCTCTAAGCTTCCATGTATATCCTTTCATACGAATCTTCATCATATAAGCAATATTAATCTTCAGCAGCATTGACTTCCTTCTAGCAGCATTAACTACTAAGCAATACTAACCACTAGCAGTACTAACCACTAGCAGTACTAACTAGCTAAGCAGTACTAACTTTGTTCAAGCAGCACTAACTTTGACTAGCAGTATTAACTACTAGCAGTAGTAACACTCAGCAGTATTAACCTTTAAATCTAAGTCTTCTAGCAGTATTAACTCTGAACCAGCAGCATTAACCATACTTAAGTTTTTCTTCAGTTCCCAACAATCTCCCCCTAACTTGACTTTTAGGAAGAGAAGTCAAGTTCTTCAGATGCTCCCAAAATCTTCATTGATCTACTCCAATATTAGGATCCAGTCCCATACTCTGATTGATAGTCCTCTGAATTAGATACTTGGCCATTTCTGAATTTGGTGCACAACCCAACTTCTTATTCAACATGGCATGAAGCTTAAGATTTGTATGCTTGTAGACCCTATCCACCAAGTAGTACTCCATGTGAAAAGTATCCAATGCTAGTTCATAGACTCCACTCCTTTCATAGAGAGTCTATCCTCTAACAGTTTTGAACACATCTCTGATTAAGTGCTTCACTACTTCTGGATTGAATAACATACACAAGTATTCCATGACCAGCTTCACTATAGGTAACCCTGGAGCTTTCAACTGATCTGCATAAATTTTCATCCCCACTTCAAACATTTCTTCCAAATCAGATCTTGAACACTCTCTGACAATTTTGTTCCAGGTGTTGTATACTTCATACTTC
The DNA here is from genome assembly GCA_954870635.1 of Arctium minus. Classification (NCBI taxonomy): domain Eukaryota; kingdom Viridiplantae; phylum Streptophyta; class Magnoliopsida; order Asterales; family Asteraceae; genus Arctium; species Arctium minus. The sequence continues at coordinate 36,064,556 of OX941084.1, forward strand.
TCATCATTTCTTTTCAATCTGATATATTCTTTGCCATCCACATCCATAATATCCCAATGGATAACTTCAGGAGGTTTAAATCCAACAGGTTCAACTGAAATAGGCTTTGGAATTTTATCCATTACCACCATGTACATGTTTACATCTGAACTCTGTGGTATTTCTTCCTGAGTTTTAGCTTCATTCTGAGGTGCCTCTTCTTCTTCAGTAACCTTTTGCTCTTCTTCTACTCTAGTCTTCTTTACACTTTTCTTTCTTTTAGCCATCATTTTGGTTCTTTTCAGAGTCTTTTGAACCTGCACTAAAGTAGCTTCCTTCTTCTTTTCTTCCTTGTTCTCTGCCCTTTCTTTGATAGGAGTTCCCTCTTCACTTTCAGGGAATGGTTGATGTATATTCACATCATGTCTCTCCTTTGCCTTCTTTTCAAACTCCACTCTATCCTTTTCATTATTTTTCAGCTTCCCCATTTCTTTCTCATAAAGATCCCTGATTTGATCAAAAGTCATCTTCACAAACATTTCTTTCTTTACCCCAATTGCACTCCTCAAGAAAGTTATCATTTTGTTTCTTTCCTGAGTGGCAAGGTAAGTTTGTGAAGGTCTTCTTTTCTTTGCACTTGATTTGACTAACATGGCCTTTCTCAAGCTTATTGCCCTTTGCTTAGCTTTCTCTGTTTCAAGCCCTTTCTGATAAGCTTCATTTAATTCAGCAGCTAGAGCCTTTGCCATCTCCCTGTCTTTTTCAACCTGAACTCTTTCTTCTTTTTCAATATCCTCCTGCATCTTCCGGGCTAGAGCTTCATCTGATTCAACCAACCTTTGCTTCTTGACTGGTTGATCAGATTCCACCATCTTTGCTTTTCCTTTGTCTTTGTTCATTGGCTTCTTACTGTTATCTTTCTTGCTCACTTATCCTTTTTCTCCCCCTTCATTTATGACCACTCCCTTTGTTTTGGGAGTGTCATTCTTTGCTTTGATGAGCATTTCAGCTACTTCAATTTCTGTTGGAGATAACTCTGTTACTACTGCTTGTGAAGTTTCAGCAGTATTAACAGTTTCTGCTTCTAACTCCCCCTCAATACTGTTCTTCTCCCCATCATTCTCCCCCTCAACTTGTTCTTTTTCCTCATTCAGGTTTACTTCAGCCTCTGACTCCCCCTTTTTGGGAGCATCAGACACTGGTTCCCTTCTCTTTAGCACAAATTGTTTCCTTTTCTTCTTTTGAATCAGCCTTGTCACCATCTTCTTTAGTTTTGCAATCTGGACTTGTTGTGACAGGATCACCAGCTTCATCTCCTCTATTTCTTTTCCTTGTTTCAGAACATCTATGTTGATGTTACCCATTGTCTCCATCAATTCATCATAGTTATATCTGTCCTCACCTTCTCCAGGAGTGTTACCCCCTATTGAAGGATCATGGGATCTTTTATTAGTGGAAGTCTTCTGCCTAGCAGAAGCACTGTCCACCCCTGTGGTTTCTTGGCACCAGGGACCTTCAAATGATTGTTCATTCAAAGTTGCCATGGGGGAGGTCTTATTGATGTTACCACTTTCCTCCTCTGTGCTAGCAGGAGTAGTGGCAGCCTCATCACCCATATGCTCTACCTCCTCCTCAGAGAGCACCTCCTTTGGATTGGGAGACACCCTTGTGGTTTCCCTTTGGATATTCTCTAGGGGAGAATTCTCCCTTAGAGGGCTTAAAGGCTGAGTGGGTAATGGTACAAGAAGGGAAGGAGCCTTCTTTACCTGTTTCCTCTTGTAAGTTTGGGTGATAGGAGAGGTTGGTTTTTCAAGAAGGGACTGGGGAATTGATTTTGAGAGGGAAGGTTGGGCTTGGCTAGCAGTGGGTTGGTCTAATGGGGGCCTTGACCCTGCTGCCATACCTTCATTGGTTTGGGACACCACCATCATTGTAGAGAACAATGGGGTGTCAACTCCTTCAGAGTCCCCAGCAGATCTTCTCATATTTGAGAAAACCTTGCCTTTGGGGGGTTTAGGTACATATACCCCAACAGGTTGAGGTATATCCGTTAATTCATGAGTAATAACTTCTTGAACAAACCTGGGATACATAAAAAAGCTCTTTTTGTTTCCCATGTTTGAGACAAGATCATTGAAAATCATTTTAGAAAAATTATACTTTCTGGCAGTGGCCAAGCACACCAAAGCATAAGCAATAGTGCTGCTGAACTCACTCCATCCAGTAGTCTTTTTGGAGATACAATGCATAAGAGTATGAACAAAGAAACGCCATTGGGGTGAGAATTTTGCTTTAGAAATTTTGAAAACTCCCAATGGGCCTCCATACCCCATTCTTGTAAGATTTGAAAACAGTTCATCGTTTGGGATAGAAGTTATACCAGAGGCATCGTCTAGACGTAGACTGATGCGAATAACCTCTTCAGTAACTGTTAGTGATTGATCACAGATTCTGGTCTTGATCATTTGCACACCATTTTCCACAACAATGGTTGCATTAGCCCAAAACTGCCTTTGATGCTCAATGTAGATTGTAGGGGATACAATAAGAGCATGAGCAATGTGGCTTGTCTTGAGGAAGTCCACAATCTGATGAAATCCTGAAGCTTGCTTTGGCTTTTGTAGCATCGCAATCTCGTTGTGCTCGTCGATGAAAATCATGGATGCCATTGATCTTAGTGAAAAACTTGCCTGAAAACTTCGAACTTGAGAGAGAAAAGGTTTTGAGCGCAAGAGAACAGTATGCAAAGAGTCGTTATAAACTTTTAGGCGGGCAAAGAGTATTTATAGTATTCGGAATATAAGCAGTATTAACCTAGAGCAGTATTAACTACTAGCAGTATTAACTACCAGCAGTATTAACTGAAAGCAGTATTAACTACTAGCAGTATTAACTGAAAGCAGTAGTAACTACTAGCAGTATTAACTGAAAGCAGTATTAACTACCAGCAGTATTAACCACTAGCAGTATTAACTACTAGCAGTATTAACTGAAAGCAGTATTAACTAACTAGCAGTATTAACTACTAGCAGTATTAACTACTAGCAGTATTAACTAAAAGCAGTATTAACTACCAGCAGTATTAACTGAAAGCAGTATTAACTACTAGCAGTATTAACTGAAAGCAGTATTAACTACTAGCAGTATTAACTGAAAGCAGTATTAACTACTAGCAGTATTAACTGAACTTACTCCTTTTAAACTTGCTAAACACTGAGTACTGCTATGCATATCCTGAAAAAGAAGATTAGTAACACCAAGAATAAAAATATACAGGTATAAAACCACTTTTTGAGAAGGGGATTATTCAGAGTTGATCATTCCCACACTTGTTACCAAGAAAGTGAATCTACCCACATCAAAAGCTTTAGTGAATAAATCAGCAAACTGATTATCAGTGTGAACTTTTACAACTTGAATAAGTTTCTTTTCATTACAGTCTCTTATGAAGTGATACCTGATCTCAATGTGCTTTGTCTTTGAGTGCTTGACTGGATTATTTACAATGCTAATAGCACTGCTGTTGTCAATAAAGATTGGAGTGTGTAGAAAGGTTACCCCATAATCCAACATTTGATTCTGAATCCATAAGACTTGAGAACAGCAACTTGCAGCTGCTATGTACTCTGCCTCTGTTGTAGATGTGGATATTGTGGTTTGTTTCTTGCACTGCCATGAGACTAGTCTAGCACCCAAAAACTGACATCCTCCAGAAGTAGATTTTCTGTCCAAGTTTGCCCCACCTAGATCACTGTCAGAGTATGCTATTAGGTCAAAAGGTGAGTTATGAGGATACCAAAGTCCCAATCTGGGTTGCCCTTTGAGATATCTGAATATCCTCTTAACAGCTTGAAAGTGAGATTGCTTTGGCCTAACTTGAAATCTTGCACATACACAGACTGGAAACATTATATCTGGCCTTGATGCTGTGAGATACATGAGAGAGCCAATCATGGATCTATAATGATGCACATCCATATCCTCCCCCTCAAGATCTGTTGTGATCTGCTTGTGTGTTTCCATAGGTGTGCTGGCAGGTTTTGATTCTGAGAGACCAAACTTGGTTAGAATATCCTGCACATACTTGGATTGACATATGAAAATGCCATCTGACTTATGTTGAACTTGGAGTCCAAGGAAGAAAGTAAGTTCCCCCATGGAACTCATTTTGAACCTTTGATGCATTAAATCCTCAAACTCCTTGCACATGTTGTTTCTTGTAGATCCAAAGATAATGTCATCAACATAGATTTGGACCAGCAAGATATCCTTCTTCTTTCTTTTGATAAATAGAGTCTTATCAATGACTCCTCTTTCAAAGTCATTTTCCAAGAGATAGGATGACAGAGTGTCATACCATGCTCTTGGGGCTTGATGTAGTCCATAAAGTGCTTAAGCTTCAAGGTGATTCAGTCCAAAGGGAAGAGGCTGAGAGAAGAATGAAGGAAAGGCATGACCTGAATATTCAAAAGCCATTCCCTGAGGACACCACACCTTCAAAAGATAAAACTGAAGAGATGAAGGAAGAACATGAAGGTGTTGGTATAGAAGCTACATCTGGGAAGAGGGTGAAGACAATTGCTTCCAAAAAGCAGTCTAAAAGGCCAAGAGTGGAAGAAACAGCAGAACCTGTGCAGAACCCAGAACAGTCCAAAGAGCAATCAGATGAGCATGTGGGGCTGTATATGACTATAGTAAAACCTGTACAGGCTGTTCCAATCTCCATGAAGGCTCCAGAGATTATCTTTTGGGACATTCTAAGAGATAATGGAAAGGATTTTTTCAGACTTAAAAGAGTTGGTGGTGCATTTGAAGCATATTCAACCTGGGGGAGAGTAATCAGAGGTTGTTCAAGAGCAGACATAGAGGAAATGTACAAAGTGGGAATGAAACTCTATGAGCCTGTGTTGAAAGGTACTGAAGAAAATCTTCTCAAAGTGGCAATGGAATACTTATGTATGATGTTTGATCCAGAGAAGGTGGTGCATAGGATTAAAGATCTTCATCATGAGTATGTGTTCAAAAAGATTGATCATTGGATACTCTTTGAAAACTGTGGTGTGTACATGATTACAATTGATAAATGTTATCATGAATACTACCTAGTTGACAAAATATATGATCATAGCAAGCAGAAACTTGAAGGGATGCTGAAAGCTAAGCTAGTATGTACTAAGGATTCAGAAATGGCCAGAATTGTGGTGAGAAGAACTATCAATCAAAGTCTGGGCCTAGATCCAAATTTGGGCAACTGAATGTGAGGTGTTGAAAGCATCTTGAAGAAAATCTGAAGAACTTGACTTCTCTTCTTAAAAGTCAAGTTAGGGGGAGATTGTTGGGAACTGAAGAAAAACTCAAGTATGGTTAATGCTGCTGGTTCAAAGTTACTACTGCTAGTAAGAATTAAAGGTTAGTACTGCTGAGTGTTACTACTGCTAGTACTATTAATACTGCTAGTAGTTAGTACTACTTAGTAGTTAATGCTGCTAGAAGGAAGTTAATGCTGCTGAAGATTAATACTGCTTATATGATGAAGATTCGTATGAAAGGATATACATGGAAGCTTAGAGATATACATAGAAGATATACTGAAGATATTTTAGTTATTGTAATTATCTTTGTATTCAGTATATATATTGTATTGTTTAGAATAGTTAAAAAAAAAAAAAAACTTTAACTTCAGTTTTCATTCTTTTAGAGAAAAACAACCTCAAGGCATAGATCCTAATTCTAGAGAAGTAGAATTCGTATTGGTGAGCCTGTTCATCAATATTGAGGTTGAGTGAGTAATCTTGTAACTTCAAGGCATTCAATAAAAATTACAGTTTGTTATTCATATTTTTTTTGTGTTGATTTACTGTTTCATAATAAATCAAAGTGTTATTCCGCAAACTTCTTTGATATTGTTTCTGAGAGTTAATTCTTGTTAACAATTCGATCCTGACAAGTGGTATCAGAGCCTGATTTCTCAGAAACAACTATTCATCATGGAAAATCTTTCAGAATCAAGCAGTACTTTGGTCTCAAAAGTTCCAATGCTTAGATCCAATGAATTTGACATGTGGAAGATCAGAATCAAGCAATATATCCTCCTCACAGATTATTCTATGTGGGACATCATTGAGAATGGCCCATCTGATGAAGGAAAGATTGGTGAAGATGGCAAAAGAACCCCTCCAAAGACAGATGCAGACAGGAAGACAAGGCAGACAGAGATGAAAGCCTTGAGCACACTGCTTTTGGCCATTCCAAATGAGTATCAACACCAATTCTGCAATTGCACTGATGCACAGATGCTCTGGAATGCTCTAGAGAAGAGATTCTCAGGTACCAAAAGTACCAAGAGAAATCAAAAGGCAATCTTAAAGCAACAGTATGAAAACTTCATCTCAACTAAGAATGAGTCCATGACTCAAACTTTTGACAGGTTTAATAAACTAATTGGTGAACTAGCTACTATGGGAGTACAGATTGATCAAGATGATGTGAACAGAAAGTTCTTAAGGTCCCTTGGAGATGAATGGACCATGTACACTGTGGCATTCAGACAGAATGATCAGTTGGAGGAAAAAGAACTTGATGATCTGTAGAATGATCTTAGAGTTTTTGAATCTGAGGTAGAGGCTAAAAAGAGGCCTTCTGGGTATGTTCACAATGCTGCACTCCTTTCAGCATCAACTGATTCTACTTCCAACCTTGAATCAGTTAGTCCTGCCAATGGAACAAACCAAGAGAAAGGCACTGAAACTGTGTTTGAGGCCTTTATGGCAAGTCATGGAAACTCTTCTCTCATTAATGATGACTTGGAACAAATCAATACAGATGATCTTGAAGAGATGGATATTAAATGGCAGATGGCCATGCTCTCCATGAGAGTTAAAAAATTCATCAAAAGAACTGGAAGGAACAACTTCTCCCAAAGAAGAGAAGATGGAGCAGGATTTGACAAGTCCAAGGTGGAATGTTACAAATGCCATAAAAAGGGACACTTTGCTAGAGAATGCAGAAGTGGAATGTCTCAGAATAACAACCACCAACAAGCTCAATCTGGAAGCTTCAACAGAAACTCTGCACAAGCCCTTGTATCTCAACAAGGTATGGGGTTTGATTGGAGTGATCAAGCTGAAGAGGCTATTCAGAATCAAGCTCTAATGGCAGAGGTGTCTAATCTCCCTATAGAGGTAACTTCCAATCTTTGCTCTCAAAATTGCATTAACACTGTTAAAAGGTATAGGGATCACAACCAGAACATGAGTGATGACCTTAAGAGATTGGAAAAAGACATAAAAGATTATGTGAGGATTGTTGAGAGATTTGAAGAATAGATTAAGGGTTTTCAAGCTAATGAGCTTCAACACTCTTATGACACAAATTACTGGAAGTGGGAGAAGAATGACTTAGAGCTTCAACTGACCAGATCTAAAGAAGAAAGTGAAAAGCTAAGAGGAGAGCTAGCTAAAGTCAAACTTGATGTAGAAAAGTTTTCTAATGCTTCCAAAGCAATGGATTCTTTGTTACAAACTCAGATTCATGATAAACTGAGAAGAGGTATAGGGTACAATACCACACCACCACCCTATAACAACAACTACATCCCTCCTAGTTCAGAGTTGTTAGAAACAAAGGATAGGAAGGATCTACCTAAGGGAGCCACTGAAATAGATCCCTTAGATGAAGTGGTTGTTAAGGATAAAACTGAGAAAGAAGTTGTCAAGGATAAGGACAATACTGTGAGTGGTGAGATTCCTAAAGAAAATAACATTATCACCAATGAGGGATGTGGAAAGCAATGGATCAAGTCTAAAGAGATAGAAAAGACTGAGGGAAAGAACAAGAAGGTTCACTATAAGCAGACCACTGTTGTGAACCCTATTCCTTGCAAACAATGTGAATGCAATAAAGCCAAGAGCCTAAATTCTGGTTTAAAAAGAGGAAATCAAAGAAACCGGAATAATCAATGGGCTCAGAAACAAGGGGTTGATCTGAGTAAAATCAATAGACCAAAACCTTGTTTTATCTGTGGCAAATTGAATCATCTTGCAAAATTCTGTTATTTCAATTCTATGAAACAAATGATGAATTTCCAAAGATCCATGCAAAAACCCTTTGGTTATAAGAAAATTGAAAAGAACCATGTGGCTAAGAAAACTGTTAAAACTAAAAGCCACATGAAGAAAAAGTTTGTTAAAGAAAGTATCAATATGTGGATTCCTAAAAGCACTAAAACTGTTAGTACTGCTACCACAAATAGTGTTGCTGACAATGATAGTGCTGCTAGAAGTAATACTACTGCTAATAATGTTAATGCTGCTAACAAAGTTAGTACTGCTAAATCTGTTAGTACTGCTAACTCTGTTAGTACTTCTAAGGTTAGTACTGCTTCTAGTGTTGATTCTGCTAAGCCAATCATATTGACAAAGTACTCTAATAAAGAGTGCTCTGAGTTTAAAAACCTCATTAAAAAGGAATGTAAATACTTTGATGAGAAAGGGATACCCAAGACCACTTTGGCTTGGGTTCCTAAATCATACTAATTGATTTATCTAATGTGCAGGGCAACCAACAGCTCAAGGGAAAGAGCATTTGGCATGTTGATAGTGGTTACTCTAGGCACATGACAGGCAACATGTCATGCCTTCAGGATTTCAAGTATATCAATGGAGGACATGTTGCATTTGGAGACAATCTTACTGGTGGTAAGATAAGTGGAAAAGGTAATGTCACCACAGGTAAGATGACATTTGAGGATGTCTACTATGTTGATCAATTAAAGTACAACCTGTTAAGTGTATCACAGGTTTGTGACAAACAACATAGTATATTATTTACAAATACTGAGTGTATGATCCTTGCTCCAGGGTTCAAGGTAGTTGATGAAAGCATGATACTACTTAGAACTCCAAGGAAGGACAATGTTTACTGTCTTGATATGGACAATGTTGATAGTGTTTCATCTCTAAATTGTCTTGTTTCAAAAGCTTCTGTAGATGAATCCTCTCTATGGCACAGAAGGATGTGTCACATGAATTTCAAGACTATGAACAATCTTGTTAAAAATAACCTTGTAAGAGGGTTACCTTCAAAAGTGTTTTCATGTGATGATCATTGTGTTGCTTGTCTTAAAGGCAAACAACACAAAACTTCTCATAAGACCATAGAGTTAAATTCTGTTTCTACTTGTCTCCAGTTATTGCATATGGATATGTTTGGTCCTACAAATGTTATGAGTATAGGCAAGAAATCTTACTGCTTAGTTATTGTTGATGATTACTCCAGATTTACTTGGGTATATTTTCTAAGAACTAAGGATGAAACAAGTGGTCTTATCAAATCCTTTATTCTAAGAATTGAAAACCAAACTAATCAAAGAGTAAAAGTCATTAGATCGGATAATGGAACTGAGTTTAAAAATCATGATCTAAACACCTTTTGTGAAGAAAAAGGTATTGAGAGGCAATATAGTGCTCCTAGGACTCCTCAACAGAATGGTATTGCTGAAAGGAGAAATAGAACACTAATAGAGGCTGCTAGATCTCTGTTGGCTGATTCAAAATTGCCAATTACCTTCTGGGTTGAAGCAGTTAATACTGCTTGTTATGTCCAAAACAGAGTTCTAGTGGTCAAGCAAAAGAACAAGACCCCATATGAGCTTTTAAATAAAAGAAAACCTTTTATTGGTTTCTTCAAACCTTTTGGGTATCCTTGTACAATTCTCAATACCAAATCTCACTTAGGTAAGTTTGATAGCAAAGCAGATGATGGATTTCTTGTTGGATATTCATCTCAGAGTAAGGCCTACAGAATTTTTAACTCATCTTCTAGAATAATTGAAGAAAGTGACAATGTCAAATGCAATGAGAACACACCAAATCCTGTTGGGTCTGGACCTCAGTGGCTATTTGATATTGATTCACTAACTAATTCTTTTGGTTTCAGTAGTGATGATTCTACAGGAACAGGATGTGGAGGATCAGGGATCACACAGGTCTCAGAAAGTATATCTAAATCTGTGATATTTCCCATACCCACAGTGACTTCTGTTGAAGACTGTGAAAAGGAATCATTTACTGGACCAAATCAGAGTGAAGAAGAAACTAGAGATGAGGAGACTCAAGAAAGTAAAGAATCAGAAGTGGCATCTGAAAACATTTCAGTTGAGTTGCATGACTCTAATCTAGAGGCTGGACTGAATGAAGAACCTAGTCATAACACAAGAGTTCAAAAGAATCATCCTCCACAGCTGGTAATAGGAGATATCTCTTCTCCTATGATGACTAGACATCAAAGCAGGCTTCAAGAAATGCAAGATCAACAGCATACAGTCCTTTCTTGTTTTCTATCCCAGCTTGAGCCTAAAAAGGCACATGATGCTATGAAAGAATCTAGCTGGATAGAAGCAATGCAAGAAGAACTGTTACAGTTCAAGCTACAAGATGTATGGGATCTAGTAGACCTTCCTACAGGTCACAGAGCAATTGGCACAAAGTGGATTTTCAGAAACAAGAGAGATGAAAGAGGTATTGTCATAAGGAACAAAGCAAGGCTGGTGGCTCAAGGCTATACTCAAGAAGAAGGTATAGATTATGAAGAAGTTTTTGCACCTGTAGCTAGGATAGAAGCAATCAGACTATTCCTAGCCTATGCTTCTTACATGAACTTCAAAGTCTATCAAATGGATGTAAAAAGTGCTTTTCTCTATGGATCAATTGAAGAAGAAGTATATGTCTGTCAACCACCAGGGTTTGAAAACCCAAGCTATCCAGACAGGGTATACAAATTAAAGAAAGCACTTTATGGACTACATCAAGCCCCAAGAGCATGGTATGACACTCTGTCATCCTATCTTTTGGAAAATAACTTTGAAAGAGGAGTCATTGATAAGACTCTTTTTATCAAAAGAAAGAAGAAGGATATCTTGCTGGTCCAAATCTATGTTGATGACATTATCTTTGGATCTACAAGAAACAACATGTGCAAGGAGTTTGAGGATTTAATGCATCAAAGGTTCAAAATGAGTTCCATGGGGGAACTTACTTTCTTCCTTGGACTCCAAGTTCAACAGAAGTCAGATGGCATTTTCATATGTCAATCCAAGTATGTGCAGGATATTCTAACCAAGTTTGGTTTCTCAGAATCAAAACCTGCCAGCACACCTATGGAAACACACAAGCAGATCACAGCAGATCTTGAGGGGGAGGATATGGATGTGCATCATTATAGATCCATGATTGGCTCTCTCATGTATCTCACAGCATCAAGGCCAGATATAATGTTTCCAGTCTGTGTATGTGCAAGATTTCAAGTTAGGCCAAAGCAATCTCACTTTCAAGCTGTTAAGAGGATATTCAGATATCTCAAAGGGCAACCCAGATTGGGACTTTGGTATCCTCATAACTCACCTTTTGACCTAATAGCATACTCAGACAGTGATCTAGGTGGGGCAAACTTGGACAGAAAATCTACTTCTGGAGGATGTCAGATTTTGGGTGCTAGACTAGTCTCATGGCAGTGCAAGAAACAAACCACAGTATCCACATCTACAACAGAGGCAGAGTACATAGCAGCTGCAAGTTGTTGTTCTCAAGTCTTATGGATTCAGAATCAAATGTTGGATTATGGGGTAACCTTTCTACACACTCCAATCTTTATTGACAACAGCAGTGCTATTAGCATTGTAAATAATCCAGTCAAGCACTCAAAGACAAAGCACATTGAAATCAGGTATCACTTTATAAGAGATTGTAATGAAAAGAAACTTATTCAAGTTGTCAAAGTTCACACTGATAATCAGTTTGTTGATCTATTCACTAAAGCTTTTGATGTGGGTAGATTCACTTTCTTGGTAACAAGTGTGGGAATGATAAACTCTGAATAATCTTCTTCTCAAAAAGTGGTTCTATACCTGTATTTTTTTTATTCTTGGGGCTACTAATCTTCTTTTTCAGGATATGCATAGCAGTACTCAGTGTTTAGCAAGTTTAAAAGGAGTAAGTACAGTTAATACTGCTAGTGGTTAATACTACTTTCAGTTAATACTGCTAGTGGTTAATACTAGTTTCAGTTAATACTGCTAGTGGTTAATACTGCTTTCAGTTAATACTGCTAGTGATTAATACTGCTTTCAGTTAATACTGCTAGTGGTTAATACTGCTTTCAGTTAATACTGCTAGTGGTTAATACTGCTTTCAGTTAATACTGCTAGTGGTTAATACTGCTTTCAGTTAATACTGCTAGTGGTTAATACTGCTTTCAGTTAATACTGCTCGTGGTTAATACTGCTTTCAGTTAATACTGCTAATGGTTAATACTGCTTTCAGTTAATACTGCTCGTGGTTAATACTGCTTTCAGTTAATACTGCTAATGGTTAATACTGCTTTCAGTTAATACTGCTCGTGGTTAATACTGCTTTCAGTTAATACTTCTAGTTAGTTAATACTGCTAGCCGTTACTACTGCTAGTAGTTAATACTGCTCTAGGTTAATACTGCTTATATTCCGAATACTATAAATACTTTTTGCCCGCCTAAAAGTTCATAACGACTCTTTGCATACTGTTCTCTTGCGCTCTAAACCCTTTCTCTCTCAAAGTTCAAAGTTTTCAGGCAAGAATCTTCAAGGTCAATGGCATCAATGGCATTCATTGACGAGCACAATGAAATCGCAATGCTCCAAAAGCCAAAACAAGCAGAAGGATTTCATCAGATAGTCGACTTTCTGAAGACTAGCCACATTGCCCATGCTATCACTATGTCTCCAACTATCTTTATAGAGCATCAAAGGCAATTCTGGGCACATGCCACCATTGTTACTGAGAATGGTGTGCGAATGATCAAGACGACAGTATGTGGCAATCCATTGACAGTTACTGAAGAGATAGTTCGCATCAGTCTACGTCTAGACGATGCCTCTGGTATAACTTCTATCCCTAATGATGAACTGTTTTCTACTCTGACAAAAATGGGGTATGGAGGCCCATTGGGTGTTTTTAAGTTCTCAAAAGCTAAATTCTCACCTCAATGGCGTTTTCTTGTTCATACCTTGATGCACTGCATTTCTAAAAAGACCACTGGATGGAGTGAGTTCAGCAGTCCCATTGCTTATGCTTTGGTCTGTTTGGCCACTGCCAGAAGGTACAATTTTTCACAAATGATTTTCAATGATCTTGTCTCAAACATGGGAAACAAAAAGAGCTTTTTTATGTATCCCAGGTTTGTTCAAGCAGTTATCAACCATGAATTGACGGATATACCTCAACCTGTTGGGGTATATGTACCTAAACCCCCCAAAGGCAAGGTTTTCTCAAATATGAGAAGATCTGCTGGGGACTCTGAAGGAGTTGACACCCCATTGTTCTCTACAATGATGGTGGTGTCCCAAACCAATGAAGGTATGGCAGCAGGGTCAAGGCCCCCATTAGACTAATCCACTGCTAGCCAAGCCCAACCTTCCCTCTCTAAATCAATTCCCCAGTCCCTTCTTGAAAAACCAACCTCTCCCATCACCCAAACCTACAAGAGAAAACAGGTAAAGAAGGCTCCTTCCCTTCTTGTACCATCATCCCCCAAGCCTTTAAGCCCTCTATTGGAGCATTCTCCAGTAGAGAATATTCAAAGGGAATCCACAAGGGTGTCTCCCAACCCAAAGGAGGTGCTCTCTGAGGAGGAGGTAGAGCATATGGGTGATGAGGCTGCCACTACTCCTGCTAGCACAGAGGAGGAAAGTGGTAACATCAATAAGACCTCCCCCATGGCAACTTTGAATGAGCAATCATTTGAAGGTCCCTGGTGCCAAGAAACCAAGGGGGTGGATAGTGCTTCTGCTAGGCAGAAGACTTCCACTACAAAAAGATCCAATGATCCATCAAAAGAGGGTAACACTTCTGGAGAAGGTGAGGACAGATATACTTACTATGAATTGATGGAAACAATGGGCAACATCAACCAAGATGTTCTCAAACAAGGGAAAGAAATTGAAGAGCTGAAACTGGTAATCCTGTCACAACAAGTTCAGATTGCCAAATTAAAGAAGATGGTGACAAAGCTTGTACAGAAGAAGAGAAGAAAACAGTTTGTTTTAAAGAAGAGGTCAACTAATAAAGATGCTTCCAACAAGGGGGAGAAAGAGAAAGCAAATACAGCTGCAAAAGAGAAAGCAAATCCAGCCGACAGGGCATTTGAGGTTGAGGGGGAGAAAGAGGCAGAAAAAGAATCAGAATTAACTGAAGCAGCAGTAACTGAAGCAGCAGTAACTGAAGCAGCAGTAACAGAAGCAGCAGTAATAGGGCTTTCTGTTGAAGAAATGGAGATTGTAGAAACACTAGTCAAAGCAAAGAATGACACTCCTGAGGCTACTCAAAAGGCCAAGGGAGTAGTCATCAATGAAGGAAAAGTTCAACAAAAGGCAACAGAAAAGGCAAAGGAGACAAAAGGAAAAGGAAAAGAGAAAATGGTTGAAGCTGAACTGCCTGCCAAGAAAAAGAGTCAGATTGAGTTGGATGAAGAAATGGCAAAGCTACTTCAGGCTGAAATGGAAAAGGAAGAACAACTTCAATCAGAGAAGGATAGAGAGCTTGCAAAGATCATGGCTAGAAAGTTGAATGCAGAATATCAGAAAAGCATCAAAGAAGCAGCTCAAGCCAAGAAAAGCTCTGTGAAAGTTGTTAAGAAAAGAATGCCATTCAAAAAGCAAAAGAGACAACCCTCCAAAACATTTTTGCCCAATCAGGAAAGAAGAAAGATGATAAATTTCCTGAAAGGTGCAATTGGTGTTAAGGGGGAGATATTCAACAACATGGCATACACTCAGGTTAAGGAGTTGTATCAGAAAGAGATGCTTAAGCTTCAAGGTGATTCAGTCCAAAGGGAAGAGGCTGAGAGAAGAATGAAGGAAAGGCATGACCTGAATATTCAAAAGCCATTCCCTGAGGACACCACACCTTCAAAAGATAAAACTGAAGAGATGAAGGTGTTGGTATAGAAGCTACATCTGGGAAGAGGGTGAAGACAATTGCTTCCAAAAAGCAGTCTAAAAGGCCAAGAGTGGAAGAAACAGCAGAACCTGTGCAGAACCCAGAACAGTCCAAAGAGCAATCAGATGAGCATGTGGGGCTGTATATGACTATAGTAAAACCTGTACAGGCTGTTCCAATCTCCATGAAGGCTCCAGAGATTATCTTTTGGGACATTCTAAGAGATAATGGAAAGGATTTTTTCAGACTTAAAAGAGTTGGTGGTGCATTTGAAGCATATTCAACCTGGGGGAGAGTAATCAGAGGTTGTTCAAGAGCAGACATAGAGGAAATGTACAAAGTGGGAATGAAACTCTATGAGCCTGTGTTGAAAGGTACTGAAGAAAATCTTCTCAAAGTGGCAATGGAATACTTATGTATGATGTTTGATCCAGAGAAGGTGGTGCATAGGATTAAAGATCTTCATCATGAGTATGTGTTCAAAAAGATTGATCATTGGATACTCTTTGAAAACTGTGGTGTGTACATGATTACAATTGATAAATGTTATCATGAATACTACCTAGTTGACAAAATATATGATCATAGCAAGCAGAAACTTGAAGGGATGCTGAAAGCTAAGCTAGTATGTACTAAGGATTCAGAAATGGCCAGAATTGTGGTGAGAAGAACTATCAATCAAAGTCTGGGCCTAGATCCAAATTTGGGCAACTGAATGTGAGGTGTTGAAAGCATCTTGAAGAAAATCTGAAGAACTTGACTTCTCTTCTTAAAAGTCAAGTTAGGGGGAGATTGTTGGGAACTGAAGAAAAACTCAAGTATGGTTAATGCTGCTGGTTCAAAGTTACTACTGCTAGTAAGAATTAAAGGTTAGTACTGCTGAGTGTTACTACTGCTAGTACTATTAATACTGCTAGTAGTTAGTACTACTTAGTAGTTAATGCTGCTAGAAGGAAGTTAATGCTGCTGAAGATTAATACTGCTTATATGATGAAGATTCGTATGAAAGGATATACATGGAAGCTTAGAGATATACATAGAAGATATACTGAAGATATTTTAGTTATTGTAATTATCTTTGTATTCAGTATATATATTGTATTGTTTAGAATAGTTAAAAAAAAAAAAAACTTTAACTTCAGTTTTCATTCTTTTAGAGAAAAACAACCTCAAGGCATAGATCCTAATTCTAGAGAAGTAGAATTCGTATTGGTGAGCCTGTTCATCAATATTGAGGTTGAGTGAGTAATCTTGTAACTTCAAGGCATTCAATAAAAATTACAGTTTGTTATTCATATTTTTTTTGTGTTGATTTACTGTTTCATAAAATATCAAAGTGTTATTCCGCAAACTTCTTTGATATTGTTTCTGAGAGTTAATTCTTGTTAAGAATTCGATCCTGACAAGAAGAGATATCTCCTATTACCAGCTGTGGAGGATGATTCTTTTGAACTCTGGTGTTATGACTAGGTTCTTCATTCAGTCCAGCCTCAAGATTAGATTCATGCAGCTCAACTGAAGTGTTTTCAGATGCCACTTCATTATTTTCTTGAGTCTCCTCATCTCTAGTGTCTTCTTCACTCTGACTTGGTTCAGTAATTGATTCCTTTTCACAATCTTCATCAGAATTTACTGTGGGTATGGGAAAGATCACAGATTTAGATATACTTTCTTGAACTTGTGTGATCCCTGATCCTCCACTTCCTGTTCCTGTATACTCATTACTGAAACTAAAAGAGTTAGTTAGTGAATCAATGTCAAATAGCCACTGAGGTCCAGATCCAACAGGATTTGGTGTGCTCTCATTGCATTTGACATTGTCACTTTCTTCAATTATTCTAGAAGAAGAGTTAAAAATTCTGTAGGCCTTACTTTGAGATGAATATCCAACAAGAAATCCATCATCTACTTTGCTATCAAACTTACCTAAGTGAGATTTGGTATTTAGAATTGTACAAGGACACCCAAAAGGTTTGAAGAAACCAATAAAAGGTTTTCTTTTATTTAAAAGCTCATATGGGGTCTTGTTCTTTTGCTTGACCACTAGAACTCTGTTTTGGACATAACAAGCAGTATTAACTGCTTCAGCCCAGAAGGTAATTGGCAATTTTGAATCAGCCAACAGAGATCTAGCAGCCTCTATTAGTGTTTTATTCCTCCTTTCAGCAATACCATTCTGTTGAGGAGTCCTAGGAGCACTATATTGCCTCTCAATACCTTTTTCTTCACAAAAGGTGTTTAGATCATGATTTTTAAACTCAGTTCCATTATCTGATCTAATGACTTTTACTCTTTGATTAGTTTGGTTTTCAATTCTTAGAATAAAGGATTTGATAAGACCACTTGTTTCATCCTTAGTCCTTAGAAAATATACCCAAGTAAATCTGGAGTAATCATCAACAATAACCAAGCAGTAAGATTTCTTGCCTATACTCATAACATTTGTAGGACCAAACAGATCCATATGCAATAACTGGAGACAAGTAGAAACATAATTTAACTCTTTGGTCTTATGAGAAGTTTTGTGTTGTTTGCCTTTAAGACAAGCAACACAATGATCATCACATGAAAAGACTTTTGAAGGTAACCCTCTTACAAGGTTATTTTTAACAAGATTGTTCATAGTCTTGAAATTCATGTGACACATCCTTCTGTGCCATAGAGAGGATTCATCTACAGAAGCTTTTGAAACAAGACAATTTAGAGATGAATCACTATCAACATTGTCCATATCAAGACAGTAAACATTGTCCTTCCTTGGAGTTCTAAGTAGTATCATGCTTTCATCAACTACCTTGAACCCTGGAGCAAGGATCATACACTCAGTATTTGTAAATAATATACTATGTTGTTTGTCACAAACCTGTGATACACTTAACAGGTTGTACTTTAATTGATCAACATAGTAGACATCCTCAAATGTCATCTTACCTTTGGTGACATTACCTTTTCCACTTATCTTACCACCAGTAAGATTGTCTCCAAATGCAACATGTCCTCCATTGATATGCTTAAAATCCTGAAGGCATGACATGTTGCCTGTCATGTGCCTAGAGCAACCACTATCAACATGCCAAATGCTCTTTCCCTTGAGCTGTTGGTTGCCCTGCACATTAGATAAATCAATTAGTATGAATTAGGAACCCAAGCCAAAGTGGTCTTGGGTACCCCTTTCTCATCAAAATATTTGCATTCTTTCTTGACAAGATTTTTGAACTTTAACTCCTCATTCTTGGAGTACTTTGTTACAATAATAGGCTTGGAACTATGTTTGCTAGAATCAGTACTAGTTTTAGACGTACTAACTGTCTTGGCAGCACTTGCATACTTATCAGCACTAACCTTGTTAGAAGTAGTAACTGTGTTAGCAGCAGTAACTGTGTTGGCAGTATTAACCTTTGAAGAGGTATTAACAGTATTAGCAGCATTAATATTTTCAGCAGTACTAACACTACAAGCAGTAGTAACTGTGTTAGCAGTACTAATATTGTTAGCAGTACTAACACTGTTAGTACTTCTAGGTACCCACATTTTGATACTTTCTTTTAAAATCTTTTTCTTTAAAGTGCCTTTACTTTCAACAGATTTCTTTATCACATGTTTCTTTCCAGCCTTCCTATAACCAACAGGTTTTTGCACAAGTCTTTTAAAGTTCATCTGTTGGTTAATTGGGTTGAAGTAACAATACTTAGCCAAATGATTCAACTTGCCACATATAAAACAAGGTTTTGGTCTATTGATTTTATTCAGATCAACTCCTTGTTTCTGAGCCCATTGATTATTCCAGTTTCTTTGATTTCCTCTTTTTAAACCAGAATTTAGGCTCTTGGCTTTATTGCAATCACACTGTTTACAAGATCCAGGATTCACAACTGTGGTTTATTTGTAATGGACCTTGTTATCATTTCCGTTAGTCTTCTCTATCTCTTTGGACTTGACCCAGATTTTCCCACATCCCTCATTGGTGATAATATTGTTTTCTAATGGTATCTTTTTACTCACATTATTATCCCTGTTCTCACTGGCTCCTTTTTCAGTCAAATCCTTAACTACTACTTCATCCAAAGGATCTATCTTAAAGGCTTTCTCAGATAAGTCCTTTTTCTCCTTGGTTTCTAACAAGTCTGAAGTAGGAGGGATATAATTGTTATTGTAAGGAGGGGGTGTATTGTTGTATCCAACACCAGGCTTCATCTTGTCATGAATCTGAGCCTTTAGAAGAGAATCCATTGCTTTTGAAGCATATGAAAACTTTTCTATGTCAAGCTTAACTTTAGACAGTTCCTCTTTCAGCCTATCATTCTCTTCTAAGGACTTAGACAGTTTGGTTTCTAACTCATTCTTTTCCCACTTCCAATAGTTTGTGTCATAAGAGTGTTGAAGTTCATTAGCTTGAAAGCCTTTGATTTGCTCTTCAAATCTCTCTACTATCAACACATACTCTCTTCTGTCCTTTTCTAATCTTTTGAGGTCATCACACATACTTTGATTGTGATCTCTGTATCTTGTGACAGTGTCAATGCAAGATTTAGTGCAAAGATTAGAACTTACCTCAGTGGGGATATCAGACACTTCTGCCATAAAAGCTTGGTTCTGAATGGCTTCTTCAGCTTGATCACTCCAGTCAAATCCCATTCCTTGTTGAGAAACAAGGGCTTGAGCAGGATTCTTGTTCAGATTGTATCCTCCATTCTGGGCTTGTTGGTGGTTGTTGTTTGGAATAGCACTCCTGCATTCTCTAGCAAAGTGTCCTTTCATGTGACACTTATAACATTCCACCTTGGTCTTGTCAAAACCAGCTCCATCTTCTCTTCTTTGAGAGAAGTTATTTCTTCCAGTTCTTTTAATGAACTTTTTCACCCTCATGGATAACATGGCCATCTGCCATTTAATATCCATCTCCTCCAGATCATCATTAATCAAAGAATTGCTGCTATGACTGGACAAAAAGGCTTCAAAGATAGTTTCAGTGCCTTTTTCTGAACTTACTCCACTGGCAGTACTAACTGCTTCAGGGTTGGCAGTAGTATCAGTGGATGCTGAAAGAAGAGCAACATTGTGAATATAACCAGAGGGCTTCTTCTTGGTTTCTACCTCAGTTTCAAAAACTCTTAGATCATTGTATAGATCATCAAGTTCTTTCTCTTCCAGATTGTCACTCTGTCTATATGAGACAGTGTACATAGTCCATTCATCCCCAAGAGATCTGAGGAACTTTCTGTTGATATCATCTTGTTCCATCTTCACCCCTACAGTAGCCAGTTCACCTATGAGCTTATTTAACCTATCAAAAGTTTGACTCATAGACTCATTCTTTGTGGAAGTGAAGTTCTCATACTGCTGCTTTAGAACATCTCTTTGATTTCTTTTGATGCTCTTAGTTCCAGCAAATCTTTTCTCTAGAGAATTCCAGAGAATCTGAGCATCAGTGCAGTTGCAAAATTGATGCTGATATTCATTGGGAATGGCCAAGAGCAGAGTGCTCAAAGCCTTCATCTCTGTCTGTCTGATCTTCCTCTCACCATCTGTCTTTGGTGGAGGTCTTTTCCCATCTGGTCCTATCCTTCCAGCTTCAGAAGGACCATTCTCAATGATATCCCACATTGAGTAGTCAGTGAGAAGAATATATTGTCTGATTCTGATCTTCCACATGTCAAACTCACTTGGTTTGAGCATTGGAACCTTAGAAACCAAAGTACTGCTTGATTCTGTAAGATTTTCCATGATGAATAACTGTTTCTGTGAGAGTTAGGCTCTGATACCACTTGTCAGGATCGAATTCTTAACAAGAATTAATTCTCAGAAACAATATCAAAGAAGTTTGCGGAATAACACTTTGATATTTAATCAAACAGAAAATAAAGACAGAATATAATCAACAAACTGTAAACTTGTATTGAATGCTTTGAAGTTACAAGATTACACACTCAACCTCAATATTGATGAACAGGCTCACCAATACGAATTCTACTTCTCTAGAATTAGGATATATACCTTGAGGTTGATTTTCTCTCAAAGAATGAAAAACTAAAATTATCTAACTATTCTAAACAATACAATATATATACTGAATACAAAGATAATTACAATAAATAAAATATCCTCAGTATATCTTCTATGTATATCTCTAAGCTTCCATGTATATCCTTTCATACGAATCTTCATCATATAAGCAATATTAATCTTCAGCAGCATTAACTTCCTTCTAGCAGCATTAACTACTAAGCAGTACTAACCACTAGCAGTACTAACTAGCTAAGCAGTACTAACTTTGTTCAAGCAGCACTAACTTTGACTAGCAGTATTAACTACTAGCAGTAGTAACACTCAGCAGTATTAACCTTTAAATCTAAGTCTTCTAGCAGTATTAACTCTGAACCAGCAGCATTAACCATACTTGAGTTTTTCTTCAGTTCCCAACAGAAAAGTTGTTGATTTTAAGACTTATAGAGGCATGATAGGTTCATTAATGTACTTAACGGCTAGTCGACCTGATATTATGTTTTCTACATGCTTATGTGCTAGATATCAAGCTTTGCCCAAAGAATCCCATCTTTCGGCTGTAAAAAGAATATTTAGATATCTGAAGGGAATCGCAAATCATGGTTTGTGGTATCCTAAATATACAGGTTTTAAGCTAGCAGCGTATTCAGACGCAAATCATGCAGGTTGTATGCTAGACAGAAAAACCACATCGGGTCACATTCAATTTCTTCGAGACAAGCTCGTAAGTTGGGCGTCAAAGAAACAACTATGTGTTTCCACATTAATCGTTGAAGCAGAGTATGTAGCTGCTGCAAGTTGCTGCTCTCAAGTTTTATGGATGAGGACATAGCTTCGAGACTATAGATTCCAGTTCAACAAGATTCCTATATACTGTGATTCGAAAAGCGCCATAGCCATATCAGCTAATCCTGTTCATCACACAAAGACCAAACATATAGATATGCGATATCATTTTATCAAAAGATAATGTCGAAAAAGGTACAATTGAACTTTACAGTGTAAACACATATTATCAACTTGTTGATTTGTTTACTAAGCCGTTGAACGAAAATAGATTTAATTTTCTCATTTCGAAACTTGGCATGTTGAACCTCAAGACATAATCTGTAGTTACCTAGTACAATTAATGTTTGTTATTTTTCTACATTTCTTTATTTTTAATTTGAACGATATCTACACTGAAAGGTTATGTTCATGATTTCAGGGGGAGTGTGAAACAATAATCAGACGATCATACTTTCTAGGGGGAGTTATAGAAATTTTTGCATATATTTTGTACTGACAAATTTCATGATGCATATTTTCAGGGGGAGTAAGGACATTGATTTCTGATTAAATCAGACTAGAACTCGTTTTTTATAATTTTTACTGTTTTCATGTTTTTTAATTTTCAAATAAATGTTTTTTCTTTCAATAAGGCTTTGTTGCTTTGACGTCTTTTTGACTACATGCATAATTTGAGGGGGAGCTTACATGATCATATCAATTATGACTTTGGAGCTGACTTTATTAGATTAATGTTGAGCATAAGGATAATTCTAACCTAAATCTCATACGTGTTTGAAAGAAGGACAACTTTTAGACATGAAAACATTTTGCTTAAATGTTCAAACCACTTCTTATTCTTAAAATGATTTCATGAATTTTAGAAGTATGACTTTAAATGTTTTCATTTATGATTTTTCATGATTAACTAACCATGTGTTTCCAAAGATCATTACTTGTATAGTATATATTTCATATAGTGTCAAGTATTCATACACATCGGTTTAGTTCTTTTATTGACTATGTTCTTACCATGTCTCAAATTGAAACTATTTTTCGATGGTAAGACACTCCTTTTGTACATTCAACGTTTGTTAAGCGTTAATTCTTTCAAAGAGTTTCTTTCAAGAATGTCTATACTTGTTCATATAGACACATTCCAATCATTCATGACCTAAGCTTTTATTGATAAATCATTCATATTTGATTTTTCATACATTGTCAGATTCTAAAAACATATCTATTGATTTCACTTCATTCATTCAATTTCTTTGTTTTGAGAGAATATTTCAAGTTTAAAATGCTCAAATTTTCATGTTTATCTTATTGAGCATACATACATCTGACATATATATTGTGCTATAACTGTTAAAGTTAAACTGTTGAGCAATTTTGTGCTTTTAGGACAACACACATGGGCATTGTGTGAGATTTTAAAAGAACTTCTATGGATTCATGATAACCAGTGTTTCCTACCCAATAAGTTATCCCGAGTGATCGAGAGGCGAGGGGTCAATATCTGAGTGTGGGTGGGTGATGAGATAAAATGAAAAGAGAGATTAGTTAGAAGTGAGCTCAAATGTTAAAAAGAAAGAGGGTGAGAGATCAGAGTAAAAGAATATGAAAACTCTGCACCAACTTTTTCTGAGTTGGGTAACCACATTACTGTTGTTTCACAATTCTTTCGTGAACTTCATTGAAACAGGCACTAGCCCATGCCAACTCTTGATTTAAACCCTACCAGCTACTCATTTCTTTCTCAACAAAGAGATGTTTCAATTTTTCTTGGGGAAGCAACATATAATCTATCTTGTCTTCATTTGGAAGATGTGGATATTGAAACAGAAGGAAGTATGCCCCACCTTTGCATTTCGATCATGCATAATTGAGTCTGTGTATTACTATTGTTGTCTCAATGGTTTACACATTTTGAGCCTTTTATAAAACAATCATGTTTAAATTCTTTCATACACAAGCACGAACACACAGAAAATTTGTTTTTCTGACTGAACGTTCATAGAATAACCTTGTGTCATTCGATGATTGAATGGAAGACTTCGGGAGTGAACATCAATAAAACTCCTTGTACAATACATTCATTGTACTAAGTGTCTTCGTGCTACTTACATACATCTTAACTGATTCATTTGTTGATTCAGGTTTTTACTCTTATTTGTCTGAATTTGAAAAGATTCGGATGAATATATTATGAATTGACGGATGGTTCAGATGCTCATTTTGGAAAGATCAGTGGGTAGAAAAAGGTTCATGACATTTCTTGAAGATAATTTTGATGATTTCTATGATCTACATCATTCAAAAATGGGAGAATTAATTTCAAGAAATGTTGTCTAAAGAACAGTTTGTAACGGTTACAGGGATAAAGTGATCAAGAGATGACATATTTGAAGGTTATATGTGTGTCCCACAATAATAGTTCTAATCTAGATTATCAACAACAAATTCAACTCAGATAGTCATATGTCATTGATTATCAAATCACAGTTTACAATTTGAACACAGGATGCTTTCTCTCTCTACTTTCTCTCTCTAGGATTCTCTCTGGATACGAACTCTCAATGTGTCACCTTACTTACACACTTACACACACGCTTACAAAGACAAAAGACAAAAGATTTATACTTCCTACCAATTACAAGACAAAACTAGAAAAATACATTGACTTTGACTTTGATTTATTACAAGGACTTTGACTTTTGCCTTGAAGGTTTGACTTGAGCTTTGACCTTAATTCCCATGATCTTGGATCCAACATGTTTATGCACTAATAATCTCCCCCTTTGGATTCAAGATCATCTTCAACAAGATATGCATTGAAGCTCCCCTTTTGATTCAGATTAACTTTCAGCATCAAAGAACAATCTCCCTCTTTCGGATAAACTTGTAATTCTCTTCAAATGAATTTCATCTTTAAAGCACGTTCTCCCCCTTCAAGAACATTCTCCCTCTTTAAGTTTCTGACGAATAACTTTTCCTTTGAAAATCAATCTCTCCCTTTGAATAAATCTGTTCAAAATCAATCTTTTCTTTTCTTTGAACTATCTTTAGACCTTCTGTAATCTCCTCCAAAATCTGTGAAAATCTTTTGCAAGAATATTTAACAATCTCCCACAAGGTAATAAAACCTCTCCCAGACTTCAGAAAAGAAAATATCTTCATATTTAGCTCACTTTGCTTAAGCAATTCATCTTCAAAGAAAATTTCAGCAAATTTTAGCAAACTTTCCGAATTCATTGAACTTTCTCTTTCAATTCTTGTACAATCTCCCCATAACAAATACTAGCTGTGATCATTTCTTGACTATCTCTCCCAAATCCAACATTTAACTTCCTCAAAATCAAACATTTATTGATCATCTCCCGCTTTTTGATGATGTAGAGCATAGAAATCATCAAAACTTCTTCAAGAAATGTCATAAATCCTTTTCTAACCACTGATCTTTCCAAGAATGAGCCACTGAACATATGTCAATTCATAATATATTCATCCAAATCTTTTCTAATTCAGACAAATAAGAATGTAACCCTCAATCAAAAAATAAATCGGTTAATATGCCTGTAAGTAACACGGAGCTACTTAGTACAACAAATGTACTGTACAATGAGTTTTATTGATGATCACTCCCCAGGTCTTCCATTCAATCATCAAATAACACGAGATTATTCTATAACGTTTCAACAGAAAACGAACTTTTTGTGTTTCCGTGCTTGTGTATGAAAGAATTAAAACATGAATGTTTATAATAGGCTCAAAATGTGTAAACCATTGAGACAACAACAGTAATACATGGACTCAATTGTGCATGATCGAAGTGCGAAGGTAGGGCATACTTCCTTTTTTTTCAATATCCACGTATTCCAAAAGAAGACGAGATAGATTATGTGTCGTGTCCCCAAGAAAAATTGAAACATCTCTTTGTTGAGAAAAAAATGAGTAGCTGGTGGGGTTTAAACAAGTGTTGGCATGGGCTAGTTGCCTGTTTCAATGAAGTTCACGAAAGAATTGTGAAACAACAGTAATATAGATGCCCGGATCAGAAAAAGTTGGTGCAGAGTTTGATATTGTTTTACTCCGATCTCTCATCTTCTTTCTTTTTAACATTGAGCTCACGTCTAACCAAACTCTCTTTTCATTTTATCTCAGCATACACTCACACTCAGATATTGACTCCTCGCTCTCGATCACTCAAAAATAACTTCTTGGGTAGGAAACACTGGTTAACGTGAATCCATAGAAATTCAATTAAGCTCACACAATTCCCATGTATATTGTCCTATAAGCAAATTGTTGCTCAATTGGTTTAACTTTTTCAATTAAATCACCGTATGAAATACATGTCAGATATATATATGCTCAGTAAGATAATCATGAAGATTTGAGCATTTTAATCATGAAAGATTTTCTCAAAACAAGTATATTGAATGATTGAAATGAATACAAACTGCTTGTTTGAGATTCTGACTATGTATGAAAAGATCAAATATGAATGATTTATCATTAAAAGCTTAGGTCATGAAAAATTGGATGTTGTCTATACGAATCAAATATAGACATTCTTGAAAGAAACGTTTTGAATGAAATAACGCTCAAATATCAATGAAGTTCAAACAGGGTGTCTTACCATCGAAAATTATGTTCAATTTTGAGACATGGTAAGAACATAGTCAATAAAAGTACTAAACCGGTGTGTGTGAATACTTGACAGTATATGGAAAAGATAATACATAAGAATATATATCTTTGAAAACACACGGTTAGTTAATCATGAAAGTTCATAGAAATGAAAACATTTAAAATCACACTTCAAAATTCATGAAATATGTCTAAGAATCGAGAAGTGGTTTGAACATTTAAGATAAAAAATGTTTTCATGTCTGAAAGTCGTCCATCTTTCAAACATATATGAGATTAGGGTTAGAATAATCCTTACGCTCAGCTTAAATCTCATGAAGTCAGCTCGAAAATCATGATTGATATGATCATGTAAGCTCCCCCTCAAATTCTGCATTCCGTCAAAAAGTCGTCAAAGTATAAAGTCTTATTCACAAACTTTATTGAAAAGTAAAGACATGAAAGCAGTAAAACTTTTAAGAACGAGTTATGATTAAATGTAATCAGAAGTCAATTTTCTTACTCCCCCTGAACATATGCATCACAAAATATGTCAATGAAAAATATATGCAACAAAGTTTATAACTCCCCCTAGAATGTAGATCAATTTAACTTTATCTCACTCCCCTAAAAACATGAACATAACCTTTCAGTGCAGATATCTTTCAGATTAAAAATAAATAAATGAAGAAAAATAACAAAAAATAAGTTGTACTAGGTAACTTCAGATTATGTCTTGAGGTTTAACATGCCAAGTTTCGAAATGAGAAAATTAAATCTCTTTTCCTCTAACAGCTTGGTAAACAAATCTGCAAGTTGATAATATGTGTTTACAAAGTAAAGATCAATTGTATCTTTTTCAACATTATCTTTGATAAAATGATATCTCACATCAATATGTTTAGTTTTTGTGTGTTGAACAGGATTAGTTGATATTGCGATGGCACTTTTAGAATCACAATATATAGGAATTTTGTTGAAATGTAAACCATAGTCTCGAAGTTGTGTCCTCATCCACAATGCTTGAGAGCAGCAACTGGTAGCAGCTACATACTCTGCTTCAACAGTCGAAGTGGAAACTCATAGTTGTTTCTTTGACGCCCAGCTTACGAGCTTGTCTCCAAGAAATTGAATGTGACCCGATGTGCTTTTCCTGTGTAGCATACAACCTGCATGATCTGCGTCTGAATACGCTGTTAGCTTAAAACCTGTATCTTTAGGATACCACAAACCATGATCTGTGATTCCCTTCAGATATCTAAATATTCTTTTTACAGCCGAAAGATGGGATTCTTTGGGCAAAGCTTGATATCTAGCACATAAGCATGTAGAAAACATAATATCAGGCCGACTAGCCGTTAAGTACATTAATGAACCTATCATGCCTCTATAAGTCCTAAAATCAACAGCTTTTCCCGAAAGATCAACTCCGATTTTAGTACCTGGTGCCATCGGGGTTGAAATTGGAGTACAATTTGACATATTAAATATCTTTAAAATTTCAGCAATAATCTTCGATAGATCTATAAAAATCCCCGTTGAATATTGTCTTACTTGTAATCCGAGAAAGAAGTTCATCTCCCGCATCATACTCATTTGAAAACGTGACACCATGAGTGTAGAAAAATTCTTACAGTACTTTGGATTAGTTGAACCAAATATGATATCGTCCACATATTCTTCAGTTCTAACACAACATAGCTTGGCCTTAAAATTAACCTCTAAATCCTTGTCACAAAACTGACCAATGCTGAAAAGATTGTGTCCTAATCCTTCAACGTAGCTCACCTTCTTAATCGTTACATTTTCTTGCACTACATCTCCATATCCCAAGATTGGTGAAAACTGGTCATTACCAAATCTGACGTTGCCGCAGAATTTCTCTGTATAATTAGATAAAGAGTGAATTGCAAACTTGGTCCCTATGGTTTGTTGTTTTTCTCACATTTGGTCCCTACAAAATTTTTATTGCAAGAAGATCCCAAAAGTGCTCGGATTTGGTCCCTGTGTCTAACGTCCGTTAGTTTGCAACTATTAAATGCCCCCATGTGCCTTGCACATGAGGGTATAATGGACTTTTTAACCATATCTTTTTTAACCCTCGAATACTTCCTTTCCCCTTTGTGTGTCCCTGTGATTAACGATTCAATCAAGCAAATAATTAAGCAATAAGATTATGCAAACCTGGTATTGATTTATCAATTGAATCAAATGGTTACAAGTGTTGAATGAAGAAATCGATGAAGCTTCCTCCCTGTATTCTTTCTATCGCCTCTGCTCTCTCTCTCTCAATGTCTCTCTAATGTACGGCGCACCAAAACCCAACAACAACTCAAAACCTAATAAACACAAATAAACTAATTTATACCTAAAACCTATTTTAAGGAAAAGGACTAAAAAGGAAAATACATAAACAAACTTTGACTATTTATTACAAAGGACCTTAGACTATTTGTTGAGACAACTTTTCCAGCTTTGACTTCAGATTTCCATCTTCAGATAATGATGATCTTGAATCCAATAAAACTGTGCTTTAACAATCTCCCCCTTTGGATCAAGATCATTACTAAAAAGATTTAGCAATTCAATCCTTTCTCTTTAAGCTCAGAAGATGCAATCTCCCTCTTTGTCTTCAGAATGTAGCAATGAGAATAAAATCTCTTGGAAAGAAATTATCTTCAGTAACAGCTCCAAATGCTTTAGCAAATCATCTTCAAAGAAAATTTCTTCAATTTAGCATATCTTCATAAATTCTTTCAAAAACTTGTGTTCTCTCCATTTCTTGGTTGACGCTTCTCCCCCTTTTTGATGAAAAGAGCAAAGAATTCATCAAAACTTTTCTTCAAGAAATGTCTTCCACCACTGATCTTGCAAACAGAACCACTAATTATCCGTCAATTCATAAAGATTTGCATCCAGATCTTTGCAAATCCAGACAAAATAGAAAGGTAACACCTGAATCAACAAATGAACCAGTTAAAATTGTCTGTCAGTAACACGAAGTCACTGTGTGTAACAAATACACAATATAAAGAAGCTTTTATGATGTTCACTCCCCTAGGGCTTCCATTCAATCATTGAAACACCACAAAGGCAATTTCTATGAATGTTATGACAATGAAACAAATTATTTGTGTGGTCGTGCAAGTTATAGAAAGAATTAAGCATATGATGATTGCTTATAAGACTCAAAATGTGTAAACTACTGAGACAACAGTTAGTTAAACACAGACTCAATGTGCATGATTGAAGTATGAAGGTGGGGCAGACTTCCTTCTTTCCAATATCCAGATTTTCCAAATGAAAATCAGATAGAATATGTGATGCGTCCCCTTTGAAAATGAAACATCTTCTTGTTGAGAAGAAAATGAGTGGTAGGTGGGGTAATGGCAAGAGTTGGCATGGGCTAGTTGCCTGTTTCAATAATGTTCACGAAGAAGTTGTGAAACATTAGTAATGTGGCTGCCCGGCTCAGAAAGTAGTTGGTGCAGAGTTTGATATTCTTTTACTCTGATCTCTCACCATCTTTCTTTTAATCTTTAAGCTCACAGCTAACCAAACTTTTTTTTTTTTTACATTTTCGCTCATCACACATCCCACACTCATTTCTTTGAATCCTCA
Organism: Arctium minus; assembly: GCA_954870635.1. Taxonomy (NCBI): domain Eukaryota; kingdom Viridiplantae; phylum Streptophyta; class Magnoliopsida; order Asterales; family Asteraceae; genus Arctium; species Arctium minus. The sequence continues at coordinate 36,094,527 of OX941084.1, forward strand.
CACTCCATCACTATGGGTTTACTTCTTGGGTAGAAATCACTAGTTAACGTGATTCCATAGAAGTTTCTTTTAAGTCCTAGCACACTAATCCCATGTTATCCTATAAAGCATATGATGCTCAGATGGTTTAACTTTAGCAGTTAAAGTGCATAGATGAAGCAGAAAACATTTAAAATCACACTTCCAATTCAAGAAATCTGTTTGAGAATCGGGAAGTGGTTTGAACATTTAAGAACATGTTTTCTTATGATTGAAAGTTGTCCTTCTTTCAACCATAAATGAGATGAAGATAGGGAATTATACCTTTTGAATGCAGTCTTACATCTCACGAAGTCAAGCTTAAAGTCATAAAGATATGATCTTGTAAGCATCTCTCAATCTGCAAAAGTCTAAAAGTCTAGTCAAAGTAACTTTATTCACGGAAATTGAAATGACAGAAAGCAGTAAAACGATTAAAGTACGAGTTCTGATCAAAAAATAATCAGAAGTCATAGCCATACTCCTTTGACTTGGGCGTTCCCCCTAAAATCATGCATCACTAACAAGTTATCAGTAAACACAATGCATATGTTAGATATGCTCCCCCTCAAAAAAATATTGATCATCAATGAAGTACATCTCACACTCCCCTGAGATCAGGAACAAACTATTAATGATCAGATATCTTGCGGAAATGATGAAAAGACACAATAAGAAACTTTAATAGGTAACCACCGATTAGGTCTTAAGATTTAGCATACCAATCCTAGAGATAAGAAAATTGAATCTCTTTTCTTCTAAAGGTTTGGTGAACAAATCTGCAAGCTGAAAATCAGTTTTTACAAAGTAAAGTTCAATTGTTCCCTTTTCCACATTATCTTTTATAAAGTGATACCGGACATCTATGTGTTTGGTCTTAGTATGCTGAACAGGGTTAGCGGTAATCGCAATAGCGCTCTTTGAGTCACAATAGATTGGGATTCTATTGAAATGAAACCCATAGTCTCGCAGTTGTGTTCTCATCCACAAGACCTGAGAACAGCAGCTAGCAGCAGCTACATATTCTGCTTTGGCCATTGATGTGGAGACACATAATTGCTTCTTCGATGCCCAACTGACGAGTTTATCTCCGAGGAATTGTATATGACCCGAGGTGCTCTTCCTGTCTAACATGCAACCAGCATGATCTGCGTCTGAATAAGTTGTTAGTTCAAAGCTAGTATCTTTAGGATACCACAGACCAAGATCTGCAGTCCCCTTCAGATACCTGAAAATCCGCTTAACAGCAGACAAATGGGATTCTTTAGGATTGGCCTGATATCTAGAACATAAGCATGTAGAAAACATTATATCCGGCCTACTAGAAGTAAGATACATTAAAGAACCTATCATCCCTCTATAAGTCCTAACATCAACAGTCTTTCCCGAAAGATCGGTGCCAATCTTAGTACCAGGTGCCATCGGGGTACCAATCGGTTTACAATTTTCCATTTTGAACTTCCGAAGAATATTAAGAATGTATTTAGATTGATTGATAAAAATCCCCGTTGAAAATTGTTTGACTTGCAAGCCGAGAAAGAAATTCATCTCTCCCATCATGCTCATCTGAAAATGTGACACCATGAGGTTTGCAAAATTCTTACAGTACTTAGGATTTGTAGAACCAAAAATAATATCATCCACATATATTTGAATAAGAATGATATCGCCTTTATCCTTTTTAATGAAAAGAGTGGTATCGACCGTACCTTTTGTAAAACCTGACTTGACCAAGAATTGAGATAAGATATCATACCAGGTGCGAGGGGCTTGTTTCAGTCCATAAAGAGCTTTATCCAAGATGTAAACGTGATTAGGCTTATCTAGATTCACAAACCCTTCTGGCTGCGAGACGTAGACTTCCTCCTTGAGTACTCCATTCAGAAAAGTTGTCTTCACATCCATTTGATAGACGGTGAAGTTCTTGTGGGTTGCGTAGGCTAAGAACATCTGAATTGCCTCTATACGCGCCACTAGAGCATAAGTCTCGTCATAGTCTATCCCTTCCTCTTGCCTATATCCCTTGGCAACAAGTCATGCTTTATTTCTGATAACGGTACCATCTTCATCTTTCTTGTTTTTGAATACCCATTTCGTACCAATGATGGTTTTACCTTCAGGTTTGGGTACGAGTCTCCAGACTTTGAGAGCTTCAAATTGATTAAGCTCATCCTGCATCGCAGTTACCCAATCTGAATCGGCAAGGGCCTCAGATACGCGAGTAGGCTCGATCTTACTCAGAAAGGATTCATGCATACATAGATTTGATGTTGCAGACCTAGTTTGCACCGGTTTTGAAGGATCTCCAATGATTTGATGTATTGGGTGCTCTTTGGTCCACTTATGTTCATGAGGGAGTGGATTAGGTGTAGATTGATCATTTTCAGCATCTAGGAATCCACTGTTATCTTCTTCAGATGGTTCAGAATGAATGGGAGTTTCAGTTGAAGTAGTAGTTGCAGAAGTTGCAGTAGGTACAGCTTGATCAGTCTGTTGATCAGTCCTTACAGTACATCCTACTGAGTCAGGTACTTCTGTCTCGTCGGTGTTGGTCACAACTTCAACTGTCGGAGTAGGCATTTGAACTGGAACTTCTTGCCGAATCGAGGAGTTGGATTCAGTAGAGATATCGAAAGTGGTTGGTTGAGTAGTTATCGAGTCTTCCATCCTGTCAACCACAACAGATTTAGGCACACTAGATCCAAGAAATTCATCATAAAACAATTCAAATAATAAATCCAAATCAGATAATTTAGAAGTAGACGATGAAGCGCCATCTGATTTGTTCTCTTGAGGTACAGGTCCTGGACTGGTTGGCCCAGAAGCTAACACTCCGGTTATTACGGGTTCTGAACTGACATGCTCAGAAGCCATATCCTCATCAAATGTAACATTGACGCTCTCGATCATAGTCTTCGACTTCTTCAAGAAAACACGATATGCAGTAGATGTAGAGGAATAACCAATGAAGATGCCTTCATCCGCCTTAGCAATGAACTTGTTCAGATTCTCTCTGTCGTTTAGAACATAACACTAACACCCAAATATATGAAAATATTTGATTGTAGGTGTCCGGTTGTTGATTAATGCATACGGAGTCTTCTGAAATCTGCGGTGTATCATGGAGCGATTCTGAGTGTGACACACAGTCGATACAGCTTCAGCCCACAAAAATAGAGGTAATTCAGATTGGCTGAGCATAGTTTGAGTTGTCTCGACAAGTGTACGATTTCTCCTTTCGACGACTCCATTCTGTTGAGGCATACGTGCAGCAGAGTATTGATGTGATATCCCGACCGATTCGAGATATTCTTCAACTATTTTGTTCTTGAACTCTGTGCCGTTGTCAGTTCGGAGAATCTTGACTTGTTTCTGCAGATTGACTTGGGTCGTCTTCAGAAATGTAATGAGAACTTCGGGCGTCTCATTTTTAGACCGTAGAAACTTGACCCAAGTGTATCTCGTAAAGTCATCCACGATAACTAACACGTACTTCTTTCCGCCTAAGCTTTGCGTTCTCATAGGACCGCATAGATCCATATGCAACAACTATAATGGAGAGTTGGTACTTGGTTCAGGCTTTGGTTTATGTGGAGCTCTCTTCATCTTGCCCCTTTGACACGCTACACACAGGTGTTCTCTTTCATACTTCAGCTCTGGAAGACCTTTCACTAGCTTTCCACTGACCAGTTTGTTGATGTACCGAAAGTTAAGGTGAGAAAGTCGTCGATGCCATAACCAGCTTTGTTGTATCGAGGCCTTTGATAATAGACATACCTGGTTGTCAGCCTGGACCTTTGACAAGTTGATGGTGTAGAGGTTTGACTTGCGAGTGCCAACCAAGAGTTCTTTCCCTTCTTTAGTGCATATTGAACATGTCTTGGCCTTCAAATTCACCTCTAAGTCTTTGTCGCAGAACTGGCCAATACTGAATAGGTTGTGTCCTAAGCCTTCAACATAGCTCACCTTCTTAATCGTGAGATTTTCGTGTACAACATCACCATATCCCAAAATTGGTGAAAACTGATCATTTCCAAAACGAACTGTGCCGCAGTATTTGTCCGTATAATTAGACAACATACTCTTATGTCCGGTCATATGCTTGGAACACCCGCTATCCAAGTACCACATATGACGGGTCTGCACAAAACAAATCAGGAAAGAATAGGTTTAGGTACCCATTTATAAATGGGACCTACAGTGTCAGTACATGATTTTGGCACCCATTTAAATTTGGACCCGCTTTGTCTTTGAAAACCAAAAGCATGATAAGAAGAATGATAACGATAAGATGAAACATTATATGAACCATACCAAACATCAGAATATTTACGAGAAGCATAATCATATCTACCAAAATTTGAAAACATTTTATTAGAAGGAGCTAACTGGAATAATTGCTTTATGGAATATTTCTTGCGAGAATCAACAAGATTAGATTTAAAAGTAGCAACATTCACAATCAATTCATCTTTTCTAGAAGTCTTTTTAATCAAATTAAAACTAGAACTAGATTTAGCTTTCTCATCTATCTTCTGTTTCGGTATCCATGCTGACTTAACTCCAAGCCTTTGCTTTCTTACATCTGAAACATTTGAAACTTTAGAGTTAGAATGGTGAGAATCAAAAGAATGTTTCTTCTTTGGCTTACCCGTGGTGATCGGTTTCTGTGAATACTAAGATTTTCTTTTCTTACCTTTCGCATTCTTAGATTTCACAGAAACTGATTTGTCAACTTTCGTTGATATTTCACCTTTTTCAAACACACTGGGTAATCCGAAAGAATTAACAACACAAGATGAATGATTAGGAAGTTTGGAAGTAAAGTCAAATTGAGCAACACAATCATTTAAAACACCATTCTAGTTTAAGAAATTAAGCTCATTTTTAAGAGAACCAGATCTATCATCAGATTTTAAAGCCTTGGTTAGTTTAGAAAATTTAGTATTTTTGAACACTGTAGAAAACACAGTTTGTTCTATGTCCATAAAAACTCTTTCTTGTGTAAGAGTATTCTCGAGTTCAGAAATTTAACTTTCCAAAACTAGAGGAGGGACGTAAAGCTTTCCTTCAATGGGCTTAGCCTCCATTTCTTTTACAAAATAAATATCAAAATAGTCATTTGAAAGAAATTTTGATTTATCAGAACTATAACTATTATTCAACCTCTCATAATGAAACGGAAGTTGGACTTTAGTTGTGTTCTTTCTTTTAGCATATTCCTTGGCTTTATCCTCTTCAGACAGTTTAGTCCAGAAGACTTGAAGTTCAGGGTATTCAGGTGTCAGTTTCATAAAACCAAAATCATAAAGAGCAGGCACTTCAGATATACCCTTTTTGAGACAGTGTGGGTTCTCGTAACCGAGTCCCCAATTCTCTTTATCCTCTTTGGGTTTGATTAAATGAATGGTTTGTTCAGACTGACCCATAGTATACAATTTCTCTTCCAAAGCATTCACCTTTTCAATTAAAGATTTCTTTTCTTTTGAAGTCGAAGAGTACATTTTAGAAATCTCTTTAGACTTAAACTCACATTCTTTATACTTTGAAACAGTTTTAGATAACTCTTTATGAATTATAGTCTTCTCTTTAGCGCTGGTGTCTATATTTTTGTGCAAAGTTTCAATTAATACATTTTTCTCAGCAATATCATTACTAAGTTTATGTATAGATTGATTTTTCTCATTAATGACACCTTTCTCACGCTTCAGTTTAGACTCTAATTCTTGGAGTTTAGACATCATGGCATGCATTTGATTCAGAAAATCAGATTCAGTTAAGTCACATACCTCTTCATTATCTCCATCATCAGAATCAGCTTCAGCTTCTGACTGTTGCTTACCCATCAAGCATATGTGTGCTGTCTCGTCCTTCTCTCATTCTTTAGATTCTTAGTCTGAATGGTCGAGCCAGTATTCATCCTCGGCCATTAATGCTTTTCCAGCCTCCTGTTGCTTGGCTAGAATCATCTTATTCTTGTAGTAGTCGGAATTTCGGACTTTAGATTTTCGGCAGTCCTTGGCAAAGTGACCGAGTCTGCCACAGTTGTAGCACTTTATCGGTTCTTCCTTCTTGGGCTCTTTGGCTCCATCCTTCTTCTTTTCTTCTGGTCTCTTTTCTTCAACTTTCTCTTTCTGTTTGTAGTTATTCGGACCAGACGAGTACCTCTGACTGTTGGAGTTTGGCTTTTTATAGAACTTCTTTTGGAAAGCCTTGGTTAACATTAGCATGGCTTCCTTCAGTTATTCACAATCGTCAGAGTCAGACTTCGCCTCACTATCAGCCTCTTCTGATTCAGATGCTATCATCTTCTTCTTCTTATACTTCTTCTTGACCACAAGTGCAACTGGATCGGCAACTTCTTTGTTAGGCTTCTTCATCTCAGCCTTGATCTCATCCACCTCTTCCTCATTCTGTTTGAGGATTTCATAAACTTGATGAAGTGGAATGTCGTTCAGATCTTTCAATTGCCTCATCTGTCTGGTGAATCTCTTCCACTCAGGCTGAAGGTTGCTGAGAAATTTCACATTCAACTCAACTTGAGATTTGCTGATCTTGTTCTTGCTTAGCTCGTTCAGTAATGTGACAAATCTGCCATAAGTGGCTTCTAGTGATTCTCCAGCTTTGGCTTTGAATTCTTCATAATTTTTCAAGCAGTTGGAAACTTTGAGTTGGTTGCCAACTTTAGATCCGATCATCATCTTCTCCAACTGATCCCACATTTGCTTGCCGGTAGCGTTGTAGCTATCAATCTTGACATAAATTTCATTCGGTATGCCTTGGAGAATAAATGATCTTGCCAGTTTGTCACCCTTGTGTCTCTTCTTCTGCTCATCCGAGTATTCATCAATCGGTAATTTGTACTCTTTCTCTTCTTCTTCACCATTTTCTCAAGCTACAGTGAGAACCTTGGTTGGAGGTGTCATGATTCCTTCCTTCAGAGATTTTCTGATGTAATCTCCCAAATCATTTCGATCAATGAAATCCAAGAATCTGTCCTTCCATTGCTCGTACTCCCCCTTGAAGAGTAATGGGGGCTTCACATCGGTTCCGATAGCAAGAGCTTCCCGAGATGACATTCTTACTGATATTGATTTATCAAAGAACTGGTAAGAAACTTGAAATTGATCGTTAGTCCATATAAAATCAAATAAATACAGATTAATAATGAGAAAAAAAATCTGGAGCAAAAGAGCAGAAATGTGCCAAAAGGCAGTGGCACAAAAAGAATTTTGCGTTTATAGTGACTGGCGCAAAGTCCAGGTTTGCGTGAGACGGAGCAGGCGCAAAGTTCAGGTTTGCGCGAGAGGCACGTCGCGCGAGTTGGAGCTTTGCGTGACACGTGGGTGGCGCAAGAGAGGGTTTGCGCGATATGTGGGTCGCGCAAAGTGAAGTTTGCTCGAGCCGCGGGTGGCGCAAAGCAGAGATATGCGCGAATAGGCACTGGCGCAAATTGAGATGGACCGGGGTCTAGCTTGACCGGTACCTCGCTCGACCGGGAACTTGTCGACCGGTAAGATGTTTGACCAGGAAAGTATATGGACCGGTATGAATTCGACCGATAAAATGCTTTGACCTATAAGATGCTTCGACCGGTATTGGCTTGGACCGGTAGAGTGTCAACCGGTTAAGGTAACGACCGGTATGAACTGTGAGTTACCCGGGCGACCGGTATTGAGAATTGACCGAGGTTTATTCAACCGATATTATGCGGTCGACCAGTATGGACTGTGAGATGTCCGGGCGACCGATATCTAGAGTTGACCGATATGTTCTTGAGAAATTCGACCGGTATGTTCTTAAAACTATCGACCCAGAAAACAAAATTCAACCTAGAAACCAATCGAAAAATTGAATTACACAACAAAACTTTGCCAACTCGATCTTTTAATCAACTAGAACTGATTTCAAACAATTAATTTCGAAAATAAGCACATTTATTAAAAAATCAATCAACAAGTCAGTGTTGTGCTCGTGAATGACCGAACAGAACCAAAATCATAAAATTGACAATCGAAAGCAAACAAATACTCACATAAATCAATGCCAATTCAATAGAATATGCATAACGATTACAACCCAATTAATAAAAACTTGAAAGAACAATCACACAATAAAAATTTTGAATCTTGACAGATAAACAGTACCGAAAAAAAAATTCGATTCAATTTGTATAGCTCTGATACCAATTGTGTGTCCCTGTGATTAACGATTCAACCAAGAAAATAATTAAGCAATAAGATTATGCAAACCTGGTATTGATTTATCAATTGAATCAAATGGTTACAAGTGTTGAATGAAGAAATCGATGAAGCTTCCTCTCTGTATTCTTTCTATCGCCTCTGCTCTCTCTCTCTATGTCCCTCTAATGTACGGCGCACCAAAACCCAACAACAACTCAAAACCTAATAAACACAAATAAACTAATTTATACCTAAAACCTATTTTAAGGAAAAGGAATAAAAAGGAAAATACATAAACAAACTTTGACTATTTATTACAAAGGACCTTAGACTATTTGTTGAGACGACTTTTCCAGCTTTGACTTCAGATTTCCATCTTCAGATAATGATGATCTTGAATCCAATAAAATTGTGCTTTAACACCCTTCTCTACCACCGGCACACACTTATCTCTACCATCGGCGCCCACCTCTCTCTCTACCATCGGCGCCCACTTCTCTCTCTACCATTGGTCGCCCACCTCTCTCTCTCTCTACCACCGGCCACCCACCTATCTCTACCACCAACCACCCTATCTCTCTACCACCGACCACCCCCTCTCTCTACCCTGTCTTTTCCTTTCATAACCATCTATTCTCCAAACCATACCACCGTGACTGCTCGATCTCTTCACTATAACTGACACACCATCACTTGTTGTCCTCGATCGATTTTGCATTGGGTCGATTGTACTCATTATGTTCTCCATCGCCTTCTCTGTTCTATTGCCCCATCGTCTCTGTTATCTCCCTATCTATGACGTCCCCCTTGTCTCAGGTGTCCCATCTCATATCTGGTTTGTTTGGCCGCAAAGAAGAGGAAGCGACAAGAAAGAGGATCCCCATCTCAGATTTAGGGTTAGATTTATGGTTTGTTTGTTTGGCAACAAGGAAGAGGATCTGATCTCCAACTCAGTTTTTGGGTTAGATTTGTGGTTTGTTTGTTTGGTATCAAGAAAAAGGAACCAATATGATCTCTATCTCAATTTTAGGGTTTTGATTTTAAAAATTATATAAACTTATATTCAGATTTTATTGATGTTCTCCATCTCAATTTTAGGGTTTTTAAATTTATCAATATAATCAGATTTTATTGACGTTCTTATGATGTTTATGTTCAAATTACTGTATTTTGATTTTGATTTTGGTTTCATCTATTTTTTTGAAATGTGCAGGTTAGATGTTTGTTTGTGTGTGTGTGTATATATATATAATATTAGATAAAGTAAATTGCAAATTCGGCCCTGTGGTCTATTATTATAGTGAAAAACAAAAAAATAAATCAAATGACTAAAATGCCCTCATGTGCAAGGCACATGTAGGAATTTAACGGGAGAGACTCTAACGGAGTTAGACACAGGGACCAAATCCGAGCACTTTTGCATACCATAGGGATCTTCTTGCAATAAAAGTTTTGTGGGGACCAAATGTGAGAAAAACAACAAACCACAGGGACCAAATTTGCAATTCACTCTTAGATAAAATATCTTTCTGCCCAGTCATATGCTTGGAGCAACCAGAATCTAAGGACCACATATGACGGGTCTGCATTGGAGAAATCAAGGAACAACTGGTTTAGGTACCCATTTATAGATGGGTCCTAGCAAGTTAGCACATGATTTTGGCATCCATTTGAATTTGGACCCTTTGATCTTTTGAAAAACTTTTGAAACAGTATTATTAGAACAGACATGATATGATCCAAACCAATTATCAGAATTTTTTCGAGACACAAAATCATTTCTACGATATGTGGAAGACTGAGTAGTAGACGGAGATAATTGGAGCAATTGCTTTATTGAGTAAGTCTTGTAAGAAGTTACAAGTTTTGTTTTATGAGAAGCAATATTACCAATTACATCAGAATCACTAACAGTAAACCTATTACATTCAATATCAGAGCATGATTTTGTATTCTCTCCAACTTTTTGCTTTGGTCTCCATTCCGATTTCACTTCACGCTTTTTCTTTTTCAAATCTGAAACATATGAATTTTGAAAGTTAGAACTATGAGATTTAAAAGATTGTCTTTTCCTAGATTTACCAGTGTTAATCCGTTTCTGTGATTGCCTATTCTTTCTCTTCTTAACTTTGGCATGTTTGGTACTCACATAAACTGGTTTATCAACTTTCGTTGATGATTCACCCTTTTCAAATACACTTGGTAAATCTTTGGAATTCACAATAAATTGAGAATGATCTGGAAGTTTTGCATTAAAATCAAATTGATCAACACATTCATCAAAACAACCATCAGAGTTTAGAAAATCAAACTCTTCATCAAACAGAACATTAACAGCATTTGACTTAAAAACTTTGGAAGACTTTGAGAAATCAATGTTTAGAAAAACAGTTGAAAATACCATTTGTTCTAATCCAATCAAAATTCTCTCTTCTACAAGAGTGTTCCCAAGTTCAGAAATTTTACTTTCTAAAATGAGTGGAGGAACATAAATTTTGCCTTCAATTGGTTTTGCCTCCATTTCCTCTGTAGAATAGCTTTGAAAATAATCATTAGAAAGAAATTTTGACTGTTTGGAATTGTAACTAGAATTCAACTTTTCATAACGAAATGGAAGTTGCATTTTAGTTTTATTTTTCCTTTTCTCATCTTCCTTAGCTTCTTTCTCATCTGATGATTTTGTCCATTAAACTCTGAGTTCAGGATATTTAGGTGCCAATTTTAGAAAACCAAAATCATATAAAGCAGACACTTTGGAAATACCCTTTTTCAAATATAGTGGGTTATCGTACCAAATACCCCAACAATCAATACTCTCTTTTGGTTTATTAAGATGAATGGTTTGTTCAGTTTGACCTCTAGTATAAAGTTTTTCTTCCAAAACACTCACTTTTTCAACCAAATACTTGTTTTCTTTCTTTAAAGACTAGAAGCGTACTCGCGCAATGCAGCGAGATACATCACGATTTTAATGTTTCATTTTACTTTTTTGTCGATTTACAATACGATTTTGGATGGTTTTGAGAAAGTGATAATTTTTTTTATAAATTTGTTTAATTTAGGCTTAATAATATAATGTTTTTTATATAAAAAATTAAGTATTTTGTTAGAATTCAATGATAATCTTATATATTTAGTGGCATCTTATTAAAATAACCAATTACATATTTAATAATATAATTAAAACAAAATTATAGTAATATAATATATTAATTAATAGTGATACATGGAAATGTCTGCATAAAAGGAAGGCCCTGCACATACCAAATTGGTGGGTGTTAGAAGCCTGCAGTAGTAATATGTATCTTGTGCTTTGATACTTGTAAATTAAAAGATTTTTAAAATCTTGCATAAAATGATGGTACCTTGTGCCTAATAATTTGTATTCAAGAGTTTTTTATCCGTGCTTTATAATATATTATAGATAAGCACTTTTTAGCAACCTCTTTAATCTCAAGTTCACACAATTTGAATTTTGAAGATGTTTCAGATAATTGATTATGGATTACAGTCTTTTCTCTTGCACTGGCATCAATATTTTTTTAGTAAAGTCTCAATCAATACATTCTTCTCAGCAATATCATTGTTGAGTTTCAGTATTGCTTGGTTTTTCTTTTCAATGATACCTTTTTCGCATTTAAGTTTAGACTGCAAATCCTAAAGTTCAACCATCATGGATTGCATTTGAGTTAAGAAAATCAGATTTAGTCATATTACATACCTCTTCAGAATCCTCCTCATCAGAATCTTCTTCAGCTACTTTCTGACCCATGAAGCACATATGGGCAGTTTCTTCCTTGTCACTCTCAAGCTCAGAGTGATCCAACCATTAGTCATCTTCAGCCATCAATGCTTTTCCAACTTTTTTCTGCTTGGCCAGAAGCATCTTGTTCTTGTAGTATTCAGAATTACGAACTTTTGGCTTCCGGCAGTCTTTGGCAAAATGGCCTACTTTGCCACAGTTGTAGCACTTGACTGGTTCAGCCTATTTCTTCTCTTCATACCTATTCCCATACTTCTTTGCTTCAGGCATCTTTTCCTCAAACCTTTTACCTTCTACTCTCTCTATCTGTGCTCAAAATTCTTTGATCCTGATGAATATCGTTGACTGTTTGACCCTGGCTTCTTGTAAAATTTCTTCTGGAAAGCCTTAGTCAATAGGAGCATTGCTTGCTTTAGGTTCTCGCCGTCATCAGAATCAGAATCATAAATATCACTAACCTCTTCATCAGATTCAGAAACCATCACTTTCTTCTTCTTCAGACTGAATAATCTTTTCTCTTTTCTCTTCACCACCAATGCAACTGAATCAGCTATAGGTTTCTCAGCTTTCTTCTTTTCATCTCTTATCTCCTCCACCTCTTCCTCATTCTGACGTAGAGTCTCGTAAACTTCATGTAAAGGAATCTCATTAAGATCTTTCATTTGCTTCATTTGACGAGTAAATCTTTTCCATTCAGGCTGTAATATACTCAGAAACTTCATGTTCAGCTCAATCTGAGATTTCTTTACTCTGTTCTTGCTCAGCTCAATCAGAAGAATAACAAATCTGTCATAAGTAGCCTCTAGGTTTTCACCTTCTTTCGCTTTAAACTCTTCATAATTGTTGAGACAGTTTGAAACTTTCAGCTGATTGTCAATCTTTGATCCTAACATCATCTTCTCCAGTTGATCCCACATTTGTTTACCAGTTGCGTTGTAGCTGTCTATCTTCTTATAGATCTCATTGGGAATACCTTGGAGTAGAAAAGATCTAGCTAGTCTGTCAGCTTTGAGTCTATTTTTCTGTTCTTCAGAATATTCCTCTACATCCATCAGATATTCTTTGTTCACTACCTCTTCTTCTTGAGCTTCTGTAGAATGAATCTTTGTTGGAGGTTTCATCAGCCCTTCTTTCAAGGAAAGTCTGATATAATCACCAAGTTCATTTCTGTCAATGAAGTCCAGAAATCTGCCTTTCCACTGTTCGTATTCTCTTTTGAACAGAACTGGTGGTTTGACATCGGTTCCGATAGAGAGTGCATCCCTTGAAGTCATCCTGACAAATAAACTGTAGAATAAGAACTTAAAATGATCGTTAGTTCGAAAGAAATCAGTATTCAGAAAATCTTAGAAAAATTTTCAGAAAATAAATTTCCAAAAATTTCCTAAAGGCAAGAATCCTCACACCACTAACACTAGAATTCGCTCAACTTTCACAGAATTTACAGACCTTCCACAATTCGCACAATGAAGGAATTCGCACACCACACAATTCGCACGTAACTAGATGGGAATTCTAGGAATTCGCACGCTGCTATATGCGAATTCTGAGGAATTCGCATACAACTATATGCGAATTTTAGACATAGAAATTCTAAAGCTCCCAACTTTTCGCATGCAAATTTTCGCACAACAGGGATATACGAATTCTATACTTAGAAACTATTTCAACCTCAAACAATTCGTATGGATACGAATTCTAGACTTAGACAAACTTTCAAATTTCCATGCGAAATCCTAAGAATTCATATGTAACTCTATGCGAATTCAAGGAATTCGTATGCTTCAATATGCGAAATCCTTATTTTTCGCAAGTAGCCTGATGCAAAATCTATCCTTAGAAAATTATTCTTCCAACTTTTCGTACACTGAAGTATGTGAAATCTGTACAATTCGCACACAACACTTATGCGAATTATTCCCTTAACTTTTCACATATCAATTTTATGCGAAATCTGATCTTTTCGTATGACACTCTTATGCGAATTTTGTACTTGTCAACTTCAGGAATCAAGCACTCTGCGAATTCTCTATGCGAAATCTTTGAATCTTGCGAGTTCTTGAGTGATCTATGTGAGTTCTTCAGTTTTTGATCTAAAAACACTTCAATCGATCCAAAAACCCATTAAATCTTCACAAATTCATTCACTAACAGTACACAGACCTATTACAATCAATGAATTACAATGAAATCGACTCAAACATGCATTTTGATTTCGATACAGTGCGTAAGAACTCGTGAACTCAAAAATCACAAAAACTCAAAATTGACCAAAATTTACAGTGCAAATGTGTTTCAATTCTATACACACCTCATCTAGTACATCAAACAAACACTAAAGAAACAATTAAACTCAAAATTACAATCTAAATCACTAAACTCGATCAAAACTCAAGTAAACAGGGTACGAAGACATTTCTTGAAAAATTTCAATCGAACTCTGCTCTAATACCAATTATGTGTCCCACAATAATAGTTCTAATCTAGATTATCAACAACAAATTCAACTCAGATAGTCATATGTCATTGATTATCAAATCACAGTTTACAATTTGAACACATGATGCTTTCTCTCTCTACTTTCTCTCTCTAGGATTCTCTCTGGATACAAACTCTCAATGTGTCACCTTACTTACACACTTACACACACGCTTACAAAGACAAAAGACAAACTATTTATACTTCCTACCAATTACAAGACAAAACTAGAAAACTATATTGACTTCGAATTTGATTTACTACAAGGACTTTGACTTTTGCCTTGAAGGTTTGATTTGAGCTTTGACCTTAATTTCCATGATCTTGGATCCAACATGTTTATGCACTAACATTATATTTCCGAAATATGGGGAGAATGCTCAGAATGAAAGAGAAAGTTCAATGAATTTAAGAAAGGTTGCTGAAGTTTACTGAAAATTTCTTTGAATATTATATGAGGAAGCAAAGTGAGCTAAATCTGAAGATAATTTCTTCTCTGAAGTTTAAAAGAAGTTTTTATTACCTTGGGGGATATTGTTATAGTTCTTGAAGAAGACATTCACAGACTTTGGGGGAAAATACTGTAATTCTGAAGTTTGTTTGTCAAGACAAAAAGAGAAAGATTGTTCTGAGATGCTGAAATTCATTTTTTAATCCAAAGGAGGAGTTTAAAGGTTTATCTTTGTAAGAATGCTAAAGTGGGAGATTGAATTTATTAAAGATCTACAAAGGGGGAGATTGCTCGGTTTTGCTAAATTTCTTTTTAAAGATGATCTTGAATCCAAAGGGGGGGATTGTTAGTGCACAAATATGTTGGATTTTGAATCCAAAATCATTGGGATTGAAAGTCAAAGCCTCATTGCAAAGTCAAAGTTGCTTAAATAAGAAAGTCAAAAGTCAAAGTGTTTAGTTTAGTGTTGTTTTGTCTTTGTAACCTTGTAGGTATAAATAGTTCTTTTCTGTTTGTAGAATCATGAGGCACGGTTATAGAGTAAGTTTAGAGAGAGAAATATTGAGAGCATACGATTGTAGTCTATTGTATTCAAGATTTATGAAATGGAATTTGGCATCAAAATCTAGTTGTTATCTTGATTGAATTGCACATTTTGGGATTAACTATTCGTTTCTCATCACTGATACCCATCTTTTTTCTTTCCTTCTTTTCTTTTTGCAGTTAAATCTTCATTTCCTTTGCCACTGCCTAGCAGCACTGTTGTAGCATTTTATGGTTGATCTGGACTTTGATGAGACTAGTTCAAATTAGAGCTCTAGCTAAGAATCGATTTACAGCTTGATAACCAACCGATTTAGAACTGATGCAGAGCTCGATTTAGAGCTTCATAGCCAACGGATTTTGAACCGATTTAGAGCTCGATTTCAAAACGATTCAGTGTGGTTCTGTGTGCGTGTGTATTATGGATTAACAAATTCAATATGTGTTTGTGTTTGTGGATTTAACCGTCGATCACCATCTCCTCCCGATGAAACCTGAAAATTGTGAAATTGTTGGTTTAGTTATAAATCTTGATGAACTTTTTTGTATGGTTTAACTTTTAACCTTGTTTCAACAGTTTATTTTGTTTTGCAATTTTTTTTACTGAAAAGCTTAAGCAATTTTTCGATGACTCGATGATCGGAGAAACTTGAAGAATCTGGTGGCAGGTGGAGGGGAGGACGGACGCTCATGGAATAATATATATATATATATACACACATATTATTTTTTAATGTTTTTAAAGGAAAAAAATATAAAAGGACCATATTACCTTTGATTTAATAAGTGAAGTTAGGATAAACAAAACAAAAATGAAACAACGGTGACTATACATGTAATTATTTCGTTTGAGGGACCCAATCCAAAATTTTCCATAACCACGGGGACGAAACCTGTAACTTACTCTATAAAAAATATACCTTGAGATTCGTCTCAATTGATAAATAAATGTAAGGCTATGAGGCTACTCCCATAGTGTTGGAATACGGGAGCCTTAAATTCAGCGGAAAATAACTGTATCCCTCCCATAATCCATACGAAACGAAGTAGGATGGGTGTTCCAAAATTTTACCATAACGAGCAACAACTCTTTGATGTCGTATTTGAATCTAAGCCAACGCAAATACTTTGAATCCAGTTGACGTCCTACGCTAAGAGAGGATATCCTCTTTCTTCCACAAATGCTAGATAAGGTCTCTAACTCTTTGGAGGAGAGAAAGATTATCTAGTACAATATAGAGAGAAAGAATTGATCCCAATGGATGATTCTTGCAATCAACCCTTATCCATTGTCTCACAATGATCTACTTATATAAATGCAATGATAGTATGATAATAAACAAGTATTGTACGTATTACTGTAGGAAGAGTACTGATACATGCTTTAGAAGATCCCATGTCTTCTAAAGGCATGTTTGTCCTTTCAAACATATATATTATATGACAAGTCATTCATTCATACTTCATGTTTGTCAAGCAAGCTAGCTAAAGTCTGATTATATTTAATCAGATTAAATATCACAAAATCAGATTTAATAATTAAACACGCTAATTATTTATTCTTCTTATTCAGATACACATTTTATGTGTGTGACCCGTTAGGACTTTATCACGTTGGCAATAATTATAAATCTTATTTATAATTATAAATGAAAAACGGTATCTAGCAATACATCATCGTTATCCTTTAGGACTTTTATCACGTTGGCAATAATTATAAATTTTATTTATCATTGTAAATGAAAAACGGTATCTAGCAATACATCATTGTTACCCAAATGATAAAGTTTGGTGATTCAGTTAATCAACAAACTGTGTGATCATTATCAATGTACACATTTATGTCCATTTGTTCTCTATATCCAGATTGAACACGAGACATGGATGTATCATCCTCGTTAGTCCTATCCTTAGTTTCTTGATTCAGGAATATATTGATAAGATAGATATATGTATCCTATACTGACAATCTGAGCATGCATGCACTTCCTCAGTACTATTCAACTGAGGGGTCTTGGGATATCACTTTTGTCATCCAAGAGGAACAAATCCTATCTTGATCCATGCTAATAGTATTAAGTGATATATTATATACCCAACAACCATTATGTCACCTATTTACAGAATGATTAAAATCAGTTATCAAAGTACACCACTCACATAGAGCAAACTCCATAATATCAAGTCAAAGGACTATATGTACAACGACCACATGAGAACGTCTATGACACTCATATGACATCCAATGAAACGTTCTCATATCGATTCATGTCCGGTACACAAGATCTTATCTTGTACCCATATGTGGATTATATATCTCTATATGAATCCCTACATATACTAGTCGTACCATATCAATTCAACTTGAACCAGAATTAATAATACTTGACTAGGGACACAACTTTTTTCGGTTGGTACATGTTGGTATAGTTTTATGCCAACTAAAATTTGAAGTTACAAATTTATTTATATTAACATCTTTACCAACTAGATTTAGATGCACTAAAACCATCGATTATCTAAACAACATGTTGATATGTGTTGTATCACTTATCACTATATATACAAGCATTCAAATAACTTTCATATAATACAACCATTCATTACTAATCTAATACAAATGACCATTGAGAAGTGATGATGGATCGTGGAGGTGTAGACAAGTTACTAAGGTCTAAGGTTGTTAGAGTTGACAAATGAATTCAATCAAGTTCTATCTAGCCATACATATCATAATTTAGCAAAACTAAAAATAAGAACATTTTAAATTTAAAATCAAATTAGGTTGTATTACACAAACTTTAAGTAATAAATAATTAAAAAAATAATTTGGTATTGTACTGAATTACCGTGGTATACGACTTATAATACCACGTACCAACCAAGTTTAGATAGTTGGTACGGTACTACCAACCAATTAGGTTGGTACCAATTAAATTGGTATGGTTAGTATATGAATTAGTTGGTTTGTCATGGTAAAAAATCGAACCCTTAGTTATTGTTATGTTTACATTTAACACATAGTAATACATAAATATAAATTGGGCAATGCCTTTCATTTAATAAATATATCATGACATAATGGCCAAACAAAATCATCTGATGATTGGCTTTTGGGCATATACACTAACACATAGTCTGTCATTTTGAGTCTCCTTAGGCATCAGAGCTTTCTTCTTGATGTTATCTCCAGACCGAAAGGATTAGTCGAGGTGCACAAAATTTTGGCCCGGCTACTCACGATACCAAAGAAAAAAAAATTCACATTAAGGGCCAACTCAATTGACAAAAAAATGTTAGGCCTTGGGGCTTTCTCAAAGTAATTATAGTTGAGGGTCTCATGAAAATAGTCGACGTGTGAATTAGTCGGCCCGGACACCCATAAGAAACCCAAAAATTAGCAACTGTGTGGTAATAGAATTCTTTTGTTCTTCTAAAGTTAAACTACACTTGCACTTAATTAATAAATTATTAGGACTTCGTATACATACATCTATTAATCTCTTAAAGGAACCTTTTAAAAATTAAAATGGTCCATATGATACAACTTAGGTATCGTAACACATTAATATCATAAATTTAACATCAGTGAATTAATTATTGATCAAGGTGTGAGCATCAAATGTAATAAATACTCAACTTACATCATTGATCTTTTTGTTTGATGATATTTTGAGAATTTCCAATAGATACTCTATAATTTTTTTTAGATAGAGTATTAAAAATCAAAATCCTTAAAAAAATAGTGAAGACGTACATTTAATAAAATATTATTTCTTTTTCTAAACATTTAATTTAAATATGTATCCTATTAGCATTGTTCTAAAAAGCTCGTCACGCAGCCGTCATGGCGCGCCATGACACCAAGGCTTGTGTGTCACGCCACGTTAATCCCATGACACGCCATGACCTAATGCGCAGTTATCGTAATGAGATATTTGATTTTTATTTACGTTTTTAATATATAACCTAATTTAACTTGCTTATTACTATTTACTCATTGAGTAACATTACAAAACATACATTTTTATATATGAATTAGAAATTTGACGCTATAAGTCACGCCTTGAAAACGCCATGACTTTCGTTGTGGCTCATAATGTTTGAGGCTTGGCCTCGTCGCCACGTCTTACGCCATTTAGAACCTTGCCTATTAGTGAAATGAACTAAATATTATCTCTCTCTTATATATGGAGTTTTAGATATTTCCAGTCTCTCAATCTTCTTTTTCTATTTTAACATATATGCATAACTATTAAAGCAAAAATATCTCTAAAATCTCCAAAATCCCTATTTTAACATAATTGTTCGAGATGCTCTTAGACACGTCTTTTATGTAATATTACCAATAAATTTAAATTTTTATTCTTTAAAAAAAAAAACTTAACTACAAAAGGAATTAAGGCATCGTTTGGCAAAAAGAAGCTAGCTTATTTTCTGGGTACATGTTTGGATGAAAATAAGCTAGTTTTTTTATAAGATATTTGGAGTAGCTTATAAAGAACTTTTTGTAATTATTTCAATTATGCCCTCATTAATATTCATTATTATATGTTAACTATTAATTATTAAAATTTATTATTATTAATTAACAAATATTAATTAATATTATCTAAAAATTATAACATAAATTTTAATTATACATTGATATTAATTTTTAATTATTTAAAATGATTGATAGTTATATAATTTTTTTTATATTGATCAAAATATTTTAGGTATCAATTATTATTATTATTTTTGTAATTATTATTTGATTATTTTTTCTATATTATATGTAACGGTTATTTAATATAATCAGATATTATATTATTGATTTTCTTATCTTTACAATGAAAGGGTACACAGATATATATAGACAATAAACCTAGAAGAAAAGGAAACCCTAAAGAAGAGAAACTCCAAGGGCCCACGGGCTAATGGGCCTAACTAAATAAATATACAATTTTACATTCTAACACTCCCCCTCAAGCTGGAGCATAGATGTTAATCATGCCTAGCTTGTTACAAATAGAAGAGATTCGCGAACCAGGTAAAGCTTTGGTAAAGACATCTGCAAGTTGACTTCCTGTTCGAACAAAGGAAGTTGAGATGGTTCCATCTTCTAGCTTTTCACGAGTGAAATGACAGTCCACTTCGATATGTTTTGTTCTCTCATGAAACACGGGATTGTTTGCAATGTGGATAGCCGCCTCATTATCACAATATAGATTCATCGGTTTACATTGAGCAAACCCAAGTTCACCTAGCAGATTACGCAACCATATCAACTCACAAGTGGTTTGGGCCATAGCCCTGTATTCAGATTCAGCACTTGACCGGGAAACGACATTATGTTTCTTGCTTTTCCACGAGACTAGATTCCCTCCAACCGACACACAATAGCCAGTCGTAGACCGCCTGTTCGTAGGATCCCCATTATAGTCGGCATCTGTAAACCCTTCTATGACATGATGACCGTGATTTTGATAAAGAATGCCAAGGCCAGGGGCATGCTTTAGGTACTTCAGTATATGCCTAACAGCCTCCCAATGTGGAGTTCTTGGGGATGACATAAACTGACTTACAACACTTACTGTAAAAGCGACGTCAGGACGTGTAATCGTCAGGTAGTTTAGCTTTCCCACAATTCTTCTGTAACACCCTAAAAATAGGGATAACAAAAATTCGAAAAAAACGGACATGCGGTATATAAAATTGCCAAAGCAAGAGCCTCCCAACAATGGGGACAATACACAAACATGTTTAAATACAGTCGTAATTAAACGGACAATAAATAATAACTAACTAATCTAATTTCCATTACTAGAAAAGAGATTACAAATAAGGGTGTCATTTATAGACCCAAAGGTTCTCCTACCAAAAGTAATTCCAAATGCAATATTCCCAAATCTCTCACTCAAGCACTATGCCAGCTTAGAACCGATGCTGCTAAAACCTGAGATACACATCGACACCAAACAAGTGTTAGGCCAAAAAGCCTAGTGAGTTGAACGATAATAAGCATGCATGAACAGTCATAAATTCTTATCAGCAGTTAACCAGTGTCCAATATATGAGGAGTCATTAGGGGAGACCCAAATCACCAATCAAGCCCACCCCAAGAATCGATATACCTTGATGCCATTAACAAGGAACACCCGCAAGGCCTGGCACACCCGAAGACTACTCCAACAGGAAAATTCCCCGAGTGGCGGAGGTCTAGGCACATACCATCACGGTGGCGCCCAAGACTACATCCTCCTTGTGAACTGACTTGGTTCGTCCAACATAATGCATATAGGAGGTCCTTTAGGTGTATTTCAACCCAACATATTTCCATACCGACTACGGGTATAATATTACCATCCTATCCTCATGAAGTCTAACAAAAGACCCAAATGACAATTATATTCACTATGCATATAAATATGACACCAAAGTGGTATTCCAATAATATATCATCATATTATACCAAACATGTATTCCTTAATCATGTCAAATACCCATTGTGGGCACACATAATGTAAATCCCAAATAATTACACGAAGAGAGTAAATCATGGGATGATACTTCTAATACATATATCTCACATAATCTCATGAAATACCATCAATTACTTAAACTCGTAAAGATGAACATTTTTAGCAACTATGTGATAATAACAACAAATAAGCAAATATGATGTGTATCCAGTTTTAACAAAAGCTTAGTAAACTCACCTTGCTAGATTTAAGTTAAATCTAGTATTTACCCACTTAAGATTTCCTTGAAGAAACTTGGTTCTTCAAACCAAATCTTCCAAAACCTAGATCCACAAGGTTCCAACCATAAATATACATAATCAACCACAAAGAATCGTTTCCCAACCTTCTACATGAATATCTCAACTGATACCGAAATCCTAACTTCTATAAATGAAGGGAATAGAAGATTACCTTATCCCGAACTTGAATCCACCAACCAAAACACCTCTAGTTCACCAAAATGGTTACAAACCTCCAATCTATGAAAGGGAGAACAAAGGGTGGATGAAACCCTAGAAAACTTTGGTGAAGAAGAAGAATAGGGAGAGATGAGAAGCTTACCACAACAAAATAATCTAGTATACTTCAATAGACTTCCAATCTCTTGCTAGATCCTTGAAGAGCTCTCAAAAATGAAACTGTAGCAACTTGAATCACCAAAATCGGAGTTGGGATGAAGAAGTTATGAAGAAATGAAGTTCGGTGGCTGAAAATCGGTTTTAAGCTCGTCCAGTGGATTTCGCGACTTGTCTCGCGACCTTAGGTCGCGGCATAAGTCGCCCGCTTCCCCTGATTTTCTTCTTGATACTGTTTTGGCCATAACTTCTTCGTTATAGCTCCGATTTTGCTCCGGAAAGAACCGTTGGACCCGTAATTGAATCATTCATCTATATAAACTATAAAATCCAGGATTCAAGTACAAATTTAAATATCTTATTTTTCTTTAATATATCGGTTTCTATATAAACTTGAGATGATACCTTTCGAAAATCGGGGTGTTACATCTTCTGTACTTTTCTTGATCCTCAACTAGATCTCCATCGTCTGCTTTCAATTTCATATTCGGAATCATTGGGGCATCACACGGTTTTGTTTCAATCATCCTAGAGTCATTCAATACATTCAAACAATATTTCCGTTGAGACAAGCAGATCCCTTTCCGAGTACGAGATACTTCAATTCCCAAGAAGTATTTTAAAGGACCTAGGTCCTTTATTTGAAATCGAGACGCAAGGAAATCTTTCAGCTTCTTGATCCCAATCACATCACTCCTGGTAATCACAATGTCATAAACATACACCACTAATAAAATACATCCAGAAGAGGACGAAGTAAAGAAAACATAATGGTCATAAGAGCTCCTCCGTAAGCCAAACTCGGTCACTACAGCATTAAACCGTCCAAACCAAGCACGAGGGGATTGCTTTAAACCATACAATGATTTACGCAGCTTACAAACTCTGCCAGACTCCCCTGAGCAACAAACCCAGGTGGTTGCTCCATATAAACTTCCGCATGTAAATCACCATGCAGGAAGGCATTTTTCACATCCAGTTGGTGTAGTACCCAGTCGTAAGTAGCGGCTAATAAAATAAACAGGCGGATGGAGGGTACCTTAACCACAGGATAAAATGTCTCGTAGTAGTCGACCCCATAAGTTTGAGCATATTCTTTGGCTACCAACCGAGCTTTCAAACGAACCATGGATCCATCTAGATTAACTTTCACAGTGAATACCCATTTGCAACCAATTGCCTTTTTGCCTGCAGGTAACTCTACCAAATCCCATGTATCATTATGATCAAGAGCATTTATCTCATCAATCATAGCATCCCGCCATCCAGAATGGGTCAAAGCTTCACCAACCGTTTTAGGAACAGAAAAAGAATCAAGTGTAGAGATCAAGGAGCGAGAACATGAAGAGAGTTTATCATAGGAAACAATAGAAGAAATAGGGTAAGTACATGAGCGTTTACCTTTCCGAAGGGCAATGGGGACATCAAGATCAGGATCCTGTGTATCGGAAGGTGGTGGATCACTCGAGGCAAGAGGATCATCATTAGGCAGATCTGCAGTCGATGACAAAGATGGTATAGGGTCAGGATCTGACGTAGGTCATTGTCGCCTATTATACACATGAACTATTGGTGGTTTAACAGGATCTTGAGGCTGTGTCGAGTCAGATAGGATAGGAGACTCGGGAACCGGTACGGTATATATCAACAAATCATCACTATCTCTTAGGTTGCAAAGAGTGGACACAGGAAAGAAGGGTATATTCTCATGGAATGTAACATCTCGAGATACAACGTAACGATTAAGTGTGGGAGAAAAACACTTATACCCTTTTTGAAGTCGAGAGTAACCAAGAAAGACACATTTCAGATACTTTGGATCTAACTTAGTTATGTGTGGTCGAGTATCACGGACAAAACAGGTACTACCAAAGATCTTTGGGTCGACAAGAAACAATGGCTTTGTAGGAAACAGAACCGAGAAAGGACTTCTTCCATTCAAAACAACATAGGGCATTTGGTTGATGAAAGAACAAGCATTAGCAATAGCATCAGCCCAGAAGAGTTTGGAACAATCATCTGAAATAATAGAGCCCGAGCCACCTCTAACAGATGAAGATTCTTTCGTTTTGCAACCCCATTTTGAACTGGTATGTCAACACATGAAGACTCATGAAGAATACCATTTTGACACATATATAACTGAAATGTTTGAGACAAATATTCTTTTGCATTATCACTACGAAGAGTTTGAATGGAGACTTTAAACTGTGTTTTAATCTCAGCATATAGTGAACAAAAATGTGTAAACACCTCCAGATTGATTTTTCATAAAGTAAAGCCATGTAGTGCGAGAGTAATCATCAACAAAAGTAAAGAAATACTTAAATCCAAGTTTTGAAGTAACAGGACAAGGTCCCCAAACATCAGAATGGACTAACTCAAATGGGGACGAGGCCCGCTTATTACAGACTCTAGGACTTAAATGAATACATTGATGTGTGGCATACTAAAAAGAATCACACTGTAGAGAAGATAAAGAAGAAAACTCAGGACACAACTTCTTCAAATTCTGTACAGAAGGATGACGTAATCGACAATAAACTTCAAGCGGAGATGATGAGTTGGAACAAGCCAAAGAGTAAGGTATTTGATGTTCAAATATGTATAGGTCGTCAGTTTCCCGCCCTTTACCAATAATCCTCTACGTCGACAGATCCTGAAAGACACAGAAATCAGGAAAGAATGAGACACAACAATTTAAAGCACGGGTAATTTTGCTGACTGATAACAAATTGAACGAGAAATTGGGTAGGCTCAGTACAAAAGATAACGAAACAGATGGGGTAAGATCAATGGTGCCAGAACCAAGGACATGTGGGGTAGACCCATCAACAATTGTGACATGTGATGGAGACGTGTGTTTATTGAAATTAGAGAAGAGAGTAGGATTGTCTGTCATGTGATGTGATGTGAAGCACCTAATCAATGACCCATTTGGAGGCAGAAGATAATAGGCATGTACTAGAGTTACCTGTCTCAGCAAATGCAGCAGTCGGAGCAGTGGAATTCTCAGTCCCCAAAAGTCGAGCATATTCTTTCGCGGGTATAATAACCGTACTATCCGAGGCAGAGGCAACATGTGCTGATGAGCTCCTCGGATGCATGGCCAAAAGCTTCTTACACGTACGTTTGATGTGACCGAACTCATGACAGTAGTAACACTCAACATCATCAGAATATGGAATAGCAGCCCGTGAGTCAGTTGGTCGGTCACTGTGGCCACCTCTAGAGCCCCCTCTGTGACCCCCACGAAATCCTCCTCGGTAGCCCCCACGGAATCCCCCTCGACTAACCAACGCACTGTTGTGATCCAAAGTTTGAGAAGACTGAAGATTCTCATTCCAAAGAACACGGCCAAATGTTTCCTGAAGAGAAGGAATAGCAGATTCATTCAAGAACTGAGATCTGATAGATTCGAATTCTGGTCGTAAGCCAGTCAAGAAACTGATAACAACCACTTGTTCTCTCTGAGTTTGCATGGCTTTGACATTAGTAATTAATGGAAGAAGAAAGTTAAGCTCCTCATATACATTCTTGAACTCCATGACATAAGTAGTGTGTGAGCGGTCCTGTTGTTCTCCACGATGAAAAGACTTACACACACTATAGATTCGAGAGATGTTACTTTGTCCATAATATAAAAAATCAAGATAATTCATAAGTTCCTTCACGTATTCACAGTGACTGACCAGAGACGAAACAGAAGGCTCAATGGTATTG
This sequence comes from Arctium minus, assembly GCA_954870635.1. NCBI lineage: Eukaryota > Viridiplantae > Streptophyta > Magnoliopsida > Asterales > Asteraceae > Arctium > Arctium minus. The sequence continues at coordinate 36,120,767 of OX941084.1, forward strand.
ATAATTTGCAAGTACAAACGAGCATCACTTTGTAACCATGAGTCGGAATCGGAATAATTACTTTTAGGAGGATCAAATGTGAGATGAGAACCCATTCCCATACTTCGGAGATAGATACGAATGGTCTTGCTCCACTCAAAGAAGTTGGAGCCATTAAGCATGTTGTCAGTAAGTCTAACGTTTTCTGGAAGTATCTCGGGTACCCGTGGACCACTGTTACTACCAGATAGTTTGTCTTCTCCAGTCATATTCCAATGAATCACGAACCATAAAGTTGAAGTTAGACAAAGAATGCACTCACAAGGTTCCAGAAACCGACGAACAAAAACGAAAATGAACAGCGCACTCACAGGGTGCCAAAAGACAAACAGAGATGAAAAAAAAAACGGGAAAGATCTTCGATCAGGACAAAACGTACCAAGCGAACTTCGATCCAGAAAAAAAAACGTACTAAAATCTTCGGGAGTTACTGTTCACGACGGAGTTACTGTTCACACCGGAGTTACTGTTCACGCCGGAGTCTGTAAGGTTGCCTTGTGATGGCACAAAGTGGGACGACTGCTATTAGTGTTTTGGGAGCGGCGACTCTGATAGCATGTAATCAGAGATTATATTATTGATTTTCTTATCTTTACAATGAAAGGGTACACAGATATATATAGACAAGAAACCTAGAGGAAAAAGAAACCCTAAAGAAGAGAAACCTTAAGGACCCACGGGCTAATGGACGTAACTAAATAAATACATAATTTACATTCTAACAAAATCATAAGTTAATGTAGATTATTTTTAAAATTTGGTTTAAAATTCAAAATTTATAATATATATAATAATAATTTTCAAATTCTTTTAATTAACATATTATATTATTTACTATCTTATTTGTATTAATTAATATATCATATTACTATAAATTTGTTTTAATCATATTATTAAATATTGTGATTGATTATTTTTGTAGATATCATTTTTTATAATTTTATATGCTTATAAGCTAATTTTTGCTAAACATAACTTTTTAATCAGCTATAAGCTAACTTATCAGATAGTTTGTCAAACATAGATTAAGAGAAACATTATTGGTTGAAGATAAATATCTTAAAAGTGGACAACTGTTGAAATTTTTGATGCTGATTTGGATAATGAGATTTGATTTCAATTTAAAACTTTAGGACAATGATAAAATGATTGGTTTATTTTTTTAATTTCGTTTTAACTTTTTTAAATTGCAATACGGTTCGAATTTACAAACATTTATGGAATCTCAATTTTTTGTTTGTGTGTTTATTTAATTTAAGTATTAATCATCTCATTTCAGCTTTAGAGAGTCAAAGAACATACAATTGTATATACTTGCTTTTAACTTATTCTTCGTTGTCTAATAGATAACCGATAACCCATACCCAACGACCGAGTGTGAAACACAAATTTTCAAGTAATAACAATAGTAGTTTCGATTTTATATTAAGAGTCAAAGTAATACTAAAAATCAAATGTTTTGATGTTCATCAAACAACCAAAACTGGAACTTCGAACAACATATGCGCTTTAGAAGTTGTAGCTTGTAGGTGTATTACGTCGATCTACAAAATATGCACTTATTTGTGAAAATGATTCAGATAAGAGTGGTTCAAAACTTTCTTTCAAAGATCTAAAAGATTCATATGGTATATATATAAAACTTGAATCCTTTATGTATTATAGTAATTCAATTATCAACACTTGAATACGACACTTGAAAATCTTTAAGTTATCAGTTCTTTTGAAGTCTCTAATACGAACAACATCATTCTGAGAATACGTGGAACCAATTAGATATTTCCAAAAAATCTCTTGAAGAGAGAATGGAAGTTCCAACATATGTGGAGGAGAAACGATCCAATTTTAACCGATGTGACACTCTAACATGCCCCATCTAACGGAGGTTATACGAACATAGATTGTCGTAGAATGTTCAGTCCTTAGAATGATAGATCATGACTTTGATACCATGTGAGAATATGTGGAATCCAGTTAGATAATCTCCAAAATTAAGAACACTTCAGTATAAAATTAGGTTCCAACATATATACGAAAAAAATGGTTCAAATCTATCCAATGCAAGACTTTAATTTTTATAATGATATTTTTTGTTTTATTTCTTAAATATATTTTTTTTAAAGTTGATTTTTTTTGTTGTTATTATATATATGTATACAATTAAAGATGAAGAGAGCAAATCTTAATCGAATTCATGAATAGAGACATTATTTTAATTAACCACGTAAGTGTAGGTTTTAAAGTTAAAATCACGAAAATTAGAGCAACATATATAAAGCTTCTCCACTTTAAGTCAAAAGAAAATAAAGTTGCATTGTTTACTTCATGCCTAAGTTATGCATGTCATAATCTCAAATATAACATATTTTGTTTTAAATTATTTAAATGCCATATAATATGTTTATTTAGAAAGAATTGTTAATCAGTAAAATTTTATGATACTAACTTTTCTCAATAAGTTTTTTTTAATTTTATTAGAGTCATATATCAGCTAAACTTGAAGTAAAGCTCCACAATATATGTTAGAACTTCAATTCGATTCTAAAAAACTTTTTTGGAGAGTGATCTAATAAGATTCTACATATTTTCACATAATATCAGAGTCAAAGTCTACTACTATCGTTTTTTTTTAATTTTTTTTTAAAAATATTCAGTTAATTTCCGACGGATTTCCGACGGATTATCCGTCGGTGAAATTAAAGAAATATATTCAAAATTATAATTTTAAAAACGTTTCCGACGGATTTCCGACGGAAATTTCCGACGGATTTCCGGCGGATAATTTAAATAAATATTTTTAATAATAATTTTAAAAAAGAAAAACAAAATTCCGACGGATTTCCGGCGGACTTACCGACGGATTTCCGGCGGATTTTCCGTCGTAAATTTGTTTTTCTTTTTTAAAAATTTTTCTTTATATTTTTTTAATAAATAAACGGTTAAAAATAAAATAATTAATAAAAAATTTATCCGTCGGAAATCCGTCAGAAACTAATTAATCAGATTAAGAGTTTGTTGATTAATCTGACTTTTTTAAAAAAAATAGGAAATTAATTTCTGACGGATTTCCGACGGAAATCCGTCGGAAATCCGTCGGAAAATCCATTTTCTGGCGGGGCATTTTTTGACAGCGTAATCCGCCAGAAATCCGCCAGTAATTCGATTTTCCGACGGATTTCCGACGGATTTTGCCGTTGGTAATGGTCTTTTTTCTAGTAGTGTCTAAGAACTTGACACTCTTGGGCAGTTTGTATTTTTCTAACCCCCTCACCCATCTAGCCCCGTCTCAACAATCACGAACAATGGCAAAGCCTTTGGGGATTATAGTGGAAAATTTTATCTACCCATGATTAAAATTCAGGCATTGTCAAAGCCCTTGTGGCCATGGTGGTTCACCTGCAATGACTTCAGGCCATTCGTGGTCGCCCCGAGATTAGTAAATGTGCGTAATTTGCCCTGGAAACCCACGATTACCAAAAAAATAAAAAATACTCACGAACAATATGTGCCCATGATACAGGGAGAATTCGTGAGTTAAGAAGGGTTTTCGCAAATAATTGGGAAAAGGAGAAACGAACTCGAAAAGAAAAACGAGCTCGAAAGAGGCTCGGGATTTGGCATCGAAAGAGAGGTAAAAATAAAGCACCGAATATAGAGAGAGTTGCGATAGAGATTGAAGAACGGATCAAAAACCGTACACAGAAGCGAATGCGAGTGCCAAGCGACTTAAACCGCATGACACCCGCATGACAGTGTCTCTTGCGGGTTATTATGTGACTTCCACCCACATGCTAAATCGCGTCGTTCACTGTTTGTTTGCCACCATCACATGACCACCCAATTCCCATTCAAGAAATCATCCACGTGACTCCTAATCTAATTCTATTTCTATTTCCTTTAATTATCTTTATTAATTGTTTACGATTAGTTTAGTTTATTCTTTTATCTATTTAATAAATTAGGATTAGATTTAATTAATTCTGTAGTTATCTTTTTCATAGTTTAGATTATAAATAGGATAGTTAGGTTTCATTGTTAAGAACTTCAATAATTCAATCAAGTTATCAATTAATAAAAGTATAGCTTTTTAGATAGTATTTTCTTGAGTTTTCGAGTTTTACCCGTCGTAATTCTCAACCGAAAAAGGGTTTAGACGCTTGTCGATCCTTCCGCAAACCTACGCTGTGTCAACCCATCTAGTCTCTGTTTGAGGGGGTGCATATTAAAGTCACACATCACCTAAATTTTGACCATTTTTCCTAACTATATGTTGGAACTTGAATTCTTTTCTCAATAACTCTTTTAAGAGGAATCTAATAAGATTTCACGTATTCTTACAAATTTTGTTTTATTAAAAAATGTATTTATTTATCAATTTGTTTGGGTCATAGAAGGATCATACTAAAATAAGAGTTTTTTTGGAAGCAAAAGGTAGGTGATGCCTTATTTAACGACATGCCAATCAATTTATATATTTCAAGCAGACAAAAAAAAAAATCAATTGTTTTATTATTTATAATATTTATATTTGTATTATATAACAGAAATGGGGAAAACACATTTTTTTTCTTCAAGTAGGTTGGTCTAAATAAGAAGGTTAAATGTTGTAAGAATGTAAAAAGAGAAAATTTATATGTAAATCCATTGAAAAAATCTATTTGAACATGTATATATATGTGAACCAACTTTACATATTTTTCATTTGGCTCCATGAATGCATATTCAAATGAATTGTTTCAGTGATTTGTATACGAACCTTCTCTTATTACTTCTTACATTCTCATGATATTTAATCTTCTTATTTGAACCTCTCACTAGTCAAATAAATTAAGTTTTATTTAATTAATATATTATAAAATTTATTCATTATACCTTTAATCTTAGACAAGTTTTTTTTAATAAAAGAACATAGAATTAATTAAATGGATAACATAATAAATTAGGTAAATAATAAAGTGTTATTTCTTTTTTTTTCAAAAAATAAAAAATAAATAAAGCGTTTTCCCTCAATGATTGGAGCCCAAGACATGATATGGCTTACACAGTACAAAATGGAAAGAAAAGTTGTAATCATTGAGTTCAATAAAAACAAAAACTAAATTTTTATTATCAATTTATTTGTCGAATTTTACTTCAAGTGTTGGTATGGTACAATTGGATGTTTTTTTTGAACGACAAGTTAACACAAACACACGTTTCCGGGGTATCCGGGTTCCCACTTAAGGATGCCACCCGACTAATCCCCGTCGACCACGACCCAACCCAATTAAGGGTACCACTATATGACAGACTCATGATCATGGATGTCACATGATGCTCACCACGGAGTTCGAACCTCGGTAGTCAGGGATACCATTCACTGACCCCCCCAAGATGTTACCTTACCACTGGGTTACAACATGAAGGACACAATTGGATGTTGATATGCACAAGTATGAAATTGTTATATACGAATTATTTAGTAATATGGGGTAAAATGGGTAAAACTATTATCATATTAACAAGATTCTTATCAAACATTTTTTATTAATTTTAACAAGAACTGGAAGCTTAAATAAAAAATTTAAATATCATGAGAAGGTAAGAATAGAAAGATTATATGTGAACCACGGAAAAAAATTATTTGAATAAGCATATTAGAGCCCTTATAAATAATGTGTAACATCAGTTCACAAATGCATAATTAAATAGATTTTTTTTCAATAATTCATATATAAACCTTACTTTAACATTTATTTCTTATCTTCTCACGATATTTAGCATTGTTATTTGGACCCCTTAAAAAGTATTTAACTATCTACAAATTATTGAAAATATGTTGAATAAAAATAAAATCATATAACTTTTATTTGAGTAAATTACAAATTTCGTCCCTAAGGTTATTAAAAATTTTGAATTGGGCCCCTCAAATGAAATAACTACATGTATGTAACACCCGTGATTTTGGAAACCCTTAACCCATAATGTCGTAACCGTATGACCATTATAATGGAGGTTTAGTAAGGTTTTACTTCCCTTTTCATAGTGGAGTCATCGATGATCGAATCAGACGCACAAACGGAAGGAAACCGGGGGAAATGGATTCCCGCGGTTTGGTGCATGGCTTGGAAGTCGCAGCACAAACCGCCCAAGTCTCTGGGTCGACATCAGAAGACACGCGCGGCTTACCATGCGGCCTCAAGTTGCAAGTAAGCCCGTGGGAGCGACCTGGAAGCTTAAAATCGACATGTTTAGGGTTTTTCTTCATTTGGTTGCATCTCCTTCATCCTAGGTACGATTTGGGTGATTCTTGAACTTAGGGTTCCGTTTTTGGAAGCTTTCCAAGATGAGATAGAAGAGGATTGACGATCTTGGGTTGATTCAAGGTTTTGTGGTCAAGGTAAGCTCCTCATCACCGCAAACTACAAACTAGGGTTTGATACATTTCATTCTCTCCCTTATATCCTTCAAATTTGGTTTATGTTGGTAGCTTTATGGTAAAGGAAACGTTGTGGAAATGTTGGATCTATCATCTAGAGAGGTCTAATGAAGATCTCTAGTCTTCATCAAAGGAAGCTCAACATTTGGAGATAAATCTAGATTTAGCCTAAATCTAGCTATGTGAGTTCAAGTTGATTTGTGAAAACGGTATAATGCCAAAAATGTCTATTTCAAAGTGTATATATGTTTTACATGAAATTATTAACTGTTGAGTTATTTGGCGAATCTTGATTATTTGAAGTGTTTGATTTTATAAACTTTGTAAAACACTCACGTTTGAGATTTTGAGCATTTTGACAAATAAATCATACACGTTGGCATTTTGAGGATTTATTTCATGAAGTAGAATTTGGGTTTAAATACATTTTATTATGTATTTTAAGTAAGTGTTTGAGTTTATGTTATGGGACGTTTTTGAAAGAATAAATGATATAAACCCACTTGGAAAATGATTTGTTCGAATCTAAACTACGTTGGAGCTATTTATATAAATTGGAGTATGGGTTTACATACATGTGGGTTGTTTACGTTTGGTTTCACTTTATGATTTTCAACGTTGGATCTTTGGATTTGTCGAGCTTATGGCTCAGTTTGGATTTTGTTGGGTTTTGAGGACACTTGTCCGCTTTTAATAGCTCCATATAGAGCATTTGGTTATGATTTGCATTTACTGCATCTTATTGAGAGTTACATGTTTTGAATGCGTTAGTTCATTCGTTTTGAGTCATGTAATGTTTTAGTTAGTGCAATGGATCCATAGGCACGGTATTCTTTTGTCCCATTTTGGACAAGTTCACCACTTTGACACGGAATAGGCATTTGGTCACCATGGTAAGTAAGGTGTGGACTTATACGGTCGGGCAGCATCCCATGGGCAGTAAGGTGTAATTCCCTTGTGCATAAGTTCCCGTTTTGGAACTGGGTTCCCTTGTTTTGGAACTCTCAAGAATAGACCTAGAGGGGTTGACTTGATATTTTCGAACAATAGACTTAGAGGATTAGAGCTCGGTATGTTTTATGGGTATAACCCATATGTTTTGGTTTCCTACATAGTTATGTGACCTACTTTTGTGTTCCGTCAAATAATATGTAATCGGGTCTCGCCCATCACCGAAAGGTGTTGTTTTGGTTATGGAGTTTTATAATCCATGTTTTCGATGATGTTTTGGGTATGGATTGTTATCCATGTTTTTGGGTTTTGCATACTGAACTTTATCCATGCTTTTGGAATATTTTGGATGAGAGAGTTTATCCACGTTTTCAGTACTTGATTATTAAAGTGTCAGTTATGTATTACCCGAGTTTTGGGTTTTGGATTTAAATTCGAAGAAATGTTTGGTTTTGTGATTTTAACCACGAAGAGGGTGAATGTTGAAAAAGAGATTGTTTTCAGATTTAACGTATTTCATTTTGGAAATCACGATTTAATTAACGTTCTTAAAGTTATTGTTTTATATATATATCTAATGAAAACTCTTGAGCTCACTAGGCATTAAGCCTAACCTTTTTATTTGTTGGCATATGCATCAGGTTCCAATTGGGGTTTGGTTCTAGCGGTGCTATGAAGAGATGAGAACTAGATTTAAACGAGGGTGAGTAGTTTGTTGAAGTTTTCCGCAGTTGAAGATAGTATCTGTTATTGGGTTTTAGTAACATCTGTACCTATTATAGATCGTGTATAAGGATTGAAATGTGTTTATTGAAGTTAAACCTTAATTTGTCGTTGTAGATGATTCAGTTTTCAATGTATTTAGAAAATTTTAAATTAGTTGCTATTTCTAGATTTGAGGGTGTTACAAGTTGGTATCAGTGATTAAGTTTGAGAGAATTAGGTGTTGATTTTGAATGCCTAGACTCAAACTAGCGTACTTTTAAGTGACTGAAAGTGAAATTGCACCATTAGGCACTTTAAGATAGGATATTTTGAGGTTGGCAGAGTCGCTAGAAACAGGAAGCTCCTCGAGGGCAGCAAGGATGGTCATGTACGGTATGTTCAATATTGCACCTGACCAATGTTATGGTGAACCTACATGGTACATGTGTATGCTTAAGCTGCCTTGATATGATGACCGTTTAGGTAGTGAAGAAGTTTCTAAGCGAGTACCCGATAGAAGAGTTGATGTTTATAGCATTGTCATTTGGAGTGATGGATAAACATGATAAGTACAGACCATTTTGGGTCGGGGTTATTGGTTGTGCAGAACCTTGAATTTATGGGATTGACTTTATTTGAGGAGAAAATATAAGGTGAAGCGATGAAATATTCAATTATTGCTTTAAGATGTTGAGCATCCGGATGATGATAATGTGATTAGGAAATCGAGGAGTGTGGTTTTGAGATGTTGAGTGTCGGTCAAGTTCATGCACAAAACTTATTTCTAAAATAAATTGCATCAATTATTTCTCATGTTTCCAAATTATCATGTGGATTAGGTTACGAAATTTTGGAAAAATGTGTAGCACGCACAAGATGTTAAACCATGATTTTAATCATGCATAAAACTGTTTTATTGCACATAGTTGCAAACTTTGTTGAGATTTTCTTTATCCTTGTTTTATCGAAGGCTATTTTCGGATATTGTGATATTTACGATTTAACCTTGTTTAGAGTCTCGGGTAAGTAACTGCGATTTATGACTTTGACATTAGATCTCCTCCACATATGTTAAGGTTTTAGAGAAATAAGTTATTCCCATGTTTTGGTGTTCGAGTTTTATTAGAAACTTTATTCCACCGTATTATTTCTCCGTCGAAAGGTTAAAATTTTTACGATTATGAAAGGTGCAACCGTATCGTTTTAAAATGTGTCACCGCATGATATTCAAAAGTTCAAGAAGGTGCAACCGTACCTTGTAATCAACCACAACCCCAAAAAAAACTCTTGAAATCAACCCAAAAACCAAAAAAGTCTCTCGAAATCGATAAAAAAAACTTAAAAATATCTCGAAATCAATCAAAAAAACTATAAAAATCGCTCGGAACGGTGGAATTAGGCCAAAAACACATCAGACGATATTGAACGTTGGTAACACGTCGATAAAAACCGTGATTATTGTAATTATTTTTTTATCTATATTATATAGTGTCACCGTATGAAAAAATTAGGGGGTCCGTCCCCGGTACCTCTACCGTATGTCACACATAGATAATCTTTGTGACGTCGGATTGTCAAAATGTGACCCTCGTTTCGGTTCTAAAAGATAGAACTTGTGGTTCTTGTGGGTTTCGGTCAATATATATATATATATATATACACACATATATAAAGGATGACTGATATTTCGCCGTTGGGGTGAATCAATTAATTGAGAACTCTATGTGACGAGAGGCTTCTTAAACGAAATATTGATCGATTATGAAGCTTCGTTAGTTCACTGAGTTTTGAAGGAAAAAAATTGATAAGAAACCGTAGGTAAGTATTACATATCGAAAGTTTTTATTAGGTTGATTAAAATTTCATATTAATGCATGCAGACGTTGCTGCAAGTCGTAGACTTGCTTGAAATTGTTGGCATATATGTCTCAAAAGAAAGTCATACAAATCGTTTTGGTTGGAAAAGAAAGAAAAAAAAAAAATATATATATATAGGGGCCTAATCAAATGAGAACTAGGTAGTTTGTGTGATAACTGTGAGATCTAATTTCAGTCAATCATTTTATTATATTAAGGGGTGTTTGGGATTGCTTATTTAAAACAACTTATGCTTATTTTGAAAAATGCTTATCAACTTATGCAGTGTCAAACTGGAGTTTTTAAAAAAAGTGTTTGGATTAGCTTATTGTGGTACCAAAACGTAATAAGTTAATAAGTTGTTATTCAAATGTGTTTGGGATTGCTTATACATATAAAATAACCCAAAAAGTCATAAGCACTTTTCAAATAAGTTGATAAGTTAAAACCAAATGACTTATCAAAAACAGTTTTTCAGCGGTTTGGCACCGCTATAAGCTCTTTTCATTTTTCTCCATCCAAACACTCAAAAGTGCTTATCTCCGGTACCAAATCGCAATAAGCTAAAAAAACACCTCAAATAAGCAATCCCAAACACCCCCTAATTGTTTTTAATTATTTAATAGATGAGGGTATATTAGTAATTTGTTTAATTTATTTTAAATAACTATTTTTTTATTTTACAAATTTCAATCAGGATTACGTTTCCTAATTCTTCTCAACTAATTGATTTTCAAACTTACATTGTTTGTATTCATCTCAATCAGTATATCTGATGCCTTGAAATCGTTGAAACAATGCAGAGGCAAAAACCTCTTCTTTAGCACAGATCTAGAGAAACATGTTTAAAGGTTGATATAGTCTTTGTTTCAGACAATACCCTAACCAAGACTCGAGGTCTCAGTGTTGGAAAAGTTGTAGATCTAACGTACTGGGAAAGCGATGCTCGTATGATTGTTGGTATTTCGAAGTCTGAATAAATTGTAGTCGAGAAGTCAATCGTCCCTGTTGAAATAGTCGAGGCGATTGAAAACATGTTTGAGGTTGTTGGTTTTTTCCTTTTCTTTAAATCTTGTTTGTGTTCGTTGTGGTAATATGTGATACCGTAAGAATGTGAACTTATGTGTTTTAAACCCATGTTTGCAGGTCCATGTTCAAGTAAATGTGTGTGTGTACACAATATTAATACTGAACTTATCCTCATTATATCACCTGTACCATGTTGTGTTTCATAGTTGTGATACCATTTGGTGGTTCATTATGCTATCATATTATGAGAAAAGAATATGGTGTACGTAACATGTTGAGTCCCTAATTTGTGGTACAATGTGGACAACACACCGTGTGATTAACTGTGGTATCATATTATGTGTAAATATGTGTTGTCCCCATTTTAAGGTACTGTTTGGTTGGTCAAAAACCATGTCGTTCATTGTGATTTTATATTATGTGAATCAATGTTGAGTCCCTAATTTACCCCATTTGTTTCAAATTCAATAACACAACATTGTCTTGGGAAGACTGTTGATGAGTTAAGGGCAAAAAATGGGATAAATGGAGCAGTAAATGACCAAACAAATGGAACCTTAGTATCCACATCATGCTCTAATCATCCTCAATAATGTGATGCCAAAAACCATCAAGTAAACATCACAAGCTTTGCAATTTCTGCCATACGATGTAACCACCAATACAAACAATTCATATATAATTTCCATCAAGCAACATCATTTGCCTCTCGAAGGAGAGAAAGATGTCACAACCCCAGTTTCCTGTAGCCATTCTATGCAGCCCTCAAAATCTCAACACTAGCAACCTTTACTGATCATTAAAGCAAAGGAAACTACAAGACTATTGGTTTCTCCAACTGAATCAAATAAAATACAAATATCACTGGGATAAAAAAGTAATTTTAAAATTGATTCGATGTGGTTCAATGTGGTCAGCCAAATCTTGTAGGCATTCTAAATGACCCATATTGGTCATGACGGTTGATTTGGTGGGTAGCACAAGCCGTTTTCCCCACAAATTGCCACAGATACCATATTTAAACAAATATAATCAAGCAAAGTGAAAGTCCCATTTTTAGGCAACACAATCAACCTAAGACTACTTTGGCACAACTATGTGGTTCAATATGGTCAGCTAAACCATATCAAGCAAAGTGAAAATCCCCTTTTTTTGGCAACACATTCAGTCCAATGTTTAGTTGACCACATTGTACCAAAGAGTTGCTGCTAGTATTCTACCTCAATGACTCAATACAGTATGTATTTCTTTCAAGAATAAGTCTCATACAATGAACGAACACATTTAAAACCCTAAGAACTCTTATATCCAACGAATTCCTACATTTTGCCCCTAAAGTGTAAATCAAGTAAAGTGAAAATTTCTTTTTGGGCAACACAATCAACCCAATGTTTAGTTGACCACATTGTTGCAACGGGTATTCCACCTCAAAGACTTAATACAATATGTATTAAGTTTCAAAAAGAAGAAGTCTCATACTAATGTGATTTGGTCATGTGGTTCATTGTGTAATCAGGAAGAAAAAACATAGATTACCTCCTCCTCCTTCATCGTTTTCCTCCATTACTCTGGTTCAGGAATTGTATGTAGTGATAGCTAGGGTTTTTCTATTTAGAAGCTTGCACTGATGGGAGGTTTATATGTGATTAGTGATCGTTGTATAATCTTTCCGATAATCTTTTTGATTTTGGTGCACTCATCTGATTATCGTTATTGATACCATTACGTAATTATCGGAGTGCGCCTAAAATAGATCAGGATGAATCATAATGTACAATGACAACTCTACCCTTATTCAATAGAATCCCTTAATTGAAGGACCTTTTTTTTGGGATTTTATTAGTATTTTTTCTCTTTTTAGGCCATTGATCATTGAAGAGAGGATGAGAATGGATCTCACAGTTATCACAAATTAACCAGTTCTCCCTTGAATGACCCCCTATATATATATATATAGAGAGAGAGAGAGAGAGGCCCTTTATGGAAGAACTGATTATTTTTTTATAACCGTGAGATCTAATCTCAACCACAAATCAAAGAATAATTTAAGAAAATGTATAAATTTGGTAATTTTGGTTTAAAATTATAATTAAAGGACATTTTAGGTATTTTTAAAAATTTCCTCTCCCCTCTCTCCGGTGAAACTAATTCCGGCGAAATACACTGTGATACCCTTTTTGATACAAAATAGACAATGATATCCACTGTGATACAAATGTGGTACAAAATACATTGTGATACAAAATACACTGTGATACCCATTGTGATACAAAATGCAATGTCATACAAACGATAGATACAAGACCCAGTACGATGCCCACTGTGATACATTGTAATACCCTCATAAAACAATGAAAATAAATATTTAGATATACATTGTGATACACTCTATATACACATTGTGACACATAACGATATCTAAACAAGAAAATTTCTTTAAAACCTCAAATCTGAACCAGAAAAGTCCAAAAATTTTGGATTTAGGAAACCAAAAAACAGAGAGAGGTAGGGTTTGAAACCAGATCTGTACCATATTCTTCGTCCCCATCCATGTCGTATTCTTCATCCCTATCCATGTCGGCTACCTCCACATCTCTAACCAAGAAGAGGGTTGGTGTATGAGAGAAAAGGGTGAGAGTATGAGAGAAAGTTAGAGAAACGGGTTATGTTCCGGTAGCATCGAATCATCGGTAATTTGTAGAGGTCGTTGGTGCAGATGATGCAGAGAAGAACGATGAGCGAACTGAAGATCAAGTAGATATGTGTGCTTGTTCGAAGGCCCTTTTAATTGTGGGGAAGTGATGCTTTTGTTATCACCCTTAAGACCTGCAAAAACTCGTAAAAGCTCGTAAGAGTTGGTGTATGAGAAAAAAGGGTGAGAATATGAGAGAAAGTTAGAGTATGAGAGAAGTCAGAGAAAGGTGGGGAGAGAAATGTGAGATATTAATTATTTTATGAGCTGTCAAATTTTTTGTTACTAAAATACCCTTTATGATTATTTAAAACATAATATTAAATATCTTAAATGAGTGACTTATATTGGATCTCACGGTTACCACAAATTATCGAGTTCTCATTTGATTAGGCCTTTATATATATATATATATATATATATATATATATATATATATATATATATATATATATATATATATATATATATATATATAATTATCTATGTTGAAGCAGTAGCCATACAAGGATGCATGGAGATGATGTGATTCATATATAGAGATATATGCATATATTGTTTGTGGATATGTATATATTTATATATGTATATATATATAGGGATGTTCATCTTAAACCATGGTCGTAAGTAAAGATCTCGATTATGGACCACCAAAATAAATGGTTTCAAAGAGACCACTCGATCATTTCTAGAGGTATATTTTATTATTAAGATTAAAGTATATGACATTGGATTTATAGGGGAAACACTAGTCACTTCAAATAACGGTTTGGGCAACGACTTGTACTGTGAGTTACACGTGACTTTTAAAAATGGGTTGCATGCATTGCATTATTTAAAGTTTTATGCAAGCTTGCTAATTTTATTTGTGATTTTATCATATGTGGCATATGGTTAAATGTGATGTTTTGAACATACATTAACATGCATATTTTGATATTTCGGTGTCAATGTGGGTGTACTATCGTACTTGATGTGTGAGTCTGTAGTCAAGATGCAACTGTAGGGAAACATGTAGTGAGATTTTTCCTAGTTGTCGAATTTCGACCAAAACAACGGTCATGTTGTGTGAGTTTGTCTGTGTGACGTAGACACCCACTATAATGTCGCCGTTTTGAGAAATGTGTTATTTTTATCAAATGCATGCATAATTGTTGAAGCTTTGTGAAAATACAAGTTGTTGTTCATGCATGAAAATCGTGGATTCACTAGGCCTTAGGCTCATCCAAACTCTTTTAAAATTGTTGCAACCCAAGCGACTACTAGCTAGATTGGAAAGAAAAGTGGGATAGAGCATAGATCGGTTGAGTGTGACATAGGAAGAAGGATATGTGCAGTTCAAGGCACTGATACATAGATCAAGACTATATATGTCAAAACTATGTTTTGCTTCTGCTGCAATGTAAGTGTTTGATCTTGGGGGTACTATTTTTGAAATATTGAAGCATTTAAAATTTTGGGATGTTACAAGTGGTATCAGAGCAATAGTTTAAGTAAACTAGGTTATTTAAGCCTAGACTTAGACTAAGTTAATTAAACTGAGCAAAACAACAAAAAAAATCATTTTTGTACATTGAGCAAAGGCTTGTTTATTTATTTTAGGACAAAGAGAGTAGAAACGTAAAAGAGCGGTCACCAAGACAAGTCACAATATACCTTCTCAAATGGACCATGGTACATCAAAGCAAAAGGCGGGCGATATAAGGTAGCAAGATTATCTCGAGAAGCATCAGTTGTCGATGTAGCACCTTGATCTGTTTCCCATACTCCAGGACATTTTAGTTCCTCGTCAAAGTTGCGGAAGAGAACCACCGTACGAGCTTCATGTGGAGTATACCCCAATCTTGTTGCTCTTAAGACAGTAGATCAAAGAAATAACTTTGTAATAAAAAACTTTTAATGAAAAAAAACACATAATTAACTATAATTAACTGGATCAGTAAGCCAATAAATGGCTTGAACAAACTTAGCCTCATAGATTGTTAGCAACAAACCTTGAAACATTAGGACAACGATGATAGAATACATGATAGACCCCTGCATAATAAGCTAAAAAGAAGCAACACTTGCTCCAGTAACTCAAATCTATCTTTACTATTTCTCCCCACATTAATTTAGTATTCCTGCCTCTCCTAACACCCTACTCCAACTACAAGTCTCATCTTGTCACCAAATGGTGTTACCTTAGCTTCTTCTGAACCGGTTTCACCGTAATTCTTTCTCGAATGTCTACATATACAATCTTATCCAATCATGTGTGGGCACCCGTCCACCTCCCGCATTCAGCTACACATGTTTCAGACAGAACTAGCAAATTATAAGTTCCAGAAAGATAGAAGTAAATAAACAAGAATTAGGTTTGGCATGGTAGTCGTTAGAAAAAGGTAGGGTAAAAATACACAAAGAAGACCAAATATTAAACCTTGTACAAGCCTCAAATTATCAAATATACTCCCAAAATCACCACAGTAAAAAAACCTCAATAGACCAATTGTAATCGTATAAAAGATATATTTGGACTTCCCACACAATGTATTAAAACCACGACTTCCTAATTTTACCGCTTATTAAAGTTCCATGAAACTATCAAGTCCACCTCTGCCAAAATCTTCTAAAACACAAATGGAATTCTCTATTCAGTATTCCAACAACTCATCATATGAAAAATAACAATCAACTGATCGAGTAGTTTTCTCGCATAAATCAATAGCATCAATCATATTAATCAAATCAAAATAACCAAAAAGAAATGTTGTAAACATAAATCACCAGATTCGAGAATCGCGATACACAGAATCAATAAAAATCCAACTAGAAATCAATATGCAGATAGAGAAACAATTAAACTTGAAGGAAAAAAAACTCATAAAACGAAATCAAGGCTTACGAGTCTACAAGATGAGATTGAAGGAGAAACATGAGCGTTTAGGTGTCTGCGAGTAATGGCTCGAAGCAATTTGTTGGTAGTAGCCATCTCCTCTGCGATTCTTGAGTTGTAGACACAAACACAAAACTCGTCAATCTTTCATGCAAAGTTTAAATCAATATCCTATTGATTTCACAAAGCTTCTTTGTATTCCGTTTAATTTCACGAAGGTATGTTGGATTCAAGACTGCAAATGTATCAATCGTTTGATTTTTTTTTCAAACAAAACCCTAGCTCCATCGCTTTGTGGAATCTGAACTTTTGTTTCTCTATTAACGTACTTACCTTTAGGAAGGTTTAGGGTTTTGTGAGAATGGAGGCGGTAAAGGCAATGAAGGGCGGGAGAAAGAAAAAAATTGAGGGGGAAATGGGAGGCGGGAAATAAATCTAATTTTTTCGTAAATTTTATTTTATTAAAAAAAATAATAATAATAACTTTTAAAGAAAAAATATTTATGAAAATAATAAGGCTTAGGGCTGTTTGGTAGTTCCTGAATGGTTTAGTGCATAATAGTAAAGAGGTTATAATGCTTAAGAGGCTCTGTATGATGTAGTGCAAAATGAAATATGGTTGTTTGGTAACTGCTCTGAATGGACAGTCTGAATGAAAACAAATTACCATTTTAACCCTCTAACCAATCGATAAACCACCTATTATTATTTACATCAAATCCCATATTCCTTTTGGGCTTATTAATCTCTGTTTTTTCTCCACCACAACCTAAATACAAAGCCAAATTATTGCCTAAATCTGTTACCACCCACCATTTTTTCCAAAAAGAGGAAAAAGTCACAAGCTTTCATTTTTTACACTCATAAAGAAAAAGATGAATCTTGATGGTAAAATAAAGGTCTCAAAGTTCAAAAGGATTTGTGTTTTTTGTGGTAACAGTCAAGGTGCTGCAATTGATGGTTGGCAAAGAATTGGTAATTTTTCTCCTTACACCAGATTTCATACAAAAAGAGAGTATTTACAAAATCGGTAAACACCAAAGAGAGTATTTACACCAAAAAATCATTCACCAGATTTCATACAAAATCGGTAAACACAGTGTTACACCAAAAACCATACAAAATGAGAAACCACTATCATGGATCCATATAAGAGAAGTAAAACAGGAGATATCTTTCGAAGAAGAAGAGAGGATGTCGATGGGGGTGGATTTCGATGGGTGGTCGGTGCTGGAGAGAGGGTCGCCGACGTAGTGGTCTGCGACGGAGAGAGCGCCACCGACGGGGTGGTCGGCGCTGGAGAGAGGGTCGCCGACTTGATGGTCTACGATGAAGAGAGCGCCGCCGACGAGGTGGTCAGCGCTAGAGAGAGGGTCGCCGACGGGGTGGATTGGCTTGTTGTTCACTGTGGGAGGAAACGTGGTAGTAGGAGGATGCGGCTACTGTTAATGAAGGAGAGGGCAATTAGGGAAAAAATGAGGGTCTGAACCATTTTCCATAACCTTATACACTCAATTGTTAAGAGGTCATTGTAATGGTTAAGAGGTGTATTTTTTTTTTTTTTTTTGCCAAACAACCCTAACCTCTGACCAATTCAGAGGTGAGCTCTTAATGTCACCATTAAGAGCTAAACAAACAACCCCTTAATGTAAGTATATAGGTGGTGAAATAAAAATTTAGAAATGACTAATCTTAAACTAAATATCAATATTTAATTTAATATCTACTTTAAATTCAAACATGATTTTTTTCATCAAATAATATGATTTAAGATCTTTTTTAAATATATGTTGGTGTTTATATTGCGAAAATAATACAGGTGCATTTTTCCTTTTGTTCACATAGTAAAACGAAAAATATACGTGCAAATATAAATATAAATATGTATGTGGTGGATTATCATTGAGTCATATGACAAAATACTTTAAACTTAATATGTAATTAACTAATTCCTATTAAACTTAAGACTCGCCGAGCTCGAGTCAATCTCGATCATACATTAAATATGTATGAATATATGTAGTATGTATTGGATACTTTGTTGAACTTTGATTGGGCTTTATTGAACCTTTATGGGCTTTAGTGGATCTTTAAGGGTGCGTTTGGTACGCAAACAAGACAGAACAGGACAGGACAGGACAGAGATGGACAGGTGTCCAGCGTTTGGTAAGACAGGATATGATTGGACATGATAGGACAAAAGCGGTTAAAATGACCAATTTACCCCTGATGAACAAATTGCCTTAAACAATGTTTACAGTAGCACATAATCAATTTTATGAACAATGTTATCACCTTCAACAATGTTTCCAATTCTCATGATATTTACAGTAGCACTTAATCAATTTTATGAACATCAGAATACATATTACATCTAACCATGAATTTCCCAACACAAAGAATACATATTACTTCTAACCATGAGCAGATTACATCTAACCAATCCGTCAGAACCCTTCAATCGAGCAAATCAGAAACAAAAAAAACCCATGGGTGAATCATAGTAGGTCAGAAGCAACAAAAAAGAAAATGAATCGGTACAGATTTGGGGTAGCAATCGATGGAATAAAACCCACCTTCTTCCACAAAATTTGCAGGTCCATAAACAAAAAAAGAAAAGAAATTTTAGGTAGCAATCAGTGGAGAAGTCGAGTCATAAACCAAAAAAAATGTAGGACCAATCGATGGGGTAGCAATCGGTGGAATAAAGTCGGGAGAAAAGTCGAGAGTCAGTCGATGGAGAAGACGGGAGAAGACGGGAGAAGACGAGAGTCATACCTATGGGGAAGTCGTCCAGTGAAAAACGGCGCCGACGACCTGAGGAACGTCTTCTATCTGAAGCAATGGTGATGGTTTGCATCTGGAGGCGTGTGTGGGTTGTATCTGGAGACGTGAGTTTAAGGGGGTAAGGATAATTTTGTAAAAGGTAAGCTTGTTCCATCTTGTTCTAGGGGGTAAAGGAGAACACGTTTGTCCCATGGTTGCTCTAGTTAGTTCTACTTTGTTCCACATATGGTCATACCAAACATGGGATAGGTGTGTTCTGTTTTGTCCTGTCCCATCCTGTCCACCGTACCAAACACACCCTAAGGGACTTGGTTAGGTTGGATGGGTTTTAACGACTCTTAATGAATTCTATTGATCCTTAACGGTTCGTATTGAACTCAATGACTGTAATCAACCTGATTGGGTATTCTTGAGCTTCAATGACTCTTATTTGGGTCTTTATGGGCTTTCGTGGCACTAACAGGTCGTGTTAGACTCGGTTGTTGTTGTTAAACTCTATATGGCCTTCATGAGCCTCAGTAGTTGTTAATAAACTATAATGGACCTTGACTAACTTAGATAGCTCTTAATGCACTGTAATGGCCTTGGTGGGTCATATTTTACTCAGTGACGCTTAATGAACTTCAATGTGTACGTGTATGTGTGATTATTGGTGACTTATTAAGGCCCAATATATCTGATTGAAATCCAACATAACCGATTTAAGTCCAGTTGAATCGATTTAAGCCCAATATAACCTAGTAAAACTCAATTGAACCAATTTAAGCCCAATATAACCATCAAATCCCAATAAAGCCCATCAAAGCACATTATGAGCATTGTTGACATATTAAGACCCAATATAACTTATTAAAACCTAATTGAACCGATTTAATCCCAACAGAACATATTTAAGCCCAATTGAATCGGCTTAAGATCAATATAACCCATTAAATCCCAACTAAAGCCATCAAAGCCCATTATGAGAACCACTTGGGTTGTGGCACACTGGTAAAGCCTTTGGGGGATGTAGTGGAAAATCTCATCTACCCAGGGTTCAAATCCAGGCACTACCAAAGCCCTTGTGGCCATGGAGGTTCACCTGCGATGAGTCCAGGTCATTCGTGGTCGCCCGGGGATTAGTCGGTGCGTGTAAGCTGGCCCGGAAACCCATGGTTACAAAAAAAGCCCATTATGAGTGTTATTGACTTATTAAGGCCCAATATAACCTTGTAAAACCCAATTAAATTGGTTTAAGCCCAATAAAACCGATTTAAGTCCAATTGAATTGATTTAAGCCCAATATAACCTAGTAAAACCGAATTGAACCGATCTAAACCTAATAGAACCATCAAAACCCAATAGAACCATCAAATCCCAAAAAAGCCCATCAAGGCCCATTATGAGCATTGTTGACTTATTAAGGCCCAATGTAACCTATTAAAACCCAACTGAACCGATTAAGCCTAATTAAGCCGATTTAAGCCCAACATAACCGATGTAAGATCAATGTAATCCATCAAAACCCAATTGAACCCATCAAAGCCTGTTATGATCATTAATGACTTATTATGTGCTTCTTTACACATATCGACTTCATAGATGCATATGTCGTGTAAATTAGACAACTAAGAACCATTATACCCTGATATAAGCCACTCAACCACCATTATTGCCCAATATGACATTTTATGACTTATTAAGGCCCAATAACACCAATAGGGACTTATTATGTGTTTGTGTGCACATATCCACTCATAGATGTATGTGTTGTCTATTAGGGTCGAAAAGACAACTAAGAACCATTATATCACAATACGAACCACTAAATCATCATTATATCCCAATATGACATTTTATAACATATTAAAGCCCGATTTAACACCATATGTGACTTATTACGTGTTTGTGTACATATATGTACCACATGTATGTGTGTGGTGTGCAGTCGGTTCGATAAGAAAACTAAACCACCATAGCCCAACACGAACCACTAACACACAATAAAACCCACTAAAGCTCAATTGAAAATGAATAAGAATAGACGAAGATGGGTTTTGAAAAAAAAAACATACACAAAAACGCAATTTTTTTTACAAATCCGCCACAAAGTTCATTAAAGTAATTAAAAAAATTTATTTAAAAATATTTCCGAATTAAATTAATTTCCGTCGGAAATCCGTCGGGAATAAATTGGAA
Source organism: Arctium minus (assembly GCA_954870635.1). Taxonomy (NCBI): domain Eukaryota; kingdom Viridiplantae; phylum Streptophyta; class Magnoliopsida; order Asterales; family Asteraceae; genus Arctium; species Arctium minus. The sequence goes on from OX941084.1 coordinate 36,142,301, forward strand.
TTTTAATTAAATATTAAAATAACTATTATTCTAAAAAAAGGATTTTAAAAATTCAAATTACTTTCTGTCGGAAATTAATTCAATTTTTTTAAATTGTTAAAATAATCATGATTTTTAGAAAAGGTTCTAAAATAAGAAAAAAGGTTTAGAAAATTCAAATTAATTTCCGACGGATTTCCTACGGAATTTAATTTAATTTAAAATTAAATTAAATTCCGTAGGAAATTCGTCGGAAATTAATTCGATTTTTCTATAATTTTAAAATAATCATGATTTTTAGGAAAGATTTTAAAATAAGAAAAAAATTTAAAAAATCAATTTCTGACGGATTTCCGACAGAAATTAATTCGATTTTTTTGAATTTTTTTCTTAACCATTATATTGAGAAAAGGTTTTAAAATAAAAAAATCAAATTAATTTCCAACGGTCTAATAAAGTTTGGGTTTTCATTGAAGCACATGGTCTAATAAATTAAAAGAAAAAAATAAAAAAAAAAGCTAAATGAAAGTTATACTGATTTCTATCTTATAGCCCAAGAGCTAACCGTTTTAGAACTCTTAGCCCAAGGCGCGGAACTAGACTTCCCGTTCCGGTTTGCTACTCACGGAACCAGAATTCCAATTCCCGTTCCCGGCCCAACTCACGCCGTCGCTCTAAGTTTTAAGTTTTCCTATCCACCGTGCCTCCGATTTGAATATCACCGTTTCTCCGGTTTGATGATGGTAAGACTGAATAAAGGATAACCCAGGAGATGATTCTAATACTTAATTTCAATCGTTCCTTGTTTTAAGGATAACTGAGCCATCTATTATATTTAACAAATGTCATTCTTTGTGATCATTTTGTCTTATTTTCAGCTTTGTGAAATTGATCTGACTGGAATATTATTGCCTGCCAGTTCACTTTCTCCATTTAAGGATGAATTGAAAAATAGGGAAAAACAAAGGAAGCGATTTTTTGTTAATATTCCTAACTTCATTCCATTTATCTATTGTTAATATACACATGCTCTCTGCAATTTTGTTTGTACATGAATATGGGGAATGAACAACTTCTTGTGTAGATTTGTTTCTTTGAAGGAACAATACTTCAAAATTCAGTAGCTTTATAAGATCTTGCTTTAAAACAATCTGCTTAAATTTGTGTGCATATTTTGTATTAATTGTTTAATTAGAAATCTTTTTAAAACTTCCGTATACCAAGAAATATTCCCCATGCTTTCTCTATATCCTTTTTTGATGCCATGCCAAGCTTTAAAAAATTGGAAATTGTTTCCTTCTTAAAAATTCTAAAGGTGCAAGTAGTAGAAGATTGTGTTTGCTCAAGAATTTATTAGATGTTATCATGTTAATCATGGTGGCACGCTTGTTGTTCTCCATATATTGCTAGGGGAAGGCTATTTGCACCCTCTCTTTTTTTGTTTTTTGTCTTTTTGTTTTCTATTTTATTTATTTGTATTATTTGGTTTAAAAAGGTTTTATTTCTTTTACTTTTTGGTTTTATTTAAAAATAAATAAATATTTCTAAATATAGATATTACTAATTTTTATAATTATATAATTATAAAAATAAACATAAATATTGCGATTTAACATATAAATAGAACATAAAATAATTTATATTACATTCGATTATTCTACAATAACATTATCCGTAGTACAATTAACACGTAAAAGCTGCATGTACTTCTGTATTCGCTCTGAATACGGGGTAGGCCATCCAACAGCACACGGATAACTGTAATAGAAAAAAATGTCCTACAATTTGCGAAAACGAGTATCCTTCTGCCATATCTAATTTCACATAATAGTTACCATTAACGTACCCAATTCACCATTTTTAAGTGTTTTAAACTGATAAATTGAAATATCACGACATGCATAGTGATATGAATAGTGACATGCATAGTGACGTGAATAGTGATATGAATAGTAAATGTTCTCGATATATATTGGGAGAAGTATACGACAATTAAATATTATGCTTTCTTTTTACCCTATAATATGCATTATTGAGTTTCATAATTAATACCTTGCCTTTATAATAATCCGGAAATTTTTACAATTGTTAAGCATATATATCAATTATATCACTTTTTAACATATTGTATAACCTAAATAATTAAGCATCCCAATTATATCATTACATATCAATTATATCATTTTTATCACTTTTTATCAATTATATCATTACATATGGCAACCCAATGCATTATAACTTAATTGTAACATTTTAAAATAATACAACCAAAAGATTAAGCAGATTGCATATATAAGAAAACAAGATTCAGGAAAGTGGGATCCAAAGGGACTTCGTACACTTTTGTAGGGTTTTCTATCTATAATAATTATTAATTATTTTTATATATATATAATGTATATGCCAATCACATGCATACAAATATATATTGTACCAAATTAAAGAAGAGGACATACCTGCAAATTGATGAAATAACTTAAGATCAACAAAGGGTATTTAGTGGATGGAAGAGGAGGGATGATGAGTTTGCAAAAGGTAAAAGAGAGAGGAGGGGAAACAAAGAGTATTTATTGGATAGGAGAAGGGAATAAAGCCAAAAAACAAAGGGTACAAAAGGTATTTATAAAGAGTATTTATTCGTAATACTGCTTCAAGTTGTGAGAAATTAAACATGTAAGTTTAATCCGTTATCGAGTCAACTAATGTCACCCATATATTAAAGGGTATTTATAAAAGATATATATGAATATTGTACAAAAACACCATCTACTAGAAAATATGAATACCACCAAAGATAATTTACTCAATCAAATGAAAATTATTTTAAGATCAACCATGGAAGGGACATTTGACTAACATAAAGAAAAATACATTTTACAAAGTTATAATAAAATCAAAAGTTACAAATTTATAAAATAAAATAAAATAAAATCAAAAGTTACAAATTTTATAAATTTATAAACAAATTTATAAAATTTATAAAATCAAAACATATATTTATATATATAAAGATAATGTGTGTATATATATAAACAAAAAAAATATATAAATATATATATATATATATATATCAAGTGAAGTAACATATGAATCCTTAAAAATAATTGACATAATTTTTTTTTATATTTAACACCGATTCAAAAGGTGCAAATAGCATTGCCCATTTTACTAATGTGTAATCCTTGATTCCAAGGCTCACTAGCAAACTTGTCAGACTATAAATCGTTGTCCACAAGAGAACTATAATTAATATGAGGAAACTTTTGAATTTTGAAAAGTGAGTTCTAAAAGGAATCAATATAAATATTACTTGTTATTTCTTGCTCTTGTGATTTTTACAATAACTTTTTTATATCATGCTTCTTTGATATTTCGTTTAGGGGTGTACGTGGGTTGGGTTGGGTGGTTTGAGACATTTTTACAACTCAACCCATATATGACAGTTTGGAAAAGTCTCAACCCAACCCTTGCGGGTTGTGACGGGTTGGGCGGGTTAGTAGTATACATAAAATTGTTGAATGAAATACGATAAATACTACTAAAAATATACAAACGTGTAGCGAACTAGGATGTTATTTGGTTAGCACTTAGCAGCGCTAGGGCTGTAAATGAACCAAACATTTAGTGAAAAAGAAATTCATTTATATTCGTTTATTTAATAATTGATCGAACATGAACATTTTTTTGGTTCGTTTAGTTAAATGAACGAACATGAACAATGAGCTCGTTCGTTCATTTATGTTTGTTTCTTTATGTTTGCTTATATATATATATATATATATATATATAGGGGAGCGATCAATTGGAAACCAGTATTACATTGGAAACTTTGGAAACAAAAATCAACCAATCAGTGAATTTCTTTTTTTTATTTTTATTTTTAATTGAAAAGGTTATTTTTGTCTTTTACATTATTTCATAATATATATGATAACTGTTATTATTATTATATTAATAATTATTTAATTTTAATTTAGCTTATATATGGTAATAATAATTATTGATTAATTTAAAAATGAGATATTTAATTTAGATAAATTATTTAATTTTAATTTAGCTTATATATGGTAATAATGAAACAATAATGCTAACACAATGAACCTGATGAATCTATTTTCATTATGAAACAATAATGCTAACACGATGAACCTGATGAATCTATTTTCATATACGGATATGCAACTGAACAGATAATGAAACAAAAATGGGAAGTTAACAAAAATGGCACAAATTCATCATGTTTCATTATGAAACAATAATGCTAACACGATGAACCTGACGAATCTATTTTCATTATGAAACAATAATGCTAACACGATGAACCTGATGAAATCTATCATCCAATAAAATCTGTAATCCACAAATTCATTCTGTTTCATCACAATATTAGATTGCATGGGAAATTTTATAATAAAATGAAATTAAAAAAAATATTTTCTTACATTTTAAAAGAAAAATAATTTTTTTGATGAAAAGACAAATGCTCCTCGTTTTCATAGTAAAAAAAATAACAAAATTTATATTGCGTGGGAAATTTTATTTTTGGTTTCAAGTAATCTAAATAAAATAAACATTTCTTACCATATTTGAGACACAAAATCAAAAGACATATTTACCCTTTTCATCTATTATTTTTATTTATTATTAATAAATTAATTAATTTACTACCATATATAATTCAAATGAATCTTAACCATTGATTATAAAGATCAATGGCTGAAATTTGGTTTCCAAAGTTTCCAATGAAACTTGGTTTCCAATTGATACCACCCCTATATATATATATATATATATATATATATATATATATAGGGTCAAGTTCTTCTGTTAACCTTGATTTTGTTATTAACCTTGTGAACTAATCTCAACCATTGATTTTAAGATTGAATGGTTGAGATTAAAAGTAATTTATTAAATATTAAATGAGGGTTTAATTGATAACCATTGTTGTGAACATATGTGGTGAAGGGTAAACTTGGAAATTATATCCCCAATTTTTTATGTCATTATTATTGGCTCATTAATTTACTCTCCACATAAAAAACGAAACGGAAGATTCCTGGTGGAAATCGAATTTGTTCAAAATTGCACTCACACACACGTTTCCAATTTGTGCATTGTGTTCACTCGTGTTCATATGTAGAACCAAAAATTGCACTGTGTGTTCAAAATTGCACTCACACACACATGCCCATATGATTTCCCAGAACCAAAAATATGTTTTTTGACTTTCTAATATTCACTAGTGTTCATCTGTTCACTGACTTCCATATATTCACTAATCTGTAATTCACTAATGTTCATCTATCATCATCAGGATTTATATGTTCACTGATTTCCATATGGTCACTGACTTTCATACTTTTATCACTGTGTTTATTTCAAACTACGTTCATCACTGTGTTTCAAACTACGTTCATCACTGTGTTCACAAAATTGGAGGACGTTATTGCGTTCATTGGATCATGTTGTTGGAGGACTTTGATAGTATTCATATGATTTCAAAAGTATGTTGAAAATGGAAAAAATTATGAAATCGTAACATACGCTATAATTATGGATGCTTTATTTTTGTAACCCCCAAGAAATAAATGAATGATTAGTTAATTATGAAATGACATTTCTACCCTTTTGCATTAAAAATATACACAAATTAAACAACAACCAACCTTGCATTCCTATTGGTTAAGCAAGGTTCATAAAGTTAAATTTGACAGATGCCGAGTCCACCAAATAATAAGTAACCAACTAGACCTTTTTTTTTGGTAACCGTGGGTTTCCGGGCCAGCTTTCGCGCACCGACTAATCCCCGGGCGACCACGAATGGCCTGGATTCATCGTAGGTGAACCTCCATGGCCACAAGGGCTTTGGCAGCGCCTGGATTTGAACCCTGGGTAGATGAGATTTTCCACTACATCCCCCAAAGGTTTTACCAGTGCGCCACAACCCAAGTGGTTACCAACTAGACCTTTGTCAACAATTAAAATTGTAACAGTGGTAAGTCGGGTCGAATCCACTGGGACTTAGTTCAACTTATTATGACCGGACACTCCACACACAAGAATGGAAATTTAAAGTAAATACGAGGGGGGGGGGAGTTGGATTGATTTTAAAACTAACATGCGAATCAAAGAAATTATAGAACAGTAATCGAAATTAAAAACCCAACATTAGCTCGCTCTCGATAATGATGCTAACACCTATCATTGATCTTGCAAATGTAAAAAGGTTAGGACAAGCTTAAGCCGACTATGGTTATCAACGAGCTCTGACAACCTTTGTTTTCACCAAATTGGAAATTAGCTAAAATGAGCTCTCTAGCTAAATCTTAACTACAAATGGAACAATGAACAAGCTCTGAACATTCCAGGTGCATAACGAATTAGAATGAGCTCAAAGAATTTTTACTTTGATCGTGAGATTTCAAGAACTCAATTTAAAAACCATATAGAAATCAAAAGAGTTCCATTGTTACTAAATCAAAATCAATAGACAATTACGTATCTAGGATTTTGACTAACAATAATTCATAAGAATATCAAATAGTTGGCCAAACTAGTTAATATTAAAATGAAATTGACATTTAACCTAGAAATCAAACAAATAAACTTGTCCCAAACAATTACAATGAAATCTCAAAGTGAAAAGACATCAAATTCCAAAGCTAACCAATCTTGGAAGGAAGAAACTAGCCACACATGACTAAACTAGGGTTACTAATTCAAGAAATACAAGAATATACCGAAATTGACGAGAAATTGATGATGAAATGCCTCTATTTCCACTTGCTTGCTGCTGCGTTTTCTGATTTTTCCTCCTCTCCTCCTCAATCGACAGTTACCCAGCGACATTTATACCTCCCAAATGAAAAACCACTCCAAAATCTGAAAAACCCACGTTTTCGGGTCGCTCGTTGCTTCAGTTGCGGCCTTAGCCGCTTGCAAACCCGCCTGCTATGGATTTGGGGTTCAAAACAGTGCAGGGAGCGGCTTTGGAAGAGTGAGAAGTCGCGTGGATCTCTGATTTGCTCGACAACAGTACATGAGGCGGGTTTGGGCGCGGTTTTAGCCGCTTTGGAGGTCGCTCGCTCTTCTTCCTCGATCTCCCCTTGGTTTTGATCGGCGACTGATTGCACAAAGGGGAAAGGGCCATCTTCTTGGGCTTTTTCCTTTCCTTTTGGGCTTGAATTACAAGATAGAAATAAATAGCTTAATTGGACTCAAATTAGGAATAAAATGATAGTGGTAATTGGGTTTTTAAACCCAATTTGTGACATAAAATGTAGCTATCATATATATATATATATATATATATATATATATATATATATATATATAGAGAGAGAGAGAGAGAGAGAGCTATGATCATTTGTTAACCAACAAAATGTTGTTAACTTTGTGAACCTAGTCTAACCAATAAAAATGCATTTTAGAGTGTGGTTGTTAGTGTTTGTATATTTAATGCTAAAGGGAATAAAGGTAAATTCAAAATTACCAATATTTCATTTATTTATTTGGGAGTTACAAGAATAAATATCCCATGATTCTAGCTTATGTTTTGATTTCAAAACTTTTTCCATTTTCAATTTCATGTTAAAATCATATGAATAATTTCAAAGTTTGATTTCAATCTTTTGTAAAAATCATATATAATCGCCAAAGTTCATTATGTAAGAGATGTTTGGTTTATTTATATAGGGGATGTGGGGTCTCTTTGTTTATGAACAATCATGAACAACCACAACTGGGTGTTGGAAATTGAACAAAATATGAGACCTGAACATGATTGAACATACTGTTTATGGACTCAACATGAACATTATGTATGAATTTAGTGTATGTTAACATAACATACTTCAGATGAAACTATGTGAGCACAGACTTCAGTGAAACTATCATAACAGACTTTAGATGAAAACATGTGAACATGATTAATGTGTTCATTGTGTGCAGTCATTCTTTCATACACTCATTCTTATATGCACAACATGATTAATGTGTTCATGTTGTGCAGTCATTCTTACATACACTAATGATAAATGTGAGTGAACTCAAATTTGCATTCTGTGTGCAGTCATACACACAGAACATTGATGGTTAATTTCTGTGTGTAGTCATACACACTTAGGGGTTGTTTTTTTTAATTTTAAAAACCTCTTAATGGCTCTTAAGTCTGAATCGTTCAGACCTTTTTACACACCACCTCTTATTAATTATAACTAAAATAAGACTTCAGACTTTAGACCTCTTAAAAAACAAACGACACCTTAAGGAAACTAAGTAAAATAAGACTTCAGACTTTAGACCTCTTTAAAAACAAACGACACCTTAAGGAAACTAAGGCTTAGTTTCCTTAATGGTTAATTTTTGTGGACTCTACATGATTGAAGATTGAACATACAGATGTTAAAAATTTCGGTTCTTTAGAAGGATCATTTAGGGGTTATGATTCTTTTGTGAGTTAATTTTTATGGGGGTTACGATTGTTTTGTAAGGATCATTAATTATGAGAATAAAGACATACTATTTAGTTGACTTTTTCCCCATAATACCCTCATCACCATAGTTCATTCCTAATTTTGCATCAATTGTACATTTATTAAAGCTTTTAAAATATATTCAATCTCAACCATTGATTTCCAAGATCAAGGCTTGGAATGATTCATAAAGTTAACACAAAAAATGTGGTTAACAAATGAACCAACTCCTATATATATATATATTATGATAGGGGAGCGATCAAATGGAAATCACTTTAATTTTGAAAACCGTGGAAACCTTCGATTTCATTGGTTAAGTTAATGAAATTGTTTCATGAAATTGTTTAGTTTGATGAAATTGTTTCATATAATTCTTTTATTGATGAAATCGTTGCATATATTTGTGTTTTTTGTGTAAAAATGAAAAAGTTTCATTAGACTGCAAAAATACATGAAACAATTTCATCAAAATGAGAAAAATAGATAAAACTACATAAAAAACACAAATATATGAAACGATTTCATTAACAAAAGAATTATATGAAACAATTTGATCATATTAAACAACTTTATGAACCAATTTCATTAATTTAAACAATGATATTGACGTTTTCCAAAGTTTCCAATCTAATATGGTTTCCAATTGAACCCACCTCTATTATGATATTAATATGTAAAATCATTAATTAAATGATGGTTGTTTTTTGTTCATTTGTATTTATTGGTTTATGTTCATTTGTATTTATTGGTTTATGTTCATTTATGTTCGTTTAACATCTTAATGAAAATACATAAAAGAAAACGAACAAACATATTTTCTTAATGAACGAACATGAACACAAAAAGTTCCGTTCTTTTACCGTTTCGAAGAATAATTTATTTGGTGTTAAGTTTAACAAACGAACACCAACAAGTCTCCGTTTGTTTGTTAGGTTAAGTAAAACGTATTATATATATATACTTTGGGCTATAATTTGTCTAAATAGACCAGTTTTTGAATTCTTATATTATATATAAATAAAATTTTATAAAAATTATATATTAGTGGCGGGTTGGCGGGGTTGAACTAGGCGTAACCCAATTTCAACCCTCTTAATTTGCGGGTTCGCGGGTTGGGTTTAATTGGGTTGTTATCGGTTTCGGCTGGGCAGATTTCGCGGGTTGACAGGTTTTTGTACATCCCTAATTTCGTTGTTATCCAGTATATCATTATTGGTTGTTATATAGGTTTACAGTGGAAGAAAGCTTCTTCAGGGAGATCTTTGACAAATACATTGTTAATCAATAAAATCCCAATCAATCAAGCAATTACTCAATAATATGACAATTAAGATCAAGAACTAGAGAGAGAAACTAGTGAGAGAAAGTAGATCTTGAATTCCAATCACAAGTCTGAATATTACAATTACAAGCTTACAACTCTAGTTACTCGTTGTTACCAGATTACAAGGAAGCTAAAGCTATTTATACCTAAGGGGCCTAGTGTTCGAATCATGGGGGGGGGGGACAGGAGGACTTTTCCGGTGCATACCTAAGGGGCTAGGGTATGTAGGGTCCACAAAAGTGGACCACAGGGCCTTGGGTCCCTGCCATTAAACCTTTAAAGCTATTTATACCAACTAACTAACAAAGACTTAACCACTAAGTAAAACTAAACAAGCTTTGACTAGACAATTACAAAGACAATGTTGACTTTTACATCTTTGACTTTCCTATTAAATCTTGGATACAATATTTAGACTTAACATACATGAACGAACTAAAGAAAGCAATAGACCAACGGAAGCACATAGAGGAAAAGGTAATGTATGAAAAAGAAAAAGTATAATTGAGATTGCATGAAAGAAAGTGGATTTCTGATAAGTATTTACATGTCTTTATAAGATAGGTTAGATACATATCCTGAAAACATTTAAGCTGTGGCTTTTATTTTTCAATATTACTATAGCAACGATAAAATCTAAACAATCATTGATGGTTAGACGCTTACCAGTTTTTTTTGTTACGAAGAGCCCAATATTTTGATATGTGATTCGAAAGCAAAGGGCATTTTGGGTGCCAACCAATGATTGCATAGTAATTAGTAAGTATATCTTGCCCTGTTCTAATTCCTGTAAGGGCAAATATAGTAAAATCTCTGAAATTGACATCTACCCTTTTATTTAATTGTTTAGTTAATGACTATGCCAAATGAAGGGGGCTCTAAAGGGTAAATTGTAAGTCGTAACATAATGCAGAAAAATGTTGGTGGAAGTGCAAACATCTCTTCCTCATTGGGCTTTCTTTACATATCCTGATTTACTGCACAATTTTCCCCATGCTTTTGAAGCTCCAAGACAAGATGTTGATGTTAGAGGATGGTTGATCTATTATGCAATTCAAGTTTTTAATAGAGTTAGGATCATATTGAATTCTAGGATTAAATTTTTGTAAATATTTGAATAGGTTCTACTTGAGTGTGTTGAACTGTTACGTTAACATATATAAAATCGTAAATTGTTTTATTTGTTTGTAATTGATTAGAATTAGGATCATGTTGAATTCTAGGATTAATTGTTTTATTTCTTTCCACGCCGACACATACATTGTCAAAAGACTTCGAGAAGCGTAAGCAATTGTTAAATTGTTATAATTTTCGATTTTTTAACACTATTGCTTATGTTTCTTTTATGGCTGCTACGAGGTATCATGAAGAAGGAGGGTTGTGTGAAACGGATAAATCAGGGCATTTAAATGGGAGTTCTCACACATAGTTCATCTCACTGTACAAATATATAACTTATTTCGTACATAGTTGAATATATGTAACACTGATAGGCAGGTTTACACCCCCCTGATCTAGCCGCAAGTGTACGGGTTGAATAAAGTAATATGTACTTGTAAATACGAGTATCGAACCAAGGAAACTAGGAATTGAGTATCACAATTAATATATTCACTATTAACCGAACGATCCAAGAGATTGAATTTCTGGGAATGATTAATTGAATACTAATAAAAACGAATCAATAAACACACTCTTCAAAATAACGACTATGGAACTTTTTATGGAGAAAAGTAGTTGAGGGTTGGAAATCCTATGGTTCTCACTAATGAACAAGATTCTTGAAGATATCTATCAGTTAAACCCTTTAATGAAAATCTAATCTGTAAAATCACCGTTGTTCTTTCTCAAGCAACAACGGATTTTATTTTGAAAACACAAGTCTCATATCTCGATCTTAACACATGAGTTCAAAACACATTAAGTTCCAGATTATAGTGATACTAAGATTTAGTTGGTATATCTCTATCAAATTTCTCACCTTAGACATATAATTCTAGTTCTTGTTAACAATTAATTATCTTGAATTTAATTTAGAATGAACAAATCAGATGAAAGTTGATCAGACTCACAAAAGCATTAAAACCCAAATCATATGCTTAATTAGTTAGGTAAAACTGATAAAAATCCCAAGTTACATGTTCATATGCTTAAACCAAAGTCAAACCAACCCCAAACATCTAAAGATTAGTTCATGTTGGGGGTTTTAACAAAGAAAGTAGTAGAAGAAGTCATAGATCTAAGAAAAGTTCACTCAAACATCAAAGATTGAAAAACTCTCTTTGTCTGTGTAATATATACCAATGAAGAATTGGAAGAAATCGGAGTAAGAATCGCTTCCCCAATCTTTTTCGAGCTTCAATTTGGTGTTCTTTACTTGCCAAAATCGCCACGGGTCGTCTCTTCTTTTTTCCTTAGTCACCAATTTGAGAGGGAGCTGAAAAGTGAGTCAAAACCCTAAGAGATAAGGGTTAAAAACATGCAGCACCGTGGTAGGTTGTCCGTGAGTTCAGCATCAGTAACTAACATGAAAGTAGCCCTTTTTTCCATTCTAGTGAGTTGAAAATTAGTTCAACTTCAACAACTCATTTCAAAGTCACTTCAACCACTGATTTTGGCCCACATGGAAATTGATTTTCTCCTTAACTTCACTTTTTCAATCGGTCATTTCTCGGGCTTGGAACTTGATGGAAGTTATGATCGATTATCGTTCGGAAAACTTACTTTTCGCAATCATTCTTGCTATCTCATTACATAATGCAATTCCTGAAACACTTGATTTAAATTATAAAAACTCCGCTAATTTCACTTGGAATTAAGCAATTTTACCCGTTTAGTGATATGAAAATAACACCAAAAATTGGTGTTATCAAATACACACTTCTCTTTTTCTAATTTAGTGCAATCAATAAGAATCCGATTGGGAGTGTGGGTATTATGTTATGTACTTCATGTTCCATTTTGCCTTATATCAACAATCCGTTTTCCAACCACTTGGGTTGTGGCGCACTGGTAAAGCCTTTGGGGGATGTAGTGGAAGATCTCATCTACCCATGGTTCAAATCCAGGCGCTGCCAAAGCTCTTGTGGCCATGGAGGTTCACCTGCGATGACTCCAAGTCATTCGTGGTCGCCCGGGGATTAGTCGGTGCGCGTAAGCTGGCCCGGAAACCCACGGTTACCAAAAAAAACAATCCATTTTCCTGAATAGGGTATGTATGTGTTAATAATGTTTTCAGCGTGTCTATTGCATTCAACCTTGTGGTTATAACGATATTTATGTTATTTTGCATCTAGGTACCATGGAACGAGCCAACACCCCCTACAAAACGATGTTGGATAATATAGCTAAGACAGGGGCTACGCCGCTTTCGAGTGCTTATCTGAAACATTTGGTGAACTTGTAATTGTATGTTGTTCTCTCATGAGTAATTTATATATATAGCACAATACACACCTGATAGATGTTAACTTTAAAACTTGGTTAGTTGATTTATTTTTCAATTAGGCATTTTGTCCCATTTTTAGTGATAATTTGATTTCTATCATCTTTAATGTTATCTTTTGATGCTTTACGTCATAGAAAAGACCATGTCAAAACACTACAAAACAAATGAGCCAATCCCACGAAATATTACCATCAGTAATTCCGTCGGTGATACCATCGTCGACGACATTTAATCTGATAGAGGTTACCGACGGATCCTACTTTCACCGACAGATTTTTCCGTCGGTGATAATCATTTGTTTTGTAGTGAAATTATGCAACAATTTGTTTGGTTTGACATGAGTTGGTTAATTTATGTTATAAGAATCCAAGGAGATTTCATATGGTCTTAGGCTCTCATATGTCTTTTCTTTTGCATTTGCATCTGTCCATTCTTCCGAACTATAATATGTCCTTTAGAAAGTAGGTTAGCTTAGCTTCATAAAGCTAAATATAATACGTCTGAGTTCTTTTGGAACATCTTGCCATTAAACTTACATTGTTCTCCCTTTATCAATATTTTGTTAAGGTTTTATAGCATTCCCTCATTGTCAAGTTTTTTTTAAATGATAAAACAAGACACTGTTATAGTAAGATGATAATGATAAGCTACATAAAGTAGGCCATTTTATAGTTATATGTTTTGTTTTTTAGTCAAGTTATACAATTTAACAACGATACATTCATATGCAGACTACAGTGAGATTGAAAGAGGGTATTGATGTTAGATAAAGTAGGCCATTTTATAGTTATATGTTTTGTTCTGTGGATATGGTAGGCTTTTGGATATGGTAGATGGATTATAACGATATAGTATAAGTAGATAGAGTGTGTTTTGATGTGGTTTATCGTTTTTTAGATGGAATATACGTACATAGTGTGTGTTTTGACGTTAGAACATGTTCGTCGTTTTTGAGATGTGAAATTGCTTAAATTTCTTAGACGATACAGATGTACATATATGTTTTGTTTTATCTACATTTTGGTTGATTATTGTGGTATACCAAGTCTAATTGTACGGGTGTTTATTTTAAGTTTTATTTTCATATAATTTGTAATATGTGATTTTCTAGTATCTATCCGATCATATGTGATGCTTCTTTGATAATAGAAAAACACACTAATACTACCTCGTTTCTTAAAAAAACCGGTTCCATTGGTCATATCGGCAAAGATACTCTTGTTTTCTTAAAAAAACCGGTTCATTAGTCATGTTGACAAAGATACTACCAGTTTCCAAAAAAAAAAAAAAATTGGGTTCCATTTATCATATCGACAATAATACTACTCGGTTACTTAAAACGAATTGGGTTATATTAAGCAACATTCATGTCAATTCCTACCTAGATACTACCTGGTGGAATAATAAAAACCGAGCTCCATTAGGCAAATACAACCCGATTGTTCAACCGGGTAGTATAACAGTGACATTACTACCTCCTCCTTATACGACCAGGGTAGTATATCATTTTGCAACTGGGTAATATAATCATTTCTTTAGTAGTGTAACTTGCGTTAATTTATACGGGTTGAGGTTTGAACGAAAGTTTGATTGTGACTTGGTTTGGCCAATCAATGATTTGTGGTTTCACCATAAAATACGTGGATACATAGATTGGAAAAATATTTGTTTTACTTCATGATTCTTTGCAATTCAATCATTATGAAAATAAATGATATTTTGTTGGGAAATACTTTTTCTCTTTGATAGAAGGTTAAAGTAAATTTTGATTTGCAAATTCCCATCTCGATTGGCCTGAAATCAACAATGTATGTTTCATCAATCTCATGTAATCTAGCTTTAGGTAATATGTTTTTAGGTGTTTTTCCTATTTTTGCTTATTAGTGTAGTCTCCTTCTTAGTCAATAATCATTCCACTTGTGCGATTCGCATAACTAGATAGCCTTGAGTGAACCTATTGCTTCCTTATGATCGACCCGTATAATACATCACCATACACGCTTGCGGTATAAATTTTAAAACTCGCATCAACCAAGTAGTGTCAAATTGTGAAAAATGGTCTGGTTTCTTCATGTTGTTATTGATGTTGATTCTTGATTCTCAAATCGCAACCAAAATTAATGTACGTCAAATCCATCTTCAAAGACTTAACCCAAAATGACGAACAAATTTTTTTTGGGCCATAGATTAGGTTTTTGTCAAAGAAAATGATGATTCATGTTTGTTAAAATGAAATTATATTATCATCTTTCGTGGCTTTTGGGTTCAAGGGGCTTTCTAATGCACTTTTTATGTTCACTAAAATTAATCTGCAAAAAATGTCAAAATATTTGAGAAGTCAGTCAAAATGTATAGCTACAACAGAATTGTGAATAATCTACGTACAATGGCAAAATTTTAAAGCAATTCAAAGCGATATTTGGAAGGCAACAAGGTTCTTTTTTTCTCCAAATAATGTTATATATAGTCGATTCCGTTGTAGGTTTTCTAGGTTGGTTGCCACTATTCTTTTTGGAATCAGGTCAGGGAATGGAAGGGAGGCATGTTCTAAAACATGTCAATTGTTGTTAATTGCACAAGGTTTAAATTTATAAAACCAAACTTTATATCAGTAAAGATAATAACTCGAGCAATAATATTGTTCTTATTAGAGAGTTTGTGGTCTAGCTAAGTGTATGTATTAAACTGATTTGCTTGTGTGTCATGATGATTAACTACTCAATTTGTCCAATAAAACTCAAAGCAAACTAACTAAAACCGTAAACTAATTTGTACTTATGACATTACTTCAAAATATTGGGGGTGAGAATCGAAACTTATTATAGATAAATGCCAAGATTAATGCTTGTAATTGTTATTACTAACCCTAAGTGTTCCCAAATCCCAATTGATTGAACTAATTCTTTTTTATTTAACATGCATTGTGTAAACGAATATAAATATGAAATCGATCTAAGATCTTACCCCTTGAGCTACCCATCAAGTTAGGTTTGACTTATATTATATTCTCGAATATGAAATTAACTTAGCATGTCCCACACGAATGTAAGGTGAGGATCGGAGATGATGGAATCTACACAAACGAGGCTAAACCTCAAGGAAAAAGACTATTGTTTCCATTGAAAAGTCTAAGAAAGTCAGCTCCCAAACAGAAAAGATATATAGGTTGTTGTTGTCACGACTTTACAAGTTGTACCATGAAGGAAGGGGTGTCACTAAGGACCACATATTAATCCTGCAACCTTAATATCCCAACCTGCGTCTTGTCCGTCGGTCAAGGGTTTGGGCGTGTTTGTGAAGTTATCTAGGCGTACAATTGTTGATTACGACATAAAAACCAACAAACGTAACTCATTCACTAGAAGTCAATCTCATGCATCCTCCATTCTATACATCTCGTCTTGGTTTGAAACCCACAAACACTGCAATTTTTGTTACAAAGGCCTTGTTTAGCTTTTACATTTAAACAAAAAAAAGTTAAGAACTAGATAAAGAATGATGTTTAACAAACATTTACATTTTCAAAAAATTAAATCACAACAATCTTTTTCTTTTTGTACATATTGATTACAAATTCTGAACTCGACCTTAATATTTTTTAAGAAAAGGATTACAAAAAAACATCGACATTTTGACCTTCAGCTATTATTAATGTATCCTACCAAACATGCTATTTCGATTTGAAGCGTAAATCACAAATCTGTTATGCACATAAAAAGAAAAATCCAAGTGTCGTGGAAACATATAACAACAAATTAATGAACTCAACTCATCGGAAACTTCCGACACCATATATAATCCATATCTCTAAGTTATATACTTATTACATATACAATTTCATTCAATTCATTTAGAACAAACAATGCATGACTAAATTCTTGTAAAAAAAGTCAAGTGATGCTCAAAAAATAATTAAGCAGTTTTCAACAAATTGCAGAAATTAAAAAACAAAAAGAATTATCTAAATAGTTCAATAATCCAATAACAATGATTTGTTTCCAACAATACAAAGCAGGTATAACAATTTAAATTACTCTTTTATTCCATAACAATATATAGACTGCATAATGCAACATTAACAAAGAAAATACAACAACTTAAAAATACTCGTTAGGACTGCATAATGCACTATAACAAAGGAAATATAGAGAATTACCTTCAAGAAGATGCGCTCTTGGACCAGAAACATCACTCGAGGAACACCTAGCTAACTGTTAGGTAAAAATTGTGCCTCACAAATGCAAAAGCTAGCGAATGATTTCTAAGGTCCCAAACGGGTAGAAATCCAAGTGCACAATTAACCCAACAACGAATGCGGATAACAATAATCTAGATGTTGCACAATAATTCTCTAACGTAGAATAATAAACCCACGAATTATAGATAATAATAAATACGTTATTATCTATAATTATAGCAAGTTCAAAACAAATAACACCGTGATTTAACGTGGTTCCACTATCGGTTTTTGATAGTGTAGATCCACCAAAGAGAGAGAGCAAGAATATTATTACCAACCAAAGAGATTACAAAGTGCTTGTACAAGGATCTTGAGATCCACGATCACCTAACGAAACTTTCCCGAATACCACCGGATATCAAGAACACTCTCAACCTCAAGAATATATTAGGGAGAGTGTTTGGTGGTTATCTAGAGAAAACTCAAGAAAGGGATGAAGAAGATGGTTGGAGGGGAAGGGGTATTTATAGGATGGAAGTGGAGGATGACAACCAATCACTGTGACGGCCACCCCTGATAACCATTCTGGTGCTAGATACCCCCTTGTACCTCTTATAGTAGTCAAAACTCTACTGAAGTCTCTCGACCAACAAGCTTTGCCAGACCAAAATCTGCAATTTTTGGGTCGAAATCACAAATCAGCATCTAGAAGGATGTTTTCTGGCTTTATGTCACAGTGAATAATACAGTCTCTGCACTTCTCGTGCAGATAAACCAACCCTCTTGCTGTTCCAAGTGCAATCTCATACCTCGTTTTCCAGCTTAGAACTGGCTTTTCATGAAAAAGATGGGAATCTAGGGAACCGTTTGGCATGTAATCATACACCAACAACTTATTGTTACCTTCTGCACAGAACCCACGAAGGTGTACAAGATGAACGTGTTGGATGCTCCCTATTGTGCTCACTTCACTCCTGAATTGCTTCTCTCCTTGGCTCATGCTTTCAAGCTTTTTCACTGCCACAACGGATGAATCACGCAGAACCCCCTTAAACACGGAACCAAAACCACCTCCACCCAGTTTGTCAGCGAAGTTTTTGGTGGCTATTTGCAAATCTCTGTATGCAAAAGCTACCAACAAGCCCTCCATCGCCGTTTTTCTAACCAAACTCCTCTTTCTTCTATAGATTATAAGCAAAATTAGACCCAAGACAAAAACCACACCGGCAACAGACCCAACAACAGTATTCACAGTGAACCCTTTACACTTTTTACGATGTTGAAGATCTTTAGAAGCAACCTTGACGTAGAATGTTTCCCCATTAGTGTTGTCTTCTGAAAGGTTCAAGAGATCTCCTTCCCAAACTGAACACTGATTGTCGACAAAAGAGTAAGCATTACAGGAGCAGTTGTTCAAACAGTTGGTACGACATTCTACAGCACTACCAACCGCCATGAAATTATTTGGGGGCAGTTTATTGACTGTAATCGTGAGAAAATCGAGATTTTGCATGTGTCTACCACACTGCAAACTGGTTTTTCTAACACACCCACCAGAGTAACCGATCTAGGAGTGAAGCCAGTCAAGCAACTTCATAATGCGAATCCAGTAGTCTGCTTGCAAGTAGCAAAAGTCCCGCAAAAAACATAGATCTCACACTTTGTTTTAGGTCGACTCCAAATTGAAAGCCGCTGTTTGGGAGACTCAACCCATATTAGTTGCTGGATTTGTCCAGAAGCATCCAATTCAAGTCTAGATATAATGGAAGTATTGTACAGAGTATTAAAAGTAACTCTCATTCTCATTCGAAAAGAAGCTGAAGTTAAACATATAATCAACTTCATTTTAGGTAGTAAGCTAAAGGTATGACCATTCCAAGCTCCACTATTCCAATACTCTACAGATTTATTCCACTTGAGTAGATATGCATTTTGGTCAATCTCTAAAGAAAAGAGTCCCCACTGCAGGATCTTCGCTACTTCTCCAGGATTCTCCAGGAAGTAATAACCTGCTTTGTATTTGTCCGCTTGTTGTATCTAAGCTTACTACTGTTGGAAATAATCTTGCTATGATGAACAAATCACAGGTAATAGTATGAATACACTTGCTAATTTTATTGATACTTGCAATTTTGTTCATACAATTTACAAAACATTGACCCTATTTATAAACACTGAAAAGGTGCCATCGAACCATCGCAATGGTTCGGTAAAGGTTGTGTTGTTTCATGAAGCATCATACCTCTTCATGAATGGTCACACCCTTTCACTAAGCATCATACCTCTTCATGAATTGTCCCACCCTTTCACTAAGCATCATACCTCTTTATGAATGGTCACACCCATTCACTAAAATAACTACCTATAAATATATATATACTGACTTGATTATATTTAACCCACAAGTTTAGGTTAACTATCAACACTCCCCCTTAAACTAAACTTTGGTTTAAGGTAGGTCTTTAACTTGCTTTTATCTTGCTCTTCACAGCAGCGTAGGTCCTTCGTCATCATTAATGAGATAAGACTCTTCTTGCTTGTCTTTATCGTGTTTCCACTTCGAACATTCCCTCGCAAAGTGACCGAAGTCACCACATTCATAACATCTGAAAGTGCTCTTGTCTTTAGTTCCTTGAATCGTACTTCTTCCACGTGTATTTGGACTGTTCTTCCATTTCATGCTTTCCTTGGCTTCGTTGTTGAAATTTTTACCTCGCCCTTTACCATGGCTTTGGTTGTTTGAACTTGCCATCAGAAGTTTGTCTTCATCATTTTCCTCTCATGCTTGCTTGCTTGCTTTTACCTTGCTTACTTCTTACAAATCAGAACCGAGATGTCTGGTTTTCTTGCTCTTGTGTTTGATCGAAAGATAAAAAAAAACCTTACTTACTACTGGTCAACTTGCTAACCAGTTTTTCTTGCTAAACTTGCTCAATATTGATTAACTTGCAACTTGCTAATCAATATTGTGTTTCCAGACCTACTTGCTAATCTGGCTCTGGCTGCATGTATCTGACCTACTTGCTAATCAGTTCGTGCCTCCTGACCCACTTGCTAATCAGGTTCTTACTTGCTTTGATCAAAATAATTGATCCATTCTTGCTGATATTAAACCCAATGATTCTAATTTCTTGCTGGTTTGAATCAAGGGTTCTACTTGCTATTTGAACCTAAGAAAAGGCTCGAAACTTGCTATTTGAATCTTAAGGTTCGGAACTTGCTATGAACCTAAGGATTCGTTTTTTTTATTTTTTATTTTTAGACTTTGCCGATGGTGTGGTTGTCTGGTTCTTTTCCAAGTATGGCGGTGGTGGTTTGGTATTTGCTTTCCAATCGATCGCCCCTTGCACTTGTTCTTCCCTAGATCGATTAACGTGCTCTGATACCAAATGTTGGAAATAATCTTGCTATGATGAACAAATCACAGGTAATAGTATGAATACACTTGCTAATTTTATTGATACTTGCAATTTTGTTCATACAATTAACAAAACATTGACCCTATTTATAAACACTGAAAAGGTGCCATCGAACCATCGCAATGGTTCGGTAAAGGTTGTGTTGTTTCATGAAGCATCATACCTCTTCATGAATGGTCACACCCTTTCACTATGCATCATACCTTTTCATGAATTGTCCCACCCTTTCACTAAGCATCATACCTCTTTATGAATGGTCACACCCTTTCACTAAAATAACTACCTATAAATATATATATACTGACTTGATTATATTTAACCCACAAGTTTAGGTTAACTATCAACAACTACGAGGCAAGAAGGTATGGGTTGGATGATCAAAAGTTTGCCAAATTGGTGGACTTGAACTTGAACCATTTCTCAAAACTAAATTGCCATCATCAAGAAGAACTACTGACGCAGAACTTGAAGACGTAGAGATCATTACTGTTGACCAAATTTGGATGTCGGACTCATTTAAGAGCACCAAGTTACCATCTTTGATTTTCAATTTTGAAGAGAATTTATCAGAGATGGGTGTGTCTCTATTTGCTACCCAAACTATGGTAGGAGGGTTGGAAGAGACCTTTTGATACCAGATGCCTATGTAATAGTTGGGAGACTCACTTGGTCTAAAGAAACCCAATTTAAAATTTCCAGCAAGAGAGACAAGTGTCTCGTCTCCAGAAAGATAATGATTCACACCCAAAGTATCAGCTCCGGATGAGAGACAAGGAATGAAAAAGAAAAAGAAAAAGAAACAGAAAAAGAAAAAGAGGTGAGAAGAGATTAAAATCATGTTTTTATTAATGCTCGGTTTCTGCATATGCTGAACCTTGCTGATTCCCACAAATTATATATGAGCACCACAATCAGACAAACTTGAAAGAAAAGCTTGCAGTCAACCAAGGACCAAGAAAATTTGTCTAATTGTGTTTAGTCACTTAAATGCATGCATGGGAATAAGTCCTATCAATAAGTATCCAAGTATGAAAATTTTCCATCAACTCGTCCAAGAAACAAAAGAAACCAAACTGACTCGGTATAAGTAGGGTCTGGATGGGATGCACACATAGGTCTAGACATTGGTAACCTTAACCACGCCCACAGATCCAAGATTTTTTCAAAATAAATATCTAGAGTCCAGTATCGCCGGATGTACTGACGTCATATCGCGGGGAAGGGGGATGGAGGTCCTGTCAAACCGATCAACCGGGAAGAGTCAAGGGGTAGAGTTGTAGAGCCCCTTGTGGGGTTTGGGGTAGGGCAGCGAACAGGGACGGACCTAAAAACTTTTTCATATGGTGGCACCATATTTTTTTATACGGTTTTATTGACGTGTTTTCATTTTTTTTTTTACCAACGTTCAATATTGTCCGATGTGTTTTTAGCCTAATTCCGACCTTTCGAGGGATTTTTAAAGTTTTTTTTGCGTGATTTCGTGGGATTTTTAAGTTTTTTTATCGATTTCGAAAGACTTTTTGGGTATTTTTGGTTGATTTCAAAAGATTTTTTAGTGATTACGAGGTACGGTTGGAGGTTGGAGGTTGCACTTCTAAAATAATACGGTTGCACCATTCACAAACCTAAATTTTTCCACCTTACGGCGGAGAAACAATATGGTGGCACGTGCCACCGTACGTACCTAAGTAGCTAGGTTCGTCCCTGGCAGCAAAACCTAAAGTGTATGCAATAGGAGCTAAACTGATGATTTTGTGTTTGATAAATTCAGTGTTATAGTTTAATGTTCGTCTTTGGTGACTGATTAAGTGTTTAGAAGGTACTTTCATTATACGAAAAGTTTTACTTCTCACGAGGGATTCATTACTCTTTTTTTTACAAAACATAAGCCCTTTTATTTTTAAAATACTTCGGAGTACCCTTTAGATTTATAAAATTTCCAGGGCAACGGGCATCCCCTCGAACTTAGTTGATGCACCTTAATCAAAGACCCTAAATTTTTTTCCTCAGCGGCGAGATGTCGGAGCGGATGCACCTGCATCCCTCCCCCAAGTGTAGATCCGCCCCTATTATGGTTATCCTAAACCGGTATGCCAAGCAAGTCGGGTCTAATCGGGCCGGTCAATGTGAGTCCAGACTCAAGTTCTAAACAACAAATCTAACACAAAATTGAATCAATATTCTAGAGAGAGAAACTAATCAAAGAGAATAATATTGCTCAAAGTTTTTTATGCCATATGCATGAAAGGTTACTTACAAATCTTAAAAAGAAAATCTATTTATACCAAGTCAAAGTACAAGCACTTTGATTTTACAAGAGATTAGAATAAATGCAATTTAACCCCTAGACTGAATACAATACAATTGAACCCAACATTCTCCCCCTTTGGAATCAAGGTCACAAAAACGGTCTTTGTCTTCTCCTTATACCCAGCTGAGTTTCAATCCTTCTCAAATCCTTTTTGAAATTAATCCTGTCATCAATAGCTTCCAAAACTCTAGTCATCAACATTCTTTCCTTCAACCCTATTCTTTCTTTCTCTGGTGCCTTGTTATCATCTTTGATCTAACTATCCATATGCAGTCTGACCTTCAGAGTACCATCTGAGTATTTAGCAATTTCCCCAAATCTCATAAATTTCTTCTCACCACTTGCATTTTTGTAAATGATTCCAAACTCTGGATCTTCAAGAATCATGAAGAATGGATAGTTTTCAACATCTGGAAAGGTTCTGATTTGGCTTAAGCATGTTTACCTTTGGCTGGTTGCTCCCCAAACCCATTTGCAAATCAGTGATGTAAGAATACTTCACTTGACGGTGTAAAAATCTTTTGATGGCTTCCAAAGCAAGTAACACACGTTCCTTTCTGATGGTTCTGTCTCTGAACTCATGATACATGAACTCAAAATCATCTATCGACACAGGTTGTGAAATTCAGCTTCAGAGATCGAGCATCCATAGTTAGATAGAGATCCCATGAAGATGGAATCAAATGATATGGGAGTTACAAATCAATTGATATGTGAATTACAAAATCAAGCTACATTAATGTGATATGGGAGTTACAATATTACATTAATTGTATATATATATATATTGTTGCATAGATTAAGAGTTTTGATACTAGTATAAATACCTTTGTAATTATTCTTGTAAATATACTTCTCAATAAACAAATATATTTCTTTCATGGTATCAGAGCTATAGAGTTAGTCTGACCTGATTTTCTTTTCTTTGAAAACCTATATTCTCTACTTTCCTAATCATCCTCTATCTTCTTTTCCTTCTCAAAGTGGATTCTAACAATATCTTTCCTACGCCTCGTTCATTTCTTGGATGTTGTCAATGGTGTCGTGCTTAAGGGCACTATGTTACACAACGTCCAATGTTTCGCCAACAATTTTCCAATGTCATTCAATCTTCCAATTCTCCATTCCCCCAAAACCGGTTCCCAAATAAAACTTACCAACTTTCCTCTACTCCTTGTGCCTATGTTGCTACATTATCTAATCCTTCTTCTACAGGTTGGCTCTTAGATAGTGGGGCACATCATGTAACTAATGATCTTCCAATCTTTTTCTTCATGCACCCTATGAAGGCACTGAAGAACTCATCATTGGGGATGGCTCCGGACTACCAATTGCTAACACCGGTTCCACATCTCTTCTTACTCCCTCTACTAAATTTTCTCTTCGTAATATACTTCATGTTCCATCTGTTTCTCGCAATATTATTTCTATTTCAAAGTTTTGTTGAGACAATAATTCTTCTATCACATTCTTACCTAACTCCTTTCATGTGAAGGATCTTCGCACGGGGGCATCCCTACTTCAAGGTCCAACCAAGTCTGGCATTTATGAATGACACCCTCTCAAAATGCCAGACTTCTCCTCCACATACTCCCGAACACAATGGGTACTCTGAGAGACGTCATCGGCACATTGTTGAAACAGGTCTCTCTCTTCTTTCTCATGCCTCAATGCATCAAAAATATTGGCCTCTTGCCTTTAATACTGCAGTTTATCTTATAAATCGAATGCCCACTCCCAACTTAAACTTTCAGTCTCCCTTCTCTAAAATATATAACACTTATCCTAATTACCATAAACTACGCAGTTTTGGATGCCTTTGCTACCCATGGCTATGCCCATACACCTCAAACAAACTTGATCCACGCTCGATTCCATGCGTTTTTGTTGGCTACTCGACCACACAAAGTGCTTATTTCTGCCTACACATTGCTTCCAACAAGATATATGTTTCAAGACATGTCAAGTTTGTTGAGAATGTTTTCCCATTTGCCTCATCCACTCCTTCAACAATTCCTCAAACGGACCAAACATATAATCAATGGTGTACTCTTTCCCTACCCATTATTGTTCCTACTACCACTACATCTCCACCCTCAACGCCCATTTCCCCTCCTACTAATCATAACCCCTCTCCAACCTTAACACCTAATTCCCCTTCTACTATAGATCCATCCACTACACAACAAATATCTGCTACCCCTTCCTCCTCTTCCGACACACAAACTCCTTGCCGTCCTCCTCCTCCTCCCCCACTTGCACCCCCTCTTCACAACACTCGCTTACAAAATGGCATTCGTAAACCGATAACCAAACTCAACCTCACTGCCACTGTGGAGAACCCCTTTCAAGAGCCCATAACTATAACTAATGCTCTTCGAAACCCTGTATGGCGTGATGCTATGCAAACTGAGTTTAATGCTCTCCAGAAAAACCACACTTGGGACTTAGTTCCTCCTTCCCAATCAAAAAATCTTATTGGGTGTAAATGGGTGTACCGGACAAAGTTTAATCCTGATGGCACTATTGAGCATCACAAAGCTCGACTCGTAGCTAAGGGATTTCACCAATGGCCTGACCTTGACTACACTGAAACCTTTAGCCCAGTCATCAAGTCAGTCACCATTCGAATTGTTCTTTCTCTTGTTGTCACTCGTGATTGGCCATTTCGACAAATTGACATAAACAATGCTTTTCTTCAAGGCACTCTAACTGAGAATGTCTATATGTCCCAACCTCCTGGCTTCGTTGACCCTAATCATCCCACTCACGTTTGCAAGTTGCGTCAAGTTATCTACGTTCTTAAACAAGCTCCTCGAGCCTCGTACATTGAGCTTAAATCATATATTCTTAGTCTTGGCTTCCACAACTCCATATCCGACTCTTCCTTGTTCATTCTACGTCATCATCAACACATATTTTACATTCTAGTATATGTGGATGATATCATTCTAACCGGCTCCAATTCTTCCCTCCTAACGTCTCTAATTTCTAAAATTTCAGCTCGATTCTCCTTAAAGGATCTTGGACAACTTTCTTACTTCCTTGGCATCGAAGTCCAACCTCACACCCAAGGTCTCTTCCTCAGTCAACATAAATATATTCAAGATCTTCTTTAAAAAACCAATATGTCATCTGCTAAATCTACACCTACCCCCATGGTCGTTCACCCCCCTCTCACTCTAGAAGACGAATCTCCTATTCCCAATGCAACGAAATTTCGGTCCATTGTGGGTAGTTTACAATACTTGTCACTAACTCGTCCAGATATTTCTTTTCCTGTTATCTCAATACATGCATAGACCCACTGATCTTCATTGGGCTGTACTCAAAAGGTTATTACGATATCTTGCAGGCACCACCAATCATGATATCCTTCTTCACCACAACTCTCCTAATTCTTTGCACGCTTTTACCGATGCCGATTGGGCTGGCGACAAAGACGACTATATCTCCACGACAGGGTATATTGTGTATCTTGGTAAGAACCCGATCTCATGGAGTTCTCGGAAACAACGAACTCACGCTCAATCAACAACCGAAGTTGAATATCGAGCCATTGCCAACACAACGACTGAAGTTCTATGGGTTCTTTATCTTCTTGATGAGCTTGGTTTTAAACCTAAAGCTCCTCCAACTATATATTGTGATAATAAAGGTGCTACTCACGTTGCCGCGAATCCAAAGTTTCACTCCAAAATAAAACATCTTGCTCTAGACTATCACTTTGTCCGAAAATATGTTCAAGATGGTTGCATTAACGTCTCCTACATTTCGGGAACCGGTCAATTAGCAGATGCCTTAACAAAACCTTTAGCTCGCTTACGGTTTCAGACGTTATTTTCCAAGATTGGACTCACTAACCGGTCGTCCATCTTGCGGGGCATATTAGAGAGAGATCCCATGAAGATGGAATCAAATGATATGGGAGTTACAAATCAATTGATATGAGAGTTACAAAATCAAGCTACATTAATGTGATATGGGAGTTACAATATTACATTAATTGTATATATATTGTTGCATAGATTAAGAGTTTTGATACTAGTATAAATATCTTTCTAATTCTTCTTGTAAATATACTTCTCAATAAACAAATATATTTCTTTCACACAGATGACCATCCTGTCTTTGATGTCTTTGAACAGTAGGAAACCAGATCTTGTAGAACTTAACTTCCTAACTTCTTGGCAATCGTTTTCTTGATTAAGACAATTAGATGCTTAGAGAACTGTTAGAATAGTTGTACCTACTGCAGTATTATTTGTATTTGTGTTTATCTGATAAGTGGGTGGGTGGTTAGGTGGATAGCCATATAGCCATATATATATATATATATATATATATATATATATATATATATATATATATACCAAGTCTGTATATGGCATCAACATTTTTTTCATTCAAGTATTATGTAACCAACTCTTGATATTTGCAATAAGAACACATAATGTTTTGGTTGTTCATTGGCTCTCATCAGGTAGATATACTCAAATCTGTATAACTTTGTCTGTCTTGATATCCCCAAAACTGCTTCAATGTCAAGTTCTCTTATGTAGTGAGCAAAAATTTTCTTTTCAGAATCTTCAAGAAATGCAACTTGGAGTCTAACTCCTTTCCATCTAACTTCAGTTTGATTTGCAGACGGATTGGCTTGAGGTTGGTTAACATTGGGAGGACTGGCAGTTGATGTTCCGGCTTGATCAGGGTTTGGAGTAGAAGGCTCAAGCTTTACTTGAATAAGTTGTATAGGATTGGCTTGAACAGATTGTGGCTCAGAAGAGACAATTGAAATAACTTGTTCAGGAGTATCAAACACTTCAGTCTCCTTTTGATAAGCAGTGTCATCTATCGGCTCTTCAGATCATCTTATCAGATACTACCATCATTTATTCCAACTCCTCTTTAACTTTCCAAAAGTTCTTTACAGTATCAGATTCTTCATCTTCTAAATCTATGTCAATAATTTCCACATACATGTTGTCTATCTCGAGCAACTCAACTTCTGACACCTCCTGAGGTTTTTCAACCATTTGTTCACTATCTAGATTAACATAGAGTACTATATATTTGTAGGGGTGTTCGCGGTGCGGTTTGGGGCAAAACCGCAAACCGCACCGCGTGTGCGGTTTGAGTATTTTTCCAAACCGCAAACCGCACCGCATATATCTCAAACCGCACCGCGAAATGCGGTGCGGTTTATGCGGTTTGCCCCTATCGCACTTTATGCGTATAATCCAAAAAATTATAAGTTTAAAATACATTAGAAAATCAACGATTAAGTGACCGTTGTCCAAAAAAATAAAGAGTTTGAATACATCCAACTCCAAAATGCATAACTAAAAATAGTCTAAAAAAATAAATTGTTTCAATACGAGAAACAGATAAAGTGACGTCTCCAGTCGTGAACGTCCTAACCTAGGGCATTTTTTCATGTGTTGAGACATAAACTTGTAAGAGGCTTCTAATTAAAAAGGGTTATTTAGCAAAATTCAAAACTTAAACTCTTAAAGTCCATAATTAAAAACACAAAGCCCAATTATATAAATATTAAATTAAACTATTATATATATATATATGTTTAAAATTAAAAAATTAAAAATAATATAAAAGATGCGGTGCGGTGTGGTTTGAACCGCGGTTTGAAAACTCAAAACCACAAACCGCACCGCATAGTGCGGTTTGGTAAAAGTACAAACCGCAAACTGCACCGCGAAAGTTCTAAACCGCGTTTTGCGGTGCGGTGTGGACGGTTTGTGCGGTTTGGCGGTTTGGATGAACACCCCTATATATTTGTCTCCAACTTTCTTCACCAAGGAGACCATCTTCATTAACTTGAATATCATCACCATCTTTTTCAAAGCTTGCATTACCATATCCGGAAGATCCGGAATCTTCAGATACTTTATGTCTCTTCATCTCCCCTTCATGATCATCAGGATCCTTCTTATCATCATGCTTGAAAGGTTACTTACAAATCTTTAAAAGAAAACTTATTTATACCAAGTCAAAGCTATACAGCAACTGCCCGGGCCCAACTAGTTAACATTTCCGAATTTGAAATGAGTCCACCATCGGGCCTTTTGTAACCGGTTACTGTAACCTAGCCCGAGGGACTGAAATGGTCATTAATTTTTTTTTTTTTAAATTGCCACATGCATGGCAGCTTCTGATTGGGCAACAATTTTACCGTTTTTAATTTATGCGTTCTTTTTACACATAAAATACTTCAAATAAATTACCAAAAATACTTTTAAGCAAATGCTGTAAACTGTCGCATTCATCCATATTGCGAATGGCCCCAACTTTCTCGGTCTCTCCCAATAAATCATGGGACTTGGTTACAATATATAGCCATATATGTTGTGAGTGTTTGAGTGTACAACATTGTATACTATGAATATTGAGAAGAAACATTATTGTTCCTAATTTTTGTCATGGCATAACAGCATTTTATGGGAATATTTTTGTTTCTGTCAGCTTTCCTTGTTGTTTGGCTAAGTTTTTCGACCATAAAACCAACATTTTTTTAGCCTTTTATTGCTACTTCTTGATAAGCTCTTTGATTCATGATTCGTCTATATATCCTTCAATCTCCATCTATTTTATCCTTTTTTTCTTGTCCCTAAAAAAGCCCAATTAAGACAAATGTCTGAAACGTCTGAACCGCAGATCAGACTTGACCTTAACATCTTGAAGGGTTGCAAGCATTTAGGCAGCATATAGACTTGATGGAAGGAATTATCTCAAGCAGTTGTAATTGGTTCACACCATCCTCAAAGACTAGGGCAAGATTAGAGATTAAGCCAGTCACAAGGGTTGGACCGATATTGCTCCATCCTTTGAAACATGAGATGAAGAGGACTCAATGATTATGACATACGTGGCTATGGAGTTCAATGATTTTAAAAATAAGAATGCTATATATATTGGGCGACACTAGTCAAACTACTATATAAATTCAGTTTGTTATCAGATTAAAATTTCGAAATTTGAAGGCTTTTTAAATAAAATGTTTTTAACTGAATTTATCACTTGGAGACTTTGTCTCCAACTACCTATTGTGATCCCTATTCTTGGGAAGAAGCTGATGAATTTTAGGGGTTTTAGAAGTATTTAGCTTAAACCCTCTCCCAAAACACACATAGAAAACGAATTTGCTGCCTTTTCTCTTTTTTTTTTTATGCCTTCTACTCCACCGAATTTCTGCCATCTTTCTGCATCTGCTTTGTTCCATTTTCTTTAGTCATTTCTGTTGACAATCAAAACACCAAACTGCATCAAATCCTAGGGCTTTGCGACTCGAGATTCACAGCATAAAGAGTAGTTGTATAAAACCTTTAGGACAAGTTTATACATCCAGTTTACTTCCAACTTCATCGACCAAACAGGTTGGTTTTTAATTTCTGCCTTCTTTCCATCTCTCGTCTTTCTTCCACACTTCCAAAGGGGCCCTTAACGTCTTTGCTTATCGAACCAAAAAACATCTTTGCAATAATGGCCTCAGGGACGGACCCATAAATTTTTTCATACGGTGACACCATATAATATAAAAAAAGTAATTATAAAAAGCACGATTTTTTTCGGTATGTCTTCGTCTTTTTAACGTTCAATATTTCCTGATGTGTTTTTAGCCTAATTCCACCATTTCGAGAGATTTTTTAAAACTTTTTGCTTGATTTCGAGGGATATTTAGGGTTTTTTTTATCGATTTCGAGGGATTTTTTTTTATTTTTTTTTGGTTGATTTCAAGAATATTTTTTCCCGGTTTTTTGGTTGATTTCGAGAGGCTTTTTTTTGTTGATTACGAGGTATGGTTGCACTTTCTTGAAGTTTCCAAAATAATACGGTAGCACCTTCCAAAACGATACGGTTGCACCTTTCACGTACCTAATTTTTTTTACCCTTAGCCGGAGAAATAATACGGTGGCACGTGCCACCATTACCACCATGTAAGTACCTGAATGGCCTACATAACAACAAAACCAAACGAAACTCGAGCATGAAATGAAATATCGTCTGGAGGAAGGATGCAATCCAATTTATACTGACGATATATATATATATATATATATATATATATATATATATATATATATATATATATATATATATATATATATATATATATATATATATATAAACCGAAACTAAAATGCAAAACGACTATTTATACACCAAAAATATGTGCAATAAAACGACCTAACAGTTAGAATCATAATTTTTTACATACGCACCCCAAAAACTTCATCTAGTACGAGTCTTTTTGTCAACTAATTTACAAAACCCTCTCCTCCGGGCAAAGAAAAAGAATGACCGAGTATCTATTTGTTTAATTTACTTTTTTTTCACACTTTTTCTTGTCAACTCAACAAAATAAGAAACTCCATAAAACTCTACAATGATAGTCACTTATAAGAACCTCGTCTTTGTGGGTCTAATGTACTTTTTTAATGTGGATTTATAAGTAAATATATATATATATATATATATATATATATAGGGGGCGATCAAATGAAAACCATTCTAATTTTGAAAACCGTGGAAACCCTCGATTTCATTGGTTAAGTTAATAAAATTGTTTCATGAAATTGTTTAATTTGATGAAAGTGTTTCATATAATTATTTTATTGATGAAATCGTTGCATATATTTGTGTTTTTTATGTAAAAATGAAAAAGTTTCATCAGACTGCGAAAATACATGAAACAATTTCATTATAATGAGAAAAATAGATGAAACTACATAAAAAACACAAATATATGAAACAATTTCATTAACACAAGAATTATATGAAACAACTTGATCATATTAAACAACTTTATGAACCAATTTCATTAATTTAACCAATGAAATTGACGGTTTTCAAAATTTCCAATCTAATATGGTTTCCAATTGAAACCACCTCTCTCTCTCTCTCTCTCTCTCTCTCTCTCTATATATATATATATATATATATATATATATATATATATATATATTTGACATAATAATTAATTGAGGTAAAAACCAAGGTTCTTGTACAAAAACTCAAAACATGATAATGACATATAAGAACTCTCCGTTGTGGTAGTAACTTATAAAAACTACATTATTTGCTTATAATTAAGACCTCCACATAATAGCAACAACCAACCAAAAAAACGGACCATGAAATCCACATAGCACATTATTTGGAGAAGGAAAAAAAAAACATGATGCCTTCCAAATATCTCTTTGAATTGCTTTACATTTTTGCCATTGCAATTTGCAAAAGATTTACTATTATGTTCAAGTTGTACATTTAAATAGGTTAATCAAATGTGTGTCAATTCAACATATTTTAAGTAAGCGTAGTGTACTAGCATAGTACAGGAATGGACTATATTGTCTGCCATGTGTTTGTTTTTTGGCTAAGATTGTCATTTGTTGTTTTTATCCAAGGTTGTTCCAACTTTTTGGGGAAAATCAAGTTGTCCCATGAAAACAAGTTTTTGTCCCAATAAAATGAGTATTTCTTTCTTATTTAATCCAAACACGTGGTGTTAAGTCGTACTTTGGAAAACCAAAATAGAGCTTAGTGAGATCGTGTACTAACTCGTTTTAGTGTTTGTGGATGTCGTTTGCTTTTGTTAGTTATTTTTCACCCTTATTTTGGTTTAGACTCTTCCTTGGGGGACATGGAAGGTTAGCTTGTGGGTGATTTGTTAAGCACATTTTTATCCATGTCTAGTGATATTTTTGCAATGCATTTCATTTGCATTTTAGTTTGCATCCATGCATTTTTTAAGCCTCTTTTTGCTTATTTTCCCTTTTTATTCGGTTGGGTTAACTACGGGTTGTCTTGAAGTGATTTCATACACTTTGGGTAAGATTTTGCAGATTTCAAGACTTGGTATGATGGAATGGTTGATGATCATGGCATGGACAATACATGATACACTTTTGGAAACGCCCGATTTTGCTATTTATAGTGGGTATTTTTTTGGGATATTTTGGCTACTCTATTTAAAAGGTTTTTGCATGGGTGGTCTTAGAGAGATCAATACATGATACACTTCACCTATACTAGGGTTTGCTGTGTTTTTAGAGGTTTTAGTCGTTTTTGGACTTTCTATGTATTGGGGATGAAGAACTCCATGGGAATAGCTTAGTGCATGTGGTTTGAATCTTTTGTATATCAAATCAACGATGATTATTGAGTATCTTCGTCCCTATCTTTTTATCTTTATCATTTTATCTTTGAATTCGTGTTTCTAGTTTAAGTTTTCTACAAGTTATAATAGTTCATTCAAGTTTCTTCTATATTCTTTCATTTAGTTTCATTATTATAGGTTAGATTGATGTCTTGATTATTTTTTAGTAGTTATGTTTCTTAGATTTGATTATGCGTGTTTAATAGTTTGCTTATTTATTTTTCTACAATTTTTTTGTTTCGACAACTTCGATTTTTGCATATTTTCTTCTTCTCTTAGTTCTTATTCAACTCTTTTCAGTTTTGGTTTCTTGCACTATCTTAATGTATTTAGCCTAGATCTAATTAGTTTTTTTCCTTCTAATCTAGAATTACTTAATTCATGCACTTTATTTCTTATTTTTTGCATTCAAGTTTGATACTTTATTCATGGTTTAATCATGTCTTATTTTCTTGTCTAGTATAATTAGTTTCTTAGGTTTAGCCATCCTCAATTTTGGAATGTTCTTTGTTATTTGAGTCAATTTGTTTGTTCTTGGTTAAGTTTTCCCAGTTTAGATCTAGTATTGTTAGTTAATTCTTAGGAGTAATGTTTGTTTTCTTTTGAGTTTTGCTAAATGATAGTTAGTTGTCTATTCCTTTTTTCTCTCTTTATTTAGGGAATGTTTATCTTTTAATTATTCTTGGTTGTTAGAAACAGATAACATGAGAAGTCTTAGATACATATGTTGATTAGGACAAGGGCGGAACACAGTGGAGGCAATTAGGGGCCAAGGCCCTGTGTTTTTTCTCCCATGAAGGACAGAGGGTTTCATCCGCAGGTGATAATTTTTTTTCTGACTTGGGCCCCCCACTCGAGCTATCCACTGTCTAGTATGTGATATTGAGTCAACAAAATTTCTTACTCCAACTTTCCAAACCCTCAAAAGTCAAAACTCAAATTAATAAAAATTATATACTAATAGAAGAAAAAGATAAGATAGATAGTTAATTCATTAATTGATTAATAGCATCGATCTGTTGTATTCATGTAGATCGATTAACTCATAAATAAAATAAAAAAAGTCAGCCAACCTGAATTACAAACAAACCTCAGGCCTTGAATTTGCAGAAATGGAACCCTAGGTACCTTGAGAATGTTGGAGAAATTTTCAAAATAAGTTAGAGTCTAAAATATTTTGTGTTAAGTCTTAGGAAGAGTGAATTTTTTGTCCTTATAATTAACGGTCCGTTAATTTTTCCGTTAACTCCGTTAGTTAGTTAATTCGGTTATTTTTGGAGGAAAGTTGAATCATTGCACCTCTTCATGAAAGGTTGCACCTCTTCATGAAAGGTTGCACCTCTTCATGAAAGGTTGCACCTCTTCATTTTTTCCTCTCTATATATCATCCTCTAGACACCGAAATGGGACAACTTTTTCATATACCAGATTGCTAGAGTTTGTGTTGCTATAGAAATATAAATTTCTAGTTTCTAGAAATCCTTGAAACTCAATAGTTCAACCGGATTATCACCACAAAGTGCGGTGTTGATAATTGCTCTACATACGTTGCTTCATTGTATCTTGAGAAGTAATTCGCCACAAACCCATAGCACTATGTTCTATCGAACGGTGGGGGCGGAATTGCTTTAAGGATAGAGAGATCACTCGCCTTGAAAGCAATAAGTAGTAGAATTTCTTATCTATCTATACCTTTATTTTTAGAACCCCAAATATAACAATCTTAAAGCAATTTTCGAAGAAAGATGGCAACCAAGAATCTTCAACAAATGTCTTGTGACATCGTCAAGTTGGAACGATTTGACGGTGGAGGCTTCAAAAGGTGGCAAAAGAAAATGCAATTCTTTTAGGCCACTCTAAACGTCTCCTACGTCCTCACCAAACCATACCCGGAACAACACGATGACGAGACACTTGCTTCGGCACGAGAAAGGCTCAAGTTTGAGAACGACGATTTCATATGTCGCGGTCACATCCTCAACGCTATGTCTGACCCTCTATTCGATGTTTATCAAAACATCGAAACGGCGAAGGAACTTTGGAACGCTCTCGAACAAAAGTACTTCACGGAAGACGCAACAAGTAAGAAATTTATCGTTTCCAAATTTAATTCTTACAAAATGATAGATTCACGTCCTATTATGGATCAAATGTATGAAATTGAGCACATTCTTAGTATGTTCACACAACACGACATGAAAATGAATGAATCGATCCAAGTGGCATCGATATTCGACAAACTCCCTCCCTCTTGGAACGATGTTAAGAAAAATATTAAACATCGTAAGGACGATATGTCCTTAAAAGAACTTGGAAAACATCTTCTCATTGAAGAACAATATCGATTGGAAAATAAATCCAACGACGATGCTTCCAAAGTTCATGTGGTCGAGGAAAAGGGAGAGACTTCCAAAGTCGGTGGTAAGAAAAGGAAACACTACGAGGAAAATGGTAAAAAGAAAAGGGATATGAAGCACGTGGTTTGTTTCAATTGCAACAAGCCCGAACATTACAAACGTAATTGTCGACTGCTCAAAAGAAGAAGGGGAAATGGTAGTGACAACACCAAGGATGGAAACTTCAAAAGCAACAACTTTGTTGCTATGATTTCTGAAGTATTCTCACTTGAGGAAGACGAATGTTGGTGGGTGGATTCGGGGGCTACCCGACATGTGTGCAACAACATGGACATGTTCAAAACGTACGAAGCTTCTAACTCCGTACTTTACATGGGAAATCACTCTACCGCTTAAGTCAAGGGAAAAGGGAAGGTTACTTTGGAATTCACATCCGGGAACACTTTGACCCTAAATGATGTTCTCCATGTTCCCGATATCCGAAAGAACTTGGTTTCCGGATCAATCCTCAACAAACATGGCTTCAAACTCGTCTTCGAATCCGACAAGGTTATACTCTCTAAAGGTGGAAGATTCGTCGGCAAAGGCTATCTCACCGGAGGAATGTTTAAACTAAACATAAATGATATTGTGAATAATAGTGTGAATGATGTAAATATGATTGACATAAGCAACGCAAATAATGTGGTTGCTCCCGATGTACAAATGATTGATGCTAATAATACTACTACTAGTTCTGTTTACTTTGATTCTTCCTTACTATTGTGGCATGGTCGATTAGGTCACGAACACTTTAAACGTTTGAAAAATATGGCAAAAAGTGATTTAAATCCAAAGTTAGATGAT
Source organism: Arctium minus (assembly GCA_954870635.1). NCBI lineage: Eukaryota > Viridiplantae > Streptophyta > Magnoliopsida > Asterales > Asteraceae > Arctium > Arctium minus. The sequence continues at coordinate 36,178,822 of OX941084.1, forward strand.
AAAAATCATAAGTGCCTTACTTGTATGCATACTAAAATTACTAGACAACCGTTCCCTCAAGTCCAAAGATCATCTAAAATCTTAGATTTAGTGCATAGTGACATATGTGACTTACATGCTACACCCTCTCTTGGTGGCAAAAAGTACTTTGCCACTTTTATCGATGATTACTCTCGATATTGCTATGTATATCTTTTACATTCAAAAGATGAAGTCCTTGAAAAGTTTAAGATCTACAAAAATGAAGTATAACTTAAATGTGACACAAAAATAAAATCTTTAAGAACGGATAGGGGTGGTGAATATTATAACCCTAGATATTTTGAATCTACGGGAATTATTCACCAAGTGACGGCTCCGTATACACCACAACAAAATGGTATTGCGGAAAGAAAAAACCGTACCTTGATGGAAATGGTAAATTCCATGATGTCATATTCCGGATTAAGTTATGGATTTTGGGGAAAAGCATTACTTACATCTTGCTACATACTCAATAGAGTACCAAGCAAGAGAAGTCAAAAGACCCCTTATGAGTTATGGAATCAACGGACACCTAAACTAGATTACCTTCGGATTTGGGGATGTAGAGCAATTGTGAGACTTCCCGAATCCAAGAAGAGAAAGTTAGGAGACAAAGGTATTGAATGTATATTTTTGGGATATGCCCAAAATAGCAAAACTTATAGATTCATGGTGGTTGAATCAAATGATCACATTTCTATTAACACCATCATAGAATCTAGAGATGCTCATTTTGACGAACAAAGGTTCAAAAGCATTCCAAAGGCACATGAGGTTTCTAAGGAAACCGTGTCTACCAAGATTCCCATAGATAATGAAAGGAAAGATGATGATTCCCCGAATCATCAAGTGATTGAACCTAGAAGAAGCAAGCGTCAAAGAAGAGCAAGAAACTTTGGGCCTGACTTTGAAATGTACCTAGTTGAAGGTGATCGACATGGTTCAGTGAAAGAATATTCAATAATTTACAACTTGGATGAAGAACCATGTACATATGCGGAAGCTATGAAATCTCATGATGCATCTTTTTGGAAAGAAGCAATCAACGATGAGATGGATTCCATCAAAGGTAATAATACTTGGATCTTAGTCGACCTACCCCCTGGTTCAAAGGCCATCAAGAATAAATGGATTTTCAAAAGAAAATTAAGAGTTGATGGCAGTATTGAAAAGTTTAAAGCCCGATTAGTATCTAAGGGCTTTACACAGAAAGAAGGACTAGACTATTTTGACACATATGCCCCTGTAGCACGAACATCAACCATTAGAATTTTGATTGCCTTAGCTTCCATTTATAAACTCGTAATTCACCAAATGGATGTCAAAACCGCATTCTTGAACGGTGAATTAGAAGAGTAAGTATATATGGAACAACCAGAAGGTTTCATAGTTCAAGGACAAAAAAAGAAAGTTTGTAAACTTAATAAGTCCTTGTATGGCCTGAAACAGGCTCCCAAACAGTGACATCAAAAATTCGACCAAATCATTCTATCGAATGGTTTCAAAATTAATGAATCAGAAAAATGTGTTTATAGTTGATTTGTTAATGGTCAAGGGGTTATCATCTGCTTGTACGTGGATGATATGTTGATCTTTGGAACCGACTTAGAACAAGTGCAAATGACTAAGAAACTCTTATCTGAAAATTTTGATATGAAGGATCTGGGAGAAGCTGATATTGTTCTAGGAATAAAGATTCTTAGAAATTACAATAAACTAATGCTATCCCAGTCTCACTATATTGAAAAAATATTAGAACATTTTAATAAATTTGATTGTTTACCTGTAAGCACTCCGTTCGAAGTAGGTTCTAGATTGACGACTAATACCGGTAGGGTATTAGCTCAAAATGAATATGCTAAAGTTATTGGTAGTTTAATGTATGCTATGACTTGTACTAGACCTGATATCGCCTATGCTGTAGGAAGATTAAGTAGATATACTATTAAGCCTGAAAAAGCACATTGGGATGCTGTAAATCGGGTACTCAAGTATTTGAAGAAAACCATGGATTATGGTTTGGAGTATAGTGGATATCCTTCAGTATTGGAAGGATACACCGATGCAAGTTGGATAAATGATCAAGAAGACTATGCATCTAAAAGTGGATGGATTTTCACACTTGGCGGAGGTGCAGTGTCTTGGGGATCAAAGAAACAAAGTTGCATAACAGATTCTACCATGGTATCGGAATTTGTTGCTTTAGCTTCTTGTTGTAAAGAAGCAGAATGGTTAAGGGACTTGTTGATTAACATACCATTATGGCCAAAGCCAATGCCGCCAATTTCTATACACTGTGATAGTGCGGCTACACTATCAAGGGCATACAATCAAGTGTATAATGGTAAGTCCAGACATATTGGACTTCGACATAGGCAAGTAAATCAATTAATAAATCATGGGGTGGTCACCATTAGTTTCTTACGATCAAGTAAGAACTTAGCAGATCCTTTTACATAGAAAATTGATTGAAAGCACTTCAAAAGGGATGGGTCTCAAGCCCACCTATAGATAGTCACCCATGATGGAACCTTGTCTTGACACTTGGTATTTCACCAAGTCTCAAGATTAAGTTAAAGTACATCATTTGAATGTGACTGAAAGTTCTGCAATGTTTAAAAAACCATCCCTAAGGTCAGCAGAACTTGGAACCGTAATGTGAAGAAAGGTTGAATCTAGTTCTTAATGGACTTGTAACACAGTATGTGTTGGAGTGTTCAAGTTACGGGAACACTCTTGACAAGGTCCACCTATCTGAATGTAGAAGTGAGGCCGCTTCCTATGAGCTAAAGGGCTTGGCTCTAGAACATTCTAAGAAATCAAGATATAGACCCATGGACAGTTAACGGGTCGACTTATAGTGGTTGAATGAATGAGAGGAAGGATATGCGTGAGGTGTTTCCGTCTAACATATAAAGGAAGATGGTTCAATGACTTTGGTTCAACCATTCTTACCCTAGTTAGATTTGAGCACTTTCACTATGTAAAGGTTCAAGGTGCAAGACTCCACCTTTACTTATGCATAACACCCCCAAGGATTTCGGAATCTGGTTAGGTCATGTCGTGTCAGTCTTTTCAAATTCGAGTCTATTTTGAAAATGGTGGGGGTTTGTTGGAGAAATTTTCAAAATAAGTTAGAGTCTAAAATATTTTGTGTTAAGTCTTAGGAAGAGTGAATTTTTTGTCCTTATAATTAACGGTCCGTTAATTTTTCCGTTAACTCCGTTAGTTAGTTAATTCGGTTATTTTTGGAGGGAAGTTGAATCATTGCACCTTTTCATGAAAGGTTGCACCTTTTCATGAAAGGTTGTACCTCATGAAAGGTTTCACCTTTTCATTTTTTCCTCTATATATATCATCCTCTAGACACCGAAATGGGACAACTTTTTCATATACCAGATTGCTAGAGTTTGTGTTGCTATAGAAACATAAATTTCTAGTTTCTAGAAATCCTTGAAACTCAATAGTTCAACCGGATTATCACCACAAAGTACGGTGTTGATAATTTCTCTACATACGTTGCTTCATTGTATCTTGAGAAGTAATTCGCAACAAACCCATAGCACTATGTTCTATCGAACGGTGGGGGCGAAATTGCTTTAAGGATAGAGAGATCACTCGCTTTGAAAGCAATAAGTAGTAGAATTTCTTATCTATCTATACCTTTATTTTTAGAACCCCAAATATAACAGAGAATGAGATGTGGGTTGAACCAGACGTCGTGAATGGGAGGAAGGATAGGATGAAGAAAAGCAGGGCGTATGTAAAAGAGAGTATTGGATTGCCAGTTTCATTTACATTTCAACCAAGATTCAATTCAACACAAAAAGCTTCTGGGTTCCTTCGAGAAAGAGAGAGAAAGGAGATTCAATTAGCCACCTTATTTTTTCTTTTAAGAAGAATATAAATTTGGTTTTTAATTGTTGCCCTCTTTTAACTATACTATAATTGTATATTTATTTTGTCCTTTGTGATTTTATTTTGTAAATTTCTATTTTTTTAACGTGGTTATCAGTATTAAAAACTATTCTAGTTCTTTACGTTGTTTGATAGAATTGCAATCACTTCATCACCCGATGTGTTTTTAGCCTAATCTCACTGTTTCGAGGGATATTCAAGTTTTTTCTTTATCGATTTCGAGGGACTTTTTCTGTTTTTTTGGTTGATTTCAAGAGTTTTTTGGTTGATTACAAGATACGGTTGTTGCATCTTCTTCAATCTTTGAATATCATACTGTGGCACATTTTAAAACGATACGGTTACACCTTTTATAAACGTAAATTTTTTTAACCTTTCGACATATAGATAATACGGTAGCACATGCCACCGGTGGCCCTTCTTTGAGTCCGGCCCCTGCGATTGGAAAGCTTGTGTTCCGCCCCTGATTAGGACTCAAGTTGACATATTGATCCGTTGTTCTTCAAATGTCATGTTAATAAATCATTGTTTTGGATTTGTCACTAGCCAAAGCTAAACAACGTTTGTTTAACTAGCGTTAATTGATACGGGTTGAGGTTTGAACGATTAGAAAAATATTTGTTTTAATTCATGATTTTTTGCAATTTAATCATCATGAAAATAAATGGTGTTTTGTTGGGAAATTTTTTTCCTCTTTGAAAGAACGTTAAAGTAATTTTTGATTTGCAAATTCCCAACTCGATTGGTCCGAAATCAACAATGTATGTTTCATTCAATCTCATGTAGTGTAGCTTTAGGTGATATGTTTTTAGGCGTTTTTCCTATTTTTGCTTAGTGTAGTCTCCTTAGTCAATAATCATTCCACTTGCGCTATTTGTGTAACTAGTTATAGCCTTGTAAGTGAATTTGTGCTTATCCCATCGCTTATGTGCGATCGACCCGACTCGTATGGTACATCACCATACGTTTGTTGTAACAATTTTTAAACTCACATCAACCAAGTAGTGTCAAATTTCGTGGAATGGTCTAGTTTCTTCATGTTGTTATTGATGTTGGTTCCTGATTCTCAAATCGCAACCAAAATTAATGTACATCAAATCCATCTTCGAAGACTTAACCCAAAATGACAAACAAAATTTTCGGCCATAAATTAGGTTTTTGTCAAAAAAAAAATGATGATTCATGATTGTTAAAACGAAACTCGTATTATCATCTTTCCTCGCTTTTGGGTTAGAGGCTTTCTAGTGCATTCTTTATGTTCCTTAAAATTAATCTGCAAACGTCAAATACTTGAGAAGTCAATCAAAATGTATAGCTACAATAGAATTGTGAATAATCTATAACGGCAAAAATTTAAATCAATTCAAAGCGATATTTGGAAGGCAACAAGGTTTTTTTTTCTCCGGATAATGTTATAGTGGATTCCATTGTTGGTTTTCTACATTGGTTTTTGGAGTCAAGTCGGGAAATGGAAGGGAGGCATGCTCTCAAACATGTCAATTGTTGCACACGTTGTTAATTGCACAAGGTTTAAATTTGAAAAACCAAACTTTATATCAGTAAAGATAGTAACTCGAGCAATATTGTTCTTATTAGAGAGTTTGTGGTCAAGCTAATTGTATGTACTAAACTGATTTGCATATGTGTCATGATGATTAACTACTCAATTTGTCCATTAAACTCAAAGCAAACTAACTAAAACCATAAACTAGTTTGTACAAATGACATTACTTCAAAAATCTTGGGGGTGAGAATCCAAACTTTTTATAAAAAAAATGCCAAGATTAATGCTCGTAATTGTTAATTACTAACCCAAGTGTTCCCAAATCCCAATTGATTTTTTTATAATTTTCAATTTGATGTCAAGTAACTAAGGAGAGGTGTTTGAAGAATTCCGGAAGAGTTTCGTATGCTAGAGTGTTGGTTGAAGGGAGTGCGGATAGAGAGCTCCCGGAGGGAGTTAAGGCGAAATGGGGTGGTTTCCCTATTACTACTATCCCGGTGTCTTATCAATGGAAACCCCCCCAATGTATTCATTGTAAAGTGTTTGGTCATTCTTTTAAGGACTGCACCGTTAGAACTAAGTCTAATGAAGAATTGGCCGAAATCAAAGCTAAGGAATTACTTGAGGCAGAGGCTAAAAAGGTGAATGAAAAAGAAAAGTATGATGGCACTTGGAATGTTGTAAGAAGGAGGGTTCAAAATAGGGTTATGGGGGCTTAAGGAAGACAAAATGGTGGAATTCAAGGTGGTGGTGGTGTTGAAAAAAAGGATGGGGTGAAAAATGTGGGTGGGAATCAAGGTGAGGTGACTAAAGGTAATTCTGGAGCTGCTGGCCCTTCGGGTACAAAAAGTGTTGTTTTTCAATCTCAAAGTACTCAAAAGGGTGTGGATAAGGGGAAGAATGTGCAAGGGAATGATCCGGTTGTGAGAATGGAGTATAAGCCTGTGGTTAAGTCTTTGGATGCCAAAAAGAATACTAATGGAGGGAATGCTAGTGAGGTGAAGATTAGTAACAAGTTTGATATTTTGAATAAAATTCCTTTGGGAGTCACAAAGGAGACTTGGGAGTTACAAAAGGAAGTTGCCGATCTTTGGGGCCTGAGCTTAAAAATGATCCTCCTGATCACATTAAAAAGACTTGGTCCAAAGATCTTTTGGACTATTTCTACGCTCGTTGTGACCTCAAATCTAAAACGGGGGATGTTGTTCTTCATAATGATGATGGCCCGGATTTTATGAAAGTGGATGATTCAATTCTTGGAAGTTTAATGACCCAGTCATTCAACAAGTGTCTTCTTGATGTCGAGTATTTTTGGTGTCTACTCCATTGTTTGGAGTCTTTGGGGTTATATATGTTTTATTCTAATTTTCTGTTTTGCAGGTACTTTTTATATTTGAATTTTATGGAGTTGGGAGCTTTATGGTGGAATTATGGTAATTTGAATTGGCTTTGGACAGTTGGGTACAGTGGTTGTTTGTTATGCTTTGGCTACTGTTGGGATGCTGATTCTATTATGGACTTGCAGCCTATACAGTTTTTGGTTCTCAATCAGATTATCTTCATATGGGGGTTGTTGTTGTGTTGTGATATTGTTCTGGATGCTACTGTCTATTCATGATCTTGGATCAGTCATAGTATGTTACTGTTTTTTGGGTTTGGTTTGATTGCAATGGCCTTGGGCCAAATTGCCTCTTTTTATTGGTAACAGAGAGTTTGGGTGTGTTGGATTTCTGTTGGGAGACCTGGTTTGACAGTCTGTGTAATTTGGCATTCTGCCATTACACAATCTATTTTGAGTTTTGGTTATGGATCCAATCCCTTGCTGCTGTCTTATGTTCATTACCTTGGTGATCAGATTCTGTTTTTGCTTTTGATGATCATTTTTATCTTGTTGCTTTCCTTCTCCTTTTTTGGTCTTTCCATCTTGTTTCTTTATCTGTTGGCTACTGTTTTGGTAGTTCAACATTTGTTTCCTTTCTTATTTTTTGGTCTATCTTCTCGGTGTAGTAGGATATTTGGAAGTGTTTTTATTATTGCTACAGAAATCCAGTTCTACAATTTCTGTTTTAGTAATGATCATCAGTTATGGATTTCTATTTGGATTGATTCTTTTTAGTTTCCTTCAACTTTGGATTGGATTTGGTGGCATCAGCAGCTTATGGTTTTCAATCAGATTAGCCCTGTCTGGTGGCTGCTGTTTTGCTTCATTTTTGGATTTATAGTGTTTCTTTGGTTGCTTTTTTGGATTGCAATGGCCTTTGGCCAAATTGCCATTGATGTGAAGCCAAGTTCCTCTAGAATTCAGATTGGTGCTCAAAGGGGAAGTAGAATCAGGTTTGTGCAGATCAACATGGTTCAGATCAACATTTTTTTGCATATGGAGCTGCTGATTTTTGATTCTGTCAAGTCAAAGTGGGTTCTGTTTTGGCTTTTGGCTGTTGTTGAGGTTCTCTATCGATTTGCTCAATTTTTTATGGTCAATTGGGCTGCTGGATTATTTTGGTATCAAGTTTTTTGGATCGATTTGGATTTTAGAATTGGGATGGAAAAAGGTTTGATTGTTTTGCCCATTGATCGATTGGCCACTGTGGTATCATTTGGATCTCTTTCAGCTGCCCTTGGTTTTCACAGTTTGGCTTCAATTCTGGTTTCATGTTTGGCCTCAGTTTACAATCAACAGCAAATCTTCAGAGTTATCATCTGCAGTGTTTTATGATTCTGGTCAAGAATTGGTTTCTGATTTTGGTCCAGGTTGGGTATAACAGAATTGGATTATTGTTCTTCAGAATTTGGGTTGTTTGGTTTTCAATGTGCATTAAGTCCAAATTTATGCAGCTCTTATGGTTTCTGTCCAAATTCCAATTCGGGTGTCTAATGGTTTTTTGGTTGCTTATTGGGATTGCAATGGCCTTAGGCCAAATTTCCAATGTGATCAATGATTACAGTAATCGAAGGTTTAATGGGATGTTGGCTCTGTTGATTTTTTTCATTGGTCGATGTAATCAAAGGTTTGATGGCAGTAATCCTTTTCGTCTTCGATTTGGGATGGTGGCTTTGTTGGTTTCGATCAATCAGGTTATTTCCTTTGATCCCCATCAATCTTTAATTCTCATCGTCTTCTCCTCTGGTCTGGTTGATTTCCCAAATGATTCTGTGTTATTGTTTTCTTGTTCGATCTTGGGGCACTAGACTGTTTGTGGTTATTTTGATAATTTGGTTGGGCCAAATTATGATTTCTTTGGGTTTATTTCAATTTCATATGGATTTTCGTTGGGTTTGGATTGGTGGACTTGGATTGGGCCAAGGCTTTCTCTTTGAAGGATTATGGTTTGGACCAGTTTTGGTTTAATTTGAATATGGGCTCAAGAGAGTTTTGGGACTGGGATTTAAGTAGTCTGAAAATGGATGGGGTAGTTTTTGCTGTTGGGCCTGATTACATGGACTATATTGATTTTTCTTACATGGATCTTGGAGATTTCTTGATTGGGTTTAAGGTTATGAATTATTTGGATCACCATGATTGGACTTCTACAAGGAATTTGGACAAGAAAAGCATGGGCCCCAAAAGTGGTTTTTGTTTTTGGATTATTTGTTGGTTTTGTAAGGTTTTTAACTCTTTTTTCAATTTTAGAGTTAGGCATTTACTTGTGTTTAATCCGAAGCATTTTTTAGGGCGTTGTTTTGTCTTGGGGTATGCCCCTCGTAGCTTGTAGTTTCTTTTTTCTTTGAATAAAGTTTTTCCTGGGGTTCTGTCCCCTTTTTCCAAAAAAAAAAATCCCAATTGATTGAACTAAAATTTTTTATTCAACATGCATTGTATAAATGAATATAAACATGAAATCGATCTAAGATCTTACCCTTGAGCTACCCATTTGGGTTAAGTTTGACTTATTATTATATTCTCGAATATGCAAAAAAAGTAAAACCAAATTAACTTAGCATGTCCCACATGAATGTAAGGTGAGGAGATGATGGAATCTACACAAACAAGCCTATAACTTCAAAATGCACAATATCTTCAACCAATTTTACCGAGTATCTTTTTTATCACGATCGAGTGATTTTCGCATAAGATAATATTCAGTTTCCTTTCTTTCAGCACCTAAAATTTCCCGAATTCATCTTCCCTAATTTATCCCTGATTCACTTAATTTTGTCCCATGCGGTGTCCTTGAAATTTTGCTTTATGCCACTGTACGTTTCATTGCCATAGATTATACAATCAACTGTTGGGATGTGGTTGTAAGGGTTGTAGAAATGCAAAGGGTTGCATAATAACCCACCTCTCTCTCTCTCTCTCTCTCTCTCTCTCTCTCTCTCTCTCTCTCTCTATATATATATATATATATATATATATATATATATATATATATATATAATCCTCACCCCTTCAATCAATTGCATTACCACTTTCTAGTGGCTTGAGCCCATTGGCTTAAGCCTAGTGATCTGAGCCCATTAGCTTGAGCCAAATGATTGGTGCATCCCATGAAGTGGGTGCACCTTCAATTCTTTTTAAGTATGTTTGTTTGCATTCATTTAATTCATCTAGCATTTTATTGAACGAACATGAACGAAAACGAACACACCTTTTTTTTAAATGAGCGAACATGAACACAAGAACTTTTGTTCGTTTATTGTTCGTGTTTGTTCGGTTAAGTTAAACGAATGAACATGAGCAAGCGTTCGTTCGTACAGGCCTAATTATTCATACTCCAATATAACATATTCACATGTGAATGTCTAATTGTACAAATTTTGAATTGTTAGTTAATAAAAACTGAAAAATAGAATAATAGTAATACAATTGACATATATTACAGAACCTTCCTATGTAATTGTTGTATACTTGTGAATAATCTTCGAGAATTGTTGTATTTGTGAATAACCTTCAAGAATTGTTGTATACTCGGTGAAATTCCTCTTTGAGGATAACTCAGTGAAGAAAACAACAAGCTACGTCTTATCAAAAAAAAAAATTGGAAGTATTGTGGGATCAGAGGCATGCTTACAGATATCTGGTTCCCCTTCACGAATCTGTTCCACCACCCTCATCAAAGGCCTACTCTATTCCTCATCTTGGATGCACCAAGATGAAAATTTACAAATTCTACTCACTTCTTCAACACCTGCTTCCCTCTCTCACCCCACTCACCTCTCTCCTCAAGTAGGGTGTCGGAAAAGTTGTTGCCGGAAAGGCTGCTGCTTTTTCCGCACCCTTACGAGGGGATGGAACTGCATCGGTTGATATGGCTTGCTTATAATGGGGTCAGCACTACCATTATAAGCAAACTCGGTAGTTTTCCCTATCCAATGCTTATGTGCCTCTCGAAGGTTAGTGTCGTCTTGTGTATCTTGACTTGCTTGATACGAGTAAAACTGGGAAACCAATTTAGATTAGAATTGGGAAACCAATTTAATTAGATAAGTCTTATTTAGTTTTTAATTGATGGTTATCTTTTATTTGATTGTTATCTATAGTAAGTAGTTAATATATATATATATATATATATATATATATATATATATATATATATAGGAGCAATTGCAATTAGGGAGATATGAATATATACATACACTCTTTCTTGGCTTAATTCTCTCATATTTTAGCCACTCCCCAATCTCAGAAGTTATTCTGTTTCTGAATTCCTGATATGGAGCATCAATCAATCATTGAAATCTCTCAACCTTGATTGAACCAGGGGTTGTATCATTGGTATAAGAGTTGTTCAACACTGGGAAATTTCGATCATAGCGATTACGCGAAGCATGGCTAAAGCATGGAATGGAGGAGGGCAGAATCAGGGACATGAACTGATTGATTCCGTCGTCGAAGCATCATCTATCTGCCATCCACAAAAATCACAGAAGCCAGGAAGTGCCACCGATTTATAGGTAATGATCAAAACTATCCTAGACAATTACGGTGCTCTCATTGAGTGCAATAATCAACAACAAGCGGTGAGGGTAGCCGAGAATACAAGAGCCATCTCAGAAATCAATGATCTTTTATCTGGGTTATCACTACAGATCGGATCAATATGTAGTGGATATCATTGGTCGGTTTGGAGAGCCATTCGATGATCCTATGGCAGAACTTATGGAGCTGAAGCAAACAACGTCGGTCAAGGATTACCATGACGAATTTGATAGCATAATCAGCAGGTTACAACTATCTCCTGAAAATACTTTTAGTTGTTTTATAACGGGCCTAAGTGAAGAGTTGAGGAGCCTAGTACGAATGTTCAACCATTCAACTATTTCACAGGCTTATGCTTTAGCCAAAATTCAGGAAGCTAACTTGAACAAGAACAAGAGCAAAACCATATTTAAACCACCTGATAATCTCTCTACGGCTAACCCACCAACTAAGTGCGGCATACTTTCACTTCCCGCAATAATTCCCAACAGTTCTTATAATCCTATGAATAACACACAGACGCAACCCGTAGCGTCCTTCAATACAAACACCAACCGAAAGACTTTATTACCGGATGAACTCAATGAGAGAAGGGCCAAGGGCCTCTGTTTTTTTTTGGATGAAAGGTATGAACCTGGACATAGATGTAAAGCAAAACGACCACAACTCTACCGTTTAGAGTGGGATGATACGACTGATGAGGATGATGAAGAATGTCTGCAGGATATAGACAATGAGTTTATTCAATCAATGCAATGGCAGGTATTACGGACTACCAAACGATGAGAGTTACGGGTCATTGCGGAAAGAAGGCGCTACATGTAACACTCTAAAAAATCATCGAACAAAAATTCGAAAATTTGGCAATATGACGTCTAAAATACGAGGGTCCAAACACCCTGTAAAATATATTTCCAAAAGAATCACATCCCAACAAACAAGACAACTAGAACCCTAAATAATCGGGTTAGTTTGCATCATAAGGTTTGCAATAAAATAACGGGACATCAATAATACAACGACCTACTTAATCTAAGATTAATTCCAATCTAGATTAAAATTGGCATTACGAAATCGCTATGAACTCTCTTCAAAAAAATCACCAAAAGACCGGCACTTCAAGGTCTCCTACGTGCCCGATAGCCAAGCTGACATCCTAAATTCCTCCACGAGTAAGATCTGTGAGGAAAATAACAACCACAACAAGTGTTAGGACATCACCTAGTGAGATTCCAAAATTGCATCAATTACAACATATATATGTAAACACTAAATAAAGTTACCGAACTCCTTCGCCTTACAATTATGTTTCCACCGCGCCCAAGTTCTCAAAACCTGAAGAATTGTCAATACTAGGTGTTATTCCCAAATCTATCAAGTTCTCAATGTAAAACAGAAATCTAATCATGAATCGTAGTCATATGTCATTGATTGAAAACTCAAAGATTACAAATCACATTTTCTCTCTCTATATGCTTTCTTTCTACTATCTGAATCACAATGACTTACTCGCTTACCAAATACAAAGACCCAAGGTATTTATACCCTTACACAATTACAAAGAAAACAAAAACACAATATATTGACTTTGACTTTTATTAACAAATTGACTTTGACTTTCACTGAGAGTTGACTTTCCAGCTTTAACTTCTTGTACTTTGATCTTCAATATCTATGATCTTGAATCCAACAAATATGTGCTCTAACATTCTCCCCCTTCGGATCAAGATCATCTCTAAAAAGATATTGCAATTCAATCTTCTCTTGTAAGCTCAATTTGAATCTTCTCCCTATTTGTAGAAAAATTATCTTCTCAAGCAATTTATATGCTCCCCCTATTAACATGAAATATTTACATTCTCCCCTTCTCTGATAAGCTCTATCTCTTCAAAAACTTTCAACAATCTTTTCTCAAAAATCTGTTCTTCAAGAATATTAACATTCTCTCCCAAGGTTGTACACAAACCTCTTTCACAAATAAAATTTCAAAAAAATCTTCAAATTCTTTCAGCTTTCAATCAAATCTTGAACAACTCTCCCATATCTTGAATTTCGGACAATTCTTCAAACTTTTCAACCAACATTTCTTTATATGAACTCTTCTCCCCCTTTTTGATGAATAGAGCATCTATAACATCAAAACTTTCTCTAAGAAATGTCTCTGAAATTCTATCTGACCACTGATCTTTGATAATGAGCCTCTGATTCGTAGCCAATTCGAACAATGTATTCATCCAGATCTTTGCAAATCTAGACAAAATAGGAATGTAACACCTGAATCAACAAATGAATCAGTTAATATTCCTGTCAGTAACACGAAGTTACTGTGTGTAACGGATATACATAGGAAAGGAGCTTTTTGATGTTCACTCCCCCAGGGCTTCCATCCAATCATCGAAACACCACAAAGGCAATTTCTATGAATGTTATGACAAGAAAACAAATTCCTTGTGTGTTCGTGCAAGTGATAGAAAGAATTAAGCACTTGATGATTGCTTATAAACGCTCAAAATTGTGTAAACCACTGAGATAACAGTAGATAAACACAAATTCAATGTGCATGATTGAAGTGCGAAGGTGGGGCAGACTTCTTTCTTTTTCAATATCCAGATTTTCCAAATGAAAATCAGATAGATTATATGCTGCGTCCCCAGAAAAATATGAAACATTTTCTTTTTAAGAAGAAAATGAGTGGTTGGTGGGGTTTTTGACAAGAGTTGGCATGGGCTATTTGCCTGTTTCAATAACGTTCACGAAAAAATTGTGAAACATTAGTAATGTGGCTGCCCGGCTCAGAAAGTAGTTGGTGCAGAGTTTGATATTCTTTTACTCTGATCTCACACTCTCTTTCTTTTTATCATTAAGCGCACATCTAACCAAACTCTCCTTTACATTTTACCTTAACACACAACCCACACTCATTTCTTTTTGACTCCTCACACTCAATCACTAAGGATTAACTTCTTGGGTAGAAAACACTGGTTAACGTGAATCCATAGAAGTTTCAATTAAGTCCTAGCACAAAGAACCCATATTTTCCTATTAAAGAACATGTTGCTCAATATGGTTTAACTTTATCAGTTAAAGCACAAATATAAGTCAGACGTTTGTATGCTCAGAAAATAATCATGAAAATATGAGCATTTTAAACATTGAAGATATTTCAAACAAGTAAATTAATGAATAGAATTGAATACAAGAAACTTGTTTGAAAATCTGACATTGTATGAAATGATCAGAAATGATATGATATAGCAATCAAGGCTTACGGTCAAGAATAATGGATATTGTCTATATGAACCAAAATATAGACATTCTTGAAAAACGTTTCGAAATGAAATTACGCTCAATATTCTGAATAACAAGCGGGGTGTCTTACCAACGAAAAATATGTTTCAATATGAGACATGGTAAGAACATTTTGAACAAAAAGTCAAACCGGTGTGTGTGAATACTTGAAAGTATATAGAAAAGACAATAAGCAAGTATTTATCTTTAGAAACACACTGTTTATAAACATTTAAGCACAAGTGTTAAAGCACATATTTATTGGATTCAAGATCATAATTATCTGAAGATGGAAATCTGAAGTTAAAGCTGTTAAAGTCGTCTCAACAAATAGTCTAGGGTCCTTTTGTAATAAATAGTCAAAGTCTGTTTACGTATTTTATTTATTTATTAGTTAGTTTTAATTTTAGTTAACTTAGTTTGTTTTTGGACCAAGCTTTGTAAAGCCCATTACCAAACCTTGTCAAGCCTTAGTATAAATTAATCTTGTTTAGTGGTAATTAGGTTAGAGGAATTAATTAGAAGAATTAATTATTGGGGAGGAGGCTGTTGGTGTGGGTGGTGCGCCGTGAACAGAGAAACAGACAGAGAGATAGATCGATTTCAATCCTGTAACCTGTTGAATCTATTGCTTAATCAATATCAGGTTTGCATTATTATGTTAATTATTGATTTACTTGATTGAATGATTGCATATTGGGACACACAATTGGTATCAAAGCAAGTACAGATTGAATTGAATAATTTTTTGTTTGGTTCTGTTTTCTGTCAAAGATTCATAATTTTTATTGTGTGATTGTTCTTTCAAGTTATTATTGGTTGGATTGTGTTTGAGTTGATTATTGCATCGATTTTGATTATCAATTTGTTGAATTTGTTGTTCTGGGTTCGTTCACGAAGTCGACACTGTGTCATCAATCAATTTGTTCTTAAAGTGGTTTTTATTGAAATTAATTTATTGTAATATGTTCTAGTTGGTAAATTGATCGTTTTAGCAAAGTTTGGTTGTTTAATTCGAGGTTTCGAGTGTTTTCTGGGCTGATTTCTGGTTTCTGGGTCGAAGAATATCAAGAACATATCGGTCTTTGTTAATATCGGTCTTTGTGTTTTTCTGGTCGAAGACCTCTATCGGTCTTTGATTACTTCCGGTCGAATACCTCTTTATCGGTCTATAGCATTCGACCGATACACTCACAGTTCACTCCGGTCAAAGACAATACCGGTCGAAGCTTTTTCATTTTATCGGCCGAACATATCGGTCTTGTTTAGTGTCGGTCGAACATCCATCCGGTCTTGCATTCTATCGGTCTATTGCATTCGACCGATACACTCACAGTTCACTCGGTCTAAGCGTTTATCGGTCGAACATATCGGTCTTGTTTAGTGTCGGCCGAACATCCATCCGGTCTTGCATTCTATCGGTCTATTGCATTCGACCGATACACTCACAGTTCACCCGGTCAAAGCTTTTATCGGTCGAACATATCGGTCGAGTAACACCGGTCTAAGAGTATATCGGTCGAGTCATATCGGTCGAACTCTATATCGGTCAAATCACTCAACCGGATTTAACAAGTTACCGGTCGAATCAATTTTACCGGTCAAGCAAAGTTCCGGTCTTTCATCTTACCGGTCGTTGCAATTCCCCGGTCGAACAAGCTCCCGGTCGAACTCTCTACCGGTCTTTACAAGTCTCTGGTCGACTCAATACCGGTCGAAGCACATCCCCGGTCGATTTTTGCAAACTGTAACAGGGCATCTAAATGTCAAAATTTTTTCTCTAGGGGCGCTGCCCCCATACCCCCGCAAGGGCGTTGCCCCTTGACCCCACCCGTGCTAAGTCTGCGAAGGGGGACAAAGGTCTGTTCGTGATCAGTTTTTTTTTCCTGAACTTCATTCTAAGATTTTCAGTATTGTGTGATTTTATCTTGACTTCTAACGATCTCATCCAGTTGATTGTTCATTATCAGATAAGTTTGATACTAATCGTATAAGTAAAGATGTCTCGGGAAGCTCTTGCTATTGGAACAAATGTGAAGCCACCAGTACTCTTCAAGGGGGAGTACGAGCAATGGAAGGATAGATTTTTGGACTTCATTGATCGACATGATTTGGGAGATGAAATCAGAAAATCTCTGAAAGACGGGATCATGACACCTCCGACCAAGGTTCTCACTGTAGCCGGAGAAAATGGTGTAGAAGAAGAGACTGAGTATAAGTTATCGATTGGTGAATATACGGAAGATTAGCTGAAGAGACACAAGGGTGACAAGATGGCAAGATCATTTATTCTCCAAGGCATACCGAATGAAATATACGTCAAGATTGATAGCTACAACGCTACCGGTAAGCAAATGTGGGATCAGTTGGAGAAGATGATGCTTAGATCTAAAGTTGGCAATCAACTCAAAGTTTCCACCTGCATGAATAATTATGAAGAATTCAAAGCTAAAGCTGGAGAATCACTTGAAGCCACTTATGACAGATTCGTCACATTACTGAACGAGCTGAGCAAGAACAAGATCAACAAATCTAACGTGGAGCTGAATGTGAAATTTCTCAGCAACCTTCAGCCTGAGTGGAAGAGATTCACCAGACAAATGAGACAGCTGAAGGATTTGCACGACATTCCTCTTCATGAAGTTTATGAAATCCTCAGACAGAATGAGGAAGAAGTGGAAGAGATCAAGGCTGAGATGAAAAAGGCTGACAAAGCAGTTGCTGATCCAGTTGCTCTTGTGGTCAAGAAATCTAAGAAGAAGAAGGTGATAGAATCTGAATCGGAAGAAGCTGATTGCGAGGCAAAGTCTGACTCTGACGATTGTAATGAACTGAAGGAAGCCATGTTGTTGATAACCAAGGCTCTCCAAAAGAAGTTCTATAAAAAGCCAAACTCCAATAGTCAGAGATACTCGTCTGGTCCTAATAACTACAAGCATAAGGAGAAAGTTGAAGAAAGGAGACCAGAAAACAAGAAGAAGGATGAAGCTGAAGAGACCAAGAAGGAAGAACCGATTAAGTGCTACAATTGTGGGAGACTCGTTCATTTTGCCAAGGACTGTCGCAAATCAAAAGTCCGAAACTCCGACTATTACAAGAATAAGATGCTTCTAGCCAAGCAACAAGAGGCTGGAAAAGCATTAATGGCCGAGGATGAATATTGGCTCGACCATTCGGACGAAGAATCTGAAGAAGGAGAGAAGGACGAGACAGCACATCTGTGCTTGATGGGAAAGAACCAGTCAGAAGCTGATTCTGATGATGGAGATAATGATGAGGTATGTGACTTAACTGAATCTGAATTTTTGAACCAAATGCATACCATGATGTCTAAACTCCAAGAATTAGAGTCTAAACTGAAGCGTGAGAAAGGTGTCACAAATGAGAAAAATCAATCTATACATAAACTTAGTAATGACATTGCTGAGAAAAATGTATTGATTGAAACTTTGCACAAAAATATAGACACCAGTGCTAAAGAAAAGACTATAATTCATAAAGAGTTATCTGAAACTGTTTCAAACTACAAAGAATGTGAGTTTAAGTCTATAGAGCTTGCTAAAAGATACTTTTCTACTTCAAAAGAGAATAAATCTTTAATAGAAAAGGTGAATGCTTTGGAAGAAAAATTACATACTATTGGTCAAACTGAACACACTATTCATTTGAACAAACCTAAAGAGAAACCTGATACTTGGGGACTTGGTTACAAGAACCCATATCATCTCAAAAAGGTTATATCTGAAGTGCCTGCACTTTATGACTTTGGGTTTATGTTGTTGGCTCCTCAACATCCTGAACTCAAACCCTTTTGGACTAGTCTGTCTGAAAAAGATAAAGCCATGGAATATGATAAAAGAAAGAACACATCTAAAGTTCAACTTCCATTTCGCTATGAGAAGTTGAATAACAGTTATAGTTCTAATAAATCAAAATTTCTTTCAAATGATTACTTTGAGAGTTATTCTGTACAAGAGTTGGAGGCTAAACCCATCGAAGGTAAGCTTTACGTCCCTCCTCTAGTTTTGGAAAGTAAAATTTCTGAACTCGAGAATACTCTTATAGAAGAAAGAATTTTGATGGACTTAGAACAAACAGTTTTTTCAACAGTGTTCAAAACTTCTAATTTTCCTAAAATCTCCAAGGCTTTAAATTCGGATGACAAATCTGGTTCCCTTGATAATGAGCGTAATTTATTAAACTCTGAAGGTGTTTTAAATGATTGTGTTTCTCAGTTTGATTATTCTTCTAAACTTCCTTATCATTCATCTTGTGTTGTTAATTCCTTTGGATTACCCAGTGTTTTTGACAAAGGTGAAACATCAACGAAAGTTGATAAATCAGTTTCTGTGAAATCAAAGAAAGCAAAAGGTAAGAAACAAAAATCTCAGCTTTCACAGAAACCGATCCCCACTGGTAAGCCAAAGAAGAAGCATTCTATTAATTCTCATCATTCTAACTCTAAAGTTTCACATGTTTCAGATTTGAGAAAGCAAAGGATTGGAGTTAAGACTGCATGGATACCGAAACAGAAGATAGACGAGAAAGCTAAATCTAGTTCTAGTTTTATTTTGAATAAAAAGACTTCTAGTAAAGATGATGTGATTATGATTGTTGCTACTTTTAAATCTAATCTTGTTGATTCTCGCAGGAAGTACTCTATAAAGCAATTATTCCAGTTAGCACCATCAAATAAAAAGTTTTTAAATTATGGTGAATGTGATTATGCTTCTCGTAAATATTCTGATGTTTGGTATGGTTCATATAATGTTTCATCTTATCATTATCATTCGTCTTATCATGATTCTGGTTTTCAAAGAAAAAGCGGACCCAAATTTAAATGGGTGCCAAAATCAAGTACTAACAGTGGAGGTCCCATTTTTAAATGGGTTCCTAAACCTATTCTTTCTTGATTTGTGTTGTGCAGACCCGTCATATGTGGTATTTGGATAGCGGGTGTTCCAAACATATAACCGGGCAGAAGAATATGTTGTCTAATTATACGGACAAATACTGCGGCACAGTTCGTTTTGGGAATGATCAGTTTTCACCTATTCTGGGATATGGTGATGTTGTACATGAAAATCTTACGATCAAGAAGGTGAGTTACGTTGAAGGCTTAGGGCACAACCTATTCAGCATTGGCCAGTTCTGCGACAAAGACCTAGAGGTTAATTTCAAGGCCAAGACATGTTCGGTACGCACTGAAGACGGGAAAGAACTCTTGGTCGGCACTCGCAAGACAAACCTCTACACCATCAATTTGTCAAAGGTCCAGGCTGACAATCCGGTCTGCCTACTATCAAAGGCCTCGATGCAACACAGCTGGTTATGGCATCGACGACTTTCTCACCTCAACTTTCGCTACATCAACAAGCTGGTCAGTGGCAAGCTAGTGAAAGGTCTTCCAGAACTGAAGTTCGAAAGAGAACATCTATGTGCAGCGTGCGAAAAGGGAAAGATGAAGAGAGCCCCACACAAACCAAAGCCTGAACCGAGTACCAGCTCTCCATTAGAGTTGTTGCATATGGATCTATGCGGTCCTATGCGAATGCAAAGCTTAGGAGGAACGAAGTATGTGCTGGTTATCGTGGATGACTATACGCGATACACTTGGGTTAAATTTCTACGGTCTAAAGATGAGACTCCCGATGTTCTCATTACGTTTCTGAAGATGACCCAAGTCAATCTGCAAAAACAAGTCAAGATTCTCAGGACTGACAACGGCACAGAGTTCAAGAACAAGATAGTTGAAGAATATCTCGAATCAGTCGGGATATCACATCAATACTCTGCTGCTCGCACGCCTCAACAGAACGGAGTCGTCGAAAGGCGAAATCGTACACTTGTCGAGGCCGCTCGGACAATGCTCAGCCAATCTGACTTACCTTTATTTTTATGGGCTGAAGTTGTCTCGACTGCATGTCACACTCAGAATCGCTCCATGATACACCACATATTTCAGAAGACTCCGTATGCGTTGATAAACAACCGAACACCAACCATTAAATATTTTCATGTTTTTAGTTGTACGTGTTATGTTCTAAACGACCGAGAGAATCTGAACAAGTTCAGTGCTAAGGCGGATGTAGGCATCTTTGTTGGTTATTCATCTACATCGTCTGCATATCGTGTTTATTTGAAGAAGTCAAAGATTGTGATCGAGAGCGTTAATGTTACATTCGATGAGGAAATGGCTTCTGAGCACATCAGATCAGAACCCGTCATTACCGGAGTATTAGCTTCTGGACCAACCATTCCAGGACCTGCACCTCAAGAGAACAAATCAGATGGCGCTTCGTCGTCTACCTCTAATCTATCTGATTTGGATTTATTATTTGAACTGTTCTATAATGAATTTCTTGGTTCTAAATTGCCTAAATCTGTTGTGGTTGACAGGATAGAAGACTCGATGACTACTCATCCGACCACTTCCGATATCTCTACTGAATTCGGTTCCCCTATTCAGCAAGAAGTTCCAATTCAAAAGCCTACTCCGACAGTTGAAGTTGTGACCAACACCGCCGAGACAGAAGTAGCTGACTCAGTAGGATGTACTGTAAGGACTGATCATCAGATTGACCAAGCTGTACCTACTGCAACTTCTGCAATGACTACTTCAACTGAAGCCCCCGTTAATTCTGAACCATCTTAAGGAGATACCAGTGGATTCCTAGATGCGGACAATGATTAACATGCATCTAATCCACTCCCTCATGAACATAAGTGGACCAAAGAGCATCCGGTACATCAAATTATTGGAGATCCTTTTGCACCGGTGCAAACTAGGTCGGCAACATCAAATCTATGTATGTATGAATCCTTTCTGAGCAAGATCGAGCCTACACGCGTATCTGAGGCTCTTGCCGATTCAGATTGGGTAACTACGATGCAAGATGAGCTGAATCAGTTTGAAGCACTGAAAGTCTGGAAACTCATACCCAAACCACAAGGAAAAACCATCATTGGTACGAAATGGGTGTTCAAAAACAAGAAAGATGAAGATGGTACCGTTATTCGAAACAAAGCACGACTTGTCGCCAAGGGATATAGGCAAGAGGAAGGAATAGACTACGATGAGACTTATGCTCCAGTGGCACGTATAGAGGCAATTCGGATGTTCTTAGCCTACGCAGCCCACAAGAACTTCACCGTCTATCAAATGGACGTGAAGACAACTTTTCTGAATGGAGTACTTAAGGAAGAAGTCTACGTCTCACAGCCAGAAGGGTTTGTAAATCCAGATAAGCCGAACCATGTCTACATCTTGGATAAAGCTCTGTATGGACTGAAACAAGATCCTCGCGCCTGGTACGATATTCTATCTCAATTCTTGGTCAAGTCGGGTTTCACAAAAGGTACGGTTGATACCACTCTTTTCATTAAAAAGGATAAAGGCGATATCATTCTTATTCAAATATATGTGGATGGCATTATTTTTGGTTCTACAAATCCTAAGTACTGTAAGAACTTTGTAAACCTCATGGTGTCACGTTTTCAAATGAGCATGATGGGTGAGATGAATTTCTTTCTCGGATTGCAAGTCAAACAATTTTCAACAGGGATTTTTATCAATCAATCTAAATACATTCTGGATATTCTTCGGAAGTTCAAAATGGAAAATTGTAAACCGATTGGTACCCCAATGGCACCTGGTACTAAGATTGGCACCGATCTTTCGGGAAAGGCTGTTGATGTTAGGATTTATAGAGGGATGATAGGTTCTTTAATGTATCTTACTTCTAGTAGGCCGGATATAATGTTCTCTACATGCTTATGTGCTAGATATCAGGCAAATCCTAAAGAATCCCATTTGTCTGCTGTAAAGCGGATTTTCAGGTATCTGAAGGGGACTGCAGATCTTGGTCTGTGGTATCCTAAGGATACAAGCTTTGAACTAACATCTTATTCAGACGCAGATCATTCTGGTTGCATGTTAGACAGGAAGAGCACCTCGGGTCATATACAATTCCTCGGAGATAAACTCGTCAGTTGGGCTTCGAAGAAGTAATTATGTGTCTCCACATCAACGGCCGAAGCGGAATATGTAGCTGCTGCTAGCTGCTGTTCTCAGGTCCTGTGGATGAGAACACAACTGCGATACTATGGATTTAATTTCAATAGAATCCCGATCTATTGTGATTCGAAGAGCGCTATTGCGATTACCGCTAACCCTGTTCAGCATACTAAGACAAAACACATAGATGTCCGGTATCATTTTATAAAAGATAATGTAGAAAAGGGGACAATTGAACTTTACTTTGTAAAAACCGATTATCAGCTTGCAGATTTGTTTACCAAACCTTTAGACGAAAAGAGATTTAATTTTCTTGTCTCAAGACTTGGTATGCTAAATCTTAAGACATAATCGGTAGTTACCTATTAAAGTTTCTTATTGTGTCTCTTTATCATTTCTTTATTATTTCCGCATGATACCTGCTCTTTACAAGTTTGTTCATGATCTCAGGGGGAGTGTGAGAAGTATTTCATTGATGGTCAATGTTAGTTTGAGGGGGAGCATATTTAAATGCATTGTGCTTACTGATAATTGTTAGTGATGCATGATTCTAGGGGGAGCATACAAGTAAAGAGTATGGCTATGACTTCTGATTACTTCTGATCAGAACTCGTACACTAAGTGTTTTACTGCTTTATGTTATTTCAATTTCTGTGAATAAAGTTACTTTGACTAGACTTTTAGACTTTTGTAGGTTGAGAGATGCTTCAAAGATCATATCTTTATGACTTTAAGCTTGACTTCGTGGGATGTAAGACTGCACTCAAAAGGTATAATTCCTTTTCTTCATCTCATTCATGGTTGAAAGAAGGACAACTTTCAATCATAAGAAAACATGTTCTTAAATGTTCAAACCACTTCCCGATTCTCAAACAGCTTTCTTGAATTGGAAGTGTGATTTTAAATGTTTTCTGATTCATCTTTGAGATTTAACTGAAAAAGTTAAATCATCTGAGCATTATATGCTTCATAGGAAAACATGGGATCAGTGTGCTAGGACTTCAAAGAAACTTCTATGGATTCACGTTAACCAGTGATTCCTACCCCAGAAGTTAATCCTTTAGTGATTGAATGTGAGGAGTCAACAGAAATGAGTGTAGGATGTGTGATGAGAGAATATGTCAAAAGAGAGTTTGGTTAGCTGTGAGCTTAAAGATTAAAAGAAATAGGGTGAGAGATCAGAGTAAAAGAATATCAAACTCTGCACCAACTACGTTCTGAGTCGGGCAACCACATTTCTAATGCTTCACAATTCTTGGTGAACATTATTGAAACAGGCAACTAGCCCATGCCAATTCTTGACATTACCCCACCAGCTACTCATTTTCTTCTCAACAAGAAAATGTTTCATTTTCAAAGGGGACGCAGCACATATGCTATCTGATTTTCATTTGGAAAATCTGGATATTGAAAAGAAGGAAGTCTGCCCCACTTTCACACTTCGTTTATGCACATTGAGTCTGTGTTTCACTACTTGTCTCAGTGGTTTACACTTTTTGAGCCTTATAAGCAAACATCATATGCTTAATTTATTCTATCACTTGCACGAACACACAAAGAATTTGTTTCTTTGTCATAACGTTCATAGAAATTACCTTTGTAGTTTTTCGATGATTGAATGGAAGCCCTGGGGGAGTGAACATCATAAAAGCTCCTTTATATTGTGTATTCGTTACACAGTGACTTTGTGTTACTGACAGGTAATTTTAACTGATTC
This sequence comes from Arctium minus, assembly GCA_954870635.1. NCBI lineage: Eukaryota > Viridiplantae > Streptophyta > Magnoliopsida > Asterales > Asteraceae > Arctium > Arctium minus. The sequence continues at coordinate 36,203,210 of OX941084.1, forward strand.
ATTTGTTGATTCAGGTGTTACACTTCATTTTCTAATTTGCCTAGATTTGCAAAGATCTGGATGAACATCTTAATGAATTGACGGATAATCAGTGGTTCTGTTTGCAAGCTCAATGGTGGAAGAAATTTCTTGAAGACATGTTTTGATGAACTCTTTGCTCTTTTCATCAAAAAGGGGGAGAAGCGTTAATCAAGAAATGGAAGATAGTCTGAAGATATGCTGAAATGAAGAAATTTTCTTTGAAGATGATTTGCTGAAGCATTCCGAGCTGAAACTGGAGATAATTTCTTTCCAAAAGATATTCTCATTGATTGGGGAGATTGCTACATTCTGAAGACAAAGAGAAAGATTACATTTTCTAGGCTTAAAGAATGATCTTGATCCAAAGGGGGAGATTGTTAAAGCACATATTTATTGGATTCAAGATCATAATTATCTGAAGATGGAAATCTGAAGTTAAAGCTGTTAAAGTCGTCTCAACAAATAGTCTAGGGTCCTTTTGTAATAAATAGTCAAAGTCTGTTTACGTATTTTATTTATTTATTAGTTAGTTTTAATTTTAGTTAACTTAGTTTGTTTTTGGGCCAAGCTTTGTAAAGCCCATTACCAAACCTTGTCAAGCCTTAGTATAAATTAATCTTGTTTAGTGGTAATTAGGTTAGAGGAATTAATTAGAAGAATTAATTATTGGGGAGGAGGCTGTTGGTGTGGGTGGTGCGCCGTGAACAGAGAAACAGACAGAGAGATAGATCGATTTCAATCCTGTAACCTATTGAATCTATTGCTTAATCAATATCAGGTTTGCATTATTGTGTTAATTATTGATTTACTTGATTGAATGATTGCATATTGGGACACACAACAAGGAAAATGAAAACATTTAAAAAATCACACTTCCAATTCATAAAATCTGTTTAAGAATCGGGAAGTGGTTTGAACATTTAAAACCATGTTTTCTATGATTAAAAGTTGTCCATCTTTCAACCATATATGAGATTAAGATAAGAAATTAACCTTTCTATGCAGTCTTAAATCTCATGAAGTCAGCTGAAAATCATAAAGAAATTAACCTCTCATTCTGCACAAGTCTCAAAGTCATGTCAAAGCAACTTTATTCACAAAATTTATTCAAATGTAAAAGACATAAAACAGTAAAACGATTAAAGTACGAGTTTTGATCTGAAATAATCAGAAGTCATCACCTTTACTCCCCCTGAAATTATGCATCTAAAATATGTCAGTGAAAAAGCACATGATAGAGATCTACAATTCTATTTTGAAATGTAGTTCATCATATCTATCGGATGCAAAGTATTTCAGAAAAATATGTACTCCCCCTTGATGGTTGATTTCCTCATTCGAGTATTGGAGTACAATCTCTTATCAGCACAGGAGTAAGACTTTTTGATCACTGAAGTACGAGTCCTAAACTGTTGTGTTTAGAAGTCAAACTTCGTTGAAGTATGGGTTCTAAGCTGATTTACGTAGAAGCCTTGATTCTCTTACTCCCCCTTTACTGTAGGTGCCTGCAACACAGAATCAACTTTCGGCTTTGGTACCCATTGGTATTTGGGTCCATGTGTGTTAGTTGCAGTTCTTATGGGAGTAACTGAATAAGAACCATACCAGTAATGATCACTCGTTTTGTGAACAGGATCATGTGTACAGAAATAAGAACAACAATATTTCTTTTTAGACAACCTGATTAACTGATCTCTCAAATAGACATGATCAGGTTTACCTTTCAGCACGTTGTTCTTCTTTGCTTTAGTCTCATGTACACATGTCTTCTTTCCTTTCTCGTCTTTCTTCTCATCTTTCTTCTCATCTTCAACTGGTTTCTTCTTCCAGACCAGTTCTTCTTCTTTGTATCTCCTTCTTCTTCTTTTGTATGTATCTGAACCATCAACATTTTCATCAAAGAAAATGTTAGTAGTACGAATCTGATCAAATGAATTGACTAACCTTCTTGAAGTAATAGGTTTCAAGTGTGAGCTTGAGGCTGTCTTTTTGAAGTCAGCTGAATTATTTCTAGGTGTGTGGATTTGTGACTCTGGAGTCGTGTGCTCAGTCACCACCACCTTTGAAACAATCTTTTCAAGCTCTTTAATCTTTGAAGCAAAGCTGTCTCTTTCTTTGACTAGAAGGTCAGTCTTCGTCTCAAATTCAGATTTCGTTTTCTTCTCTTTCAGTACACTTTCAGACAGTTCAGATAACTTGTCAGTCAACTTCTTTATTTCTGTCTCAAACATGCTTCTTTCTTCTTCAAATCCCTTCTCAGCATCATTTCTCTGGTCGGATATTTCTTTGAAGAATCCAACATTCTTTTGTTCAATGGCCTTTTTCTCTTTGGCAAACTTTTCTCTTTCCAAGATTATTACTTTCTCAAAATTAGAAACTTGCTGAGAAGGTTTTGTACATTTCAGCTCAACTGCCTTCTTTTCATCAGCACATTTTCTGGAAAATTCTGAGAACTTTTGTGCAAACTTTGATCTTTCTTTTTCAAAATCAGATTTGTCTTTGGCAAGTTTTTGCTCCAAATCAGATATATTCTTCTGAAGCTCAGCATTAGCATCTTCCAAACTGTTAATCTTCTCCTCATACTGCTGATCAGACTTTGCTTCTAGTTGGACTTGGACAATTTGAGTTTCCAGATTTGAAATCTTCTCTTTTAGCTTAGAGTTCCCAGTTTCCAAAATCTTAACTCTTGATGACATCTTTGATCCTATCATCCTCCATTCAAGATAATCCCACATCTCCTTCGTTGTCGAATTGTTGATATTAATTTTACTAAAAATCTTATCAGACATACTTTGCAGCAAGAAATTTTTAGCTATTCTATCAGCTTCCAGATATCTCTTCTGTTCCTCAGTACACTTTTCTATTGGAATTTGAGGTTTCTTCACTCCTTTTATCAATAAAAATCTTATGTAGAAACTCAGAACTTGTCCATCTGTAAATTTTAAGAATCTATCTTTCCACTGTTCGTATTCTCCTTCAAACAGCATTGGAACTTCTCTTGCAGTCATTCTGTTACCAAAAGAACTTGAAATTGATCGTTAATCCAAATGGAATCACACAATACAGAAATACTTGAAATGAAAATCAGAAATAAAATTTCCAAAATTCAACAAGTCTAGAATTCTCAAACCAAAGAAAATCAAAGAATTCGCAAATAACCCTGAAACACACAGAAATTCGTAAGCTTATAGAAAGAATAGCAAGGAATTCGCAGGCTATATAAACACACCTAGAATTCGCAACCTACACAAAGACACACAGAATTCGCAAACAATAATGAATCGTAAAACATCAGAATTCGTAAACCAACAAAATTCGCAAGCAATAGAAAACCAACAAAGAATTCGTAAATCCTTTAGAATTCGCAGACTACACTTCTGCAAAAACTTGTACACATTGCGAATTCTGTCACTTTTCACAATGAACACCTTAACGAATTCTCTGGTTTTCGCAACACAGAGATCTACAAATCCTGTCCTTGAATTTCAGAAAATGTCAATACAAACTTATCTCTCTGCGAATCCTTGTCTCAAGCTTCTGTGAGTTCTTGTATAACCTAGCGAGTTCTTGAAGAACTTGTGACTTCTTCAGATGGTCTGTGAGTTCTTGAACTGTACAACCAAAATACGATCTGATTTACCTGAAATCCTATCTAGACATCAAATTTCAAACTGAAACTTTGACATTTTGATCACATATACATCTAGAACAAGATTCTATCAAGGAATTTCAATCAGAAACAAGAACAAGTACAAATCGATATAGAACAGTGCATTGAACTCGTGAACTTTAAACTCGACAAAATCAAAAATTAAAGATCGATTACAGTGCAATTGATGAACCAAACTATATAAACTCTTTCTATTACTCTAATCGATCACTAATCAAACGATTCCAATTCGAAAAACACAAAAACACTCAAAAATCAAATCTGAAAGTCGATAAAACAGTATCGACAAAATTTTCAATAATTTTCTTGATTTCAATTGGATCTGCTCTGATACCAATTGTTATTCCCAAATCTATCAAGTTCTCAATGTAAAACAGAAATCTAATCATGAATCGTAGTCATATGTCATTGATTCAAAACTCAAAGATTACAAATCACATTTTCTCTCTCTATATGCTTTCTCTCTACTATCTGAATGACAATGACTTACTCACTTACCAAATACAAAGACCCAAGGTATTTATACCCTTACACAATTACAAAGAAAACAAAAACACAATACATTGACTTTGACTTTTATTAACAAATTGACTTTGACTTTCACTGAGAGTTGACTTTCCAGCTTTAACTTCTTGTACTTTGATCTTCAATATCTACAATCTTGAATCCAACAAATCTGTGCTCTAACACTAGGGATAACATTTTGATATTACGGGGGAGACCCGTTTCCATCACGGCAACATATGCACAAAAGTGGAGTCGCGCACGATGTTAATGGATTACACCTCATGCCCCGATCTTACTTCCCATGCCATCACGACATCACAACCTCAAACCGTATTTACTGCATTTATTGCCTACTCCGTCGAGTTACACCTCAAGGACTTACAGACATTATTGCCTATCCATATCTAGACGAGTTACACCTCAAGGGTCCATGACCCCTTATTGTCTACTCGCTAGTAACCCAGAATGATCATTATAAAGTCCAAATATCGAACAACTACCACCTCGTGCACAAGGAATAGTATTCTCATTTTTATCAGGTGATCAACATTTGATAAATAATTATAACATCATATACACCTCTTTCTCGCATGTAAAACAAGTATTTCCTTACTTCTCATAATATCACATTTTTCATAATATCATACATGTAGACACATCCATTTATTATCCTTACATCATCTCCTCATAAAGTTATCAGCAGTTGGATTAAATCATAACAATAGGAATTTCCTCATGAACTCAACATATAGCATGAAATCAGGAATATATAATCCACATAGTTACTACTAAAAAGATTATTAAAGTCTACTAAACATACTCACCCTTATTAGGTTCATAAAGTTGAGAATCCCACAAGTTAGGTTATAAAACTCAAACAAGTAGCACATAAGTATAATGTATGATAATCCATGGTGATAAATAAATACTAGAGCATTTATGGAAGAATAACTCACAAACTAGGGTTTGTGAGAAAACCCCTAAAAATAGTGATAGAGACTTGAGGTTGAAGATGGAGAAAGCAAGATGATAAATCTTTGAACCTTAGTCTTCCAAGCTCCAAAGATAGGCCCAAACTTGAAGATTTGGAGAGATTTGAGCAAGGAATAGCTCTAGGTTAGCATTTATGAAGGGAGAGGAGAAGAGAGTGATTTTGGGGAAAGATATGGAGTAAATGCAAAGTTGGGGGCTGATTTTCCTTTAATTGGCCGACCTGGTGGTCCCGCGCGGGTGCCCTCGCGACTAGACTCGCGCAGCAAGCCGCGACATGCACTGGATACGCGCACAGACAGTGCTCCGTGCGACTAGTGGTATGGCTCAACCCGTGCCATAACCCGCGCAGCTCACTGTGAATCCTCAAATCAATATTTTCCAAGTTTTAATAAATAGCCCTCAAGAGTCCCAAATTTTGAGGCACGGCTAAACACAATGTTAAGTAATAACTGAAGCATAGATTTAAAACTTAAATGCTTACACCAAAAATGGGGTGTTACAATCCTCCCCACTAGGAATAGATTTCGTCCCCGAAATCTCACGCTAAGCAAAAAGATGAGGTTACCGACCCTTCATATCCTCCTCCGCTTCCCACGTCACGTTCGCGCCTCGATGATGTTTCCATTGAACCTTCACCATCACCACCTCTTTATGGCGAAGTTTCTTCGTCTCTCTCTCTAGGATGGTTTCCGGCTCCTCAATGCAATGATTATTGTCCACATGAATCTTTGATAACGGTATGACGTTTTCTTCTTCTGCTAAACACTTCCGTAGATAGCAAATGTGGAAGGTTGGGTGAATTCCACTCTTCTCAGGCGGTAATTCAAGCTTGTAGGCTTGAAGTCCCACACGTTCAATGATAGGAAAAGACCCGAGGAAACGGGGGCTAAGCTTCCCTCGTTTTCCAAACCTTATAATTCCTTTCCAAGGCGACACCTTCAACATGACTCGGTCGCCCACTTGAAATTCCATCGGACGTCGCTTCTTGTCCGCATAACTCTTTTGGCGATCTTGAGCCGCTTTCAAATGCTCCCGTATCCCCTTAACCTTGTCCGCTGTTTCTTGCACTATTTCCGGTCCAGCGAACTGTTTCTCGCCCGCTTCAAGCCAACAAGTTGGCGTTCTACATTTTCGTCCATATAATGCCTCGAATGGTGCCATACCCAAACTCGAGTGATAACTATTATTATAGACAAATTCCACTAGTGGGAGATGAGAGTCCTAAAGTCCCCCAAAGTCAATCACACACGATCACAGCATGTCTTCCAACGTTTGAATTGTCCGCTCGCTTTGTCCATCCGTTTGAGGATGGTATGCCGTGCTCAATTTTACTTTTGTTCCCAATTATCTTTGAAAGGCAATCCAGAAATGGGAAGTGAAACGACTGTCCCGGTCAGACACAATGGATAACGGCACCCCATGCCTCGAGACCACTTCATTGATGTAGATTCTCGCTAGCTTGTCCAATGGTAACGTTTCCCTCATGGCCAGAAAGTGCGCACTCTTTGTCAGCCGATCCACTATCACCCAAATGGTGTCGTGGCCCTTCAACGTCTTTGGTAACTTCGTCACGAAGTCCATTGTGATGTGATCCCACTTCCACTCTGGTACTTCCAACGATTGCAGACTCTCATACGGTCACTGGTGTTCGGCCTTCACTAACGAGCAAGTAAGGCATTTCTCCACATAGTTCGCCACATCCAACTTCATCACGGGCCACCAGAAGTTCAACTTTAGATCTCTATACATTTTGGTGCTCCCGGGATGAATAGAATATCTCGATTTGTGCGCCTCTTCCAAGAGTAGTTTCCGGCATCCTCCCGACTTGGGTACCCAAACCCATCCTTGGAAGAGTTTCAACCCTCTACCGTCTTCCGTCAGACTAACGTGTTGCTTCATCATCGCTTCATCTTTGAGATTCGCCTCAAGTAGTGCCTCGGCTTGAGCGGCTTTTATCATTTCCATAAGATTTGAGATCATCTCAATCCTTGCCAATGAGGTTTTCACCGTTCCACTATAATCCTTCCGACTTAGCGCGTCTGCCACCACGTCTGCTTTGCCCGGGTGATATTGAAGCTCACAGTCGTAATCCTTCAACAATTCTAACCATCTTCTTTGACGTATATTTAACTCTTTTTGGTCGAAAACATATTTCAGGTTTTTGTGATCGGTGTAGAGTGTACATTTAGTACCGTACAAGTAGTGTCACCACAACTTCAAGGCGAACACTACCGCTGCTAACTCGAGGTCATGCGTTGGGTAATTCTTCTCGTGTTCCTTCAATTGCCTTGACGCGTAAGCTATCACTTTACCTCTTTGCATGAGGACGCAACCCAACCCCATCTTGGATGCATCACTATAGACGACAAAGTCTTCCGTTCCCTCCGGTAAGGATAAAATTGGAGCTTCACACAATTTCCGTTGCAGGGTACGGAAAGCTTTCTCTTGAGCCTCAGTCCAAGCAAACTTAATATTCTTTCGAGTCAAGGCGGTCAACGATAAGGCAATCTTGGAGAAGTCTTGAATGAACCTTCGGTAGTAACCGGCGAGTCCCAAAAAGCTTCGGATCTCGGTCGGGCTTTTCGGAGGCTCCCAGTTCATCATCGCTTCGATCTTCGCGGGATCTAATTTTACTCCTTCTCGGGTCACCACATGACCTAGAAATTGCACTTCTCGCAACCAGAATTCACACTTAGATAACTTAGCATAAAGCTTTTCCTTCCTTCGCACCTCTAAAACTTCCCTCAAATGTCGCTCGTGCTCCTCTTCATCCTTCGAGTACACTAAAATGTCGTTGATGAACACTATAACTGACCGATCCAAAAATGGTCGGCACACACGATTCATCAAGTCCATGAATATTTTCGGCGCGTTAGTCAATCCGAAAGGCATGACTAAGAACTCGTAATGCCCATACCGAGTCCTAAATGCCGTCTTCAGAACATCTTCTTCTCAAACCTTCACTTGATGATACCCCGAACGAAAATTAATCTTGGAAAAGCATCCGGCCCCATGTAGTTGGTCAAAGAGGTCATCTATCCAGGGTAGCGGATACTTATTCTTGATGGTCACCTTGTTCAATTCTCGGTAATCGATACACATACGCATCGACCCATCCTTCTTCTTCACAAAGAGTACCGGAGCTCCCCACGGAGACGAGCTCGGTCTCACAAATCCCTTCTCAAGCAACTCTTGAAGCTGAGACATCATCTCTTGCATTTCGGTTGGCGCGAGACGATACGGTGCTCTAGCAATTGGCACCGCTCCCGGAATTAGGTCGATACGAAATTACACCTGTCGATCGGGAGGCAAGCCTGGTAGATCGTCGGGAAATACGTCCGAAAATTCGTTGGCAATATTCACGTCTTCCATCCTCCTCTTTTCTGCTTTGGCATCTACCACGAAGGCTAGATACGATGGGTACTTCTTCGTCAGATATTTCCTCGCCTTGATGGATGAGATGATAGCCACTTCACCTTTTCATTTCTCGCCATACACAAATAGGGAGTCGCCATCTCGAATGGGAATCCGTATGAGTTTCTTTGAACATAAGATCTCCGCTTGATGCTTCACCAACCAATCCATCCCAATCACCACATCGAAACTCCCGATGGTCATAGGGAGCAAGTCCACAATAAAGGTTTCACCACTGATTTCAAGTTGACAATCTCTCAGGACATCTCTTAAGAGCATCTGTTCCCCATTAGCTAATTCTATGACCAAGGCATCACTAAGGGCGCTAGCCGACAAGTTTAAAGATTTGCAAAACACATCGGACACAAAAGAGAAGTTTGCACCAGAATCAAATAATACTCTAGCAGGTGTAGAGTTGAGTAAGAACGTACCCGACACCACGTCGGCGATTTCCTTCGCTTCCCCCTTCGTCATTTGAAATGTCGTCCCTTGAGCCTTGGGGATGACCTCTCTTTTTGCTTGGCTTCCAGCATTTCCCCCTCTCGCCCCACCACTCAGTTTGGGGCACTCCCTTCGAATATGACCAATCTCCTTGCATTCAAAACAGACCGTCCCTGGAACGGGACAAAAGAAACTGGTGTGACTTGGCTGGTCGCATTTGAAACATGAAACCGGGCCGGGTTTGGGTTGGAGTTGGTCTTTCAAAACCCAAGATGCTTACTTTTACACTTAGGACACCATTTTGCTTCCCGTCGATTGTCGAAGCTCCTATTCGAAGGTTGAAACTTCGGCTTCTTGTACGAACTTGGCGGGCTTTCCCACCTCCTCTTCTCCACGGTCTTAGCCTTCTCGGCTTTGTCCTTCGCAAAGAGCCTCTCCGTCACCTTAGCCTCTTCAATTGTTTCTCGGAGATTAGAGGCTTTGGAATTGCGAACCATTTGGATCATGTCCGCTGGTAAACCTTTCAGGTAAGCCTTCACTTTCTCCTTCTCAGTCGGGGCCACGTGCCCTACTAAATCAAGCTTTTCCATAAAGAGTCGGGTATACTCCTTCACCGACAAGTCACCCTTCTTAATCGATCGGAATTCTTCTTCTATCGCATCCAACTTCTCCTTAGTACAGTACTCCTCTAAAATCTTTTTCTTGAATTCGGCCCACGACATTTTAGCCAACACCGATTCTTCAATGGTTGAGGTGATGACATTCCACCAAGTCAAAGTCGTGCCCTAGAGCAATTGAGACCCATACTTCACCTTTTGGCGTTCTTCACAGTCGCTAGATCGGAAAGCTTGTTCGATCTCTTTAAGCCAACTCATGCACTTTGCGGGCTCATCGGACCCGGCGAACTCCGGTGGTTTGCAACAAAGAAACGACTTGTAAGAACATCCCCTCTCCGATTGCCTCGTTTCCAAGGTTGCTAACCCATCAGTGCGGATCTCTCCCCCGGTACCTTCGGAACCTGCTATGACGATGTTTTCCTCAATTGTTTCGTGTCGACGTTGATTCCCTTCGCGGTCCTCTAGTATCTTCATAAACAACTCTTGTTGCTTTGCCATGGTCTCGTTCATGGCTCTCATCATGTCCATCATCTGAGTCTGAGGGGTTACCTTAGTCATGATTGGATCAGCAGTGGCAATGACGGTCCTCGGAATCTGTTCCACCCTTCCCACGAGCATAGGTGGAATCGGAGGTCCATCCATCACGGTTGCATTGGGCCTGTCGACCGTGGATTCGTTTACCGCGTGACCCTCTGGCGATGACTGAAGATGACTCCGAGTATTTACCATTTTCGTCTGCCATCAAATCAAAAGAGGGTGAGAGAGGGCTACACAAGATTATACGCGCGAAACGTACTAATACAGCTTATCAGTCATCATAATCATAGTAATTCAAGCATGTTCACGTACCCATACATTCATAATAGCAGTAGCTAATTGAAATTATGAACATATAATACATAAAAAGTCTCGTTACCACTTTTATAACTCTCAACAAGGTAGTTTCCGTTGACTCTAAGAATGTCCCATCTTAGTATTTCTACCCCATTCTCACACTTAATTGCCTAAAAGTCTCGGTTTAAGTCTAGGCATCTAGATCACATACCTAGTTCGCTTAAACTAGAGCTCTGATACCAACTTGTAACACTCTAAAAAATCATCGAGCAAAAATTCAAAAATTCGGCAATATGACGTCTAAAATACGAGGGTCCAAACATCGTGTAAAATATATTTCCAAAAGAATCACATCCCAACAAACAAGACAACTAGAACCCTAAATAATCGGGTTAGTTTGCATCATAAGGTTTGCAATAAAATAACGGGACATCAATAATACAACGACCTACTTAATCTAAGATTAATTCCAATCTATATTAAAATGGGTGTTGCGAAATCGCTAGGAACTCTCTTCACAAAAATCCCCAAAAGACCGGCACTTCAAGGTCTCCTACGTGCCCGGTAGCCAAGCTGACATCCTAAATTCCTCCACGAGTAAGATCTGTGAGGAAAATAACAACCACAACAAGTGGTAAGACATCGCCTAGTGAGATTCCAAAATTGCATCAATTACAACATATAAATGTAAACACTAAATAAAGTTACCGAACTCCTTCGCCTTACAATTATGTTTCCACCGCGCCTAAGTTCTCAAAACCTGAACAATTGTCAACACTAGGGATAACATTTTGATATTACGGGGGAGACCCGTTTCCATCGGGGCGACATATGCACAAAAGTGGAGTCGCCCACGATGTTAATGGATTACACCTCATGACCCGATCTTAGTTCCCATTCCATCACGACATCACAACCTCAAACCGTATTTACTGCCTTTATTTCCTACTCCGTCGAGTTACACCTCAAGGACTTACGGACATTATTGCCTATCCATATCTAGACGAGTTACACCTCAAGGGTCCATGACCCCTTATTGCCTACTCGCTAGTAACCCAGAATGGTCATTACAAAGTCAAAATATCGAATAACTACCACCTCATGCACGAGGAGTAGTATTCTCATTTTTATCAGGTGATCAACATTTGATAAATAATTATAACATCATATACACCTCGTTCTCGCATGTAAAACAAGTATTTCCTTACTTCTCATAATATCACATTTTTCATAATTTCATACATGTAGACACATCCATTTATTATCCTTACATCATCTCCTCATAAAATTATCAGCAGTTGGATTAAATCATAACAATAGGAATTTCTTCATGAACTCAACATATAGCATGAAATCAGGAATATATAATCCACATAGTTACTACTAAAAAGATTATTAAAGTCTACTAAACATATTCACCCTTATTGGGTTCATAAAGTTGAGAATCCCACAAGTTAGGTTATAAAACTCAAACAAGTAGCACATAAGTATAATGTATGATAATCCATGGTGATAAATAAATACTAGAGCATTTATGGAAGAATAACTCACAAACTAGGGTTTGTGAGAAAAACCCTAAAAATAGTGATAGAGACTTGAGGTTGAAGATGGAGAAAGCAAGATGATAAATATTTGAACCCTAGTCTTCCAAGCTCCAAAGATAGGCCCAAACTTGAAGATTTGGAAAGATTTGAGCAAGGAATAGCTCTAGGTTAGCATTTATGAAGGGAGAGGAGAAGAGAGTGATTTTGGGGAAAGATATGGAGTAAATGCAAAGTTGGGGGTTGATTTTCCTTTAATTGGCCGACCTGGTGGTCCCGCGCGGGTGCCCGCACGACTAGACCCGCGCGGCAATCCGGGCCATGCACTAGATACGCGCACAGGCAGTGCTCCGCACGGCTAGTGGTGCGGCTCAACCCGCGCCATAACCCGCGCAGCTCACTGTGAATCCTCAAATCAATAATTTCCAAGTTTTGATAAATAGCCCTCAAGAGTCCCAAATTTCGAGGCACGGCTAAACACAACGTTAAGTAATAACTGAAGCATAGATTTAAAACTTAAATGCTTACACAAAAAATGGGGTGTTACACTACAGATGTTGTTGAATACAAGAAGCACCCATAATTTTATCGATGCAACCTTGGCCAGAAAATTGGGATGCAAACTTGTTCCAAAACCACCTATGATGGTTCGAGTGGCAGATAGGGGACGAGTGAATTGTGATACGATGATTGAGGGATTCCGATGGAAGATGCAACTTGGGAAGATTCAGTGGCAATGGACAAGGCATACCCAACATTTGATCCTTGTGGGGAGGGTAATGATACAAGCAGAATTGGGAAACCAATTTAGATTAGAATTGGGAAACCAATTTAGATAAGTCTTATTTATTTTTTAATTGATGGTTATCTTTTATTTGATTGTTATCTCTAGTAAGTAGCTAATATATATAAGAGCAATTGCAATTAGGGATATATGAATATATACATACACATTTTCTTGGCTTAATTCTCTCATATTTTAGTCGCTCCCTAATCTCGGAAGTCATTCTAAATGAGATTTATTAGATCTACTGTCTAATAGACTAAGGATACCCACCCCACCAAGCAATGTTCACAACGAAACACTGGAATAATCTACTCCTGTAATCATCATATGGCTCTGCATTTTGCTTACATTTACCGATTAAAAAGCAACATCATGTAGCTAAAAAAACATCTGTGTTGGCTATCGCAGCCACTCTTGATAACCAATCTGGTGCTAGATACCCTCTTATTACTCGTATAGTTGTCAAAACCTTACTGAAATCTCGACCAACAAGCTTTGATAGACCAAAATATGCAATTTTTTGGGCAGAATCTAACATCTAGAAGGATGTTTGAATTATACAGTCTCTGCACTTCTCGTGAAGATAAACCAACCCTCTTGTTGTTCCAAGTGCAATCTCATACCTTGTTTTGGAGCTTATTGGAGCTTAGAACTGGCTTTTCATGAAAAATATGGCATTATGGGGAACCATTTGGCATGTAATTATACACTGCTAACTTAGTTTTACCTTCTGCATAAAACCTACAAAGATGGACGAATCGCACAAAATCCCCTTAAAAAGGAACCAAAACCACCACCACCAGGTTTGTCAGAAAATTTTTGGTGGCTATCTGCAAATCTCTGTACACAAAAGCCACCAACAACCCTCCATTGTTGTTGGAAAACCCAAACTCCTCTTTTTTTATTGTTCCTTTTCTCCCTCTAGATTATAAGCAAAGTTATACCCAAGAGAAAAAGCACGCCTTCAGTTAAATATGTGTAATCCCTATATTACTTTCCAAAAGAGCTCTTGAGGAGAGAAGGAGGTTCAACATATATAGAATTGGTCCAAGAATAGTCGACGTTGGGACATTTAACAACAACAATAGTGACAGTGTTGCATGCTCTTTTTGTTAAAAAGATAAACTACTAGAGATGGTCAAAAACACAATTTAATAAAGTTTTAATCTTTATCAACGAAATAAAGATGTAGACTTTATTATTAAAGATGAAAACTTTAATTATAAAAAACTAACCTTTATAGAATCCGGAATACAAGGAACTCTAATTAAATTTTAATCACACTAGTTGAATCTATCCTTCACGATAAACTCAATAAAGAAAGGAGTAGAATCATATTGTTCACCTAGGGTGCACTCGACACGACAAAACATAATAAAACAGGGATCAATGTTCCATGTTTGACAGGACTTTTATGTGGTACAGAGTGGAACATAGTGGAACAGAACTATATTTTACTAATATAACCTCAAAATAAACCTAATTTTCTTTTAAAAATCAAATACGCCTTCCTCCTTACATTTTATACATTCTTTAAATCTTATTTATTGTATTTTATATTATTTAAACTTTCACTTATTGTCATCAAAATATTATTTTTATACGGTTTTTATATTTTGGTTAATTAATGTGATTTATTAAACAATAATAATAATAAAATATATAGAAAAGATATAAAATAAAAACTAGAAACTACATAAACTTTTTAATTTGATAGCATTTTAATCGTCTTGACGAAAACCTTATAATGATATGTTTTGTTATAAAAAATAGTTATTTTATTATAATTTAATAAATTACACAAATTAATCAGAATATATAAAAGATATAAATAACTCAATAGTGGTAAATTGGTCATTTTATATGTTCTGTTATATCTAGTTCTGTCTTACCAAACACTAAACAGTTGTTTTGTCCTATGTTATGTCCAATTTTTGTCATGTAATGTCCTGTCTTGATACCAAACGCACCCTTAATGAACAAAAAATTAAATTGCAGCCCAACATGTTTAATCGATGAAGATGGAAGTAAATTGCACGGAGGTATAAACAAGTCTTTCAAGGTTTTATACGACTACTTTTTATGTTGTGAGTATCGAGTCGTAAAACCCGAGGATTTGATGCAGTTGGTGTTTCAATTGTCAATAGCAATGACAACGAAAATAGAACAAAGCAGATGTTGAAAGATGACATAAATTCTATGGAGAAGAAGGCAGAAAATAGAGATAAAAGGGAGCAGATTTGTTTTCTCTCTATGTGTTTTAGGATAGGGTTTAAGCCCGTATTTATACCGGCAAAACCCTAAATTTCGTGAGCTTCTTCCCCAATAATATGTATCACGATAGGTAGTTGGAGACTTAGTCTCCAACTAATAAATTTAATTAAAAACGTTTTATTTAAAAAGCCTTAAAATTTCAAAATTTTAATCTGATAATAAATCGAATTTATCAGCTATTATTGGATTAATAACAACTTCTATTAATTTCCGGTAAAAAAAAAGAGGCCCGGGAGCTCGGGAGAGGATCCTCAGCTCCGATTCGTCATGCGAAGTGCAAAGTACGCCTCTTCTCACCACTTCGCGAATCTTGTGACCGCGCCCTCAGCCTTCACTACGGCCACGACCACGCGCGCGCATGCGTTGGAACTTCCACTCATTTACCCCCACCATGAGCCTACCAACATGTTCAAGGCCCAATTGTAAGTAAAGACTTATATAAAGTCCTTTAAGTTTTGCTTTTCTACCAATGTGGGATGGAGTAAAACCTCCGACCTGAGTTAAATTTCCAACAATCCCCCACCACATTGCAAAGTTTTCTGACATTTATAGCAGATGATGTCACAATCGTGTCACTGAGATTAAACCATGTTTGATGTAATTATGCAAGAAGGGATTAATTCAATGGTATCATTAGGATTTAAACATTGAATATGCAAGTAACGATCAGTTCAATGGTATCCTTAGGATTTAAACCTCAAATCTTGTGATCACTTCGACTTACTTACACACATAATCTTACATCTTTGTTTTCTCAATGAGCGTGAATATGGCCATGCGCTAAATCCTGTTTCAAGACTTTCTAGAAGAGAAACCACAACTCTCCATTTGAGGCAGCACCACCTCTTAGTCATGTAGAAAAAGTTCTACAATATCTTCATTGCTAAGATGTCTTTAAACTTTCTTAAGAGATTAAACTTACATACTATCACAAACCTTACACCAGTCTATCAATTGGTAGTACCTTCAATCAGTTAAGTGGCTTGTTATTACCCTTTAAACTTGGGAGATAGGAATACTAAATCCAAGTTGGGTTACTATCACTAACTGATTCTGTGTGGTTTCAGACTCATGTCTCTGGTAGTTTCTCGTCAAAGGCTTGGTCAACGTATATGTCAAGTTTCCACATGACTTGACAAACACAATACTAATGGATCATTATCAATCAATTATCTCACATAATTATGTCAGAGACCTATGTTTCGTGACTTGATTATACACGACATTGTGAATTTTTTACTGTGTGGCCACACCGTCATAATACATGGGAATCGAAGGAGTTGGGCAAGGCCATAAACAGATATTTTTCAATAGATCTCTAACCCACTCGGTCTATTTGCCTGCATCAGCTAAGGCAATGAATTCGGCTTCCATGGTTGAATGGGTGATACACATTTGTTTCATGCTTGCCCAAGAAATCACCCCACCAGCAAGAGTATAAATCCATCCACTTGTGGATTTAGAATCACTTGAGTGATCTATCCAACCGGCATATAATACCCCTCCAAAATTCCTAGCGTGTCGTGTATGTTAATTCTAGATCATTGGTTCAAGAAATACAGTATTTAAATACAGTATTTAAATATTAGCGAGCTAGATTGTACTATACAAATTTTCTTAATATGTTATATTAATATAAATAATATGTAATTTTTTTTTAAATAAAATGTTGTAAAAAAAATGTCCGTCGGCAATATGTTGCACGTAGATAATGAAGTGGCATGAAAACTAGTTTAATTTAAATCAAAAAGTTTTGTATTGTTATAATTGATAAATTTTTCAAAATACAATACTTTAATAAAAAAAAATTTAAAACTATATTAATATAATAAAAAAAGAAATTGGTTGAAATTTTAGGCCGGCTTCATCATTTGCAACTTCCATAACTATTTATGGTTGAAACTTGTTTCTATCCAAAAGAATAAAGTGTGATCGTTTGAAAATTCTAAGAAAAACTCTCGAATACAAAAGATTGGTTGTCGTTATCAAAGCATGTTTAGCCCAATGACAAGGTAACATCCTTTGGGGGTCAGTGGATGGTATCCCTAACTACCAGGGTTCGAACCCCGTGACAAGCATGTGATGATATCCAGATCATGGGCCCATGTTCCCTTAATTGGGCCGGCCCATGATCGCCAGGGATTAGTCGGGTGACACCCTTAAGTGGGAGCCCGGATACCCCGGGAACGTGTGTGTGAGTTGATGCCGTTCAAAAAAAAAATTGGTTGTCGTTATCACGACTTTGACACAAATTGCACCGTGAATAAAGGGGTGGCACTAAGGACCACATATTATTTTCCACATTTCAACCTCAATAGCGTGTTACATGTGAATTGTAGTTTTCTACGTACATTTGTTGATTGCAATGTAGAAACCAACAAATGTGTCAAATGCTACACAATCTTACCAAAAACCGCCAAGAGTCAATATTATTGACATTTTGACCTTAAATTTTTTATCATTGATTCTTTTTTCTTTAAATGACAGCGAGCTATTAGACTATCTCCAACCCATAACACCAAAAACACTAAAATTGATAGGACCCTTGACACTAAAAAAAAATTCAACTCCAATCATACTTCAAAAAAAAACACACCAAATCTTCTAAAACCATATAAAAAACATTTTTCATTATTATTAATAATATTATTACAAATAATATAATGATATTATAAAAAAAAATGGATTAGTGATGGGTCATCCCCTTTTTGAAGGGTGAATAGTATCACACACCAAATTTGGTGTTTTTTTCTTGACAAAAAATTGAAACTACAAATTTTTTTAGTGTTTGGAGTATGGTTGGATTTCACCATACTGCAAATCACCATATTTGCAGTATGGTTGGAGATGCTCTTAGAATGCTTTTTGAACCATCGTACTTGATTTATGTAGCAAATTAAGCAAACAATGATTCTAGTAAAAATGTCAAGTGAACAGGACCATAACAATATGAGTGCATTTTAACAATAACAATAAGTTGTTTCCAAACCATAAGGGTTGTGGCGTGGTGGTAAAGGCTTGGGGAGTTCATAGCGCTCAACCCGGGTTCGAGCCCCACTAGCAGCACTTGTGGCCAATGAGGATAATCTCAGGGTTGCACGCTTTAGCTGGGCCAAAGGCCCTAATTGCCAGGGACTAGTCTGAGTCTAGGCCATAGGCCCAGGATACCCTTTCCAAAAAAAATAATAAGTTGTTTCCAAAAAAAAGCAGGTATAACAATTTAAATTACTCTTTTATTCCGTAACAATATGTAGACAGCATAATACGATAACAACTTAAAAAGTCAATTACTCCTTTATTCCACAACGATAGAGTGTATAATGCGACTATAACAGAAAAAAAAAATCAAAATATACAGAATTACCTTCAAGGAGAAGCGCTCTTCGACTGGGAAACACCACTCGAGGAACTGCTTGATTCTAGTGAACTCCGTTGAGAGGATGACTCCGTGAAGAAAACGACATGCTCCGCGTTATCAGCATATAACTTGATGGATCGTGGGATCGGAGGCATGTTCACATCCAAAACCCCTTCAAGAATCTGTTCCACCATGCTCATAGAAGGTCTACTCTCTTCCTCGTCTTGGATGCACCAGAATGCAACTTTAAAAATTTTACTCACTTCTTCAACGTCGGCTTCCCTGTTTAACCTACTGTCTAGTAGGCTAAGGATATCACCTCCTACCATAACAACGGTTGCAGCCAAACAAGGGAAGAATGTACCCCCTGAATCTTCAGAACGCTCTGCATTTCGCTTACCGTTTACTAATTCAAAAAGCAACATTCCGTAGCTAAAAACATCTGCTTTGGCTGTCACCGCCACCCCTGATAACCATTCTGGTGCTAGATACCCTCTTGTTCCTCTTAGAGTTGTCAAAACCCTACTGAAGTCTCGACCAACAAGCTTTGCTAGACCAAAATCTGCAATTTTTGGGCAGAAATCAGCATCGAGAAGGATGTTTTCTGGCTTTATGTCACAGTGAATTATACAGTCTCTGCACTTCTCGTGAAGATAAACCAACCCTCTTGCAGTCCCAAGTGCAATCTCATACCTCGTTTTCCAGCTTAGAACTGGCTTTTCATGAAAAAGATGGGAATCTAGGGAACCGTTTGGCATATAATCATACACCAACAACTTATTGTTACCTTCTGCACAGAAGCCACGAAGGCGTACAAGATGAACGTGTTGGGTGGTCCCGATTGTGCTGACTTCACTCCTGAACTGCTTCTCTCCTTGGCTCATGCTTTCAAGCTTTTTCACTGCCACAACGGATGAATCACGCAGAACCCCCTTAAAGACAGAACCAAAACCACCTCCACCCAGTTTGTCAGAGAAGTTTTTGGTCGCTATTTGCAAATCTTTGTATGCAAAAGCCACCAACAAACCCTCCATTGTCGTTTTTCCAACCAAACTTCTCTTTCTTCTATAGATTATAAGCATAATCAGACCTAAGACAAAAACCACACCGGCAACAGACCCAACAACGGTACTCACAGTGACCCCTTTTCTCTTTTTACGACGTGGAAGATCTTTAGAAGCAACCTTGACGTAGATTGTTTTCCCATTAGAGTCATCTTCTGGGATGTTCAAGAGATCTCTATCCCAAACCGAACACTGATTATCGAAAAAAGAGTAAGCGTTACATGAGCAGTTGTTCAAACAGTTGGTACGACATTCTCCAGAACTCCCAGCTGCCACTGTATTATTTGGAGGCAGATCCTTGACTCTAGTCATGAGAAAATCAGGAGTTTCTGCGTTTCTCCCACACTGTAAATTGGTTTTTCTCACACACCCACCAGAGAAATCACTCTGATTCCAATCGCTCTTCGATCTGGGCGTGAAGCCAGTCAAGCAACTACAGAATTGGGATTCAGTAGTCTGCTTGCAAGTACCAAAAGTCCCACAAAAAGCATGAATCTCACACTTTGTTTTGGGTTGAATCCAAACAGGCAGCCACTTTTTGGAAGACTCGAACCATGTTAGTTGCTGAATTTGTCCAGAAGTATCCATTATAAGTGTAGATATGGTGGAAGTATCATACAGATAATAAGTATTGTAAGTCTCATTCTCATTCTGAGAGAAGATGAAAGTAAACTTAACACCCGACTTCATTTCAGGTATTGAGCTAAAGAAACGACCATTCCAAGATCCACTAGTCCAGTACACTAGAGATTTATTATACTTGAGTACATACTGCAACGCATTTTGGTCAAGCTCTAAAGAAAAGAGTCCCGTTGCAGGATCTTCTCTATTTCTCCATGAAGTTAAAACCTGCTTCGTATTTGT
This sequence comes from Arctium minus, assembly GCA_954870635.1. Classification (NCBI taxonomy): domain Eukaryota; kingdom Viridiplantae; phylum Streptophyta; class Magnoliopsida; order Asterales; family Asteraceae; genus Arctium; species Arctium minus. The sequence goes on from OX941084.1 coordinate 36,223,595, forward strand.
CAAATTGTTGAATCCAAGCTTACTACCAGGCAAGAAGGCATGGGTTGGATGTTCAAAAGTTTGCCAAATTGGCGGACTTGAACTCGAACCATTTCTAAAAACTAAATTGCCATCATCACGAAGGACTACTGACGCAGAAGTTGAAGAAGTAGAGATCATAAGATCTGTAGACCAAATTTGAGTGTTTGACTCATCTAAGAGCACCAAGTTACCATCTATGATTTTCAATTGAGAAGAGAATTTATCAGAGACGGGTGTGTCTCTGTTTGCTACCCAGACTATGGTCGTTTCTTCGACTTTCTTGAACCAAATTCCGATGTAATAGTTGGGAGACTCACCTGGTCTGAAGAAACCCAATTCAAAATTTCCAGCAAGAGAGACAAGAGTCTCGTCTCCAGAAAGAGATTGATTCACAAGCAACGTATCAGCTCCAGATGAGAGATGAGGAATGAAAAAGAAAAAGAAACAGAAACAGAAAAAGAGCCATGCTTCTGCGATTAAAATCATGTTTTATTATATATGCTCAGATTCTGCATATGCTGAACCTTGCTGATTCCCACAAGTTATATATGATATTGAGTACCACAATCACACAAACTTGAAGGAAAAACTTGCAGTCAATCCAGGACTAAGAAAATTTGTCTAATTGAATCAGTCCTGTCAATAAGTAACGTTGAACTCGTCCACAAACAAAAGGAACCAAAATGACTCGATATAAGTAGGTTCTGGATGGGATGTATGCAGGTCTAGACATGAGCAACCTTAACCGGGCACATTACCAACAAGGCAACAAGAACATTAGGTTTATAGGACATGTAAAATGTTTAAGCTTTCTTGATAAAATATGTCATTGGACTTAATTAAGTTTATAGGACCAAATTAAAACCCATGATATCTAAAACGGCTACAATAGATTTATAGGACGATTTTTAGGCATTTTAACAAGGTTTTTATGACGCTTTTATGAATAAAGTATCGTATTAGTTATTTTGTACACCATTATTTGAAAAATGTCATATAAAAAGATGGGTTTATAGGACACTTCTCAAAATCGTCCAATAAATTAGTTAATTCGACATTTTATTTTAAAAGCGTCGTAATAAACTTGACAAAACGCTGAAAAGCATTTTATAAACCTATATTAACACTTTTAATAAGACTTTTTATCGTTTGCTTATATAAACTTAATCCTATAAATTATGCTATTAGGACGTTTTATATATTTTAAGCGTCATATAAACCTATAGTAACACTTTTAGATAAAACATTTTATTTTTTGGTTATATAAACTTAAGTCGTATAAAGTATGCTATTAGAACACTAATACATTTTAAGCGTCGTATAAAACCCAATTTTGTTGTAGTAACTAGTGAGTGATTAAATGTTTAGAAGGTATTTTAGTCATCGTTTGTACATACGAAATTAATAACTTCTCACAAAGGATTCATTCTTTTTTTTTTGTTTAAAACATATAAAGTTAAGCCCTTTTATTGTTAAAATATTTCGGAGTACCTTTAGATTTATAAAAGAGTGAATTGATCTACGGTTTGCTCAAATTTTGGATTATTTGGTCCCTAAAACGAACTATTTATAGCGATGGTCTCTAGATCACTTTTCATTTTTGATAACAATCATGGGTTCTTTAGAGTTAACATCGTCAGTTACTAACTGTTATGAGGAACAAATCAGCCTTTTTTTTTTTGAAAGGCAAAGTTAATTAATATAACCCAACAGTTACAAAGTATCAATGGAAATGTTTGCAAGTAGCAAACCAACCCATTGACAAACCCACAAAGTTGCCTACCACAATGTCTACCAACAACAAAAGTGTCGTATAGTGCTAAGACCACAGGAATTAGAGAAAACCAAATTACAAACTAACAACTGCATAATCAGCTGCAATCTGCACAAAAACAGCAACTAAATCGATCCTCGTCAACACATCAACCTTTCTCGAACCATTAATCACGATCTTCCCATTCGTTGTCTTGATTGTTCTCCATTTTTACGACATCGTTTGCGGCGCTGTGAGCCATGTAGACCAATCCAACTTCCGTCCACGATGTCTCCGAGAAATCCATTCAAAACTTTTCCGTTGGAACTCGAAAAACAGATCCGCTATTCGTCGTTTATCCTCTTTGAATATGACCCGATTTCGGTGATCCCAAATTAAATATAGCATGCTCCAAACCATTATTTTCCAAAGCGAAGTTGTGTCGTTGCTTTCTACCAATCCGTTGAATGACCCAATCGGACCGTTGTGCATATTCCACCAACTTGATACTCCCTCCCAAATTTTTGTTACCTCTTCACACTCGACCAATGCATGATTTACCGACTCCACCATTTTTTGACATCTCGGACAAAGTATTGACGGTATATCCAATCCCATCTTATCCAACACTTCTTTACACGGAAGCCTTCCTAGTCTTGCCCTCCACATAAAAAGGGAACAAATCAGCCTTTGGCAAACTACATGGACCAAAAGTGTAGTTTACTCTAAAAGTTGTGATTTACAATTTTTTTAAATGTTTTATATATTCAATTACAAATCAAAATTTTAAAATGAAAGTACATAATTAATAAAAATCTTTACATTTATTTTAAAGAACTATGAAATTGACAAAATGACTTTTTCATTATAAAAAACCCAAATTTAGAAAAACAAAGAAACTCAATAGAATTTCACATATCTTTTGGGTTGGACATTAAAATATGCAAACAAAATATTACAAAATACCTGATCCATAATAAAATTGAAACCACATGGATGTTATCCATAAAAAACCTAAAACCTTAGGGTAAATGACTCAATCTATAATTTATATATAACCACAAGGACAAAATTTGTAATTTACTCTCAACTCTTATTATAAGCTAGGGTGTTCACGAATCATGATTTCGCCTAGACGCAGGGTCGGTCCTATGGTTTTGGATGTCTTGGGCGCCGTAGAGTAAAAATATGCCCCTAATCCAAAAAATAAAGAACACCTACTTCCTATAGAGATACTATCATATATGCTCGAAACTTGCCAACTAATTTACAGGCATCCCCTAAACATGTATGCCTCAATAAATAGAAGTTGCTAGCATTTTACTTAGTACATCAAGGTGGGTTTTTAAAACAAAATTATTGTTACGTTACTTGTGCTAATGCCAATTTGATGTTTCTAGTGAAGTTTTATTTGTGATGCCACTCATCCATAAAGCCTTTGCGTTCTCTACATGTGCATCAACCTATTTGATGGAATAAGAAACCATCGATTGGTTGACCTCAATGACAGTCAAAATAGAAACTAAGCATTTTGTTCATAGCCAAGGGTGACAAGATCATGCTAAAACAACATACCTTAATGCAAACCTAAAAACTCTTTAAAATGGTTTACGCGTTCCCGGAAGAGTTAATATCTCCATTAGATAAACCCTTTCTACTTCTTAGGTAGGCCCACTTAGGTTAGAGGATTCTCCCCTTAGCCTTAGGGCATGCAAGAACTCAATCAACAACTGCTAGAAACTATGTCACCTTCTCTCACATCTGTGATTAACGATTAAAGATGGCCTCTCTATCATCATGTAAATTAGAAAAACTCAAATTCAGGCATGATCCTTATATCTGTCTTGTTTCCATTCCCCCAACAACAGAAACATTGATTGTGTACCAAAGTAAGAACAACAAAAGACTTGAAGATCTATTCAAATTCCATTTAGTAGGCAAGAAAAACATTTTCAATGAGGCTTGGATCTTGGAGATGTGCCAAATTCTACCCTGTCTGTCTCAACCTAAACATTGTGGGATCTTCTTGTCTCCCTTAGATAATGAAATATGCCAAATTCCACCTTAGACCGACATTTTCTAATATCTACCTACAGATATAATGCATAGCCATCTCCCAAATAATAACTAATATAATAAACAAGTAAACAACAAATGATAATAATCAACAAATTAGCAAATTAGCAAATAGCAACTAACCTACTAACCAAATAGGCAAATAAGTAAATAGCCTCATAATCTGATAACCGAAATATACTCAGAATCAGAAAGAAAAACCTGGAAGCATGTTTGGTGCGTGAATGTCTATGCCTGAAAGAGTGAAAGGGCAGAAGCACAAACTAGGTCGTGAAGAGGCAGAAACCAAGTGTGAGAGCGTTACAGATGGTGAGATCGAGAGGCCAAGGCAGAGAGGCGAGAAGCCGAGAGTAGATGTTGCTTGTTGGAGTGACGATTCGAGAGTCAAGAGCAAGAGCGGTAAATTCTTTTAAGAAAAAAATAGAAAACTAGGCCTACTAACACATATTAATGGATTACGCTTTGATGCCCTTGGGCCTCTACTGCCTTGGGCAACCACTCATCTCACCCAACATATGGGTCGGCCCTGCCTGGACGGTCTAACCCTCAAAACCATAAACCAAACCGTAAGGACGCTTTGAACATTTTTCAAACTGTGTGGTTGAAGTGACTAGATCCATCAAACCAAACTATTAAATGGTGGTTTGATCCGACTGTTTCAGGCGATTTAGGATTATGATTAGGGGTGTTCAAAAAAACGGTTGGACCGTTCAAACCGGTCAAACCAAGTCAAGCCGGACCGTTTTTGGCGGTTTGGCGGTCCGGTTCGGTCTAAAAAATAGCCAAACCGCTCGGTCCGGTCTGGTCTGCGGTTTGACCCTTTTTTTGAGTGGTCTAGATCGAACCGACCGACAAAAAAACGCATGGATGAATCATATTTAGTTTTCATGTTGTATGTTCAACTTTTATGGCTCAATTAAAAAAAGTTCGTCAAAAAATTATGTCTTTATGTCTTCTCAATTGATTGTGTTATCTAAATTGACAAAGTTGTAAGATCCACTAAAAATTCAAATCTAAAATCCAAATCGTCCATCGACTTTCTCAATATTTATCTAAAATTCAACCATTGTTGGTGTAGTTGTTTAACTTTTTTTTCAACATGCACAATGTTTTTTTAATTTAATATATAAACGTTCTTTCATAATTTGATATATTATTTTTTAATAATGTTATATTGGTAGAAATTTTATTTTGGATATAGAGTTTATATTTTTTTAGTTTAAAGCCGAAAAGAGGCCCAAACCGTCAAAATCGGTTGGACCAAACCGCCTCTTTGTGGTCCGATTTGACCGGTTTGGTCACTTACAATGAGATAAAAATGTACATAAGAGAACTACACACATATGTTGCTCACAACAAAAATCTATCCATATTGTTATTAATAATTCAACAAAAAATCATATTGTCATTTATAATTCAACAAAAGGTGACGAGAGTTGAGAAAAAACAGATAATAAAAATGAGAAAACAATCGACAGGAGTTGAGAGAACAAGAGAATGAGATGACATAGAGCGAGAAAACAATGAGAGTTAAGTCAGGTTATATTAAACTTAGGGTTTGTAATTACTTTCTCTTTATATATGAATAATTATTCAATTATGTATAATGTTTGTATAGGCATCTTGGCAATCTAAACTGCCAAACCGATAGCTCAAACCGTTAACCAAACCAGAACGATTAAACTTTTTTCCCAAACTAGACCGGACCGCCAAACATCAAATACTATATACTTTGGTTTGATCGGTTTGATCGGTCGACAAATTTTCAAAACACCCCTGTCATTTCTGATTCAATATTAAATTATATTTTATATTGAATCGATGTGATTGATAAATTTAAAAATAAAACTAAAATAAGGTGTAAAAGTCACCCGAAGCAAACACATTGATTTCAATTATGCTAAATTGTATGCTAAAATAAAGTAAAGAAAAGAGAGAGTGAAAATCTCCAAAATTATAGAAATGTCTAAAACTATATATAAGAGAAAGAGAAAAATTAACTTTTTTACAATGATAAGAGACATTAAAAAAATGTTAAGGAGAGAAAAAAATAATATTTTGTTAAATGTATTGAATATTTTAATAATCTAATTAATGTTCATATTACTAAAATAGAATAAATATTGGAGTTAGATGTAAATTGTATTTAAAGATTTTGACTTTTAATAATTTAATTTAAAAAAAAACAATTACTGAAGATGCTCTGAAATCACTTTATGATAGAAATTTAGATCATTAGTTTAATTATAATTTTTGTAATCAGATGGATAATAAAAATAGGTGAATTCTATCCATACCCCCTCCTATAGGGGGTATGTGAGTGAGGTAAGAGGGGGTATGTGAGTGAGATAGGAGGGGGTATGGGGGGTTTTGTGAGTGAGTCTTCCGTTATAATCTTTAATCATAAATGTCTTTGAATCCTGCATTAAACATGATATAACGTATGTTGTAGGTTAGTAACTGAAATCAAGTCGTACGACAACGTTTGTCGGACGGATACTTAATCGCTTTAATCAAGGTCGATCAAAGGAAGGGCGTCGATTATCTCTCTGGTCGTACGACGATGGACTGTTGGAATTTCTACCCAAACAATCATATAGTAGAATCATTCATTATCCTTTTGCTTCACGATATTTTGTTTTGAACTTAAGGCATAGATCTATCTCATCCTTTGTAGTTCAAGAATATGTTTCTAGATCCCAACATATTTGATTATACAAGTGCCATTAGTCCAACTAATCCACTTGTTCATGCATGTAAATTAAACTATGTAATCGAGGCCCCAGAAATATCTCTCTCATCTTGAGAGGAGCAAGTCCCATATTGCATGTACACGACTAACTACACAATTCACGTTATACCTAACATAACCCTTATGATTACCCAGTCAAGGGTAACGTTAGACTATATCAAAGTATAACACTCCTTGTGCATTAGATCCCAATGCACATCTCAGGTATGAGGATAAAGAGTGTTTACTATTTCAAGACTCACCTTATGACGCCGATCTATGAGGTGATCCTGACAGTGGGTCTTGTACAACGCCTTGTGCACCGACAAGCGCATGTAACTCTGGTTGAACCTAGTGCACTTCCAACTTGGACTATGACCAGACTTCACAATGATCTTGCTTTATTACTAGTCCCCTAGTAATAAGTGATCAAGGACAGTTCTAAATAATATGATCATCATATTTATTTAAGGATACTTAAACATGCTAATAAAGAACACATAAATGTTTAATGTATATACTCATACCCAGTATGTCATATCAGATAAAAACATAACTGTTTTAATGTTCCAAAAGTTTAAAGTTTACTAAAATTATTATTCAATATAAAAAAATCCTCAAGCCTATAACATGAACATCATGTTTGTTTTGAGACATAGGCTTGACAAGTAGATTTGCATGTAAGTTCTTACAGCTCATAGTACATCCGTTCAATACATATATCCCTATTACAATTTAAGTCATTACAGTCGATTTGGAAACTAGCATCTGTGTATCCTTAAATACACAGATCTCTTTCATAAACGTTGTACAGTAGGAACATATCTTTAGTTATCCTTAGATACTTCAGAATGTTCTTCATTGTTATACAGTTAGCATCACTTGGTTTGACTATATCTTCTCGTCATACTCAGGGCATACGAGACGTCCGGTCTTAGTACATTAACATGGCCTACATGATTGAACAGTTGGCTGAAATACAGGGAACACCCTTCATACGGTTCATGTCCTCTTTAGTGCTAGGACTCTGAGTTTCGCTTAGATGTACACTATGTTCTATTGGCAAGTTTCCTTTCTTGGAACCTTTCATCTTGAAGTGTTTCAAGATCTTGTCAATGTATGTACTTTTGTTTAATCTAATTAAGCACTTTGATCTACCACGATAGATCTTTATACCAAGGACTTCGTCTCTTCTAGATCCTTCATCACGAAGTACTGTCTTAATCCATGATTTTACACCTTCAAGCATTGGGATGTCATATAGGATCTAGAATACTGTTATGCTCCCACTGACCTTCTTGTATATACAAGATTTCAATTACGAGTGTTCTAGTCCATAAATGGACTTTTGCAACTTGCACATTTAGGTTTGATGTTTTAAAGCCTTTATGTCCTCGCTCAAAATACCTTTTAGGGAATGTGGCTTTTGACATCAATCTTCATGGCATCTTGCCATTTATCAATAATTAGATCTTCGGATTATTTTGTATCTCGTTTATTATCTTCAATAGCTTGTTGAAGCTCAACATCTTGTTGAATGTCAGTGTCAACCATCATCCCATTTTTTTGGTTCTTGAATTTCTTCAAGATCTACTGTGTCCCCATTTGTGATTCTTGACAGAAAATTTTTTCTTAAGAACTCACCAGGGTGCGTTAACAAAACTTTTGTTCTCGCTAGACCTGTAGAAACAATATCCAATTGGATATCACATAAGGATGTACTTTTTAGACGTTTGAATAATGCTTTCCAAAAGTTTATGCTTAGCTTAAGCATTATAACCCCATATTCTCAAATATGGTAACTTTGGGATATTCCCAGTTCATTTAAGAGAGTGAGTTTTATTGGTCCTTGGTGGTTGCTACATAAACTAGTATTTGGGCAACTGTTTTTAGGGCATAACCCCAGAAACATTTAGGCAGAGTGGTGAGACTCATCATAGAGTGAACCATGTTCAACAGGGTTCTATTTCTCTTCTTGGATACCCCGTTGTGATGTGGGGTCCTGTGAGGAATCAACTGGGATACAATCCCAAAAAATCTCTAGGATGATCTATTGGGTTAGATATTCATGACCTCGATCTAACCGAAGCATCTTTATCCTTTGCCAAGTATACTCACTACTTCTTTCTAAAACTCTTTGAAAATTTCAAAGCTTTTATTTTTGTTCTATTAGGTAAACATACCTATGTTTACTGAAGTCATCAGTAGGATGTAATGAAGTAGTGATGACTGTATCTTGTGACATAACTATAAGTCTCACATACATCAGTATGGTTAACCCCTAATAGTTCTTGTGGCCCCTAAAGGTTTACCCTTTGAAGGCTCTTTTGTCATCTTGACTAACAAGATACACATGTATCATATGAATCATCATATGATTCCATCTCTTCATCCGCCTGGAGTTTGACTATGTGTTTCTTGTTTAAATGTCACAAATAGATCAGTTTTAAGCCCCACTTAATTCGTTATGTTGATTTATAATTACAACTATTAATTTCATAAAACATTTATTAAGATAAAACGAAAATTTATTTCTGAAAACATAAATTCGGTTCGTTGTATTGAGAAAATGAAACTAAATTCCTAGTAGCACTAGGTACATGAAGACACTTGCTAAGTGTTAATGTAAGACCATCTAGAAAGTTCATATCATATGTCTCTTTGAGCAACAACAGCTAACTTAGCTCTATTTGGTCTGATTTCATCTTCTCTTCACTTCTTATTTCCTGAAGGTCCGGCTCTGGTAGCCTTCTGCTTCTTGATTTCTGCCAATCGGGCTGGACAAGTTCTCATTTGGTGCCCATGGTGAAAACAATTATACCATACTGCAACCTCAGGAATTTCTCCTTTGTCCTTATTTATGTTGGATCTTCCAACATGTGTTTTACCCTTGGTTATCTCCCTCTTTTTCTTGATTATCCCACCGTCAGGTTTGATCATCAAAGCATGCTTTGGTTTGGTAGAATCCAACTTAGATTTCATATCCCTCTCAGCAGTTTTAAGTATGTTGTGAAGCCCTGTGAGAGTTTTATTCAAACCTTTCATATTATAGTCCTTTACGAACTGCTTATATGTTTTGGGTAGAAAGTTGAGAACCATATCGATTTCCAACTCTTGACCCAATGGGAAACCAAGACGGGTCAGTTGAACAAAGTATCCTTTCATTTTCAAAATGTGGGTACTAACTGACGAACGTTCAGTCATTTTACAAGCACTCAATGCTTTAACTGTATCAAATCTCTCCCGCTTTATTTGTAACCGAAACACAAACTTCAGTGAATATATCATATCCCAAGCAGTCATGTTTTCATGATCCCGTAATAATTCGGGTGTCATGGTGGTTAACATTAGGCAACCAACAATCAGATAGTCATCTTGGTATTTATCATAAGCAGTTCTGACTTCAGTTGGAGCATTTCTGACAGGAGCATTTGGAGGGGGGGGGGTTTCAAGAACGTAGAACTTCTTTTCATACGTAAGGACTGCCCTTAGGAATCGAAACCATTCAATGAAGTTCGTTCCATCCAATTTTTCCTTATCCAGGATTGACCGTAGTGTAAATTGGGATAAATTGTTTGAGTTTGAATCTGAGGTAGACATCTACAAAAATGATCTAGTTTTAGTAACCTTAATGTCTCAAATAAATAGATTAACCTTTCAAAAATCATTTGATTTGACCTAAGATCCATATTTCACCTACTTCCATAAATGACCAAGCAACTGTCTATGGAATTAGGCTATTTAGGTAGGCATCATCCAATTATGTTCAACATAACTCTTAGTTGTTGTGGGATCCTATTTAATATATCATATATTGAAATTGGCACGTTTAATCCCACTTCAACGCCTTGAAAATACTCATAAATGGTCAAGCAACTGTCTATGATATTCTCAACTAAACAAACCATACTAAGGTATCGTGATCCCACCTAAATACTAGACTAAGGTTTTACTGGGATCAGTCGTCCAAAATACGACTATTTAAGTGAATGGCCAAGCAACTGTCCAATTAAATCTCGTTAATTTGGCTCCTTATATTACACTACATTCAACCGGCATGATTGGCTAAGCACTGACCATACCGGGATCCTGTATGCTTGACAAGTACCTTAAATGGGTGGCGTTAAGTTTAAGTTTTGTAAAAGATTTAATTTTAGAAAACATTATAATTCTTTTAAAACGTTTTGACTTTATCTCTAAAAATCTTGTTTTAAAAGTTTATCTTATTAAATCGGTTTGATTTTGATAAACATATCAACTATAAAATATCATATTTTATTTACTGATTTAAAATTTTGTTTTGTGTTTGATTTTTATTTTAAAACGTTTGCGATTATCATAATAATAATAAAGCAATAAAAGCAAACACAAAATAAACAATCACAATAACAATAATATATGGATTTGCCCCTAATGTGGTGTTGTGAGCCAACACAACAACCACAGTCAAATATAAGGACGTCTTCAAGCTCCCACTAGCCTCGCCATCTTGGTGGACTCCAGGGACTCTGTATCGACCTCTTGGAACTCTGTCTTCGTTTGATTTACAATTTAAAATAGAAAGATAACATATCCTACTCTATTTTACAATCGCCCCTATCTAGGAAAATTTAAAATTACAACCCTTGCAATTAATACATTTTAATTTTGCAATTAATACATTTTAATTTTCCAAAACATAAATATAAATCAACCACGGGTCTTTGGGGCAAACCATATTATATATATATATATATATATATATTCTAAACATAAAATAAAGCATTCGGCCGAATTAATTAACATGATTAAAAGGCCGATTAATGGAACAAATTTTCTTATGGCAAAATTAAAAATTACATGCCTAATTTAATTGTAGGTTAACAAACCATGACCCGAAACCTTTTTGTACCTAAGCCCAAAACGAAAAACTAGGATAACAACCCAAAATCAGACTATTTAGGGAAACATCCCAAAAGGATACTTGGGCTTACTAGCGTGGGCCTAACTCCCAAAATAGGGCATCAGCCCAAAAACAAGACTGTGGCTCCAAGCCAACGGTGACCGAAAATTGAAATACGACCGATAATATTAAAATCTCGATCGACAACAACCGTATAAAATAATTGTTTTCCTTTTGAAATAATATAATAGGCCCAAAAACATTTGACTAAGACATGTTTCAACAAATTTAGGGCAAACTCGACCCAAAATTTAAAAGGAAAAAGAAAATCACTTTTCAATGTTCAACATACGGCCGATGACCAAACTCAAAAATGGCATCAAAATAGTTGGGTCACGATACTTGGGTATGCCCAAATACAACCCACATGGGGTAGTGGTTCTATAAAAAACACAATCACGTCTAGCACAGGGCCGACGGTGAAGTCGTGTGGACAATAAAGATAATAGACAATGGGTAACACATATTGAGGCTAAACTTGTCGGAGCCGTGTGGCATGAAACTGCGAGCAGGACCAGCCAATGGCCAGCACCATGGGGTGATGGGGTAGACAGCGACGACAACTATTTAGGGTGAGATTGGGCAAAAGAAGCCCGACACAACATCGGCGAGGGAAGAAAACCCATCGCATGAAAACGACAGTCTGAACAGCCTGTTGTCCGCTTAGACCTTGGTCTAGAGGCGGTACACTAACGGCTCGAGGACGGGAACAACACAAAGGGATAATCACCAGCAATAGCAGCTTCAGTGAGCCTAGCGGTGAGTGGCGATAGAGCCGCAAATGACCGGCGACAAGACCATCCCCCCACGGTCTTGGTCGTGGTCTAGGGCAGCGGTAAAACGGAAAAAACAACAGTCGACAGAGGTGGAGAGGTTGGCTTCAAAAAACCCATCGGAAAGAACCAAAAACAAAACCAGCAGCGGCTAGGTTGAATCCGCCAGCAATCAAACAACAGCCGGTGTTGGCCGGCGACACGGTTGACGGCGATAGAGCCATGTGCAACAGACTCCTCTTAGAGAGAAAGATAGATGGACGCGATTTAGGGTTTTCACAACCCTTTTCTTGGCCTTTTAGATTTTAGAGAGAGGCATACTATGGATATTAGGATTTTTTTTTTTAACTTTCAAACTTTCTACTTACTTGAAAAGCCTCTAGTCCAATCACGACCCAATTTAAAAAAAAAATTGGACCAATTTAGATTTTAGACTAAAATAGATTTAGGGTCCAATTAAAGTTAGGGTTTAATCTATTTTGCCAAATAGAATGTGTGTCCCTTTTAACTAAATGACATCAAAGTGGCTCTGATACCACTGAAGGTTTTTAATAGAATTTGTAACCGATAAACGCAACAGAATTAAATAATTTTGGTTATAATAATTATATAGGAAACTTTTCTAAATAAAACTTAAAACTCAATCGAATCCAATGATGCATTTAATTAAAATAAACCACACCATAGGGGGTTTAGAATATGTACCTTTTGTAGATCTGTCGGGGTTACAATTGAAGCACCAAGAAACCAAAGTAGGTTTCCTCTATTGGAAGTCCACACACGAACACGTTTCTCGTCTCCACCGGGTGCTAGCCCAATAACCCTAGATCTATATGTATTTTACAGAAAGAAAAAAAAAGGTTTCTTTTCTGTTTTTCTCTGATAGGCTATTCTAATTCAATCGTATGAAAAATGGTTTAGCCTAACGCCCTATTTATGCTAGAAGAATTATAGTTAGACTATAATTCAAATAAGGTTTAAATAATGTTTAATGATTATCTGTAATTTTTAAATTCAAATTCAAATATATATAATTATCATTTAAACTTTAAATATAATTATATATATATATATATATATATATATATAATTACAGATAACACCACCACGTAATTAACATAATTACGTTTTCACCCTGTAATTATCAATGTAATTTGATAATTACAGTTTAACACATATTTTCATAATTATCTTTCAAAAATAATTATTTCCTCAATAAACTTGATTTAATCCGGGTTTCTAACGATGGAAACAAACGTATTCTTTGTGTGCGATCTTATAGGTTTACATACTTCTTAGCAGTATCCCTGTATGACACGTGTCGTGGGCATATAATAACTTACACAGATAAAATATAGTTTCTGCTTTTTTGATTTAGCCTAATATATTTTCTATCTTGATTTCTTTGAAATAGAAAAAATAAGAAAAAAAATTTAATTTTGAAAATTCTTCTGATATATAAAGAGAGAAATTATTTTTTATTTATTACCATCAATGAGATTAAAATTTTATTATCTTATATAAGGTTTTTTTTTTTCTAAAAAATGTATTGGAATAATAAATTTATAGAATATTTTAATACTATAATGAATGTTGACATTTCTAAAATAGAAAATATGTTGGAGTTAAATATAATCTTTTTAGAGATTTTAATTTTTGATACCATATTTTAAAGAAATTATAAAGAATCCATCGTAAATGCTCTCACATGCCCATTTCATCACGTATAATAGTGCATGTTTTAATTCAAACATAGGTCGGCCGTGACCTTGACACAAGTTACCACCTAGGGCAGTAAACGAACCAAATGTTCAGCGAACCTTTCGTCAACTTTTCGGCGGGAAGTTTGTTTATTTAATAAACGAACGACATGAACATGTTTTTTCGTTCGTTTAATTAAACAAATGAACATGAAAAAAGGTATCGTTCGTTCATTTATGTTCGTGAACGTTCATTCATTTATGTTCGTTTACGTTCGTTTATAGTTCACTTATGTTCATTTACCACTACTAAATAAAAGACTTTTTCCGGCGGAAATTTCCGACGGATTTTTCCGCCGGAAAATTTCGGCGGATTTCCGACGGAAGTCAAACCGGTCAACCCGCTTTGACTTTCGCCGGAAATTTGTCGGAAAATTATTTTTATTTTTTCTAAATCAATTATTTTCGGCGGATTTCCGACGGAATATAATTTTTTTTAATTTTTTTCTTATTAATTATGTAACATCCCCTACCTACTAGACATAAAAATGGGGCATGTCACAACCGATAGCGGATCAAAGGTTTACAAGTCATAATAAAGAGCTCTAACATAACTCCCAAAAGAAAGCAATACATCCACCAGTAATTATACGATTAACATATTTACATATCAAAAGCCTTGAATAAGTAACTAGTCTTTAAGCATCCTAAACCATCTCGTCCGTTCATCCTGCCTCTGGGTTAGATCCTGAACCTGCCGAGGTAACACAAAACAAGCCTCGGCTGAGCAAAATTGCCCAGTGAACGAATAATAACACAAGAAATACCAATTAAGAAGTAGGTAACTGAACGAAAACCTTACGCTACAAAGTTAGAAGCGATTTAAGTGTAAATCTCAAGAACTGAAACCAATATAATTAAAGTTCAAAGCAAAATAAACATCCATATCATTAAGATATTTTGTACCCGATGGATGATCAGTCCAAACAGGCGTCACAATGGAATGGAAGTGTTGGACACTACACCGTCTCATTCCCCGGTAACCAAAGATATATGGTATTCGGCTCTATCCGGTAACCAAAATAATTGGTATTCGGTTCTATCCGGTAACCAAAACATAATTGGTATTCGGTTCTAAGGATGCATCCAACGTTCTCTATATGGCTCGGCCATAGCCTTCACGAGAACGCCATGACTATTTTAGCCATCATGGAGGCATCTCAACATTCGTGCCCCGAATGATGAGCCTAGTCAAAACGAAATTAAATAACCAAATTTGATGAATAAACTTTGGATAACAAGTTCAACAAACTCATTGATATTTATAAATCAAGTAATCGGAAGAAATTTAAAAACATACCGGTCTCGAGTTAAAATTCCCAAGGACTCAAAATCATTAAACGAAACATCATATAAAACACAAAAATATTCCGGATAACCACTTAATAACATCCACTTTTGTGGGTGTATTTCATGAACAAGATCTATGGAATGGGTAATCACCATAATTTATTACCCACGTATTGAAACGAATTAGATATTCGTACCTTGGAGGTGTTTTAGAGACGATCACACGAAACTTGATGCCTAAGAATGGTTTTCTCCTTCCGGTTTACCTACACTTATTAATAAATGCTTTTAGATGATTTCCGGTAACAATTCTTATCAACTTGTTGGGTCTGAAAGATGTCAAGGATGGATACTACTGCTGAATGTGTTAATACTGCTAGTTCAACATGGTTAATACTTCTGAAGTTAATACTTCTGAAGTTAATGCTGCTAGAAGAACTTGGTTAATACTTCTGAGGTTAATACTTCTGAAGTTAATACTTCTGAGGTTAATACTTCTGAGGTTAATGCTGCCAGTTGAAGTTAATGCTGCTGGAACAAAGTTAATGCTGCTCTTCAAGATTAGTACTGCTGGAGTTACTACTGCTCAGAGTATTAATGCTGCTTATGATTAATACTTCTTATGAGATGGAGATCCGTATGGAAAGGATGACAGCTGGATATACTGAAGATATTCATGGAAGCTTAGAGATAATGATGGAAGATATTCTGGAGATATTGTATTAATTGTAATTATCTTTTGTCTTCAGTATATATATACAGTATTGTTTAGAATAGAGAGATAACTTGATATAATTATTCATTCTAAGTTTTTGTTCTAGAGAGAAAATCAACCTCAAGGCATAGTTCCTAATTCTAGAGAAGTAGAATTCGTCTTGAAAGAGTCTGTTCTTCAAGATTGAGGTTGAGTGTGTAATCTTGTGATTTTAATCATTCAATACAAGTTTACAAGTTGTTAATCATACTCACTGTTTGTTTACTGTTACATTGAATATCAAAGTGTTATTCCGCAACTTCTTTGATATTGTTTCTGAGTATTCATAATTCTTGTTAAGAATTCGATCCTGACAAGTGGTATCAGAGCTAGTATTCTCAGAAACATTCATTCAACATCAATCATCATGGCAAAAGAATCAGAATCGACAAGCACTGCCATTCCCACTGAGGTAACATCTAATCTTTGCTCTAAATCCTGTATTGAAACTGTTCAAAGGTACAGGGATCACAATCAGGGTATGTGTGATGATCTTAAAAGATTAGAGAGAGATATAAAAGACTATGTAAGAATAGTTGAGAGCTTTGAGGAACAGATTAAAGTTTTCCAAGCCAATGAACTTCAACATTCTTATGATACAAATTACTGGAAGTGGGAGAAGAATGACCTAGAACTTCAGCTGAAAAAGTCTAAAGAGGAGAATGAAAAGATAAAGAGTGAGTTTGAGAAAGCCAAGCTGGATATTGAGAAATTTTCCAATGCTTCTAAAGCAATGGACTCTTTGCTCCAAACTCAAATCCATGACAAACTTAGAAGAGGAATAGGCTATAACACCACACCACCACCATACAACAACAATTACATTCCTCCTATATCAGACTTGCTAGAGACCAAGGATAGGAAGGAATTATCTGATGGAGCCACTAAGGTAGATCCATTAGAAAAAGTGGTGGTTGAAACAGACTCTGAAGAAGAGAACTCTAATGATAAGAGTAAGGATAACACTGTATGTGGTGAGATTCCTCTAGAAAATCACATTATCACCAATAAGGGATGTGGAAAGACTTGGGTCAAATCTAAGGACATAGAGAAGACTGAGAGAAAGTCTGAGAAGGTCCATTATAAGCAGACCACAGTTGTGAATCCTGTCCCTTGCAAACAGTGTGCTTGCAATAAATCTGAGTCCCAAAAACATGATAAACCAAGGGGAAATCAGAGAAATTGGAATAACCAGTGGGCACAAAAACAAGGGGTTGATCTAAGTAAAATCAATAGACCAAAACCTTGTTTTATTTGTGGAAAGCTTAATCATGTTGCCAAATACTGTTATTTCAATCCTATAAACCAAAAAGTAAATTTTCAAAGACAAACTCAAAACTCCTTTGGTTATAGGAAGCAAGGAAGGAATCAAATGGCTGAGAACAGAGCACCTAAAAAGTCTCATGTTCAAAACACGTTTGCTAAAACAAAGAAAAATACTTCAAATAAGCCAAGGAATAATTTAAAGACAAAGAAAGCAAACAACTTTGTTCAAGTTTGGGTTCCAATTGTAAAGAAACCTGTTAGTACTGCTATCCCAGATAGTACTGCTAACAGAAATAGTGCTGCTGCAACCAATACTACTGCTAACAAGGATAGTGCTTCTACTAGTATTAATGTTGCAAAGCCTATAATCTTGACAAAGTATTCCAGCCATGAGATTCCTAAATAACTCATCCAGACCAAACTGACAGATTATATAAATGAGAAAGGACAACCCAAGACCACTTTGGCTTGGGTTCCCTCAAAGACTAACTGATTTATCAAGTGTGCAGGGCAACCAAAAGCTCAAGAGGAAGAGCATTTGGAATGAAGATAATGGTTGCTCTTGGCACATAACAAGAAACATGGACTGCCTTCAAATTCTTTAAAAGATTTGATGGAGGACATGTTACTTTTGATCCAGCAGAAGGTAAGAAAAGTGAAAAAGGTATAGTTTCAAAAGATAAAGTAACTTTTGAAAATTTTATGGTATACGGTACTACTAACCTTGTGTCTGTAAGTGTTTCAGGTTGCTAATACTGAAAGGTAGTTAGTACTTCTAGTTCAGTGAATACTGTCAGACTGTGTTAATGCTGCTGGTATGTGTTACTACTGCCAGTCTGTGTTAATGCTGCTGATAAGTGTTACTACTGCTAATGTAAGTTTTCTATACCTAAAAATGATCTTCATTGATTTAATGTCAAACCTGGATATCAATCAAAAATCTTTTATCTGTATCCAAGGTTTGTACAAGAAGTACTTAATAATGAATTGACGGACATACTTCACTTTGATGAGGTATATGTACCTAAACCCCCTAAAGGCAAGGTTTTCTCAAACATGAGAAGATCTGCTAGGGACTCTGAAGGAGTTGACACCCCATTGTTCTCAACAATGATGGTGGTGTCCCAACCACAAGAAGGTATGGCAGCAGGGTCAAGGCCCTCATTAGACCATCCCACTGCTAGCCAATCCCAACCTTCCCACTCTAAATCAATTCCTCAGTCTCTTCTTGACAAACCAACTTCTCCAATTACCCAAACTTACAAAAGGAAACAGGTAAAGAAGGCTCCTTACCTTCTTGTACCATCACCCATTGAGCCTTTAAGCCCTCTAATGGAGAATTCTCCATTAGAGAATATCCACAGGGAAACCACAGGGGTGTCTCCCAACCTCAAGAAGGTTCTCAATAAGGAGATGCAAGAGCATATGGGTTGTAAGGCTCACACTACTGACTTTGCACAAAGTGCAGGACATGACAGTGTGAACATTACTAAGACCTTCCCCATGGCAACTTTAGATGAGAAATTATCTAAAGGTCCCAGGTGCCAAGAAACCAAGGGAGTAGAAGGTGCTTCTGCTAGGCAGAAGATCTCTACTAAAAGATCCAAGGATCCTTCAAAGGTGGTAATCACACCTAAAGGAGGTGAGGACAGTTTAACTACAAAGAATTGATGGATACACTTGGTACAATTAGTCTGAAAGTTCATAATCAAATTATGGAGATAAAAGAGATGAAAAGGTGATCACTTCTTATCACTAGCAGATAGATCATTTCAAGAAGCTGGTACTGAAAAAGAAGAAAATTAAAGTTTGTATGAAATCTTATTTTGAGGGGGAGATAAGTGAAGAAGCTGAAACAAAGCAGTAACTACATCAGAAACAGAAAAGAAGATAACAGTAGAAAAAGAAAAGAAGATAACAGCAGAAACTGAATCAAGAAGAACTAGAAATTACAGAAAGTTTTGAAATTATCATAAAGACCTTATGCTGAAGAACTTAACTTCTCAGTTTTGAAAAGTTAAGTTAGGGGGAGATTGTTGGGTCTGAAAGATGTCAAGGATGGATACTACTGCTGAATGTGTTAATACTGCTAGTTCAACATGGTTAATACTTCTGAAGTTAATACTTCTGAAGTTAATGCTGCTAGAAGAACTTGGTTAATACTTCTGAGGTTAATACTTCTGAAGTTAATACTTCTGAGGTTAATACTTCTGAGGTTAATGCTGCCAGTTGAAGTTAATGTTGCTGGAACAAAGTTAATGCTGCTCTTCAAGATTAGTACTGCTGGAGTTACTACTGCTCAGAGTATTAATGCTGCTTATGATTAATACTTCTTATGAGATGGAGATCCGTATGGAAAGGATGACAGCTGGATATACTGAAGATATTCATGGAAGCTTAGAGATAATGATGGAAGATATTATGGAGATATTGTATTAATTGTAATTATCTTTTGTCTTCAGTATATATATACAGTATTGTTTAGAATAGAGAGATAACTTGATATAATTATTCATTCTAAGTTTTTGTTCTAGAGAGAAAATCAACCTCAAGGCATAGTTCCTAATTCTAGAGAAGTAGAATTCGTCTTGAAAGAGTCTGTTCTTCAAGATTGAGGTTGAGTGTGTAATCTTGTGATTTTAATCATTCAATACAAGTTTACAAGTTGTTAATCATACTCACTGTTTGTTTACTGTTACATTGAATATCAAAGTGTTATTCCGCAACTTCTTTGATATTGTTTCTGAGTATTCATAATTCTTGTTGAGAATTCGATCTTGACACAACTTCAAGTTCCTACAAGCCCTTTCATTTTAGAAAGATTCTACGGACCTTCAAACATGCTTACAATACCCTTAGGACACTTAATAAACACTTAACACAATCCTTAGGGCCTTAAACCACATTTGCAAAAATCCAAATTTACACATTACAACAGTAGCTAACAGCTTATGTACGCTTAAAGTTCAAGCCTTTTTCTCATTCTTAAAGGCTCAACCAAATTTTCATATAAACATGAAAGTTGTGTATAATCCTCTTAGGATTTCACAGAACCTGGATTCACATCAATTAAATTTCTGCTCTATTTTCTACAGAATTAATACCAACAGTGCGCATTTTCGAGTGTGTGCAGAACAGTTCTCGAAAATCAGTGATTTCGAGTCACTTAAAGTCCGAACTAGACTTTGGTGTAAACTAAAAACTTGAACTAAACACAGATACCTTTCTGTCGATATAAAGAACACCTCATTTGGACAAATGGTTGATTTTATACGAATTTTTAAACTTACCACAATGAATCTGTCACTTCCAACAGCACCAAACTTGAAGAATTTCCACCTCAATTCCTCAATCTTCAACCTATTATTCATAGATAAACTTAGGGTTTAACCCATTTTGCCCAAAATTGAAGTAATCAACAAAATTAACCATGAACATACCTTAACTTGAGCCCCTAGTTCCATTTCTAACACTATATCTTCAAGAACATCAAAGATTTAAGGAGATTTTTAGAGATTTTGAGATGAATCGAGGGTTTTCTAGAGACAAGGAGGAGAAATTGATGGGTAGAGAGAGAGTGATAAATCTGATTATGAATTTTTAATAAAAAAAAATCAATTAATTTCATATTTATATTTTCAACATTTACAATCCAACCCCTTTATCTTTAGCTTATAACAATTTAATCATTTCTTGACAATTCCTTTACAATGTTGGTCCTAACCAAGATTGTTTCATCCAACATTAGTCCATAAATGAAATCTATAAATATAGACTTGGACTAATGTACAACTCTTAACAACTAAGGTACAAGTCATTAAAGCACGATCTCCTATTTTAAGCACAATTTCGTTTTCGGTCACGAAATTAGGTACTAAACATAGGATATTATAAATTATAATTAATTAACTATTTTCGGCGGATTTAATTAAAATCCGCCGCAAATCCACCGATAATAGTTACTTAATTATTTTTTTAAATGAATTAAAAAAATAAAAAATAAAAATCCGTCGGAAATCCGCCGAAAATTTTATAAAACTTCCGGCAGATTTTCGGCGGATATTTTATATTTCTTAAACAAAATAAAAAAAAATATCCGTCGAAAATAGTTAATTAATTATTTTTTTAAATGAATTAAAAAAAATAAAAAATAAAAATCCGTCGGAAATCCGCTGAAAATTTTATAAAACTTCCGGCGGATTTTCTATATTTTTAAAAAAAAATAAAAAAAAAATATCCGCCGCAAATCCGCCAAAAATAGTTACTTAATTATTTTTTAAATGAATTAAAAAAATAAAAAATAAAAATCCATCGGAAATCCGCCGAAAATTTTATAAAACTTTCGGCGGATTTTCGGCGGATTTTCGGCGGATATTCTATATTTAAAAAAAATAAAAAAAATATCCGCCGAAAATAGTTAATTAATTATTTTTTTAAATGAATTAAAAAAATAAAAAATAAAAATAAAAATCCGTCGGAAATCCGCCGAAAATTTTATAAAACTTCCGGCGGATATTCTATATTTTTAAAAAAAATTAAAAAAATATCCGCCAAAAATAGTTAGTTAATTATTTTTTTAAATGAATTAAAAAAATAAAAAATAAAAATCCGTCGGAAATCCACCGAAAAATTTATAAAACTTCCGGCGGATTTTCGGCTTTAAAATAAAAATCCGTCGGAAATCCGTCGGATTTTGGGCTTTAACGGATGCAGTTGGGTTTTAACGTATCCAATTGGACTTTAATGGATCCGATTAGGCTTTAACGTACCCAGTGGGGCTTTTAATAGATACAGTTGAGCTTTAAGGAATTTAGTTGGGCTTTAACTACACAATTGGGCTTTAACGTACCCGATTGGGCTTTAATGGATACAGTTGATCTTTAAGGGATTTAGTTGGGCTTTAACGTACCTCGTTGTGCTTTAATGAATCCGGTTGGGCTTTAATGGATCGAGTTGGGCTTCAACATATCCATTTGGCTTTAACAGATCCAGATGAGCTTTAACGTACTTAGTTGGGCTTTACCGTACCCCGTTGGTCTTTAATGGATCCAACTGGGCTTTAATGGATCTGGTTGGGCTTTAATGTATCCAATTGGGCTTTAATGGATGCAGTTGGGTTTTTACGGATCCAGTTGGGCTTTAATGGATCCGGTTGGCCTTTAATTGATCCGGTTGGGTTTTAATGGATCCAATATGGCTTCAACAGATCCAGTATGGCTTTAACGTATCCAGTCGGGCTTTAACATACCCATTTGGGCTTTAACCCACCTAGTTGGGCTTTAATGGATACAAGTGAGCTTTAAGGGATTTAGTTGAGCTTTAATGGATCCGGTTGGGCTTTAACGTATCCAGTTAGGATTTAACAGGTCTAGATGGGCTTTAACTACGAAATAAGTCAGCAATAGTGTTATTAGGCATTAATAAGTCATAAAATGTCATATTGGGCTAATGGTGGTTGAGCGGTTCATATCGGGGTATAATTGTTCTTAGTTGTCTAATTGACCCTAATACACAACACATGCATCTATGCAGCTGATACCTACACACAAGCACGTAATAAGTCACAACTGGTGTTATTAGGCATTAATAAGTCATAAAATGTCATATTGGGCTAATGGTGGTTAAGCGGTTCATATCGGGGTATAATTGTTCTTAGTTGTCTAATTGACCCTAATACACAACACATGCATCTATGCAACTGATACCTGCACACAAGCACGTAATAAGTCACAACTGGTGTTATTGGGCATTAATAAGTCATAAAATGTCATATTAGGCTATAATGGTGGTTGAGTGATTCATATCGATGTATAATGGTTCTTAGTTGTCTAATTGACCATAATACACAACACATGCATCTATGCAACTATTACATGCACACAAGCACGTAATAAGTCACCACTAGTTTTATTGGGCATTAATAAGTCATACAATGTCATATTGGGCTATAATGGTGGTTGAGTGGTTCATATCAGGGTATACTAGTTCTTAGTTGTCTAATTGACCTTAATACACAACACATGCATCTATGCAGTTGATATATGCACACAAGTATGTAATAAGTGTACGTGTATTTATTTAATAATGTAAACACAAGCATATGTTAAAAAATATCTTAAATCATAATATTTGATGAAAAAATTTGTTCAAAAGAATATTTTAATATATGTTATCAAGAGCTTATTATTTTTTATATTTATCATTTGATTACCGTCATATATATATATATATATATATATATATATATATATATATATATATACTAAGTTAAAAAAATTTAATATATACACATATTCTCCTCACACATCCCACCCCGTGACCGACATAATCATTAGTAAGATTTTATATTTATCATTTAATATATACACATTTTCTCTTTTTTTAAAAATAAAATCGATTAACCAAGGTATAATATATGACATATAATAATATAATTAAATCAAAAAATATTCAATATTGGGCTCATTTCGAAGGTATCGACGAGACGATTATAATGGTGTAACTTATTAAAATTTAAAATTATTTTTTAATGTGTTTTAGTTAATATACGCTTATATGTGTTAATATAATGAAAATGTAAAATGTAAAATATAAAACTAAAAGGTATAAAGTAAATCTATTAAATGAGGACCAAAACTGTAACTATGAATATCAAAATTTAGAAATCGATGGATGTGAGAGGGAGGGGGTATACGCTATCAAAATTGTAGCGATATAATATCCCCAAATAAAAGACAAGCCCACCGTGCCCATGTATTCACTATAATATTCATTTCCCTTTTTTTTTCACTTCCCTCCTTTGTTTCCTATTTCTAATTTTCACTTCCCTCCTTTGTTTCCTATTTCTAATTTTCATTTCCCCCTCTTTTTTCCCCAAAACACAAGCCCACCGTGTCCATGTATAAGATTAGTGAACTGATTTGGGAACCATGATACAACCTTGACTTTCTGCCCTTCGACGGGAGTGAGATCGAGACGACAGATCGCCTTCTGCTTGCCGCCGATCGCCTTCTGCCTGCCGCCGATCGCCATCGACCTGCACCCCCCTCCTGTACCGTCGACGCCTGCACCACAGTGAAATAAATAGATGCGTTGATTCCTCTCAAATCGGTAACTCTTCATCATCCTATATCCTCTACTCTTCTCTCCTCTCCTCTATTAAAGAATATAGATAGGTTGTTTTTTTTTCTTAGTTTGCTTGTTTGGTTGATTTAGGTCGGAAGTATATGGATTAGAGATTGGATGCTAAAATTGAGAAGGAGATGGAATCAACTCAAGGTATATGTTCTAATTTTGAATATGCAAATTAGGTTTTTGAGTTTAGTGATATTATATATAATTTTTTTTATTATTTTGCTAGGATTAGTGAACTGATTTGGGAACTGATTTGTGGTCTTTTAATATATACACGTCAATTAAATATGATTTTGTGCAGATTTGATGACTATTTGAGGGTATCCATGGAAGGATTTGATGACTATTTGAGCAAACACAATAATTTTGTGCAGGTAAGCTTTATTATATATTGAGAAGTTGGTATTTTATATGTTTGTAAAAAATATTCTAAATATGTTTTAAAAAAATTAGATATGTTTGTACAAAATAGTTTCGAGTAATATTTACATGCTTTTGAATATTTAATTTTCATCTTGTTATTTTTGTTGCAGTTATCTGTGTGAGAAAGTTGGATCTACAAAGGAGATTTATATTATTATTTGTAAAAATATGTAGATATGTGAATCTTGTTAATGTACATTATTATTCGGATCGATCGCGTTTATGGCATCTTCGACTCGGCCATATGATTTTTCATGGCATGTCCAAATTGAGTCGAATAGGCCTTCTTGGAGGCGACAAAGTTGTTGAGCTAGAGTTTTGTGATGAATGTGTTTATGGCAAGCAGAAACGGGTGAGATTTTTGAGTGGCAAGCACACGACGAAAGGGCCACTCGATTATATCCACTCCGATTTATGGGGACCGGCTCGGGTTACTTCCGTAGGTGGAGCTTCTTATATGTTTACGATCATCGACGATTATTCGAGAAAGGTATGGTCTTTCTTTCTAAAGCATAAAGGAGACGTGTTTTCTACTGTTAGAGATTGGAAGGTGATGATTGAAAAGCAATCGGGTAAGGAGATAAAGTATTTGCGCACCGATAATGGCCTTGAGTTTTGCTCGGAGGATTTCAATGCCTACTGTCGAAAGGAAGGCATTACTCGACACCGCATGGTGGTTCACACTCCGCAGCAAAATGGTGTGGCCGAAAGGATGAACCGCACGATTCTCGAGAAGGTTAGTGTATGCTCTCCCATTCTAAGCTACCAAAGTCTTTTTGGGTAGAGGCGACTTCTACTGCATGTTTTGTGATCAATGGGTCACCTTCTCGAGCCATTGAGAAGAAGATCCCATTTGAGCTATAGTCCGGTGAAGCTGCCGATTACACAACTTTGAAACCGTTTAGTTGTCCAGCGTATGCACGAGTTGACAATGGTAAGCTAGAGCCGAGAGCTTTGAAGTGTGTGTTTCTTGGATATAAATCGGGTGTGAAAGGCTACAAGTTATGGAGTTCTGAGCTAAGAAAGGTAATTGTTTCAAAAGACGTGACTTTTGATGAGACTTCCATGATCCATCGAGCTACTAGCTCGACATCTACTGTTGAGAAACCATAGGAGGCAAGTAAGAAGACATCTCAAGTTGAGGTGGATTTGAAGGCATCATCTACCGTTACACCAGTTTCTTCACCGGTTACTACACCGGTCGCTGGTGATCAGCCTACAACTGTTCCGACTAGTAACATGTGGATAGCGAGACCTCCTCACCATCTTCACCACCTGTTCCTACTCCATATATTGCAAGAGATAGGCCGAGGAGAACTATTGTACCTCCTAGGAGGTATATTCATGACGATTGTGTTGCTTATGCCCTTACAGTTGCTGAAGATATCGAGTCTATGCTAGAGCCTACGTGCTATGATGAGGCTATTTCGGTTGCAGCTTCAGATAGTTGAATGGTTGCTATGCACAATGAGATGGAGTCATTGAACAAGAATGACACTTGGGATCTTGTCCCGGCTCAGAAAGGGAAGAAGCCAGTCAAGTGCAAGTGGGTGTATAAGCTCAAGGAGGCCGCTAATCCGGGTGATAATCCAAGGTACAAGGCTCGTTTGGTTGCTAAGGGCTACAGTCAAATGCCAGGTATCGACTATACTGATATTTATTCACCCGTTGTTAAACATACATCTATTCGTGCATTGTTGGGATTAGTTGCTTCTAACGATTATGAACTAGAGCAACTAGATGTAACTACAGCGTTCTTAAATGGTGAGCTTGAGGAGGAGATCTTTATGCAACAACCCGAGGGTTTTGTAGTTCCGGGCAAGGAGGACTATGTGTGCAAGTTGAAGAAATCTCTATATGGTCTCAAGCAATCTCCAAGACAATGGTATAAGAGGTTTGACTCTTTTGTGATCGGTCACGAGCTGAAAAGGTGCACCTATGACAGTTGCGTTTACTACAAGAAGTGTGACGACGGGTCAATGGTCTATTTACTCATATACGTGGATGACATGTTAATCGCAGCGAAAGATATGAAGGAGATTCAAGTGATAAAAGACTAGTTGAACGCTGAATTCGATATGAAGGACTTAGGGGCTGCCAAGAAAATTTTAGGGATGGAAATTGTGCGTGATAGAGAAGCGATGACCTTGCATCTTTCTCAAAAGAGTTATATGGAGAAATTCCTACGCCGGTTCAATATGCATGATGCAAAACCGGTCACCACACCCCTAGCGTCTCACTTTAAGCTATCATCCGCTCAAAGTCCTATTTCAGAGCTTGATGTATCTTACATGGCACATGTACCATATTCCAGTGTTGTTGGTTCGTTAATGTACGCTATGATCTGCACGCGTCCTGATTTGGCTAATGCAGTCAGTGTGGTTAGTAGATTTATGGCGAATCCGGGCAAAGAACATTGGAAGGTCGTCTAATGGATTTTTCGATATCTCTGAGGTACGTCATCTATGAATTTGTGTTTTGGCAAGAATGATGATGGTGTTTTTGGTTATGTTGATTCAGATTATGCCAAAGATATTGATAATCGGAGATCGATTTCTGGATATGTGTTCACTTTGGGTGGTTGTGCCATTAGTTGGAAGGCACAATTACAATCTATGGTTGCGCTTTCGACGACCGAAGCCGAATATATGGTTGTTACGGAAGGATTTAAAGAGGCGATTTGGTTGAAGGGTTTGTTCGGTGAACTCGATGAGTCGTGCAATGTCACAACGGTGTTTTGTGACAATCAAAGCGCGATATTCCTAGCGAAAGATCAAATGTTTCATGACCGAACGAAGCACATTGATGTGCGTTACCACTTTGTGCGGGAAGTCATTGCTCGAGGTGATTTCAAAGTGAGCAAAATCCACACTAATGACAATCTCGTGGATGTGTTCACCAAATGTCTTCCGGTGGCCAAGTTTAGTTTGTGTTTAAACTTGGTCGGTCTCTTGAAGCGCAATTGAGTCCAAAGGACTCGTGGTGGAGGAGGTATTGTTTCTTTTTCCCAAGAAGTTATTTTGGTTTCCTATCATTTAATCGATGTTTGAAGGTTGCTTGAGTTGAAGAATCATTTTTCCGATGGAGATGTGTTTTAATGTGTTGTTTTTTATGGACTTATGGAGCCAAAGTGGAGATTTGTTGAATTTTGCCTCCAAAGTCAAAAGAAAAAAAAAATAAAATCAACAAATACAGCACCCAAAGCAACTTTAATGCTATTTTTAATCTATTTCAACCCACATGCAAGTCATGTTCATCACTATGTTTGGACGGCTGCATCTTCCTTTTTCTTTCATTCTCACATGACTCTCATGTACCTGACTCTCATGTGAATGACTCTCTCATGTGATGGAAGACATAGTGGGATGACATGATTATGGAGATCATGGGACGGTGGTTTTGGTCCCATATGCATTTTGTTTTTCCTCCTATAAAAAGGGAGATATGGCAGCAACTAATGGCACACTCTCAACATCTCGATCTCTCTCTAAAACTAATAAACATAGAGAGTAGTTTTATTAGACGAAGGTTTCAGCTTCGTTTTTCGATTCGATTGTATTTTTGTTTCAAGTATTGTACTCAAACATCGTGATAGTGAACTTCTCGGTGATCTCCTTCGCCCGTGGTTTTTTCCCGTTTTGAGTTTTCCACGTAAATTCGGTGTCGTCTTTCTCGTTTATTTTTCTGCATTCTTTACATACGTGCGTTGATATTTTTCGATCGTTGGATTATTTGTTCATCGGAGTTTTCGGTAAATAATTTCCGTCTTCCGCTTGAATCAATACAGTTCTAATTTGGAGCATCGGTTTTGGGTTGTTTTACGAACATTTACGTTTCGATTTTACAACAAATATCATGCATGATTGGAATCAAAAGAAAATTAAATTTGTCTTACATTCCAAATCTTCTGATGCAGCGCATGAAAATCGAAACGAAGATTGGGCCTGTTTTAGAATACCCAGGAAATAACCGCTACTAAAGTTTGTTGATTCAAAGGATTTCGAAGTAGAATTCAAACAACTAAGAATTTGGATGGAAGGAAAACTTCATGTTATTAATCAAGTCACCATCCACTTCTCACAAGCAACATTTAAATAAAGGAATCCAAGCCAGAAAAGAGATGATGGACCAAACATAAAAGCCCAAACAGAAAATGGAAAATAGCAAAAAATAAGACACAAAGATGTCTCGGAACCATGTTTAAACGAAACTTTTTGGCCTGAAAATTCCATAGTCCCCTTCAAATCGACGTATCGTGGGCCTAAAAAGGAGACCTATAGCAAAGTTATCATGTTTAAGGACGACATTCCTTGTTGGCCAGCCATACGCTTCTAGGAACACTAAGGCTTGGTCCTTTACTCCTAGGCCCGTACCATCTTCTCTCCATAGATTTGATTGCACTACAAAACAGAACATCTTTTCCGATGGAAAAGTCCATCGGAAAACCGTCGGAAAGGGCTATCAGTGCGGATTTCTGGTGTATTCAACTGTCGCAAGATGTCCCACCGCAAATGACATTTTCGACGGATTTTGGCGGATTTCTCCATCGGAAATCCGTCGGAAATTTTTGCCCCATTTTCATAAAGAATATCAGTTAATTAACATTTTCTTAATCGGATTAATTAGCTTCCGACGGATTTCCGGTAGATTAATTAATTTATTTATTATAATTTATTATCAAAAAAAATTATAAAGTCAGTAGAAAAAGAAAAAAAGAAATTTCCGACAGAAAATCCGTCGGAAATCTGCCGGAACTTTGTTTTTTCCTTTTTTTAATTATATTAAAAAATGAAAGAAAAATCCGCCGGAAATCCGTTTTTTTAATTATAATTGGAATATTAAAGAATTTTTTTTCTTTTTATTTCATCGACGGAATATCTGCTAGAAATTAATTGTATATATAAAAAAATAATTTTAAAATTTTGATTTATTTAAATTAAATTATTTTCCGTGGGAAATCCGCCCGAAATTAATTTGAATTTTATATTTTCATTTTTTATTTGCTAATTACTTTAATTAATTAATTCAATTAATTTCTAATTTGATTATTTTGTTGCTAATTTCTTTAATTAAGTAATTTAATTTTAATTTAACAAATATTTGTGACGGATTTGTGCGGATTTCCAATGGATAGAAATTCCGTCACAAATCTATTACAAATGTTAAAGAGAATATATAAATATCTTTTTTAATCTCAGTGACGGATTTGTGGCGGATTTTCAATGGATTTACGGTAGTGTTGACTTTTGTGGATTCCGCCGAAAATATTTGCGACGGATTTTCCGCCGGAAATGGTCGTCGGTAATAGTCCTTTTGTTTAGTAGTGTTGCAAAGTTGTAAGAGGTTTTAGATAGCTTCAATTTGATAGTGGAATCGTTTATCAATAACGTGAATTCACACATTAGACAATTGATATCCATCCCCTTTCACCACATATATAAATGTAATATCAAATATAATTTCTACATGATAGAACTTGGCATCTATTATATCTAGGCAACGAAGACCACAATGCTTCCTTGCATCAAACTTTCTTTAGTGCCCATGAAAGACGAGATGATATGATCATTCCAATGTTGGGCACATGGTATTTAATCCGTCTAGCATTTCAACAGTAATGAGGATTGTGTTGAGTTGTGGAGTCTTAACTACCCGGACCAGAGGCGGACACCAAAAGATGGTGAGGTCTTGGTCTTGTTGGCCCCGGCTCATAAACACTCCTAGGCCAACTGTTAGTATAAATAGATCTCCTTTGTACCTTTGCAACCTAGAGCTGAAGCAGAAAACTGAGTGACGGTTGTGTATTCTACGAATCAAATAAAAGTCTCTCTAGTTCTCTTGTGGACGTAGCACAATTACTCTGATCATGTGAACCACATAAATCCTTGTGCTCTTTATTTTATTTGCATCTTTATTGTGTGTTTATTGAGATCTTAACCCCAACAACCGGTATTGGAGCTATGGCTGGAGATGGGAAGGTTAAGATCGATAAATTTGAAGGTCACGATGTTGGCTTTTGGAAGATGCAGATGTTGGTGATTTTAGTGCCACTGGCCATTTAAGTGTAATTGAATATAACACGAGTGCTAATGGGTTTCAAACTGTGATATAATACAAGTTAGGGGGTGCGGTGTGCACACTTGTTATAAGACGAGTTTGATCCCAGATACGACGAAATGGAAGGGGTCAAGGGGATCGTGCCCCCTTGCGGGGTCCAAGGGGCAAGCCCCTGGTGGTGGTCCCGCTGCAGAGGCTCTGATGCCTATTTCTGCAGAGGCTCTGATAGCCATCCCTGTAGAGGCTCTGGTGGGCATCCCTGGACCAGAGGCTCTAGTGGGCATCCCTGGACCAGAGACTCTCATGCCTATTTCTGGATTGGCTATCTCTAAACCTGCAGTTATTAAACATTTAATGCTCAGTTATTTTTAGCCCATGATTTTAGCTAAATTGGTTACCATAATTGTTAATAAATTGCCATCATTGCCATTTCAGTTATGTTCCTATTTTATGAATGAGACTAGTATATATTCCATATATACTTATGTTTTAGACTTACGATTTTGAACAATCTTTATAT
The DNA here is from genome assembly GCA_954870635.1 of Arctium minus. NCBI lineage: Eukaryota > Viridiplantae > Streptophyta > Magnoliopsida > Asterales > Asteraceae > Arctium > Arctium minus. The sequence goes on from OX941084.1 coordinate 36,255,095, forward strand.
ACTCTCCAGCAAATTTGCTCTCGTTTTTGTGCCTAAAAACGATAGTGTTCTTCAGTCTTATCCTAGATTGGATTTTGTACAACCCAGGCATAGGGTCGAAATACCAATTCGGAAAGTGATTTTACACGATTATCAAGAAATCCGGTCAACTGATCGATTGTTTTTGCCCTATTTTCTATTAACAGCAGATAGAAGATTATCTCTATCAGAAGAAGTTACATGAACCCTTGTCTGAGAGAAAACCTGAAAGCGGGAGGAATGGACCTGTTTGATCGATAGGCTCTTGGTGTGATCAGGTTGTCGTTGGCTGTGTATAACATTGTCAATGAGAAGACTAGATTTGGGATGATCAAGGCGTTATCTAACATGTACGAGAAACCCTCGGTTGCAAATAAGGTATTCTTGATTAGACAATATGCGGGTCGTGGTGGATCACGAACTATTATTCTTGAAGTTGTCGCATATTATGATCTTTGGATATGGAATGCTTATTTCTGTATGCCAAGCACAAACAACGATATCAATGTGTTGGAGTCTTCTCACCTTTTCTCCAATCTTGCTCAAGGTACTGCTCATCCCACTCGTTACTTCATTCAAGGAAAAGAATATGATATGGGTTATTACTTGGCGATAGTACATATGGTCCACCTTAGTGAAAACTATTCATGAACCACGCGGTCGAAAAAATAAATATTTTGCTATGCAATAAGAAGCATGTAGAAAAGACGTACAACGCACATTTAGCATTCTCCGATCACGTTTCACAATTGTAACAGGACGGACTCGTTTTTGGCAAAAAGACGTGTTACATGACATAATGATTACATGTATTATTTTACATAACATGATAATTGAGGATAAATGTGATCTCGATGCACTAATTGAAGTTGCAAGAGAAGTGTCACCCATAAAGGTTGGAACGGTGATGGATGATAATAACCAATTTCAACAACTTTTCACCCGTTATAGACAAATCAAAGACAAAGTAGCACACTTCGAAGTGCGTTAATTGATCATTTGTCAGAAAAATATAGTAATCATAATAATTAAATCCATATGTATTCTCTTTTTGTATTTGTTTTAATGTATTTTTATTATTTAATAAAAAGTTTTTGTTTTATGTATTAAAATAATTTAATTCATAATTAATAAAAAAAATATTAAGTTATGATCTAAATAAGAAAAATATGGGTATAAATTGTAAAGTTAATAAATATAAGGATATTATTGAAGGTTTAATAAATTAATATAAAAAAGGAATATGTCTAGAATATTAGGATTTGATGTAAAAAATAGTGTTATCATTGTAGAAGATTTACTATTAACACTAAAATTAACTCTATTTTTGAAAGTTGATGTAAAATATAGTGTGACCATGTCCTGAGTAAATGAAATCAAGGAGGTAAAAAGAATTCTTACACCATTTTCACAAGAAAAAAGAAAAATGTTTTGTTAGAAATGGTTTAATTATTGAAAAAGTGGACTAGTTCATGGAGAAAATTTGTACTCCATTTTTTTAATGAATTGAATGATCTCCATTCAATTATGGGCCACATATAGTCCTCCTCTGACTGCAATTTTTTCCTTCAAGTTTGTCATGCTCTTAAGTTGTGGGAATCAGCATATGCAGAAGCTGAGCATAATAAAAACATGATTTTAATCTATTCTCACCTATTTTTCTGTTTCTCTTTCTTTTTCATTCCTTATCTTTCATCAGGAGCTGATACTTTGGTTGTGAATCAATATCTCTCCGGAGACGCGACCCTTGTCTCTGTTGCTGGAAACTTTGAATTGGGTTTCTTTAGACCAGGTGAGTCCCCCAACTATTACATAGGAATTTGGTACAAGAAAGTTAAACCAACAACGATAGTCTGGGTAGCAAACAGAGACACACCCATCTCTGATAAATTCTCTTCTCAATTGAAAATCATAGATGGTAACTTGGTGCTCTTAGATGAGTCAAACTCTCAAATTTGGTCTACAGATCTTACGATCTCTACTTCTTCAACTTCTGTGTCAGTAGTCCTTCGTGATGATGGCAATTTAGTTTTGAGAAATGGTTCAAGTCCACCAATTTGGCAAACTTTTGATCATCCAACCCATACCTTCTTGCCTGGTAGTAAGCTTGGATACAACAACTTGACAAATAAGAAGCCGGTTTTAACTTCATGGAGAAATAGAGAAGATCCTGCGGTGGGACTCTTTTCTTTAGAGATTGACCAAAATGCATCGCAGTATGTACTTAGGTGGAATAAATCTTTACAGTTTTGGACTAGTGGAGCTTGGAATGGTCGTTTCTTTAGCTCAATACCTGAAATGAGGTTGAATTATATCTATAATTTCAGCTACGTTATCAATGAAAATGAGAGTTATTTCACTTATTCTTTATATGATCCTTCAATTATTTCTAGATTAATTATAGATGACTCGGGGCAGATTCAGCAGCAGACATGGTTGGAAAGTTTGGAGCAGTGGAAATTGTTGTGGTCTCAACCTAGAATACAGTGCGAGATCCCTGTTGCATGTGGGGCTTTTGGTATTTGCAACCAGAATACTTTCCCATTCTGTAAATGCTTGGCTGGTTTCGAGCCAAGATCATTGAGTGATTGGAGTCAGAGCAATTTCTTTGGTGGGTGTGTGAGAAAAACAAAGTTGGAAGAAAATTTAAGGTTCATAACAAGTTATGTCCCGGTCAGATTACTTTCCTTATTTCTCGAGAATGGAACTCCGTTAGTGGATCAACCAGGATGCAGAAGGTCGTGCTTGGATGACCACAGTTGTGATGCATACAGTTTTACCTTCAAAATATGTCGACTGTGGAATAGTGAAAACTTGAACAATATATCACTTGAGTTTGTTTCAGCCGATGCAGATAGTGTTCCATTAAATATCAAAGTTTCTTCATCCGATCTTCCTGACAATACTTCAAAAATGAATACCAAAGTGCTTGTAGCAGGTACGTAATTGAAGTTGTTTTTGGTTCTAATTACCATTTTTTTTCTTTGGAAGGGTGTCCTAGGCTATGCCTAGACTAATCGCCGCAAATTATGACAGCAAGAAATAAACTCAGTGGCCACAATTGTTTTCGAACCCTGGGTGGGATATTCCACCATATCCCTCAGGCCTTAACCACTACGCCACAACCCTTGTGGTTTCTAATTACCATTTTTGTAGTCTTCTATACCGTTGCAGATAATACAGTGTTAGAGGATCTTCAACCACTATTAATAAACCTTCCTTTTCCATTCCAGGAATCATTTCGGGATTTTTCGGTCTTGTTTTTCTTTGCAGCATTTGCGTTATATTCTGCAGAAGGGTGCAAAGACGAGGTAAAAGCTTTCCAATTCATCATTTTAACTTAATTTGTTTCAACACATAATTCTAGGTCAAAGTTTGTTATCCAAAAAGAGCAACATGACCACTGTGTGAGTATTGTTGGTGTTAGAGTCTCACATCGGCTTAGACTTGTACCAATTCTCCTTTATATATGTTATAACCTCGTTCTCTCCTCAAAGGCTCTTTTGGAGAATAATCCAAGGGTTCCACATATTCTATCAGTTGCAGGCATGGTTTTAGTCTTGGTTATAATTTCGCTTATGATCCACAGAAAAAAAAAAGAGTTCGGTACTTCCAACAACAATGGAGGGCTTGTTGGTGGCATTTGTATACAGAGATTTGCAAATAGCCACCAAAAATTTCTCCGACAAACTTGGTGGAGGTGGTTTTGGTTTCGTTTTTAAGGGGGTCCTGCGTGATTCATCCATTGTGGCAGTGAAAAAGCTTGAAAGCATCAACCAAGGAGAGAAGCAATTCAGGAGTGAAGTGAGCACAATTGGGACCACCCAACACATTCATCTGGTACGCCTTCGTGGGTTCTGTGCAGAAGGCAACAATAAGCTATTGGTGTATGATTACATGCCAAATGGTTCCCTAGATTCCCATCTTTTTCATGAAAAGCCGGTTCTAAGCTGGAAAACAAGGTATGAGATTGCACTTGGAACAGCAAGAGGGTTGGTTTATCTTCACGAGAAGTGCAGAGACTGTATAATTCACTGTGACATAAAGCCAGAAAACATCCTTCTAGATGCTGATTTCTGCCCAAAAATTGCAGATTTTGGTCTAGCAAAGCTTGTTGGTCGAGACTTCAGTAGAGTTTTGACTACTATAAGAGGGACAAGGGGGTATCTAGTACCAGAATGGTTATCAGGGGTGGCCGTCACAGCCAAAGTTGATGTCTTTAGCTACGGAATGTTGCTTTTTGAATTAGTAAACGGTAAGCGAAATACAGATGGATCTGATGATTCAAGGAGTACATTCTTCCCTTGTTTGGCTGCAAACGTTGTTGCTATGGTGGGCGGCGATATCCTTAGCCTATTAGACAGTAGGCTTAACAGGGAAGCGGGCGTTGAAGAAGTTACTAGAATTTGTAAAGTTGCATTTTGGTGCATTCAAGATGAGGAAGAGAGTAGGCCTTCGATGAGGGAGGTGGAACAGATTCTTGAAGGGGTATTGGATGTAAACATGCCTCCAATCCCGCGATCTTTCCAATTATTTGTTGATAAGACGGAGCCTGTTGTTTTCTTCACCGAGTTTTCCAATTCACAAGTATACAACAATTCTTGACGGTTATATGTTCACATGTATACAACAATTACATAGGAAGGTTCTATATATAATATGTCAATCATATTATCATACTTTTTTTCAGTTCCTTTGAAAAGAGACTTCTAAATTTGTACAATTATATATTCACATGTGAATATGTTATATTCGATTATAAATAATAAGTACAATTGCAAATGATACACACATACATACACATGTACATCATATTTTAGCATTGTTTATGTAAATAATTAATATCGTCAACATACAGAGAATACTCATTTTTCTACATCAATGATGCTTTCAGCCCATGCCCTAAAGCAGTGGCGGGTTTTGCCAAACAGGTGCACCTTTAAGGTGGATTAAACGCCTGTAAAGTTGTATGATATGTTTTTAGCCTAATTCGACCATTTCAAGGGATTTTTTAAGTTTTTTTGTTCATTTCAAAGGATTTTTTCGGGTTTTTGGTTGATTTCTAGATACTTTTTTTATTTTTATTTTTTTTGCTGATTTCAAGCAATTTTTTTGATTGATGTTCCTTGTATTTTCAAATATCTCAAAGCACCTTTTAAAGTTTATATAGTAGGTGTACGTTTCATACCCCAAAAATAACTTTATTTACGAAAATAAGTTGAACAGATGCACGCGACCTCACTTGGTCGCCCCTGCCCTAAAACCCATTGAATAATTTGTTCGCAAGTATCCACATGAAAAATATATTAGTTTTCTACTCTCGTGTTAATAATAAACATAAATTTGTTTACTTTCTTATAAAACATCTAAACTTAAACTTTCCTATACGTATACGTATTCATTTTAAAAAACATTAAATATTAACGATCTAAAAAATAACACCAATTTTAAATTTATTTTTCTCATTTGATTGAAATGTAAAATTTTATATAAAATATTTAGTTTACAAGATAGGTGTATTTATAAATAAAAAAAAAGACTAAATGCAAGAAAATAACAATCTACTTTTATAAGTTTTTATAGTATTGTACTTTTATTTTTTTTATTAAAGAAATATAATTTCAAATCATTTTTTATTATCTTATTGTACTTTGAAAAATATACTCATTATAACTATGAGTAACTTGTTACCTTTCAAACTGGTTAACCCCTTCTTTATTTTTTATATTTTGTTTTTTTTGTTTAAGTGGTCTAAATGAGGTTATGTGAATGACACGTCATTCTGATTACGTGACAAAAGTAAGTAAATAAATAAATAACCTTTCAAAATTTTTATATAATTTCATTACTTTCCCTCTTGCTGTTCATATCCCATCTAGAGTATATGTTTTTTTTTTTGAACGACAGATAACACATACACACGTTCCCGCGGTATCCGGGCAGCACCGACTAATCTGCGGCGACCCGGCCTAGCCCTTTGGACTGGACCCGTCCAGGCACCGACTAAGCCCGGCCCAAGGACCGAACCCACAACCCATAGACTGGTTGCCCGAAAACCTGGACCCGAGCCAACCCGAAGGCCGACTTAGAGTCTGGGATGCTCCTCATGCGTCTAAAGCTTACCCCTAGACTCGAACCCGGGTAGACTGGGATACCATCCACAGTCCCCCCAGGGTGTTACCGAGTTTCAGGTTACCACTCAGGCAAGACATGATTTGCCCCAGAGTATATGTTTTTCATCACTCTTTTTAAAGAACCGTTTCAGAAAATCACTTTTATTAAATTGTATGTAAATTAAATATTCTAGATTAACATATTTTTTAAACATATAATATATATTTTTCAAGATAAATATTTTCTTTGTAAGAAACGTAACACTTCTTATTTTCCATGTTCTAAAAATACATATTTTTAACATTTTTTAAAAATTTTGTTTTACATTCTTCTTAATATTGTTATATCTTAATAATAAGTTTCTAATTAATTTAATATATTTATTAAATAATAGAGTAAATTACACTTTGGGTCATGTGGTTACCACCGACTATCAAATCTCGTCTCTATTTTGAACTAATTACACTTTTGATCACAATAGTTGTCGCTTTGTTTCTGATTTGGTCCCACTGGTTGCCATTTTGTTTCAGAGTTGGTCCATCTTGTTAAATCCGTTAAACCTAGTTAAGTTGGAGGGCATTTTCATCTTTTTAATTTTTTTTATCTTTTACTTTTTTTGCTTCATTAGAGTTTTTTTTCCTTTAAATAGATTCTAATGTACACATTTTTTAAGCATGTGTACAACCACTCCCCAACCTTCCGAATGAACCGTCTACCCATACGGCCATACCCACTTTCCTGTCGAACCCTCAACCTAGCCCCACCCCATCCGATCTTCTGCTCCAGCCACCCCAAATCTGAACCAAAATTCAGAACATCCTTGATGCAAAATATAAAACAAACTATGATCCTAAATCATAACCCTAAATCAAAACCCCAAAGCAGAAAACAAATAAAAAACGAAACCAAAAATCGAGTCGAGCCAACAGATTGAGATGGAGGTGTTCTTCGATGGAGCTTTATGTCGTGAAGGGCACACCGGGAAAGGCGCAAGGTGGGGGAGTTTTCGTTAAAGGGGTGATGCTAGTTTAGAAAAGAGTGAAGGTCTTGGAGAAATGGTGAGAGTCTTGATCAGAGCTTCGGGGTTCATATTTTCTCTTCTTCCACAGCAACGTTGGAAGGGGTGAACGAGGGAGGGGTGGGCGTCGGAAGTAGGGGTGTTCATCTAAACCGCCCACACCGCACCGCAAAACGCGGTTTAGAACTTCCGCGATGTGGTTTACGGTTTGCATTTTTTTCTAAACCGCACTATGTGGTGCGGTTTGCGGTTTTGAGTTATCAAACCGCGGTTTGATATATATGTATATTTTTTTAATTTTATATATTACACACACATATGTGTATATATGAAATAATTGCAATATTTATGTAATATGTATTTACGAATTGAAAGTGTTGAATATTTTTATTTTTTGGACTACGATCAAGTTATTGTCGACTTCAAAATGAAGTTTTAATCTTATAATTATTGAATTGTAGGTGTAAAGTGTGTGGTACAAACCGCATAAATGCGGTGCGGTTTGATACAGTTTGAGGTATATGCGGTGCGGCTTGTGGTTTGGAAAAATGCTCAAACCGCATATGCATTGTGGTTTGCCCTAAACTGCACCAAATCGCACAGCGAACACCCCTAGTCGGAAGAGGTGGAACGACGAAAGGGTGGGCGTCGGTGAGTTTGCAGGTGAGCGGAAGAGGGTTCTCAAGTCGGCGGAGGATTTTCCTAGAGTAAATTACCATTTTCGTCCTTGTGGTTTGTGTTTTTCCACTTTTGTCTTTCCTACTATTTCGTTTTTCATTTTATACCGCTTATTATATTAATTAGTTGATAATAATTTCACAGTAAAGTCTTTATTTTATATATTTTGTAACAAAAAATACGATTTGGGTTGGCTAGGCCTGGGACCGGATTATGGCCATATTTTATTTTGTAAATTACACTATTAGAAATTCTTGTTGGTACATTTAAAATAAGTTAAGCATTGAATATCTTTAAACTTTATTCAATTTATCCAATATCTATTTGCAAATCCGTCTATACTAATAAAAGAAACATTTTTTATTTTAAGTTTATATTTTGAAAACACATTAACTAATTATTTTTTAGTCAACTTAAACTATATTAAATTTGAATGTAGTTTAATAAGTAAACTATATATGAAATAAAAAACTGACTATCTTTTTCAAAAGCAAAGAGATGTAGATAAACGTTTTTTTAGTATAAAACAATGAAATATATGGTTGTTAATTGATTATCTATTTTTCATTACGTAAGTTGATATTTAAAAAAAATTATATTATAAACTTTTTTTATTATACACATTTAAAAAACATTAAATAATGAAATATTAGAAAACGATACTTTTTTTATTAATAGACATAGATAAATTTCAATTTTCATCCTACAATAAATAAGAAAAAAAATGACACATTTTTTAACCCAACTTAAAATTAAAAAAAATGTTTTTTGGGTTAGTGTAGACGGATTTTGCATATAAATATATATATATAGGGTCAGGTTCAGGAGAAAACTCTAAATAAATGGAAAACCGAAAAACCACGAAAAAACGAATAAAAAAATATATGAATATGGATGTCAAATTAACGAGAAAAATATGATCCACTACTACAGAAATAGGTATTTTAAACGGTTGTTTTTGATATTTTTAAACGATTTTACAACCGTTTGAAAGGGCACCGTTTGAAAAAGTCAGAAGCTTTTTTAAACGGTTTTTGAACCGTTTAAAAAATAAAAGAATGTTATCTGTTGCACATAGGACTCGATCTTGGAATCACAACCATGCAAACCCACAACACTTACCATTCCGCCACATCTTCTTATATGTTTATAGAAGCACCTTTAATTCTTTTATTCATTTTCCGTCTAGTTTTGTACTCCCAACTTCAACTTTAGATTCGACCCAGATTTACTCCAAATTACCAAAAAATCAAAACACGAACATTGTAGATCTGTGTGTTGGGTTTCCAGATCATCTTGAATCACTCAAATCGGAGATTGGAAGAGTGAGATATGATCAAAACGCCACAGTTGCGCAAATCTGTCAAAAATTATCGTTTTGTTCTTTTTCGCTCCAAATTGTTCCGAATCTATCAAAATATAAAAACGCATTAATGTAGTTCGGTTTTACCCTAAATTTTTAAAGACCTTTTTAAACGGTTTTGTGATAGTGAAAGCGTTTGAAAAAGTGTTTGGCCTTTTTAAACGGTTGTTTCTAGAGAACCGTTTAAAAAGATGTATGTATTTTAAACAGTTGTATGAAAAAACCTTGTAAAAAAGTTAGGCGGCTTTTTAAACGGTTTTGTTCAATTATCCGTGTGAAATACATATCCCTTTTTAAACGGTTTTTTATAACAACCGTTTAAAAATGTCATATGACTTTTTTAAACGGAACCACAATCGCAGAACCGTTTAAAAAAAAATCTTAAAAAAACGCGGCCACCTTTTTAAACGGTTTTTTCGAAATTTTTAAAAAACCTTTTAAAAAGGTGCGTTTAAAAAAGTCATTTCTGTAGTAGTGATCGTTTATTTGGTGTAATTTATTTCGCTCGAATTTTGTTCATTTTTCATATTTTTTCGAATAAAAAATAGGGGGTGGAGGTTTTTTTAATTTAAAAAATATTGCTGTAACCGCCTGTTTAATCATATCCATCAGATCATCTAATCTAACGGTTGATAAGATGTTTTTTAGTTTTTCATTTATTTGAGGTTTTCACTTGAACCTTCGTCTATATAGGGTGTATATATATATATATCGGCTAAACTACATAAAATTTTAAAAATATTCAATAATTAACTCATTTTAAAGCTGCCTACAAAACTTTTTTAAAAGTGTAATTTACAAAATAAAATACGTATTTTTTATGTATTTTTAGTTAAAAATATCATTGATTAATTAATATAATAAGGAGGTATAAAATGAAAAATAAAATGATAGAAAAGACAAAAATGATAAAAGACAAACTATAGGGACGAAAATTATAATTTACTCTGTGATCTAATAAAACAAAAAGAAGAAAAAAATTAACTAACATTTTTAACTAGGGTTAGTCAGAGGGATTAAAAGTGAAACAAAATGGCAACTACAGTGAACAGAACTGTAATTAATTTAAAAAAAAACACTAAACTTGATAGTGAGTGACAAGTATGAAGACCAAAAACGTAATTTACTTTATATAATTAATAATAATATATTGTTTAACTTTTTAGTAGAAATTTAATAAAATTGTTAACAAAATGCCTCTGGGTTAACAAACCTTTGTAACGGTGGTTAGCTGTAGGGACCGGAAGCAAAACAAATTGGCAACCATGGTGATCAAAAGTGTAATTATTTCAAAATATGAACTAAACTTGATAGTGAGTGGCAACCACCGTCCACAAGAACCAAAAATGTATTTTACTCTAAACAATATGTCAAGTCAAAGGTTTTTCAAAGACAAATATGATATATTATTTTCAAGATAAAAATTTTGTTTGTAAAAAAAACTTAGCACTTGTTATATACTCTTTGTTCAAAAAATACATTTTTTTAATATTAGCAAGATATATTGGGATCTACAACTACAAGTCTTCTTAATATTGTTTTATTAATAAATATTTTAGATTTTCTAATTAATTTTATATATTTATTAAATAAATATATAAAGTTAAATTTTTTAAAATTACAATAAGTCATTACATCTTAATTCAAATCAAAAAATTATCCATTGTTATAGTATATACAATTTTCAAAGTACAATGTCTTGATATAAAATAATTTGAAAGTATATTATTGTAATAAAGAAAGTTAAAATACAATGCTAGAGTAAGAAATTTTATGAAAAAATGTTGTTATTTTGTATCGAGTAAGATTGTCGTTGAAATTTTACGCATAATTTGCAAATGATGCAGTACCAATGCATCATGTAAACTTCCATTTTTCCAAGTTTCTAAAAAAACAAAAAATGTAGGATTAAAAAAAGTTGAAATATACATAAACTTGTTTCTATCTCAAAAAATAAAATGATTGTTTTCAAATATGTGATGGTTTGAAATTTCTAAGAAAATAAACTCCCAAACATAAAAGTAGCTCGTCACTGTCACGGCTTTGACACAAAGTGCACCGTGAAAGAAGGGGTGGCACTAACGTCTAGTCGATTGGTCAAGGGTGTGAGCGTGTTTGTGAATTGTAGTTTTCTAATGTACATTTGTTGATTGCAGCGTAAAAATCAACAAACGTGTCAAATGCAACAGCAAAGACCGCCAAATGTCGATATCATTGGCTTTTTGACCTTAAAATTTTTATCATTGATTCTTTTTTCTTTGAAAGACACTGAGCTATTAGAATGCTCTTTGCACCATCGCAATTGACTCGATCTTACGGCCTTTTAAGAGAAGAGTTTTTTCTTTATGGATTATCCCAATATGAAATTCGTGATACCTAGTCCAATAAGGGTTGAATTATTGTATTTGGAAAGCCAACTTTCAAAGAGATTATCTACTCCATGCATCATCTCCAACAACAATGGAGGGCTTGTTGATGGCTTTTATATATAGTGATTTGCAAATAGCCACCAAAAATTTCTCTGACAAATTAGGTGGAGGTGTTTTTGGTTCCGTTTTTAATGGGATTTTTCGTGATTCATCCATCTTCATGGGTTCTGTGCAGAAGGTAACATTAAGCTATTGGTGTATGATTACATGCCAAATGGTTCCCTGACTCCCATCTTTTTCATGAATAGTCATTTCTAAGATGGAAAACAAGGTATGAGGTTGCACTTGGAACAACAAGAGGGTTGGTTTATCTTCACGAGAAATGTAGATAATGTATTATTCACTATGACATAGAGCCATAAAACATCCTTCTAGATGTTGATTTCTGCCTAAAATTGCAGATTTTGGTTTGGCAAAGCTTGTTGGTCAAGACTTTAGTAGGGTTTTGACAACTATATGAGGAGCAAGAAGGTATCTAGCACCATAATGGTTATCAGGGGTGGTCGTGACAGCCAAAGCATATGTTTTTGCTACGGAATGTTGCTTTCGAATTGGTAGATGGTAAGTGAAATGCAGAGCCATATGAAGATTCGAGGAGTAAATTATTCCCTTGTTTGGTTGTGAACGTTGCTGTGGTGGGAGGCGATATCCTTAGGTCGCGTTTGGTTCATGGATTTGAAGGAATTGGAATGGATAAGTCATTTGATCAAATTCCAAATCCTATGTTTGTTTCACATAAAGAAAATGATGGAATCATTTGAATTCCACAATATAAGAAATTCAAAATTTCTTAGCTTAAGTGAACGAATTGAATTCCTACAAACCAAAGGAGTGGTCAAATTCCACCAAATTCCATTTCAATTATTTCAAAGTCAAATTCCTCGATGGATTCCAATTCCATCAAATTTCATTCTGCGAATCAAACACCCCCTTATAGCCTATTTGACAATAAGCTAAACAGGGAAGCGAGTGCGGAAGAAGTGACTATAATTTGTAAAGTTGCATTTTGGTGCATTCAAAGGGGTATTGGATGTAAACATGCCTCCGACCCCGTGATCTTTCCAATTATTTGTTGATCAGATGGAGCTTGTTGTTTTCTTCATCGGGTTATCCTCAAAGAGGAATCCACAAGTATACAACAATTCTTGAGGTTATATGTTCACAAGTAAACATCAATTACATAGGAAGGGTATGTATATGTCAATCATATTATTATACTGTTTTTACAATATATTTTTAAATAAGACTTCAAAATTTGTACAATTAGATATTCACATTATGAATATGTTATATTCGAATATAAATAATAAGTACAATTGCAAATGATACATACACACACACACACATATATATATATATATATATATATCATATTTTAGCTTTATTTACGTAAATAATAAATATCATCAACATACAGAAAATACTTTTTTGTCTACACTAAACGATGCTTTCGGCGAATGCCCTAAGTCCATTGAATGATCCATTCACAACTATCAACATGAAAAACATTTCATTTTTCTACTCTCTTGTTAATAACAAACATAAATTTGTTTACTTTCTTATAAAACGTCTAAATTTAAACTGTCCTAAACGTCTTAATTTTGAAAACATCAAATATAAACAATCTCAAAAATAACACCAGATAATTAAAGAAATGACTATATGTAAGACATAACAATCTACTTTTATAAATTTTCTTATTAAGTTATTATAGCATTGTACCTTCAATAAGGGCCAAAGCCGAAAACGATACAAATAGATAACCATGGTGATCAAAAGTAAATTATTTTAAAATAGGTACAAAACTTGAAACTGAGAAGCATCCACAAGGACCTAAAGTGTAATTTACTCTAAATAATATGTCAAGACAATTTTTTTTTTAAACAAATATGAAATCTTCTTTTCAAGAAAAATATTTTGTTTGTAAAGAAAACATAATACTTCTTTTTTCTTTGTTCAAAAAGTACATTTTTTTAAAAAATTAGCGAGATAGATTATGATCTACAAGTCTTCTGAATATTGTTATATTAATGAATAATTTAGATTCCTTTTTCAGTTAATTTAGTATATTTATTAAATAATATTTAAAGTTAATTTTTTTAAAAGTACAACTTGTAATAAGAAATGTCGTCAACAATATGTTAAACGTGGACATTCCACATGGACAATGACATGACATGGAAACCTGGTAATATATGCAAGATTCTAAATGGCGTGAGATGTGGCGTGGCGGCGTGGCCAAGCCTCAAGCCTTAGGAGCCACGGCGAAGTCATGGCGTTTTCAAGGCGTGACTTATGACGTAAGATTTCTAATTCATATATAATATTATATATAAAAACGAATGTTTTGTAGTGTTACTCAATGAGTCAATAGTAATAATCAAGTTAAATTAGGTTATATATTAAAAACTTACAAATAAGACATTAAAAACGTAAAGAAAAATCAAATATCTCACTACGATAACTGCACATTAGGCCATGGCGTGCCATAGACTTAATGTGGCGTGACACACAAGCCTTGGTGTCATGGCGTGCCATGGCGACTGTGCGACGAGTTTTTTAGAACAGTGAATATATGTATCATGTCATCTTAATTCAAATCAAAAGGTTAGTCATTGTTATAATAGATTAATTTTTTAAAGTACAATAATTTAATAAAAAACAACTTTAAATTATATTGATGTAATAAGAAAAATAAAATACAATATTATAATAATTTCTTTTTGTGAAAATAAGAAGTCATTTGGTATATTTAGAGCAAGTGGGTTGGTATTGAGTAAGATTGGGTGTTTGGTTGAAATTTTAGTTGGGCTTCATCATTTGCTACTTCCACAACCATTTATGGATGATGATGCACCAATGATCATATAAACTTCCAATTTTCTAAAAAAACAAATAAAATTAAATTAGTTTGAAAATTCTAAGAAAATAAACTCTCAAAACGCAAAAAAGAAAGGTTGTCGTTGTCACGACTTTGACAAACAAATTGCACCGTGAATAAAGGGGTGGCACTAAAGACCAACTCTTAATTTCCACAATTCACCCTCTATATCCCAACCAACGTCAAGTCGATTGGTCAAGGGTGTATGCGTGTTTGCAAATATATGGTTTTCTAACAACGTAAAAATCAACAAACGTGTCAAATGCAACACAAACTTAGCAAAGACTGCCAAAAGTCGATATCATCAACTTGTTCACTTTAAGTTTTTATCATTGATTCTTTTTTCTTTAAAAGACACCAAGCTATTAGGATGCCTTTTTTTTTGTAACCGTGGGTTTCCGGGACAGCTTACGCGCACCGACTAATCCCTGGACAACCACAAATGGCCTGGAGTCATCGCACTTGGTTTATTAGGATGCTTTTTGAACCATCATACTTGGTTTATGTAGCAAACCAAACAATGATTCTAGTAAAAATGTGAAGTGAACAAATAACAATATGAGTACATTTTCACAACAATTATTTGTTTCCAACAAATAGCAGGTATAACAAATTAAATTACTCCTTTATTCCATAACAATAGAGTGTATAATTCGACTATAACAAAGAAAATCAAAACATACAGAATTTACCTTCAAAAAGAAGCGCTCTTCGACTGGGAAGCACCACTCGAGGAACTGGTTGGTTCTTGTGAACTCCCTTGGGAGGATGACTCGGTGAAGAAAACAACATGCTCCGTGTTATCAGCATATAACTTGATGGATCGTGGGATCGGAGGCATGTTCACATCCAAAACCCCTTCAAGAATCTGTTCCACCATGCTCATCGAAGGTCTACTCTCTTCCTCGTCTTGGATGCACCAGAACGCAACTTTACAAATTTTAGTCACTTCTTCAATGCTGGCCTCCCTGTTTAACCTACTGTCTAATAGGCTAAGGATATCACCTCCCACCATAACAACGCTCGCAGCCAAATAAGGGAAGAACGTACCCCTTGAATCTTGAGATCGCTCTGCATTTCGCTTACCGTTTACTAATTCAAAAAGCAACATTCCGTAGCTAAAAACATCTGCTTTGGCTGTCACCGCCACCCCTGATAACCATTCTGGTGCTAGATACCCTCTTGTTCCTCTTAGAGTGGTCAAAACCCTACTGAAGTCTCGACCAACAAGCTTTGCTAGACCAAAATCTGCAATTTTTGGGCAGAAATCAGCATCGAGAAGGATGTTTTCTGGCTTTATGTCACAGTGAATTATACAGTCTCTGCACTTCTCGTGAAGATAAACCAACCCTCTTGCAGTCCCAAGTGCAATCTCATACCTCGTTTTCCAGTTGAGAAGATTATCTTGTTTCTCATGGAAAAGATGGGAATCCAGGGAACCATTTGGCATGTAATCATACACCAACAACTTGTTGTTACCTTCTGCACAGAAGCCACAAAGGCGTACAAGATGAACGTGTTGGGTGGTCCCGATTGTGCTGACTTCACTCCTGAACTGCTTCTCTCCTTGGCTCATGCTTTCAAGCTTTTTCACTGCCACAACGGATGAATCACGCAGAACCCCCTTAAAGACGGAACCAAAACCACCTCCACCCAGTTTGTCAGAGAAGTTTTTGGTGGCTGTTTGCAAATCTCTGTATACAAAAGCCACCAACAAGCCCTCCATTGTCGTTTTTCCAGCCAAACTCCTCTTTCTTCTATAAATTATAAGCATAATTAGACCCAAGACAAAAACCACACCGGCAACAGACCCAACAACTGTACTCACATGGACCTCTTTACTCTTTTTATGATGTGGAAGATCTTTAGAAGCAACCTTGACGTAGATTGTTTTCCCATTAGAGTCGTCTTCTGAGATGTTCAAGAGCTCTCCATCCCAAACTGAACACTGGTTATTGACAAAAGAGTAAGCATTACAGGAGCAGTTGTTCAAACAGTTGGTACGACATTCTCCAGAACTCCCAACTGCCACTGAACTATTTGGAGGCAGATCCATGACTCTAATCATGAGAAAATCCGGACTTTCCGCGTTTCTCCCACACGATAAATTGGTTTTTTTCACACACCCACCAGAGAAATCACTCTGATTCCAATCACTCTCTGAACTAGGCTTGAAGCCAGTCAAGCAGCTGCAGAATGGCAATCCAGTTTCCCTGCAAGTACCAAATGACCCACAAATAGCATAGACCTGACACCGTGTTCTAGGTTGAGACCAAAAGGTATTCCACTGTTTCAGAGGCTCCAACCATGTTTGTTGCTGAACTAGTCCAGAACCATCCATTATAAATCTAGATATAATGGAAGGATCATACACGGAATATGTGAAATAACTCTCATTCTCATTAGAAAAGAAGCTGAAATTATAAATGTAATTCAAACTCATTTCAGGTACTCCGCTAAATATTCTATCATTCCAAGCACCACTTGTCCAATATTGGTTGGAATTATTCCACTTACTTATATATGCCTTCTCTAATGGGTCAAGCTCCAAAGAAAAGAGTCCTACATCAGGATTTTCTCTGCTTTTCCATGAAGTAAGAAGCTGGCTTTTTTTAGTTCTATTATCATAAGCAAGTTTAGAACCAGGCAACCAAGTATTAACTGGGTGATCAAAACTTTGCCAGGTGGTTTCAACTGAATTTGACCGGTCTGTCAAAACTAAGTTACCATCATCATGAATAATAACAACTGCAGAATTTGAATTGGTGGTGGTGGTGGTGACGTTTGTGGACCAAATCTGGAAGTTAGACTCATTTAAGAGCACTAAGTTACCATCTATGATTCTTAATTCAGACTTGAATCTATCAGATACGGGTGTTTCTCTGTTTGCTACCCAAACTATGGTAGGAGGGTTGGAAGATATCTTTTTATACCATATGCCTATGTAATAGTTTGAAGAGTTACCTGGTGTGAAGAAACCCAGCACAAAGTTTTCACGTTTGGATATGATTTTTTGGTCTCCAGATAAAGACTGGTTTGCATATAAGGTGTCAGCTCCGGATGAGAAACAAACGGTGAGAGAGAAATACAGGAGGAGCAGAACCCCCATTAAATTGTTATGTTTTGTGCAGCACATGAGCAATACAAAATTTGGACAAGAAGATAGAGAAAGAGAGATGAGAGATATCATATCAGATGCACAAACATTATTGGGCTTTATAGAACTGAAAATTTACCCCTCTGGTGAAGCTCCTAAAGTCATGCACGATTGGTTGGTGGTCAGAAAAGTACTCTAACTTGCTAAAGCCGCTTGGAATAATGATTGCAGGAATAAGTCAAAAGAAAATGAAATATTTCTCCCATTCCAAGTCCTTTTCTCCATGGACTGTAAAGTTGAAAGACTGTCGTGAAAGCGTTATGAAATTTTTAAATAACTTGAACAAAAACACAATTTGACAGTGGAATGGTTCATCAATAATCTGGATTTCACATGTTTGACAAGTCACATCCACCCTCTTTCACCACAGATATAAATGCAGAGTCAAATATTCTACATGGCAGAACTTGACATCCTTGTTTTCTTCATCAGGTCCACACAAATCTATATCAGACATTTATGGTACCGGTTACTATTGAATGGGTTTAGCTATGTTACCCTTTAGTACTTTAGTAGTAATCTCCAACCAACCTCTGATTATTTCAGTTCCTGTTAACTTAGAAGAAGCCACACTGATGAGGGTACGATGAAAACTATGTCACAATATAACTTCTTTTATCATATTGTTTCCCTGTGTGTTGCCACAGTGGTAGGATGGTGAGCATCCATAAATGAGGTCCCGGGTTCAAAACCGGGCCCACCACTTGCTGCTGACTCGTAGTGATTTACCTCCCATCCATGTGAGCGGTGCAGCCAGAGCACTCCAGAGGGTGGCGTCTACCTTTTTTTCTTTTCTTCTCTTTTTTAAGGAAGGCACAATTTCATGAGCACATAGAGCCCAGGTTCATTTAAGCTCTACTACCAAATTCGAGAATAGATTACAAGTACTACACCAAGAATACAATATATCCTACTGTTGAACTGCAATGGATATGTTGCCCAACCATTCCATTTATAGAGATGCAAACAAGTGACCAGTGTTTTTAAGCCCAACAATATTTATGAATAACAATGTTCCATCCTATTTCTAATTACAGATGGGCACAGGACAGGTTTTGTCGTCCCCGTTCCCCTATCCTTTCCTTGCACTACTGTTGTAATTTAAATTGATCCTTTTTTGTTGTTTCATATGTGAAACAGAACTACATTTGAAACATGTGAAACATGGATTCATTTACTAGGATTAACTTCCATCTTTTTTTCACATATGAAACAATGGTAGATCAGAATTTAAGTTCAGGGGTGGTCGTTTTAAATGTTATTATGCATATACATAAATAAGATTAAATAATAAACAAATATATAAAAACCCTAATCCGCAATCAGGATCTTCATGAAAATTGTCTAAGTTGATTTCAAGACCACTTTGTTTATGAGTATTATCATTAGTCACCTCTAACTAATCCATAATAGTCTTTCTCTTTGTTAAATATTTATCCGTAACTGTTAAAAGTTAAACTAATTAGTCAACTAAAAGTATACAACCATACTCTAATCTCAAATGTGAACATGAAGATAAAAGAACAAAAACAAGAATGACAAAAACTAGAACATTATAAAAAGGACATACAAAACTATATTACAAAAAGTTTAGTTAACGATTAATCTTCATTGATTAGCTTAACACCACATTTAAACCTTCTTAGCAAACTCACCCTAGTTTTATGGAGGCATGATTGATACTCTTTAATCCTTTTTCTCTTTTTCTCTTTTTCTCCTCGATACAACCATCACAAGCAAGAGTGGACTCATGTTTGCCTTCAACTCTTCCACTTCCTTCCTTAATCTCAGGTTTTTTATATAAACTGGACGTTCCATATATGTTTTGGAGATAGTAACAAGGATCAATATAAGACGATGATGAAGACACGATACCTTTGATGTGGCTGGGGCATAAAAGCTTAACGAACTCCACTATCTCAGGGAAGCAGGAGTGATCGGAATACGGAACTGTGTAGATGTACTGATGGTGTTTTTCGATATTATTTGTATACTTATTTGGCATATTTATATCCAGGCAGATGCCCATCTCTGTCTTCGTTGAAGGAAGACCACAAGATTTATCCTTGCATCCATCTTTCTTTAGTGCCCATGGAAGACCGGATGGCATGATTCCAATGGTTGGGCGCATGGTATTTAATCCTTCTAGAGTTTCAACGGTAAAACTGTAACGAGGAACGGCTCTAACTCTAGTCAAAGTAGTTTTCGTCGTAAATTTGCCATGTAATCCAAGAAGATGCATGGTCTGCAAGCGCTCTGGCCACACCCAAATCTGCCGTAATATAAAAAGAAAGGTCATGAGCTTATTGCTATGTGACACAATGGGTGGTAGAAGTGCAAAAAATTCCCTCAAAATGATCCTATATGTGCATGTTGAATTTTGTGATACTAACTTTACACGTTTCAAGTGACTTATACATGACTTGTGAACTCACGTAAATTGAATGACAAAACTCTCGGCACATTTGTTGCGATATTCAGGCAAGTTACAAAGTGGCAGGGAAAAGTCGCATAGATCTATGTGACTTGTGCTTGTGACTTGGGAGTTGGGAAGCCGTGTTTGCCAAAGTAAGCGACTTGCAGACGACTTCAAAAGTCGTGTCGCTTAAGGGTTTATTCAAGAGGTTTGAAAGAACATGCGACTTTATAGAGTTATAGGTAACTTGCTAGGTCACCCAGAAGTCACGTTAGAGCATCAGACGAGATAAAATGAGATTTTAGGGCTCATTTGTTTTTAGAACAAACATATACAGCTTATATACATTTTAGTTTGTTCTCCTATCTCCAAACTCAAAACAGTAGACTGTTTTGGCTATCATCCGTTATTCTTTGTAACGATTAGCAAGCAGTTCATTGCAGCCTCTACTTATTTTGATAATATACATTATCTCCGGTTCGTGTGTGGAAATCATATCATTTGTGGTCCATGTTGTTCCCTTCCAATTGTGGTTGTTTGGCATCAAACTTGTTTGGTATGGGCATTATGACTTGGTTTTTATAGGAAAAAAGTGATTTCTTCTCGACGATGCATGGACACAACGGTAATATCACCAACACTGCTAACTACTATATACTAATTGATGCCACCAAAAAAAAAATATATATATATATATATATATATATAAACACGTTGTTGCATATAAAGTTGAACAATGGTACGTGAGGCAATGTAGCATCTATGGTGGAATTCAAAGCTCCTAACATGGATGAGGGTAAAACCAATTAGTAGCAAATTACCTTTACTTTCAGCATTTTTGAGATGTAGAGCAATAAATCCTCTTTCCCCAATGAGTCTATGCCAATGATGATATCATGCTCAGGATAAGAGTTGATGATATTGACTACCTGTAGATGTTCATAAAAGAACAATAAGAATTTATGTATGTTACTATGTTACATAACGAAGCAATAATATTTGCTGGAGAAGATTTGGTAACGATCTGTAATTTTATTATGATAGTTTCCTGAGTTAGTTTGATCACATAAACTATGGGATTTGAATTGAGTTATATTTTTAAGATCCCACAAACCATGGAGTTTAAGTTAGAAATTACAGGACTCTAGAATTGATTTAAGATCTGCAACAAACCTGCTGAGCAGCAACTTCCCGAGAAGGAAATGAATATGATGGGTTGCAATAAGTGTTGTCTATGTAGAGCGTATCAACTTTATCATTTCTGAGAGCACCAAGAAGCATCCTCTTTCGAACCTCTGCAATTTGACATGTTACTTCCCAACGGAAATCACCAGTGTAAAGCATGCAGCCAAACTCACCACGGAATAGATACATAACTGCACCTGCCACATAGAAAAGGAACCATACAATCAAACAAACTAATACACCTTACATTAGTATTTAAACTCTGGGCCAATCACACTGGTAAGGAGAAGGTAACAAAGAAAAACTATGACCAAAAAAATTATTTGCAGAAAATTACTTTCATGCAACAATGAGACTTCCATATCTAAATATTACATATAAACCAATACAAGAAACTCAAAAACTTGCATCAATTGCGGGTTTGATCTATGGAGACAAAGGACAAAGTGGTTACATTCGTTATTATGTGATTTTGCTGATGGAATTCGACACCTCTGTTAAAAAGAAAAAGAAAAACATAGTTAGTAACTAACGATTGCACTAAAAGACCTCTGCCTTCGTGGTAGGATGACGGCCTCACCCTATTTTCGTTGTCACCTGTGTCACCTTCATTGGAATTAATGTAAACCACCATCCAGCTCTGGCACTGGCATCTTCATCTCCTTTGTTTAACCACCACGTCCACCATAGAAGAAGCTCATGGAAGCCAACCCGTCTATGTGGTGTTTTGCTGTGATGAGGGCACCTCCAGGTCTGCTCAAGTGGGTAGTTTATGTTGGAAATCTGGGTTTTGTGGTTCGTATAAACTTGCATAAATTCCTGGATCGTGTATTGGAATCACTTTCCAAATACTATATGTTGCCCTTAGAAATGCCTTAGGTTAACACGAAATTAGTAATGGGAAGATAAACTTTGGTAATTGTGTATTGTATTATTGTGTGAAATACGATTACAATCAAGGGTATGTATAAGAGAAACATTTACACTCTAAACCCTCTAATATAAATATGTACATATATCACACTTAATTGTCTAACATTCCCCCGCAAGCTAAGGCCGGGGAGCGACCTATAGCTTGGACCGTAATAGGAGAAACCGTTGTGAAGGTAGCGGCTTAGTGAACACGTCTGCAATCTGATCATCTGTAGATATAAACTGAACTGAGAGCTTCCGTTGGGCAACCATTTCTCAAACAAAGTGAAAGTCCACTTCTACATGCTTGGTACGTAGCTCCAAGATTATCGTACCATAAGGTAGGAACCAACTTCACAGGAACCCGAAGTTCGCTCAGCAGTGTTTGGAGCCACGTGAGCTCAGCAACAATATTGGCTAAAGCCATGTATTCAGACTCTGTTGACGACCGAGAGACGGTCCGTTGTTTTCGTGCGAACCATGATGCTAGGTTTGAACCAAGATAGATAGCATATCCCCCGGTGGATCGACGGTCGTCGGGGCAACCAGCCCAGTCAGCATCTGAGAAGTCGATCAGGGAGTTGTAAGCAGAATCAGTGTAGGCATGAAGGATTGTGCCGGAATCATGCATGATTCGTAAACCATAGTCAGTAGTGCCCTGCAAGTAACGAAGAATTCGTTTGACTGCAGTCCAATGATTTTCAGTGGGGGAGTGCATAAATTGGCAGACTTTGTTGACCGCGAAAGTGATATCCGGACGAGACAATGTGACATACTCAAGGGCACCCACAATTTGGCGGTATTTGACCCGATCAACAAACGTAGCACTATCACCAAGAGCAAGATTAGCGGTAGTGGTCAAAGGAGATGAAACCGGTTTAGCATTAGACAGGCCTGCACGTTGCAAGAGTTCAAGGATGTATTTCCTTTGTGAAAGAAGCATATCATGACCCTGACTGGTTACTTCAATACCGAGAAAATAAGACAAGCGACCCATATCCTGAACAGCAAAGGATTGGCTAAGACGTTGTACCACTTTGTCAATAGCCTCCGGATTGTTTCCTGTCAAAAAAATGTCATCCACATAGACTAGCATGTACAAAATGGTGCCCCTGTAGGAGTAAATAAACAAGGAAGGGTCCATCTTGGAGCCCTGAAAGCCAAGAGAATGAAGGACCGTAGAAAGGCAATGAAACCACGCTCTAGGAGCCTGCTTTAATCCATATAAGGCTTTATGAAGTAGGCAAACATGATCGGGTTTGGTCGGATCAACGAACCCCGGTGGTTGTTGCAGATAAATTGTCTCGTTGAGATCACCATGTAGGAAGGCATTTTGCACATCAAGTTGCCTTAGGGACCATTTATGTGTTACGGCCAGGGATAGAACAACACGGATGGTGGTCGATTTGACCACGAGACTGAATGTCTCCTGATAATTAATGCCTGGTTGCTACCGAAACCCTTTGGCGACTAGTCGTGCCTTGTAACGTTTTATTGCCCCTGTTTGGTCCCTTTTCAATTTGTATACCCACTTGCAATCAACGACGTTGGAATTCGGAACACGTGGCACTAGTATCCATGTACCATTCCGCATCAGCGCCGAATACTCGTCAGCCATGGCACTACGCCACTGAGGATACCTGTTAGCAATAGTAAAAGTGGCTGGTTCGGTATCCGGTGAAGGAAGTTGGGTATGGTATGAGGAGGCATTGTAGGGTTTGGCCGGTTTGGGATTGGGGCGTAGGTTGGGTGGTCGAGTACGGATGGGTTGTTCGGTGGTAGAGGAGGGAGGGGGTAGGGGTAGTCTGAGGTGGTGGTTCGGTGACTTTGGAACGGCGGTGATAGGTATGAATGATGGGTGGTTGGGTCGTGGGGTGGGCATTGGGAATGGTGGTGGTAGGTGGTGTTTCATGTGGGACAGATTGCACGGTAGGTATTGTTGAGGGTGTTGGTTCTGGTGGGGTAGGATGTGTATTAGGTTCAGTGGAGGGTGAATCGGTGGGTGGTAGGTCAGAATTGGGATAGGTGGAGACGTAGGGATTTGGGGTGGTTGGAGTAGGGGTGAGTGTAGGAGATGTTTGGAAAGGAAATGATTGTTCATTGAATCGAACATGACGGGCCACGTAAATACGATCAGACTGTGGGTCGTAACACCGATAGCCATGATGAGTGATGCTGTAACCAAGGAACACACAAGGTGTAGAACGAAAGTCCATTTTGTGTTTATTGTATGGACGGAGATGAGGGTAGCATTGACATCCAAAAACCCGAAGAAAGGAAAAATCAGGTATGTGCTTGAATACATGTTCAAAGGGTGAGGTGTTTGAGTTGGTTCTGGATGACATTCGATTAATGAGATAGATTGCGGTGTCGAAAGCAAAATGCCAAAACCGTTGTGGAACATGGGATTGAGCAAGCAAAGTAAGGCCGGTTTCAACAACATGTCGATGTCGTCGTTCAACAAACCCATTTTGCTCACTTGTATGTAGACATGAAAGGCGATGGGTGATGCCGAGAGGAGAGAAGAATTGGGAGAGATTCCGAAACTCGCCTCCCCAGTCGGTTTGGACAGATTTTAGTTTGGTTTGAAAATGCCTTTCAGCCATCGCAAGGAACCGTTTGAAAGTGGCATAAACATCAGACTTTAATTTTAATGGAAAAATCCACATAAATCTGGAGTAATGATCAACACACAGCAGAAAATAATGGTGACCATCAAAAGAAGGAACAGGAGCGGGGCCCCATACATCATAGAAAACTAAATCCAAAATGTGCGAACTTTTATAAGTAGATGGTAACAAATGAAGTTTGGACGATTTGCCAACAGAACATGAATCACAAAAAACACTAGCACACTTATTTTGTAAAGGTAAACTGTATTTAGACAACATGGACTCCAAAAGTTGTGGATGTGGATGTTCAAGTCTTTGGTGCCATGTAGTGAAAGAAGCACGAATAGTGGAAAATGACATTTTCTGAACAGGTTGAGTCTGAGGAAGACGGAAGGAGTAGAGACCACCATTACTTGGACCCGTGAGGAGGATAGTGTGTGTAAACTTGTCCGTTACAGCAAAGAAAGTAGAGTGAAATTCAAAATACACATGATTATCAAGACAGAATTTTTGGACAGAAAGTAGGTTTTGTTTTATGTCAGGTACGTGTAGTATGTCTTTAAGGGAAAATGTTTTGTTTGGTGAAGAAAGATGTGAGGAACCAATGTGTAGGATGGGTAAACCCTTACCATTGCCAACATGAAGGTTGTCCTCACCGTAGTAGGCCTCAGAGTTATCGAAGCTAGATAGGTCCGGTGCAACATGATGGCTAGAGCCGGTGTCCGGAAGCCAAGCTTGTGACCGGTACTCTGTAAAGTTGGCAGAAGGTGGTTGTCTCGTCCTCATAGTGGCAGGGTCGCGATTAGGGCAAAGAGACGGGATATGACCAATCCCACACCTGTTGCATGTGCCAAAAACAGTGTTTTGATTAGAAGCCCAACTAAATTGATTACGGTTACCTCTTCCTTGACTTCTGTTGTTGTAGTTTTCGCGTCCACGTCTAGAATCATGTCTACGGCCACGGTTATTCCCAGATCTGTTGGTGTAAAAGGTCTGTGCAGGCTGTGCATTAACAGGCTGGACTTGAAGACCAAGTTGTGACAGAAGTTGTTGAATCGCTTGAAGCTGATCCGGTTGAGGAGTAGACGAGATTGGAGTGAAGGCTGCCACGGTTGTCATCGGTGTTCAGAATCGGAAATTACTGTTCACACCGGAAAACACTATTCATAGCGGAGTTACTGTTCAGACCGGAAAACACTATTCACGCCGAAAACACTGTTCAGGACGGTGGCTGTAAGGTTGCCTTGTGATGGTAGAAAGTGGGACGGCTGCTATTAGGGTTTTGGGAGCGGCGGCTATTAGGGTTTTAGGAGCGGTGGCTCTGATACCAAGATAAACTTTGGTAATTGTGTATTGTATTATTGTGTGAAATACGATTACAATCAAGGGTATATATAAGAGAAACATTTACACTCTAAACCCTCTAATATAAATATGTACATATATCACACTTAATTGTCTAACATGGGATAATCCATAAATTACATACACAAATTAAGACACAGATTCATATATTTATGTGCACCAGATCAACGGTTACGTATTTATAAGAGAGATCGACAGTTATTAGTGGTTAAACAGTTAAGACATAACTGCATAGCAGTTATAACCGTTAACGGATAAAATCAAAAAACAGCTACAACCGACTCAAAGGCGCTGAGCAGAAGCAACACATCATAAGCAGTCCATAGCTCTGAAAGTCAGAGGGTCTAAAATGCAGACGCTCTGACCCTTGTTGCTTAGGAAATTTGAGTGAAGATTCAGAGCTTTGAACAGAAGGCTCAGAGGCTCTGAGCCCACATGCCTCTGAACTATACGTAGAAAAAATTTACCGAGTTCAGGAACGATTTCAAGAAGGTTTCCAACCTTCTGAAATTTGATTAGATCATCCCGAAACTTACAATTCCTAAGTAAACCTCTTCCTAAAATCCGTAGAGGAACCACCGCGAAGGGCTCTACCCCTTGGACCCTGCAATGGGCACTGCCACTAGGACCTGCAAGGGGGCGCAGCCTCTTTGACCCCCACGTAATGGTGATGTAAGGCGATAAAGGCAACATTGTGAGTGTGCACTCCGCACCACCTAACTCACTTATGTTTGCCTTGTTACCTAATAGATCTCAAGTAAATCACAATCACACTAAAATGATTGATCCCACTAAAATCACCAACAGTTAATTGATGAAGTTCCAATTACAACTTTATTTTCAATTTATGGTTTCAAGTCTGGACACTTTAAGATTTTCACTTTGGTCACATTTCATTGTTTTTAGTTCATTTGTGTTCTTATCAAGTTACAATCTTGATGTACTTGTTTGGGTCGGCGTCAAACAAGATTAAAGTCCTCACATACACACAAGCTACGTGGAAATATTTATCAATTCAGAATTAGAGAGCAATAATGTAAATATGCAACTGAAGTTTTAACCATATTAAGAACAATATTGACAAAACTTAGAACTGAGTTGCGTCGATAAAATGGAGCATTGAATTAACGGAAACCATAAAGGAGGGTCATCCTTCCTACCATTAATACTGAATGGCAACAAGAAAAACTTAGGCAGTGTGTAAGACTGGTCATTAACATAATTGTGTTGTTTAAAAGCTATCAAAATTTTCTGAACCACACGCTTAAGACAATAAAAACTTGTCTGTTGTCACATTGAATGCACCACAGCACCACAGGCTCAATATATGACCTGGAGTGAAAAATGTTTGTTAGTTTTATGCCCACCATGGATGAACAACAGCAGGCTCATCCAGCCACTATAAATAATACAGGAAATCAAATGTTTTCCTTTTACAGTTGAAGATGAACATATCAGGAAATACGTTCCTAATCTTACTTAAATTGGCATGCATATTTTCTGAACACCTATAGCAGCATCACCAACCAGAACTTTAATTTATCTGTCAAAATTTGTGGCATATCAAACAAAAGCTTTGAAAAGAACAAAATTCATACCAGCTGTACTTCTACGTGTAAATAATCCGGGCCTTCACCAAATGCAACAAATCAAAATGGTCCAGATAATATAAGCATGTCCTTTAGTTGTATAATTGAACACTTGAACACCCAAAATCTAAATGGGAATTCTTTGCAGAAAGTAATTTAGAGTATATATCAATCACTCATTCAATAACTAAACAAAATTTATTCAGAACACTAAACAAACAAGTGATGAGAAATTAATTAAATCACATAACAATAGGAAGTAGAAACCAAACACAGACTTACCAGGGCAATGATTGGCATCAATGGCTATAACTTCAATCCTGGTTTCCAATCCAGTCGACAAGGAAACCAAAGACAACGAGTACCATTGCCCGATTTCGAGAACTCGAAGCAATGAGAGGTCGAAACCGGGGAATTTGGGAGGGAACAGCTTAGCGGTAATTCGAGAGCAGAAAAGTGGAGCTCTCTTCCAAGAAGACGATAAGCCAGCGGTATGATCGGCGTGAAGATGAGTTAAGAAATACACCTGACTGCCTTCCGCCCACCGATCCACTGATATCATTCCTCTCTCCATTAATAGTTCGTATCAATCGAATTTGAAATTGCGGTCTTGGATTACAGAATTTTTTGAAATCTAGGGTTTAAAGGTTGAGACGGTGGCGTTCTCTTTGGCGGGTTATTTTAAACAGCTATAATTTTTCGGACCAAAAGTTAAAATTTCTTACATTTTAGAGATTTAATATAAGTTATAAGACCATCTCCAGCATTGTTAAAATAAAAAAATTGGTTTTTGCTTTGTTATTCTTCTTCAACAGCTTTGTTATATGGTTTGCTAAAATAGAGAATAATTAAAAAATCTCTAAATATAGATGGGTTGTTCTATGTGCACCATAGTCTATTTACTATGAGCACCATAGTCTATACATTAAATATATCAAATGTCAAATCTAATCTTAATCACTTATCCATACGTCACATCAATTTGATTGTTTTTGTAAATTAATAATTATAGTTACATTTTTGGTCCCTAAACTATAATCTTTGTTTTATTTTATACCTTTTTGTTTTACATTTTTTATTTTACATTTTCCATATATTAACACATATAATCGTATATTAACTAAAATAGAATAAAAAAATAAGTTTTAATTTTAACAATTTATACCATTACTATCGTCTTTTCGATACCTTCGAAATGAGTCCAATATTGAATATTTTTGGATTTAATTATACATATAATCGTATATTAACTAAAATAGATTAAAAATACGTTTTAATTTTAACAATTTATACCATTACTATCGTCTTTTCGATACCTTCGAAGTGAGCCCAATATTGAATATTTTTGAATTTAATTATTTTATTATATGTCAAAAATTACTTTTTAAAATATGTGTGTCTGCACAAGATGACGATATTCAGTGTATGTTTATAGAAAATTTCAATAAACAATCATAGTCTATTTTCTAAATACAATTATATTGACTTTATTTCAATTTATTCTATATTTTTGTGATAAATGACAAAACAAATATGTTAGATTTTACAACTCACCCTAGCCAATGCATGTGTTTTGAAAAAATCTCATTTAATTTTTTTTTAAAACAAAACCACCTTCCACCTTTTTTTAAAAAAAACAAAATCACCTTCCACCCTAGCCAATGCATGTATTTTGCAACTCACCCTAGCCAATGCATGTGTTTTGAAAAAATCTCATTTAAAATTTTTTTTTAAAACAAAACCATCTTCCAACTTTTTTTTAAAAAAACAAAACCACCTTTCACCCTAGCCAATGCATGTATTTTGTAACTTTTAAACCACCTTCCACCCTCTTTTCTTCTCATTTCTCACAAACACACTCTCTCTAACTTCTCTCCCTAGAAACTCTTCTCTCAAATTCTCTCTACTATTCTCTCATCTTCAAACATTCATCATCAAGTTCTTCATATCTTCATCATATTTGAAGATCATCAAAGGTAAACATCAAAATTTAACCTACATGTTTGTAGATGAACATCCCAACGACATGCAACATTTTCTTTATTTTGTTCATTTATTTTATTTCTTTTGACACCAACTTAGTTGTTAAAAATTAAGTTTTATATTTACTAATCATGTTATATTTGATTTTATTATTTAAGCGAAAGTTTATTTTTTCATAGTCTTTTGTATTATATGTACCACTTTTTTTATATAATCAAGTGATTATTATTATTATTATAAAACTAAATTTATTATGTCAAATAAATTTTATTTTCATTTATAGTTATTCTTTTTATATTTTTTGTTTTTTTGTATTAAATTTTAAGATTAAATTAATATGTTTTTCTAAAAGAAAAATACATATACCAAAAATTAAAAAAAATTAAAAAAATTATTATTTATATTAATATGAAAGTGAATATCATTAAAAAAAATGTAAAAAAAATTAATTAAAAGTGATAAACCTACAAATGATTACATAATCATTTTTTTAATTAAAAGTATAGAAGTCATATCATAAACCTACAAATGATTGCATTGATTTTAGAAATTTATACCTATAGGCACCATAGACTATGGTGCACATAGCAACACCCTAGATAGATAATTCTTTATAATCTCTAAATAAGAGAGAGAATATTATTTTAATGATTTTCTATCAAAATTAGGGAGAAACCCCTCTTAATAGGAGAGAGAAAATATTATTTTAATGATTTTTCACCAAAAATTTGTTGGAATATTAAATATATTGAATATTTTAATAATATAAGTAATGATTGATTCTCTAAAATAGAAAAGTTGTTGAGTTGAAAGAAAATGTTTTTAGAGATTTTGACTTTTTATTCTCTATTTTAAAGAAATTTTAGCAATGTTGTTGGAGATGCTCTAATATTACTACAAGTGTACTCGTCCAATGCAGAATGATACATGATCTTTTGTACTCATCCAATGCAGAATGATACATGATCTTAATGTTTTCTTTTATTTTTTGTTTTTTTATCGATTTGTAGTATGATTTTGGATTGTTTTGATAAAGTGATAATGTTTTTTTATAAGTTTGTTTAATTTATGCTTAATAATATAATGTTTTTTAATATAAAAAATTAAGTATTTTGTTAGAATTCAAATATTATCTTATATATTTTAAATTTTTTATATTTAAATGAAAATGTTTATCCTGGTTTGATTATATTTATCAGTTAGATATGAATTCAAACATATAGCTTTAGAAATTTGTATTCATGCTTAATGACTTGTAATCTTGAATTTTAAGTAATGCGTATCAATAAACAGTAATTAATGCATAAAAACTTGTTTTTTTAGAGTTTATTCAATAGTTTAATAATAATGTATTTTATTTTAGGTTTAATAATATAGTGTTTTTTTATAAAATAAACATTAAATATTATGTTATATTTTCTTAATTATATTTTAGATTTTTTATATTTAAAATTTGATTTTTATCGTGTATTTAGTTATGCGATGGTGGATTATAAGGGAGTTGAAGTGGAGAGTCATTTTAGAGGAGTTAAATTGGTTAGAAATAAGGATTGAAAGTTAATAAATAACATTAAATGTAGTACATAAAACTTTAATGGTTGTTTTTCAGAGATTTTTAGTAATTAGCATTAAATAACAGTATATTAAGCTATAGCAATTGTTTTTAAGAGTTTTTATAAATGTTTTATAATATAGTATAAATAATATTTTTAAATTTATTATCTCAATATATTTTAGAAAAATTATATAAAATGATAAAACTTCAATTATATTGGTGGAATTGAATAAAATAATCATTTTTTCTTCCACCGTCAAGATTTAGAGAATTCTATAAAGTAGGAAAATTTGTTTTTGTTCTCTAAACTTCTCCGACAACTTTACTATTTTGTTCTCTATAAATAGAAAAAATTTGAAAATTTTCCAAATTTAGAGAATATTCTAAAACTTGTTGGTGGGAGGGAAAATGCTTATTTTATTTAATATCACCAATGAGATTGAATTTTTATCATTTTATATAAAAAAAATTTAAAAGTATATTGAGATGATAAATTATAGAATATTATGATAATATAATTTGTGTTAAAATCTATAAAATAGAGAATTTATTGTTGTTGAATGTAAATCTTTTTAAAGATTTTAACTTTTGGTTATCTATTTTAGATAAATTATAGAGAACCAGTTGGAGATGCTCTAAACTTGGAAAATTTTTAAGTTTTCTATATTATAGAGAACAATATAGCAAGCTGTTGGAAAATTTTACAGTACAAAAACTCAAATTTCTTCTATTTTAGAGAAGCTGTTGGAGATGCTCTTAAGTCACATGGATCATCTCTAACGGTTTTATCGAAAGTCAAAATCTCAAAAAAAAGAAAAAAAATTGTTTTGCAAGAGGATTAAGAATTATATTATTATAATATTTAATACATTTTATAAAATATAATTTTTTTTCTTTTAAACATTTTAAAATAAATATTACCTCTCCATCCTAACTAATCATTTTTTGAGAGTTTTTTTTAATTTAGAGAATTTCATCATCTCTCTCACTTTCTCCATTTTAGATAAAGTTTTAAAAAATCTATTGGATCAAAGATCTCCAAAATCTTCATTTCGAAGAATTTGTTAGAGACGTTCTTACAGAATTTTTAACTTTTCACAATAAAACGATATACTTTCATATAAAATAGATATATTTCATCAATTATATATTTGTATTTTTCTATCTATATTGTTTTTATCTTACATAAATTATATGAAATAGAACATACTTTATTTTAGATAACAAACTTACAAAATGATATTTGTGTAGTCGAAGCTATGTTAGGCCACCATTACTCCATAAGCTAGCTATTTTTCAGTCTATTTATGCCCGGTTCGATATAAGTTTGTTATTTGAAAATTTATATTAAACAACGTTTCTAAAAGTTTTATGGATATTTTTTTAATGTATTTAACTTGTCATCTATTTTATCACACTAGTTTTAGCAAACATGATTAATTTATCATTGTCTAAGATGTAACATCTCAAAATTAAGTACTTAATTTTATGGGTCAGCTTAACTAAAAAATATAGACCATATTTTGGGAACCTTCCTCATAGATCGCTAACTCATTTCTTCTCATGACCACTAGGATTTTCTTGGTTGTTACCTTTAAGGTACCACAAAATTAGTTGAGATGCATGTAAGTTGTCCGAAACACCTATAATTACGCACAAAAAAAGGTGTTGATTCAAGGCTGCAAGAGTTGCCTTAGTCACGCCAATGAACCGGAGTCCCTTGGAAAAGCCAAAAGAGATCAAAAAGTTTAAAACTAGGGTTCCAACTTCCAACCAAAGGTATCAAATATCAAATAAACAGAGCTCGCAAATTCAATAGAACAGTAAATGTGTTCCCAAAGTGACACTAATGAAAACGATCATGTCACGATAAACAAGCAAAATCCCAAACTCGAAACAAACTAAAGACACCAAGTCATTTCATCATCATGCTCATAAAATGTCTTAGAAATTAGTTTATACATAATTCACAACTGAATTTGAACCATAGTCTGAATTCTAACCTTGATGAACTACACTTGTCATCTATACTTGACACCGGAGATGGTATCCATCTTTATGTTTGCACCATAACAAACCTTGAGTCAGATATATTATAATTATTAAAATTATTCAAAAGTAACTTCTTACTAGAAGCATCATCTAGGGCGTCCAACAACTCTTTTCGGATTCCATATTTTGATAAACATCAAAGAGAAATATAACATAGCATTCAAGATGTGTCCACGACATATGTAGTCATCACTCTCTAATTTGCCTCTTCGATGCCTTGCCTCTAAACTTTCGTTTTCCTCAACCTCGGGCATAAGTGTAATTAAGATATTGGCCACCGAGCATCATGAGAAAGAAATACATCTTCTTTTGCCAACACTGGAATTCATTCCCTTCAACTATCTCCAACTTTCCAAACTTATAAGCCATTTTTCTCATAGATGCAACGGCCGTTGATGATCAGTAATTACTACTTTAGATTGTTAGAAAGTATGGAATTGCGAAGATGTATGTGTGATAAATCAAAGAAGATACTTGGATAAACGTTCATGGATCATGCCTAGCAGTTTTCTAAAGTAGTGTTTCGACCCTTATTACTGCCTTGAGTTACATAAATTCCACTTCGGAATAATCCAAAATAGCATCTTAGTTCTAGGGTTAAATCTACAAGATATAGATATTGGTATTTGTTTGGATGAAAAGAGTTGAATATTTTCTTAGAACCAACCAAAACCTATTCCAAAGCACCTATATATATGTATCGTTGCAACAAGTAACATGCCAGTTGCAGTCAATTTTTGAAAATTATTTTTGTTTATTCTAGGAAAAAACGGATTTCCACGGTCGTGCCTTATAAACCGACACAGGCTTATTCTTTATATAACTTCTCAGCACAACATAAAGTTTTATAAAATTTGGCACTATGTGCACTTCACAAAACCTCATGGCATGGTTGTGCCTTATAATTCAGCACAATGCTCTTCACAAAAACTGCACAAAACATAATTTGCCTCAAATTGTGCAACCCACGAAGAACATATCTCTCTGGTCATATTCTTGTGTAGCTAAACGAAACCCCTTAGGTCTTATCACAACAAATACCCGATGACACTAAATCACCAGCACAAACTCAACCCATCCCTAATATGCAACACCATGATGCACATCTAAGTTATATACTAACCAAATGAATTTATCACATCTAAGTTATATACTAACCATGATGCACATCTAAGAGAAAAATATGCATTTGATTGTGAGTTCCAAATGAATTGAATACATCGTTAGAGTAAGTTATCGATTTGATCAAGTCTTGGGTTTTCCTTATTTTGGCTCTTATAATTCATTTATTCCAAAAACAAACAATGGTCTGCATTTTTTCTTAGTTTTGGTCCCTCCTAGTAATGGTTGTCCCTCCGCCCCCCACCCCCCCCCCCCCCCAAAAAAAAAAAGAAATTGCGAGGGTAGTGTGGTTGTCATATTAGGAAAAAAAAATATACAAAAACCTTCCCTCTTTCTCTCGTCACCAACTCGTCCTCTCTCTTCCCCCTCTCACTAACTAGAAGGCCACCGCCCAACGAGTTGTTCTTTTCATGTTTCCGCAACTGATGAAGAATACTTGAAGCCATCGTTGCACTCAACCCTTACCTACCTTCTCATTCTCTCTCTAAATCGAACCCCCCTCGATCTTCTTTTGATGTTTGTTCTTCTAATGTTATTCTTTCTTTTTATGTATCATACAAAATATGGTTGATGAATCCTGATCCTCTCCTTCCCTGATGAGTAACTCTGAGGTATTTGAAGCTCCAACTAGGGTCAAGTAGGAGTAACAATAAAAGGTTGCAAGGCTGATGATTGATGATAATTAAGAAGATTTTAGTAATCCGAATCATTGTCACGTCATATTTCAAGAAAAAATGACCATATTGCCCTTATGTGGGGATTGAAAATGAAGGACTGTTAGTGTGAGAACCAAAACCAAAACAAATAAGATTATTTTTGGCGACTATAAGCTAGCTTTTGGAAAGCTACTACAAGTGGCATTTGAACAAAACAACACAGGCTTTTTCACCTTTTTTTCCAACTATCCTCTTCATTTTTCCAATTAATTTTTCAATATTGTCCTTTTAGGCCATTTTGCATTATCATTTAACTTATCCGCTAGTTTTGTACCAAACATGACTAGCTTATCAAATAGTGATTAGGGTTACACATGGGTTGGGTTGGCCGAAGGCATTTGAACAACCCAACCTAATGTTTGTGGTTTGAAAAATCTCAACCCAACTCAACTCAAGCAAAACTATAGCCCAACCCAACCCAAACCGTGCAGGTTGGGTTGGGTTGACCGGGTTGAGACTTCGGTACATCATTTTACAATCTAGCTAAGCGTTTGTGTCTAAACGAAGTAAAATCAAAATAAAAATATCCAAAAAGGTTAATAAACTAAAAAAGATTGAAATTTCATGCTAATAAGAGTAAAATTAATGTTGAAATTGAAATATAGATTTGAATATAGCTAATTACGAGTTGGTCTAATGTTTAATGTACATATATTAATCAAGGACTTAACAACCATATTAAATCTATAGGTATAGAAAAGCATCAGGTTCACCGGGTTGGGTTGGGTTCAAATTACCCTAATCCAATTCCGACCCAATAGATGTGGTTTGACCTAATTTTGTATCAACTATATCAAGGTACCTCGGATTTTATTTTTTATTTTACTTTTTTTTTTGGGGGGGGGGGGGGGGGGAGTTGGGTTGACCGGGTTGGTTGGTTTTTTGAGCAGCCAAACATAGCCTAAGATGGTCTCATATCCCATACGAAGCATAATATGTAGAAACAACACGAGCCACCAACAATAACATTTAACCACAAATGATCTATATAATGCATATAGAATACCATGTTTTGGCTCTAAACACTATCTATAATTCTTATAACTACATCTTAGACGTACACAAAACCCAAAAACACATACACGTAAACATGATCGACCGAGCTATTAGAATGATTGTACGCAACCAAAGGCAAAATTTATTCATGTCCATTGCCTTTTTGGACCATCATATATAGCATTCAAAATAGTGATCCTTGTAAAAATGTCAAGTGAACACCATCATGTTATCATTATATGAGATCACCTTAAACATATAATAACAAAGATAAAGGCATAGGAGCATAAACACATAATCATAAATCGATTTAACATAATACCGTAAAGAGTTTAGTAGAACTAATCTGGAGCATTTGAGTCCATGCAGAGCCGTCGTCATTATATGTAGGCAATAGGAACTTGACCTCCTTTTATTTATAGGTCATGGAAACCTAGAGACTTATCTCCTTTATTCAGACCACTTATCTTTAGATTTGATTTTCAAATAAGAGAAGACATATACTTACCTTAGGCTATGTTTGGCAAAAAAAAGCTAAGCTAGCTTGTAGCTGATAAGCTAGCTTTTCAAAACGCTACTCAAAGTAGCGTTTCAATAAGCTAGTTTATGGTCATCCAAACATGTACACTAGCTTATAAGCTAGCTTATTTTTGCCAAACAATGCCTAATGTTAATCGGGTAATTAACTTAATGATTATCCTATTCATATTAGGAGATACATATATATATCCAAATATGTAACTAGATTATACCAAATACAAGACTCTCTTGACAAGTATAATAATTTAAATCAGTTCTTCTTTAATATTTAATATAGATAATGCTAAAGTCCAATTTATTTCCAACAAATCATGCTCAAGAATAAGAAATTTTCAACAAATTGTGAAAATTTATATACTAAAATAACTAAACCGAACCATACGCGGACCTATGCTCCCCGTGTATGAAAAATGTGTGAAATAGAACTTGATGTTTCCCAAAAGAAGTAGAGGAAGGATCAAGTGGTGAGGGTTCGAAATGAAACAAAGAAACACAAAAATCATGTTAGAAGTAAACAACATACAAGAAAAATAAGATTCTTCGGGTAACATAATTGTCTGTCACTACTTACCCTCAACGCTTTACCTCCCTAGATCTCATCTATGCTAGCCACCGATCTATGTTTGTAGTCTGCTACCCTAATTTTGTGTCTCCAATAACTCCAATAAGAGGTCATGTCCTCGGAAATACCTAAAACTGCCATGTATAGCCTCAGCTCCTCATCCCATGTCTTGGCCTATCCCTCCTCGTTGCCCCCTCAACCGTCACAATTTCTAACCTCATCACTAGAGCCACCATGTGGCTCCTACGAACGTAACCAAACCACCGCAATCTTCACTCTCTCAACTTATCCATGATATTAAAAACTCCCAACACCGGCTTAAAGACCTTGTTTGGTATCATGTCCAACCGAGTCTGGCCAAATCCATCTAAACATTCACATTTCTGCAAATTCCTCTCTCTAATGGCTGCCCTGTAAAATTTTCCCATGAGGGCAGCCCTCCACTTTAACCTTTATGCAATGTGATATACGAATCATGAAGCTTAGATGCTTGAAACTATCCTTTTGGGTACCCTTGCCCCCAATATTGTCTTCCTCCCACGGTCGATGCACTTGCTATTTTTCCAAAATTACTCCTCACATAGTGTAACGTGTGGTTGCATTTTCACAATAACAATGATTTGTTTCGAACAAAAAGCATATATACCAATTTAATAGGTCAATTATTCCTTTAATACATAACAATAGAGTGCATAGTGCAACTATAAGTACGAAAATATAGAGAATTTGAGCAAAAGGTTGATCATTGGCAACCCCAAATGGGATCCGCCCCATAAAAACCACATGTGAGGAGGCATTTCAGAGCTGCCTCAGCAGCTGGGACTAGCGGAGGGGTTCAAGTCCGTCTCCAACAACTTGAACCTGTTGTGTATTTGAGCAAAGTAGGTTCGCCCCTTTCCCAACTGAACTACACACCTCAGGGCAGAAAATATAGAGAATTACCTTCACGAACATGCGCTCTTGGATGGGGAAACACCACTCAAGGAACTGCTTGGTACTTACGAACTCGCTTGTGAGGATGACTCAGTGAAGAAAACAACAGGCTCCATGTTACCAACATATAATTGGACGAGGGATGTTCACATCCGGTACCCCTTCAAGGTCTACTGCCTTCCTCATCTTGGATGCACTAAAATGCAACTTTGCAGATTTTACTCACTTCTTGAATGTTGCTTCCCTGTTTAAGCCTACTGTCTAGTAGGCTAAGGATATCACCTCCCGCCATAAGAATGCTCGCAACCAAATAAGGGAAGAACGTACTTCTTGAATTATCAGAACCATCTGTATTTCGCATACCGTTTATTAATTCAAAGAGCAACATTCCGTAGCTAAAGACATCACTTTTGGCTGTGACGGCCACCACTGATAACCATTCTGGTGCTAGATACCCCCTTGTCCCTCTTATGGTTGTCAAAACTCTACTGAAGTCTTGACCAACAAGCTTTGCCAGACAAAATCTGCAATTTTTGGGCAGAAATCAGCATCTAGAAGGATGTTTTCTGGCTTTATGTCACACTGAATTATAGTCTCTGCACTTCTCATGAAGGTAAACCAACCCTCTTGCAGTTCCAAGTGCAATTTGATATCTCGTTTTCCAGTTTAGAACTGGCTTTTCATGAAAAAGACGGGAATCTAGGGAACCATTTGGCATGTAATCGTATACCAATAGCTTAGTGTTACCTTCTGCACAAAGCCCACGAAAGGCGTACAAGATGAACGAGTTGGGTGGTCCTAAATCCCAATTGTGCTCACTTCACTCCTGAACTGCTTCTCTCCTTGGCTGATGCTTTCGAGTTTTTTCACTGCCACAACAGATGAATCACGCAGCACCTCCTTAAAAACGGAACCAAAACCACCTCCACCCAGTTTGTCAGAGAATTTTTTGGTGGCTATTTGCAAATCTTTGTATTCAAAAGCCACCAGCAATCCCTCCATTGATGTTTTTCCAGCTAAACTCCTATTTTTTCTATATATTATAAGCAAAACTAGACCCAACCCAAAAAACACACCTGCAACGGACCCAATAACAGTACTCAAAGCGACCCTGTTGCTCTTTTTACAACGTGGAAGATCTTTAGAAGCAACCTTGACGTAGATTTCTTTCCCATCAGTGTTGTCTTCAGAGAGGTTAAAGATAGTTGCTTAGTCTTGCAGCCATGAAAGATTGGCACCTACACCAACTGGATGTGAACAATGCATTCCTTAATGGTGACCTCTACGAAGATGTTTACCTGAAACCTCCTCCGGGTTTTGGATGAAAGGTGGAGACTAGGGTTTGCAAGTTACACAAATCGGTATACGGGTTAATACAAGCTTCGAGACAATGGTATCTTAAGCTTTCTGCAGCAATAAAAACAATAGGTTTCAAGCAATCATGGTCTGATTATTCATTATTCGTCCGAAACCATCAAGGAAAATTCACGGCTTTGCTAGTTTACGTTGATGATGTCATATTAACAGGAAGCAGTTTGGAAGACATCATTGAGGTCAAGAAGTTTCTTTCTAGCCAATTCAAACTCAAATATATGGGGCAATTAAAGTATTTCCTTGGTATAGACAAGGTTTTAAAAAACGGAAACAAGCCTCAAGGCGTTTTCCCCTCAGGTACGTGAGGCGTAAGCCTCGAGGTGGTCGAGGCGTAAGCCCCAAAAAGTAAAAAAAATAAAAAATAAATAAATTCATAAATCCACAAAACTTGACAAAAAAAAATAATAAACAGAATGTATACTCTATACATTAAACCATATTATACATAAAAAGCAAAATATGTACATAAAAGTAACATATATGCATAAAAAACGGAATATGTACATAATAACAACGTATATATACATTAAAAAAAGGGAATATGTACATAAAAACAGAATATATATACCTTATACATAAAAATAGTATATGTACATGAATCAGAACATATATAAGCTTTACACATAAAAGAACATGCAGATTACTATATAAATATACACATACAGATTCTTACAAAAATATACATATTGATACTATATAAAACTATGCAGAAACCTTACAAAAGAAAAGAGGAGAAATTGTTGCAACCAACACGTACAAGCACTTGGAGAGATAAGAAGCAATATAGAAGAGAGAGCTAGAGAGAAGAAGTCGACAATAGTATACAGCTTTGATTTGTTGATCGATTGACTTTTGGGAGAAAAGAAAAGAAATTGGGGTTGGGCTACATAGGAAAGAGGCCGATGAGTTTCCTTAAAATATTAGGGTTTTCTAATTTTCAGTTATTTCCTTAAAAAAGGTGAGATTTTCCATCAGAGAAAGAAACGCACGCCTTGGTACCGCCTCGTCGCCTCACCGCCCGCCTCACACCACCAAGGCGCATGTCCCAACACGATACCCTGAGGCGGCGCCTCATATTCGCTTTTGGACCGAACCACCCTGAGGCGCGCCTCAAGGCGTATGCCTCTGGGTTTTTTAAAACCATGGATTTCACAATACAATTTAAGCAAGGAAGAGATAATGTGGTTGCCGACGCACTGTCACGTATAAGTCATGAACCATCATTGATGGGGTAATTCGTTATGCATGGCATAGAACTAAGCAATGTGGCGGCAGAGTTAAAAAGAACCCCACAATGGGCGGCAGTTCTCGCACAATTACGAGGGGAAGTCGTCAGGTCCATACAAATTACAAGGTGGGGTGTTTGTTCCGCAAAAATAAGTTGTTGATACCTAAGGATCAGAATTAATCTCACAAATTCTGCGGGAATATCATGATGGTGTTATCGGCGGTCACGGTGGATCCGAAAAAACTTATCAACGAATCAAAGCAGATGTGTGGTGGGAAGGTATGAAAGGAATCGCCCAGGAGTATGTGGTTGCATGTCAAGTATGCCAAAAGAATAAAATGTCTACTCTGCCTCCGGCAGGTTTGTTACAACCCTTGAGTATCCCAACCGAGGTGTGGGAATAGAGGGGTTACCGTTATCGAATAGTGTAAACTCTATACTTGTAGTGGTGGATCGATTGACAAAATATGGTCATTTTATTGTGCTAAAGCATCCATTCACAGCAGCAGCACTAGCCAAGGTCTTCATGAAAGACGTTTGTTTACATGCGATACCGGGATCGATAGTATCCAGACAAATTTTTTCTTGGTAAATTCTGGAAAGATTTATGGCGCATTCAAGGGACCAAACTAAATTCTAGTATGGCTTATCATCCCCAAAACGTTGGACAAATAGAGTTAGTTAACTGTTGTGTGGAAACCTATTTACGTTGCTATGCTAATGGACAAATTAAAACTCGGGCGGCGGGATTACCGTGGGCAGAATTCTGGTACAATACGTCATTTCATACCGCAACAAAGTCTACCCCGTTCAAGCTGTTGTATGGTCGTGACCTACTGCAAGTAATTCCGTTTCCGGCAGCCGAGCCCACGAGTGGAGCTATTGATGTTGACCGAGATAAGTTGTTGGTTGAACTTAGAGCACAATTGATGCGAGCACAGCAAAAGATGAAAACCGTTGTTGATAAACACCGACATGAAGTGGAGTTCGAATAAGGGCAATAGGTTTATCTGAAAATGCGGCCTCTGGATAGCCACTATCAGTAATGTCAAGATCGCTCCCGTTACTATGGTCCTTTTCAGGTCCTAACTCGAATTGGAATGGTTGCCTACAAGTACAAGTTGCAGTTGCCTCCGGAAGCCAACATTCACCCGGTCTTCCATATGTCACAGTCAAAGGCTGCTAAGGGTGATCTATTGACTCCCACCCCGTAGCCTCACGGGGTGTTGGACACCGGAGGACTGCTGTTGAACCTAGAACACTGAAAGAGATACGATACAACCATGGCAACAACTTGGAGGCCCTAATTGGGTGGAAAAGGCTACCTGAACTTGAAGACACATGGGATATTTACAGGGATCTTTGTCAGCAGTTTCCGGAGTTTCACCTTGAGGACAAGGTGAATCTTTGGGAGGGGAATATTGATAAGCCACCAATAGTAATAGTAAAGGTCTATACAAGGAGGGGAACTAAAGGAAAAGAGAAAGAAGTTTAAGGGGAAATTCTGAAATCGTTTATTTTCTATCCTTAATTGTTTATTTGCTTTCCTTTTGTGTGTGGGTTGGGGGGGGGGGGGGGGGGGGGGGACAATATATATTAAAGATAAAAGTGATTGAGGGCGTCTAGGAATTTGGTTATTTCTTTTTTTCATTGGGAGAGACCGGCTCTCGAAAACCAGTAACCTTGCAAGTCCTTCTTGGATTGATTACTCTAATACAAAAACCCTACCATTTAGTTGAGTTCTTATCAGAATGTCATTTCATTAAGGGTGATTCTTAACTAGGGTTAATTGGCGAACAAGAACATCCATGTGTGATTAGTGATCTTTTGAATCTTGTAGATCCATCTCTGTATTTCTACTCCCGGTGATAGGAGTTCACTTCTATACTTCCAGAGCTCTTTCTAGTTTATGCGTGTAACATGGCGTTAAACCTTAAAAAAAGTCAACAACTTTATCAACTATTTTTCCGTATGCTTCCATAAACGTCAACAAAAATAAGATTCCCTGGCAATAATATGGTTGTTTAACATCTATGATTACATACAGAGCATAAGAAGGAAAGTGAGATAAAGATGAGGGTTAAACGCTATTGGATGTAACTTCATTATCAGATTCAATGAGAAGAGTTGTTTATAATCATAGACGTAAATCAAGGAAGAACAGGAAGCTCAATTTGATTGAAAGAAAAGAAACTTACACGGCCATGTTCGACATAACAAAATTTTAGAAGAATGCCTTCACATTTTCCTTCAATATCTTCAATTTGCTTCTTGGTTGGCGGGTTGCCACTATAAAAGACGAAACAAGATTAAATAAATTTCAGAAAAAAAGTGTGCCGTAACACTGAAACATATAATGTCAATATCTCATGTAAAGAAAACACATTGAATGTTCTCTATCATGAGACCAATACTGTTGCAGTTGCTACCAATTACAAGTGAAAATGTAATTTTAATGCTATGGCACAAATGGGGATAACTTGGCATAGAACATATCTCAACTTATAGGGTTATCTTACGTATTTATGCAGAGAACAAAGATCGGATTGCCCGGATTAGACTTTCTGAACTTGTTGTTTGGTGCATATACATCAAAAACCGGTCTCAATTCATTTATCTGCATGGCTCTGAACAAATCCGTGGTTTCAGTTATAGAACTGATGTCTTCATTTCCATTATTTATGATCCTTTGGCTTCCTGATTCACTTCCAACAGATGCAGGCATGCTTTTATTACGCTTCATGCTCCAACAAACACCATGCCTCTTGATTATATAACCTAGCGACTTGAGATGCCTATACACCTCAAATGACTCCCAAGAAGATCCACCTACGCCTTCTGCAACCTTCCTGTAAATATCTTCTAGTGGAATACATTTATCCTCATCATCTAACAGATGCAATGCCCCTATTTCTGACAAAAACCTACACATTATCGAACATTTGTGTAACACAGAACAAACCAAACATGACTAAAGTTGAAATGGAGAATAATGTAGTTCCATATTTACTATTATTATTTCCAGCATATCTGCCTGGCTGCCCCATTTTGTTATGGATCCATCGGTTGAATGACCTTATCACAAATATCTTTTAAATCCATGACCTTCTAACAAGTTTTAGAATGTCACTTCCATATACAAGAATGCCACTAAACTTGTAAGAAGGTTATGGTGTTAATAAAATTCTCATTTAAGGTTATTGAGCAAAATCTTGTCAACTCGAATATCGGAAAGAAAAAAAACGCATACAAAATTCTGTATGTATCCCAACTGTAATATCACTTACAATATATCTTCAAGAAAAATATATATTTTCCCACCATGCGTTATCCCTGTTGTTGTCCACATTCGGCCTTTATTACTAACAATCTCGGCCATTCCCAATTCTTCCTTCCAGCAAGCCCTGGAAGTATTTTTCCTAAATAAATAAGAAACCCCCACTCCATGTAAGAGAACACCATTATGAAAAATTCATAAGGGAAAAAACACATACACACACAAGTACCTAAACTGCAATTTGGGTAAATTACTATATGCATAGCAATTCTCCTCATTGTCACTATCAGGTGCAGTTAATTCTGAATCACTTGACCCCCCTGAGAAAGCAGCCCAATCTTCAATTTCCATGATTAAACCAGTGTTCATAGAGATAGCTGCAAAACTTCAGAACAAGTAAAGGATCCGTGAAACCTGAA
This sequence comes from Arctium minus, assembly GCA_954870635.1. Taxonomy (NCBI): domain Eukaryota; kingdom Viridiplantae; phylum Streptophyta; class Magnoliopsida; order Asterales; family Asteraceae; genus Arctium; species Arctium minus. Next base: position 36,299,589 of record OX941084.1, read on the forward strand.
ACACAACAACAGAAGAAGCAACAACTTGGTCATCTCTTATGTCACACATTATGGAAGGGAAACAGCGATCCCGGTAATAATATACATAACATAAAATAGAGAAATGAACCTTTAGGAAGGTAAAAAAACACATCAGTGTACATTCACCAGGAGGTCAAGGGTTCAAATACCAAAGGCGAGGAGGGTGCGTGAGTTCATTTGCTGTATATAAATATTAAAGTAAATTACAGATTTGATCCCTGAGGCTATGCAGTTAATTGCGGTGCAATAGCGGATTGCGGTCCTGAGAAGAATAGCGGTTCCAAAATAGTTGTGGTTTGTAGCGGTGCTGCAAATAGCAGCGTTATTCACCGCTATTGCACCGAGATTTGCCTTTACAATAGCGGTCCGCTATACCGCTATAATTAAGTCCATGGGCCTTTTAAGTTTTTAGAACATTTTGGACTTCCTTTTTAATAGTTTATGGGCTTTTACTTTAATAACCTTTTGGGCCAGACTTTTTAAAGTTTACTTTGACCTAAATTTCATCGGTCCATACTCCATCAGTCCTCGTCCATTCCTTAATTTCATCGACTGGACTCACTGGAGTGTGAAGACGTGAACCACTCGTCAAACTCCAGCTTCTGCCCTCTTTCAACTTCTGAGCTCGACTCCAGCTTCTGCCCTATTTCAACTTCTGAGTTCGACTCCAGCCTCTGCACTCTTCGAATTCGAAGAGTTCTACTCTAGTCATCGACTCCTACTCAGACTTCAACTTCGACTCCAGCCTCTTTCAACTTCTATGTTGCTTTTGTGGTTTGAAAGTTGAAACTTACTTTGAATTGTCTGACTTATATGTATTAGGCATAAAATATATTAAGTTATATATATATATATATATATATTCGTATTTAATTTATGAACCTATTTTTTTACCGCTATTGCACCACTATCTCACCGTGATAACCACGACTGCAATCAAAGTCCCGAACGCGATTTCTGCAATTGACCGTGTGAACTGCTTAGCCCTTAGGTTTGTGATTTGTTACCGGTTTGGTCCTTTATCTTTATTTATTACATAATAAACCTCCATCAAGTTTCCTACTTTTTAGTTGAATTTTACACTTCTTGTCCTTGATATTAATCTTCTATGGGACTAAAATTAACTTTAAACACCAACTGGGCTCAATTGTGAAACACTGAGAGCATACCCACCAAGAATTAAAACCCTGAACCATGTATGTAATCATATGAATACAACCTAATATTCCTGAAGCACACATCAAACAAAACCCATATGTATAAATACACTATTTGATTAAAAATCTCAATTTGAATCAAAAGATCAATGATTAAGCTTTCTAGATAACATAAAATGCATTGAAATTAATTCAAAAAAATATCATTAAAGCTTCAAACACAGAACCCACAGGGTAAACATGCTAATCTCGATTAAAATTTCCAATTTTACACAAGAGATAATTAGCTACCGACGAAGCTTAAACTAATGTAAGGTGCATCGTAAATAGAGCACAGACTACCGAACTAGCGTCGTTAAGATACAAAGGGGATTACTGGTTAGCTATAAGCTATTACCGTGTGTGGTGATACGATGCGATGCAATGCTTGGGTTGGGGAAGGCTCAGCGGCAGAGCGGAGCCACCGACTTCCGAACCAGTGTATTTCAGACTATAAGGGGCGGAGCTGGGAATATTATCTAGGGTGGTCCCCTAAAATAAAACAAGGAAATTAAAAAAAATTGTATTCAGTATGTGTTTATAACTTGCTTACTAGTTACTATGGCCTATGGGTCTTGTATTGATGACATCCCAATTCCCAAGTTTGCAAACACTGCCGACTGTCAAATATCCCAACAATTTCATTACAAGCCTACACTGTCAAGATCAACACTTATGCAGTGGCGGACCCAGGATCTTTGCCGAGCGGATGCACCTTTAAATTGTACTAAATGTCCGCAAAGCTGCTCGATATGTTTTTAGCCGAATTCCACCTTCGAGGGATTTTTTTTGAAGTTTTTTGGATGATTTCGAGGGGCTTTTTTGGTTGATTTCGGGAGATTTTCGGTTTTTTGGGTTGATTTCGTAAAAAAATTCTCAACTTTAAAGATTCGATTACCGTTATCTTTTACTTCCTTTTCTAGGTTTATAATTTTGTTTCTTATGCATCTAGGATTTTAAGTACTAAATAGGATGTTTTGCAAATTAAAATTAACTAACCAATTTTAAAGAACCCTAGATTGATTAAACAAACTAACATCAACAAGACAACAACTAAGGTTGAGAAAATAAAAAATAAGCTAAAAACATCAAATAACATATACAATGCAAATCTAGGGCAAAAATATAGGTCAAGACTCAAGTCAAAACTCAATTACTTAAATGTAAAAACTCAAAACAAACAAATAAATCATGTAACAAATCAATGAAATCATGTAAAGATAATTGTATAACATTATAACTAATCAATTTAGGGCAAATGACTAATATCAAATTTAGGGAAAAAAATTAAATTTAAGTTAGATTTTGGGACAAAACCTGAATGAGAGATTGAGAGTGACTGAGTGAGCGAGTGAGAGCCTGAGAGATTGACAAAGTGACTGGCCAGAGAAGAGGGTGAGAGTCGAGAGAAGAGGCGAAGAGGGTTGCTGGGCTGGGAGAAGCTTAGGCTATGTTTGGCAAACTAGCTTCTAAGCTAGCTGGTAGCTGATAAGCTAGCTTTTCAAATCGCTACTTTGAGTAGCTTTTCAATAAGCTAGCTTTTGGTCATCCAAACATGTACCAAAGAAAAAAGCTAGCTGATAAGCTAGCTTTTTTTGCCAAACAATGCCTAAGTCGAGAGAACAGGGCGGAGGCGATGTTTGTTTTAAAAAATTTGAACCCCTCAGCCTCCAGCGTTGTTTGATGTTTTTTTATTTCCTTTTTCTAAATTTAATTTAAATTTTGATCGGTTGCCATTAGACATGGCAACGGCGCGGGAATGGGCCGGGCCGGAGCCGGAGATTGTATAACCCGCCCCATCCCCGCTCTTTTGCCATGCCTAATGGCAACCGATCAAAATTTAAATTAAATTTAGAAAATGATAATGAAAAAGAAAACATCAATCAGGTGATGATCCAATTGGTTGACTATGAGTGTTAGACTCGTTCATTGAATTAATCACAATTGGTTGACTATGAGTATTTGTATTAGAATCATTACATTGTCTTTCCATTTCACCTATGCAAAGACAATCAAAGTAAATATTTATGGAACACCAACGCTAAAACTAAATCAAGAATACCATAGAAAACCGTTATAATTAACATTCTATAATTTGGGAAATAGTCAAATAAAGAAAACTTGGATAATAAATTTTCTATATTATTACAATAACTCAAACCATAAATTTCACACTTCATAGTTCATATATGATATTTTTTCATCAAAGGAATCATAAACTTTATATATTATATTTTTTCCAAAGCTAAGCCAAAGTGTCAATCCAAAAATCCCAGCAACAGTAATTGCAATTGGTAAATCTCAGCAACATTCCAAATTTCCAATTCTGTAAACAATATTCCAATCTCCAAGTTCTTCATTCATGAATACAAAATATAATTGGTACCTGGCTTGAATCAAGTGAGAAATCGAGCTGCTAGGGTTTGAGATTGACTAGTTAAGACTGGGTCGCACCTCACTGTCCTCACAGCGAGGCTGAGGAGTGACCGAGAGTGAGGAGAGACTGACGACTGAGGAGTGGCCGAGAGTGAGCAGAGACCGAGTCACCGAGAGCAACACTGATGCGATATGGGTGCTGAAGCGGAACTGCTGCGTGCGATTCGTGCGAATAGGGATTTTGGGATCAGATATGATGAGATGATTCAGAAATCAGATTTTATTACTTTGGGGGTGTTTGGGATTGCTTATTTAAAGTGATTTTTAGTGACACCGCAAACCACTTTCTAGTGTTTGGATGAAAAGAAAATGAAACTGCTTATAGCGATAAGCACTTTTTTATAAGTCACTTTGTTTTAACTTATTAGCTTATTTTAAAAGTGTTTATCACTTTTTAGGTTACTTTATATGTATAAGCAATCTCAAACACCTTTAAACAACAACTTATTAGCTTATTACGTTTTGGTACCACAATAAGCTAATCCAAACACCTTTTTAAAAACTCCGGTTTGACACCGCATAAGTTGATAAGCACTTATCAATATAAGTATAAGTTGTTTTAAATAAGCAATCCCAAACACCCCCCTTAGAGGTGTTTGGGATTGCTTATTGAAGTGTTTTTTTAGCTTATTGCAGTGTAACATCGAAGAATATCAATGTTTTAAAACCCGGGTTGACCCGGCCGGTTGAACTGAGAACCGGTGAAAGACCGGGTCAATTACGACCGGTTTTTTGGGAAATTACTGCCCGGATTGAACCGCCGGTTTTTTGATAGAACCGGTCTTATTGAACCGGTAAAAATCCGGGTTGACCCGGTTAAAAAATCAATTTCGTATAACTGTAAGGTAGCGACTAGGGTAAAAAAATCAATTTCACAACTTATCGACTCCACGCTCGATTCCATCAGTCCACGCTCGATTCCATCGATTCCGATGTCTCAAGATCCATGATTTGGTTTGAACGTTATATTTCGTTTTGATGTATTTGGATTGATGAAAAACTTATGTTTATATGTGTGTTTTTTATGTTTTTGGATTGATGTAAAACTTGTTGTTATGTGTGTTTTTTAATGTTTTAACTTGTGGACATCAAATTCTTGGTTTTATATATACTAGAAGCGTACTCACGCAATGCAGCGAGATACATCACGATTTTAATGTTTCATTTTATTTTTTGTTGATTTACAGTACGATTTTGAATGGTTTTTAGAAAGTGATAATGTTTTTTTATAAATTTGTTTAATTTAGGCTTAATAATATAATGTTTTTTATATAAAAAAATTAAATATTTTGTTATAATTCAATTATTATCTTGTATATTTTAATGACATTTAGAAAAAAATAACCAATTACATATTTAATAATATAATTAAAAACAAATATATAGTAATATAATATATTAATTAATAGTGATATATGGAAATGTCTGCATAAAAGGAAGGTCCTGCACATACCAAATTGGTGGGTGTTAAAAGTCTGCAGTAGTAATATGTATCTTGTGCTTTGATACTTGTAAATTAAGAGATTTTTTAAATCTTGCATAAAATGATGGTACCTTGTGCCTAATAATTTGTATTTAAGAGTTTTTTATTCATGCTTTATAATATAGTATAGATATAGATAAATTGTATAAAAATAAAACATATTTTATGTTGTTTTTTATTTTAGATATCAAACTTTTAAAAAAATTATTTGTATAATCAAAGACCATTAGGCCATCATCAGGCCATTTTCAACAGTTTTTTTATGTATTTACCTATTTTATTAGCTAATTTTTATTAAACATTATTAATTTATTGTTTAACAACTAATTTATTAGTCAACAACTAGTTTTTCAGCTAGTTTATTAAACATAGCCCAAATATGACATCTTAAAATTTAAGTAGTTTTATGGGTCGACATAACTAACAAATAAAGACCATATTTTGGGGATCTTCCCTATAGATGGACAACTTTAAGGGGGTGTTTGTTTTCAACTTAATAAGCTTAATGGGTGGTTAGCTTAATTTGTAAATGTATATTAAGGTGTTTGATTTTAACTTAATACTAAGAGATTGACTTAACATGTTAAGTTAACTCATCCTAACTTAATGCATTAAGTTAGAAATTTTCCAAAATTATTTTTGTCCTACAATTTGATCACACATCTAATTAAAAAATAAATAGTTTAATTACCAACATGCATAAATTAAAAAAATTATAATCAAACAATAATATATTATTGTTTTAAATATATTTAAGTTTAAGTATTGTGTTATGAACCCGTTGATTTCATATTATTTATGTTATTTTAAATAATTCATTCTATTTAAATTTTTTTGTCATTATAAATATTTATCAAACACTTTATTTTCATTCAACTATTATGTAGATATAAGGTTAAAATGGTAATTTTTGTTGTTTAGACTATTATTTAAGATAAAAATCAAACAACATATCTTAATTTATTCAGATAGATTAATGCTTAAAAACAACTTAACAAATTCAGAACTTAATGGAGAAAAAATCAAACAGCCCCTAAGTGTTTTCGTGACCACTAGGATTTTCTTGGTTGTCATATGTAAGGCACCATAAAATTAGTCTTTGAAAGGGGCCGTTTACTAAACACTTAACCGGTAATTACCTTCACCTATAACATTTTCGACCATCAAAATGGATTGCTCGTAAGAATATTTTAGCCGCTAAACACTTGCGAGGTAAGAGTCTTCTTTCTCACTTACGCCTCTTGATCCTTGCTAGTAAGATCCTCGGTCCTTGCTATGCTGACTTGGTAAATTAAGTGACATCCAATAAGCATTTCATAAACCGCCCCTAAGTTAACCCGAACACCTACAATTACTCAAATAAAGGAAGCTACTGATTCAAGGCCTCAAGAATTGCCTGTGTGGTTAGCCAAGCCAACTAACCAAGGTCTTTTGTAGAAGCCAAAAGAGATCAAGAACTTTAAAACTACGGTTCCAACTTCCAACCAAATGCATCAAATATCAAATAAATAAACAAAGTTCAAATCCAATAGAAAAACAAATGTGTTCCCAAACTAACACCAATGAAAATGATCATGTCACAATAAACAAGCCAAATCCCAAAAATCCAAAACAAACCAAAAACACCCACAAATCAAACCTTTCATTATTCATCCATCTCAAACAGCTCTCAGCAATCCTTCACTATGAGTTCTTCGCATCGCAAGATCCGGCCTGAAGCTCAAAAGGTTGGGACTCACATCACGGAAATGATGCCTATCGCTCGTCAGCTTAACCCCGCTTGGCGGCAGCCGCACATGCCGTCCCCGAGCCACCACCGGTTGACTTTTCCGGCCATGTGTTGACTTTTTCGTTTCCGACCTTAGCCCACGGTCAATTTGATGTGCAGAAATGCCGAGTCGGGCAGCTCGGTCAGCTGAGTCTTTCATGGCACCAGATTTGATTGACTGCCTGTTGAAATAAGAAAGATGAGGAAGAAGACCAAGGAGGAACTTCTTGAGCTGTTCATCTCCTATGTTTTTCTGGGCAGGGTTGCCCTCCAGGCTGATGGCTTGTAAGGAGTTGTAATTAGCAGCGAGCTGGCCCAGGCTTTTTGTTGTCGACAGTTTGTTGAAACGAAGATCCAAAACGTTCAGTTTTAGGAGACGGTGGAGACCCTCCACCTCGCTTATTTTGTTTCCGGCCAAGTACAGTTCTTTCAACGAACAACACGACGCCAGACCTTCCAAACAGACAAATATACACACTTTAATTCAAAATAAATTAAACCGAATTTGCAAATAAACCAAATCGACACAGTAAATCCCACTCGAAAGCAGGGTCCGGGGTTATTTAGCTAAATGACCTCCTGACAAGAGCTTTCTAAATGTACAAGTTTCAGTGGCATTCTCAAACTGTTAGAAGTTCATGAATTTTATAAATAAAATAACTTGTCAGAAGGATGCGATGTACGCAGGCCTGAGCTCTACCCCAACAGTAGAGCTCTTATTTCCAGGGAAACCCCCAGTGTGAGCAAACAGGTAGTAGAAACAGACAACTAGCAAATATTGAAGGAAAAAGCACATACCATGCCCGATTCTGAGAATTCGGTTGTAGCTAAGATCAAGTACACGCAATCTCGTGAGTTCTCGAAGCCCTTCAATGGTGGAGATACTGTTCTTCGACAAATTCAGAATATGGAGTCCTCGAGGAAGCGCACCCGCAGTTATCCTCACTAATAAAACAAATGAATATCATCAATAAACCAAACAACATGATGGCTAAATCCAGAAAACGAATATATATATATATATATATATATCAAAAAAATGGAATTCGAACCTATTGAATTCCCTGACAAATTAAGCGCCCTGAGGCTCGAGAAAGCACTCAGAAATGGGATCACAACTAACCCATGGTTTGTAAGCTGAGCTGCTGTGGCTGAAGCACTCAAAGAAGAAATGTATCTTTTTGCAGCATCCATGCCCAGAAGGGCCTTATCGTCGTTCTTCGAAGCTGCCATGGGATCCAAGATGGTGCTTTTAACATTTTGCCCATGGTGATCAAGGTTCGTAAGAATATTTGTTTCTTCCAATGAAGAACAACGCCGGAGATCCATAACCCACTTCTCGATCCGTTTGATCTTGAAATCCTCATGAGGCAATTCCTCCCACTGAGAAACAGATAAATCTTTCTGGAGGTTTTTACCATTGCCCAGTTCATCAACAGCAGGGACGATCCAATCTTTCGCCAAACCCACATAATCATAAGCATCTTCGCCGTCATCACAGTCTGCTTTGTCAATCTGACCTACACTATCATTTTCCGTTTCTTGCTGTGCTGAAGTTTTACCAGTGTCGTTGTTATCAACGGATTTATCATTCCGTCTCAAACCTAACGCTGTCAAGTCCTCAGAAGATCGAGATTGATGAACAACATTGGCATGCGCCAAATGCAAAAATGGCAAAGAGTTTGATTTCACAATGGCATGTGGAGTGCAAGGTGCACGGCTGCTAGAACCACCAGTACCCGCACCAGAAAATTGGGTCTCGGAGTTTTCACCAACTTCCTTCTCGGATTGTTGCAAGAAATCAGGTGTAAATTCTGATGTGTGATTAACCAAATTCGAACTTATTTGAGGAGAAGCTGAAGTCTGAGCATTCTGGTACTCATCTTTTTCGTCAACTTGAACTCCCGACTCACTATGATTACCATTAGTACCATTAGAAGTGGACGATTCCTCACCAGATGCAATTTCCTGATAGTGTGCTAAGCCGCTTCCTAGAGACACGCTCTTCCTCATTCTTCTGATTTCGTGGTCATCTTCGCTATCAATGTCGTTCTTGCTTTTGGGTCCTTCAGATTTCCAATCTTGAACCATAGAAGATTGAGATGGATTCGCATTTTCGCCTTCAGGAACTTCTTTCAAAAAGATGGAATCTTTCTTAGGTTGATTTGTGTGGTGATCTTCCAATGTTTTTTGCATTGCCTCAGTAGGCAAATGGACAGTTTTCTGCATATAGAAAGAAACAATGGTCAACATCAACGAGACTCTTTGGTTGAATGACCTTCTTACAAGTTTCTTTTCAGTCATGACCTTCTGACAGGTTTGAGAATGTCACCTTTTAACATAAAAATGTCAATTCCATACACAAGAATGCTACTAAACTTGTCAGAAGGTTAATGGCCTAAATAGTCCAATGACAACAGATGTACGTCCAAAATACAGAACCACAAAAATACGAGCTTGCTCACCTTCGGTTTCTGAGCATGAGCGGGGGAATGGAAGCACGAGAACCTAAACATCTTGGTCGAACTGAAACCCGCTGACTTGACTCACAGTGTGCTGACTTTCAAATGTAACGACACGAACTCAGTGATCAACTACATCTAGAAGATTGAAAAGATTGAAACAAACATCTAACTCGATAAGAACGTTTGGGGGTGATTAGAGAACGGTGGTCTTAGCCGTAGTCAAAGGACAAGCCAACTGAAACACGACGCAGTCTCCAGATGTGAGATGATCTTGATCTTCTCAACACGCAAAGTAGAATCACTCCTTCATTACGGTTACCCCACACCTGTCTAGGGGTGCGAGAACGGTTTAAATTTGTTGTAGCGGCCAGACTGAAACAAGTCCTTTGGGTCCTATTGGATCCCAGTTTTTGACATGCGTAAGAGACAATTGCCTGATAAATTTCAAATGGAAACAACAAATAAATTAATAAAGTATGATTAACTAACGAAGAACAATGACAAAACACAGATAATATAATAAACTACTTACACATTGCAATATACTCGTCAGGATAATGATAAGAAAACGTTTGACTAATAGTCCAATATCTAAAAATACTCTTGAAGAGTTAAAAGACAAGATAAAGAAAAACTTGTGGACCCAAATGAATCATTGAATATCATCAACTTATTTGAAATGATGAAAATTTAGAAAAAGATGTTGCTGAATACAGTAGATGTACTAGGACCATCCAAAATCCCATTAAATGGTCATTATTTAAGCTTTGTGGACTAGAAAAATAGGCCATTTTATTAGAATTTGGACCGTCTTTGAAAAAATGCAAGGGAAAGGCTACGAATAAGGACTTTTCTTCCGGTCATCAAAGGTCGCTATATATACATATATATTCTGGTTCACGGGAAAACCACAAAAAAATGAAAAATTGAGGAACACCCAGATAACCATTCATTTGTGTGGTATGCACATGTGTATAAAAGTAATTGAAAATGTTTTATGGTGTTTTCTAGTTTCTATCCACGTGTGCATTTTACCGGACAAATGAATGGTTATTAGAATGTTCCTCAGTTTTCTATTTTTTTTTGTTTTCCCCGGAACCCAACCCTAAACCTAAATAACATAATTTAACTCTTCAAGATCAAAGAGATAAAATATTTTGAACCATGACCATCTAACAAATATGCAGAGAGACTATGTTACAAGATAAGATGTGGGAAGACACGCATGACAGATGAATACCATATTTTTTGTATATGTACATATGTGTATCAATACATACATGCATACATGTGTGTAAGTGTAAAACCAAAAAACAAGAGAAGATAACATAACTATTCCTTAGAATTAAAGATATACCAATCTCCAGTACAACCATCTCATCAACAAACATCCATAAACTATGTTAAAAGAATAAATACACCGCGGGGATGCAGGTGTGTGATGCACGAAAACCATGATTCACTGAATCTAAAAGAGTGACGCTATTGGATGCATTTATATGTGTATATATACGCATACCAGACCAAAGTAATAAAAAAAAGAAACGATCTCATGATTCATGCATCAAAACAAGCATATACTTAAGTTTAAAGTTTATCTTGCTTTCACTTTTACATATTACATCCACATATATCCATACCATCAACAACAAAAATCATTGAGACATCCTTTATATCTCACATAAATTTATTTCAGAATTTTTAACCTTAATCATCAACTTTTTAACCTTTTGAGTTTTCACTCCCTATTTTCAATGGAACACCAAGAAATTCCTCAAACTAAACCAACACAATAAATTCCTCAAAAGTACGGTCTGGAGGGTTGAGATGTATGCGGGCCTGACCTCTACCACAAAAGAGTAGAGCGGCTAATTTTGTGATAGCCCCAATATACCCTTATGAAAGATTTAAAAAAACTGGTCAACACCACAAACCGCTGCACCTTAAAGCATCCAATTTGAGGATTTGGCAAAGGATACATTACAATCCAATACAACTTCATTCACATACATCAACTCAATCACATAATCCAAATTTTAAATATCACAAATAGATACCAACGTTTGAGTCAAATTCATATAATCAACATGTAGAACATAAAAATAATTGTTCGAAATTTAGGCAAGGATTGAGCTAAAGCAACTAGAGAATCTCCCTATACAAACATGTTCATGTTAATTAGTGAATTCATCAACATATATCGATATTTTTGGATGATTAAAAATAAAGTATTCGTATGTTTTTCAAAATTCATCGGTTGAAAACAAACAATTTTCCAAATCCGTATAGACTAAACAAATGCAAAATATTGTTAAAAGGCACATAATAGTCTCCAAACATATGGTGAAAAGGTAAAAAAAGAAAACCCTAATAATTGGCATAATCATAAAAACACAATAAACTTATAAAACAGACGAAATTGTTAAGAAACCCCGGTAAATACAATAACAAGGTAATCGAAACACACAATTTTGAATCAACAAAAAACAACATATGATTCGACCGGAAAAACAGTAGATACAATAATTACATGATCAAAACACACAATTTTAAATTAAAATTTCGAAATAATTCTACAAAAAAAAATTCCAAAATTTGAAGAAAACCCATCAATACAAATAATATCTAGAATTTGAAGAAAATCCATGAAAGTATGATGAAGATCTAACCTCTTTCCAGCCAGATTTGTTGTAAAAAGAAAAAAAAAACACAAGTTCTTTATGCTTATTCCCTCTGAAATAGAGCCGGTATTCTTATATAAAGATTGGTGCAACAAAAAGCGAAAGAAAAGTGCTGGATCGATAAGTTTGGGGATTATGGATTGAGCTTTTATTCGAGGAAATTTGGGGGAGGCATAAAAAGCAACAGTGATTGAAAGATAAGAGTTTGATTATGAGGAGGAGAATGGTTGGCTGAGATTTGTAGAGAAGATGAACGGCGATGGTGAGTTTGTTATTATATATGCATCAGATTCGACGCTATGTGGTTATCGACTAATAATTTCGTTACCAAAGTCAAAAATCTGATTCCAGATTTTTCTCTCAAATATTATATATTATAATATGGAATAAAAAGGAATAACTTTCAAGGAAAGAGTAAACTACAATTTTGGTCCATGTGGTTTACACCTAACTACAAAGACAATCCCTAAACTTTAATGAGTACGGTTATCGTCATTATGGTTTACATTTTGTTTTGAAAATGATCCTTGGTCACTAACTTCGTTAAAATTATCCGTTAAGTAAGAGCATTTTGGTTTTTTTACCCTTCTTACTATTTTTCTGTTAAAACATAAAATTATATATTTTACACACACACACACACACATATATATATGTCCATATACGTCCATTCACACATACGAGGAATCACTAGAAAAGAACCCCTAAAGCGGTCATCATTTTCCTCCATCTCTCTATGTTTCTTTCGGCCACCTCTCCCTTTTCCATAGCCAACAATACCCATAAACGATAACATTCCACCTCCTGGTCATCGTCTTCCTCCATCTCTCTGTGTATGCACAATGTGTGTGTTTGTGTGCACGATGTATGCAATGTGTGTATACATGTCTTAGTGATGGTGTGGGTATACTCTGTGTGTGTGTGTGTGTGCAGTGATGATGGTGGTTGCAGGATTTGGCGGTTGAGAGGTTAGGGATAGAGATTGTAGGTTTTGGTGATGGTTGTTTGGGAGGGAGGTTGGAGATGATTCACTGTCATGAAAGAGAAAAAGGGAGGTGGGTGGTTCACCAATGAAAAGGAACAAGAACATGGTGGGGAAGAGGGCAACCAGTAAAAAAAAAAACAATGACGATGGTTGAAGTTGTTATGGTGAAGACATATGTGGTCGAAAATGTGGTAGGTTTAAGAGAACTGAGGACGGTGGAGGATTGAATATGGGGCTAAGAACGATGGAGTGAAGAGATGGTCGGAGTATCTTGGGGAACATGGTCGGTGCTTGATAGGGAACATGGTTAGAGTATCGTAGGAATTGAACTTTGAGAAAAGAGATAGTTTCCTCCTATAATAATGTGTTGGTCAATAATGGTGATAACCATGGAGTCTAACGATGGTTGTTGTTGGACAAGAAGAGGGGGGGGGGGGGTAAGGGTCATCGTGAAAAACGGGTGGGTTATGGGAAAGGGGGTTTAATAATATAATATATTGTTTTTAGCTTTAATTTAATATAAATAATATAAGATAGTATATTAAAATTATATGATATAATATAATTATTAATTTGTTAATAAAAAATAAATAAATGGATGAAAAGTCAAAAATACCCCTTATTTAACGGAATATTTTTAAGAGAGTTTGCGAGAGAGACAATTTCTATTACAAGATGTAAATCACAATGACAATTACTATACTAATTGAAGTTAGATACGTTCTTCGTACTTGGATGTAAACCACAGGGATCAAAATTGTAATTTAGTCTTGCAAAAAATTAGGAATAACCTTTCTTTTAAATATAGTATGTGTTCAAAGTTAATATTAACATTGTGCCATCCTAGGGGAGGGCGGATCGGACACAGGCCCACACAAAATAAAGGACCTAAATTTTTTATAGAATATAGTAGTTGTTTAAAAAAAAGTATTATAGGCACAATTTTTTTAATATCTAATAAGATTAGAAAATAATTTAGTATTATATTAAGGGTCCATACATGCATTAATTAATTATATTGGAGAAAAAAATATGTAAAAAGTTAAGCGGTCGTTCATTTTATGGTATTGCTTATTGTTTCTCTAAGGAGTTGTTTGGTTGGTTTTTCATTAAGTCATATATGAATAAAGTTGTCTATGTGAATTAATCTGTCTATATAAATTGGGAAGATTTTTGTATGAGATGGTTTTCTCATAGATGGAAGGAAGCGTGTTTATTGATTGGGAGGGACAAGTTTGGAGAAAACTTGGTTGTTTGCATAAAGTGTAACATCCCGAGCCAATCGTACCAGATATTGTCCGCTTTGTCCACACACTTGGACTCGCGATTTTAAAACGCGTCTGGTAGATGAGGTATCCAGTTCATTATAAGGCAACTTTCGTTCCCCTCTCCAACCAATGTGGGATCTTACAATCCACCCATCGTGGGAGCCCAGCGTCCTCGCTGGCACACTAGTCCGACTCTCGACTCTGATACCATCTGTAACATCTCGGGCCAACAGTACCAGATATTGTCCGCTTTGTCCACACACCTGGACACACGGTTTTAAAACGCGTCTGGTAGAAAAGATATCCAGTTCATTATAAGGTAACTTTTGTTCCCCTCCCCCAACCAATGTGGGATCTTAATCTTACATAAAGCTCCTCCCTAGAAGCTTCCTCAATAAGCCATTTTCTATATTGTTAAGCCACTTTCTATATTGTTACGCCACTATCAAATAGTCATTTATAGCTAACCAAATAAGTTGTGAGTCTCATTAAACTCATTAAGTTACTAACAAAGAGGCTCTAAGTCTTTTATTTATTATCAAAGTCTAAAATTACTTGGCTTGAAAAAACTTTGATATATTATATATCATTCATCTCTCACTTACTTTTGATTATTCCATCCACATAAATTCTGTTTTTATATTAGAATAAAGTAGATTTTTGTTATTAACTAAGAAAACGCTACCTTTTAAAAAACATTACCAATCATATGAGATGGTCAAAATTATATCTATATTTAAAATTTAAAAATTGCTCTTGATTATTCATACATTATTGACTCATTATTACCTAATATTAAGTGCATAAATCTTAATTACTCTTCAATCTTTAAAACGAAAATAATATCTCAACCTACAACAACATGGGCTTTTGGTTCCTAATTGATGGTTTCAAAAAATTTTGAAAAGCTTAAAACGGTGATGAAAAGCATTAACATGACCAGTTAAGATGGAAAGTCAATCGATTTTTATTGATTTATATAAAGTGTTACTCTAAATAGTCAATCTTGTGACCCTCAATTATGTCAATCTATATATTAAAGGTTTATAATAGGATGTTTTTGACAGTTGAACATATTGACAATGTTATGTAAAAATGATATGATAGATAATATTAATTTAGAAATAATTATTGATTGATTTTACGTAAGATATACTCGACAAAACAGTTTCATATGAATTATTAGTATTTCTTGAATCTAATGTTACTTCTAATGATAGAAACAATATATTGAAGATTCTTTTTTCGTACATATCGAGAGCCCTTTTTTACATATCGCTTAAAGCCTATAAAATGTCAAGAAAGGGCCTGATGGACATTTTCGGAATTATTCGATTTTCATGTAAAAGTATATGAATAATTATATTGATATTTGTTTAAGGTCAAATGAATGAAAATAGATTGGTTTATATTTTAAAAATGTTTTTCAAAAACCTCAATTTTTAAGGTTTGAGACAAGACATGTTTAAAAGTTAGAGGATTTGGTAACTCGAATAAGCATTAATCGGTTATCATATGTGATATGGATTATTTTTTTTAATGCATTAACTTTATTGTACATGAGGGAAAAACAATGAAATACCTTATCTGCAATACATAGACTAGGCTAAACAAAAATAAAAGCAGAACAAAAAACAGAAAAGAAGAGGGGATCCAACTATAACTACTTGAGGGATAGAACAAAACATATAAGATAAACTAAAGAAGACCACTATCCATACCAGCAATCGAGAACTCAACCGGTTGAAATGGAGAACCACCCAGGCGAGGAGGTGGGGAAAAGTTTATACCTCTTAGAAATCCAGAGGAACAAGGCTAATAATGTGGATTAAAACAAACTTGAAATACGTTGAAATGAAATATACTTTATTTTGATTTCTTATTTTGGGAATTGTTTTTAAAAAAAAATTACTCAAATGTCTAAATGACTCAATTACATGACTTTAGTTATATATGTTACTAAATGTGGTACTCTTACTTTCACCATGAATGTGTACACCATATTCATCTAACAATCTTCATGATCAACATGGATAACACATTTAACTTAACAATATATGCAATATAAATTTTATAATATATGAAACCGAAATAAAGTTTCTTAACAAAACATAATTCCAAAGAGAAACGAAACATGAACATAGTTTAGTCTAACAGATCTAAAAGTTCTTATTTCATTTTTTTCAACCCGTTGACTTTCGTGCCCCTTATATCATTATATGCATCAAGGTTAATGAGTTTGGTAGAAGAAGAAGAAGAAGAAGACTCTTTTTAATTTAGATTTTAGGATGGTTGGCATCGGTATGTGTAACACCCCGAAATCAATGGCCGAAAAGAAGACAGATTATGGTCAGCAGTGTCCCGTGCGACTCTCTGCGGTAATGGAACCGCGCCATAATCCACGCGAGGCGTTGTTCCCCCGCAACTCCAGTGCTCTGCGCAGGTCGATCCGCGCCACGGTCCGTGCGCGACCACTGTGCGCATTTCAAAGGGGGAAACCGGCCCTAAACCTCATTTACTCAACTTTTCTCAATCTAAGGTTTTGTGGGAGGCGATTTCTTGGAAGCAAAAAGGTAGGTTTGCTCCTCTCTTCATTTAATACCCTTGGTGGAAATCATTAAGTCTTTGTATGGTTGATCTAGGGTTGGTGAGCATTGAATCTAGTGATTAAAGCTTGAAGGACTTCTCTCATCTCCTCCATTACTAGGGTTTCACTTCCATTTAGGTTTTTGGTGCAAAACCTAGCAAGGTGAGACATTCTACTCTATTAAATGTTATACTTGCTAAATGTTCCTTTTATAACCTAATATTCCTTCTACTTCATGGTTGTTTTGTGAGTAATTTTGGAAAGCTAGGTCAAAATTGGGGATTTTGCCCATTTTAGGCATTTTGTTGCAATGAGGTTGGAAAATAATCCTACATTCATGGATGTCACATAATATGCATATTGAACAAATTTTGGAACTCAAATGAAAAGATTCAATCATTGGCTATGTTGGCCAAGTTTGATGTTTATTAATTGAACAAGGGGTTATTGCATTTGGTATTATAAGTACGTTGTGATATATGTATATGTGTTGGAATGATGTCACAAGTCCATAGGCTTTGAGCCTTGATTACGTGAAATGTTGTTGAAATGGGTTAGTCCCATATGTACCAAGAAATAGGCATGGGGTCACGATGGGTAATAGTTGTGGGCTTTTAAAGTCGGACAACGACCAATGACCGTTAATTGTAATTTCTTGTGGATGAGTGAAATTAGAATCGATGGGACCACCATTGGTTCGTAGTGGGGCTCTTGAACATGGATGTGTGACCTACTTAGATGTTCCGTCACCGACATGGAAATCGGGTCTACCCCGTCATCGAAAGATGTGTGCGCGTGCGCCATAATTATGGATGTTGGGTAAATGTCTATTTTGGGAGCCTATCATGTTTACCTTTTCCGGAAAATCCCAATTATCTCTTGTTTATAAACTGTTTGATCACACTAGGCGTTAGCCTAACACTTTTTCTTAAATGTGACATGTATAGTAGGTTCTAAGGATAGCGGGGTAGCAATCTTGTGAGTAGAGTGCTATTTGCCGGTGGTGGCAACTTTTGGGGCACGTACTTTTGAAGAGGAGACTTTTGGAGCGTTTGGGATATAGAACCCCTTTTTGGTGATCTTATCGACACCCGTCCATAATCTAGATTATGTCAGTCTAGATTAGTAGGTTGTTGTATAAGTATCCATGTGAGTTATTTTTGTAAACTCCTATTCTACTCATTCCCCATTTATTGGGTGATTATTTATACATAGTTCGGTTTTGTTGCTTTTATCCACGTTTTGAAATCGGTCCCTGTTTTTAGGGTGTTACAGTATGAGTCACCAAATTCTATATGGTGTCGCTTCAATGGATTTGTCTAACTGTTCCTGATCGGTGATTTTTACACACCTACAGACATGTGCTAATTAAACCTCAAAGCAAGTATACAATGAGATCTAATGTCGTCTTTCAAGTAATAAAATGGTAAGAACCAAGTATCGTATTCCACAGGGATATGTATCTTAGGTTGCAAGATCTTGAGATGAAAAACTAACTTCAGATGGCGATGTTGAAGACATACTTTTGGATGGTTGGTTAACACATATCTGATTAAACAAGATTAAACGAGAAGCAAGGGTGTAAGACTTATGGTGTTATATGAATCTAAAGTCTAGCAGGTCAATGCTACATCACTGTCATAACATGATGCTATTGAAATGCTGCAGCATGCTTCTGACTATAACTAGTTTTATTATCGATTTTAAGACACGTTCCTCTCGGACTCTCACCATCCCATTATTCCAGTAGCTATGAACCATCTCATCTCTGAGCAAAGTTCAAGATAAGGGAATGATGGGAGTGGAGTTCTCAAAATATACGGCACAACAAATTCTCTTTGTTAAAAGTTACTCTTTCGAAATAACCCCCGTACCTCCCAAGTTGATGTATTCCAAGTAGCTTATCTCTAAGTCTACTCCATTTTAACCCTTTGAAAAAGTGACCATTTATCAAGAATGAATCATTTTAAAAGACACAAGTAACAACTCTCGTTGCAAGTAACTCTTTCGATATTACCTCCCATGGCATTCGAATTGACGTGCTATTCAATGGCCTATCTCTAGGTCCATCACACTTGAACACTATCAAAGTGATCAATTTGTCAAGGAGTTGTGTTATCTTGATAAAACTTGAGTTGGAACAATAAAACTTGGTTAAAGTCACAAAAACCCACTTTCTTTTAGATCCACATAACCACCCTTTGCCTCACACCCAAGCTAAACTGATTAGCTACTCATTACAATAAGGAAAGAAAAACAACTACTAAGAATTACAAAGATGAACATAATGTAAAGTGCTCTTGAAAGATAAATGACTTGAAAGTATATAAATATATATATGTTGCTTGAAATGTAAAGACAAAGGAAAGTAAATTACAAGGAAATGGAAATGGAAATGACAAGAAAGTAAGAATGGAAAGTAAATATAATGAACTTTAACTACTAAAATCTAAATTAAAAGAGTAAAAGAAAGGCTAGAGATGCAAGATGAAGAAAGAAAATATAAGAAAATAAAATGTGCAGGTGGATGCTGTTTCAATGCTACAAGCATTCATATTCAAGGATGAAGATTATATGAAGATGATGAAGAACACGATGAAGATCATAAGAACAGATGCATGAATTCTGGAAATTAAAGATGAAGCAGGACTGGTTTATGATCAGCTCCTGAGCTAAACAGAAGATAAGATGATAGCTAAACTAAGAAGAACAAGATGAAGAACATAAGAACAATATGAAGAACTTGAAGAACATTAACTACTAGAAATTAAAGAAAATGTAGAACTGATTTAAGATCAGATCCTAAGTTAACTAATAATAATTAGATGAAGTAGAGAGAGAGAGAGAGAGAGATATCCTTAAATGCAACTAAGCCCTCCTTTTATAACCAAAGAGAGTGGCAAACTTGCAATTTAAAGGGAATCTTAGTGTACTTAGTCTAGTCTAATGCCAACTAAGGCTACAAAAGCTAGTCCCAACTTAACTAAACTATTACAAACCAGATTAAACAAGTGTTTAGAGGTTACAAAAGATTAGTTCCAAGCCAAAAATTCATATTAGCCTCCATCTTCTTCGATTCTTTCATCCAAAAACGATCAGCTCCATGTTGTGCCAATGTTGCAGCATGCCCTGTGTCCAAATAGATTTTCAAAAGACGACCAAGTTAGCCTACAATCTTAATAGAACAAGCAAATCACACAAATTCAGCTCCAATATCAAATAAATGGAAAACAAGGTAGAAAATGACTCAAAGTGGGATTTGAAAGTGAAAAATCCTATCTAAAAGACTATGAGAAATGTGCTTAAGTACTCAAAATTGAGTACTTATCAGTTCCCTTATAGTATCACCAATGTCCCGATAAATGTACCCATATACATAATGGGTTCGGTTCCGATGAGAAGTTGAGGTTAACGTGAGAAGTGGTTATCAACTGTTGGATGAGAAATAGATGTACATTAGGATAAGATGCATCGAGATAAGACACACCTGATCAATTCCCTTCTAAGGCGCAATTCATGGGAGTGCATGTGTTAGGACTGAAAGTCCTAGTGCGTTGAAAGTTGTATAACACATTTATAGAGTTTACTTGTTTTATTATTTAATGCGTTGTAAAAGCCTTAATTGTAATTGGGCTTTGTGTGTTTATTTGGCCTTGGGCCTTAGGGTTTAGGTTTGGTGTATAAATAGATCGTTTAACCTAATTTCTAGGAAGAGTTGGTCATTAGAAGGTTTACCTAATCCTATTGAAATTCTCTCTATAAACCTTAAACTCTTTATTGATAAATCTAATCATATGACCAACGGTTATGATTCAATCATTGTTTGTTATTGATTATTATCTGTGATTGCACTGTTTCTGGGATCTACAATTGGTATTAGAGCAAGGAGACAAGATTTTTGATCCAAAATGTTTGTCTAAAACCCTTCTGTTTAATCGATTTTTTTTATTCTGCCGTTCTTTGTGTTTTGCATATTCGAAGTGTTTTGGTTTGAATTTTAGTTGTCTTTATGCCAAATTTAAGTTAGGTTTTGTGGATTTTAATCCAAAAGGATCGATTAAACTTTAACTTTGAAAAGCTTTGTGTCAATTTCTAAGTTAATAGTTGTGGATCGACTAAACCCAAATTTTTGGTGTTTACGCTGTGTTCCTCTTGGTTCATCAAAATTGAAATATTTTCTATTTTTAGTGGCTATTTAGTTGAATTAAACCTGGGTTTGAAGTTGATAAGCAAAATCTTTGATTAATTTCTGTTTTAAAAAGTTGGTTTTGTGTCGATTCTGAGTTTATCGCCGAAGAACTCGAACCCATAACTTACCCCGGATCTATTCTCCCGGTACCTTGTACCGGGGACATTGCACCCCGGGACCTCCTTCGTGTCTCCCAGGTCCTTGTCTCCCAGGTCCTTGTCTCTCGGGACCGTGTCTCCCGGGTCCTTGTCTCCCAGGTTCGTGTCTCCCGGGTCCTCGTCTCTCGGGTCCAAGGTGATTGAAAAAAAATATATATTAAAAAAAATCGAATCAAATATGTTGTCTCACGATCATAACAGTGCACTTTTATTTTATTTTTTTCATTCTTAGTCCCCGTACTTCAAAGTTTCAATTTTTTGTCAATTTTGACCCCTAAACTTTCAAGTTTCACTCGTTGTCACTTTTGGTCCTTGCACTTTGAAACTTTCATATATTGACAAGGTCTGTCCCTGGACTTCAAGCTTTGCAAGTAACAATGCCTTATGTACCCATGTCTGAACACAAAGCAATGATTGAAGCTCTCGAAAAGAAATTGGAAAACATGTTAAAGACCATTAACACACTGTTGGAAGAGAAAGCTTTTCTTTAATTAGATTTGGACAATCTGAGATCAGAAAACCAGACGTATAAAGAGATATGTTGCTTACAGTCAAGCAATGACTGGCTCAAGCGCAGGAATTCTGAACTTGAAAAGGCAGCAAAAAATAGTTCATATCACAGTATGTTTAATGACCAAATAAATTCTCTTAAAAGAAAGATTTTAGATCTTGAAAGCGAAGCTTACATGAAGAAAAGTGATCCGACAAGTGCTGAAAGTTCAAAGAAAATATCTGAACTTGAAAGAAAAGTTGCAGATTTTGAAGACAAATAAGAGAAGAACCTGGTGCTTGAAAAAAGAGGAAATGTGTCGGAGAGTGAAAATCTCGACCTGAAGAAAAGACTTGTTGTTTTTGAAAAAGAAAAAGTCGATTTCTCAAATGAAAGGAAGAATCTTGAAAAAAAGATTCTTGAGCTTTCAAAGAAAGTTTTCGATGAAAGAAAGGTTTTTGAGGCTCAAAATGCGAAACTTTCAAAACAGATTTATGATTTTGAAAATGTTTTGATAATTGAGAGAGATTCTTTTGAGAAAGAGCGGAAATGTTTTAATAGTGAAAAGAAGAATGTTGCGGTTTTTAAAGAGATATCTGATAAACGCAACAGTATAGAAAAGGATTTTGAAAGTGAAAGAAAGATTTTCGAAACTGAGATTCATAAGCTTTCAAAGAAATTATCTGGATTAGTTACAGAGATTTTGAAAGAACAGAAGGTAAAATCCGATTTACAAAAACAGTTTGACTTGATTCTAGACGAAAGAAATGTTTTATCTGCAAAAGTCAAGAAACTTGAAGAAATAAATCCAAAAGTTGATTTATCTGAACAAGCCAGTCCCGATACTGTTGTCCAGTTTTCTTATTCTTCAAGTTCACCTTCTACATCTAATTCTTCGAAGAAGCTTGTCAAATCAAATGAATTTTCAAAAGATCGGATTCGTCCTTCAAATCTTTTCTATAATTCTCTTGTTGATGATTCAAATAATCAAATGTTTCGAAAAGTCAAGATGGTTTGGAGAAAGAAACCAACTACAGAAAGTAGTGACATAAACAAGTCTCATGATTCTCCAATAGTTGATACAGCGTCATTTTTTTCCAAGATTGATTCACCTACTTATGTTTATTCTATAGGAAAGTTGATCAGTCTGTGCCGACAAACGATCTGTTGCACTTACTGTGGAAAGAATGACTTTGTGCATCAAAGGTACGTTAATAGTTGGTATGGTGCTTATAGCATCCACAATCCTCAGTTTAATAGCTTCAAGGCCAAGGCAACTAACCATGAAGGATCCATCACAACATGGATACCAAAACCAAAATCTTCCTAATCTGTTTTGCAAGAATGTCATGTGTGATTTAATTCAGATTATTCACGACACATGACTACAATCAAGGGTTAGGCCATCTTTTGAGGGGGAATACCATGTTTTTTTAATTTTCATATTGACTTCTGAACACTTCAGTTCATGACTCATAGTTCAATGTTTTGGCTTGTACTTCAATGTTCTATTTTGGCGAGTTAAATGAGTGTCAGGGCTTTTAATGTTTCTATGGTCAATCCATAACCGGAAGGACCTACCTAAGAAACACATCTCATTCATAGATATCAGTGAGGGGTCTAGATTGATAGATGAGTTCGGAGCGAAAAGAATATGGTGAGGATGTGACAGGACTTTAAAAAATTATTGGTCCTTACCAAACCGAGTCAGTTATTCGGGTTATCACATAATCTATTCATTCTCGCTCTTTGGAGATGGATATTGAAACAGACATGGACCCAATATCGATAACTCGTGTCACCCCACCTAGCCACTCAAGTGTCTCACAAAAGATACTTGTTTCATATATGTACGGAGATTTAACACATAATCTATCTATTCCTCACTCGGAGGTCTTAGATATTGAAAAAGGAAGACATCAGCTCCGGTCTCCGAACTTCATATTCTACTCACTGTGTCTATTGATTTCTAACCTGCGTCCCAGGTTGAATCAATATTTGAGCCGAAAAGATATGATTTATACTTCTTTCACACACACACGAATCTTTGTGATTCCAATCGCATATCTTTGTGATATTGCCGGAACAGTTTGAGAATCAATTTTTTAATATTCTACTTCGGTGATAACTGGAAGTCCTATCAGAGATACCCCTTTGCCAACTCTGAACATAGGCCACACAATTATTTTTAATTATTGTGATAATATATACTATTGTGTTTCTGTGTTAGCTGTTACCCTTGGTTACTGAATCGTTTTATCTGGTATTTTGCTACTCATCCATTTAGTCTTTGAAGTTACATGATACTCAGGATTCTCCTAATCATCATGAGGGGGAGAACGACACAAAATTCAAAGATACATATTATCATGTTGAGGGGGAGTTAGCAAAATCTGAGGGGGAGTAACAAAATTTCTTAAATCCGAGGTTGAAAAGCCATTGGATTTCAAGATTGCATTTCTTATATCCCTTATCATGTGATGTCTGCTACAAGTTGATTCCTCCTACGAGCTAATTGAAACACGTTCTGAAGCTGAAAGCATATTCAACTCATGGTTCAAAGACAGATTCTTTGTTTTTAATTTGAAGTTGCACTGTGGAATGTCACGTAACTCACACATTATCTTTCTTGTGTGCAGATCCGATGTGTTGAGTTTCTACAGTTGAAAGTTGCTCAATGGTGCGTTCAGTCGAGACTATTGTACATTGAATCTGGTTACAAAGTTGAAACTATGAAGACCAAGAGCTTTATTCAAGGGGGAGCTTGGAAAGACATGAAGACATGCAACACCAAAGTTCTTCAAAGATTCAAGAGGGAAAGAAGATCAAGGCCTGAATATTTCAAGATGATAGATGCCTTATTCAATTTAGGGGGAGATTGTTAGTACTGAAAGTCCTAGTGCGTTGAAAGTTGTATAACACATTTATAGAGTTTAATTGTTTAATTATTTAATGCGTTGTAAAAGCCTTAATTGTAATTGGGCTTTGTGTGTTTATTGGGCCTTGGGCCTTAGGGTTTAGGGTTGGTATAAATAGGTTGTTTAACCTAATTTATAGGAAGAGTTGGTCATTAGAAGGTTTACCTAATCCTATTAAAATTCTCTCTGTAAACCTTAAACCCTTTATTGATAAATCTAATCATATGACCAGCAGTTGTGATTCAATCATTGTTTGTTATTGATTATTATCTGTGATTGCACTGTTTCTGGGATCTACAACATGAGATTAAAAGTGATCAACAATTCATATCCACTTCTCACGCGTCTCACATTAACCTCAACTTCTCACACGATCCTTCGCCTATACATAATCGTATACTAAACTCATCTTATGCATAACACTTAAATATATTGATCCTCATGTAACATGCTAAAATCTTTTAAACTAGTAATCACATGTTATGTGGATATCATTCATGAGACATTCAACATATATAAAATATGGCGAAGGATCGTGTGAGAAGTTGAGTTAACGGTGAGAAGTGTGAGAAATGGATTTGAACCATTGATCTCTTTTAATATCAAGTCCTCCCATGAATTGCGGCTTAGAAGGGAGTTGATCTGGTGCATCTCATCCTAATGTGCGTCCATTTCTCATCCAACGGTTGATAACCACTTCTCACGCTTCTCACCGTTAACTTCTCACAGGAACCAACCCTTATCAATATATGCTAAAGATATTATTTTATACACAATATACATTACATATAAAGCATATGATACCCACCTTTTTTTTAGCGGCAAAATTTTATAAAACTAGCAAGAAGCTAGAAAAAGAAACAATTACATATAAGTAATAGCAAGGGAAAGATTAGTAAGCCAACAAACCCAATTAATAGACAAATTGCTACTTCCATGATTTACTCAAAAGTAAGCATGGCTTGTGATATTCTAAAAAATCAACGCCTTCCTTGGCTTCGGATTGCCAAATAGAATACCATTCCGAAACACCCATATAGACCATAAAGTGGTAAGCGTGACGACCTCAAAACATAAAAAAAAAACCTTCAACTGAATTGAGTCGATCCAAGAGATCCAATCCGAATAAGAATGGAGATTCATAATATCCATACGCCACCAACGACCAATGAGAACCCACGAGTCTTTAGCGACAGGACATGAAAAGAAAAGATGACTGCAATCATCCACTCCTATATCACAATTAGGACATAAAAGAGACGAAACATCGATACCTCTTTTATCCAAATTTATCCGAGTAGGGAGCCGATTGAGATGCAACCGCCACGCGAACACATTAACTTTGATGGGAACAAGTCTATTCCATCTAGTAGGACGAGAATCCACCTCCAAATGACTAGAATCAATCAAACGCCTAGCTGAAGCCACTGAAAAATCACCCGACCTCCACACCCATCTATCCTTTTGACAGGAGGGCACAAAGGTAGACAAAATTTGTTGTAGTTCACTAAATTGGACAACCTCAACCCCACCTCTCGGCACCTTTCGAAGACACACATCCCAACACCCTAACTCCAAACGGGAATTGACATTCACCAATTTATTCAATTCTAAAGCGTAAACTCTAGGAAATTGAATTTTAAAAGGAGAATCCCCAAGCCAAACATCATCCCAAAACGCGGTCAAAACACCATCGCCCACCTTTTTCTTACAGAAAGAGAAAAGATCAATGCCATTGTCCTTTAGAGAGTTGACCAATTTTATAATAGAAACCATGTTGAGTTCGAAATTTGCGTAGGAAAATTCGAACCAATTAGGCCATTTTCGCCATAAATGGATTTAATAATTTTAACCTAAAGTGCCTCATCCTCCAACCAAAACCGCCAAATCCACTTGAAAAGCAAAGCACGGTTAAGCGCCATAATGCTACCAATACCAAGTCCTCCGAATTTGAGACTAGCCATAACTTTTTTCCACTTGACCCAAGACATTTTCTTTTCCTCTATATCAGCACCAATAAAGAATCTATTTCGGATAGATTTCAAGCCTTTATCAACCACCCTTGGGATTTTATAAATAGACATGAAGTAAGTAGGAAGGCTCCCCAAAACGGACTTTAAAAGGGTAACTCGACCACCAGCCGAAAGAGTTTTAACTTTCCAATTGGAAAGTTTGACCAAGAATTTATCGAACACCACCTTCCAACCCTCCTTTTTGGACATATTACCCCCAACGGGTAAACCTAAATACGAAAATGGAGGCTTAAATCCACCACACCAACACAAAAGGCCAAACACTCGATTTCTTGCGAATCCACCCCCACACCAAAAAGTTTGCTTCTATGAAGATTAATTTTGAGACATGAGATAAGAAAAAAAATATCTAAGAATACGAATAATATTCCTAGCATTCAATAAAGACCATTCACCCAGAAAAATTGCATCATCCGCGTAGAAAAGATGTTTTGAAACCACGTCATGAATAATTACATGTAATCCTTCCATGGCTAAGATGAAAAGGAAAGGGGAGAGAGGATCTCTGTAACACCCCGATTTTCTAAAGGTATCATTTCAAGTTTATACAGAAACCGATATATTAAGGAAAAATAAGATATTTGATTTTGGGCTTGAATCCTTGGTTTTATAGTCTTGATGGATAAATGATTCAATTATGAGACCAACGGTTCTTTCCGGAGCGAAAACGGAGCTATAACGAAGAAGTTATGACCAAAACAGTTTCGGTACGTGCTAGGCTATAATGCCCGGCGATTGTGACAGTGTCACAATCGCCTGTCATGGTCACCAGAGCCCGAAAACTCTCGGTACAATCTCAGAGATTGCGCCCGGCAATTGTGACATTGTCACTATAGCCTGACACAATCGCCTGGGTGTATCAGAGTGTTAAAATCGCGATTTTCAGCCCCAAACTTCATTTCTTCACATCTCTCTCATTTCAACTTCGATTTTGGTGACTCAACTTGCTACAGTTTCGTTTTTGAAAGCTCTTCAATGATCAATCAAGAGATTGGAAGTTTATTGAAGTATTCTAGAGCATTTTGTGGTGGTAAGCTTCTCATCTCTCCCTATTCATCTTCTTCCCCAAAGTTTTCTAGGGTTTCATCCACCCTTTGTTCTCCCTTTCATAGATTGAAGGTTTGTAATCATTTTGGTGAACTAGAAGTGTTTTGGTTGGTGAATTCAAGCTTGGGTTAAGGTAATCTTCTATTCTCTTCGGTTATGGAAGTTAGGGTTTCGGTATTAGTTGAGGTATCCATGTACATGGTTTGGGAAACAATTCTTTGTGGTTGATTATGTATATTTATGGTTGGAACCTTGTGGATCTAGGTTTTGGAAGATTTGGTTTGAAGAACCAAATTTCTTCAAGGAAAGCTCTAAGTGGGTAAAATCTAGATTTAGTCTAAATCTAGCAAGGTGAGTTTACTAAACCTTTGTTAAAACTAGATACACATCATAATCTCCTATTTGTTGCTTTATCTCTATATGTTCAAATGTTTGGGGATTTCTTCATGAAAATAGTTGGAGGATGTATATATAAGGGTGATTTGCCATGATTATTGTTATATGTATCATTATTTGGGATTTGTCTCATAGATACATAATGTGGGTACCTTGATATGTTAAATGTATGCATATATGGGTATTATGATGATTCTAGTTGGAACACCATTTTGGTGATATGTTTATATGCATGATGAGCATGATTTACATTGGGTCTTTTGTTAGACATCACGAGGATAAGGTGGTAATATTATACCCATAGTTGGTATTGAATTATGTGGGTTGAAATATACCTAAAGGACCCCTTATAAATGTTATGTGGACGAACCAAGTCAGTACACTAGGAGGATATAGTCTTGGGCGCCACTGTGATGGTATGTGCCTAGACCTCCGCCATTCGGGGAATTTTCTTAGCGATAGTCTTCGGGTGTGCCGGGCCTTTGGGGTGTTCCTTGTTAAGGGCATCAAGGTATATCGACTCTTGGGGGGGACTTGATTGGTGCTATGGGTCTCCCCTATTGACTCCACATTTGTTGAACTATGGTTAACTGCTGATAAGAAATGTGACTGTTCATGCATGCTTACTATTGTTCAACTCACTAGGCTGTTTGGCCTAACACTTGTTTGGTGTCGATGTGTATCTCAGGTTTTAGCGGCATCGGTCCTAAGCTGGCGTAGTGCTTGGGTGAGAGATTTGGGAATATCGCTTTTGGACTTACTATTGGTAGAGAATCCTTTGGGTCTATAAATGACACCCTTGATTGTAATCTCTTTTCTGGTTATAGAAAATAGATTAGTTGGTTGTTATTTATTATCCGTTTAATTACGATTGTATTTAAACAGGTTTGTGTATTTTCCCCATTTTTGGGAGGCTCTTGCTTTGGCAATTTTAAATACCGCATGTCCGTTTTTCGGATTTTTGTTATCCCTAGTTTTAGGGTGTTACAAGTTGGTATCAGAGCTCTAGTTTAGGTGAACTAGGCATGAATGTAAGATGTCTAGACTTAGACTAAGTACGTTAGGCAATGATTTGTGAGATGAGTATAAATTTTTAAGATGGGTTAGTCTTAGAGTCGACGGAAACTATGGTTATCAAGCGTTGTGGCGATGGTAACGAGAACCTTTATGTATTATATGTTCATAATCTCACCTAGCTAATGTTATTATGAGGATATTTATACGTGATGGTGCTTGAAGTGCCGTTACTGTGACAATTGGTAATGTAGTGGTGCGTTCTCTTGTGCTTGGTTTACTAACATTATGTTATTTGGTAGACGTAGTAGTATGTTTCCTTCATGTTCAATTCTGTTAATCTCCTCCTTATTCATTCTCGTGCTTGCATGAACTGCCTTGGTATGTCGACCGTTGGAGTGGTAAGAAAGTTTCCGAATGAGTAACTATTAGAAAAAGTTAATGTTTTTATTATTCGTTACTTGGAGTGCCGGTAAGTATGGTGATTGCGTTAAGTGAACTGTTCGAGTCGGATTAATTGGTTGGATTAGAATCATAGACTTTTTGAATCAATGTATTCGAGGAGAAATTGTAAGGTGAACCTATGAAGTCCGTGATTTTTGCCTTAAGATGTTGAACATCTGGATGACGATAGTGTAACTAGAGAAATCGAGGAGCGTGAGTTCAAGTTGATTTGTGAAAACGGTGTACATGCCAAAATATCATTTTTTAAGTGTTTATGCGTTTTACATGAAATTATCAAATGTTGGGTTAGTTGGTAATGTTTGATTATTTGAAGTATTTACCTTTATAAACTTTGTATAACACCACATTTGGGATTTTTGGACATTTTGATAGAGGGTCACAAATCAATGTGTTTTAACATTTTATTGCATAAAACGATCTTTGGTCAAAGAAATATACTTTTGAATGGTTGTCGGTTTTTATGCATCATTCATGAAAGGAAATGTTTTATGAAGCATTACTTGCATATTTATGTGAAGTATTTGAAATTATGTATATAGTCCCATTTTAAGATTTTTATTCTTACCGGCAGTTACACTTGGAAATGCATATTTGAAAATAAATGAGTCTTTAGAACTTCGGTCTGGTTTAATAGCTCAATTGTGAAATACCAAGTATGATGGCGGTTAATGCGCATCATTTGAGAAGTACATGTTTTGAGTGCGTTGGTCATTCAATTGGAGCCATGTACTGTTTAGACTGTAATGCAGTGGATTCATATGTATATGAGTCGGTCTTTATTATTTAAAAAGAAAATGAGCTATTATTTATAAGTTACTTATTTTAAAGTGCTTGTGTTTTACATTAAATTGTTAACCGCCGATAAGTTTTGGGTTATTTGGATATATTTAACTTTATAAACTTATGTAACACACATCTTCGTGATTCTTGGGCATTTTGATAAATAAATCATTTTGATATATTTCTTTTACGATGTAATATATAAATGGAAGTCATTTTATATAATTGTCCATTTGGTGCATACGATTTTATAAACCGTTAGAAAATGCATATCATTGAACTAGGAGTCGTTTTGGAAACATGAAAAGTAAGAGTTCATTTGGAAAACATTCGTTGCAACTGATGAGGAGTTTTGGACTAATTACCTTTTTGGGTCGTGGTGTTTGCATAATTGTTGGTCAAACGTATTTCGATGTCTCTACTGGCTTTCATGGGTCGTTGGCTCGGTTTTAACTAAATGGAGTTTTGAAGAAAATTGTCCGGTTTAAAAACAATGGTATTGTTTCCCTTTGAGTTTAGTGGGAGCAGTTCAGTTACACATATCATGTATGCATATTTTATTGGAAATTCCGTCATGGTATTTCAGCCAATGTTTTGGAACGATGAGAACATGTTTATATTTGACTCTGAACTCGAAAACGACATAAATTATTTCATGTTTTAACCGGGTACATACGCATATCAATCTACTAGCTTTGCGAAATAATCGATCGCATGCAAGTTTTGTTGTGAAATCTTATTTCGTGCCGCATTGTGACTAAAAGAGAGAAAACTTTAAGAGTTCGATATTATGAGCATGTTGTCTCGGGTTTTGCAAACATTTTATTTATACAGTTTGGAATTAAACTAAATTACTTTTGAAATTGCTCAAATCGCATGCATATGTCTTTACTAAATTTTGGGGAATAAACAGATGTATGCGAGTCACGATGGGAGGTTTTATTTCATGACATTTCATGGTTAATTGCAGGAATTTTGAGGTTCGATTTTGTAAATCTCCCTTATGTAATTTTGTATGAAAGTCTTGTTATACACTGTTTTAGTACGTAAAACTATTTCTCATTCGTTACATAAATTATACTGTTGGTGTGAGTAATCGTAAGAAAGATTTTTGGTATTTCGGATAGAACTTTTGCCCGGAACATATTTCAATTATTGATTTTACTGATAGGAGTTTTCCGCAATGCATGAGATGAAGTTCCGGTTTGCATGTCGTTGTATTTACAATTTTGCGTAAGTACGTTTTATCGGTGCGGCCCAAATTTGAACTGCGAATAAAATATATATATATATATATATATATATATATATATTTATTTATTTATTTTCCTATTGTGTTACTACATTTGGGAAATGATCGGACGTATATAGGTTTTGTTGGAAATTTTATCTTCCGACGTTTTGTGTCAAAGTAAAAGATTTTAAAGTTGAAGTTGTGAAATCCTCTTTTGGGAGTTGTACAAACTTTTATTGCACATGTTATGGAACGGAATGTTATTTTCATACGTATAGCATAAATTGATGCATACTAAGACCCTGGTAGTCCGTTTTAAAATTTTGCTACGCATCTTTCATTATCGTTGTATTAGTGTAAATAATTATCAAATGAGTTTTGAAAATGGTTTATATGTGTGGCATTGGTGATCAATTTTGAAACCTATCGAATGCACGATAGTATATTTTCACCGCACGTTTAATTGTTATAAAACTTATGTATTTGAGAGTTTTATAAATCTCAAATTGGCATAGTAGTGTGAAAAACCTTGAACTCATTGGGTTATAGGTGTAAGCCCCCTCGTGTTAGAAGTCGATATTCAGGATTAAAAGAGTCCTCGGAGTTTGAGGCGTTAGACATGTGCTTTCTCCCAGTTAGTTAAGTAACGATCTTTATGCTTCGTTAAACCTACGGATTAAAATCGTGTTCGGTTGTTTGGATATGGTCGGTTTTGGAATTGTGGGGATTTGGTATGACAGCATGCTATATGTCGGTGGTGTACTATATTGTTGAGTATTCGTAAATAATGATGATGTTATGGTTGACTGATAAGGATGTTGGATTTGGGTGACTACTCCCAAGAGTAGGTGTCAACTTTGAATCGACATTGCTAATCGAAAAGGAAATATTTGGTAGTATGCCCACGTTTGCAGAATGGCCATCTCGAGGTTAGGTGTTGGCGCTTGATTTTGAGGACAATAACTGTTGGTGTGCTTCAATGTATTTCCGTTAGATCTAGTGCATCTGCAGGACGAGCGGTAAACTTAAGGAAATTAGATGTCGATAATTAAGAAATCAATCATTGGTATTTTGATAATTGTCAGGACTTTCACTGATTTGGAAATCGATGCTTGAGTTCATGGTGGGAGTTTAGTGGTAATGTTTATTGGAGACATTTGGTGAGAATGTTGAGGTAGACTTTAAGTACAAATCTATTATTGAAGAGACCTTGATGCGTCGTATTTAGAAGTAACTAAGGGAAATGTTTGCTTTGGAGTATTCTTGGTGGAAATGACTAAATAAGGTCGTAAGTTACTCTTGAGGTAATATGAACAACATAAGGTTGGGAGGCGACCGATATTTAATGTTAAGAATGTGATTAAGCTAGAACTTAACGTTTATCCTGCTTTGGGTGAGTTATATGGAAAGTTGAGGTTGAGTTGGCGATGGTTCGTTATAAGGAACGCAACGATAACCTCAACGGGGATGTAATCGGGTTCGTATATGAGGTAAGGTTTAGTGAAGGTATTCCTTTTGGATAGGGAATCATTTGACCTCGCCAAGGGCGGTATTGGGTGATTGGTTGGTGCTAGATTTCGAGGACGAAATCTCTTTTAAGGTTGGGAGGATTGTAACACCCCGATTTTCGAAAGGTATCATTTCAAGTTTATACAGAAACCGATATATTAAGGAAAAATAAGATATTTGATTTTGGGCTTGAATCCTTGGTTTTATAGTCTTGATGGATAAAGGATTCAATTACGAGACCAACGGTTCTTTTCGGAGAGAAAACGGAGCTATAACGAAGAAGTTATGACCAAAACAGTTTCGGTACGTGCTAGGCTATAATGCCCGACGATTGTGACAGTGTCACAATCGCCTGTCATGGTCACCAGAGCCTGAAAACTCTCGGTACAATCTCAGCGATTGTGCCCGGCGATTGTGACATTGTCACTATAGCCTGGCACAATCGCCTGGGTGTATCAGAGTGTTAAAATCGCGATTTTCAGCCCCAAACTTCATTTCTTCACATCTCTCTCATTTCAACTCCGATTTTGGTGATTCAACTTGCTACGGTTTCGTTTTTGAGATCTCTTCAATGATCAATCAAGAGATTGGAAGTTTATTGAAGTATTCTAGAGCATTTTGTGGTGGTAAGCTTCTCATCTCTCCCTATTCATCTTCTTCCCCAAAGTTTTCTAGGGTTTCATCCACCCTTTGTTCTCCCTTTCATAGATTGAAGGTTTGTAATCATTTTGGTGAACTAGAAGTGTTTTGGTTGGTGAATTCAATCTTGGGTTAAGGTAATCTTCTATTCTCTTCGGTTATGGAAGTTAGGGTTTCGGTATTAGTTGAGGTATCCATGTACATGGTTTGGGAAACGATTCTTTGTGGTTGATTATGTATATTTATGGTTGGAACCTTGTGGATCTAGGTTTTGGAAGATTTGGTTTGAAGAACCAAATTTCTTCAAGGAAAGCTCTAAGTGGGTAAAATCTAGATTTAGTCTAAATCTAGCAAGGTAAGTTTACTAAACCTTTGTTAAAATTAGATACACATCATAATCTCCTATTTGTTGCTTTATCTCTATATGTTCTAATGTTTGAGGATTTCTTCATGAAAATAGTTGGAGGATGTATATATAAGGGTGATTTGCCATGATTATTGTTATATGTATCATTATTTGGGATTTGTCTCATAGATACATAATGTAGGTACCTTGATATGTTAAATGTATGCATATATGGGTATTATGATGATTCTAGTTGGAACACCATTTTGGTGATATGTTTATATGCATGATGAGCATGATTTACATTGGGTCTTTTGTTAGACATCACGAGGATAAGGTGGTAATATTATACCCATAGTTGGTATTGAATTATGTGGGTTGAAATATACCTAAAGGACCCCTTATAAATGTTATGTGGACGAACCAAGTCAGTACACTAGGAGGATATAGTCTTGGGTGCCACTGTGATGGTATGTGCCTAGACCTCCGCCATTCGGGGAATTTTCTTAGCGATAGTCTTCGGGTGTGCCGGGCCTTTGGGGTGTTCCTTGTTAAGGGCATCAAGGTATATCGACTCTTGGGGGGGACTTGATTAGTGCTATGGGTCTCCCCTATTGACTCCACATTTGTTGAACTATGGTTAACTGCTGATAAGAAATGTGACTATTCATGCATGCTTACTATTGTTCAACTCACTAGGCTGTTTGGCCTAACACTTGTTTGGTGTCAATGTGTATCTCAGGTTTTAGCGGCATCGGTCCTAAGCTGGCGTAGTGCTTGGGTGAGAGATTTGGGAATATCGCTTTTGGACTTACTATTGGTAGAGAATCCTTTGGGTCTATAAATGACACCCTTGATTGTAATCTCTTTTCTGGTTATAGAAAATAGATTAGTTGGTTGTTATTTATTATCCGTTTAATTACGATTGTATTTAAACAGGTTTGTGTATTTTCCCCATTTTTGGGAGGCTCTTGCTTTGGCAATTTTAAATACCGCATGTCCGTTTTTCGGATTTTTGTTATCCCTATTTTTAGGGTGTTACAATCTCCTTGCCTTAATCCTCGACGAATGCAAAATTCCTTAGTCGCAGAGCCATTAACGAGAACCGACCCCATCAAATCCTTAAGGCATCCACGAATCCACCCGCGCCAAACTATGCCAAATCCCAATTTTGCTAGAATTAAATCCAAGTAATCCCACCTTAAACAATCACACGCTTTCTCAAAATCAACTTTAAGAATCAGAAGCTTAGACCGAATTTTTTTATACCAATCCATATTTTCATTCAAAATTAAAGGACCATCAAGAATCTTGCGCCCTTTTATGAAAGCGAATTGCTCGCTACTAACGATGTCCCCAATAACCATACTAAGTCGATTAGCAAGAAGTTTACCAATAATTTTATGTTGGCAACCTATAAGACTAATCGGCCTATAATCTTTAACAAACTTAGCATCATGGACTTTCGGAATGAGAGCAATGAAAGAAGGGTTACAACCTTTCGGGAATCGACTGGACTCAAAGAAATCACCCACCAATTTCATGACGTCATTTTCAATGAGATGCCAAACTTTCTTGAAAAAGTGGAAAGTAAAGCCATCTGGTCCCGGGGATTTATCCACTCCGCAATCCCAAACTACCTTTTTAATTTCATCCCGCGCAAAAGGCTCTTCAAGAAAGGAAGCTTGATCCGACGACAAAACGTGCGAAAACTCCACCTCTAAATTTGAACGAACTCCCCCCCCCCCCCCTCAAGTGTTGTTGAAAATGGGAATAAAACTCATCTTTGACCTTGATTGGCTCCATAACCCAATCACAATCAATTATAACTCCACGAATGGCTAGTTGACGTCTTTTCTTTTTAAGAATTCCATGGAAAAACTTGGAATTCTCATCTCCTTCAACTCCCTAGCGGATTTTAGCTTTTTGCACCACATCCAAATTTTCTACCCTTTCCAAGTCACCCAAAGTCTTCGTAAATTGGATACGAGATTCGATATCCAATCTAGAAGCGCTACCCGAATCAATCCGAGCGTCAATGTCCCTTATGCTTAATGTAAAGTTGCACTATAGGCACCTATACATATTTATGTAGGGTCCCCTTCATTTGTTAACCACGACATTGGTGCTAACCGTGCTAACCAATTTTCAACCAATCAGAATCATCCTAGAGTTTATGTCCTCAAAGGGTAATATGTGCATTTCATAATTCACGTCTATTTAATGTATTTCCATATTTCAAGGAGTTATTAATATGGTAGTTATCTAAATATTAAATATAATATTTAATATTTAATGTATTTCCATATTTCGAGTGTGCATATATGCATGTCTAGATGTCAGTGTGTATCTCAACCAATGCATAATAGATCAACTGATATGCACATATGCACATATACAACATGTACATATTCACAATACTCAATGTGTACATATGCATATTAGATACCGGTGTGCAAATATGCATATGCACATATGCATATACTCAATATGTACATATGCATATTGGATATCAGTGTGCATATATGCATATAATATTTCATCAAACATATGCACTATCCTGAAAATCGATTTCTTCAAATCCTGAAAATCATTTTAACCAACTTTCCGGCCAAATTCCGGCGACCCCTATCTTGGTTCAATTCAACTCCACTTCATTTTCTGGTAACGTTGATTTATGTGGCGATGCGTTTAACCTCCCATGCACTATTTCTCCGTCTCCCTCTTTTTCTCCGGCGAACCCAACCCCACCCACCACCGCCGCCAAGAAATCGAACCATCGCCGAAAAATCAAGATTCTCATAATCGTCGTTTCCGTTGGTGGGTTTTTGTTATTATGCATATTGGTTGCATTATTAACGATTTGTTTGAAAAGAAAAAAGAAAAAGACGTCGACGGTGGGTGTAAAAGGCGCTGAAGCAGTTCCGGCGGCGCGTGGTGGCGGTGGCGGCGGCTGAGGTGCGGCGAGTGGTAGTGGGAAGAATGGTGGAGGTGGGTTTTCAAGTGAAGGTGATGGCGGCGGTGGGATTGGGAAGTTGGTGTTTTTTATGGGATGAAATCCCTAATTATTTGGGTTTTTAATTTGGTAGGCCCATGTTCCCCAAATTAAAAGGAATTGCATTTTGACCAAAATACCCCTGTGCATACATGCATTGTATTTTTTTCAACCGTTTTTAATATTTTAGTTTAATAAAAAATCAATTAATTGTGGACCATTGATCTCATCAATCTACGGTTGAGATTGGTTAGCACGGTTAGCACCAATGTCGTGGTTAACAAATGAATGAGCCTCTATTTATGTATTATAAAAATACTAGAAGCGTACTCGCGCAATGCAGCGAGATACATCACGATTTTAATGTTTCATTTCATTTTTTGTTTTTTTGTCGATTTACAGTACGATTTTGGATGGTTTTGAGAAAGTGATAATGTTTTTTTTATAAATTTGTTTAATTTAGGGTTAATAATATAATGTTTTTTATGTAAAAAAATTAAGTATTTTGTTATAATTCAATGATTATCTTATATATTTTAATGACATATATAAAAAAAAATAACCAATTACATATTTAATAATATAATTAAAACAAATTTATAGTAATATAATATATTAATTAATAGTGATACATGGAAAGGTCTGCATAAAAGAAAGGTCCTGCACATACTAAATTGGTGGGTGTTAGAAGTCTGCAGTAGTAATATGTATCTTGTGCTTTGATACTTGTAAATTAAGAGATTTTAAAAATCTTGCATAAAATGATGGTAACTTATGCCTAATAATTTGTATTTAAGAGTTTTTTTATCTTTGCTTTATAATATAGTATAGATAATTGATATATTATGTATTTAAGTATTATAATAATCATAAATATATATATATATATAATATTTTAATATGTGTACAACATATACGTTTATGTATTACAAAAATAAGTTGATGATATTATATATATATATATATATGTATCTATACTAGAAGCGTACTCGCGCAATGCAGCGAGATACATCACAATTTTAATGTTTATTTTTATTTTTTGTTTTTTATTGATTTACAGTACGATTTTGGATGGTTTTTATTGAGTGATAATGGTTTTTTATATATAAATTTGTTTAATTTAGGCTTAACAATATAATGTTTTTTATATAAAAAAAATTAAGTAGTTTGTTAAAATTCATTAATTATCTTATATATTTTAAAATTTTTATATTTAAATTGAGATGTTTATCCTGTTTTGATTATGTTTATCAGAATTCAAATTTCATAATTTTAGGATTTGGGGATTAGAGATAAGGATTTTGGGGAAAAGGATGAAATTTATTAATTAGGGTTAAAAACATTTAAAAGTAGTACATATGCTTCATTAATTGTTTTTTAAGAGATTTTAAGTAGATTAGCATTAAATAATAGTACATAATGCTTAGGGTAAATTGCATTAAAATGGAACCAACTTTAGATCAATTCCTGTTTTAGGGAACCAAGTTTTAAAACTTTCATTTTAGGGCCTAAAATAAACTTTGTTAATAATTTAGGCACTTGATAACCTGATGACCTACAAATGCTGATGTGGCTTTGATAATTTTGACATGGCTATATAAATTAATATTATTTGATTACTTGTTAAATGACATGGATTTTTAATTTAAATCTAGATATTTGTATTTCCCCAATCCTTTTCACCTTCCCCTTCTCGTCCCCAAGAAAAACAAAACCCTAGCAAAAACTCCAAAAAAATTGAAACCCTCTTCTCATTTCCCTGCACATTCTTTCCTCTCCTGCTGTCGGAATAACCAATGAAACTTGATGGCTTGCCATGGGAGTAGTTCTCATCACTATTGTTGGTGTCTGGCGCCCACCCTCTTCTTTGACCCAACACAACCTTTGATCAATATGTCCTCTGTATGTATTTGGATTTGCTACTAATGTTAACATAATGGTCATCAGATATTGTTAGACATGGATTTGGAATAATTTGGGGACAATTAACAGCCACAACAACACCAAAAAAATCAAGTTTAAAATAACCAAACATTATATAAATAAAGAAAATTCTCAAAAATCGGTTGCACATTTTCGTTGATATTGATGGATGAACTTGGGGGAGTTTCGAGAGTCGACGAAAATTTTCTCATTTGTAGGATTAGGCTTGGATGACCAAGCAGGCTTTTTCACTATGTCCATCTTTTAAAATTTAAATTATTTATAAATCTGACCTTAAATTAGGGATGGCAAGAAGATTGTTAGGAAAAATTTTGGGGATTTATGAGGATTGAGGGCAGTGAAATTGGAGTTAGATACATGTTTCATGTATGTATAGGTAGTGAAGTGGGAGAGAGTCAGAGAGGAAGGAGGTTCTTAAGTTTAGTTTTCTAGATATATGTTTGTGTTCAAAGCTATGCTTCCATGGAGGTCTTGTGTTGATGAGGAGACGGAAGAAACTCGTGGTTGGAAGGAAGGATTATTTGATTTACTTTATTTACTATTAATTAATAATGACATGGTAATTTTAATATCCACCTAATCTTTAATAATTTTTATCTATTATGCCACATCATATTGGGTAACCGGTTACCTGTTAAGCAGGTAAACGAGACCCTTAAATATATAAAAAATTTGTTCCAAACCCTTAAACGAATGTTTTAAAAGTTGGTTCCCCAAAATAGGAATCAACCAAAAGTTGGTTCTATTTTAATGTAATTTTCCCTAATGCTTAATACATCACGATTTTAATGTTTATTTTTATTTTTTATTGATTTACAGTACGATTTTGGATGGTTTTTATTGAGTGATAATGGTTTTTTATATATAAATTTGTTTAATTTATGCTTAACAATATAATGTTTTTTATATAAAAAAAATTAAGTAGTTTGTTAAAATTCATTAATTATCTTATATATTTTAAATTTTTTATATTTAAATTGAGATGTTTATTCTGTTTTGATTATGTTTATCATAATTCAAATTTCATAATTTTAGGGTTTGGGGGATTTTGGGGGATAAGGATCAAATATATTAATTAGGGTTAAAAGCTTTACAGGTAGTACATTAGGCTTTAGTAGTTATTTTTAAGAGATTTTAAGTAGATAGCATTAAATGATAGTACATAAAGCTTAGTGAGTTGTAATTAAGAGTTTTTTATGCCATCTTTATAATATAGTATAGATATATTACAAAAATATTATATGTATTAACGTATGTATACTTTAAGAAAGTTGTTTTTTTTCAATATTATACTATCTATACTATATTATAAAGTATGGATAAAAAACTTTTAAAAACAACTCACTAAGCTATATGTACTGTTATTTAAAGTTAACTACTTAAAATCTTTTAAAACAACTAATCTATACTATCTATACTATATTATAAAGCACGGATAAAAAACTCTTAAATACAAATTATTAGGCACAATGTACCATCATTTTATGCAAGATTTTAAAAATCTCTTAATTACAAGTATCAAAACACAAGATACATATTACTACTGCATGCTTCTAACACCATCAATTTGGTATGTGCAGGACCTTCCTTTTAAGCAGACATTTCCATGTATCACTATTAATTAATATATTATCTATACTATATTATAAAGAAGACATAAAAAAAGTCTTAAAAACAAGTCTTAAAAAGCTTAATGTACCGCCATTTAATGTTAATTACTTAAAAAACAACCATTAAATCTATATGTACTACATTTAATGTTATTTATTAATTTTCAATCATTATCTCTAACCATTTTAACTTCCCTAAAATCATTTCCCACTTTAACTTCCCTAAAATAACTCTCAGCATAATTAAATATAGAATAAAAATCAAATTTTAAATATAAATAATATAAAATATAATTAAAAAAATCTAACATAATATTTTATAAAAAAATTATATTATGAAACCAAACTAAATTACATTATATTATTAAGTCTAAATTAAACAAATTTATATAAAAAAAAATTATCACTCTCTCACAACCATCCAAAATCGTAATGTAAATCGACAAAAAACAGAAAATAAAATAAAACATTAAAATCGTGATGTATCTAGCTGCATTGCGCGAGTATACTTCTAGTATTACTATAAATTTGTTTTAATTATATTATTAAATATGTAATTGGTTATTTTTTCTAGATATCATTAAAATATATAATATAATCATTGAATTCTAATAAAATACTTAATTTTTTTATATAAAAAACATTATATTATTAATTCTGAATTAAACAAATTTATAAAAAAAAACATTATCACTTTCTCAAAACAATCCAAGATTGTACTGTAAATCAACAAAAAAACAAGAAATAAAATTAAACATTAAAATCGTGATGTATCTCGCTGCATTGCACGAGTACGCTTCTAGTTTATATTATATTATAAAAACGACATAAAAAACTTTTAATTACAACATTTTAAGCACAAGGTACAACTAATTAAAGCCAATTACGTAATTTACAATTTCTTAATGCTTTGGTACAACCTTTCCAAGCACAGTATCTCACATAATCATCTATTTGTGGAATGGATACTCATTTATTAATATAAATATTTGTTTTTTTGGTGGAGGATTTTATAAAATAGATTTTATATTAGCATAATCTATTTTAAATGTAGATTTTACATTTAAATCTATATTAATGAGATTTTATAAAATCTTTTTCTATATTTTATTTTATAAAATCTTTTTACATAATGAGATGTAATATAAACTCTTTTTTCTTCCGTATTTTTTTGTTAATATAAAATCTATTTTATTTTATAAAATTTACACGTATTTTTTTTGCTAATATAAAATCTACACGTATTTTTTTTCACGAGCATTAAAAGAAGAAAAAAGAAAGTTGATATGAATTAAAAATAAAAAATAACGAGATACACTAATAAATTATCGTATTCTTTAAAATAAAAATATTTCGCAATACTTTTCAAATTAACCAAGTGTAAAGAAAATAAAATAGAAACGATGTAAATATAAAAACATTCTTCCATATTTTTAATATATTTACATTTAAATGTAAAATCGAAAATGAAAATAAAAGATTTTAAAATATTCTCTACATTCACTATAAATATATATAGTTTCTCTATGTATCATCCGAGTACAAGAACAAGACGAACGATCGGGTGTTGATGGCGGAATCTGCAACTGAACAAAAGGTATTCCACTATATTTTTGTTTTTTTGAAAAACTACTTTTTTATATTTTATTTTATTTAATGGGGATTTGTTTATATTTTTTAAAACCCACAATCATATTTTTCGAAGTAGAGGCAGGTTCGTTCCTGACATTTTATAGGCCCTGGGCGAGATGTAGAAAAAAGGCCCTCGATAATTATGAAAAAGAAAATCTTAGATATATTGTTTTTATCGTAAGAAATAAAATTCAATTCAAGAAATATTAATAATTCATATAAAATCATTTTTTCGAGTATGCTTAGACGCAAAATCAATCAATAATTACTTCTGAATTAATATTTTATGTCATATCAATTTTACATAGCATCGTTAATTTGTTTCACCGTCAAAAACATCCTTATGATGTACATTTAATATATAAAATGACATAATTTTGGGTCAAAATCGTTACTATTCGGAGTAATAATTTATGTAAATCAATATCAATCAGTTGGGTTTCCATCTCATCTTAGGTTATATGTTGTTCATCACTGTTTTATAGTTAAAAACGTCCAACTTTGTTCCTTCCAATGGTTTTGTTCTAGATCTAAATCGGGGCAGGTTTTAAGTTGTGATTCTTAGTATAGTAATCCGAGAGATGTGTGGGTGGGTATCTTGTAATTTTTGTTTCTCCTGGTGTCCTAGTCCCTCGCTAGGCCCATTCTTTGTTTAATAATGTGATCATTTTCTCGTTGTTAAAAAAATTAAGTTAAAACCGTCTCATATCTCATATGGTTGGTAATTTATTTCAAAAGGTAGGGTCGTGCTATCTTAGTTAATAACAAAAATCTGTTATATTCTAATACAAATATAAAATTCATGC
The DNA here is from genome assembly GCA_954870635.1 of Arctium minus. Lineage (NCBI taxonomy): Eukaryota > Viridiplantae > Streptophyta > Magnoliopsida > Asterales > Asteraceae > Arctium > Arctium minus. Next base: position 36,342,684 of record OX941084.1, read on the forward strand.
GGATGAGATACTTAAAAGAGTCAGTAGGAGATGAATGATGGTCGATAGATAACATATCAAAATATTTTCTAGGTAAGTAGTTTTAGACTCTGATACTAGATAGAAAAAAAAACTTAGAGAAACAATAGACAATATTATAAAATGAACAACCAATTAACTTTTTACATATTTTTGTTTTCAATGTAATTAATTAATATATGTTTAATTAATATATGTTTGGGCCCTTAATATAATACAAATTCTTTGGATTTCATTAGACTTTGGATTTCTAATACAACAAGTGGGAGATGTATGATGGAGAATATATTAAATATTTTAGGCAAATATTTTTAGACGGTGATATCAAATAAAAGACTTAAATAAATAATAAACAATACTATAAATTGTGCAACCAATTCACTTTTAAAATATTTTCTTTTCCAATGTAATTAATTAATATATGTTTGGGCCTTAATATAATAAGAAATTCTTTGGGTCCTATTAGATGCTAAAAGAACTTGTCTCTTTTATTTACTATTTTTTACTACTATTATATAATATATACTAAAAATTGGGCCTCTATTTCTCATGGGCCCTGGGCGTACGCCCGACCCGCCCTCCCCCAGGCACGGCCCTGAGTAGAGGAATAAGATATATATACATATCTTTATTTTTATCGACTAATACTATGAGGTCTTGAAGTCAATAGTCAGATAAATTTTCAAGTGGTACTGAGTGAATTTGAACTATACCAGTTGAGTTGCCGGTTACAAAAGATAAAAATCATTTATTTTCTTTGTCATATTTGATGTGGGTTGAATGTTGTTAGTTAATCTACAGATTTATACGTTCAAAGTGATTGTCAAGTGTTGTCGAGGAGGTTTTAGAAAAATTGCAAAATCTATAAAAACGTATGTTCATATTTATAATTATTTCAATAATAGTGATATGTTGTGAGACATGTCGTTTGAGTTTTAAATAATATAATACAAAACTATTACCAATATTATTGCACAAACTCATAACAACAAACGATTAAGAATATATGCAAGTTAACCACTTATGAAAATACATTCGTTTTTCACATTGTATTTCATTAACTGTTAACAGAAAAATTACGTTTCATTTTAACTCGGTTTAATATTCCAACAAAAAATTTATTCTCCCGTGCAATGCACGGGCCCAACACTAGTATTATAAAACATGGATAAAAAAAACTCTTAAAAAAACTCACTAAGCTATATGTACTGTTATTTAAAGCAAACTACTTAAAATCTCTTAAAACAACTAATAAGGCTCAATGTACTGCTTTTAATACTATTTATTAATTTTCAATCATTACCCTAAATACAGGATAAAAATCAAATTTTAAATATAAAAGATCTAAAATATAATTAAAAAATCTAACAGAATATTTAATGTTTATTTTATAAAAAAAATATACTATTAAACTTAAAATAAATTACATTATTATTAAACTATCGAAGAAACTTTTAAAAACAAGTTTTTGTGCATCAAATAATGTTTATTGATACATATTACTTAAAATTCAAGATTACAAGTCATGATGCATAAGTACAAGTTTCTAAATCTATATTTTTGAATTTATTACTAACTGATAAACATAATCAAAATAACAGGATAAACATTTCAATTTTAATGTAAAAAATTTAAAATATAATAAGATAATCATTGAATTCTAACAAAATACTTAATTTTTTTATAAAAAACATTATATTATTAAGTCTAAATTAAACAAATTTATAAAAAAAACCATTATCACTCTCTCAAAACCATCTAAAATTGTACTGTAAATCGATAAAAAAAAGAACAAAAAATAAAAGGAAACATTAAATTCGTGATGTATCTCGCTGCATTGCGCGAGTATGTTTCTAGTGTATAATACAATATTAAAATACTATTACACATATATAGGAAATATCATGTGAGAAGTTGAGGTAAATTCGAAAAGTGTAAGAAGTTGATCTTAATCGTTGATCACTTTTAATCAAACGCCATTCCATGAATTGCGGTTTAGAAGAGAATTATCCAGTGCATCTTATCTCGGTACATCTCATCCTAATGTGCATTCATTTCTCATCCAATGATTGATAACCATTTCTCACGCTTCTCACGTTAACCTAACTTCTCACCGGAACCCGACCCTAATATTAAATAATATATATGTGTGTATATAGGCATGCACACACACGTGTGTAAATATTTATCAAAATATTTTAATATATATCAACATATATGTGTATCAGAAAAATATATTAAAAATATATTTAGAAAAGGGAATTTAATTAAAATGCCCAAACATGAAAAATCGATACCCAAAATGCCCAAAATCTTGAAGTTTTTGCCAAAATACCCAATAACCCCGTGTTTTAGTCCGTGTAAATTGAAAAACGCGAGGTGGGTACAATTTGGTCCGCGTATGAGCAAAAACGTGGGGATAGGTCCGTGTAAATCAAGATTGGTCCGCGTTTGGTGCTAAAAAACGGGGAGTGGTCTGCGTTTTTCAATTTTGGCCCGAGGATGGTGAAAACACACGGGTAGGGCCGCGTTTTAGTGTTGAACGCGGGTAGGGCCGTGTTTTAGTGTTGAATGTGGGGTAGGTCCGCGTTTTCAGTGTGGAACGCAAGGTGAAACAGGGAAAAGTACTTAGGGTTTGGGAAATTACGGTTTCAGGGCTATTATTTCATGTGTTGTCAACTGTTTTTGACCTTTTTTTTGCATGATTTTACTGTTTTTTTTCCACACTTTGGTCTGATTGTCATACAATAATTGTACCATTATCATTGAATTTGTGGTTCACATTCATCTTCTCCATTCAATCTTGTCTATAAAGATCAGTAAGATTACATGCAAATTCGTTCATCACATCCACTTGAATTGCTTCATTTTGCCTACTACTGAAAAAATGAGTTCATCTGTTGAAAGAGCTAGGCTCTATTTATGTTCCGATGGTCAATGGGTGCAAAACAACAATGAGTGGGATTATATTGGCTACACAAAGTGTGGTGTAAATATTCCAATAATGCTTTCATATAAGAGGTTTATTGATTACGCCGTGGGAAAGTGTGGAATCGAAGATTCTGCTGCTTGCAAGTTGGTGTTCAGATGTGCAGATGGCTCACTGAAGGAGCTAACCAACGATGGAAATCCTTGGTTTTATGCTACTTGCAGCCGATTCAGAAATACCTCTAGAACTTTTTGTGTATGTCACATCATTGATGTGCGATGACGAAGATGATGACGGTGGTGATGATGAAGATGATGACGGATGCGATAAGAAAGGTGATGACGAAATCCATGTCAGTGGTAGTCAACTGGAGCCTGATTCTCAATTTCAGGCATCCTACGACACCACGCTTTATTCTGATCATGCATATCGTCCTAACGATTCTTGTCCCGATGTTGTTCCGGAGATGCAACTAGAAGAAGAAGAAGAAGCAGAAGAAGAAGACCCAAAAAGACGGTTTATTGGAGTTGTTGATGACGAAACCCATGTTTTCACAACTGGTATATCTGATCTGGACAAATTAGATATCGATAATGATGAGGACGAAGAAGAAGAAACATATACCCCTAGCAATAAATCATTTGGTGCGTTAAACGATTATTTTGATATGCCCCCTTCCCTTCCTAACCCAGAGACCTATTTACCAACCTACCAATCCGCACCTTACAATCACAGTACAAATATACATGAAGGTCAAATATTTCATACGAAGGAGGAAATGACCATACAACTGGGAATGAAGTTCTTGCAAGAGGGTTTCGTGTTTAGAGCGAAGAAAACTGACAAAAGCAGATACGAGGTTGTCTGTGACCAACAAAATTGTGAATGGCGTATGTCTGCGAAGTCGGTGGGCCCTAAAGGAGGGTTGTTTTCCGTTAGAAAGCTGAACAACGTTCACACTTGTTCAAGGACGCAACTGAATGCCAGCCACCGACATGCCAACAAAATGACTTTGGGCCACATACTGAAAGACAAATTTATTGATGCTAGCAGGTCATTTCGGCCGAAGGACATCATCAACGATATAAACCAGCAGTACGGGATAAACATTGGTTACCACCAAGGATGGCGTGCGCGATGCAAGGCACTACTTGGAGCTGAAGAATCCGGGTACACGCACCAGAATAAGGACGGATTTAAACGGACGTTTTGAGTTGTGTTTCGCTGCCATTGGATGTGCGGTACGTATATTAGCATGTCGTATATTTACATATTATAAATTATAACATTTACAAATAATAATCACATACGTTTTTTACAGATCCGGACGTTTTTGACAAATCTGCGTCCTGTCCTTGTAATAGACGCTGCCCATTTAAAGGGGCCTTACCTGGGTATGATGTTCTTGGCGGTTGCCATGGACGAAAATAACAACATTGTGCCCCTGGCTTTCGGAGTAGGCAAGTCCGAGACGGGGGAGGAGTGGGGTTGGTTTCTGAACATGTTGCGAGAATGTATCGGAGCCCTGGAAGGGTTGGTGTTTATGTCCGACAGGGCTCCTTCCATAAGCGCCGCAATTTATGCCGTGTACCCCTCCACCCCTCATGCCTTATATTGTCGACATTTGGAGATGAACGTGAAAAGCGTGGACAAGCATATTACAACCAAGGTTCTAAAAAACGCGCCATGGCGCGCCATGGCGTCGAGGCGCCACCTTGCCGCCACGTTTTTACCCTTGGCGTCGATGTATGGCGTTAAGCTTCATAAGGCACGCCATGGCGCGCCATGGCGCGTTATGGCGCGTTATGGCGTTACGTTACGTTATGGAGTTATGGCGTTAAGCTTCCTAAGGCACGCCATGGCGCGCCATGGCGCGTTATGGAGTTATGGGAAAAATTGTACTTTTCTAAAACTTGTAAATTTACATGGTAAAAAAGTCAAAATCTAAAAAGTCAAAATTAAATATTTTAAACCCTAGAATTTCACTTCCCCTTCTCCCTTTCTCTCTCTGTTTCTCAATTCTCAGTCACGATAACGTGGGGGAGTTATGATTTTTTAGGGAGTTATGATTTTTTGGGGAGTTATGATTTCTTGATATCATTTTTATAAACTTTGTATATTTGATATCAAATCAATTCATGGTTCTTCTTTTATGTTTTTATATGATATAAAACTCCCATTATATATATATATATATATATATATATATATTTGCCGCCTTGACGCCGCCATGAAAAACGCCATGGCCTCGTCGTAACTCGTAAGGCTTGAGGCTTGACCTCGCCGCCACGCCGCGCCGCGCGCCATTTAGAACCTTGATTACAACAAATAAGACCACCTACTGGAAGGCATGCAAAGCATATACGATTAGGGAGTTTGAGATCTACATGAATGCATTACGATATGAAGTAGCTCGTGGAGCACAAGTTATGGATGGGGGTGGTAAGGAGAGGTAGTCAATGACCCATTTTCCTGCACAACGGGTATAACATAATGAACTATAATAGTTTAGAGTCGGTGAATGCACTATCCCGTTTTGCGCGCAGGTTACCCATTGTCGGCCTTATAGAGTACTTCTGAGATTTTCAACAAGAGTGGTACCAACTTCGACGGCGAAAGGGAGGTTGATAAACTATCAAATCTTTAACTTATATGTTAGTTGCTTTTTTCGTGTTCCGTATAAATCGTAACACAATTAACACATATTTGTAGATGAAATGTGTAATCATCTCACACCAATGGCGGAGGAGATAATTCGCAGAAGGTCGGGAAAGTCTGCGACATGGAGGGTAAGAGAGATTGGACATGGTAAGTTCCACGTTCGGGATATCCATTATCACACGACTGTCGATATGGCCAACGGTGTTTATGAATGTAATCAATGGCAATATTCTAGTTTACCGTACGGTCATGTCATCGCTGCTGCAAGGTCAATGGTGACATAGATTATAACGTGTAGGTGGGCGTCATACTTGTCATCCCAAACTGGTGACATAGATTATAATGAGCACTCTTAATAATAATCTTAAAACGTAATAACAAAAAAAGAACAACAATGAGAACTCGACGTAACTTACATTTTGCTGGGATGATGGGGTCGAAAAATGGCCAAATCCTCCAATTGTCGCCTGCGTGTACCCAGGCGACGTGTAGGAGGGTGCATACTTGTCATCCCAAATTGGTGACATAGATTATAATGAGCACTCTTAATAAGAATTTTCAAACGTCGTAACAAAAATAGAACAACAATGAGCACTTGTCGTAACTTACACTTTGTTGGAATGATGGGGTCGCATATGTCGCATGCGTATACCCATGCATATGCCCAGGCGACGTGTAAGTGGGATCCATGCTCGTCGATACCTAATACAAGTTTGGAACGTGATATCAATACACAAACCAATATACTAGTATGGGACGTAATATCCCCAAATTAAGTTAAACACTAACGTGAGTGTGGCGAAGGTGTGCGGTGAGGGCCTCGAGATCTCTTATGCGTCTGTCCATGGAGGACATGTACTCCCACTTGTCTTGGTATGGGTCTATATCAGGCACCCCATGATGGGAGGAGCTAGGGGGAGCCTGATATCTTGAGCTAGGGGGAGCCTGATATCTCGAGCTAGGGGGAGCCTGATATCTCGCGCCATCATCGTCATCTTCTTCATCATCATCGTCATCATTGTCATCGTGATCAGGATCTCTATGTCGGGACCTCTTTGTCGGTCGCCTGGCCGCCGAACTTTCAAGAAAGGCGACGCTCCGTTGAACCCAACTCGACTGCTGCTCAGCAGGAGTAGTGTCAGGATCTAATTCTTAACAAGAATAATGAACTCAAAAACAATATTAAAGAAGTTACGGAATAACACTTTAATATTTAATACTCAATGTAACAGTGAATCATAAATCACAATCTTGTAAACTTTATTGAATGATTAGAGTTACAAGATTTCAAACAAAACCTCAAAATTGATGAACAGGTTCACCAATACGAATTCTACTTCTCTAGAACTAGGGTTCTAAACCTTGAGGTTAATTCTCTCTATGAAAACAAAAACTCAGAATAATCTGCTAACTTGATGTTCTAAACTATTCTCAACAGGTCTATACATATACTGAAAATAAAAGATAATTACAAAAAATAAAAGATCTTCAGTATATTCTTCTATCATTATCTTCAAACCTTCCATGATTATCTTCAGTCTTGATCTGCACGTATCTTGATTATCTCTTAAGCAGTATTAAGTTGTAGCAGCATTAACACTCTGAGCAGTACTAATTTTCACCAGCAGTAGTAACTGTGCTCAGCAGTATTAACTTTGATCTGGCAGTACTAACTTCAGCAGTACTAACTACTAGCAGTAGTAATCAGTTGTGCTAGCAGCATTAACCATACTTAAGCAATTCTTTAACTCCCAACAATCTCCCCCTAACTTGACTTTTAGGAAGATAAGTCAAGTTCTTCAATTATGGTCTTCAAGATGCTTTTAACACTACAGCTTAGTTGCCTAAATTTGGATCCAGACCCAGACTTTGATTGATTGTCCTTCTTACCACAATTCTGGCCATTTCTGATTCCTTTGCACACACTAGCTTAGCTTTCAGCATCCCATTCAGCTTCTCCTTGCTATGATCATATACTTTGTCCACCAGGTAGTATTCATGATAACAGTTATCTATTGTGATCATGTATACACCACAGTTTTCAAAGAGTATCCACTTATCAATCTTCTTAAACACATATCCATGATGTAGATCCTTTATCCTGTGCACCACCTTTTCTGGTTCAAACATCATACTCAAGTATTCCAGTACAATCTTGAGTAGACTTTCTTCAGTTCCATTCAAAACAGGCTCATAAAGCTTCATTCCCACCTTATGCATTTCTTCTATGTCAGTCCTGGAGCAACTTCTGATTACTTTGCCCCAAGTTGAGTAGACTTCAAACACATCACCAACTCTTTTGAGTCTGAAGTACTCCTTTTTGTTGTCCCTCAGAATATCCCAAAAGATAACTTCTGGTGCTTTTACAGAAATGGGAACAACCTGTACTGGTTCAATTACAGTCATATAAAGACCCACATGCTCATCAGATTGCTTATTGGACTGCTCTGGATTCTGCACAGATTTTGCTGAAGGTGTAACTGAAGGTTCTTCCTCTTTTTCTGCTTCTTCAATCCTAGGCTTCTTGAATTGTTTCTTGGAGGCTATGGTCTTTACTCTTTTTGCAGATTTGGCTTCCACAGTAACATTCTCTTCTTTAGTGTCTTCAGCCTTGTCTTTTGTAGGAGTGACTTCCTCAGGGAATGATTGTTGGATGTTGAGATCATGTCTCTCCTTCATCATTCTTTCAGCTTCTTCCCTTTGAGAAGAGTCCCCTTGAAGCTTAGCCATTTCCTTCTTGTATAGCTCCTCAACCTTGTTGTATGCCATGTTAGTGAACATCTCTCCTTTGACACCAATTGAGCCTTTCAGAAAATTTATCATTTTTCTCCTTTCCTGATTGGCCAAAAAGGTCTTAGAAGGTTGTCTTTTCTGCTTCTTGACTGGCATTCTTTGCTTGGTTGCTTTTGCTACACTTTTCTTGGCCTCAGCTGCAGTTTGCATGCTCTTTTGATACTCTTCATTTAGCCTTTTAGCCATCTCCAGTGCAAGTTCTCTATCCTTTTCAGATTGTAGTTGTTCCTCTTTTTCCATCTCTGCTTGAAGCTGCTTTGCCACTTCTGCATCTAATTCTATCCGAGTCCTCTTCTTTACAACTAGCTCAGGTTCAACCATCTTAGCTTTTCCTTTCCTTTTCAACTCTGCCTCACTGATCTCTTTGCTTGTTTTCTTTTCAATACCTCCTTCCTTAATGACCACTCCCTTGGCCTTTTGAGTAGCCTTAGGAGTGTCATTCTTGGATTTTACCAAAGTTTCTGCTATTTCCAATTCTTCAACAGATAGATCTGTTACTGCTGCTACCTGTTATGTTACTGATGCTGCTTGAACCTCATCTGTTTCTGCTGCTTGTGGTTCTGTTTCTGCTTCTTTCTCCCCCTCAAAATCAAATCCCATCCCAGATGTACTTTCCTTCTCTGCTTCAGCCTCTTGATTCTCCCCCTTGTTGAAAGCATCATTAGCATTTTTCCTCTTCTTCAACACAAATTGCCTTCTCCTCTTCTTGTGCACCAATCTTGTCACCATTTTCTTCAGTTTGGTAATCTGTACTTGTTGAGACATAATTACCAATTTCATCTCTTCTATGTCTTTGCCTTGTTTGATAACATACATATTAATGTTGCCCATAGTTTCCATCAATTCATTGTAGTCATATCTGTCCTCACCTCCTTTGGGTGTGTTTACCACCTTTGGAGGATCATTGGATCTTTTTGTAGTGGAAATTTTCTGCCTAGCAGAAGCACCCTCCACCCCCTTGGTTTCTTGGCACCTGGGACCTTTGGATGATTGCTCACCCAAAGTTTCCATGGGGAAGGTCTTATTGATGTTACCACTGGCCTCCTCTGTGCTAGCAGGAGTAGTGGCAGCCTTTGCACCCATATGCTCATGCATCTCCTCAGTGAGCACCTCCTTGGGGTTGGGAGACACCCCTGTGGTTTCCCTATAGATATTCTCTAATGGAGAATTCTCCATTAGAGGGCTTAAAGGCTCTGTGGGTGAAGGTACAAGAAGGGAAGAAGCCTTCTTTACCTTTTTCCTCATGTACGTATTGGTGATTGGTGAAGTTGGTTTTTGAAGAAGGGACTGTGGGATTGATATACTGATTGAAGGTTGGGATTGGCTTTCAGTGGGATGGTCTAATGAGGGCCTTTACCCTGAAGCCATACCTTCTTGATTGTGGGACACCACCATCATTGTAGAGAACAATGGGGTGTCAACTCCTTCCGAGTCCAAGGTAGATCTCTTCATATTTGAAAAGACCTTACCCTTGGGGATTTTTGATACATATACCTCATCAAATTGAGGCATATCCGTTAATTCATTGGTTATAACTGCCTGGAAAAATCTTGGGTACATATAAAAACTCTTTTTGTTTCCCAAGTTTGACACAAGGTCATTGAAAATCATTTTAGAAAAATTGTACTTTCTGGCAATGGCCAAGCAGACCAAAGCATAAACAATGGTACTACTGAACTCACTCCATCCAGTAGTCTTTCTGGAAATACAGTGCATCAGGGTATGGACAAAGAAACGCCATTGGGGAGAAAATTTGGCTTTTGAGAACTTGAAAACACCCAATGGGCCTCCATACCCCATTCTAGTTAGAGAGGAAAACAGTTCATCATTAGAGATAGATGAGATACCTGAAGCATCGTCTAGACGTAGACTGATGCGAATAACTTCTTCAGAAACTGTCAAGGGTTTGTCACACACCCTTGTCTTGATAACTTGCACACCATTTTCAATAACAATGGTGGCATTGGACCAAAATTGTTTATGGTGCTCAATGTAGATGGATGGCGACACTGTAAGAGCATACTCGATATGGCTTGTCTTGAGGAAATCGACTATCTGGTGAAATCCATCAGCCTGCTTTGGCTTTTGAAGCATTGCGATTTCGTTGTGCTCATCAATGAACTCTATGGATGCCATCGAGCTTGAGTGTTCTTGCCTGAAACTTACTAGGTGCTTGAGAGAAAAAGGGTTAGAGAGAAGATGAACAGTATTCAAAGAGTCGTTATGAGCTTTTAGGCGGGCAAAAAGGGTATTTATACGATTCGGGAAAGAAGCAGTATTAACCACTAGCAGTATTAACTAACTAGCAGTATTAACTGAGAGCAGTATTAACTACTAGCAGTATTAACTAACTAGCAGTATTAACTGTGAGCAGTATTAACCACTAGCAGTATTAACTAACTAGCAGTATTAACTGAGAGCAGTATTAACTGAGAACAGTATTAACCACTAGCAGTATTAACTAACTAGCAGTATTAACTGAGAGCAGTATTAACTGAGAGCAGTATTAACTGAGAGCAGTATTAACCACTAGCAGTATTAACTAACTAGCAGTATTAACTACACTTGCACTCTTGAATCTTGTGTTGGTCTGAACAAGGAAATATTCTTCCTGAGAAAGATGATTAGTAACACAAAAAACAACCAAATAACAGGTATACAATCACTTTTTAAACATGAGCTCATTCAGAGTTGATCATGCCCACACTTGTGACCAAGAAGGTGAATCTACCCACATCAAAAGCTTTGGTGAATAGATCAGCAAACTGGTTGTCAGTATGAACTTTAGCAACTTGAATTAGCTTCTTTTCATTACAATCTCTAATAAAGTGATACCTGATCTCAATGTGCTTTATTTTGGAGTGCTTGACTGGATTGTTAACAATGCTTATAGCACTGCTATTGTCAATGAAGATTGGAGTGTGAAGAAAGGTTACCCCATAGTCCAGCATTTGATTCTGAATCCATAGAACCTGAGAGCAGCAACTTGCAGCAGCAATGTACTCAGCTTCTGTTGTTGATAAGGACACTGTGGTTTGCTTCTTACACTGCCAAGATACTAGTCTTGCACCCAAAAGCTGACATCCCCCTGAAGTAGACTTTCTATCCATATTAGCACCTCCCAAGTCACTGTCTGAATATGCAATCAAGTCAAAGTTGGATTCATAAGGATACCAAAGACCTAATCTAGGTTGCCCTCTTAAGTATCTGAAAATCCTTTTAACTGCTTGTAGATGTGACTGCTTTGGCTTGACTTGGAATCTGGCACAAACACACACTGGAAACATGATGTCTGGTCTTGAGACTGTGAGATACATGAGAGATCCAATCATTGATCTATATAGATGGACATCAACATCCTCCCCCTCAAGATCAGCAGTGATCTGTTTATGAGTTTCCATTGGTGTGCTTGCTGGCTTTGAGTCTGTTAAACCATATTTGTTCAGGATGTCTTTCACATACTTTGATTGGCTTATGAAGATCCCATCTTTCTTCTGTTTCACTTGAAGCCCAAGGAAGAAGGTGAGTTCACCCATTGAACTCGTTTTAAAGCTCTTGTGCATCAACTTTTCAAAGTCTCTACACATCTGTTCTTTTGTAGATCCAAAGATGATGTCATCCACATAGATCTGAACAAGTAGGATGTCCTTCTTACTTCTTCTAATGAAAAGGGTTTTGTCAATTATTCCTCTTTCAAACCCATTTTCCAAAAGATAGGTAGACAGAGTATCATACCATGCTCTTGGGGCTTGATGTAGACCATAAAGTGCTTTCTTCAGTTTGTATACTCTGTCAGGATATGATGGATTTTCAAATCCAGGGGTCTGACAGACATATACTTCTTCATCAATTGTACCATATAGAAAGGCACTCTTCACATCCATTTGATATACTTTGAATTTCATGTATGAGGCATAGGCTAGAAATAGCCTAATTGCCTCTACCCTTGCAACTGGAGCAAAGACTTCTTCATAATCTATGCCTTCTTCCTGAGTGTACCCTTGTGCCACTAGCCTTACTTTGTTCCTTATTACAATTCCTCTCTCATCCTTTTTGTTTCTGAAAATCCACTTGGTGCCAATAGCTCTATGACCTTTTGGAAGGTCCACCAAGTCCCAAACATCTTGCAACTCAAACTGTAGTAACTCTTCTTGCATGGCTTCTATCCAACTTGAATCTTTCATTGCATCATAGGCCTTCTTAGGCTCAATCTGAGATAGAAAGCAAGAGAGTATTGTATGTTGCTGGTCCTGCATCTCTTGAAGTCTGCTTTGATTTCTAGTTATTATAGGAGATGAGACGTCTCCTATTACCAGTTCTGGAGGATAGTTCTTTTGAGTTCTAGTCTGATGACTAGGTTCTTCATTGATTCCCACTTCTAGATTGGAATCATTTAAGTCAGCTGAGGGGATCTCATCAGCTACTTCTGGTTCTTCATGCTCTGAATTCTTTTTATCTCTTCTTTCTTCTTCACTCTGAATTGGTTCAGTAACAGTCTCCTTTTCACAGATTTCAACAGGTTCCATTGTAGGTATGGGAAAGATTACAAACTGAGGAATAATGTCTTGTACTTGTACATCCCCTGATCCTCCACTTCCTGAACCTGCATGATCATCACTACTGAAACCCAAAGAGTTAGTTAGTGAATCAATGTCAAACAACCACTGAGGACCTGAACCAATAGGATTTAGTGTGTTCTCATTGCATTTGACATTGTCACTTTCCTCAATTATTCTAGAAGAAGAGTTAAAAACTCTATAGGCCTTACATTGAGATGAGTAACCAACAAGAAAACCATCATCTGCCTTGCTATCAAACTTTCCTAAGTGAATTTTGGTATTGAGAATGGTACAAGGACACCCAAAAGGTTTGAAAAATCCAATAAATGGTTTTCTTTTATTTAAAAACTTATATGGTGTCTTGTTTTTAGGCTTGACCACTAGAACTCTGTTTTGGACATAACAAGCAGTATTAACTTCTTCAGCCCAGAAAGTAATAGGAAGTTTTGAATCAGCTAACAAAGATCTAGCAGCTTCAATCAGTGTCCTATTCCTTCTCTCAACAACACCATTTTGTTGTGGAGTCCTAGGAGCACTGTATTGCCTCTCAATTCCTTTTTCCTCACAAAAGGTGTTTAGGTCATGATTTTTAAATTCAGTACCATTGTCTGACCTGATGACTTTTACCTTTTGATTTGTTTGGTTTTCAATTCTTAGAATAAAGGATTTGATCAGTTCACTTGTCTCATCCTTAGTCCTTAGAAAATATACCCAAGTAAATGTAGAGTAATCATCAATATGCAACAACTGAAGAGAATTAGAGATTGTGTTCAACTCTTTGGACTTATGAGAAGTTTTGTGTTGTTTGCCTTTGAGACAGGAAACACAATGATCATCACATGAAAAGACTTTTGAAGGCAAACCTCTTACAAGGTTGTTTTTAACAAGTTTATTCATTGTTTTGAAGTTCATGTGACACATCCTTCTGTGCCAAAGTGATGATTCATCCAAAGATGCTTTTGAAACAAGACAATTTAGGGATGAATCAGTTGAAACACTTTCCATATCCAAACAATAGACATTATCCTTTCTGGGAGTTCTTAGTAGTATCATCTTTTCATCAACTACCTTGAATCCAGGAGCAAGGATAATGCATTCTGTATATGTGAACAATATACTATGTTTTTTGTCACAAACCTGTGATACACTTAACAGGTTGTACCTTAACTGCTCAACATAGAACACATCTTCAAAGGTCATTTTACCTTTTGTTACATCTCTCTTACCACTGATCTTACCTCCATCTGGAGTATTACCAAAGGCAACATGTCCTCCATCAATTTTCTTGAAATTCTTGAGGCAAGCCATGTTCCCTGTCATGTGCCTAGATCAACCACTATCAACATGCCAGATGCTCTTTCCTTTGAGCTGCTGGTTGCCCTGCACATAGAATAAAACAATTAATATTGATTGGGAACCCAAGCCAAAGTGGTCTTGGGTCTCCCTTTCTCATCAAAGTATTTACATTCCTTTTTGATGAGATTTTTAAAATCAGAGCACTCATTACTGGAGTACTTTGTCAAGATAATAGGCCTAGCAGCACAAACACTAGAAGCAGTACTAATTTTAGAAGTACAAACAGAGTTAGCAGCACTAACAGGTTTAGCAGTACTAACCTTGTTAGCAGCACTAACAGAGTTAGCAATATTAATATTTGAAGAAGTACTAACAATGTTAGCAGCACTAACATTGATAGCAGTAGTATTGCTTCTGGCAGCACTAACTTTGTCATCAACACTATTTGTAGTAGCAGTACTTACAGTTTTAGTGCTTTTAGGAATCCACATCTTGACACTTTCTTTCACAGTCTTTTTCTTCATGTGGCTTTTAGATTTAACAGGTTTCTTAGCCACATGGTTCCTTTCATCCTTCCTATAACCAAAGGGTTTTTGCATAGCTCTTTGAAAATTCATCCTTTGGTTAATGGGATTAAAGTAACAATGCTTGGCAATATGATTCAATTTGCCACATATGAAACAAGGTTTTGGTCTGATGATTTTACTCAGATCAACTCCTTGTTTCTGAGCCCATTGATTATTCCAATTTCTTTGATTTCCCCTTCTTTTATCATGTTTTAGGGGCTCAGGCTTATTACATGCACACTGTTTGCAAGGAACAGGATTCACAATTGTGGTTTGCTTGTAATGGACCTTCTTAGACTTTCCCTCAGTCTTCTCTATGTCCTTAGATTTTACCCAAATCTTTCCACAACCCTCATTGGTAATAATGTGATTCTCTAGAGGAATCTCACCACTCACATTGTTCTCCTTACTCTTACCAGCTTCTTTCTCAGTCTTGTCCTCAACAACTACTCCATCTAAGGGATCTATCTCAGTGGCTCCCTCAGGCAGGTCCTTCTTATCCTTGGTCTCTAGCAAGTCTGATATAGGAGGGATGTAGTTGTTGTTGTATGGTGGTGGTGTGGTATTGTACCCAATTCCTCTTCTCAGTTTGTCATGAAACTGAGTTTGTAGTAAAGAGTTCATTGCTTTAGAAGCATTGGAAAACTTTTCTACATCCAGCTTAACTTTGGCTAGCTCTCCTCTCAACTTTTCATTCTCCTCCTTGGACTTTGTCAGTTGGAGTTCTAGATCATTCTTCTCCCACTTCCAGTAATTAGTATCATATGTTTGTTGAAGTTCATTGGCTTGGAAACCTTTAATTTGTTCCTCAAACCTCTCAACAATTCTCACATAGTCTTTTATATCTTTTTCTAACCTCTTAAGGTCATCACTCATATTCTAGTTGTGATCCCTATACCTTTTAACAGTGTCAATGCAAGTTTGAGAACAGAGATTAGAAAGTACCTCAGTTGGGAGATCAGATACCTCTGCCATGAGAGCTTGATTTTGAATAGCCTCTTCTGCTTGATCACTCCAGTCAAACCCCATTCCTTGTTGAGAAACAAGGGCTTGAGCAGAATTTCTGTTCTGGTTGAAGCTTCCAGTCTGAGCTTGTTGGTGGTTGTTGTGAGACACTCCATTTCTGCATTCCCTGGCAAAGTGTCCCTTTAGATGACACTTATAGCACTCCACCTTTGACTTATCAAAGCCTGCTCCATCTTTTCTTCTTTGGGAGAAGTTGTTCCTCCCAGTCCTCTTGATGAACTTCTTCACCCTCATAGACAGCATGGCCATCTGCCATTTAATATCCATCTCTTCAAGATCATCAGGATGAAGTTGTTCCAAGTCATCATTGATTAAAGAGGAGTTTCCATGGCTGGAAAGAAAAGCTTCAAAAACAGATTCAGTGCCTTTTTCTTGATTTACTCCATTAGCAGCATTAACTGATTCAGGGTTAGCAGTAGAATCAATTGATGCTGATAGGAGTGCAGCATTATGAACATACCCAGTAGGCTTCTTCTTTGCCTCCACCTCAGACTCAAACACTCTCATATCATTGTACAGATCATCCAGTTCCTTTTCTTCCAATTGTTCATTTTGTCTGAATGAAACAGTATACATGGTCCATTCATCTCCAAGGGACCTTAAGAACTTTCTGTTTACATCATCTTGATCAATCTGTACTCCCACAGTAGCTAGTTCACCAATCAGCTTATTAAACCTGTCAAAAGTTTGAGTCATGGACTCATTCTTAGTTGACATAAAGTTTTCATACTGTTGCTTCAATATTGCCTTCTGATTTCTCTTGGTACTTTTGGTACCAGAAAATCTCTTCTCTAGAGCATTCCAAAGCATCTGTGCATCTGTGCAATTGCAGAATTGGTGTTGATACTCATTGGGAGTAGCCAAGAGCAGTGTGCTCAAGGCTTTCATCTCTGTCTGCCTTGTCTTCCTTTCTGCATCTGTCTTTGGTGGGATTCTTTTTCCATCTGCACCAATCTTTCCTTCATCAGATGGGCCATTCTCAATGATGTCCCACATAGAGTAATCTGTGAGGAGAATGTATTGCTTGATCCTAATCTTCCACATGTTAAACTCATTAGATCTGAGCATTGGAACCTTTGAGACAAGAGTACTGTTTGATTCAACTGTGTTTTCCATGATGAATGAAGGTTTCTGAGAATACTAGCTCTGATACCACTTGTCAGGATCTAATTCTTAACAAGAATAATGAACTCAGAAACAATATTAAAGAAGTTGCGGAATAACACTTTAATATTTAGTACTTAATGTAACAGTGAATCAGAAATCACAATCTGGTAAAGTTTATTGAATGATTAAAGTTACAAGATTTCAAACAAAACCTCAATATTGATGAACAGGCTCACCAATACGAATTCTACTTCTCTAGAACTAGGGTTCTAAACCTTGAGGTTAATTCTCTCTATGAAAACAAAAACTCAGAATAATCTGCTAACTTGATGTTCTAAACTATTCTCAACAGGTCTATACATATACTGAAAATAAAAGATAATTACAAAAAATAAAAGATCTTCAGTATATTCTTCTATCATTGTCTTCAAACCTTCCATGATTATCTTCAGTCTTGATCTGCACGTATCTTGATTATCTCTTAAGCAGTATTAAGTTGTAGCAGCATTAACACTCTGAGCAGTACTAATTTTCACCAGCAGTAGTAACTGTGCTCAGCAGTTTTAACTTTGATCTGGCAGTACTAACTTCAGCAGTACTAACTACTAGCAGTAGTAATCAGTTGTGCTAGCAGCA
This sequence comes from Arctium minus, assembly GCA_954870635.1. Taxonomy (NCBI): domain Eukaryota; kingdom Viridiplantae; phylum Streptophyta; class Magnoliopsida; order Asterales; family Asteraceae; genus Arctium; species Arctium minus. The sequence goes on from OX941084.1 coordinate 36,360,275, forward strand.
TTAACCATACTTAAGCAATTCTTTAACTCCCAACAAGTAGGCCTCAGTTCCGCGAACGGCCCATGTCCAACCTAATAAAATTATAAGACATATAAATTACAATTATTTTTGTAATTACTACAATTAAAAATATAGTAAGAGGGCGTACGCTCAAAATTGAAATGAAGATCCCAATGCATGCAGAATTATTCAGGACAACATCTCGGTCCCAATTGGTTCCCCTAATCAACTTGTCGGAGCGCTTGGTGAAATTTTGACGACAGACAGGAAACATCTCCAGGATCCATACCTGGAATTACAAAAAATGAACAAGTACATTAAAAGAAAGCCAAAATAGAGATGAATTAATATTTATGTTATACTACTTATCTAACCTTTAGGGCGTGTGTAAACCCATTCAACGTCATCTTGTTGTTGTGTTGGTTCTTCTGCTTGCGTCTGGCGATGGCACCGTGGAGTCCTTTGTATGAGTGACTCCAGATGTAGCTACGCCACAGATAGTTGTTAAACCTCTCGAAGTCATCGACGGCGCTAAGGACAGTAGAGGAAACCACCAGCCTTGGATCATGACCCATGAACATCACATCCGCCATCACCACCAAGCAAACACGCACAACATCCTCAACGGATATCGCATGCAGGCCATTTCTCATCGTCTGGACGACGGTTCTCAGCGTCAAAAGACCTGGTGCAAGGTCGGGCTAAACCCTCCTGACGAATGACTCATATGTTAAGGTAGGAAGGGAGGGTGTTGGTCCGAAAAGGAGTCCTGTTACAATACAGAACTCACGACGACCAAAGTGCATGAGATTCCCACACACGTGGAAATACAATTCCTCCGGCTCTGCTCTCGCAACCTCGACCTCCAACTGTAAAAACATGTGGACTAGGATGGGGTCCTGTCCAATATTGGTAAGTTCGAGCCATGGCCCAAAAGATGTGCGGCCAAAAATTTGGTGTAAATTTTGTGCCCGTTCAGGTGGACACGCTGCAAAAGCATCTCTAATTTCCTTCACCATGGCAATGCGACATTTGAACGACAGATCAGTGTAATCAAAATCATCCTACATAGTAATGCAGAAATGTTGTCAACGCACCTAACTTATAACTAAGGAATAAAAGACAACGGATTACAGTTTTTTATTTTTTGGGTTTTTTTGGCAATGTTAAAGGTGTACATTTTGTTGATTTCGTCTATTGCTTAATTTTAGAAAAAAGAAACCACTGAATCTATTGGACTTCCAGGTAGTAGGGGAATCACGTGGATTTGTTAAATCCCTACAAACCTTAGAGCTATTTACACCCGTTTGACAAAATCCAAATCGATATGTTGCGGTTTTTATTATTTCGGTTTTTTGGCAATGTTAAGGGTGTACATTTTGTTGATTTCGTCTATTGCTTAATTTTAGAACAAAGAAACCACTCAATCTATTGGACTTCCAGGTAGTAGGGGAATCACGTGGATTTCTTAAATCCCTACAAACCTTAAGGCTATTTATACCCGTTTGACAAAATCCAAATCGATATGTTGCGGTTTTTATTATTTCGGGTTTTTTTATTATTTGGGTTTTTTGGTAATGTTAAGGGTCCTAAGTTGTGGTCTAAAATTAACGCAATCTCTAAAATTAAAGCAATCTCTACAATATTTTTATAAAATTAACGCAATCTCTAAAATTAACACAATCTCTAAAATTAACGCAATCTCTACAATATTTTTATAAAATTAACGCAATCCCTAAAATTAACGCAATCTCTACAATCAACGCAATCTCTACAATATTTTTATAAAAAAACACAATCTCTAAAAAAACGCAATCTCTAAAATTAACGCAATCTCTACAATATTTTTATATAAAAAAACACAATCTCTAAAAAACAAAATCTCTAAAATCAACGCAATCTCTACTATATTTTTCTAAAAAACGCAATCTCTAAAATTAATGCAATCTCTACAATATTTTTATAAAAAAAACACAATCTCTAAAAAACAAAATCTCTAAAATCAACGCAATCTCTACAATATTTTTCTAAAAAACACAATCTCTAAAATTAACGCAATCTCTAAAATCAACGCAATATCTACAATATTTTTATAAAATTAACGCAATCTCTAAAATTAACACAATCTCTAAAACTAAAGCAATATTTACAATATTTTTATAAAAAAACACAATATCTAAAATCAACGTAATCTCTACAATATTTTTCTAAAAGAACGCAATCTTTAAAATTAACGCAATTTCTACAATATTTTTATAAACGCAATCTTTAAAATCAACGCAATATCTACAATATTTTTATAAAATTAACGCAATCTCTAAAATTAACGCAATCTCTAAAATCAACGCAATCTCTACAATATTTTTATAAAATTAACGCAATCTCTAAAATTAACGCAATCTCTAACATATTATCAACATAAACGCAACACTCTAAAATTAACACATAATCACTAAAATATAAAATTAAAACGCGGTTAAGGGAAACTTACCGAACAAAGTGGTCGACCCATATCCGACTTCTAAAAATGCTAACCAACCGAGTCGAGATCCGAGAGTATGGAATACACGATATATTTGAGAGAGTGAAAGAGATTTATTTGAGAGTGATGGTGGTGGGGTTTCAAAATGGGGGACCTCAATTTATAAGGGATGGAATACATTTTTAACCTAATTCAAAACACCATCTCCACCGTTGATCTATCAAATACACGAGACACCCTTAAAACGCGGCTCCCAACCCCACGTTCCACACTAAAAATGCGGACCTACCCCACGTTCAACACTAAAACGCGGCCCTACCCGTGTGTTTTCACCATCCTCGGGCCAAAATTGAAAAACGCGGACCACTTCCCGTGTTTTAGCACCAAACGCGGACCAATCTTGGTTTACACGGACCTATCCCCGTGTTTTTGCTCATACGCGGACCAAATTGTACCCACCCTGCGTTTTTCAATTTACACGGACTAAAACGCGGGGTTATTGGGTATTTTGGCAAAAACTTCAAGATTTTGGGTATTTTGGGTATCGATTTTTCATGTTTGGGCATTTTAATTAAATTCCCTTTAGAAAATGTATTAATATATATATATATATATATATGTATATGTATACTTAAAATGATTTGAATCTTTAGCTGATTAATGTCATTTATAACTATTACATGATTAAAAAATAAACTAAGGGGTGTTTGGTTTAAAAAAACCTCTTAATGACTCTTAAGTCTGAATCAGTCAGACATTTTTAATTTTAGATTGTTTTTTTTTTTCAGTTTTCAAAACCTCTTAACTCTTAGATACATCTGAAATAAGAAGTGGTGACCTAACTTCTTAAAACCTCTTATCGTCGCCTCAGTTCATATTGCTCTCCTTTCTCTCAAGACATCTCCAGACGTTACAAAAACAAACAGTCTTATTGATTCAGATTTCAAACTTCAACACCACCTCTTATTAATCAGAAGTGAAATAAGACTTCAGACCTCTTACAAAACAAACGCCACCTAAAAGATTTAAACATTATTTGAGAGACAATTGGTCATTTTAATATTTTTACCATGTCTTGTTCAATTTACCAAAGCTTATATAATTATGTTCTAGTCTTACACTTATATAATCAAAACATTAAGGGTGCGTTTGGTACAATAAATTTATTCCAATTCATGATTCAATCCAGTGATATCCTATTCAGTTACATTCATATATCAAACACAGTTTTATTGGTTAAGAACACACCATAGCCTCAGCAATTTCTCACACTTCCTAGTGGGTCTTGGTTATAATTTCACCATTACATTGGTTAACTACGAGATTTGTATCCCCTTCCAACAAAGAGCGCTTGGATCCAAAAATTTCTTAATTTAAATGGGTACATCTTTAAAGTGAATCAAAGACCTGTAAAATAGCAGTTTGAGTTTGACCTAAGGAGAAAGTCAACATGGTTTGACCTAGAGAACAGTTAATTGTGTTGATTTAGGGAATAACATATAAATTTTCAATTGAAAACGACCTTGATCTTTAAATTAAGTATATGTTTCCTTGAAAATGAGATTAAAAAAAACGACGATTTTTAAGATGAATTGACAATTTGACATTGTGAAAGAAAATTAGTCATGAAAAATAATAATAAAACTAAAATAGGGAAAAGAAAATTGAATAAAAAAAACTGCATTGGCATAATGGTAGAAGTACCTATAATTGTATATAAGGTTGTGATTTCTTTAACTATATTTTTGTTGTTAATATTTTCAGAAATATTATTGTAGGATGCTTTGGACATGCCTAGACCTTAAAAGTTGAGTTAAAACTAAAAGATAAAAAAACTAAATTTTCATTTGAAATAAGATTCAAATCCCTAAACCCTTGCATGTAGAGTAGTTATCAAAGGGAAATTGGCTGAAATAGCCATATTAGACTACCAATTGCACCTCCTAGCCATTTCTCTACCCATTTTACGAATGTAGACGGCGGACCTGCAGGTCCGCAATTCCCCCCTAAACGACAAAAATAATGGCGGCTCTACCCAGGTTCGCAATGGGTCGGGTCGGGTAGGTCCGCCATCCGCAAGTAAAGCCACGTGTCACGCTCGGGTGCGCCGAATGCAGGTCCGCCATGGCGGACCTGTCGTTTTTTCAGATATTAATTGTTGTTTTTAATTCCACACGGTTCCCCACCCCACCTACCCTTTTTTATATAAAAATCCACCAAATGGTCCCCCATCACCATACCCTACAACGATTTTTTTATTAAAGGAAAACATTATTTGACGCTCGTTTTTCTCGATTTTTTGTTGGATCTCGGTTCGTGTTTCCCAAATCAACACGTGTGAACAATGGCAACTAAGGTAAGTATTCTAAACCACCTCCGCCACCCCCACTGAACCACCTCCGTCACTGCCAGAACCCTCCAGGGCCACCTCCGCCACCGCCTTTGGCGGACTTGCGGACCTAGCCCGGTGGCGGACCTACCCGATTTTTTTTCCCTTTCTTTCGATTATATAATGTGTATATTTTATATTTTTTTTTCGATTATATGTATATTAACATTATTATGTGTTTAAATATTTTACTAAAACAATTTTAATATTTTAATTAAACCGTGATCAATGATTTTAAAAAATTTATTAAGGAACATAAATTAATGACACTTTAGATCCCTAAACCTTAATTTTAGATAGATTAGAACCCTAGACTTGCATTTATAACACTTTTGGACCCTTAACTTGAAAATATGACTCTTTAGGTCCCTAAACTTTAATTTTTACACTTATGGTCCCTTAACTTTAATTTTAGACACATTAGATCCTTAGACTTGCATTTATTTGCCAACTTTAATAAATTACACTTATGGTCCCTTAACTTAAATTTTAGACATTTTAAGTCAGTAAACTTTAATTATTGACACTTTAGGTCCCTAAACCTTAGTTTATGACACTTTAAGTCCCTAAACTTTGATATATTACTCTTTAGGTCCCTAAAATTAAATTAATGACACTTTAGATCCCTAAACCTTAATTTTAGACAGATTAGAACCCTAGACTTGCATTTATGACACTTTTGGACCCTTAACTTGAAAATATGACTCTTTAGGTCCCCTAAACTTTAATTTTTACACTTATGGTCCCTTAACTTTAATTTTAGACACATTAGATCCCTAGACTTGCATTTATTTGCCAACTTTAACAAATTACACTTATGGTCCCTTAACTTAAATTTTAGACACTTTAAGTCAGTAAACTTTAATTATTGACACTTTAGGTCCCTAAACCTTAGTTTATAACACTTTAAGTCCCTAGACTCTGTTATATTACTCTTTAGGTCCCTAAAATTAAATTAATGACACTTTAGATCCCTAAACCTTAATTTTAGACATATTAGAACCCTAGACTTGCATTTATGACACTTTTGGACCCTTAACTTTAAAAAATTACACTTATGGTCCCTTAACTTAAATTTTAGACACTCTATGTTCCCACTTTAATAAATTACGCTTTAGGTCCCTAAACTTTTAAAAATCCCATATTAGAATTCTTAACTTTAATATTTGACAATTTAGGCACCTAGTTTGACCTTGAGGTCAAAGTTGACCGTGGTTGAGCACATTAAGAGTAGGTTGAGCCCACGAAGGCTGGAGATCTTGCACCAGACGGTTTTTGGTCATTGGTTGCTGATGGAAGACTACTCCTATGACCCATTACTCATGCACAATGTTTTACGGAGGTAGATTTTCCCGGAGAATGATGTAGACTACAATATGTTCTTCAAGAAATCGGTCAAGCGGGAGGCTACCCTCGACTTACCTCTCTCTATAAAACCCTCCTCCCCATAAGATAGCATAGATCTATTCCCTAAGAGATTCTTCTTTAGCAGGCGATTTGGCCCATTTTATCTTTCCTGGTAATAAGGAAAGGCCTTTCCCTATCACGACCGCCTTCCTTTATTCGGAATTCATTCTTACATAAGAGTTCAATTGTGGATTAGCTGCTGCCATTCACAAATTAAATCCACCGATTTCAATTAACAATTTTGTTGTAATAGTCTTGCAAACATCAACAATTTACAGCCTCCATTCAGTTCAATTTGATTTCCACCGATTTAGGGGTCGTTTACCCAAATGCTTACCCGATAAGTGCTTACCGGGGAATTTACCATAGCGGATGAACATGACAAGAGGATAGGATCTTACCCGGTAAGAGCGAGGATAAGGATGAAGAGTCTTACTCGGTAAGAGATAGCGACAACTCTTACCCGGGTAAGCGCTTACCGGGTAAATTGTTGTATAAGATATCATCGTGATGATTAAAATCTTACCCGGTAAAGAAAGTTAGTGTGTCGAGATTTAGTTATCTCACTCCGAGGGTATCCCGGGTTAGTACTAACTACGAGGGTCGGTCCATGAAAAAAATTTCAATCTCCCGGGTCTAACTCCTGGTTCCAACTCCCGGCTCAAAAATTAAACTCCCGGTTCCACATGTACTCCCTGTACGCGTGTATCGATCCATAAAACAAAATCCATCAAATTGATCAATTAATTGTAGATTGACGATCGTAGAATATTTATAAACACTAATTAATCAATCCTTTACGATTAACTCAAATCAAATCACACAAATTCGATCCAATTTCTGGAAATCGATAAGAACACAATTGCAATCCAAAACTTTTCCAAAGATCGAGATTACTCCAAAATTAATAAAACTGAAAATTGTAATAAATTCAAATAAGATAAACACGTAACATAGAATCGATTTAATCAATAAGAACACATATTAGCTCCAAACTTCGCCAAACCAGATCCAAATCAACCAATTACCAAAAACCTTGGGCCGTAGAACACGAGCTGTTGTAGAATTGATCGAATTAAAGAAACATTTCTTGCTCTGATACCACATGTAGATCCCATATTTAACAACGATTAATGAACAAATAGAGATAACAAGATGAGATTCGAAGAGAATATGCTTTATTCACATTGAACGTAAAACAAAGAACACAAACCTAGAGAGAGAAATAGTTTCTCTCTCTAGAAGACGCACTCTCTGAATCGGCTACATTGTGGAATGAATTCACTTCATAAAATTACCAACACATTAGCTATATATACATCCCCTCTCTCACTTGTTCTAACCTAAAGCCCAATCCCAATTACACATTAAAGCCCAATACAAATATAAAATATAAACTCCTTTACAAAACTTTTTAAACATGGACATTTTATGTCATAACACAAAGTATTTCCTACCCTATTTAAAGGGCCTAACTATACGTTTACGTTCATTGCAAGCCTACACAAAACATCCAAGACATACTTGAAATGTGATATTTTATTTTAAACCAGAATTAACATATAATTTATGTCATTAAAAAACAAAATAAAAAATTTGTGTTTAAACATAAATAATCATATATACTAAATTATTTTAACATCCTTCCATTTCAAATTAAATATCTACATTATTATTTTAGTTTGTCCAAAATAAATATCCATATTCAAAAGTAAGTTTTTAATTTTCCATTTTACTCTCAATTATGAGATGGATAAAATTTATCTCTTTATTATCAAGGGTAAAAGCCTCATATAGTTATTTAAAAAATATGTTACACATTTTTAAAACTATTTGTCATTATTATGAACATTTATTTTGAGATAGAGAGAGTATTTTTTTAAAACATAGATCAGGAGAAAATTCTTATGTTTTACTTCAGTTGTGTTCTCGAAACTTATTTTAGGAATGAAAGGAAAGAAAAAGAAGAGAAAAGGTAAAAAAAAAAAAAAAAAACTCGTGTTTTTAAAACTCTTTTTGGAGAGAAATGAAGGGAAAATAATGATAAGTTTCCTCCCAAATGGAGGAGAAAATGGAGGAAAGGAAATGAAAGAATTTAAAATCTTTTAAAAATTATTAAAATTACAAAAGTGTCCAATCTTTCATTCTAAATGATATAATTTTAAAGGGCATATTAGTAAGGGTTGTTTGTTTACCTATTAAGAGACAACTTCTGAATCGTTAAGAGGTAAATATTGTTTGACAAAAAAAAGGCCTGCCTTCTTAATGGTTCCAAAACTTTCCGAATGATTTTGTATATTGACCATGTCTTAACCATTCAAAGCCCTGATTTCATTATGAACAATTAGCAAATAGGGGTGTTCATCTAAACCGCCCACACCGCACCGCATCGCAAAACACGGTTTAGAACTTTCGCGGTGCAGTTTGCATTTTTTTTTCCAAACCGCACTATGCGGTGCGGTTTTGAGTTATCAAACCGCGGTTCAAACCGCACCGCACATTATATTTTTGTATATCTTTTTTAATTTATATATTACACACATATATGTATATATAGAATAATTGCAATATTTATGTAATATGTATTTACGAATCGGATGTGTTGAATATTTTTATTTTTTGGACTACGATCAAGTTATTGCCGACTTCAAAATGAAGTTTTAATTTTATAATTATTGAATTATAGGTGTAAAGTGTATTAGGTACAAACGATATAAACCGCACCGCATTTCGCTGTGCGGTTTGAGATATATGCGGTGCGGTTTGTGGTTTGGGAAAATGCTCAAACCGCATATGCGGTGCGGTTTGCGGTTTTGCCCTAAACCACACCAAACCCTACCGCGAACACCCCTATTAGCAAACAACCATATTTCATTTCGCACTATATCATAAAAGCCTCTTAATCATTCTGACCACTTAATCATTCTGCATCAAACCATTCAACAACTGCCAAACAATCTCAAAAAATAACATCTCTTTTTTTCCTTTCTCTCCGGTGAAAGAACATAAAAAGTTATTTTATTTATTTTATTTTCCTTCCCTTTCGAGAATATAAATAAAAAAAATTCTTTTTATTTCCTTTTTTTTTTCTTTTTCTCCAAATTCGAGAATACAACGTAATTATCATTGCCTTCATTTTTATTCAAAAAGTATTAAAATGCAATAGTAAATTAGTAATATATAAGAGCATTTTGAACGGATTCTTCAAAATTTCTCCAAGATGGAGAAACAATAGTCAAAATTTTCAAAAAAAATTACATTCATCTCCCAAAGATTTTTCATTTTGAAGATAAATCATTGATTATATTATTAAAATATTATGTATCTTTAATAAAATATTATTTCTCTCACCTAAACATTTTATTTCAAAGTTTCTCATTGGTAGGGCTGTAAACGAACCGAACGAACACGAACGAAGGTTTGTTCGTGTTCGTTCGTTCGTTTAACTTAACCGAACAAACGAACGAACACGAACGGTAAACGAACAAAATTTTTTGTGTTCATGTTCGTTCGTTAAGAAAATATGTTTGTTCGTGTTCGTTTATGTTCGTTCATTAAGAGCTAAACGAACGTAAACGAACGAACATAAATGAACATAAACGAACGAACATAAATGAACATAAACAAACACAAATGAATAAAACAACCACCGTTATTCATCATTTTGTTCGTAAAAAATAACATAACAAAATAAAAAAAGGATAAACTTAGGAGGTATAAAAAAGAAATTTTAAAAAATTAATTTAATTAATGCTTTGACACATTAATGTCATAATATATATAAATATATTTATATATATAAACAAATATAAACGAACGTAAACGAACGAACGTTCACGAATGTAAATGAATGAATGAGACCATTGTTCATGTTCGTTCATTTAACTAAACGAACAAAAAAATGTGTTCATGTTCGTTCATTTATTAAATAAACGAACATAAACAAACTTCCCGCGAACAGTTCACGAACGGTTCGTTGAACGTTCGGTTCGTTTACAGCCCTACTCATTGGTGAGATATAATAAAAAATAATTTATCTCTCTTGATAATCATTTACAGGGATATCTCCAAACTTAAAAAAAAAAAAAACTAAGAGGATGTTTGGTTCACATAATGAAATTTGAAACCATTGAAGGAATTTGAATTTATAGAAAATTGGAATGAAATTTGATGAAATTTGATCACGTGGTTGGTTAGTAGGAAATCAATTCTTTCACTTAAGCCAAAGAATGATGAATTCCTTAAATTGTGAAATTCAATAGAATTGAAAGAATTCCATCATTTTCATTCCATGAACTAAACATGGGATTAGAATATGGTTAATAGAATTGACCATTCCAATTCCATGAACCAAACGACTTGTAAATTATGGGGCTGTTTGGCAGTTGCTGAATGATTTAGTGCAGAATGGTTAAGTGGTCTAAATGATTAAGAGGTTTTTATGATATAGTGTAAAATGAAATATGGTTGTCTGCTAATTGTTCATAATTAAGAGGATTTTGGAAACATTAAGAGACAACACTTTTTTTTGCCAAACAAGATTTACCTCTTAGTGATTAAGAGGTTGTCTCTTAATAGAACCATTAAGAGGTAAACAAACAACCCATATATATATATCTATATATATATATATATATATATATATATATATATATATCCTATTTTCTCTATTATTTTAAAGAAAATTTTAGAAAAATTGTTAGAGAAAAAGTAAGCCCACGATAGAAGCCCTACTTGTTTGGAGCTTCACCGGTTCACCCCCAATTCCATGGCATCCCCACTCTCCCTTCGATTCAATTTCTGTATACACCTTTGAGCTCAAAACCCACAAAAAAAGAAGAAGCAAAAATGGCTTCTTCTTCAAAGTTCCTGAGAAGGGTATCAACATCCTTCAGTTCCATACACAACTCCCGATTGTTGTCGTCTTCTTCTTCTTCAAATTCTAGAATTCCTCTTCAACATTTGAAGTTTGCTCATCCTCCTTGTTCTTCCTTTCTGTATAACGATAACCATATTCGGGTTTGTAGTAGAGATTTTTGCTCTCGGACTTCTAATTTCGACCAAGTTCTTTCTGAAAAACCTGCTGCCGTTGATTACAGGTTCGTAATTTGATCATTTTCAGTTTTTGTGAATCTCCTAAAATTATAGTTTTTTACTGGTGCGATTTTGAAACTGTCTTTCATATATAATCTTGGCTCTGCTTTAAAATATATAGAAAATTATGCTTTGTCATGTACTGTATGTAGGTTTTGTTTGTGTAAAAACCTTCTCCATGAACAAGTAACGGTGGTTCGGAATCACACCTTGACCTAGTCCAGTGCAAAATTGTGTACTTTAACCTTAACGTATTACTTGTGTCCTCCTTCATTGATCTTGATTAGTTTTTCAACTTAAAAACATATGGTGAATTTAAAGCTTTTAGGAAATAACTATATAATGGTATTGAACTCTGTACCATGGACTTCAATTTGAATAAATGGCAGTGATATATTAGGAAGAAAATCATAGTATCAGATTGAAATTGGAAGTTCTAGGTTTGACATAAAAAATCAAAAATAAATAAATATATATATATATATATATATATATATATATATATCTTTTAGTTTATTTTGTTTTACAGTATCATTATAAAATTTCAAATTTCTTAACGTAATTGTACTTCTAGTTTTTGAAAAGCCTAGGTTCGACTTCAAAATTTGAAGTCGAAATGAACTTCTTCAACATCAAACTTCCAAGGGGTCAATGGCCTAAGTTGCACCTCGCTTACCGGTAAATCCCAACCTTTGGAGGTCAAGGGTGTGTGTGAGTTTTTGTTGTATATAAATATTATATACTTCAAAATGAAAAAAAACATCAAACTTACAAATGTATGTCATTTCTTTTGGGAGTGGATGAAGTATACTAGGAAAAAGTAATATTTTAGCTCAAGAAACTATCACGTCATAAACTGTTGGTTTGAATTTACTTGTGCGAGCATCTGATTAATAGGGAAGGTTGTCTCTCGTGCCGTCCTTGTCTGTTCTTCTTATGCGAAGAACATAACTGAAGATTCATAGATTATAGCAAGGCCATTTATGTTCTTTCTTTTATGCAAAGTGAAATATATATGTATAAAAGGAAGTTGGCGCATGTAACAAATTTATTTTCTGAAACGTAAGATCTATGCTATCAGAGATATCGAAATTGAGAAATAGTTGGTTGATTTACACATGCCTTAATAGCGAGCTGTATGGTAAATGCTAGAATGTGGACACCTCTCTTTGGTGTGTATTTCTTACCTAGTGGGACGTGTTTTGTTTTGAAAACGTGGGTGATTTGTAATAAAACAAAAGAAGTCGTGTCCAGCTTGATCACATAAACGGATCAATCAGCAACTGTTTGGTCATGTAAGTCAATTGCTGTTGGTGAGTTGATAACAGTCTTTTGAACATTCATCCTTTCAATTTGTGAAGAGTGTAATAGATTCTAAACTTGTGTCCTTTGAGTTATCAATTGTCTCATAAGGGAAAAGAAAGAAAATTGCTAACAGTTAATGTGCATACAGTGCTTTGCTACAGGAGGATGAATTTCACAAACTGGCCGATGCAACAATTCATGATTTGTTAGAGAAGATGGAGGTAATCAATCATCTTGGAGTGAAATGCTTCAAGCTTTTAATATCTGTTACTTATGGATGCCCCTAGTATATAGCTTTCTCCTTTAGTGGTTAGACACTTCATAAGCTAGATAGGATTTCCCTAAAGGTTTGGGGAAGCGTTAGGGCTGACATCATCTTGCATAGCTCTGTTTGTGCTTCTTTCTATAACCCATCTTCTTTAATCTTTATCCACCTGAACCGAACCTCTTTCATATTTGTGTTACCCTCATTTATAGTCTTGAATGAATAGCATCACTACATTCATTCCTAAAGGCCCTACTCTTTCATGATTACTATTCAGATTGATAACCAAAGGACAATTTGAGTCGGCAAATGAGTTGATTGCTAGGCATCTGCTTAAAGGCCTTGTTTCCCCATTTCACATTATGCCCAGAGCTAAACAAAATTTGGATGTTTGATAGAGGCGGATCCAGAAAATTTTCGAAATGGTTGCACCAAATAGCTATTAATAAATTGTTCACACTTTCAAGAAAACAAGCTTTAACCTCAAATACGGTTTTATTAACAGAAATATACAAAAATTAACCTCAAGTATTAATAAATTGTTCACACTTTCAAGAATTTTCCATGTTTTCTTTATAAAATTTCACTAAGGTCTTTAAATCTTCAATGGTTATGGTTGCCCACAACAAAATCTATGGTTTCACCTTTACCAAGCTTAAAAAATGTACCCTCAATGGAAACAAATATGTAGTTGCACTTGATACCACAATGCTTCATGTGGATCCACCCATGTGTTTTGACCTGTAACACACCAAAAATGGGATAACAAAAATTTCTGAAAAATGGAAATGTGGTATATATAAATGCCATAGCATGAGCCTCCCAAAAATGGGGAAAATACAAACACCTGTTTAATTACAGTTTCTAATATAACGGAAATAAACAACCTATTAATCTAATTCCTTAAACAGAAATAAGATTACAAAAGGGGTGTCGTCTATAATCCAACAAAAGTCTTCACCAAAAAGTGCACCCACTTGCACTCCCCAAGCTCACACGGATTCGCTTAAACCTTCTTAGACGCGGCGCCACTAGAACCTGAGCCTCACGTAGACACCAAACAAGTGTTAGGCCAAAAAGCCTAGTGAGGTTGAACGACAAATAAATGCATGAATGACAATTACATAGCCTTTTACCAATGAACATATCCATAGATGGAATCAATGGGGGAGACCCATAACACCAATCAAATTCCACCCAAGAGACGAGATACTCTAGTGTCAACTTCCAAGAGCGACACCACAAGGCCCGACACATCCGGGGGTACAACACAAGCATTGCCCCAAATGGCGGAGGTCTAGGCACACACCAACACGGTGACACCCAAGACTATGTCCTCCTAGTGTCTATTTGACTTGGTTCATCCATTCAACTCATTTGTGACCAAAGAAGCATAGTAGCTTTCATAAGATGTATGTATTACCAATGTAGGTCACTTGGTCAAAATATTAATACCTATTAAGCAAGAAGATGCAAGAGACATGATATTATACACACCATACCTATTTAAGCATATAGCCATAAAGAAACTTTACCCACAATGGGAGTATTTCATCAATACTTTGGGATAACCCTAACATAGAGTTGTTTTTGGGTAAATATCACTTATCAACTTATTCACATTCCAAATCATAGATATATTTCCACTTTTCAAGAGTTAATCCTTCATACCACAAAACACCATTATTTCAAACTAACAAGTATGAATAAAACCCTAATTTCATGTAACAAAAGAAGATCGATAATAATGCAAGTAATAACATGTATCTCATTTATAAAATGTTTAGAACACTCACTATCTAGGTTTTTGATTAAAACCTAGAAAATAGCAAACCCTAGGTTGAAGAGGGTGGAAGCTTGGAAAGGAGGCTTGATGACTTGGTGTTCTTCAATAAATGCTCCTTAATGTAGCCTTGAATGCAAAAGCAACCCCCCAACAACCCCAAGATCAATATTTATGAGGGGTGAAGTTTGGAAGGGAGAAAATCGCACTCTAGGTCACAAAATTGTCCAACAAAACGAATTTGGGAGAAAAGTGAGGTCAAAATCGGTCAAGGGTCCAATTTATACTCCCAGACCCCGCTCGCGACAGTGCCAAGGGCATAGTCTCTTGGGCACTATTGCACCCGCTCTCCCACTTTCGGTACAATACCGGCGAGAGTGACACGTGAGAATGCCCTCGGGCACTGTCGCTGTCACAGTCACACACGGTATGTACCGTGGCCTGCTTGCCCGCCGCGACAATGACACGCAACTATGACACATGTCACAGTCTCCCGGCACACTCGCTCAGTTTCTTCTCGAGTCCGATTTCTGGTCCGATCTTCCGTTCTAAGCGTCAAGTCTAAGGGTTTAACTTAATTGAGAGAGTTCCCCAATTACTCGACCCATCCGAGAGTGAAAATTAGGAAGAGGAACATAAAATTCTAATATGACTTGCGAATTTCCGGACGTTACATGACCCGTGCGCCATCCACATGATAATAGTCTACCCCATTATCCTCATGCTTGATATAGAGCCTCAATTATGCCATACAATAAAAGTGCTCCTCAGTTATTAGAAATGGTTATTCTTGACAGTTGAAGACAGTTTCTTTCTCATAGTTTTTTCTGTCTGAAATTTCTCTTATTCATGATGTTGGCCTTCTTTGTATGTACTGCAGGATTTACAAGATAAAACTGCTAAACCATGTACCATGTCTCCATTTTTCTTGTTTCCTGCAACAAATTTGTGTGTGATCATCGATCCTAACACTTGATGTTTGAAATCCTACACTTTATACTAATATTAAGGTCATGAATAAGGATCTGTCCTTGTGTAATTAGCTTGCCCCTGCAATTATATCTCACCTAGTCACCTAGTAAATACTAAATAGAAGACCCCAGATTACATATCTGCAGTTCAATTCAGAGTTATAAGCATCCAAATTTGGTAGCTCGATTGAGACCTTGAAGAACCTGCACTAGTTTCTTCACATTGCAACCATCTCTTCTAACTTGTTTTCTTACTCATTCTTACAAAGAATATCCGACTCGTTTACTCCTAAGTAGCACATATGTTATTCAATTTTGCTTCTTGTTGTTTGACAGGAATATGGCGATTCTGTGGACATTGATGGTTTTGACATAGACTATGGGGTTAGATCCTATTCCCATGTCACATTGCTTGTTTTCTTGAAGGTGTTGATTAGTTTTGATAAATTCATTTTCGATTTTACAGAACCAAGTTTTAACCGTAAAGTTTGGTAGCTTTGGAACCTATGTGTTAAACAAACAGACACCCAACAGACAGATTTGGATGTCTTCACCTGTGAGGTACAAACTCCCCACAAAAAAACTTCTGATTTGGCATTGCTATCTTCTCTCCTGAGGATCTCTTGTGTGTATGATATATTTCTTGATGTTCATGCATGTTACTTTAGTAGTTTTATCTGAACTTATATATAGATAAGCTTTTTAACCATAGATAACAGGCCTTACATTCAAGTTCAGTTTACAAATTAAAAATTGGGGACATTCAAAAAAACCTTGAGGAATAGGAAATCTATTACGAATGGTGAAATCTTAACAAATGATTATGAGAAGGTAATGATTTCATGTTTGACAAATGTAAGCCACTGAAACTTATATTAAAGTCGTAAGGAATGGTTCAATCTTTTAACTTCATAAAGACAGCACAGGTGGTAACGAATGTAGACAAGTAATTTGGTCGGTTGATATGCTATAGAAACTCTGCACCAAGGATGTAAATAGATCCATATTTCTATATCCGACAAATATACAAATTGCATATTCATGGTTGTTTTCTGGACTCTTATCAATATCCAAATAATATTTGAAACGTTGTGTTGTAAAATGGAAACAAGTGCTCTCCAAATCTGTATTAGCCGAACGATTACAGACTAATCTGACATTCGAGAGGTCAGATACTCTCTTAAACTCTCACTCAAGGAATTACAAAGAAACAGAATGCCCCCTCAACTAATCAGACTTCTCTACATAACACCCTCCAACCACTTGATCTAGTCCAATTACAAAACTACCCTTATTCCTGCATTTATTCAATCACCCCTTATTCTTTAAAACCCTTACTTCCTGCCTTACTTATTCTTTAAAACCCATACTTCCTGCCTTACTTTCCCCTCACATATGTGAACTGTACTGGAGGTTTAGCACATTGGGACAAACATTCTGATAAAAACTAGTTATTAGCTGATAAGCTAGCTGTTGCCTGAAAAAGTAGTTTTTGGTTGATAAACTAGTTTTGTTTGGTACAAACTAGCTGATAAGCTAGACGACAATGTAAAGACATAAAAAGGACATAATTGGAAGAAAAAAAAAGTGAAAAACCTCCTTCAAGTAGCGTTACAAATTTTCAATAAGCTAACTTATAGCTTAAAAAATAAAGATAGCTTATGGTTGCTAAACATGGCATTGGTAAATATTATGAAAGGAATTTGGGTAATTTTCTGCACACTTCGGTGTCGTTTGTTTTTTAAGAGGTCTAAAGTCTGAAGTCTTAATTTAGTTATGATTAATAAAAGGTGGTGTGTAAAAAGGCCTGAACGATTTAGACTTAAGAGAGATTAAGAGATTTTTTAAAAAAAACAAACAACCCCTTCATTTCTCCACCTTCAACATCTACTTATACAAGGAAATACACCTAATCACAATTACTAATTAACTAACCATCTAACCTTGGTTAACTACCAACAGAAAGCAACCAACACTTGTACATAAATAGATGATATTGACCTTCATCTATTTTAACTGTAATTTAGCGGTCTTTTCTTATTTGATATCAATCTAAGTATTGTTCCGTTTTGCAGGATTTCATTGTCATGGCTTATTATTTCATTTTTGCGTGCAGTGGTCCTTCGAGGTTTGATTGGGATCGAAATGCAGAAGCTTGGATATACAGGCGGACAAAGGCTAAACTTTTAGAAACACTCGAAACTGAGGTCCAACAACTGTGTGGTGAGCCCATTACACTTTCTAAAAGAGCACATTAACTAACCCGAAATCTTCGCTAGGTTTACGGTTTACAGTTCGGAACCATTTTAGAGTATTTACTATGTTCTGCACAATAAAAGCTGTACATTTTTAAGGACTTGTGGACTTCATATTTGGAAAAGAAACAAGTTTCTGTGTTACAAGTATAAAAGCAGGCAAATAAGC
Organism: Arctium minus; assembly: GCA_954870635.1. Classification (NCBI taxonomy): domain Eukaryota; kingdom Viridiplantae; phylum Streptophyta; class Magnoliopsida; order Asterales; family Asteraceae; genus Arctium; species Arctium minus. Next base: position 36,378,395 of record OX941084.1, read on the forward strand.
ACGTGTATGGAGGTTCAAGAAAGCACCTCTATCAAACCGTTAGATCTAAAAAGTAGATGATTCAATGATCGACATAGTTTATTGGGGCGGATTTAGTTATGACAGTTTTTATTTCTTTTAATTTTTATTATATATTTTATTTTATATCTTTTGTAAATTATAAAATGGAAGCTTGAAGTGTTTCTTGAAACTCATATTGTTCTTTCTATATGAACGGATCAAATCTGGAAACATACAAATTTATCTCAATTTTAAAAGAAATATAAATTATCATAAAAATATAATTGATTTTTTAATTGAACAAATATATATTATATTATAAAGCATGGATAAAAAACTCTTAAATACAAATTATTAGGCACAAGGTACCATTATTTTATGCAAGATTTTAAAAATCTCTTGATTTACAAGTATTAAAGCATAAAATACATATTACTATTGCAGACTTCTAACATCCACTAATTTGGTATGTGCAAGACCTTTCTTTTATGCAGACCTTTCCATGTATCATTATTAATTAATATATTATATTACTATAAATTTGTTTTAATTATATTATTAAATATGTAATTGGTTATTTTTTCTAGATGTCATTAAAATGTATACGATAATCATTGAATTCTAACAAAATACTTAATTTTTTTATATAAAAAACATTATATTATTAAGTCTAAATTAAACAAATTTATAAAAAAAAACATTATCATTTTCTCAAAACCATCCAAAATCGTACTGTAAATCGACAAAAAAATAAAATAAAACATTAAAATCGTGATGTATCTCGCTGCATTGCGCGAGTACGTTTGTAGTTATATCAAAAAGGAATATTTTATTCTTTTTAATTTGATACCTATATTTCCAGTTTTCAAATTTTCATTCTTTGAGTATATTATATGCACACCATATTTTTATTAAATTCTACATGATTTTCAACTTATTATTACATATGTACAACTTATTAATACATTTAACAACTCGTAACCAATAGATAAGCATGTTCAAATATAAAATGAGCATTGAATCCTACTAATACAATAAAATACTCCATAATATTGATAATCAACATACTCTATCGTTATCTCAAACCCAAACAAATTCATAAAACATAAATCGAGAAGGAAGTCATCTTTCAAGGTCCAAATTGGTTCACAAAAAGATAGCAATATTGTTGCATGCTATTGCTAACTAGTAAATTTCAATTAGGGTTCAAGAGTGACCTCTACAAATTGGTTTAAGTATTACTTGTACCTCGATTGATCATTAATGACTATGGTTAATGTTAATGCCAAAAATTACCCAAAGAATAATTTAAGGTCGACGTGGAGCTTTGTCCAACTAAAGAAAGTAGCCGATCGACAATATGCGCGATAAACAGATAAATAAAGAGACAAGGGATTTGGTGACGCGGAAAAACCTCAACGAGGAAAAAACCGCGGACGACAAGAGAGTGTCGTCGTGCACTATGATCACAAATCAGGGGGTGATATCCTTTGATGTACAATGTTTTACACGATGGATACAAGAAATGTGTATGTAAACAAAGAACAAGTGTATGTCGTGTGTAAAAGTACTATTGTCGCGTGAATATCGTGACTATCGTATGAAAATCAGGTTGCGGATGTTCTTCAGAGAGTTTCGTCAGCTGTGTACTTCGAGTAATAGATTTATGTCCTTGACTGAGGTGTGGATCTTCAGTATTTATAGTCTTTATTCCTCATAACTGTGTCTTTTGTAATGGTTGCGCTTCATAAATGATCTTGATGGTGTTGAGCCGTTATGACCGTTGGCACTTATGAGCATTGAACCTGCATTAAATGATCAAGAAAGGAACGTTGGGTTATACGTTAGTGTGGTCGAGGTCGAGTGTAAATCTCAACGATGGTCGTACGACGCTCGACTGACCTTCGAGTTAGTCTCGACGGAGGTCAGGGTTATGTTCGGTCGACAGAACCTTATCTTAATATAGGACTGGTCGTGTGAAATATGCATTAAATGTAACTTCGTCATGATCGTGTATTTTTTACCCAAACAGTTAATAACTACGATTTTTAAAGAGATTTTTTTTAGAGAGATGAAATAGATATGTATTGCGTTGCATTAAGTAGGTGCATTTCTAGTACTTTAATATATATATAGTGTCAAGTTCAGGGGGAAACCTCAAAAAACGGAAAACTGAAGAATATCCTAGTAGTCCTTCATCTGGACAGTATGCACTTGTGCATACAAGTAATTTGTAACATGCACATGTGCATATGCACAAGTGCATAATGCACTTGTGCATAAAATCCAAAACAACAACATAATTTACTTGTATGCACAAGTGTATACTGTTGAAATGAAAGCTACCATGGTGTTCTTCAGTTTTCCATTATTTTGAGGTTTTCTCGTGCACCTCACTATATATATATATATATATATATATATATATATAGAGAGAGAGAGAGAGAGAGAGAGGCAAGTTTAAATGAAAACTCAATTTTCATTATGAACGTGACGACAAATCTCAGCCACTCCATCTCTATTGATCTAACAACTCATATTAAATAGAGTTTTTTATTTTAAGATGTTTAGGCGTAAAAATGGAATATAATTTAAACTCACGCCTACCATATTTGACTTTTTATTTTCTTTTTTAATTAAAAACTTTTATCGACTTAAACTTTGCAATAAATTATCTCAAAAATTACTAATATTTTAATCAAACAAATTACATAAAAAAAAACGAGAATTTCGTGCTTTTCGATATGACATCCATCTCGATATAGTTTTTTTTAATCATTTTTTACGTGAAATGCTATATATGTGTTATATTCATTATGAATATTTATGTACGTTCAAATCTGTACAACACCTCGACACCGTAAGTATGTAACTCGACATCACCTTCTTCAACACTTTCTTCAACGTCGTAAGGCATCGCGTTATTCAGCACCGAAACCTAACACCCATCAAGACGAATCGAGAACATATCGAGTAATTCGGTTGTGAACCGGGGAACAAAAGAGAGTGTGTCACGTCTCCACACCTTCACAGGTCATTCATGTATTATTCATCATGAATAATGTATCATTCAAGATGAATAATATAACATTCAGGATGAATAATACACGATTAATGAATTCGTGTATTATTCATCAAGAATGTTGTGAAATTCATCCTGAATACTGTATTATTCATCATGAATAATGAATGAACGTTTACATTTGTTATTCATACTGAATGTGGGACATATGGGGATGCGCATACATATTCATAATAAATTAAACCAAATTTCGATTGTGAATTGGGAAACAAAAGAGAGTGTGTCATGTGTCTACACCTTCACGGATCATTCATATATTATTCATCATGAATAATGTATCATTCATGATGAATACATCATTCAGAGTGAATAATACACGATTCATGATTAATAATAAATGAATCATGAATTCATGTATTATTCATCTAGAATGTTGTATTATTCATCCTGAATATTGTATTATTTATCATGAATAGTGAATGAACGTTCACCTTTGTTATTCATACTGAATGTGGACACTAGAGGACGTGCATACATATTCATAATAAATATAACACATATATAAAATTTCACGTAAAAACGGTTAAAACGAAAAAAAAAAAAAAAAAAACTATATCGAGATGGATGTCATATCAAAAACCACGAAATTCTCGTTTTTTTTATGTAATTTGTTTGATTAAAATATTTGTGATTTTTAAGATAATTTATTTTAAACTTTAAGAGGGTAAATTTTTTATAATTAAAAATAAAAAGTCAAACAAAGTAGTTTCTGATTCAAAATTTCAATTTTGTCCTTAATCACTTCTCAATTAATTTTATTATGTTTTAACCATTGATTATTTTTCTAAGTTTTGATCAATGGTTAGGATTTCTCCTCGTGTGTATAATGAAAAATAAGTTTTCATTTTAACTCACCTCTCTCTATATATATATTGGAGGGAGGGAGTGGGAAGGCTGACACCTTGGTTTGAATAGAAGTTGTCGTTATCACATAACTTCAAATATCTATCCACCATAAAATCTTTTTGTTTTCTTTGAAGTTGTTGAGAGAATGTTCAGTTTATGGCCACACATCCATCCAACCACATTTTCTCCACTCATTGTATATATATATATATATATATATATATATACACCCCTCTTTTTCTTCATTTTTATTTTTTTAAATCATCTTAAATAATACAAACATATCATCATGTAACTAGGTTGATAAAGATATGGATGATTTTGTCTAAATATAAGACAGATTCCTATTGATTAGCTTTATCTGTCGAGTGTAAGTGAGTCAAAAAAATGTCCTTTCACATTCGTATACTTGAAGGCAGGTTTCGGATGGAACCGACTAAAAAATATTAATAATTAATGACAAAAAATATATATATATATATATATATATATACAATTAGTTAATTATCTTTTCATTAACGATATAAAACAATATTTTATAAATTAACTTGTTGAGTGATCTTATAAACCATCGATCAAATATCTAACTCACCCATAATAAATAAATAAATAAAAGCTTAGTATTAGTATGTAAAACACGAAACTAAAAACATATTAAAACTGCTTAAAGAAAATTTGAACGCGGTCAAAAGATCCTCCATAAATATCTCAACATATCATTAAAAAATAAAAATTAATGGATGGTAATAGCGATAGATATTAGTATTAAAAGAATTGAATGAACACTCATCCATACATAAAATAAAACCCACTTTTATATATTTCTATTTAATCTCATCCACTACATTTTCTAAGGTTGGGAATCAAACCATTATAAAACATATTTTCACATTTCTATTTATTATTTCTTTCAATATTTTATTATAGTTTTTTTTTACAAATTTAAATTTTCAACAAAACAAAATCATTCTGACATAAGATTGAATTCTAAAAGATTTAACTCTTTAAATCAATCATATTAGTGTTTGATTTTTTTCAAATTATATATATATATATATATATATATGTTGAATCTAAAAATATTTAGAAGGATAGGACTTGTGTAACAACTAGATCAAATAGTTCATCATCAGTATACACATAAAACCATAATTTTAGCCAAAGAGGCTACCTTAGTCAATGATGGAGTTAAACCAAACCAACTTTACTATGGTTTTAAAATATTTAATATGATTTGAGTTAGGAAAATTGGCTGAAATAGCCATATTACCTAGCCAATTGAATCTCCTAGCCATTTCTCTTCATGATTTACCAAAATAGACCTAGGTCTGCAATGACGGACCTTTTTTTTTGAAAAGCACATTAAAAAAAACCAACAAAATACAAGGAAATCCAGGGACGGAGACCACTCACGATCACCGAAACAAAACAGGGAAGAAAAAACAAAAACAAACACCATCCGCGAAAGAAAGAGGCCAAACTAACACTCTACCTCCAGAAAAAGACAAAAAAAATTGTTGGTCCAAGTCAGGTCCGCAACGGGTAGGTCCGCCATTTCGTCACGTGTCACGATCTCACTCAACGACAGCAGAGGACCTAGGTCCGCCATGGCGGAGGTAGAGGACCTGCAGATCCGCCATTGCGGACCTAGGTCTATTTTGGTAAATCATGGAGAGAAGTGGCTAGGAGATGCAATTGATAGAGTAATGTGACTATTTGAGCCAATTTCCCTTTGAGTTATATATCTGATGTAAAAAGTAAAAAATGATTGAGAATAAAAAGTCCAAGACTCATCATGTCGATGATCAATATATTCCATTAAATCTTAAAACAACAAATTTTTTATAAATATTAATAAGACATCCTACTTGTTTCGTTTCAAAAATATAAATATTTTCACTTACATTATTCTAAAGAATTGTAACAAGTTTTTATCATAAATTGTCGTAATATTTATCGCTTAGAAAATCCTTTACTTTTTCTTAGTTAATAATCATTATTTTTTTTTTTTTTTTTTTTAAGAAAAAGGAATAAATATTTTAATGTTTAAAAATGAAAAAAGAATGGATTGAATGAAATGAAAGGTCCAATAAATGATGGTGAGGGAGGGTCTGCTCTGACAAGAAGAGAGCATGAGGAGGAGGATGTTTTAATTGAAGACATGGTTTAAGCGTGAGGCTAACATATGTGACACGCAACACTTGCTCGCCACTGACGTTTGTTTGCTCACATATCAAATCATCCCAAAATATACCCATGCTTCAACCACTCGCCAAACCTTTGACAATCATACTCCTTTTTTTTTTATTTTAAACTAATTGATTGTAACAACTTATAGGGTCACCGGTCATTTAAGTGTAATTGGATATAACACGAGTACTAATGGATTTCAAAGTGTGATCTAATACAAGTTGGGTGATGCGGAGTACACACTTGTTATAAGATGAGTTTGATCCCGGACACGACGAAATGGCGGGGGTCAAAGGGCAGAGTCCCTGGCAGTGGTGACTCTCTGCAGAGGCTCTGGTGGCCATCTCTGCAGAGCCTCTGGTGGGTGTCTCTGGACCAAAGGTTCTGGTGTCTATCTTTGGATTGGCTGTCTCTGAACTTGCAGTTACTGAACATTTAATGCTCAGTTATTTCCAGCCCATGATTTTAGCTAAATTGGTTGTAACCGACTATAATTGCTAATAATTTGCAATCATTGTCATTTCATTTTTATTCATATTTTACGAATGAGACTAGTATATATACCATATATACTTATATTTTAGACTCACGATTTTGAACAATCCTTTCATACTCTCCAGCAAATTTGCTCTCGTTTTTGTGCCTAAAAACAATAGTGTTCTTGAATCTTATCCCAGATTGAATTTCGTGCAACCCAGGCATAGGATCGAAATACCAATTCGGAAAGTGAAGTACACGATTCTCAAGAAATTCGGTCAACTGATCGATTGCATTTCCCCGCGATTCTAACATATGGTTAGAAAAATAGATTTATAAACTGCTTATAAGTTTAAAGTTGTGCGTTATCAGTAACTTTCATCATGATTTTAAGTTGAATTCGAAGTTATCGGACTAGCCTATTGCTTTGAACTTTGAAGTGTTACAACTAACAGAGTAAATATCATCCAAAACTAGAGTTTAGTATTGAGATATATGCAAATTTGATTTCTATTTTAAATGGTAGATCGGTTGTTTCTATGAAAATATTCGGCTTACATAAGGGTTTAAGCAAATATATGGGTTACAGGTACTCATATGTATTCTACTATAGAAATGTCTAAAGTCGCCATATCCATCGTCAATTACTCATCTCACATTCTCCCCAGTCTTCTCGTCCTCATCTTTTCAGCCGTCACTCTTTCTACTCTCATTGGTGAACCAACGATTTTTTTCGAACATGTCCAAACCACCGCAATCTCCCCTCATCCAATTTATCTGTTCTTGGACAACTCCCAACAACTTAAATACTTGAAATTCTCCCTTTATCCTCCAATGTTGACTTCTAACCCCCTCGCCTAGGTGTTCCCTCCCTAATTGTAACATAAATATCTTGTTTTTTCGAACGACTAATTCGCAGACATTGATTTTTCAAACCCACCGTCCACTATTCCAACCCTTTGTTGACCTCTTCTTTTGACTTCGTAACTAACAAATACTATGTGCCACTCCCCTAGATTTCTTGGGATATCTCATCTAAAATCATAGCAAAAATTTACATGATTAGCTTCGATGCCTAGTGTAAACCTAGCTTTGCCAGGAAATACTTCGTTTCACCGATTGATGTCCTAACACAAGTCCTCATTTCCTCATACACATCTTGTATCATCCTATCATACCTCAAAGACACTTCCGTCCCCTCTTCCTTCAATTTCAATTTTTTTGAATAGGGTTATTAATTTGTTTACAAGCATTATGTAAAACAAAATTCTAACTACTGTAATTAATTAAAAAGGAAATTCAAATTTAACCTTTGTATGTAACAAACACATCAATCGTTGTATTTGTAATAAAGTAGTACAAATATTTAAACATTTAATTTAACATTAAAAGAAACCAATACATTTCTCACATACAAACAAATAAATGTTGAAAATAGGTCTAGATAAAATATATATCCACGACTGATCAAACACGTCAAGAGGGTCTAGGTGAGAGAGGATGAAGAAGGAGAATTCCAAAAAGTCAAAAGCCTGAGCACAAAAGATTCAACATGGGACAAACCAAAACCTCATTAACAAATTCCAAATAAAAAAAAAAAATACAATTCCATAATCACGAAACCTGTTTAATCAATCACTACTGATACCTAACCCAAATAAAACCATGGTTATGTCCATCTGATCGATACTAATTTCTTCTGGTATTGTTAGCCAATAGGATCAAGTTAATTAGGGTAGGGTAGGGTAGTTTCTACCTACAACTACGACGAATCCGATGAGTTTAGGTCAAATCCGACGGCCCTCGTTGCTTTATTTACGTCAACAACCGGTCCAGACTTGTTCTCGCCGTAGATCTTGTCCCGGTGATGGATGATGCTCAGTTTCTCGACGATCGCATCCGAACGAGAAGGTAATGAGTGATGTAATGCCGCTCCGTTATCTCCGATTTCGTCTGTAGCCTCCGCCTTACGGTGTTGTTTCTGCACCGATGAGCAATCGACATCATCCTGATTCCACAAGGCAACAAATTAGCACAGCTGATTAGCATCAAATCTGCCGTGATCTCTAAAAATTAGCGAAGAGGAAAGAGATTATGAAATAAAATAGAAATTTATGTCGATGATTTCACGATTTGTGAAAATTAACACAAAATCACAATCATATCGATCATTTTAAAGAACTAAAGTGCTCCGTTGAAAAATTTATAATCATTGGTTGATGAAAAATTATCGCTCAGGCTCAGAAATTGCAATGATTCGTTCACAAAAATTCATAATTGAATCGAACAAAATTCTGCAAACGATAATTAGTGAAGGAAAGAATTTCTAATACCTCAGACGAAAGATCTGCTACATTCTCACGTTTTCGCTTCACCAAAACACCTCTATTGCTATTAGAAAACTCGTCGCTGCTGGAGGAACTCGCTGCCGGAGGCGGAGTACAACACAACGGCACCACCTGATTATCATCTCCATCCTCCTCATCCTCCAAGTCAATCTCATTCTCACTGTCTTCATCTCCGTCGTACTCATCATCATCATCATTTCCTCCCTGGCTCTCTTCTCTATCATCATCGTCTTCAGAAGTACCGTCAACAACACACTTCTCACAGACCGACACAGTCGATGGCCCGAGTTTCTCGCCGGAAGCAGTCCACGGCGTCGGAGATTGGCACACACGACAAAGAAGGCTCCTGGAATGTCTTGCTACAAGGAAGTTCGCCGAATGGACCTTACGGTCGCAGCTCCAGCATAAGCTAGCCTGGTCGGAATCGCAGTAGATCCTAGCCAAAGATTTGCAAAGCTCGCACGACTTCATCTTCCTCAACAAACGCAGATCTTAACTTTCTCTCTCTAAAAACTCTCTCTCTCTCCAAAAGAACACTCAAAGGTCCTTGAAACGAAATATGGAGGAAGAAGAGGAGGAAAAGGTAAGACGAAGGGATGGATGTTAAACAAACAGCAAAAAAGGACAACATGCTTTTTACTTGTTGAAACTACCCTACCCTTCCACTTAAAATAACCAAAATACCCCTATGTTCTTTTCATTCACAACTTTTTTTTTCTTTTTTTTAACAAAAATACCAAATTATAAGTATTTAAACTAAATTATAAACCATTTGAGTTTTTATATTTAAAAAACTATTAATTTTTAATAACATAATTATTAAAATACTTAAATACAAAAAAAAATCAGTTTTTACAATATATGGATATATTTTTTAAACGGATTTTTAAAATTTCAATTACTAATATTTAGTAGAGTACAATCATTTATAAACCATTATATTAGTATAAACCATATAAATCAATTTCAACTGTTTATTTAATCTAATAAGTATTTAGTTTAATAAATATCTTGATTATTTTTTAATATAAAACGTTGATTATAATTAATGAATTCTAATAATCTTTCAAATATATCCATATTATAAAAAATGAACCATCATCATTTTGACATATATCTCAATTAATTGGTTTCTATGGTTTGTATTGATGGTTGAGTTTATAAATAAAATCACCTCTATATTAGTATTAATATCTTTTACTATATCACAAAATAATGAACTCATATTCTTAAAATTAGAGTTTACAACTTAGGTATATTTTGGCAAAGATAAGCTAGCTTATAACTTGCTTATTTTTTGTGTACATGTTTGGATGAACATAAACTAGCTTTTTAATAAGCTACTTGAAGTGGATTATAAAAAGTTTTTTGTGATTATTTCAATTATGCCCTCATTAATATCTATTATTATATATTATCTATTAATTATAAATAAATATTAATTATTAAATTTATTATTAATAATTAATAAATATTAATTAATATTATCTGAAAATTATAACATAAATTTTAATTATACATTGATATAAAATTTTAATTATTTAGAACTATGGATAATTATATCAATTTTTTTAATATTGATCAATATATTTTAGTTATCAATTATAATTATTTTTTTCATATTATATGTAACAGTTTTTTAAAATCACAAGTTAATGTATATTTTTTTTTAAATTTGGTTTAAAATTCAAAATTTATAATATATATAATAATATTTAAAAACTTTTAATTAACATATTCTATTATTTACTACCTTATTTGTATTAATTAATATATTATATTACTATAATTTTTTTAATTATATTATTAAATATTGTAATTAATTATTTTTGCTAGATGTTCATTTTGATAATTTTACATCTTATAAGCTAGTTTTTGTCAAACGTTACTTTTTCATCAGCTAGCTTATCAGCTACCAACTAGCTTATAAGTCATCAGTTACTTTATCAATCATCAACTAATTTGCCAAACATATCCTTAGTATTACATCCACATAACTTTTTCATGTTTGAACTCCATAAAACCAACTAGTAGACACGTTCAACCACACTAATACAATATAATACTATATAAAACTGATAACCAACTAAAGACTATCTCACCCCTCTCAAACACAAAATCATAAAATAAAACTGAAAGATAGATAAAAAGAATAAAACATGAATTAGGATTGTGGGTTTAAGTTTTTTCTACCTCATCATCACTTTGTATTAACTCTATAGATTAAATTAAATATAAGAAACGCACGTCAATAAAAACATTAAATCACTGTACAACAAGTAATAAAATAAATTTAAACTAAAAGAATAATACTAAATAAATTAACATACATTTAAGAAAAGTCATTAATAAAATTTATTTTAAATATGATATATAAAAACATCTATTATTGTTTAAAAAAAAAAGAAGGAAGCCATAAATTCATGACTAATCATCATGAAAGTCACTATTATGATGATTTTGTCTATAAAGCATGTTTGATTTTAAGATTAATGTTCAGTTTAAATTAAGTGTAATGCTAATGACATCTTTATTAATGTCAAAATCAGGTCAATTCATATATTGGGAATATAAAAAGCAGGTTTTGATGTTGATGTGTGTGAGAAAAAAAATCATTTATAAGAGTGTCATTAACAAAGTATAGGGTGCCATTAGCCTCCCCTACATTAATGTTACATTAACATGAAAATTTCCAACAAATTCCATATATGCCCTCATCTTTTCTCTTATTGCTCATTTAAAACGTTTGGTTTGCCGGAATTGATTGAAATTAGATAGATTTTTGGATTTCAAATCCATTCCAATCCCGTGTTTGGTTTGCAGGATTGTCTGGATTTGAAATCCTATGATTTATTTGAAATCCCTCCAACGTAAGATTTTGAAATCCCCAGAGAATTACTGGGATTTTAGGAGATTTTGTAGGATTTGTAAATAATAATGTTTAAAAACATGTTAAAAACACTTGTTTTCTAATAATCAGTTACATAAAAGGTAATTTAATTACTTTTATATTTTTTCATAATTTTTTAATGATTTTTTTATAAATAATGAAATTAAAATTCATTCAAATCCTACAAACCAAACACACAAAAAGATTCCAAATCCTTTTAAATCAAAATCCCTTCAAATTCAAATCCCTATATGAAATCCAATCCACTCCATTCCATTTCTACAAACCTAACGAACCCTTAGGGCGCGTTTGGTTTGCGGGAATGGATTGGAATATATTGGATTTCATGTAAGAGGGCGTTTGGTTCGCAGAATGTTTTTGAATAAAATGGAATTTGTCAAAGGAATTTGACTTCGAAGAAATTGGAATGGAATGTCATCAGGTTTGACCACTTGTTTGGTTGACATACATTGAAATGAAATTTGTTAAAGGAATTGGAATATGTCTGTTTCGTTCACAAAGTGTAACTTTGGAATTTGAATGAAATATTAGTAAATGACCAAAATACCCTTTTTGAAAATTTTGAAACCAAAATCCAACTATTGTGGTTTAGGTCGGTGGTTCAGATCGGTGGTGGTTTAGATTGGGGGTCAACAGTGATTCAAACCGGTGGTCGGCGGTGATAGTTGACGGTTGTCCAGATCGGTTGTGGATAGTGGTTGTTCGGATCGATAGTGGTTGGCGATGGTTCAACTTGGTGGTGGTCGACGATTGTGGCTGGTGGTTGTTCAGATCGGTGGTGGTTTCCGGTGGTTCAGATCGGTGGTGGTCGACGGTGGTTCAGAACAGTGGTCGGCGGTGGTTCTAATCGGCGGTTGTTCCAATCGGTGGTCGACGGTGGTTCTGATCGGTGGTGGTCGGCGGTGTTTCAGAACGGTGGTCGGTGGTGGTTCTGATCGGTGGTGGTCGACGATGGTTCAGAACGGTGGTCGGTGGTGGTTCTGATCGGTGGTGGTCAGCAGTGGTTCAGAACGGTGATCGACGGTGGTTTTGATCGGTGGTGGTTCCAATCTGTGGTCGGTGGTGGTTCAGAACGGTGGTGGTCGACGATGGTTTAGAACGGTGGTCGGTGGAGGTTCCGATCGGTGGTGGTCGACGATGGTTTAGAACGGTGGTCGGTGGTGGTTCCGATCGGTGGTGGTCGACGGTGGTTTAGAACGATGGTCGACGGTGGTTCCGATAGGTGGTGGTCGGCAGTGGTTCAGAACGATGATCGACGGTGGTTCCAATCGGTGGTGGTCGGCGGTGGTTCAGAACGGTGCCCGACGGTGGTTCCGATCGGTGGTGGTCGACGGTGGTTCACAACGATGGCCGACGGTGGTTCCGATCGGTGGTGGTTCAGAACGGTGGTCGACGGTGGTTCCGATCGGTGGTGGTCGGCGGTGGTTCAGAACGGTGGTCGACGGTGGTTCCGATCGTTGGTGGTCGGCGGTGGTTCAGAACGGTGGTCGACGGTGGTTCCGATCGTTGGTGGTCGGCGGTGGTTCAGAACGGTGGTCGATGGTGGTTCCGATCGTTGGTGGTCGGCGGTGGTTTAGAACGGTGGTCGACGGTGGTGGTCGGCGGTGGTTCAGAACGGTGGTCGACGGTGGTTCCGATCGGTGGTTCAGAATGGTTGTCGACGGTGGTTTCGATCGATGGTGGTCGGGGGTGCTTTAGAACGGTGGTCGAGGGTGGTTTCGATCGACGGTGGTCGGCGGTGGTTCAGAACGGTGGTCGACGGTGGTTCCGATCGGTGGTGGTCGGCGGTGGTCGACGGTGGTTCAGAACGGTGGTTGGTGGTGGTTCCGATCGGTGGTGGTTGACGATGGTTCAGAACAGTGTTGGTGGTTGTTCCGATCGGTGGTGGTCTACAGAGTTTCATATGGATAATGGATCTAGGTAAATGGGGATAGTTTTGTCTTTTTAAGAAAATGAGATGGAATGGAATTGAATTCCTTCTCAAATGTGATGGAATGACCAAATCCATGAATGGTGGAATGTGTGTAATTCAATTCCATTCCATTGGAAACCAAACGCCTGAAATGAATTTGGTCAACGAAATTGATCATTTCAATTCATTCAGATTCCATCGGAATCCTGCGAACCAAACGCCTCCTAAGGATTTGGATTTAGGGGGGATTTGAAATCCCTTCATGTGTTTGGTTTGTAGAATTTCGAATGGATTTTGAGTGAAAGTCGATTGAGGTTTGAAGCGAGTTATAAAATCCATCAGGATTTGGATTTGAAATCCGATCAATGCATTCCATTCCTACAATCCAAACACATGATTGGAATGAATTTGAAATCCAAATCCAATCCAATCCCGCAAACTAAACGCACCCTTAGAGTCTTTTTGGTTTGTAGGAATGGAATGAAATCGGTTGGATTTCATATACGAATTTAGATTTGGGGGGATTTGGATTTGAGAGGATTTGAAATTCTTTTATGTGTTTGGTTTGTAGGATTGGAATGGATTTGAATTCCATTAGTTATAAAAAAAATCATTAAACAATTTATGAAAAAATATAAAGTCATTAAATTATTTTTTATTTAACTGGTTGTTAGAAAACAAGTGTTTTTGCCATATTTGTAAACATTATTATATACAAATCCTACGAAATCTCTTGAAATTCTAACCGTTCCCTTGGAATTTCAAAATCCTATGTGGGAGGGACTTCAAATCTGGACAATACTGCAAACCAAACACCGGATTGGAATGGATTTTGTTTGGGTCAAAAAATACACGACCACGACAAATGCATCTTACGCACGATTGATCTCGTATTAAGATAAGGTTGACGACCAAACATATTTATAACACTTATCGACACCTTTGTGGACGTTGGTCGAGCATTAGTCGCACGACCATCGCAAGGCTGTCCTCGACCACGATTACACTAACGTACGACCCAACGTTCTTCTCTTATTTATTCAATGCAGGTTTAATGCTCTTAAAGACCAACAACTACAACCGACCAAAACCATTAAAGTCATTATGGAGCTTCAACCGTTACACCAAAGATTCAATGACACATTTATGAAGATCAAAGACTATAAATACCCAATATATACACTTCATTCGGACAACTACATCATCTACAACTACAACATCAGAACTCCGATATTACAAGCTACACAAAGAATTCTCGCAAGCACTCTCTATCGTACTACACGATCACAATATTATACACACGACCGAAGTGTTTCATACACGACCTGCACTTGTTACTAGTTTTTACACTTGTATTTCGTAATTATCGTGTAAAACACTGTAATACATAAGGACGTTGCCCCTGTTTGGCGATCATAGTGCTCGACGACTCTTCTTGGTCATTCGCGGTTTTTTTCCTCGTTGAGGTTTTTCCGCATCACCAAATCTATTGTCTCTTTATTCTATTATTGTCGCATGACTTTGTCACCTGGTTACTTTCTTTAGTTGGATAAAACTCCACACCGATCTTAAATCTTCCTGTGGACGATTTTTGAAATTAACAGATTTGAAATCCAAATCCCTCCAATTTCAATCAATTCAGGCAAACCAAACGCGTCCTTAGTATTCTTTGTTGTTTTTGTACTACAACTGTTTATTCGTCTCTGTAAAGTTTTCTGTCATATCATCTATTATAAAAAATGTTATAACAGGGAAACTAAACTTGGATTGAGACCAAATGTTTCAATTTGGTTAAAATTAACTGTTTTTTAAACTGATTATTGATACAAATTTGAAAATATACTTGCCAAAGTTGAAATCAAATTTGAATTCTCAAAGTTAAAATTAAATTAGAATTTATATTATTCAGGACGTTTATTTATCACATAAAACAAAAAACCATTTAGTTGTGTTTGTATACATATGTGTATTGTGTACAATGCTCAAAATAACATTGTTTTAAACATAATCTTGTATTTATGTATTTATGTATTTTAATAAAAACATTTAACAATCGGCTAAATATTTTAAAACAAAATGTGCTTTGAATGTTTAATAATATGTAAGAAAGACGATTATGATCAAAATTGTCTGGAAAAAAAACACTATATTTAACCATGTCAGATGACCTATAACCTCCAACGGTAATAATAAAAAATATTTTTTCAATATCAAAATCATCAACACTTTGTATTGATAACCATATTATTACATAAACCAATTGCATTAAATACAAAAATGGGCAAAAATGTTATGAAATTCCTTTATAGCAAGGGGAATAATGTATATTTTGTTGCTAAAAGTGCTAGGAAATGAAAGCATCATTAATTTCATGGTAAAAGTGTTAACGTATTTTTTAAGGATAACCTAACCTGGGATATAAGAACACGAATAGAAAACCGAAGGTTGATCATTTCTTGTCGTGTTAAATGTCTGTTGTATGAGAAGAGATACATTTTCCTTTGGAATCCCGTTTAAACTACATCAACCACTTCACAAAAGTACCGGTTTTAAGATATCTTGTCAAAAGTTTGCTTAGACATGGGATTGTACCATCATAGATTATAATGTAACAACATGATTAGTCTGACATACCTATGGTAAAAACTCTTAATTTTTTATTAAATGATATGTATTGTTTATCAAACATAATCTCGTAAAATTTAAATTTATAACTTATACATATGTACAAGTACGACTGATAAACAATTCAAATACAAAATGCGTATTTAGCGGTACTAATATGAAATAATACTGCATAAATTTTGGTTTTTTCATAAAAGCTTACATTCACTCTCAATTTATTAATAAATTTTTTCATTCCATTACATTGTACAAATATACGAGAACATATCAACAAATTCTCCAAAAATGAAGAGAATTGAGATTTTAATGATTTTTGCTAAATTTTTGTTTCAAAAGATTCTCTAATATAAAGGAAGTACTAGAGAGAGGTTTAAATTATCTAATTTGGGTTATGTTTGGCAAACTAGCTGATAAACTAGTTTTTCAAAACGCTACTATGAGAGTATGAGTAACTTTTCAATAAGCTAGATTATAAGTTAGTTTATGGTCATCCAAACATGTACAAAAAAAATTAGCTTATAAGTTAATTTTTTTTTGGTACATAAGCTAGCTTTTTTGCCAAACAATGTCTTGAAGAATTCTTAAAAATACTTTTTAACAAAAGGAAATTATTTTTTATTATTTTCATAAATAAAGAATCCATGAAGTTAATGTTCAAATAAAATTTATAAAATGTAATATTATAATTTTTAAAATAAAATATAGATTTTTTGTTTTTACATTTTATTATTATTATTTTCTAAAATAATAATAAAATTTGGAACGTTTTGTATTTGGTAATAAAGTTGTAGATAGTTTATTGGTTCAAGGCAGAGGAAGGGGTAAGATGGTCTTTTGAAAGTGAGAAAAATAATGAATTGAAGAAAAATTTCCACCGCCGAAACTTGTGGTCAGAAATGGAAGAAGGGTAGTGACACGTGTCGGAAGGTATGAGAGACAAGAAAGGGGTCTGTAAAGAAACAATATTTTTGTGTGGTCTAAGGTAAGGAGCGTGGGACCCAAAATCAAAGATATTTTCGGTAGTCTCTTTTGATATGGAGATGGATAGCCTTGTAAAGATTCTCATCGTCTGACGTGGATTTTTTTATTTCCTTCTCAATTATTCATTCCTTCTCAATTATTTTTGCATTTTTCTTAATTCCAATAAAAATTATATATTAAGAAATAGAAACCCCCATATATGGTCCAACTTACAAAGAGGTTCCTGCTATGTTTTTAGGGAGCGTTTGGTTGGTTATAAAGGAATGAAAATGAAAACGGGAATGCAGAAAAATGAGAATAGAAATGAACATTGCATTGATGTTGTTTGGTTAAATCAATATAATTAATAAAAAAATGTTTTATATAATATTTTTAATACAAATATGTGACATCCAACATGAAAATAAAAAATATTTTACATTCAACATCGACAAATGAAGAAATGCATGAGAAAAGATGACTAAACGAGAATAAAATTTTCATTCCCCCCAATTTGGTCAGGAATGGAAATTAATGGGTTTGGGGTAATGAATCCATTATATTATATCAAAACAAACAACATTTTTCATTATCATTCCAATTCCTTACCCTTCAATACCCCCAACCAAACACCCCATAGTTTTCGTTTCTCAATTAATTGATTCTCTAAACAAACAAAATTTCAAATCCGTCAAAAATTAAATCCAAAATTCCATATCGTCTTTCAACGTGTTTAATGTTCGTCCAAAATTCCAACTATTGTTGGTGTATTTGTTTAACATTTTTCAACTTGCTCGTTTTTTTTTTTAATTTTAGAGATAGATGTTCTTTTATAACCCATATATTATTTTTTAATAATGTTATATTGATATAAATTTCACTTTGGATATATATGTTAGGTTTTTTTAATTTAAAGCTCATAAGAGACCTAAACCGCCTCTACCGGATAGACCAAACTGTTTTTTTGTGGTCCAATTTGACCGGTTCAATAACTTGCCACCAAACAGTTTGGTTTGAAAAAATTTCTAAACCGTCAATATTACGGTTTGGTTTATAGTTTGGAGGGATTATACCGTCCAAACTAGACCACAAACACCACTATAGATTAGAGACTAGAATGAGATTAATGGTGATAACTTAGGTGGCGTTTGGTTCGTGGAATGGAATTCGATGAAATTGGAATTCATTAAGGAATTTGACTTTGAATGAATTGGAATTGGAATTTGATGGAATTTGACCATTCATATTGGTCGCGTTTGGTTGGATGGAATTGGAATTGGAATTGGAATCTGTTGGAAAGAAAATGAATTCCATAGGATACCCCGTGGAATTGTGAAATCCGTGATTGAAGGAATTTGATGGAATCCGCAGGATTCCTTAGTTTTAATTATGTGAACCAAACAAGACTTTGGAATTTGGTCAATGGATTTGGACATTCCAATTCCATTGAATTCCATCCAATTCCGCGAACCAAACACCCCCTTAGTGTCTTAATAAAAATACAGATACAAGATTTACAATCTCACACCAATTAGACCCCATGAAATCTCTTTCCAATTTCTCCCACGTCTTTTTTGAAACCCACACCCTTTACGCTGTGTTCTCAAGTTTTTTTTTACGAAGGAAAGAAAGGGAAAGGGAAGGAAAGTAGGAGGGAAAGAAAAAATGTTGTGTTCTCGAGTTTTTTTAAGGAGAGAGATGAAAGGAAGGGGAAGGAAAATATTGTTGATTTTCCTCCCAAACGGAAGGAAAAGAAAGAAATGAATTTATAAAGAACCAAATCTATTTATAAAATTACGCATATACTCATTAATTACATTCTACTACAAAATAAATAAGGGTATATTGGTAAAGGTAATATATTTCTTTTCCTTTCCCTCTTACTCGAGAACATGAAAATTTATTTTTCTTTCTTTTCTTTCTTTTCTTTTCCTTCAAACTCAAACTCAAAAACACAAATACAAATATTTCTTTCTTTTCCTTCCCTTTATTTTCTTTTCTTTTCCTTTCTTTCACTTTTTTTTTCTTTCCTTCCAAAACTCGAGAACACAACGTTAGTCCGCAAGTTCCAACCAGTGACACATCAGTCCTTGAACTCGTACTTTAATTGTTTGTCATGCGTATAGTCCTTTCCTAGATTAATTATAACAAATTTATCCTATTTTAAGATGTTACAAAATAAGTATATAAACGGTAATCAAAGCATGTCTAGACCAGTGGTTTGGTAACATCCTGGAGGGGTCAGTGGATGGTATCCCTGACTACCCGGGTTCGAACCCTGTGGAGATATTCTAGATCATGGGCCTTGTGTTTCCTTAATTGGACCGGGCTGTGATTGACGGGGATTAGTCGGGTGGCACCCTTAAGTGGGAGCCCGGATACCCCGGGAACGAGTGTGTGTGTTAAACTTG
Organism: Arctium minus; assembly: GCA_954870635.1. Classification (NCBI taxonomy): domain Eukaryota; kingdom Viridiplantae; phylum Streptophyta; class Magnoliopsida; order Asterales; family Asteraceae; genus Arctium; species Arctium minus. The sequence continues at coordinate 36,398,157 of OX941084.1, forward strand.
TTAGTAAAAACGATATGTATTTTAACAATACATATAGAAATTACAACGAATGTAAAAGTAAATACAATAAACGAATGATTAATAAAAATCGAATACAATGAAATCTACTGAAGATAAAAGTATACGAATAACCGAAGATGAACTGAAACGGTGTTGAGGCTCGTGTATAACACGATTCCCTTAAACAGATTCGTCGTCTGTTCCCAGGGTACAACAGCGTAAGCAGTGTGTACTGTCAGATATAACCACTTGTCTGAAAATACCGGAGAGAAAACGTATGCGAGAGAAATTCAGAGAATAGTGTGTTGTTCGATATTCGGTGTCGAGGAATGAACCGACTCCTTCTTTTTATACTCGAGATTGAAACCCCCGAAATCAATATGTAATTAACCAGAAATTAATAGTAATTATCTGATAATAAACAAGATTTCGGAGCGGCATTCGTGTCCGCAGGTCGCGCCCACGCACAAGTTCACCGATTTTAGCCTACGAAAGTCTCAATTGGCACCCCCCTGCGTGCGGGTAGGTAATGGAGTAAAACCAAACAAAGGACTTGTAAGTCCCTCATACATTCATGGTTATAAACCACAAAAGTTTTGTTTCTCCTTCAAATGTGGGACAACTTCCCACACCACTTGGTTTTCACCAAATTCATTCCAATTATCCAACTTTGAGCATCGATATCTCATTCACGCATATTCCGTTTTGGACACATAATATATCGTTTCGAAGCTCTCATATAGGAGAACACAAACCCACTAAGAGTTAAATATATACAATACATATACATGTATTTAAATGCGTCCAAAGTTAGTAAAAAACCACATTTTTACTAAAATTTTCCAACAAAACTTGCCGTTCAATATATATATATATATAAACGGTAATTTTAATAATAACAATAGAACCATCCCTTAATATTATTTAACAATACGTCAAATAGAATTTTTTAATAAGATGCATACAAAATGCTATATAGATAAGAAATCATAGGGGAAAAAAATACAAGAGGGAAATGTCATAAATTGCAAGAGCCATTATGGAACTACTTGAGGACCCCATCAAAAACAACTCGAACCATAAAGCAATACGAAAACTCAACCAAACAACTTCCACGTTGATATAATAACCAACCAAAAATGTCGGAAATTTAATACATCTCAAAGTTGGACCCTCAATGTTGAAGAACTGATTAAGGGGGTGTTTGGGATTGCTTATTTGATGTGCTTTTTAGCTTATTGTGATTTGCTACCGGAGATAAGCAATTTTGAGTGTTTGGATGAGAAAAAACTAAAATGGCTTATAGCGGTGTCAAACCGCTGAAAAACACTTTTTGATATGTCATTTGGCTTTAACGTATCAACTTATTTGAAAAATGTTTATCACTTTTTTAGTTATTTTATATGTATAAGCAATCCCAAACACCTTTAAATAACAACTTATTAGCTTATTACGTTTTGGTACCACAATAAGCTAATCCAAACACTTTTTTAAAAACTCCAGTTTGAAATCGCATAAGTTGATAAACACTTTTTAAAATAAGCATAAGTTGTTTTAAATAAGCAATCCCAAACACCCTCTAAAGAGTCCCGGTTATTCGATCGATTAATTTAAATAATTAGAAGAAAAAATAAAGAGTCATTACCTTTTAATCGATAGCTATTTTATAGAAGAGAAAATTACGTATGAATAAATCTTTGAAAGACTAATGCAAATGTCATTTTTACCATACTAAAATATGTAGAAATAGTTGCATATATATATATATAGTGTTTGGTTTATTTGAGAAATGGTAAATATATGAGAAATAGAGAAGTAATCCTGACCATTCATATGGTCAAGATCGGATTTGACTAGTCAAATATTGCGGCTTTGACCGGTCAAAAGTTACGGCTTTGACTGGTCAAAAGTTGCGGCTATCCAAAAAATAGAAGAACAATTTCGTAAATTTTACAAAACACACGGGCTGTGTTCATATATGAACATGTATAATTCACATATGAACTATATGTTCATATATGAACTAATGCAATTCACAACTGAACTCTTTTAACTGATTCATATATGAATCAGTTGAACTAACTAACAGATTCATATATGAACCTTTGTGAATCACAAAGATTCATATATGAATCAGTTGAACTAATTAACAGATTCATATATGAATCTTTGTGATTCATACAGATTCATATATGAACTCATCCCGTGTATTTTACAAAATTATCTCTCTACCTTCTATAGACCACACAAGGAATTATCCGGTGCTTCGCGGTCAAAGCCGCAAATGTTGACCAGATGAATGACTAAGATTACTTCTCTATTTATCATATATTTACCATTTCTCAAATGAACCAAACACTATATATATATATATATATAGTGGAAGGATATTTTGCAACCCTGAAAAAGGTTGCAACTCTTGCAACCCACATCTTAACCGTTGGATTCATGATCGACGGTTATTTTATTTTTATTTTTCTGTTTTTTTAATTAAAAATATTGGTCCCATATCTATTGTAACCGCCGATCATGAATCCGACGGTTAAGATGTGGGTTGCAACCTTTTTAAGGGTTGCAAATGAAACAACCCCTATATATATTATATATATATATATATAGAGGTAGGTTATTATGCAACCCCTCTACATGGTGCAACCCATGCAACCCTTTTATCCACTACACATTTTACTTTTACTTTTTTTTTAATTACATAAAATGTGTGGTGGATAGAGGGGTTGCAAAGGTTGCACCATATAAATGGGTTGCATTTGAACACCCCTCTCTCTCTCTCTATATATATATATCTTACACATGATTTTGATAGATTTTGGATAATAATTTTAAAGTACATCGATTAATTTGTTTGTTAATAAAAAATAATTGTTTAAGAGCTGCAAAGATAATAATTCTAACTTTCTAAGTAATGTTTATTGAGTAAAAATCTTCTATAGCCTTAAATATTATCTTATTCGTTTTAGAGTAAACTACTATTTTCGTCCCTATGGTTTGTAGTTTATAACTATTTTCGTCCCTAATATTTAAAAATTGTTTTTTGATCATTGTGTTTTGCAACTCCTTTTGTTTTTAGTCCATGAGAATATTAGTTTCAGGGACGAAAAGAGAAAAGAATTGCAAACCACAATGACAAAAAAAAAACAACTTTTAAAGTCAGTGACCAAAATGGTTATAAAACAACAAACAACAAGGACGAAAATCGTACTTTACTCTTCGTTTGATTTACATTACTATTTTAATTTGTTCTCAAATAATTGTCCATTTTTAAAAGTAAATATTTATTTTTCAATTTTAATCTTAGATGAATAAAAATTCCTTCTCTATAGTTAAGGATTTTTTTTTATTAATTTGAAAGTAAAATAATTAAACATTTTTAAATTTGTACGTATTTGTTTTCTATAAACATCTATTTTGAAATAGATGGAGTAAAATTTTATAAAATTATAATGATTGTGAATATTTTATTTTATTATACTAAATCAGAAAACTAAAAATGAAAGAAATTTCAGTTGGCGTTTGATTTTTGGATAAAAGAAAAAAAATATAAACAGGTAATTTTCCTTTTCTTTTTTGGAGAAGGAAGAGGGGAAAAGGAATTAGGGGTACTCAAAAAATCGATCAATCCGGTTAATCTAACCCGAAAAAACACGAGAAATATCAACCTGAGGTAGCCCGACATGTAATCGATATAAAATTAAGGCAAACCAAATCTATTGGGTTAGACACAAAGTAACCCGACCAACCCGATAATCCAATAGAAGTTTTAGCGGCTTTTATAAAATTATTTGTATTTCCATTTAATATTAATAAGTTACTAAAAACAACTTGGCAACAACGAGCACTAGAACTCATAAGATGACATAATTGAAAACTTATATGTAATACCTAAATATTTGATGAATTTGTATATACTCTTGAATGATTGATCGTATTTCAAATGAAAGTTTCTTTATTTGTATGTTTTCAATGATACTTTAGTTTGTTTAAACACAACCCAATTAAACCGATCAACCCAAACAGGTTGGATTGCACTTTTATCTGAATTAGGTTGAATTGTAATTTTTCTAACCATTAACATTGAGTTAGGAACACCCCAAAAAAGAATATGATGGTGGGGCGTGGGTGGACAGCAGCCACGAATTCCGTAACCCACGTGCCTTAAGCCAACATGGCAGGCTGTTGTGGTTGAAAATGGTACACTTTGCTTTTTTAAAATTATTCTTTTTAATTGATATTTATTTATTTATTTTAATATTAGACTACAATTTAAAAATGAGAAAAGTTTAAAAAAACCGATTAAACTATTTTATTTTGAATGGTTAAACTAGTTTTTTGAATGAAAAAATATTAAATTTTTTTATTTTGAATGATTAAGTCCCTCAACTATTTTTTTAAATAAAAAATCATTAGATTTTCTAATTTTAAATGATTAAGTCCTTAAACATTTTGTTTGAATAAACAAATCATCTAACTTCTAAAAGTTGGTTACTTTTTTTTAAAAGATACATAGAATTGACTATGAATTTAAAGTAAAAACAAATCTAAATCAGTTTTATCGTTCTCAAACTCTACGTCTTTAAAACCCCTCACAAACAATCGTATCGCTCCGCCTCACCACTTCTCGTTGCCCGAACGTTGTCCATTCTCCATATCGCTTAACACGCCGTTGCCTCTGCCATCAATCTCCCTCTTTTTGATCTATTTTTTTCAATCAAAAGAGGAATAATTAAAATATAACCGATTATAGGTAGTTTTTTTGGATTAAAATGATGTAAGTAACCAATTTTTAGAAGTTCGATGATTTAATTTATTGAAAAAAAACTGTTCAGGGACTTAATAATTCAAAATGAAAAAGTTTATTGGTTTTTCCATTCAAAGTGGGAAAATTTAATGTTTTTTCATTCAAAATGAGAAAATTTAATGGTTTTTTCATTAAAAAAAACAATTCAGGGACTTAATCATTCAAAATGAAAAAGTTTAATTGTTTTTTCATTCAAAAAATTAGTTCAGAGACTTAATTATTCAAAATTGAATAGTTTGTTTGGTTTTTATGAACTTTTCTCTTTAGAAATATAGAAGCTTGTAAAGAAAATGTAATCGGAAAGACAAATATAAACTACGATAAAAACTACTATTTTCGTCCATGTGGTTTGTTGTTTATAACTATTTTCGTTCCTGATATTTAAAAATTGTTTTTTTGGTCATTATAGTTTGCAACTCCTTTTGCTTTTAGTCCCTAAAAATATTAGTTTCAGCGACGAAAAGAAAAAGGAATTGCAAATCACAATGACCAAAAAAACAACTTTTAAAGTCAGGGACGAAAATGGTTATAAACAACAAATTACAAGGTCGAAAATCGTAGTTTACTCTTATTTATATAAGAGTTTCATTGTGAATATGAAGATCAATCTTAGCTATTGATCAAACTTTAGAATAGTAATCAATGATTAGAACATAATAAGGTTAACTGAGAAATGATTAAGGATAAACATACGACTCTACAATAAAGTTGACCTTTACCTAAATGAAAGTTCAATTAAATGCAATCCTTATTTAACTTTTAATTTTCCTTTTTAATTAAAAAATTTTTTCATCCTTAAAATTTAAAATAAATTATCTTAAAAATTATTAATATTTTAATCAAATAATTATATCAAAAAACAAAAATTGGGTGCTTTTCAATATGATATCTATCTCGATATAGTTATTATTTTTTTTCGTTTTAATCGTTTTTTACGTGAAATGTTATATATGTATTATATTCATTATGAATATTTATGCACGTTCATATGTTTACAACAACTTTTTAATATTCATCTTTTTGTATGTTATTCATCATGAATATACAACTTAGTATAACATTCATAATGAATAGGGAAATTAATTAAAATAACCGTATTTGAACATCGTATTACCGAAATGCCCCAAATCTCGTCGACTTTGCCGAAATACCCTTTAAGTCCGGGAAACGTGGCCGGGATGAGCATCAATCCCGGGGTTGTTGTGTTTCGGCTGGGAAAGGACTCGATCCCGGGGTTATGTCTGGGAAACCCGGGGTTGGGGGCCGGGATCGTGTTATTATGTCTGGGAATCCCTAACTCATCTATTTTGTCATTATATATATATATATATATACTCTCTCACACACCCATATATGTATCTACACACATGTACACTTGTTTTTGTAAAACTTCACTCAATTAATAATGTATAAACTCAATTAATAACACGATCCCGGCCCCCAACCCCGGGTTTCCCGGACATAACCCCGGGATTCCCGGACATAACCCCGGGATCGAGTCCTTTCCCAGCCGAAACACAACAACCCCGGGATCGATGCTCATCCCGGCCACGTTTCCCGGACTTAAAGGGTATTTCGGCAAAGTCGACGAGATTTGGGGCATTTCGGTAATACGATGTTCAAATACGGTTATTTTAATTAATTTCCCTAATGAATAATTATGTATTTTCACGTGTATTCAACAAATCTTCAGTATTTATACATTACTATGACATTTATCATTAATATATATTTTTACTATAACATTCATCATGAATATTCAATTGTGTATATTCATCATGAATCTACAACTCAGTATAACATTCATCATTAATAATTATGTATTTTTACGTGTATTCAACAAATCTTCAATTTTCATACATCAATATGATATTCATTATTAATATACATTTTCATTATAACATTTATCATGAATATATATATATATATATATATATATATATATATATCCATGATAAAAGTTATAAAGAAAACGTATATTCATGATAAATGTTATATTGAAAATGTATATTAATGATGAATGTCATAGTGATGTATGAATATTGAAGATTTGTTAAATACATGTGAAAATACATAATTATTCATGATAATGTTATACTTTTTTTTGGAAGTCATAGCGGCATCGAACCAACGAATGACTACCACGAACACACGCACACATACCAATGTTATACCGAGTCGTATATTCATGATGAATATCATACCAATGTATTAATATTAAAGAGTTGTTGTGAACATATGAACATGTATAAATATTAATGATGAATATCACACATATATACCATTTCACGTAAAAAACGGTAAAAAAAACTATATCGAGATAGATGTCAAATCGAATAGAATGAAATGCTCGGTTTTTTGATGTAATTTGTTTGATTAAAATATTAGTTTTTTTAAAGATAATTTAGTTTAAAAATTAAGAGGGTAACAAGTTTTTAATTAAAAAAAGAAAACAAAAAGTCAAATAAGGTAGGCCTTAAATCAAACTTCCCATTTTTACCTCTAATCACTTCTCAATTAACCATTTTATGTTTCAGCTATTGATTAGTTTTCTAAATTTTGATCAATGTTCAAGATTGGCCCTCACGTTTACAATGAAAATATGATTTTCATTTGAACCTACCCCTACACACATATATACAATCATATATATATATATATATAGCCATAAGTTCATTTGAGAAGCGCTAAATGTATGACAAGTAGAGAAGTGATCCTATCCATTCCCCTAATAAATTAACACTTATGTACATTAATTGAGGGATAATAGATAATTCGGTTGCATGGAAACAATTATGCGGAAGATAAAGTGGTAGTTTTGTAACTTTACAAAATAGGAGGTATCTGTACATATATAAACTCAAGTGATTCACATATGAACTATATGTTCATATGTGAACCCACGTGTGTAACGAACGTATTTTCCTTGGTAAGATAAATCTCCTTAGGTTCCAAAATTTGCTTGGATTTTGTTGTTAAATCCGCCATATGCTTACTAGAATCATTTTTGAGTCACTGAGTCATGCTTGCAACCTTTCAGGCGATTTGTTTGGATTTTCGGGCCTCTGCCCCTTCTGTGCGATTATGACAGCGAGAGTGCCCAAAGGTACAATCGCCGAGCTCTAAGTGCACGCGGTACACTTTCAGCGAAAGTGACAGCGAGAGTGCCTTGGGGCACAATCGTTGGTAACTCTCGCATGGACCCCTCACTCTCGGTACAATCCTGGCAGAAGTGCCGGCGAGAGTGCCAGATGGCACAATCTCCAGTGCGCCATCTGGTGTATAAATAAGACCCACCCGATTTCTGCTTATTTTTTTCCAACCTAAATCAATCCTATTCGAGTTCTTAAGCCTCTTTATGCGATTTTCACCCACCAAGACCCTCCCTTCATTTATTTCAAGCCTAGGGTTTGTTGGGATCATTAATTGAGGGACCAAGACCACTTTTGAAGCATTATGTGTGGGTTTTCAAGTGAAGATCAAGTCTCACTCACATCTCTCCCAAGCTTTTCTAGAGTTTGCAAGTTTCTAGGTTTTCTTCCTAAAACCTAAGTTGTGAGTTTCTAAAACCTTTGTAAAACTAGATACATGTATTTTGTATGGTTGCTTCATCACTACATACTTGATTTCATACAACCTCTCATGTGTAGTAAAAGTTCATAGTTTACCATTTGAGATATTATGGGATTTTGATGTAGAATAACTTGCTTGATATCTTGATGAACTTGGGTTCATGACTTATGATATATATATATATATATATATATATATATATGCATTTTCATCTCTTTCATGAAAATACCCATAATTTGAGGTGTTATAAAGAATCTGTCATTCTCTTGGCTACTTCGCTCAACATCGGATTAGGACGAAAACTCCCAGAATTTGAGGTGTTACAATCCTCTCCACCTTGAAAATGATTTCGTGCTCGAAATCTTGACTCGGGAACACCGATCGGGGTGATCCACTAAACTGCCCGAGGCATAGGGTATTTCCGACGAAGTTCAGATTCATAAACGGCTTACCATAACACAAATCGGACATCTTAGCCAACTAACACGAGTCCCCTCAACATCGATGTTCCTTACCAAACGTGCGATCCTCGCACTCCTTTTCCTTTTGTAGGGTACCCCTTTATCACCAACGGTGTAAGGGCCACGAGAATGAACCTTCCTCATTCATATGCCCTACCCAAATTGCAATGTCTAACTCCTGAAGAATTGGGACGATTAAATTACCCACCAACTCATGACTATTCCTTGTCCCTCAAGGTTTACATGAAGAATCTTAGCCCTACCAAATTCAGAATCATACTTAGGTCCCGTTTGTTTTGCAGGATTGGAATGGATTTGGAGGGATTTGGATTTCAAATTCATTCCAATCTTGTGTTTGGTTTGCAGGAAATGATTTCGTTGACCGGATTTAAAATCCATTGACCCCTTTAAAATCCCTCATATGATGGATTTGAAAATCCTTTGGAATGGGCATGGATTTGAAATCCAAATCCAAATGGATTTCATTTAAGCATCATGTATTTCATTCACGCATCGTTTGTCATCTTTTTATGCTTTAATATAAATTTAAATATTTTTAAATTCAAATACATAATTATGATGGATATATGGATGCAGGTATGAGGAGAATAATTTAAAATTTTGGGAGGAAGAAGACGAATTTAATGTTCGTAGGGGATGGGAAGGGCAAAACGGTCATCACAAATAAAAATAATCGATAAAAAAGTAATTTACCAATAAAAATAAATTCTTTATAAAACAAACAAATAATAACAAAAAAAATCTCAATTCAAATCTAAATCCTAATCCTACAAACCAAACAAGATTTATAAAGGAATGAATTTCAAATCCATTCCAAATCCTACAAACCAAACACATAAAAGGATTCTAAATCCCCCCAATCCAAATCCCTCCGAATCCAAATCCCTTCTTGAAATCTAATCCATTCCAATACATTCCCGCAAACCAAATGTGCCCTTAGGGTATTGTGTGTCCCAAAAAGCAATCATTCAATCAAGTAAACATATATTCAACACAATAAAGCAAACCTAATATTGATTAACCAAATGATTCAACAGATTACAAGCTTGAAATCGATATCTCTCTTTCTCTCTGTCTTGTTCACGGCGCACCACCAGCCAGCACAACCTCCTCTCCAATAATTAATTTTCTCTATTAAGCTCCCTTTTCCTAATTAACCTAAACATAACTAATTTATACAGGCAAATTAAGCCTAATGGTCTTTGCAAGGCTTGGCCCAAACAACTAAAACTAAATTTAATAATAAAAGACTAATAATAAAATACGGAAAATAAACTTTGACTATTATTACAAAAAGAACCCTAGACTATTTGTTGAGACGACTTTATCAGCTTTGACTTCAGATTTCCATCTTCAGATAATTATGATCTTAAATCCAATAAATATGTGCTTTAACAATCTCCCCCTTTAGATCAAAATCATTCTTTAAGCTCAGAAAATGTAATCTTCCTCTTTGTCTTCAGAAAGTAGCAATCTTCCCAATCGATGAGAATATATCTTGGAAAGAAATTATCTCCATATTCATCTCGGAATGCTTTAGCAAATCATCTTCAAAGAAAATTTCTTCAAAGCAGCATATCTTTAGAATATCTTCAGAAATTCTTTCAAAAACTTTTTATCTCCGCATTTCTTGATTGACGCTTATCCCCCTTTTTGATGAAAAGAGCAAAGAGTTCATCAAAACGTGTCTTCAAGAAATTTCTTCCACCATTGATCTTGCAAACAAAACCACTGATTATCCGTCAATTCATAAAGATGTTCATCCAAATCTTTGCTAATCTAGACAATATATGAAATGAAGTGTTACGCCTGAATCAACACATGAATCAGTTGAAATTGTCTGTCAGTAACACAAAGTCACTGTGTGTAACGAATACACAATATAAAGGAGCTTATATGATGTTCACTCCCCCAGGGCTTCTATTCAATCATCGAAACACCACAAAGGCAATTTCTATGAACGTTATGACAAAGAAAAAAATTCTTTGTGTGTTCGTGCAAGTGATAGAATAAATTAAACATAAGATGATTGCTTATAAGGCTCAAAAAGTGTAAACCACTGATAAAAGTAGTTAAACACAGACTCAATGTGCATGAGTGAAGTGTGAAGGTGGGGCAGACGTCCTTATTTTCAATTTTCAGATTTTCCAAATGAAAATCAGATAGAATATGTACTGCGTCCCCTTTGAAGACAAAAGTTGGCATGGGCTAGTTGCCTGTTTCAATAATGTTCACCAAAGAGATGTAAAGCATTAGAAATGTGGCTGCCCGACTCAGTAAGTAGTTGGTGCAGAGTTTAAAAATTCTTTTACTCTGATCTCACACCCTCTTTCTTTTAATCTTTAAGCTCACAGCTAACCGAACTCTCTTTTACAATATCTCTCATCACACATCCCACACTCATTTCTTTTTGAACTCCTCACATTCAACCACTACGGGATTAACTTCTTGGGTAGGAAACACTGGTTAACGTGAATCCATAGAAGTTTCTTTTAAGTTCTAGCACACTGATCCCATATTTTCCTGAAGCACATGATGCTCAGATAGTTTAACTTTATCAGTTAAAGCTCAAAGATGAATCAGAAAACATTTAAAATCACACTTCCAAATCAAGAAATCTGTTTGAGAATCGGGAAGTGGTTTGAACATTTAAGAACATGTTTTCTTATGATTGAAAGTTGTCCTTCTTTCAACCATAGATGAGATGAAGATAAGAAATTATACCTTTTAGAATGCAGTCTTACATCTCACGAAGTCAAGCTGAAAGTCATAAAGATATGATCTTTAAAGTATCTCTCAACCTACAAAAGTCTTAAGGTCTAGTCAAAGTAACTTTATTCACATAAATTGAAATGACATAAAGCAGTGAAACAATTGATATACGAGTTCTGATCAGAAATAATCAAAAGTCATCACCTTTACTCCCCCTGAAATTATGCATCAGAAAAATTATCAATGAAAAATATAAACATTGACTCCCCCTCAAATGTTGATTATCATATCTGACAGATACATAAAATTTCAGAAAAGTATGTACTCCCCCTTGACGGTTGATTTCCTCATTGAAGAATTGGAGTAAAATCTCTTATCAGCACAGGAGTAAGGTCTTTTGATCACTAAAGTACGAGTCCTAAACTGTTGTGTTTAGAAGTCAAACTTCGTTGAAGTACGGGTTCTAAGCTGATGTACTTAGAAGCCTCTGTTCTCTTACCCCCCTTGACAGTTGGCGCCTGCAACATAGATTCATCCTTTTTTCTTTGGTACCCACTGGTATTTGGGTCCATGTTTGTTAGTTGCAGTTCTTGTGGGAATAACAGAGTAAGAACCATACCAGAAATGATCACTTGTTTTATGAACAAGATCATGTGTACGACAGTAAGAACAATAGAATTGCTTACCTGACAACCTGATTAATTGATCTCTCGTGTAGGTATGTTCAGGTTTACCTTTATGCACATTGTTCTTCTTGGCTTGATGTGTATGCACACATGACTCCTTTCCTTTCTCGTCTTTTTTCTCATTTTCAACTGGTTTCTTCCAGACCAATTCTTCTTCTTTGTATCTTCTTCTTCTTCTTCTGAATGTATCTGAACCATCTATATTTCTATCATAGAAAAGGTTAGTACTACGAATCTGATTAAATGATTCAACTGACCTTTTTGATGAAACATTTTTCTCATTTGAACTTGATGCAGACTTTTCAAGCACATTAATCGTCGAAGCAAAGTTGTCTCTTTCTTGAACAAGCATGTCAATCTTCTTCGTGAACTCAGACTTCGCTTTTTGATCTTTCAAGGCACTTTCAGATAATTCAGATAGCTTGACAGTCAGCTTTCTAATCTCAGTTTCAAAGAAGTTTCTCTCTTCTTCAAATCCCTTCTCAACATCATTTCTCTGACTGGATATTTCTTTAAATAAGCCAGTGTTCTTCTGTTCAATGGCCTTCTTTTCTTTGGTAAACTTTTTCCTTTCCAGAATAATTACTTTCTCAAATTCAGAAGTCTTTTGAGAAAGCTTTAAACATTTTAGCTCAATTGCCTTCTTTTCGTCTGCACATTTTCTCGAAAAATCTGTGAATTTCTTTATAAATGCTTTCTTTTCAATTTCAAACTCAGATCTTTCTTTGTCCATCTTTTTCTACAGATCAGATATCTTCTTTTGAAGATCAGCATTTGCACTCTCCAAATCATTAACATTCTCATTGTTCTCAACAGAATCTAGTTTCTGGATTTGAGCATTCAAGGCAGAAATATTTTCTTTTAGTTCAGAGTTCTCAAATTCCAGAAACTTTACTCTTGAAGACAACTTTGGTTTTGTCTCAATCTTCTCAATATGTTCCCATAACAGCTTTCCTGTAGCATCTTTGCTGTCTAATGTAAAGAAAATCTCTTTTGAAATCTCTTTTGACATTCCTTCAATTAGGAAAGATCGAGCTAATTTATCAGCTTCATGCCTTTTTCTTTGCTCGTCTGAGTACATATCAAGTGGTAATTTATACTCTCTCTGTTCATTTTCTCCGTTCTTTCCAGCTACTGTGAGAACCTTAGTCGGAGGTGACATGATTCCTTCTTTTAGATATTTTCTGATATAATCTCTTAAATCATGTCGATCGATGAAGTCTATGAACTGATTTTTCCATGCATCATACTCTCCTCTGAAAAGTACTGGTGGATTATCATCCGCACTGATTAAAGGAGCTTTGCTGGAAGTCATACTGATAGATATAATGATCGTTAGTCCAGATAAAATCAAACAATACTGAAAATCTTAGAATGAAATTCAGAAAATTCTGATCAAGAACAGAATTTTGTCCCCCTTCGCAGACTTAGCACGGGGGTCCCGCTACCCGGTTAGCGGGTGGGGTCAAGGAGCAACGCCCTTGCGGGGGTATGGGGGCAGCGCCCCTAGAGAAATTTTTTACGCAAAAGTGAACAATGAATAGTGCAGTGAACAGTACTTGCGCAAATGAGATTCTCGCAAACAGTGGGTCGCGCAAAGCAGAGGTTTGCGTGTCTAGGCCGTTGCGTAAAGTGGAGGTTTGCGTATCAAGGCCGTTGCGCAAAGTGGAGGTTTGTGTATCAAGGTCGTTGCGCAAAGTGAGAGACGACCGGACACTTGATTAGACCGATAAAGCTTAGACCGATATAATGCTTAGACCGATAGTATGCTTAGACTGATAGTGTCAAAGACCGATAGTGTGCTTAGACCGATAGTGTGCTTAGACCGAAAATGGATTAGACCGATATAGGTCTTCGACCGGAATTGGTCTTAGACCGATATAGCTTAGACCGAAGTGGACTGTGTGTGTACCGGTCGACCGATAAGGTGTAGTCGACCGATAGTGAAAGGACCGATATAACACAAAGACCGGTATAACGTGTTACGTAAACCAAGTCGACCGATATGAATGCCGGGCGACCGGTATGTTCTTGATGTTCTTCGACCCAGAAACACAAATCAGTCCAGAAAACACTCGAAATCTCGAATTAAACTACCATACTTTGCCAATTCGATCAATTTACCAACTAGAACAGATTCCAATCAATTAATTTCAACAAAAACCACTTTAAGAAGAATTCGATTTATGACACAGTGTCGACTCAAAAACAAACCCAGAAAACAAAAATAATCACTTTGATAATCAAAATCGATGCAATATTCAAATCAACCAATACCCAATCACGATAATATGCTAAACAAACACAATCCAGTCAATAACAACTTGAATGAACAATCACACATTAAAAATTATGAATCTTTGACAGAAAACAGAACCGAACAAAAACTTATTCAATTCAATCTGTAACCAGCTTTGATACCAATTGTTGATCCCAGTACAGTGCAATCACAACAAATAATATCAAAGATGAACAGTATTTGAGTCACAACTACTAGTCATATGATTAATATGCAATCAAAGGGTTACAGGTTTAGAGAAAGGATTTCTGATCAGAGAGAGTAAACCTATTGACTAGTAATATGAAATTATGAGACTAACTACTAAACTCCCGAACTAAATAAATGAACTAATAATGCCTTTATATACTTAGGCTTACAAGGCCTAATGGGCTAATGGGCTTGGGCCCATCTAATTAAAACAACTATTCATTAATTACATTATGCACCCTTATAAATACTTTATTTCACTTTCAACACATAGGACTTTCAGTCCTAACAATCTCCCCCTAAAGTTGAATAAAGCATTTATCTTCTTGAAAAACTTCAGGCCTTGATCTTCTTTCCCTCTTGAATCTTTGAAGAACTTTGGTGTTGCATGTCTTCATGACTTTCCACGCTCCCCCTTGAATAAAGCTCTTGATCTTCATAGTATCAACTTTGTAACCAGATTCAATGTACATTAGCCTCGACTGAATGCACTATCACACAACTTTCAACTGTAAAAACTCAATCACATCGGATCAGCTCACATGAAAGATAATGTGAGAGTTACGTGACTTTCCACGATGCAACTTCAGTTTAAAACAAAGAATTTGTCTTTGAACCGCGAGTTGAATATGCTTTCAGCTTAAGAACTTGTTGCAATCAGCGCATAGGAGGAATGAAAAACAAACTTGTAGCAAACACCACATGATACGGGAAAGAATAAATAATACAACTTTGAAAAATGAAACATCATCTTCATCACTTTGATCTCTAGACTATCTTCAGAAATAACTTTCTTTTTTTAAAACTTTGAAATTGACCTTTGAAAAACTTCTCCCCCTTTTTGATGATTGTGAGCATCATGATCATCAAAACTTCTTCAATTTCAACATATTCTTTGATCTCCCCTTTATGATGATTTGACATTCTCCGTCCTTTGATCTGAGTATCCGTCAATTCATGAAATGTATATATCCAAATCTTTTCAAATTCAGATAGAAATTGAATCAAGTAAATATATGAATCTTTGACAGAAAACAGAACCGAACAAAAACTTATTCAATTCAATCTGTAACCAGCTTTGATACCAATTGTAGATCCCAGTACAGTGCAATCACAGCAAATAATATCAAAGATGAACAGTATTTGAGTCATAACTACTAGTCATATGATTAATATGCAATCAAAGGGTTACAGGTTTACAGAAAGGATTTCTGATCAGAGAGAGTAAACCTATTGACTAGTAATATGAAATTATGAGACTAACTTCTAAACTCCCGAACTAAATAAATGAACTAATAATGCCTTTATATACTTAGGCTTACAAGGCCTAATGGGCTAATGGGCTTGGGCCCATCTAATTAAAACATCTATTCATTAATTACATTATGCACCCTTATAAATATTTTATACCACTTTCAACACATAGGACTTTCAGTCCTAACAGGTATTTCGTCGGTCTTGCCGACCTTAAGTGAACCCCTCGATGACATCGACACTTCACTCTTCGATCAAAGACCATCATACAAGAGGTCAGTTCGGATCAGGTAAGGCTTTCCCTCATAAGACTTCCAAACAACACCAAAGCATAGGATATCCACCAATTCTCTAGATTCACACTTAAAACAACCACTGGTTTCCGCTTAGATTTCTTTCTGACAAGCTATATGGAGGAATACCACAATAACGTGCAACTTCAGTTTCAAACTTAAGACCGAATTCCCAACACAAAACCTTGACAAAACGATGGGGACATCTGATCCTTATTAAAGTCTACGATCCCACGATCCATTCTATCCATCCATTCTACCATCATTCCTCCATCACTCATCTTGAAGACTCTAAGGCGGTGTTTGGTTCGCAGAATAGAATTTGATGGAATTGGAATCCGTCGAAAGAATTTGACTTTGAAGGATTTGGAATGAAATTTGATGGAATTTGACCACACGTTTGGTTGGTAGGAATTGGATGAAATTCAATTCTTTCACTTTAGCTAAGGAATGATAAATTCCTTGATTTATGGAATTCAATGGAATTCAAAGAATTCCATCATGATTAATATGTGAACCAAACAAAGTAATTGGAATTTGGTCAAAGGAATTATCCATTCCAATTCCTTCAAAATCCATGAACCAAACACCCCCTAAGTTCGTTTATCCCAAGAGATAGAACTTAGACTTGAAGACTAACTAAGTTTTAATTTCTTGTCTTTATTTCTTGTACTTTACTTTTATGCATTAATTTCCTAGCACTTTAATTTATTGCATTTTAATTTTAGTCCTTTAATTTATTGCATTTTAATTTTAGTACTTTAATTTATTGCACTTTATTTCTAGTAATTTAAATCCCGTATTTTATTTCTTACTTTGATTCAGACTTTATTTACATTAATGCAAGTAGTTAACTCTTATTTTTCTTTTATTATTAGTATGAGCTAATCACCTCTTGGGTGTGGGTGTGAGACAACTTGAGACTAGTAGGCAACACTTGAGTGTGACCATTATTACTAACTCTTAAGTTTGGTCACTTGAGTCGGGACTTAAACTCAACGCGGATAAGCCGATCACTTTGAAGTGTTAATATTAAATCTTGATCTCGAGAGGGGCAGATTTGAAATACGGCTTAAGTGATGCACAAAGATTTGAGAGAGTCTTTGATAACCACGTAGAGATACGGATTTTGTATGATTTACTAAGGTTCAAATTCAGAGGAGATTTATATCACAAAGAGATTTGGGTATAAATCTCCATACTGATAGAACTTGATTTTTAACAACTTAGTTAAATCGGCAAGATTAAGAGTTGGTAATGTAACACCCCGAATTTCGTTTGGTTTTGAGAAGAAGTGTTAAGAAAATGAGGTTCCTGTGGCTGTCTACAGGGCGCACGACTCCTTCAGGAAAAACGCACGGGTCGTGCGCAAGGGTCAGGGGCCCGGCTGTGGCTTCCGCACGGGCCGTGCGCCATCCCCCTTTGAAAAACGCACGGGCCGTGCGCCATCCCCCTTTGAAAAACGCACGGGCCGTGCGCTGTGTTGGGAAGCGTGAGATGCCTTGCCTAAATATCTCATTTTGTTGATTTTCTTTGTAAATCTCAGATTTCTTTCTCTCTCTCTTCCTTTTTCTCTCTTTTTCTCCTTCGATCTGCAAAGGCTCGTTTGGTTGCTAGTTTTCGGTGTTTCTAGCAAGGGGTCGGTGTTTTAAGCTTCACCTCTTCGTCGTGGTCGTTATCTGGTTTTCCGGGTTTTATTCTGAAAATCTACCGGCGAGTTCCTACTACCATTTTACAAACTTTATACATGTCAAAACTCTTATTTGCGAAATCCGAAGTATTTCTACGGTATGATTTTATGTTCTCTACATTTTGATATAAATGAAGTTTTTGGTGATTTTCGGGGTTCCCGATCAGTTTTGACTAAAATGACTGGTTCCGCCTTATTAAAAGTAAAATGATGTTTTACTTGCACACTATGTGGATATGTGAAAAGAATGTTTATGAACTCATTTTAATGATTTTCATTCTTACCAGAAGCTGAACTGGAAATGACATTTTGTTTATAAAATGTGTTTATACCATATGTTTAGTTATGGTTGGTCACATATGTTGTTGTGACGAGTCTGTACCATTACTAGTGGATCCCTAGGTTTTGAGTCGACTGTTTTGTTGGGATGTTATATTCCCCAAATTGTAGCTATGGATCATATGTTCCTCGGGGGCAACTTGGTACGGTTATGTGAGGCCGGATACTAGCCATGGTTCATAGTGATCCTAGCGAAGGAGTATACATTGGTTTTGCGCTTGGGGCTTGATCTCACGTTGAAGCACGGACTTATGTGTTCGTATCCGCGGATTCCAATTGTTTAGCTCATAACTCGGATTTTGGCCTACTTAGTGTTACGCCACCATCCTTGGTAAATGGTCCTTTTATCATCGTTTAATGAGTTTTGGACCAAAAAGGCCCGGTTGTGGCGAAACGTTATCTTTATGAACTAAACCTATATGAAAAGATTTCCTTATGATACTGACGTTTATATCTTTTGAGCTTTATAAACTGTATGTTCTCACCAGGCTTTAAGTCTGACACTTTTTCTCAAATGATGTGTATAACAGGTTTCCCTTAGCGGTGGGTTGCCGGGGTTTTGAGAGACGGGTTTGGTCTCGAGGCATTTTGAGATGACTAGTATTGTTTCAGGGCATTTGTTAAGTCCCATTCTTTTGGTACATTATGGATTGTCAACTGATGTAATCTTGATATAGGTGTCTAGATTAGTTTGTTGACAAACTCTATATCGATACAGGTTTTTGTAAAGTCTTAAGGACTGATCCCCTTTTTGGCAGATTATTATCAATACGAATGTCATGTTGCCAGATTTTCCAGGTTTTAATTTACTCTGATTTTTAGGGTGTTACAGGTTGGTATCAGAGCTCTAGTTTAAGCGAACTAGGCATGAAAGTAAGATGTCTAGACTTAGACTGAGTATGCTAAGAATTGATCTGCGAGATTTGGGTAGAGCTTCTAAGATGGGTTAGTCTTAGAGTCAACGGAAAGTGCGTTTATCAGACGTTGTGGTGATCATAACGAGAACCTTTATGTGTTATATGTTCATAATCTCACTTAGCTAATATTATTATGAGGATATTGTACGTAAGCGTGCTTGATTTTCTATTGCTATAACGATTGGTAATGTGGTAGTACGTTTCCTTTGTGTTTATTCAACCTCTCTCTTATCTCTGTCTCTGTTCTGTGAAGCAGTTCAGTATGGTGAATAGGCGTGGTAGACCGCGTACTCGTGTTGATGGTCTGGAAGCGACAACCTCCACCGCTGACCAACCAGAAGGTGTTGAGGTTGTGGTGCGTCCACCTATTCCACAAATACTAGGTGGGGGGCCAGAGGTCATTCCGCGTGTGGACCTGGCTTCGTCCCACCCAGTGATCAGGGATGCTAGTTCCCCGTCTGAGTTGATGGCCAGCATGATGTTGGCGATGAGGGAAGAAATGGCAAAGCAACAAGAGTTTCTGCTGAAAGTGATTGAGGACCGCGATGTGAACAATCGTAGAAGTGAGACGGTTGTGGAAAACATCGTAGCAGGTTCTGTAGGCGTTGGTGCAGGGGTCAGGGCTGAGGAAAACAGGATTGTTGGTGCTCCGGGAAATAAGAAGAGTTGCTCCTACAAATCCTTCTTGGGCTGCGGACCGCCAGAATTCTTTGGTTCTGATGACCCGACCGTGTGTGTAAAGTGGATCCGAGCGGTTGAGCAAGCTTTTGGCTCTTCCGAGTGCGGGGATGATCAAAGGGTGCGGTTCGGTATGTAACACCCTAAAATAGGGGTAACAAAAATCCGAATACGGACATGCGGTATTTGAAATTTGCCAAAGCAAGAGCCTCCCAAAAATGGGGAAAGTACACAAACCTGTTTAAATACAAACGTAATTAAACGGAAAATAAATAACAACCAACTAATCTAATTTCTATAACCAGAAAAGAGATTACAATCAAGGGTGTCATTTATAGACCCAAAGGATTCTCTACCAATAAGTCCAAAAGCGATATTCCCAAATCTCTCACCCAAGCAATATGCCCGCTTAGAACCGGTGCCGCTAAAACCTGAGATACACATCGACACCAACAAGTGTTAGGCCAGAAAGCCTAGTGAGTTGAACAATAATAAGCGTGCATGATCAGTTACAATTCTTATCAGCAGTTAACCAGAGTTCAACAAATGTGGAGTCAATAGGGGAGACCCATAGCACCAATCAATTCCACTCCAAAGAGTCGATGCACCTTGATGCCCTTAACAAGGAACACCCCAAAGGCCCGGCCCACTCGGAGATCAGACCGTGCAGGAAACTTTCCGAGTGGCGGAGGTCTACTGGGCACATACTTTCACAGTGGCACCCCGAGACTACATCCTCCTAGTGAATTTGCCTTGGTTCGTCCAACATAATGCATATAAGGAGGTCCTTAGGTATATTTCAACCAAATATATTCCGGTACCAACCACGGGTACGATAACACCCTCCTAATAGCATGAGTCTAACATAAGACTTAAATATCCACATAACCACGTAGTAGATACAATAACACCAATTGTGTATTCCAAATGGAAGTCATCATGTTATACCAAACATATATTCCATAATCATGTCAAATACCCATTGTGGGCACACATATGTAAATTTCCCAAATAATTACACAACATAGAGTAAATCATGGTATGATACTTCATATACACATATCTCGCATAAATCTCATGGAAATACCATCAAATACATAAGCCCGTAAAGATGACCATTTTGAGCAGTATGTGATAATAACAACAATTAAGCAAATATGATGTGTATCCAGTTTTAACAAAAGTTTAGTAAACTCACCTTGCTAGATTTAAGCTAAATGTAGTATTTACCCACTTATATCCTTCCTTGAAGAAACTTGGTCCTTCAAACCAAGTCTTCCAAAAATCTAGATTCACAAGGTTCCAACCATAAATATACATTATCTACCATAAATAATTGATTCCCAAACACTTAATTAAAGAGATCTCTATTTTGGGCAAAACCCTAATTTTGACCCAAAACTTCCAACAAAGATCTAAACCGAAATCTAGAGAAATCAAGTACTAGAAAACCATCAATGAAGCTTTTATAACTTATTCCATGGTTTAGAAATGGTTAGAATAACTTACGAGTAGGTTTATTGGAAAACCTCCAAATTTGGCCAACAATGGTGAAGAACACTTGGAGAAGATGAAGATGAGGTTGGTGATGAAGCTTCTAAACCGAAGCCTTGGGTGAATATCCTCACTCTAGAAACAAATGGTGATGATTTGGTGTTTGGTAGGAGTTTAGATGAAGTAGGTTGAGAGGAAGGGTTTGAGAGAATGTATGGAATGAAGGATATGAGAAATGAGAAATAATTTGGGGAAACTCATTTAATGCCCGCACTGGGCCTCTGCACCATGCGCACGGCCCGTGCGTTTTTAATGAAGGTTGGCGCACGGGTCGTGCGCCACTCCCAGAAGCACATCAAGCTTCTTCTCAAATGGTTAAATCCCGTTTTGGTCATAACTTCTTCGTTATAGCTCCGTTTTCGCTACGGAAAGAACCGTTGGACTCGTAATTGAATTCCCCATCTAATCAAACTATAATATTAAAGATTCAAACCCAAAATCAAATATCCAATTTATCCAACGAAATTTCGGGGTGTTACACGGTACCCAACTGCTGAGGGATACTGCACTCATTTGGTGGAATGTCATCCAATCCACCCTAACTTCTGCAGTGTTGGCTCAGTTGTCTTGGGCCGAGTTCAAGAAGAAGTTGTTAGAAGAATTCTGCAACGAAAGAACAATGGACCGAATTGAGAAAAAATTCCGGTCTCTGGAAAAGGGAAGCCTGACGGTGAGGGAGTATACCCGTCAGTTCATGGAGAAGCTTGGTCTAGTGGGGCACGCTGCCCCAACGGAGAAAGACAAGATGAAAGCATATCTCAATGGTTTACCAGCGGACATGTAATCTATGGTCCACAATTCCAAAGCTTCCAACCTCCGAGAGATGGTCGAGGAAGCTCAGTACATGGAAGAAATGTTCGCGAAAGGCAAATCTGAGAAAGCAGCGGTGGTGTCCGATAAGAGAAAGTGGGAGAGCAGTTCAGTACCTCCCAAGCGGGCCCGACCTTTTGTCGGAAACCGCAACTTCAGCAGTTATCAGGAAGCAAAGTGGTGCCCGAAGTGTCGAACCAAGCATCACGGTAACTGTTACACCAATTCTCAAACTTGTTATAAGTGTGGGAAGCCTGGTCACACTGTCAGAGATTGCCCGGTCAGATGACTCGTCTGTTATGAGTGCAAGGCACCGGGGCACGTGAGAAAAGATTGCCTGAAGCTTGTGTCGGGTAGCACGCCAGCAAGGAAGGAGAACCCTCCTAAGGTTCCGGGTCGAGCTTTTCAGATGACGGCCGAAGAGGCCAGGGCATCCGCTGATGTGGTATCGGGTACTTTTCTCATAAACTCTGTACCTGCTCGTATTTTATTCGATACGGGTGCTAGTTTCTCTTTCGTATCTGAATTGTTCCGTCAGAAAATTTCTATGCCCACTACTAGTCTTGAGGATGCATTAGTGGTAGAAATGGCCGATGGTAGTCAAGTTCTGATCCACGAGGTCCTGAAGCAATGTACACTTAGTATCGAGGGGAGAGAATTCTCAATCGATCTATTGCCGATGTTAATCGTGGGTTTCGATGTTGTGGTCGGCATGGATTGGTTGTCGAACAATCATGCCGAGATCGTATGTTTCAAGAAGTTGATTCGACTTCCCAACCCCTCTGGTGAAGTCGTTGTCATATATGGTGAAAAGAGAAAGGGTGAAGTGGCAATAATCACAATGGCAAAGGCACGCAAGTGCTTAGTAAAGGGATGTTCGTCTTTCCTAGCCTATGTGATCGATGTCAAGTTAAAGAAATCAAAGCTGGAAGATGTGAAGATCGTGCGTGAGTTTCCAGACGTCTTTCCGGACGACTTGCCCGGGTTACCACCCGATCGTCAAGTAGATTTTCGGATTGATCTTGTGCCTGGAGCAGCACCAATTGCTAAAGCTCCTTACCGTTTAGCGCCGTCAGAGATGCAAGAGATGATGGCACAACTCCAAGAGCTATTGGAGAAAGGCTTTATAAGACCGAGTTCGTCACCTTGGGGAGCTCCGGTCTTATTTGTCAAAAAGAAGGATGGCACAATGAGAATGTGCATCGACTATCGTGAGTTGAATAAAGCTACAGTAAAGAACAAATATCCGCTTCCGAGAATAGATGACTTGTTCGATCAACTTCAAGGAGCGGGTTGTTTTTCTAAAATCGACTTACGTTCTGGTTATCACCAAGTGAAGGTAAGAGAAGATGATGTTCCGAAGACAGCTTTCAGAACGCGTTACGACCATTACGAATTTCTTGTAATGCCTTTTGGTCTAACGAACGCACCAGTTGTGTTTATGGATTTAATGAATAGAGTATGCCGACCATTCCTCGACAAGTCGATCATTGTATTCATCGATGACATACTCGTGTACTCCAAGAGTGAGTCAGAGCACGAGCAACATTTACGTGAAGTTCTAGAGGTATTGAGAAAAGAAAGGCTGTACGCCAAGTTTTCCAAGTGCGACTTTTGGCTTAAAGAAGTACAGTTTCTGGGTCACATAGTCACTCGGATCGGAGTAAAGGTTGACCCCTCCAAGATTGAAGCTATGATGAATTGGGAGCCTCCTAAGAGTCCGTCCGAGATCCGAAGTTTCTTGGGTCTGGCGGGATACTACAGGAGATTTATCCAAGACTTTTCAAAGATCGCTTCTTCCTTGACAGTTCTGACTCGGAAGAATGTGAAGTTTGAATGGACTGAAGCCCAAGAGATGGCGTTCCGGATCCTTCAAAAGAAGTTGTGTGAAGCTCCGATCTTGACGTTACCTGAAGGGTCGGAAGATTTCGTGGTATACAGCGACACTTCAAAGATGGGACTGGGATGTGTGTTGATGCAACGAGGCAAGGTGATCGCTTATGCCTCGAGACAGCTTAAAATACACGAGCAGAATTATCCAACCCATGATCTGGAGTTAGCGGCGGTGGTATTCGCTTTGAAGCTTTGGCGACATTACCTGTACGGCACGAAATGTACTCTTTACACAGATCACAAGAGCCTGAAATATGTCTTTGATTAGAAAGAACTGAATATGAGGCAAAGGTGGTGGCTCGAGTTGCTCAAAGATTACGACTGTGAATTGCTTTACCATCCCGGTAAGGCGAACGTGGTGGCCGATGCGTTAAGTCGAAAGGACTATAGCGGAAGTATTCGAGCTACCCATTCGAGGATCGAGCTAGTGTCTAGTCTTGTTGAGAAGATCAAGACATCGCAAGTGGAAGCACTGTTAGAAGAGAATCTAAAATATGAAGTCATAACGAAGCAGCGTTTACTCTTAACGGAAGATAGCCGTGGAGTAAAATTGTTCAGCGGTCGTGTATGGGTACCCAAGATTGGGAGTAATCGCGATCTGTTGCTAGAGGATGCTCACAAGTCCAAGTATTCTATTCATCCGGGGAGTACAAAGATGTACAGGGACTTGAAGCTTCACTATTGGTGGCCGGTAATGAAACTTGATGTGGCGCGTTACGTTGAGCGTTGTGTGACGTGTTCGCAAGTCAAGGCCGAACATCAGCGACCATATGGGAGTCTACAGTCTTTAGAGATTCCCGAATGGAAGTGGGAGCATATCACCATGGACTTCGTGACGAAGTTGCCTAAAACTCTTCGAGGTCACGATACCGTTTGGGTGATAGTTGACAGATTGACAAAGAGCGCTCACTTCTTGGCTATGCGCGAGACTCTACCGATGGATAAGTTAGCAAAGCTTTATATCGATGAGGTGGTTTTGAGGCACGGCATACCATTGTCGATCGTGTCGGATCGCGACAGTCGGTTCACTTCGAACTTTTGGGATGGGTTTTAGAAAGAACTTGGTACTTGAGTGAAGTTGAGTACGGCTTACCATCCGCAAACCGACGGGCAGAGCGAGCGAACGATCCAAACCTTGGAAGACATGTTGAGGTCTTGTGTCATCGATTTCGGGGGTAGCGAACGATCCAAACCTTGCACAAGTTTGGTTGAGAGAAAAATTATCGTTTTGGTGGTGGATTAATGTTAAAAATACGAAATGAAATTTATAATTAAAGAATGGGTATAGGTGTAAGATTTTCTTGAGATAAACGTAGTAACAAAATGGTTAGGCATTTTGTAGTACAAAATGTCTATAAAAATCCCGATCTCTCGAAAGTGGATTTTTTAAAGATCAGCCCTACAAAATGCCCATAAAGTGTCCATTGTTACCAACTCTTAATCTTGCCGATTTAACTAAGTTGTTAAAAATCAAGTTCTATCAGTATGGAGATTTATACCCAAATCTCTTTGTGATATAAATCTCGACCAAGTTTTGAACCTTAGTAAATCATACAAAACCCGTATCTCTACGTGGTTATCAAATACTTTCTCATATCTTTGTGCATCACTTAAGTCGTATTTCGAATCTGCCCCTCTCGAGGTCAAGATCTAATATTAACACTTCAAAGTGATCGGCTTATCCGCGTTGAGTTTATATCCCGACTCAAGTGACTAAGCTTAAGAGCTAGTAACGATGGCCACACCCAAGTGTTGCCTACTAGTCTTAAATCGGCTTACACCCACACCTAATGGGTGATTAACTCATAATAATAATAAAATATATACAGTAAGAAAGGAAATAACTGTTAACTACTTGCACTATAAATAAAATCACAAACGATGCCTACAGTGGGAAGCTGTGGGCAGAAACTGAAATACGATAATTAAAATGCAGAAAATTAAAAGTTAAGATACCTCAACCTCTTAACTCTTCCTGGAGAAAAGCTTAGAGCTGGAGAGGATTGAGTGATAATTAATGCCTACAACCCCTTCTATGTATAGTGAAAATACACCCTAAAAACCAAAGGTTAAAAGCCTAATATCCAATGGTTAACAACCCAATACCCAAAGGTTAGAGGAGTACAATGATTGTCCAGATTTTTTAAGATTGTTTCCAGCTAATTCCAACTCCTTGCAACCTTTAACCATTGGATAATACTACAATACCTTTATTACCCAATGGGTCTCGGCCCTCGGGTGCCCGCAGTGGGCAGATTGTGCCCACAGTCGCACAATAAACATTATTTTTGACAAAATCGAATCCTTTGGTGTTTTCATCCAATTTGCAAACTTTATGGACCAAAAGGAAGAGATAAAAGCAAAAGTGAGTATAAAGTGTAATAAAACGAAAGAAAAGAGTAACAAATAACTCTAAAAAATGAGAGTTATAAGTTTGGAATCTAGGTTTAATCTAACCCAACAAAGTGACTTTAAGTTACTTTGTGAAAACCTTGTACATGCAAAAAATGTCCATTTTATGTGTTTCACCTGACATTTATAAAATGTTGGATTATTTTATGAGTTTTGTATATTTGGTATATTTGATTTATAAATCTTGCGAAACACCCATATTTGGGGTTTTAGACACTTTGGTAAATAAATTTTGAGGGTGTGTCATTTTAATAAACTATTTCATAAATGAAGATTATTAGACGTTATGCATTCTTAGTGTCTTTGGTTTTATAAACCATAGGGAAATGCCAATGATGGGCTTTTAAGTTAACCATGCCATTGGATCTTGTGTTTGCATAATCGATGATTAAATACATTTTTATTGTTTAAGTTGACTATTATTGAATGGGTCAATTGATTTGTTGAACTTTTGGCTCAGTTTTGACTCAGATGAGTGTTGGGGATATTTGTCCAGTTCAAATTTACTCAATGTTGAGCTTTTGGGGATATATGTAGTAATGACATATTTACTTGTAAGTTACATGTTTTGAATATATTGGTCATTCATTTGGAATCATGTAATTTAGACTGTAATACAATGGATCCATAGGCATAAGAGTCAGTTTGATGGTTTGGAATGGGATTGTTGTCCCTGTATTCTTGCTAGAAACTCAGATGTAACAGGGGACTCAAACTACAGTCCATAGGTGGTTAAACTTGATGATCTTATGATCCTTAGTGGGGGACTCAAACTACAGACCGTGGGTGGTTGAACCTGATGACTGTGTAGTCCATAGTAGTGGTGGCCAAATGTGCCTGATCCGGCCCGATCCAGTCGGTTAACCGAGGCCCGACACTGTGCTTGACGGATCCGACCTTAACCGGTTAAAGGCCCGAAAATCATAATCGGTTATGATTTTGGGGCGATTCGGCGGCCCGACCCGGGACCGGTTGATGGACCGGTTAAGGGCCTGGCCCGACTCGATCCAGTTTTTTTCAAAAAAATAGCCGTTTTTCTAGCCGTTATATAGTCGTTATGTGACCGTTTTTCTTTCAAATTGACCATTTTTTTGCTAAATAACCCCCCAAAAACACTATAAATAAGTTGTGTGGAGTATGGGGTTGGACACCAAGTTACAAAATGCAAAAAACGCAAACAATTCTCATTTTCTCGCTAGGTTTAACAAGTGTTTTTTTTTATAATTGATGTAATAACATTGAAAATATTAATAAAACGTATTAATAAGTGTATTTGAGTGATCCAATTTTATTTTTTAAAGTTTATTAATTGATATAATTAATTATATTTTAAAAAAATTTAAGTAACCGAACCAGCCTGGTTACACATTACCTTACCCGGTTACCCGGGATTTTGCTCCTAACCGTAACCGGCCCAGGACCGGTTGGGCCTTAAACGGTTACGACCGCTGCTGTTTGGGCCCGACCCGTATCCGATAAATGGCCACCACTAGTCCATAATGGTTGTCATTTCTTGCAAGCGAGTTTGCCTAGGATCAACAGGGGACTCAAACTACAAACCGTTGGTTCTGGGAAGAGATGTAACACCCGTAAATTCATAAGGTAAGTATTTTGTCTCCCTTAATACATTAATTTCGCTTATGTGTGAATATGTGTCTTTGTGTGCATTTTATGATCATGAATTATGTTAAAATGTCATATATTGATTTACCATTTTTAATCGTACAAAACGTGTGCTCGTTATCATTTTCGGTTGAGTTTTCGGGCTGTTTCGGGTGCCACGCGATTGTGCCTTTGGCACTATCGTGAGGGCACTATCGCCGACAATGTACCGTAGGTTCGGGGTTGCTCGCGATTGTGCCACGCGCCATGGCACTATCGCGGAGGGCACTATCGCCGGGTTTGTACCGTGGGTGTTGAGAGCCCCGCGATTGTGACATGCGATAGTGCCATGGCGCGTGGCACAAAGGCGAGCAACCCCGAACCTACGGTACACTGTCGGCGATAATGCCCTCGCGATAGTGCCAAGGGCACAATCGCGTGGCACCCGAAACAAACTATAATATCATAAATTAATAAAACTGAAAAGAAAAAGTCTATAAGAAATAATTTAATTTATAAGTGGAATGGGAGATTATAATTAAAAATTTTAATTTATTAAAAGAGAATTAATTTAGTTGTCATCCAAATTAAAATATATATATATATATATATATATATATATATATATATATATAATTATCTCAATATTAATTAAGGAATAATATTAATTATTTTAAATTAATAGCTTAAAAATGAATATTACGAATTTTATAAATTTTAAAATTCTTGAGGGGGGAGTGGGTATATGTGTCTTAAACTACAACTATTATTATTATTTTTAAGTCAAATACGACTATTAATTAAATTTATGTCTTCCTAGTAATTAATACAAGTGTAAACTGTTGGCATTTATTAAATCTTTCCTAAAAAATGACTAAAGTAAAGCAATTCTCACTTAAAAAAACAGTAAAGTTGTTGTTTTTTCTTTTGTGGTACAATTGCCAATTTCATTACAGGTAATAGACAGTCAATCATATGCTACATTTTACTAAAATAAGGTTATAAATAGCAAAACACCAAATTCGATGTAATATATATCGTTAATTTTCATCGATTTTTTGTGTTTAGCTCAACTGGTAAAGGACGGAGTGATTTTATCCAAATGCAAGATAGGTCATAATTCAATTTAAAATTAATTATGAACTTGTAATTTAGTTTAGTTAAAGTAGTATGATGCTATATTCTATTATATTATTGTAAAATGACAAATATAAAGATGTTATTAAAAATTTTATATAATCAAACGTAAAAGAATATATTTAGAATACTCTGTTTGATGTAAAAATATTATATTACTCATTAAATAATGTTGGCAACGAATTTTGCATAAATATAATGCTACGTATTGAAGATGTACTAAATTTCTTAAAAGAAATGGTGTAAATGACTAATATTAGATCAAATTTGATGTTTTATGAATCCAAAATTATATAAACGTAGGTGCCGTTTGTTTTTTAAGAGGTTTAAAGTATGAAGTCTTATTTTAGTTATGATTAATAAGAAAATGACTTCAAAATAATAAAATGTAATTGTTATAAAAATAAAAATATATTTTACAAAGTTATAAGAAAATCAAAAGTTACATATTTATAAAATAAAATAAAATCAAAAGTTACAAATTTTATAAATTTATAAAATCAAAACACACACATATATATGTCACGTCTAGAATTCTATAAGCAACTCAAACCAACTCAAAAAACTTTTGCCAATATAGCGGATTAGTTTTTAAAATTTAATTTTGGACTTTGTAAAATGTATTTTTCTTCTTATAACAATTAAATCAAAAAATATTCAATATTGGACTCATTTCGAAGGTATTGACAAGATGATTATAATAGTGTAACTTATTAAAATTAAAAATTATTTTTTTAACGTATATTAGTTAATATACATTTATATGTGTTAATATAATAAAAATGTAAAATATAAAACCAAAAGGTATAAAATAAATCAATAAAAAGAGTTAAGGGACCAAAATTGTAACTATAATTAAAATAAAATAAAAATGAGATTGTGTGAAGTGGGTTGGAAAACAATGCAAAATTATAACATAATTGCACCCTAGCCATATAGACTAGGGTGCACAAAGCAACACCCCAATATTATTAAGGGTGTTGCTTTGTGCACCCTAGTCTACATGACAAGGGTGCAATTAAGTTAAAAAGTTGCATTGTTTTCATAATCTTCCTCACAAACATGTTTTTTTATTTTTTTTACTGATATTTACAATTTTTGTCCCTAAACTCATTTTATTGATTTACTTTATACCTTTTGGTTTTATATTTTATATTTTACATTTTACATTTTTTATTATATTAACACATATAAGCGTATATTAACTAATATACGTTAAAAAGTAATTTTTAATTTTAACAAGTTACATCATTATAATCGTCTTGTCAATACCTTCGAAATGAGTCCAATATTGAATAATTTTTGATTTAATTGTTATAAAAAGAAAAATACAATTTGTACAAAGTCCAAAATTAATTTTTAAAAACTAATCCGCTATATTTACAAAAGTTTTTTGAGTTGTTTTGAGTTGTTTATAGAATCCTAGACGTGTCATATATATGTGTGTGTTTTGATTTTATAAATTTATAAAATTTGTAACTTTTGATTTTATTTTATTTTATAAATTTGTAACTTTTGATTTCTAATAACTTTGTAACATGTATTTTTCTTTTTGTAACAATTACATTTTATTATAACTTTGTAAAATGTATTTTTCTTTTAGAAACCAATTCTGTAACAAATGCCAAACGTTAGGGACCAGATCTGTAATTTACTCTCCAAACAAATTCACAACCGTTCATTTTTATTTATTTTTAATTATAGTTACAATTTTGGTCCTAGACTCTTTTTATTGATTTACTTTATACCTTTTGGTATTATATTTTACATTATATATTTTTATTATATTAACACATATAAGCATATGTTAACTAATATACGTTAAAAATATAATTTTTTATTTTAACAAGTTACACCATTATAATCGTCTTCTCAATACCTTTGAAATGAGTCCAATATTGAATATTTTTTTATTTAATTTTAACAAGTTACACCATTATATATGTGTGTGTTTTGATTTTATAAATTTATAAAATTTGTAACTTTTGATTTTATTTTATTTTATAAATTTGTAACTTAGTTGATGTATCTAGTAACTTTTTAACATAGATTTTTTTTCTCTCAATTTTTAGGTGTTTGGATCTCGTGAAGAATTAATGACTTGGGTGCAAAATGTGGCACGCTCTCAAGGTTTTGTAATCGTCACCAAACGATCTAGGCCAAGTCTTATTGGATACATCTCTAAAATCGTACTTGGTTGTGATCGTGGTGGTGTACCTAGAAGTAAAGATGCTGAAACCAAAAAAGTTAATTGTCCATTCGAATTAGTGGGAAAGTATTTGAAGGCGCATGCTGTATGGACGTTGCGGGTTGTATGTGATTATCACAATCATAAACCGGCAAT
The DNA here is from genome assembly GCA_954870635.1 of Arctium minus. Lineage (NCBI taxonomy): Eukaryota > Viridiplantae > Streptophyta > Magnoliopsida > Asterales > Asteraceae > Arctium > Arctium minus. The sequence continues at coordinate 36,429,837 of OX941084.1, forward strand.
GTATATGGAGGGTCATTCGCATGCAATGCGATTGTCTGATGATGAGTCTCGTTTGGTGCAACAGTTGACAAGGCTGAATGTGAAACCACGAGATATTTTGTCAACGCTAAAAGAACGAAATGAAGATAACGTGTCTTCTCTAAAAACTATATACAATGCTCGTCACAAGTTTCGCATGAGTGAGCAAGAAGATAGAACCCCCATGCAGAATGTTATGCACATTTTGCAAACTAAGGGGTACGATTTTGAGTATCGTTTAAACGATATTACTAACCAGTTGGAAGAATTGTTTTTCATTCATCCAACATCATTCAAGATGTGGCAATTATTTCCACATGTGGTGTTGATGAATACTATATATAAAACAAACAAGTATAATCTACCATTTTTTGAAATTGTTGGTGTCACGTCTACAAATAAGACCTTTTCTATAGCCTTCACATTCATGCATAACGAAAAGACAAGCAACTATACGTGGGCGTTGACTTGTCTGAAATTGACTATTAATGGATCTTTCTGCCCTCGTGTTATCGTCACCGACAGAGATCTGGCGTTGATGAAAGCGTGCGAAGAAGTATTTCCACAAAGTAATCATTTACTTTGTAGGTGGCATATATTCAATGATATAATGAAACATTGTCGGCCTCGTATCAGATCACAGAAGACTTGGGGTTCTTTTCAAGCAAAATGGAAAATTTTAGTTGAATCTCCAACATACACTGCATACATGCAAAATTATGCAAACCTCCAGGCATTATTGTTCGAATGTCCAGGTATCATTCATATATATTTTGAAGTCATGATTTGTTTAGCAAAAACCATTCATTCTATCCTACTCATTTGATTTTCATTTTTCTTCGCCTTGTAGATGTTTTTCTCTATCTTCGTAGTGTTTGGCTAGACAAATATGCAGACAGATTTGTGTCATTGTGGACCGATAAACATATCAATTTTGGAAATTCAACAACAAATAGAGTGGAGAGCCAACACGCCAAGTTGAAAAAACATCTAGATTCAGGGAAATGTGATCTAGACAAATTCATACATGTCATTGAAAAAGTTGTAAAGTCACAAGACACTGCTATCAAAGAAAGTCTTGAAAGATGCACAATCATTCACAAGCCAAAATTCAACAAATCGTTGTTCCAGCAACTACAGAGTTTTGTTTCAGAGTATGCTATGGATAAAATTGTAGAAGTGCTTCATCGATCAAATGGAATTTTCTTAACTCCGGAGAACTGTGGTTGTCAACTGCGTACGTGTTTTGGATTACCGTGTGCGCACGAACTTGCGATATACGTCGGTGCAGGTATGTTTAATCTACAAGATTGAACTGATATTTATATATATCTACATTTAATTGAAATTGATATTCATGCCATTATTACTGTTTAATGATATTATATTATTTTGACTGCAGATATGCCCATTCCATTAGATTCGGTTGATGCATTTTGGAAAAAGCTTGATTTGTCGCCTTCTATATCTGTGGAATATGGTGATCTTAATTGTGATCATGATATGCAAAGGTTTAAAGAAATATTCATCAATCAACCGGATCATGGCAAATCCAGTTTTTTAAGAAAGTTGAGGGGGATAACGGATCCATCAAAAATATTGATCGGTGAACCTTCGGTCAAGAAGAACACTCGTGGACGCCCAAAAGTGAAGCGTGTTCATAATCAAACTCAAGTTCCTCACAGATACAGTTGTTCGGACTTAAATCAAGAACTGCCTAGACATAGTTCATTCTTTATGGACTTGAACGAGGAACCACCTAGGCATAGCTCATCCTTCATGGACTTGAACGAGGAACCACCTAGGCATAGCTCATCCTTCATGGACTTGAACGAGGAACCAAAAAGCCAATGGTCACACCATATTGACTTAAACGAGATACTGCCGGAGGGACATAGTTTATTGTTGAAGCAAATTCCAGAAATCTTTCATCCATACATCACGAATATACAAGATGTAAGGGGTGATGGGAATTGTGGTTTCCGATCAATAGCTGTTTGTCTCGGGTATGGCGAAGACCAATGGCTCTATATTCGTCATCAATTATTAGATGAGTTAACGAGTTCATATGAGGCATACTCTGGAGTTTTCTATGGAATCGATGAAATACTTACTTCGTTGTCTTTTTGGGAATCGCCAGCACCAGAGCAACACTGGATGACTATGTCTGAGACAGGTATATTGATAGCCAATAGGTTTGGTGTGATCTTTCATCTTTTAACCATTGGAGGTTGTATGACTTGTTTTCCTCTCTGGAAAGGTCCCGAAGAGTTTCAATACCATTGGGTCTTTACAATTTCACACGTTAACAACAATCATTACGTGGTGGTCCAGTTAGAAGGAGAGTTCCCAATGCCTCCCATTCCAGCATTATGGACCCGGAACAAAATCCCGTCAGCAGTTGGATGGCAAACCATATATATGTCACGTTTAGAATTCTATAAGCAACTCAAACCAACTCAACAAACTTTTGTCAATATAGAGGATTAGTTTTTAAAAATTAATTTTGGACTTTGTACAATTTGTATTTTTCTTCTTATAACAATTAAATAAAAAAATATTCAATATTGGACTCATTTCGAAGGTATTGAGAAGACGATTATAATGGTGTAACTTGTTAAAATTAAAAATTATTTTTTTAACGTATATTAGTTAATATACGCTTATATGTGTTAATATAATAAAAATGTAAAATGTAAAATATAAAACCGAAAGGTATAAAGTAAATAAATAAAAATGAGTTCAGGAACCAAAATTGTAACTATCATTTAAAAAATAAAAAAAATCATTTTTGTGTGTTTGGTTCGGAAAACAAGGGAATAATTAGGAAATCAATAGAATAATTAATGGGTTTTCCTAGACTAAGGTGTGATTGGAAAAATAGACTACGGTGTATTAAGTCTAACCCATAATATTGTTTTGGGTGGTTCCAATTACACCCTAGTCTAGTAAGATTGTGAGGAGGGGATGGGATAATTACTGCTTGGTTTTCCGATCCAGTTACACCCTAGGCATATAGACTAGGGTGCATATGGCAACACCCGTTTTGTTTTTCTATAATGATGCAAGTATCATCGTATCACGACTTTTGTTAAGACCCTATTGTAACAGATTTTGACCTTAATATGAATCGATGTAACCGAAGAATAATGTTTATATGTTATTGATGGTTTTACAGCATGCTAATAAAATGGTATGTTTCAGTGTGTATACATAAGAAGCAAGATTCAAGGAAACTCATTTTTGAATAATATATACCAACTTCATTCAAGAAAGTGGTGTGTTTGACTTTAAAAGTCAACACACATGAGGCAAAGGATTTCAACTTGGTAACAAAATGCATACCAATTTCATTTGAGAAACTAGTTTATTTGACTTTATAAGTCAATAAACATATCTATCTCTATGCACGTATACCACCCCATAACCAATTGTGCTACGTCTTAAGGCTATGTTCTTCATCTATCTCCCTTCTAAATCGGTGATAGTCAATTGATTGATCTCTGATTTACTTGAAGATGATGGCAAACTATGAAGACGTGTTTTTGAAACGAAAGCCGGTTCTTTAGGATCCGGGAGGCTCTCGATATCCATCCCCAACATCAGAACAACATCCATCATTGTTGGCCGATCTCGAGGGTCTTCTTGTATGCACAAAAGCCCAATAATCATACATCTCAATACTTCAATCGAGTTGCATGATTCTGCTAATGCGGGATCCAGTAAATCTAATGGTGTTTTGTCTTTCCACAAACCCCAGGCCTGAAAGAAATGCAGCCATCAAGATTAGTTTTCAAAACAAAAGGAATTAAGATTCGTGTTTGAAGAACTTACGTAGGATATAAGGCTAAAGGCTTGTTGATTATGATAATAACCGGTGTTTCTTTTCCCACTAATAATCTCGAGTACAACTACTCCAAAGCTAAAAACATCGGATTTTATTGAGAACAAGCCGTCTAGTGCGTATTCTGGAGACATATAGCCACTGCAAATGAACAACATCATAATCCATGTATATCATTTATACAAGTCTGCAAGTTCCAAAGATTCAAGAATCAAGAAAAATGGTTCACATCAAGCAAATCAGACCCACACTCACATTTTCTTCTTGTTGTTTAGAGTTCAATCAAGTCCTCTTTTGTAGCTGCTGTTAATCATGCTTCTTTACATATTGGGCATCCTAATGATAAACTTCTGATGGCAAATTGGCTATAAAAGTCTCTTTTACATGTAAAGAACTCTTTTATTAAATCTGATTCTGTTTGTTCTGTATGCCCCTTATCCAAACAGAAGCAACTCCCATTTATTTCACAGCATCATATGTGTGATGAACCCTTCAAACTTGCTCATTGCAACATCAAGGGCACATATATTGCTTAACAATAGTGGATGATTTCAATCGGTTCACATGGGTTTATTTAAAAGGAAGTCAGAAGTTATTTGCATTGTACCTCAGTTTTATAACCTGATCTTGGTTAGTGTGTGTGTGGGGTACGTAGAGAGGACTTCACTGGCGAGAGTAAGGTAGGTGGGTGAAAGAACTGTGGAAGGTTTTTAATTTAACATGGGTAGTTTAATAATTTACCTATCTTGTCCCATCTCCCTGACTTTTTTCCACCTATTTGGTGAGACAAAAAGACTGCATTTTTGTCCCACTCGGTCCTGACCTATCCCAATCTAATTGTCACTCCAAACGCGGGATAATTTTATCTTAGAGGCAATATACATAACAGATCTTAGAGAATACAGGTCTTGTTGCTAAACCACTAAACCAGTAACAACACCTATGGATCCCCATATTTTTCTGGACAATTCTTTAATTTCATGGAAGTCGAAGAAACAACCTATTGTTTCCGGGTCTCCGACTGAAGTGGAATACCAACCTATGGCATCGACTACGTGCAAGTTAGTGTGGCTCAAGCATTTGTCAAAGGAACTTGATGTTAATCAGTCAATTCCGCTTTAATGTTCTGTGATAGTAAGTCTGCTCTGAAAATGGGGACTAATCCTACTTTTCATAAATCGTGCAAAGCACCTGGACATCAAGTGTCACTTGGTACGGGAAAAGGTTGATACCAAGATCATACGGTTGATGCTTATTACCAACCCATTCATTTTACTTGTATGAGGAGGAAGGCACACCACAAGAATTGTAGAGAATGGACCACAGGAGGAGGGGAATATTACATCAGTTAGGATTTGTTATGAATAAACCAAATCAAACCAAACTGACCCAATAAGTCCCACTCGAAAGTAAGATCTGGGGGTGAGATGTACGCAGACTCGACCTCTACTCTACCTCAAAGAGTAGAGTGGTTGTTTCAGCAAAGACCTCGGTTTGTGCAATTGTGTGAAGGAACAAGGACTAGCATATGGTAAGGTACCAAGACTTGTGAACATAAAATGAGAAAAATAAGAAAGAAAAAATAACAAGTTTGGACATTGAGAGCATACAAAAAAGTAAGGTATGGCAAAACAAACACAGAGAAAGCAAGGCAAACAATATCCCTAGCCTACACTGCAAGCCCTGTACCCCCAACCTCTCCAACTCCCTTCTGGTTCTTATGTCTGAATCGTTCAGGCCTTTTTTACATTCTTTGTTTTTTTGCCATTTTTCAGAACCTCTTAACTTTTAAATACATTTGAAATAAGAAGTGGTGATGACCTAACTTCTTAAAACCTCTTATCGCCGCCTCATTTTATATGCTCTCCTTTCTCTCAAGACGCCTCCAGACGTTACAAAAACAAACAGTCTTATTGATTCAGATTTCAGACTTCAACACCACCTCTTATTAATCAGAAGTGAAATAAGACTTCAGACCTCTTAAAAAACAAACGTCACCTAACTATAGGTCCCCACATCTAGTCTTCTACCCTAATCCTCTGTCTCCACGTACTCTATGGGAAATGTCTAAGGCCGCCATGTCCATCCTCCATTGTTGATCCCACGTCCTCCTCGGTCTTCCCTCCTCACGCCCTCGATTGTCACTCTTTCTACTCTCCTCAGTAGTTCTTTCATCAGTATCTAGAAAATTATCACCGATCTGTATCGGAGAGAGTAGCCTCCCAAAAGCGAGAGTTCATTTTTGGGTTTATGAAATCATCCTTGCCTTTGGCGTTCTTGTGCTTCATTCCTTATTTTTTGTGCAATCGATCTCAGTTCTTAACACCAGTCTGCTTATCAGCTGGCTGATGTGTTAACTAAACCGTTGCCATGCTGGAAACTGCAGTTCTTAACTTCCAAGATGTCCCTGAAGAACATATACTCTCCACATATATCTTGAGGAGGAGTATTACAGTTTACACAGTTGATATACCAAAGGTCTGAAATTACTTACTAGGTTCCAATAACTCTGCCGGTGCTAGCTTCGGTTTCTCTACCTTTAACTATCTTTGCCAAACCAAAGTCTGAAATCTTGGGATTCATCTCCTCGTCTAGTAACACGTTACTCGTCTTCAGATCTCTATGAATAATCCTCAACCGTGAATCTTGGTGAAGATAGAGAAGTCCTCGAGCAATTCCCATGATGATATCAAAGCGTATTGCCCAGTCAAGACACATACAAAGTGTCCTATCTTGCAATCAAAATCACAATTTCAGATTGCAGTGTTGATGTTCTTCAACAACAAAAGGTTAATAAAGCATAATTGTAAATAAAAGATTTAGAAATACACAAAGCGTAGTGGCTAACCAAATACGAAACGTTCCAAGCTTTTATTAGGCATGTATTCATACAGTAGTATCATTTCATGATCCTTCATGCTGTATCCCACGAGCCTAACAAGATTACGATGTTGAAGTTTGGCAATCAATACTACCTCATTCTTGAATTCCTTCAAGCCTTGTCCAGATTGGCTCGACAACCTCTTCACTGCAATTTCAGTTCCTCCAGGGAGCATTCCCTATTAAGTGCCCAGAACATATGTTATCCGATAAGTTAAATGAAAGAGTTGACTATTACCAATAAACGTTTATCGGGTAAGCGTTAGATAAACGACCCTTAGATATAAAAATCATGAGAGATTAATAAGAAATAAAAAACATTACATAACGAAGTTGTCTTAAAAGTTTACTAAATTTTTATATAATTATTTTATGTTTTCTTTTAATTTGTAATTACGTATTCTTGGAAAAAATAAAAGAAGTTTTTTAAAATCAATTAAATATGTAAATTCGGAAAACTGATATAGGGCAACAATAAAAAGGAAAAGGCGGGAAGGGTATTTGCTGCAACCAATCTGACGTAAGCTATCAGTTTTTAAAACAGAATCTACTACTCTACTCATCACATCACCTCCATCGCAACCCCTCGTTCCTATTACACCATCACATCAAGCTCCATCCCAGCCCCTCGTTCCGATTACACCATCACATCAACCTCCATCGCAGCCCCTCGTTCCGATTACACCCATTAAATTCATGGCGTTTCTTGAGATCACCGTGATCTCAGGAAAAGATCTGAAAGCGCAATGTTTGTCAAAAAAACCCGTCCCAAGACCTATGTTGTTGCATGGGTTAATCCCAAATCGAAGTTTCAAAGCCAAATCGACCATGAGGTAGGGAAAACCCCTAAATTGAAGTTTAAGGGAAGAGAAAGGGCACTTCCCATTTAGGGGTTTTCCCTCCCTCATGGTCGATTTGGTTTGAAACTTCGATTTGGGATTAACCCATGCAACAACATAGGTCTTGGGACGGTGTTTTTTTGACGAACATTGCGCTTTCAGATCTTTTCCTGACCGTGATCTCAAGAAACGCCATGAATTTAATGGGTGTAATCGGAACGAGGGGGTGTGATGGAGGATGGAGGTTGATGTGATGGTGTAATCGGAACGAGCGGTTGTGATGGGTGATGGAGGATGGAGGTTGATGTGATGGTGTAATCGGAACGAGGGGATGTGATGGAGGTTGATGTGATGGTGTAATCGGAACGAGGGGTTGCGATGGAGGTGATGTGATGTGATGAGTAGAGTGGTAGATTATGTTTTAAAAACTAATAGCTTACGTCAGATTGGTTGCAGCAAATACCCATCCCGCCTTTTCCTTTTTATTGTTGCCCCATATCAAGTTTTCCGAATTTACATATTTAATTGATTTTAACAATTTTTTATATTTTTTTCAAGAATACGTAATTACAAATTAAAAGAAAACATAAGTGAATTATAATTTAGTAAACTTTCAAGACAACTTTGTTATGTAAGATTTTTGTTATACCTTGGGTTTAGTAGAAGTTAACGGGTCAGATTTGGTAGGCGAGTAGGAGAGTCTGTTAGCACTTGTGGTCAGTTAGGAAAAGTTAGTGGGTTAGATTTGGTGGGCGAGAGGTAGTATAAAGAGTGTAGTTAGCTTTTAGTTGGGTCATTCTGTTTTGTTTCAATTTGTATGTGAGCCAAGCTCTGGGAGAGACCATGATCGAATGCCATTGGAACCCTTTTTCCTTTGAAATACTAACCATACCTATCCAATTTCAGTTCAGTAAATAATAGATCTGTCCAATTTCAAGTCAGTGTACAACAAATGGTATCAGAGCAATAAGATTTTGGGAATGGCGACCAGAAGTGCGACGAATCGGGTGGATCTGGAATCGAAGATGAGTTCGATGAAAGAGGTTTTGCAGAAGATCAGGAGGCAATTGGACTGTTTAATCAAATTGCAGCAGGAGAAATCGAACAGATCAAACAATCTGATACCTCCTCGTACGGAAAAATATGAAGTGTTCATACCGAGACAGCGAGCAGGAGAACGGGAAGGAGGAACGTCTGATAGGTGTCTGTTTTCTGTAATAAGAGGAAAGAGATTGGAGATTCTGGTTTTCGATGGAACCAATGATGGCTGGATTGTGAGGATGGAACAGTGCTTCACGGAGAACAATCTGAGTGATGAAGAACAGATTGAAGTATCGACCCTTGCATTTAAGGGCGTTGCTCTCCGCTGGTTTCGTTGGGAGAATAGTCACATACCATTTAGGAGATGGGATGATCTCAAATCGATGATGTTGAGACAATTCAAATTAACTGTGGAGAAGAAGATTGAACTAGTGCATCGTAGTAAGTATTCAAGCTTATGCAATACCAAGAAGTTGGACAAGAGTGCAGAGAAATCAAAGATACAAACGGAGAGAGGAGAGATAGAGGAAGGGAGGGAGAAAAAAAAAGATCGAGGCCAGAGGGGAAGGGTAGACGGCCATCTCGAGCCACTGCCGCCATCGCCGTTTCTTACGCCATCATCGCCACCGTCACTTCTGCCTCCGTCATCATACAAGTCGGGGTCAATGGTAACTAATTCTCAGAAGAAGATATCAATCCCTGGAAAACTATTTTAACAATTACACTATGGTCGAAACCTAACCCAGTTAATTTTTTCTGGCCCAAGACTATTTTAAGTAAAACTATCCAGTCCAGGCCCAGAAAGGACTTAAATAGGTCCATTGCAAAGTCTAATTCCATCACGTCGACTACCAGAAACAAAAATTGGTTGAGCGATGATCTTAGAAAATTGCCACCGCCACTACCACCACCATCGCTGCCGATGCCTCTACCATGGCCGCAACCGGCGTTCAAGTCACCGCTACTGCCGGTTTTTACACCACCGCCACCATATCTGTTATTCTCTCCGTCGTTTCCCTCTCCACCATCACATATGATATGGTCGACGGTCCTTTTGCCACTGCAGTATGATCCATCATGGAACCGTACAAAGGAATCGATCGTGAAAACAGATAAGTCATCAAACCCCAATCTAGTGATTCTATTTTTCCCCATCCCAAACCAGTTGGTGGAAGTTGGCCCATATTCAAAAAGAATTTTGATGAATCTGTCAAGTACAGGCCTAAGTTTTCAAATTGGGCGACGATACAAAGAGTTCGGTGGATCGATGGTTGTGGTAAATTGCCGCTGCTACCGCCTGTGCTACCGATGTTGATACCGCTACCACCGTTGCCAATACCGTTGCTGCTACCGCTTCCGCTACCAATGTCGATACCGCTACCACCGTTGCCAATACCGCCGCAGCCACCACCATGCGCAATCGAAGTATACTGGGAGTGGTTTCTTAGGAAACTTCAATATCCCTTCTGCGGTCATACACGTGAAATTAAAAGTGAAGTTTTTGGGAATTCAGACTTGAACAACAACCATCTCCAGAAATTAAAATTGAACGACCCCACTCAGATTAGAAGTTTTGCAGAAAAATACTTTTGTTTAGTGGAGATTAGCACAAATCATTTGTGTGATAACGAATGCTATTCACATGCTCGGGAGCAAAAGGTAACGGAAAGTAAAAAAGTGTATGCCTCCATTGGAAGTGGTTCATCCTTGCAAAAGATAACAGTAGAGCAGGTTGATGGCCTTAAATCAGAACTTGAAGCAAAGAAATTATCTATTAATGTCTATGTTGTAATACGTTACGAGCATCCCTTCAATGAGGAAGATGTTCAGCGGATTAAGAGGGACAAGAACATGAGGTTTGTGATGTGGGTGATGATGTATCTTTACCCTCGATTTTCCATTTCAGCAACCGGGTCAAGGATTCATTCACTCCAGAATGTCCTTGGGGAAGATGCAATTTTGTTGAGGCTTGCGGTTGATACTATCCTCTCTAGTTATGGAGATTATTTGACACCTCGAAAAATTGTGCATTCCTCACTTGGTGGATTCCTTGGTTCTCTTACTCTTGTACCAACCACCAAACATTTAGAAGCACAACAGAGATCAAATTTGGAACCTGTTTTGAAAGAAAAAGGGTGCTTATTGGCTGACCAGACTGAGGTTAGGAAGGTCGGAGTTGGGCGCAAAAATAATGGTGGCAGGCTTCTTGGAATGAAAGACACACGTTTCTTAAGGCCTGTCGTGAAGCTGAATTGGAAGAGTCTATATTGTCTTGAAGCCAATTGGGAAGTTTATGCTAGAGGGCTTAAACAGTTCATTCCCTTCTTCAGGAATCTTGCATTAGAAGGAAAAGATAGTCTGGCTACACATCAGAATGTCCGGGATGTCACACATTGGTGCAGGGATGAAGTTGACAAATTCCTTGAAACAAAATCTACAAGTCTCCGATTTTCAATTGCAATAGTGTATCAGTTCCTTTTCTTTTTCTTTCCACCTTGAGGACAAGGTGAATGTTGTGGGGCGGGTATTGATATACCCTGGGTTTAGTAGAAGTCAACTGGTCAGATTTGGTAGGCGAGTAGGAGAGTCTGTTAGCACTTGTGGTCGGTTAGGAAAAGTTAGTGGGTTAGAGTTGGTGGGCGAGAGGTAGTATAAAGAGTGTAGTTAGCTTTTAGTTGGGTCATTCTGTTTTGTTTCAATTTGTATGTGAGCCAAGCTCTGGAAGAGACCATGGCCTCTCGAATGCCATTGGAACCTTTTTTCCTTTGAAATACTAACCATACCTATCCAATTTCAGTTCAGTAAATAATAGATCTGTCCAATTTCAAGTCAGTGTACAACAATTTTTTAATTATCTTTTTATTTCTTATTAATCTCTCATGATTTTATATCTAAGGGTCGTTTATCTAATGCTTACCCGATAAACGTTTATTGGTAATAGTCAACTCTTTCATTTAACTTATCGGGTAATAGTAAAGCATAACATGATTACCTCCGTTCCTAAAGTAAGTACATTTTTTATTTAGAAGATTCATGACTGAAAGGTATTTTAGATATATGACAAATAGTAACTAGTAAGTACCTTATTTGATATTCAACATTGGACCATCTTTCGGGACAACGGGATATGAGTATAGTTTACTAAGAAGCAATTTAATCAAGAGTTGTTACCTTGTAAACAGGCCCGAATCCCCCTTGCCCAAGTTTATTTGCAAGCGAAAAATTCTGCGTGGCAGATAATATGGTCTTGAATTCAAAGAAAGGCACAACAATGCCTTTTCTATCTTCTGCACTCAATATCCCTGGATCTACCAGATATCTAACATTTGTTGCACTGTCGTCAAACTGAAGTTCTAAATTCCCTCGATTCTCGTCTCTGCTTCCTGACTTGGTCACACGGATGAATTAAAATTAAATAAAAAAGACAGCAGGTAATATTTGTTTCAAAAGAAATGATTTCCAAATTATAGGAGAAAGAAGAATATATTGATTTGGATTAACAAATTTACACCTAGAAGCAAATGTAGTTAAAAGGACAAAAACTTTGTAGAAGTTACCTCGTCCTTTCACCTTTTTGTAGAATATAAGGCCAATGCTGCAAAGAAACACAAGGCCGAAAAATCCTGAAACGATTCCTAGGATGGAAAAGGAAGATTTTTTTTAGTAGTGGTTGAAGACCCTCTATCATTGTACCGTCTGCAGGGGTAAAGAAGACCAGAAAAATGGAAGTTATAATTAGAACAACTTGAGATTACCTGCTACAAGCACTTTTGTATTGAGTTTTGCAGGATTGGTAGGAAGATCAGAAGAAGAAACTTTGATGTTTAATGGAACACTATTTGCATCGTCTGAAACAAACACAAGTGATATATTGTTCAAGTTTTCACTATTCCACAGCCAACATGTTTTGAAGGTAAAACTATATGCATCGCAACTGCAGTCATCCAAGCAAGAACTTATGCATGCTGATTCATCCAAAAATGAAGTTCCATTCTCGGGAAACGAGGAAACAGTTTTGAATGGTACATAACTTGTTATAAACCCTGGATTTTCTTCCTTAACTGTACAATTCAACTTCGTTTTTCTCACACACCCACCAGAGGAATCACTCATATTCCAATCCCTTGGTGATCTAGGCTCAAAAGCTGCCAAGCATTTACAGAATGGGAGAGTATTCTGGTTGCAAGTACCAAAAGCCCCACATACAGCGTAGATGTCACACTGTGTAATAGGTCGAGCCCAAAACAAATTCCACTGCTCCTCACGTTCCAACCATGACAGCTGCATAAGCTGCCCCGATACATCTAGAATAAATCTAGAAATAATTGAAGGATCATATAAAGAATAAGTGAAATAACTCTCATTCTCATTGTTAATGTAGCTAAAATTATAGATATAATTCAACCTCATTTCAGGTATTGAGCTAAAAATTTGACCATTCCATGATCCACTACTCCAATACTCTACGGATTTATTCCACTTAAGTACATATTGAATCTTAATTTGGTCAATCTCTAAAGAAAAGAGTCCCAACGCAGGATCTTCGCTGCTTCTCCATGAAGTAAGGACCTGCTTTGCATTGGTCCGCTTGTCATATCCAATCTTACTACCAGGTAAGAACGTATGCGTTGGATGATCAAAACTTTGCCAAATTGGTGGACTTGAGTTTGAACCATATCTCAAAACTAAATTTCCATCATCATAAAGAACTACCAACGCAGAACTTGAAGAAGTAGACATCATACCTGTTGACCAAATTTGGGCATTTGACTCATTGAAGAGCATCAAGTTACCATCTAAGATTTTTAATTGAGACTTGAATATATCAGATATGGGTGTTTCTCTGTTTGCTACCCAAACTACGGTAGGAGGATTGGAAGTGACTTTTTTATACCAGATGCCTATGTAATAATTGGGAGACTCACCTGGTCTAAAGAAACCCAATTCAAAATTTCCAGCAAGAGAGACAAGTGTCTCGTCTCCAGAGAGAGATTGTTTCGCAAACAAAGTATCAGCTCCAGATGAGAGATAAGGAACCAAAAAGAAAACGAAACAGGACAAGAGTTGAGAAGCGATTGAAATCATGTTTTATCATGCTCAGCTTCTGCATCAGCTGAACCTTGCTGATTCCCACAAACTATGAGCACCACAATCAGACAAACTTAAAGGCAGTCAAATGGGGACTAGGAAAATGTATGGCGATCATTCAGTCCTATAAAGAAGTAAAGTACAAATTTTCTAGTCCATCTTTTAATAAACAATTTGTTACAAAAGGATTTGTTTTAACGAAATGGATGTGATGGTTTCAGCAAGTCAACGTTGATGAAGTCCATGGCGCATCACATTATCAACAATCTTTATCAAATTTCTTCTATCTTTTTACCAATCAAAAACAGAATTACAATAACCAATAGCACCAAAAATTGGAACCCTAAATCGTGTCGTCATTTACTTGGTTACTGAAAGATATAGAAATACCTGAATGACGCCGTAGAAAAAGCCGCCTACACCAATGCCGTCCTTGAAATCCCTGTTGATCTGAACTTCGTGCTGTTACTATCATCTGAACAGCTACTCGTGTTGTTACTACTACGGATCATCACCTTCGTCATCTTCACCACTTTCTTTCGAACTCAATTCAAAAACCCTAATTCCTTCATCTCTTGATCATTTCATCCATTTTAACTTTGAAATTAAATAATACATCGTCAAATTAAACTAAATTAGCGTTGATCACGAATTCATCGTCCCGACCAGGTTATCTATTTCGCTGTTTAAATTCCAACAGATTCCCGATTTTGAGGATTTTTTTGCTATTAGAAAAAAAAATTGTCTTTTTAGTAATTTTTGTTCCAACATATGTTATATCTATATCTATACTATATTCTAAAAAGCAGACATTAAAAACTCTTAATTACAACTCACTAAGTTTATGTACTATTATTTAAAGCTATCTACTTAAAAAACAACTTTTTAAACATAATGTACTATCATTTAATGTTAAATTACTTAATTTTCTACTTTACAAATTTTTATTCTAATCCCTAGCCCGTTATCTTTATCCTTGGATGTAATCTTTATCTTTAATTCTTATCTTTTATTCTAATCCCTAGCCCGTTATTCATCTTGGATGTTATCTTTATCCTTAATCCTCATCTCTAACCACCATCGTCGCTCAAATCTTTTCCATCCATATCCTTATATCACGGTTCAACAGAATTAGACGGAGATTAGGATGATTCTACTCATATATATTTGAATCAGGTTGTTCAATCTCTTTGTTTTGTTTTTCAAGATACAAACAGCTTCAATATCCAAACAGAGGCAAAACTTCCAAGGTTCAATTCCTTCAATCTATTTTTTTGTTTATGATTGTAGTTATTTACAGTCAATCTTTTTTTTTTCGTTTTTCAAATAGAGTCAAAGTTTTCCCAGGTTCGTTTTCTTCAATCTTTTGTTTTTGTTGTTCAAGATTCAATTTCTAGGTTTTTTTAACATTATTTTTTTGTTTTGTTTATGATTGTAGTTATTTACGGTCAATCTTTTTTTTCGTTTTTCAAACAGAGTCAAAGCTTTCTTAGGTTCGTTTCCTTCAATCTTTTGTTTTTGTTGTTCAAGATTCAATTTCTAGGGTTTTTTTAACATTAATTTTTTGTTCTTTCTTTGATTAGATACGATATTGTTGTTGCTTTGATTATGTTTTAAGGATTTGATGAGTATTTTCTTATTTCTGCACCCCAAATCTCATCTTTAATGGTAACAGGGAGACATCGAAAAATGCATTATGGGAGACTTAACTGTAAATAAAAAATATCTCCCTCAAAATAGGTTTTAAGGGGAGTATTATAAAATAACTAAATAGGCTACAGGCAATTTCAAGCACACTATGATAAAAGAGTTTTTAAATCTATTGTGGATGGTGGAAGGGATAGATCCCATTTTAACATTCACTAGAATAACTAAGCTTGCATATTTATAACTGTGAGAGGTTAGTATTCCAAACTCAACATGATGTAGGACATTTTTTTCACATTTTTTTCAGATCCACAAAATTTTATATAGGACTAATTTCTTTCTCCTAATAACAACTTCAAGCTATCATAGTTCACTATGCTTTAGAAACGTCAAAAACAATTATAATTTATTGGGGGTTGACCATACACCGTCTAATTTACTAATTTAGCATCCTTCTTACATAGATGTCAATGAAATGTGGAAGGCCAGAGAAGTCAATATTAAAATTAGGTTTAAGAGTTAAAGGATTACGGGATTAGGTTTAAGAGATAAGAGGAAGGGATGAACATTAGTTCTAATAGATATAGCTCCATCTCTATTTAAAGTCATCTTTTGTTTGGAAATATCTTGTTTCTTCTCTAATTTTTATTTTGCAGAAAACGTTAATATTGATGAGGAGGTGTCACATTTCTTGATTATAAAGGGGTTGCATCACTTACCTAGAGAATTTGAACATGAACTTCATACTTCTTTTGTTCTAGCAATATAAACACATTTGCAAATGTAACATTTTGTTCTATTTAGCAAGCAATCTATAAACATATTTGCATACTTAACTCTTCTTTGTTTTTTTAAGGAAAAATCAATAACACGTTTAAAAACGTAACAATTTTTGCTTTTCTAGGAAATCTTTGTTAAATAGCATATGTTATTCATTATTGTTTCCCAATAAAATGTCAGATCCCGCTGCTTTGTGCGGGTCCACAACTAGTCATATGTTAAAATAGAGAAAAGAAAATCGAGAAAAAATCTCCAAATTTAGAGAAATAGCTAAAATCCCATATTTAAAAGAGAAAAACAATATTAAATCATTTTTCACCAATAGGAGACATTGAAGTAGTGTGTTTAGGAGAAAGAAATAATATTTTATTAGATGATTAAATATTTTAATAATATAATTAATGATAAAATTATTAAAATAGAGTAGCTGTTGGAGTTGGATGTAAATTTTTTTAGAGATTCTAAGAGCATCTCCAACAGCTATGCTAATTTTTTTCTAAAATAGAATAAAAAAAGTCAAAATCTCTAAAACTTTTTGCATGCAACTCCAACAGTTATGCTATTTTAGCAACTCTAGTATTAATTATCTTATTAAAATTACCCAATATATTTAATACCTAACAACTTTTTAAACAAACTTTCAAATAATCAAACTAACTTTTAAACAAATTTCATATGAAATGACAACTTCCAAAAATGATTATAATTTAAAATAACATTTGAATAATCTCCAAACAAAGCACGCCACATTTTAGATAAGATTTCAACAATCTTTAAAAACTACAATTTGTAATTAAAAACAACATTTGAATAAAATCTTACACCAAAACAACATAATTTTTAATCATCAACTAACCTGATGAATAACAACCACAAACATAATTAATCAGACCATAATCTGAATCTAGACCAAGTCACAAAATAGAGTCCTTGATAAAAAAAACATACCTTAGACTTGGTAAACAAAAATTGAGTAAATTTCGTAAATAGTATCCCATCTAACTCTTGCTCTGCAGAATTCAAGTCTTGCATTGTCGCATTATTTTTAAAACTCAAATATATTATTGATTGAAATTAAAACAAAAAGGGGGAATTTATAACCCTTGACCAACCTCTTAGAAGCCCTTATCAAACAGGGTACAAGAAGAATTGGACCGATTGTATTTGTGTGTGGACTTCAGGTTAATGTTATTGAGCTTATTAGTATTTATTAGTATTTATCAATAAATAAGTAAAAGAAAAATATATGTATGGTGGTTAATGAAAGTAGTTAATGGTAGTAGTTAATGAAAGTAGTTAATGGTGGTTTTGATTTTAAACTTAACATTATCTTAAAGATAAGGATTTGTGGGTGGCTTGCATATATATATATATATATGCATACCTACCGCTGTTTTTTGATCAATTGATTATCCTTCATTTTCCCATGAAGCATTCATTCATATATGTACAAACACTAACTTCAAACTTCTCATACACACATATATATTTCTTTTATTTGATCTTATTATGTTCATAGGAAGTATTACGAGCGTTGCGTAATACTTTAAATCGAGGGAATCCTGGGAGGAATCTAGTCCGGAACCACCGACGCTAAATAATGGGGCCTATAAATCCTTAAGGACAGTGATTATCACGTCCTCGATTTGCTATTTTACTTCGTTATTTATTATCGTTTTCTAACAAATCTTGTATATATCATGGACTGAGAAGAAACTGCAATATCAACACAATATACTCTAGAAATCAAACTTGAGCAGCAACCACAAGCCTCAAAATTTTATTTTTCCTCTCACACATTTCATCAAACAGTTTGTAGTCATCATCAAATTCACAAAGTAAAGAAAACTAAAATGGTATTTAATTAACATGTTATCACATACCTGGTTAGATTCCATGTGTAGAGGACTTTTGAGGGATGAAATCAAATAGAGCTACAACAATTGAAAAAACTAAAACGTGATCTTCTGTATTAGTGACATCACGTCTATGACTTTTGTCTCAAGGGAAAGAATAGAAACGTACCAGTTATCGTGAAGATTGGAAAATGGTGAGAAAATCTGAAGGCGAGAGATTGAAAATTGGAGATGGAGGGGTTTGCTTTTCCCAACCCGGAGATGGAAACGAGGAGACTGAAAGTTTTCCCGGTTAGAATTAATTTTGGTGGGAAAACTATTAAAATAATAATTTCTCTCTCTTCTATGAAAATTTAGAGATTTATCTAGATTTAGAGATTTTTGTAATCTCTCTCTTCATTTTTCTAGTTTAGCATAGCTGTTGGAGCAACAAATATACTAAAATCCCACTTTTTTTCTATTTTAGCATAACTGTTGGAGATGCTTTAACTTTTTATACTCTATTTTAGAAAAATTATAGCATAGCTGTTGGAGATGCTCTAAAACCTTATGAAAGTAGGAGAGATGATGAAAATCTCCAAAATTGGAATATCTCGAAAAATATTACTTATGAGAGAGAAATATTTTTTTTATTCCTTCTACCAATGAAATTGATTTAAATTAAATTTTTATGAGAAATAAATAATATTTTATAAGTTGTATTGAATATTTTAATAATATAATTAATTGTGTAATCTCCAAAATAGAGAATATGTTAGAGAGAAAAGTGATTTTTTTTAGATTTTGACTTTTTACTTTTGCATTTTGGAGATGTTCTAAGCGTCACAACCACGAGTAGGGCTGTTTGTTTACTCTAATTGCTAGGAAGTGATTTTTGTTTGACAAAAAAAAGATGGTTTTAAAACCCCACCAGTTTCTTAATTTAATCATTCTGCACCAAACTATTCAGCAATTGTCAAATAGCCCCAAATTTTCTTCATGTAATATATGTGTTATTCAGCAACTGTCAAATAGCCCCAAATTATCTCCATTTTGAGGTAATATATGTGCTTCCTATGTTTTTGCTTAATCGGGCCTTTATCCTCGTTTACCGTAATTGTTGTCGAATTTCTATTGGTCGTTGTTTCTTTGGTGATTTATTTCAATTGATCATTATTTATTTGTTGTTTGATGCCTGAGTTAGGTTTCATTTATACATTTCGATTTCTTAGTCCCCATGTGGTTTGAACTCTCTCTTCTAAGAGATTTTTTTCTTCATTTTTTTTAATGTTTATCCCCCCATTTTGTCTTTTCTTCAATGGTTTTCTTACAGAACATGGACCACTTCTAATGCTTACTAAGAGCCTTAAAAAAACCAACATATGAGTTCTCCATATTCTTTCTTTATTCCTTGGCTAAATATACTCATCCAACTCAATGAGTCTAGAGTAAATTTTGGGGCATGAGAAAATTCGATTGATCTTCTAAATCTTGCCAATATCATTTCTTGATTGCATACGTGGTGTTTCTTTGTGATTACCAAAGTTTTTACACCTCCTGAAAGTCCGTCCTGGAACAAACCCTGAGGTATCATTAAATTCTATAGATCTTCCAACCTATTACCTTATTTACAAAGATGAAGGATAATTTTAAGTTGATTGAATATCATCATCTACATTAAACGGGACTCTTCTTCGAACGAACAGATAAAAGTAAAATGGATTTGATAAGAAATTGTGTACAAGAATCAATTTTTGTTTGAGAAATCGATGGGAAGACTTTATTTATTTATGATTCTCAATAGGATTTGTTTCTAGAAAAATTATGTAAATCAAGCGGGTCATATGGCTTACTTCTAAGGTACCGCTGAGTGTTGATTCATTTTGTGTAGGTCTCTCGTAAATACATGTTGATTCATTTTGTATAGGTCTTTTTGATGTTATCGTGGCTCTAGAGATTGAAGAGGAGGAAGAGACAAATGGGTACAAAGAAACGTTCAGCCGTATTGGATCCATGCGTATTGGATCATGTTACATCTCATTACCATGTATTACAAGAGGTAATGTTGGGGAACTTTTCAAAATAAGTTAGAGTCTAAAATATTTTGGGTTAAGTCTTAAGAAGAGTTATTTTTTTGTCCTTATAATTAACGGTCCGTTAATTTTTTCGTTAACTCCGTTAGTTAGTTAATTCGGTTATTTTTGGAGGGAACCGTTAGTTAGTTAATTCGGTTATTTTTGGAGGGAAGTTGAATCATTGAACATCTTCATGAAAGGTTGCACATCTTCATGAAAGGTTGCACATCTTCATGAAAGGTTACACCTTTTCAATTTTTCCCTCTATATATATCCTCCTCTAGACACCGAAAATGGGACATCTTTTTCATAACACCATATTGCTAGAGTTTGTGTTGCTATAGAAACACAAATTTCTAGTTTCTAGAAATCCTTGAAACTCAATAGTTCAACCGGATTATCACCACAAAGTGTGGTGTTGATAATTGCTCTACATACGTTGCTTTATTGTATCTTGAGAAGTAATTCGCCACAAACCCATAGCACTATGTTCTATCGAATGGTGGGGGCGAAATTGCTTTAAGGATAGAGATAACTCGCCTTGAAGCAATAAGTAGTAGATTTCTTTTAACCAATTTATTTCTTAGTTTTAGAACCCCAAAAACAACAGGTAATTGATTTGGTAAAATGCAAGTTCCTTAATCAATCCAACCCAATCTATAATGTATTTATTGATTGACCAAATGGAGGGTAATGAAATTTATGTTCCACACATTAAATCAGACAAATGTTGGGGCGAACAATAACAAGTTTTATATCATACAAGCACTAGATGACATCCCATTTCCTTCTCTGTGTATCGTTATTTAATTACAAGACTACCCTTTTTATGGCATTCGGTTCTTTTTCCCGAAAAAGCCATGCAATTGTGCTATCTGCTCTGCTGTTATTTTGCATCTTCTTTCAGTTTTTTTTATCTGGTTTAGTGTCCATCCCATTGCATGTGCACTAAACAAAATCAAATTTCCTACTGTATATTTATGTCTTGTGGTTTGTATGCAGGTCTGTGATATCCTTATAATGCATATGATTTACCAATAATGTATATTTCTGTCTTGTGCCACGCACCTGCAACGATGTGCCACACACTCCCTTCCTTTTTCACAGCTCTCTAGCATGTGCTAATTCATTCGAGCGAGAGGCTTCTATAGTTCTTCTGAATGTGCTCAACTCAAAAAACATGTTGTCATTTGAGAAGATTTTTCTTTGATTTAATGGTAATGTATTGATTAATGTATATATCCACATACCACGCTAAACCTACAATACATGAAGAGTTCAAGGAACATAGATGTTAAACCTACAATATAACATGCATCGAAGGGCAACGTACAATTTTGTCATATATCAATTGAAATTTATGTTTCTTGAACAAAGACTTTTCTTTGATTGAAATTTATAGTTATCTCAATTTTTGATTGATTAGTTGAGCCAGAGTGTGGGTTCAGATTTTTGAGTTTTTTGTTGAGTTATTATTGTATCTTTAAAAATTGAATTGTATGAAATTCATCTTTCTAAGGAATGTTGTTGTTAATGATGGTTTTGCTTACAAATTGTCGCTATTAACATGTTTATATTATTGTTGTTGTTGTTGGAAACATGTTTGCATTTATAGAGAGTGCATTATCGTTGTAACGCTCTAACCTACCTTGAAGCTCAAACCTACCAACCTTACCGTGGTATTCAAAAAAGGTTTAAATGCTAATCTTTTGTTTCATATCATTGATTTAGCTTATAACTTTTTGTTATTTTGTTTTATACAGAGATATGTTGCCTTGCTTATTAGCCCTTGTAATTTTGCGCAACCAGATCAAAATTTTGCTCTTGAAGATGAGAATGGAAGTGTAAATCTCAAAGGAAGTGTATCACCTTCTGTATAGCTAGGTTACATCCCTTATCTCTCTCGGTTCAACTTTCATTGTTGCTTATGTATAGGTCTCTTTAATGATTTTGTGTTCTTCTTGCATGAACAAATGTTATTTTGATGGTTTTTGTGTACAGAACTCTTATTAGACTAAGTTTGAAATTTTCTTCTTTTTGGAGGGCTTGTTTGTTAGCAGCTTAATGAGCTTAATGTGACTCACAGCTCATTCAATTAGCTATACATGACTGTTTGGTAGTAGCTTAATGATATAGAAAGTGACTTATTCAGTAAGCTTTTAGGGGGGAGCTTTATGCAGAAAGCCAAGTTTTCTCCAAATCTGTCATTCCCGATTAAAAAACACACCCTTTTCCATCTACGAAAAACCCCTCCCAAACAAAAATCTTTCTAATCTATACAGACAAATTAATCAACACAGACAACTTTATCCATTCAGGACTTAATGGAAAACCAACCAAACAACCTCTTACACTTGTTTAGATTTAAGGTTGCGTTTTAGATGATTAGTTACCAATTTCTATACCAGTGTGACCATGATCTTTGCTCCTTTTGGTTGTGGCGTGGTTCTAAGAATCCTCATTTTCTTAATCGATTTACCTTTGCAATACTCTTATTCTTGATTTTATTAAATGTGGGTTTTCTAGATTTTTTTTCCATTTTCCATCGACATGTTTGATCAATAGAAATATAATCTCATGTCTTATTAATAAGGGTTTAAGACGCTTACGAACAATCCATTTTGATGGCCGACAATGTTACACGATAAGGTAAGTGAGGGTGATGTCTCTTGCCGGTAAGCTTTTGGTAAATGGCCCAATTTTAGTTTTGATTCACTGTTACCATTTGATTAATTGTTAGTTTTGAGATTGATTATTACGTTATTCAAGTTGATTTTTAGTTTTGATTCATTTTAGTAGTTTGGGCTGCAAATTGTTAAGCAAACATTAGGTTTGCTTTTGATTATACAATATTATTATTAGGTTTTGATGTTACTTTTCATTCATTGTTTGTAATTTATGTAGTGTGTTTAACACGAAGTTGGAAGTCAAGTTTGTATAAGAACCAAGTTTGGATTCTGAGCCAGCTGCGTTGAAACAACAACAAAAGGAGATAGCTGACGGTCTGAGCAACTTTATGCTTTCATGAAGTAGCTCTAGTCTTGGAACCCTCCCCTGTGCTAGATAGGATTACGGACATTTTGTAATAAATACTACCTTTAAATTGTAAAAACAGATTCTATATTTTTATCATAGTTTGGCAAGTTTATTTTTATAAAAAATACGGTAGTTTCAATCTTTTTTAAAAAAAATCAAAATTGCCGATAGATCTCTGTCGGAAAATATAAAAAGGGTCGTCAGTGATCCGTCGGTGACCTCAGGTGGTTGATGATTCCTCAATGAAGTTACCTGTCGGTGAACGGTGATGGATTCACCCACCATGTCATGTCCGTAGACTTTCACCGAGGGATCCGACTTTCACTTACGGAATTTTCCGTCTGTAAAACCCTTTTGTTTTGTAGTGTAATATTAGTTATATTTATTAACATTAATTTATTAATAAAAACGAGCTTCTTTGACTTTATAAGTCAACAAAACATATATATGTTTGTGCAAGTATACCATCCTAGAACCAACTAACTTTGAGCTACGTCTTCATCCATCGTTTTTTTGGGGTGAAGCTAAGAGAGTATAAAACTTCAGAAACAATAAAAGCTATGCTCTTCATCTATCTCCCTTCTAAATCCGTGATAGTCAACTGATTGATTTCTGATTTACTTGAAGACGATGGCAAACTATGAAGACGTGTTTTTGAAACGAAAGCCGGTTCTTTAGGATCCGGGAGGCTCTCTATATCCGTCCCCAGCATCAGAACAACATCCATCATTGTTGGCCGATCTTGAGGGTCTTCTTGTATGCACAAAAGCCCAATAATCATACATCTCAATACTTCAATCGAGTTGCATGATTCTGCTAATGCTGGATCCAGTAAATCTAATGGCGTTTTGTCTTTCCACAAACCCCAGGCCTGAAAAGAAAGAAACGTAGGCATCAAGATTAGTTTTCAAAAAACAAAAGGAATCAAGATTCACGTTTAAAGAACTTACGTAGGATATAAGGCTAAAGGCTTGTTGATTATGATAATAACCGGTGTTTCTTTTCCCACTCATAATCTCGAGTACAACTACTCCAAAACTAAAAACATCGGATTTTACTGAGAACAAGCCGTCTAGTGCGTATTCTGGAGACATATAGCCACTGCAAATGAACAACATCATAATCCATGTATATCATCTATACAAGTCTACAATGGACTTGAAGCAACACGACTCTCGTCCCTAGGATGAGGTGCACAAACTAACAAGTTCAAGAAATATTTGGCTGTTAACTAGAACCAAATTTGAACGTAGGTCTCAAAAGCACTTACTAGGTTCCAATAACTCTGCCGGTGCTAGCTTCGGTTTCTCTACCTTTAACTATCTTTGCCAAACCAAAGTCTGAAATCTTGGGATTCATTTCCTCGTCTAATAACACGTTACTCGTCTTCAGATCTCTATGAATAATCCTCAACCGTGAATCTTGGTGAAGATAGAGAAGTCCTCGAGCAATTCCCATGATGATATCGAAGCGTATTGCCCAGTCAAGACACATACAAAGTGTCCTATCTTGCAATCAAAATCACAATTTCAGATTGCAGTATTGATGTTCTTCAACAACAAGATGTGCATAAAGCATAATTGTAAATAAAAGATTTAGAAATACACAAAGCTTAGGGGCTAACCAAATATGAAACGGTCCAAGCTTTTATTAGGCATGTATTCATACAGTAGTATCATTTCATGATCCTTCATGCTGTATCCCACGAGCCTAACAAGATTACGATGTTGAAGTTTGGCAATCAATACTACCTCGTTCTTGAATTCCTTCAAGCCTTGTCCAGATTGGCTCGACAACCTCTTCACTGCAATTTCAGTTCCTCCAGGGAGCATTCCCTATTAAGTGCTCAAAGCATATCGACTCACTTAGTAAAGCATAACGTGATTACCTCCGTCCCTATAATAAGTCCATTTTATATTTACAAAGTTCATGATTGAAAGGTATTTTTGATATATGACAAATAGTAAGTACCTTATTTGATATTCAACATTGGACCATCTTTCGGGACAACGGGATATGAGTATAGTTTACTAAGAAGCAATTTAATCAAGAGTTGTTACCTTGTAAACAGGCCCGAATCCCCCTTGCCCAAGTTTATTTGCAAGCGAAAAACTCTGTGTGGCAGATAATATGGTCTTGAATTCATAGAAAGGCACAACAATGCCTTTTCTATCTTCTGCACTCAATATCCCTGGATCTACCAGATATCTAACATTTGTTGCACTGTCGTCAAACTGAAGTTCTAAATTCCCTCGATTCTCGTCTCTGCTTCCTGACTTGGTCACACGGATGAATTAAAATTAAATAAAAAAGACAGCAGGTAATATTTGTTTCAAAAGAAATGATTTCCAAATTATAGGAGAAAGAAGAATATATTGATTTGGATTAACAAATTTACACCTAGAAGCAAATGTAGTTAAAAGGACAAAAACTTTGTAGAAGTTACCTCGTCCTTTCACCTTTTTGTAGAATATAAGGCCAATGCTGCAAAGAAACACAAGGCCGAAAAATCCTGAAACGATTCCTAGGATGGAAAAGGAAGATTTTATTTTAGTAGTGGTTGAAGACCCTCTATCATTGTACCGTCTGCAGGCAGGGGTAAAGAAGACCAGAAAAATGGAAATTATAATTAGAACAGCTTGAGATTACCTGCTACAAGCACTTTGGTATTGAGTTTTGCAGGATTGGTAGGAAGATCAGAAGAAGAAACTTTGATGTTTAATGGAACACTATTTGCATCGTCCGAAACAAACACAAGTGATATTTTGTTCAAGTTTTCACTATTCCACAGTCGACATATTTTGGAGGTAAAACTGTATGCATCACAACTGTGGTCATCCAAGCAAGACCTTGTGCATCTTGGTTCATCCACTAACGGAGTTCCATTCTCGAGAAATAAGGAAAGTAATCTGACCGGGACATAACTTGTTATGAATCCTAAATTTTCTTCCAACTTGTTATGAATACTAAGTTTTCTCACACACCCACCAAAGAAATTGCTGTGACTCCAATCACTCTCTGATCTAGGCTTGAATCCAGGCAAGCAATTACAGAATGGCAATCGAGTCTCCCTGCAAGTACCAAAAGACCCACAAATAGCATACACCTCACACTGTGTTCTAGGTTGAGACCAAAAGATATTCCACTGTTTCTGAGACTCCAACCATGTCTGCTGCTGAATCTGCCCCGAGACATCTATAATTAATCTTGAAATAATTGAAGGATCATATAAAGAATAAGTGAAATAAATCTCATTTTCATTACTAAAGAAGCTGAAATTATAGATATAATTCAAGTTCATTTCAGGTACTAAGCTAAAGATACGACCATTCCAAGGTCCACTAGTCCAATACTGTACAGATTTATTCCACTTAATTACATATTGCAACTCATTTTCGTCAATCTCTAAAGAAAAGGGTCCCTCTGCTGGATCTTCTCTACTTCTCCATGAAGTAATAACCTGCTTTTTACTTGTCCGGTTGTCGTATCCAAGCTTACCACCAGACAAGAAGGTATGGGTTGGATGATCAAAGCTTTGCCAAATTGGTGGACTTGAACCACTTCTCAAAACTAAATTGCCATCATCATGAAGAACTACCAACGCAGAACTTGAAGGAGTAGAGATCATATTTGTTGACCACATTTGAGAGTTTGATTTATCTAAGAGCACCAAGTTACCATCTATGATTTTCAATTTAGAAGAAAATCTATCAGAGACGGGCGTGTTTCTATTTGCTACCCAAACTATGGTAGGAGGGTTGGAAGTAACTTTTTTTTTATACCAGATGCCTATGTAATAGTTGGGAGACTCACCTGGTCTAAAGAAACCCATTTCAAAATTTCCAGCAAGAGAGACAAGTGTCGCGTCTCCGGAGAGATAATGATTCACGGCCAAAGTATCAGCTCCAGATGAGAGACAAGGAATGAAAAAGATAAACAAGGAACACAAAAAGAGCTCAGAAGGGATCATAAAAACCATGTTTTATTATAGATGCTCATGAGCTAGCTTCTGCATATGCTGAACCTTGCTGATTCCCACAAATTATGAGCATGACAATCAGGGAAACGTAATTGAAGGAAAGACTTGCAGTCAACCGTGGACTAGGAAATGTGGCCCAAAATGCAATCGAGATCAAAATACTATTCAAAAGTACAAATTTTCTCCATCAACTAGTCCATACTTTTAATAAACCATTTGTTACGAAAGAATCTTTTTATAGCGAAAATGGTGTAAGAATTATTATTGCACACTTGGTCAAATATATAGTTGATTTCATTTACCGGCTCTTTGCTAGATTTTGTGCCTAAGTGTTGACTGTAAAATAACAAGGTCTCTTTCCCAGTCAAAAAAATATATAAAAAAAAGCTGGTTTTTGCTAAAAAAATTTACATAGTTTTATTATGCTTAAAGAACCTATTCAATTTTTACAAGACCCCACACATTTGATTGTTTTCCACCAATATTAAAAGAAATAAATTCATCTCAATATCTTTGTATTGTTTTGCTAAATCCATTATGATATTAGACATTTCAATATCTAGTACTTTTGGTATTGTTTTATTAAATCCATCTTATATATCTTGTTATTTTTGCCTTAATATAAATGGTTTATCATATGTTAATTGTTTTATATGCTCAAAGCCTTAAACCAATTATCTAGATATATAATATATACAAGAGTGAATTACATAAATGGTCCCTCGTGAATGCCTGGATTTCACTAATCGTCCATCCAGTTCTGAAAGTACATTGGTGGTCCCTAAAAACGAGATATGGTGCCCAAACTCGTCCTTGGCGCTAACGCCGTCCATTGAGTTGTCGTTAGAGGCCACATGTGTCCCTCACGTGAGGAGCATTTTTGTCATTTCACCCTTTCGATCCCTCTATTTCCTCTTCATTATCAAACGACTCCCCAACGTTCATAAATCATCATCGTCCCCATCGACCTCCCTCCTCTCTGTCTCTCTCTTTCGCACTCTGCATCTCCAATCCACCATGGTTTGTCCGATAGTTCCACCCATGGTGTACTGCAACTGGGGTTTACCTACCATCACTCGAACATCGTGGACATAAACAAATCCAGGGCGCCGATTTAACTGTTGTTCGAGAAATGTATGTCGCCCTGTTCCACATTTTTGGTCTTATTTTGTTGTGAATTTGGGTTAATTTAGGCTAATTTTGATTTGTTTTGTTGAATAGGTATGGAATTGTGGTTTCTTTAGTTGGGTTGACCCCCCAATTTCTTCACGTTCTATGACAATCATAAATGGCCTATTGAAATCAAATAACAAGCTTGAAGGTGACATTCAAGAAATACAGAAATGGAGACAAAGATGGAAGCTTTTTTGTTGTTTCACCTGGATAGTGATAGTGATGTTTGTTTCCTACTTTTTTATTTGATGTAAAACAGTGTTTGACTGTTTAGTTGGATAGTGATGTTTGTTTCCTAAGTAATGTAAACAGTTTAATGTTTAACTAAATTATTGTTCTTCAATCTGAGTTGGGTGTTAGTGTCACTGTTATGCATTTATTATTCTTCAAAAAGGACACAACCTTAGATATAAATCTAATTAGAAAATAGTCAAAATTCCACATAAAACAAAGACTACTCTAAAACAAATTAATGAAGAAAATTCAACGAAATTAATGTAACACAATAATAAATAGCCAAACCATTTCATACCAAATATTACCAAAAAGGGCATTGAGCCCATGTTGTCCATTACATAACCTACATCTGCAAATTCACCATATGGCCAAAAAGTGGTACAAGTTTCCCAAAATAAACAACATTACAGAGGTGTTTACAAATTTTTTCCATAGTTAAATGACCTAAGCTTGACTTCCACTAGCCTTCCCCTTACATCTCCTTGCATTGTGGCCTTGGAGCTTGCATTTGGTACACCTGCTTCTCATCCCAGTACCTTGTTGGAAGCTTCCTCAACTCTTCCACAGTCTTCTTTCTCTTCTTTTTTGGCCTCCGTATCTAAGCATGATGATTTGGTGGAGTAAGTGTTGTGGGACACTCAGATTTAGGCCACATCATTCTTCCATTGATTGGTTTACGCTTGAAGCTGTACATACTCCTCCATGTATCCAACCAATAGGCCTTGTTGGCCAATTCTTCAGGTGCTACACATGCAAGTCCATTGCTTTCCATATTCCAAAGCACAACAACAAAATGCTTACATGGAAGGCCATTCAGTTCCCACCTTCTAGAAGAACAATACCTGTTTTGAAAGTCAACAATGCATTGGTCATAACCTGGACCACTCACTTCATACATCTCATTCCCATTCCATATCACTGTATACTTTGAGGCTTCTTGCTTGATTGAATTCAACAACTTTGTGGATGTTGGTGTAAGGGATCCATCAGCTGCATTTATCAACTTTTGAACTTTAGCCATCCTTTTCATCATATATTGCCTGATGATCTCTAAGGCTTTGATGATGGGTTTGTCCCTCCCATCCGCCAATTTCTTGTTAAATACCTCACACATATTGTTTAGGAGAACATCACTATGACACCTACATGTAAACATATATGTATTCATATTAGAACAAAAAAAGTATTCTCATGTTACTTGCATAACAGTTTAAGGATGTACATGTGAAATGAGCTCTGCTCCAATGTTCAGGAGGGATTTGCCTTAACCAATTATGTACATATGTCCTCAAATTCTTCATATCTACCATGGCTTGTTCAAACATGGTTCAGTAGTAGTTGTGGCACACTTCCAAAGTTGATCTTTAAAAACCTTTCCCTTCCATTGAAGCTTCATGTTCTTACTGATATGTCTAAGACAATACCTATGCTCAGCACATGGAAAAACCTTTGTAATTGCTGGAAGGATACCCTGCAATTAGTTGATACCAAAATTAGTAACATATTCCATTATGGGTAAGTAACAAACAAAATGTAAAGGTACATACCTTCTGCCTGTCTGAGATAAATGTGAAGTTAGCATTAGGACACAAATCCAAGTCATCTCTGAGGTATTCTAGAAACCAACTCCAGGAACTTGTTGTTTCAACCTCAACAATGGCATAAGCCAATGGATAAATTCTATTGTTACCATCAAGCCCAACTGCAATGAGTAATTACCCAGGATATAGTCCTTTCATGAGAGTTCCATCTAACCCTAACAGATCCCTTAACCCAGCCTTGAACCCCTTCTTTAATGCCCCTGGGCAGATAGAGATCCTCTTAAACTTTCTTGTTGGTTTATTAGGATTAGGCTCAAGCTCTACCTCCAACTTCACAGTGGTATCAGGGTTTGTTCTTTGAATCTCACATAGGTAGTCCTTTAGAACACTGTATTGACCCACATAATCACCTCTAAGCTGGTTCAGAGCCATTGTTTTAGCTCTAAAAGAATTCATGTGGGAGATCTTCACTTCATACTTTTGTTCCATGGATTGTTTCAAGGCTGCACTTGGTATTTCTAGGTTATGCACAAGTTGGTCAATGATCTGTTGGGAGAAGAAAGAGGCAGTACAACCTTTAATTTTTCTAGACTGCATGCATTTATGTATATCAACACAAGTCTTGACCATCCACTTGTCATCATGCTTGCCTTTGGATATGTGTAGGACCCATGGATATCCCTTCCCACTTGACTTGACTTCTTTGCCTTTACTATCATCTCCTTTGTTATAGTGATGGTATTATCCCCTTACACACTGCCCTAATCCTTTTGTTGTCATTTTTTATAATGCTAATTTGTCTTCTTGTGTTAATGGAATGGAGCTGAAGTGCGTTTTTATCCCCTGTTTTGTGCCAAAAAGTTGCCCAATATAAAACCCACTGTGAGACTCACTTCCTTCTCTTGGTGCTTTTCCCCTTAACTTTCTCAAGCCCCCTTTCCTATCAACCTCACAATCATCTTCCCTTAATGGACTGTCAAAGTCTTCCAGGTCTGCTGCAAATGCTTGGTCATCATCCCGCAATAGACTATCATCTTTTGTCACTCCTATCCACTCTGCATCTATGTTAACGTATTCTTAAATTATGACATGTCAATTTCTATATGATCTACTCCAGCTTCATCACCCAAGGAAATGTCTTCATCAGATTCATGTCCCTCACTCAAGGCAATATCTTCATCTACTCCACCTTCATCACACTCAGGTTGATCCGCATTTACTCCAGGTTGTTGACCCATGTTGATTTCATTACCAATGTCATTGTTTTCATCATCAAAAGGATTAAAGTCATTAAATATGTCCAAATCATTTAAGTCTATGTCATTAAGTCAAAAGCTAATCCACCCTGACCACCTACCTAACTTTTATTCACATTTACTCCTTCTTGACCACCTACTTGACTTTTATCCACATTTTCTCCTTCTTGACCACCTACTTGACTTTGATCCACATATTCCCTTGTAGTCTTAGTTGCATCAGTATTAACCCCCAAACATTCATTATCTACTACAGTTTCCCCTGTACACCCTATTGTGTGAGTCTCATCAACATGCTCTTCATTAACCCAACCAAGAAACAATTTTTTCTTACAAGAACTACCATCCCCATGGACAGACTTCTTTGGTCTCCTATTGAGTTCAGGTGACACATCATCATCAAGCTCCTCTATTACAACTTTTGCAGCATTGGGTGAGGTAAAATATGTTCTAAGGTTTGTCATCCAATGTTCAATAAACACATCAGCAAGCTTATGTTTTGGAAAGTATTTAAAAAAGTGCAACACATCATCATCATTCCATAAAGGCCTTAGACCGTAATCTAAATCCATATATGGAACTTTAAAGTGATAATACATAGGCACAAGGTATTTGTAACCCATGTCAGCAAGCATTGCACTTAGCTCATGAGTATCAACTAAGACTACAAAGTTCATTTTACCACTCACGTATAGCCTTCCAAGTTTCTTTGTGAACACACCTCCATGATGTATCTTCAACGTGATAGGGTAGGGTAAATACCTGAAATTTACAATAACACACACTTAATCAAAAACCTAACTCAAATCAGTACAATATGTATGCAATGATGAAGTTTCATATCTACATACCATATATCTCTGGATAATCAGTGTCATCTGAGCTACTTCGTATTTGCCACTGAGTTCGTCCTATTGCATTTATTCGTAAGTGAAATTGAGTATAGGTGAGGATGATGATATGTGAAATCGAGTGCAAGTGATAAAGGAGATAGGAGAATGACACTTCGTTTGGTAATAAAATAGAAATAAAAAAGGAAATAAAGGGAAAGGGTGAAATGACAAAAATGCCCTTCTGGTGAGGGGCACATGTGGCCTCTAACGGCAACTCAGTGGACGACGTTAGCGCTAGGGACGAGTTTGGGCACCATATCTCGCTTTTAGGGACCACCAATGTACTTTCAGAACTGGAGGGACGATTAGTAAAATCCAGGCATTCACGAGGGACCATTTATGTAATTCACTCTATATAAAATTATGTTATAATTTGCGATTTGTTTTAACCGTTATAGTAAAAGAATAACTGAAATTGAACCGTTTAACCCGAAAATAAGATAACCTGAAACCATTTTGGTTTAGGTGGGTTATTCGGTTTTGGAAAATTTTCGACACTCATAAGTGTGATCCCAATCACCTGAGTTTCTAGATCCGTCACTATAAGCACCGATAGGGATAAATGCCGACTAGAGTAAGATGTATGGTTGGAGTAAGATTCCCCTCCATTTTGAGTAAGTGTCAACTAGAAATTGTACTTTACCAAATATTCAATATTAATGGTGACTGGAAAATTGTAAATGAGCATTATTTCGTTTCAAAGTTCAAACAATTGGCTAATTACTCAATTTTCAAACACACATAACGTTTTCTCAAAAATATATTCGAGTTGCATAAACAGTATGAAAAGATTGAAAAATGGTTGTCTTAGGTGGAAAAAATGTTGTCACAACTCACAACGTATTGCGAACATTTGCATGACTCATACAAAACGACAATGTTTGGAAATTTTTTTATTTTGAGTTTTAAAAAATAGTTCGTTTTTTGTTATTAACTTGTACAACTTCAAAAGTTTAATTTTTTTTTTCAAATTTAAAATAGATTAGACAAAAAATGTCGGTCCAACAATACTTATCAAGTTTATAGAAACAACACAATATGATTACCAACCTGTATTGATTATAACAAACGATTACAAGGTTGATCGATTAAGCTTTTGATTGTGTTCTCTATGTTTTCTCTCAAATACACCTTTAAGTGTGTGTTTTTATGTGTCGATTGTTATCTGATGTATGAGAGATTGAGATACACTTAATCTATTCAAGTGTGTTGAACACACAATCTAACATAATATCTAGATATTAGATCTAGATATTATATCTAATATAAACTAAGTTACTAGAAACTAACTAAATTAACTTTATCTAACTATTACAATATTATAACTTAGATATTTAAATCTAAGTAAACTAAAACAATAAACAAACAATTACATTGACATTTATTACAAATAGACATAGACTTTAATATCGAGAGTCGACGTTTCGGCTTTAGCTTCAGATTGCGATCTTCAGTTTGGATGATCTTGAATCCAATGAGACTGTGGTCTAACAATCTCCCCCTTTGAATCAAGATCATTACGAAAATGATTTTAGCAAATCAGTCTTCTCTTTCAGCTCGGAAGATGCAATCTCTTTCTCTAGCTCTGAAATCAGCATGTCTTTTTCTAACAATCTCCCTCTTTGAAGAGTGGACGTGATTCTTGAAACATGTGATCTTTGCCATTTCTTGTGTAGTCATTCTCCCCCTTTTTGATGTTAAGTGCAACGACTTCATCAAAATTATTTGTAGAAATGTCTCTCTTGGGTTTAGAGCCCCTGATCCGTCAATTCAAAAGATATTCATCCAGATCTTTTCAAATCCAGACAAAATAGTCGTGTAACACCTGAATCAACTAATGAATCAGTTAATATGCCTGTCAGTAACACTAAGTCACCGTGTGTAACAAATACACATTGGAAAGGAGCTGTTTGATGTTGACTCCCTCAGGGCTTCCATTTAATCATCGAAACACCACAAAGGTAATTTCTATAAACGTTATGACAAAGAAACAAATTCCTTGTGTGTTTGTGCTTGTGTTGAAAGAATTAAGCACGAATGATTGCTTATTAGGCTCAAAATTGTGTAAACCACTAAGACAACAGTAAGTTAAACACAGACTCAATGTGCATGATTGAAGTGCGAAGGTAGGGCAGACTTCCTTCTTTTCAATATCCAGATTTTCCAAATGAAAATCAGATAGCAAATGTGCTGCATCCCCTTTGAAAATGTGAAACACTTTCTTGTTGAGAAGAAAATGAGTAGATGGTGAGGTTTGATCAAGAGTTGGCATGGGTTAGTTGCCTGTTTCAATAATGATCACCAAAGAATTGTGAATCACTAGAATGGTGGCTACCCGACTCAGAAAAAGTTGGTGCAGAGTTGTGATATTCTTTTAACTCTGTTCTCACACGCTCTTTCTTTAAACATTTAGCTTTCTCTAATCACACTCATTTCTTTTTCTCTTTGCACACTCAATGACTAAGGATTAACTTCTTGGGTAGAAAGCACTGGTTAAGGTGATTCCATATAAGTTGTGTTAATTCCTAGCACAATGATTCTTTGTTTTTCTATGATGCAAGTGATGCTCAGATTGGTTTAACTATTGCAGTTAAATCATAATTTAGACCATGAAAACATTTAAAATACACTCCCAAAATATAAAATGTGATGAAAAATCGGGAAGTGTTTTGAACATTAAAAACAATGTTTTCTTATGATTGAAAGTTGTCCTTCTTTCAACCATATGTGAGATGAAGATAAAGGTTTATACCTTAACGAGTGATCTTTCATCTCATGAAGCTAAGCTTTAAGTCATAAACATATGAACTTGTAAGCTTCTCTCAAAAATTCTGCAAAAGTCGTATGTCAAGTCAAAGTAAAATTTATTCACTTAAATTGAAAAGACAAAAAAGCAGTAAAACTTTTTAAAGTACGAGTTCTGATCAGAAATAATCAGAAGTCATATCCGTACTCCCTTTTGACTTGAAGAGCTCCCCCTAAAATCTTGCATTACAAAAAAAATTTGACATTAAAAGGTACATGCACAAATTTTATGAGCTCCCCCTCAAAATAATATTGACCAGATGTCAATTTCTTCTCATTTTCCCCCTTGGATCATGAACATTAGATAGAAGTGCAGATATCAATCAGAGTTAAGAATGAAGAAATGATGAAAAAGTATACAATTTAGAAAACTTTGTTAGGTAACTACTGATTATATCTGAAGATTTAGCATACCAAGCTTAGAGATAAGAAAGTTAAACCTCTTTTCGTCTAA
Organism: Arctium minus; assembly: GCA_954870635.1. Taxonomy (NCBI): domain Eukaryota; kingdom Viridiplantae; phylum Streptophyta; class Magnoliopsida; order Asterales; family Asteraceae; genus Arctium; species Arctium minus. The sequence continues at coordinate 36,465,258 of OX941084.1, forward strand.
GGGTTTGGTGAACAAATCGGCAAGTTGATAATCAGTTTTTACAAAGAAAAGTTCAATTGTTCCTTTTTCAACATGATCTTTAATAAAGTGATACCTGACGTCTATGTGTTTTGTCTTGGTGTGTTGAACAGGATTCGCTGTAATTGCGATGGCGCTCTTGGAGTCACAGTATATCGGGATCTTGTTGAAGTGGAAACCGTAGTCGCGCAATTGAGTTCGCATCCATAAGACCTGAGAACAGCACCTAGCAGCAGCTACATATTCTGCTTCGGCTGTGGACGTTGAAACACAAAGTTGCTTCTTCGATGCCCAACTTACTAGTTTGTCACCGAGGAACTGTACGTGTCCTGACGTGCTCTTCCTGTCTAACATACAACCTGCATGATCTGCATCTGTGTAGGCTGTTAGTTCAAAACTAGTATCTTTAGGATACCACAGACCAAGATCTGTAGTGCCCTTTAGATACCTAAAAATGCGCTTCACAGCAGATAAATGGATTTCTTTAGGATTGGCCTGATATCGTGCACATAAGCATGTTGAAAACATTATATCTGGCCTACTAGAAGTAAGATACATTAAAGAACCTATCATCCCTCGATAAGTCCTAACATCAACAGCCTTTCCTGAAGGATCGGTGCCAATCTTAGTACCTGGTGCCATTGGGGTACCAATCGGTTTTGAATTTTCCATTTGGAACTTCCGAAGAATATCCCTAATGTATTTTGATTGATTGATAAAAATACCCGATGAAAATTGTTTGACTTGCAATCCGAGAAAGAAATTCATCTCTTCCATCATGTTCATCTGAAATCTAGACACCATAAGGTTTGCGAAATTCTTACAGTACTTACTATTTGTAGAACCAAAGATAATATCATCTACATAGATTTGAATTAAGATGATATCGCCTTTTTCCTTTTTGATAAACAAAGTGGTATCCACCGTTCCTTTTGAAAACCCAGACTTGACTAGAAAAGTGGAAAGGACATCATACCAGGCTCGAGGTGCTTGTTTCAGACCGTAGAGTGCTTTGTCGAGAATGTAAACGTGATCTGGCTTCTCTTGATTGACAAAACCTTCTGGCTGAGAGACGTAGACTTCCTCCTTCAGAATTCCATTGAGGAATGTTGTCTTCACGTCCATTTGAAAGACCGTGAAGTTCTTGTGGGCTGCGTAGGCTAGAAACATTCTGATTGCCTCTAGTCGCGCCACAGGAGCATATGTTTCGTCATAGTCTATTCCTTCCTCTTGTCTGTATCCTTTGGCTACTAGTCTTGCCTTGTTTCGGATAACGGTACCATCTTCGTCTTTCTTTATCTTGAAAATCCACTTCGTACCTATAATGGTTTTACCTTTAGGCTTTGGTACGAGTCTCCAGACTTGAAGTGCATCGAACTGATTTAGCTCTTCTTGCATTGAGACTACCCATTCTGGATCAGCAAGTGCCTCTGATACTCGAGTTGGCTCGAACTTGCTCAGAAAGGAGTCATGCATGCACAGGTTCATTGATGCTGACCTAGTTTGCACTGGTTTTGATGGATCGCCAATAATCTGGCTTATCGGGTGCTCTTTGGTCCATTTATGTTCATGAGGCAGTGGATTATATGAATGTATGTCAATTGTATCATCTATAAATCCACTTGTACCTTCTTCGGTTTGTTCAGGAGGGTTGATGGTTTCAGTTGAAGTGGCAGGTTCAGAAGGCTCAGCAGGTACAGCTTGATCTGGCTGTAAATTGATCTGTACAAAATCTCCTACTGTTTCAGCTACTTCTGTCTCTTTATCATTTGTCACTTCTTCAACTATTGGAGTCGGCATTTGAATTGTAATTTCTTGTTGAATCGGGGCGTTTGATTCAATAGAGTCATCTGAACTGGTTGGATGAGTAGTCGTTAAGTCTTCCATCCTGTCAACCACAACAGATTTCTTTACATTAGATCCAAGAAATTCATCATAAAACAATTCGAATAATAAGTCTAAATCAGATAAATGGTTAGTTGAAGTTGAAGCTTCGTCTGATTTATTCTTTTGAGACGCAGGTTCTGGACTGAGTTGCCCAGAAGCTAGTATTCCTGTTATAACGGGTTCTGAACGTTGTTGTTCGGAAGCCATTTCTTCATCAAAGGTGACGTTAATGCTTTCAATCACCGTTATTGACTTCTTCAGATAAACACGGAATGCAGTTGATGTCGAGGAATATCCAATGAAGATCCCTTCATCCGCCTTAGAGCTGAACTTGTTAAGATTCTCCCTATCGTTTAGCATGAAACACTTACACCCAAATATATGGAAATATTTGATTGTCGGTGTTCGGTTGTTGATTAACGCATAAGGAGTCTTCTTGAACCTTCGATGTACCATGGATCGATTCTGTGTGTAGCATGCGGTCGAAACAACTTCTGCCCACAAAAATAGAGGTAAGTCTGACTGACTTAGCATAGTACGAGCAGCCTCGACTAGTGTTCGGTTTCTTCTTTCAACCACTCCATTTTGTTGAGGCGTACGTGCAACAGAGTATTGATGTGAAATCCCGACATATTCGAGATATTCTTCAACTTTTTGGTTCTTGAACTCTGTGTCGTTATCTGTTCGTAGAAACTTGACCGGTTTCTGCAGATTCACTTGGGTCGTCTTCAGGAAAGTAATGATTACATCAGGTGTCTCATCCTTTGAATGTAGAAACTTGACCCATATGTATCACGAGTAATCGTCCACGATCACGAGTATGTACTTCTTGCCGCCTAGACTTTGAGTTCGCATCGGACCGCATAAGTCCATATGTAATAACTCTAACGGAGCATTAGTACTTGGTTCAGGCTTCGGTTTATGAGGTGCCCTCTTTATCTTGCCCTTTTCACAGGCTGCACAGAGATGTTCTCTTTCATATTTCAGCTCTGGAAGTCCTTTGACGAGCTTTCCACTAACCAGATTGTTGATGTATCGAAAGTTGAGGTGAGAGAGCTTTCAATGCCATAACCAGCTTTGTTGCATCGAGGCTTTCGTCAATAGACAAACTTGCTTGTCAGTCTGGACATTTGATAAATTGATTGTGTAGAGGTCTGATTCTCGAGTACCGACCAAGAGTTCTTCGCCTTCTTCAGTGCGAACTGAACAACTCTTGGCTTTGAAGTTGACCTCTAAGTCTTTGTCACAGAACTGGCCTATACTGAACAAGTTGTGTCCTAAGCCTTCTACATAGCTCACCTTCTTAATAGTGACATTGTTATGTTGTACATCACCGTATCCCATGATTGGAGAAAACTGGTCGTTGCCAAATCTTACTGTTCCACAAAATTTGTCTTTGAAATTGGACAGTATCTCTTTTTGCCCTGTCATGTGCTTGGAACATCCGTTGTCCAAGAACCATGTATGACTAGTCTGCATAAGAGAAATTACAAATTTAGATATTCATACGACAACTATGGAATTTTCACTTTGATTATCGAAGTGCGGGTCTTGAACTGATTTGTTCAAAAGCCTATTTTGACTTTGATGTTCGGGTTTTGAACTGCATTATCCAAAAACCTATTTTGACTTTGAAGAACGAGTCCTGATCTGTACATAATCAGAAGTCGCTTTCTCTTTAAGCTTTGTGTGCCTGCAACATAGATTTAGCTTTAGGTACCCACTGGAATTTGGGTCCTGCTGTGTTAGCACAAGATTTTGGTAACCATTTCAAATTGGTTCCTCTTTTCTTTTGAAATGCATGTGAAGAATTGATATGAGATGAATGCACATGGTAATTTCCAAACCAATCTCCAGAATCTTGACAAGTGATAGAAACATGTTTATCATAGATAGAGGACTTTCCAGCAGATAAAGATAACTGAAATAATTGCTTCATTGAATATTGTTTACGAGAAACAACAAGTTTTGAGTTCAAAATAGAAATATCAGCAATCACAACATCTTTAGTAAGCGAAGTCTTATTACAATTAACACTACTAAAGGATAAAATGGCCTTGTCAAGCTTCCTTTTTGGTTGCCATTGAGAATTGGCTTCAGGCCTTGGCTTGCTCATATCTGAAACATGTAAAACTGGTGAGTTAGACCTTTGAGCAACAACTGAGTGCTTCTTCTCAGAATTACCAGTAGTGGTCGGTTTCTGTGAATGCTGAGATATTTTCTTACCTTTAGCATTGTTAGCTTTCACAGAGACTGAGTAATCAACTTTCGTTGATTTTGCACTGTTCACAGGCATACTGGTTTTTCTTGAAGTTTTCTTAACAAAAGATGCATGGTTAGGAAGTTTCGCATTAAAATCAACTTGTTCAAAACAACCATCTAAACCACCGTCAGAATTAAGAAAATTAAACTGTTCGTTTGATGAACCAAACATGTCATTAGAAGTAGAAGCCTTTGAAAGAACAACATTTTTCATTACAGTTGAAAAAACCTTTTGTTGAATCTCAATCATAAGTCTTTCATCTGATAAAGAGTTCTCGAGTTCAGAAATTTTACTTTCTAACACGAGAGAAGGGACATAAATTTTACCTATGACAGGCTTCGCCTCCATCTCTTTTTCAGAATAACTTTGAAAGTAGTCAGTTGAAAGAGATTTCTTTTCATCATTGGGATAGTCATAACTATTATTCAACTTCGCATAATAAAATGGAGCGTGAACTTTAGTTGACTTCATCCGTTTTTCAAATTCATTAGCTTCATCCTCTTCTGATAGTTTAGTATTAAAAACTTTAAGTGAGGAGATTCGGTGAGAAACTAGCATAGAGGTATAGTCATAGAGTGCAGACACTTCTCTTATACCCTTTTTAAGACGTTGAGGTTTCACATAACCGATTCCTCAATTTTCTTTGTTCTTTTACAGTTTGTTAAGATGAATGGTTTGCTCACTTTGACCTAATGAGTATAGCTTCTTTTCCAAAGCGTCTAATTTAGCAATTAAGGTCTTGTTTTCTTTAGTACATAAAGAATGCATATCAGTAAGCTTATAAAAATCAATCTCACTTTTTGTCAATTTAGACTTGAGCTCAGTATTCTCTTTTAGAATTATAGTCTGTTCTTTTGCGTTGGTGTCACCGTTTGTATGTAAAACCTCAACTAATACTTTCTTCTCAGCAATTTCATCGCTAAGTTTCTGTATCAATTGGTTTTTGTTAATTATAACACCATTTTCTCGCTTAAGAATAGATTCTAACTCTTCTTGTTTTAAAACCATGGCATGCATTTTATTCATTAAATCTTTATACGATAAATCACATACCTCGTCTTCTTCATTTTCTGAATCAGCTTCAGCATCTGATTCGATTTTGCCCATCAAGCACATATTGACGGCTTCATCCTTTTCTTCATCTTCTTCTTCTTCATCTGAGTGATCCAGCCAGTATTCATCTTCAACCATTAGTGCCTTGCCTGCCTCCTGTTGTTTTGCAAGAAACATCTTATTCTTGTAGAAATCGGAGTTTCTGACTTTTGATATTCGGCAATCCTTGGCAAAGTAACCTGTTTTGCCACAGTTGTAGCATATCGGTGGTCCTGGCTGACTTGATCCTTCAGCTTTAAATTTCCTCTCTTCAGGATTCCTCTCCACTAACCTTTTTCCTTCAGTCTGATATCTTCTCTCATCAGTTTTCTTCTCCTCTTGTCTCTTCCCTTCAAATCTCTTCCCTTCATACCTATTTCCTTCATATCTGCTTCCTTCAATTCTTTCCTTGTGAGCATAGTTGTTTGGTCCAGAAGAGTACCTCTGACTGTTTGACGTTGGATTCCTGTAGAACTTTTTCTGAAATGCATTTGTCAGAAACTGCATTGCTTGCTGCATTTGTTCATTTTCATCCATGTCAGAGTTTGCATAAGCTTCATCTTCTTCTGATTCATATACAATCGTCTTGTTCTTCTTCTTGACAACAAGAGCGACTGTATCTTTAACTGTCTTTCCTTTCTGGCTTTTCTCAGCTAGAATTTCATCCACCTCTTCTTCATTTTGACGGAGGGTTTCATACACCTCGTGAAGTGGAATCTCATTCAGGTCTTTTATCTGCCTCATCTGCCTGGCAAAACTTTTCCATTATGGTTGTAGAATACTCAGGAATTTGATATTCAGCTCGATTTGAGATTTGTTGACCTTATTCTTGCTTAATTCGTTTAGCAAAGTCACAAACCTATCATATGTTCCCTCTAGAGTTTCTCCAGTTCTGCCTTTGAATTCTTCAAAACTGTGCAGGCAGTTAGAGATTTTTAGTTGGTTCCCAATCTTTGAACCCAACATCATTTTCTCTAGTTGATCCCACATTTGTCTTCCGGAGGCCTTGTAGCTGTCAATCTTTACATAGATTTCATTCGTAATCCCTTGTAGAATGTATGACTTGGCTAACATGTCGCCTTTTGCTCTTAGCTTATCATCACCTGTTAGATCTGCATAAGAAAGTGCATGTCGTACTTCTTGAGTACCTGCTGCTGGTTCCCTATATTTTGTTTCCATTAGGCCTTCTTCTAAGGATTGTATAATGTAATTACCCAAATCCTGTCTTTCAATGAAGTTTAGAAACCTATCCTTCCATTGTTCGTATTCCCCTCGAAAGAGAACTGGTGGCTTGGTGTCGGTTCCTATTGCGAGAGCTTCTTTGGATGTCATTTCGATGAAAAATTCTAAGTATAGGATAGGAGCTTTGTGTTTGTGAAGGTTTGCGTTTCAAGAGGGAATCGCAAATTGAGGTTTGCGGGTCTTGTGGGAAGCGCACAATTGAGGTGTGCGGGTGTAGTGAGGAGTGCACAATGAACTTTGCGTTTCAAGTGGGAATCGCAAAGTTGAGATATGCGATTCACTTGGGACGCGCAAGTTGGACTTTGATCTTTTGAAGAGATGAACTCGATGTCTTTAGGTTTGCGGGTCTGAAGGTTTGCGATTCTGACTTGGAACCGAGAAGTTGAGCTATGCGGGTGCTTTGGGATGCGTTTGATGTTGGAACCACAAAGTAAGGTATGTGTTTCCTTTGGGACACGCACAGTAGAACTATGCGTTTGATGTGGGAGCCGCAAAGTTTGAAGTTTGCGGGCTATTCTTCCTCTGTTGTGCGGGTGTTCGTCCTGAACTTCTGAAAATCGTCTAAAATTTGATCCTGAAACGATTTAGCAATACCAGACCCTACCAATATGTCTAGAAACACTTTTAGTATAGAATTTAAGCACTTGATCTCTCAAAAACACACTTTTTCGAGAATATTTTGATGGCACAATACGTTCTTCACTCGACTGTTTACTCACAAAATGACAAAATTGGAACTCGATTTAAGCTTAAAAGTGAAATCAAAATGCAACAACTCGATCTAGCATGTAGTACGATCACAACCTGATCGATTCTAACACCTAAAACACTCAAAATCACAAACTCAAATTTTCTTGAAGAACACAGAGACGTTTTTCTATAAAACTTGTTTTGATCTTAATCAGGCTCTGATACCAATTGTCGGTCCAACAATACTTATCAAGTTTATAGAAACAACAACACTATATGATTACCAACCTGTATTGATTATAACAAACGATTACAAGGTTGATCGATTAAGCTTTTGATTGTGTTCTCTATGTTTTCTCTCAAATACACCTTTAAGTGTGTGTTTTTATGTGTCGATTGTTATCTGATGTATGAGAGATTGAGATACACTTAATCTATTCAAGTGTGTTGAACACACAATCTAACATAATATCTAGATATTATATCTAATATAAACTAAGTTACTAGAAACTAACTAAATTAACTTTATCTAACTATTACAATATTATATCTTAGATATTTAAATCTAAGTAAACTAAAACAATAAACAAACAATTACATTGACATTTATTACAAATAGACATAGACTTTAATATCGAGAGTCGACGTTTCGGCTTTAGCTTCAGATTGCGATCTTCAGTTTGGATGATCTTGAATCCAATGAGACTGTGGTCTAACAAAAAAGATGATATATGATTTAGTGGGGTTTTAAGTAGATTATCAAAGAAATTATAATTTAGAGTAAAGTTCAATTTTGGTCCCTAATGTTTGTCAATTTTAGCAAATATCATCCCTCAACTTCGTTTACTCAAATTTGGTCCCTCACGTTTGTCAGTTCCCAACAATTTGATCCCTCAGTTTAACAACTGTTAATCTTTTTCATTAAGTCAAGTTAAATGAAGCGTATATCGGTCATTTTACCTATTTTCATAATTCTCTGTTAAAAATTTGTTTTTTTTAATTCACAGAGACCAAGAATGTAATTTACTCTTTAAAACACCAAACCACCACCGTCATCTTTAGACGGGTGAAACGAAATGTGAAACCTCCCCCGCCATAACCCACTTTCTCGGCGAACCAAGCCTCCCTCTCCTCCCATCGATGAAACCTTACTTAGGCCTTCTCCGATCAAATCTCCCCCGCCATAACCCACTTTCTCGGTGAACCAAGCCTCCCTCTCCTCCCATTGATGAAACCTTACATAGGCCTTCTCTAATCAAACCTCCCCTGATGAACACCGATGAACCCCTAACTGCCTCTCCACGATGGACTCTCCCCCTTGACATATCTATGTAAATTAATGACCTCGCCCCTCAATCTCTTTCTCTTTCTGTTTCTGTAAGTCAAGCTTCGTTGCTCCGATGATCCTTTGGCCAACCTTTCCCTTTTCCGTCTTCAGCAACCCCACCTCCACCCCATCCCTTTCACTTTCCCGTTGATTTTCAGGTTCACTTTTCCATCGATGTAAATATGGGGTTTGTTCTTGGAGATGGAGTTTGTCATTGTGGTGTCTTGCAGATATGGGGTTTGTCATTGTGGTGTTGGTTGGCTAAACATACCAAAATAAGTAGAGGTAGTGGTGGTTGGAAAAGTGATTTGGTTTGATTTTGATTTTAAGGTTTGGGTTTGATTTTGATTTTGATCTTGAATTTTGTATTTGGATTTGATTTTCATATTGAGGTTTGTATTTGTGTTTGATTTTGATTTCGAGGTTTTGGATTTGGCTTTTTAATTGAGTTTTTGGTGTATATGTGTTATGTCGTATGTGGCCATAAGACGAAGTTAGGCAACAATGGTTCTCAAGCGAGGTTTTTTTTTTTACAATTTATAATAGTATAATACACATACATATATGTCTCTTTTTTTTTAGTAGAAAATTATGAAAATAGGTGAAGCTGACCAGAATACCCTTCATTTAACTTAACTTAATTAACGAAAAAAGTTAACGATTGTTAGATTGAGGGACCAAAAACGTAGGAAAGTCACAACATGAGGGACCAAATCCAAGAAAAAGAAGTTAAGGGACGATATCATTGAAATTGACAAACTTTTAGGGACCTAAAGTGAGCTTTACTCTATAATTAACCAACACATTTCACACTTTTAAAACTCTAATGAGTAACCATTTCTGACAACTATGTTGGGTATATTTGGCGACCAAAAGCTATTTTATTTTTTTGAAATTATATTGAAAAAGTTCCGTTTGGATGACCATTTTCTTCCAATTAGACACCTAATTAATATTAATTATAATGTATTCATTAATATTAATTGTAATTTATTAATTGAAAAATCGTGTTTTGGGGTTCAAACTCCCTCCAACTTAACACCGTTAGTTGGGGCTGTTAAGTTAGCCATGTGTCTCTCATGTGAGGGGCAAAAAATGCAATTCACTCGTCAACATTTTTTTGTCTTATTTTAATTACATTTTTGGTCTCTTATCTATGTCAACTTTTTTGGTTTTTAGTTTTGATCCATTAAATTGCATTTTTAGTCCATGAAATTACATTTTTTGTCTCTTATTTTCACATACATATTTTTAAGCTTATGTACAAATAATTATTTTTGAATTAAATGTAATATGTTTTTTTATCTTGAATTTTTCAGTACTAGATATATAACTAAATTAAAAGACATTCAAGCATTTTGTTATTCCAACACTTGATAAAAACTTTAATAAAACAATAGTAAATTCAATATTACCAAAAAAGGTAGAGTCAATTATGGATTTGGTCCCTAAGGTATGTCAAAAATTATGGATTTGGTTTTTTAACTTCATTTGTTACATAAAAAACCTCCAGGTATGCATATTCTTATGGATTTAGTCCTTCACACTTAACAACCATCCAACTTTTCCGTTAAATATGTTTTTTTTTTTGCAAACTTGCTCTATTTTTACCATTTTTTTCAAACCACATAGACCAATCTGTAATTTACTCTAAACTATATTTATATTTATATATAGTGTATGTATTATATATATATATTGTATTTGTATTCTATAAATTATATTATATATTTATATTTACCGTATACATTTATATTTATAAATAATTTATATTTTATATATTTATAAATTATACTATATTTATGTTTTATAAAATTTATTTTGTATTTATATTTATATTTTATGTATTTGAACCTTCCATCAATGCAATTTGTATAGTGATTCGATTTAGCGTTTGTATTTACAAATTATTTATTTATATTTTATATTTTAAAAAATAATACTCTATTTATCTTTTATAACTAGAGATCTAGATGTTGCATCAAATGAGAAAACATTCACCAAGTAAATAACAACCAATATATGCTAGGATCTAAACATATAAAAACATCACAAACACATAACTTGAGGATTTAACATGGTTCCACTATCGATGTGATAGTGTACATCCACTAAAGAAGATATATCAAGTATTATATTACCACCAAGGAGATTACAAGTGCTTGTACAATGAACCTTGGATCAAGATCAACAACCAATCTGCAAGTTACACCAAGAACACACTATCAAACTTACAAATACTATCAAAGAAAGTTTCTAGAGAGAGTAGAATTGGTGTAGTTTGTGAAGGAAGCAGAAGTAAAATTTGAGCTGAATGATTAACCCGTCGTGGTGTTTTTGATACATGTCACCCAGGTCTTCTTGATCGAACGTTATCTCCATCGACTCTAGATCCAACTCTTCCTTCGGTCGTGAGGATCGAGGGATTGGTTGGTTATTTGTCCCCTGACTGGCATGCCTTTTCGCTGCAGAGCATGTTAAACCACAGACGCCGGACCTTCCCGTAACACAGTTCACGAATTTCTCATGGACAAGAGACGGTTGTCGAACGTTGTTATCGGGTGTTGCTGGTTCATCAAAAATATCCTTGAGGTTGCCCTTCATAACTTGTCAGGCAAGCTCTTTTTTAAGGGCTATGCAGTCATCAGTTGTATGACCATGGTCGTCATGGAAGTCGCACCATTTAGTCTTGTCCTTCTTATCGTCAGCTTTGTCACTTTTCTTTGGCCATCGAATAGTCGCTTGTGCATTTCTCAATGCTTTGACTAAGTCTTTAGAAGTCCCCATGAATCCATAGGAGGAAATCTTAGGGTATTGAGGAAACTTGGTCGTGGTCGAGATCTTCTTCTTGTCGAACCTAACATTCGATATTTTTCGCGACGACTCTGTTTTAACTTCTTCTTTGGCTTTGAACTCAGTTTTCTTCACACGTAACGACTTTTTGTCGCTAGAGTGTTTACGTCGAAAGGCAGCGTCATCTTCGACCCTCATATAGGCCAGAGTCCTTGCTCGTACGTCTTCGAAGTTCTCTGGGGGGGGGGGGTATTTTGTCAGATAGGTGTATAGACCTGAACTTTCTCCTATACCACTTTTGTATGCCTCGATCATTTCTGCATTGAAGCGGTTGAAATAACTTTGGATGGATTCTCCCACCTTTTGCACGATATAGTACAATTCACTAGTCTGTTACTCCATCTTGTGACTACTGGAGAATTGTTGGGAGAATTGATTCACTAATTCGGAAAATGAACTGATGGCTTTGGTTTAAGGCCAATCAACCATTGGAGGGCTTCTCCTGTGAGGGTCGCCTCAAAACTCTTGCACATATACACCTCTTGATACTGGTGTGGGATTGACATTGTCCAGATCAACTGTTTGTACTAAACGACGTGTTCAGTTGGATCCGAGATGCCATAATACTTTGGTGTGAATGTCGGGATGTTGTATTTCTTCGGGACGTCGACCATCGCGATCTCGTCGACAAAAGGCGACGCTTGAAATCCTGTGCGGGGCTCAACGTCGACAAGTATTGCTGCTCCTGGAAGCTTGGCAAGTAACGACAGGACGCGTTCGTTATGTTCTTTTAACATCTTCAGTCGTTGTGTGACGGGATCATCTTGAGTATTCCCTTGAGTAGCTGTTGGAATGTGTCCTAAATTTTAGAAACCATTTTGTTGCGACGAGTCAGAAGCATACCCATTGTACTGGAAAGTGGGTATCGGCATTGTAGGAATCGACGTTGTAGGAGGCATCGAGGGAATTGGCGTCGTCGAGTGGAAGAATAGTGGGACCGACACCATGGATGGCATCGAAGGGATCGGTGCTGTTGAGGGAAAGAACGATGAGGTGGATGTGGTATCCTTGGTGTAGGATGATTGGAGGTGCCAGGAAAAAGAGGTCTTGGATAATTGGCAAGTTGGGGTCCTGAACAGGCCATGCTAAATCCACCTTGACCATGCAAAGGCCCTACTACGTTGCTAGCATTCTGATTCCTTAGAGATGCGATCTCTTCCACTGCTTGCCTATGTTGACTTGTCAAAGCATCGATACGAGCACGGGCATCATTCAACTCCATATTCATTTGAGCCATAATTTTTTCTTGGGTTCCCTAAGGAGCTGACATTGTTCTGTAAAAACAAAAGTACTCGAGGAAACTGTTAGTACGACACACGATTGTCGAGGATTTTCTTTAGATGGGGCCCCACAGTGGGCGCCAAACTGTTAATGCCAAAAATCACCCATAAGATAATTTAAGATCGGTGTGGAGCTTTATCCAAATAAAGAAAGTAACCAGACGACAATATGAACAATAATAAACAAAATAAAGAGACAAGAGATTTGGTGACGCGGAAAAATCTCAATAAGGAAAAAACCGCAGACAACAGGGATATGTCGTTGTGCACTATGATCACCAAGCAGGGGTGACGTCCTTATGTATTACAATGTTTTACACGATGAATACTAAAAATAAGTGTATAAACTAAGAACAAATATGAATCGTGTATGAAAACACTCATGTCGTGTGTATAGTATTGTTGTCGTGTATTGTGAGAAAAAGATTGTGATTATTCTTCGTATCCCTTATGAATTCTGGAATTCAGATATCAGATGTCCCTATGAAATGTGTATATCTTTGGTATTTACAGTCTTGGATCTTCATAAATGTGTCTTTGTAACGGTCGATTCTTCATAATGGCTTTGATGGCTCTAATTGGCTATAACTGTTGCCATTTATGAGTATTAACCTTGCATTAAATGAGCAAGAGAAGAACGTTGAGTCATATGTTAGTATGATCGTGGTCGAGAGTAAATCCTTGCGACGGTCGTACGACGCTCGATCGACCTTCGAGACAGTGTCGACGAGTGTCGTAGTTATTCTTGCTCGACAGGACCTTATCTTAATCCAAGACAAGTCGCGCGAAATATACATTAAATGTATCTTCGTCTAGGTCGTGAACTTTTTGACCCAAACACCGGGTCATCTTCAACGTCTCGTCCTCCATCACCTCCGGCATCGGAGTGCTTAGCACATACACGACCTTCAACGTTGTCAACAAGAAGTGTATCTTCTTCTGCCATCGTCGAAAATTGACGCCTTCGAACTTCTCAAGTTTGGTAAACTTCGTCGTCATATCTCTCACGGATTGATCACTCGCCATCTCTCTCACGATGAACAAAATATCACTTAAGATTGTGGGGGATCAGTTGCAGAAAATCGAGGGAGAAGAAGAGAGTGAACAGTACTCGCCTACCCGGATAAAAAATGTGAGATCGGGTGAGAGCTCGCTTTCCTTAAGTAATACTTCGACCCTATTCTGCCCGGGTATCACGAAATTCACTCGAGGATAATCTCAATTCTCGATATCGATTTAGGCAGAAATCAATCCTATTTAAACACCTTGAGAATTGTAATCGATCCCATATTAATAATGGTAATAATTTCTCATTAAATGAGATTGATTGTTGGACATTAATGTTGGCGGTTACAAGAATTTCTATTAGTTACAAAACTGATGAAAACGCATGACCCGTGCCAATTTCAATAGGAAAAACGCACGAGTCGTGCAAAACCTTCTGACGACCATGCACGACCCGTGCCTATTTCAAGAGGAAAAACGCACGGGTCGTGCAAAACCTTATGTCGATAAACGCACAACCCATGCTCATTTTATGAACAAAAGCGCAGGGGTCGTGCCGTTTATAACAGGAAAAACGCACCGTTCGTGCTCAATCTTTTTCCACTTAGTAACTCGCCAAACATAACCATCCAACGATCTCGGGTTCTAGTTAGCTTACACGAGTGTGCAGTCCACACCTCCTAGCTCATGTTATAACTTAGTTATCAACCCCATTATTATCTTGTAAGTCTAATTACACAAAATGAACCAATGATTTCACTAAAATCACCAACATCAATTTCGTCTTGAAAATCAACCATTTATATCAATTAATTATATCAAATTTGAACATATTGAATGATGCAATTGACTTGATTATTAAAATATTAAATCATTATTTAGATTAATTCAGAAAAATGATATATATTTGAATCAATTATCATGGTTTTTAAAACGTTGATATCATGCATAACATTTGAATCAAAAAAATGATATATATTTGAATCAATATGGAGGGATTTACCTATTATAATATCCGAACTCAGACTTAAAAATACTTTTTATCATAAGAAAAAACAAACAATCGGAAATACCACACATCTTACCGAATCAGATTTTAGAGGCTATTAAGAGATGACGTTTTAAAAACAAATAAGGCCTAAAATTAATCCAATCGGTCACATATCTTTAAAACAAATACATAAAAGCAACCGCAACCGAATGGGTTTTAAAACACGGCCATAGGTCATAAGAACCGAAACAAAAGAATTAAAAACCAATCGACCATATATATTATAAGTCGCATATGGCTTATCTTTGTTAATTCACACCAACTTTATAGAGTAAATCTTTTATTAAGCTCCTAGTGTTGTAGTGCCACTTCCACTGTGCTTTTGGACCTAAATATTAGCCACCACTGCCCCCACATATATGCTGGAAGAGATGATTGCCATATCTAAGAAGCACTCACATTCACATTGCTGCATATCATCACCCCTCCCCCTCTTTGGCAGAGAGAAAAAAAAAATGGAGAACCAGAATCTCAACAAGGCACATGGAACATCAATCCAATGGTTATGGTGTCTTTTGTTCATTGTGTCATCATCATCATCATCATCATCATCATCATCATCATCTTCTCTCTTACTTGTTTCTGCAACTGAAAACAGCATAACCAGAACCACCTCCATCAGTAAAAACCAAACCATAATCTCAGCAGGAGGTAAGTTTGCATTAGGCTTCTTTAGTCCTCATAATTCCACAAGTACCTACCTTGGGATATGGTACAATACAATCCCCAAACAAACGGTCATATGGGTTGCCAATAGAGCATCTCCACTTCCCAAAGGTTCACCAGCAGTTTTCAGGCTTTCTGAAGATGGAAATCTTGTGGTTTTAAGCGGAACAAAAGCGGTCATGTGGACATCAAATGTTACGGTTAACAGCTTGAGCGCAAGCTCAACAGTTGCAGTGTTACTCGATAACGGAAATCTTGAACTTAGAAGTGGTGAAGGTGGTTGTCTATGGCAGAGTTTTGATCATCCATCAGACACGTATGTGGCCGAGATGAAAATTAGCTCCAACAGAAGAACTGGTCAACAACTGCGTCTTACATCATGGGTAAACGATGAAGATCCTTCATTAGGTATATTCTCAACTGGGATAGACCCGAATGGACACCAGTTTTATATTTGGAAGGGCCACCAACCATATTGGAGAAGCAACGTCTACGCTGCTACTTTTTCTTACGCCAGTCCGTTATTAAACTTTGATCGAGGATTTTCAGCGTACATAAGTTGGGTTGTAGAAGAAGATGAAATTTATCTTGTGTCCAGCATCTCTACAAACTCAATCAGAACACAGTTCACCTTGGTTCCTAGCGGGAGAATTGAGTTATTGGTATGGGTGAAAACTAGATGGATGGTTCTATGGCAGGCGCCGCTAGCTAAATGTGATTTTTACAGCCATTGTGGTCCATTTACAATCTGCCAAAAAAACGAATCCATTCCGTTGTGCAAGTGTTTGACTGGTTTCCAGCCAAAATTGCACAACGAATGGATTGTGGGAAATTGGACGGGTGGATGCGTGCGGAATAAGAGATTGAGATGCGATAAGGGAGACGGGTTTTTGAAGTTCGAAAAAATGAAGCTACCTGATCATGCAGTTAGCATAGGAAATGGTAGTGTTAGTGACTGTGAACACAAATGCTTCCAAAACTGCTCCTGTACAGCTTATGCTTATGCTAATATGACAGATCTTACAATAGTAGTTTGTCTGAATTGGTTTAGAGAGCTTGTGGATATCGTAAATAACTACGATACTGGTCATGATCTCTACGTTCGTGTTCATAACGCCAAGATGGGTACGTCTATTTTACTTTATTGTTAGAGTCCAACATCTGCTAGACATGGACCAGTTATCCTCTATATATGTTGAAACCTCCCTTCTAGTTCTCTCATTAAGGGCTCTTTTGGAGAGTGATATAATGGGGTTCCAATTATTCTCACATTGTATCAAAGTCAAGGTCTATTACTCTAGTGACTTGACACCCTCATCTGTACTAGTCTAGCCCCCTCTCGGTACTCTAGTACAACCTGTCTAGCCTCCACTGAGAGGGGCGTGGTATAGTCCTACATCGGCTACACCCATTTCTCCTCAATATATGTTGGAACTTTTGTCCTCCTCTCAAGGGTTCTTTTGGAGAGTAAGACAATGGGGTTCCACATATTCTCACAACAATGTTTCATTTGCTATGTCCAAATCAAAATCTTTATGTTTCTTCCATGATCAACATGCAGTAGATGAGAGTCAAGAAAACAGTTTTACCCACACAAGGAAACACTTGATTGCAGTTACAGTCGCCATTGTTTCTATAGGATTGCTTCTTATCAGTGTCTTTGGCTGCTTCAGGAGAAGGAAAAGGCAGATAAGGCAAGGTAAACAGTTAACTGAAGTGAACAATTGTTAAACCTTTCAATATAGATTGAATTAAAGATTACTAATTATAGTTTAAGCAGAGAGAATAAACAGTGAATTGCTTGGATTTGATTCCATGAGCACCACCTCTGGGGATGGACATAACAATGCAGAGCTCATATCATTTAGCTTAAGGAGTGTATTGGCTGCAACAGGTTCATTTTCAGCCGAAAACAAACTTGGAGAAGGTGGGTTTGGTCCTGTTTACAAGGTATAATTCCTAGAAGATCAGTACTTATAAAGCACATAATTTGGACTGTTAGCTGTTAAGATGAGAAAAGTACAATGTGTAGTAGTCCCACAGCTAGACTTGGACCCTTTCTCCTCAATACATGTAGAAACCTCCCTTCTTTCCTGAAGGGTTCTTTTAGAGAGTAATCTAATGGGGTTCCACATATTCTCAGATGGACTGAGAGATGAGGTCTACCACTCTAGATACTCGATAATTTGGGACATGTGCCAGTCTAGCCTCTGTTGGAGGGGGCGTGCACATCGGATAGACTTGGACCCTTCTTGTCCATATTTGTTGGAACTTTCTTTGGAGTGTAATCTAATGAGGTTCCACATACTCTCACACAATGCAGGGTTCATTGCCTGGAAACAGAGAAGTCGCAGTAAAGAGGCTATCTACAAGATCATCACAAGGGCGTGAGGAGTTTATGAATGAGCTGAAACTTATTGCGAAACTTCAGCATACAAATCTTGTTAGGCTTTTGGGATGTTGCGTGGAAGAAGATGAACAAATTCTAATGTATGAGTACATGCCTAACCGAAGCCTAGACCAGTTCCTGTTTGGTACACTTTTCTGCTTTCTATCTGTTCTGAGATTAGATTATTCTGTTTCACATAACTGAATATCTTTTTATCTATTGTCTTTAGATCCATCCGAGAGTGTAAACCTTGATTGGAGCAAGAGATTCAAAATAATAGAAGGGATAGCTCAAGGGCTCCTTTATCTCCACAAATATTCTAGACTCAGAGTTATCCATAGGGACTTAAAGGCAAGCAATGTTCTTCTGGATCAAATGATGACTCCTAAAATTTCAGATTTTGGATTGGCAAGGATTTTTGCAATGAACCAAACTGAAGACAAAACCAACAGAGTTGTTGGTACCTAGTAAGTCCAGAAATCATCTCATACATGAAAATTAAATCTTAAACCATAAGCCAATATGTTAGAGTCCATGTCTGCTAAACTTGGACCATTTCCCCTCAATATATCTTGGAACCTCTTTCTCTCCTCAAGGGCTCTTTTGGAGAGTAATCTAACGGGGTTCCACATATTCTCGCAGCCAAGGTCTACTCGTCTAGGGACTCGACACTTTGGGGAAATCTGTACTCGTTTAACCCCCTCACCCGTCTAGCCCCCTCTCGATACTCGGGACTATCTGTTCCCATCTAGCCTCCATTTAAAGGGGTGTGTAAGAGTCCCACTTCGCTAGACTTAACCATTTTTCCTCGATATATGTTGGAACCTCCCCTCTCTCCTCAAGGGCTCATTTAGAGAGTAATCTATTGGGGTTCCACATATTCTCACAAGCAAATTAGAGTTGATGTATTAATATCCTTCTTCTGTTAATTGCAGTGGATATATGGCACCTGAATATGCACTGCACGGGCGTTTTTCTGAGAGATCCGATGTATTTAGCTTCGGGGTCTTACTGCTAGAGATTGTGACGGGTAAAAGGAATACTAGTTTTCACTGCACAGAAAATTCTCCTACAGTATCGGAATGGGTAAGTCTGTTGTGTTATCTTTCAATTATTGCATAACAATTACTTGCAAACAACTTCAGTCTGAGGGTTTTGGATCATTTTAAGGCATGGGACAACTGGATGGAAGGCAGAGCTTTAGATTTGATAGATCCTTCAATAAGGGACACCTACAATCCTCTACAGGCAATGAAGTGCATCAATGTTGGACTTCTGTGTGTTCAAGAAATCATGAGCGAAAGACCAACAATGTCAGAAGTAGTCGTCATGTTGAGCAATGAATTGGCAACCATTCAGTCTCCCAAAAAGCCTGCTTTTACAATTCATAGAAGTTCTCATATGTCGAGTAGGTGCTCAAACAACGAAATTACAATGACCAATGTAGAGCCACGATAGAGCTGTTTTTTAAAACAATGGGTGCAACTTTCTTTTAGAATGAAATGCTTAATCCACTTATGACGAATGGCCCTTGATATCAAAGACTATTGCTGTATCACACCAGCAACCAAAAGGATTGGATCCTCTCTAAAGAAGATTGAGATGTTGCAATAATAAGTTTAGATTTGCAGTGATTAATCTAAGCTTACCTTTTCATGATCTAGCACTTGATAAATTTAAATAATTAATGAAAAGTGCAACTTTATGCAGTGAAAGGACAGACATAATGATGAAATACCTTTCACAATTTCAATTTTCATCCAAGTGAGACACATGAATTTTAATATATATATATATATATATATATGGTAAATTAATTAAAATACCCGTATTTGAATCCCGTATTACCAATATGCCCCAAATCTCTCTCATTTTGCCGAAATACCCCTTTTTTCCGGGATCCGTGGCCGGGATGCTTACCAATCCCGGGGTTACATTCAAAGACGACGTGAATAGTGAAATCCCGGCGTTAGGCCGGGATGAATAGTGAAATCCCGGCGTTAGGCCGGGATGAATAGTGAAATCCCGGCGTTAGGCCGGGATGTGGGCCGGGATGAAGCCGGGATGGGGGCAGGGATTGTGTAATTTAGGGTTAGGGTTTACTGTTTGGGTCTACTGTGATTCAATAATTCATACAATAATTATATTTGGGTCTACTGTTTACGTTGACTTAGTTTACTGTTTTTTCCACTTTGTGAATAATTCATATTCGGCTATAAATTTTGCCTTTAAAGATCAGTATAATGCATTCATCAGATCCATTGCATTTTTCTTTCTTTCTCTCAACTTTCATTGTTTGAATTGCTTCATTTTTCATACAATTGGAAAGATGAGTTCACCTGTTGTAAAAGCTAAGCTCTATTTATGTTTCGATGGTCAGTGGGTTCAAAACAACAATGAGTGGGATTATATTGGATACACAAAGCGTGGTGTACAGATTCCAGTAATCTATACATATAAGAGGTTTCTTCATTACGCCATGGGAAAATGTGGAATCGAAGATTCTGCTACTTGCAAGTTGGTGTTCAAACGTGAAGATCGCTCACCAGTGGAGCTAAACAGCGATGAACTAATCCTTGGTTTTATGCAAATTGCAGCCGATTCAGAAACACCTCCAAAAGTCTTTGTGTATGAGGCAACATTGATGTGCGACGAAGGTGATGACGAAGATGATGCCGGAGGTGATGACAAAATCCATCTCGGTGGTAGTCAACAGGAGCCTGATTCTCAATTTCAGGCATCCTACGACACCACACTTTATTCTGATCATTCATATCGTCCTTACGACTCTTATCCCGATGTTGTTCCGGAGACACAACTAGAAGAAGAACAACAAGCAGAGTAAGAAGAAGAAGAAGAAGAAGAAGAGTAAGAAGAAGAAGAAGAAGAAGAAGAAGAAGAAGAAGAAGAAGAAGAAGAAGAAGAAGAAGAAGAAGAAGAAGAAGAAGAAGAAGAAGAAGAAGAAGAAGAAGAAACAACAACCCTCTAAAATTAACGCAACACTCTAAAATTAAAGCAACACTCTAAAATTAACGCAACCTCTAAAATTAACGAAACACTCTAAAGTTAACGCAACACTCTAAAAAACACGAAATATTCTAGCATATTAACAACATAAACATAACACATAATCTCTAAAATAAACGCATAATCAAACACATAGTCTAAATAACATACAACAAATATTTTATAAAATATAAAACTACAATGGGGTTAAAAGAAAACTTACCAAAGTAAGTAGACGAGACATATCGAAGATTGCTAAAACTCCAATAACTCGAGTCGAAATCCGAGCGTGAGATGCACGAGATAGAAGAGAGAGTTAGAAGTAGAAGAGAGGAAATGGTTGTGTGGGGTGTGGTTTGAATTGGGGACCGACCATGCTTTTATAATAATGGGGGAACATCTAAAACCTAATTTCCCTTAAATCCCCACCGTCGATTTTAATTTGATCAACACATCACTTCCATCCCGGCCCCCAACCCCGGGATTTTACTGTTCATCCCGGACTAATGCCGGGATTCCCTTATTCATCCCGGCTTAACGCCGGGAAAGCCACTATTCACGCCGCCGATGAAGCTAATCCCGGGATGGGTGTCAATCCCGGCCAGGATCCCGGCCAAAAGGGGTATTTCGGTCACTATTCATGCCGCCGATGAAGGTAACCCCGGGATGGGTGTCAATCCCGTCCACGATCCCGGAAAAAAGGGGTATTTCGGTAAAATGAGAGAGATTTGGGGTATTTCGGTAATACGAGATCGAAATATGGGTATTTTAATTAATTTCCCTATATATATATATATACACACGTAGGGGTTGTTTAATTTGCAACCTTTAAAAAGGTTGCAAACCTTGCAACCCACATCTTAACCGTCGGATTCATGATCGGCGGTTACAATAGATATGGGGCCCAATATTTTTAATTAAAAAACAGAAAAATAAAAATAAAATAACTGCCGATCATGAATCCAACGATTAAGATGTGGGTTGCAAGGGTTGTGTTGGGAACTGAAAAGAATTGCTCAAGTACAGTTAATACTGCTAGCACTAAATGGTTACTACTTCTGAAGTTAATACTGCTGAGAAAGATTAATGCTGCTAGTCAAGATTAATATTGTTGATGAAGTTAATACTGTTAAGCAATTTTAGTACTGCTAGTAGTTAGTATTGCTGAACTTAATACTGCTCAAAGTATTAATGCTGCTGACGACTTAATACTGCTTATGAGATGAAGACTTCATATGGCAAGGATGACAACTGTATTGATTGAAGATCATGGAAGGCTTGGAGATAAATATGGAAGATTATACTGAAGATCTTTTATTATTTGTAATTATCTTTTATCTTCAGTATAAGTATAGAATAGTTTGTAACTTTAATATAGAGAATTTTTCTGAGTTTTTGTTTTGATAGAGAGAATCAACCTCAAGGTTTAGAACCCTAGTTCTAGAGAAGTAGAATTCGTATTGTTGAGCCTGTTCATCAATATTGAGGTTGAGTGTTGAATCTTGTAGCTTTATAATCATTCAATAAAGTTTACAAGTTGTTATTCTAATTCACTGTTTCATTGATCTTTGAATATTAAAGTGTTATTCCGCAAACTTCTTTAATATTGTTTCTGAGTGTTTATTCTTGTTAAGAATTGAGATCCTGACAAGTGGTATCAGAGCAAGTATTCTCAGAAATCTTATTCATCATGGAAAACACAGTTGAATCAAACAGTACTCTGGTCTCAAAGGTTCCAATGCTCAGATCTAATGAATTTGACATGTGGAAGATTAGAATCAAGCAATACATTCTCCTCACAGATTACTCCATGTGGGACATCATTGAGAATGGCACATCTGATGCAGGAAAGATTGGTGAAGATGGAAAAAGAACCCCACCAAAGACGGATGCAGAAAGAGATGAAAGCCTTGAGCACACTGCTCTTGGCCATTCCCAATGAGTATCAACACCAATTCTGTAATTGCACTGATGCACAGATGCTTTGGAATGCTCTAGAAAAGAGATTCTCTGGTACCAAAAGTACCAAGAGAAATCAGAAGGCAATTTTGAAGCAACAGTATGAAAACTTTATGTCAACTAAGAATGAGTCAATGACTCAAACTTTTGACAGGTTTAACAAGCTAATTGGTGAACTAGCCACTATGGGAGTACAGATTGATCAAGATGATGTAAACAGAAAGTTCTTAAGGTCCCTTAGAGATGAATGAACCATGTACACTGTTTCATTCAGACAGAATGAACAATTGGAAGAGAAAGAACTTGATGATCTGTACAATGATCTTAGAGTATTTGAAGCTGAGGTAGAGGCAAAGAAGAAGCCTTCTGGATATGTTCATAATGCTGCACTCCTATCAGCATCAATTGATTCTACTCCTAACCCTGAATCAGTTAATGCTGCTAATGGAGCAAATCAAGAAAAAGGCACTGAATCTGTGTTTGAAGCCTTTCTTTCCAGCCATGGAAACTCCTCTTTAATCAATGATGATTTGGAACAACTTCATCCTGATGATCTTGAAGAGATGAATATTAAATGGCAGATGGCCATGCTTTCCATGAGGGTGAAGAAGTTCATCAAGAAAACTGGGAGGAACAACTTCTCCCAAAGAAGAGAAGATGGAGCAGGATTTGATAAATCAAAGGTGGAGTGCTATAAATGTCATCTGAAGGGACACTTTGCCAGGGAATGCAGAAGTGGAGTGTCTCACAACAACAACCACCAACAAGCACAGTCTGGAAACCTCAACCATAACAGAAACTCTGCTTAAGCCCTTGTTTCTCAACAAGGAATGGGGTTTGACTGGAGTGATCAAGCAGAAGAGGCTATCCAAAATCAAGCTCTTATGGCAGAAGTATCTGATCTCCCAACTGAGGTAAGTTCTAATCTCTGTTCTAAAACTTGCATAGACACTGTTAAAAGGTACAGGGATCACAACCAGAAGATGAGTGATGACCTTAAGAGGTTAGCAAAAGATATAAAAGACTATGTGAGAATTGTTGAGAGGTTTGAGGAACAGATTAAAGGTTTTCAAGCCAATGAACTCCAACACTCATATGATACCAATTACTGGAAGTGGGAGAAAAAGGATCTAGAACTCCAACTGACCAAATCTAAAGAAGAGAGTGAAAAGTTGAGAGAGGAGCTAACCAAGGTTAAGCTTGATGTGGAAAAGTTTTCCAATGCTTCTAAAGCAATGGACTCTTTACTACAAACTCAGATTCATGACAAATTAAGAAGAGGAATTGGGTATAATACCACACCACCACCATACAACAACAACTACATCCCTCCTACATCAGATTTGCTAGAAACCAAAGATAGGAAGGACTTGCCTGAGGGAGCCACTGAGATAGATCCCTTAGATGAGGTAGTTGTTGAGGATAAGACTGAGAAAGAGGTTGGTAAGAGTAAGGAGAACAATGTGAGTGGTAAGATTCCCCTAGAGAATCACATAATTACCAATGAGGGGTGTGGAAAGATTTGGGTCAAATCAAAGGACATAGAGAAGAAAGAGGGAAAGTCTGGTAAGGTCCATTACAAACAGACCACAGTTGTGAATCCAGTTCCTTGCCAACAGTGTGCATGCAAGAAAACTGAGCCCCTAAAACATGATAAAAAGAGGGGAAATCAAAGAAACTGGAATAATCAGTGGGCACAAAAACAAGGGGTTAATTTGAGTAAAATCAATAGACCAAAACCTTGTTTTATCTGTGGCAAATTGAATCATCTTGCCAAATACTGTTATTTCAATCCTATGAACCAAAGGATGAATTTTCAAAGATCTATGCAAAAACCCTTTGGTTATAGGAAGATTGAAAGGAACCATGTGGCTAAGAAATCTGTTAAACCTAAAAACCACATGAAGAAAAGGATTGTTAAAGAAAGTGTCAATATGTGGGTTCCTAAATGCACTAAAACTGTTAGTACTGCTACCCATAATAGTACTGATGACAATGATAGTGCTGCTAGAAGCAATACTACTGCTATCAATGTTAGTGCTGCTGACATTGTTAGTACTTCTTCAAATGTTTATACTGCTAACTCTGTTAGTGCTGTTAACAAGGTTAGTACTGCTAAACCTGTTAGTACTTCTAAGGTTAGTACTGCTCCTAGTGTTTGTGCTGTTAGACCAATCATATTGACAAAGTACTCCAATAAAGAGTGTACTGATTTTAAAAATCTCATCAAAAAGGAATGTAAGTACTTTGATGAGAAAGGGAGACCCAAGACCACTTTGGCTTGGGTCCCCAATCAATACTAATTGTTTAATCTTATGTGCAGAGCAACCAACAGCTCAAGGGGAAGAGCATCTGACATGTTGATAGTGGTTGCTCTAGGCACATGACAGGGAACATGTCATGCCTCAAGAATTTCAAGAAAATTGATGGTGGGCATGTTGCCTTTGGTAATACTCCAGATGGAGGTAAGATCAGTGGTAAGGGAGATGTAACCAAAGGTAAAATGACCTTTGAAGATGTATTCTATGTTGAGCAATTAAGGTACAACCTGTTAAGTGTATCACAGGTTTGTGACAAAAAGCATAGTATATTATTTACTGATTCTGAATGCATTATCTTTGCTCCTGGATTCAAGGTAGTTGATGAAAAGATGATACTACTAAGAACTACCAGAAAGGATAATGTTTATTGCTTAGATATGGAAAGTGTTTCAACTGATTCATCCCTAAACTATCTTGTTTCAAAAGCTTCTTTGGATGAATCATCACTTTGGCACAGAAGGATGTGTCACATGAACTTTAAAACAATGAATAAACTTGTTAAAAACAACCTTGTAAGAGGTTTACCTTCCAAAGTCTTTTCATGTGATGATCATTGTGTTGCCTGTCTCAAAGGCAAACAACACAAAACTTCTCATAAGTCCAAAGAGTTGAACACAATCTCTAATTCTCTTCAGTTGTTGCATATGGATCTGTTTGGTCCTACAAATGTTATGAGTATAGGTAAGAAATCATACTGCCTAGTTATTGTTGATGATTACTCTAGATTTACTTGGGTATATTTTCTAAGGACTAAGGATGAGACAAGTGGACTGATCAAATCCTTTATTCTAAGAATTGAAAACCAAACAAATCAAAAGGTAAAAGTCATTAGGTCAGACAATGGTACTGAATTTAAAAATCATGACCTAAACACCTTTTGTGAGGAAAAAGGAATTGAGAGGCAATACAGTGCTCCTAGGACTCCACAACAAAATGGTGTTGCTGAGAGAAGGAATAGGACACTGATTGAGGCTGCTAGATCTCTGTTAGCTGATTCCAAACTACCAATTACTTTCTGGGCTGAAGCAGTTAATACTGCTTGTTATGTCCAAAACAAGGTTCTAGTAGTCAAGCCTAAGAACAAGACACCATATGAGCTTTTAAATAAAAGAAAACCATTTATTGGATTTTTCAAACCTTTTGGGTGTCCTTGTACCATTCTCAATACCAAAACTCACTTAGGAAAGTTTGATAGCAAGGCAGATGATGGTTTTCTTGTTGGTTACTCATCTCAGAGTAAGGCTTACAGAGTTTTTAATTCTTCTTCTAGAATAATTGAGGAAAGTGACAATGTCAAATGCAATGAGAACACACCAAATCCTATTGGGTCTGGTCCTCAGTGGTTATTTGACATTGATTCATTAACTAACTCTTTGGGTTTCAGTAGTGATTATCATGCAGGTTCAGGAAGTGGAGGATCAGGGGATGAACAAGTACAAGTACAAGACATTATTCCTCAGTCTGTGATCTTTCCCATACCTACAATAGAGCCTGTTGATGTCTGTGCAAAGGAAACTATGACTGAACCAATTCAGGGTGAAGAAGCAGAAAGAGATGAGGAGAATCAAGTGCATGAAGAGCCAGAAGCAGCTGATGAGATCCCCTCAGCTGACTTAAATGATTCCAATCTAGATGTGGGAATCAATGAAGAACCTAGTCATCAGACTAGAACTCAAAAGAACCATCCTCTAGAGCTGGTCATAGAAGACATCTCTTCTCCTATGATAACAAGGAATCAAAGCAGACTTCAAGAGCTGCAGGATCAGCAACACACAATACTCTCTTGCTTTCTATCTCAGATTGAGCCTAAGAAGGTTTATGATGCAATGAAAGATTCCAGTTAGATAGAAGCTATGAAAGAAGAGTTACTGCAGTTCAAATTGCAAGAAGTTTGGGACTTGGTGGACCTTCCAAAAGGTCATAGAGCTATTGGCACCAAGTGGATTTTCAGGAATAAAAAGGATGAGAGAGGAATTATGATCAGGAACAAAGCAAGGCTTGTGGCACAAGGGTACACTCAAGAAGAAGGCATAGACTATGAAGAAGTGTTTGCTCCAGTGGCAAGGGTAGAGGCAATTAGGCTATTTCTAGCCTATGCCTCATACATGAAGTTCAAGGTATACCAAATGGATGTGAAGAGTGCCTTTCTTTATGGTACAATTGATGAAGAAGTATATGTCTGTCAGCCCCCTGGATTTGAAAATCCATCATATCCAGACAGAGTATACAAACTGAAGAAAGCACTTTATGGTCTTCATCAAGCCCCAAGAGCATGGTATGATACACTGTCTACCTATCTCTTGGAGAATGGGTTTGAAAGAGGAATAATTGACAAGACCCTCTTCATTAAAAGAAGTAAGAAGGACATCCTACTTGTTCAGATTTATGTGAATGATATCATCTTTGGATCCACAAAAGATTAGATGTGTAGAGACTTTGAAAAGTTGATGCACAAGAGCTTTAAAATGAGTTCAATGGGTGAACTTACCTTCTTCCTTGGGCTTCAAGTGAAACAGAAGAAAGATGGGATCTTCATAAGTCAATCAAAATATGTGAAAGACATCCTGGATAAGTATGGTTTAACAAACTCAAAGCCAGCAAACACACCTATGGAGACTCATAAACAGATCACTGTTGATCTTGAGGGGGAGGATGTTGATGTCCATCTATATAGATCAATGATTGGATCTCTCATGTATCTCACAGCCTCAAGACCAGACATCATGTTTCCAGTGTGCTTGTGTACCAGATTCCAAGTCAAGCCAAAGCAATCACATCTTCAAGCTGTTAAAAGGATTTTCAGATACTTAAGAGGGCAACCTAGATTAGGTCTTTGGTATCCTTATGAATCCAACTTTGACTTGATTGCATATTCAGACAGTGACTTGGGTGGGGCTAACATGGACAGAAAGTCTACTTCAGGTGGATGTCAACTTTTGGGTGCAAGACTAGTATCTTGGCAGTGTAAGAAACAAACCACAGTGTCCTTATCAACAACAGAAGCTAAGTATATTGTTGTTGCAAGTTGCTGCTCTCAGGTTCTATGGATTCAGAATCAAATGCTGGACTATGGGGTAACCTTTCTTCACACTCCAATCTTCATTGACAATAGCAGTGCTATAAGCATTGTTAACAATCCAGTCAAGCAATCCAAAACAAAGCACATTGAGATCAGGTATCACTTTATTAGAGATTGTAATGAAAAGAAGCTAATTTAAGTTGCTAAAGTTCATATTGACAACCAGTTTGCTGATCTATTCACTAAAGCTTTTGATGTGGGTAGATTCACTTTCTTGGTCACAAGTGTGGGCATGATCAACTCTGAATGAGCTCATGTTTTAATAAGTGTTTTCATACCTGTTATTGGTTTATTCTTTGGTGCTACTAACATCTTTCTCAGGAAGTTATTACCTTGCTCAGAGTACCTCAAGCTTCAAAAAATGTAAGTATAGTTAATGCTGCCAGAGCAGTTTTAATACTGCTAGTGGTTAATACTGCTCTCAGTTAATACTGCTAGTTAGTTAATACTGCTAGTAGTTAATACTGCTCTCAGTTAATACTGCTAGTTAGTTAATACTGCTAGTGGTTAATACTGCTCTCAGTTAATACTGCTAGTTAGTTAATACTGCTAGAAGTTAATACTGCTTATGTCCCGAATCGTATAAATACCCTTTTTGCCCGCCTAAAAGTTCATAACGACTCTTTGATTTCTATTCATCTGCTCTCTAACCATTTTTCTCTCAAGTACTAAGTGTTTCAGTATAGAATACTCAAGCTCGATGGCAGCTATGGCGTTCATTGATGAACATAATGAGATTGCAATGCTACAGAAGCCTAAACAAGCTGCACGATTCCATCAGATTGTGGATTTTCTCAAGTCCAACCACATTGCCCATGCTCTTACAGTGTCGCCAACAATCTACATAGAGCATCAAAGACAATTTTGGGCGAATGCCACCGTAGTCACAGAAAATGGTGTGCAGATAATCAAAACAAGGGTGTGTGACAAACCCTTGTCAGTTTCTGAAGAGGTGATTCGCATATGTCTACGTTTAGACGATGCTGCAGGTATTACCTCTATTCCTAATGAGGACTTGTTCTCTAACCTTTCAAGAATGGGGTATGGAGGCCAATTGGGTGGTTTCAAATTCTCAAAAGCTAAATTTTATAACCAATGGCATTTTTTTCTTGTTCATACCCTGATGCACTGTATTTCCAAAAAGACTACTGGATGGAGTGAGTTCAGCAGTCCCATTGCCTATGCTTTGGTCTGCTTGGCCACTGCCAGAAAGTACAATTTTTCTAAAATGATCTTCAATGACCTTGTGTCAAACTTGGGAAGCAAAAAGAGTTTTTATATGTACCCAAGATTTGTCCAGGTAGTTATAACCAATGAATTGACGGATATGCCTCAATTTGATGAGGTATATGTACCCAAAATCCCCAAAGGTAAGGTCTTTTCAAATATGAAGAGGCCTCCACTGGACTCGGAAGGAGTTGACACCCCATTGTTCTCTACAATGATGGTGGTGTCCCACAATGAAGAAGGTATGGCTTCAGGGTCAAGGCCCTCATTAGACCATCCCACTGAAAGCCAATCCCAACCTTCAATCACCATATCAATCCCACAGTCCCTTGTTCAAAAACCAACTTCACCAATCACCAACACATACATCAGGAAAAAGGTAAAGAAGGCTCATTCCCTTCTTGTACCTTCACCCACAGAGCCTTTAAGCCCTCTAATGGAGAATTCTCCATTAGAGAATATCTATAGGGAAACCACAGGGGTGTCTCTCAACCCCAAGGAGGTGCTCATTGAGGAGATGAATGAGCATATGGGTGCAAAGGCTGCCACTACTCCTGCTAGCACAGAGGAGGTCAGTGGTAACATCAATAAGACCTTCCCCATAGCAACTTTGGGTGAGCAATCATCCAAAGGTCCTAGGTGCCAAGAAACCATGGGGGTAGTAGGTGCTTCTGCTAGGCTGAAGACCTCTACTACAAAAAGATCCAATGATCCTCCAAAGGTGGTAAAAACACCCAAAGGAGGTGAGGACATATATGACTATGATGAATTGATGGAAACCATGGGCAACATCAATATGGATGTAATCAAGCAAGGAAAAGAAATAGAAGAAATGAAACTGGTCATTCTGTCTCAACAAGTACATATTACCAACCTGAAGAAAATGGTGAAGAGATTGGTCCTGAAAAAGAAAAAGAAACAGTTTGTGCTCAGAAGAAGGGAACCAGTGACTGATGCTCCCAAAAAGGGGGAGTCAGAAGCTGATGCCAACATGGAAGATGCTAAAGTTGAGGGGGAGTTTGATGAGGTTAGTGGAGATAAAGTTCAAGCAGTGGAAACTGAAACAGAGTTTGTACAAGCAGCAGAAACATCAAGCATAGCAGCAGTAAAAGAGCAAGCAGTAGAAAAAGAATTAGATTTTGTACAAGCAGCAGTAACAGTTAATGCTGCTAAATCAAGCAAAGCAGCAGAAACTGTTAATACTGCTGAATTGAATGAAGCAGCAATAATAGTACAAGAGGTATTAACAGACCTTGAGATAACAGAGACTTTAATCAAGGCAAAACATGATACTCCCAAGGTCACCTCAAAGGCCAAAGGAGTTATCATCAAAGAAAAAGGTGAAGTGATCAAGAAAGCAAGTATTGAGAAGGTGGTAAGCAGGGATAAAGGCAAAGTAAAGTTAGTGGAATCTGATCAACCAATTAAAAAGCAAAAGTTGGTTGAGTCAGATGAAGCTTTGGCCAGGAAGATTCAAGCTGAACTTGACCAAGTAGAATTAGCTCAAGTGGACAAAGATAGAGAGATGGCTAAGGCTCTAGCTGCAGAGTTAAATGAAGCTTATCAACAAAGTTTGGCAACTGAGTTAGCGCAGAAGAAAGCTGCAACCCTGAAGAAGTCTGTGTTGGTTAAAATGGCTGCAAAGAAGAGACAACCCTCAAAGACCTACCTTGGTACTCAAGAGAGAAAGAAGATGATTACTTTTCTCAAAGGTGCTGTAGGAGTCAGAAAGGAGATGTTCTCAAAGATGTCTTTTGAACAGATTAAAGAGTTGTATGATTCAGAAATGACTAAGCTTCAAGGGAATGAAAAGGCCAGAGTTGAAATGGAAAAGAGGATGAAAGAGAGTAATGACTTTCTGATAGAAAAACCTTTCCCTGATGAGCAAGAAACACCAAAGAAAGAAGCCACACTAGGTGAAAGTCTGAGGACTTTAAAAAGAACTAAGATGATGGCAAGAAGAAAATCAGCCAAGAAGCCTAGAGTGGATAAAGAAGAAACTGAGAAGGTTGCTGAAGAAGAAGGGGCACCTAAGGCAATTGAACAGAAAGAACCATCAAGTACTGATGATGTGAATCTGTACATGGTAGTGATGGACAAAGTGCCTGAACCTATTACAGCTGAACCTGTTGGTGTTAAGCCTCCTGAGGTCATTCTCTGGGATACAATGAAGGTGGATGGAATAGAGTACATCAGACTCAAAAGAAAAGATGAGAAGTATGAAGTGTATAATACTTGGGCCAAGATTGTCAGAACATGTTCCAGGTCTGATCTAGAGGAGATGTTTGAAATAGGAATGAAGTTGTATGCTGATAAATTAAAAGCTCCAGAGATTTCAATCACAAAACTTGTGATGGAATATCTGTGTATGATGTTCAAACCAGAAGAAGTGGAGGAAGTTATCAGAAATGTGTTTCAAACAGTTAACAACTGGACTCTATATGAAACTAGTGGAGTGTATGCACTGACTATGGACATAAATCACATAGAATACTTCCTAGTGGATAGAGTGTACAACCACAGTAGATTGAAGTTGCATGCAATATTGAAAAAGAAGCTTGGATGTGTTCCAGATTCAGAAATGGCAAAGTATTTGATCCAAAGAACAATCAATCAGAGTTTGGGACTGAATCCAAATACAGGTGTATGAGCTATGAAGTTTTGGGAGCATCCTAAAGACCATCTGAAGAACTTGACTTCTCTTCCTAAAAGTCAAGTTAGGGGGAGATTGTTGGAAACTGAAAAGAATTGCTCAAGTACAGTTAATACTGCTAGCACTAAATGGTTACTACTTCTGAAGTTAATACTGTTGAGAAAGATTAATGCTGCTAGTCAAGATTAATACTGTTGATGAAGTTAATACTGTTAAGCAATTTTAGTACTGCTAGTAGTTAGTATTGCTGAACTTAATACTGCTCAAAGTATTAATGCTGCTGAAGACTTAATACTGCTTATGAGATGAAGACTTCATATGGCAAGGATGACAGCTGTATTGATTGAAGATCATGGAAGGCTTGGAGATAAATATGGAAAATTATACTGAAGATTTTTTATTATTTGTAATTATCTTTTATCTTCAGTATAAGTATAGAATAGTTTGTAACTTTAATATAGAGAATTTTTCTGAGTTTTTGTTTTGATAGAGAGAATCAACCTCAAGGTTTAGAACCCTAGTTCTAGAGAAGTAGAATTCGTATTGGTGAGCTTGTTCATCAATATTGAGGTTGAGTGTTGAATCTTGTAGCTTTATAATCATTCAATAAAGTTTACAAGTTGTTATTCTGATTCACTGTTTCATTGATCTTTGAATATTAAAGTGTTATTCCGCAAACTTTTTTAATATTGTTTCTGAGTGTTTATTCTTGTTAAGAATTGAGATCCTGACAGGTTGCAACCTTTTTAAGGGTTGCAAAATATCCTTTCACTATATACGTATAATATATCTGCACTAATAAGATTATAGTTGTATTGTATGAAACCAGTAAAACATAAATCTCGATAATCACTATAAATAAATCCCACGAAATCACAAATTTGAACTATATAACTAAACAAGTTCAAAAAAATAATTTGCAGTTAACAAGAAAAAATTCAAAGAGAATTTGCAATAACAAAATTCAATGGATAAGTTCTTTATACAAAAAAATTATATGTGAATACAAGAAACATATTGAACAAGGATTGTAGTATGTGAAGACAAAATGATCAACAATTTACGCAGCAAACAAACAATGATGATGAGACATGTGATTTGTCGGACTGCCAGAAGAGCTGTATCCTACTCAACAATGCACAATGAAGAGTTACAAAAAGACACATGAATTAATACAGTTAAAGAATATGTTCAGATGTTTGGTTATTGTATAGTTTGAGAAAGAATATCGGTAGAGGGCAACGAAGAACACGCCATAAATGCCACAAACATGAAAGAATAGTAATTTGATGTGTGAGTTTTCTAAATAGAAAAAGCTCAATAAAATCTTGATTTCAATTCCCTGAAATTCTGGATATAAAAAAGGTGCTGCAAGTATTAACTGCTTTTTGAACCATTTTCGAAACCTTAAACTCCATGTGTTCCATGAAAAAGAGATCAATTTCACTTTCAAAACATGTTTAAAAGATAACCATGTTTAAATTTAACCAATTCTACATATTGGAAACAGCCTGTCTTTATAACAAAGTACATATAATTTCTGAAGTGAATTGCATGGTTTGGACTAAAAGTTCAAAAAGAATCTCTCATATCAAATAAAGAGCTACCTTTTAATTTTTGTGATCAAATGTGCTAGGGTTACTTTTCAGATAATGATGCCCAAAAATAAAACTGTCCTTGATAAATCCAGAGCTCCGGTACCTAACTCGCATTGGAAGTCTTCTATATGCGTCTAAAGTTCAGTACGAAGTCCCCGCTGATCTGTCTCACTGATAGAGGTGTGGGTGTAATCCATGTGTGCATGGGCGGAGCCATGTAAGCACCACAAGGTGCATTGGCTCCCCCTCAATTGTTTTTTTAAAAAAATTAATTAATGTAATTTGTACTAATAATAACCCAAATATTTAGTATTTTAAATTTTAATGGACTTTGCTCCTCCTCAATTATTTAGGTGCTGCAAATAAAAGTGACAAATCAGAAAACTAGTATCCGTCCTCTCTTAATTGTAAAATCGACACACAAAAATCATACGACTTCTGTACCAAAAAAAGTAGCGCCCGATTCTCTATGTTAAATCTATAAACGTCGAATATCATGGCTATAAATAAATGATATCTTTATTTTCACGACTAAATAGAATATTTTTACCTTCAAAATTTTCCCTGAGAAATCCGTCGCTAAAGGTCACAAAACCTTTACAAAAGTTGGTGAGTAAATTGTTGGTGGGAAACTCAAACTAATGTCAGATTACCCATGGCCTTGATTTATTTATTTCCTTGAAAAACATCTGATTCTACCTAAACCATTAGCACTTTGTGGGCGATCCGTTGGTAATCACCGATGAAAAGTTTGTTGGGTAATTTTTGTGGGTAAAATAATTTGTTTATAGTGTTTTGCGTTTTTCATAATGTACGTTAACCATTTGTTATTTGCACCCCTCTATAGGTAGGGGTGCAATTAAAAAAATTTCTAAAAAGTATCATTAAATCACCTAGGAATTAAGAAAAACATCATTTTATTCTCTCTCTCTTTTTTGTTTTTTGTTTTTATTTTTTTATTAATAGATAATACTATTAATTAGTGCAAGTAATTATTATTTTATTTATATTATATATAATTTTTTTAAATAATTAAACTAAAAAAACAATGTCTTGTTATTTATTAAAAAATAATCTATCATTTATTTTACAGCTTTACAAATTCCATGAATTGAATAAAAACTTCAAAAACTAAAATAGTAACAAAAAAATTTCATTTTATCTATATTCTCATATAACATATCATCGATTTTTTTGCAACTCGAGAAATCAATAAAAAAACTCATCATCTTTTTCAACTTAAAAATTCAAGATTAACCAATCAATTATTATTTTAAGTTTTTGAATATTCAAAAATAAGTCATCATTGTTTTATGAACTTTTAAAAAATCAAATAATAATTCATCATTTTTTACCAAAATTTTGAATATAAATTAGTTTATGTTGTATCATCTTTTATTTATAGAAAAAAATATACTTGTAATAAGAAATATAAAAAAAGTATTGTTATATAATAATGATAATAATAATATAAAATAATTTCCTTTTAGTCATTTTTTATATTTGTATTTTTTTTAAAACATATTATTTTTTTTATCTTAAATATTAATACAAAGAAATAAAACTAAAAAATAAATAAATAATAAAACTGAATATAAATTAAAAAAATATCTAACATAATATTAATTATAGTTTCACAATAATAATAATAATAATAATAATAATAAAGTTTGATTAAATGAAAGAAAGATAATAATAATAAAATATAAAAAATAATTAAAACACAAATAAATTTAAATATGATGATGCAATGATTGAATTATGATGAATAATAGCTAGGAAGGGGTGTCTTTAATACATTGGGAGGGGTGTCTTTAATACATTGGGAGGGGTGCAAATATCCCTACCCTTTGAACTACTTGACATTATTACAAACAGATCTAATTGGAAAAGAAAGCATGAGGATCAATAAGGTATATAGATGCAAATTCCCGTAAAAAGCATTTCCAACAAAGATAAAATCTCTAAAAAAATCTTGCCGTGTAGCTCTAACATATTCTCTATTTTAGAAATTTTAACACATATTATATTATTACTAGTCATATATCCGTGAACGATGTGGCGCGAAAAATCGTGAAATCAAAGGAACAATTGACAAAGGTATGTATCCGCTCTCGAAACATCTTGAAATCAAAATGACAACAACGTTTTATTTTAAGTTTGTATTCTTCGTCCTTCGATACTTTAGTCTATGAAAACGCGGTGCTTGAGTCGTTTGGTGCACTTATATGTGAATCATGCATTGACTCTGAATTAATTTTTTATGAATTTTCAATCATATTTCATTTTTGTTTTATTTTTGTCCATATTGATGTTAGTTGTATACCTTTATAATTTATCTGACTATAAATTTTTAATTAATTCAATAAAAAAAACTAATATAAATATGTATAGATTTGTATACCTCATTTTTTTTATACAATAACCGTTACAAATATTTATCGGTGTGTTATATTCTATATATATATATATAGTAAAATTGATACGTTTTTATTCTATTTTATAATCGTACTAAATCAATAAATAGTACTAAATCAATAAATATCCAAAAATAAACTTAATTTGAAAATATTGACGAACAAATAATAGCGGTGTAATTTATAAAAAAAAATGAAACGCGTTTTTTTAAATATTTTAGTTGGTCTATTATTATGTGTTTTTAATATGCTAAAAATGAAAAAAAAAATAAAGCATATGGATAGAAAACAAATTAATTCGTAGATATTCATGATATTTAATAGTACGGTTAAATTAAAAAATATTCAATATTTAGCTCGTTTTAAAAGTATTGACGGGACGAGTATAATGGTATAATTTGTAAAAAAAGAAATATATCTTTTCATTGCATTTTTGTTCATATACGATTATTTGTGTTAACATGATAAAAGTGTAAAATAAAAAACAAAAAACCAAGGGATATAAAGTAAATTAAATAACTAATTATAATGATGCTAAATGTAACTTCGAAGAAAAGTGGAGCTAAAATTTTGGCTTTCAAAACTTTCCAAAAAACTAATTAACCGTATTAGAATTTTAATAATATAGTAGAGATAAAACCCAAAAAAAATTCAATAATTAGGTTATATTAAAATTATTGACGAAAAAATTATAATGATATAATTTATAATAAGAATGAAACGTATTTTTAATATATTTCAGTTGATTAACGATTATGTATTTTTAATATGCTATGAAAAAAAAATAAAACGTATGAATAGAAAACAAATTAATTCGTAGATATTCATTATATTTAATAGTACGGTTAAATTAAAAAATATTCAATATTGGGTTCGTTTTGAAGGTATGACGAGACAATTATAATGGTATAATTTGTAAAAAGAGAAACGTATTTTTTATTGCATTGTGTTCATATACGATTATTTGTGTTTACATGATAATGATGGAAAATGAAAAATCAAAAAGCAAGGTATATAAATTAAATTAAATAACTAATTGTAAGAGTGTTAAATGTAATATTGAATCTTGAAAATAACCGTTTTACAATTTTAATGTAAAAGTATAGATATAGATAATATATATAATGATATCTACACATTTATGGTAGACATAAAAATATTCAATAATTAGTTTATATTAAAATTATTGACGAAATAATTATAATAATATAATTTATAATAATAATGAAACGTATTTTTAATATATTTTAGTTGATCTACGATTATGTATTTTTAATATGCTAACCGTGAAAAAAACGTATGGATAGAAAACAAATTAATTCATCGATATTCATGATATTTAATAGCACGGTTAATTAAAAAATATTCAATATTGGACTCGTTTTGAACGTATTGACGAGACGATTATAATGGTATAATTGGTAAAATAAAAAAAAAACATATTTTTTCATTGCATTTTGTTCATGTACGATTATTTGTGTTAATATGATAAAGATGTAAAATGAAAAAGTAAGGGATATAAAGTAAATTAAATAACTAATTGTAAGGGTGCTAAATATAAAATTGAATTTTGAAAATAACCGTTTTACAATTTTAATATAGATATAGATAATATAATATAATATATATATATATATATATATACTGTTACACATTTATGCTACCCATAAAAATATTCAATAATTAGTTTATATTAAAATTATTAACAAAAAAATTATAATAATATGATTTATAATAATAATGAAACGTATTTTTAATATATTTTAGTTGATTTATGTATTTTTAATATGCTAACGCTTAAAAAAAATAAAACGTATGAATAGAAAACAAATTAATTCAATGATATTAATGATATTTAATAGTACGGTTAAATTAAAAAATATTCAATATTGGGCTCGTTTTGACGGTATTGACGAGACAATTATAATGGTATAATTTGTAAAAAAAGAAACGTATTTTTTCATTGTGTTTTGTTCATATACGATTATTTGTGTTAATATGACAAAAGTGTAAAATGAAAAATGAAAAACCAAAGGATATAAAGTAAATTAAATAACTAATTGTAAAAATGTTAAATGTAACATTGAAGTTTGAAAATAACCATTTTAATATAATAGTATAGATATAGATATAGATAGTATATATATATATAATGTTACATATTTATACTACCCATAAAAATATTCAATAATTAGTTTATATTAAAATTATTGACGAAAAGATTATAATAATATAATTTATAATAATAATGAAACATATTTTTAATATATTTTAGTTTATTTACGATTATGTATTTTTAATATGCTAACGGTAAAAATAAAATAAAACGTATGGATAGAAAGCAAATTAATTCGTAGATGTTCATTATATTTTATAGTACGGTTAAATTAAAAAAATATTCAATATTAGGCTCGTTTTGAAGGTATTAACGAGACGATTATAATGATATAATTTGTAAAAAAAATGTATTTTTTCATTGCATTTTTGTTCATATACGATTATTTGTGTTAAAATGATAAGGGTGTAAAATGAAAAATGAAAAAAACAAGAGATATAAAGTAAATTAAATAATTAATTACAAGAGTGGTAAATGTAATTAATATGGGAGAAATGGATGAATTTCCAAAAACCGTCTAACTATATTAGAATTTTAATATAATAGTATATATAATATTCTCTTTTTATCATCCCAATATTTTTTAATTTTTTTAGAGTAAACTACAATTTTGGTCCCTGTGGTTTACCAAAAAAATACGAAAGTGGTCCCTGAACTTCAATAAGTGCCGATTTCATTCTTGAGGTTTCGATTTTGATATGAAAATGGTCCCTCTGGCGTTAGCTCCGTTAAATTGTCCGTGAAGTCAGGAGTAATTACGTCTTTTTACACAATTTTTTTTCTTTACTTGTTTTTGTCCTATTCTTATCTCTCTCTCTCTCTCTTTCTTTCTTGTACATAATCACACACACACACACACACACACACACACACATATATATATATATATATATATATATATATCACACACATATATAATCATATATATTACACACACACATATATATATATATACATAGATAGGGGTGGGTTCAAATGAAAACTCATTTTTCATTGTACACATGAGGACAAATCTTAACAATTGATCAAAACTTAGAAAACTAATCAATGGTTAATATATAATAAGGTTAATTGGGAAGTGATTAAGGACAAAATTGTAATTTTGAATCAACGCCTGCCATCTTTGACTTTTTATTTTTATTTTTAATTAAAAAAATTACCCCCTTAAACTTTAAAATAATTTATCTTAAAAATTACTAATATTTTAATCAAACAAATTACATCAAAAAAACGAGAATTTCGTGCTCTTCGATATGACATCTATCACGATATAGTTTTTTTTTCATTTTAATCGTTTTTTACGTGAAATTCTATATACGTGTTATATCAATTATGAATATGCATGCACGTCTTCGGGTGTCCACATTCAGTATGAATAACAAAGGTGAACGTTCATTCACTATTAATGATGAATAATACCGTATGCAGGATGAATAATACAATATTCAGATTTTTTTTCGTTTTAACCGTTTTTTACGTGAAATTCTATATATGTGTTATATTCATTATGAATATGCATGCACGTCCTCGGCTGTCCACATTCAGTATGAATAACAAAGGTGAATGTTCATTCAATATTCATGATGAATAATACAGTATTCATGATGAATAATACAATATTCAGGATGAATAAGGTGAACGTTCATTTAGTATTCATGATGAATATAATACAGTATTCAGGATGAATAATACAATATTCAGGATGAATAATACAATATTCAGGATGAATAATACAATATTCAGGATGAATAATACACGAATCCATGATTCATGTATTATTTATCATGAATCGTGTATTATTCACCCTGAATGTTTTATTATTCATCCTGAATAATACATTATTCATGATGAATAATATATGAATGACCCCTGAAAGTGTAGACACATGGTGCACTCTCTTTTGTTTCCCAATTCACAACCAAAATTTGGTTTAATTCATTATGAATATATATGTGCATCCCTGGATGTCCCACATTCAGTATAAATAACAAATGTGAACGTTCATTCATTATTCATGATGAATAATATAGTATTCAGAATGAATTACACAACATTCATGACGAATAATACACGAATTCATGAATCGTGAATTATTCACCCTGAATGTTGTATTATTCATCCTGAATAATACATTATTCATGATGAATAACACATGAATGACATGTGAAGATGTGGAGACGTGACGCGCTCTTTTTTGTTCCCCGATTCACAACCGAATTACTCGATAGGTTCTCGATTCGTCTTAATGGGTGTTGGGTTACGGTGCTGAAGAAACGTGATGACTTACGACGTTTGAAGAAAGTGTTGAAGAAGGTGATGTCGAGTTACATACTTACGGTGTCGAGGCGTTGTACAAACTTGAACGTACATAAATATTCATAATGAATATAACACATATATAACATTTCACGTAAAAAATGGTTAAAACGACAAAAAAAACTATATCGAGATAGATGTCATATCGAAGAGCACGAAATTCTCGTTTTTTTGATGTAATTTGTTTGATTAAAATATTAGTAATTTTTAAGATAATTTATTTTAAACTTTAATTGGGTAAAATATTTTTAATTAAAAAAGAAAATAAAAAGTCAAATATGGTAGGCGTGTGTTTAAATTTTCTTCCATTTTTACCCCTAACCATTTTAAAATTAAAATATCTATTTAATATGAGTTGTTGGATCAAAATAGATCGAGTGGCTGAGATTTGTCCTCACATGCACAATGAAAAATGAGTTTTCATTTGAACTTTCCTCTACACAGATATATATATATATATATACACACACAGATGTACATAATCTCACACACACACACACACACATATATATATATATATATATGGGTGGTTTCAATTGGAAACCAAATTTCATTAGAAACTTTGGAAACCAAATTTCAACCATTGATCTTTTTAATCAATGGTCAAGATTCATTTGAATTATATATGGTAATAAATTAATTAATTTATTAATAAAAGATAATAATAATATGTCAAAAGGGTAAATGTGTCTTTTTCTTTTGTGTTTCAAATTTGGCAACAAAGATAAAATATGGTAATAAATTAATTAATTTATTAATAAAAGATAATAATTATATATGGTAATAAAATAATTAATTTATTAATAAAAGATAACAATAATATATCAAGACTACCTTTTTATTACATGTTCATCAATATGCAGTATGTAAAAACACAATTAAGTTTCATTACCATTATTGTTTCATTACCTTTCCATTATGTTTCACTATATCAAATATGTTTCATCAGGTTTCACTATATTAATATTTTCTTTCACTATATTAATATTTTGTTTCATTATATTAGGTTTCACTATATTAATATTTTGTTTCATTACCTTTCCATTATGTTTCATTATATCAAATTTGTTTCATCAAGTTTCACTATATTAACATTTTATGTTTCATCAGGTTTCACTATATTAATATTTTGTTTCACTATATCAAATCATTTATGTTTCACTATATTAATATTTTGTGCCTGGGGGTAATATTGAAGATTTCATATGAATATAAACTTTCATTCATTGGATGAATCAATCACTGATTCATAAGAATCAGAAAAAATAATTTGATTTGTAGCTTGCGTATGAATCAATTTGTGTTTACCTAAATTAAATGTTTCATGTTTAAATTAATAAAGGATCAATATTACCATATATAAAATACATTAAAATTAAATAATTAATATTATAATAATAATAACACTTACCATATATATTATGGAATTATGTAAAAGACTAAAATAACCTTATCAATTAAAAAATAAAAAAAGGAAATTCAATGATTGGTTAATTTTGGTTTTCAAAGTTTTCAATGTAATATTGGTTTCCAATTGATCCCTCCCCTATATATATAATCACACACATATATATAATCACGAGATCGACGCAAGAAAAGGGGAGAGGGTGGGTGACGCCGACGAAGAAAAGGGAGAGGTTGGGGGTCGTCTCCGGCGACCTTACCTGTATATATATATATTTAAAAAAAGCTTCCATTTCCACCTCCTTTCAACTTCTATCTTCTTCCCCAACCTCTATCTTTTTCCCCAAAATTAATAACTCCGGTGAACCTCAATGCTCCGGTCACCATCTCCGGCGATCTCAATGCATACACACAGTCACACACACACACACACATATATATATATATATATATATATATTATGTGTGTGAGTGTGTGTATATATATTATGTGTGTGAGTGTATGTACATATATATATATATATATATATATATATATATGTATATACATGCGTCTACCTGCAAAAATTAAATTGATTAGAAATTAACCCACCATTTTTTAAGTTGAGATTGAAAAATTAACCCACCATTTTTTTTTGAAAAAATTAAAACATATATATATATATATATATATTTGTATATATGATTATATATATATGTGTGTGTGTGTATGGTTATATATATATATATATATATATATATATATATAATAGGCATATACTCGCCCACGATGCGGCGTGAGTGTGAAACTTTCTTGTAAATACAACACCCACCAATCAGAGCCAAAAATGCTTTAATGGGTTGTACGTTATGCATAAAAAGTGGTATTCTTGAATCTTGAAAAACAATTGAAATAGAATTTTCATTATATATTATAGATATGGTTGTCAAGAGTGATCAGATCTAAGCGACCAAAGGAGCAACTTCTGTCAATAAAAAAGAAGACGAAGGCTGCCAAGCAGCTTCTCAATCACACCTTTAATTTGTTAAGCGTTGCTACCTTCTCTTAATCATGTCCATTATGTTCTTTTTTCTTCTTTGGTACACCTGTTGACAAGTAGAGTTCAATGCAATTCAGTTTATTCAAACCTTAACAAACACCACCCAAGTCTGCAAGTCAAGATGCCAATGTAAAAAAATAAGTCTGCTCTCTCGAGGTCCTCCTTATGTAGGTACAAAAAGGACATTCCCAACAAGACATGTTTATCAATCACTACCTTCTAATACTTTATTTATAATACAAAAACAACTATAGAAAGATTTTTCATA
This sequence comes from Arctium minus, assembly GCA_954870635.1. Lineage (NCBI taxonomy): Eukaryota > Viridiplantae > Streptophyta > Magnoliopsida > Asterales > Asteraceae > Arctium > Arctium minus. The sequence goes on from OX941084.1 coordinate 36,508,424, forward strand.
AATTCCTCTTTGGCTCTATAGACTTTAAGTTGAGCATTTCTTATTTTCTTCTTTGGTATCTTTATTAGCATATATGATTGGTTCTCATATTCCAAGTCAAAGCAATATCAAGAGAAACTACGCCTCATAAATACTAAAAGCAAACCAAGAAACTGAGGAAAATACATAGTATTTTAAATGGCAAATATATAAACTGTAGAGAAAAAAGTAAAAGTAGACATTGACAAAAACAAATGCCTAAAAAGTTAAAGACAGTCTCCAAAATCATCGGGTAAGTGCTAAATTATCGGATACAATAGATAGAGAAAAAGCCATATAAGAGCATAAACATACCTTAGTCAATGAACGAGCTATTGGAATATTACTCACATATATACCAACAACAAGAGCAGAAACATACATTAACAAATTTAGTTTTGGCAAGTACAAACAATGATGCATGTATCAAGATTTAATGATGCTAAGAATCGAGTTATACATGTTAGGTGATTCCAGAACAAGCCTTGAATTAATGATCTGCCAAAACCCAAAAAAAAAATTGAACAAAAATAAGATTTTGGTACAAAAAAATTAAAGATTTTGATGCACATTTGTCCAAGCTCTTGTTTCACAGGGCTCCCATTGTAATCACAAGTCAAGAGAAAACAAAAGAGAGTAAGGGGTCGTTTACCAAACGCTTACCCGGGTATGCGCATAAGCGCATACCAAGTCATATTACCTTACGGATGAATATGGCAAGGACCAAGAATCTTACCCGGTAAAAGCTAAGGCAAGGATCGAGAGTCTTACACGATAAGTGTGGGCGAGAACTCTTACCACGGTAAGCACTTACCGGGAAAATTGTTCCATGCGTTACCATTTTGGTGGACTAAAATCTTACCAGGTAAGTAAGTAATAGTATTGAATTTCACCGGTAAACGCTTACCGGTGTAAGCGTTTGGTAAACAACCCTTAAGTATGTAATATTGTAATGGCAACCATTAACACCAAATTCAGCTTCATTCCATCTTTGCACCTTTTTGCAAAAGAATCGGACATGAACAAGAAACCAGTAGCAGCTCAAAACAGCAGCTGCCATTTTAATATGGAGATTATTAGTATAGATAAGATTTATTTGGAAATTTGTTGAGATATTAAACCTAGTGTGTATTTTAATAATATAACTAATGTTGAAATTTACAAAATAAAGAAACTGTTGGAGTTATGTAGTTTTTTTTAGATTTAACTTTTGCATCTCTATTTTGAAGAAATTATAGAGAATCTCTAGGACATTCTCTCACTGGTTCACCATGAATGATGTTTAAATAGAACATACCCACCGGAACCTTATCTCTTCACTTGCTATCGCTAAGCAGGCATCTGAGATCTCCTTCCTGCACCGAGTTTTAATTAAAAAAAAGGTTACGGTTTTCAACAAAAATATCTCAAGAAAATGGGTTAGATATGTATGAGGAGCTCCAAATTTTTTTAGGATAAATGGTTTACCTGTCTTGTAACACCCTAAAAATCAGAGTAAATTAAAACCTGAAAAACCTGGCAACATGACATTCGTATTGATAATAACCTCCCAAAAAGGGGATCAGTCCTAAAACTTTACAAAAACCTGTATCGATATAGAGTTTGTCAACAAACTAATCTAGATACCTATATCAAGATTACATCAGTTGACAAACCATAATGTACCAAAAGAATGGGACTTAACAAATGCCTTGATACAATACTAGTCATCTCAAAATGCCTCGAGACCAAACCCGTCTCTCAAAACCTCGGCAACCCACCGCTAAGGGAAACCTGTTATACACATCATTTGAGAAAAAGTGTCAGACTTAAAGCCTGGTGAGAACATACAGTTTATAAAGCTCAAAAGATATAAACATCAGTATCATAAGGAAATCTTTTCATAAAGGTTTAGTTTATAAAGATAACATTTCGCCACAACCGGGCCTTTTCGGTCCAAAACTCGTTAAACGATGACAAAAGAACCATTTTACCAAGGATTGTGGTGTAACACAAATTAGACCACAAATCCGAGTTATGAGCTAAACAATTGGAATCCGAGGATACGAACACATAAGTCCGTGCTACAAAGTGAGATCTAGCCCCAAGCAAAACCAATGTATACTCCTTCACTAGGATCACTATGAACCATGGCTAGTATCTGGCCTCACATAACCGTACCAAGTTGCCCTCGAGGAACATATGCATCCATAGCTACAAAATGGGGAATATGACATCCCAATAATACAGTCGACTCAAAACCTAGGGATCCGCTAGTAATGGTACAGACTCGTCACAACAACATATGTGACCAACCATAAATAAACATATGGTATAAACACATTTTATAAACAAAATGTCATTTCCAGTTCAACTTCTGGTAAGAATGAAATTCATTAAAATGAGTTCATAAACATTCTTTTCACATATCCACATAATGTGCAAGTAAAACATCATTTTACTATAATAAGGCGAAACCAGTCATTTTAGTCAAAACTGATCGGGAACCCCGAAAATCACCAAAAACTTCATTTATATCAAAATGTAAAGAACATGAAATCATACCGTAGAAATACTTCGGATTTCGCAAATAAGAGTTTTGACATGTATAAAGTTTGTAAAATGGTAGTAGGAACTTACCGGTAGGTTTTTAGAATAAAACCCGGAAAACCAGATAACAATCACGACGTAGAGGTGAAGCTTAAAACACCGACCCCTTGCTAGAAACACCGAAAACTAGCAACCAAACGAGACTTTGAAGATCGAAAGAGAAAAAGAGAGAAAAGGAAGAGAGAGAGACTGAGATTGAGATTCTTTTTATTAAAACAATCAAAATGAGATATTTAACCAAAATATCTCACTCTTCCCAACACAGTGCACGGCCCGTGCGATTTTCAAAGAGGGAGGGCGCACGGACCGTGCGCAAAGCCACTGCCGAGCCTCTGTCCCTTGCACACGACCCGTGCGAAATTCCTGAAGGAGGGCGCACGGGAGGATAGTGCAGAAACCCCCTTTTTTCTCTATTCAACTTCGCAAAACGGCCAAACGAAATTCGGGGTGTTACATGTCTAGTAAGCCGTCTCCATTCACCAAAGTTCCGACAACATTCCTGTACAAGAACTATTATGTTTATGCAGTGTTTGAAGAAATCATATATGAATTAAAATGTTGTTCAACTCACATGATTGTCTAATTTTGGCGAAATTAGCTGGCAAATTACCGGTGATGGAATTGAAAGATACATCTTTGTTGCAAGATTATGAAGAAAAGAAACAGATAAATACAATAAAACAAAAGGTGGTTGAAGAGACAACTTAAGAACTTACAATGCCCGGATCTGTGGAGTTGATATTTGATGGGATCTCCCCGATTAAACCATTGTTTCTGAGAATCCTGAAAACTCATGAAATTGTATCTGATTGAAGATCTGTGATGTTGTTCTTCCCCCAATCCATTACGTTCGTGTAGAAATCGTCCTTTAGATACGGAGCATCGAGTATTCTGCTCTCTTTCTGAAGAGATGAACAAGAAAATCGGTGTTAAAACATAACAGAAAAAGATTTCAAAAGCAAATTCCATAAAAAAAAATACCTTGGTGAATGTTCTTTGTTGGCTCGGGTTGTTGTTATGGTTGAATAATTCTTCATCATTGTTACGAAGTACATCGATGTACCGGATCGATTTTCTACTCAATTTCGGGCTTCCTCTGAAAATAATCATTTTGAAGGGTCTGCCTTCCCTATCCCAAGTCAGATTTTCCTTCATTATTCTACGGTATCTAGCCTGTTACAACGAAGATCGATTAGAAATACGAAAAAAAAACCTTTCAACATTTGTACCACCCAACCCAACCACCAAGAACACGTAAAATGTGGAATGCCCACCATCAAATTTGAAGCAAGAACCAAGGTATTCACAAGAAGAAACTAAAACACGAAATCTTTCAAGAAAATTGATGACAAATAGAGAAGAAACAACCCAAGAACTGAAATTTGCAAGAGTTTCATCATCCTAAAACCAAGAACACTCTAAATCAAGAACACCCATGAACATATTTGAATATAAATAGCATAAGATTTGAACCAAAAACCAATAAGAAAGACACAAAGATGGAATCTTTTGAAGAAAAATATATAACAATCGGAATGAAAATAGATGAACGTTGAAATTGCATTTGGTAGAACAATTGGTTCTGTTGGTCAACAGGGTGTAGGCTTGATCAAGATTCATCAAACTCCTGTTGGGTATGAAACGGTCGCCCTAAATAAACAAAACCCAGAAAGGAAAACAGGAATTAGGTTATCAAGAAACAATGGAAGAGGTCGGAAAAGAATGCAGTGAAGGCTCACCGGAAAATCATATTCGACGGGGCTGCAATGGAGGCGAGTTGGAGAGTACCAAATTCGATTGCAATTTCCAATCCCTTAATGGGTCTAAATTCACATCCAATTCCATGTTTTGAGTGTGGTGGATAGCAAAACGAAAACCCTCAGCCTTTGTCAGCGAACCAATCAACTGCGAACAACTTATGTTTGAAAGGATGATTTCTTCTTCTCCTCTATCGGCGCTACAAATAGCGATTCACCAAACCTTACAGTATAACAAACGAGTATGTAAGATTACGAATACTCAATACACAATTTAAAACACAAGACATTGAAGAACTCTTAAATCTTACCTTTTGGGGAAAACTGGATTGTGGTCTTCGTTGGAGAAGGTGAGGGTCGATTTCGTTACTGGTAGCCTGATTGATTGAACGTGGGAGGAGATCGTGTGAGGAAGACGAGCGCAAAAGGGGTTTCTAAAAACCGTTTTTCAAGAACGGTCTTTTTTTCAAGAACCGTTTAAGACTTTTAATATATAGTAGATATATATATATATATATATATAAAGGGAGGATCAAACGAGAAAAGAACACGAGAACTAACAAAATCATTAGTGATTTTACATTAACGTGCAAAAAAGCCACGTGAACTTGAAGCCGCGGCCAAAGTCCTTTTTTCGTGTGTTAATGTAAAATCATTAATGATTTTGTTAGTTCTTGTGTTCTTTTAAATAGGTACTGTTCTCGTTTGAACCCGACTCTATATATATATGTGTGTGCATATATATGTGTGTGTGTATGATTATATATATATATATGTGTGTGTGTGTGTGTGTGTGTGTGTATGATTAGTTTTGAGGAAGAAGATAAAGGTTGGGGAAGAAGATGAGAGGTTGATGCATTAATGAGTTGTATACATGCTTTAAGCATGTGTACTCTAAAAACAATTTAATAAAAAATGAAAAAAACCTTAAAAGACGGATTTACCCCTGAACTTAACGGACGATTTAACGGAACTAACGCCATAGGGACCATTTTCATAGCAAAATAGAAACCTTAGGGATGAAATCTGCACTTATTGAAGTCCAGGGACCACTTTCGTATTTTTTGGTAAACCACAGGGACCAAAATTGTAGTTTACTCTTTTTTTATATATAAAATGATAAAAATTCAATCTGGATTAAATAAAATAATGAGTAAACTACGATTTTCGTCCCTGTAGTTTAATGTTTATAACAATTTTTGTCCCTGATCTTTAATAATAGCTTTTTTCATCCTTATGGTTTAAACCCCTTTTGAATCCATTTTCATCCTTCATTAAACGCGATCAAATATTGGGGGGGTCAACCATGTGCCCACATGTTTGTAAATCAAAAAGGTGATTAAAGTAAATTACATATTTGGTCCTTACGATATATACAAGTTTTCACAAATTTACCCTATAAATTCCATTTATTACGTTATATATTTCACTCTTTTTACTTCTCCTTTCTTTATTATATTTTAATAGTATACATATTTTACTCTTTTTATCCCTATTTTTAAATCGAAATAATATAAATATGATCAAAATTCGAACGAAACAAATTACACCAAAAAATCGATCATATATTTTCTTGTTAATTTGACATTCATATTGATATAATTTTCATTCGTTTTTAATTGTTTTTCAGTTTTCCATTTATTTCACGTTTTCTCTTGAACCTGACTCTCTCACTATATATATATATATATATATATATATATATATATATATATATATAGTTTGCTCTTTTACTTTTTTTCTTTATTATATTTAATACTACATATACATACACTTATGTATATAGGGTTCCCTTATTTTGTTAACCATGACATTGGTATTAACCGTGTTAACCAATCTCAACCGTAGATTGCAGAGATCGACGGTTCACAATTAATTGATTTTTCATTTTAAATAAAAAAATCCCAAACAGTTGATAATAAACATTGCATATATGCACAAGGGTATTTTAGTAAAAATACCATCTCATTTATTTAGGGGGACACACACATACCAAAAACAAACTCCATCTAATTAGGGATTTCTTCCCCAAGATAGATTTAACATATCCAAACCTCACGCACATACCAAAAACAAACCCCATCTAATTAGGGATTTATTAAGAAGTCCAATGGTAAAATTTTGAGCCCATAGTGTTTTGGTCATTTAAATTTTCCCTAAAATTCCAGTAATATTCATAACATATTAGGCTGACTTGAATATGTGCATACAGTGCATATGTGCACATGTGCATACATTGCATATGTGCACACGTGCATATGGATAGTCAGTGCATATGTGCACACTTTAAATACAACATCAATAACACTTATGGTGTGAAATTGTAATCCCAATCACAAATCAAGCACAAACAATTAAGAATTTAACATTCAAGATCTTAGAGAGAAAGCAGAGAGAGAAAGTAGAGAGAGAAAGTATCACAAGTCTATTAATCTGACAATGAAAGCTTACAATACTTCTAGTTACAAGATTACAAAGCATCTAAGGTATTTATACCAAGGATGCTATTACACGCTTAAACAACAAAGTAAACTCTAAGATTGACTAAAACTAAACTTTGACTTTGTTGACTTATCTTAACTTGACTTTGCTTATTAAATCTTGGATACAATAATACACTAACAATCTCCCCTTTTGTATTCAAGATTTAAAAGAAAATTTTGACACTAGTCTTCAGCGCTTGATTCTTCAACTTTTGTCTCTGACATCTTTGAACTTTGAAACTTCAATAATCTTCAGTCTTTGAAGAATCTTTGAAAAGTCTTTTACACTTTGCATCTTTGAGAAACAACATGTCTTGAACGAAACTTTGAAACTCTTTGAAACTTCTTTGAAAACTTTGAAACTTTGAAAACTTTGAAACTTTTGGAACTTCGAGGAATCTATGAAAACTTGTATCTTCATCACTTGTAATCTCTGAACTGTCTTCAGAAAAACGAACTTTCTCGAATCATCTGAATTTGTCTTTGAATTATCTTTCTTCAGAATCTTTTTGAATCTTCTTGATCCAAACAAACTTTCATCTGTCTTGAAACTCATCCAGCTGACTTGACACCTCTTTTACCAATTCATTGAAAAACATAAGGTTTATCTATGAATGTTCTGACAGAAAAACAAATTTTCTGTGTGCTTGTGCTTGTGTATGAAAGAATTTAGCACAATGATTGTGTTTCATAAGGCTCAAATTGTGTAAACTGTTGAGACAGCAACAAGTATTACACGGACTCAATGTGCATGAAAGAGGTGCGAAGGTGGGGAAACTTTCCTTCTTTTTCAATATCTAAATCTTCCGAGTGAAGACTAGATAGCAGATATGCTGCGTCCCCAAAGAAAATGAAACATTTCTTTGTTAAGAAAGAAACGAGTGGCTAGTGGGGTAATTGCAAGAGTTGGAATGGGCTCACTGCCTGTTTCAATGATGGTCACCAAAGAATGTGAACCAATCAGAAGATGTGGCTGCCCGGCTCAGAAAGTTGTTGGTGCAGAGTTTTGATATTCTTTTAACTCTGGTCTCACACCCTCTTTCTTTTTAACATTATACTCACTTCTAACCAAACTCTCTTTTCCATTTTTCCGCTCCACACAATGAGAAAAACTCAATCGAATGAGTTATCTCCCCCACTCTTTGATTTTGACCCCTCACCCCTCAATCACTCTAGGATAACTTCCGGGGTAGGAAACACTGGTTTACGTGAATCCATGGAAGTTCTATTTAAGCTCACACATGAATCCCATGTAAGTCCTAAAAGAATAGTTGCTCAACAATTTAACTTTAGCAGTTAAGCTCAAAAATGTATGATGACATTGTCAAAATGTATGCTCATGAAAAATATGAATGAAATTTGAGCATTTGAACTTTGAAGATCTCTCAAAACAAAGATATTGAATGAATGAAATGAAATCAAGAGAATTGTTTTGAGAATCTGACAATGTATCAATCAGATCAAATGAAATGGTTAGGGTATCAAAGAATTGATATTTTGTTTATATGAACAAATATAAACAATTTAGCAATGAAAGCACAAAGATTGAAATGATGAAATGATGCTCAACAACATTTGAAAGCAAACGGGAGTATTACCATCGAAAAATTGGTTCATTATGAGACATGGTAATAACAAATTAAAATGAAGTACTGAACCGATGTGTGTGAATACTTTACAGTATATAGACAAGATAATATGCAAGTATTAATCTTTGGAAACACACGGTCAGTTAAACATTAACGCTCAAATGATGAAAAACATTTAAAGTCACACTTCTAAATTCATGAAATCTTTTAAGAACAAGAAGTGGTTTGAACATTTAAGAAACTGTTTTTCATGTTCGAAAGTTGTTCTTCTTTCAAACAATCAGAGATCTAGACCAGAAGATATTTACCTTTGAGCTCCCCCTCAAATCATGACAAAATGATTTAGGTCAGATAAGCTCCCCCTGGATATTTGCACAATATCCATATCTTTAAACATTAAAGAACGGGTCCTGATCTGTCATATGATCAGAAGCCACAGTCTTTACATTAAAAGTCAGGTTTTGAACTGTTTTGTTCAAAATCCATTGTTCTTTAAACATTGAAGAACGAGTCCTAGACTGTTTTGTCTAGAAGTCAACCATCATGCTCCCCCTAAACCTGTGGTACCTGCAAAACAGATTTAACAAGTTTTGGTACCCACTGGTATTTGGGTCCTGGTATGTTAGATTTAGGAATCCACTTCTCATTAGATTTATAACTTTTAAATCCAGAATTCTGAGAAGTTATTCTGTAAGATCCGTACCAGTTATGAGCAGATTCTTGTTGGACGAAATCATTCTCTCCACAGTAAGAACAACAGCTTTTCCTTTGAGCAATCCTGATAAAATAGTTAGTAGAATAAAGCATATCAGGATTACCAAAAGAGTTACCTTTATGCACACTGTTCCTTTTGGCTTTAGATGTGGATGCAGATGCTTTGTCCTTATTTTCATCATCTGAAGAACTCTTCACTCTCAGACCATCTGACTTTTCTTAGATTGCTTTCCAAGAGATTTAATGTAGAAGTTTGCTGAACCATCAACAGATTTATCATAAAACAGATTTGATGGTCGAACCTGACTTGATTTGACAATTTTAGGTTTGACACTGTTCTTTTTGAAAACATTTTGATCATGAATAGAACTTGAAGCTGTTTTGAAAGAACAGACTGATTCTGTTGAGTTATCAACAAGTGATTGGCTAATCACATCAGCTGTAATCTTTTCTGATAAATTGACATTTGCAGCTTCCAAGTCTTTTATCTTTTTAGTCAAAATGTTTCTTTCAACATTAAGTGTGTCAAACTTCTGTTTCAAATCAGATTTGGCCATTTGTTCTTTTTGATAATCTGATGACAGAGCAGTTAATTTGGATAAGAGCTTTGATATTTCAGATTCAAAATGTAAACGTTCTTGTTCAAAATCTTTTTCCAAGTTCTTGTTCTTTTCAGAAATATCTTTGAAAATCCCAGAATTTCTATTTTCAGTATTTTTCTTTTCAAGATCATAAGACTGCTTCTTTTCTTTGAAAATCTGTCTTTCTTTTTCAAGCAAGTCTTGTAAAGTATAAATCTGATTGGGAAATTCAACAGTTTTATCTTCAAGAACTTTTCTTTCCTTAGCAAATGTATCTCTTTCAGTGATTATTATCTTTTCAAAATCAGACACTTGCTTGGAAAGTTTGAGGCATCTAAGCTCAAGATCCTTCTTCTCTTGTAAAGTTTTCTTGGAAATTTCAGATGTCTGTTGAGTAGAAGATATCTTCACATTTGATTTTTCTTTTTCTGCTTGGAGACTTGTTTTCAGTTCACCATTCTTCTTCTCCAGAACAGAAATCTGATCTTTAAAAGCCTTAAACTTCTGTTGAATCCTAACTGACTCATCTTTCAGCTCAGATGATTTCTGTTCAGTCGTCTTCAGTTGGCTTTGAAGATTTGTTTTGATTTTATCTTCTTTAATGCTTTTCATCAACTCAACATTTTTTACTTTCAATGTATATACATTTTCTTCAGAAGCCATATACTTTTGTTGAAGCTTAACTGATTCATCTTGTAGTTCTGATGATCTTTGTTCAGTTCTCTTCAATTGGCTCAGAAGACTTTCAACATAAGATTCCTTCAGCTTGATTACTTCTTCAAGAGACTGAATAGTATTATCTTTTATTCCCACCATTTTCTCTCTATCTTTAATCTCTTTCTCTTTCTCACTGATGATACCTGCAAAATGAGATTTATCCATATTAGCACACTTTTTACAGTCAGGAGTTTTATCAGAATTTGACAAATTTAATTTCAACTCCTGAATCTGCTTTAGAAGCACTGAATTCTGATTTTGCAGTTGATTTCGTTCAGCTTCTATTTTTGGTATCTCAGGCATGTACAATACAACCATGTCTCTTGGTGACAGTATTGTATTCCTTCTCTCATCTGTCTTTGGCATCTTGAAAGATGTATGAGCTTGATTATGAAATGATCGTTCCCAAACAAATCAGAAATGTTGACTAAAAAGTCAAACTTGGATCACCAAAAAAAATTTTAATTTCAGAAAAAAACTATCTCTTGAAACTCGCAGATCACTGTACGCGCTGAACACTAAACTCTCTAAGCACTATTCACTGAGAAACACGCTAATGGTAACGTGCGTGTTTCTAGAACTCACAGGACACTGGTAGCGCGTTTTGCTCAAACTCGCATGACGTTGGTAGCACAATACTCAAACTCGCAGACATTATTAGTGCGTTTCAACACTTAAATTTTTTTCACGGATTTCAAACTAGCAAACTCTTCTAGCGCGTTTCGTTCAAACTCGCAAGCTTTGCCTTGCGCGTTTATGAAACTCGCTTGCCTCTGTTAGCGCGTTTTACCCAAACTCGCACGTTTTGCTTGCGCGTTCTTCACTTGACCCTTGCGCGTTCTATGGATGAACTTGCGCGTTTCGTGAATCTAGCGTGTTCTTGAGTTTTCTTGCGCGTTCTTCACCTGATCGATCAAAAATCAAGTAAATCTTGATTTCTGATTCTGAAAATCTCACAAATAGTCCACGATACAATACTAAACATGATTACAACACTGAATTTACAAAAGAAATCGAACATTACAATGATTGAATCAAATTACAGTGTGTTTGTGTTCGTGTTTTCAAGAAATAACGAAAACTCAAAATTCAAACGATTTAGTGAGTAATTCGTGCACAAATTTGAGTAGAATGTGATCAATGATCCTAATCGATCACTACTAAACCAATTTAACAATCTAAGAACAACAAAATAATGCAAAATCAATTCAACAGTGACTTTTTCAAGATACGAGAGTTTTTGACAAGATTTCCAGAAATTCAATCAATTTGCTCAATCCAATCACTCTGAAATTGTTTGGTTTGCTCTGATACCAATTGAAATTGTAATCCCAATCACAAATCAAGCACAAACAATTAAGAATTTAACATTCAAGATCTTAGAGAGAAAGTAAAGAAAGAAAGTATCACAAGTCTATTAATCTGACAATGAAAGCTTACAATACTTCTAGTTACAAGATTACAAAGCATCTAAGGTATTTATACCAAGGATGCTATTACACGCTTAAACAACAAAGTAAACTCTAAGATTGACTAAAACTAAACTTTGACTTTGTTGACTTATCTTGACTTGAATTTTCTTATTAAATCTTGGATACAATAATACACTAACATGGTGTATATGTGCATACAGTTCATGTCATATGTGCAGACTTGCATTATTGTGAAATTTGGATTCCATGTTATTCCAACATGTGCATATGTGCACATACCAACAATAAACGAGCATACATTATGCACTTCTTTACTTTTTATGATAAACATTGTGAAATGAATAATGCTTATATGCACAATGTAAAAAACAACACACCTATACTCAAAAACACATTCTTACTGTATGCATAATGTTGAAAAAAATTACCGATGCTTTTACCGATATTCGATTATGGATAGAGTGAATTAGTAGATGGGCGATTACCGAAATTGGTTTCGTCGAGTGATATGTCATCAAGTCCGGTAGAATTACCGAACTCTTGGGATAACCACGTATTCAAAGATTGAACAGTCTCGCTATGACGGCGCAACAGGGGATCGTCTTGAGTTTCAAAATTTGATTCCAACAGGCTCTCATTATCGAGAACAGACGTTATTCGAATGTCGCTCATTGTGTTAATCACTCGAAACAAGAACGCTCAACGGATTTATTTCACAACGGTTGAGAATCAAAAAAAAAAAAATAGAACCGTGGAAAAAATGTGCAGATGTAATGTTGAATTTTGCTAAAAAAATAAGGAAGAAGATGACTAGTATAGATAAGATCTAGATAAGAAATCCATAAAATATGGAAATACATTTATTAGGCATGTAACAAAAAATTCTGGTTTTACTCCTTTGAGAATTAATAGGATAGACAATCTAGGATGTTTCTGATTGGTTGAAAATTGGTTAACACGATTAACACTAATGTCTTGGTTAACAAATGAATGGGCCTCTATGTATATATACATAGAGGCTTAATCATATGATAACTCTAAGGTGCCGTTTGTTTTTTAAGAGGTCTAAAGTCTGAAGTCTTAATTTAGTTATGATTAATAAGAGGTAGTGTGTAAAAAAGTCTGAACTATTAAGACTTAAGAGACATTAAGAGATTTAAAAAAAAAAAAAAAAACCCCTAAGATATGTGGGATCCATCATAATTCAGTAATTTAAGATGATTAATGTTATTAATTAATTAGATAATTAAGCGGATAATTATCATTATTTATTAAATAAAAATTAATGCATTTTGTTTAGAAAATTCTATACTTATCTCTTTCTCTTCTCCTCTTTTCTTCTATCTCCGTGTACGGTTAACACATTGTAAACACAATGTAAACAAGTAAATTGCATTTAATAAAAACTAGCAGTGAACCCGTGCAATGCGGCGGGATGCATAACTTAAGTAAAAGTATGCATGACGACCGATTACAATCTAGGAAGTTTAATGATTATCATAGCAAAGCCAAAATATTTATAAGTTCTCTAAACAACATTTATATTATTCAAATACAAGGAAAAGACGTACATAACTCCCGAACTAAATAAGACACACATAAAACCCACTCTTAGCCTCTTCACCCCTTTACCCATCACAAGCCTTAGGCCTCTTCGAATCTACAAAAATAACTAACTTTGTAAATGCAATTTTTGACAAGACACATGCAATGCTATAAGATGAAATAAAATAGCAAGACCTAAAGCTTTACCTATAAACTTTGTTATAATAACACCATTAATTTGACTAATACTATAATTTTTGCATCCATTCTTTAACCACAAAATAAATACCAACCCCAAATGCGTTGAGAGGTATTCCAAAGCACGTAAAACCAAAGAATAAATATACTCAGCCATAAGACTATACACATGAACCGAACCTTCAGGTTGGACATACAAGTGTCAATGCAATTGGTCAAACAATGATGTTATCGCAAAGTAACAAAATGTGACACTTATTTTTTGATGTAACAATATAAAACACTTATAGTTCATATGATAAATTATATGATTACAACATAAAAGAAACCTATAAGGTAAACAGTAAAACAATGATATTATCACAAAGTAACAATATCAAAATCATATGTCAAAAAGATGAACATAAAAACCAAAAAACAACTAAATAAAAACCAAAGGAATCGAAGAAGACATCAGCAACTACACTACAATTGAAAGAAAACAAGGTCTTCAAGTTATATCCTCATGTTGCATTACCTGCTAAACACTTACAAGGTCATTCACCTTTTCAGGTGAACTTGGCAAGGGCCGACAACCTTACCCAAAAGAAGTAACATATGAATGATTCGGAAACAATGAACACTATAGATAGATCTAACAACATATGAATATGTAAATCTCCATTTTGACTAAATAAATGCACATCTGAGCAACAATCAGCAGTCGGATGGAACAATGTACAACTCTAATAGTTGAGAAGTATAATATGTAATGAAAGTAGTACTAAGGGAGAACTAAAACAGAACCAAAAGAAAAATATGCTTACTTGCTTCTTTGTTTCCCAAATATGTGCTTTAATACACCTCCTCTTGCCAATCTCCACCGTATGTGTCTGTTTTTGAACATATGAACATTAAATTAATGTTTGAACATATCGTACGTTGGCAGCTTCACCCCATATTAAAAAGTACAAAGAGATAAAAAGTATCTTTTTTTCCTTGCTGATGTCCGAACTGCAAAAGCAAAAGAGAACGACCAAAGGATATAAAAACACACACAACATCGTCAAAAAGAGTTCAATTTCGCCTATATGGAAGTGCATACGATAATCATAGAAAAAATGTGCTCTAGAAATCCCCTAAATGACACTGGCTTAGAGATGTCATACTTGCACCACATTGGCGAAATATCCAGGTACTTGCACCACTTGGTATAGTTATCAAGAGACTTCAAAAATACTCCATCCACAGCAGTCTCATCCAGTTTCTAATACAAATTACAGTCCACCTTAATAAATATGCCATTTAAAACAGAAAAAGTCAAGTTCGAAAATTTCTTTTATGTTATCTCACAACACCAGATTAAAACATTATATTTCATATTCCCCTCACAAAAAACCACATTCCTGGATTGTTGATCACCTTTCTATTTCATGAGATCATATAGAAATTCTGGATTTTCAGAAGGTATGAACTGTTTTCATTTACTAATATATCTTTCCAAAAGAGCAAGAGATGGAGTCAAAATGGTAATGTGGAGTAGAGTGATGTCACAACTTATAATAGCGATTGTAATTTGTACAATTGTACCAAAAGAAAAATATTTAGAAATTTAATGAATTCATTTTCTTATAGAAATTCATATAGAAATTTTGGATTTCCAAAAGGTATGCACTGTTTTCATTTACTAATATATCTTTCCAAAAGAGCAAGAGACGGAGTCAAAATGGTAATGTGGAGTAGAGTTATGTCACAATTTATAATAGCGATTGTAATTTGTACAATTGTACCAAAAGAAAAATATTTAGAAATTTAATGAATTCATTTTCTTTGGTTCAGTTGATTTTCTTAATCAGTGACAATAATCTAGGAATGGTGGCATAATCTTAAATAACGACAATTATTATACTCTTGGCCATGTCTGTAGAAAATACAACAGACCATATAAGTCCCCGTTGCTTTCTTATTGTGCTAATCTTCTTTATGAATGTATGCCTCATTATACACTTCATTTTTTTCTTTTTCTTTTTTGCTGATGGTTATTATTGTCTTATTGTAAAACATGCATTAAAGTTACACTACAAGAAAAACGTTAGTTAGTGACCAGAATTTTAGTGACGACTTGTTTTTTGGTCACTAATTTCAACATCAGTAACAATAGAAAAGGTTGTCACTAAAATTTGGTCGCTAAAATAAATATAGTGACAAAAACTAAAATTTGGTCACTAGAGTGGTCACTAATTCTCATGGCTAAAATAAGATTATTCATATCTATCTAATTTAATGACGAAATTTGTGACGATTATGATTTTCGTCACTAATATTATAAATCCATATGTTTTGTGACATAAATAATGGTCACTAAGTTAAAAGAGTTGTCACTAAAATGAAAGTGGTAGTGACAAAAAATAATGGACACTAATTTCAAAGAGTTAGTAACTAAAAATAGTTGTTACTAAAAAGTATTTAGTAGTTAATGTTAAGTGAATAGATTAGTGACAAAAAAATAGTGGTCACTAAAATAAAAATGTTAGTAACAAATAATAGTTGTCACTAAAATGAAAGTGGTAGTGACAAAAAATAATCGTCACTAATTTCAAAGGGTTAGTGACTAAAAATATTTGTCACTAGTAGTATTTAGTAGTTAATGTTAGTGAATAGATTAGTGACAAAAAAATAGTGGTCACTACAATAAAAATGTTAGTAACAAAGAATAGCTGTCACTAAATGAAAGTGATAGTGACAAAAAATAATGGTCGCTAATTTTAAAGGGTTAGTGACTAAAAATATGTGTCACTAATTTCAAAGACTTAGTGACTAAAAATAGTTGTCACTAATAGTATTTAGTAGTTAATTGAATAGATTAGTTACAAAAAAATAGTGGTCACTAAATACAAAATGTTAGTAACAAAGAATAGTTGTTACTAAAATGAAAGTGGTGATAACCAAAAATAGTGACCACTGATTTCAAAGACTTAGTGACTAAAAATAGTTGTCACTAATACTATTTAAGTAGTTAATGGATTAGTGACAATAAAATAGTGATCACTAAAATAAAGTGGTAGTGACAAAAATAGTGATCACTAATTTTAAATAGTTAGTGACTAAAAAGAGTTGTCACAACATAAGATTAGTGATAACATAATAGTGGTCACAAAAATATAAATGTTAGTAACAAAAAAATAGTTGTCACTGAAATAAAAGTGTTAGTGACCAAAATTAGTGGTCACTATGTGTTAATGACAAACAATAATAGTCACTAAATAATTTATTAAAAATAATAATTAATTAATAAAGTCATGGCATAAATATAAAAAATCAGAAATTCAGGGGCTAAAATTGCTATCCTCCCATTCTCATTTTAAAAACAGTTATCTAACGCAATTGATTTTCTCAATCCCTCATTAAACCCTAGATTTATTAGCTCTCTGTCGATCTCCATGAATCCATCGACCATCGCCCGTGACTGAATTTGAAGCTTTTGAAGAAATGGTGCGATTGAAGAAATTTCGCTTTAGATTCATCCCGGATTATTGAAGCTATTGAAGGTGAGCCTCCTGTATCAGAGTTTCTTCTATTATGGTGTGAGATTTGATTCTGATTTCAATCCAACTGTTTCCCCATATTCTCTCCATCTTTTTGTGGTTTTGATTTCAATTTTAATCAAACATTTCTGCACCTGTATGTTTCATCGACGATTTAGTGATTTTGTTACTATTTCTCCTACCTCTTAGTATTTGGCTTTAACTCACGAAACTCTGAGCTGTAACTCTGATTACACAGGACTTAACTCTGAATTCTCTAGGTGTTAACTCTTGAAGCATTGAGGTAACTCTGGAATATCATGGTCACAAATCTGAATCAATAGGATCAGAACTCTGGATACACAGATTTGAAATTCTGCATATATTGAACTTAAACTATATGCGCTTCATAATCTGTCCCAACATGAACAATTCGAACTCTGGATAACATCGAATTCTGAACAGCTTCTCAACATGATCACTGCCTTATTACATTTCAAATTTGAATACATTATTCGTGAATATGTGTTAACATGGACAATTGCATCAACAACTGCACTTTTAGAACTTCTTGAAATCTGGACAACCTTGATTAAAACCTGGAAACACTTTTAGAACTTTCTGTTGATTCATGACTGAACAATCATATTTGTTAAGTTAGAAGATTTTCATTCAAAGTAGTATGGAGCTTCATAGTTTATAAAACTTTATAAAATGGAAGCTTACTTTCAGAAATATAATGATATTAGCTATAGTCCCAGATGGAGAATGGAGGACTTCTGTCATGGCTGTTTTAGAGACAAGAAATTGGGTTTTCTTTGTTTGGAGATTTTAGAGTAAAATAATGATGGTTGAGATTAAATAAATGATTGGAAGGAAGGTTTTGATTTGGGGAAAATGGGAAATTGGGAGGGAAGAGGGAGATAATAGAACGTGAGCATCATGAATTGGGGATTTTACATTTGGAAGCTAAGCAAGGCTGGTCCACGTGCATGGGTCCGAACTGTTTCAGGCTCACGTTTCTGGTTCTTGCCGGTGTCAATGGGTTAAGCGCGATTTTGAGCTTAGTATTAACGATCAAGATTAGACCGGTTTACCAAATGTTTTATGCCGGTGGTTCGTTCCGTTTGCCGCAAAGCACCAACAATTGAAGATGAGGGTTTTTTGTGACTAAAATTGATGAGTCAAACATAAAGAGAATTGTTTATGTTTTTGGGCATGATCATCTCCAAAAGTTGCTGGTAACCTAACTTCAGTTTAATATGTGTAATGGTAATGTAAAATCAAAACAACTACCTTCATTTGGTAGTGTGCTGATATGTAGCATGAGCCTTGTTTTAAATTTGCTATGCTCATTATCTCTGACATGATTTCGAGAAAGCAGGTTACTCTAGCAGAGGGGGTGCTGGTAGTTGCTTGTTGATATAATATTTAAAAATAAACCATCTCAACTCATTCTGGCTTCCATTTCTTTAATAAAAGCCACAAGAAAATGTTACAAATGTTATGATTACTAACCTTGGTATCGACAGAATGCAATTTCACCATCTGGGGATTCGCTATCAGTTTCGGGTCGCTCTTGGTCCAAGTGAATGGTACTGCAACATCTGTATCGGTATATGCTAACACATCAAAGATACCTCCTATACAATTAGCTAACTATTTCACTTGGCCAATAGTGATATCCGTTATTGTTTCTTTTGCAGGACAAGTGATCTTCAGCCTATGATTGTCGAACCATTCTTTTGTCTATCCAAAGTTTATTAGGAGGTTTGTGAATGCCTTCATGAACTAATATCATATTTCAGTTGGTGCTTACTGTTTTAGCTCAATAATATATATATTTCTCACGCAGAACCAAATATTGATAGTCCTCCCTCAACAGCTCTGCTGCTGCACACTCTGGTGCAACCAATAAGGTGAGATAATTTTTTTTAATATATTTTACTGAAATCAGAAGGTTTCATTTAGTTCACTAAAATGTGTGATAATACACAATTCTAAACCATGTCTTCTTCACTGTCAGACATTTATTTTAGAATAGAGGGAGTAGTTTTCTTTGTTTCCTTTTCTTTATTATCAAATGTGACTAGTTTATCAGCCAACGGCTAGCTTTTCAGCCAGTTTACCAAACGTTAAGGGTCAATGCTAATATTTGTTTTTAGGTGTGTTGTAATAAATAGCATGGTGATTTTTGCAGTGTAAGGGTGCATCCGCTTGTGATCGCTGCACATCCATCTGAAGCGGATCAATTTGCATTGGGACTTAGCGACGGTGGTGTGTGTGTACTTGAGCCGCTGGAATCAGAAGGGAAATGGGGCACGACACCGCCGTTAGAAAATGGTGCAGGTCCAAGGAGTACAACTGGGGGTGCAGCAAGTACAACCGATCAAGGTCAGAGGTAAGTTTATATAAGAAAGATATATAGGTACAGCATGCAGTGTAGGTGGTGGTGGATGATAGTTTAGAAATTGAAAGAAAATGGATATTATTAATTAGAACCAACAATGTTGCTGTTAGCTATAGATTCAGGAGTAGAAAAAAAGAGTTTGTTTGTAAATTTTTATGAATCGGCAAAAGGCTTGTTTTTTATTAAATTGGAAACCATCGAAGGCTACGTTCATGGCCTCAAGTTTCTCTTTTTTTCTCTCTTTTTGCACATATGCAAAAAAAGATTTTTGCAGAGGGTCAGATCGTGAAACTGTCAAATGGAGAACGCCTTGACCTGCTAGTAATTGGAGCTATCGAAGGGGTTGTCCAAGAGGTTCGGGCTATTGTCAATCGGGGTCTCGTGGGGCTGTACAAGAGTGAACCGATTGAGAGGCTGTAATAGAGGTTCGAGTGGGAGATGGAGCTGGAGCTGGTTCGGGGCAGGAGATATGGCTTCTTGGTTGCGGTTCGGTGGGTGATCTCTACCCCATTCGAGTTGTGGCACACCTACGGTTCGAAGGTGCATGGACCCGTTCCTAGTCGGTTTAGAGTTGTCCGTCTACTCTATGCTGCGGTGGAGGTTTGCTTCTCGCAAGCTCTCTTTAGTTCCGTTTTGTATTGTTCCATATCGATGTAGTTGGGATTATGCTATTGATCTGATTCGGTTTGGCCCGATGTAAAACTTCTTGTTTGACTCTTTTTGGTTGGGTATAAAAGTGCTTTTGCAGTTGAAAAAAAAAAAATTAGTGACAATTGTTTTTAGATTGTTTCTTATTTAGTGACCACTTCTTTTTGTCACTAACCATCATTAATGGCAGTGACCATATATTTGGTCACTAATGGATGTTAATGGACATTAACGGAGCCGTTATCTTGAACTCAACTAGTGACGTATTTTGTGGTTGTCACTAAATTTGGTCACTAATTGTGAAGTTAGTGACGACTTTTAACAACTTAGTGACGAAATTTAGTGACCATTTTAGTCGTCACAAACATAGTGACCACTTTAATTTTGTCACTAATTAGTGACCAATTTTGTATTTGGTCACTATTGTCAATTAGTGACGGACCTTTAGTGACGAAAAGTGACGATCGAAATTTTGGTCACTAAACGACATTAGTGACTAATTTTCTATCGTTAGTGACCAATTTATTTTTGTCACTAATTACCATTTTTCTTGTAGTGTTAACTATAACATAAATCATCAAAAGGCGAGATGGATATGGAGCCTACCGGTTCATGCTCGTCAGGGGTACCAAGTCGACTTTGCTCATTCGAAACATTATGAATATATTAATAACAAACTAAAAGAAAATCATAAGATTGAATATGAAACATTTGTCTTGGAGAACATCATCATAGTTTTCTTTGAGAACATACCAGGTGCTAGAATCTCAATAAAAAACCACCCCTTTAAAAAAATATATAAGAAAACAGGAGAGGATGATATAAACAACCCAAATGAAGAAATGAAGAAGCATCTTAGAATCCATTAAAAACCTACAACTTCAAGAAAAATCTAGATTTGAGAGATCAAAATCTAGATTACTTTTGATTTTCAGAAAATACAATTGCCATTTTTTCGATTTACCTCTCAAACCCATGGTAGAAAAAAGAAGAAAAAAGACGGGGTCTGTCACCAGCAAGAAAAGGAGCTATGAAGATATATGGTAGGGTACATTATCACTTTTCACATGTTCACAATCTCAATGACTGTTGTAGATCGTTAAAGTTTTCAGAAAAACTGATGAAAACATTAAACTTGAATAGGAAACACACAACAAAAATACTAACGATCATTTAGCTCCTAGTTCATAAGAGAATTACCTCTTTCAAGATAACGTTCACCGGTCTTCTTCTGCACAAATTCTGCAATCAAGCAGCCAAAAATTGAAACTATCAAAGAGTCCACCAAATCAACATCCAAATGGATGAACAAAGTAACAAACTCAAACAACCAATACTCAAAAGGATGTGTGATGATGGAGAATCAGTCATGTAACTTCCAAATCCCACAAATAAAATTTTCCTAAACGAAGGAAGAATCATCGAAATACATTCAGATAGAGAGACTTACAAAGCAGAGTTGAGCTACTGAACCACAGAAGAACGTCATACCAAGTTTCAGTTACTTGTTTGGTGATGAACTATAGATCTTATGCGACACTAATCACCTATTGAGAACCAACCAGGAACACATGTTGGAACTAAAGAGGTCATTCCAACACCCAGTAAAAAATAAAGAGGAGTGAAAAAGAGGAAATAGAAGAACCAAACACTCCCATACGTTTCCAGATCAGACTGAGAGCTGCATAGGGGTAAGAAATCAAGGAAATGAAGTTGGTTGAAGTTGTATTTACTGCCTCTATTACCGACTCTGGAACAATCCTCCATCGCCAATGGTTTCTTGGATTATGTTGTTCATTTTTAACTTCCGTATGTAAAAACGTAACTCATAAGGGTAACCATATCAGACACCTTTGGTGATGGGAAAAACGAAGAAAGTCATAACTCATAAGGGTAACCATACCCGATTCGAACGAATGACAACCTGAAACACTGCATATAAAGGGGGTGTTTGGGATTGCTTATTTGAAGGGCTTATCAGCTTATTGCGATTTGGCACCGCAGATAAGCTATTTTGAGTGTTTGGATGGAACAAAAAAAAACAGCTTATAGCGGTGCCAAACCGCTGAAAAGCCATTTTTCATAAGTCATTTTGTTGTGACTTATGGCTTATTGACTTATCAGATGTAAAAGTCAAATTACCATTTTGCCCCTGTTTTAACCTACTTCCCCAAAAATCGATCTATCCCATCTGCGCCTCTTCCATCGGTCCCATCGCTCCTCCCATCTCCTCCATCGTTCGTTTCCAGATTGCCATCGCAGGAAGCAGATCGACAGCGCCATTGCAGATTTCTCGTTCCACCTTCGTTCAGGTATGATTTTTGACGCTTCGATTTCTTCGTTCCACCTTCGATCGTGAACAAAAACAGATCGACACCTGTTCAGTTTTTTATATTCGATTTTTTCCTATCGATTTCTTGGATTGGGGCCTGTTTGCTGTTTGTTTTTCAATTTGTGAACCGATTTTTCGATTTGGCACTGATTGCTCGTTGTTTCTCCCATCGCTCGTTCTTCTCCAGATCGCCATCGCAGGAACTCGATCGATAGCGCCACCTCCAGATCGTGTTCAAGTATGATTTTATTCGATTTCTCTTCGTTCGTGAACAAACAGATCGACAGGTTATGTTCGATTTTTTATGTTCGATTTTTTTCCTATCGATTTCTTCGATTGGTGGCCTGTTTGCTCGTTTGGCACTGGATTGATTGATTTTTCTGCTAGATTTGTTCTCTGATTTTTTTGTTGGTATTTTAGATTTGTTCACTGTGGTACTTCTTTCTGTTGATTGAGGTGTGTATTCGATTTGTTCAATGTGATACTGCTTTCTGTCTCTTTATTTGTGGTCAAATTTCTTGATTTTTAGGGATCCTATGTTGCATGTTAATTTTTTACTCGAGTGTTTGTTCTTCTTCTGGTTTTGGATCCATCGTTGTTCAAGCTATTGAATTTGGTTGCTGAGTGTTGAATCCTATTTGTCTTTTTAAGTGGTTCACTTGCTCTGTGTGATCAACCTACGTTCATGGCCACACAAGTAAGGTGTATTATTGATCACAAAGTTGGGTTTTATAATTACATAAGTTTATATTTATAGAGTCGAATGAGGATTGATCACAAAGTTGGGTTTTATAATTACATAAGTTCATCGCCACACCAGCAAGGTCCCTGACTGTGGTCTGTCTAGTTTAATCCTGCCTGTTTAATTCTGCTTGTATATGCTTGATCACTGTTTAGTTTTTGACATTTATATCCAGGTAATGGATGCCAATAATGATAACTTTGGTCCTAGTGATGCATCTAAAAAGAGTAAGCCAAAAGTTCTTTGGGATCATAGTACCTTTATGGTGTTTATTGATTTGTGCATGAATGAGGTAAAAAATGGGAATAGACCCGGTAGTCACTTCAATAAGGTTGGGTGGGGGAACATAGAGAAGAAGATTAAGGAACGGACAGGAAAGTGTTTTGATAGGAAGCAACTTAAAAACAAATGGGACACTATGAAAAAGGATTGGAAGTTGTATGACCGTTTAATGAGGATTGAATCAGGCATTGGATGGGATCCCGTGAGAAAGACACTTAACGCAACAGATGAGTGGTGGGATGAAAAAATAAAGGTAATACTTACTATTTTGTATTTATTAGTTTTTTTTTTAATGATTTCGTAGTGAAATATGCTAATAAGGAGCCATTAACACACAGGGAAATAAAGACATTGCCAAGTTTAGGGACTTAAATTTGGAGATATTTCAACTGTACTATGAACCTTTATTTCGGGATTCCGTTGCCGTTGGAGATAGGACTAAAGCTCCCGTTGATTTTCAAAACAATAGTGGTCCAATTAATGTTCAAGATGAAGAAGTTAACGAGGGGAAAGGAGATAGTGACGAAGTACATTTAGATGAAGATGATGAACCTCTTTCCCCTTTCCCTTTCCCTCAAAGTAGTTCGAGTAAAAGGAAGAAGCCGAATAATGTCGCTCCTACCCGTTCAACTAAGGGAAAATCTGCGGTATCTTCCACATATGAGGAAAAACTAGATACCGTATTGGAGGCACTATCAACAAGAAGCACACAATCTTTTCCACAACGTAATCTCATTCCAACACCACAAGAATGCATGGATATTGTGAAATGTTTTCCAGGGTTTGAAGAAGGTTCAAGGATGTATTGCAAGGCACTAGGCATCTTTCTAAAAGAGCAAACCCGTGTGAATTTTATGGTTCCAACGAGCGACGTGGCAAAGATGGAGTTTCTCAAGTTTCTTATGGAGGGATGATTCATATCATCTTTTATCATCGTTTGACGCTATGTTTTATTACCGTATGACGCTATGTTTTATTACCGTATGACGCTATGTTTTATTATCGTTTGACGCTATGTATGACGTTTGGAATTATCTACCATCCTTTTATTTTTGTTTGAGAATGTGTTTTACGTTTGGGATTATCTACCATCTTTTTATTATTGTTTGAGAATGTTTTATATTTTTATATATATTGATAGGATGGATAGTGATGATTCTTATTCGAATGATGATAATCAAGTAAATTATTTGGAAGAAGAGAACAACTGGCTAATGTTATGTGCGGTAGCTGTCAAAGGGATAATAATAGGTCATAGATTGAATAACGCACGTAAGCCTTGCCGCACATCTTCTCGTACGGGGAACATCTTTATTCATGAAGTACTTAACGGTCATCCGAGGCGTTGTTACGAAGATTTTAGAGTACATGTCCCAGTATTCAAAATGTTATGTTCAGATCTTGTTACACGTTACGGGTTACAACCAACGCGTAATATATGTGTTGAGGAGTCTGTTGGTATTTTCTTGATGATTTTAGCACATGGATGTGGGAATAGGTTAATTCAGGAAACTTTTAATCACTCTGGAGAAACTATTCATAGGCATTTCCACGCTGTTTTGCAAGTTGTGCTTCGGTTAAGTGCGGACATCATAAAGCCAAATGCAACTTACAATGAAGATGTACACGTACATATTTTAACTAACCCTCGTTACTATCCAATGTTCAAGGTACTTCTTATCTTTTGCTTCATATTTGATTGTAACATTTAGAATAATAAAGTATGTTATATGTGAAGGATTGTATCGGCGCTATCGATGGGACACACGTAAGGGCATCAGTTCGAGAGCACGAGCAAGCGAAATACATTGGTCGAAAAGGATATGCGACGCAAAATATCATGGCAGTTTGTGATTTTAATATGTGTTTTACATTTGCGTGGGCCGGATGGGAGGGAACTGCACACGACACCCGAATATTCTATGAAGCCTTAAGTAGACCTGAGCTTAAATTTCCACTTCCAACCGGTGGTTAGTCTTTTTTTTAGTAATAGCAACTGTTACATTTCCACACCATTACAAATGAATAACATTATTTGTTTTATTTTTTTGACAGATAAATATTATGTTGTTGATGCCGGATATCCAACTACTAGAGGTTATTTGGGTCCATACAAAGGCACAGATATTCGCTATCACATACCTGATTTTCGTCGTGGACAAACTGCTGCAATACGTGCTCCCAAAGGACCAAAAGAGACATTTAACTATCATCACTCGTCTCTTAGAAATGTTATTGAACGAACTTTTGGAGTATGGAAAGCTAGATGGGCAATACTAAAGGATATGCATGTCAATTACTCCTATGAGACACAAGTAAATATAGTAATAGCGTCGATGGCAATTCACAATTATATTAGATTGAACGGTAGTTTCGACGAAGCGTTTGACATGGCGCAACAAGAATCGTACAATCCTCATACGGGAGGTACGAATGGTAATGATGAAGGATCTGGTAGCAACAATGAAATGCATGAAAACGAAAGTTCACGTCGTAAGCTTGACAATCTATATATGAGTGCAGTAAGAGATATGATTGCCGGAGAACTAATGAATCGCTCAAGATGAAGAGCTATTATGAATGACAATTGATTTGTGTTACTGATATTTTGGTTATAAAAATATTATGAATGACAATCTAATATTTTTTTTTTCTAAAAATCTGCTCGATTTTTATTATAAATCATTAATGTTATTGTTATAAATTTTTGTTATTTAGATTTTTTTAAATAAATTACTAATGTTATTGAATAAATTTTTGTCAAAAATATTATTATAAATAATGAAAAGTCAATTGTTACATGTAAAAGTACAAAAAAATCAATAAAATTGAAGCATGTCCTTTTTGGTCATTTTTACATAAATAAGTTAAAATTGCCAAACACTTAAAAAGTGCTTATCAGCTTATTGCGGTGTGGTACCGCTATAAGCTAATCCAAACACTTTTTAAAAAACTCCGGTTTGACACCACATAAGCTGATAAGCACTTTTCCAAATAAGCACTTTTACAAAAAAAATAAGCAATCCCAAACACCCCCAAAAAATGAAAATTAAAAGCAAAAACCCCACAAATTATAACCCTCCCTAAATGTCAAAAACCCTGATTTAAACAAAAACGCGATTACTCAAATGCCCAAAATGACATACCTTGAAGAGAACCGAATCGATCAACTCGGCACCTTTTGCACGTCGCTCGTATTTGGGAGTTAATAAGAGAGCACAAGAGAAAGAGAGAGAGATTAGGAGCAAGGATATTGAATAGTCACCTTGGGGAAGGGAATGGGAGACGTATGAGAGGAAGAGGAATGGGTGGCAATCAAATTCTTGGAAAAATGAAACCCTATACGATTTATGAAGCTCTTGAGAGTTGTACATTTTGCATTATAAACTTGTAAAGTTGAAAATTAAGTAAATATGCATTAAGTAGTGGTACAATAGGCTTAAAAAGTTGTTTTTAAGAAAAGCAAGTCAAATGCTTTATAAAGTAGTATAGATAACAATCGGTTGGTATAAAATAAAATTATTTTTTTTTCAAATCTTATTAAACTTTTATCATTTGAAGAAGTTTAATAGGATTTGAGAAAAATAGATAATGATAATCATCCCCTTAGCACGTGGCTTAAGATGGGTTTTCACGGATCTCACAAAATTTAGAGTTCTCAAATGATTAAACTCCTATGTATGTATACATACAATATAGGCTAATTCATATATAAAGCAGAAAAAGTTATAAACTATGCAACTACATCTACACTACATGATTAAACAATCAATGGTTAGGATGGAGGTGGTTAAATATTTTAAAAATTAAAAATAAAAATACTCCTAAAAAAGGCGAATGATGTACGGTTATGATCAAATTTCATTGGTTTACAAGGATTACAACCTTTATAAGTTTTACAAAAAAATACCTCTTTCTCTCTATATATAACTAGAATATTTAACACATAATAAAAATTAGATTAAATGTGAAATAGATTAGTATTTATCAACTATTTTTTATTAATTAATTAAATTTGTTTAACATTTAAATAAAAAAGATATATAACTATATATACGTTGTATTAAAATATTATAAAGAAAGAAAAAGTAAAAGAAGTAAACTATATCTATATCTATACTATATTATAAAGACGGAATAAAAAACTCTTAATTACTACTTATAAAACACAAGGTACTACCATTTTATGCATACATTTCAAAAATCTCTTAATTCACAACTTAGTATGCATAAGGTACAACTCATTTGAAAAAAATTCAAACTTTACTTTTTCACTACCTTCCATATTCAAGTTTTTTCCCTTCCATTTGGGGTTTATCCAAAAGAAGAAAAGTTATTTACTTGCTCAAATTAACATATTTCTTTAATTATGATAGTACATGTATTTTCTTCATGTATACAAGTTTTTAAAGCCTTTTGAATTCTATAAAACTAACTAATAATGAACCTATATATACGTTTAGATACAAAATAATATTATCCAACATTATATTTGTTATTTTTACCTATTCTATATTTCAGTATTTTGAAAAAATATTATCATTCGTTAGATATCGCTGATTAACATGTATTTTCTTCATGTATACAAGTTTTTAAAGCCTTTTGAATTCTATAAAACTAACTAATAATGAACCTATATATACGTTTAGATACAAAATAATATTATCCAACATTATATTTGTTATTTTTACCTATTCTATATTTCAGTATTTTGAAAAAATATTATCATTCGTTAGATATCGCTGATTAATATATGTTTTTAAAAGTCAAATATACATTTAACGATTACTTTAATATAATTTTTTAATGATTCATGATTGAAAAAACTCAAGTTATGCGTTTATCACTACTAATGCTACATAAATTATAAATATATGATTTACTCCATATATATTTTTTTTTCTTTTTTTTCTGATAAGCTATTACATTAATTTTTTATTTCCATTTACATTTGCTCACCCCGATGCATTGCACGGGTACACTGCTAGTATATATAAAAGAAGGATTAGAAGAGAGAGTTAAGGAGAGGCCTCCATGACCATTTATCTTTTTTCTCCTATTTTTAAATTATTTTAAATAGTCTTCTCACATTAAATGCAAAGACTTTTCATTTTTTTCATTTTAATTAGAATAAAAATCAATAATATAACTAAAATTTAATTTATTTACCTTAAATTTTATTTTATTTTTAATAACAATTATTTAATTAGTTTTGTTTTATTATTTTAAATTTCAAATATTTTTTTATTTACATTATCCATAATTTAATTGAATAAACCAACAATATTTATAAATAATATTTTTCTTAATAAACCAACAATCAATATATATATATATATATATATATATATATATATATATATATATATATATATATATAAAAGCAAAATATGGTGTTGCTTAGATGGCACAATGAGAACCACTATTGGTATTTATCTATTTTTTTAGAATTTTGATTTATTTTCAAATAAAAGTCATACATTAATTGTCTCTTATTAATTACTAAAACTTTTCATTTTGCATTTTGAGATATATAAAAATCATTAAAAAACCTTTATTTTTATTTAGCTTTTATTTTAAATATTTAAAAACCAATTAATACATGTATTGCAATTTAAAATTTAATGAAAAATATTAAAAAAAACCACTATATTAATATACTACAATAAATAAATCTTATAATGAACTTATTTATTTATTTATTTAGTAAGCTAATAATGATTATAAATAAACTTTTTCGTTAAATGAGTCTATTTTTTTCCCAATAAAATCATCAAACAATCTATCTATATATATATAAAAGGAAAACTTACAAATGTTGATGTGGCACAATGTTAGAGTAATATTCACTTAAAGGAATTTTCTCATTGTTTTGAATTTTTTTTAAATACCAATAAGTTAAAGACCTTTCTACTCTTAAATGAAAATTGTGTACTTCATTATAAGAAGGATCATTTAGTAATTTTACTTCCTATTTAATTAACTTTAATCTTCAAACTATCCAACTTCCTATATGCATTCATTTAGGATTCTTAGATAGAAATTATTTAGTTTTTTTGAATTTTTAAAATATTAAATACATTAAAGACTTCAATGCCCCTCTATGAAAAATGCATTTTATATTTCAAGGAGGCTACTTCGGTAATTTTGGCACCACTTTGATTAGCTTTTAATATCAAACCATCCATCTTCTTATATTAATCAAATTTTTATTGCAATTTATGTTAATTAATAATTTATTTTCACTTTTTTATGTTATTAACCATTCATTTTCCTACATTTATTTTAATTAACCATCCATTTCCTCTTATTTAAACTCACATGTTTTTTTTTCACTTCTTTGTCATACAACAACCTACCTCCCATTATTTCCTTCTAACACATTTTCTCTTACTAAAAGATCGATCTAGCCTGTGGACTTTTGTTTGCCATTGTGTTGATTTCATATGATGTTTATTTTGTGTTTTTTTTTTGTAGTAAGTGACACAAGTAGAAACAAGTTCTAAAGATCGTCAAATATCCGAAAGAGCATCAAAGTCTCATCACCATGTTACATATATACGTTACTAAATGTAAGTCTTTCATTCAACTACTCCTTCAATTTCAATCTATTCTTACTTTTGTCTATTTTAGAATTTCATGAGGTATTATTATCTTTATTCTTATTTCTATATTTTTTTTCTTTCGAACATAACATACAATACTAAAATTGTATATTGTTTATTCAAATATAACATTGCTACTCGCAAACGGGTTGCAAATCTATATTTTTATATTCACTTATTGTTTGATGTATATACTAATAGATTTTTAGTGTTACATTTGAGAAATTAAAGTTTTATGTGAATGTAAATCTACTAATACTATCCAAAGTTTATTTCTTGACCTTCAATGATTGAATTATATTTAAAACTAGACCAATTTTCATTTACGAATTTACTTTTTTGCTTCATACAATTTAAGAGTTCCAACAATGATACTTTGCTACAATTTAATGAGATTTATACCATTGTCAACAATGTTATCGAAGATTATCAATTTAGAAAATGAAACTGGTACATCTCCTGATCTCCTCCACACAAGAAAAGTAAAAAACTGAAGGTGTTTGACAATGCTATGTAATCGTGTTAAGTGACATTTGCCTCGATCCAAATTTTGACCTAGATTGCAAAAAAAAAAATCAAAAAAATACTATTTAAATAGAAAAATTTTTGGAAGAAAATAACTCTACGACTAAATGAAAAAGGAATTGGACCCTTGATATATTTTTTTTTGAATTAGATTTTAAATACTTCTATATCTTTTTTATATAAGAAGATAATATTTATGATAAATATAAACACTTTTTATATTACATTTAATCATGTATTATTGTATTTTTTTTAAAGACGATTATAATTTTTAAAAATATTATAATATTTGGTTTTTAAATATGAAGGTTATTTAAACTAGATATTTGAATAATAATAATAATAACATAAATATTTGATAATATAGTTTTATTAAGTAATAACTGATATATTTTGTTTATTTATTGTTTCTATTTATTATAAGTTTATATATTTATAATTTTATTTTTGGTTATTGTGGTGTTAGAATTTTGTTTATTCTAAATCTTTCACTATGTTGGAGCATTTTGACTTATTTTTTATTTTTATGTTATTTATTGTATCAATTTATTTTAAACAACGTCAATAAATGTTATATAAAAATATTTAAACTATATTTGTTATTAATAATTTTCATCACACATCCAACATATTTCATAACTCTATTAATTGAATAGGTTCAAAACCAATATTTATTTAAAATAAAGTATTGTACATGGACTTGCACCTATTATGTATTTAGAAATGGTTAATAACATAAATTGAAATAGATATGTCAAATTACTAAAAAGTCCCTCACTTTTACTGAAAATTTAAGTTACATATGAACATAGAGAAGTCTTTTAACATATTCAACATTTTAAAAAGTCAAAAATTTCAGAAAAATGATAAGAGATTATACGTATTAAAATATGCTACATTATCTCTTTAAGACCTCTCTTATGTACAAAATTATATAGACTTGGAATAATGAGAGACCATGATGTTTTCGTGAGACCGTTAAAACCATAAAATAACACTGAAACTTCATAGCAAAACATTGAGAAGTTAGAAAAAAAACTTTGAACCTTCATAGGAAAAACATGTGAAGTTTTACCTTCACAGAGTACCAAACACTATATATATAGTCAATGAAAATGATTTTTACATTTTTGTTAACATTTATTTTGATCATCACGCAACGCGCGATATCAAACACTAGTCTAATGTAATAAATGAAATTTAAAAAATAAATTTGTAAAAGTCTATATC
Source organism: Arctium minus (assembly GCA_954870635.1). Lineage (NCBI taxonomy): Eukaryota > Viridiplantae > Streptophyta > Magnoliopsida > Asterales > Asteraceae > Arctium > Arctium minus. The sequence continues at coordinate 36,540,325 of OX941084.1, forward strand.
CCACAAGGACCAAATACGTAATTTACTTCCATCACTTTTTTGACTTTCAAACACTTGGGCACATGGGTTAACCTTTCAATTTTTAACTCCGTTTGATAGGGATGATAACGGAATCAAAAGAGAAACCATAAGGACGAAAAACGCAGTTTTTAAAGACCAGAGACTAAAATCATTATAAACAGCAAACCACAGGGACTAAGATCGTAGTTTACTCTAAAATAATTGTTTCTCTTTCCCAGCATCAAGTTTTAGAGAATTCTCTGAACTTAGAAAACTTTCAAGTTTACTCTGTTATATAGAACAAGATAGCAAAACTGTTAGAGAAGTTTAGAGAACAAAAACTCATTATTTTCTATTTTAGAGAAGTTGTTAGATCTAATGCTTTCAGAAACCCTATAACATTTGGTAGAGAATGTGCACACTTCTTTTCCCTTATTATTATTATTATTATTTTACAATTTCTGATTGGGATTTAGGAGAAAGTCTCTTTGCAAAAACAAATTGATTTATGAATTTGTCTATTTATAAATATACCAAACAACTGTGCAAAAACCTGAATAGTCCAAAATCTGAAACCGAACCAAAAGTAAGGTGTTTGTGCTTAATTTGAATACCCCGAAATTAGAATATATACCCCGAAAATAAGACCCGTTAAATGCATATTATACACATGTGAATATCTAGAAATGAAGCCAAATTTTATTCTAAAATATAAACTTTTGAAAAAAGTAGGAAACGTGTCAAATTGCGACTTGCAAGCCTTCTATGACCAAGCTGTTGGAAATGGACATCACCAAAACAACAAAAAAACCACTTATTATAGATCCCAAATAACGACAATAGACAAAAACAAGTACGGATCAAAAATATGGTTAATAGCATCTCCAACAGCTTCTCCAAAATGAAGAAACGAAGATTTGGAGCATTTTTTTGCTCCAACAGATTCTTCAAATCTTTCTCCAAAATGGAGAAAGTAGGAGAGAGAGTGTCATTTTCTCCAAATTTGGAGAACTCTCCAAAAATGATTACCATAAGAGACAATTGTTTTTTATTATATTCCACCAATAAGAAATCTTGAAATGAAATGTGTAGGAGAGAAAAATAATATTTTATTAGATATATACATTATTTTAATAATAAAAGTAATGATGTCATCTCCAAAATGAAAAATCTATTGGAGTTGAATGCAATTTTTGTTAGAGATTTTGGACTTTGATTCTCCATTTTAGAAATTTTTTGAAGAATCTATTGAAAATGCTATAAGAGCATCCACAATGTGCTCGTTGACAGCTTTTTGAGAGCTTTTTTGGAGGTTTTTCAAAAAACAAAAACCTTCTTTTGAGGTTTTTCACATAGTGGAGAGGTTTTTCAATTGAGGTTTTTTGTCATAGCTCGTAACTGCACGACCTGCTTTTTCGTATTTAATCAGTTTTAACTTTATAGAATTTTATAAAAATTTCGTATTTAATCAGTTTTATTTATTAACCAGTTTTATTTATTAATATATTTAAAGTAATCCTATTTAAATATAATTATTAAATAAATACATAATGAAAGTAATTATTTATTAATATATTTAAAGTAATCTTATTTAAATATAATTATTAAATAAATACATAATGAAAGTAATTATATTTTTATATTTTTAAAATAATATCTCAAATTTGACATATTTATACAATTCTAACAGATTTTCTTAATGACCCAATTTTTATTTTCGGTTATACATACTTTTAAGTTTAATATTTTTTTATTTTTATTTTACATATTTTTTATACAACTTTTATATATTTCTTAATAACCTAATTTTTATTAATTTTATTGTACATACTTTTATGTATTTGTATGAATTTTAATATATTTATTTTTATAAATAACAATAAAAATGATATAAAGTTAAAATTGTGGGACCCTGAATAGTTTAAAAAAGTAATGAAAAAACTTGGGTGAGATTTTTCACATAGTGGAGGTATATAAATGTTTTTAAGTTGTTGAGGTGACAATATGTGTAAGAAAAAAACTAAGAAAAACCTTGGTGAAAAACTCTGTGGATGCTCTAAGAACCCCAAACAATAATAATGATCACCAATATGCAACTAAAGCATACACAAGAACACAAAGCAATGTAGATATCAAAAGCAAGTAAAATAATATTAGGGGAGGCTAATTGCACCTTTAACTTTGCTAAATGCACCAATATGATTAATTTTCTCCTCACACACATCAACATCTGTTTTTTATATTTCCAATGCATGAATTACATTCCAATGCACGAATTAACCTGATATTGACATAATTAAGGGTGCCATTAGTATTTCCCTAATATTAAATATAACGTGGTTTTACTATCAATCATGATAGTGTACGTCAACAAGATTTGGAAGATCTTTCATATCAACAAAAAATAATGAAAGGATTACAAAATTATGATTTTATATGATGAAACTCCTAAGGACGTGTTTGGTTTGCGGGAATGGATTGGATTTCAACTAAGGATTTGGATTTGGGGGATTTGAAATCCCGACGCATTGCAAAGAATTTTCAAATCCATCAGGTTAAGGATTTTAAAGAGGTCAAAGGATTTCAAATTCGGTCAACAAATTCCATTCATGTAAACCAAACACAGGATTGGAATATATTTGAAATCCAAATCTCTCCAAATCTATTCCAATCCCACAAACCAAACGAACCCTAAGAGTACACATGTTCTATTTTATTTCCGAAAAGTTTCAGATGGCCAATTTGATGCAAGACCTAATTAGACGCATGCAACTTTCATGTGACTTGGCAAGCCATGTTCAAGTCGCTTGATATTTCTAATTTAGGCAATATGAGGCGCCAACAACTTGCACGAGACTTCACAACCACCCGGGTTGTAGCACACTAATTGTGGATCATGGGGTTTGTAGTGGAAATCTTATTTTCTCCGAGTCGAATCCAGACCCTGCCAAATCCATTATGGTCACGACGGTTCACTAACGATAACTCAAGCCTGTTCGTGGTCGTTCGGGAGATTAGTCGTTACGCGTAAACTGATTCGAAAACCACGGTTACCAAAAAAAAGTTACATACAAGTCGCTATTCATTTACGATAACATTTGATCTAATCTGTGAGATATTCCTAATCGCATGGACCAAGTCGTATGAGCCAAACTGTGTGACTTTGCAAGTCGAATCCTTATTGTTTTCGATATACCAGATTCGTCCTTAAATCAACGACTTTCCAGACGACCACATAAGTTGCTTGCAACTTTCATATATCTATCCTTGAAAATCAACTCAACTAACAAATAAAGGCTAAACCTTAGAGGGTGTTTGGTTCACAGGATTCCTCAAAGAAATCTAAAGGAATTGGAATGATCAACTAAAGGAATTGGAATGATCAACTACGTTGACCAAATTCCATTCCATTCAGGCGTTTGATTTCCCATGGAATGGAATGGAATGGAATTGAATTCCACACATTCCACCATTCATGGATTTGGCCATTCCATCACAATTGAGAATGAATTCAATTCCATCTCATTTTTTCAAAAAGACAAAACTATCCCCATCTTCGCTACTTGATTTACCCAGACCCATATGAACCTCTCCCGACCGCCACCGATCTGAACCATCGTCGACCACCACCGATCTGAACCACCACCGACCACCATCGATCTGAACCACCGTCGACCACCACTGATTTGAACACCGCCGACCACAAACGTTCGGAACCATCGCCAACCACCGATCTAAACCACTGTTGACCACTACCGATCTGAAACACCGTCCGCCACTGTTTTGAACCACCGTCGACTACCACCGATCTGAACCACTGCCGATCACCACCGATCTGAACTACCATTGATCACCATCGATCTGAACCACCGTCGACCACCACTGATTTGAACACCACCGCGCGACCACAATCATTCTGAACCATCGCCAACCACCGATCTGAACCACTGTTGACCACCACCGTTTTGAACCACCGCCGGTCACCACCATTCTAAACCACCACTACGGACCACCACTATTATGAACCACCACTGATTTGAACAACCACTCTGAACCACCGCTGACAACCACCAATCTGAACAACCACCGATCTGAACCACCGCCGACCACCACCATTTTGGACCACTGCCATTCTGGACCACCGCTAACCACTACCGTCGACCACCACCGTTTTGAACCACTACTGACTACCACTGATCTGAACCACTGTTCTAAACCACTGCCGACCACCACCGTTCTGAACCATCACAGTTCTGAACCACCACTGACACCGCAGATTTGAACCACCACCGATTGGAACCACAGTAGTTGGATTTTGGTTTCAAAATTTTCAAAAAGGGTATTTTGGCCATTTACTAACATTTCATTCCAATTCCAAAGCTACATTATGTGAACCAAATGGACATATTCAAATTTCTTTAACAAATTTCATTCAAATGTCTGTCAACCAAGCATCTGGTCAAACCTGATAACATTCCATTCCAATTCCTTCAAAGTCAAATTCCTTTGTCAAATTCCATTTTATCCAAAAACATTATGCGAACCAAACGTCCCCTTAGGGTCCTCCCATATATCGTTGATGTGAGTCTTCTCAAGGCCACCGAGGTTATTCCTGACTGTTATCTTGATAATCCTATAAACTTAGTCAAGACACATACAAGCTGAACTAAATATTCACGATTACCAAAAATATTCTTGCATACATCCAAAAAGTTTCATGTGTTATATATTATAGACGTTGTAAATAAATAAATACATTTTGATTAGGTACATATGAATTCATGAAATGGATTATTATATAACCCTATTAAGATACATACATGCATATACCTTTAGATATATATATCGTGTATATATTATATAAATATGCGTGATCAAAAGGAAAGAAGGAACAAGGAAATCTGAAAGATGTTTGAAATATGGAAACAAAATCGGGAAGTGTGAATCTTTCCATATTAAAAAAATGAAAGCCAGGTGGCAAGTCGGCAGACAGGGGTTCTTCTAGGAAATAGTTGGCCTCACTTGTCCCGTATAATTGAAGCCGCAACACAGTTTCTTCGAAAACCCCATAAGTTTCTATTTGCACCCTTCAACTATCGCAAACACTCACTTTGCCACCTTAAACTATGATGAATCTCAAATCCAACTATTTTAACTATCCTTCCACCCGGGTACGCTTTTACAAATTACAACTTATTCATAAATTCGAAACATGCAGCAGTTACGTAAGAAGAATCATATTTACTATGAGACTGCCATCTTAGTTGCCACGACTGTCTATTAGCATGTTAAATGTGGGTTTTTGAACATGACCTCTAAAATTTTGGGGCCTAATCCTATCTAATTTCTTTCAAAATACAAAAAAAAAACTATTTATCAAAAAATACTCAGAATTTCATCCATCAAATTGGGGTCATTGAAGGCCTCTTTGACATTTCAGAATCTGCCGATCAAAAACATTCTTCTCACTTTGTCATTTTAAACATTTCTGTTGCTTTAATTTGTAAAATATGTAATATGAATGACTTTTATATTTTATTTTGTTTATTACTCGCTTTAAACGATCTATAGTTTTACTACGGGTGTAACAGGGCCTCCAAAAAGATTGGGACGACCCTGTTAGTTCCAACTTTTTATGGTATCAAGATTATAAATTGTTTGTGTGAGAATATGTTGAAATCCGATCAGATTACACTTTAAACTAGCATTTGAGAAGAGAAGAGGAATTCAACATATATATAGATGAAGTGGTCAAGTCTAGCCGATCTGAGACGCTAACATGCATGACCTTTCTTTAGCATGTTAAATGTGTGACTTTTTAACAATGCCCTAAAAATTTTGGGGCCCAATTTTACGTTATTTAGAGTCTTTAAATTTTAATCAAAGAATGTAAAACTATAGTCTACCTTAGTTTCTCTCTAATTCTATCAGAAGACAAGAATAATACGCTGCATCATCGCCTCGGTAATTGTATATATGTATCTTTGTTATCTCACTTTGCATTGTAATCAAAAGATTTAGGTGTAACGGGCCTCCAAAAAGATTGGAACATCTCTGCTAACACACGCCCTCGAACAGATACTAGACGGACACAAATTGTCACAGAGTGTAAAGAGGGAGCTAGTGTACGAGAGAGGGGGCTAGTCGAGCTAGCCGAATACAATTTGTGGTAGAGTGTCGAGTCTCCAGCGTGGTAGATCTTGACTCTGGTACCATGTGAGCATATGTTGAACCCCACAAGATTACACCCCAAAAGAGCATTTGAGGAGAGAATGGAGGATCCAACATATATAAAAGTGAAGTGGTTCAAGTCTATCCGACTTGGGACTTCAACAATTGCTTGCTAATTTAACAAGAAGGTAAATATATTGGTTAACTTATGTTGAGCTTTTCAAAAAAGTTCCATTTGATTAGCTATAAGCTAGTTTTTTTTAAACTGCTTGAAGTAGTGTTTAAAGAACCTGTATGGGCTTTTTTTCCTTCAATTATGCCCCTTATATTTTCCTATTTAATTTTTTTAACATGTTATTTTACCTTATTTTGTATCATCTTCAAGCTTATCAGCTAGTTTTTTTTAAATAAACATGACTAGTTTATGAACTAATTTATGCTTTTTTTAAGGCTTGACACATGTTTTTTTTTGTTACTATTATTCAATGAGTCAATGGTATTAAATAATTTAAATTAGGTTATATGTAAAAATTAAAAAATAAGACATTGAAGAGGTAAGAAAAAATCAAATATCTTGTTACAAAAATTGTGCATTAGGGCATGACATGACACATGTTTAACGTGACATGAGACACAAACTTTGAGCCACAACGTGTCATAACAACTGCCATGACGAGCTTTTTAGAACATTGATTTCAACTAACAAGTTACTTAATGTTAGTTTGCCAAACATAGACTAAGAAAAGATACTTAGAGACTTGAATAATATAGGCACAATTTCAAAAATATTAAGTTAGCTACCTTAATATGTCCTGACTTTAAATCAAAACTTATGCATCAAACTATAGATAAACTTGAATAAATGTTCAGGGTTCCAAATGTCATTATTCATACTTCAATAACCATTATGTCTAATATGAAAAAGGTTGGGGGTGAAAAGCGAAAGTGTACCTATATATAAACCACTCTCCAGCCACCAAGACTTCAAACCCAAAGCCACCACGGCACCACCACCCCGTCAACGCAGCCTACCCCTACCCCACCTCCATCTTGTTCATAAGCAAATTTCCAATAAAAGAAAAAATAGTTCCAAAGAGATGGGATCAGAAGCAAGAGGCAAATTTTGTGGGGAAGAGTTCGAAGATATGCTACCGAAAATGGCAGAAAAGTTGGGCGGTGAAGGCCTAATTAAAGAGCTCTGCAATGGGTTCGATTTGTTGATGGATAAAGACAAAGGTGTGATCACTTTTGAAAGCTTGAAGTACAACTCTTCATTGCTTGGATTGCAAGATTTACGAGATGATGAATTGATGAGTATGGTAAAAGAAGGCGATTATGATGGCGATGGCGCTCTCAATCAAATGGAGTTTTGTGTATTGATGTTTCGGTTAAGCCCAGAGTTGATGACCGAATCCAAGGCGTTACTAGATCATGTTTTGCAACGAGAATTTGAGTCTAATTAAGCTTGATTTTTTGATGCAAAGTAATTTCTAGTTTGCGGTATTATTGCCATTAGAATGTTGAATAAATTATGACATATTCTAGTATTGGTGAATGACTATTTAAACTTTTTGTGTTTTATCTATTCCGTTTTATTAAAATTCCAACATTTTCTTGGTTGTTAAACTAACTAACGAATCACCTACATGTCCATTAATTTTATTACCTTTTTAATTTGTCTATTGAATTTTTTAATTTCATTTTTATTTATAAACATTACAAATTCAGATCATACATCATTACATCAAATCCATATTGTAATATTGACGAGAAAAGTAAAATATTTTCTTTCTTAATTTTTTGATTTCTATTAAGCATCTTTTGTGTATATAGAAGTCTCTTTATTAAACCAAAATCTCTGGCAAACTTTGACCATGCTAATTAGTTAGGGGACACACAAAAACATATGCACATATCCGCTTGTTATATATATATAATATATGAGTGATTCTAGATGGATAACTATCGTACATATCGATAATTTATTATTAACTAGTTGTGTACCCACTACAAAAAAGAGGCCTATCATCGACGAAAAAATCCGTCGGTGAATGTCATATCGATCTGTCGGTAAATGGCCCTCGGAAATTCAGTGATCGGCGTTAATATTTCCGACGGATCACCGACGGATATTACTGACGGATCACCAACGGCTACATTTTCTGACGGATCACCGACGGCGTGGGTTATTTTCCGACGGATCACCGACGGTCTCCATTTACCGACGGATTACCGACGAATATTTTCCGACGGAATTAGCAACGGATTTCCTACGGATTATTAATAAATAAAAATTAAATTAAAATACATTTACCGACCGATTATCCGTCGGTAATTTAATTTTTTATTAAAAAAATAATTAAAAATTAATAAATGCCAATTTATAACCTGTACAAAATCTGCCAAATTTTCATTTAATATCCAGTTTAAAACTGTACAAAATCTGCCCATTTTTTATTTAATATCTAGAAATTAAAACGTAATATCTAAAAATTAAAACGTAATACAAACTATTATACATCGGGGGAGGGGGGAGGGAGGGGTGATCTTAAAACTTCTTCATGAACACCTCAAACTGGTCAAGTCGCTCCTACATTTAGATCCTCTCTGCTTCCTCTCTCTCTAGCCTCTGTCTTAGCTTATCCAACTGAAATTCAACATTTGACAAACATATAATTAACATTTGACAAACATACCTCCTCATCGCGACGGTCGCGCGAGCTCCCGCTCGTATTGACACCTGAATCACCGGTCATTGCATAATAGGGATCCTGACCGATCCCATCAAAAAATACGACCTTTATGCCGTCCTCCGACACTGCACTCCCACAATTCGGCATTATTGAGAGGTAAAGTGCCGGGAGGTAAGTCCGAATACTCCTCCTCCCTAATCCGATGGTAGTTATCCTACATTTTACCAAATTAGACATTGTCATGTCAACTAACCTATAGCAAATTTGACAACATTTCAACTGTAATTTGAACATATATATCCATGACCTGCTTTTATCAAAACAATCATATACACACATACATACATCTATAGACATACATACATAGATACAATTATAGACATACATACATATATAGACATGTACATGGCATACACACATTTATATGCATATGACATATAGATGTATACATAGGCATACATACATACATACACATGATATACATAGGCATACGACATATACATAAACATGATATACATATATAATACATATATAGACATACATACATAAATACATACACACATACATAGATTTGATATAAACATATGTGCTATATACATACAAGCAATACATATGTATACAATACATCTATAGACATACATACATACATACACACATACATAGACATGATATAGACGTATGTGTTATATACATACAAGCAATACATATGTATACAATACATCTATAGACATATATACATACATACACACATACATAGACATGATATATAGACATACATAGACATGATCTATAGACATATACACACATATATACATAACTAGACATGATTTAGATATATGTGCTATATACATACAAATAATACATATGTATACAATACATGATCTAGACATATACACACACTTACGACATACACGTATATACATGATATACATATATATGTACTATATACATACAAGCATAGACATACATACATACATACATACATACATACATACATACATACATACATACATACATACATACATACATACATACATACATACATAATGATATTGGAAAAAAAAATAGTTTCCGACGGATTACCGACGGATTGCAGAAAAAAATAATTATTAATTAAGTTATTAAGTTTACCGACGGATTGCAATATTAAAAATCAGAAATGATTATATTTACCGACGGATTACCGACGGATAATTCATCCGTCGCAAACAACTAATTTTCGTCGGTGTTCCGTCGAAAATTACCGACGGCTTGGTCCGTCGGTAATATTTGGTCGGTATTAAGCATTTTCCTAGTAGTGATCCGTGCAATGCAGCGGGATGCAAAATTTTCTTAGGTGCCTTTTTCTCTTATTAGAAAATGGGGACAGAGGTCCAAGATAAGGGTATGAGTCATATACAGGAGAGTAGTTTAATTTAGGTTCTTTTTTTGCTTTATAGACTTATACAAACACCATTATACTAAAAGAATATCATAGAAAAAACTAAAATTACAACAATCAACTCATGTGAAGGGTACATAACAAAAAAAAAAGGTTAAGGAAGTTGGAAATAATGACCTGATTTCGAGAAATTTGAAACCGTTTTAACCACTCGTAATTATTTCACTTAAATAAACTTGATTCATAAACTTCATACAACCACAAACACCAAAAACATAATTTCTTCTTGTTTCAAGAATGGTAAAATAAGTATTTCATTGCAAAGTAGTATATTAAGGGGCTGTTTGTTTACCTCTTAATGGTTCTATTAAGAGGCAATCTCTGAATCGTTAAGAGGTGAATCATGTTTGGCAGAAAAAAAAGGTTGTCTCTTAATGGTTCCAAAACCCTCTGAATGATTTTGTTTTTTGTATCCTGGGTCTCCCTTAACCATTAAGCGCCCTGATTTCATTATGAACAATTACCAAACAACCATATTTCATATTGCACTATATCATAAGAGTCTCTTAATCATTCTGACCCCTTAATCATTCTGCACCAAACCATTCAGCAACTGCCAAACAACCCCTAACTAAACATTATACAAAAACTTCTATCTAAAAAATTCTAACACCAAGATTCTACAAAGAAGAGTCAACTAAATCCAACATGTTCAATATATATCCCTTTTCCTCAAATTCATATTTTCATGCCTTCCCAATTCCCATTGCTTTCATTATACCATGGTACACAACTTTTATTGCACAAGATACAAGTTAGCATAGCCATAAATTGTTTCTCTTTGCTTGATAATGTGGTTAACTGGTTGGGCCTTTTGCTCTCTTTATTTCCATCCACAATCGACACCTTGCTGGTTGCTGCTACTGCACTCATAAAACCTTGCATATTAAAGACATTACCAGATTTCAATAACCTCTTTATCCAAATTTGTTAAGGTATTATGATAAAAGAAATTGAGATGTTACTTCAAGACTAATGAAATACCAATGAATAATAAAAGTTAAACTATATTACTATCACAACATGTTACACATATTTCAAGCAAGGCAATAACATGAAGAAACTCAAAACAAAATAAACAATATACCATTTCAAATTAATTCAAGAAGGCAAGAACCAACTAAAGAATAACAATAATACCAAGAAGAAAGAGACATTATCATATACTCTCCAACCTAAACACTCGCATGATAATTAACAAAGAACATGAAATGGAAGTGTAATAACCAACCCACGGTAAACTACTTGTGTTAAGACAGAAAATGATAAGACAAATGTGCTCCTACTGTAAACTGTATGATCCATTGTGATATCAAGTTGTGAGATGATATGATTTCCAAAGAATTAAGAAGCAAAATATCAAATTCAAACACTTCTAAATAAAGTTGTTCTACGTGTTTTGTGGTTTCCTGATAGAGCTTAGCAAAATTGGAGGTGGCTTGGTTACAATAGTTTGAGTGCGGAGGGAATACGACTTGGATTGTCCTTTGAGGATCTGTGTCACACTTGTCATTTTCAATTCTTGTTTCAAGGTTTCTAGCACTTCAAAAAATTACACGTCAAATAATTAGACATCTAAATATGCAATTTTATCAACATGAAGTATCAGTGTATCACATTTGTTTACTACGCCCATATTTAATCCCATCTATGTTTACTTGTCTATGAGTGCATGCATGTATGGATATACAAATACATATGCATATAAATTGTGACAATCACTTACATACTGCATATACACACACTCATTTCCATCATTCCTAGCTTAGTGGTTTATTGGCATTTAAGTAAACACTTTATGAAAGGTGAAAAAAATGCATAAAACGAAGGATGGGTCTACAAAATACATATGCGTCATATGGAGAAAAATCAAGTTATTTCAAGAACTACATGTAATAAAAAGTTTAACAGTTAACATGGTAAGGTTGAGTGATAGACATTCTCTTGTTTTATCACCTTAATGACATATAATTCATCTTCTTTTTCTATTTTTGTGTCAAAAATCAAAGCTTTAACAAATTACCTGAATTGTTACAAATCTATTTGATGCTTGAATCCTGCCTTAGGTTTAGTTCAAATATTAGAGCACACCAAGAAAAGTTGAGAAAAAAATAGAAATCAAGATATACGACATGGGAATTGGGAAACTTTGCTTTTGAATTGGGTATGTTAGATCCAGTTCTTTGAAGAAAGCAAGAAAAAAGGGATAAAAACCCATCAAGAAAAGTTGAGAAAAATAAAGGAGAAATCCAGATATATGACATGGGAAACTTTGCTTTTGAATTGGGTATGGTAGATCAAGAAACAAAAATAAATATATGTATCACATTCCAAAAGAAATTTTGGAATTCGAACTTCGTTTTTTACATAATTCCAAGTTCGTTTATCATTCGAGGGAAACATAAAAATACATTTCAGAGGATGCAAAATGTAAAGACATGAATTAAATATAAGAAACATCCAAAAAAGATTAAACAAAGCAACTTTTGTTCTTTTCACAGAACAATGAGACATCTTTTACCAATCTAACATGCTTTAAAGATACCAAAACAATACCGATGAGTACCATGAGTAACCACATAGTACCATAAGTAACCACAACATACCAAAGCAAAAGTTCAAGAAAGAATGGAAGCTTACCCTTAGTCTTTTACACTTCAAGAAACAATGGAAGCTTACCTTGGATCGAGAATGAACCACCAAGAATCAAGAACATAATCGATCTCTAAACAATCTTCAATCGATCTCTAAACAACCATAAATCGAGATTTTCAAATAGAAACTATTAGTCTATTAGGGTCGAAGCTCATAATCACATTGTACCAAAGCAAAGCAAAAGTTCATACAAAATCGCAAAGCACATAAAAACAATGAACACACACAACAATGGAAGCTTACCTTGGATCAATAATGAACCACTGAGAATCAAGAACAGAAGCTTCAATTGATCTTTACACAAGCTTGAATCAATCCGCAAACAAGCTCATAAGGGTAGAAACCCATAAATCGAGTTTTCAAATAGAAACCATCAGGGTCGAAGCTCATTTATGTTAGGATTTAAATAGAAACCACCTAGAATGAACAAAATCTTACCTTGAATTGAGAATGAAGCTAATCGAGAAAGAAGCTCATTTATTTTGGGTTAAAATAAAAACCACCAAGAATACAAATATGACTTGGGCCTGTTTTGGGTTGTTTTACCGCAGAAAAAAGAAGGGGATGTTGGGAGGTTTTTGGCTTTGGCTTTGGCTTTGGTACACACACATACACACACACACACACACACACACACACACACACACACACAGGGGACGAAGGGGGAGGAAGAAGACGCAAACACAAGTTAAACTTATATATATTTGAGAATTTCAACATAAACCCTACCTGAGAGGAAAAAACGAGAAACAACGACAGAAACTGAGAGGAAAAGTTTCTCTGATGCCAAACAAAAGTCGTCAAACAAGACATATAAGATTTGATAATGTCAACATGATTGAATAGGAATCAACATGAAAATTACATGAAATTTCAACTATTACATAAATCCTACGTGAGAGGAAAGTGAAACAATGTGAAATCGTCGGAAGGAACTGAGAGGAAACGTAGGTATGAATCGTGAGGGGAAATTGAGAAGAAACGATGGTGTGAATGGAGGTATAAAAAACCATCGTTGGAGTGTGAAGCGTCACCGTGGGGATTAGAGTGTGAAGCGTCGCCTTGAAGTATGAAGCGTCACCTTGGGGATTGGAGTGTGAAGCGTCACCGGATTTGTTTGAGATATATGCATATAATGTTGTACTCTATGCTAAAAAATTTGTCTTTAAGACTTTTAAGACTTTATGCATTAAAAAGTAGTACCTAATACAATAAAAGTTGTTTCCAAGACTTCTAACAAATCTTCTTTATAAGATAGTATAGATAAATAATCAATTCATTAAAGGAATATATATATATATATATATATATATTTATAATATGTATAAGCTTGACGATTATAAGTGGATATCCAAAAAGTTCTATATTTATTTGAGTTTGTATCTGTAAAGATTTGTCAAATTGTCATCTTGAATGGTGAATTGTATATTGAACAATATATAGGACAGATTTACAGCAAAGTTTCCTACATTATGGGATTTATACAATTGTTTCCTACTTTATGGGATTTATACACAATTGTTTCCTTTATTGTTCGATTTGGAATTTATATCGCTAACACCCCCCCCCCCCCCAAACGAAGTGGTGGTGGTTCAACACGAAGCTTGGAGCGAAAAGATTCAAATAGAGGACGTGGAAGACTCTTGGTGAAGATATCTGCTAACTGAAGCGTAGTTGGAACAAACTTGGTGCACAATCGACCAGAAGAAACAAGTTCACAAACTAAGTGATTGTCGATATCGATGTGCTTTGTTATTTTATGGGAGATGGGATTTTGGCTTAAGAATAGAGCACTCCGGTTGTCACATAAAATTGCTGGTCTCCCAGAAGGTAAAACTTGAAGTTCACGGAGAAGGTGTGTGATCCAAACAACTTCGGCAGTCGTGTTTACGAGAGAACGATACTCAGATTCACAACTTGACTGGGAAATTGTGGACTGTTTTTTTGCACTCCAAGAGACGAGATTACCACCGAGAAAACTGGAGTAACCATTAGTTTAACGTCGAGTTTCGATGCAACGAGCCCAATCAACATCCAAATATCCAAGAATAGATGGTGAGAAGGAATGATGAAATGAAAGCGAATATGAAAGGGTGTCTTTAACACAACGAAGAATCTGCTTAACAACCTGAAAATGATCTTGAGTTGGAGCGTGAAGAAATTGACTCACTTGATTTATCGCATATGATAAATCAAGGCGAGTAATTGTAAGATATTGTAATGCACCAACTAGAGATCGATAGAGAGTAGGATTAAAAAACGGAGACCCAACTGAAGTGAAGTTCTCGGCAGTGGCAAGGGGAGTGGCTGCGGGTTTCGAATCAAGCATCCCAACTCGTAGAATGATGTCATGAGCATATTTAGTTTGGCTGAGAAACAACCCGGAGTCCATGTAAGTGACTTCAAGACCCAAGAAGTAGTTGAGACGACCAAGGTCCTTGATGGCAAACTCGGTATTAAGGCGAGATATGAAAGCACACATAGTAGCAGTATGATTTCCAATGATAATGATATCATCAACGTAGCACCTCTACTAAGGTGCTGTTTCGGTTCGTTTTCTGTTAAGACCTGAATGGATATGGCTGTCTGTGTGGATATAGCTGTCTGTGTGGATATAACACCTCAACAGATAAGTTGTTGTTTAGTTATTATGCTGAATAAACAGTCTGAATGTCAAAAATAACCATTTTACCTCTAATCTTTATTTTTGTCTGAATGAAACAGCTGTTTGATAAAAAATATTGAATAAATGACTTATAATTATTTAAAAAAAATCAATTTAAACATTTTCTAAATAAAAACAACTTGATTAAACATAATAATATGAATTCAATGTTGCAAGCAAAACAACATTAATAAGTACTTATAATAGGAACAAGTCAACATCATAAGTTTGGATACTTTAAAAAATTTCAAACATTTCAAACTAGTCCATTTGCAACTTGATCACACAAATTATCCATATATTATGTATTATTAGCACCCCATTGTGATCCATCTATTTCCACTTCTCCACTTCCAACGTCTTCTTCTTCATTGGTGAAAACGGTGTCTTCATTACACTCCATAAAAAGTTGATCTTGGATATTACATTTTCTTATAAAGTTATGTATCGCAAAGCAAACAATGACCACATGTCTTTGTTTTGTAAATGGAAAGGAGCCATTTGCTTCAAGATTGGGAATCTAGCTTTCAAGACACCATAGGCATGCTCAATGACATTTCGAAGTTGTACATGCACATGATTGAACTTCTCTTCTTTAGTTAAAGCACGTCTACATCGATAATCTGCTAACCAATACCTTGTGTTACGATACGAAGCTAAAAATCCACGAGCATTGTATGCAACATCACAAAGATAATATTTATTTGCAATCGACATTTGATTAGGCAAACATGCAAACATTATTCCAAGTTAAACAAGGTTGATATAATTAATAATGTATACCTTGAGGTGGAAAAGGGAAATTTGGTTTAAATGCAACTTCAGTTAGCACTCTAGAATCATGCGCTATGCCTTCCCATCCGGCCCAAACAAATGTGAATATCATATTGAAATCACAAATGCCTAGTACATTTTGGTAGCATCGACCTCCTCCTCTTCCTCTATATGCAGTTTGATGACTAGCAGGCACTACAGCATGTATGAGACCCCCGTCTAGTGTGCCAATTGCACCCTTCATTGATGAAAAAAACGTTTAAAATGTCAAATATTTTACGAAACTATAAAAAGCTATGAAAACAAACCATACCGGAAATATTTCTCTCAAACAACTTTGTTGACTTGACATAATCTCCGTGTTTGTTTCAGACGCCGCCGAACATACAATTTCTCTTGCAAACTTCATCATTCCTCATAGAAATTCACGAAAACAACTATGGACACTGTCGGTGGAATGTTGAAATCTTCGTTTAATCACTCTATAACGTTCATTGTGTCCGATCATTGTCAAAAACATAGTTAATTTCTCCTCAACACTTACAACTCTACCATCTTTTACCCAACTTGTTTAAAGTGATTGCATAGTAATATAAATGCTTCACGAGACATACACATCAACTCTTGACATTGCAAACTAGATCCATGTAGCAATTCTTGTGTATATGCATGTCCACTCATAACCGAAATGTTATCACGTACCCTCTCGATTCTCGCTGAAGAATTCCTTTTTCGTCTTAGATACCAAAATAATAAAATTACGAACAAACGTTCTTCCTTGTATGTCAACATATCTATAAATCCAAAAAATAATCGTAAATCACTTGCAAACATCATTTTTAAAATTGCAAAAATAATCGTAAATCACTTGCACACATCATTTATAAAATTGCAAAAATAAGCATAACACAACGTGATAACATAAAGTCAAATATCATATAACTAACCATTCCAAATACATCAATGGCTAAAGTTATTAACAAAAGAGCCATTGGAAATGTCATAAGCATCAACAAAAAAACCATTGGAAATGTATCATAAGCATCACTAAAAAACAAGCACAATCATAAACATCAATGGCCAAAATACTCTAGAAACCGACAACCCCCTACCTGTAGCCTTGTTTATCTCCAACCGTCTTAACCCAATCAACTGTAAACTCGGGTGGTATCATCAACCAAGGCTCTCTATTCTTCTTGTCACCAAGAAGAGCCATTGCAATACGGTACACTGCACATCTTTTGGCCATCCAAGTTCATTGAGTTTTTGAAGACAAACCATGTAGGAAGGAGGCTCAACACCATCGGGGTTCGTGTGTTTTACGGCCAAAACTTTTAAAACCGACAAAATCTCCTCATCTATGTCTGATTGGGTAACTTTTCTCTTGTTAGTTCTCACTTGAGTATGAGCTGAAGATACAGGAGTCGAGGATGTGGGTTGGGAATTGGAGATCTCCATATCCTCATTGTTGGAAACAAAGAAAGGCTTGACATAAGGCTAAGGATAATTTGATAGCGGTCCAAAGCTTCTGACGCTCGTGGAAACACCGCCTTCAAACAATTACGTAAACAACTCGGGGAATGGAAGGTTAGTTGTCCTTAACGATTCAACATATTTATTTGACTGTGTTAAAAAAGGAATTATAAGTAACCAAGTAAACTAATTTGAAATAGAAGAAAAAGGTTATAATAAGAAAGTGACCTGAATCTCAAGTTCCCATTGTTCCGGTGTCATATTAAACGAGTTCGTTGAATGATAGTGCACATTTCCCGTCTTATTTTTAAGCTTTAACCACGCCCCATATTTCCCTTTTAAATAGTCATAGTGATTACACATTTGCTTTCTATCAACTTCAAAGTTGTGGGTCACTTTCAAAGTTTCAGAAACTTTCTTCCAGGACATCGATTTTAGACTTCCACCTTCCTTTCCATTCAATGTTGTTTCAAGGATACAAGTTTCTAAAAACGTTTTCACAACAACCATGTTTTTCCAGCTTATCCTAGGTTGATGTGAATCGGCTGTTTGTTCCATACCTAATGATCTATAGACCAGAAACTCATAAACTCAAAACATATCCAGAAAATGCCTACTGTGTATAAACTCAGAACATGTATCTACCTATACATTTCAAGAACATTGTATAACCAGAAACATATATATACCAGAACATTTCAAAGAAACATGTATCTACTATACATTTCAAGAACATTGTATAACCAGAAACATATATATACCAGAACATTTCAAAGAAACATATGTATACCAGAACATTTCAAAGAAACATGTATCTACTATACATTCCAAGAACATTTCAAAGAAACATATATATATATATATACCAGAAAATCAACACAGAAATATAGAAAATGCATATATAACGTTAAATCATAGAAACATATATATAACCATGCTACTGTGAAAATGCATATATAACGATAAAATACATAAACATATAAATAACGATGCTACTGTGAAATCCATGGGTTTGAACCACAAAATCATATAGAAAATGCCTACTGTGAAATCGAACCAGAAATCAGAAATCAGAAATCAGAAATCACACAAAACCATAAATCACACAGAACCAGAAAATGCCTACTGTGAAATCGATTTGACTGTGAAATCGATGCTACTGTGTGAATCGATGCTCTAGAGACCATGAAGTCGATAGTTTTAAACCACAAAATCGATGGGTTTAAACCCAGAAAATCGATGTACACAATTGTGAGAGAGATCGATGGAGAGGAAAAGAAATCGATTTGACTGTGAATCGATGCTCTAGAGACCATGAAGTCGATGGGTTTAAATCACAAAATCGAGGGGTTTAAACCCAGAAAATCGATGTATACAGTTGTGAGAGAGATCGATGGAGAGGAAAAGTACCCGTGGAGCTTCGTTCCAGAGTACAAGCTACTGCAGTATCTTCAATTTTTGATGGTGATGGAAAAAAAAAGAGAGGTCGGTTGGACTTAATAAAGATGTTAGGTTTCTTTTAATAAAGGCGAGTAGTTGGGAGGGTAGATCGGGAAAGTACATAATATTTAATGGCTGAGTGGCAAGGACTTAAATTTTGTAGCTGATTCCGTCAACCATCAACTGATCGATTAAGCTGCTATCGAACACTCAGATATGGCTGACCGAATAAGCCATATCCCTTATTCAGCCAATTAAGCTGCTACCGAACAGGGCCTAAGAGATAGATAATACGGTATTCGCGTTTGAAAATGAATAAGAAAGGATCGAATCGACTACAAGCAGTGTTCAAAAAGGCGCGCCATGACGCGATATGGCGCAAGATGCGTCTCTGCCGTTACGAAATGGCCCATAACGTTTCTGTAAGGCGTGGCTCACGCTATGGCGCCTTAAGGCACGCCACGACGCGCATTTTTTTTAAGACGTGATTTTTTTTCCAATTTTTTTTTAATTTTTGATTTTTTTTATCTTTTGTGTTTTTACATTTTTAACTTTAGATTTAACATTTTTATAGATTTATCTAATCACATCACTAATAGTTTCACGAAGTCATAAACGTTATGGACTCACGATTAAAACGAAGTTGTAAAATTATTTTTCTAAGTTTTATTTTAAATATTCAATCAAAAACTATTTTTATACTAGTAATTTATATGATTTTTCTTCTTCTAATATGAATGTACATTCTTTAATATCATTATTTGATTGGAATAATATATATAAAACATATACGTATATATATAATTTTGAATATGACATACAAATTTGCCGCCTTCTGTCACGCCTTGAAAAACGCCGCGTCCTCGCCGTGGCTTGTAAGGCTTAAGGCTTGACCTCGCCGCCACGCTACGCCTTACGCCATTTTAAACCTTGACTACAAGTAAACCCAAGTTGATTGAGAAAAGTGCTAAGCCGATGAAACCAAACCCGGAGAGCTTGTTTAAGACCGTAAAATCCTTCTTTAAGCAACAAACATGAGTTGGAAGACGTGAATCAATGAATCCCGGAGGTTGCTACATAAAAATAGTTTTAGTGAGATGGCCACTTAAGAAAGCGTTATTGACGTCAAGCTGATGAAGGGGCCATTTATGAAAGACAGTTAGGGACAGTACAATACGCACCGTAGTAGCTTTAACAACGGGACTAAAAGTGGCCGACCAAGCCTGGAACTTGAGTGAAACCTTGGGTGACTAAGCGTGCTTTCAAGAGGTCAACCGTACCATTAGAACGGTATTTCATGCGAAAGACCCATTTAGAACCGACCACATTTGAGGATTTAGGGCATGGAACAATGTTCCAAGTGTCATTGTGACGTAATGCATCCATTTCACTTCGCATGGCATTAAGCTACGTCGGATTTTTGGAGGTTGATTTGAATCCTTTCGATTCTTTGTTTGCCAAGAGGGTGCGATGAAGATCATTGGTTGACAAGTGAGCAAGATCGGCGAAATGTCGTGGCTTAAAAAAGCCAGATTTAGCGCAAGTAATCATCGAATGCGTTGGGATAAAAGACTTTGATGGAGAGGATTGAGAGGCATCTTGAGACGACACTCGAGAGGGTTGATTTGATACTTGAGAGGGTTGCGATTCAAGAGGGACAACTGCAGAAGTCTCACTATATGTAGATGGGGAGGGCGATGAAGATGCATGGCAAAGAGAACACGGTTGAGGAAGTGTGTCAGAGTAGGGAGAAGCCGACGGTCCATTTGTCGTGGTTGGAGTCGGTGAAGATGCTGACGGAATAGTATCATAATAACCAGAAAAGGCAAGAGTGACAAGATCAACAGTAGATAATTTGCTAGAGAAAGGGAAGGATGACTCATTAAATTGAGCATGACGGGTAATGCAGATACACCAAGTTGATACGTCCAAGCAACGATAACCTTTGTATTGTGTGCTATAACCGATGAAAACACATGCAATACTTCCGGGGGGTGGGGGGAGGCGAGTTTGTGTGGAGAATAGTCACGTAAGTAAGGAAAGACACGATGACCAAATGTGCGCAAATTGTCGTAATTCAGCGTCGTAGAAAACAACAACTAAAATGTCGATTTCTCTTGTAACACCTTGGATGGCAATCTGTTTATAATATAAGTTGCGGAACGGAACGCATCAGTCCACAAGGCAGGAGCATGGGCATTAAACATCATTGCAAGCCCTGTTTCGGTAATATGTTGGTGCTTACGCTCAACGGGACCATTTTGCTGAGGTGTATGAGGGCAAGAGATGTGATGATGTGTTCCATTTTGCTTAAGAAGATCATGAACATGATGATTTAAAAATTCAGAACCACCATCAGTTTGCAACATTTTTACCTTGCAAGAGAATTGCGTTTGAACAAAATTCAAGAAGGCCATGAGAACACCAAAAAAAAAATCTGATTTCGCCTTGAGAGGACAAAAATAAGTAAATCTAGAGAAATCATCAACAAAAATGACGTAATAACGATAACCATCCATCGACACAATTGGTGTCGTCCCACAAATCACAAGGTATCATATCCAAAACATGAAGCGAACCTTTTGGACTAATATCAGAAGGTAATCGTTTGCTCTTTGATAATTAACACGATGAACAAATAGTAGGTTTCGGTAAAATAGACGAAACAAACAAATGTCCCAATTTATTAAGTAAGGAAATAACATCAAAGGCAACATGACCCAAACGTTATGCCAGAGCTCATATGAAGCACTTAATCTTTTGGAATGATATTGTGCCATGAATGTTTTTTGTCCTTGCTCTAATATGTAAAGACCATGATCACGACGTCCCCGTGCTAGTACTTCTTTGATGGTGAGCATGTGAAGTAGAGTGTTAAGGGGAAGAGAGGTATCATCGCCGATAGCGATTGTAGAAGAAAGATGGCAACCGATGAAGGAAGAAGAGGAGGATCGGTATTACGATGATACCATGTAAGGATTTGTCAAATTGTCACTTTGAATGGTGAATTGTATATTGAACAATATATAGGACAAATTTACAGAAAACTTTCCTACATTATGGGATTTATACAATTGTTTCCTACTTTATGGGATTTAGACAATTGTTTCCTTTATTGTTCGATTTGGAATTTATATCGCTAATAGTATCCTTTTTAATTGTTTTATATGTAATGAGGACATATATAGAGATACTAGCTTGTATTCGTATTTAATAACACAATTGCACTATATATCGATATGGTCTAATCCTTTGTTGAACACGAGAGAGACAAAGACAAATACAATCATTTTTAGAATTTTGTTGTTGTCATTGATGCTAAACTAAATAAATTTAGTATACATCGCAAATAGATAGTCAGGGATTGTAAGTAGACGTTATCTCTACCTCCAAAAGTAAAGAAACTTGTTTTCGTGAAACCCTCAATTACTTGCATAATAATAGACATGTGAGCAAAATAACATAGAAATGTGTGCACACACGCAATATGTATACGATAAATAAAAAGGAAGCAATGACACGAACACAAACAAAGAATTACATAGCACAATATTGACAACTACTAGAGCAGGATAAAGAAAACGTGACATATATATATATATATATATATATATATATATATATATATATATATATATATGGTAAAAGCATGAAAACTAAAATTGGCATAAATAAGACATGAAAAATAGGAAAGCTAAAACAACTCTCTCTATAACGGAAGACTCTAACCTAGGTGTCAACTCTCCATCCCTCCCCTGCCACTCTTTGCCTACTCCAAACTCCATTCCTCCCATCCATGTTAGCTACAAGTTCCCCCACATAGCCCGGTACCCTAGTCCCACATCTCCATACGCTCCTATCAAATGTCACGTCTTTTGAAATGTTTAAGCCGGTCATATCCCTTTAGTTGTTTCTCCCACAATTTCTTTGGCTTGCCCCTCCTCCTCACCCCTCTCGACCGCCATAGTTTCTATCCTACTCATTGAAGCCACCAGTGATGGTGAATTCATGAGCAAATATAGGTTTATTATAAAGATTTGTTTCTATGAAGTACCGAACGTGAGCATGGCATTATATCGTTGAAAGTAGATTGATATACCTTGTCATGTTTTTGCATAATTAACTAATATAAATCTTCACTAATCATTGAATCTTTTCTGTCAATGTTTTTTAGATTTCTCTTCTTGTTTCAAATTGATCAACACCGTCTTAACATGTTACATTATAGTAGTCCTTGCTGATTTAGCCTCGCGGTTAATAATTAATTAAGGAGGTGGAAATGATTGCAAAATGAGCCATAGGTATAACGTTCGACTCCGGACTGCCTTTCGGACACCTCATTTACCTCCTCATGATGGTGTGTGACTGGTATGGTGGAAACAAATATATTGATATATATATTATCACGTACGAGCCATATATGTTAGATTGTTATAGAAAATTCGGAAATACAAGAAAATGAAAACATTAATATAACATATATCATTCTAGCTATAGTTAGATGTGAGAATACTTAATTATCCCAAGCCCTAATCTTAATTTTTCTTACTTGCACACATATATATTTTCACATTAACAATCTATAAAAAAACACAGAAAAAGTGTTCAAAGAATGTGAACATTACACATGCACCCTTGATAACAATGAAACTCTGAAGTCAGTACAATCAGGAAAAAGTCAGTGTCAATTGAGCCAAAGGCCAACAAAGGGATCGAGCACAAAATTAACACCTATTTGAGCCCAAGTTCAGGTGTTCATAACATAATTGCCAAGAGTGTAATTAATGCATGTTCATCTTTGTGGTTAAATGTCGTTAACTTATCACACCAAACAAACACTTGCAATATGTCATGATCACCCAGTTCGAGTCATCAGCTCTGATACCATGTTAATAGAATGCTAATTTAGCATCAAGAGAAGCTCGGGTAAATCCCATGATCCGTGATTTAAATTTTTCATGTCGATGGTAGCCTCTCGAGGTGTAGTCTCCAGGATAGAAAATGAGATCCTGCAAGACCCTCCCATACTGGAGCAAAAACTTAACTAGAATTATAATGTCATTTTCACATTCGGAAAAGCCTTGAATCTTTACAACCCTTAGAAACCGAAGAAGGGGCTTCAGATCATTGGTTTGGGATTCCCAGTACTGTTCTTCCCAAGAGCTCGATAAATCCCACACATTTCTGTTGTTCCACTGCAAGATCAATAGTCATGAAATCTATTGTTTATGCAGGTAAATGGAAATAAAAGTAGAGAAATCACTATAACAAATGAGGTTTTCAGAACCCCAACCGTTTTTAGCGTCCTAATAGAGTATTTAACGAGCCTTTTAAGTTTTAAGGCCAAAATGCATGTCTTATACGATGACATGTTACAATAAGTTGTTATAAGAAAGTTAAACGAACTAACAAGTTCGACTAACGAAATTGGACAATCTAATTAATAAAAACAATAAATCGTCTTATTGATTTTTTTAAAAGAGTTAATAAGACACTGAAGTTCTCCCCAACTTCGTCAATAAAACTTGTTCGGTTACCTATTTTTAACAACTTATTGTAATGTTACCTATTTTTAACAACTTATTGTAATGTTATCACATAAGACTCGAAGTTGTTGAACAAACTTAAATCCTATTAAGTACTCTATTAGGTCGTCAAACGTCCTAAAAAACCAATTTGTTGTAGTAAATTGTATTGAAAAATTCATAAAGCCAAATTACTTACTCTTCTTTCAGTTTTGAGACCGTTGGTAATCTTGATAATTAGCGTGTGGATCATAGGGCAGACCTTGAGTAATTTTGCCAGTCCACGAATTTCACTGGTGTGGAGTTCCAACGATTTGAGCTTCACAAATGGATGGAAAAAGATGGATGCAAGAGGATTGTTCTTCAACATGATCTGTATCCAAGAGAACTCAGATTCTTGTGACTGAAAAGGGGGGCATATCTATTGTTTGTATCATACAACTATTAATTATGGATCATATAATTATAAACCTGTAATTAAGTTTCTATAATGGGAATTTGTTGGAGTCCCACATCAAATAAACACGAACTATCAAGTCTTTCTCTCTCTCTCTCTCTCTCTATATATATATATATGTAAAAACCTCCATTATCTCTATAAGTTCTCTTTCAGAGAGAGATTGAAAAGAGTTCCACTTTAGCAGATTTATTATGAAAAGATTGAAAATCTGAAAGTAGTGAAGTACCTCCACAAACTGGCTTTCTAGCGTTAGAAACTCGGTATGAGAGAATCCGAAGAGAAAACTAGATACACTCCGGAGCTTATCGGCATCCAGATTTTCTTGACGTACAAGAAACCCGATAGTAACCTCACACAAGCAAACTAGATTTTGCATACAACTCTTTCCAGTAATTGAAGTATTAGCCCAAACAATGGTGTGCAATCTTGGCGCATCGATTTGAAGCAAAGTGTTATCAATATTAATAGAATCAAAACAACTTGAAACCTTCAATATTTCCAATCTGGGAGACATAATATCCAAAACTTGTAACGTAGAACAATTATCTAACATTAGTTCTTCTAGCAAACGGCAACCCACTCGAAGGTGTTTCAAATTGAAACAAGAATCTAAGTTCAGTTTCCGTAGCTGTGGAAACGAACTATCTGTGAACATATCGAGTAAATATGATTGATTGTCTAGGTGGACAAAGGAAAGTGATAACGTTTGAAGTGTTCGAAATCCCGATCTCATTATCCTCGATGGAGGTAATCTAAATCCAGGGCAAGACTTCACCTTCAAAACCCTCAAACAATCACTCCTAATTATGCTTCTAGGAAAGTTGAATGTGTCATTGGTTGCAACCCTAATGTCAAGTTCTTGAACTCTAAGCCTAACAGCAGTACGGATGAGTGCATGTAGCCCAGAAAAGGTCATACAAGCACAGAAACGAAGGATCCTCACATCAGAAAGCTTGTGACGAAGAGATAAAATCTGGGTGATCACATTGCCGAGGTTCTTCAAGTAAACAAACTTTGTTAAAGCAGTTCCGGATGGGATGACGGTGGTGAAATCAAGATCAGGGAAGGTGTACCAGAGAGTCCTCCATCGTTTCGATAAGATGCTTGTTTGTACGATGGATTTAATGGGAAGAAGGAAAAGAATGTGATGAATAACAGCATTGGGAAGATCAGTTATGCGATCTTCCCCGGTGTTGTTTTCCGATGGATGTTCAGGATTACGAAGCTTTCTTCTCTTGGCAGATCTCGTTTCCATTGCATTATTGGTTTGATTGATTTGTGGGTGGCGTTTAATGTTGAATATTGATGGATGATCTTGATGGATGTTTTTGTTATATGTGGCGATCGAAGAGAGAGTAATAGGTTAGGGTTTGAAAAGTTCAACAACTGGACTCGATCGTATAGAACACGAGAGGACCGCTTGAGTTGGTTCCAAATTCGAACTACCCCCTACATTCTCTTCAAATATCATTAAATAATATAATAACCATAATTAATCATATAGTCATAATTATCCGTCCAGTTGGAATTGCATAATTATATTATCGGGAATTCTTAGTAATCATAATATATCTTATTTTCTAAATTCGCTGAGACGATGTCGTTTGATAAGCTATAAACTTTTTTTTAAACTATTGCTTATTTGTGTTTTTTTTCACCTTTTTTCTTTCATTTATGGTCTTTATACTTAAAATAAAGGGAAATTAATTAAAATACCCGTATTTCGATCCCGTATTACCGAAATACCCCAAATCTCTCTCATTTTGCCGAAATACCCCTTTTTTCCGGGATCCGTGGCCGGGATGCTTACCAATCCCGGGGTTACATTCAAAGACGAGGTGAATAGTGAAATCCCGGCGTTAGGCCGGGATGAATAGTGAAATCCCGGTGTTAGTCCGGGATGGGGGCCGGGATGTGGGCCGGGATGGGGGCCGGGATGGGAGCCGGGATTGGGTAATTTAGGGTTAGGGTTTGAGAAAATGAGGGTTTGATCGTATGATTTCATGTGATTCCAGTGTTTTTCACGTTTTTGTTGCTATTCTTTCTACTGTTTTTTTCTACTCTGTCATACAATAATTGTACTTGTCATTGAATTTTTCCTTGAACTAATAATAATCGGCTATAAATTTTGCCTTTAAAGATCAGTATAATGCAAGACATTCATCAGATTCATTGCATTTTTCTTTCTTTCTCTCAACTTTCATTGTTTGAATTGCTTCATTTTTCATACAATTGGAAAGATGAGTTCACCTGTTATAAAAGCTAAGCTCTATTTATGTTTTGATAGTCAGTGGGTTCAAAACAACAATGAGTGGGATTATATTGGGTACACAAAGCGTGGTGTACAGATTCCAGTAATCTATACATATAAGAGGTTTCTTCATTACGCCATGGGAAAATGTGGAATCGAAGATTCTGCTACTTGCAAGTTGGTGTTCAAACATGAAGATCGCTCACTAGTGGAGCTAAACAGCGATGAACTAATCCTTGGTTTTATGCAAATTGCAGCCGATTCAGAAACACCTCCAAAAGTCTTTGTGTATGAGGCAACATTGATGTGCGACGAAGGTGATGACGAAGATGATGTCGGAGGTGATGACGAAATCCATCTCGGTGGTAGTCAACAGGAGCCTGATTCTCAATTTCAGGCATCCTACGACACCACACTTTATTCTGATCATTCATATCGTCCTTACGGCTCTTATCCCGATGTTGTTCCGGAGACACAACTAGAAGAAGAACAACAAGCAGAGGAAGAGGAAGAGGAAGAGGAAGAGGACGAAGAAAGACGGTTTGCTGGAGTTGCTCATGACGAAACCCATGTTTTCACAACGGGTATATCTGATCTGGACAGATCAAATACCGATACCGATGAGGACGAAGAAGAAGAAACATATACCCCTAGAAATAAATCACTTAGTGAGTATAATGATTATTTTGATATGCCTCTTTTCCTTCCAAACCCGGAGACCAATATACCACCCTACCAACCCGTACATTACAATCGCGGTACAAACATACATGAAGGACAACTATTTGATACTAAGGAGGAAATGGCCATACAGTTCGGAATTAAGTTCTTGGAAGAGGGTTTTGTGTTTAGAACAGATAAATCCGACAATAGCAGATACGTGGCTGTCTGTGAGCAAGAAAATTGTAAGTGGCGTATGTCGGCGAAGTCCGTGGGCCCAAAAGGAGGGATGTTTGTCGTTAGGAAAATGAACGACGTGCACACTTGTTTTAGGATGCAACTGAATTCCAGACACCGACATGCCAACAGAAGGACTTTGGGCCACATTTTGAAAGGGAAGTTTATTGATGCTAGCAGGTCATTTCGGCCGAATGACATCGTCGACGATATCAACCAGCAGTACGGGCTCAATATTGGTTACCACCAAGGATGGCGTGCGCGATGCAAGGCCCTGCTAATGGTGAGAGGCACTCCCGAGGAGTCGTACGAACGACTCCCTATGTACTTATATAATTTGGAGTTGAAGAATCCGGGTACACACACCAGAATAAAGACGGATTCGCACGAACGTTTTGAGTTTTGTTTCACTGCTCTTGGATGTGCGGTACGTATATCAACACGCCATATCTTTACATATTATAAATTATAACATTTACAAAGTTGCTCCACGTATATGTACAATAATTGTACGTTATTTGCAGATCCGCGCGTTTTTGGCAAACCTGCGTCCTGTCATCGTAATAGACGCTGCCCATTTAAAGGGACCTTACCTGGGTATGATGTTCTTGGCGGTTGCCATGGACGGAAATAACAACATCGTGCCCTTGGCTTTCGGAGTAGGAAAGTCCGAGACGGGGGAGGAGTGGGGTTGGTTTCTGTCCAGGTTGAGAGAATGTATCGGAGTCCCAGAAGGGCTGGTGTTTATGTCTGACAGGTCTCCCTCAATAAGTGCCGCAATTTCTGCCGTGTACCCATCGACCCCTCATGCCCTATGTTGTCGATATTTGGAGATGAACGTGAAAAGCGCGGACAGGCGTATTACTACAAACCGCCCGACCTACTGGAAGGCATGCAAAGCATATACGGTTACGGAGTTTGACCGGTACATGGATGCACTACGATATGAAGTAGATCGTGGAGCACAAGTTATGGACACTGCTGGGAAGGAGAGGTGGTCAAGGGCCCATTTTCCTGCACATCGATATAACATAATGACCTCTAATAGTGCAGAGTCGGTAAATGCACTGTCCCGTTTTGCTCGTAGGTTACCGATTGTCGGGCTTATGGAGTACGTCCGATCTTTTCAACAAGAGTGGTACCTACTTCGACGACAAAAGGGAGGTTGATAAACTTTGAAATCTTGAACTTATATGTTATTTTCTCTTCTTGTGTTATTTATAATTCGTACCATAGTTAACACACACATGTTTGTAGGTGAAATGCGTAATCATCTCACTCCAATGGCGGAGGCGAAGATTCTCAAAAGGGTGGGAAAGTCTGCTCAATGGAGGGTAAGAGGGATTGGATATGATAAGTTCGATGTTCGGGATACCCGTGGACACGCGATTGTCGATATGCTCAACCGTGTTTGTGAATGTAAACAATGGAAATATATAGGGTTACCATGTGGTCATGCCATCACAGCTGCAAGGTCTATGAACCGTAGAGATTGCAGCGATCTAGCTCTAGGTTACTTCACGTCCCATACTTACCGGTCAACATATCATAAAGTAATCAATCCAGTTGGACCCCCTCAATCATGGGTTTTGCCACACGTCCCCCTTCCGCCATGCTATCCACCGTTAATAACAAAGAGACGTGCGGGGAGGCCAAGAAAGAACGATCGGCGTCCATCCCGGGGTGAGGATCTGATACAGAGAACTTGTACTAGGTGTGGAGCAGTAGGATATACTCGTGGTGAATGTCCAACTCCTGCCCCTTCAACCGTGCCCAGGAGTAGAGCTTCAAGTAGCCAAAGATTTCGCTCTCAGGGGCCATCGAACCTAGAACCACATGGAACCCTAAGGCATGATAGCATTGACCTTAACATTGACTTCCCTTGATTGTAACGACCTCATCTTGTATGCGAAGTGATATGATATTTATGTTCATTGTTCATTTAATATACCTTTTCATGGTTGTGGAATTATATTGTGTAAAAACAAGTTAATCATTAAAGCATCCTTTTATTAAAGCATCGATAAAGTAAACATTAATAAAGAAAAGAAAACATTAGACCATCGTTACGGGTAGATTAACCACCCTTTGAGAAACCTACTACGGATAGATTTCTTGGATGCTCTTGACCCAACCAGCCTTTGCCTTCATTTGCTCCTCCATGCCGGTGTAGTTTTCTTTGATTTCTACCAATTCATCTTCTAATTTTTGAATCTTCTTTTGCTTCTCCCTAACATCCCGCTTCATCATCTCCAAGAACTCCTTCTGCTCCGAAATAATGGCCTCCTTCTCTTTTTGCAATTCCATGTTGCGTAGCCAGTTCCTGCCGATATGTCGTATCTCCGCATTTGCCTCATCACATGAGTCTTTCAACTTTGTAGGAAGTACTTGAGACATTGGTAGACTCAGTCCCTGGTTAGTGGGATACGTAGGTGGGTATTGTCCTCCATGAGCATTGTAGTATGACTCTCGTGCAAAATCATACTGCTCCCACTCTTGCGGCGTAATTGGTTCATCATAACCACTTATCCCAAACTGCGCTCATTCCTCCTTTGTGTCTGGTACTCCCCAGTCAACCCTCGTAGCTCCATCATTTAATTGTTCGCTGTAGGCGGAGCGTGAAGTGCTAGCCCCATTCGTTGACCTTCTCCCCCTTCCACGTGAACCTCCAGCCATTAAGTTATGAAAATGTAGAGAATGTTTGTAAATGACGAAGAGAGTAGAAATGATAGATAGCAAGTTGTGAATTACTACTTCACCGGAGCATCTACTTATAGTCCATGCGAAGATAGGTTTGTGCACATGGTCAAACGATTCCTGAAAGATGCTGAAAGATGCCTCTTCAAAGTCTGAAACGATGCCTTCTGCAAAGCCTGCAATGATGCCTTCTGCAAAGCCTGAAATGATGCCTTTTCAAAGCCTGAAATGATGCCTCTGCAAAGACTGAAAGATGCCTTCTGCAAAGCTTGAAAGATGCCTCTTCAAAGCCTGAAATGATGCCTCTGTAAAGACTGAAAGATGCCTCTGCAAAGCCTGAAATGATACCTTCTGCAAAGCCTGCAATGATGCCTTCTACAAAGCCTGAAATGATCCCTCTGCTAAGACTGAAATGATGCCTTCTGCAAAGCCTGAAATGATGCCCTCTGCAAAGCCTGAAAGATGCCTCTGCAAAGACTGAAATGATGCCTTCTGCAAATTAAGCCTGAAATGATGCCTTCTGCATATCCTGAAAGATGTCTCTGCAAAGACTTAAACAATTCGTTTTTTTAACAATGCTCCTTGGGGCTATAAATACTCGTTTTATAGCAACTGTGAAATTCACAACAACCACACACCATTTTCATATCATAAGTCTCCCCTTTCACCAAACACATGGCTGAAAATGCATCATCTTCAAACCCACCATCTTCACAAATAATGCCCTCGAGACTGAAAAAAGCGATAGAGAAAAGTGAAGCGGAGATTGAGCAACTCACTCAAGAGTGGAGGGAAATGATGGCGAAGAAGGACGGACACTTGAGAAGGATTGACGCGGACAAGAAGGAGGTAAAAAGGTTGAAGAGGGAGATGAAGGAGAAGGAAGACCGAATCCGCTACGACAATGAACAATTCAACAAGATTATGCAAGACTTCGCAACACTGCAAGCGCAGGTAACAGAGAAACAAACTTGGATTGATAAATGTAAAGCACTATATCCTTAGATGGTGTTTGTGTTTTTGGTTTCGTGTTTGGAGTTTCCTATGTTGGTAGTTTGTACCCGGAGTTTATGTGTTGGTGTTTTGTACTTGTACTTTCTATGCGTTTGTTTCATTAATAAAATCGTCTAACGTATGTTGTGGTCTGATGCGTTTATATTTTTATACTACAAAATTATAAATTCATACAGTAAAAAAACAACTGGTACAAGACGATGTGAATCTATAAGGCCTTTTTCCAGACGAATCTATAAGTTTTTTTACCGGCGAATCTGGAATCTTTTTCACAGGCGAATCTGTAAGCCCTTTTACAGGCGAATCTGGAAGCTTTTTGAAAGGCGAATTTGGAAGGCCTTTTACAGACGAATCTATAAGTTTTTTTTTCAGGCGAATCTGGAAGGCCTTCCAAATCACCACCTTTGGCTATAAATAAAGAGATCTGGGTGGTCCTAAACCATAGAAAACAAAACACGGTTTATAGCAAGGAAAAATTATTACACATCTTCTTACATGGCATCCCCAAATCTTCATGTATGGAATTTCAGATGTTTATCTCAATCTCTTCCAGCCTCTACCACCGAGTTATATGGTTAGTGTTTATATTATAAAAGGTTTTGTTTGCGTTGAATATTTTGTAAGGCTAACGTTGTTAACCCTTACCATGAACACATGAGTATCCACAAATGTTCACCATGAAAGTCTACCATCAAGGGTACTTCACTGAACCACCTAGAAGACAATACTTCTGTGGTCTAGAAGTCTATGTTGACATGTTAGATGTCGACGATCTTTGCATGCCAATGCTTCACCAGATCATGAAAGAGCTAGGCTACGACGACACTAGATATTATAAGTTGTATTTTAAACGTCCAAATGCAGACTTATTGAGCGGACTGGAACCTATGGCTACCGACGAAGATGATACGTCAGTATATTGACGGCCATACCGTCATTGAAGTGTACAGCGAGAAAGTGGAGCTTAACACTACCAGAATCGTATCACCAGAGCATATAAGAAGTCGTTGGGGATTCCCCAAAAACCAAGCGTCGTGTAGCCGTAGTTTTACATTTAAATGACCAATAATGTGACCTAATCACTTTGTTTCATGTCGTTGTTTCAAAGTCTTTTTAGATGTGATATGTGACGAGACGTCTTATTTATGGAGTTATTATGAAAATGATCTCTGCGTTTTCGAAACCTATCAGTTTCTAAGTTCGTTTAGTTCACCAAATCTTAATTCTTTTTATGTCCCTCGACACGAAAAATCTATGAAAACAATATTAATATATATAAAAATTGTATTACATACATAAAAGAACAGCAAAAACAATCTACTCGTCTAACCGAAAAGACAACGCATATAAGGTCTCTGCCATGTAACGCCGCCATTCCTTGGCCACAGATTCAGTTGCATCTGGTGCAACTGATGGGTGCATTTCTTCAACAAACTTGGATAAATTACGACACACCCAGACACCGCAATCCCCAAACGCCCCTGCCTGTTGTGGTGCATCATTTTCATACTGATGCTTTAACTTCTTTCTGGCATTTATACGACCCGGTGTGTCGCAGATCTTATTTAACAACTTTGGCAATTGTTTTTTGAAGATCTTAAGGCGTTCTTCCAAGGGTCTGGTGTACCTGGATGCTCGTAAACTGTCATATATAACCATCGTCATTTCGTTAAGCAACAGAACTCCAAGCACCCAATGTTTGTCCATAATGCAGATTTGGATGTATACCTGAGATTTTACAGTAACACACAAATAGTTGGTAACAAACAAGTTAAACAAAAATTATGTAAATCGATTTCCATACCCGCTCGATGTCCTTCCAATATGGATGGTTTCCCGTCATTCCATTGCAAGTTTCGTATACGGACTTGTATCCTTGCTCCGGCAGGGTGATCCACTAAAAAAAAATGCTATCCATCACCGCCCATGTCGCATGTGGAGAGCGGGAGTCTTGGATCATTTTGACCCAAGCGTCGATGTGCTATACACAAAACATAGATTGTTAGACCTGTAACTACAAATGTAGTTGTTTATATGACTATATTTAAATACTAACCAAATCCTCCAAATCACCGTTACAACCTACAGCAAGAAGTTTCATGAAAAAACCGGTATCCATTTGAAGGTCGCCATAAAATGGACAACACAGGTTGGGGAGCTGATTGTGTTGACATTGGTCCACGATCTGTGCCGCCGAAACGTGCATCGATTGTCCCGTTGAAGTCATCGTAGTAGACCCCCCCAACCTGCCCCTTACCCTTTGCCTTCACCCTTGGCTTGGTCTTTCTCGGAGGGGCCGGTGTGGTCGAAGGTTGTTGGGTATATGGGGAACGTAAGTTTGGGCCTGCTACAATATCTCGTCTCCCCCTCCCAAGTGTTACCACCTCCAACTGGTCAAGCATGGGAGCATCATCCTCGAAGTGGCACTCAACGATATCACTACCCATAGGAGAGCGGAGTCGCACCTGGGTGGTGTCAACCGCCGACCCCATCGAACCCGGGATGGAAGGTCCCAAAAAATCTTCCACCATATCGCTAAGGAATGACCTACCGTGATCGAGGTGTGCTGGCGGTGTCACGTACGGCGACCCTGACACATTGTAGCTCGTCATCATTTGGGGTATGTAACAATCGGCCTGCGTCTGTCCGTGCCCAGCCGACGTGTGTCCCCACCCACCCGACGTCTGTTCGTAACCAGCCGACGTGTGTGCCCACCCACCCGATGTCTGTCCGTAACCCACCGACGTGTGTCCCTACCCACCCGACGTCTGTCCGTGCCCAGCCGACGTGGGTCCCCACCCACCCGACGTCTGTTCGTACGCAACCGACGTGTGTCCGTACCCAGGGGACATGTAGGTCGGCGCCGAGCTCGTTGCCAACTAATACAAGTATTAAGCGTCATATCAATATACAAACTAATATACAAGTATGGAACGTAATATCCTCAAATTAAGTTAAACACTAACTTGAGTGTGGCGAAGGTGTGCGGTGAGGGCCTCGAGTTCTCTTAGGCGTGTCTCGACGGACCCGTGGACGTAATCGTGCAGCGCATCGTAGCGTACCCACCTGTATTGGTATGGGTCGGGAGGCGGCGCTCCATGATGGGAGGAGCTAGGGGGAGCCTGATATCCCGTGCCATCATCGTCATCTTCATCATCTTCATAATCATCGTCCTCATCGTGATCAGTATCTCTTCGTCGGGACCTCTTCGTCGGTCGCCTGGCCTCCTCTCTTTCCAAATAGGCGACGCTGGATAGATACCAACGACTCTGTTGTTCGACAGCCATAGGAGTGAAGCGCTCGAGAGCCGGATGCCTCACCTAAATATATTGTAAAACATATAAGATTTAATATGCAGGACTAAGTTAAACAGTTAATTTTTTACTTACTAAAATTAGAAATATAGTAATAGAGCGTACGCCCGAAACTGAGTTGAAGATTGCAACGCATGCAGCCTTATTCAGTACAATCTTCCGGTCCCAACGAGTTCCCCTAATGGCCCTGCCGGTGCGACTGTTGAAATGGTGACGACAGACAGGAAACATCTCCAAGATCCAAACCAGGAATTACACAACATAGAGAAGTAAGTAAAAAAAAACGAAAGATGCCATAATATTTATGTTATACTACTTATCTAACCTTCAGAGCGTGTGCGAACCCATTCAACGTACTCTTGTTGATGTTCTTGTTCTCTTCTAAATGGCGTCTGGCGGTGGCGTGGTGTAAAGACCTGTATGTGTGGCTCCAGATGTGGCTACCCCACGGGTAGTTGTCGAATGTCACAAGGTCATCGACGGCCCTAATGACAGTGTCGGTAACCACCTGACTCAGCTCACGACCCATGAACATGATTTCCAACATCACTACCAAACAAACACGCACAACATCCTCATCAGATAGCTCCTGCATGCCGTCTCTCATCGTCTGGACGATGGTTTTCATCTTCAAATTAGCGGGGGCGTGATTAGGCCAAAGCCTCCTGACGAAGGACCCTTCCGATATGACAGGAAGGTCGGGTGTTTGTCCGAAAAGGAGTCCTGTTATAAGACAGAACTCAAGACGACCAAAGCGCATGTGGTTCCCACGTACATCGAAGTACATTTCCTCCTCATCGGCATTCATTACGTCAACCTCGAACTGTAAAAACATGTAGACTAGGAGGGGGTCCTGCGCAGTATTGGAAAGCTCCAGCCATGGACCAAACGGTGTCCGTCCGAATATTTGATGTAAGTTTTGTGCCCGTTCTGGTGGACACGCTGCAAAAATATCTCTAATTTCCTTGGCGAACCCAAGGCGTGTTTTGAAAGACAGATCGACGTAATGAAAATCCTCCTACATAGTAACGAATAAAAGACAACGACTTTTGGTTATAGTTAATATTTCTATTGGACTTCCAGGTAGTAGGGGAATCACATGGATTGCTTAAATCCCTACAACCCTTAGGGTTATTTACACCCGTTTGACAAAATCCAAATCGATATGTTGCGATTAAAAGGTTTATGATTATAGTTATTTAAAAAAAACACAACACTTGGAGATGAACGCAATCTCTCTAAAATATTTAAAAGTAAAGCAACACTCTAAAATTAACGCAACACTCTAAAATTAACGCAACACTCTAAAATATTTAAAATTAAAGCAACACTCTAAAATTAACGCAACACTCTAAAATTAAAGCAATCTCTCTAAATTTAACACAATCTCTCTAAAATTAACGCAACACTATAAAATTAACGCAACCCTCTAAAATTAACGCAACACTCTAAAAGTAAAGCAACACTCTAAAATTAACGCACCCTCTATATATGAAACTTTGTCTACATTTTCCAAAAATACTTATTTTAAGTTGGGTTTAAAAACTGTATCGTTATTTCATTTAATTAAATGTTTTTGGAAATATGTACCAAATAAAAAACTTTATGTAACAACCCAACCAAAGAATAGCAAGATAACAATTTAATCTTCTTATAATAATGCCAAAATGGCCCCAACCATACAATATAATATCAAGCAACACTCTAAAATTAACGCAACACTCTAAATGAAACGCAACACTCTAAAATTAACGCAATCTCTCTAAAATTAAAGCAACACTCTAAAATTAACGCAATCTCTAAAATTATCGCAACCTCTAAAATAAACGCAACACTCTAAAATATTTAAAAGTAAAACAACACTCTAAAATTAACGCAATCTCTAAAATATTTAAAATTAACGCAACACTCTAAAATTAATGCAACACTCTAAAATTAACGCAATCTCTCTAAATTTAACGCAATCTCTCTAAAATTAAAGCAACACTCTAAAACTAACGCAACCTCTAAAATTAACGAAACACTCTAAAATTAAAGCAACACTCTAAAATTAACGCAACCTCTAAAATTAACGAAACACTCTAAAATTAACGCAACCTCTAAAATTAACGAAACACTCTAAAATTAACGCAACACTCTAAAATTAACGCAATCTCTCTAAAATTAAAGCAACACTCTAAAATTAACGCAACCTCTAAAATTAACGAAACTCTCTAAAATTAAATCAACACTCTAAAATTAACGCAACCTCTAAAATTAACGAAACACTCTAAAATTAAAGCAACACTCTAAAATTAACGCAACCTCTAAAATTAACGAAACACTCTAAAATTAACTCAACACTCTAAAAAACACGAAATACTCTAGCATATTAACAACATAAACATAACACATAATCTCTAAAATAAACGCATAATCAAACACATAGTCTAAATAACATACAACAAATATTTTATATTTGAAATCTACAATGGGGTTAAAAGAAAACTTACCAAAGTAAATAGACGAGACATATCGAAGATTGCTAAAACTCCAATAACTCGAGTCAAAATCCGAGCGTGATATACACGAGATAGAAGAGAGAGTTAGAAGTAGAAGAGAGGAAGTGGTTGTGTGGGGTGGGGTTTGAATTGGGGACCATGCTTTTATAATAATGGGGGAACACTTCTAAACCTAATTTCCCTTAATCCCAACCGTCGATTTTATTTTGATCAAGAATCTCTTCCATCCCGGCCCCCAACCCCGGGAAATTACTGTTCATCCCGGACTAATGCCGGGATTCCCTTATTCATCCCGGCTTAACGTCGGGAAAACCACTATTTACGCCGCTGATGATGCTAACCCCGGGATGGGTGTCAATCCCGGCCACGATCCCGGCCAAAAGGGGTATTTTGGTCACTATTCATGCCGCCGATGAAGGTAACCCCGGGATGGGTGTCAATCCCGGCCACGATTCCGGAAAAAAGGGGTATTTCGGCAAAATGAGAGAGATTTGGGGTATTTCGGTAATACGGGATCGAAATACGGGTATTTTAATTAATTTCCCTAAAATAAATGTCCCTTGTATTTTTTTAAGTCATTTTACACTCTTATGTAACTTATCAACTATTTTCTATTATAAAACATGACTTGTTTTACTGCAAGTCAGAGCAGTCTTTCTAACGGCAAAATCCGCCATAAATTAAAGTTCAGTACAAGAAAAATGACCTTCAAAGAAGATTTTGTTTAGTACTTAAAAGTGTAAAAAGCTTTTGTAAAGGCTTTAGAGAAACTTTTCAATCCCGTCAAAAAGTTTCTATATATAAGGGTAGCTAAATGTTTTAGGGGGAGTTTTCAGAGAGTATGTTTGTGTCAACTTTTAGAAATGCTTCTCTAGGCTTCAAAGCTACTCTAAAAATATGTATTAGTGACGTTCTATAAACGTCACTAAAAGGTACTTTCAGAGAACATTTTTGGAAAAGTTTCTCTAAAGGTATGGGCTTTAGTGACGCTTTCGTAAACCTTCCCAAAAAGTATCTTTTAGTTACACTTTTGCAAACCTTCTCTAATGGTTATCTTCAGATACACATAACCGAAACCTTCTCTAAAGTTTACGTCAGGGTGCGTTTGGTTCGCACAAAGTGATGGAATCTGGTGGAATTGAAATGTTGAATTCCTTTGACCAGATTCCATTCCCTTGTTTAGTTCAAGCTTTTCAATTGATGGAATCTTTGAATTCCAACAAATTCCATAGATAATGGATTTTAACATTCCAAAGTTACCCTTTACTCGAAACTAAAACCCTACTCTTTTAATTACAGTCGACACCAAACTCGCCTTCTCCATCTCATCTTCTCCATCAGACATCATCGATCCAGCTTTAGTCTTTTCCATTGTAGCATGAAAACACAGGTTATCTCTCTCTCTCTCTCTCTCGTCTTTTCCATCGATCTCAATCTACACACTCTCTTTCTGTGTGTGTGTGTATGTGTGTGTGTCTTCTCCGTTTTGATTTCTCCATATGTACAAGTTTTGATCGATCTGTATCTGTGCGATAATAATACCATCGTCTTCTCTGTGCAATCTCTATATAATCGATTTCTCATCGTTTTCTTCTCTGTGCATTAATACTACCATCACTTCTATTAAATACCGCCCCTGTTTCATATCGTCTTCTCTATGCAATAATACTACCGTCTTCTCTGTGCAATTATACTACCATCACTTCTGTTAAATATCGTCTTCCTTGTGCAATAATACTACCAACACAGTGTTGGTTCATGGTTCGTGCATTATGATACCAATAATTCTAGAGCACAGATAACTCAACCTTAAGCTGACTGAAATAAAAATCGATTATGGAATGCATTCTGATACCATGTAATACAGAAACGATGTATTTACTCTTTGTATAATCAATCGATCTGTTTCAATTTTTCTCCAATTGTGTTCGTTCATGGTTTGTGCAATGGATGCATATTTTTTTTGTGTTTACTTTGTTTACTTCAATTTATGTGTTGATTTTCCTCCAATTTATGTGTTTACTGTGTTTTGATCAAATTATTCTACAACTGAAAATAATGTACTTACTGTGTTGGTTCATGGTATGTTTTTATTAGATGAATTACGCTTTCAGTCATAGTTATATGAATATGGTCTATGTATTATGTAATAACATATTCCTTGGGTGGTATATAAACAGGAAATGGCCTGAATTAGTCTCACAACACGCAAAAGTAGGATTATGCGATTGTTTTTTGAAGAAGCTACAAATGTTATTATTTGGTTTTTCATTAGAGTTTGTTGTTTAGTAGCCAAACATAGAAGGGATATAAACCACATATTCGATATGGGTTGTCAATTATGGATTGATTCGCAATATTGCATAGGTATGCATACAATAGTGACACCATGTGCATATCACAACTTATGATGGATAGAAGGTGTTTCAAAAAGTTATGTGGTATGCTTGAAAGATTAGGAGGATTACGAGCAACTAGGAATATGGACATTGATGAACAAGTTGCCATTTTCCTTCACATGGTTGCTCATAATGTTAAGAATAGGGTCGTCACATGTCTTTTTCATCATTCGGGGGAAACAATTAGTAGACTTTTTATTCGAGTTTGCAACTTAATAGATTGCATCCACATTTACTTAAGAAACCCGAACCTGTTCTTGAGGACTCTATCGATCGAAGATGGAAATGGTTCAAGGTACATATAATTAATACTTTTTTTGGTATTCACGTGGTAAAGTAAATATGTGTAAGACTGTTTTTTTTAACAATTGTATAGGTGCTTTAGATGGAACATACATAAAGTGCCTAGTACCACTCGAAGACAAACCTAGATACAAAACACGAAAGAATGATATTGCCACAAACGTGTTAGGGGTGTGTTCACAAGATATGTAATTTATCTACGTGTTAGCAGGATGGGAGGGGTTAGCGGATGATAGTAGAGTTCTTCGAGATGCTCTTCTTTGGCCCAGTGGGTTGAAGGTGCCAAGGTCATATTATTATTTGGTAGATGGTGCGTATACAAATGGAGAGGGTTTTCTTGTCCGTTATAGAGGTCAAATGTATCACTTAAATGAGTGGCGTGATGGACACCGACCAACTACACCAAAAGGATTTTTCAACATGAAACATTCTTCCGCAAGAAATGTTATCAGAACGATGCTTCGGTATTTTGAAGGCAAGATGGGGGATTTTAAAAAATAATTCATACTACCCTGTTGAAATGAAAGTGAAGGTCATAATGGCATGTTGTCTTCGTCATAATTTTATAAGACAAGAAATGCCAATTGATCCGTTTGAAAGCATATCTTGCATGATTGAAACCGAAGACGTTGAACATCAAGATGAGAATAATATCACTTCCGTAGGTACTTCAATCGAATGGACTGAATTTAGAAACAATTTGGCCTAAAGTATATTTGATAGTTGGAATGCTTCTATTTGATCGTTATGTATTGTAATACTACAATTTGATTTTTTATGGTTTGTAATACTACGATTTTATTTTCTTTCATGATTTGTAATAGTACAACTTGCATTTATTGGTTGATCGTTATTAATCTTAATGGTGCAATATTAATCTTGAGGAATACTTCCATTTTAATGATCTTTAATATTAGGTATGGCGGATAAAAACAATGGTCGTAAAGACCAAAATTGGTCAAAACTGAAGACACCAAACTTGTGGATGCATTGGTTAACATGGTCAATATTGGAGGATATAAAACTGACAATGGCTTTAAATCCGGGTACTTGAAACATTTGGAACAGGCATTGAAATCTCACTTCCTGATTCTAATATATTAGGTAAACCACACATCAAGTCCAGAATCAAAATTATGAAAATAGATTGGCAAATAGTACATGATATGCTACATGGTACCAATACAAGAGGTTTTGGGTATGATAGTCTGAAAATGTGTGTTACTGCTGGCATATCGGTTTAGGATTCTTACCTGCTGGTACGTATTATGTATGTTCTACATGTTATAATGTTAAGAATTGATTTTTAATGTTTTTATTTCTTTTGCAAAACTAGGTACATAGAGAGGCTTCAAAATGGAGAAACAAACCATTTCCTCATTATGAAGACTTGTCTTATGTTTTCGGAAAGGATCGTGCTGTAACACCCTCACATTTGGTAAAAGCAACTAGTTGTTATAGGATAAGCGTGCCATCGTCTAAAGGATATGACGATAGCGATAAGGATAGTGATAGAGATAAAATATATTAGAGTTAGATTAGAACTAGAATATCTAGTAGTTATCTACTTGTAATCCATCCCTATATAAAGGGTTTATGATTAATGAGAATTTACAGCTTTTCTATTCTCTCTATATTGATTGTCCTGCAACACGTTATCAGCACGTAAGCTCGGTTGTTGTTTGACGGTTGTTCCGCTCGCTACCGCTGCCAACAACTTTCATCATACTATGTCAATACAAGTATCTATATTCATATTCATATCCTCATCTTTATATTATGTATTTTCTGTTTATTGGCTATATCATTGCATGTGGATATATAATTTGCGTTAATTTTGTTATCTCCATCCAATTCAATGTATTATCCTATCAAGACTTTAACCATTTATTAGAAAAAAATATTCCCAAAATATTCTCTTCCCTACGTATTAACAATCGAAAAACACGATCTTTTGATCAATCACTCTTGATTCTTAAACCACCACGATAATGCATATAAAATTTCCAATTTTTTTTTCTTTTATCTTCCGTGGTTTGTCAAAAGAAAAGTTATATGTATGTATTTTTTTTAAATTTGATTTTACTTAAATTTTAAAATAGAAAGAAGATAAAGAAGAATTTGAAAAGCGGACAAGTGGGAGGGTAGTTTTATATCTATGCCTTCCTTTATTTTTATTTTATAACTTTTTAGATAATGTTTAATTTAAAAAAAACCCCTTAAAATAGCGATAAGAATGAAACGTCTTTTTAGTGAGTAAGTAAGTAACACTAAATTTATAAAGTTGATGTTAAATTTTGTATAAACAATAAATCTACGGATGATACTATAACTTACATAGAAAAAAAGTAGGATATTTATTCATGTCTTTATCCCCTTTAAATTGTTTAATTTGAATTTTTTTTTGTTTTTAGCATGCTACTCTTATTAAATTGTTCATTTATTTTCTTTTATTGTATGAATTTATCAAATTTGTTGTTTTAGTTATACTTTTAAGTATTTTGAATTGAGTTGCTTCAATAATTTTCACATATTCATCCTAATCCATAATATTTTATAATTGCTAAAAATTACGTTTCGTGAATATCTGTTTTATGAATATCCGTTTTACGTATATCTCACTACTAATACGGATAATTATGTTATATTATATTTTGCTATAAATCAAATACTAAATATGATAATAATATATGGTTTGCCCTAAAAGACATGTGGTTTGTTTGGTTGATTTTATATTTTTTTGGAAAATTAAAATGTATTAATTGCAAAAGGTTATAATTTTAATTTTTTTAGATAGGGATAAATGTAAATAGAATATATATTTTTAATTTCCTATTTAAATATGTAATCATCTGAAGACGGAGTTCTAAGAAATCAAGACGGAGTCCTTGGAGTTCACCAAAATGGCGAGGTCGGTGGAAGCTTCAAGATGTCCTTAGACTGACCGTGGTGGTTGTCTCACAACACCACTTTAGGGGGGCAAATTAAACTAGGGGTGTAAATGATGCGAGTCGAGCTCGAGTATCATTATACTCGACTCGAACTCGAAAGCTAATACTCTCGAACTCGACTCGAAAACTCGCGAGTAGTAAAAACCCAAGCTCGACTCGAACTCGAAAGCTAATACTCGAGCTCGAACTCGACTCGAACTCGTTTTAAGCTCGAATCAAAGCTCAAGCTCAAACTCGTTTCAAGCTCGCTCAAGCTCGAACTCATTTCAAGCTCAAACTCAAACTAAAACTAATTTTAAGCTCAAACTCAAACTAGTGTTCGTATTCAATCATTTAAAAATTCAATGTGTTCATATTTGTTTATGTTTGTTTAATTAAAATTGTAAACAAACATAACAAACTAGTTGCACCCACTTCCATAGGTACCAACAATTTTTTTTCCCTAACTTTAAGCCAAAGGGCTCAAGCCACTAGACACAATAGAAAGGCTATGCCACAAAGGTTATGGAATGACAAGTGAAAGAAAGGGGATGAGTCATATTTATAGTTGAATGCAAAATCCCTAGATGGATTGTCTCACCAATGTGGGATGAGTTTTTAAGCAAAATGATGACAATCCTTATTTAAATAATGATACCCACAAGTCATATTATGTGTTATTACTTTTTTTTAAAGAAAATGCTAGTAATTCTTTATTAATAATAATTATAATTATATAATTATAATTATATATATATATATAATAATAATAATAATTATTATATTATTATTTTAATGTTTATTTCTTTAATATATGTTCTTTAGATTACTATTATAACTAAACGAACGTATATATATATATATATATATATAATATATTCGAGTATCTCACGAGCTTATCGAGTCGAGTATCAGGTCGCTCGACTCGACTCATTAGTATGTCGAGTCGAGCTCGAGTTCGAGTCGAGCCTATTCGAGTCGAGTGTTGACCGAGTTTTGACCGAGTCGATCTCGAGTAGCTCGCGAGTTGTCTCGTCTC
Organism: Arctium minus; assembly: GCA_954870635.1. Classification (NCBI taxonomy): domain Eukaryota; kingdom Viridiplantae; phylum Streptophyta; class Magnoliopsida; order Asterales; family Asteraceae; genus Arctium; species Arctium minus. The sequence goes on from OX941084.1 coordinate 36,584,967, forward strand.
ATTTAAACCCCTAGGCAAAACCATATATTATCAATTGTTGTGATTTTTTTATCATGTGCTTGTTTTTTTTATTGCTTTTATTATGTTACGATAATTGCAAACGATTTTAAAATAAATCAAATGAAGAAAAAAGAGAAAATAAATTTTATTCGATAACTAATAATATTTTAAAATTTTGATATGCTTATCAAAATCCAACCGATTTTTGAATAATTTTTTTTCCAAACGTTTTAAAAGAAAATTAAGGTTTTCTAAAACTTCAAACATTTCACAAAAGTTATTCATGTATTTCATAAACGAAAATAATCACATTGCATTGAAAGATTTTGTCAAAACGGGTGTAAATAGCCCTAAAAGTTTGCAATGATTTAAGTAATCCATGTGATTCCCCTCCTTACCTGGAAATCCAAAAGTGTTTTTGCGATTTATTTTTGAATATTGAGATACTAAGATAACATTTTCAACAAAACAAATGTTTGAAATACAATCTTATGTTGCCATGGTAATGAAATTTCATGTGCACCATATATATATTTTTTTCCTCGTAAAATAAGAATACCTTATCTCTTGTTTATGTAGATGGCTGAACCAACTCGCCCTGAATTTGATATCCTGGATTTAGAAGGACTTGAATACCACAGATGGGTATCCGATGTAGAAACCACCTTCATTGGCAAGAACTATAGTTACACAATCAACTCCCCTACTGACCCTAAAAACAAACCGTCAGAAAAGGTACAAGCAAATGCCTTAATGTTCTTGAGACGACACATCGATCCCAGCGTTCGACGGGAGTACCTTCAACTGAAAAAACCCCCAAAGAAATGTGGGACGCATTGAAAGGATGATTCGGGAATATTCATGAATCTTTACTTCCTGAACTAATCGTACAGTGGAATGAAATCCGCTTACTCGATTACAAAAAGGTAAATGATTTTAACAAAGATATGTTGCGTCTCAAAGCACGTTTAAACTTTTGTGGAAAGTAACTCACAGAAGACGACATGATTCAGAAAACACTTTTCACTTTCCCTACATTATCAATCATACTAATGAATAAGTATCGATTGCAGTATGATAGTAAAAGAATCGCAACCTTTAACAAACTTATCAACCTACATCAAGTGGCTGAAAGACACAATGAGGTTCTTTTGAATAACAACGCTAGACCTGTCGGCACAAAGAAAATTTCTGAATCCAATCATGCAAGCATTAGAGGTGGAAAGAACTCCAAAGAACAGGGAGTTAAACATACTGAATCACACGCACGTGGAAACTATTAATCACGTGGACGTGGTCGTGGACAGGGTCATATGCAGGGCCATGGACGTGGCCGTGGACAGGGGCACGGAAATAGTCGTGGTGGATTTTCCAATTCATGGCATAGAGATGAAACTGCTGGACCAAGTAATCAAGGACAATCTAAAGAAAAAGCACCATTGGTCGATTCTGCCAAAAGAGCAAGAGAAAGAAATGAACCTTGCTATAGATGTGGCATCATTGGGCACTATAGATGTGGCATCATTGGGCACTGGTATAATACTTGTCGCTTAAACAACAACATAAAAAAAAGGTTTGCTGGCGCGGACCTATGGCCACGTGGCCCACTTTTGTGGGCCCTACATATCCTAGCCTCGTAGATATGCACCAGAAAAGGCCCCCTGTCCCCCCCGAGACTCAAACTCTTGCATTTCTAGCACACGAAGGGGCGTTTACGGAGTAACGCTGGCCACCAGGCCAAAGGCCTGATAGCAGCCACCTACAAGTGATATAGGGAATCCAAAGAAAAGGAATCTCACTGCCTTGAAGAAACAAGTGATGACCCAGAAGTCAACTTAACAGTTGCAGATTTCACCAATAACAAAAACAAAAATACATCGTTTGAGCTCCCAGAATTTGAATAATTTTCCCAGTTTTTTTTTCATTCATAGTTATTGAGACACTATTTGTTATTATTATTATTTTAGAGAACTTAATTTATTGTTTGAATTGATGATTAAATAAAATTTTATTTTGTGTCTATCTAAACCACTGATGTAAAGAAATACGTCAAAGTAATTAAATATTCTCTTTTCCTTGTATGAATGTATCGAGGAGAACTAGAGTGCTTAGTTGACTGTGGGACTACCCACACAATACTAAGAAACAGATTACTATTCACAGAAATAAGTTATTATAAATCCTCAATAACCACAATGATTGGATCATCCAACTTAATACTTGGTCTAGGGACTGCCATTTTCTTGTTGCCTAATGGCACTAAAATGACAATCATAGAAGCACTCTACGCCCCTAAAGCTAAACGAACCTTGTTAAGTTTCAAAGATATACGCTCCAATGGCTATCATATTGAAATACATAGTGAGAATGGAAATGAATATATGTAAATCACCTCTAATGAATATGGAAGGAAACGTATATCAGAGTAATTAATATGTCAAAATAGTGGGTTATATCTTACCACAATTCGAGTTATTGATTCATATTATGTCATCAATAATGGAATTTGGAATAGTGACATATACAAGCTTTGGTATGACCGCCTGGGACACCCTGGCCGTGATATGATGATACGTGTGCTGAAAAACACACATGGACACCCTTTCATTTCTTTAGAATGAAAGGCAAGATGAAGCAATTACCTGAATCGACGAAATTGCAATCGTTGACTTCTGAAGCACAAGAAGCAAAAACATCATCACAATATGCCTCCTTGAATAACCCTTGCTTATGTAAAGCCTGTTCCTTAGCTAAAACAGGATCGAGATCCTCCTATGCTAAAGACACAAAGCAAAACATTCCATTCTTACAACGTATACAAGGTGATATTTGTGGACCTATACATCCAGAATGTGGGCCATTCAAGTATTTTATGGTTCTGGTTGATGCTTCTACACGATGGACACATGTCGCACTATTGTCGACACGAAACGCGACATTTGTAAAACTCCTAACACAAGTTATACGTTTGAGGGCTCACCACCCTGTTTATTCGATCAAATCTATACGACTTGATAATGCTGGAGAATTTACATCACAAACATTTGATGATTATTGCATGTCTATTGGGATCGATGTAGAGCACCTCGTACCCCATGTTTATTCACAAAATGGTCTCGCAGAGGCTACCATCAAAAGGATACAGATGATAGCCAGGGCATTGGTTATAAGCACCAATTTACCCACTTCTGCCTGGGGTTATGCAATATTACATGTAACTTTACTTATTCGCTTTAGACCCACTACTAGCCAACCTTTTTCTGCGTACAAGTTGGTAACTGAATATGAGCCTGATATTTCACATTTACGCATATTTGGTTGTGTAGTATATGTGCCAATTACGCCCCCACAGCGCAGACGATTAAGTATATATGTTGGTTATGAATCTCCAACAATTATTCACTATTTAGAACCCTTGACGGGTGATCTATTTACTGCAAGATTTGCGGATTGTCACTTTGATGAGACAGTCTTCCCGTCGTTAGGGGGAGATAGGAAAAAGGATTTTCCAAGGGAACGACAGGAATTGTCATGGACTGTTCCCACCCTGTCTCATTTTGATCCCCACACTTCACAATGTGAAAGTGAAGTCAAATGAATACTTGATCTTCAAAACGTAGCAGACTCGATACCTGATGTCTTCACTGATATTGCAAAAGTGACAAGATCACACATACTGGCTGCAAATGTACCTGCAAGGTTAGAAGTCCCCAGTGTAACACCCTTAAGTTTGGTAAGAGCAACTAATTAAAATTTCGATACAATATCAATACAAATCAAAGGTTCTTCATACCTCAAATATAAAATTCTACAATTATCCTCAAAACAATGGTAAACCCCAACTATTATCAAGGGTTATACCAAAGTCGGGTGCTACGTAATCCCCAAAGCTAGCTGCTCTTCACAACTCAAGTGGAAACTTCACCCATGTTAAATACATCACAAGCACACTATTAACATTCCTCTCCTCATAGTGTTACTAGGACCATTCCCAACCAGAACCTGATAAACATGGCGACAAATAAAAAGGGTTAGGCTAACGCCTATTGAGTTCAAGAGTTTTCACATGAATAAATATTACGTTAAAAGGAAGGGATACAGTTTAAATGATAAACAATCAAAATGATTTCCCTTAACTATGAAAACGACTCATTTTCCAATAACATACGCTTTTAAGGATGAATGTCCCAATACAAAACTTTCTTTTTAAAATGATGCCACCCAAAACTCACTCAAATGTGAATAGAAAAAGGATTCCCAATTATAAAAATGCGGATAAGACTTTATATACCGTAACACCCAAAACACGGGTGGGGCATAATACTCAACTCTTAAATGATGGGAATAATCCATATAAACATAACATGCCATCGGAAACATGGAACTGAAACTTAATACTCACGCCACCGTAAAATGGAATGAAATCCAAATATTAAAGCATGGACAATTAAATATCCAAAATACTGATGGCCGACAACGGGGGAGACCCGTATCCATTGAGAGTGGAGGAACACAATAGTATGACACTCATACAACGTTAGTCGTATGACATTTCACGACACGCAAGCCCAAGTGCCCCTACAACACTATTCAAGCTACACCAAAAGAGACAACCGACTTTAGCGAATATTACCATGAATACCACCAAAGGCCCGACAACATCCGAGGACTACAACCATGGCATTACCCCGAATGGCGGAGGTCCCAAACGCCCATTATGAAACGCCCATCATGAAACGACCATCATCATAATAGCACAACCGGACTCAACCCTTCTAGTGTACACTTGAAAGGTCAAGGTCATAAAACATCGGTCTCGGAGTCCAACCCCGTAATACCCAGTTGACCATCAAATAAAGACTGACTTACGTGCCCATGGATCAAATGCAACACAGTCTAACATTACATGACTACACATGAATGACCAACGCACTCGAGCATGTAATTAACATAAATATGCAATAAAGTGCATTAAGATGTATATTGAACATGGGATCTACAAAGAGCCATTAAAACTTGGACAATGTCCACAGGACTCTTTTAAGTCAAAACCGAGTCAAAATGCTAAAAACCCATTTAACCAACGAATAACGTTTCCCCAAATAATACAACGTATCTAAACAATGTTTATGCAGACACATACATCAAAGATGTGATTAACCCAAAACTCAACAGGGATCGGGGCATATCATTTTCCAAAATGAGTTTAGACTAGGGGTGCTAAAAAAACCGACCAACCCGATCAACCCAACCGACCAACCCGGGAAAAAATCAACCCGAGGTAACCCGACATATAATCGATACAAAATTAGGACAACCTGAAGCTATTGGGTTGATATTGGGTTAGGCTCAAAGTAACCCGACCAACCCGATAACCCGATAAACGTTTTAGCGACTTCTCTAAATTTATTTATATTTCTTTTTAATATGTATATGTTACCAAAAACACTCGGCAATAACGAGAAATAAAACTCATAAGAGGACATTATTGGAAAGTTATAGGTAATACCTAAATATTTGACGATATCGTATATTCTTTTAAATGATGGATCGTATTTCAAAGAAAAAATTCCTTATTTTTATGTTTTTAATATTGTTTTTACTTTGTCTAAACACAACTCGATCAACCCGACCAAATCGACCGTTCGGGTTAGTTTGGGTTGCACTATTGTTTGGGTTGGGTTTAGTTGAAAATTCTCAAATCGCCAACATTGGGTTGGGTTGTTAAAACGCCTTCAACCCGATCAACCTAACCCGTGAGCACCCCTAGTTTAGACCCCTTTATGTTTCCAAAATGTCTCATAACACGGAGGCATGCACTTTCCAAATGGTTTATGAAATCAAATATAACAAAAATGCATTTATCATGAATTAGACTTCATTTATACCAAAAATCACCAAAGATGCATAAATCATGCAATTACTTACCAAAATATTCAAATCCCAAATATGGACATTTTATGAGACTAAAACAACCCAAATTTTATCAAATGTAAAAACTTATCAAAATACTCATTTTGGCATGTACATAGTTTTCACAAAGCAACTTGAACTCACCTTGCTAGGTTAGGTTAAACCTAGGTTTCAAACCCACATCCTTAGCCTCTAAGAATTAAGCATCCATCATGTAATGAGCTAGGGTTTTCAAATAACCCATTTCTCCAAATCTAAGGAAATGGACCACGAACAAGTAAAACTCTTTAGATCTACAAGGATCCTCATATAATAACTTGAAATATACAAGAAACTTACCACATTCAAATCTTTGACCTTCCAAGCAACTCGCTTCCATGAGATCTTCCTATTTTCCGAACTCAAGCTTCCAAAACACAAATCTTTGATCTCTTTGAGGTGGATTCACTCCATAACGCTCCCAAACTGATATTGGAGCTCCCAAAATCGTCCCAAGAAGAAGAGGAATGAAGAAGAGAAGTGGAAATGAGAGAAAACCCTAAAAAGTTGGGTTTTAATCGATCAGGTAGCTCCCGCGCCTTGGCCGCGACCTCAAGTCGCAGGCTAAGCCGCGCATGTCCTTGAGTCGTGGACAACAGTGGGTTATGCGGGTTTAACCACGGCTTTGAGGCCGTGGGCCAAACCGCGTCTGTCACCTAATGCATCTTCTTCCCCTTCGTGTTAAACCATTAGCCGACCGTTTCTCTCGGCCGATCGCTGGCTGTTTTCCTTGAATGATCATAAACTGTTCATTAGGAATTTACGGAGGCTACACCTAGATAGGGGCACAACACCATCGGAAAGAGTGTTGCAACCACAGACTGTGGAAGTGTGGTTGAGGTCGTGGCTCCCAAAAGGAAAAGGGGGAGGCCACTTGGTTCGATAGATACTCATCCAAGAAAGAAAAGGGAGAATAAGGCACAATATGATCCACTTATCATCAATACTGAAAACCTTTCTCATTAGGTTGTCTCTGATTACAGTTATGTCCATGAATCATTATTGGAGGACACTCCGAAGTCAATATTGATTCAAGAGAACAAAGAAATCTCAATGAATTATGAGAATGTACATGAGTTGATGGAAAAATCATCCATACTCATTGATGATATATTTGCATATACTGTTGCTCATGAGATCATAAAGCACGATGACATCGAACCACGCTCAGTTGAAGAATGTCAACAAAGAGCAGACTGGCCTAAATGGAAAGAAGCAATCCAGAAAGAACTAGATTCTTTGGCAAAGAGACAGGTATTTGGTCCAGTAGTGCTAACCCCACCAAGTGTAACGCCTGTAGGACATAAATGGGTCTTTGTCCGAAAACGTAATGAGAAAAATGAATTCATAAGATATAAGGCTCTCCTTAACAACACTTAAGAACCACACCATCCAAATTTCAATTTTTTTCCATGCCATGTGATTTCAATTCCATTAATTGGGTACTTCTAAGTAAGTGGGTCGGTGGAGCATTTATAACATTGAGATCGATGGTGGTCAAATATGGTGTGCCTCACATGAAGAAAGAAAATTGTTAGAAGATTGTCCACCGGGAGCTACAGCCGTGAGAACCGGGTCCTTGACATCTGGGTTTCTAATTTTTTTTCTCAGGTATTTTGTTGGGTACCGGGAGTTAGAAGACTGTGGATCTGGGTATTGAGACCGGGTTTTGGAGACTTCTCTATTCGGGATTTGCTTTACCTTCAACATCCAGGTTCCGGCTCCTTGCGATATGGGTGTAAAGACTTCTATCCGGGTTTTTGCATTGTTACCGGGAGTTAGACCCTTGGGTACCGGATATCGACTTGATATTACTTAGATACCGAAGCTTCTAAATTTTATTGCTGGTTGATTGGGCTACGACAAGTTTTCGAAAATTTTCGATCGGTTTTTCGAAATGGTTTTCGGTTGATTCTGTTGTGGTTTTGGACGAAGTGTTTTTTATTTTAAATTGTTAAGGGTTTCTTACGAAGTCTAAACGAACTTTATTGATCGAAAAAGTTAAACCCATGTTAAATTTTTAAGTTTTCGTTCGGTTTCCAAAAAAATTTCGGTTGCGTTGTTCGAGAGTTTGAGAGATTGTTTTGAGTTCTAATCAGTTGAGGGAGCTTAAGGTAAATTAAACTATTAATTCTAATTGAAAAGTTTTAACCCATAACGAGTTTTTAAGTGTTCGAACGTTTTTTGAAAAGTTTTCGGTTGGTTCGTTTGTGATCGTGAGTTGACCGTTTGAGTTTTAATCTGTTAATGAGTGATCAGAACGCTTCAACGATCAATTTGCATTGGATACTTCTAACCGTTTCGAGTTTTTGCAGGTGCGTCTCAACGAAGGAGATGGTGAATAGTGTTTCCGTTAAGTGACAGTTAAATTTCTTTAAATTTTGGTCCTTTTTCCGTTAAGTCTCCGTTAGTCCTGTTAGTTTTATTTCAATTTTAGTCCTTTTTACGTTAGTTTTCAGTTAAGTCTGTTAAAAGTTTTAAATTTTACACTTTTAGTCCCTCTAGTTAGTAGTTTTATTTTGTGTCATTTTTGGTCCTTCTACCTTTAAGTTTTACTTTCTATCTTTTTTTGTCCCTCTAGTTTTAAGTTTCAGTTAGTGTCACTTTTGGTCCTCGTACTTCAAAGGTTTCAAATTTTGTCAAGTTTAATCCCTAAACTTTTAAGTTTCACTCGTTGTCACTTTTGGTCCTTGCACTTTAAAGTTTCACCTCTTGTCAAGTTTATCCCCTGGACTTCAAGTTTTTCAGGTAACAATGTCTCATCCAACTTATTCTGAGCTAAAAGAGAAAGTTTCTCATTTGATTGATCTTGATAATTCAAAAGAAGATATGATGAAAATCATTCGAGATTTGAAAGCGAAAATTTGCACTTTGGAGGAAACTAATCACGATCTTGAAGTTTCAAATCTGAAGACGAGGTTGATTCAATGACGGCTACGGTAGAGAAAAAAAGTTTTGCAAAATAAAAACTTTGAGCTGAAAAGGAGAATATCAGATCTTGAAAGAGAAGCTAGTATAAAGAAAAGGGATCTACATGAAAACTCAAAGAAAATATCTGAACTTGAATGAAAAGTTGCAGATTTTGAAGCCCAAGAAGAAAAGAACATGGTGCTTGAAGAAAGAGGAAATGTGTTGGAGAGTGAAAATCTCAACCTGAAGAAAAGACTTGTTGTTTTTGAAAAAGAAAAAGTCGATTTCTCAAATGAAAGGAAGAATCTTGAAAGAAAGATGCTCGAGATTTCAAAGAAAGTTTTCGATGAAAGAATGGTTTTTAAGGCTCAAAATGTGAAACGTTCAAAACAGATTTCTGATTTTGAAAATGTTTTGATAATTGAGAGAGATTCTTTTGAGAAAGAGCGAAGAGGTTTTGAGAGTGAAAAGAAAATGCTTGAAAATAAGAATGTTGCAGTTTTTAAAGAGATATCTGATAAACGCAACAGTATAGAAAAGGATTTTGAAAGTGAAAGAAAGATTTTCGAAACCGAGAGTCATAAGCTTTCAAATAAATTATCTGGATTATCAATAGAGATGTTGAAAGAATAGAAGGTAAAATCCGATTTACAAAAAAGTTGAGTTGATTCTAGACGAAAGAAATGTTTTATCTGCAAAAGTCAAGAAACTTGAAGAAATAAATCCTAAAGTTGATTTTTCTGAACAAGCCAGTCCCGATACTGTTGTCCAGTCTCCTTATTCTTCAAGTTCACCTTCTACATCTAATTCTTCGAAGAAGCTTGTCAAATCAAATGAATTTTCAAAAGATCGGATTCGTCCTTCAAATCTTTTCTATAATTCTCTTGTTGATGATTCAAATAATCAAGGGTTTCGAAAAATCAAGATGGTTTGGAGAAAGAAACCAACTACATAAATTAATGATGGAAACAAGTCTCATAATTCTCCAGTAGTTGATACAACGTCATATATTTCCAAGATTGATTCACCTACTTATGTCTATTCTATAGGAAAGTTGATCAGTTTGCGTCGACGAACGATCTGTTGCACTTACTGTGGAAAGAGTGACTTTGTGCATCCTAGGTACGTTAATAGTTGGTGTGGTACTTATAGCATCCCCAATACTCAGTTGAATAGCTTCAAAGCCAAGGCAACTAACCATCAAGGATCCATCACAGCATGGATACCAAAACCAAAATCTTGCTAATCTGTTTTGCATGAATGTCATGTGTGATTTAATTCACACGTCACATGACTACAATCAAGGGTTATGCCATCTTTTGAGGGGGGTACCATGTGTTTAAATTTTCATATTGACTTCTGAACACTTCAGTTCAAGACTCGATCTTAAATGTTTTTTCCTTCTGATTATCTCAAATCATAAATTTTACTTCAATGTTTTATCTTGGTGAGTTAAAGGAGTGTTAGGGCTTTTAATGTTTCTATGGTCAATCCAGAATTGGAGGGACCTACCCAAGAAACACATCCAATTCATAGATATCAGTGAGGGGTCTAGCGTGATAGATGAGTTTGGAGTGAAAAAAAATTATGGTGAGGATGTGACAGGACTTAAAAAAATTATTGGTCTGAACCAAACCGAGTCAGTTATCCGAGTTATCACATAATCTATTCATTCTCGTTCTTTGGAGATGAATATTGAAACAGACATGGCCCCAGTGTTGATAACTCGTGTCACCCCACCTAGCCACTCAAGTGTCTCACAAAAGATACTTGTTTCATATATGCACGGAGATTTTGCACAAAATCTATATATTCCTCACTCGGAGGTCTAAGATATTGAAAAAGGAAGACATCAGCTCCGGTCTCCAAACTTCATATTCTACTCACTGTGTCTATTAATTTCTAACCTACGTCCTAGGTTGAATCAATCTTTGAGCCTAATCGATATGATTTATAATTTCTTTCACACACGCACGAATCTTTGTGATTCCCTTGCATATCTTTGTGATATTGCCAGAATAGTTTGAGAAGTAATTTTTTAATATTTTACTTCAGTGATAATTGGAAGTTTTACCAGAGATACATCGATGCCAACTCTGAAAATTGGCCATACAATTACTTTTAATTGTTGTGATAACATTTACTCTTGTGCTTTTGTGTTAGCTGTTACCCTTGGTTACTGTATCACTTTATCAGACCTTTTGCTACTCATCCGGTTAGTCTTTGAAGTTACATGATGCTCAGGTTTCTCCTAATCATCATGAGGGGGAGAACGAGACAAAATTCAAAGACACAGATTATCGTGTTGGGGGAGTTAGCAAAATATGAGGGGGAGTAACAAAATTTTATTATCTGACCAGAAAAGATTTTATTGGTTCTTCTATCTATATCATGTGGTGTCTGCGACAAGTCATTTCCTCCTACGAGCTGATTGAAACAAGTTCTTAAGATGAAAGTCAATTCAACTCGCGGTTTAGAGACAAATTCTTTGTTTTAAACTGAAGATGCACCGTGGAATGTCACGTAACTCACATAATATCTTTCTTGTGTGCTGATCTGATATGTTGAGTTCCTACAGTTGAAAGTTGCTCAGTAGTGCATTCAGTCGAGGCTATTCTACATTGAATCTGGTTACAAAGTTGAAACTATGAAGACCAAGATCTTTATTCATGGGGGTGTTTGTAAAGACATGAAGACATGCAACAACAAAGTTCTTCAAAGATTCAAGAGGGAAAGAAGATCAAGGCCTGAGGATTTCAAGATGATAAATGCCTTATTCAACTTTAGGCGAGATTGTTAGGACTGAAAGTCCTAGTGCATTGAAAGTTGTATAATGCATTTATAGAGTTTAATTGTTTTATTTTAAAGCATTGTAAAAGCCTATATTGTAATTGGGCTTTATTTGGTTTTTGGGTTTTTGGCCCTAGGCCTTTGTGCGTTCCATATATATAGGTTCCTAAGCCTTATTGATATTCTCTCTGTAAACCTTAAACCCTTTATTGATAAATCTAATCATATGACCAACAGTTGTGATTCAATCATTGTTTGTTATTGATTATTATTGTGATTGCACTGTTTCTGGGATCTACATGTTGCAATGGACAGTTTTTTGGACTATGCCTATGCCAATGTATGGACTGTTGAAAGGAAACCTACACGTGATGGGATAGTGCTTCGTATCAGATGCCCTTGTAAGAAGTGTCAAAACTTACGCCATAAAGAAAGGGATGACGTGAGGCTGCATTTGATGAAGCACGGTTTCATTCCTGATTATACCATATGGTGGGCACATGGTGAAACCTATTACCATGCATCGCATCAAGACGTGGGTCAATCTTCTACTCCAGTAGTAGATCATAATAAAGGGTATTTTGAAATGGTGAACGATCACATGATGCATGATGGCATGACATGGGAAGAAGAAATCCCTAATCCTTCTACCCAAGGATTTTATGACATGTTACAAGCTGCTGACGACCCATTATACGATGGGTGTCCAAATTACTCGAAATTAGCAGTTACGACTACATTGTTGAATTGGAAGGCATAATGTAATGTACCTGAGACGACTTATAATCGACTTTTTCCTATAATTAAAGAGATGCTACTCGAGGGTGACAAACTACCCAATAACTTCTACGAGACAAAGAATAGTTTGAAAAAGCTTGCTCTACCAAAAGTAAAGATTGACGCTTGCAAAAACCATTGCATGCTATTTTACAAGAATGATTCTGAGTTGACCCATTGTCTGTATTGCAATGAAAGTCGTTACAAGACTAGTGGACGAAGCAAGGTCCCAAACTTGGTGTTGAGGTACTTGCCTATTGTTTCTAGACTTCAAAGATTGTATATGTCCAAGCAGACGTCTAAAGAGATGACTTTGCACAAGGATCATCAGACAGAACTGGGTGTGATGGTACATCCAAGTGATGGTGCGACTTGGAAGCATTTCGACATGGTACATCCTGACTTCGCTTCTGAGGTCCGAAATGTGCGTCTTGGCATAAGAGATACTTTGTCAACGTTTACAAGTTTCATACGGTAACACATGCTGCTGGGCGTGTCACACATAATAGTAGTGTATGTGTGAGAGGATCTTGTTATGACGACTCCGAGTCTGACTATTACGGATTGTTGGATGACGTGTTAGAGGTGGAGTATTAGGGTGTAGGCTATTGTGTTGTAGTTTTGTTCAAGTGTACATGGTTTGATAGTTCAGAGGGAGTTACAGTCGACCCTAAACATGGGTTGGTTGATATCAAATACAAGTCCAGACTCAGAGGTGAGGACTATTACATCCTAGCATCACAAGCGGAACAAGTGTATTACACACCATATCCTTCAAGCAGTAAGGATTTAAAGGACTGGTGGGCAGTTGTGAAGACCAAAGGCCGTGGAATATATGAAGTTCCAGAAAGGGCTACCGATGAGTTGGATGATGATAACGTGGATGGAGAACCGTTCATTCAAAACAACGTACGAGTAACTCATAATACAAACAATTGGGTGAATGAGGACCTCGACTCTGTCACTCTTGTCACTTGGGAGGTTAACGTAGTCACCACAAATGACGAATCTAGTGACGAGGAAGAAGAATTTGAAGACGTGGACGATGATTCAGATAACGAAGACGAACCTCTGTTATCTGATCACTAGTCTGATGACTAGTGTGCCTTTCTTATGTAGACATTATTCATAATAATTATATCCTTATATGTTGGTACACTCATATTTTTGTGTCTAATGATTTATGTACACTTATACCATTGTGTGTGAACCATTCTCTATTTTTAGATGGGGGGACGTGGTAGTAGGGGTAGAGGCTCTAGCAGGGGCAGTAGCAGCTCTGCCGAGCGTGGTGACCCCCATGCCGATGAGCCTAGGGACGATTTGAGTTCATTGCATCTACCAACGAGTGATAATATTAGATACATCTTGAGGACGTACTTGTGACGTTGTCGCCTGGAGCGGGCTCGAGGGTTAGAGGCCCCAATATTGCATCAGAGACGCCTCGTCATCCGAGTCAGCTACCGACCATTATGATGTCTGTCGGCGGGTAAGTATATGTGATATATTATTTATTCTAGTACATAATAAACCGATCCTAATGTTTTTTATGTTGTATATTTTGCAATTGTGAAGGTTTAAGAAGCAGGAAGTGCTCTAGAGGGCCACTAGCATCTTTCAGTCCATGTTTGTTGGTCCATAGGCTCATTTTGGGGATGTCCTTGAGGAGAACTATGCACAGATGATGGATCGTTTACGGGTATGTATTTTACTCCATTTAACTAATTGAGTGGGTTTATTTTTACATAATCCAAACAATGTGTATGCAGATGTATTATAGTTGGCCTCCTGAGATGGAGGCTGACGTATTATTTGCATTCCGGCGTACCCTGATGAATAGGTACCCGGACATGATAAGAGATGCAGTAGATGGGCCATGGAGAGGGCTTTAGATATTGATGGTGTCCAGTATGACCATCATGACTACACGGTTCTTAGCGCACACAATCCAAAGTGGATCCCGCATGAGTTTGGGTCCAGATGATTGAGCAGGTTTGTTTTGTTTTGAATACTTGTATCTAGTTGTACAAGGTTTTATATTGATTTATGTATAGTTTTTAACAGGTATAAAACACTGACGCATTCAGGCATATATATAGGGCCAATATGGCTAATCGGGCCACCGAGTATGAGGGGATGACATCCAGACACACGTGCGGATCTATTAGTACCACTATGCATCGGGACTACATGGTAATTTATCATCCACTAGACTAAATGTATATAGTTAATGAATATATATATACATGATTTTGTTACCTACTAATAATTTAAGTTGTCTATTGTAGAGAGAGGCATGGGGCCGTGAGCCTACTGGCGGGGAGGTTTATGAGGCTATACATTGCACCAACAGGAAGCTTGTACCGGGTGCGACTAGTCCGCCCAAAGATCCTCCGATCTACGTTTACCCAAAAGCGGCTCATATGGCGGTAAATTCAATTATGTATGTCTAGATTTTTGTTTGTTTTATAAGTTAGATTGAAAATATAGCAAACTTAGTTTGGGTTGCCATTGTTGGGCATACGATAGGATTGTTTTGATAAAAGCAGGTAATAGATATGTTCAAATTATAGTTAAAATGCTATCGTATTTTCTATTGGTTAGTTGACAATGTATAATTTGGTAAACTGTAGGATAACTATGCACGAATTAGGGAGGAGGAGTACCCAGACATAGATCCCGGCACTGTTCCTCCCAATGACGCCATGTTGTGGGAGCGCAGTGTCGGAGACGGCGTAAAAGCCGTCTGTTTGGATGGGGGACTAGTCAGGATCCCTATTATGCTATGACCGGTGATTCAGGTGCCAGTACGAGCGGAAGCTCACACGACCATCATGATATGGAGGTATGCTTGTCAAATGTTGTCTAACATTGTTATATGTTTGTTAAATGTTGTCTAACATTGTTATATGTTTGTCAAATGTTGAATTTCTGATAGATGAACTAAGACAAAGGTTAAAGACAGAGACAACAGAGAGGATCCGGATGCAAGAGCAAATTAAGGTGTTTGAGGCTTTCATGAAGAAGTTTCAAGATCACCCCCTCCCTCCCCTAATGTAGGATAGTTGTTTGTATTAACGATATTTGAATATATTTTTTTTGGATAATTTTACGTTTTGGAATTATGTTTTATTTTTAATTTTTAGATATTAAATGAAAAATGGACAAGTTTTGTACAGTTTTAAACTGGATATTAAATGAAAAATGGGCAGATTTTGTACAGGTTCTAAACTGGCAATTATGAATTTTTAATTATTTTTTTTATAAAAAATTAAATTACCGACGGATTATCCATCGGGAAATGTTCTTAAATTTAATGTTAATTAGTTAAATACCGTAGGAAATCCGTCACTAAATCCGTCGAAAATGGTCCATCGGTAATCCGTCGGTAATATTTGGCCATCGATGATCCGTCGGTGATCCGTCGGAAATCCACGTCGTCGATGATCCTTCGGTAATATCCGTCGGTGATCCGTAGGAAATGTGTCCGTCGATCACATTATTTCCGAGGGCTTATTTCCGATGGATCGAACTTTCACCGACAGATTTGTCTGTCGATGATAGCCCTCTGTTTTGTAGTGGAAATGCCAAGTACAATATCCCAAGTTTTGCCAAATATTATAAATATGGGAAAAATACCCAAAGGTTTCCAAAGTTCATCAAAACTTAAGTTAAGATATGTTTAAATATGTGGAACCATTTCCAACAATTCCCAAATAAGGTCAAGGTGTGATAACAAACTTGTAAATACATAAATAAATATGAAAAACTCATAAAAGCATGTATGTGAGAAATATCTTCAACAAATCCCAAAACCCTAGAACCAAATTCCTAAAAAATGGAGTTTAAGTTTATAAAATGAGGAAATGTGACTTAGAAGGGTTAGAAGATCAAACAATGATGTTTTAACATGTATAAGGTTTAAAAGTTAGGATGAACTCACTATTTAGGTTTTAGTGAAAAACCTAGGAAGCTTAGACTTCTTGAAGGAGGTGTGAGATGGAGAACTTGTGGCCCTAGACTTTTAATCCCTAATGAATGCTCCAAAATCACCTTAGAATTTTAATCCCTAATGAACTGGTGGTTGAGACCCTCTTGAATGCTCCAAACTCGCCTTCAATGGAGATCTTCAAATAGAGAGCCTTTAATATGGATGTGTATAGGAAAGAATTGGAGTTAATGTGAAGAGAAAAAACGTTCAAAGGATTTTAAACTCAATTTTGGTTAGAACTAGTTTGGTGCTAGTTAGGGTCCAAGAAACTCACTTGAAACTTGTCCTAAATGCTTTTAGTTTAGTAACAAAACAGCTCAATGGGCTAGTTTAATGTTAGTTTGAGGTTTGCAACTTACTTGGAACTCGCCCTAAATCCTTTTGGGTTCCATACAAAACAACCCCTAAGGTTAGTTTAATGTTAGTTTGAGGTTTGCAACTTACTTGGAACCCGCCCTAAATCCTTTTGGGTTCCATACAAAATAACCCCTAAGGCTAGTCTAATGTTAGTTTAAGGTTTGCAACTTACTTGGAACTCGCCCTAAATCCTTTTGGGTTCCATACAAAACTTAATTTTAATATTCTTTTTTTTAACAATTGAACTAGTCCAGATCGGAGACCCGTTTATCTATAAAATGATCGCATATCTAAATATTATAAACGCGATTATTAGAGAGAGAATTTACTTACAAAATTATGGGCGTTACAATCTTCCCCAACTTGGAGATGATTTCATCCTCAAAATCTTAGCTATACAAATAAATGGAGGTATCTCCGCTTCATGTCCTCCTCCGCCTCCCAAGTCATGTTGGTTCCTCAATGATGTTTTCATTGCACTTTGATCATTGTGACTTCCTTGCGGGGAAGTTTCTTTGACTTTCTATATAATATGGCGTTGGGTTCTTCAATGCAATGACTACCCTCATCCACTCTTATCTTCGAGAGGGGTATAAAACTCTCTTCTTCTGCCAAACACTTTCATAGATAACAAAATGTAGAATGTGTATTGGATTCCGCTCATTTACGGTGGATGTTCCAATTGATAGGCTTGAAGTCCCACACGTTTAATTATAGTGAACGGTCCTAGGAAACGGGGACTCAACTTCTCGCGCTTTCCGAACCGGATGATACCCTTTTATGGGGATACTTTTAGAATCACACGATCTCTCACTTGAAATTCCATCGACCGCCTCTTCTTGTCGGAATAGCTCTTTTGTCGATTCTGAGCCACCCTCGCGAATGCCTTTAACTTTTTCGGCCATATCCTGAATTAGCTCCAGACTGGAAAATTGCTTCTCTCCCACTTCTAACCAACATACGGGAGTTCTACACTTCCACCCATACAATGCCTCAAACGTTTCCATACCAATGCTAGAGTGGTAGCTATTGTTGTAGGCAAATTCTACCAAGGTAGGAGGGTGTCCCAACTTCCACCGAAATTGATCACGCACGATCTTAACTTGTCTTCCAATGTTTGAATCGTTCTCTCCCTTTGACAGGTGGTTTGGGGATGATATGTCGTGCTTAACTTTACTCTCGTATCCTTCTCCTTTTATAGACCATCCCAGAAGTTCGAAGTAAAACGACTATCAGGATTTGAGACAATGGACAAGGGCACATTGTGCCAAGAAACCATCTCGTCGATGTATAATATTATCAACTTGTCCATAGGTAACGTCTCTCGCATAGCTAGGAAGTGAGCACTCTTGGTCAGTCGATCAACTATCACCCAAATGGTGTCGTGGCCTCTTAAGGTTTTCGGAAATTTGGTCACGAAGTCCATTGTGATGTGCTCTCATTTCCAATAGGGTATCTCTAAAGATTGGAGGCTTTATAAGGTATTTGGTGCTCGACTTTTACTTGCAAACAAGTCACACACCGCTCTACGTAGTGTGCTACATCTAACTCCATAACCGACCACCAATAGTGTAACTTCAAGTCTCTATACATTTTGGTGCTTCAAGGGTGGATGGAGTACTTGGACTTGTGTGTGTCTTCTAGAAGTAGTTCTCAGTTTCCCCCAAATTTGGGCACCCATACACACCCATTGAACAACTTTAATACCTGTCTATCCTCTGTCAAGAGTAACCTTTGCTTTGTCATCACTTCCTCTTTGAGATTCTTCTCCAACAAGGCTTCGGCTTGTGACACCTTGATCCTTTCAATGAGTCTTAACACTAACTCGATTCTCGAAAGTGTGGCCCGGATGCTCCCACTATAGTCCTTCCGACTTAAAGCATCGACTACCATGTTTGCCTTACCAGGGTGGTAAAGCAACTCACAGTCATAATCCTTGAGTAATTCGAGCCACTGTCTTTGCCTCATGTTGAACTCTTTTTGATCAAAAACATACTTTTAAACTTTTATGATCTGTATAGAGAGTACACTTTGTGCTGTAGATATAGTGTCGCATAGATTTAAGGCAAACACTACCACCGCTAATGTAGATATGTCATGCAATCTGTCATGCACTTGGAGATGTGTCAGTTCGGGTGAATGATAAAGTACCTCTAATAAAAACAACCCTTATATCTCTTTTCATCACCAAGAGGAATGAGTTCTCTTAGCATCGAAAATCTGTTGATTCAAATAAGTAGACTAATAACCACAACAAAAGCTAGAACATGAACAAATATAAACCAAAAATAACAGGAACAAAAATCTACATTAGTATTAAAACACCACATACATTGTGTGTCCCACAATACAAGTTCTAAACAAGATCAATAACAAGAAACTCATATCAAATCGTCACATGTCATTGATTAGATTCCACAGTTTACAAGATTGAACACATAAAGCTTTCTCTCTCTACTTTCTCTCTCTAGGATGCGAAGTCTCTCTGGATATACTTACTTGCACTTACACTGGAACTTCTTACATGCTTACAAGAAAGAAATCTATTTATACTCTATCAATTACAAGACAAAAACTAAAACAATACATTGACTTTGACTTTTATTTATTACAAAAGACTTTGACTTTTGCTAGAAGATTTGACTTGAGCTTTGAATTTGACTTTCATGATCTTGTATCCAACATATTTGTGCACTAACAATCTCCCCCTTTGGATTCAAGATCATCTTCAACAAGATATGCATTAAGGCTCCCCTTTTCGTTATCATAAACTGTGATCCCAATATCTAGCTATCTAATTAACACACAATCAA
The DNA here is from genome assembly GCA_954870635.1 of Arctium minus. Classification (NCBI taxonomy): domain Eukaryota; kingdom Viridiplantae; phylum Streptophyta; class Magnoliopsida; order Asterales; family Asteraceae; genus Arctium; species Arctium minus. Next base: position 36,604,557 of record OX941084.1, read on the forward strand.
GTAAGAAACAATCTTTATTTATTTAATCAAAGATTACATCAATCCTATTAGCCACAAGTCTATGGTGCCACAGATCTCACTTGTTTGTCTCTATGCGAAATCTCTGTGTGTGTTTTTCTTTCTGTGCGCGTGACTTTTTGATTACAAGGACACAAAGCTATTTATACTAAGTCAAACAAAGGTTAACTTTACAACATAAACCTTACACTTACAAACTATTACACTTTTGACCCTCTATTTTAATCTTGAATACAATTCATATCTAACAATCTCCCCTTTGGATTCAAGATTAAAAAAATTGACAATTATCTTCAGGTCTTTTTTTCTTCAAAACACTCTTCAGCAAACAATCTTTTTCAACTTTAATGTCTTCAAATCTTCGAAGCTTTGAAACTTTTCTTCAATCTCTTTCTTTGATTACAAATATACAGCTTCAAATAAACTCATCAATTCGATAATCTTCAAGCTTTACTTTGACTTTATCCGCTTGACATCTTTCTTTTGACTTTGATCTCTTCTTGAATCATCTCTTGAAAATTTATTTCTTTTATAACAAACAACCATCTGACTTTAACATCTCCCTTTCATTACATATCTCTTGCCATTGCTTTTGCTTTGAAATTAATCTAACTTTGAAATCTCGAACTATCTCCCCCTTTTTCTTGCTTTTTTTTTTATAACATTGCTCTCTCTTTAAAAAGTTATATTTGAAGACTTTCCCCCTTTTTGATACGATCAACTTGAATCTGACTTTAACTTTGAAACTTCTCCCTCTTTTTGATGAATTTTGAGAATCAGAATCATCAAAACTTTTCACGGTCAGTTCTGTATTTGAAGTATCTCCCGCAAATAATCAGATACGCACAATCTCCATGAATAACAATATCCCCTTTTGATAAGATGTGAACTATCTCCCCCGACTGATCTGATAGAAAGTTTCTGCCGTCGATTCATAAATGTAGTCCTCCGAATCTTTTCAAATTCAGACAAATTAACAGTTGTAACCCTGAATCAACGTATAAAATAGTTAAAGTGCCTGTGAGTAACACAAAGTTACTGAGTACAACGAATGTACTATATAAGGAGCTTGGGTGATGCTCACTCCCCAGGACTTCCATTCAATCATAGAAAAACACAAGGTTAATCTATGAACGTTCTGACAGAAAAACAAATTTTATGTGTGCTCGTGCTTCTGTATGAAAGAATTAGCACAATGATTGCTTTTTATAGGCTCAAAATTATGTAAATCATTGAGACAACAACAGTTATACATAGACTCAATGTGCATGAGAAAGGGTCGAAGGTGGGGAAACTTTCCTTCTTTTTCAATATCCAAATCATTTGAATGACGATCAGATAGAGTATGTTTTGCTTCCCCTTGAAAATATGAAACATTCTCTTTTCAAGAAAAGAATGGGTAGCAGGTGGGGTTTTATGCAAGATTTAGCATGGGCTAGTACCATTTTTCAATGTCGTTCACGAAGAAATGTGAAACAACAGATTATGTGGCTGCCCGGCTCAGAAAAAGTATGGCGCAGAGTCTGTTATTCTTTTACTCTGTTCTCTCACCCTCTTTCTTTTAAACATTTGAGCTCACTTCTAACTAAACTCCCATTTCCATTTTACCTCAGCACACATCCACTCTCAATATTTTTTTGACCCCTCTCCCCTCAATCACTCTTAGGATTACTTCCGGGGTAGGAAACACTGGTTAACGTGAATCCATGGAAGTCTTTTAAGAACTCACACTGAGTCCCATGTATGTTGTCCTAAAAATGTGTTGCTCAATGATTATCTTAACAATGAAGCACAATAAATCATAGTCAGTGTATGTATGCTCAAGAATGATAAGAATGAAATTTGAGCAATTGAAACATTTAAGATCTCTCAAAACTCTGAACATTTAAGATCATTCAATTTCATTGTTTTGAGATTCTGACAATGATTTAATCAGATCAAATATCATGAAGAAAAATAATTCTGGGATATCAAAGAACGAATATGTGTTTATATGAACAAGATATAAACAATTTATCAATGAAAGCACATTTATAGTAAAAATGACTCCTGATCTCAAACAATTGTGAATAGAAAACGGAAGTATTACCATAGAAAGATTTATCTATTTGATACATGGTAATAACAAAGTCAATAAAAAATGTACTGAACCGTTGTGTGTAAGAATACTTGATAGTATATAGACAAGATAATACACAAGTATTAATCTTTTGGAAACACACGGTCATATAATCATCAAGGTATCCAAGAACATTTAAAAGCACACTTCTCAATTCATGAAAACATTTTAAGAATAGGAGGTGATTTGAACATTTAAGAAAATCATTTTTCACAAGTGAAAGTTGTCCTTCTTTCAACAAGTGATAGAGTTTAAGAATTAGAAATGTATACCTTTAGCGTAGAAATTCTTAACTCCCCCTAAAATGAATATTATCATTTAATCTTCCTTGACAAAACTTCAGATATGCTCCCCCTCAATATCTGTAAAAAGTCAATTCGTTAGAAAAATATGACAGTTAAAGTATAAGTAACTTTTATCTTCTCCCCCTAAAAGATATCACAGTGAAATTTTCATTAACTCCCCCTGAAAGCAAAAACTTCTTTAAAGATGTTATCTATTAATCATCCTTTATAAGAAAAACATTTGAGTACGGGTTCTTAACTGAATTATCTAGAAGCCATCGTTACATATTCTCCGGTGAGAATAGTAATTCCGTCTAAAATGTAATAATGAATTTATCATTTAATCTCCCCCTGAAAAATTTGAAAATATATCAATAAAAAGATAAAACATATAAGCTCCCCCTTAACATATGCATAATCCTTAATCATTAAACCTGTTAAACCCTGATAATCTAGTTGATACAATCACACAACACAATAAAGATCAAGAGATAATAAATCAGAATAACATATATACCACGATCCCTTGATTAATCAATGAAAACCAGTTGTGTGTTCTTGGTACCTTGTGCGTAGGATTACAAATAATAATACGGCTACCTCCTCTTCACTATAATTTTGAAAGTAATAATGAGGATTCTTAGAGGATTAACCTAAAACCTAATTACTAAAAACCTATAAATACTTAGGCGACTAAGCCTAATGTGCTTGGGCCCATTTACAACTAACTATTAAATAAATACATTTTAAACCCTTAACTTTAACTTTAATCTTGAATACAATTTATGATCCAACAATCTCCCCCTTTGGATTCAAGATTAAAAAAAATTGGCAATTTGCTTCGGGTCTTCACTTCTTATTGAAAACTTGTTAACAACATCAGATCTTGTGTCTTTACATAGTCTTCAAATTCCTCTTTTGAATAGCAAGTGTCCTTCTGACAATTATCTTCAATCAAACTTTTGATAGATCAAATAAGCTCAGACACTTTGAATTCTTTGAAATCTTCAGCTGTCTTTCACAAACAATCTTGTATCTTCTTTCTCTTTGTATTCTCCCCCTTTGTATATTCTCCCCCTTTTTGATGAGTGGTGAGAATCATCATCAAAACATAGCAAAACAATCTTCCCCTTGTTTATATAGTCAACAATTAAGCGATGTCTTCATGTATATATCCCTGTGTGGAAATAAGAGTAGTCTCTCCAAATGGAGAAAGTGATTATTTCAATCTTTGCAGATTCAAATAAATAAGTATAGTAACCCTGAATCAACAAATGACTCAGTTTGAAATGCATGTCAGTAACACAAAGTTACTATATAAGGAGCTGGTTTTGATATTGTCTCCCCAGGACTCCCATTCAATCATCGAATAACACATGGTTATCTATGAACGTTCTAACAGAAAACAAATTTCTGTGTGCTCGTGCATGTGTATGAAAGAATTAAGCACTGATGATTTCTTTTCAATTTAGGCTCAAAGTATGTAAACTTGTTGAGACAACAACAAGTTAAACAAAGACTCAATGTGAATGAGAAAGGGTCGAAGGTGGGGCAACTTTCCTTCTTTTTCAATATTAGTATCTTCCAAATGAAGAACCAATAGCATATGTATTGCTTCCCCATAAAATGTGAAACATTCTATTTTTGAGAAAAGAATGAGTAGCTGGTGAGGTTGAATGCAAGAGATGGCATGGGCTAGTTGCCTTTTTCAATGATGGTCACCAAAGAACGTGAACCAATCAGATAATGTGGTTGCCTGACTCAGAAAGAAATTTGGTGCAGAGTTTGATATTCTTTTGCTCTGTTCTCTCACCCTCTTTCTTTTAATCTTTTAAATCTCACTTCTAACCAATCTATCTTTTCCATTTTACCTCTTTACACACCAACACTCAAATCTTTTGACCCTTCTCCCCTCAATCACTCAGGGAATACTTCCTGGGTAGGAAACACTGGTTATCGTGAATCCATGGAAGTTCTGTTAAGCTCACACACTGAATCCCATATATTTTCCTAAAAGAACATACTGTTCAACAACCTTTTGTAGATGAAAGCACAAAGGAATACAAACATGAAGAATAAAATGTTGGAGAAATCAAAAACATAAGTTGTTTTGACAATGCTATTCTCCCCCTCAAACTAAAGTGGTTGGTAATTAAGCTCTTTGTCTATTAAGCTCCCCCTCAACTTAATAATAAGTTTTTTTTAACAAATAGAAAACAAACGAAAAATAAAGCACTGAAGTACGGGTTCTAATCAGATACGATTAGAAGTCATGATGACATATTCTCCGATAAGAATAGTATCATTCATTTTACCAATGAAGATCGAGTCCTAAGTTGTTGTACTTAGAAGTCATCTTTTTGACAATGAGGCAAGAGTCCTGATCTGTAGTAATCAGAAGTCATTGTTCTTTCTCCCCCTTAAACTTTGGGTGCCTGCAACACATATTTAGATTTTGGTACCCACTGGTAATTGGGTCCTAATGGGTTAGTTGCAGTTCTAGTGAGAGATATAAAATAAGAACCATACCAGTTATTCACATAATCTTTTCTTACAAAATCATTTGAGCTACAGTAGGAACAACTAATTTTCTTTTGTGCTAACCTGATTAATTGATTGATTGTGTAAACCAGATCAGGTTTGCCAAAAGTTTTACCTTTAGAAGCATAGTTCCATTTAGCATTTGATGTATGCACAAATGATTTGTCTTTCTTCTTTTCCTCTGGAGATCCTTTAACTTTCCAGATCCAATTTTCTCTATCTTTTTCTTCATCTTCCCTTCTCCATAATCTTTTCTTCTGAGACTTGTTCTTCTTGAAGCTACCTGAACCATCAACATTTTTGTCATAGAAAAGGTTAGAAGGACGAATCTGATCAGTAGATTTAGAAGTATGATCATCATCTAAATCACAGAAACGATTATAGAAAACATTTGAAAAATGTGAACTCGAAGCCTTTTTGAGTGAACAATCTGAATCAGTTTGATCATCTCTCAGTGATTGAGCTATTGACTTTGACGTCTTGTGCTCAGTTAGCTTCACCTTGAATACGATCTCTTCAAGTTCCTTTATCTTTGAAGACAAACTGTTTCTTTCCTTTTCAATCAGATCAAACTTCTTTTGCAATTCAGATTTCGTCTTCTTTTCCTTCAGAATGATTGTTGATAGCTCAGATAGCTCTCTTGTCAGCTTAGCTATCTCAGTTTCAAATAATTTCTTTTCTTCAGAAAAGTCTATATTTACTTTCTTCTGCTCAGATATCTTTTTATCTTTCTCAACCTTTTCTCTCTCAAGAATGATAACCTTCTCAAAGTCTGAAACTTGTTGAGAAAGCTTAACACATTTAAGCTCTAAAGATTTCTTCTCTTCAAAGGCTTTTCTGGAGAAATCAGAGAATTTCTTAGCAAATTCTTTTCTTTCTTTCTCAATCTTCAACATCTCATCTTGTACTTTTGTATTGTCTTTGTCTTGGGTTGCCTTTTCTTTCAGCATATCAATCTCAACCTCAAGACTGAAGACTTTATCTTTCAGTTTATCTCTTTCCGCAACGACTTGAGAATTTATCTTTCTCAGTCCATTACTAGTATCACTTGCAACACTTGCTTTCCTTCTAAGCTCCTCTAGCTCTCTTTGCATTGAATCCTTCTTTGACCATGTAGAGCTTGAATTATAACTTTCAGATTTCTTCAGTTTAGATTGAAGATTTAAGATTTCTTTCTCTTTCGACTCAATAATTCCTGCAAAATTAATTTTAGAATTAGAGATACATTCTGAGCAAACAAAATCTTTCTTTAAGCATTTATCATCTTGCAACTGATTAATTTGATCAACGAGAAATGAGTTCCGAATTTTCATATTTTCATTCTCAGCTTCTAATGCTGGAATTTCTGGCATATATGCTAAAGCACAGTCTCTCTTGGTCAGCACTGTATTTCCCTTCTCATCTATGTAAGGCATGATGATATCTGTACCACTTAAATCAACTTGTAAGATCTTAGAATCAAGAATTGGATAAAAACTACACTAAAAAAGTTTCAGAAAAATAAATTTCCAAAAATGATCAAATGCAGAATTCGCAAACAGTATAAATTATAAAAATACCTATAGATAAAATCAATTAAATACAGAGTAATACTGAAAATAAGAAAATTTTGATCATGAACAGAACTTTGTCCCCCTCCGTAGACTTAGCACGGGGGTCCCGCAAAGAATTGAGGGTGGCGCAAGAAAGTGAGATTTGCGCGAGTAATGGATGGCGCAAAAGTGAGATTTGCGCAAGTAATGGGTCGTGCGAAGGGGTTTTGCGTGAACAGTGGTTGGCGCAAGAAAAGTTTTGCGCGAGAGGCTGGTCGTGCAAAAAAGAGTTTTGCGCGAATAGTGAGTAGCGCAAAGTATAGATTTGCGCGAATACCTGTTGGCGCAAAAGAAACAAGTCTCGACTGGTATCTTGCTTGACCGGACCAATGTATCGACCGGTGTCCTACTTGCGACCGGAGTCCTCGACCGGACTAGTGTAACGACCGGGGTGATGCCGACCGGTGTGGTGCCGACCGGTCCCGTGTATCGCCCGAACCTGATTTTGACCGGTGTTCCTACGACCGGTATGTGACCGGTGTAGCGACCGGACTATGCGACCGGTATCGACCGGTCTCTTGCCGACCGGGATGGTGTGTTGTGAGGGGACCGGTATAGAGTGACCGGTAAGGGGTGTCCCCGACCGGTATGGACCGGTGAAGTGTGTGGCGTAAACCCAAGTTTTGAGCGAATAGGGTATGGCACAAAATTGGTCGACCGGTGTTCTGACTGGTTGAATAACGATCGGTGTTCTTGAAGGTTTCGACCCAGAACACGATTTTCAGTCCAGAAATCCACACAAAAACTCAAATTCAATGCAAAAAGCAGACTTTTGTGACCACAAACAAATATCGATCAAATCTCAATCAAAATCAATGATTACCAACAACTTTTAATGCTTCAATTTGAATGGGACAGAGGTCGATATATATAAGAACCCAGATCCAAGAATTATCAAAAAGCCAATCAATTGATGATTTAGAGTGCAATTAAACTATCAGATAATGTTCTAAAGCATAAAACACATCTAATCAAATCAACTTTATGCATAAAAACTCATTAATTTATGAAATCAATTATTCACACAGTGAGTTATCGATGAACACGATGAACACAAATTTAATCTAGAAAGCTTGATTCTTTAGGCTCTGATACCACTTGTTAAACCCTGATAATCTAGTTGATACAATCACACAACATAATAAAGATCCAGAGATAATAAAACAGAATAACATACCATGATCCCTTGATTAATCAATGAAAACCAGTTGTGTGTTCTTGGTACCTTGTGCGTAGGATTACAGATAATAATACGGCTACCTCCTCTTCTCTATAATTATGAAAGTAATAATGAGGATTCTTAGAGTATTAACCTAAAACCTAATTACTAAAAACCTATAAATACTTAGGCGACTAAGCCTAATGGGCTTGGGCCCATTTACAACTAACTATTAAATAAATACATTTTAAACCCTTAACTTTAACTTTAATCTTGAATACAATTTATGATCCAACAAAACCGAGTTTTGAATTACTAGGATTGAAGTGAATTCAGAAGTCAAACTCTTATCATTGTAGAACGAGTCCTAAACTGATGTGTTTAGAAGTCATCATTTGATCTTTGAAGATCGAGTCCTGATCTATACATGATCAGAAGTCTTTATCCTTTAGCATTGAAGATCGGGTCCTGATCTGTTGTAATCAGAAACCATTGTTCTTCTCCCCTTAGTCTTTAGATGCCTGCAACACAGATTTAGCTTTTGGTACCCACTGGTATTTGGGTCCTGATTTGTTAGTTGTAGTTCTATTAGGAGAAATGTAGAAAGAACCATACCAGTTATTCACATAATTTTTGCAAACAAAATCATTTGCACCACAGTAAGAACAATTAATTTTCTTTTGAGCTAGCCTGATTAATTGATTAACAGTATAAACGAGATCAGGTTTGCCAAAAGTTTTACCTTTAGGAGCATTGTTTTTCTTTGCAATCGGTGTATGCACAAATGATTTATGATCTTTCTTCTCATCTGTAGATCCTTTTACTCTCCAAATCCACTTTTCTTTTTTCTTACTCGTCTTTCCTTCTCCAAAACATTTTCTTCTGAGATTTGTTCTTCTTGATGTCATCTGAACTATCAATAGATTTGTCATAGAAAAGGTTAGAAGGACGAATCTGTTCTTTATGTTTAGAAGTATGATTATCATTTGCATCAAACAAAGGATTATTAGAAACATTTGTAAAAATTGAACTTGCAGCTGATTTAAATGAACATTCTGATGCAGCTGGATCATCTCTCGGTGATTGAATAATTGATTCTGGCGTCTTTTGCTCAGTCAACTTCACCTTGAATATGATCTCTTCAAGTTCTTTGATCTTTATTGACAAAATGTTTCTTTCCTTTGAGAGTATGTCATACTTCTTATGCAATTCAGACTTTGCATTCTTTTCCTTCATGATAGTTGTTGACAACTCAGATAGTTTCTTGTTCAGCTTCTCTATCTCAGTCTCAAACACTTTTCTTTCTTCTTCAAAGTCTTTCTCCATAGATTTTCTTTGACTAGATATTTCTTTAAATATACCAACATTCTTCTGTTCAGTTTTCTTCTTTTCTTTTTCAAACTTATCTCTCTCCATGATGATAACTTTCTCAAAGTCTGACACTTGTTGAGAAAGTTTAAGACATTTCAGTTCAATGGATTTCTTTCATCAAATGCCTTTCTTGAGAACTCAGAAAATTTATGTGAAAAGGGTTTTCTTTCTTTCTCCAATTCATCTTTTTCTTTCTTTAACTTCTTTTCATCATGAGAGATATGTTCTTTCAGTTCATTAATCTTCTTTTGAAGTTCAGCATTATCTTTTTCCAAATCATTTCTTTTCTTCTCAATCTTCTTTGTCTCCTCTTTATCTTTTGAATTGTACTTTTCTTTCATCATGTTGATTTCAACCTCAAGACTTAAAACTTTACCTTTCAAGTGATCTCTTTCAGCAAAGATTTGAGAATTTATCTTTTTCTGCCCATCACAAGTATCTCCAACAATGTTTGCTCATCTTCTGAGATCATCAAGCTCTTTTTGCATCAACTCCTTCTTTGACCATGTAGAATTTACAGTTAGTCCTTCAAATTTCTTCATCTTTGTTTGCTGATTTGAAATCTCTTTTTCTTTAGATTCAATAATCCCTGCAAAATTTATTTTGGAGTTAGCAACAAATCTGAGCAAATAAAATATTTCTTTAAAATTTTAGAATTATCTTTCAATTTATTGATTTGATTAAGAAGAGATGAATTCTGAATTTTCAGATTCTTATTTTTTCTTCAAGTACTGGAATCTCAGGCATATAAGCGATAGCATAGTCTCTCTTGGTCAAAACAATATGTCCTTTTTCATCAGTATATGGCATCTTCAAATCTGAAAAAAAAAATGAGCTAGAAATGATCACTAAAAAAAATCAGAAACTTTAATCACACTCAGAAATGTCCCCCTTCGCAGACTTAGCACGGGGGTCCCGCTAGAATTCGCACACACACTAGAATTCGCACACCACGAGGAATTCACACGACTTGATATGCGAATTCTATGAAATTTGCACGCTGCTGTATGCGAATTCTTGGCAATTCGTATCACTCTTATATGCGAATTCTGCACTTTTCGCACACAGGCTTATACGAATTCTGAACTTTTCGTATATAGGCCTATGCAAATTCCACACTTTTCGTATATAGGCCTATGCGAATTCTTGACTTTTCGTATATAGGCCTATGCGAATTCCACACTTTTCGTATATAGGCCTATGCGAATTCTTGACTTTTCGTATATATGCTTATACGAATTATGCACTTATCAAAATTTTCAATTAAAAACTTATGTGAATTATCACTTTTCGTACTACTCAGATGTACGAATTATGTACTTATACAAATTTTCATGGAAACTTATGCGAATTCTCTCAATGAAATTCAATTGTGCGAGTTCTGCATACGAAAAGAATGGATCTTGCAAGTTCTTGAAGTTTCGGTCCTAAATATCACTTTCTAGTCCAAATTTCCACTTAAATCTTCGATCCAGATGTTGTAAACTCACAAAAATGAACAGATTAGTAGCAAGGACAATCCAAATCCATCAATTTGCACAATCATTCAATCAATTTCAATAAATTTGATCAAACAGTTATCAAGACTCATACAAACAAGATTTTCAAAAATCTAACATTTGATGATCCAAATCGATTTTTCAACGCAATTCACTCACACAAACTTAATCCAAAACATATTTCGACCAAAATCCAATCAAATTTTTTTTATTATCAAAAACGCCTTTAATCTCCGAAATTGAATCAAGACTCAAGAACACAGTATACGAACACCAAAAGCTTTCAATTTGTCGAATCTGCTCTGATACCAAATGTGATCCCAATATATTGCTATCTAATTAACACACAATCAAGTAAGAAACAATCTGTATTTATTTAATCAAAGATTACATCAATCCTATTAGCCACAAGTCTATGGTGCCACAGATCTCACTTGATTGTCTCTATGCGAAATCTCTGTGTGTGTTTTTCTTTCTGTGCGCGTGACTTTTTTATTACAAGGACACAAAGCTATTTATACTAAGTCAACAAAGGTTGACTTTATAACACAACCTTACACTTACAAACTATTACACTTTTGACCCTCTATTTTAATCATGAATACAATTCATATCTAACATAAACAAATTATCTCCCCCTTTGGATAAGCAAAAACAAATTTCAGCATCAAAGAACAATCTCCCTCTTTTGGATAAACTTGTACTTCTCTTCAAATGAATTTCATCTTTAAAGCACGTTCTCCCTTTTTCAAAAACATTCTCCCTCTTTAAGTTTCTGACAAATAATTTTCCTTCGAAAGTCAATCTCTCCTTTTGAATAAATCTATTCAAACACACTCTTTCTTTTCTATGAACTGCCTTTAGGTCTTCTATAATCTCCTCCAAAGTCTGTAAATATGTTTTGCATGAATCTTTAAAAATCTTCCCCAAGGTAATAAAACCTCTCTCAAACTTCAGAAAAAAAAATTATCTTTAGATTTAGCTCACTTTGCTTCAGCAAATAATCTTCAAAGAAAATTTCAGCAAATCTTCAACAAACTTTCCGAATCTTTGAACTTTCTTTCAAATATAGAACAATCTCCCCATAACAAATACTAACGTATCTCCAAATCATATTTCTTGAAATTATTTCTCCCGTAACATGTTTTCCATTTCTTGAATTTCTCCCCCTTTTTGATGATGAAACATAGAAATCATCAAAACATCTACAAGAAATGTCATCAGTTTCTGACCATGATCCTTTCATATGAGTCTCTGATCATCCGTCAATTCTTAATGTATTCATCTGAATCTTTTCAAATTCATACAAATAAGAATGTAACTCTAAATCAACAAATGAATCAGTTAATATGCCTGTAAGTAACACGAAGTCACTTAGTACAACGAATGTACTATACAAGGAGTTTTATTGATGTTCACTCCCCAGGTCTTCCATTCAATCATCGAATAACACAAGGTTAAACTATGAAAATTCTGACAGAAAAACAATTTTTCTGTGTGAATGTGCTTGTGTAGAGATGGGACTATTTCATACCTGCTAACTCCTACAGTCTGTCGCTTTTGACCACTCGGCCACTCTCCCCTTCCCGGGCCGAGGCCCCCCCTTCGTAGCTTCTGGCGAAGCTGCGAGTTCCTTCACTTACTTATTCGTAGACTTTTCTGGAATCTCCATCTCCAAGAACTTCGTTGCCACTAGTGGCGAAGAAGAATTTCACCATATGTGTAAACCATTGAGACAACAACAGTTTTATACGGACTCAATTGTGCATGATCGAAGTGCGAAGGTGGGTAGACTTCCTTCTTTTTCAATATCCACATCTTCCGAATTAAGACAAGTTAGATTATGTGTTGCTTCCCCAAGAAAATATGAAACATTTCTTTGTTGAGAAAGAAATGAGTAGCTGGTGGGGTTAAGTCAAGAGTTGGCATGGGCTAGTTGCCTGTTTCAATGAAGTTCACGAAAGAATTGTGAAACAACAATAATGTGGTTACCCGACTCAGAAGAAGTTGGTGTAGAGTTTGATATTCTTTTAACTCTGTTCTCACACCCTCTTTCTTTTTAACAGTTAAACTCACTTCTAACCAAACTCTCTTTTCATTTTATCTCAGCACACACCCACACTCAGAATAACTTCTTGGGTAGGAAACACTAGTTATCGTGAATCAATAGAAGTTCTATTTAAGCTCACACAATTCCCATGTATATTGTCCTATAAGCGAAATGTTTCTCAATTGGTTTAACTTTTTAGTTAAATCACCATATGAAATACATGTCAGATATATATATGCTCAGTAAGAGAATCATGAAGATTTGAGCATTTTAATCATGAAAGATTCGTTCAAAACAAGTATATTGAATGAATGAAATGAATACAAAATACTTGTTTGAGAATCTGACATTGTATGAAAAAGATCAAATATGAATGATATATCGTTAAAAGCTTAGGTCATGAAAAAATGAATGTTGTCTATACGAATCTAATATAGACATTCTTGAAAGAAACATTTTCAATGAAATAACGCTCATAGAAAATTGAATTTCAAACGGGGTGTCTTACCATCGAGATTTATGTTCAATTATGAGACATGGTAAGAACATATTCAATAAAAGTATTAAACCGGTGTGTATTAATACTTGACAGTATATGGAAAATATAATACACAAGTATTTATCTTTGGAAACACACGGTTTGTTAAACATTAAAGTGCATAAAATGAAAACATTTAAAAACCACACTTCTAAATTCATGAAATTTGTTTAGGAATCGAGAAGTGGTTTGAACGTTTAAGGACTTGTTTTCATATCTGAAAGTCGTCCATCTTTCAAAATGTATGAGGTTAAGGTTAGAATAATACTTACGCTCAGCTTAAATCTCATTAAGTCATCTCCAAAGTTATTATTGATATGATCATGTAAGCACCCCCTCAAATTCTGCATTTAGTCAAAAAGTCGTCAAAGTACAAAGTCTTATTCACAAACTTTATTGAAAAGTAAAGACATGAAAGCAATAAAACTTTTAAGTACGAGTTCTGATCACATGTAATCAGAAGTCAATTTTCTTACTCCCCCTGAACATATGCATCACAAGATATGTCAGTGAAAAATAATATGCAACAAAATTTATAACTCCCCCAGAATGTAGATCATCTAAGAAATATCTCACTCCCCCTGAAAAGATGAACATAACCTTTCAGTGCAGATATCGTTCAGATTAAAAATAAAGAAATGAAGAAAAATATCAAAAATAAACTGTACTAGGTAATTATAGATTAAGTATTAAGGTTTAACATGCCAAGTTTCAAAATGAGAAAATTAAATCTCTTTTCGTCTAACGGCTTGGTAAACAAATCTGCAAGTTGATAATCTGTGTTTACAAAGTAAAGTTCAATTGTACATTTTTCGACATTATCTTTGATAAAATGATATCTCATATCAATATGTTTAGTCTTTGTGTGTCGAATAGGATTAGCTGATATTGCAATGGCGCTCTTCGAATCACAATATATAGAAATTTTGTTGAACTGAAACCATAATCTCGAAGTTGTGTTCTCATTCACAACACTTGAGAGCAGCAACAGGCAACAACAACATACTCTGCTTCAGCATTCGAAGTGGAAACACATAGTTGTTTCTTTGACGCCCAACTTACGAGCATGTCTCCAAGAAATTGAATGTGACCCGACGTGCTTTTCCTGTCTAGCATACAACCTGTATGATCAGCGACAGAATACGTTGTTAGCTCAAAACCTGTATCTACCACAAACCAAGATCTGCAGTTCTCTTCAGATATCTAAATATCCGCTTTACAGCCGACATATGAGATTCTTTAGGCGAAGCTTGATATCTAGCATACAAGCATGTAGAAAACATAATATCTGGCCGACTAGCCATCAAGTACATTAGAGAACCAATCATTCCTCTATAGGTTCTAACATCAACATCTTTTCCCGAAAGATCAGCTCCGATTTTAGTTCCTGGTGCCATCGGGGTAGAAATTGGAGTACAAATTGACATATTAAATTTCTTTAAAATGTCATCAATATACTTCACTTGATTTATAAAAATCCCCGTAGAAAATTGTTTAACTTGTAATCCGAGAAAGAAGTTCATCTCTCCCATCATACTCATTTGAAAATGTTGGGAACTGAAGATGTGACCAAGTTATTAATGCTGCTAGTTCATAGTTAGTACTGCCAGAGGATCTTAAAGTTAATACTGCTAGGTATTACTACTTCTAGTAGAATTAATACTGCTAGTCAAAGTTAGTGCTGCTTGAACAAAGTTAGTACTGCTTAGCTAGTTAGTACTGCTAGTAGTTAGTGCTGCTTAGTAGTTAATGCTGTCAAGACTCAGTTAATGCTTCCAAGGTGATCAAAGTGATTAATGCTGCTTCTGAGATAAATTGAAGATAATGTTGAAGAGATCGCGTCTGGAGATAAACATGGAAAGCTTGAAGATAATCATGAAGATTATTTTGAAGATCTTTTTATGTTTAGTATTTATCTTTTATTATACAATGATATATAGAATAGAATAGAATTGAATGTCATATAGAATAATTTTGAGTTTTTGTTCTAGAGAGAGAATCAACCTCAAGGCATCGTTCCTAATTCTAGAGAAGTAGAATTCGTCTTGAAAGAGCATGTTCTTCAAGATTGAGGTTGTTAGTGAAAAAGCTTGTAACTTGAATCATTAAGTAAAGTTTGCAAGTTGTGATTAATACTGTTTTTCTGTTTATTGAATATTAAAATGTTTTTCCGCAACTTCTTTAATATTGTTTCTGAATATTCATAATTCTTGTTGAGAATTCGATCCTGATAGAAAATATGACACCATGAGGTTAGAAAAATTCTTACAGTACTTTGATTTAGTTGAACCAAATATGATATCGTCCACATATATTTGAATTAAAATGATATCAGCTTTCTCCTTTTTAATGACAAGGTGTCGATTTAACCTTTTGAAAATCCAGAGTTGACAAGGAATTTGGATAATACGTCATACCAGGCTCGAGGGGCTTGTTTGAGTCCGTAAAGTGTTTTGTCTAGAATATAGACATGATCAGGTTTGTCGGCACTTATGAATCCTTCAGGTTAAGAAAGTACACCTCTTCTTTTAACAATCTATTCAGAAAGGTTGTCTTGACATCCATCTGATAGACCGTAAAACTATTATGTGTAGCGTAGGCTAAGAACATCCTAATTGCCTCAATACGCGCAACTGGTGCATACGTCTCATCATAATCAATGCCTTCCTCTTGTCTGTATCCCTTGGCTACAAGTCTTGCTTTGTTTCGAATAACAACACCATCTTCATCCTTCTTATTTTTGAATACCCACTTGGTGCCAATGATTGTTTTTCCTTTAAGTCGAGGCACCAATCGTCAGACTTTAAGCACTTCAAATTGGTTGAGTTCTTCTTGCATGGTTGTAACCCAATCTGGATCACGAAGAGCATCTGAAACTTATTTTGGCTCTATTTTGCTTAGGAATGAATCAAATAAGCATTTATTTGCTGTTGCAGACCTAGTTTGCACCGACTTTGACGGATCTCCAATAATTTGATGAACCGGGTGCTCTTTGGTCCACTTGTAAACATGAGGAAGTGGATTAGATGCAGATTGATCAAAATGACATCTAGATATCCACTTTCTTCTTCTTCTTCAGTATGGGGTTCAGTGGAAGTAATCGGTGCAGAAGTTTCAGTGGATTGGACATTTGATGTCTGTTGACTAGGCATTACCGTACATCCAACTGAGTGTGTAACTTCTGGATCTGCAGTTTCATTTGCAACTTCAACTGAGTGAGTAGGTGTTTAAACTTGAGTTCTACTTGAATCAGGGAATCAAATTCAGTTGAAACATCTGAAGTGATTGGATGATGACTACTTGAATCTTCAGATCTGTCAATCAAAACAGGTTTAGTCAATTTAGAACCAAGAAACTCATCATAGAAAAATTCAAACAATAAATCTAATTCTGTTAAATGAGATGTAGACGTTGACGCTTTATCAGAATTAGAAACATTAACCCCAGGTTACAAACTGATTTGTCCATAAGCTAAAACTCATGTTATAACGGGTTCTGAACTGCTTTGATCAGAAGCCATATCTTCATCAAATGTTACATTTACGCTCTCCACAACTATCTTGGATTTCTTCATGTAAACTCTGTATGCAACAGATGTCTGAGAATATCCAACAAAACACCTGCATCCAAAGATGTGAAAATGTTTAATGTTAGGTATTCTATTATCAATCAAAGCATATGGTGTTTTACCAAACCGGCGATGAATGATCAATTTGTTTTGCGTATAACATGCAGTTGAGACAATTTCGATCCACAAAAATGATGGTAGATTGTATTGGCTCAGCATCGTTCGTGCAACCTCGACAAGAGTCCGATTTCTTCGTTCAACTACCCCATTTTGTTTCGGAGTTCTGGCAGCAAAAAATTGATGTGTTATCCCGACCGATTCGAGATAATCGTCAACAATTCTGTTCCTGAATTCTGTGCCATTATTAGTTCTGAGAAACTTAACTGTCTTCTGCAAATTCACTTGAACGGTCTTTAGGAAAGAGATGATGACACCAGGAGTCTCATCTTTCGTTCTTAGAAATTTGACCCAAGTGTATCTTGAATAATCGTCGACAATCACCAACACGTATTTCTTGTCGTTTATGCTTTGAGTTCGCATTGGACCACATAGATCCATATGTAGCAGATCTAAAGGAGTACTTATGCTCGGTTCAGGCTTAGGCTTATGAGAAGCTCTTTTCAACTTATCTTTTTCACACACAACACACAGATATTCTCGTTCATATCTCAGCTCTGGAAGTCCTTTCACTAAATTACCAATCACCAGTTTGTTGATGTGTCTGAAGTTGAGATGAGATAGCCTTCTATGTCATAACCATCTCTGTTGCATAGAGGCTTTAGAAAGTAGACACACCGCATTATCAGTCTTGACTTTTGATAGATTGATTATGTAGATGTTTGACTTCCGCGTCCCGACCAAAAGTTCTTTACCATCTTTAGTTCTAACACAACATTGTTTGGCCTTGAAATTAACCTCTAAATCCTTGTCACAGAACTGACCAGTGTTGAACAGGTTGTGTCCTAATCCTTCAACATAACTCACCTTCTTAATCGTTACATTTTCTTGCACGACGTCTCCATAACCCAAGATTGGTGAAAACTGGTCATTTTCAAATCTGACGTTTCCGCAGAATTTCTCTGTATAGTTAGATAAAATATCTTTTTACCCGGTCATATGCTTGGAGCAGCCAGAATCCAAGTACCACATATGACGGGTCTGCATAGGAGAAATCAAAGAACAACAGGTTTAGGTACCCATTTATAGATGGGTCCTAGCAAGTTAGCACATGATTTTGGCATCCATTTGAATTTGGTCCCTTTGACCTTTTGAAAAACTTTTGAAACAGAATTATTAGAATAGACATGATATGATCCAAACCAATTATCAGAATATTGTCTAGATACAAAATCATTTTTACGATATGTGGAAGACTTATTAGTAGACGTAGATAATTGGAGCAATTGCTTTATTGAGTAAGTCTTGTAAGAAGATACAAGTCTTGTTTTATGAAAAGCAATATTACCAATTACATCAGTATCACTAACAACAATCCTATTACATTCAATATCAGAACATGATTTTGTAGTCTCATCAACTTTCTACTTTGGTCTCTATTCTGATTTCACTTCAGGCTTTTTCTTTTTCACATATGAAACATATGAATTTTGAAAGTTAGAACTGTGAGATTTAAAAGATTGTCTTTTCCTAGATTTACTAGTGTTAATCTGTGAATGTCTACTCTTTTTCTTCTTACCTTTAGCATGTTTGGTACTCACATAAACTGATTTATCAACTTTCGTTGATGATTCACCCTTTTCAAATACACTTGGTAAACCTTTGGAATTCACAATAAACTGAGAATGATCTGGAAGTTTTGCATTAAAATCAAATTGATCAACACATTCATCAAAATTATCATCAGAGTTTAGAAAATCAAACTCTTCATCTAATAGACCATTAACATCATTTGATTTAGAAACTTTGGAAGACTTTGAGAAACCAGTATTTACAAAAACAGTTGAAAATACCATTTGTTCTAATCCAATCAAAATTCTCTCTTCTACAAGAGTGTCCTCAAGTTCAAAAATTTTACTTTCTAAAATGAGTGGAGGAACATAAATTTTGCCTTCAATCGGTTTTGCCTCCATTTCCTCTGTAGAATAGCTTTGAAAATAATCGTTAGAAAGAAATTTTGACTGTTTAGAACTGTAACTAGAATTCAACTTCTCATAACGAAATGGAAGTTGCATTTTAGTTTTATTTCTCCTTTTCTCATCTTCTTTAGCTTCTTCCTCATATGATGATTTTGTCCATTTGACTCTGAGTTCAGGATATTTAGGTGCCAATTTTAGAAAACCAAAATCATATAAAGCAGGAACTTTTGAAATACCCTTTTTCAAATAATGTGGGTTATTGTAACCAATGCCCCAACAATCAGTATTCTCTTTTGGTTTATTAAGATGAATGATTTGATCAGTCTAACCTCTAGTATAAAGTTTTTCTTCCAAACCACTCACTTTTTCAACTAAAGACATGTTTTCATTCTGTAAAGATAAAAACTTTTTAGCAACCTCTTTAATCTCAAGTTTGCACAGTTTGAATTTTGATGATGTTTCACATAATTGATTATGGATTACAGTCTTTTTTCTAGCACTGGTATCAATACTTTTATGTAAAGTCTCAATCAATACATTCTTCTAAGCAATATCATTGTTGAGTTTCAGTATTGCTTGGTTTTTCTTTTCAAAGATACCTTTTTCGCATTTAAGTTTAGACTGCAAATCATGAAGTTCAATCATCATGGATTGCATTTGAGTTAAGAAATCAGATTCAGTCATATCACATACCTCTTCAGAATCCTCCTAATTAGAATGTTCTTCAGTTACTTTCTGACCCATGAAGTACATATGGGCAGTTTCTTCCTTGTCACTTTCAGGCTTAGAGTGATCCAGCCAAAAGTCATCTTCAACCATTAATGCTTTACCAGCTTCTTTCTACTTGGCCAGAAGCATCTTGTTCTTGTACTACTCAGAATTGCGAACTTTTGTCTTCTGGTAATCTTTAGCAAAATGGCCTACTTTGCCACAGTTGTAGCAGTTGATTGGTTCAACCTCTTTCTTCTCCTCATATATATTCCCATACTTCTTTGCTTCAGGCATCTTTTCTTCAAACCTTCTACCTTCTACTCTCTCTTTGTGCTCAAAATTATTTGTTCTTGATGAATATCGTTGACTGTCTAAACCTGGCTTCTTGTAAAACTTTTTCTGGAAAGCCTTGGTCAACAGTAACATTGCTTGCTTTAGGTTCTCTCCGTCATCAGAATCAGAATCATCACTAATCTCTTCATCAGATTAAGACACCATCACCTTCTTCTTCTTTAGACTCACTTATCTTTTCTCCTTTCTTTTAACCACTAAGGCAGTTGGATCAGCTATCGGTTTCTCATCTTTCTTCTTTTCATCTCTTATCTCCTCTACCTCTTCCTCACTTTGTCTCAGAGTCTCATACACTTCATGTAAAGGAATCTCATTGAGATCTTTCACCTGCTTCATTTGACGAGTAAATCTTTTCCACTCAGGTTGTAAGATACTCAGAAACTTCACATTCTGTTCAATCTGAGACTTCTTTACTCTATTTTTGCTAAGCAAATTCAGAAGAGTAACAAATCTGTCATAAGTAGCCTCAAGACTTTCATCTTCTTTTGCTTTAAACTCTTCATAGTTGTTGAGACAGTTTGAAACTTTCAGCTGATTGCCTATCTTTGATCCAAACATCTAGGGGTGTACGCGGGTTGGGTTGGGCGGTTTGGGACATTTTTACAACCCAACCCAATTATGGCGGTTTGGAAAATCTCAACCCAACCCAACCCATTCAAAAGTATAACCCAACCCAACCCTTGCGGGTTATGGCGGGTTGGGCGGGTTGGGCGGTTTCGTAGTCTAAATAAAATTATAGAATGGAATACGATAAATACTACTAAAAGTATTCTCAACAAAGTTACTAGTTATTACAATCATCCAAATATATATTAAAATCCACAAGTATTAAAGTTAAACTTCAAAAGTCTAGATGATAGCAATCAAATATCCTCAGTCAAGTACGACCGACTTGGACCTTTCCGACCCCAAACGTTTGAAGTTCTACCACCCCTTTTTTTAGACGTATTTTGTTCATCAATGTCTTCGATATTTGGAGATTTAGGAGTATTTTCCATTACTCCTATAAATATTGATTAAGCATATATTTAGATTCAAACATTCAAACAGTATACTCTAAAATGAAAATCAAACCATCTATAAAGAATGAAAAAAAAAAAAATATACTTATCAAACGGTAGCTGCAGACCAGAAGCTAAAAACTGTATTTTTGAGCAACTTCGACTTAGATTCAGGTCTCGGTGCAAACTACAAAGTTGTAAAGGACAGGAATATCTTTCTAACTGCAAAATTTGAGCTTATTTGGCCTTACGGTTGATTTTATACAAATTTTTGAAAACAGGGACAGAAAGTTAAAAATTCACAGAATTGTAAAAATGGTTGAATAGCTGCAGACCAGCGGCTTAAACTGTGTTTTTGAGCAACTTCGACTTAGATTCAGGTCTCGGTGCAAACTACAAAGTTGTAAAGGACAGGAAGATCTTTATAAATGCCAAATTTGAGCATATTTGGACTTACGGTTGATTTTATACGAATTTTTGAAAACAGGGACAAAAAGTTAAAATTCACAGATTGAGTTATTAATATGGGCTTAGGAGATATGAATTAGATAAATGAGTATTAGACTAAATTTAACATGGCTGTAAATATTTTTTATTTATATATATGTGTATATATATATATATATATATATATAATTTTATAAAAAAAATTAGCGGCGGGTTGGCGGTTTGGGTTGGGTTCCAATTTCAACCCTTCTAATTAGCGGTTTAGCGGTTTGGGGTTTGGCGGTTTCGCGGTTTCGCGGGTTGGGTTTAATTGGGTTGGGAGCGGGTTGGGTTGGTCGGGTTTCGCGGGTTGACGATTTTCTGTACACCCCTACTAACATCATCTTCTCCAGTTGATCCCACATTTGTTTTCCTGTAGCTTTGTAGCTATCTATCTTCACATAGATCTCATTGGGAATACCTTGAAGTAGAAAAGATCTGGCTAGTCTTTCAGCTTTGTGTCTCTTTTTTTGTTCATCAGAATATTCTTCTACATCCATTGGATATTCTTTGTTCACTACCTCCTCTCCATCAGCTTCTGTAGAATGAATCTTTGTTAGAGGTTTCATCACTCCTTCTTTCAAAGATAACCTGATGTAATCACCAAGTTCATTTCTGTCTATGAAGTCCAGGAATCTGTCTTTCCACTTATCATACTTTCATTTGAATAAAACTGGTGGCTTGACATCGGTTCCAATAGCAAGAGCATCCCTCGAAGTCATCTTGACAAATAAACTGTAAAATAAGAACTTAACATGATCGTTAGTTCAAAAGAAATCAACAATTAAAACACTTAAAAATTTTCAGAAAAGAAATTTCCCAAAAATTTCTAAGTATAGAATCCTTACACAACTGAGATTAGAAAGCAATTCACACAAAAACAATCACTAGAATTCGCAGAACCTGAGGAATTCGCACACACAAGATCAGAATTTGCATGAAACATACAATTCACACAAAGGGAACAATTCGCATTCAAAAGATATATGAATTCTACACAATTCGTATGAAACTATATTCGAGATCAAAGGAATTCGCACGTAGCTATATGTGAATTCTTAACAATTTGCACAAGACTGTTATGCGAATTCTTAACTTAGAAAATTTTGAACATGCATGCTTTTCGCATGAGCTTTGCGTATCACTAGGAGATGCGAATTATTTACTTAGAAAAATTTTCAAACTTTAAACTTTTCGCATCGATACGAATTCCATACTTAAAAAAATTAATGTGAAATGTTCAAGAATTCGTATGATGTATATATGTGAATTCTTAGCAATTCGTATCCCTCTATATGCGAATTCTGCACTTTTCGCATACAAGCATATGCGAATTATGTCCTCGAAATATTTTTCAATCAACTTTTCGTATATGAGTGTTATGCGAATTCCTACTTTTCGTATAACAGCTTATGCGAATTCTGAGGATTTCGCTCACAACTCTCATGCGAATTCAACACTTATGAAATTTTCAAGGAAATCTATGCAAATTCTAAGACATATGCGAGTTCTTCATACGAAATGTATGGATCTTACGAGTTCTTCAAATATACGGTCCAAAAATACTAAAATTGGTCCAAAATCCCAACAAATCTTCAAATTGAGAGTTGTAACTTCACCAAATCAATCACTGTTAGTGTTATAACCAATTCAAATCAATGAATTTTGTAAACCCCAGTACAGTGCAATCACGAACAATAATCAACAACGAAGAACAATAATATAGCCACAACCTCTAGTCATATGATTAATATTCAAGAAAGGGTTTAAGTTTACAGAGAGAATATCTGATCAGTAAATGTAAACCTATTGACTAGAGAATTATGAATAATGAGACTAAACTTCTAACCTTGAATAATGAAACTAAAAAACACCTTATATATGGTGCGTACAAAGATAATGGGTTTTATGGGCTTTGGGCCCAACTAACAATTAAACTATCAATTAATTATAGTTTACGCCCTTATAAATGCTTTAATCAACTTTCAACGCACAGGACTTTCAGTCCTAATAATCTCCCCCTAAAGTTGAATAAGACATTTATCTTCTTGAAATCTTCATGCCTTGATCTTCTTTCCCTCTTGAATCTTTGAAAAACTTTGGTGTTGTGTGTCTTCATATCTTTTCAACCTCCCCCTTGAATAAAGCTCTCGGTCTTCATATTTCAACTTTGTAACCAGATTCAATGTACAGTAGCCTCGACTGAATGCACTATCAAACGACTTTCAACTGTAGAAACTCAACACATCGGATCAGCACACAAGAAAAATAATGTGTAAGTTACGTGACATTCCATAGTGCATCTTCAGTTTAATAACAAAGAATCTATCTTTGAACCGCGAGTTGAATAGACTTTCAGCTTAAGAACTTGTTTCAATCAATGCGTAGGAGGGACAAACTTGTAGCAAACACCACATGATACGGGATAGAAGAAATGCAATAAAATCTTTTATTTCAACTGCAATCTTTGAATCCAAAGGCTTTTCATCCTCAGATTTAAGATTTGACTTTGAAATTGAACTTTGTAAATCTCTCCCCCTTTTTGATGATTGTGAACATCATGATCATCAAAACTCTTCAATTTCAACACATTCTTTGATCTCCTCCTTTGTGATGATTTGACATTTACCGCCCTTTGATCTGAGTATCCGTCAATTCATGAAATGTATATATCCGAATCTTTTCAAATTCAGATATAATAGGAATTGTAAACCTGAATCAACAAATGATACAGTTAGTATGCCTGTAAGTAGCATAGAGCCACTTTGTACAACGGAGGTACTTTGGAAAGGAGCTTTTGTGATATTCACTCCCCCAGGGCTTCCATTCAATCATCGAAAAACCATAAAGGAATTTTCTATGAATGTTATGATAAGAAAACTCATTCCTTGTGTGTACGTGCAAGTGTAGAATGATTGAAGCTACTTAGCTTTCTCAGGCTAAAAAATGTGTAAATTGTTGACACAACAACAGATATTACACGGACTCAATGTGCACGAAAGAGGTGCGAAGGTGGGGCAACTTTCCTTCTTTTTCAATATCTAAATCTTCCGATTGAAGACTAGATAGCAGATATGCTGCGTCCCCAAAGAAAATGAAATATTTCTTTGTTAAGAAAGAAACGAGTGGTTGGTGGGGTAATAACAAGAGTTGGCATGGGCTCACTGCCTGTTTCAATGATAGTCACCAAAGAATGTGAACCAATCAGTGGATGTGGCTGCCCGACTCAGAAAGTGTTTGGTGCAGAGTTTTCATATTCTTTTAACTCTGTTCTCACACCCTCTTTCTTTTTGTCATTAAAGCTCACTTTTAACCGAACTCTCATTTACATTTTTCCGCTCAGCACAATGAGAAAAACTCAACTGGATGAGTTATCTCCCCCACTCTTTGATTTATGACTCCTCGCCCCTCAATCACTCTAGGATAACTTTCGGGGTAGGAAACACTGGTTTACGTGAATCCATGGAAGTTCTGTTTAAGCTCACACACGAATCCTATGTAAGTCCTAAAAAGAATGGTTGCTCAACAGTTTAACTTGAACAGTTAAGCACAAAATGTATAATAACATTGTCAAAATGTATGCTTATTAGATTTGAGCAATTGAACTTTGAAGAGTTCTCAAAACAAAGATATGAAATGAAATCAAGAGAATTGTTTTGAGAATCTGACAATGTATCAATCAGATCAAATAAAATGGTTAGGGTATCAAAGAACTGGATATTTTGTTTATATGAACAAATATAAACAATTTAGCAATGAAAGCACAAATTTGGAAATGATGATTGATGTTCAACAATATTTGAAAGCAAACGGGAGTATTACCATCGAAAAATTTGTTCGTTATGAGACATGGTAATAACAAATTCAAATGAAGTACTGAACCTGTGTGTGTAAATACGTTACAGTATAAAGACAAGATAATACGCAAGTATTGATCTTTAGAATCACACAGTCAGTTAAACATTAAAGCTCAAAAATGAAAAACATTTAAAATCACACTTCTAAATTCATAAAATCTTTTGAGAAACAGAAGTGGTTTGAACATTTCAGAAAACGTTTTTCATGTTCGAAAGTTGTTCTTCTTTCAAACAATCAGAGATCTAGGATTAGAGGATATTTACCTTTTAAGCTCCCCCTCAAATCATGATAGAATGATATAGATCAGATAAGCTCCCCCTGGATATTTGGAAAATATCCAAGTCTGAACATTGAAGAACTGGTCCTGATCTGTTGTAATCAGAAGCCAAACTCCGTTGAAGTACGGGTTCTAAGCTGATTTACTTAGAAGCCTTGGTTGTCTTACTCCCCCTTGACTTGAGGTGCCTGCAACACAGAATCAGTTTTTGGTTTTGGTACCCACTGGTATTTGGGTCCATAAATGTTAGTTGCAGTTCGAATGGGAGTAATGGAATAAGAACCATACCAGAAATGATCACTAGTCTTGTGAATAGGATCATGTGTACGGCAATAAGAACAATAGTATTTCTTACCTGACAACCTGAGCAATTTGTCTCTTGAGTAGATATGATCAGGTTTACCTTTACGCGCATTGTTCTTTCTGGCTTTGTGTGTATGTACACATGATTTATTACCTTTCAACTCATCTTTCTTCCCATCTTTCTTCTAATCTTCAACTGGTTTCTTCTTCCAGACCAGTTCCTCTTCCTTGTATCTCCTTCTTCGTCGATGTGTACCTGAACCATCTATATTTCTATCATAAAAAAGGTTAGTACTACGAATCTGATTAACAGATTTAACTGACCTCTGTGAAGAAACAATTTTATGATTTGAACTTGATGCTGTCTTTTCAAGCTCTTTAATCTTTGAAGCAAGACTGTCTCTTTCTTTGACAAGAAGGTCAATCTTCGTCTCGCATTCAGACTTCGTTTCTTCTCTTTCAGCACACTTTCAGATAGTTCAGATAGCTTCTCAGTAAGCTTTTTGATCTCAGCCTCAAACATGCTTCTTTCTTCTTCAAATCCCTTCTCAGCATCCTTTCTTTGACCAAATATTTCCTTAAAGAATCCAACATTCTTTTGTTCAATGACCTTCTTTTCCTTGGCAGATTTTTCTCTTTCTAAGATAATCACTTTCTCAAAATTAGAAATTTGTTGAGAAAGCTTGATACATTTAAGCTCAACTATCTTCTTCTCTTCACAACTCTTCTTAGACAGTTCTGAGAATTTCTGTGCAAATGATTTCTTTTTAGTCTCAAAATCAGATTTGTGTTTAGCAAGCTGTTGCTCCAAATCAGATATTCGCTTTTGAAGATCAACATTTGCATCTTTCAGATCAGAGATCGTTTCCTCATATCTTTCAACAGAGACTGTTTGCTGAGTTTTAGCTTCCAAATTAGAAATCTTTCCTTTTAGCTCAGAGTTCTCAGCTTCCAATTCTATTCCTTTTAATAAACCCTTTGGCCCTAAGATCAACCATTCAGTACAATCCCACAACTCTTTTCCTGTCATTTTGTAAGTATTTATTTGACCAGAAATTTCACACAAAATGTCACGAAAAAGTTCACAAGAAATACTATATGTCATAAAATTTCGAGCTATATTATTAGCCCTCTCTCTTTTCTCCTGTTCTGCAGACGAAACTTCTGTTGGAATTTGGGATTGCATCTCTCCTTCAGTCAATGATAATCTGATATAATAACCCACCTCATGTTCATCCACAAAATTCAAAAAATTAACTTTTCACTCTTCATATTCTCCTTTGAACAACAACCTTGGTGGGTTCATCCTTTTTGATCGAATAGAATTAATTCGATCCGGCTCTGAAAAGCTTGATATCCAGGGACTGAACTTGACAAGAGATGAAACTCTAAAGTGCAAGGACCAAAAGTGACAAAGTGTGAAACTTGAAAGTTTAGGGTCACAAATGACAAACTACTGAAACCTTGAAGTATGGGGGCTGAAAGCGACACAAACAGAAACTTAAAAACACGAAGGACTAAAAATGACACAAACTGAAACTTAAGAACTAGAGGGACTAAAGGTGTAAAAATTAAAACTTCTAACGGACTTAACTGAAAAATAACGAAAAAGGACTAAAAATGAAATAAAACTAACCAAACTAACTGACTAACAGGACTAACGAAGACTTAACGGAAAAGGACCAAAATGTAAAGAAAATAACGACAAACTAACGGAAACACTATTCATCGTCTTCCTCGTTGAACCAACCTGCAAAGCTTCGAAACGGTTAGAAATTTTCAATGCAAAACGATCGTTAAAGCTCCCTGATCAGTCCTTACCAGACTAAAACTCAAACGGTCAACCCACTATCACAAACGAACCAACCGAAAACTTTTCGAAAAACGATCGAAAACTTAAAAAATCAGTATGGGATAAAAAAATTCGACCAAAATTGATCGTTTATGTTCCCTTAAGCTCCCTCAACTGATTAGAACTCGAAACGATCTCTCAAACTCTCGAACAAAGCAACCGAAGATTTTTCGGAAACCGAACGAGAATTTAAAAACTTGATATGGGTGAAAATTTTACGATAAAAATCGATCGTTTAAGCTTTGTAAACAACCCTTACCAGTTTAAAACTTGAAAAACTTTGTTCCCGATCACTACCGAATCAACCGAAAGATTTTTCGACAACCGAAAAACTCAAAACTTTGATTGAGATGATGGTTCGCTGGACACCGGGAGCCGCAAGGAACTGGGCGGGGAGATGGTCTGGTCGATGGAGGGGCCGAGGCACCGGTCGGGGGATGGTCCGGGAGTTGATGGCACCGGGCGATTGAGAGTACCGGTCGAGACACGAGTCCGGTCAAGATTCCGGGCGCAAGGCACCGGTCGCTTGCAAGGCAACGATCACAAGGTCCGGTCGAGGGAGTGAGCAAGACACCGGTCCTTTTGCAAGGCACCGGTCCTTTTGCAAGGCACCGGTCGAGATATGTATATATATATATATATATATGTAAGCGATAGATATGTGAAAAACTATATATGAATGCGATATATATATATATATATATACTTGAGATGTATGTATGCATGAGATGATTGTATGGGAACGTTTCACCAAAGAGAAGTTCAGAAATCAAGATAATCTAATTGGATAATGCTTTGATTTAATACTAAACCACGAGGAACCAAATTCAATACAACCACCGACCCATTATCTATGGCAACCTTAATATTGAGATCACAAAACAACGACCAAATTCAATTTTAATTGAACTCCTGGAGACCGGGGTCTCACAAACCTGCGCCGACCAGGAGATTTCACACCGGGAGACAACACCCCGGTCGACTTCAACCGGGGGCAAGGTAAGTCTGGGCGATTAACACAGATCTTTTGTTCTTCGATAAAAGCGGCCATCGAACCAGATGATCAGATAAGGTTTAGATTAACTAAAACGAAACGATTCCTTACTCTAATTTTAATTTCAGAACACAGATATGACAGATCTGTACCCAGAAAATCGAAAAAACTTGAAGAACCCAAGTAACTTGCTTATGCAGAAATCGATATGCGACTGAACTCTACTCTTTTTTTTCAGAAACACTTTATAGCAGATAATCAATAAATCGATATGCGACTGAACTCTACTCTTTTTTTTCAGAAACACTTTATAGCAGATAATCAATAAGTATAACGAATCGATAAGCAGACTTAACCAAAAAAGATGTTTCAACCGTAGAAACAAACTCAGAATAAACAAATCAGCACTCAATTACAAAACAAATATTGATTTTACCAATGTAAGCGATTAAAGGGATTTAGACAAACCTTTTGATCGTATCGAATAAAAATAATTCGAGTCTGCTCTGATACCAATTGTAGATCCGAGTACAGTGCAATCTTGAATATGGTGCGTACAAAGATAATGGACTTTATGGGCTTTGGGCCCAACTAACAATTAATTACAGTTTATGCCCTTATAAATGCTTTAATCAACTTTTAACGCACAGGACTTTCAGTCCTA
Source organism: Arctium minus (assembly GCA_954870635.1). NCBI lineage: Eukaryota > Viridiplantae > Streptophyta > Magnoliopsida > Asterales > Asteraceae > Arctium > Arctium minus. The sequence continues at coordinate 36,633,889 of OX941084.1, forward strand.
ACAAATTTCAATAAACTCGACTCAAATTCAAAACTCCATGATCAAACAGTGTGTTTACTCGTGTGACTCAAAAACTCACAACAATTCAAATTGAGTAATCAAATACAGTTCAAAAGTGAAATTTATCTTCAAAGAATCATTCTATGATATAAAACGAACATTATCAAATTTCAAGAATTTGATCAAAAACTTTTTAAAACCAAGAATCACTCGAAAACTCTAACTCAGTGTGTGTAAACCATATTTCTGTTGATTTCAATCGAATTAAGCTCTGATACCAATTGTGTGTCCCACAATACAAGTTCTAAAAAAGACCAATAACAAGAAACACAAATCAAATCGTCATATATCATTGATTAGATTCCACAGTTTACAAGATTGAACATAGAAAACTTTTTCTCTCTACTTTCTCTCTCTAAGATGTGAAGTCTCTCTGGATATACTTACTTGCACTTACACTGGAACTTCTTACACGCTTACAAGAAAGAAATCTATTTATACTATATCAATTACAAGACAAAAACTAAAACAATACATTGACTTTGACTATTGCTTGAAGGTTTGACTTGAGCTTTGACTTTGACTTTCATGATCTTGTATCCAACATATTTGTGCACTAACATTTATTAATCAATAAATCTATGTGGTCAATCATCGATGAAAAGTATATAATAGAGCAGGAGAGGAATGTGTTGGGAAATTCAGAAATGCACAAGTACAGTTAATACTGCTAGAAGAACTTGATTACTACTTCTGAGATTAATGCTGCTGAGTGAAGTTAATACTGCTGAACGAGATTACTACTGCTAAGCAATTTTAGTACTGCTAGTAGTTAGTACTGCTGAAGGTTAATACTGCTCAGAGTATTAATGCTGCTGAAGACTTAGTGTTGCTTATGAGATTATCAAGATTCGTGCAGATCAAGTTTGAAGATTATGGAAAGATTGAAGATAAAGATGGAAGATTATTTTGAAGATCTTTTATTATTTGTAATTATCTTTTATATTCAGTATATATAGAATAGTTTAGTATTGAGAGAGATAGAATTTTGAGTTTTTGTTTTCATAGAGAGAATCAACCTCAAGGTTTGTAATCCTAATTCTAGAGAAGTAGAATTCGTATTGGTGAGCCTGTTCATCAATATTGAGGTTGAGTGTTGAATCTTGTAGCTTTATAAACATTTAATAAAGTTTACAAGTTGTTATTCAGATTCACTGTTTCATTGATTATTGAATATTAAAGTGTTATTCCGCAAACTTCTTTAATATTGTTTCTGAGTGTTCATTCTTGTTTAGAATTAAGATCCTGACAAGTGGTATCAGAGCTAGTATTCTCAGAAATCTTATTCATCATGGAAAATACAGTTGAATCAAACAGTACTCTGGTCTCAAAGGTTCCAATGCTCAGATCCAATGAATTTGACATGTGGAAGATTAGAATCAAGCAATACATTCTCCTTGCAGATTACTCTATGTGGGACATCATTGAGAATGGCCCATCTGATGCAGGAAAGATTGGTGAAGATGGAAAAAGAACCCCTCCAAAGACGGATGCAGAAAGAAAGACAAGGTAGACAGAGATGAAAGCCTTGAGCATACTGCTCTTGGCCATTCCCAATGAGTATCAACACCAATTCTGTAATTGCACTGATGCACAGATGCTCTGGAATGCTCTAGAGAAGAGATTCTCTGGTACCAAAAGTACCAAGAGAAATCAAAAGGCAATCCTGAAACAACAGTATGAAAATTTTATGTCAACTAAGAATGAGTCTATGACTCAAACTTTTGATAGGTTTAACAAAATGATTGGTGAACTAGCTACTATGGGAGTACAGATTGATCAAGATGATGTAAACAGAAAGTTCTTAAGGTCCCTTGGAGATGAATGGACCATGTACACTGTTTCATTCAGACAGAATGATCAGTTGGAAGAGAAAGAACTTGATGATCTGTACAATGATCTTAAAGTATTTGAAGCTGAGGTGGAGGCAAAGAAGAAGCCTTCTGGATATATTCATAATGCTGCACACCTATCAGCATCAATTGATTCTACTGCTAACCCTGAATCAGTTAATGCTGCTAATGAGCAAATCAAGAAAAAGGCACTGATTCTGTGTTTGAAGCCTTTCTTTCCAGTCATGGAAATTCCTCCTTAATTAATGATGATTTGGAACAACTTCATCCTGATGATCTGGAAGAGATGGATATTAAATGGCAGATGGTCATGCTTTCCATGAGGGTGAAGAAGTTTATAAAGAGGACTGGGAGGAACAAGTTCTCCCAAAGAAAAGAGGATGGAGCAGGGTTTGATAAATCAAAGGTGGAGTGCTACAAATGCCATCTGAAGGGACACTTTGCCAGGGAATGCAGAAGTGGACTGTCTCACAACAACAACCACCAACAAGCACAGTCTGGAAACCTCAACCATAACATAAACTCTGCTCAAGCCCTTGTTTCTCAACAAGGAATGGGGTTTGACTGGAGTGATCAAGCAGAAGAGGCTATCCAAAATCAAGCACTGATGGCTGAAGTATCTAATCTCCCATCTGAGGTAAGTTCTAATCTATGTTCTAAATCTTGCATAGACATTGTTAAAAGGTACAGGGATCACAACCAGAAGATGAGTGATGACCTTAAGAGATTAGAAAAGGATATAAAGGACTATGTGAGAATTGTTGAGAGGTTTGAGGAACAGATTAAAGGTTTTCAAGCCAATGAACTCCAACACTCATATGACACAAATTACTGAAAGTGGGAGAAAAAGGATCTAGAACTTAAACTGACCAAATCTAAAGAGGAGAGTGAAAAACTGAGAGAGGAGCTAACCAAGGTCAAGCTTGATGTAGAAAAGTTTTCCAATGCTTCTAAAGCAATGGACTCTTTACTACAAACTCAGATTCATGATAAGTTGAGAAGAGGAATTGGGTACAATGCCACATCTCCACCATATAACAACAATTACATCCCTCCTACTTCAGACTTAGTAGAAACCAAAGATAGGAAGGACTTGCTTGAGGGAGCCACTGAGATAGATCCCTTAGATGAGATAGTTGTTGAGGATAAGACTGAGAAAGAGGTTGGTAAGAGTAAGGAGAACAAAGTGAGTGGTGAGATTCCTCTAGAGAATAACATTATCACCAATGAGGACTGTGGAAGGGCTTGGATCAAATCCAAGGACATAGAGAAGACAGAGGGAAAGTCTGGTAAGGTCCATTACAAACAGACCACAGTTATGAATCCAGGTCCTTGCAAACAGTGTGCATGTAAGAAGAATGAGCCCCTAAAACATGATAAAAAGAGGGGAAATCAAAGAAACTGGAATAATCAGTGGGCACAAAGACAAGGGGCTGATTTGAGTAAAATAAATAGACCAAAACCTTGTTTTATCTGTGGTAAATTGAATCATCTTGCCAAATACTGTTATTTCAATCCTATAAACCAAAGGATGAATTTTCAAAGATCCATGCAAAAACCCTTTGGTTATAGGAAGGTTGAAAGAAACCATGTGGCTAAGAAATCTGTTAAATCTAAAAGCCACATGCAGAAAAAGTCTGCTAAAGAAAGTGTCAATATGTGGGTTCCTAAAAGCACTAAAACTGTTAGTACTGCTACCACAAATAGTGCTGCTGACAATGATAGTGCTGCTAGAAGTAATACTACTGCTAACAATGTTAGTACTGCTGACATTGTTAGTACTTCTTCAAAAGTTAATACTGCTAACTCTATTAGTACTGCTAACAAGGTTAGTACTGCTAAACCTGTTAGTACTGCTAACTCTGTTAGTACTTCTAAGGTTAGTACTGCTTCTAGTGTTTGTGCTGCTAAGCCAATCATATTGACAAAGTACTCTAATAAAGAGTGCTCTGAGTTTAAAAACCTCATTAAAAAGGAATGTAAATACTTTGATGAGAAAGGGAGACCCAAGACCACTTTGGCTTGGGTCCCCAATCAATACTAATTGTTTAATATTATATGCAGGGCAACCAGCAGCTCAAGGGGAAGAGCATCTGGCATTAGGGGTGTACAGAAAATTCCCAACCCGCGAAACCCGACCAACCCAACCCGCTCCCAACCCGATTAAACCCGAACCGCCAAACCGCCGAACCGCCAAACCGCCGAACCGCCAAACCGCTAATTATAAGGGTTGAAATTGGGTTAGGAAAACTCAACCCAACCCAACCCGCGAACCCGCCACTATTTTTTTATTTATAAAATTATATATATATATATATATATATAAGACTCAAAGTTATAAATTAATTACAAAGTCTCTTTTATAATTATCAGTTATATAATTTATAAAACCCATTGTTACTTTGTTAGCTAACTAAATAAAATTAAAGGCCCAACTTTAGCCCAAATTGTTACTCATTGACCATTGTCGCTTATTTCTCATGAAATTGAATTAGGTTTTGGGTTTGGCGACTGAAGTCTGAACCGAAGAGAACGCCTCTTCCACCTACTGCTTCCACGGTTCCATCTACTGCTTCCACCTACAGCCGCTGCCGACCGGCGACCGCTGCCACTGCCGACTGCTGCCGCTGCCATCCGCTGTCGCTGCCGACTGCTGTCGCTGCCACTGCCGACTGCTTCCACCTACATCCGCCACTGCTACACGCCTACAGGTAACAATCAGATCGCAATTGATGTTGGTGATTGAATGCTAATCCCGTTTAGACAGTCCTGTGAATCCGTCAAGTGTCTAATGGTCAAATAGCCATGTTCAATCTAAGTGTCTAATGCTGATGATGCATCATCATTTAAAATGCTATGAGATGATTATGATGGTCTGTTTTATGTTCCGACTAAATGATCAATGTGTTTTGATTGAATTCATTATAATGTTAAAGAAAGAGTAGGTGTAAATCATATTTCTTGGTGTGCTCATAAATGCAGGAGTTTTCCCTCTTTATTTGATAAACTTCACACGACTGTTTTAGGATCTAGAGTAATGTTGTAGGTCTCTGTTTTTACTCTTGCTTTAAATTGTAGATCTACAGTTCAATTATGCTACCCCGAGGTTGATAAACTTCACACGACTGTTTTAGGATCTACTTTTTGAATCTAAATACATGTTTGTTTTTATCAATATTTATAGGAACAATGGAAAATACCCCTAAATCTCCAAAAATTGAAGACACCGGTGAACAAAATACGGCTAAAAAAAGAAGTCGTAGAACTTCAAATGTTTGGGATCACTTTTCCAAAAAGAACTCTAGATGTGTGTGTAATTATTGTGGAAAAGACTATGCTTATCATAGTAAGAAAATTGGTACAAGTTCTTTGTGGAATCACTTGAGAAACCAATGTAAGAAGTATTTGGATACTTTGTGTGATAAAAAACAAAAAGTGCTTAGCTTTTCTCCTATCAATGATAATGAGGGGTCGTTTAATAAAGAGAAATGTCGAAGAGCCGTGGCTAGGTTTGTGGTTAAGGATGAACAAGCTTTTAGGGTTGTAGAGGGTGAAGGATTTAGGGAACTTGTTAAGGAGTTACAACCTAAATTTGGTGTCCCTAGTAGAGTGACCGTTGCTAGAGATATTTATCGGTTGTTTTGTGATGAGAGGATCAAATTGAAGAAAGAGTTAAACAAGGATGGACAAAGAATATGCTTAACGACTGATTGTTGGACATCTTCCACACAAATGGCATATATGTGTCTCACTGCACATTACATTGATAGTGATTGGCGTTTACATAAAAGAATTATAAACTTTTGCCAGATTTCAAATCATAAGGGTGAGACGATTGGTAAGGTTATTGAATCTTGTTTGCTTGGGTGGGGGATTGAGAGTGTTAATACTATTACTGTTGATAATGCATCTGCAAACGATGTAGCTATTGCTTTCATTAAAAGAAGGGTTAATGCATGGGGTGGATCCGTTCTTGATGGTGAGTACATGCATTTAAGGTGTGGTGCTCACATAGTAAACCTAATTGTAAATGATGGGTTGAAAGAGATGCATAATTCAATTGCTGCAATTCGTAATTGTGTTAGATATATCCGTTCATCTCCTTCACGGTTGCAAAAGTTCAAGTCTTGCATTGAGAAGGAAAAAATTGAATACAAGGGGTGGTTGGTTTTAGATGTTCCTACACGATGGAATTCTACTTTTATGATGTTGGATGTAGCTCTTAAATTTGAAAAGGCATTTGAAAGGTATGCGGAGGAAGATGACAAGTTTGTGAGTTATTTTGAGGAGAAAGAAAATGACAAGAAGGTGATTGGTCCACCTAGTTCTAGTGATTGGGAGTGTGCTTCTATTTTCGTCAAATTTTTGTCCACTTTTTACGAAGTTACTTTGAAGTTTAGTGGCACATTGCACGTAACTTCCAACAATTTCTTTCATGAGCTTTGTGAGATTGATTCTCAATTGGGTTACTTGGCTCGTAACAATGATTCATTGTTATACAAAATGGCTACCAAGATGAAATCTAAATATGACAAATATTGGGGTGATCCAGATCTCATCAATCCCATGTTGTTTTTGGCGGTTGTGCTTGATCCGAGGTATAAGTTGAAGTATCTGAAGTTTTGCTTTGAGTCCTTATATGATACTCAAACTGTTGCTAAGCTAGTTGTCAAGGTGGAACAAATCCTTCATCGAATGTTTAATCATTATTCAAAAAGTGGTAAAGATGGCGATGAGGTTAGTTACTTAGTTTTATGCATGATTGTTTTTTAGAATTCTATTATGCTTGTTAATATATAATCATTTTTTTAGTTTATGTTTGTATTTTTTTTGTTGTGTGTATAGGTTATCAAACTAGATTCACCACCAAGGAATGATTCTAAAGAATCTCATCGGAGAAAATTATTGGAATCATTTTTGCAACAACAACAAATGGACGTGCCGGAGAACATGAACGACGTTGATAGATATTTGGTTGATGAATCTATCAATCCAAAGACTCCATCATTTGAGGTATTGCTTTGGTGGAAAGATAATGCTAATAGGTATAGCATTTTGTCTATGATAGCTAGAGATGTTCTTGCTATACCTATATCTACCGTAGCATCCGAATCCACCTTTAGTACTAGCGGTCGTATTTTAGACTCATTTAGAAGCTCTTTGAGTCCAAAAATGGTGGAGGCCCTTGTGTGCACACAAAGTTGGTTGAAAGGGAATAATGAAGGCATTAAAATAAGTGAATTTTTGGATGAAGTTGCATCTTATGACTTTCTTGAAGAAGGTAATTTTAAGTTTTAACAATGTTTATTTTTTCATTCTTATATATTCTTAAATCTTAATAAGTTGTTTAATTTTTGTTTTTTAATTGTAGACAAACTCAAGGAGAATGCATCATTGGGGTCGGAGAGGTCCAAGAAGGTCGTGCTTGATTAAGGATTTGAATCGGTTGCTATCATTTAGACTTTTGAAGTTTAATTCTAAGACTTATGGATTTTGATATATTATTTGCCTATTTGGATGATTGTAATGTAATAACTTATAACTTTCTTGAGAATACTTTTTGTATTATTTATCGTCTTTCAACCGACAATTTTTTATAGATTGCTAACCCGCCAACCCAACCCAACCCGCCCTAACCCACAAGGGTTGGGTTGGGTTGGGTTATACTTTTAAATGGGTTGGGTTGGGTTGAGATTTTTCAAACCGCCATAATTGGGTTGGGTTGTAAAATTGCCAAAAACCGCCCAACCCAACCCGCGTACACCCCTATCTGGCATGTTGATAGTGGTTGCTCTAGGCACATGACAGGGAACATGTCATGCCTCAAGAATTTCAAGAAAATTGATGGTGGACATGTTGCCTTTGGTAATACTCCAGATGGAGGTAAGATAAGTGGTAAGGGGGATGTAACCAAAGGTAAAATGACCTTTGAAGATGTATTCTATGTTGAGCAGTTAAGATACAACCTGTTAAGTGTATCACAGGTTTGTGACAACAACATAGTATATTATTTACAGATTCTGAATGTATTATCCTTGCTCCTGGATTCATGGTAGTTGATGAAAAGATGATACTACTAAGAACTCCCAGAAAGGATAATGTTTATTGCTTAGATATGGAAAGTGTTTCAACTGATTCATCCCTAAACTGTCTTGTTTCAAAAGCTTCTTTGAATGAATCATCACTTTGGCACAGAAGGATGTGTCACATGAACTTTAAAACAATGAATAAACTTGTTAAAAACAACCTTGTAAGAGGTTTACCTTCCAAAGTCTTTTCATGTGATGATCATTGTGTTGCCTGTCTCAATGGCAAACAACACAAAACTTCTCATAAGTCCAAAGAGTTGAACACAATCTCTAATTCTCTTCAGTTGTTGCATATGGATCTGTTTGGTCCTACAAATGTTATGAGTATAGGTAAGAAATCATACTACCTAGTTATTGTTGATGATTACTCTAGATTTACTTGGGTATATTTTCTAAGGACTAAGGATGAGACAAGTGGACTGATCAAATCCTTTATCCTAAGAATTGAAAACCAAACAAATCAAAAGGTAAAAGTCATTATGTCAGACAATGGTACTGAATTTAAAAATCATGACCTAAACACCTTTTGTGAGGAAAAAGGAATTGAGAGGCAATACAGTGCTCCTAGGACTCCACAACAAAATGGTGTTGCTGAGAGAAGGAATAGGACACTGATTGAAGCTGCTAGATCTCTGTTGGCAGATTCAAAACTTCCAATTACTTTCTGGGCTGAAGCAGTTAATACTGCTTGCTATGTCCAAAACAGAGTTCTAGTAGTCAAGCCTAAAAACAAGACACCATATGAGCTTTTCAATAACAAAAAACCTTTTATAGGATTTTTCAAACCTTTTGGGTGTCCTTGTACCATTCTCAATACCAAAACTCACTTAGGAAAGTTTGATAGCAAGGCAGATGATGGTTTTCTTGTTGGTTACTCATCTCAGAGTAAGGCTTACAGAGTTTTTAATACTTCTTCTAGAATAATTGAGGAAAGTGACAATGTCAAGTGCAATGAGATCACACCAAATCCTATTGGATCTGGTCCTCAGTGGTTATTTGACATTGATTCACTAACTAACTCTTTGGATTTCAGTAGTGATTATCATGCAGGTTCAGGAAGTGGAGGATCAGGGGATGAACAAGTACAAGTACAAGACATTATTCCTAAGTCTGTGATCTTTCCCATACCTACAATAGAGCCTGGTGGTGTCTGTGCAAAGGAAACTATGACTGAACCAATTCAGAGTGAAGAAGAAGGAAGAGATGAGGAGAATCAAGTGCATGAAGAACCAGAAGCAGCTGATGAGATCCCCTCAACTGACTTAAATGATTCCAATCTGGATGTGGGAATCAATGAAGAACCTAGTCATCAGACTAGAACTCAAAAGAATCATCCTCCAGAGCTGGTCATAGGAGACATCTCTTCTCCTATGATAACAAGGAATCAATGCAGACTTCAAGAGCTACAGGATCAGCAACACACAATACTCACTTGCTTTCTATCTCAGATTGAACCTAAGAAGGTTTATGATGCAATGAAAGATTCCAGTTGGATAGAAGCTATGCAAGAAGAGTTACTGCAGTTCAAGTTGCAAGAAGTTTGGGACTTGGTGGACCTTCCAAAAGGTCATAGAGCTATAGGCACCAAGTGGATTTTCAGGAACAAAAAGGATGAGAGAGGTATTGTAATAAGGAACAAAGCAAGGCTGGTGGCACAAGGGTACACTCAAGAAGAAGGCATTGACTATGAAGAAGTGTTTGCTCCAGTGGCAAGGGTAGAAGCAATTAGGCTATTTCTAGCCTATGCCTCATACATGAAGTTCAAGGTATACCAAATGGATGTGAAGAGTGCCTTTCTTTATGGTACAATTGATGAAGAAGTATATGTCTGTCATCCCCCTGGATTCGAAAATCCATCATATCCAGACAGAGTATACAAACTGAAGAAAGCACTTTATGGTCTTCATCAAGCCCCAAGAGCATGGTATGATACTCTGTCTACCTATCTCTTGGAGAATGGGTTTGAAAGAGGAATAATTGACAAGACCCTCTTCATTAAAAGAAGTAAGAAGGACATCCTATTGGTTCAGATTTATGTGGATGATATCATATTTGGATCCACAAAAGATCAAATGTGTAGAGACTTTGAGAAGTTGATGCACAAGAGCTTTAAAATGAGTTCAATGGGTGAACTTACCTTCTTCCTTGGGCTTCAAGTGAAACAGAAGAAAGATGGGATCTTCATAAGCCAATCAAAATATGTGAAAGACATCCTGGAAAAATATGGATTAACAGACTCAAAGCCAGCAAGCACACCTATGGAGACTCATAAACAGATCACTGCTGATCTTGAGGGGGAGGATGTGGATGTCCATCTATATAGATCAATGATTGGATCACTCATGTATCTCATAGCCTCAAGACCAGACATCATGTTTCCATTGTGTTTGTGTGCCAGATTCCAAGTCAATCCAAAGCAATCACATCTACAAGTTGTTAAAAGGATTTTCAGATACTTAAGAGGGCAACCTAGACTAGGTCTTTGGTATCCTTATGAATCCAACTTTGACTTGATTGCTTATTCAGATAGTGACTTGGGAGGTGCTAACATGGACAGAAAGTCTACTTCAGGTGGATGTCAACTTTTGGGTGCAAGACTAGTATCCTGGCAGTGTAAGAAACAAACCACAGTGTCCTTATTAACAACAGAAGCTGAGTATATTGCTGCTGCAAGTTGCTGCTCTCAGGTTCTATGGATTCAGAATCAGATGATGGACTATGGGGTAACCTTTCTTCACACTCCAATCTTCATTGACAATAGCAGTGCTATAAGCATTGTTAACAATCCAGTCAAGCACTCCAAAACCAATCACATTGAGATCAGGTATCACTTTATCAGAGATTGTAATGAAAAGAAGCTAATTCAAGTTGCTAAAGTTCATACTGACAACCAGTTTGCTGATCTATTCACTAAAGCTTTTGATGTGGGTAGATTCACTTTCTTGGTCACAAGTGTGGGCATGATCAACTCTGAATAAGCTCATTTGTTTTAAAAAGTGTTTTCATACCTGTTATTGGTTTATTCTTTGGTGCTACTAACATCTCTTTCAGGAAGTTATTACCTTGCTCAGAGTACCTCAAGCTTCAAAAAGTGTAAGTATAGTTAATGCTGCCAGTGCAGTTTAATACTGCTAGTAGTTAATACTGCTCTCAGTTAATACTGCTAGTTAGTTAATACTGCTAGGTGTTAATACTGCTTATGTCCCGAATCGTATAAATACCCTTTTTGCCTGCCCAAAAGTTCATAACGACTCTTTGCTTTCTATTCATCTGCTCTCTAACCCTTTTCTCTCAAGTATCAAGTGTTGCAGTCCAGAATACTCTAGCACAATGGCATCCATGGCATTCATTGATGAGCACAACGAGATTGCGATGCTACAGAAGCCGAAACAAGCTGCTGGGTTTCACCAGATTGTGGATTTTCTCAATTCCAGCCACATTGCCCATGCTCTCACTGTATCGCCAACAATCTACATAGAGCATCAAAGACAATTCTGGGCAAATGCCACCGTAGTCACAGAGAATGGTGTGCAGATTCTGAAGACAAGGGTGTGTGACAAACCCTTGTCAATTTCTGAAGAGGTGATACACATCTGTCTACGTCTAGACGATGCTGCAGGTATTACTTCTATTCCAAATGAGGTCTTGTTCTCAAATTTGTCAAGAATGGGGTATGGAGGCCAATTGGGTGGTTTCAAATTCTCAAAAGCAAAATTTTATACCCAATGGCGTTTTCTTGTTCATACCCTGATGCACTGCATTTCCAAAAAGACTACTGGATGGAGTGAGTTTAGCAGTACCATTGCTTATGCTTTGGTCTGCTTGGCCACTGCCAGAAAGTACAATTTCTCTAGAATGATTTTCAGTGATCTTGTATCAAACTTGGGAAGCAAAAAGAGTTTTTATATGTACCCCAGGTTTGTACAGGAAGTTATAACACATGAATTGACGGATATGCCTCACTTTGATGAGGTATATGTACCAAAAATTCCCAAAGGTAAGGTCTTTTCAAACATGAAGAGATCTCCATTGGACTCGGAAGGAGTTGACACCCAATTGTTTTCTACAATGATGGTGGTGTCCCACAATGAAGAAGGTATGGCTTCAGGGTCAAGGCTCTCATTAGACCAACCCACTGAAAGCCAATCCCAACCTTCCATCTCCATATCAATCCCTCAGTCTCTTGTTCAAAAGCCAACTTCTCCAATAACCCAAACTTACATAAGGAAAAAGGTAAAGAAGGCTCCTTCCCTTCTTGTACCTTCACCCACAGAGCCTTTAAGCCCTCTAATGGAGAATTCTCCATTAGAGAATATCTACAGGGAAACCACAAGGGTGTCTCCCAACCCCATGGAGGTGCTCAATGAGGAGATGTTTTAGCATATGGGTGCTAAGGCTGCCACTACTCCTGCTAGCACAGAGGAGGTCAGTGGTAACATAAATAAGACCTTCCACATGGCAACTTTGGGTGAGCAATCATCCAAAGGTCCCAGGTGCCAAGAAACCACGGGGGTAGCAGGTGCTTCTGCTAGGCTGAAGACCTCTACTACAAAAAGATCCCATGATGCTTCAAAAGAGGGTAACACTTCTGGAGAAGGTGAGGACAGTTATGACTATTATGAATTGATGGAAGCAATGGGAAACATAAACATGGATGTGATCAAGCAGGGGAAAGAAATAGAAGAGCTGAAACTGATAGTTCTGTCTCAACAAGAACAGATTGTCCACTTGAAGCAAATGGTGAAGAAATTGATTCTGCAAAAGAAGAAGAAACAATTTGTACTTAAAAGAAGGGAACCAGTGACTGATGCTCCCAAAAAGGGGGAGTCAGAAGCTGATGTCAACATGGAAGATGCCAAAGAAAAGGGAGAGAAAGAGCATGTTGATTTTGAGGGGGAGCAACAAGCAGTGGAAACTGAGTTTGTACAAGAAGCAGAAAAAGAGAAAGCAACAGTAACATAAACTGAACAAGCAACAGTAACAATTAATGTTGCTGGTTCAAGCCAAGCAGCAGAAACTGCTAATACTGCTGAACTGAAAGAAGCAGCAGAAATAGTGCAAGAAGTTCTGACAGATCTTGAAATTGCTGAAACCTTAATCAAAGCCAAACATGATACTCCCAAGGTCACCTCAAAGGCCAAATGAGTTGTCATCAAAGAACAAGGTGAAGTGATCAAGAAAGCAAATATAGAGAAGAAGGTGAGCAAAGACAAAGGCAAAGCTAAAATGGTGGAATCTGATCAACCAATTAAAAAGCAAAAGTTGGTTGAGTCAGATGAAGCTTTGGCCAAGAAGATACAAGTTGATATTGAGCAAGAAGAAAGGGTTCAGGTTGAAAAGGACAGAGAGATGGCTAAGGCTCTAGCTGCTGAACTGAATGAAGCTTATAAAGAAAGCCTGGCAACTGAAATTGCATAGAAGAAAGCTGCAAATCTGAAGAAATCTGTGGTGGTAAAAACAGCTACAAAGAAGAGACAACCCTCAAAGACCTTCCTAGGTACCCAAGAGAGAAACAAGATGATTACATTTCTCAAGGGTGCTGTAGGAGTCAGAAAGGATATGTTCTTAAAGATGTCTTTTGAGAAGATTAAAGAGCTATATGATTCAGAGATGCTAAAGCTTCAAGGGAATGAAACTTCCAGGGTGGAGATGGAGAAGAGAATGAAAGAAAGCAATGATTTTATGATAGAAAAACTATTTCCAGATGAGCAAGAAACACCACCAAAGAAAGAAGCCACTCTTGGTGAAAGTCTAAGGACTTTAAAAAGAACCAAGATGATGGCAAGGAGAAAGTCAATCAAGAAGCCTAGAATAGCTACAGAAGAAGCTGAGAAGGTTGCTGAAGAAGAAGGGGCACCTAAGCCATCTGAACAGAAAGAACCAGCAAGAACTAATGATGTAAATATGTACATGGTAGTGATGGACAAAGTGCCTGAACCAATTTCAGCTGAGCCTGTTGGAGTGAAGCCACCTGAGGTTATTCTATGGGACACTATGAAGGTTGATGGCAAGGAATACATAAGGCTAAAAAGAAAGGATGAGAAGTATGAAGTTTATAATACTTGGGCAAAGATTGTCAGAACATGCTCCACGTCAGATTTAGAAGAGATGTTTGACATAGGTATGAAGTTGTATGCAGATCAACTGAAAGCTCCAGAGATTCAATTACAAAATTAGTGATGGAGTATCTGTGTATGATGTTCAAGCCTGATGAAGTGGAGTATGTCATCAGAAATGTGTTCAAAACTGTCAACAATTGGACTCTATATGAAACTAGTGGAGTATATGCACTAACTATGGATATAAATCACATAGAGTACTTCCTAGTGGATAGAGTATACAATCACAGTAGACTGAAGCTTCATGCAATGTTGAAGAAGAAGCTTGGATGTGTTCCAGACTCAGAAATGGCAAAGTATCTGATCCAAAGAACTATCAATAAGAGTTTGGGGTTGGATGCAAATACAGGTGTATGAGTCATGAAGTTTTGGGAGCATCTAGAAGATCATTTGAAGAACTTGACTTCTCTTCCTAAAAGTCAAGTTAGGGGGAGATTGTTGGGAAATTCAGAAATGCACAAGTACAGTTAATACTGCTAGAAGAACTTGATTACTACTTCTGAGATTAATGCTGCTGAGTGAAGTTAATACTGCTGAACGAGATTACTACTGCTAAGCAATTTTAGTACTGCTAGTAGTTAGTACTGCTGAAGGTTAATACTGCTCAGAGTATTAATGCTGCTGAAGACTTAGTGTTACTTATGAGATTATCAAGATTCGTGCAGATCAAGTTTGAAGATTATGGAAAGATTGAAGATAAAGATGGAAGATTATTTTGAAGATCTTTTATTATTTGTAATTATCTTTTATATTCAGTATATATAGAATAGTTTAGTATTGAGAGAGATAGAATTTTGAGTTTTTGTTTTCATAGAGAGAATCAACCTCAAGGTTTGTAATCCTAATTCTAGAGAAGTAGAATTCGTATTGGTGAGCCTGTTCATCAATATTGAGGTTGAGTGTTGAATCTTGTAGCTTTATAAACATTCAATAAAGTTTACAAGTTGTTATTCAGATTCACTGTTTCATTGATTATTGAATATTAAAGTGTTATTCCGCAAACTTCTTTAATATTGTTTCTGAGTGTTCATTCTTGTTTAGGATTAAGATCCTGACAGAATGGATCACGAACCTTAAGGGTCTGTAATCTCAGTGAAGAATGATCTTGAATCGCGCTTCCTTGTTTGGGTTTATTCTTTCCACTCAATCGCCATTAAAAAAGAAGCTACACTCAATAAATCTGTACGGACAGTTACCATAAAGAAAAAACACGAGAACCAAATTAGATTTAAAAAAAATCGAAGAGACGAAGACAAATTGATAAGAGAATGCAGGTATTAAGCTAAACTTAACATACCACGTGAATTTATTAAGCATATGAAAGTCCAAAACCATGATGGACAATACATATATTTTTAATATTTTTGGTTATATTTTCCATTGATGCCCCCAACAGCTATACAACACCCCCACAAAAAAAATACATCCCATTCCCAACCGACCCCTTCTGCAGCCTCAACTGTTCTATTGATATATGTTTTTTACATCAATTTTGTGACATGTTAGGAAAAATGATTTATTTATTTTACGAAATTTGTTATAAATATATTAGGCTATTTGAAAGTCAAACCATGCATATAGAACAAATAAAGTAAGGTTTGTGCACTTGAAAGCCCTAAGTGCACCTATAAGGCTATTTGAAAATCAAACCATGCATATAGAACAAATAGAGTAAGGTTTGTGTCCTTGAAAGCCCAAAGTGCACCTATTAGCCTATTTGTAAGTCAAATCATGCATTTAGAACAAATAGAGTTCGTTTTGTGTGCTTGAAAGCCCTAAGGGCAATGGTTTGACTATTTGAAAGTTAAATAATGCATATAGAACAAATAGAGTTGGATTTGTGCGCTTGAAAGCCCTAAGTGCACCCATTGGCCTATTTGAAAGTCAAACCATGCATATAGAACAAATAGAGTTGAGTTTGTGCGCTTGAAAGCCATAAATGCACCCATTACACTACTTGAAAGTCAAACCATGCATTTAGAACAAATAGAGTTGGAATTGTGAGATTGCAAGTCCTAAGTGCAATGGTTGGACTGTTTGAAAGTCGAGCCATGAATATAAAGCCAATAGAGTTAGGTTTGTGTGTTTGAAAGCTCTATGTGCACCCATTAGACTATTTGAAAGTCAAATCATGCCTTTAGAACAAATAGAGTTCGGTTTGTGCGCTTCAAATCCTTAAGTGCAATGGTTTTACTATTTGAAATCGCTAACTATTTGCAATTGTAATCTATAAGTAAAAATTGTGCTCCACGTTTGTAATAATGTATCAAGATGGTAAGATCTTTTGGTGCACTTAGAGCTTTCAAGCGCACAAACCTAAACATACATATTCACGTTTGTAATAATGTATCAACAATTGTAATCTTTATCATGATATTTCTCATATTCTCAAACATAAACTTACATAAATTCATAGACATATATACATATACAAATATATATATATATATACATATATATACATAGCCATAGGTTCAAATGAGAAATGCTAAGTGTGTGAGAAATAGAGAAATAATCCTAACCATTCATATGGTCAAAATCGGATTTAACTGGTCAAATATTTCATCTTTGATTGGTCAAGAATTGCGGCTTTAACTGGTAAAAAGTTGCGGCTATTGTTAAAATAGAAGGACGAGTTCATATATGAACTTGTATGATTCACATATGAACTATATTTAATTCACATATGAACTCTTTTAATTGATTCATATATGAACTAATTAACTGATTCACATATGAACTAATTAACTATAGGTTCATATGTGAATCAATTGAATCAATTGAACTAATTAACAGATTCACATATGATCCTTTGTGATTCATATATGAACTAATTATCTGATTTTCTTATGAACTAATTAACTGATTCACATATGAACGTTCATATGTGAATCACATAGGTTCACATTTGAACTCGTCTTGCGTATTTTACGAAACTACTTCTCTATCTTCTACAAGTCACGCAAAAAATTATCCGGTGCTTCACGGTCAAAGTCACAAATGTTAACCAGATGAAGGGCTAGGATCATTTCTCTATTTCTCACAAACTTAGAATTTCTCATTTGAACCTCTCCCTATATACATATTGTCAAACATAAACATATTATGACCAATAGGTATATAAACGTACATAAATTCTCAAACATACATATATATACACAGAGAATATGTCTATACATTCTCAAACATACATAGAGAATATGTCTATACATTCTCAAACATACACATATATACATACACAAATATATATATATATATATATATATATATATATACCCATATTTTACATATATTTCATATTAATCATCAATAGATACCCTAACATACATAAATGGCAAAAATAGAAAGAAAATGACCAAAATTTGCATTTTTATCCAAAAATCGGTTCAGGAGGGGGAGAGGCTACCGGAGGTCATGGTAGTGGGGAGGGTCGGTCGCCGGAAGGTGGGATATGCGGTGGTGGCTTTTTTTTTGGGGGGGGGGGGGCACGGTGGCGGTGGCTGTCACATGGGAGGGAGTCACAGGGGACGTGTAGCGGGTTCTCTGTGTTTTGTGTTTGTGGAATGTGGGTTATGTTGGTACACGATGAAGACCTACTTTTTGGTACTTTTCTGCGGATTACCGGGAAATTTTTTTTTTTTTATTTTTAAAAACCGCCTTCTTTCTGGAATTAAAATTTGAAAATTTTATTTCTGTCGGCCATATCTGCCGGAAAACGGTATGGCCGCAGGAAATCCGTTGGAAATTAGTATTTAATATTATTATTATTATTTCTACTAATTATATTATTTATATTATTATCATTATTATTTTTAATAATTAGTTATATTATTTATATTATCATCATCATTATTATTAATTATATTATTTATATTATTATCATTATTATTAGTATTATTATTTCTATTAATTATCTTATTACTATTAATATTATTATGAGTGTTTTCTTATATTTTGGATTTGGTCCCATAAAACAAATTATCTATATTCATGGTCCCTAATTTTTCAATTTATAACCTCATAGTCCCTAGATTTAACCCTATCAATTAATAATCATTATGAACCACTAATCAACCTTTACACAAACTACATAGACCAAAATGTAATTCACTCCAAATTTATTACGTTTCACTTATTCACGACTTCTTTTAGACTTATTAAAAGTGTTTTATATATTTAATTACAAATTAAATTTCTTAAATTAAAGTATGTATTAAATAAAAATCTTTATAATTATTCTAAATCTTTTAAATTGACAAAATAATTTGTGTCAGAAAATTTCAAATTTACGTTTTTTTAATTAAATTATTTTGTCAAAAAAATACTTTATATTTCCAATCAGAAATCAAGTTTCTTAAATTAATGTACATATCAAATAAAAATCTCTATATTTATTTAAATACTATTAAATTAACAACTTGACTTTTGCACGTGAAAATACCAAGTTTGGAAAGATTAAAAAAATCAAGAATAATTCACATAATTTTTCGGTTAGGCATTATTTTACAGTTAAAATACTATAAGTCAAGTACGGTTAACGTGGATTATTTATATATATTAAAACTATAAATAATTAAAGTAATAACAAATAAAATACAAACTATAAATTAAAATAAAAAAGACAACGATTGTTCAAACAAGTAAGAAAAACTATCGCAAAATTCTACAAGAATAATGATTAATTATATAAGCAACTATAAAGAAAACGTTTGTTATCCAAAAATATAAAAAGTTGCGATATATTAACTTTAAAATACCACGCGAGCACTTCCACCTATATGATGTTGATATGACACAACTTTTTATATTTAGGGGTTGTTTACCAAACGTTTACCCGGTTAAGTGCTTACCAAGTTGCATTACCTTACCGGATGAATATGGCAAAAATTAAGAATCTTATCCGGTAAGAGCGAGTCAAGGACCGAGAGTCTTACCCGGTAAGTAAGTGCGACGATTTTTACCATGGTTAGCACTTACCGGGTAAAATTGTTGCATACGATGCCATTTTAGTGGACTAAAGTCTTACCCGGTAAGTAAGCAACGGTGTTGAGTTTTACCGGTAAGCACTTACCAGGAAAGTGTTTGGGTAAACGACCCCTTTGGACAACAAAAGTTTTCTTAATATTTGGTCATATAGTTAATCTTATTTAACCGTACTTGATTTATAATATTTTGGTTGCATATTTTAATGTCAAACTGAAAATATATGTAAATTTCTCTTAATTTCTTTTACTTTTCCAAACTTCTGATTTTAGTCGTTTTATTAACTTAATAGTTTTTAAATAAATATAAATAGTTTTATTTGATATTTACTTTAATTTAACAAATTTGATTTATGATTGGTTGTATAAATTATTTTTTTAGCAAAGAAATTTAATTAAAAAGACATGAATCACAAAAAAATGGGATTTTTAAAATAAAATTTTATTTTTTCAATTTAATAGTTTTAGGATAAATATAAAGATATTTATATAATATGTACATTCATTTAAAAATTTAATTTATGATTAAATATATAAAATAGTTTTAATATTTATTTTTTTAAAAAGACGTGATTCAGAAAAATCTATTGTTTTTAATAATTGTTTTAGAGTTAAATACATGTTGGTCGATGTAGTTTGTGTAAAGGTAGAATATTAGTCATTCATAATGATTTTTAACTGATGGGGTTACGTTAGGGACCATGAGTGCTATAAAATTGAAAAGTTAGGGACCACCAACATAGATAGTTTGTTTTAGTGATCAAATCCAAAATTTAAGCAAACCACATGGACCAACAATGGAATTCACTCTATTATTATTATTATTATTATTATTATTATTATTATTATTATTATTATATATGATATAATAATTATTATAAAAGTCCAAAAAGATCCCTTAAAGCCGAATAAGATCCATTAAAGTCCAATAGATCTGTTAAAGTCCAAAAAGATCTATTAAAACCCAACCGATCCATTAAAGCCCAACCGAACCATTAAAACCCAATTGGCATGGGCACATCTGAGTATGCTGTCAGTTCAAAATCTGTCTCTTTCGGGTACCATAAACCCATATCAACAGTACCTTTTAAACTACGGAGAATGCGTTTAACTGCGATTAAGTGAGACTATTTGGGTTTTGACTAAAATATTGCACACAAAAAGGTTGAGAACATAATGCCAGACCTACTTGCCGTCAAGTACATATTGGCATCCACATCCTTTCTGCTGGGATCAGAGTGTAGCCTAGTACCTGTAGACATAGGCGTTTTCATGGGTGCAGAGTTTTCCATCTGGTATTTCCGAAGAATATCCCAGATGTACTTAGACTGATTGATGAATATTTCGGTTGAAAGTTGTTTAACTTGTAGACCAAAGAAAAAGTTCATCTGACCCATCATACTCTTTTGAAAATGCTTACCCATTAGGACTGAGAAGTAACATTGAGGGTTTGTGGAGCCAAAGATTATGTCATCTACATAAATCTGTACAAGAATGATATCTTTCTTTTCCTTTTTAATAAATAAAGTGGTATGAATTTTACCTTTGGAAAATCCAGCCTTAGTTAAAAAAATATGAGAGAACGTCATACCAGGCTCGTGGTGCTTGTTTAAGACCATATAAGGCCTTATCTAGAATGTAGACATGATAAGGTTTCTCATCACTCACGAAGCCTTCGGGTTGTGAGATATATACTTCCTCCTTGATTACGCCGTTAAGAAATGCGGTCTTCACGTTCAACTGGAAGACGATGAAGTTCTTGTGGGTGGCGTAGGCAAGGAACATGTGGATTGCTTCGATGTGGGAAAACGGTGCAAACGTCTCATCGTAGTAAATTCCTTTCGACTGGTGATATCCTTTGGTAACCAGACGTGTCTTGTTCCGTACCATTATTACGTCTTCATCCTTCTTATTCTTGAAGATCCATTTTGTGTCGATCACAGTCTTGTTTTTGGGCCTAGGGAAAAGTCACCATACTCTTATGCTCTCGAATTGATTGAGATCCTCTTGCATGGTGAACACCCATTTGAGACCGTTAAGGGCCTCAAAGACCATTACTGGCTTAATTTGGCTCAAGAATGAAGAGAATAGACAATCATTGCAAGTAGTAGATCTTGTCTGAACAGGTGTGGAGGGATTACCGATAATCTCGTAGATGGGGTGAGCTCGTGTCCACTTGGTTGTGTATGGAAGTGCTTGATATGTCAACTGTGAGTTGTATGAATCCACATAACCACCTGGGGGTAAGTCTTGGACAACTTCGAGTGATGAAGGTCTGCTTAGTGGAATATTTGGTGCTGAATTCGCGATATTTTGGACGGTATCCATAGTTGGGGAAGATTGTTTCGGGCGAGTGACAGCCGATGAATCAGCAACAGGAGATTCTGGAATAGTTGCAACAATGCCTGGTGTACCTTCACCAGGTGTTGCATAACTAGAGCTAGGTGACCTTTGATCAGCAACGAACGGAAGTGTAGATGCAGTAAGGTAGATTCGTTTGACATCGAGGGACCCGTTAGAGTTGTTGAATCCTCGATTTGTGCAGTTGCATCCCTGCTACATAGACTAGCATTAGTATTAGGATGAGCAAAGAATTCATCGTAAAAATGCTCAAATAGTAAATCCAGACCAGAGAGATGGGTTTATGACGTAGATGCATGATTTGGAGTTACTGGATATGGTGCATATCCTGAACGAAATTGTCCAGAAGCTAGCACACTAGTCAACGTGGGTTCTAACTTGAGGTGTTTAGAAGCCAAATCATCTGCTTCGTCAAAAGTCACATGCACGCTCTCGATGACGGTCTTAGTTCGTTTGTTGTAGACTCGGAATGCTTGTGCTTGAGTTGAGTAACCGATGAAGACACGCTCGTCCGCTTTGGGGCTAAACTTGTCGAGATCTTCCTTGTCATTCAGAATAAAGCAGGTGCACCCGAACGCATGAAAGTACTTAATGTTCGGAACGATTTTGAGTGTAGTAGGTGGTTGCAACTGCTTGTTGAGTCCAAGATACCACTATTTTGATGATCTCGTATGGCGTCTTGTTGAACCGCTTGTTGATGATGACACGTTTTTGAGTGTAACAGGCAGTTGCAACTTCGGGCCATAAGAATAGTGGTATCTTGGATTGAGTTAGCATTGTCCGTGCGACTTCCACAAGGGTACAACTGCGTCTCTCTATGACTCTGTTTTATTGAGGAGTACGAGCAACTGAGAAAGGCTGGGTGATGCCTACTGAATCGAGGTAGTCACCCAACAGATGATTCTTGAACTCTATACCATTGTCCGTCCTGATGGTCTGAACAAATTGATTGAGATTGACTTGAACGCTCTTTAGATGGGAGATGATAAGCTCCGGGGTCTCATCCTTAGATCGAATAAATTTGACCATGTGTATCTTGAAAATTCATCTACCATGATAAGGACGTACTTCTTGTGGTTGATACTCTGGATCCGCATCGGTCCATATAGATCCATGTGAATGAGCTCTAGGGACCTTGACGTACTCGAAGTGGCCTTTGGCTTGTGTGAGGCCTTCTTCATCTTACCCATCTCGCATGCAGCACATAAATGGTCCTTTTCAAATTTTAGATTTGGCATGCCCTTCACATGTCCACCGAGCACCAACTTATTGATGTTCTTGAAGTTCATGTGCGAAAGTCTACGATGCCATAACCAGCTCTGTTAGGTCGTGGCTTTGGACATCAAACAAACTTCCTTGTCCGACTTCAGAGAAGAGATTTCTATCGTGTAGATATTGGTATGGCGCGTCCCAGCTAGCAGTTCTTTTCCATCTTCAGTTCAGACGTTGCACCTCTTGGCATAAAAATTGACTTCCAAGTTCTTGTCGTAGAATTAACCTATGATAAATACATTGTGACCTAGACCTTCCACATAGGACACCTTCTTAATGGTAAGGTTGTCCTGTACAATGTCTCCATAGCCCATGATTGGATAATAGTGATCATTGCCAAATCTCACATTGCCGCAAAATTTCCCGGTGAAATTTGTGACAAGCTCCCTTCTTCCGGTTATGTGTTTAGAGCATCCAGAGTCTAAATACCACATATGACCGTTCTGAAGAACAAATTAAGCAAATTTAGCTCCCCATTTGAAAATGGTTCATGCGGGGTTAGGTGTAACACTTGTTTTAGGAACCCATTTTGACTTGGGTCTTGATCAATGAATCAGAGCATTAAACTGAGTTCGAGAATTAATAACATGATAAGAATCAAACCAATCAGATGCATATCTATGATCAACAAAATCATTTAATCCACATGTGGAACAACAAACACAATCATGAGATAGTTAAAGTAATTGTTGAATTGAATAAATTCTCAAAGGAAACAAAATGTTTCGTTCAACCAGAGTATTTGAATTAAAAACATCACGATCATTATTGTTTATCCTAGTATGCAAAACTCAATTAAATGAAGCTATCTTCGTCGTGCTCTATTTAGACTCCTTCGCTACCCACACTTGTTTGACTCATTTTCTTTGACCATTAGTATCTGAAATACCGTGAAAGTCACAGTCAGAAGGTTTGGAGTATGAGGATTGTCGTTTGTTTGAGCGTCCGGTATTTTTCCATTCCTGTGAATGTCTTTTAGATTTAGATTTAGAAACTTTGTTCATAGAAAGGTTTTGAGAGGCAGATGTGGAACATTCTCCCTTGTAAAAGTTAACTGGTGGCTTACGAGTTGAATCAACAAAATCAACATGACTAGTAAGTTTTCGATCGAAATCAAACTTATCTAACTTACTGTCTAAACATACATTTGAATTCAAGAAGGCTGGAAATTCCATTTTCTCATCAGATAGGACATTTATAGTTGTGGGAGTTGGGAAACTGGATGGACTTTTGTTTTTCAAATAATCGTTGGCGGAAGTATTTTGAAAATCAGAGTATCGATCCTTTTAAAAAAAAATCCAATTGAGGTTATTTTCCTTTAGCAGAAATAGTTGGTGATGAATCACCCAGAAATACATTGCAGGAAGAAGTATCTGAGAGTGTAGAGGAAGATTATGACAGATTAACTTTCTCCGCGTAGAGCTTATCAAGCTTCTCTTGGAGCTCGGTTTTGCTAATTTTATCTTTCATCATATATGTTGCCAAGGCAAACAGTTGAGAAGAACTATTGGAGCACTCAATTTTGGAAAAGAACTATTGCCTTTCCTTTTGAAAATTAATCCTTTCCTGTTGAAATGACTCCTCTAGATGAACTATTGTATTTTCTAAAACCAGAGGTACAACATAGAGTTGTGGTCTACTAGTTCCTCCTCAAGTTCAACAGGTTTGCCTTTGAGTAACTTCGAAATAGTCATTTGACAAGTAAGTGTATTTAACTTTCTTGTAAGACTCGTTTAGAGAATCATACATAAAAGGAAGTTGCATCTTAACCATATTCTTTCTTTTTAAAATCTCTAGTTCTTTATCCTTTTCATCAACTAGTTTAGTCCATCTGATTTTGTACTCGGGGTAGGTTTTGTCAAGGCCCAGAAAATCAAACTCATACAGAGTGGGCACTTTGGACAAGGCTCTTTTAAAGTAGTGAGGGTTATCATATCCCATCCCCTATTTAGGGTTAAAGTACTTGCATTCCTTGGGTTTGTTCAGATGGATAGTTTGTTTAGTTTGACCACGTTTGTAAAGCTTAAGTTCAAGATCCTTTAACTTTTCAGTCAATTGTTTGTTTTCAATTTGAATGGAAAAACTTCGATTGACAATCTCAGTCCTCTCATTTTCTGACCTGTTGAGCTTATCAGTAAGTTCAGATATTTTGGTCTTTAACTCTTTAGCCTCTTTTGAAATAATCTCACACTTTTCTTTTAGATTTGATATTATGCACAAGTGTCCAACATTTTGTACACTTAGGTTATCAATAATATTATGTTGTGTTGACACTTTCGTTTCTAAAGTGGAGACTAGACGAGACTTTTCTTTTATGGTTTGCTTATATGAGTCTAGATTTTGCATAGTGACTTGCATCTGATTGATAAGTGCATTATGAATAGGAGCACATACCTGACAAGATTTGTTACGATCATCATCTTCAGAATCAGACTACATGGAGTGGGTGCCCATAAAACACATATGAGCTTCTGGATCTTCTTGTTCCTCATCAGACAGGTTGAGCCAGTGGTCATCTTCGGCCATGAGAGCTTTACCAACTTCCTTTTGTTTGGCTAGCAACATCTTTGACTTGTAATAATTGGAATTCCGCACTATTGGCTTACGAAAATATTTGGCAAAGTGTCTTAGTCGACCACAGTTGTAGAATTTGATTGGCTCGTCCTTTTCTTTCTCATCAAGCTTCTTATCAAATTGCTTTCCTTCATCTGATCTTTTCTTGCCCTCATACTTATCTTTGTGATCATGGCGCTTATTTGGAGTAGTGGAGTACCTTTGATCGTTCGATGACGGCATCTTAAAGAACTTTTTCTTCTGAAAGGCTTGAGATAGAAACAACTCAACATTCTTTATTTCAACATATTCTAGATTGGAATCACTGTCCTTTTCTTCTTCTGGTTTCGATTCACTCTTCACAGGTTCTCTTTGAGAGTTGCGACTGGAATGACGTTCTCTTCTTTTTGAGACAAGTGCAAGGAGATCAACATTTAGCTTTTCAACTGTCTTTGGTTCCTCCCATCAGCTCGAGAACTTCGTCTTCATCTTGTAGGAGCATCTCGAACAGTTCATGAAGAGGTACATTCTCTAGAATGTGGTTGTGACGAATATGCGAAACGAATGTCTTACATTCTGGTTGAAGATTTCTCATGAACTTGATATTGTTCTCTGTGTTAGTCTTCTGTAGATCCTTCAGAAGTTGATTGAACCTCTCGTATGTCTCTATGAGAGTCTCTCATTTCCTTGCCTTGAAGTTGTCATATTCAGTGATGTAGCTAGTAATCTTAAGTTGATTCCCTATTCTGCTGCCCATCATCATTTTTTCGATTTGATCCCACATCTCTTTAGCAATTTCCTTGTAACTATCGATACTCGTGTATATGTCATTTGGCAGACTATAAAGAATGTAGGTTTTTGCAGCCTTGTCCCCGTCAAATCTTCTCTTTTCATTTGTCGTCGTTTGTGAGTATGTCTTTGGGACCATTCGAGTTGGTGGGCCATTTTCTTGAGCTAGTACTTCTATCATAGGAGTAGCTTGAGGCCCTTTCGTCCAGTGAGAGAACAATCTCGGGATAGAGATCTTTGGATTCGATGAAATTCATGAAGCGATTGCGTCATTGATGATATTATCCTCGATAAATCACAAGAGGCTTGATTTCGGAACCAATTGCTAAAGCGTCTCTAGTATTCATCTCAATTGCACTAAGGTGAACGTGAGGCAACTAGATATTGATTCAAGGAAGTGTTTCGAAACAAGGAACTATGAGTGAAAAAGAACTTGAAAGATAACAGATTCAAACACAGACTGAAAAACTGAAAAAAAATTATACTGGATGAAAGAATCTGGATAGGAATCCGGATGAGTGTCCAGATAGATATAATCCAGATAGAAATCTGGATGGGTGAGGTTTCCGGGTAAGAGTGTCCGGATAGGTATAATCTGGATAGGAATCCAGACGTGGTTTCCCGGAATGATTGATCGGACAACTAATCGGAAAGAGAAGTATCCAGATGAGATTTTGTCCGGAATAAATACGTCCGAATAGAGTCAGAAAACTTATCTGTTAAAGCCCAACCGATCAATTAAAGCCCAATCGATCAATTAAAGCTCAATCGACCCATTAAAGCTCAATTAGATCCATTAAATCCCAATTGGATCCATTAAAGCCCAATTAGATCCATTAAAGACCAAATGGAACCATTAAAGCCCAATCAATCAATTAAAGCCCAATTGGATCCATCAAATCCCAATTGATCTTAGTAAATCCCAAATGAATCCATTAAAGTCCAATCGATCCAATAAAGCCCGATTGGATCCATTAAAGCCCGATGGATCCATTAAAGCCCGATGGATCCATTAAATCCCAATCAATCCATTTAAGCTCGATTGGATCTATTAAAGCCCAAATGCATCATTCAAAGCTTTAATGGATCCTCTAAATCACAGTTGGATCCATTAAAGCCCAATCGATCTATTAAATCCCAATTTGATCCATTAAAGCCGAGATGGATTCATTAAAGCTTTAATGGATCCTTTAAAGCCCAATTGGATCCATTATAGTCAACTAACATATGCATATATATATATATATATATATATATATATATATATATATATATATCTGTGTGTGTATGTGAACCGCTACATGTGAAGCGAATGAATATGTACTATGTATATAAACTCATAAATATGAACAACTACATATATGAACTATATATACATATATGTTTGAATGTGAACTGCTACATGTGAACTAAATGTATATGTAGTATGTGATTTGTTACATATATATATATATATATATATATATATCACTACCTATATGAACATATAAATATATGTACATGAACCGGTATATGTATGTGAAACGATACATGTGACTCGCTACATATATAAACACAAAGATATATGTATGCATGTGAACCGCTATATATGTGACCAAATGTATATACATGTGAACTCATCCATATAAACCGTTACATGTGAACCGAAAGTATATATTTGATATATATATATATATATATATATATGTGTGTGTATGTGTATGTGTGTGAACTGCAATGTGAACCACATGTATTTACCGACGGATTATAATTTAAAAATTAGAATTAAATTAAATCCGTGATATTTTTAATTAATCAAATGATTTTTGGAAATTATTCTAAATTCAAAATTTTGGAAAAATCCGTTTGAAATCCGACGTAATTTTATTTTATTTTTTTATTTATTTTTAAAATAAATTCCATCGGAAATACACCGGAAAATATTTTAAAAAAATTATTTTATTGAAATTATTTCCGGTGGATTTCCGGATTTTTTTTAAATTAAATTATTTCCGATGGAAATTATTTTTTTTTAAAGTTTAATTTCCGTAGGAAATCAGCCGGAAATAAATTATAGATTTTATATTTTTTTCTAAGAAAAAATACAAAAAAATTAATATATAAATTTACCAACAGATTTTCGGTGTAATTTAATTAATTAAATTCCGCCGAAAATTTAAATTGATTCTGATAATTTTTTCTAATATTAAATAAATAAATAAATTTCCGTCGGAAATCCACCGAAAATTATTATTATTTTCTTAAAAAAATTTAGAAAAACCTTTCCGACGGATTTATAGCGAAAGTCAATGTTGTTTGATTATTTTGTAATCCGCCAGATTTGCTGTAAGATTCCATTTTAAAAATGTGTAATTATTTCTTATCCGAAATGAACCGTAATTAAAAAAATAGCAACCAAAGATAGTTGAGGGGTTAAACCCGTAATTAACTAAACTTCTTACAATTATTAAAAAAATAATAATAAATATATATTACAAAAGAATTTGTATGATTAGAGTAAATTACAGTTTCATCGTCCCTGGTTTTCTAAGCACGGCCTCTCATCTCTCTCTCTCTCTCTAAACTCTCACTTCTCTCTCTATTCATCCGTCGAAGTAATCGACGAAACAATTACATATTCGGAATCTACGCTTCGAAACCTTCCTAGAGGTATAAATTTATTCTTAAGTTATTTAAGTTGGTAAGTTAGGGTAGTTGAAGTTGGTTGGTAGATTATGTTGTGTTATTGTGAAGTTATGATCAAATATATGTTTAGAAATGTTTAGGTTTGTCAAAATTACAAACGGGTAAAGTTTAGAATTAAAACGGTGATATTTGTATCTAGATGTTTAACCGCACACCAAGTGATCGGTTTAATGTCTAAGAGAATATAATTTTGTGATTAAGCTTATGATAATAAGCTTTGAGTTTTATGTTATGCGAGTAATAGTAATTTATGGTTTAAATAGGCAATCGAACGGGTTAAACTTCATCCTGAGTCTCGGTTGATCACGTGTTGCATCTCAATTCGCTTAAGGTATGAATTTCATTTCTTTTGAATTGTGGGAAACTAATTGTTGTAGTTCACTACTAGAAAAATACTTATCACCGACCAACATTACCGACGGAAATTTAATTTTTGCGACGGATAGAATTTTCGTCGGTAATCAGTCAGAAATATATATATTTACCGACGGATATTAAATTAAATTAATTTTTTTTTATTTTTAAATCCGTCGGAAATCCGTCGGTAATTTATATAATTTAATAAATATTAATTTTTTCTGACGTCCATCGGTGATCCGTCGGTAATTACCGACGGATTACCGACGGCATTTAGAATTCCGTCGGTAAATTTAATAAATTAATAAATATTAATTTTTTTTCTCTGTGCATATATTAAATTATTGTATGTATGTATGTGATCATGTATGTATATATGTATGTGATCATGTATGTATATATGTATGAATGTATATATGTGATCATGTATGTATATATATATGTATGTATGTATGTATGTATGTATGTATGTGTGTATGTGTGTATGTATGTGTGTGTGTGTATGTATGTATGTGATCATGTATGTATATATGTATGTATATGATCATGTATGTAATATGTATGTATGTATGCACATGTACGTATGTGGTCATGTATAGTACGTATGTGATCATGTATGTGGAACGTTAAAGCCCAATTGATCCATTAAAGCCAACTGGATTTATTAAAGTCCAATTATGTACGTTAAAGGCCAACTGAATCCACTTATAGTCCAACTTGATCCATTAAACCCAACCGGATCCATTAAAGACCAACTGGATTCATTGAAGTCCAACTGGGAACGTTGAAGCCCAACTGGGTACGTTAAAGCCCAACTGGGTACGTTAAAGCCCAACTGGATCCATTAAAGCCCAACTAGGAACGTTAAAGCCCAACTGATCCATTAAAGCGAACCGGGTCCATTAAAGCCCAACTGGATCCATTAAAGCCCAACTGTGTATGTTAAAGCCCAATTAGATACGTTAAAGCCCAACTGGGAACGTTAAAGCCCCCACTGAATCCATTAAAGCCCAACTGGATCTGTTAAAGCCCAACTGGTAACGTTAAAGCCCAACTAAATCCACTAAAGCCCAACCAGATCCATTAAAGTCCAACTGTGTACGTTAAAGGCCAACTGAATCCATTTATAGTCCAACTTGATCCATTAAACCCAACCGGATCCATTAAAGACCAGTTGGATTCATTGAAGCCCAACTGGGAACGTTAAAGCTCAACTGGATCCATTAAAGCCCAACTAGGAATGTTAAAGCCCAACTGATCCATTAAAGCCAACCGGATCCATTAAAGCCCAACTGTGTACGTTAAAGCCCAACTGGTAACGTTAAAGGCCAACTAATTCCATTAAAGCCCAACCAGATCCATTAAAGTCCAACTGGGTACGTTAAAGCCCAACTAGATTCGTTTAAAGCCCAACTGGGAACGTTAAAGCCTAACTGGATCCATTAAAAGCAACTGGATATATTAAAGCCCAACTGGGTATGTTAAAGCCCAACGAGATCCATTAAAGCCCAACCGTGTACGTTAAAGTCCAACTGGGTATGTTAAAGCTCAACTGGATCCATTAAAGCCCAACTTGATCCATTAAAGCAAACTGGATCCATTAAAGCCCAACAAGATCCGTTAAAGCCCGACTGGATCCATTAAAGCCAACCGAATCCGTTAAAGCCCAACCGGATCCATTAAAGCCCAACTGAAAATGTTTTTTTATAATTTTTAGCGGATTTTCGGCGGCAATTTAAGAAAATAAATATTTAATTAATTTTTTTGTATTTTTTGCCGGATTTTCGGCGGAAAATTTATTAATTTAAAAGTAATTTATTTAATAAAAAAAATATATAATCCGTCGGAAATCCGACGGTAATCACCGACGGATAAAATCATTCGGTAAATACCGACGGAATTTCCGTCGGAAATCCGTCGGTGAATTTCCGAATTTTCGAGCGGGTTTTAAAACCCTAATTTCAGTCTGTCGATCTCACTCACTCACTCATCACTCTCGCTCTCAGTCTCTCCGTCTATCCCTCTCACTCTCCCTCTCGCTCTCCATCTCTCCACACCAGCGACGACGACCTCCACAGCGGCGACCTCCTCCACCTGTCGACCTCCACATTTGTCGTCCCTCACCTCCCTCCACCAGCGACGACCTCCACCGACGATAATTGGTACACTTTATGATTAAAACAAACTGTCTTGATAATTAATGATTATGTAGCTTTGGTTATTTACTTATAATTTTGAGTTGGGTATGGGTGTTGATTCAGGCCTTGGTTAATTAAAAGCTCCCATATTGGTTTATTTTGTGAATCTTGGACTTAATTTTATATATGTGCTACCATATATATATATATATATATATATATATATATATATATATATATATTATGTATTGCATATATGGTCTGCAAAACACTTTCAGGAAAGCAAAAGAAAAACACTGCACATATGTTGGATATGCATTAATTCCAGCTATATATATGAACTTAAGATAATACAATCAGATGGTTACTTGTGTTATGTTTGGGATTATACAACTAAAGATTAGTTATATATATTGTTAGGATATATTGTAACACCCTCAAATTCGGTAAGAGCATCTAATTTAAAATTTTGATATTACATCAACCAAAAGATAAATCTTCAAAATAAAACTTTCTACTTAACCTTGACAGATATAAACTCCAGTCTTATACAAGGACTAGACCAAAGTCGGTGTTACTTAATCCCAACTATAAGCTGCTCTTCCCGAAACAAGTGCGGAAGACTTCACTAAGATATCCACCTTTTGAGCACACGACTAGCACTCCTCTCTACACAGTGTCACTAGAGCTATTCCCAACCGGAACCTGTTGCACATGCCGACAAATAAAAAGGTTAGGCTAACGCCTAGTGAGTTCTAGAGTTTTCCACATGAGTAAAGATGTCTTTAAAAAGAGGTAATGCAGTTTAAATCATAATCTTTTAAATGATGTACTTTGAATATGGAAACGACTCGTTTTCCAATAACATGCACTTTGGGCAAAAACACTAATATAAACGTTTTCAAATCCAAACTTCTTTGAGGACGAGATCCCAATATAAAACGTTCTTTCGTAAATAAATTCCAACCCCAAACGCACTCAAATATGAATAAGAATCAAACCCTCCATTTATGAAAATGCGGTTAAAACTTTATATCACGAAACACCCAAAACACGGGTGGGGTATAATACTCAACCCATAACTCAAGAATAAAATCCACTTATATAAAACGTCACCTAAAACATGGATAATAAAACTCAATACCCAAAAACACCACCTTTCAGTGACGGGGGATACCCAAATTCCATCGAAAGTGGCGGGCACACAAAGTTAAGCCACTTATCAATGTTCTCGAGTTTCACATAAGACCATGGTTCCCCGTATCCGGCTCCTCTGAGCTACCACCGCAAGACACCATTGATCCTAGTGTCTACTAGACCTCTAATGAGTGTCACAACCAAAGCCACAAGTCCCCGTATCTGACTCATCTGAGCTACCACCGCAAGACTTAGCTCCGTATACGGCTCTGTATAGCACCACCGCAAGCTTACATAATCAACCACATGACTTGGGGACCACTCAATAGAATTAAAATGCGGACACTAAATTCCACGATGAGTAACCAGACTGGACGACAAACGGGAATCGAGTTCAACCACCCACGATCTCTACCTCGAGCCCTTCAATAAAGGTTACGCGGTTATCGAGTTCAACCACCCACGATCTGTACCTCGAGCTCCCGCTAGCCATAAATAATGTCCAGTCCCAAAACGGGGATAAAGTCCCCACTAACCAACTGACTCATATGCCTATGGATCCAATGCATTACAGTCTAAAACGTTACATGACTCAAAAGAATGAACTAACGCATTTAAAACATGTAACTCTCAAATAAGATGCAACTAAGTACACCATACGTCCAATGCTCCTTAACGAGCTAACAAAACGGAACAAATATTCCAAAGACTCAATAGAGTACAAATCAAGCCCCAAAAGGCTTAACATACGATTGTCTAAACCACGAGAGCCCATATGGTTACATAAACCAAATTAAATCTTTCCCCAAAATCTTTATTTCTCAAATCATCAATGGCCTTCGGCCCCAAACCCAAAAAGGTTATTATTTCCAAAATGTTCCCAAGGTCGGGAATAACTCATCCCAAGGACTCACGTACTCTTATTTTCAAATTGGCCATTTATATGAATGATGCATAAAAACCCAACAAGCACTAAAATGCATTTGTGACCAAAAATCCATTTACACAATAAATCATTAAAATACTATCGTTTATGACTTATTTATCAAAATGCCCAAAAATCCCAAATGTGGTATTTTACAAGGTTTTATATGCCAAATACTTCAAATAACCAAAAGTTACCAAATAACTCAACAATTGATAATTTCATGTAAAACACATAAATACTTTAAAATAAACATTTTGGAATATACAACGTTTTCACAAATCAACTTGAACTCACTTTGCTAGATTTAGGCTAAATCTAGATTTTACCCCCAAAACTTGAATATCCAAAGATGAAGGCTTGAATATCCAAGATACTTCTCTAGATCTTAGATCCTACACATCTACAAGGTTTCCTTCAACATACAAGTCACCAAAATCACACCCAAGTTGAAGGATGAAAGGAAAAAGGGTGAAACCATCAAACCCTAGCTTAACATTGAGAGAGATTAGGAGCTTACCACCACAAAATACTCTTTTATACTCCAATAGACTTCCAATATCTTGCTAAATCCTTGAATACCTCTAAAAAACGAAAATGTGGCAACTTGAATCACCAAAATCGGAGTTGTGATGCAAAAGATATGAAGAAATGAAGTTTGGTGGCTGAAAAATCGGGTTTTAAGCTCGAACAGGGCTCCGCGCGGGTTACCGGGCGGCCTAGGTCGCGCCACAAGTCGCCCGAATGGGTTTTATGCTTGAACGGGTCTCTGGGCGGCCTAAGTCACGCCACAAGTCGCCCCATGCACTGTTTGTCCGGTTTCTTCGTTATTCACTGTTTTGGCCGTAACTTCTTCGTTATAGCTCCGATTTTTCTCCAGAAAGAACCGTTGGACTCGTAATTGAATCCTTCATCCATATAGACTATAAAATCTAGGATTCAAGTCCAAAATCCTTTATCTTATTTTTCCATAATATGTCGGTTTCAGTATTAACTTGAAACGGTGTCTCTCGAAATCGGGGTGTTACAATCCTCCCAACCTTGATAGAGATTTCGTCCTCGAAATTTGGCACCGATCAAACACCCAACGTCTCCATTAACGAGGTCAATCGGTTCTCTACCCAAAAAGGAATTCCTGCACGATACCTTGCCCCATGTACGAAACCGATCACAACTCAATTTCAAGGTTCGATGTATCTTACCGCTGATGGAATGAACATCGAGTCCTTATCAACCACTTTCCTTATCCTTAAAATCTCTGTTGTCTCCCAACCTTGGGTTGCACATATCCCCTCAAGAATAGCTCCACCAAGAATGCTCCAAAGCAAACTCATCCCCTAGGCTTTTTCAATTCTGACCCATCATGGTCTCCTCAATAGTCGATTTCTACTTAAGGCTTACCTAGACATTCTAACCCAATTCCTCGATAATTCATACTATAAAAGATTCATCGTCCCCTTCCTTGACGCCATTTTCTAACACCGGTTAGGTTCGATCCAATCATAACATTCGATCCGTTCCTCAACTGACACGGCACAACATCGGTAGACAACCGATTACCCCCAACTACACGGTTACTCAATTCCCAGAGTGCAGTCAAGTATCGGTTGACGAATCAGTGAAACCTTGTTGATTACAAAATTACCAATGTTCGATTCCTTATTTCCATCATCTAATCTTCTCAAGGTTACCACTTAAATTATGATTTGGTAACCTTGTGAAGATGTTTTGGTATGAGTTTAACTTATGATTTGGTTTTTGTGAAAATGTTTTGGTATGATAAACTTGTGATATTAATTAGTTGTGTTGTCAATTATTGGACAAAACTTAGGTTCATAAATGAAAACATTTGGTATGATTTAGGATTTGATTATACTTGATTTTATTTATTTATTTTAGTTGGGTTGCCAATTGTTGGGCAAACATTAGGTTGATATACGGAAATATTCATTTTATAGCCGTTATGCCACCGAAATTTTAAAAAACATATGTTTGACTTTCCAATAGTCAAACCATTACACTTAGAGTTTTAGAGTCATCTAAAACTCCTCTAAAACTATGGTTTGACTTCCAAGAAGGCAAACCATTACATGTAGTGTTCAATAGACTTCTAACTTCGTTGACACATACGGTTTGACTTTTAAATAGTCAAACCATTACACGTAGGGTTTTAAACTTTCCAAAACACCTTTCTTTGATTGTAACCTACGGTTTTGACTTTGCAATAGTCAAACCATTACACTTATAGTTTTAGAGTCATCGAAAACTCCTCTAAACTTATGGTTTGACTTTCAAGAAGGCAAACAATTACATGTAGTGTTCAATAGACTTCTAACTTCGTTAACACCTAAGATATCCTGCCCGTACTGCATGGGTACAGTCGATTCGTTTCAGTTAAGAAATGGAGGTAAATCTTGTTGGTTTGACTGTCATCGGAGATGGTTACCTAGTGCACACCCCTTCCGACGTGATCGAACAGGGTTTCTGGATGGATCTAGGGTGTTAGCCGGTCCACCACCCAAGTTAACCGGTGAAGAAAAATGGGAACAGGTCCGTCATCTTCCAACTGTTTACGATGGTTCCCTGTTTCGACCGACCAATAGAAAAATTACCGGTTTCGGAATCACTCATAATTGGGTGAAGAGAAGCATCTTTTGGGAGCTGCCATTTTGGAAGACGTTGTTAATCCGACACAACCTGGATGTCATGCACATTGAGAAGAACGTCTTTGAGAATCTCTTTAACACTGTCATTGACACATCAAAAACAAAAGACAATATAAAAGCAAGGAGGGATGTAGCAATTTATTGCAACCGACCACAGTTGCACATTGCCACGTCAGGCAATAAAGTAGTGAAGTCGAAGTCGTCGTACACTTCGACTAAACAACAAGTAAAACAAGTATGTGAATGGTTGACGAGACTGAAGTTTCCGGACGGGTATGCTTCGAATATTGGGGGTTGTGTAAACACGGCAGATTACAACTTTTATAGCTTCAAGAGTCATGATTGTCATGTGTTTATGCAACGATTGCTTCCTATTGTGTTACGAGGGATGATACCGACTCCCATATGGGATGCGATAACGGAGTTATGCACATTCTTTCGTGTAATCTGCTCAAGGGTGTTACACTTAGAAGACTTGATTCCATTGCAAACAAGTATCGTTCAAACAATTTGTAAGTTGGAAAAAGTCTTCCTGCCCGGATTCTTTGATTCTATGGAACACTTAGTGATACATTTGACACGAAAAGCCATAAATGGTTGGCCGGTCCAATATAGGTGGATGTATTTTTATGTGAGGTAAATGAACTATGCCATTCAAATACTTACCCATTTATTTTCTAACACGTATTTCAATCGTTGTTTAGGAAACTTGGGTCGTTGAAGAGGACTGTTAGAAACAAAGCAAGGGTGGAGGGGTCTATCGTTGAGTCTTATCTAGTAAATGAACACTCCACCTATTGATCCTTGTATTTTGATCCACAGATAGAAACTCGACATAATCGCGAGTCAAGAAACTTTGCGCCACATATTCCTAGTTCTTCAGGAATAGACGATCGCTTGAGCATATTCAAGGTTCCATCTCTTAGATTATTCGAGAAGGGGGGGGGGGGAGGAAAGACCATCTTAACTCAATCCGAGATTCACAAGATCCACACATATGTATTGTTGAATTGTGAAGAAGTTCGACCTTTTCAATGGACCTTCGATAACTGGATACGACAAAGAGAACCTCATCTTGATGTAGTTGCACGGGATAAAGCTCGGGATGAAAGGTTTTCTACTTGGTTCGAACAACACGTGAGTACAAACATATGAAACTTACGTATGTAATGTTACACATATGTAATTTATTTCTTATTTGTGGTTTTATAGGTCATGCTCGGATCAGGCGATTTCTCCGACCATTTGAAATCCCTAGCATGTGGACCAGGCCGATATGCTTGGTCACATAAGGGATATTTTGTCAATGGTTACAAGTTTCATACGGTGACACA
Source organism: Arctium minus (assembly GCA_954870635.1). Lineage (NCBI taxonomy): Eukaryota > Viridiplantae > Streptophyta > Magnoliopsida > Asterales > Asteraceae > Arctium > Arctium minus. The sequence goes on from OX941084.1 coordinate 36,671,209, forward strand.
TGCTGCTGGGCGTGTCACACATAATAGTGGCGTATGTGTGAGAGGATCTTGTTATGAAGACTCCGAGTTTGACTATTACGGATTTTTGGACGACGTTTTAGAGGTGGAGTATTAGGGTGTGGGCTATTGTGTTGTCGTTTTGTTCAAGTGTACATGGTTTGATAGTCTAGATGGAGTTAGAGTCGACCCTAAACATGGGTTGGTTGATATCAAATACAAGTCTAGACTCAGAGGTGAGGACTATTACGTCCTATCATCACAAGCGGAACAAGTGTATTACACACCCTATCCTTTAAGAAGTAAGGATTTAAAGGACTGGTGGGCAGTTGTGAAGACCAAAGCCCGTGGAATATATGGAGTTGCAAAAAGGGCTATCGATGTGTTGGATAATGATAACGTGGATGGAGAACCGTTCTTTCAAACCAACGAACGGGTAACTCATAGTACAAACAACTGGGTAAATGAGGACCTCGATTCCATCCCTCTTGTCACTGGGGAGCTCAACGTAGTCGCCACAAATGCCGAAGCTAGCGAGGAAGATGCATCAGATCACAAAGCTAGCGACGAGGAAGGAGAATTTGAAGATATGGATGATGATGAAGATAACGAAGACGAACTTATGTTATCTGATCACTCGTCTGATAACTAGTATGTCTTTCTTATGTAGACATTTTCGTGTTAAACGTTCTCTATTTTGCCGTTCTTATGTAGACATTTTTCGTGTTAAACATTCTCTATTTTGCCGTTCTTATGTAGACATTTTTGGGTCTTATGATTTATGTGCACTTATATCATTTTGTGTTAACCATTCTCTATTTTTAGATGTCTGGACGCCCTTCTAGGGGTAGTAGGGGTTATAGGGGTAAGGGCAGTAGCAGCTCCGCTGGGTGTGGTGACCCCCAGGCCGATGAGTTCACCGATGACGCACTAGATCAGATCCAGTCTGATGACGGAATAGCAGCGGGCTCGACGGTTAGAGACCCGAATGTGGCATCACAGACGCCCCAACCGAGTCAGTGATTGCCACTTTTGTTGTCTGAAGCGGGCGGGTAAGTAGATGTGATATATTATTTATTCTAGTACATAATAAACCGATCCTAATATTTTTTATGTTCTATATTTTGCAATTGTGAAGGTTTAAGGATAAGTCGGCAGTCCGGAGGGCCATTGCCGTTTTTAAGTCCATGTTCAATGGTCCTTGGGCTCATTTTAGGGATGTCCCTAATGAGCACTATCCACTGATGCTGGATCGATTTCAGGTAGATATTTTACTCTATTTAACTTATTGAGTTGATTTATTTTTACTTAATCCAAACAATGTGTTTGCAGTTATATTATAGTTGGCCTCTTGAGATGGACGCCGACGTAGTAGCGGCATTCCGACGTATCCTAAGTAATAGGTACCCGAACATGATGAGAGATGTCCGTCGATTAGCCTAGGGCAGGGCTTTAGACATTGATGGTGTCCAGTTCGACGGACGTGACTACACGATTCTTGCTGCACACCCTCTAGAGTGGATCCGGAGTGAGTTTTGGGTCCAGATGATTGAGCAGATTTGTTTTGTTTTGAATACTTATATCTGGTTGTACTAGGATTTATATTGATTTATGTCTTCTTTTTAACAGGTATGGAACACCGACGGATTCCGGCGTGTATGTGCGGCCAATACGGCCAATCGGGCCACCGAGTAAAAGGGGATGACATCCAGACACTGTACTGGATCTATTAGTACCGTTATGCATCGGGACCACATGGTAATTTATCATACACTAGACTAAATGTATATAATTGATGAATATATGTACTATATACATGATTTTATTACCTACTAACAATTTAAGTTGTGTATTGTAGAGAGATGCATGGGGCCGTGAGCCTACCAGCGACGAGGTTTGGGAGGCTACACACTGCACCAACACGAAGCTTGTTCCGGGTGCGACTGGTCCGTCCACGGATCCTCCGATCTACGTTTACCCAAAGGCGGATCATATGGCGGTATGTTTAATTATGCATGGCTAGATATTTTTTTGTTTTATAAGATAGATAGAAATTAAAGCAAACTTAGTTTGGGCTGCCATTGTTGGGCAGACGATAGGATTGTTTTGATAAAAGCAGGTCATGGATATATGTTCAAATCACTGTTGAAATGCTGCCGAATTTTCTATAGGTTAGTTGACTTGACAATGTCTAATTTGGTAAACTTTAGGATGCCTACCATCGGATTAGGGAGGAGTACCCGGACTTACCTCATGGCACTGTACCTCCCAATGATGTCGAGTTGTGGAAGCGTAGTGTTGGAGGACGGCGTAAGGGCCGTCTTTTTGGATGGGGGACTAGTCAGTATCCCTATTATGCTATGACCGTTGATTCAGGTGCCAATTCGAGCGGGAGTACGCGTGACCGTCGCGATGAGGAGGTATGCTTGTCAAATGCTGTTTAACATTGTTAATCATATGTTTGTTAAATGTTTTCTGACATTGTTCTATATATGTTTGTCAAATGTTGAATTTTAGTTGGAGGAGCTGAGGCAAAGGTTAGAGAGAGAGAGGAAGCAGAGAGGATCCAGTTGTAGGAGTGACTACAGAGAGAGGAAGCAAAGAGGATCCGGATGCAGGAGCGAATGGATAGAGATGAAGCAGAGACGAGACAGATGCAGGAACAAATGGCATAGTTTGACGCGTTCATGATCAAGTTTAACAATCAGCACCCCTTTCCCCCTCCGTAGGATTATGTTTTTGTACTACGTTTATGTATTTATAGATATTTTGTAAAGTTTTAGACTTAGTATATATTTTAAAATTGGCAGGTTTTGTATAGATTAAAAACTGGAAAATTTTAATTTTTAATTATTTTAAAAAAAAAAAAAATTACCGACGGATTATCCGTCGGTAATCCGTCGGTAAATATTTAGTAATTTAATTTTTATTTAATAAAAATCCGTCAGAAATCCGTCGCTAAATCCGTCGGAATTAATCTGTCGGTGAATAGCCGTCGGTAATCTGTCGCTAAAGATAGACCGTCGGTGATCTGTCGGAAATAACCCGCGCCGTCGTTGACCGTCGGAGATCCGTCGGAAAAGTAAGCTGTTGGGTCTGAATGTGTTAAGGTATTACTACTGCAAGATGAAATATTACTACTGCTAGTACAATTAATACTGCTTGAAAAGTTAGTGCTGCTACTTTAATAGTTAGTACTGCTTGAAGAGTGAATACTGCTAGTAGTTAGTACTGCTTGGAAATTACTACTGCCATAAGAGATTAATACTGCAAGCATGGTTAGTACTGCCAGAGACAAAGTTAATACTGTTATTGAGTTAATGCTGCTTCTGAAGATAAAGATGGATTGATGCGGAAGAATAGGAGATGAAGATAATTATGGACTGGATTCTGAAGAATAATATTTCCTTTGTAATTATCTTGTAATTAATTCTGTATATATAGTCTAGAAGTTCTTGATAGAGAAATACACATTGATAGAGTTGTTTTAGAGAATTAACCTCAAGACGAGTATTGATCATTTCTATAGAGAATTATAGAACGTCTGTTGAGTCTGTTGAACAGATTGAGGTTGTGTTTGTAATCATTAAGTGTTATGCAATATAAACTTATGATTTGAGTTCATATTCTGTGTTTTGATTAATTGTTAAAGTGTTATTCCGCGACTTCTTTAACATTGTTTATGAGTTTGTATTAAATTCTTGTTTAGAATTTTCGATCTTGATAAGTGGTATCAGAGCAAGAAAACTCAGAAATCTATAATCATGGATGGTTTAGGCGATAGCGTTCTGGTCTCAAAGGTTCCCATGCTCAAACCCAATGAGTTTGACATGTGGAAAATCAGAATCAAGCAATACATTCTTCTCACAGACTTCTCAATGTGGGATATCATTGAGAATGGTCCCTCTGATGGAGGAAAGATGGATGGAGATGGCAAGAGACCTCCACCAAAGACTGATGGAGAAAGAAAGATGAGGCAGACAGAGATGAAAGCCTTGAGCACTCTACTCTTGGCTATACCTAATGAGTACCAACACCAGTTCTGCAACTGCACGGATGCACAAATTTTATGGAATGCACTGGAGAAAAGATTTTCTGGTACCAAAAGTACCAAGAGAAATCAGAAGGCCATCCTGAAGTAGCAATATGAAAACTTCATGTCTACAAAGAATGAGTCCATGACTCAAACTTTTGATAGATTTAATAAGTTAATTGGTGAATTGGCTACTGTTGGTGTTCAGATATATCAAGATGATATCAACAGAAATTTTTTGAGATCTTGGTGATGAATGGACTATGTACACTGTCTCCTTCAGACAGAATGACCAACTGGAGGACAAGGAACTGGATGACCTCTATAATGATCTTAGGGTGTTTGAAGCAGATATAGAAGCAAAGAAGAGGCCCTCTGGATACTCATATAATGCTGCTATTTTATCATCTTCTACTGATTCTGCTGCTAATACAGAATCAGTTAGTGTTGCCCATGGATCAAAGCAAGATGGAGCTAATGACTCAGTTTTAGAAGCTTTTCTAGCCAGACATGCTAATTCCACTCTAATTAATGATGACTTAGAACAGATAAGTGCTGATGAGCTGGAAGAAATGGATATCAAGTGGCAGATGGCTATGCTCACAATGAGGGTAAAAAGATTTATCAAAAGGACTGGAAGGAACAACTTTGCTCAGAAAAGAGAAGATGGGATTGGATTTGATAAATCCAAGGTTGAATGTTACAAGTGTCACAAGCTGGGACACTTTGCAAGAGAATGCAGAAGTGGATTGCCTCAACAGCATACCAGCAACCATCAACTATCACAGTCCACTAGCTTCAACAATAGGAACTCCTCTCAAGCCCTTGTTTCCCAAGAAGGAATGGGATTTGATTGGAGTGACCAAGCAGAAGAAGCAGTTCAGAATCAAGCTTTGATGGCCAAAGTTTCAGAGTCATCAAGCACTGCACTTCCCACAGAGGTAACATCTAACCTTTGCTCTAAAACCTGTATTGAAACTGTTAAAAAGTACAGGGATCACAATCAGAGCATGTGTGATGATCTTAAAAGGCTAGAGAAAGATAGAAGAGAGTATGTTTTGATTGTTGAGAGGTTTGAAGAACAAATTAAGTCATATCAGGCTAATGAACTTCAACATTCTTATGATACAAACTACTGGAAGTGGGAGAAGAATCAGTTAGAGATTGAACTAGAGAAGGCCAAAGCAGAATGTGAGAAAATTAAGAGTGAATTTGAGAAGGCCAAACTAGATATTGAGAAATATTCCAATGCTTCTAAAGCAATGGACTCTTTACTCAAAAATCAAGTTCATGACAAACTGAGAAGAGGAATAGGCTATAACACCACCCCTCCACCATACAACAATAACTATATTCCTCCCACCTCAGACCTCTTAGAAAGACAAGACATGAAGAGATTACCTGAAGGAGCCACTGAAGAAGATCCTTTAGACAAACTAGTGGTTGAGGCAGATTCTGAAGAAGAGGACTCTGAGTGTAAGAATAAGGAAGACCATAAAGATATTCCCTTAGAAAACCACATTCTGACAAATGAAAGGGGGGGGGGTAAACCATTTGTCAAAAGTGAGAAAGTGGAGAAGTCCAAAAGTGGGGATGAGACTGTGAAGAGTGAGACAACTGAGACCTCTAGGAAAGGGAAGGATAAGGTACAGGGAATTGATTACATCCAAACCTCTGTTATAAATCCCTGTACTTGTCAACAAAACAAGCCCCATAACAATGATAAAATAAGGGGAAATCAAAGAAACAGAAATAATCAGTGGGCATTAAAACAAGGAATTGATCTGAGAAAAATTAACAGACCAAAGCCTTGTTTTATCTGTGGCAAGTTAAATCATCTAGCCAAACACTGTTATTTCAATCCTATTAACCAAAGGATCACTTTTCAAAGAAATATGCAAAATCCTGTTGGTTATAGGAAGCAAATAAGGAATCATATGGCTAAGAATGTGAGAAGGGCACCTATAAAATCTCATGTCCAGAATAAGTTTGCTAATTCAAAAAAAAAATACTCCAAATACGCCAAGGAGTAACTTAAAGAAAAAGAAAGCAAACAACTTTGTCCAGGTTTAGGTTCCAAAAGTAAAGAAACCTGTTAGTACTGCTACTTCAAATAGTACTGCTGACAAGAATAGTGATGCTGCAAGCAATACTACTGCTAACCCAGTTAGTACTGCTAACAAAGTTAGTACTGCTAACCCAATTAGTACTGCTAATGATGTTAGTACTACTAACAAAGTTAGTACTGCAAATCATGTTAGTACTGCTTCCAGTTACAGGCCCATTATTCTGACAAAGTATTCAAGCAATAAGATTCCTCAGTTTGATAATCTCATCAAGTCTGAATATGAATATGTTGATGAGAATGGGAAACCCAAGACCACTTTGGCTTGGGTTCCTATTAAAAACTAACTGCTTTATTATATGTGCAGGGCAACCAACAACTCAATGGAAGGAGCATTTGGCATGTTGATAGTGGTTGTTCCAGGCACATGACTGGTAACATGGCCTGCCTTCAAAACTTCAAAAGAATTGATGGAGGACATGTTGATTTTGGTAATAATCCAGTAGGTGATAAGATAAGTGGAAAATGTAATGTGTCAAAAGGTAAGATGACCTTTGAGGATGTATACTATGTTCAGCAATTGAGATACAACTTGTTAAGTGTATCACAAGTCTGTGACAAGAAACATAGCATATTATTCAATGATACTTAATGTATTATCCTTGCTCCAGGGTTCAAGGTAGTTGATGAAAGTATGATTCTACTTAGAACTCCTAGAAAGGACAATGTTTATTGCTTAGACTTGGAGAGTGTAACTTATGATTCATCTTTAAATTGTTTATTTTCAAAAGCGTCAATCAAGAAATGCGAAGATCAAAAGTTTTTTGAAAGAATTTCTGAAGATATTATGAAGTTTTGCTGCTTTGAAGAAATTTTCTTTGAAGATGATTTGCTGAAGTATTCCGAGCTGAAACTGGAGATAATTTCTTTCCAAAAGATAGTCTCATCGATTGGGGATATTGCTACATTCTGAAGACAAAGAGGAAGATTACATTTTCTGAGCTTAAGGAATGATCTTGATCCAAAGGGGGAGATTGTTAAAGCATATATTTATTGGATTCAAGATCATAATTATCTGAAGATGGAAATCTGAAGTTAAAGCTGATAAAGTTGTCTCAACATATAGTCTAGGGTCCTTTTGTAATAAATAGTCAAAGTATGTTTAAGTATTTTCATTTATTGTCTTTTAATTTAGTTTATTTTAGTAGTTGGGCCCAAGCAAGCCAAGCCCATTAGGCTTAGTTAGCCTAAGTATAAATTTGTTTTAGTTTAATGTTAATTAGGTTAGATGAGCTTAATTAGAGAGAAACTTAATATTGAGAGAAACCTGTGGTGGTGCGCCGTGAACAGTAGAAAGAAACAGAGAGATCGATTCAAGCTTGTAATCCTTTGATTCTTTGATTAATCAATATCAGGTTTGCATTATTGTGTTAATTATTGATTTACTTGATTGCATGATTGCATATTGGGACACACAATTGGTATCATAGCAAGTTACAGATTGGATTGAATAAGTTTTTGTTCGGTTCTGTTTTCTGTCAAAGATTCATAATTTTTATTGTGTGATTGTTCATTCAAGTTGCTATTGGTTTGATTGTGTTTGTTTTGCCCATTATTGTGATTGGGTATTGGTTGATTTGAATATTGCATCGATTTTGGTTATTAAAGTGATGATTTTTGTTTTCTGGGTTCGGTTTTGAGTCGACACTGTGTCATCAATATAATCCTTCTTAGATTGGTTGTTATTGAAATTAACTAATTGCAATCTGTTCTAGTTGGTTATTTGATTGTTTTGGCAAAGTTTGGTTGTTCAATTTTGAGTTTTGATTTGTTTTCTGGGCTGATTTTGGTTTCTGGGTCGATACTGCATCAAGAACACATCGGTCTAAGCTCTATATCGGTCAAATCACTCGACCGGACTTTACAAGTCCCGGGTCGAACACTATATCGGTCAAATCACTCGACCGGACTTTACAAGTTCCCGGTCTTCTCAATACCGGTCGAAGCACATCCCCGTGCTAAGTCTGCGAAGGGGGACAAAGTTCTGTTCGTGATCAGATTTTTCTGAATTTCATTCTAAGACTTTCAGTATTGTGTGATTTTATCTTGATTTCTAACGATCTCATCCAGTTGATTTTATCAATATCAGATAAGTTTGATACTAATCGTATAAGTAAAGATGTCTCGGGAAGCTCTTGCTATTGGAATAGATGTGAAGCCACCAGTACTCTTCAAGGGGGAGTACGAGCAATGGAAGGACAGAGTTTTGGACTTCATAGATCGACATGATTTGGGAGATGAAATCAAAAAATCTCTGAAAGAAGGGATCATGACACCTCCGACCAAGGTTCTCACTGTAGCTGGAGAAAATGGTCAAGAAGAAGAGACAATGTATAAATTACCGATTGGTGAATATTCGGAAGATCAGTTGAACAGACACAAGGGTGACAAGCTGGCAAGATCATTTATTCTCCAAGGCATACCGAATGAAATATATGTCAAGATTGACAGCTACAACGCTACCGGTAAGCAAATGTGGGATCAGTTGGAGAAGATGATGATCGGATCTAAAGTCGGCATCCAGCTCAAAGTGTCCACCTGCTTGAATAATTATGAAGAGTTCAAATCCAAAGCTGGAGAGTCACTTGAAGCCAATTATGATAGATTTGTCACATTGCTGAATGAGCTCAGCAAGAACAAGATCAACAAATCTCACGTGGAGCTGAATGTGAAATTTCTCAGCAATCTTCAGCCTGAGTGGAAGAGGTTCACCCGACAGATGAGGCAGTTGAAAGATCTGAACGACATCCCTCTTCATGAAGTTTATGAAATCCTTAAACCGAACGAGGAAGAGGTAGAAGAGATCAAGGCTGAGATGAGAAAGGCTGACAAAGCAGTTGCTGATCCAGTTGCTCTTGTGGTGAAGAAGTCTAAGAAGAAGAAGGTGATAGCATCTGATTCTGAAGAAGCTGATTGCGAGGCAAAGTCTGAATCTGACGATTGTGAACAACTGATGGAAACCATGCTAATGTTAACCAAGGCTTTCCAAAAGAAGTTCTATAAAAAGGCAAACTCCAATAATCAGAGATACTCGTCTGGTCCGAACAACTACAAGCATAAAGAGAAAGTTGAAGAAAGGAGATCAGAAGACAAGAAGAAGGATGGAGCTGAAGAGACCAAGAAAGAAGAACCGATTAAGTGCTACAATTGTGGGAGACTCGGTCATTTTGCCAAGGACTGTCGCAAATCAAAAGTCCGAAACTCCGACTATTACAAGAATAAGATGCTTCTAGCCAAGCAACAAGAGGCTGGAAAAGCATTAATGGCCGAAGATGAATACTGGATCGACCATTCGGACGACGAATCTGAAGAAGGAGAGAAGGACGAGACAGCACATCTGTGCTTGATGGGAAAGAACCAGTCAGAAGCTGAAGCTGATTCTGATGATGGAGAAAATGATGAGGTATGTAACTTAACTGAATTTGATTTACTAGAACCAAATGAATGCCATGATGTCTAAACTCCAAGAATTAGAGTCTAAACTGAAGCGAGAGAAAGGTGTCATAAATGAGAAAAATCAATCTATACACAAACTTAGTAATGATATTGCTGAGAAAAATGTATTAATTGAAACTTTGCACAAAAATATAGACACCAGCGCTAAAGAAAAGACTATAATTCATAAAGAGTTATCTGAAACTGATTCAAAGTTTAAAGAATGTGAGTTTAAATCTAGAGAGATTGCTAAAAGGTACTTTTCTACTTCAAAAGAGAATAAATCTTTAATAGAAAGGGTGAATGATTTGGAAGAAAAATTACACTCTTTGGGTCAAACTGAACACACTATTAATTTGAACAAACCTAAAGAGAAACCTGATACTTGGGGACTTGGTTACAAGAACCCACATCATCTCAAAAAGGGTATATCTGAAGTGCCTGCACTTTATGACTTTGGGTTTATGTTGTTGGCTTCTCAACATCAAGAACTCAAACCCTTTTGGACTAATCTGTCGGAAAAAGATAAAACCAAGGAATATGATAAAAGAAAGAACACAACTAATGTTCAACTCCCATTTCTCTATGAGAAGTTGAATAATAGTTATCGTTCTAGTAAATCAAAATTTCTTTCAAATGATTATTTTGAGAGTTATTCTGTAAAAGAGTTGGAGGCTAAACCCATCGAAGGTAAGCTTTACGTACCTCCTCTAGTTTTGGAAAGTAAAATTTCTGAACTCGAGAATACTCTTACAGAAGAAAGACTTTTGATGGACTTAGAACAAACTGTATTTTCAACAGTGTTCAAAAATACTAATTTTCCTAAACTATCCAAAGCTTTAAATTCGGATGACAGATCTGGTTCACTTGATAATGAGATTAATTTCTTAAACTTTGAAGGTGTTTTAAATAAGTGTGTTTCTCAGTTTGATTTTTCTTCTAAACTTCCTGATCATTCATTTTGTGTTGTTAATTCCTTTGGATTACCCAGTGTGCATGAAAAAGGTGAAACATCAACGAAAGTTGATAAATCAGTCTCTGTGAAATCTAAGAAAGCAAAGGGGAAGAAACAAAAATCTCAGCTTTCACAGAAACCGATCCTCACTGGTAAGCCAAAGAAGAAGCATTCTCTTAATTCTCATCATTCTAACTCTAAAGTTTCAAATGTTTCAGATTTGAGAAAGCAAAGGGTTGAAGTTAAGACTGCATGGATACCGAAACAGAAGATAGACGAGAAAGCTAAATCTAGTTCTAGTTTTATTTTGAATAAAAAGACTTCTAGTAAAGATGATTCGCGTGTGAATGTTGCTACTTTCAAAAATAATCTTGTTGATTCTCGCAAGAAATATTCTATAAAGCAATTATTTCAGTTAACTCCATCTAGTACTAAAAAGTTTTTAAATTATGGTGAATGTGATTATGCTTCTCGTAGATATTCTGATGTTTGGTATGGTTCATATAATGTTTCATCTTATCATTATCATACGTCTTATCATGCTTCTGGTTTTCAAAGAAAAAGCGGACCCAAATTTAAATGGGTGCCAAAATCAAGTACTAACAGTGGAGGTCCCATTTTTAAATGGGTTCCTAAACCTCTTCTTTCTTGATTTGTGTTGTGCAGACCCGTCATATGTGGTATTTGGATAGTGGGTGTTCCAAACATATGACCGGGCAGAAGAGTATGTTGTCTAATTATACGGACAAATACTGCGGCACAGTTCGTTTTGGGAATGATCAGTTTTCACCTATTCTGGGATATGGTGATGTTGTACATGAAAATCTTACGATCAAGAAGGTGAGCTACGTTGAAGGCTTAGGGCACAACCTGTTCAGCATTGGCCAGTTCTGCAACAAAGACTTAGAGGTTAATTTCAAGGCCAAGACATGTTCAGTACGCACTGAAGAAGGAAAAGAACTCTTGGTCGGCACTCGCAAGTCAAACCTCTACACCATCAACTTGTCAAACGTCCAGGCTGACAATCAGGTCTGTCTACTTTCAAAGTCCTCGATGCAACAAAGCTGGTTATGGCATCGACGGCTTTCTCACCTCAACTTCCGGTACATCAACAAGCTGGTCAATGGCAAGCTAGTGAAAGGTCTTCCAGAACTGAAGTACGAAAGAGAACATCTATGTGCAGCGTGCGAAAAGGGAAAGATGAAGAGAGCCCCACACAAACCAAAGCCTGAACCGAGTACCATCTCTCCATTAGAGTTATTGCATATGGATCTATGCGGTCCTATGCGAACGCAAAGCTTAGGAGGAAAGAAGTATGTGTTAGTTATCGTGGACGACTATACGCGATACACTTGGGTTAAGTTTCTACGGTCTAAAGATGAGACTCCCGATGTTCTCATTACGTTTCTGAAGACGACCCAAGTCAATCTGCAAAAACAAGTCAAGATTCTCAGGATTGACAACGGCACAGAGTTCAAGAACAAGATAGTTGAAGAATATCTCGAATCGGCCGGGATATCACATCAATACTCTGCTGCTCGCACGCCTCAACAGAACGGAGTCGTCGAAAGGCAAAATCGTACACTTGTCGAGTTCGCTCGGACAATGCTCAGCCAATCTGACTTACCTTTATTTTTGTGGGCTGAAGCTGTATCGACTGCATGTCAGACTCAGAATCGCTCCATGATACACCGCAGATTTCAGAAGACTCCGTATGCGTTGATAAACAACCGAACACCAACCATTAAATATTTTCATGTTTTTGGTTGTACATGTTATGTTCTAAACGACCGAGAGAATCTGAACAAGTTCAGTGCTAAGGCGGATGAAGGCATCTTTGTTGGTTATTCCTCTACATCGTCTGAATATCGTGTTTATTTGAAGAAGTCAAAGACAGTGATCGAGAGCGTCAATGTTACATTCGATGAGGATATGGCTTCTGAGCACGTCAGTTCAGAACCCGTCATTACTGGAGTATTAGCTTCTGGACCTACCAGTCCAGGACCTGCACCTCAAGAGAACAAATCAGATGGCGCTTCGTCGTCTTCTTCTAATTTATCTGATTTGGATTTATTATTTGAACTGTTCTATGATGAATTTCTTGGTTCTAAATTGCCTAACTCTGTTGTGGTTGACAGGATAGAAGACTCGATGACTACTCATCCGACCACTTCCGATATCTCTACTGAATCAAATTCCCCGATTCAGCAAGAAGTTCCAGTTCAAAGGCCTACTCTGACAGTTGAAGTTGTGACCAACACAGATGAGACAGAAGTAGCTGACTCTGTAGGATGTACTGTAAGGACTGATCAACAGACTGCCCAAGCTGTACCTACTGCCACTTCTGCAACGACTACTTCAACTGAAGCCCCCGTTAATTCTAAACCATCTGAAGGAGATACCAGTGGATTCCTAGATGCGGACAATGATCAATCTACATCTAATCCACTCCCTCATGAACATAAGTGGACCAAAGAGCACCCGATACATCAAATTATTGGAGATCCTTCTGCACCGGTGCAAACTAGGTCTGTAACATCAAATCTATGTATGTATGAATCCTTTCTGAGCAAGATCGAGCCTACACGCGTATCTGAGGCCCTTGCAGATTCAGATTGGGTAACTGCGATGCAAGATGAGCTGAATCAGTTTGAAGCACTGAAAGTCTGGAGACTCGTACCCAAACCGCAAGGTAAAACCATCATTGGTACGAAATGGGTGTTCAAAAACAAGAAATATGAAATGGAACCGTTATCCGAAACAAAGCACGACTTGTCGCCAAGGGATATAGGCAAGAGGAAGGGATATACTACGATGAGACTTATGCTCCAGTGGCACGTATAGAGTCAATTCGGATGTTCTTAGCCTACGCAGCCCACAAGAACTTCACCGTCTATCAAATGGACGTGAAGACAACTTTTCTGAATGTAGTACTCAAGGAAGAAGTGTACGTCTCACAGCCAGAAGGGTTTGTAAATCCAGATAAGCCGAACCACGTCTACATCTTGGATAAAGCTCTTTATGGACTAAAACAAGCTCCTCGTGCCTAGTATGATATTCTATCTCAATTCTTGGTTAAGTCGGGTTTCACAAAAGGTACGGTTGATACTACTCTTTTCATTAAAAAGGATAAAGGCGATATCATTCTTATTCAAATATATGTGGATGATATTATTTTTGGTTCTACAAATCCTAAGTACTGTAGGAACTTTGCAAACCTCATGGTGTCTCGTTTTCAAATGAGCATGATGGGAGAGATGAATTTCTTTCTCGGATTGCAAGTCAAACAATTTTCAATGGGGATCTTTATCAATCAATCTAAATACATTCTGGATATTCTTCGGAAGTTCAAAATGGAAAATTGTAAACCGATTGGTACCCCAATGGCACCTGGTACTAGGATTGGCACCGATCTTTCGGGAAAGGCTATTGATGTTAGGACTTATAGAGGGATGATAGGTTCCTTAATGTATCTCACTTCAAGTAGGCCGGATATCATGTTTTCTACATGCTTATGTGCTAGATATCAGGCCAATCCTAAAGAATCCCATTTGTCTGCTGTAAAGCGGATTTTCAGGTATCTAAAGGGGACTGCAGATCTTGGTATGTGGTATCCTAAGGATACAAGCTTTGAACTAACATCTTATTCAGACGCAGATCATGCTGGTTGCATGTTAGACAGGAAAAGCACCTCGGGTCATATACAATTCCTCGGAGATAAACTCGTCAGTTGGGCTTCAAAGAAGCAATTATGTGTCTCCACATCAACGGCCGAAGCGGAATATGTAGCTGCTGCTAGCTGCTGCTCTCAGGTCTTGTGGATGAGAACACAACTGCGAGACTATGGATTTCATTTCAATAGAATACCGATCTATTGTGATTCGAAGAGCGCTATTGCGATTACCGCTAACCCTGTTCAGCATACTAAGACCAAACACATAGATGTCCGGTATCATTTTATAAAAGAAAATGTAGAAAAGGGGACAATTGAACTTTACTTTGTAAAAACCGATTATCAGCTTGCAGATTTTTTTACCAAACCTTTAGACGAAAAGAGATTTAATTTTCTTGTCTCAAGACTTGGTATGCTAAATCTTAAGACCTAATCATTAGTTACCTATTAAAGTTTCTTATTGTATCTCTTTATCATTTCTTTATTATTATTTCCGCATGATACCTGCTCTTTAACAGTTTGTTCATGATCTCAGGGGGAGTGTGACAAGTATTTCATTGATGGTCAATGTTAGTTTGAGGGGGAGCATATTTAAATGCATTGTGTTTACTGATAATTGTTAGTGATGCATGATTCTAGGGGGAGCATACAAGTAAAGAGTATGGCTATGACTTCTGATTACTTCTGATCAGAACTCGTACACTAAGTGTTTTACTGCTTTATGTTATTTCAATTTCAGTGAATGAAGTTACTTTGACTAGACTTTTAGATTTTTGTAGGTTGAGAGATGCTTACAAGTTCATATCATTATGACTTTAAGCTTGACTTCGTGAGATGTAAGACTGTACTCAAAAGGTATAATTTCTTTTCTTCATCTCATTCATGGTTGAAAGAAGGACAACTTTCAATCATAAGAAAACATGTTCTTAAATGTTCAAACCACTTACCAATTCTCAAACAGATTTCTTGAATTGGAAGTGTGATTTTAAATGTTTTCTGATTCATCTTTAAGCTGTAACTGATAAAGTTAAACTACCTGAGCATCATATGCTTCATAGGAAAACATGGGATCAGTGTGCTAGGACTTCATTGAACTTATATGGATTCACGTTAACCAGTGTTTCCTACCCAAGAAGTTAATCCTTTAGTGATTGAATGTGAGGAGTCAACAGAAATGAGTGTGGGATGTGGGATGTGTGATGAGAGAATATGTCAAAAGAGAGTTCGGTTAGCTGTGAGCTTAAAGATTAAAAGAAAGAGGGTGAGAGATCAGAGTAAAAGAATATCAAACTCTGCACCAACTACTTTCTGAGTCGGGCAGCCACATTTCTAATGCTTCACAATTCTTGGTGAACATTATTGAAATAGGCAACTAGCCCATGCCAACTCTTGACATTACCCCACCAGCTACTCATTTTCTTCTCAACAAGAAAATGTTTCATTTTCAAAGGGGATGCAACACATATGCTATCTGATTTTCATTTGAAAAATCTGGATATTGAAAAGAAGGAAGTATGCCCCACCTTCACACTTCATTTATGCACATTGAGTCTGTGTTTCACTACTTGTCTCAGTGGTTTACACTTTTTGAGCCTTATAAGCAAACATCATATGCTTTATTTCTTTCTATCACTTGCACGAACACACAAAGAATTTGTTTCTTTGTCATAACGTTCATAGAAATTACCTTTGTGGTTTTTCGATGATTGAATGGAAGCCCTGGGGGAGTGAACATCACAAAAGCTCCTTTATATTGTGTATTCGTTACACACAGTGACTTTGTGTTACTGACAGGCACTTTCAACTGCTTCATTTGTTGATTCAGGTGTTACACTTCATTTTCTAATTTGTCTAGATTTGCAAAGATCTGGATTAACATCTTAATGAATTGACGGATAATCAGTGGTTCTGTTTGCAAGATCAATGGTGGAAGACATTTCTTGAAGACACGTTTTGATGAACTCTTTGCTCTTTTCATCAAAAAGGGGGAGAAACGTCAATCAAGAAATGCGAAGATCAAATGTTTTTTGAAAGAATTTATGAAGATATTATGAAGTTTTGCTGCTTTGAAGAAATTTTCTTTGAAGATGATTGCTGAAGTATTCCGAGCTGAAACTGGAGATAATTTCTTTCCAAAAGATAGTCTCATCGATTGGGGAGATTGCTACATTCTGAAGACAAAGAGGAAAATTACATTTTCTGAGCTTAAGGAATGATCTTGATCCAAAGGGGGAGATTGTTAAAGCATATATTTATTGATTTCAAGATCATAATTATCTGAAGATGGAAATCTGAAGTTAAAGCTGATAAAGTTGTCTCAACATATAGTCTAGGGTCCTTTTGTAATAAATAGTCAAAGTATGTTTAAGTATTTTCATTTATTGTCTTTTAATTTAGTTTATTTTAGTAGTTGGGCCCAAGCAAGACAAGCCCATTAGGCTTAGTTAGCCTAAGTATAAATTTGTTTTAGTTTAATGTTAATTAGGTTAGATGAGCTTAATTAGAGAGAAACTCAATATTGAGAGAAACCTGTGGTGGTGCGCCGTGAACAGTAGAAAGAAACAGAGAGATCGATTCAAGCTTGTAATCCTTTGATTCTTTGATTAATCAATATCAGGTTTGCATTATTGTGTTAATTATTGATTTACTTGATTGAATGATTGCTTATTGGGACACACATCATCTCTTTGGCACAGAAGGATGTGTCACATGAACTTTAAAACAATGAACAAACTTGTGAAAAACAACCTTGTAAGAGGTTTGCCACAAAAGGTATTTTCATGTGATGATCATTGTGTTGCATGTCTTAAAGGCAAACAGCACAAAACTTCTCATAAGTCCAAAGAGATAACTACAATCTCTTCACCTCTTAATTTACTGCATAAGGATCTATTTGGACCTACAAATGTGATGAGTATTGGTAAGAAATCCTACTGCTTGGTTATTGTTGATGATTTCTCTAGATTCACTTGGGTCTATTTTCTGAGGACTAAGGATGAGACAAGTGGACTAATCAAATCCTTTGTGCTTAGAGTTGAAAACCAAACAAATCTAAGAGTTAAAGTCATAAGGTCTGATAATGGAACTGAATTTAAAAACAATGACCTAAATAGCTTCTGAGGAAAAAGGCATTGAGAGACAATACAGTGCTCCTAGGACTCCTCAACAGAATGGTGTTGCTGAAAGGAGAAATAGGACTCTGATAGAAGCTGCTAGATCTCTGTTGGAAGATTCAAAACTTCCAATTAATTTTTGGGCAGAAGCAGTTAATACTGCCTGCTATGTTCAAAACAGAGTTCTAATAGTGAAATCCCAAGACAAGACACCTTATGAGCTTTTTAAAAAGAAGAAACCTTTTATTGGATTTTTCAAACCATTTGGGTGTCTTTGCACAATTCTCAATACCAAAACTCACCTAGGCAAGTTTGATAGCAAAGTTGTGGATGGGTTTCTTGTTGGATATTCATCTCAAAGTAAGGCCTACAGAGTTTTCAACACCTCTTCTAGGATTATTGAGGAAAGTGACAATGTCAAATGCAATGAGAACACACCAAATCAACTTGGTTCAGGTCCTGATTGGGTATTTGACATTGATTCACTGACTAATTCTTTGGGTTTCAGTAATGAGCATAATGCAAGAACAGGGATAGAAAAGGTACAAGTACAAAGACAAGAGTTTGTGCTGTTCCCAACACCCACTGCTGATCCTGTTGAATTCTGTGACCAAGATAAGAAAGATACTTCAAATTCAAATGACACTGAACCAACTCAGAATGAAGATGAAAGAGGTGAAAAGGAAGATCAACTCTCAGATTCAGGAATCAAAGGTCCTGAGATGCCATGTATGGAAGAAGATGACACAGATGATGATAACTCTTCAGTTTTTGGTGGCAGCACTCCTGAAAAGAATGACTCTAATCTGGAAGCAGATATTAATGAAGAGTTTGTTCATCAAACAAGAGTTCAGAAAAATCATCCTCCTCATTTGGTGATTGGTGACATCAATTCACCTATAATCACAAGGAATCAAAGTAAGTTGGGAGGATTGAAAGATATACAATCAGGTTTACTTTCTTACTTTCTATCTCAGGTTGAACTCAAAAAGGCATATGATGCAATGAAGGATCCAATCCGGATAGAAGCAATGCAAGAGGAGCTACTGCAGTTTATGCTGCAGGATGTATGGGATTTGGTTGACCTTCCAAAAGGTCACAGAGCTATAGGCACTAAATGGATTTTCAGGAACAAGAAAGATGAGAGAGGAATAGTAATAAAGAACAAGGCCAGATTAGTGGCACAAGGGTATACTCAAGAAGAGGGAATTGATTATGAAGAGGTATTTGCACCAGTGGCCAGGATTGAGGCAATCAGGCTATTTTTAGCCTATGCTTCTTTCATGAAGTTCAGGATCTACCAGATGGATGTAAAGAGTGCTTTCCTGTATGGGAGAATTGAAGAAGAAGTGTATGTCTGTCAGCCTCCAGGGTTTGAGAATCCAAATTATCCTGACAGAGTATACAAATTGAAGAAGGCACTCTATGGGCTACATCAAGCACCAAGGGCATGGTATGACACTTTGTCTACCTATCTCTGGGAAAATGGTTTTCAAAGAGGAATCATAGACAAGACTCTGTTCATTCAGAGGAAGAAGAAGGACATCATTATAGTGCAAATCTATGTGGATGATATTATCTTTGGATCCACAAAAGATCAAATGTGCAGAGATTTTGAAGATTTTATGCACAAGAGATTCAAAATGAGTTCTATGGGGGAACTTACCTTCTTCCTTGGGCTACAAGTTAAGCAGAAGAAAGATGGGATATTTATAAGCCAATCCAAGTATGTGCAGGACATTCTTACTAAGTTTGGATTCTCAGATTCAAAGCCTGCAAGCACACCCATGGAGACACACAAACAGATCACTGCAGATTTTGAGGGGGAGGATGTGGATGTTCATCACTATAGATCCATGATTGGCTCCCTCATGTATCTCACTGCTTCAAGACCAGATATCATGTTTCCTGTTTGTGTGTGTGCAAGATTTCAAGTTAGGCCTAAGCAGTCACACTTTCAAACAGTCAAGAGGATATTCAGATATCTCAAAGGCCAACCTAGATTAGGTCTTTGGTATCCTCATGACTCACCATTTGACCTACTTGCTTATTCAGACAGTGACTTGGGTGGTGTAAATTTGGATAGAAAGTCAACTTCAGGGGGATGTCAGTTTTTAGGTGCAAGACTAGTGTCATGGCAGTGCAAGAAACAAACCACAGTGTCCACCTCTACAACAGAAGCAGAGTATATAGCTGCTGCAAGCTGCTGTTCACAAGTACTCTGGATTCAGAATCAAATGCTGGACTATGGTATGACTTTTCTTCACATTCCAATCTTCATAGACAATAACAGTGCTATTAGCATTGGTAATAATCCAATCAAGCACTCCAAAACAAAGCATATAGAAATCAGGTACCACTTTATCAGAGACTGTAATGAAAAGAAGCTCATTAAGGTTGTGAAAGTCCATACAAGTAACCAATTTGTTGATCTATTCACCAAAGCTTTTGGTGTGGGTAGATTCACATTCTTGGTCACAAGTGTGGGCATGATAAACACTGAATAAGCCTCATTTGATCAACTTTATGTACCATTTCTGTATAGACTCATTCCTGTCTACTTTCTCATATTGTATTGTGCATGGTGCTGCTAACCTTGTGTGTTTAAGTGTTTCAGATTGCTTAAATTGAATACTTGGTACTTCTAGTTAAGTTAATACTGCTCTCTATATTACTCATGTTGACAGTTCAAATATGGTTAAGTATGGTTACTACTGCTAGGTAGTTTATACTGCCAGTGCAAAGTTACTACTGCTTATCTTGTTTCTACTGCTAATCAGTGTTACTACTGCTGGCATGTGTTAATACTGCTAGTCTGTGTTAGTACTGCCAGTATGTGTTACTACTGCTAATATAAGTTAATACTGCGAGTTGGTTAATACTGCTAGGATACTTAGTACTGCTTCTAACTGAAACCCTCCACCTATAAATACCCATTTGTGACCGCCAAAATACAAACGGCTCTTTGAACTTCTATTGCTTCTCTTTCTCTCTCTCTCTCTCGATTTCTT
This sequence comes from Arctium minus, assembly GCA_954870635.1. NCBI lineage: Eukaryota > Viridiplantae > Streptophyta > Magnoliopsida > Asterales > Asteraceae > Arctium > Arctium minus. The sequence continues at coordinate 36,691,551 of OX941084.1, forward strand.
GCTCACCAGTGTAAACCACTAGTTGCGATTCGAACCCTAGAATCAATCAGAACGATGGCAGGACTAGAATTCTTTGATGAACACAATGAGGTTGCTATGCTGCAAAAACCCAAACAGGCTGAAGGTTGATTTCCTCAAATCGTCACACATTGCTTATGCCCTCACTGTCAATCCCACAATCTATGTGGAAGACTTGCGATAGTTCTGGGCAAATGCCTCAATACAGACTGTGGAAGGAAATCAAGTCATCCAATCAAGGGTTTGTGACAAACCCATCGCCATCACAGAGGATTGCATATGCACTCATCTATGCTTAGCTGATGCCTCAGGTATAACCTCTTTACCTAAGGAAGATCTCTTCCATGCTCTTAGTCAAATGGGGTATGAAGGTCCCACTGATGTCTACAAGTTCCTCAAGAACAAATTTTCACCTCAGTGGCGATTCTTTGTGCATACCCTACAACACTGCATTTCATGCAAAACAACTGGATGGAGTGAGTTCAACAGTATCATAGCTTATGCTCTGGTCTGCTTAGCAACCACCAGAAAGTTTAATTTTTCACGAATGCTTTTAAATGATTTGCTGTCAAACCTAGATACTAAAACAAAGAGATTTTATATGTATCCTAGGTTTGTACAAGAGATTTTACTAAAGGAATTGACGGATCTACCCTCTCTTGAAGAGGTGTATGTACCAAAACCTCCCAAAGGGAAGGTGTTCTCAAACATGAAAAGGCCTTCCAAGGACTTTTCTAGACAAGACACTTTATTGTTCTCCACAATGATGGGTGTGTCTCATTCCCATGGTGAGGCATCAGGGTCACAGCCTACATCTGACCACCCAACTAATGACCTACCCACACCATTCAATTCAATTAATACTCCTCTGATCCCTATTGTCAAGCCCAAATCCCCCATCACCAAAACATATATAAGGAAAAAGGTACAGAAGGTTCTTTCCCTTCTTGTATCTTCAACCCCAAAGCCTACAAGCGCTCTGATGGAGCATTCTCCATCAGAGAATATCCAAAGGGAAACCATAGGGGTGTCTCCCAACCCCAAGAAGGTGCTCTATAAGGAGAAGGATGAGCATGTGGGCAGCAAGGCTCACACTACTGATTCTGCACAAAGTGCAGGATAGGACAGTGTGAACATCCCTAAGACCTTCCCCACGACAACTTTAGATGAGCAATCATCTAAAGGTCCCAGGTGCCAAGAAACCATGGGCGTAGAAGGTGCTTCTGCTAGGCAGAAGGCCTCTACTAAAAGATCCAAGGATCCTTCAAAGGTGGTAAACACACCTAAAGGAGGTGAGGACAGATATAACTACGAAGAATTGATGGATACTCTTGGTACAATAAGTCTGGAAGTGCATAATCAAAATTTGGAGATACATGAGATGAAAAAGGTGATCACTTCTCAACAAGTGCATATTACCAAACTCAAAAAGATGGTTCTAAGGCTGGTGCACAAAAGGAAGAAAACCAAGTTTGTTTTGAAGAAGAGGAGCATTGTTCATGATGCTTCCAAAAAGGGGGAGAGGTCAGAAGCTGAAATAGAAAAGGAGAGTACAAGTGAGATGGAATTTCATTTTGAGGGGGAGTTGAAAAGTGAAGCAGAACAGAAACAAGAAGCAGAAATAGCAAAAACAGTAGAAACAACACCAGCAGCAATAACTACACAAGCAGCAGAAACAGCAAAAGCAGTAGAAACAACACCAGCAGCAGTAACTACATCTGCAGCAGAAATAAAATTATCCAGGGAAGAGATAGAAATTGTTGAAACATTGGTGAAGGCAAAGCTTGACACTCCCAAAGCTATTCCAAAGGCTAAGGGAGTGGTAATCAAAGAAGTTGAAACAGAAAAGAAAATAAAAGAATTCAGTGTAGCTGAGACCAAAAAGAAAGGGAAGGAGAAGATGATAGAGTCTGAGAAGCCATCAAAGAAGCAGACTCAAATAGAACTTGATGAAGAAATGTCCAAAAAGTTGCAAGAAGAGTTGGAAAAGGAGGAAGAGATTCAATCTGCAAAAGACAGAGAAATTGCTTTGGAATTGGCTACTAAGCTTAATGAAGAATATCAAAGGAGGTTGAAGACTGCTGCTGCTGCTAAGAAAGTGACATTGAGAGCAACTAAACAAATCCAAAGAAAGCCTTCAAAGACCTTCCTGGCCAATCAAGAAAGAAGGAAAATGATAAACTTTCTGAAAGGAGCTATTGGAGTTCCTGAAGGAATGTTTACCAGCATGTCATTTGGAAGGATAGAAGAGCTATACAAGAAGGAGATGGACAAGCTGAAAGGGGATTTCATTCAAAGGATTGAGGTTGAAAGAAAGTTGAAAGAAAGACATGATCTCAACATACAACAACCTTTCCCTGACAGTGAAGTAGGCACTCCTATCAAAGACAAGGCTGAAGTGAAGAAAGAAGAGACCTTAGCTCAGAAAATTGGAGCTATTAAAATAAAGAAGTCCATAGCTACAAAGTCAAAGGCAAAAAGGTCTAGAACTGAAGAAGAAAAGAAAGAACAAAAAAGTGAGAAAATGGAAACAGAATCTTCAGAGCAGCAGAAACAAGGTGAACAGGTTGACAAGGAAAAGGAGAGTCAAGAGCAGTATGAGCAATTCCATTTGTACATGACTTTGACAAATGAAGAACCTGTGCAAGCTGACCCTATCTCCATGAAAGCACCAGAAATTATCTTTTGGGATATTCTGAAGGACAACAGAAAAGAATATTTCAGATTCAAAAGAATGGGTGATCAGTTTGAGGTTTATGCAACTTTGGGCAAGGTGATCAGAAGTTGTTCCAGAGCTGACTTGGAGGAAATGTACAAAGTTGGAATAAAGCTGTATGAGTCTGTATTGCAAGGGACTGAAATGAGCTTAATCAAGATTGCCATGGAGTACCTGTGCATGATGTTTGAGCCTGAAAGAGTGAAGTACAGGATCAAAGACTTACATCATGAGTATGGATTCAAAAAGATTGATCATTGGATGTTATTTGAAAACTGTGGTGTCTACATGATCACAATTGACAAAAGCTACCATGAGTACTACTTGGTTGACAAGATCTATGACCATAGCAAAGCTAAGTTGGAAGGGATGTTGAAAGCCAAGCTGGTATGTGCTAAAGGATCAGAAATGGCCAGAATTGTGATTAGAAGGATAATTAATCAAAGTCTGGGATTGAATCCAAATATGGGAAATTAAGCTGAAGTTTTGAAAGCATCTTGAAGACCTTATGCTGAAGAACTTAACTTCTCATTCTGAAAAGTTAAGTTAGGGGGAGATTGTTGGGTCTGAATGTGCTAAGGTATTACTACTGCTACTTGAAAGGTATTACTACTGCAAGATGAAATATTACTACTGCTAGTAGAATTAATACTGCTTGAAAAGTTAGTGTTGCTACTTTAATAGTTAGTACTGCTTGGAGACTTAGTACTGCTAGTAGTTAGTACTGCTTGGAAATTACTACTGCCATAAGAGATTAATACTGCAAGCATGGTTAGTACTTCCAGACACAAAGTTAATACTGTTATTGAGTTAATGTTGCTTCTGAAGATAAAGATGGATTGATGCGGAAGAATAGGAGATGAAGATAATTATGGACTGGATTCTAAAGAATAATACTTCCTTTGTAATTATCTTGTAATTAATTCTGTATATATAGTCTAGAAGTTCTTGATAGAGAAATACACATTGATAGAGTTGTTTTAGAGAATTAACCTCAAGACGAGTATTGATCCTTTCTATAGAGAAGTATAGAACGTCTGTTGAGTCTGATCAACAAATTGAGGTTGTGTTTGTAATCATTAAGTGTTATGCAATATAAACTTATGATTTGAGTTCATATTCTGTGTTTTGATTAATTGTTAAAGTGTTATTCCGCGACTTCTTTAACATTGTTTCTGAGTTTGTATTAAATTCTTGTTTAGAATTTTCGATCTTGACATAAGCCGTCGGTGATCCGTCGGTGATATGAACGCCGCCCACCTTTATACCGACGGACATTTACCAACGGATCACCGACGGATTTTGATTTTACCGACGAACTCGTCCGTCGGTGATAAGCCTCTGTTTTGTAGTGGTTGACCCTTCTGAAAGGTGGTTCACCGCCTTGTGATTGATCAACCGAACGTGATCAACAAATATGAAATTATACACACATACACATTGATTTTGGTTTATTGAATAAATTGTTTGAACATTTTGATGTTTTATTAAAATGTGTCTCGTATGAGATTGTTTATGAAAAATGTGAAGTATATTGACTATAATTTCTATGATCGCCATTTAGGTAAGTGACATATGTTTAGTTTCGTTGATTTTAGAATAACCCAATAAATGGGCACATTATTTGGGATGCCTTCTATGGCGACTTTGTTGTCATGACGTCCTGCAGATGACGGTCCACCAGAGTTAAGCCTATGTGGCTTACGTGAACCTACTCTGGGGGACTTGGCTGACTTTGTTGGCTCCAGGGCGGATGGATCGATCTTAGAACTTTACCCACAGAATACCGTGGTTAAATTTATGGGGTATTCGTGTGTGTGTGCCCGTATGTCGACCCATTAGTTCATGTGGTTTGGCCACCCCACGAACACAATAGGAATTGACGGACTTTATTTATATTACGTTTTGAAATTAAAGTGTAAACCTTTCTTGAAATTATTGTCTTTGAAAATTACTGAACATTTCTTTTGCTATGAATGTGAGTTTCATGAACTTTCGTCAAATGAATTTTTAAGTCTTCTGCTTCGTTATCGATGTTATCATTATTATTTACGAATTTATGTTATAATCCATTCACTGAGCTATGTGCTCAGCCATGTTTTTGTTTTCTGACACGGCAGGTTCGAAGTGACGTTTACGGGGACAGGACTTGAGATCGAGCGTGATATTTTGGAGTTCTTAGACTCACCTTCTTTTATAACTTTCTAAGTTTATAAATACGTGTTGAGGTATGATAGTTTGGATTGTAAAATATGTTTTAGAAGTCTGTAATATAAGTTTAGAGTTTATTATAACTCTGAATTAGTTGTGTTTTTGTGTTAAGTCCCGTTCGTGACATCACCCGTTCCGGACCACGAGGACGGGGGATGTTACATTTGTTGTTTTATTTAATAGTGCTTATCAACCAACTTAATATCCAACAACAGTTTTTTAGCTAATAAGTAGCTTAGAGGCCGTTTGGTTTATAGGATTCCGATGGAATCTGAAGAATTTGGAATGATCACTTTCATTGACCAAATTTCATTGGGAGGTTTGGTTTACCTATTGAATTGAATTGAATTCCACATATTCCACCATTCATGGATTTAGTCATTCCATCACAATTGAGAAGGAATTCAATTTCATTCCATCCCATTTTCTCGAAAAGACAAAACTATCCCCATCTTCCCTGCTTGATTTACCTAGACCCATATGAACCTCCGTCGACCACCACCGATCTGAACCACCACTGATTTGAACCACCATCGACCACCACCAATTCGAAGATACATTATGTGAACCAAACAGATATATTCCAATTTCTTTAACAGATTCCATTCCAATGTTTGTCAACCAAACAGGTGGTCACACCTTGTTAAAGCATAATTGGAAGTCAAGGTCAACCAAAATCAAAGCTTTAAGTCTTTCCTTGTAAAGTCAAAGGCGTTTGTCCTTTGACTTAGTATAAATAGATTTGCTTCTTTTGTTTCCTTAAAACTTGTAATCTTTGACATTATTTTGTACTTGTGAGACTTGTGACACTTGTGAGATCAATGACATAATACTTTCTCTCTCTAGAATCTTGTGTAAATTCTTTGATTTTGTGCTTGAATTTGTGACTAACATACTTGAAAACATTCTATTCCAATTCCTTCATAGTCAAATTCCATTGACATATTTCATTCCTTCCAAAAACATTTTGTCAACCGAACTCCCCCTTACAGTTACTTAACTAGGCTAATTAAGGTTATGATTGGTTTTTAGGTTTTTACAGTTATGTTAATGCAAACATCAGTCATGATAGTTGACAACTTGTTGAAAATATTGCTCATTATATAGCATATATCATAAAACCAATAAACTACATCATTTGTGCATCACATGCATTACAAAAATGGACAATTTCAACGACACGTAAAGTCGTAGCTAATTTGTCAGCAATGGTAAGATCCATCGTTATTCTGTCTCAAAAGCTATGTTGTCGACGACAAATATATATCACTGATGGTTTTTTGATGGCCCTAAAATCACCCGGGTGTTCGATGGTAAATTTCATTGACAAATTGGCAACATGAAGAACCACTGATGTTTTTGCAGTAGAAGTTATTTAGGAATAGATATGCGACAATCAGCGTCACCGACGAAATTTATCTGACAACATATGTTACTACAAGAAAAATCTTAGTTAGTGACTACTTATTTTTTGGTCACTAACCGTGACATTAGTGACAATAACAAATATCGTCACTAAAATTTGGTTACTAATACGAATTTAGTGACAAAAACTAAAAAATTTTCACTAAGTGGTCACTGATAATTCTCATAGGAAAAAAAGATTTTCATATCTATCTAATAATTTAATGACTAAATTTGTGACGGTTGTGTTTTTCACCACTAATGTTATAAATCCATGCGTTTTGTGACCTAAATAATGTTTACTAAGTTGAAAGAGTTAGTGACCAAAAAATATTGGTTGTTGTTGGTCCCAAAGGTGCTTAACAAGTTTGTAGAAGGGGGGGGGGGGGGCTTGAATACCAACAATGAATTTTAAAGTTTAATAAATTGTTTATTGATAAATCAAATTACAATTTACAAGTTCGTTGCGGAATAAAATTAAGTAGAACCTAATCTAAACAAACTTAAGAATCACTAAGAAGGGTTGCACAAGAATTAGAGAATGGGGGATTAGGAGAGTATAGAAAGCAATGGTTTCTATATTTTTAGAAAGATGAAGGTTAGGGAAACTCTCAGATAGAGTTGAAATCTTTCTATTTATACCCGATGCATTAAATGCATGGCAGAGCACTTTACACGTGTCCTTCATTGATTGGCTGCATGGGTCTGACTTTAGGAGACATGCTTTCGGTCGTATGATGAATAGTGTAGTTTTCAGAGTTGTTGTACGAATTGCTGCAGAGGTATGTTTGTTTCTGACAATTGTACGATGTGTTCAAGGGTAAGACAGAAGAGACTTGAGGCATAAGCTAAGTGATCGTCAATTTCTGAATATCTCTTCCTTCAGAGATATAAAGAAGTTCAGCTATCGCTGAAGCTTTTCCTCAGGTTTCTTCGCGTATGTAGACTTGTCTTGGCTTCGTTGATATCCTCATCAGGTCATGAGTAGACTTGTCTTTGTTCAACAACTTTGTCTTCGATTTAGCAATGAACATCTTTTGTCGCAAAACATGTCTTCAGGGATTACGTCTAACTGTTTACACGATAAAACATCAGCGATACTGAACATACTTAGTATTTGATCGTTGATAGTGAAACACTTATACATATGAATGTTTACAAGAAAGATCATCAGTGATAACTGAACATACTCAGTATGATCGCTGTGAAACACTTATACATAGTTTTAAACATAATTTTCACTAAGTATAGAAAATGATCATTATCAAATCACTGAGAGAGTATGGATAAACAATCTCCCCCTATTTGATGATGACAAAGTAACTATGAAGAAAATTACGTTAATGTCAAAATAAAGGATGATCAGGACTCATAACATACACATACCAATTACTATTTTGAGGGATATTTTACAGTACTGATAGAGTTAAGTACTTCACTGAATTTTTATTAATTCAAAGAAAGAATTATAAGAGTATTGAAAATTTTAAGTACAAGTGAAGAACTAACTACTGTAAGTCTAACTAACAAATTTTAAGAAGTAAGAAAAAAATCTATCAGTTATCTAGATAGGATTGTAGGACCTTGATCATGTAATCAGATACTTGTTCTCTTTATTTCTTCCGATCAGTTGATTCTTGTCTGATGATTGTTTTGATCGGTTCAGCTAGAGGAAAATAGGTACACCATAAGCACAAGAGATCCTTGAGATGATTGAGAGGACAGATGGGAATCTTAGAGACTCTTTGGAATCTGAGTTGACCTTCATCATCGTTGAAGAAGACTCCAAAAGGATTTTTCAACACTTGTCCAGCAATGAATGGTCCACTAGAAGGCAGTGATAGATCAAGAACCGAGAGATCAAGAGGAGGCCCGAACAATGCTTCTTTGAGAACTCGATGGAGATGTCATTATTGATTGTAGTGACATTATCAGAGAAGGAGGCAGGCAGGCTTTCTTTTGGATTTCCTTGGCTTTGGGGGAAGAGCAGAAGGCACTTTTAATACAGTAGTGACTCTATTGAGGAGGGATTCAACGATACCTTCAACATAGCCCCTGTAGGTTGACTTTGATTTCGTCAGCGCTTCTTTGAACTCTAGACATTCCATGTAGCCAAAGCGTTCAAGTCTTGATAAGAACATTGCCTTTACGCTTCCATCCTCTCTGGTTATCTCCGTTGTAACTGATAGTCGGTCCTTCTTCTTTCTCCTAGGGATGACAACGGCTATGATCTTCATTGGGTCAGAGAGATAATAAATCTTCTGTTTGCACCATTCATGTGTTTTATCGCTGACCTCTTTTTCTTTTAAGCGTTCCTCTTCAATCTATTTTAGAAGTGCAGCTTGAACCTTCACTATATTTTTCTTTAGTTTCTTGTCTTTGAACTGAGAAGACTGAACCGTGAGAGCTAGAGTCGTATCTTGTTGGCATTCAGCAATCAGCTTCTCAGCTCTGACAGATTCTTCGATCTCAGCTTGAGTCAGGAAGTCAAGCTCTTTTGATGAGGATTGAAGAGGGATCTTTAACCACTAACTCTGTAGGTGAGAAATCATCTATGTTCTTCTTTTATTCAGGTCCTCCTCTAACCATTGAGCTGGTCTAGAGGGCCTTCCTGGATGGTGTAGGGATTCTTCTTCTTCTTCATCTTCATCAACCTTATTTAAGGAGGTTGGGATTATTTGATCTTCAGCTGATGGAGCTGGGATTATTTGAAGTTCAGTTCCCTTAAGCAGGGGAGAAAACTGACTGATCAAAAAGGAAAAAGGAGTTAGTGTTTATTTATAGAAGAAGAAAGATAAAGGCTAGAATGAGATAGGGGTTTGGTAGGAAAAGAAGGAGAGAGGAACAAGGGATAGGCATACCTGAGAAGGATTCTCCCCCTCAGATGGTGAAACAAGTTTCAGGTTTCCCTCGACAGCTATTTCCTTTTGCTTGCCTTGGGATAAGGCACTTGAAGCTGCTTCCCTTCTCCCCCTGCTTCAGAAAGAACAACGCCTTTGACAGTTGGTGTTGATGGGTCATTTGTAGCTGAGAACCAAAGAGATTGGTCCTCTTCATCATCATCAGCAGCAGCATTTTCTTTCTCTTGATCAGGGAGATCAAGATCTTCATCTTCTTCCTCTTCCTCTTCCTCTTCTTCTTCGTCTTCCTCTTCTTCTTCTTCAACAAGAGCTAGTGAAGAAGAGGGAGGAGCTTGAACTTCTGCCGGAGTTAGTGCAGGAGCTAGTTCATTCAGCTTGTTCAGGACCTGATTTAGCAGAGTTGTGCAAGATTCAATCTTCGAAGAGAGACCTTTAACCTCAGTTTGCAGAGAGCCAAAACATCCCTGTAGAAGTTGAACTTGTTGATGATTAACCACCAAGTCCTCCTTTTTGATAATCTCTCCCTGGAGATCCGTGATCTGAGAAGCTTCAGCCTTAGAAGTTCTTTTCAGCTCCTCACCAGCTCGGTTGACAACGCTGGTGTTGGTGTTGATGGATGAGGAGAGTGAGTTTGTTGATGTTGGCATCAACAGTACCTAAAGTAGGACCTGAAACAAAAGTTAGTGGTTGAGCATAAGGATGCTCAGGCTTATATGGAGAGGTGGGAGAAGTGTATATGTGTTTAGGAATACCTGATAGATCAAACATGTTGTAGAATTGCATATCTCTTTCAAAGTTTTGAGGAGTTGTTTGAGTATCAAGTCCTAAGGATGCAACATGAAAAGATTGTTGCGAAATGTTGGGAGGGTTATTGACCAAAGAGATAGTAGAAGAAGAAGGAGTAATGGGGATAGAAGTAGAGATAACACTTGTGATAGTAGGATTTATCTCAGTGTGTGGAGCTTGAGGAACCGAGAAAATGGGTTTTGTCACATGTACGGTGTCAACGATGGTCATCACTGACATGGTTGTTGTAGCAGCTGATGTGGAGGAGATACCCACAAAATCATCCAGAATAGTTTGTCGAGAAACTACTTCAGGTATTGTTCCCGAAGGGGTTGACTCCTTGGTCTTTCTGGCCTTTTTAGAAGTACCATAGAGAGCAGTTGATGGACGTTTTGAAGGGTTGGTAGCGGCAGGGGTAGCAGAAGAAGGAACCTTCTGCGTGGTCGCTGAAGTAGAAGAGTAGAGAGAGAGAGGTGAGAATGTAAGGTAGATAGACTTACCTTGGTGTCAGCAGGCTTGATCTCCAGCGCTCGTTGGCCCACCTTTGAGAAAGTACCATCATTTGAAGTGGGGTACTTCTCAGCGTAGAGAAAATGGAGATAGGCGTAGATGAAACGAACGTAAGGGATCTTAGGATCCCTCTCAGACTTCTCAATCTTTGATAAGAGATCATCAAAGATTGCACCAGCGTAGTCGTAGTGCTTGTTGGCTATCACTGAGTAGCCCATTTGCAGCTGCATTTTGCTGGCCTGATCCAGCGATCCTATCTTTCCACTCATACACTGAATAATGTAAGTGAAGATGTAGTTGATCTGTGAAGGCATGTTCGCCTTCTGAATCTTGGTCAACTTCTTGTTGGGAATCTGGAAGCGAGGCTTGTTGTTCCATGAGTATCCCATGTCATCTAAGAAATGGATGAGCTCAGCATCAGTGGGTAAGGATTCAAAACCAACGTTAGTCTTTGCAGAGAATCGAAGACCTTCTAGAGACCAAAAGCAGTAAGAAACTCGGGGCCATTTTCAGTTACGAAGAAGATGGCAGGAACCACTTCTCCTTTCTTGTTTGTCACAGTGGTCTTATCAGCTGTGGACGAGAATTGCTGAAGGAGTGTCTTGGAGGGCTTGGGATCAACAGTGAGTGCATAGGTTATGCATCACTGTTTCAGAAAAGCAGCAGCTTCCTCCAGATGTGGGTATTTGACAGCTTCAAAGTCCAACCGAGCCAAATGGTTGTTCTCTGGGATTTCAGATTCAGTGATTGTGAACTTGACATTTTTGGAAGCAATAAGAGTAGCTTGGGCCATTCTGAATAGAGAGAAGTAGAATAGAATAAAGGGTTTAGACTCTAAAAACAATTAAAATTTTACCAGTTTCTGTTTTTAGAAAGAAACATAGAAAAACAAAGTTGTTTTTAGAGTAAAACAGTGTTCTTTATGAGAAAGAAAGAACATTTTGAAAAACCAAATGTTTTTAGAGTAACTTAAAATCAAAAGAAATGATTTTAATGAAAGAAACATTTTAAAGTCCAAAATAAGAGAATATTTAGGATTTAAAAGTGTTTTTAAGATGAAAGAATGGTAAGAACAAAAACCTGATAATCTTGAAGTTTTGAAGATTAGTGTTTTTGTCTGCTTGAATGCCTTGAAAGCTTTTTCTTGCTTAGGAAGTTTAAGATAGAGTAAAAGATAAGAATGGGAAAAAGGCATTCCTTTTATACTATGAGAGAGAGGGAATGAGGTGGGAAAACAAATGCTCATCATGACATGGACACGTCCCACGAAGTTGATTTGATAGAATTGCAATGGACGAACGTGTAAGAGGAAAAGGCATGTCATGGATTGTCTGTTCAAATGATGTCATAGGAGAGAGAAAAAAACGTTTCATTTACCTTTTAGAAAGTATCTCTGAAGAAATGTCAGAGATAGGTTTTCTTTTGAAAGAATCTCTGACATAAATTCAGAGATAATTTTTCTTTCCAAAGGATCACTGATGAGAAATATCAGTGATAAGATTTGTTTATCAAAAAGCATTTAACCACTTGAAGAAAATCAGTGATTGAAGATTTTATTTTGAAAAACGTCTTACTGAAAGAGATATTCAGTGATAGAGATTTAGAGAACATACCTTAGAGTTAGAATATTTAATCATAGATTATATGATGAAGTGTAACATATTATCACTGACATAATGCATGAGAGCTGAAGAGTTAATCTTCAAGATTCAGCATTCCAAGCTCACTGATGAGAAAGTTAAATCTTGTCTCATCAAGAGGTTTGGTGAACAGATCAGCAAGCTGATAGTCATTTGGAATAAAATGAAGTTCTATGTCACCATTCATCACATGATCTCTGATAAAATGATATCTTATCTCTATGTGTTTCATCTTTGAATGTAGTACTAGATTGTTTGCTATAGTGATGGCACTAGTGTTGTCGCAATGGATTGGAATCTTTGATAGCTGAAGGTCATAGCCTAATAGTTGATTTCTCATCCATAAGACTTGAGCACAACAACTTCCAGCGGCTACGAATTCAGCTTCAGTTGTGGAAGTGGACACTGAATTTTGCTTTTTACTTGTCCAACTTACCAGCTTTCCTCCTAGAAGTTGACATCCACCAGTGGTACTTTTTCTATCGAGTTTGCAACCTGCAAAATCAATATCTGAATATCCAGTTAGATCGAACCCTGAATCTTTAGGATACCAAAGACCGAGGTTAGGAGTTCCTTTCAGATATCTGAAGATTCGCTTTACAACGATCAGATGGGATTCCTTGGGTTCAGATTGAAAGCATGCACAAAGACATGTAGAGTACATGATGTCAAGTCGGCTCGTTGTAAGATATAGTAGGGAGCCTATCATTCCTCTATAGGAAGTGACATTAACAGGTTTTCTGTTGGATCCTTGTTTAATGTCAGAGGAGGTGCCATAGGAGTTTTCATCGCTGAGGTTTGAGTGAGATCAAACTTCTTCAACATGTCTTTAACATACTTACCTTGGTTAATAAATGTACCTTTTTCAGTTTGCTTGATCTAAAGTCCAAGGAAGTAGGTTAGTTCACCCATCATACTCATTTTATATTCTTTCTTCATTCTTTCAGCGAAACGAGTACACAGAGATGGGTTAGTAGTACCAAATATAATGTCATCGACATATATTTGCAAAAGAATAATGTGACCTTTTATCTTTCTGAAAAAAAAAAGTATTATCAATTTTACCACGTTCAAAATTTTTAGAGATAAGAAAAGATGAGAGAGTGTCATACCAAGAACGAGGGGCTTGTTTTAGAGCATAGAGAGCCTTATCCAACTTATATAAATAATTTGGATGCTTAGGGTCAAAGAACCCTGGAGGTTGTTCAACATAGACTTCTTCATTCAGCTTTCCATTCAGTAATGTTGATTTTACATCCATTTGATATACAATGAAGTCTTTGTAAACTGCATAAGCTAAGAAGAGTCGAATTGCTTCGAGCCTAGCCACATGGGCAAAGGTTTCATCATAGTCTATGCCTTCCTATTGTCTGTATCCCTTAGCAACAAGTCTATCCTTGTTGCGGGTTACAGCCCCATGTTCATCTAATTTGTTTCTAAACACCCATTTAGTGCCTATAACAACTTTATCAGATGGTCTGGGAACGAGATTCCAAACTTTGTTTCAACCAAACTCAGTCAGCTCTTCTTGCATAGCGCTGCCCCAGTTTGGATCTTTGATGGCATCATCAGTCTTCTTTGGCTCTAATAAAGAAATAAAGTCTGAATACCTGCATCGGGATCACCAAGAATTTGATCTATAGGGTGATCTTTGGTCCATCGCTGAGCTGGAGCATAATCGCTCACTTCAGGAATTGGATCAACAATAGGGATGTTTACTGATGAAGAAGCTTGTGGTTCATCAGCTATTAATTGTTGAGTGTCTGACAGATCAGTGTTAATTTACAGATAGGTTTTTAAACGAGGGAAGATCTGATGGAGGGAGTGTGTTTATAGGCTCAACCGAAACCCATGAGGTGGATTCAGCATTAGGTGGAATGATGTTTGGATCATCGTCAGTGACCGAATGATCTGTGTGCTGATGGTTTGTGAAGAAGGGTTCTGTTTCTCTATAATGAGAGAACATCCAAACATTTAACTCTTCATTGTCAGCGATAGGTTTAGAATTCGTTGAACGGGATTCGTTAAAGGTGACATGAATTGTTTCTTCTACAGTTTGTCTTCTCTTGTTGAAGACTCTGTAGGCCTTAGAGATGGAGGAATATCCAAGAAATATTCCATCATCAGCCTTTGGGTCAAACCTTCCAAGAGAATATTTGTTGTTTCGAATATAACACTGACAACCAAAGATGTGAAGAAAACTGATAGAGGGTTTCCGTCCATGAAATAGTTCATAAGTTGTCTTTCCAAATCGCTTTACTATCAGAGACCTGTTTTGAGTAATGCAAGCAGTGTTTACAGCTTCAGCCCATAACTAAGTAGGGAAATAAGAATCGTTGAGCATTGATCTTGTAGCTTCAATGATCGTTCTATTTCTTCTTCCAGCGACTCCATTCTGCTGAGGAGTTCTTACAGAGGAGAAATTGTGAGAAATTCCCTTACTCTCAAAGAAGTTGTTCAGGAAACTATTTTTGAATTCAGTTCCGTGATCACTTCTTATTGAGCGAACAGTAAGATTATTCAGCACTTCCATCTTTCTAACAAAAGATATCAGTTCTTTTGGAGTGTCGCTTTTGCAGTGAAGAAAGATAACCCATGTGTAGCGAGAGTATTCATCTACAATGACAAGTGTATATTTCTTTCCATCTATGGATTGGATATGGACAGGGCCAAACAAATCCATATGCAAGAGTTGAAGAGGACTTGTCACTGAGGAAACTTGTTTAGATTTGAAACTAGCATGTTGAACATAGAGATTCCTTAGCATATGAGTGCTGAGGGAGACCAGAGAACAGTTCCTTAGTAGAGAGAGAATTCAACGTTTTGAAGTTTAGATGAGAAATCCTTTTATGGCATAGCCAGTTGACATCAAATGAGGCTTTAGAAAGAAAACACACATTTTCAGTGGTAGTAGAGTTCATGTCTATCACATAGACATTTTCCATACGGTAACCACTGAGAGCAAGTTTTCCATTCTCATTTACCACTGAACATGCTTTCTTAGTGAAGCGAACTTCGTAGTCTTTGTCACATAGATGACTGATGCTTAGAAGATTGTGCTTCAGTCCATCTACCTAAACGACTCTTCTGAAGGTTGTTGTCCCATTGCTGAGGACCCCAAACCCTCGGGTATATCCTTTTCCATTTCCACCAAAGGTCACTAAGGGACCTTTCTCTTCCTTGTATTCAGTAAGCAGGTCTTTTTGTCCAGTCATGTGTCGAGAGCATCCGCTATCTAGATACCAGATACCCTTCGATCCCTGCAAACATAAGGAATATTAAGTTTTGATTGGTACCCACTTTTCAATGGGTCCAGTGGGGTTAGTGGAGATGGAAGGTTCAACAAATTCACGGCAGTTGAAGATTCAGCTTCAGTGGTAACCTTCACTTTGGTTAATTTCTTAACCTTAGTGGTATTTTTCAGCTTGGTAGATTTCTCAGCTTTGGTGACCTTCTCAGCCTTGGGGGCATTCATATTCACTTTAGCTATTTTATCAGCTTTTGTGGCATTTGGACATTTACTTGCAATATGGTCAGTGAGTCCACAATGATAGCATTTTCTATATTTAATGGTGGCTCTGAGCAGTAAGATTAGAAAACTTGAGATGTACAGGCCAGCTCCAAGAATACCTTTAGCATAAGATCTGGGATAAATTTTTAGTTCTTTAGATTTCTTAGGCTTAAGATCAATTTTCAGCTTTGGAGGACAGATATCAAAGATTTATGTTTCAGAGCTAGAAGATCCATTTACTGAAGGTTTAAGAGGAACTTTCAGTTTTGCTTTCTTGGTAGCCTTCTGAGGATAGGAAATGGATTTCTATTTATCAGTGAGCTTAGAGCTTTTTGAAAACTCCTCAGGAATAGGATTAGAGAAAGAAGAGCACTGAGTAGAAGAGGTGTCAGGGATAGAAGAGACAAACATTCCAAACTTAAGCATGGAACTGTCTTCTTTTGGTTCATCTTGTTCTTTCCAAAAACCAAGACCGGTTATATCACTGGCAGGAATTTGAGACCTGATGATTTCAGTGATTTTGGTAGAAGAGTTACACCATCCCTCAACAATTGCCTTTTCTGATTTTAAAGCAGCTATGGATTGTTCGCGTTCAATGCTGATAATTTCGTTGACAATGACTTGATCTTTCAAACTTTCCTCTAAAAGAGTCAGTTCTATGATCTTTTCATGACATTTTTCTAGTTGTTCAGTTAAATCAATATTTTTGTTTTCAGCTAGAGTTTTGCTATTCAGTTCATTGTACAGATCAATTGTCAGCACATCAACATCGCGACTTCTCTCAGCTTCAGAGAAAGAGGGATTGGTAGAGATAGATACCTGAGAGGAGATATAGCTCATGGAAGTTTCTGTTGATTCTTCCACTTCTTCTTTAATCTCAGCCATAAGACAGAGATTAGTAAATTCTTCTTCATCAGAACTAGATTCTTCTGATTCAGCCCGGTCATGCTCTTCAGCGATAAGACCTTTACATTTTTTATTAAAGTTTTTCAACTTTTGATATTTCTCTTTCAGCTTAAGGTATTTGTTATCGCTGGACTTTCTGGAGGTAGAAGGTTTGAATACTTTCTTTGACTTGCACTCACTTGCAAAATGTCCAATCTTTTCACAGTTATAGCAAGTAGCAGTAGCCTTATCAACGGGGGTTGATTTTGGCTTGTCAGATATGGAGAGAGGCTTATTTCTTTTGAAATTGCTCTTTCTTGCAAACCTTTTAAAAGAGTTTGTCAAGAGTGCTAAGGATTCATCAAACTCTGAAAGATCAGTGTTTGATAATTCCTTAGAGTTGGAATCTAACTCAGTGATAGTAAGAGTGAATCGCTGAGATGGAATGATCTCTGAAGAGACTAAAGCAACAAGAGTGCTTTTGGAGTCTTTAGAATCTTTTACAAGATTCTTCTTCGGGATATTTGATTGCTCATAGTTGAGCAATATTCCATATAAAGTTCTAAGAGAGAGAATTTAAGTCTTTTGTCAGCTTGAGACACATTGAATAACTGTCCCAGCTTTCAGGAAGACATTCTAAGAATTTAATTAAGACCTTAGAATTAGAATAGGTCCTACTAGCAGTTCTTAGATCAATGATTAAACAGTTAAATCTCTGGTGAACATCAGAGAGGGATTCGTTCTTACCAGCGATAAAACTTTCATATTGTCTTACCAAGTTAATCTTTCGAGTTTCTTGGACTTCAGTGTTACCTTCATATTGAACACATATAGTGTCCCATATTTCTTTGTCAGTTTTAAGATGCATGATGGAATGGAAAGCTTCATCAGGCAGAGCTTTAAAGATAATGGTTTTTGCCTATGCATCTAAGCCAACCTTCTTTTTGTCTTCATCACTCCACTTTCTTATTTTCTTAATGGCATAACGTTCAGGAACAACAAGAGTGGTGGCAGTAGCTGGAACGGCAGCTATGATTATAAAAGGTTCATACGGGCCATTTACTACGTATTCAGGTATAGTAGGATCTACACCTTCTAGAAATAGCATCATTCGATTTTTCAAGATAGTAAAGTTATCTCTGCTAAATCGAGGAGGTTTTGAGAGTGAAACATTATCATAGTAGTTTGTATTTGTATTGAGTGTCATATTAAGAATAGCAAGGAAGAGAATAAAGCAAGATCTTGTTTATGAGATAAAACAATCCGCTCTGATACCACTTGTTGGTCCCAAAGGTGCTTAACAAGTTTGAAGATGGGGGGTTGAATACAAACACTGAATTTTAAAGTTTAATAAATTGTTTATTGATAAATCAAATTACAATTTACAAGTTCGTTGCGGAAAAAGATTAAGTAGAACCTAATCTAAACAAACTTAAGAATCACTAAGAAGGGTTGCACAAGAATTAGAGAATGGGGGATTAGGAGAGTATAGAAAGCAAGGGTTTCTATATTTTTAGAAAGATTAAGGCTTAGGGCAACTCTCAGATGGAGTTGAAATCTTTCTATTTATACCCGAAGCATTAAATGCATGGCAGAGAACTTTACACATGTCCTTCATTGATTGGCTGCATGGGTGTGACTTTAGGAGACATGCTTTCGGCCGTATGATAAACAGTGTAGTTTTCAGAGTTGTTGTACGAATTGAGGCAGAGGTATGTCTGTTTCTGACAATCGTACGATTTGTGCAAGGGTAAGACAAAAAATACTTGAGGCATAAACTAAGTGATCGTCAATCGCTGAATATCTCTTCATTCAGATATATAAAAAAGTTCAGCTATCGCTGAAGCTTTTCCTCATGTTTCTTCGCGTATGTAAACTTGTCTTGGCTTCGCTGATATCCGCAGCAGGTCATGAGTAGACTTGTCTTTGTTCAGCAGCTTTGTCTTCGATTCAGCAGTATACATCTTTTGTCGCGAAACTTGTCTTCTGGGATTACGTCTAACTGTTTACATGAGAAAACATCAGCGATACTGAACAAACTAAGTATTTGATCGCTGCTAGTAAAACACTTATACATATGAATGTTTACAAGAAAGATCATCAGTGATAACTGAACATACTCAGTATGATCCCTGATGATGAAACACTTATACATAGTTTTAAACGTAATTTTCACTAAGTATAGAAAATGATCATTATCAAATCACTGAGAAAGTATGGATCAACAGTCGCTAAATTGGAAGTTTTAGTGACCAAAAAATAAGTAGTCACTAATTTGAAAGGATAATTGACCAAAAAAATTGAGAAAAGAAATGTTTGGCTAGCATATGGATTGATTTGATTCAAGAATGAGTTGAGAGAAAACAGTTTATGAAGGGCTATCACTACATACTCTTTGGTCTATTTGCAAATTTTTGGAAAATTAGGCATTGTATGGACATCGTATAAAACAAGTTCAAATTTTCAACTTTAATGGTATTAGCTCAATTTTTTTAATAAGGTTGCTTAAGGGCAAGCAACGATTCAAGTTAGGGGGTGTGATAGGGTTAATTTATTAACCCTGTTTACATCATTTTCGTCTAGTTTTGATCTAAATTTTATTTCCCCATGGAGTCTTTTCTTTAGTATTATTACATATTTGCATAAATAAAGGAGTTCAATGCTTATGGTATGAACTTGGCCTCTTTTTCTATGAAAATGCCCCGAAAAGTGAAAATGGTGCTATCTTGTAGGGTTGATTTTTGAAGCTGAATAGAGTCCTACAGGATCAAGCGACAGGCTTTTGAAGACTTGGGCTTTGGGCCGGAGCTTAGGCTGCATTTTTGGGCTTGTGAACCAAAACTTTGGACATAGTTTAATGGATCTTGTGCTCCCATTTTTGTACACCTTAGGCCCCAAGTTTACTTACTACTATACTAGTTTATGGACCGCGCGTTGCGCGGTAACGATATTTTTTTGGTCATGAAATATTTAAGATTACAATATTAGAAACATAGTGATTTCTTTGAAAGTTAAACTTGTACTTCAATATCTCAAATAGTAATCCCTGATGTTTGAATTTTGCTCTGAAAATGGGACCTAACTACTAACTTCGTTAAAAAAAACTAAGCTAGAGTCGGGCGCAATTTCATCCAATCAAGTTTTTATCTAATTTTGTAATTATTTTTGTTTCTACAAAACATAAAATTATAGGGGCTAACTTGTAATATTATATATATACATATAAATGTATATACATATCACAGGACGATGACCATGACCATCGTCCTCTTCACACTTCAATCTTCGGCCGACCATCGTCCCCTCCACACTTCAATCTTCGGACATGACCATCGTCCCCTCCAAACCTCCACAACTCATCTCCGGCAACACCCTTCCCCCCTCCTCCACCATAACCCACCATCGCAGAATCTAGTAACCATAGTAACCCAACACCGGAGACGAAGGGTGGTGTCGAATGTCGATCTCTTTGTCACAAACAACCCCAACCCATTTAATGAATCATCACAAGGATGTATCATCGAAACCATGCGGACGATATGATAGAACAGGACTGGTCAGGACATGGCAGAACAAAACATGACACACTACTAAACAAAGTAGTATTTCCGATGGTTTTTCTGTCGAAAATTTTACGGTGGAATACACAGAAGTCAAACATAGTTGACTTTAATCGAAACCGCCGGAAAATTTTTCTAAATTCTTTAAAAAAAGATTATAAGGATTTCCGGCAGAATTTTTTTTTATTTTATAATATTAGAAAAAAATTAATTAAAATTTCAAGCGGAAATCCGCCGAAAAAAGTTTAAATTAATTTTTTTAATAAAAAAATTAAAATCCGCCAGAAATCCGCCAGAAAAATTCAATATATTTCGGGCGGGTTTATACTTTTTCTTTAATAATATAAATATTAGATCTGTCGGAAATTTTTTAAAATTAATTTTTTTAATTTTTTTTCTAAGAAAATAATTAAAATCCGTAGGGAAAATTCAATAAATTTCCGGCTATTTCAGGCGGGTATATACTTTTTCCCTTTAAATAATAAAAATATTAGATCCGTCGGAAATCCGCCGAAATTTTATTTTATATTTTTATTTTTTTTAAAAATAAATTCCGTCGGAAATCCATCGGAAAATGTTTTAAAAAATTATTTTAGAAATTATTTCAGGCGGATTTCCGGAAATTTTTTAAATTAAATTATTTCCGGTGAAAATTTTTTTTTAAGTTTAATTTCCGCAGGAAATCAGCCAGAAATAAATTATAGATTTTCTATATTTTTCTAAGAAAAATTACAAAAAAATTAATACATAAATTTACCAACGGATTTCCGGTGTAATTTAATTAATTAAATTCCCCGGAAAATTTAAATTGATTCTGATTATTTTTTTCTAATATTAAATAAACAAATAATTAATTAAATTTCTGGCGAAAATCCACCGAAAATTACTATTATTTTCTTAAAAAAAGTTTTAGAAAAACCTTTCTGACGCATTTTTAGCGAAAGTCAATGTTGTTTTATTATTTTGTAATCCGCCAAATTTCCCCTTTTATTAGTAGTGCTTATCAACCAACTTAATATCCACCAACAGTTTTTTAGCTAATAAGTAGCTTAGAGGTCATTTGGTTTATAGGATTCTGACGGAATCTGAAGAATTTGGAATGATCACTTTCGTTGACCAAATTTCATTCGGACATTTGGTTTACCTATTGAATGAAATTGAATTCCACATATTCCACCATTCATGGATTTAGTCATTCCATCACAATTGAGAAGGAATTCAATTTCATTCCATCCCATTTTCTCAAAAAGACAAAACTATCCCCATCTTCCCTGCTTGATTTACCTAAACCCATATGAACCTCCGTCGACCACCACCGATCTGAACCACCACTTATTTGAACTACCATCGACCACCACCAATTCAAAGATACATTATGTGAACGAAACAGACATGTTTCAATTCTTTTAACAAATTCCATTTCAATGTCTGTCAACCAAACAGGTGGTCAAACCTTGTTAAAGCATAATTAGAAGTCAAGGTCAACCAAAGTCAAAGCTTTAAGTCTTTCCTTGTAAAGTCAAAGGGGTTTGTCCTTTGACTTAGTGTAAATAGATTTGCTTCCTTTGTTTCCTTAACACTTGTAATCTTAGAGATCATTTTGTACTTGTGAGACTTGTAACACTTGTGAGATCAATGAAATAATACTTTCTCTCTCTACATCTCTCTCTAGAATCTTGTGTAAATTCTTTGTTTTTGTGCTTGAATCTGTGACTAACAAACCTGAAAACATTCAATTCCAATTCCTTCATAGTCAAATTCCATTGACATATTCCATTCCTTTCAAAAACATTTTGTCAACCGAACTCCCCCTTACAGTTACTTAACTAGGCTAATTAAGGTTATGATTGGTTTTTAGGTTTTTACAGTTATGTTAATGCAAACATCAGTCATGATAGTTGACAACTTGTTGAAAATATTGCTCATTATATAGTATATATCATAAAACCAATAAACAACATCATTTGTGCATGGCATGAATTACAAAACTGGACAATTTCAACGACACGTAAAGTTGTAGCTAATCTGTCAGCAATGGTAAGATCCATCGTTATTCTATCTCAAAATCTCCGTTGTCGACGACAAATATATATCACTAATGGTTTTTTGATGGCCCTAAAATCACCCGATGGGTGTTCGATGGTAAATTTCATCGACACATATGCAACATGAAGAACCACTGATGTTTTTGCAGTAGAAGTTTTTCAGGGATAGATTTGTGACAATCAGCGTCACCGACGAAATTTATCCGACAACATATGATACTACAAGAAAAAGCTTAGTTAGTGACTACTTATTTTTTGGTCACTAACCGTGACATTAGTGACAATAACAAATATCGTCACTAAAATTTGGTTACTAATATGAATTTAGTGACAAAAACTAAAATTTTGTCACTAAGTGGTCACTAATTCTCATGGGAAAAAAGACTTCTATATCGATCTAATAATTTAATGACTAAATTTGTGACGACTGTGTTTTTCATCAGTAATGTTATAAATCCATGCGTTTTGTGACTAAATAATGGTTACTAAGTTGAAAGGGTTAGTGACAAAAAAATACTGGTCGCTGACCAAAAAATAAGTAGCCACTAATTTGAAAGGATTATTGATCAAAAAAATTAAGCAAAGAAATGTTTGGCTAACATATGGATTGATTTGATTCAAGCATGAGTTGAGAGAAAACAGTTAATGAAGGGCTATCGCTACATACTCTTTGGTCTATTTGCAAATTTTTGTAAAATTGAGCATTGTATGGTCATGGTATAAAACAAGTTCAAATTTTCAACTTTAATGATATTAGCTCAAGATTTTTTTAATAAGGTTGCTTGAGGGCAAGCAACGATTCAAGTTAGGGGGTGTGATAAGGTTAATTTATTAATCCTGTTTACATCATTTTCGTCTAGTTTTGATCTAAATTTTATTTCCCCATTGAGTCTTTTCTTTAGTATTATTACATATTTGCATAAATAAAGGAGTTCAATGCTTATGGTATGAACTTGGCCTCTTTTTCTATGAAAATGCTTCGAAAAGGGAAAATGGTGCTATCCTGTAGGGTTGATTTTTGAAGCTGAATAGAATCCTACAGGATCAAGCAACAGGCTTTTAAAGACTTGGGCTTTGGGCCGGAGCCTAGGCTGCATTTTTGGGCTTGTGAACCAACACTTTGGACTTAGTTTAATGGATCTTGTGCTCCCATTTTTGTACACCTTAGGCCCCAAGTTTACTTACTACTATACTAGTCTATGGATATTTTTTTAGTCATGAAATATGTTAGATTACAATATTAGAAACATAGTGATTTCTTTTAAAGTTAGACGTGTACTTCAATATCTTAAATAGTAGTCCCTAAGGTTCGAATTTTGCTCTGAAAATGGGACCTAACTACTAACTTCGTTAAAAAACTCAGTTAGAGTCAGGCGCAATTTCGTCCAATCAAGTTTTTATCTAATTTTGTAATTATTTTTTTTTTGTACAAAACATAAAATTATAGAGGCTAACTTGTAATATTATATATATATATATATATATATATATATACATATAAATGTATATACATATCACAGGGACCATGACCACCGTCCCCTTCACACTTCAATCTTCGGTCGACCATTGTCCCCTCCACACTTCAATCTCCAGCCATGACCATCGTCCCCTCCACACCTCCACAACTCATCTCCGGCAACACCCTTCCCCCCTCCTCCATCATAACCCACCATCGGAGAATCTCGTAACCATAGTAATCCACCACCGGAGACGAAGGGTGGTGTTGAATGTCGATCTCTTTGTCACGAACAACCCCAACCCATCTAATGAATCGTCACAAGGATGTATCATCAAAACCATGTGGACGATATGACATGGACGATGCCATAAGGAAGATGGTCAGTCACGATGGTGATGCATTAAAGGGGTGTCGGGTCACATATCGTTAGGATCATCAAAACCAGTGGGGCCAAACAACAGAGGATGAAACAACGGAAAAGATGGTGGGTCATGGTGGTGATGGGTTAAAGGGTTGTCGGAGTAACGGTGGTAGTGGGTTAACGACCGGAAATGGACCGAAGATGGTGGGTCACGATGAGAATCACTTCAATCGGCCAAACTTTGTTCCCATCCCAATATATGTGTAAAAGGTCACGTCAATTGTGTGTATACATGTGTATATATATACACAATATATATGAACTTAACTCGATCATTAAACTTGGGTTTAGCTATATTTAGCTAAACACCATTTCACACTATTTCAACATTAATCTACCCCTTATATACACATCTTCATCTTTCAGTTTTCTATCTTTCAACCAATGTGGGACAACCTTAACAACATAATGTTTCATCTTTTCACCAAGGCCAACCTTTTTAAGTAAAAAAAATTCAAAATTATGAGAATTTAGATAAATAGAAATGAAGACCTCTCATGGTGCCACCTCATCACTTTTGGGTTTTCCTTTTATACATGTAAAGATATATATATATATATGTAGTGTTGGTTAAACATTAAGGTTCATCTCATAACATCTATCATCTCATCTTATATTTCATTTCCATCTTTAGTTACCATCACTTTGGTAAGACACTAGTTTGGTAAGCATTAGGCTTTCGGTTTTTGTGTCTTCATCACTTAGAGACTTTTGGTTCCTCATGGTTATATAATACTTGAAGCTTTTGATACCCGAAGTTCCTTGTGATTACTGCAATTTCTATTTACGAATTCTTGTTTTGTTTCTCTTGCTACTCTTATATTATCACGGTTTTTATACATTTGGTGTGTTTCTCGATTTTACTTCCAACATGAACCTAAAGTGCGAATTCATCACATTGGATTTATATCCAAAATACGGTTTGAGGTTTGTGTTTTAATGGTACAATTGTTTGAAATTCCAAGTGGTTAAAAATCATTTCACGACGCTTTTCCACTTAAAAATTCTCTTGTTAAATCACTAGTACAAAATTGGTCATTGGTGACGGTTAAAAACCGTCACAGTAGGCATATGGTAGCGGTTTTCGTAGACATAAAAAGTGTCACATATTCTGCCGTCACTTTTGATATACTTTTGGTTACGTTTAAAAAATGTTACTAAATCATATCAAAAACCGTTACCATAGGCTAAAACCATCACCTTAGAAGTATTAAAAAAAGTAATTTTTTTCCTAAAACCATCACTGTAGCGTAATATTTATTTTTCAAAACCGTCACCATAGCATGACATACCGGTAACGTTTATTTTTCAAAACCGTCACCATGGCATAACATAAGTGACATTTATTTATTAAATCCATCATTGTAGGGTGACATGCGGTAACATTTATTTGTCGAAATCGTCATGCTACGGTGACGTTTATTTTTTAAAACTGTCATTGTTGAATGACATATTGTGACATTTATTTTTCAAAACCATCACGTTTATTTTTCTAAAAGTGTCACCATAGCATGATATACAGTGATATTTATTTTTTAAAACCGTCAATGTATAATGACATATGGTGACGTTTATTTGTCAAAATCATCACAACCGAATGACATATGGTGTGGTTTATATTTCAAAAATGTCCCTTAGCATGACATACGGTGACGTTTATATTTCAAAACTATCACCATAACATGACATATGGTGGCGTTTATATTTCAAAATTATCACCATAGCATGATATACAGTGACAAAACACTCACCATAGCATACCATATTGTGACGCTTATATTTCAAAAATGTTACCATAGCATGACATATGTGACGTTTATTATTTCAAATTGTCACAGTATTATGTCATACGGTGATGTTTATTTGTCAAAACGTCACCCAAGCAACACTACTAGAAAAAGGGGTATCAGTGACGGAAATTTCCGTCACTAATTAGCGACGGATTAGCTACGGAATTGAATCCGTCGCTAATTAGCAACGGATTAGTGACGGAACTAATTCCGTCGCTAGTTAGCGACGGAATTTATTTAAAAAATAAATGAAAAAGAAAATCCACGTGCCCGTCGCTAATCCGTCGCTAATTAGTGACGGATTAGCGACAAACACGTGGAATTTCTTTTTTATTTATTTTTTTAAAAAATTCTGTCGCTAATCCGTCGCTAATTAGCGACGGATTAGCGACGAATTTAGTATCCGTCGCTAATTAGTGACGGATTAGCGACGAAATTTTTAAATTTTCTTTTTTTCTCATGATTGTGTTATATATATGCATGTTTATGTGTTATATATATATCCACGGGTCTGTGTTAGTATGTGCGTGTGGTATATATATCCACGAGTCTGTGTTATATGTGTGTGTATATATATATGTATACATGTGTTGTTTGCTAACCCGCGATGGATCTATGTATATTGTTGTATATGTGTATATATATATATATGTTGATATGAATTTATAGATAATGTGTGTACGTGTGTACGTTGTTTGGTAATCGCATATGATGTATATATGTGTTGTATGCAAGTGTACATGTTAATGTATCGATAGTATGTGTGTGTGTGTGTCGTTGTTATTGTACCTTAATAAGTCATAAAGTGTTATATTGTGCTTTAAATGGTTCTATCGGGCTTTAAAGGGTTCAATCGGGATTTAAATGGTTTCATTGGGTCTTAATAGATCTATTGGGCTTTAAAGGGTTCAATCGGGATTTAGATGGTTTCATTGGATCTTAATAGATCTATTGGGCTTTAAAGGGTTTCATTGGGTCATAATTGATACATTGGGCTTTAAAGGGTTCAATCGGGCTTTAAAGGGTTCAATCGGGCTTTAAAGGGTTTCATTGGGCCTTAATGGATATATCAGACTTTAAAGGGTTCTACTGGGCTTTAAAGGGTTTCATTGAGTCTTAATGGATCTATCAGGGTTTAAATGGTTATATTGGGCTCTAAAAGGTTTCATTGGGTGTTAATGGATATATTGGGCTTTAATTAATTATATTGGATTTTAATCGGTTCTATTGGGCTTTAAAGGTTTTCATTAAGCCTTAACCGATCTATAGGGCTTTAAAGGGTTATATTGTGTTTTAAATGGTTTAATTGGGCCTTAATGGATCTATCGGGCTTTAAAGGGTTTTATCGGGCTTTAACGGGTTTAATTGGGCCTTAATGGAACTATAGGGCTTTAAATGGTTCAATCAGGCTTAAAGGGTTTCATTGGAGCTATCGGGCTTTAAAGGGTTCAATCAGGCTTTAATGGGTTTCATTGGGCCCTAATGGACCTATCGGGCTTTAAAGGATTTCATCGGTTCTATTGGCCTTTATAAGGAAATTGATCTAGTGTATCTTATTAGTGTTGATCTAGTGGTTCTTTTCAATTAGACAACTCGATTCGATACATGCATACAACATTACGGAATGATTTAATAAATAAAAATATTTATTATATAATTTTTAATAATTAGATAACTTAATTAATAATATATAAAAAATAATTTAATAAATAAATATAATTATTTAAATAAATATAATTATTTAAATATTTAATAATTAGTGAATCTAAAAATATTTTTATAAACAAAAATACGAATTATTTAATTTTAATTAATGATATTAATAAAAACCATATATATAATTAATTTAAAAATGGATTCCGTCGGAAATCCGTCGCAAATTAGCGACGGAAATTTCGGTCGGTAATTTGCGACGGAATTTCCGTCGGTATTCCGTCGCTGTCAAAGTAAAAGGGGGGAATTGAAAATCAGGGTTTTCAAACACGGAGACTTGTTCCCCAAAAAAAACACATCGCTCTCTGTCGCTCTCTCTTTCTCGTCGCTCGCTCTCTCTCGGCGCTCTCCCTCTCCACTGGCGACTCTCTCTCTGTTGCTCTCTCTCTCTCTCGCTCTCTCTTTCTCGTCGCTCTCTCTTTCTCTGTCGCTCTCTCTCTGTCGCTCTCTCTTTCTCGTCGCACACCCGATCGAGAGAACCGCTGCCCCGAAACACACACCTCCCAAAATCATCCTCCAAGCGAATCAAAGGTACCCCATTTCTTCTTTTTCTTCTTCTTCGGTCTGTTTTTGTTTGTGTTTTGTCGAGATTTTGTATTTGTTTCAGCAGAATTGTGTTCTTGAATCCGTATATTTTGGCGTATAAAAATCCGATCTCTTGTTTCTATCATTTGTTAAATCATAATTTAGAGATGAATTTTTTCACGGAGCTGGGAAATTTGGTTTGCTTTGTTGAATATTGTGACGATTTATGCCTTTTCTTTGAAAGATCTGAGATCTTGTTGGCTTTTTAGGGGGATATTTTGAATAATTTTTTGAGATTGACAATTGATATGATTTTACGTTAAATGTAGTATCATCCACAGGAAACTAGCATTGAACCACAACAATTGTGTTCCTTTGAGGTTGGAGATAGATTCATAATAGTATTGGTTTGACCAAGTTGTCAAATTGACTATGAAAGTCAAAATTGGACCCTTTTGCAAAATTGGACCCTTTTGCAAAATTGGAGTAACTTTTAATTTTTTAGGTGATAGGGTTGCCTTGCCTATTTTGTGTTAAGAGGCATATGGTGTCATAAACATGGAACTAGTTGATCTTGTTGTGAGATCTTAGCATGCCTTGCCTATTTTCTCTGTCGCGCTCTCTTTTGCTGCCATTTAACTCGTGTACGTATATAATAACATATTTGTGGTCATTCTTGTGAGTTCGTAACTTTTCTCTCTTAACTTGGATCAGAATTATTATTTTTTTGAATTTATTTATTTGAGATCTAAATCTTGGAAATTTCCTATGATTTGTTGAACAAATATCGAAGAGTTATCATGCTTTTTTCGTTTATAACATGCATATAAGAGACGTACTTTAAAAAAATGGTAACTCCAAAAATTTCCCGGCATTTAGTTTTCAAAGAAATGAACAGCTTTCAAAGAATGAAATTTTGCATAACAATAGTAAGTAGTATTTGATAGTTGATATTTGATGGTGGTTTATGGGAACAACAAGTCAAAACATGGCTGTGGAATTCTAAACAAATCAGTTCCCTTTTGAAACACAAACTTCTAGAGTTCCCATTCACCCTGATCTTATAGATAGGTGCTTAAAAGACAAATCATCTCTTGAAATGGAAATTGAAATGCAAGAGAAGTCTAATGCAAATAAAGCACATCCCAATCAAGATACCTTACCCTTTTAAGCCCATAAAATTCAGTCCTGAATAGAAATCCAAGGCATTGTGATTGATGAATGTAATCTTTCTGGTACAGTGAACAAAAGAAAGAAAAAGAAAAGATGGGTGGAAAATGGTTTTCATCAAGAGATGAATGTCATATAATTGGGGGATAGAGCACCCACTAACAACCATATAAGAATGGAGGTAAATCATGTTGGTTTGACTGTCATCGGAGATTTCGAATGCTCGGAAGTGGTGTGCTCTAGGCAACCATCTCCGATGACAGTCAAACCAACATGATTTCCCTCCATTCTTCAACTGAAAGGAATCCACCGTGCTCATGCAGTCGATGCTCATGACGGTGACGATGGATCTGTTAATGAAGATAGCGAAGAAAAAGTAGAATTTGAAGACACAGAATTCTCCCATTTTGTTTTATAAAATAGAAGTTGCATTTTTTTTCAGGTGATGGTACGTCGTCCACAGGATGATAGAGGTAGAGGTAGAGGTAGAGGCAGCAGTAGCTCTGGCGGGCGTGGGGACCCACGAGCTAATGATTGTGATGAGTTTCTTGGTGACCCTCAACCCACCCTTGGACTCGGTGACGAGGACGAGCCGGTAGATATCATTGGGGGATCGAGTGCTTCGGGGTCGACGAGAGGACCCAATCATTCGTTGCCGACACCACGACACCGTAGTCAGCGACCGCGGCTAGGGATTACTGATGAAGGGTAAGTAGATGTGGTATAAGGCCTTATATTACGTAATCAACTTATATAAATGGTTTTATGTTGTATAATTTTTAATTGTGTAGGTTTCTTGATATACATGTTGTTCGAGAGATGACCACAATTTTTAGAGGTTTGTTTCGTGGACCTTGGCATAGTTGGAGACTCGTCCCGCAGGCTGATCGTGATCGTATGTACCAGGGCGTTCAGGTCGGTAAACGAATCTCTTTTATTTTTACATATCATATTATTGTTTTTACCTTGATACAAATCTTGTGCATGTAGGGAAAGTTCCAGTGGGATGCTGATCAAGAGGCAACTGTGCACGCTATATGGGAGCGTACCATGAGCAATAGGTACAAGGACTGGATGAAGGTCGCACGTGATTGGGCCGCAGTACAGGCAAAATAGATTGATGTTGTGACTTGGGACAAAGAAGATTTCTCGGTCATTAGACCATACCACCCTCCCTGGATCCCAGAGCCCTATTGGCACCAGATGATAGAACAGGTTTTTATCTACAGTTTCTGCTTTGTGCATTATCTTTGTTTTATATCCACTTATGTGTTATGATTTTTACAGGAGTGGGATACTGAGCATTGGAAAGCAAAGTCTAGGACCGGTAAGGCCAATCGGTTGATCGAGTTTGACGGGGTGTCCTCACGGCATGTTGGGGGATCGATTAGTACTGGACAGCACCGATACAAGATGGTAAGTCTTCAATTTTTTGAATATGTACCCGAGATTAGTTTGTATGTTTACTAACAACTTATCTTAATTTTTTATCATAGGCACAGGCATGGGGTCGCGATCCCACCTCTAGTGAGATGTTTGAGCGGATGTACTGCGGGAACCGGACGGGCCCTCCGGGTTCCAACCCGCCTACTGATCCTCCGGTGTACGTTTACCCCAAAGCGGCTATAATCCACGTCAGTTTTCTAAAACCATTACACTTAATATATGTATTGTATATGTTTATATGCATGTGTATACAAATATGTTCAACGTATGTTTTGTTTGGTAACCGCAATGGATATATATATGTGTGTGTGTCTGTGTGTGTTGTATACATGTAGTTTGGGCTGCCACTGTTGGGCAGACGTTAGGCTATGTTAGTAGATAAGTTGGATATGTTTGATTTAGAGCCGTTATGCTGCTAAAATTTCTTCTTACCCGTTTTTGTTTTGGTAACCATAGAGACGCTTTCGGGAGCTTAAGGATGATGTGGAGGCTAGCCAGACTCCCGATTCCCCTCCGATTGACGAGGCAGCTCTTTGGGAGCAGAGTGCCGGAGGGCGGAAGAAGGGCCGTATTTTTGGTTGGTCGACCCAGGATCCCCGTTATGCTATGACCGGTGACTGTAGTAGCAGTAGCGGTGGGAGATCATCTGGGACTGCATCGGCAGATGAGGTATGTTGGTTATGTGTGTTACATTAGTTATGTATCATATTGTTACTTTTCATTGCTAATAAATACTATTTTTTGTACAGTTAGCGGCGTTGAGAGAGCAGATGGCAAAGATGGAGGAGGATGCGAGGCTGCGGGAGGAGTGCTATTTGGCTCAGTTGGAGATCGAAAGGAAGCACAACGAAGAGTTGCAGGCGGAACAGGTCAGACATGCTACCCAACTAGCTGAGCAGCTCACATTATCGCAGCAGTTTGCTGCCTTTATGCAGCAACAGGGATACGGTTTCCCCCCTCCCCGCCCTAGTTAGATTGCTACATTGTTTTGTATGAATTCAGAATCGTATGAATTTGGATTTTTATTTTATTGGGATGATTCGTAATTTAATAGACAGGTTATTTGTGTCAACTTAATGGGCAGATTATTTGTATAAAATAGAGGAAATGCTGATTTCTGAATTTATTTTTTTAAATATTAGCGACGGAATTTGTGACGGAAATCCGTCGCTAAAATTGAGTCCGTCGCTAACTATTTCCGTCGCTAAAATAATCCGTCGCTAAATCCGTCGCTAAATATTTTCGTCGCTAATCCATCGCTAAATTACGGCCGTCGCTAAATCCGTCGCTAATAATTCCGTCGCTAATCCGTCGCTGATAAGCATTAGCTACCACGTATTTAGCGACGGACTTTCAGCGACGGAATTGACTTTTAGCGATGGAATTTTCCGTCGCTGATAGGCCTCTTTTTTGTAGTGCAAGACATACCATGATGTTTATTTGTCAAAGCCGTCAACGGAGCATGAAATACAACGACACTTATTTTTCAAAACCGTCACTACAACATGACATACGGTGACGTTTATTTCAAATATACCACTGTAGCATTACATAAGGTAATATTTATTTGTCAAAAACATCATCGTTTTAAAATTGTCAACGTAGCATAATATACAATGATATTTGTTTTTTAAAATCGTGACCTTAGCATGACATTTAGTGACGT
This sequence comes from Arctium minus, assembly GCA_954870635.1. Classification (NCBI taxonomy): domain Eukaryota; kingdom Viridiplantae; phylum Streptophyta; class Magnoliopsida; order Asterales; family Asteraceae; genus Arctium; species Arctium minus. Next base: position 36,723,888 of record OX941084.1, read on the forward strand.
TACATTATAAAAATCGTTGCAATAAGCTACTTTTTGTGACTATTTTTATCATTTTAAGGTAAAATAAATATAAATTTATAAACCCCAAATATAAATCAAATGATCAACATTACAATTAAGAAAATTAAAGTAATAATATTATTACAAGAATAATGTATGAGAACATCAATAACAAAAATACTAAATATCTAAAACATGTTTTTCTTAACTAGGCTATTCACCTCGTTTTTTGTTTGATGTCTTCATCATCTTGTTAATACTTATATGATTGTTTCGCTTTGTATGTTTTTTCTTCTTGCCATTATGATTAGAACTTTTCCATGGTACCTACAAGATAAATCCTAATAGATTAGAGTTTTAACATACAATTTAATAAAATACAAGATAAAACAAGTTCAGAGTTATAAACATTAAAGTCAAAACTCTAGGGAAGAATGTGACTTGTGTAATAAAAAGAAGACTAGTAAATTGGATTGAAAAGTCAATCACCCCAAATTTGAAATCAACAAGTTATAGAATTAGTATACAAATATAGATTTCCTAGTTCGTGAATGCAAAAATATATTATAAATTAGATTGGAGTGAGATATATAGCATAATATAACATACAAACATAGCAAAATACAGAAATATAGCATCAATGCATGATGGCCACCCTAAAATATATCTATATAATATATAGCATAAATTTCCAATAAATAGACTAAGAATGTAAAACTTCTTAGCTACAGTTTCCTATGACCGTATGTATCTGGTTGGGTTGGGTTGGGTTTCATTAGACAACATGGACACTTACATAAGTAAAAAAATTTAGCTACAATTTCCTTTGATCAAAGAGCTTTACAAAAGAAATAATACTTTAAAAAGAGAAGTACATTTACTTTACTGAATTAAAAGATTAGACTATTGAAAATACAAAAAGATACGCAAAATTGAAAGACTATTGAAAAGACAAAAAGATACGCAAAATTGAAACCATTTCAATTTCAAGCTGCTTCTTCTGTACCACAACAAATGTTTTTCGATCCACAACATATTTGTTATTTGTTTATTCTTAAGGATTGACAGATCCAAAACTGATTTAATTACCAAGGGGTTGTTTACTAAACTCTCACTAGAGTAAGCACTTACTAATATCATTTACGTTATTGGTTGAGCATGACGATGACCAAAAAGCTTACTGTAACATCCCCCGTCCCGCGTGGTTAAGGACGGAAGATGCCACAATAATGATTTAAACATATTCCACTAATTAAACAGAGCGATTACTATAAATCATCATAATTTGTACAAAACCACAAATGGAGATAACATGTTTCCAAAAATACAGTTTCAAAAACACATGACTATATTACAAGCCATCAAAATATTAACAAAATAAAAACTCTTATGGTTTAACTTCTGTCCTATTATCTCCATGCTCTCATCCCAAAGGCCCTGCTAATTCAAGTACCTGTCGAGGAAAAATAAAATCTCGGCTGAGCTTAATGCTCAGTGAACGGATAATAAAATACAATAATCATGAGATAACAAGTTCAATAGCAACAATTGATAGCAAGCTCCAATCGAAGTTCAAGAAAGGTTTTTGAATCAATTCAAGTCAATAAATATCCGAACGCAAGTCAAGGGTCCGAAGACCATATCGTATCATAATGACACGTTGTTCCCAAAAGATGATCAGTCTAATTGGGCGTAAGTGAGGAAAGGGGTGCGGACACAACACAGCAATCCTCTCCGTGGATTTAGCCACGGCCATATTCTATCTCCGATAACGGTTCCTAGGATCGATCCATACGCCCTAACAATACCTCGTCAAGTATAATTCCATATAGGACGCCATGATCATTATAGCCACCATGGAAGCATCTCAACACCGGTGTCCCCAATGTTGAGTCTATAGACAAGAGTTCCAATAGATACAATTTCACAAATCAAACCACTCATATTCCAAACGAGAATCAAGATGATATATAAAACAAACGAAACAATTCCAAATATATAATATGAGTATGAACGAAATTTTGGAACCAATAGTCTATAATTCAACAATATTTATTCGGATTAGGAAGCCTTATGCAAGAGGCTATCCCCGTGTCAAGTAAAGTAGGATATCCGTACCTTAGTTGTATACGAAGGAATGTTACAACCGGATGCCGAAATGTTGACACGAATCACCCAAATCACCTTTATATATAAATAAATACCAACTATTAATTATATAGTAATCAACCTATTTACTTGAGTATACACGTATTATATCATCATTCCTAACTCATTTTATCCATGGAATACTCCTCACCACATATATGGCTGATTGGTATAAGCTTTATCCTTACATAAGACGGAAGTGCTTAATGAATAAGCAACAATGCAATTCAAGTTACTGCACATTTCAGCTTTTGACCTTCAAAAGTTTGGGCTGTTTACACCCACTTAGAAACCAATCCAACCTTTGGCATATAAATGAAAAAGATACTTCTATCTCTTAGGAAACCAATGCCATCAGATTCACCTTATTTGGATCAATAATCAATTCTATATGAATTTTATAAAAACAGTGTGCAGAATCCCGAGTTGACAAATACTAGCTGCTGTATTTTGGGATTTTGACATATTTAATGTCCAAATTAGCTTTCGGATCCTTCTTAACAGTTGTTCTAAACTGAATGATCTTTCCAACCATGTATTATGCACCTCAATCAGATCAATGGTTGATTTTCTACATATTTTTAAAGTGGCAGAAAGTCACTTTCTGCTTCATTCCAACAGCACCATAAATAACTTACATAACCATACCAACATTACCACTTGATTTGGTAACCTTTCTAAACATCTATGAACTAGTTTAAAGTACTTTGGTTTCAATCTAATAGCCTTGAACATCATATAATCAAAATCTCATTAGAATCTTAGGTTACCAAACACCTAATTCAAAGGTTTTCAAAGTTCTTACATTTGGGATGACTACACCATCATTAAGATGTTGATTCATTCAATTCCTTTCAAACTCCAGCCCCTAATCACATAAATACACACACACTTAACATATGTTTTCATCAATCAACAAAGATTTCAAGATATTGAGCTTACCCAATGGTTTACCTTCAAAAATTACCTTCAAATCTTCAATATTTCATCATTTCTTCAAGGTTATGGGATATAATTTGAAAAAGAATGGTTTGGCTAGGGTTCTTGGACTTTGGCGTGAAGAAGAAGAAGACACAAATCTGGAAATGGGTTTTCTTTTCATTATTTGTTGTTATATTTTTTTTATATTTTCAATTTTAGTCCCTCGACTTTGATAAATTCCATATTTATCATTAGTAGTCAATTTCTTCACATTTTGAGTTTAATTCTAGTTTCACTTATCTAGTTTAACCCCTCATATATATACTCTTATAATTAATCTAAGGTACAAGTCGGTTAAACATGTAGGTGCAACATATTATGCTCACAATTTTGGTTAGTGGAGCCCGGATATTATACTTACCCGGTAAGAGACAACGGAAGGGTCGAGAGTCTTACCCGGTAAGTGTGGGAAACACTTACTCGGTTTAAAATGCTTACCAACAATCCATTTTCATGCCCAAGGATGTTACAAGATAAGGTACATGAAGGTGAATCCCTGCCTGTAAACGCTTACCCGATAAGAATTTGGTAAACGGCCCCTAAGCTTACTTACCACTTTCAACTACAATGCTAATAGTACAAAATACAACTAAATTCATTTAAACAATTAAGGAATGACAAGAAAAAAAAATCACAGATCTGGGACAACATGATAGAATATTAGAACAACAAAAAAAATCGATTTATGTAGGAACAACAAAAAAAAAATCGATTTATTTAGGAACAACAAGATATTACAGATCAGAATGATTAGGAACAACGCAAAAATCACAGAATAAAAAAAGTATCCGTTTTCTAGCTGTTTGGGAGCATTTTTTGACCCTTTTTTTTTATTTTTTACCCCTCCAAACCTCTATAAATACTTTTGTTGGTTATGGATAGTGACACCAACTTATAAAACGCAAATAACGCAAAAAAACGCATACAATTATCATTTATCGGCTCTCGCTATTTTGATTTCTCGCAAGTTCTAGTCTAATATCTCTAGTTCTCTAATCTCTACTCTCAAATCTCTACTCTCAAAATGGCCGAACAAAATTACCAATTTATTGCCGAGCATGGACGAAAAGCACCAATTTGGAACCATTACAACATGGTGATGCTCCCCGACGGTAAAAAAAACCGAAATGCAAACGGTGTGGAAATCTCCTTGCGGAGGCCGCAAATACCACGTTAAAGCACCACTACGAGTCTTTGTGCAAGAAGTTGAAATCGGGTGACGATCCAAATCAACCCATACATGACAATTTCGGTCAATTATGGTCGTATGATGTCGCGTGTTGGCCCGAAAAATGCAAATGAAATGTTTCATTCAAGTGGGGTATCCGTTAGGACATTTTGACAATCCTCACATTACGAACATGATCAAACTCTCGCTCCAACCACGCTACGTGGGTTCGGTAAGTCATCAAACTCTCAGACGTGATGCTATAAAACTTTGGAAAATGGCCAAAAAAGATACGTACGCGACAAATGTTTTTGTCATTACCCAACAACATTTCTTTAACGTGTGATATATGGAGCGCACCATTCAGATTGCCACAATCTTATATATGCATAACGGCACATTGGATTGTGCCGCAATTGTGGCAATTATGCAAACGTGTAATCACGTTTGAGCGTCAATGTAATATAATTCACTAGTACAAAAAATGTCTTTAGTGACGGTTAAAAACCGTTACCATAGGTATACAGTAACGGTTTTCGTGTACATAAAAATAGTTACCTATTCTGCCGTCACTTTTGATACACTTTTGGTTACGTTTAAAAAAATGTTACCATATCACATCAAAAACCGTTACCATATGCTAAAACCGTCACCTTAGGTGTATTAGAAAAGGCCATTTTTCCCCAAAACCGTTACCGTAGCATTAAATATGGTGATGTTTATTTTTCAAAATCGTCAACGTAGCATGACATATGGTGACGTTTATTATTCAATCAATTGTCACTGTATGTTCACATATAGTGATGTTTAATTTTTAAAATCGTCAGCATAATATGACATACGGTGACGTTTATTTGTCAAAATCATCAACGTAGCATGACATACGTTGACGTTTATGTGTCAAAATCGTCACTGTAGGATGGCACACGTTGACGTTTATATTAAAAGTCGTTACTGTAGCATGAGGTATCGTGACGTTTGCTTTTCAAAACCGTTGTCGTGGCACGATATACGATGTCATTTCTTTTTCAAAACCGTCACCATAGCACGACATACGGTGACGTTTCTTTTTCAAAACTGTCACCATATCACGATATACGGTGACGTTTCTTTTTCAAAACTGTCACCATAGCACGACATACGGTGACATTTATTTTCAAAACCATCACCATAGCACGACAAACGGTGACGTTTATTTCTCAAAAATGCCACCGTAGCACGACATACAGTGGCGTTTATTTTTCAAAACTGTCACCATAGTACGATATATGGTGACGTTTATTTTACAAAAACCGTCACCATAATATTACATATGATGACTTTTATTTTACAAAAATCGTCACCACAATATTACGTATGATGATGCTTATTATTCAAAAATGTCACCATAGCATGACATGCGGTAATGTTTATTTCTCAAAATCCTTATTGTAGCATGACATACAATGACGTTTAGTATTTAAAACCGTAACCATAGCATGTCGTATGATGACATTTACAATTCAAAACTGTCACCGTAGCATGACATATTGTGTCCATTATTTTTTCAAAACCGTCACTGCAAGATAACATAATGTGACGTTTATTTTTTACATAGCCATCATAGCATTACATACAATGACTTTTATTATTCACAACCGTCAGTGTAACATGATATAGGGTGACATTTATGTTTTGAAACCATTATTATAACATGTCATACGGTGACGTTTATTTTTCAAAACCGTTACCATAACATAACATATGGTGGCGTTTATTTTTCAATATAATTGCTTAAACTATCTTTTGGCAATGGCTTTTATAATGCCTAGCATAAAATAAAAAACAAAAAAAAATCGAATGATTAACAAAATAACAATATATATAGGAAGATTAAATTAGTACTCATAATTATACGATTAATGTATAAGAACACAAATATAAAGGTATTCATTCTATCAAAAATTATGTTTCTAATCACTTATAATAAGCTTATGTGTCATCTAAAACAATGATTTTCTTGTTACGTGTACACCTTGTATCCTTGTATGTTTTGGCGCCTTCAGTATCTAGTTGATAGTTGTATAATTCTTAATTCTCTTCAAAGTCCTCTGCTTCTTGGTATGTCGATCAAAATTTGTTTTATGGTACCTGCAAGAAAATACAAGAATTCAACAAAACGAATAAGAAATTGCAACCTATGCTTGAACATTGAAAGCAAATGATAAAAAACAATCATAGCCAACAAATTTTCAAAAGAGAAAATTGTTGAAATGCAAAGTTGTTTGTTGTTCTAATAAAATTTAGCTGTCAAATAACATCTAACATATAGCTAAGAAAATAACATATGTTACTGCACTCATTTTAATTTAATTTGCTCACTTCAATTTTGTAAAATAAAACAAACATTAGGTTTCTAAGAATCTACTGAATATGGAAAGAGGAATAGTAAATAAAAATGTAAGAAAATATCTTAAAATCTAATATGTAAAAGATGTTTTCTTACAGTATATCAACCATGATGAGACTAAACACGATTATCCATTACTACTTTAGAAGAAATAACAAATCATCAAAAATAGCATTTTGCTTTCGACCATGCTCCTCATCTTAGACCGAGTTCTCTAAAACCATATAAATCTGACCGTAAGAAACAACCCTAACAGCAGTATATAAGAATCAACCTCCCATAAAAGTACCAAAATCTCATACTACATACCAACAAAAAGTATGAAATGCATTGACAAAAGAAAAATAAACCCATCACTCATTTATTGGCATGTTTTATGAATCTAGAGGAACCTAAATGTGAATCTAGTGTGTACATTTGAAGAAGCAACCAACAATATAACATTCCAGTACACATACAATTAAAGATTAAATCCAAAAAATGAAAAGACCTAACTCTTTTTAAGTATTTGCACATATAATTACTTTTTCCCTACCAAGGTTATTTCACCTATTGCTTCACTATCATTGTCACAAACTGAATTGGATAACTCAAAATAGAGTCGGTTATTGATACAATTTAAATAAGTTTTGATTAAAAATAATAATCAACGTCTTTTTTCGGAATTAGATAAGCAACTGGAAAGGAGCTTTGAAGTGGTATTCCTGATTTATAGTTATATGTCAAAAGCATCAACACACCAGCTAATGAGTAGATGAGTTTCTTATGTCATCTATCAATATCTCTTTGGAGAATAACATAACAATTTTAGAGTGTGGAGTAATCATGGTGCTTGTGGCTGACTTTCTTCCTAGAGAAATCAGAGGTTTACTACATGAGTTAACTGATAGTATAAGTTTCTAGAAAGAGGGTGGTGAAAAATAACGGTGATATATAATTCATGAATGATGGCGTCTAGCATTCATGGAAATTTTGACCGAATCTAGGTCTTCACCACCTCTCGCCTCTTTGATTCATTTATGGTGCCTACAAATGAAATCAACATTGCATAAATTATTTTAAACATAATCAATAAAGAAGACAATTACAAAGATCAGTCAAGATATGTTACTCTCATACTTCTCATATGCTGCAAAAATTATTAGGCCTGCTGTAGCTGATCAATTTTAAAAATAAACCTTTATAAATATCGAAACATACCTTTATAAATATCGAATGTAGGAGTTGTCATCCGTAGCAACCCCACTAACAAGAAGAAGAAAAGCACAAAAAAGTGAATTCTTATTGTTAAGAATTGACTACCTGATCGGTATTATGGTTTCTACACTCATCACCTCTTAAAATGATTCTTCTCTTGTGACCGAAATTAACAAGTTCCACAGATTTGTGATATGTTGTCAAGAAGAAGTTTTCTGAAACATAAATGATTTTGATACCAATGAAACTATAGATTGTGGTCTTGGTGGAAGGGGTATAAGCCTAAATGTTTATGGTTAATTGTCCACAGTCAAACAACAAGTTTGATTCGAAGTCGTTCCTGTTCCGTGTTTAAAATATCAAGTTGTTCGTTTTGAATTATTTAGAATTCTTGATAGCAACTTAACAATCCAACAACACATTTACATGATGTATCTATAATGTATTCGTAAACCATTGTCTATGTTTTAACATCGAATAATGCAAAACTATTACATTGACCATTCCATTGGAAAAAGCAAACATAAAAGATTAGCTTGTTTACTAATGAATTCTGCATAAGATCTTATTCTCCGTAAACAATCTAATAAGAGAAATTTGTAAATATAAAGATTATATAGTTTTCTCTTTAACCTGGTTGGCACACCAATTTTATTAAAAGGTTTAGAACAATAACTACATAGTTCACTTGCTTTTCAGCCCATTTTCTATCATGATTCAGTAAGAGCCAAAAAAAAAATATATGCATTTGATCTTCTATCAACCAAGATAGAAATGCACAATCTTCAAAGCTAATAAATGTATACCAATAAATAAGAAGACATGGGAAGCATAACAAAGATAACTAAAATCCATATGAACTAAACTGAGGTAAATGGTAATAAAATAAAGCAGTGGCTAGTAAACTCATAAATCCAAGACTTAAGAAGAATATATGTTTGTCACGAAGTGTCATTGAAGTAACAACTTAAATAATAAAACAAAATCAATGCGTTGCAGCAACTTAAACATTTAAACAAAATCGATGGTTCCAGCAACTTAAACAATTAAACAAAATCGATGGTTCCAGCAAATTACGTGATAAAAGAAGCCAGCAAAAAAACTCATAATCGAAGAAATCAAAGCATAAATCGACATAGAATAAGTCAAGATTTAAACAGAACAACTTCCAGTTTTAGACAAAGTTCGAGACCATACAGCGGGCGTTGAGACAGGAGAGGATGAAGGAACCATGGAAAGGGAAGGAGCAGCAAGGAGCGGCCGTGGAACCCTAAAAGGAGAAGAAATTGAAAGTGAAAAAAAAAGATGGAAATTTTAAGCAAATTAATACTTGTGTTTAATTTGGGAAGAAAACTCCGGAGGGGAAAAGGGATTGGAGGGAATCAAATTTCTAAGTTTTGTACTAGAGAATTACACTTTTGGTCCTTGAGGTTTCCTGATTTCTTTAAAAGTGAGATATAAACTTCAATAAGTCAAGAGTTGGTCCTCGAGGTTTGGATTTTGCTTTGAAAATGGGACCTCCTCACTAACTCCGTTGAAAATGACAGTTAGAGTTAGGGTATTTTTGTCCAACCATGATTTTTCTCCTTTTTTATACCTTTTTTTTTGTTTTTTTTTGTTTTTGTAAGAAACATCAAACTGTAGAGTCCAACTAGTAATTAAATCTAATATATATATATATATATATATATATACACACACACAACACTGTGAATGATCGTGTGAGATGTTGAATTAACGGTGAGAAGCGTGAGAAGTGTATCTGAACCCTTGATCTCTTTTAATCTTAAACCCTCCCATGAATTGCTGAATTGCTGCTTAGAAGTGAATTGATCTAGTGCATCTTATCTCGATGAATCTCATTCTAATGTGCGTTCATTTCTCATCCAACGGTCAATAACCACTTCTCACACTTCTCACCATTAACTCAACTTCTCACCGGAACTCAACCCTACACAACACACAAGACATGTATATATATATATATATGTGTGTGTGTGTGTATATATATATATACACACACATACAACACACAGACCTGTGTATATATATTTATATACACAACACAATGTCCATGTGAAATGGAATGTTACATACATATATACAAACATTATACAAAGACATAGACATATACATACCTCTTCTCTAGCCTGGGGAGTTCCAAACAAACCTAGAAACAAAGTAATTTCATGGTTGCAAGTTGGGGTAGGTCACGGGGATGATGGTTGCGTGGTTAAGTTGGGTCATGGTGGTGATGGGTCGCCGGGACCATCTAAAGACCAACAATTGTTGTATGGGTACGAACCTCACCATTTTTGGGACAAAACCTCACTATCTTCGCCGAAGCATCACCATCTCGAACAGTTGTGGGTGCTTGCTTTCCTTTGATAACTTAGGGTCTGCATGAATTCAATTTTAGGGGTCGTTACCGAAATGTTTACCACTTACCGGTTAGATTCAACACTGTCGGGTAAGATTATGGGTTCATCAAAGTAAATGACCGAAAAACTTTACTAAGTAGGCGGTTGATAAACAACCCCTTTGTTAGTTTTCATTGTTGTAGAAAATCATCGACAATGTCATTTCAACAAACGCTTCTACCATAACTTTTGCTAGGTTCAATAAAAAACCATTGTAATCAATTTGTACATGTAGTAATATCTAAGGGGTTGTTTACCAAACACTTACCTACGTAAATGCTTACCAAGTTATATTACCTCATCGGATGAATATAGTAAGGACCAAAAATCTTATCTGTAAGAGTGAGGCAAGGACCAAGGGTCTTACTCGGTAAGTGTGGGAGATGACCCTTATCACGGTTAACGCTTATCAGGTAAATTGTTGCCTACAATGACGTTTTAGTACACTAAAATCTTACTCGGTAAGTAAATGATAGTGTTAAAGTTTACCGGTAAGTGTTTACCGACTAAGTATTTGGTAAACGGCCACTAAGTTTCCTACCCCATAAGAATAATAGAATAATGATGTTCACCCACACCATCTAACCCACAATAACCTAGATTTTGTCCAAGTAAGCATCAAGAGCCACACTTAGGGTTCGTTTACCAAACGCATAACAGGTAAGCGCTTATAGGCAAGAGTCACCACCCATACTTACCACCCTCACTTACCTTATCGGGTTATTGTCACCGCCCTCACCGGTAAGATTATTGATCATTGTTTTCCTTTTTACCGCGTAAAATTCCTCCTTCCTATGCTCATCCGGTAAGCGTAAGCTAGAAGTGTATAGTATCGTTTCACAATGTGTGTGAAACGAAAATAAAAAAATAAAATAGACATTCAAAATAATTACATTATGAAAAAATACTTTTACTTTCACATGCATTATTTCATAACACATGAAAACTAGGTTCTCAACATTTGTTGTGGTTTTTATTTAAATAGTTCCATATGTATATACACACATATACATATACATACATATATATATATATAGAGAGAGAGAGAGGGAGGATCAAACGAGAACAATAACTATTTAAAAGAATACGAGAACTAACAAAATCATTAGTGATTTTACATTAACGCATAAAAAAGCCACGCGGACCTGAAGTCGCGGCCAAAGTCTTTTTTCGTGTGTTAATGTAAAATTACTAATGATTTTGTTATTTCTCGTATTATTTTAAATAAGGATTGTTCTTGTTTGAATTCGAATATATATATATATATATATATATATATATATATATATATATATATATATATATATATATATATATATATATATATATATATGCTCAATACAAGTTAAAACTTCAAATTAATAAACTTAAATGTTACATTAGAATTAAATTTTCCCGAATTTTGAAATTTAATCAAAATTAAATTTCCCAAACAGTTGAAATTTAACAAAATTATCTTTTCCAAACTTTAACAATGTTAAATTTCTTCCCACCCTCTTGTTCCCCCTTTTTCTCCCGCCTTTTGTTCCCTCCTCCTCCCTTACCAAACACATTCACTTATCTCTTCCAAGATTAGGTTATTCATATGGGGTTCAATCAAGATTAGTTGTTATGCATTCGAAAATCGAGATTAAGTTCCAATATCTCCAGATTATCATCGGGTAAGTTGTTGTATTTTTTCTTTGTGCATTAACTTTACCAACGATTTGAAGTAAAAATATACCACCATTGGTTGTTTGTTCTTATTTGGCTTTATATCTATTAAGAATTCCACTTTTTTTTTTGCTTACATGACTACTATTGCTTATTGCTTCATATCTTCTAATTAAATGGATTTCTTCTTTTTACTTCAAATTTTATAAACATTTGTAGTTGGTACAAAATTTATATTTGTGAAACTCCAAGAATCTTATTTGGATTATGCATCTAGTTGATGTCATATATGGCTTAAAGATAAACCAAATGAAAGCACATAATTCTTTTTACTTTTTTTTGGTTTAATGTTCTGTTTTCATTTTTATGCAATTGATGTAATTTGAAGGAATGCCTCCTATGTGTTTGTTAAAATGTCCATCTCTCTATACTTGTGGACCAATAGAAAGGATAAAGTACAACTTTGAATATCCATATCCACTGAATCAGTTTGGCTTTAATTGTATTGTTATTTGTTTCTACACAGATTGCATCCATTAATAGGATTGTTCTTTTCATTTTGTGTTTGGTAGTGGCTGGTTTGGAAATTGGGCTTTGACTTCTAGATAAATTGTTTGTTCATGCATAAAGAATGGGCACTGGATTGTGTTTGTTTCTTTTGGAATACATTGAGTGTTGGGACTTGAGTATGTAGTTGCCGTGAGTTGAAGTTGGTTTATCTTTTGTTCTGAAGTGTACTTTTCAGCACCATAGTTGGACTTATTACAATCTATGACCCATTACAACCTAGTATAACTCATTACATCCTACTATGACCCATTATAACCTATGACCGTAATATGTGTGGCCTCGATATCTATTTTTGTTTTGACTTGATACAGAGAATATGAGAATTTTTTTGGGATGTTGAATGGGAATGCTATGCAGTATGTCCCTTGAGAAGCTGAAAGGTTATCGTTGCTATCATTGTATTCATAATTCAATCACAAATAGATTTCCCTTTCTAGTTATACATATGAGATTTGTTATGAGTTGTTTAGTTTTTGTTTCCAATAAATTTAGTATATGTGTGTGGACCGGAGACCTTTGTGGTCCAATGACCAATCCAACCTTTGGGGTGTTTTGGGTTATTTATTTGTACCACATCCACTATACAAGTAAAAACCAGATAATATATGGATCATTTTCATGCCAACATCTTGGACTTATCACTAAGAAGAAAAGAACCATGATTCTCTGGGGTCTTTTGATGATACTTCTTTGTCTCAAATTTGATCAATTAGGCAACAAAAAGATTCAATCAGTTGTTGATATATGGATTGAAGAATCTGTTCTATGGATGCAATGTCAGAAACATTATGGAAACATAGAGAGTGAGTGGTACCTTGATTACTATTCATTATTTCTCCATTCCTATTGAGCTTTTGTACTTTGTTACTTGTTCGATCAGATGCCCCCTTTAAATCATGATGATCAGGTAGGTAAGGTTTTGCTTAAGTTACATTTCAGAAAGCACTCTGTTTATATTAAAGGTGCAGATTGATTATATATTTTCCTTGAAAGGATTATGTGCGTTAAGCTAATATGGTTGACAATTGCATGTGTTACAACATCATACTTTGTAAATTGAGGACTATATAGACACAAGTACAACGGTTCGGTGAAATCTATTGTTTTCGTTACGGAGAGTGTATCTTTTTATTCTAGATTATGGGATATTGGGCACCAGCCTTGTGTGCGCTCATATATTGTTCATATGGATTCTGTATGAGCAATTGTTAGTGGTCTTTATGTTTTGATTGGCTCATATGTTCTTTGACAGATACTAAACTTCGTACAGCTGGAAGGTTTACAATATTTTTTACTATATTTCATATATATGATGAGAGAAATACCTTTCAACTTCTGTATAAGAAGCTGATTCATATTGAAGTTCCCTTTTCTTTTCTGTGTAGTTTGTTTATTACCACTTCTTTTGCTGTTAATTGAATGTTGTAGTTTTTTTATTAAAGGTTGTTTATCATAACTACCTCTCAATTTTACAGTCACTTGTAGAAGCTTATTGGGGTCAAACACTAACAGGATTTAGGATTCCCTTTTGTTCATCAAGCTCATTTAATACCACATAAATATGCGATCATCTTGTAACATACGATTCTATTTTCAATTGATAACTTTTACAAATTGACTGACACAGACGTATAGATATACCTACATATACATGTAGCATCAATGAGGTTCCTTACACCATTGATTCCAAGTAACCGACACGACATATTTTGGATACTAAGATTGCAATTTTGATATGATTGAATATTTTAAATAAAAGCTCATTTTCCTTTCACTTGGTTTTTGCTGCCTTTCTATTTCTCTCTTAGATCATACAAGTTCTTTGTTGGTGGATCCTTCTAGCTTTATTTATTATATAAGCTCATAAAGTATTGATTACATGCAGGTTCTCTAAGGGGATGTTCAGTAAGGACTTGGGGAGCTCAATGTTATCTATAGCTTATTCCTTAAGCATGTTGGATTAACGAATTAATCCCGTTAAATGTTGTTAAGTATTATGTAGTGTTTAGTAGTATGAACTAGTGAACTAGGAGGGGTGTATTGTAAATATGAATAAGTTGACAGTTAAAACTGTCAAATTGACACCTCTGTTGAAACGTTGTGACTTCTCCATGACACCGTTTCATTGTGTATTTAAGTTGTATATTTATCAGTTGCAATATATTAACAGTATTCTCTTGTGTGTTTCTTCTTGTTCGATTCATTCCTCTAAACACTCGTACACTTACTGTTAAATATGGCCGCACGAAACCAGAAACTAATTCGATCTCCACGCTGCTGGAATCTGAATGAAATCGAACGAAGTTTCGAACCCAATACTTGGAATCAGAGCGCCAAACCGATTCTTAGGACCGATGATCAGTTTGTTCGGAGGAAGAAAAAAAATACTGTTCGACACAGACGAGAGTTCAAGAACGATTTATGGAGTCAACGAAAGAAAGAAGTTCTTATCAATCTACACAATTTAACCTTGAACGATCAAGTTCGTGTGCATCAACCGGATACTCTTTTCTTCAAGAATTCAAGAAGGATAAAACGGTCAAGATGTTATCTTTGCCACTTACGGGGGCATTTCTATTGGAATTGCCCGAATAAGAATCGTAGGGACGAAATCAGGAGAGGAAAGAAAGTTACTACAGAAAATTGGAGGAAAGAACGAAGCCCAATCTCGGTCCCTGCCTCTATTCGCGACGTTGTAGGTTCGGACGGAAAAGGGTGGGATGAGATATGGTATATCTCGGAAGAACACACAACCCATATGACACCAAACTTGGAACTTTTTTAGAAGTTCACTAAAGAACCTATTGGTACAAGTACCGTCAGTCAAGATGGGTTTGATGTCAAAGGCACCGGAGATGTGTTGGTCGAGACGGACAAACACAGATTTGTGATTCCCGGCGCGCTTTACGTTCCAACCGTTGATCTTAATATCTTAAGCCAAAGTAAACTTGAACATCAAGGCTTTAAGATAACATTTGATGGACTTAAATGTCATATTGAAGGATTGTTTGACACAAGCAACATGGAGAACGCGAATATCAAGATGGGAAGTGAAGTCGAGGGCAAAACCGAGATAGAAGAAGATACCTTGGATCAAAATAAAGAGAAGGCGATACGGTCCATTATGAGGTATTACGAATCTCTTTATTTTAAGGATAGCATTGTAGATGAAGGAGAAACGGAAACACCATCCCGAAATGACTTCGAAAGCCTTATCGGATTTCTTGAAATGGTGAACGAACAAGAAATCCACGAAGGGTGTAAGGATTTGGTGATCGATCATTTTGGAAAGTTGGTGACATGGTTTCACGTTGTTTTTTATGAAAAATGGAGAAACACCAAAATCCACAAAGATAAACGATACCGAGGTATGTTTACTAGACTTATACCTAATCGTAAAAGGCCTAGGAGGACACGCACGGGTAACCATTAAAGAAAAATGGACCCAAGTTTCCGAAGCTTTAGGATTTCCAAAACATAATGGGAAGGATTTAAGGGAGTATTATAATACTCACCTTAGTCTCTTGGAAGCCTACTATGGAGTAGCAAAGGAATATCCCCGAGAAGAATTTGTGTCTGTTGTTGCATGTAAAAAGGACACAAAGGGAGTAGAAGCAAATGAGTTGCACGTGAAAGAGACACCCATGATGTGTGAAGAAACTAAAGTTGTTTTTAAGGAAGATTGTGGACTCATGGCCAAGATAGAAGAGGGAGATGGTGACACATTAATTGTTACCCTTGAAGACGACGATGAAGAACGTGATTAAATCGTTAAGGGGGTGACTGTTGGATTAACAAATTAATCCCGTTAAATGTTGTTAAGTATTATGTAGTGTTTAGTAGTATGAACTAGTGAACTAGGAGGGGTGTATTGTAAATATGAATAAGTTGACAGTTAAAACTGTCAAATTGACACCTCTGTTGAAACGTTGTGTCTTCTCCATGACACCGTTTCATTGTGTATTTAAGCTGTATATTTATCAGTTGCAATATATTAACAGTATTCTCTTGTGTGTTTCTTCTTTTTCGATTCATTCCTCTAAACACTCGTACACTTACCGTTAAATATGGTCGCACGAAACCAGAAACTAATTCGATCTCCACGCTGCTGGAATCTGAATGAAATCGAACGAAGTTTCGAACCCAATAAAGCATACATGCATGTCTGAAGTGGCTTATTGAATCAGAAAGGAGCTTATTCGTTCAGCCTGGGAAGCACAACTTAATGGATTAAGCCATTCTTTTTCCATTCTTGCCCTTTCTGAAACAAGCACACCCTAAAATAAAAATCCAGATTCCTCAAACATGTCACTAGTTTGCTGTTGGACTTAGAGGAGTTGGGTTAGAAAATTATAGAGGGTTGAATTTATTATGATTTTCCAAACCGAAGTAGTTGGGTTGGGTTGTTCAAACTTCAAAGGGAGTAAGGGACTCAAATTGCCCAACCTGGCCCATGTGCACTCCTAACTCGATCTCCCTGGTTTGCACTCCTAACTAGTCTCTATCGCCAACACCCCCTGCTGCCTTATCTGGTTCGTGGTGGAATATTCTTTTGATATCCCTGGTTTGCTTCCTTCTTTGGTTCGTCTTTAAAAAGTTTAGACCTATACTTTGTTCATTTAAAAGTTTTAGATCTATACTTTGTTCACATTTACATCTATCCTTCTCTGTTGCTGCTGCTTTTTCCTTATCCTTTGTATTTGTTTATCTAAAAGTGATAGATCCTTTTTGTTGATCCATTGTATTTGTTTTTATCTCAAAGTTGCAGATCTTTGTTGCTGTTTCACTTATTATAATTGCTGCTTTTTCACTTGTTATAATTGCTGCTGTTTTTTTTTCTTACAAGTTGCAGATCTATAGTTTTGTACATAGCAAATTTGTCACTGGTATAAAAATACAACAAATCTTTGCTGATTTTAATTCTTCTTGCTGTAAAAATTAGTTGATGTTGTAAAATAGAAATCTTTTTGCTACTTTAAAAATAGATCTTTGCTGTTGTACAAATGTTGTAAAAAATAGAACACATGATAGAGGAAATGGCCAAGGTCTTTGTTGGTTTAGATGATTAAACAAGCACTTTGATATTGGTCTGTGTTATGTTGGAACACCAAGATTGCATTTTCAGTCGATCAAAAAAGATGAAAGATTATGCTTGATGATGTTGAAGGTTGTGACTCAAAATTGAGGTTTCATTTGCAACTGTAAAACATATGTTCTGTGATGTAATTTTTTCATAGAATAATGGAATTAATTGCAGAATCTTTGAAGTCCGCTTTGTCATCGTTTATTTATTTAACTTTAAAAAAGATTTTTGATGTTTGTAATTGCTTCTTTCTTAATCTTTCACTCACTTTATAGCCGTATTTACATGAATGTGATCCATTGTACGACACGAGAAGAACACAATACCAATTGTGATTAATGATTATTGTGAAAAGTATTTGTTTGGTTTTGGGTTTATTGTTGCATGTTTCTATTGTTGGAAAAATTTGCCTTACCAAATTAACATGGGCGGTTTTAAAATAAAAAAATTACATTTTTCACCATTCTTAAATTTATATGTTTTTATCTTTCAACTCAATCGTTCAACATGCTTATCAAAGAGTTACTTAATCAATGTTAAATTTTAGACCGAGGGGTAGAATGGTCTTTTTTTATTATTCAGACTCTTTATTCAACACAACAACAGAACAATAATTTTCAGTCTAATCCTCATGGAGAACTTAATTCATACATAGACTTTAACCTATACATAACTTACAGAAAAAATACCCAACATCACCTAAGATGGATATCTAAATAAGGTGTGAGTTTTGTGGCAGAGTTACAACACCGAGAGGATGAAGTAAAACCTTGTCATATTCAATTGGTCATAAAGAAGGAAGAGTTGAACAAAAACCACCAAATTCCTCTCCAAACACACTTATTTAAGTTTACTAGCGACAAACGACATAATGTCTAAGATTGACATAGAGTTTTTGCTTCAGTAAGTAATTCTATCACAAATATAGCATGTTATTAATTATAAATTAACTTTAGTTTGGTTTATTAATCAAAATCATTTTTTAGTTATCTTTAATATCAAATTAATTGATTCAAATAGATTGTATTTTCAAATTAAAAGACTATTTATAAAAGTTAAAAAAATTAAATGAGTAACTATTTAAATAGGTAGCTACAAACACGGACTAACAATGACGGATGTTACAGTGATGCTCACCGTTGCAGCAGAGCTTAGCAAGGAATTATTGATCTTTAGCGACGACTTTTTCATCACAATACATTAGGTTTGCTGCAATTTATGAAGTCCATTCTTTTGAAATCATTAGGTCATTTTCAACAACTTAAGGGTTTAATACTTATGCACAACATTGTTGATGAGATTAGTGAGTTTCATCTTGCATGATTCCTTTATTCATTTTTTTTATACTCTGTATTGCTTTGAAGTTTTTCTAAATTTGATTGTGAAGAACAAGTTTTATCCTTTGTTCGTGTTGATATTAACCCGGACGAACATTCTTAGAATGGCCGGTGCCTACTTCTACTACATATGACATACAGTGACCTAACCTTGTCAAAATCGTCACTAGAACATGACATACAATAAAATTTATTTTTCAAAACTGTCACTGTAGCATGAGATATGGTCATGCCTATCTTTCAAAACCTTCAATACAGTATGACGTACAATAACATTTATTTTTTAAAATCGCGACCATATCAAGAACTCTGATGACATTTATGTTTTACTACCGTCATCGCAACATGACATACAGTGATATTTAATATTCAAAAAGTCATTGTAATATGACATACAATGATGTTTATTATTAAAAACATCACCATAGCATGAAATACGATGATGTTATTATTCAAAACCGTCAATGTAACTTGGCGTACGGTGACACTTATTGTTCAAAACTGTCCCTGTAACTTGTCGTACGATGACGTTTATTATTCAAAATTGTCACTGTGAATTGGCGTACAATGACTTTTATTATTTAAAACCATCACCATAACTTGACATACGATGACGTGTATTATTTAAAACGTCACCACAACATAAATAAGTGATGTGTATTTTTCAAAACCGTCACCGTAGCATGACTTATTGTGACATTTATTTTTCAAAATCGTCACTGTAGCATCACATATGTTGACTTCTATTTTTCAAAATCCCCACAGTAGCATGACATACGATAACGTTAGTTATTCAAAACAGTCATTGTAGTATGATTTACAGTGACATTTATTTTGCAAAACCGTCACATAGCATGACACACATCGACGTTTATTATGGAGAACCGTTACTGTAACATGACATACAGTGACATTTATTTTTCAAAACATCACAGTAATATGATATACATTGACATTTATTATTCAAAACCGTCATTGTATAATAACATATGGTGACATTTATTTTTCAAAATTGTTATCATAGTTTGACCTACAGTGAAGTAATCAAAACCGTTATCATAACATGTCATACAATGACGTTAGTTTTTCAAAACCGTTTTTGTATCATGACAAATGGTGACATTAATGTTTTATACCCGTTACCATAACATAACATATGATGACGTAAATTTTTCAAAAGCGTTGCCTTATACTAACTTTTGGTGACACAAAATTTTCAAAACTGTTACCATAAAACTAGGTGACTTTTGGAAATGGTTTTTCAAAACCGTTATAACATAAAGAAACGTTTTAGACAAAAACCATTACTAAATGGTCCCATATGGCAACGTTTTTCAAAACCATCACAACATAAAGCAATGGTTTTTTGGAACCTTCAAAAATCGTTAACATATGGGGCCTTTTAGTAACGGTTTTTGTCTAAACCATTGCTTCATGATCGAAGATGTTTGGAAACAGTAACGGGTTTTTAGTTAAAACGTTGCTAAAAGAACTCTCAAATTTAATCTATGGCTTTTAGCAACGATTTTAAACCAAACCGTCACAAACCTGTATTTTCAAAACCGTCACAAAAGATCATTTTTGTACTAGTGATTTAACTAATAAGGTTATTAGTATTTCATTTGATAATGCTAGTAATAATACGTTATGCGTGGACAAATTAAGGTTGGCTTTATCCCCTATTTTAAATGGAAAATTATTTCATACACGTTGTTGCACACACATAATAAATCTAGCCGTTCAAGACGGCTTAGTAGTATGTAAACATTCTTTAACTAAGTTTAGGCTTATGTTACGCCGGATTTTCACAAAAGGTAAAAAATGCAACAAGCATATAATAAATATTGCAAAGATGTCGGTTTTAAAGCTTTGGGACCGGCACACGATTTGCCGGTTCGATGGAATTCGACTTACAAAATGATGGATAATTATTAAGACAAAGACTATATATTCAAGCATTTTATAACATTCAATACCCGGATAACACGATATCTTAATATGATTGGCAAATGCTTGAAGGCTTACATGTTATTTTGGGCGATTTCAAAACTGCAACAACTATGTTATCCGATATTTATTATCCAACAAGCCCTTTAATTTTAAATCAAATATATATTTTGGCAAGTAAAATTTATCAATATGAAGAACATTTCAACTTTCAAAACGTGGTAGCACCAATGAAAGCAAAATTGTTAAAATATTTTAAAGAGATCCCCTTCAGTTTTCTTTGTGCCGCGACATTAAACCCGTATTTAAATGTTACGGGTGTCGAAGTTTTAATACAATCAATATGTGTAGCGTTTTGTTTGGATACGACTACAGATTCTTCTTTTTCAAGGAACCGCATACTACAATTTAATAGTGATTTTCATCAATTATTTGATATTTATAGAATTAATTATGGGGGAGGAAGCCAACAAACCCCTACAACTCAAATGTTTTAACCTGGTTCTAGTTCTAGTTCTCGTTGTCGAAACCGGTTCGACTTAATGGCAAATTTAATGAACTCGGTTTTAAATGAATCTAGTAAAAAATCTAGATTTGATAGGGATAATTTGGGTGAATTCAATATGTACATACATACTAATTTTATAGCGGCATCCTCCACAATCGTCAACGATGTTGAATCACTAGATTGATTATAATGGTGGAAAGTTAAACAACCTCAATACCCGGTTTTGGCATCTATTGCCCTTGATATACTAACAATCCAAGCTAGTACCGTAGCTTTTTCTCTTAGTGGCAGGATCATATCGAAGCGTCGGTCAAGATTAACCCCGGAGTCGGTAGAGTGTTGCATATGTTTGAAGGATTACTTGGATAGCCAACAAAGAATTCAACATGAAACAAGCCTGGAGGCGGATATAGACGATGTGGAATTAAACTTAGTCGAAAACGAAGTAGACGAAGGACTAAGTACGCTGGGAGCCGTAACCGAGGACGATGCTAGTAGTGGCGTCTCACGTTACGATGATGAAGAAGAAGAACCGGACATCGACTACCTTGATGATAATACGGCTGTTGATCGACTGGAAAAGTACGGAACTCTTGAAAACTACAATCCAGAGTATAATCCATACTACAATCCATACAATTACAATCCATGGGGATGGGGTGAGGGTGGGAGTTCGAGAGCGGACCTTCGGGTTCTTAGAATTTATGTATTGTAAGTTTGTAACTTAAAATTATAAATAAAATGTATTTTTAAAGTGTATTTTTGAGATTTATTATAAATAAAACGTATTTTTAAAGTGTATTTTAGTGATCCAATCCAATTTTTATTTTTTAAAGTTTAGTAATTAATTTTTATATAAAGAAATTATAAAAAAAAATTACGAGGCCCGATCTTGGCCCGGTTTTGGGCCCGACCCAGCCCAATTTTTCTTAAACCGGTTTAGCCCAAGCCTAACCGGGCCACACATTTTCGGGTGAAACCCGGCCCGTCCCGAAGCCCGTTGGGCCCGGTTTTTGCTTTCACTATTTGGGCACGAAGCCCGTTTTGGCCCCGCCCGGCTCGGCCCGAGCCCTATTTTTGGCCATCAGTGGGAACTGGGAAGTGTTGTCTCAATTTTCAAAAAAAATCCAAACCTTTGAAAATTTTCAAATTTTGAATGTCATGCCGTTTTTACTTTTTAAATTTTGAAATTAATATTTTTTTTATTAAACTTTAATTTAAAATAATAGCATTCACATAATAAATATTTTATTTAGGTGATACAATTCAATATTTACTTTTGTTAAAATTTTATCGAATATTAAAATTTTATTTACATGTATATATGTATGTGTAGGGTTGGATTCCGATGAAAAGTTGAGTTAATGGTGAGAAGTGGTTATTAACCTTTGGATGAGAAATAGACGCACATTAAGATGAGATGCACCGACATAAGATGCATTGAGATGCACCAGATCAATTCTCTTCTAAGCCGCAATTCATGGGAGGGCATGAGATTAAAAGAGATCAACGGTTCAGATCCACTTCTCACGTTTCTCACTGTTAACTCAACTTCTTACACGATTACACTATCCTTCGCCTGTATGTGTATGTGTATGTGTATGTGTATGTGTATGTGTATGTGTATGTGTATGTGTATGTGTATGTGTATGTGTATGTGTATGTGTATGTGTATGTGTATGTGTATGTGTATGTGTATGTGTATGTGTATGTGTATGTGTATGTAATGAACGTATGCATATGTAAGTATGGCTACGTGTATATATATATATGTGTGTGTGTGTGTATGAATGTATGTCTATATGTATTTATGTATGCATGTAATATATATATATATATATGTATGTATGTATGCATGTTTGTGGTAGATATAGTTTGTATGTGTAAATATGTAGTGGATATATGTGTATGCATGGTATGTAATGTACTTCAGTGACTCTTAATAAACTCTCTTATACATAGATCTAATCGTGACTAGCAACCAACACATACATATCATGTATATATATATATGTAACACAGACGAACAAATACATATAACATATACACATGTATACATATCACAGATACACATACACATGTGTAAACATAACGCATATAAATGAGAAAACAAGAAAAAAAAAACTCAATCAGACAACTACCATTCACCGGAGTAATCCTTGGTGGAGTACCATGAGTTTTCCTACTCCGTAAATCAGACAACTTCATTCTCGCTCGACACCCACATAATCCAAACGTCAACAACCATCACCTCCTTCGTGGAACCGAATAAAACCCGATAGAACCGATTAAAGCCCAATTTAACCGATTTAAGTCAAATAGAACAATTTAAGCCCATTATAACTATTAAGCCCAATAAAATCGATTAAAGCCCAATAGAAGTCATCAAAGCTCATTATGATCGTTGGTGACTTATTAAGGCTCAATATAACCTATTAAAATCCAATTGAACCGATTTATGCCCAATAGGACCCGATTTAATCCCAATAGAACCATTAAAGCCCAATAAAGTTAATTAAATTAATTTAAAAAATCAAAAAAAATAATAATTATTTCAACATCTTTCATATGGATTTCCAACGGAATTAAAATGAAATAAAATAAATGGACCACATGGCTTGTAATGTACTCCAATGGGCTATATGAACTATAATAGGTTATATTGTACCATTTGCATTAGCAATGGATTATAATTATATTGGTTGTAATTATAGATGTCCAAAAATCGATCCCGGTCCAAGATTGTCCTCTTGTAACTGGTTGCCCGTTCTCGTTGTATAAAGCTCGGTCCCTAGAACGAGTCCTCGTCCCGATCCTGGGCCGAGCCCAAATCGGTCCCAATTTTCTTTTACAAAATTCAATTTTGAACATATAAAAAATCCGTGTGAAGTTTTTTTTTCTTTTTGAAGAATATCTTATTGAAATACACTTTAAATTTTTTAATTGGGTCGCTCAAATACACTTTAATTTTTTTCACACAAAAATGTTATACATGTTTTTATAATTACAACTTTAAAATTTAGTATTAAAATACACTTTAAATAATATATTTAAGTAGATAAAATTTTGAAAACTTAGAAAAAACATAAAATACATTTAAGTACATAAAATTTTAAAAAACTTAAAGAAAACTTAACCTTTTTATTTAAAAAATTGAAAAACTTGTTATATGCTTTTGAAAAGCTTATAAAAAAAGCATAAAAACTTTGTGTAGGGATAAGCTAAAATACATATGTTAATTTTTAGACATAGTATATATTTCCTTAATTTCCAAAAAGAAAGTACAAACATTTTTATTTTTGATTCTCTGAAAGAAAATGTATTAGTTTAATTTTTCCCGTTAATTTTATTTTTTTATAGTTTTTATTTAAAGATTTCTATAAATAATCAAATAATTTTTTTAAAATCATGTACAAGGTAATGGGGAAATGATTTTTCATCACCCAAAAACCTATAATATTACTCAAAATAAGCCTTATTTCACATCAAAGTGGGGGATCCACTTTTCTTTCCCACTTCACTCCTCCCCTAAAATTAGACGTTTTGCACATTATAATAATCAATTTAAAAGTTCTAAATGTGTTATGCATATCACATTGTTTCGTGTAAAACACAATTAAGAGGTGTTGCTTGTTCACAAAGTGAATTGGAACCCAATAGTACATCACTATCATATTACTCTTGAATTTCATAAATTTGACCATTGTACTTTTCATAATATTATAGTTTACATGTTTTTATGATTTGACATAATATTCGTAAATTATTAATTTTTTTATGTGAATTGGAATGTTTTTTGGACTGGGTCGAATGCATGGTCGAATGCATAGACTGTACAGTACAGACAGTCTGAACATGTTCAGACCGGGCAAATACCAATTGTCTGTGTTTAGATCAGAATAGTTGAGCCGAATTGGTCTGAATACGAGATTTATTTGGCCCGAGCAAAAACCAAGTTGGGCTTTTTGCGGACCGAGCCCTAGGCCGAATTTTTTCTTTTAATTTTTTGTCGACCAAAAATATGTTATTAACTTTAAAATTATGTATTAAAAACAAAAAATTGAAAATTTTGTTTTCTTAAAAAAAACATATCTAAATGACATGTTAACTCGAGGATTTGGTCGTGCCCACGCTACTACATATGATATACGGTGACGTAAATTTCTCAAAACTGTTATCGTATCATGACATAGGACGACATAGATTTATTAACCGTCACCGTATCATGACAAACAGTGACGTAAATTTTCTCATGTCGTCACCATATAAACATATGGTGGCATATATTTATCAAAACCGTCACTATAGAATGACATACGGTGACGTTTATCATTTAAAATTGTTGCTGTAACATTACATACGGTGACGTTTATCATTTAAAATTGTCACTGTAACATTACATACGGTGACATTTATCATTCAACACCACTGTTGCATATGACATACGATAACGTTTATTTTTAAAATTTGTTACCATAATGTGACATATAGTGACATTTATTATTCATAATCGTCACCTTAACAACTCATACGATGACGTTTATTTTTCAAACCCGTCACCGTAACATAACGTAAGATGACATTTATTTTTCAAAACCGACACCGTATCACAACGTAAGGTGACATTTATTTTAAAAAACCGTCACTGTAGCATGATATTTGGTGACAATTATTTTGAAACCGTCACCATATGACACAACGTGACTTCTTTTTTTCAAAACCGTCACCGTAGCATGATGTACGATGACATTTATTTTTCAAGACCGTCACCGTAGCATGATGTACGATGACATTTATTTTTCTAACCTGTTACCATATCATGACATATGGTGACGTAAATTTTTTGAAATCGAAAACGTAACTTGACATGCGGTGACGTTTTTTTTTCTAATAACTGTCACCGTAACATGTCGTACGATGACGTTTATTATTGAAAGCCGTCATTGTAGCATGGCGTACGTTAACATTTATTATTTAAAATCGACACCATAACATGACATATGGTCACATTTATTATACAAAAACGTCCTCGTAGCATGACGTAAGTTGACGTTTATTATTCGAACCGTCACCATATCATGATATATAATGACGCTTATTTATACAAGACCGTCACCATTGTGACATATAATTTGTTAAAACTGTCACCATAACATGACATTTATTTTTCAAAACAAAACCGATACTGTAGAATAACATATGGTAACATACTCAAAACCGTCACGATAGCATGACATATGGCGACGTGAATTAAGTCAAAACCGTCAATGTAGCTTGAGATAGGGTGACGTAAATATTTTAATATTGTTACCAAAACATGACATATAGTGACGTAAATTTTGAAAAACCCTTTGCCATACACTACCTTTCGGTGACGCAAATTTTTGAAAACCATTGCCTTAAAACTTGGTGACTTTTGGAAACGGTTTTCAAACAAACGTTGCTATATATATTTTTAGTTTCGGTAACAGTTTTTTAAAATCGTTACATCATAAAACAACGCTTTAGACAAAAACCGTTACTAAAGGGTCTTATACGACAACGGTTTTTAAAAACCGTCACAACATAAAGCAACGGTTTTTCAAAAATGTCATAAACCGTTACCTTCGGGGACCTTTTATTAATGTTTTTATCTAAAAAAACGTTGCTTTATGTTTTTAGTTTTTTTGGTATAATTGTAACGGTTTTTTATGAAAACAGTTACTAAAATAATTGTCTAACTTTTTCTATGCTTTTTTGTAATGGTTTTTTATCAAACTTTTACAAATCTATATTTTCAAAACCGTCACAAAAACTCATTTTTGTACTAGTGAATCTTTGGTTTTTAAAGAAAGCATTGATCATAGTTTCACGATTGAAACTAATATTTCAATAGTACTATGTGGTTGCTTCTTTAAAAATCCGAAGAATGCACCATTTAAGTAAAACTTGCAATAATTCAAGTTTTGAAACAAGACTTCCCGCGCAAGTTTCCAATTCCGCTTCTTACTGTTAATTTCATATTTTATGCATTATCTTCTGTTGTTTACATCTCGCAATTTATTTTATGTACTTTAATTTATGCACTTTAATTTCTCGTATTTTACTTCTTGTAATTTATTTATCGTAATTTAATTTGTGCAATGTCATATTCGTATTATCTTCATGAATTAGTTACTTGCACAACAAGTCTCCATTTCTCAACTTTAATTGTTGTAGTTTTCTTGATGCATTTTCCATCTTCGTTATTTGTTATCAAAGTTTGTACGTCTCTTGTAATTAGAAACCGAACAATGATGGGCTAATAGCCTAAGCTTGAGGTATAAAGTGAAATTAAGACCGCATGAAAAGGTAAATAGGTGTATTGAATATAGCATGATTGTCCGAATTATTTAAATAAAAATTATATTTTATGGAAGATTACATTAATCAATTGACGATTGGTTATTTGTATGAAAACTTTTAAGTTACATAAAATATCGATTTTGTGATAATAAGGAATGCTATAATATCTTTTTACCATATCATTTGTCTTGTCTTAATGGATCTTTATACGATGTGCTTCTTTTTGTTATTGATTTTCGGTAGTTGATAAATCAAATCCCAACCAAAAGAGTTCTTCGAATTCGCCATCTGAGATTAGCCTTTACAGACTCAACTTTTCAGAAACTTTCACATGCTTCCTATAGATCGATATCCGGTATATTTTAACCGTTATTACTTGTTAAAAAGATGAGTAGATCAAGATGTATACTTGTGTTAATATCTATTTGCATGAGTTTTAAGATTGTAATAAACTTGACAACAAATTTACAACACAACAATATCGTTTGCTGATTTTTATGTTAAAGAAATTAATTTGCATGAAACCATAATTAGAGGTTATGCCATGATCAGATCAAGTATTGAATTCGCATAACCTCACCATGCTTTGTACTTTTAAGCCTATAAAACTAAGGATCAAGCATATTTCGATGTTGCAAACTTATTATTTTACATGTTGCCTCTTACACAAAATTTATATGTAGCAACTACTCATGCACACCCCACGATTTGGTTATATTTGAGCCCTTGATCTCCTAGGAATCTGAGTTTTACAGTAATGTGGGTACTCGAAGGCCAATGACCCTGTGGTTACACACACCATGTTTACAAGAAGCAAAAGTCTATATGTTGATCACTTCTTGGTTTGTTTTCCTAATTCCCTGATTTCTTGAGAGACGTCTGGCAAAAGTAAAGAAACTATTTTCAATTCTTCCAAAAGCCTTCCGGTTGACGACCATATCGTTGGTCATTTTAGTGTCATCAATCATTTGTTGTAATTGTCATTTACTTGAGATGGATTAAGTTGATAAGACAAGCAAGAGTGCACAGACATAAATGATTGTTCCTATCATCTAATATCATCGAAAGGCGGGGGTCAAAGGGGTCAGGCCCTTGCGGGGTCCTAGGGGCAGCGCCGTTGGCGGTGGTCCCATTGATTGATCAGCGAGCGAGGCTGAGGGACAGTGTCTCAAGTTTAAGGATTCTAAGAAGAGTCTTACTTCGGGAATTTTTAATTTCAGGATAATCTGGACGAATTTCAGAAGAATGGAAACCTTCTAGAAGTTGTTCATGAACTTGGTGAAAATTTGACTAAGTGTTGATCACAGATATTGCAATCAGAAATTTGATTCATCATCGAATATAGTAAGTGTTGAGGATTAGAGTCTCTGATCTTAAGGACCAGACTGTACTCCTATGATCTTAGGGTGCATTTGGAATGCAGATAGACCGGTTAGGACATGGCAGATCAAAACAGGACACACTACACACTACTAAACAAAGCAGTATTTCCGACGGATTTTCTGTCGGAAATTTTTCGGTGGAATACACAGAAGTCAAACATAGTTGACTTTTAAAAAAAGATTATAAGGATTTCCGACGGAATTTTATTTTTTTTAATTTTATAATATTAGAAAAAAATTAAAAAAAGTTTATTAAAATTTCAGCCGAAAATCCGCCGAAAAATGTTGAAATTAATTATTTTAATTTTTTTCTAAGAAAAAAAAATTAAAAAAATTAAAATCCACCGGAAATCCGCCAGAAAAATTCAATATATTTCGGGCGGGTTTATACTTTTTCTTTAATAATATAAATATTAGATCTATCGAAAAAAATTTAAAATTAATTTTTTTAAATTTTTTTCTAAGAAAAAAAATTAAAATCCGTAGGAAAAATTCAATAAATTTCCGGATATTTCAGGTGGGTTTATACTTTGTCCCTTTAAATAATAAAAATATTAGATCCCTCGGAATTTTGTCGGAAATTTTTAAAAAAAATTATATGTTTTTTCTAAGAATAAAAAATTAAAAGTTAAAAAAAAGAAAAATATAAATGCTCCGGAAATCCGCGGGAAAAATTCAATAAATTTTCGCCGGGTTTATATTTTTTCTTTTTAAACAATAAAATATTAGATCCGCCGCAAATTTTTTAAAATATATATATATATATACTTTTTTTTTTTAAATTTTCTTAGAATAAACAATAAATAAATTTAAAAGTAAAATATAAAATATAAATCCGCCGGACATCCGCCGAAAAAATTCAATATATTTCCGGCAGATTTTCGGTGGATTTACATTTTTTCTTTATAAATAATAAAAATATTAGATCTGTCAGAAATCAACCAAATTTTTTTTTAAAATATATTAGTTTAAATTTTTTTCTAAGAAAAAACAATAAATAAATTTAAAAAAAAATAAATATTAAATCCGCCGAAAATCCGTGAGAAATTTTTTGAATTAAATGTATTAATGGATCGATTGGGCTTTAATGGACCTATTTGGGCTTTAATGGACCCATTTGGGCTTTAGTGGATTGGTTGGGCTTTAATGGATCAATTTGGGCTTTATTGGATCGGTTGGGCTATAATGAATCCACGTGGGCATTTATGGATCGGTTGGGACTTAATTGATCAACTTAGGCTTTAATGGACCCATTTAGGCTATAATGGATCGGTTGGGCTTTAATGGATCCATTTGGGCTTTAATGGATCCATTTTGGCTTTATTGGATTGGTTGGGCTATAATGGATCCACATGGGCGTTTATGGATGGATTGGGCTTTAATGGATCCAATTGGACTTTAATGGATCAATTTAACCTATAATGGCTCAATTTCGGCTTTAATGGACCCATTTGGGCTGCAATGGATTGGTTGGACTTTAATAGACCCATTTGGGCTACAATGGATTGGTTGGGCTTTAATAGACCCATTTGGGCTATAATGGATCGGTTAGCTTTAATGGATCCACTTGGGCTTTAATGGACCCATTTGGGCTTTAATGTATCGGTTGGGCTTTAATGGATATACTTGGGCATAAATGGATCCACTTGGGCTTTAATAGACCCATCTGGGCTTTAATGTATCGGTTGGGCTTTAATAGATCCACTTGGGCATTAATGGATCCACTTGGGCTTTAATGATTCATTTGGGTTTTAATGGATCCACTTAGGCTTTAGTGGATCCATTTGGGCTTTAATGGATCCAATCGGGCTTTATTAGATCAAATTGGGTTTTAATGGATCCACTTGGGCTTTAACAGACCCATTTGGGCTTTAATGGATCCACTTTGGCATTAATAGATCCACTTAGGCTTTAATGAATCCATTTGGGCTTTAATGGATCCACCTGGGCTTTAATGGATCCATTTGGGCTGTAATGGATCCAATCGGGCTTTAATGGATCTTATTGAGCTTTAATGGATCCTCTTAGGCATTAATGGAAGAATAGGGCTTTAATGGACCCACTTGTGCTTTAATGGACCCAATTGGGCTTTAATGGATCTACTTGGGCAATAAAAGACCCACTTGGGTTTTAATGGACCCACTTGGGCTTTAATGGATCGGTTGAGCTTTAACGGATCAGTTGGGCTTTAATGGATCCACTTGGGCTTTATTAGACCCATTTGGGGCTTTAATGGATCCACTTGGGCTTTAGTAAACCTATTTGGGCTGTAATGGATTAAATCGGCTTTAATGGATCCAATTGGCTTTAATGGAAGAAATTGGGTTTTAATGGATCAATTTGGGCTTTAATGAATCATTTGGGACTTAATGGATCCATTTGGGCTTTAATGGCTCGGTTGGGGTTTAATGGATCCACATCGGCATTTATGGATCGATTTAGTTCTAATGGATCGATTAGGATCTAATGATCAGGTTCGCCTTAAACGGATATTTTTGGAATTTTATAATTATTATTATACTAGAAGCGTACTCGCGCAATGCAGCGAGATAATCGCGATTTTAATGTTTCATTTTATTTTTTCGTCGATTTACAATACGATTTTGGATATTTTTGAGAAAGTGATAATGTTTTTTTTATAGATTTGTTTAATTTAGGCTTAATAATATAATGTTTTTTATAAAAAAAATTAAGTATTTTATTAGAATTCAATTATTATCTTATATATTTTAATGACATCTAGAAAAAATAATCAATTACATATTTAATAATATAATTAAAACAAAGTTATAGTAATATAATATATTAATTAATAGTGATACATGAAAATGTCTACATAAAAGGAAGGCCCTGCACATACCAAATTGGTGGGTGTTAGAAGCTTGCAGTAGTAATATGTATGTTTGCTTTGATACTTGTAAATTAAGAGATTTTTAAAATCTTGCATAAAATGATGGTACCTAGTGCCTAATAATTTGTATTCAAGAGTTTTTTTTTATCCGTGCTTTATAATACAATATAGATAATACACAATAATAATAATAATAATAATAATAATAATAATATAAATAATAATAATAATAATAATAAAAATATATATGATTTCCGGCGAATTTCCGACGGATATTTCTGCCGGAAATTTTAATCTCGGGTATAAAAAAAGGCGGAAATTAAATTTTATTGAAAATTTAAGTTTCCGACGGATTAATCCATCGGTAATCCGCCATAATCTCTTCATTTCTAGGGTTTAGGATCTCGTTCTTCCCCTTTGAAAAACACAAACACAAATAGAAACTTCTTGCCCTTCTCCCTGCCGCCACAGCTCCCGCCGCCACAGCTCCCGGCCACGCCACCGTGGCCCGCCGCATCTTCGCCGCATCTTCCCTACCACCACCGTCAGCTACCCATTCTCAAATGAGCACACTCCACATCAGTGACTACCGTCGACTTCCCTGTCTCAGATGACGCTTCAGCCTTCAAATCTCAACGTCCCGAGAACGGGAGACTGCCTCACTTTGCCCCGTGCCGATGTTAATTGAATGTTTCGTAGGGGATGTTTTTTCATTTCTTTTTTCAAAAAGAAAACTCCAAAGGATTCATTCTTTCTTTTACTCATTGGTTTGCACACGGCGAAATAGCACCCCCCCATTCAACAACCACAACAAACAATAATAAACGAACATTATAATGAGTTTGATGGTGTTCAACAAATGGTGATGGACCAAAATGATTCGGGTATGTCAAGTTCTTGGGAGGAGCAAGAACCAAATCCACATGCACGACGTTTCTATGACAAGTTAGAAGCTGCAGACCAACCATTGTGGGAGGGATGCAAATATTTTTCGAAATTACAAGCATCGTCACGGTTTTTGAATTGGAAGGTAGATTGCAATGTACCAGAGACAACCTACAATCGTAACATTGCTATGGTAAATGAAATGCTACGTGACAGTGAACAATTGGTTGATAGCTTTTACGAGACAAAGAAGATGTTGAAGCAACTTAATCTTCCGAAAGAGAAGATCCATGTTTGCAAAAACCATTGCATGCTATTTTATAAGGAATATGCCAATGATAATAGTTGTCGAGTGTGTGGGGAGCCTCGTTACAAGACAATTGGCCGAAACAATAAGGTGCCTAAGTTGGTATTGACGTATTTATCGTTTACACAAAGATTACAATGGATGTATTTGTGTAAAAAAACAACAAAGGAGATGACTTGGCACCGTAATCATCATGCTCAGTCGGGAAAGATGGTACATCCGAGTGATGAGGAGATCGGGAATGTTCTCTTGGGCTTATGTACATATGGTTTCAACCCCAATAACTCGAACTCAAATCCATATTCACTATGGCCCATTTTCGCTTACGAACTATAATCTACCACCTTGGATGTGCATCAAAGAGTGCTACATCCACATGGCTTTGTTGATTCTCGGCAAGAAGATTCCCGGATAGAACTTGGATGTATTTCTTAGGCCCTTGATCAATGAGTTGAAGACGTTATTATTCGAGGGTGTCCTTCCTATGATGCTTTTCGAATGACGAATTTCACAATGATGGTCGTACGTGGACGGTTAGTGACTTCCCTGCTTATGCCATGCTGTTTGGTTAGAGCACACATGGAAAGTTAGCTTGTCCATATTGCATGGTAATGAATTTGCATTCCAACTACACAGTGGAGGGAAGTCATGTTGGTTTGACTGTCATCGCAAGTTTCTTCCAATGAGACACTCGTTCAGGCGTGATAGTTTCCAATTTCATAATAGACTTGTCAAAAAAGCTCATACATCCCCGCTGCCAACTTGGGGGGGGGGGGATATTGACACAAGTCTGTAGCCTTCCTACGATTTATGAAGGAGTCCCACATGGATCAAGACACCATAGAAAGCCTGTGGGTTTTGGGGTATCACACAATTGGGTTAAACGAAGCATTTCTGGGAGCTGCCATATTGGCACACTTTTTGTTGATTCGGCACAAGCTAGACGTACTACAAATTGAAAAGAATATGTTTGACAATCTATTTCACACCATTATGGACACCCAAAAATCAAAGGACAACATAAAAGCAAGGAAAGACATAGAAAAATATTGCAATCGACCAAAGTTGCATATAAGGGAGGAACGGAATAAAACATTTAAACCGAAAGCTTCCTACACATTGAACAAAGAGCAAGTACGAAAGGTGTGTGAATGGCTGAAGAAGCTGAAATTTCCAGACGACTAAGCTTCTAACATAGGGGCATTAGTAAACGTTGAAGATGGTAGTTTCTATGGCTTCAAAAGTCATGATTGTCACGTGTTCATGCAAAGATTGCTCCCTATTTCTATTAAAGGGATGATACCGAATGCGATATGGGATGCCATCACCGAATTGTGCGTATTCTTTCGTACAATATGCTCGAAGGTGTTACATGGTGATGGCTTGCTTCAATTGCAGACAAATATAGTTGAAACTATATACAAGTTAGAAAGAGTCTTTCCACCGGGGTTCTTTAATTCCATGGAACACCTTGTCGTACATATGGCGTGTGAGGCACTAGTTGGGGATCCGGTTCAATACAGATTGATGTATCTCTACGAGAGACGTCTAGGGTCCTTGAAAAGGACAATGAGAAATAGAGCAAGGGTAGAAGGATTGATTGTGGAGGCATATTTGGTTCATGAACTATCTACCTATTGCTCGTTGTATTTTGAACCAACGGTAGAGACGCGGCTAAACCGTGAGCCTCAGATTTTTTCCCCCGAATGTGAGTCTTCCGACCAATGATTAAGCATATTTAAAACCTCGTGTCGTCCATACGATAAGGCTGGAAGACATTGTTAGCTAGACGATTAAAATATGCACAAGGCTGACACATACATCTTGCTTAGTTGTGAAGAAGTCGTTTCTTTCATATCCATGTTCAATGATTGGATTACACTTTTAGAGAGACGTATATTGATGAAGCAGGGCTCGACAAATGTAGAGGTGACCACTTTGCTGGTTAGTTTGAGACCTACGTAAGTCTATACATATGAACTTCTATTTATCATCATTAATATGTACTTAATATAATATTACAAATGACGTGATTATTTGTCTTATAGGTTATGACTCAGTCCAACCCTGCAATCGACCATCTGAAAGTTTTGGCACAAAGACCGATACGCTAGGTTTGGAGACACCCAGGTTTTTTTGTAAATGGTTACAAGTTCCACACGCAGACTCACGGTAGGAATTGCACCACACATAATAGTGGAGTATGCGTGAGAGGCTCTTGTTCCTCAGAGTATGAGGCTGACTACAATGGATTGTTGGATGAAGTGCTGGAGATTGAATATCATAGGTATGGACTCGGTCACCGTGTTGTGCCAATATTCAAATGCACATGGTTTGATACAGTTAACGACATCCGAGTTGACCCAAATCATAATCTCATAGGCGTCAAACATAGATCAAGACTTCGTTCAGACGACCCATTTATCCTTACATCACACGTTGAACAAGTCTTTTATGTACCATACCTGTCAAACTCATTAAAAGACTGGTCGTATGTGGTGAAGACAAAGCCACTAGGGGTCTATGAGTTGACATTGAGTACCACCGAAGTACCTGTAACATCCTAAAATTTTGAGAGAAATAAAATTCGAAATTTCGGCAATATAACGTCTAAAAATAGAGAAACTTGTCACCCTAAAATAGGGGATAAATTTAAACCTGAGTAATTAAGGATAAGGCAATTCAAACCCAAGAGTATCATCCCAAAATGGGGAAAAGGTATGGTATTTACAACCCAATTATAATAAAGAATAAAACGACAACCTAATAATCTAGATTTTATAAACAAGATTAAAGTCGGGTGTCGCTATCCTTCCAAAAGGTATATATTCAAAATCGCGTATGATGGTCACTATATCTCCCAAAAAGACCACTCACGACCCCAAGGCCGTCCGCTCAATCCCGACGAGCCCCACCGCTAAGATGATCTGCCAGACATGACAAACAAAGAGCAAGCGTTAGGCTGAAGCCTAGTGGGAAAAAATTAATAGAAATAGAAGTACTAAACCCATTTGATGTCGCACGATAGATAAGCCATAAGCTAAGTCAATCAATCAAATAAATCATTAGTGATTTAAAACATGGTACAAATAACACCAATCACATAGTGAGCTCAACTTCTCTAAGTCTATTGCTCGAAAACATCAAGTCAACCCCTCTAGGTCTATTCTTGAGAGTTCCAAAACGGGGAACTCTAGCACAAGGGAATTACACCTTACTGCCCATAGGACGCTGCCCGACCATATAGGTCCACACCTCACTTGCCATGGTGACTCGATACCTATTCCGTGCCAAAGTGGTGAACATAATGTCCAAAACGAGACATAGGAACATCGTGCCTATGGATCCATTGCACTAAGACGACTATAAAGCATTGTAACACATTTAACATCTATCGTATACATAACGTTAAACCAATTGCATGTATAAAATATACCAACATGAAGTCTTGGCTCCCCAACTTGGAGAGATTTCACTTCCACAAATCCATTAACCTCCTACTATAAATCCCATTTAAAGGTAGAATCATCCACAACTAAACAAATACTTGGATCATATTTAAAACCCTGTTTTCTATTTGAGTGTACCAACTCTCATAGAAACAATGGTAGATTCCTAAATGTGTAAAGAGTTATAGAATATCACTTTCTTGTTTTAAACATATTTTCCAATCAATATTGTTTAGGTTCCAAAACTTTAATAATCCCAAAACTCATTTTAGGCCAAAATACCATAAAACCCAAAATATGGTTAGGAGGTATAGATGAGAGTCATAACACGTAAACCCAAGTAAATATGAAAGAACATAAGGTTAGAAAACTAACCTAGTAAAGTTGTGTACAAACCCTAGGTGAAAGAGAACTTAAGAGGAGAAGGTCGGTGACTTGAATGCTTAATATTTATAAATCAATAGGATGATCAACAAACCTAAACCAAAGACACAAAAGCAAGTAAGGATCCTCTCCAAATAGCAATAAAGGGGGAGAGTGGAAACCTTACCTTTGAGCTCTCCAAAAATCGCCCTAACAATGCTCCAAATGAGATGAGAATGACAAAAAACGCGCTGGGAACAAATAAAAGGTCGGGGTCCGTCAGCGATTGTGCCTCGCGACCTTGACGGTGTCACTGTCACTTAGGAACTATCGCCCGACTCCCCGAACCCGTGGTACAAACCCCGCGATCCTGCCAGGCGAGAGTAACTGGTGTCACAATCGCTTGGCACTGTCGCCGTGCCATCCCCACCTACGGTACACTTCTCTCGATAGTGCCACACGAGAGTGACCCCTATCACAATCGTGGACACTGTCGCCCCAAGTGTACCGAACCCGATTTTTCTTCCGTTTTCGGCCCGAAAGGCTCCCGATCTCAATACTTGATTCAAATAGAAAGGTAAACGGTCAGATTAGGGACGTACCGAAATCACGGGTGTTACAATACCTACCGACATAAATGTGGACGGAGAACAGTTCTTCCAAGAAAATGATGAAATTGCACCCATAGGGGGGAATGTAGACGTGGATGAACCCATTTGTCTTGTCATAGAGGAAGAATACATCGAAGTGCCAATGATGGTCGCGACAACTGGCATGTTGATGAGAGTAGTGACGAAGAACCTGATTTGTTTGATCACTCCTCAGATGATTAAATACTATGTTAGGGTTAGTCTTAGTAAAATTTTCTAGTTGTTTCCATGTTTATTTATCTATTTGTCAACTTTATGAATTAAAATGCATTGTTTGACTTTCAAAAAGCCTAATAGGTGCGCTTAGGGCTTTCAAGCACACAAACGCAACTCCATATGTTCTATATGCATTGTTGGACTTTCAAATAGCCTAATAGGTGCACTTAGGGCTTTAAGCGCACAAATGCAACTCTATATGTTCTATATGCATTGTTTGACTTTCAAATAGACTAATAGGTGTATTCTATATGTTCTTGTGTTTTATATTCTTGAATTAGTGTTGTATGTTTTCTAATGTTTCTTTGTAGATAATGCCGCGTACCCATCAAACCTGAGGAGGTAGGGGAAGTACTCCTAGTCGAGGAGCCTCAAGCATCGTTCGGAAAACCCATATGAGTTGTAGTTTAGGAATGTCCACCGTGGCAGCGCTGCTCCGGAACAACTCCTGACGCAACATATGACGCTTTTACGTTGCGACAAAGAGTAAGTAAATTCGTATTAACTTATTGATCAACTTAATTTTGTATCAATATTAATTAACTTCATTATATAAATAGGCTACTTCTGACAAGGTCCGACGGGCTACGAAGATAAACCAAACTTTATTGTTGTGCCATGGCGCACTTGGTCCCATATCCCTACTAAGGTGAGGCAACGGATGTGGGAGCGTTTTCAGCTTCGTAATGTATATTTAGCTAATTATGTATTTTGTAGTTTTTTTAACCTTAAAAATAACTAAATTTTTATGTACATGGATTCTACATGTGGGATGCGGCTTTTGACGCCAAGATGCTAGAGATATGGGAGAGAAAGTATTCCAATATGAGTTCATCCAGGTCTAGAGCCGCACAGAACAACCCTAATAGATATATGAACTTGTTGAAGGACTTCCCTCCCGATTGTCTCTCTCCAGTGGTCTGGAACTCGTTCATCGATCAGTGGAATACTGAGCATTAGAAAGTTGTTTTCATGATGTCATGTGCGAACCGTCTTACCGAGGTGGATGGCGATATGTCCAAACACACCTCCGGTCTATCTCATTCGGGGAGCACAGTTTTCGTTTGGTAAGACCTTAATATGTTATAATTAACCCTTAATATGGTATAAATCTAATGTTTGTATTATTTAACCTTTGTAGACGAAAGTAAGACAAGGTGTGCCATCGTCCGCTTTGGAGCTCTTCGATCATATTCATAATAAGAGGTCGAGTTCAAATACTACCTCCTATTCGGATGCCGGGGAGTACG
Source organism: Arctium minus (assembly GCA_954870635.1). Taxonomy (NCBI): domain Eukaryota; kingdom Viridiplantae; phylum Streptophyta; class Magnoliopsida; order Asterales; family Asteraceae; genus Arctium; species Arctium minus. The sequence goes on from OX941084.1 coordinate 36,762,966, forward strand.
TTACATCGAGGTGTAGTCGGGTTTGGGTAAGTATTTAACGTTAAACTTTATAATTGGATAACTATTTATCTTAGTGTATACATATATCTCAATGTAGTTTGGGTAGCCATTTTAGGCAAACATTAGGATTGTTTAAGTTATAATATTTCTATCTATCTAGTTTGGGTTGCTATTTTGGGCAAACATTAGGATTGTTTAAGTTATAATATTTTTATCTCTCTAGTTGGAGTTGTCATTTCTTGGGCAAACATTAGGATTGTTTAAGTTAGTTGGAAACATCCCATTTACAGTCGTTACTGTCGAAATTTACTTGTAATATTTTGTAAACCACAGGGTGACTATGTAACGAATATCACCCAAAAGTATGGTGATGACCCCGCCCAGTATCCTCTAGTTGATACGGAATTGTGGCATCAGGCTGTTGGGGGACGAAGAAAGGTCGTCAGTTTGGGTGGGGGTACTACCGAGATCCCAATTTGGTCTTGACCGGTACATCCACACAGGGTGGTGCGTCTTCTTCTTCTACCCAGGTGTGTACCTCTTTTTCTTTGATGATTTTTATCTATTTAATTTATAATTCATATTGAATATTCTAATGCGTTCTTTATTTTGTAGGAAATTGAAGCTTTAAGGACCAAGTTCAAGTATTGATGGAGGAAAACGAGCGTCAGCGAGAGGAAGATGTGAGGCGACAAAAACAGTACGAGGAGATGGCCAATTTGGTTAGGCAGCTCAGCCAATCCCATCAGTTTCGGCGCAACCCCCCCCCCCCCCTCCAAAAAAAAACAAGATTTGTAAGTATTGATGATATGTTATTTTAGAACAATTTGAATTTAGTTGTATTTGGAACAATTGTATTTGGAACAAACGTGTTATTTATGCCCTGACAATTTTATTGGGCATTTAATTAGTTTATAATATTTAGTAGTATTTTATCTTTTTAGCAACTATTTTTTTATATATACACGATTTTCCAGTTTTTAAATAAAAAAACAACATTCTTTTTGGGTGATGGAATAATATCCGGTGGATTTTCGACGGAATAATCCGCCGGAAATTGTTTAATTCTTTTGTAGATATATTTATTATAATATAGAAAATAATTTCCTGGCGGATTTTCCGGCTGATTTGTGACGAATTTTTCGCCGAAAATTAATTATAAAAAATCTAGAAAATAAAAAACCGGCGGATTTCTCCCGGATATTCCGCCGAAAACTTAATTTAATTTATTATTATTATTTTTAGAAATATTTTTTTAAAAATCTATTTAATTTGCCGACGGATATATTCGTTAGAAATCCACCGGAAATTAAGTAATTATAATTAAATTAAATATTAAATTAAGAAATTCTATTTTTTTGGAGAAAAAAGTTTCGGCAGATTTAGGCCGTTGAAAATCCGTCGGAAATGTTAAATCCGCTGGGAAGTTTTCCGGAAATTGTTTTTTATGGGGGCAAAATCCGTCGGAAATCCGCCAAAAACCTTATTTTCCGGCATATTTCTAGCGGATTTTGCCACCTGAAAACGGGTCTATTTTTTAGTGATAGAACAACTTTTCAGCGTTTGGTAAAACAAAACTAGACATAACAGAACAAATAACATGACCAATTTACCCCTGATATGTTGTTTATATTATATATATATATATATATTTTTATTAATTATGTAATTTATTTAATTATAACGAAATAAATATTTTTTACAACAAAATATAGTATTAAAAAATTCTTGTCAAGATAGATTAAAGTGACACCAAAATAAAAAGTTTATATAATTTCCAATTTTTATTTTTTAACCTTTTCTATATTTTTTTACTATTAATATTTAATAATTTAAATAAATTAATTAAAACATAGTAACTATATAAAAATAATATACTTGAGGACAATAAAGTGAAAATTTAAAGAACATAAAATAAAGTAAATAAAATTTAAAGAATGAATAAAATATAAAAAAGAAGGCGTATTTAATGTTTTAGAAGAGAATTATATTTTATTTTGAGGTTATATTGATAAAACATGCATGTTCCACTTTTGTTCCACTCTTTTCCTACCTAACAGTACTGCCAAACGTTGGACAGTGATCCATGTTCTATTGTCCTGTTCAGTGTACCAAACGCACCCTTAAGACTCCTCTAATGTTGCCTCTGATTCTAGGACACTTGTAACTATTCTCAAATCTTATCCTTCAACGGTTATAACAACCAAGCAGTTATGTCTTTACCATATTGATTACCTATAACCGTCGATCTCTCATATAAATAGTATATATATATATATATATATATATATATATATATATGCTAGTTGTGTACCCGCGCGATGCTGCGCGGGTGAATCATAATTATGAAACATTGGTTTAGTCCTGAATCATGTTTCTCTGTCACTTACAATTTTATTTGATGAGTTTGTGTGGTTAATTTGCAAGTCAACTAATATATAAAATTGAAGATTAATATGGTGTATTAGAAAGATATCTTGGAAAAATAACTGCATGAGAATTGAACTTCCAAACCCATATAATCAAAACTTATTACAAAATTTGAAATTATTAACTGAACAAACAAAAATACGATCATCTGCAAATAATGCATATCCGTATAACCAAAATGGTCGTTTAGTTTTCGTGAAGCACTCATCCGTGAATGTCCTGCAAAAAACATGCATTGATTTTAATTGAAACATATTTTACCAAATGTGTAATAATATAAATGTTTATTCATGTTGTACGAGATTATAAACATGATCCTATAAATATGTGTATTTATGTAGTAAAAATTGTACAATGTTACCATGGCCTCTAGCAAACACAAAATCCCCATATCAAAGCACCATGATAGCATTTGAACTCTCATCTCAAAAAGCATATTTGTTCGAAACTGGTAAGCACGTTTGTTTCAGAAGGACTACATATATACATTGCATCTCGTTAGTAATATATGTTCTTGAATGAAAATCGTCAAAGTTTTTTAAATAGCCTCACGTAAACGGAATATTGTGTTTCTTTCACCCTGTCTTAACTCTTAATCCCAAATTCCAAAAAAGATATAAAACGAAATGAAATCACCATTAGCATATCAACTTTGGTTTAGAAGTAAGTTTTTGAATAAATTTGTAATTCCATTTAAAAAATAGGTGATGAAAGTAAGCACTAGTACAAAAAAGGTCTTTAGTGACGGTTAAAAACCGTTACCATAGGTATTCCGTAACGGTTTTCATGGACATAAAAATCGTCACCTTATCTGCTGTCACTTTTGGTACACTTTTGGTTACGTTTAAAAAATGTTACCAAATCACATCAAAAACCGTTACCATAAGCTAAAACCGTCACCTTAGGTGTATAAAAAACCAAATTTTTTCCTAAAACGGTCACCTTAGCATGACATACGGCAATGTTTATTTGTTAAAACCGTCACCGTAGCATGACATACGAAGACTTTATTTTTCAAAAACCGTCACCATAGCATGACATATAGTGACTTTATTTTTCAAAAATTGTCACCTTAGGATGACATACGGTGACATTTATTATTCAAACGGTGACATTTATTATTCAAAATCATCAACGTAGCATGATATACGGTGACGTTTATTATTCAAAATCGTCAACGTAGCATGACATACAATGATGTTTATTTTTCAAAATCGTTGTCGCAACATGACAAACAATTACGTTTATTTTTCAAAACAATCACCGTATCATTACATTCGGTTACGTTTATTTGTCAAAATCATCACCATAGCATAATATACAACGACGTTAATTTGTTAAAACTGTCACCACAACATGACATATGGTGACGTTAATTTTTCAAAACTGTCATCATAACATGCATACGGTGACGTTTATTTGTCGAAATCGTCACCGTAGCATGACATTCGGTGATGTATATTTGTCAAAACCGTCACCAAAACATGACATACGGTGACATTATGTTTCAAAATGTCACTAATGACATACGATGACGTTTAAATATTCAAACTGTCACCGTAGCATGATACAAAGTGACATTTATATATTCAAAACCATCATCGTAGCATCACATATAATGACATTTATTTTCCAAAACCGTCACTGTAGTATTACATATGGTGATATTTATTCAAAACCATCATCATAGAGTGACATACAATAACATTAATTTTTCAAAACCGTCACTGAATAATAGCTTATGATGACGCTTTCTTTTAAAATCGTCACAATAACATAAATTGACTAACCAAAGGGGTGTTAGCCTAGTGGTAAAGCATGTGGACTAGCTAGTAGCGGTCTCATGTTCGAACCCTGGGGGACGCATCCTGGAGGTACGGGGGCTTCGACCCCGGGCTGCATGCTTTAGCAGTCGGGCTTCGGCCCATATTGCCAGGGATTAGTCTGGGCCCAATGTGGTCTGGGATACCCTCTCCAAAAAAAAAACATAAATTGACTAAACAAATGGTGACGTTTATTTTCTCAAAACTGTCATCATAAATTGACATACTGTGACGTTAAATAATCAAATTAAACTGTTGCCATAAAACATAAACAATCTTTTGGTGACGGTTTTTATCATTTGCCGATAAAATGAAAATGAATTCAAAAGCTCAGAATATGAACCAAATGATTAATGAACAATAGGGTAATAATTACATTATAAGAATGATGTATGAGAACACTAATTAGAGAAGTACTATATATCTGAAATAAATATTTTTCTTATCTAAGCTATACTCCCATGCTTCCATCTCTTCACCATCCCGTTAATAATTGCATAATTGTTATTTCCATTTATAACCTTTTGCTTTTAGCCCTTATGATTACAAGTTGTTTGTGGTACCTGCAAATAGATAAGAAAACAACCGATAAATACAACAAATCACGAGAGAGTGACGAATTTTTACATATGATTAAAGAAAACATAATATGAAAAAAGTTCAAACTTCTAAACATTAAAGCCAAAACTTTAAGGAAGAACAATGACTTGTCCATAACAAGAAACCCAATAAATTGGTTTATAAGTCGGTCACCCAAAATTTGGCGATCTACAAGTTACAGGAAATGTATATGTAGATAAAGAGAGAGAAAGATGAGAGAGCATAATCGCATAATATAACATACAAATTTCACAAAATTGCATAAATAGAACACCACTGTAAACACAAAAATATATCCATATAATATATAACATTCAAAATTTAATATATAGACCATACATATATGTAAGATGTAAACTAACTAAAAGTCAAAAGTCAAAGTCAAAGTCAAAATCGAGTATACAAGCACAAATCGTGCGAAATTCATAAATACATAACTCAAGATATCAGGAATTTGTACATGATAAAGGTGGTGGAATCTACGACTTGAAAAATAATCAAGACAAAAAAATAATTGGTTTGGTCAAGTCAACATCTGTCCAAATAAGCCTAGATCGGTCTTTATCAAGCTTATCACAAACTGATTAAGGACCGACAGTCAGAATTGGAATGGTCCAAGCTTTAACATATCAGGTCCAATCAAGTGTAATTTGATCTGATATTTTCTACTTAAAAATATTACCACTCTTGAATTATTTCACCTATCATGTACCAAAATAACGTACCAACGAGACCACGTTGAATAAGCATATACTACTGCCGCTAATTCATGCCTCCAAATGTAAACTTATAACACAACAAATGGAGCTAATGTATTCATCTAGATGCCAACTTTTCAACCAATAAAAACAAATAGAGTTGCTAAAAATGTGTTTCTTTCAAATATGCCTTCAAATAAACAATGTCAAAATACTTGAATTCATCGTCATTGAGCAAAATATCGAGCATGTGATTATAGAAATTAAACACTATAAAGAAAATGAGATTTGGTACATGTAAATATGTTCAAGTGGAAGTTTTTTGGTTTAATGTCATATTACCTTCAATGAGGCGATTTGCATGAAATGAATAATGGTGTGTAGCATTTTCCCAGACTGAACGGATAACTACACAGATGTGTCATCGTTCGATCATTAGACATCAATAAGAAGAACGAAGTTGATTAAACATAAAACATGAGTTCAAGCATGGAGTTGATTAAGTCGTCAATGTCATTATCACATACATATTAGATGTCTACAAGCAAAGACTTATGGCCAACATAAAAATATGTTTAGAATGATCTGTCAACGTTGCAGAATTTATGTTCCTATTCTATAGAACCAACTTTTGATGCATATAAAAAACATGTAAACTTACTAACTAGCTCATCCAAATCAATGCTTATACAGACTTTGAAATATGAGAGTTCATATTTCAGAATATGAAAATGTGCAACCTCCTTTGATTCTGTTTTTGGTAAAATAATCAAAGTCATGTACAGATTCTCAATGACAGCTATTGAAGTGTGCATTAGATTAATAGATTTAGAATGATTAAATCTATGATGTTTGTTGCTGTGATCAATGAGTTCAGCCAGATGTGTGCAGATTTCGAATGTAAATCAGTTGTGATCTGCTATTTGTTGTGAAAATCTAGTATGTGCATGAGTGTTGAAAGTGTTTTATGTTGCTGCTGTTGATTCATTGTTGAAAGAAATTCAATATGAATCTGACTTGTCCGTCGAAAATATGCAGCAGAAGACCATTTAATATGTTCAGATGATACAATCCATACACAATCGTGTTTATGTTGAGCATGGGTTTCCAATCTTCTCGTAAGATATTGAGGCACACATTTCCTTCCAAGTCGATATTAGGATGATACACCTTAGGTAAATAATACATATTTTCAACATCCATACATTTATTTATTTCTTTATTATATAAATAAAGAGTACTTTTACCTTGGTTTTACATTTCACCTTTGATGCCTCCATGTGGATAGATACCAACAAAAATTTTCCTGCCGCAATTCATGGGCGAGCATGAGATTAAAAGTGATCAACGGTTCAGATCCACTGGTCACGCACTTCTCACGTTAACCTCAACCTCTCACACAATACTTCACCTATATATATATATATATATATATATACACACGGTTGGGTTCTGATGAGAAGTTGAGGTTAACGTGAGAAGCGTGAGAAGTGGTTATCAACCTTTGGATGAGAAATGGACGCACATTAGGATGAGATGCACCAAGATAAGATGCACATAGATGCACCGGATCAATTCCCTTCTCAGGAGCAATTCATAGGTGAGCACGAGATTATCTAAACCTTTAATCCAAAACTATAGGGAAGATCAATGATTTGTGCGTAACAATCCCAGTAAATTGGTTCTAAAAGTCAATCATCCAAAATTTGAGACTGACAAGTAATAGAATGAGGAACGATATGCAAAACAAGTTACATACTTTGAACGATATGCAAAACAAGTTACATCCAAAATGTAGTACACTGACTTGCAGGTCAAGTGGGTTGAGCAGCATATGTGATTCCAAGTAAAAGGAAAAGGTGAGAAAACAAAGAGAATTTTGGCCATTTGAAACAAATGTGGGTAGAAATTGCGGAGGCAGTAGGCAGATATCATTTGAAACAAATGTGGGTAGAAATTTGTATATAATGTGGGGTTGGCTCGAAGATAGTTTCATTGTTTCATACATAATACCAAGCAAATCTATATACATATTTATTTTATTTAAATACGCTTACTTTCATATGATCCACATATACAAATAATTAATGGTTTTGCTAGTTAGTTCTCAACTTTTCACATAATGAGAAGTTGACAGTCACGAGAAGTCAATCTAACATGCTACTATCTATAGCACGTTGTTGAACATCTTCCAATTTTCTGTCACCCTATGTGGAGATTTATATCTATATTTGTGTTTTTATGTAATTGGGCATTGGCTTTTCTTACAGCGGAGATAAGAAATTCATAGCTTATGTAATTTTATTATTTAAATTATTGTATCCTTGTATTGGCCTCTTTAAAGTATGTTCTTGAGTTGTTGATATGAAGAACCAAGCAGGACAGAACACCAGGGGTCCAGAACTATTCAATAAGGGACAGTGAATTAAGGATTGGTTACCTTCTATCAATGTGAGCCTCCACAATAAACCATGTCATGGAAACCATCAACTTTCTTAAATTATTTTCAAGGAATAGGTTAATAAAGACTTCATATATGATTTTTATGCTCACTTGGCATCTCTGTATACTACATTGTTGAAACTTTGAATTTGAGTCTTCAGAAAATCTGTGATTTTTAAATTCTAGTCATTTCTACATTATCCCAGTGATTAAAAAATTTTCATATCGCCAGCAACCTACATCATTACATTCTGATAACTTCATATATCATCAAGAGCCTGGAGCTATTCAGACTGATTTTCCATAATTAACAATCCTAAGCATGGACTTCATCCTTCTTCAATTTTCCCAGCAAACTAAACACAACACAACTAGGCCGCAACTTATAATCAGCACAAACTTCCTTCTTTAATACCAAATTTTCTTCATCCCATGCTTACTGATGTGAGAAGGCTTGCATCACTTGATGTAACAAACGAATTCTAACACGCCCTTCCTCAATATAGCATTTAAATCTACAGATTTCTTGAAGATATGACCAAATAAAGGAGTTACCTACACTGTGTTAAGGAACATTCTACATCAACTTACCAACCTTCATATTGTCAGCATTTGCGACTGATTAAAGCATTCCCATCAGTCTTTTATGTCCCTTGGGAGACACAACAAAACATAGCATTCTGAGTAGAAAATCCAAATTGTTTTGGAGATATGACTACAATAGAGTTGCCTAGACTATACTATGAGATATTCTACACCAATTTTCTGATGATACTATGGCAATATCTAGCATTTTGAATTCTCATTACACCAAATTAATTCAGACAATGGAGTTGCATGGATCATAAAGGATAAACTTCACATGGTTTAATACTTTAAGCACTAATCATATATAAATCACAATACTATTGAGTGCTCTTCAACCCATAAATCAATTATGATACTAATCATACTATGAATCTTCTGCACCATAAAATAGCATTTATTTATTAAAAACTCCTCACAAATCTAGCCGGAATGTACAAATACCTAAAACATAGTATAATTATACATCCATTTTCCAATTATAAAATTATAAGAATTCTATATCAACACCCCAATAATAAAAGAATCCGTTATTGAAAATTAATTTACACTTTTGAACTATTTTTCCCTATCGTTGACATAACAACCACTCCCTCTGTTCTAAACAAGAGGTGCTTTGTTCTAAATTTTTGAAGTCAACATTATAAAAAAACATTACTATAAACATGTTTTTTTTACTATTATCTGATTTAGCTATCCACATACAAAATAAATCTTCATTGTAGGTTGTGTATATAAGCCTTTAAAGAACTCAACAAATTGGCCACAAAGATTCTACTTTACAAAATGAAAAGGAGGGTCTCCACAAAAACAGATACTCTACACATTGAAACGAGAGATAGAGAAGAGCAAATTGGAGTTTTTGAATAGATTAAATTACCTCAGTTAATCGATTAGGGTTTCTCCAATCAGAGTTACGCTTCAATAGATCTGGAAAACCTTTGAAGAGCATCCGAAATCCAAACCTATGATGGAGATGGAGAACCAAATCAATCTTCAACAGTGAAAGGTTAGAGAGAGCGATGGCGGCAGAGCCACCGACTCTACCGGTTCCTCCGAGAACCAGAACCCTTGAATTGACGGTTTCCTTTTGAGATATCAATTGGTGTTACGACGTTAATGGCGATGCCCGATGATGAGGATGAGAAGGTGAAGATGGTGGGGCCGTAGTTTGTTGTGGCGGTGACAGAAGGGTTGAGAGTGGGGCTTGGATTGTGTTTGTTTAACGATTAGGGATGAAAAGCTAGAGCCTGCGTGAGATATCACGCGCTAGTAGAAGGCATCCTCTTTTCATATAGTATATAAAAAATAATATATATAGATTAGTGATGGCCAAAAGGGCCCGGCCTGATCCGATCTAGGTGGTCAACCGCGGCCCGGCCCGGCCCGGTTCATAGCCCGAAAATTAGGATCGATCCATGTATTTGTAAGTTTTGGCGGCCCGGCCCGGTGAAGGCTTGGTTGATAGCCCGAAAATCAGGACCGGTCTATATATTTGGAAGTTTTGGCGGCCCGGTCCGGCCCAGAACCGGTCATGGACCGGTTTTTGGCCCGACCCGAAGCCCGCTTTGGCCCGGTCCTTGAGGTTACTGTTTGGGCCCGAAGCCCGTTTTGTCCCGGCCGGCTCGAGCCCGATATTTGGTCATCACTAATATAGATAAAGTGCAAAATATTTACTCAAAAATTTAGTATTTGTATTAATTATAAAGTTTTATATAAAAATTACGATAAATTTTTTTAACATGTGTTACTAATACTAATATTGAATTAATTGAAAATTATTATATTTTTGGTTTTTGATATAATCTGTTTAAACTAATTTTCGTTAATTGAAAAAAAAATTATATTCATAAAAACCCAATAAAACCCATTATAGCCTGTTAAGAAGCGTTAAAGATTGTTAAGAACCACTGTAGCGCATTAAGATCTATTAAAGCTTGTTAAAAACCACTGTAGCCCATTAAGTCCAATCGATCCATTAAATCCCAATCGGATCCATTAAATCCCAATCGATCCATTAAAGTCAGATTGGATCCATTAAAGCCCAAATGGATCAATGAAAGCTTTAATGGATCCTTTAAATCCCAATTCGATCCATTAAAGCTCTAAGTGCACCCGTTTGACTGTTTGAAAGTCAAACCATGCATATAAAACATATAGAGTTGCGTCAGATTCGGGCTCATCTAGTCTGATCTAAATTATGTGTATATGTATGTGTGTATACATGTGATAACTTCAGTGATTCTTCATCAATTGTAGTATGTCTTGATAATCGTATTATACTCATTGTTATTCATAAGCTTTAGTGGTTCTTAATGAACTTAATTGGGTCTTGATGGCGTTTAGAACAATTTAAGCCCAATAGAACAATTTAAACCCATTATAATGTTGGTGACTTATTAAGGTCCAATATAACCTATTAAGACCTAATTGAACTGATTTAAGCGCAATAGAACAATCAAAGCCCAATAGAACCATCAAAGCCTAATAAAGCCATCAAAGTCCAATAAATCACATCAAAGCCCATTATGAGCGTTGGTAACTTATTAAGGCCCAAAATAACCTATTAAAACCAAATTGAATCAATTTAAACCCAATAGAATTGATTTAAGCTTTATAGAACCATCAAAGCCCATTATGAACATTGTTGACTTATTAAGGCCCAATATAACCTATTAAAACCCAATTGAACTGATTTAAGTCCAACAAAACCGATTTATCCAATTGAATCGATTTAAGCTTAATAGAACCCATCAAAGCCCATTATGATCATTGTTGACTTATTAAGGCCCAAACACACAAGTCGTCACTTATTATGTGCTTTTTTACATGTAACGAATTCATAGATGCATGTGTCGTGTATTCGGGTCAATTAGACAACTAAGCACCATTATACCCCAATATGAACCATTCAACCATCATTATAGCCCAATATGACATTTTATGACTTATTAATGCCCAATAACACCAGTGGTGACTTATTACTTGCTTGTATGCATGTATCGACTAAATAGATGCACATGTTGTGTATTAGGGTCAATTAGACAACTAAGAACCATTATACCCCGATATGAACCACACAACCACCATTATAGCCCAATATGACATTTTATGACTTAGAAAAAATTTAATGTAATTTTGAATTTAATATAATTTTAGATTTTAATATAATTTGAATTTTTAAATTAATTTAATTTAATTTAATTTAATTTTGAATTTAATTTAAATTAATTTCCAACGTACGGAAACTAATTTAATTTAAAATTAAAGTAATTTATGTCGGAAATTAACTTAAATAAAATTCTTATTTAATTTTAAAATAATTATAATTTGATATGTGGTTTCTAAAATTGAATTTTCTTAAATTTTAATATAATTATAAGAAATTTAATATAATTTTGAATTTAATATAATTTTAGATTTTAATATAATTTTAGATTTTAATATACCTTTAGATTTTAATATAATTCGAATTTAATTTAATTTTTGAATTTTTAGTCACCAACTCTTTGAAATTAGTGACCTTTTGGTCACTACCAAATTTCTTTTTAGTGACAACTATTTTTTGTTACTAACATTTTTATTTTAATGACAACTCTTTTTTTGGTACTATCTATATAATTAACATGAACTACTAAATACTATTTAGTAACAACTATTTTTAGTCACTAAGTCTTTGAAATTAGTGACCACTATTTTTGGTCATTACCACTTTCATTTTAATGACAACTATTTTATGTTACTAACATTTTTATTTTAATGACCACTATTTTTTGTCACTAATCTATTCGATTAATATGAACTACTAACTACTAAATACGTCTTTGAAATTAGTGACTCATACCACTTTCATTTTAGTGACCACTATTTTTAGTCACTAATATTTATATTTTAATGACCACTAATTTGTACACTAATCTTTCAATATATCAACATGCAATACTTTACTACATATGAAAACCATTACTGTGTCATGACATACACGACATAAAATTCTTAATTGTCATTGTATCATGACAACTGAGGAGGTAAATTTTCTCAAAACCGTCATGGAATCATGACATTCGGTGACGTAACTTAATCAAAACTGTCACTCTAAAATGACATACGATGACATTTATCATTCAAAACCGTCACCGTAACATTACATACCGTGAGTAAATTTCTCAAAATCATCGCTACATGATATACGACGACGTAAATTTATCAAAACCGTCACCATAACATGACATACGGTGACGTTTATCAATCAAAATCGTCACTGTATCTTTCCACACAGTCACCCTAGTATGACAAATGGTGAAGTTTATTTTTCAAAACCTTCACAGTAATATGACATATAATGATGTTTATTATTCAAAATTGTCACCTGAGCATAACATATAGTGGCGTTTATTATTCAGAAGCACCACTGTAACCTAACATGTGGTGACATAAATTTATCAAAACCATCACTACATGTACATTAAGATGTACGGTGACATAACTTTATCAAAATTGTCACTATAAAATGACATATAGTGAAGTTCATCATTCAAAATTGTCATCGTAACATTACATATTGTGATGTTTTCCATTCAACACCGTTACCGTAACATACATACGGTAACATTTAGATGTCAAAACCATCACTGTAAAATGACATAGGGTGACATTTATTTTTCAAAACCATCACCGTATGATAACATAAGATGAGTTTCATTATTTAAAAACATCATTTAAACATGACATACATCGACGTTTATTATTTGAAAACGTCACAATAGCATTGACACATGGTGTCTTGTTTTTTTTTTGTCAAAACCGTCTCCCTTGCATAACGTACGATTACGTTTATGTTTCAAAACCGTCACATAGCATGACGTATGGTGACATTTATTTTTCTAAACCGTCACAGTAGCATGACATTAGGTGACGTAAATTTTTCAAAACCGTCATTTTAACATCAAATGTGGTGACGTTTATTTTTTAAAATCGTCACCATAGCATGAGATACCTTGACATTTATCTTTTATAACCGTCACTATAACATGACGTACGATGACATTTATTGTTCACCGTCACTACAGGATGATGTACACTGTTGTTTATTATTTGAAATTATCACCATAACATTACATATGGTCACGTTTATTATACAAAATCGTCATCGTAGCATGACTTACGTGGACGTTTATTATTCTAACCGTCACCATAGCATGATATATATTGACATTTATTATACAAAACATTCACCATTGTGACATATTTTTTTTAAAACCGTCATCATAACATAACATACGGTGACATTTACTTTTCAAAATCGTTACCGTAGAATGACATATCTTAACGTACTCAAAACCGTCACCATAACATGACATATGGTGACATAATTATTAGAAGCCGTCAATATAGCTTGAGATATTGTGATGTAAATGTTTTAATGCCGTTACCAAAGCATGACACATAGTGACGTAATTTTTTCAAAAACCATTGCCATACACTAACTTTTGGTGACAAATATTTTGCAGAACGGTTGCCATAAAACTTGGTGACTTTTGGAAACGGTTTTCAAATAAGCGTTGCTATATATATATATATGTATAAGTTTTCAGTAACGTTTTTTTAAAACCGTTACAACATAAAGTAACGATTTAGACAAAAACCTTTACTAAAAGGTCATATATGGCAACGGTTTTTAAAAACCGTCACAAGATAAAGCAACGGTTTTTAAAAACCGTCACAAGATAAAGCAACGGTTTTTCAAAACTGCCCTAAACCGTTACCTTAGGGAACCTTTTATTGACGTTTTTATCTAAAACGTTGCTTCATGTTTCTACTTTTTTTTAATAGTAACGTTTCTTTATAAAAACTGTTACTAAAACAATTCTCTAACTTTTTATGTGACTTTTTGTAACGTTTTTTTTTCAAACCGTTACAAACCTATTTTTCAAAACCGTCACAAAAAGTCATTTTTGTACTAGTGAAGATTTACAAAAAAAGATTACATATTTTTATAGTTGGTTACCAACACCGGACCAAGAGATTATTGCTTAGCGGGTGCTTGTAGGACATTTCTTCAAATAGCGTTCTATAAAATATTTAATACGACACTTTATTTTTAAAAACATCTAGAAATTTGTTATGAAGTTCAAAAGCGTCTTATATACTTACCTTTGTAATTTAAATGTTTTATAAGATGGTATATTATATAGGCAAAGGCAGGGGCGGACCCCCCGTTTTTTTTGTTGTCAAGAGGAGTATATCTGATCTCCATTTGTTTTTTTTTTATTTCTTGACTTGGGCCCCACGTTAGTCCAATATGTATATGTTATATGTATTTTATAATATGATCTAGTCCATAATCAATTCAATAGAATTTTTAAGCCCATTTATTAGTCCAAGTCCATTTAGCGACGCAGGTCGATGTAGAGAAGCAAAGTCTTCTCCAAATCGACAACCCCAAATCCAATCGCTCTTTTGCATCGACAGCCCCTGCCCCAATTCGACATCCCCAAATCGTTTTTCTGCTTCTCTGCTTGACTGCTTCTCTACATCGACATCGACTTGCAGGCTGCATCGCTATTCGTTTTTCTGCTTCTCTACATCGATAGCCCCAACCCCAAATCGGTAATTTGATTATTTGAAATTTAACCTAAATATCTGATAACACCTGGGTATTTCTGTTAAGTGATAAGTTCTATTTTGTTTTATAATGTATAATTTCAGCTATGATGAATAAAAATTTATCTCAGATTGTTGTGCACTTGTGCTTCTCTCAAAATTCATGTTTGTACACAGTTCACTGTACACTATGTAGTTCTATTCTATGTCAACTATTTTTATGCTTGGTAATTTCTAAATTTGAATCTTTTTATAAAGATTTCTTTTCTATAATCTCAAGATTTTTACTGGGTTTTTTTCGTTTTCGTTTATCACCATTTTTGGATTTTTACAGAATTTTGTTTCTATAGTATCTGATTTGGGTTCTTACTGTTTTTTACAGATATTCGTTTTCGTTTATCACCAGTTTCATGGTCGAATATGGTGTTTTTAAGATCAAATCTTTGGTGGGTGTTCTTAAAAATGTCCCTCAGATTTATGTAATTTTGGAAAATGGTTGTTTTTGGATAAAATCTTTGATGCAACATTACAAAAAAAAAGGTGGAGATATAAGTTTCTCTGTCTGTTCGTTCATCCTAGGGTTTTGATTTTAGTTTTAGGGTTTGATTTTGGTTTTAGACTTTGATATTAGTGTTTTTGATATTTGGGTAACTATTTTTTTTTTCTTTTCAATCTCTTGTTTTCAACCATAAAGCATAAAAGCAGGCCTTGTGGATTTGGTGGAGCTGCTTAATGGCATAAAACAGTTGGCTTGTTGTGGATTTTTGAAAAGGATAAAGCATAAACTTTTTCTTTCTGTTTTGTTTAAATAGGAGATAGGGATGAAGCCTATGGTTGAGAAAAAAACACTCTTTCCAATTAAGGTTGCAGAATTGGATAAGATTCAAATGAAAGAGGTAATCATGTAAATATTCTTTCTGTTATCCTTTTCTGTTCTAGAAAATGGTCGGTTGTAACCAAGTAAATTTTTGTGCGTTCTTTTATATTTTGGATCATTTTTTGAAGGGTCTGTATGTAAGATATAGGTTTATGTTATATGCAGAGGTGTGGGGAGTTACCTAAACTGATACAGAGAAAAGAAAGAGGAGAAGAGGAAGTTATAAACTTGTCTCCAATTCTGAAACATAAAACCAAGAAAGAAAGTATCAAGATTAGATTTTTCTAGCTTTTCCTTACCCAAAATGCATATCCTTTTTGCTTCAGTCATATGCATTTTGGTTTTAACTGCTTATTTGTTTTGATTTCAATTAGAATCTTTAAAAATAGAGGTTTTGGAGATTTTTAGATAAAATTGGCTCAACAAAGTTTATACCTGTGGTGTGGTGCTGAAATACAAATCAAAATCAAAATCTCAAAATTGAGTAGATTTTATACGTTACTGTGCAGAGCAACTAACTAACTTAGGGTGGAGCAAGATGGAATAGAGCATAGAAGCTTCAATGGTGAGGTGGGTTTCTTTGGTGCAGTACAAGAACCCATTAGTTTACATATAACATAAAATGTGGTGCTTAAATACAAATCAAAATTAAAATTGAGCTTTGTACCTTAATATGCAGTCAGCTTCAATACAAATTGATTATCACTATGTTAAGGCTTTGGGAGCTTTCGAGCATTGGAGCTGAAATTTGATGTTGGAGCTTATTTATGATGTTGGAGCTTTGGAGCCACTTATTACAGTTGTCGTTTACATAAAACAGGGATGGAGAAAAGCTTGTTCTTCAAAAGGATCCTCTGAAGTTACCAAGGTTACTGCTTTGTTGTCATTTTGCAGGTTAGAGCTTGAAAAGAGGTGAAGAAAAGTCATTACAAATGAAAGCAATTATGAACCTTCTAAACTTGTAATTCATAGTCATCTGGCAAGTTCATCTTAATTGAATTTAAACATTTAGGGGTAGATTGCATGTGAAGTTTAAGCGGGAACAAGTGAATCTGGGAAACCTTAGGAATACAAAATCTAAGTGCGCAATCATCACTTGTACATCTTGTTCCACAACTTGTAATTAAGAGATTTTCAAATTTGATGCATAAAAAGGTTGTATCTTGTGCATTATATGTTGTAATTAAGACTTTTGACTTGAATGCTTATTAATGTAGTATAGATATAGATAGGGGTGGTTTCAATTAGAACCCTAATTTCATTGGAAACTTTGGAAACCAAATTTCAATCATTGATCTTTTTAATCAATGGTCAAGATTCATTTAAATTATATATGATAATAAATTAATTAATTTATTAATAAAAGATAATAACAATATATCAAGACTACATTTTTATTACATGTTCATCAATATGCAGTATGTAAAAACACAATTAAGTTTCATTACCATTATTGTTTCATTACCTTTCCATTATGTTCGCTATATCAAATCTGTTTCATCAGGTTTATTATATTAATATTTTGTTTCACTATATCAGGTTTCACTATATTAATATTTTGTTTCATTACCTTTCCATTATGTTTAACTATATCAAATATGTTTCATCATGTTTCACTATATTAATATTTTGTTTTAATATATCAAATCCATTATGTTTCACTATATTAATATTTTGTGCTTAGAGGTAATATTGAAGATTCCATATGAATATAAATTTTCATTCATTGGATGAATCAATCACTGATTCATAAGAATCAAAACAATATATAGTATCAAAGTTTCCAATCTTTTAATTTCATATGAATATTTAATTTCATATTAATACTTGAAAAATTGAATATTTTAATTTTATATTAATATTTTGTGGCTCAAATACAAAATTTCTTAAGAATGTCAATTCAAGTACATGAATCAAAAAAAGGGTGTATTCGTATGATTTAAATTTTGTTTACCTAAATTAGATATCTCATTTTTAATTTAATAAATCATCCATATTACCATATATAAAACAAATTAAAATTAAATAATAATTAATATAATAATAATAAAAACTATCGTATATATTATGAAATTATGGAAAAGACTAAAATAACCTTATCAGTTAAAAATAAAAATAAAAAAAAGAAATTCAATTATTTCATAATATATATGGTAACTGTTATTATTATTATATTAATAATTATTTAATTTTAATTTTGCTTATATATGGTAATAATGATCATTGATTAATTTAAAAATGAGATATTTAATTTAGGTAAATTATTTAATTTTAATTTACCTTATATATGGTAATAATGAAACAATAATGTTAACACGATGAACCTGATGAATCTATTTTCATTATGAAACAATAATGCTAACACGATGAAACAATAATGCTAACATGTAATGAAACAAAAATGGGAAGTTAACAAAAATGGCACCAATTTATCATGTTTCATTATGAATCAAATAATGCTAACTCGATGAACCTGGTGAATCTATTTTCATTATGAAACAATAATATTAACATGGTGAACCTGATGAATCTATTTTTATATACGGATATGCAACTGAACAGGTAACGAAACAAAAATGGGAAGTTAACAAAAATAGCACAAATTCATCCTGTTTCATCACAAAAATGTAATCCAATGAAATCTGTAATCCACAAATTCATTCTGTTTCATCACAATATTAGATTGCGTGGGAAATTTTATAATAAAATCAAATTAAAAAAAATTACTTTCTTACATTTTAAAAGAAAAATAATTTTTTTTTATCGATGTGGAAATTCATGGGCGTGGGAAATTTTATTTTTGTTTTGCGTGGTAAAATTATTTTTACTTGAAACCAAAATATAATCTAATTTTATATTTTCTTATTTTGCGTGGGAAATTTTATTAAACCTTTCTTGCCATATTTGAGACACAAAATCAAAAGACATATTTACCCTTTTCATCTATTATTTTTATTTATTATTAATAAATTAATTAACTTACTACCATATATAGTTCAAACGAATCTTAACCATTGATTATAAAGATCAATGGCTGAAATTTGGTTTCCAAAGTTTTCAATGAAACTTGGTTTCCAATTGATACCACCCCTATATATATATATATATATATATATATATATATATATATATATATATATATATATATATATATATATATATATATATATATATATAGGGAAGGGTTCAAACGAGAACACTGTCATTTAACGAGAACGCGAGAACACCTTTTTACTATAACAATCACATGTGATATTGTAGTTCATCACATATGATAAACATGTGATACTAAATCGGAAACGCGGACGACGTTCGATGCGATCTAGTATGCGGGCCAAGTCGCCCGCACACCACTAGACCCCTCTCACATGCATTATCACATGTGATAAGGTATTATCAATGTAATAGTGTAATTCATCACAAATATTGCACATGTGATACTAATCAGTGACGTAAATTTCACTACAAAACAGAGGCTTATCACCGACGGATTCATCCGTCGGTGATCTGTCGCTAAAATAGAAATCCGTCGGTGATCCGTCGGTAAAAAGGTGGTCGGCGTTCAGATCACCGACGAGTCACCGACGAGTCACCGACGGATATTACCGACGGATCACCGACGGTTTAATTTTCCGACGGATCTCCGACGGTTACCGAAGGCATGGGTTATTTCCGACGGATCATCGACGATCGACTTTTAGCGACGGATTACCGACGGATTAATTCCGACGGATTTAGCGACGGATTTCCGACGGATTTTTATTAAATAAAATTTAAATTAAAAAATATTTTCCGACTGATTACCGACGGATAATCCGTCGGTAATTTAATATATTTTTTAAATAATTAAAAATTAAAATTTTCCAGTTTTTATCCTGTACAAAACCTACCAATTTTTAAATATTACTAAGTCTTAAACTGTTCAAAATATCTATAAATACATAAACGTAATCCTACGGAGGGGGAAAGGGGTGCTGATTGTTAAACTTGATCATGGACCATGAACGCGTCAAACTGTGCCATTCGTTCCTGCATCTGTCTCTTGTCTGCTTCATCTCTATCTACTCGCTCCTGCATCCGGATCCTCTCTGCTTCCTCTCTCTGTAGTCGCTCCTGAAACTGGATCCTCTCTGCATCCTCTCTCTCTAACCTCTGCCTTAGCTCCTCCAACTGAAATTCAACATTTGACAAACATATATAGAACAATGTCAGACAACATTTAACAAACATATGATTAACAATGTTAAACAACATTTGACAAGCATACCTCCTCATCGCGACAGTCGCGCGTACTCCCGCTCGAACTGGCACCTGAATCATCGGTCATAGCATAATAGGGATCCTGACTGTTCCCCATCCAAAAATACGGCCCTTACGCCGTCCTCCGACACTACGCTCCCACAACTCGGCGTCATTGGGAGGTACAGTGCCGGGAGGTAAGTCCGGGTACTCCTCCTCCCTAATCCGATGGTAGGCATCCTATAGTTTACCAAATTAGACATTGTCAAGTCAACTAACCTATAGAAAATTCGGTAGCATTTCAACTGTGATTTGAACATATATCCATGTTATTGTAATTTTAGTTTAGATCATTTGTGTTAACTTTTGTAAGTTTTCCTTGTTTCTTGTTTGACCTATAAATAGGTCTTCCTTGCTTTTGTTAGAGTAACTAGCCTCATTTTGTAATTCTTGAGAGAGAGAACCCTTGAGAGAAAACCTTGTAACCCTTTCACTTGTGACATTAATACACATGTGATTTCCCATGAATTTCATTGTTCTTGATTGATTTGTGTGTGTGATTTGAGAGGACTATATCATTTGGTATCAGAGCAAACAAGAAGAAGCAGATTTGGATAAGATTTGAAATTTTTTTTGAAATTTTTTTGTCGGACTGTTTCATTTTCACGGTTTGATCTTGATTTTTCGTGTTTTTGCACAATCAAATCAAGAAATTGATTTGATTGTGAACGTTTTATCATAAGGATCAACATTTGTTCAGATCACATAGTCAAATTCGCACTTTAGATTGGTCAATTTGATCAAATTGTTAGTTTCATGAATAGTAACGTCGAACACTGTAATTCAGACAAAAAACTATAATTTTCGGTTACTTTTGAAAATTCAGTGTTGTAATCTTGATCAGGTTGTTATCGTGGACTAATTGTGTGTTTTGCAGAATCAGAAATCAAGTTTTACTTGATTTTTGATCGAACAGGTGAAGAACTCGCAAGGAAACTCAAGAACGCGCTAGATCCATAAAACGCGCAAGTTCTTCCCAAGAACGCGCAGATTTCGTGAAACGCGCACGTTCATCGCTAGAACGCGCAAGTTGAAGATTCGGTCTCAAACGCGCTAGTCGAAGTTAGCGAGTTTATAAAACGCGCTAGTCGAAGTTAGCGAGTTTCTATAACACGCAAGTCGAAGTCAGCGAGTTCCGTCCATCTGCGAGTTTGTTGAAACGCGCAAGTACCCATCTGCGAGTTTCACAGCTGCGAGTTTGTTTGCGAGTTTGCTAAAACGCGCGAGTAAGCATATACGAGTTTGCTAAACGCGCACGGTTCAGCTAGCGAGTTTCTTCGAAACAGTATTCTGCGAGTTTCCTTGGTCTGCGAGTTTTCTCGAAACAGTGTTGTGCGAGTTTTAGCGGTCTGCGAGTTTTAAGCCTGCAAGTTTGAGTACTTAGTCATTTTTAGTCCGTTGTTTCAAATTTGATCAGTATTGAATTTTACACACCGAGTGTAATCTGCACTTCCTGAATGATCAGTTCAAATCACATTTCAGTTACAATCATGTCTAGAGATCTACTCAGCATGGGTTCGAAATCCAAACCTCCGGTACTTCAAGTCGATGAATACCCACAGTGGAGGATAAGGATGATCAATTTCTTAAATAATCAAGATAAGAAATTGATGGATTCAATTCTTAATGGTCCACATTTTCCACATGTGACAGTTGCAAGAATTCCAGCTACTGATAATAGTCCTGAAATTCCCGAAAGGATTGTAGCTAGAGATTCTATTCAATACAGTGGCACTGATAGAGAGTTAGTGGAAAGAGATGCAACTGCTTTGACATTTCTGATAATGGCCATCCCTAATGATATCTTCAACCGTGTTGACAGCCGGGAATCTGCAAAGGACATTTGGGATGAGCTAGAAAAACAGTTCATGGGATCAGCAAAATCCATCAAGACTAAAAGGAATCAGAGTATCAATGCTTATGAAGGATTCAAGGCAAAAGAAGGAGAATCTCTAAGGGAAGCGTATGATCGTTACAACATCATTCTAAATGATTTGAGAAGGAACGGAGTTCATAAGTCTGAATCTGAAATAAACTTCAAGTTTATCAAGAATCTTCAGCCAGAGTGGGATGTCTACACAATTCAAATGCAGATAAATAAAGACATGGATGAAGAAAAGCTGAATGATCTATTCTGTGCTTTAAACCAACATGAGGACAAGATAAAGGAACAAGCTTTTGTGAACAAAGAGTTGCTTCAGTTAAAGGACAAACAAAAGAAGGTAGAAGACTCTTTGGCTCTAATTGTTCAGGACAAGGGAAAGACAGTTAAGTCAAGTTCTGGTTCGGGAAAGAGTTTGAAAAAGAAAGCACTGATCACCAGCATGATTGACAGTTCAGACAGCTCAGAGGATGATGCTCCAGATGATTCTGATGATGATGAATTGAACGAATTTGCAGAGAAGCTTTCACTTCTGAATTCAAACTTCCACAAAAGGTTTGGTCGGAAGAAGTTTTATAATAAGCCGAAGTTCGATTCCTACAAGTACAGCAAGCATAAAGACAGATATGAAGAAAATAAAGAGAAAGAGAAGAAAGAGGAGAGAAAAGAAGAAAAGAAAGAAGAGAAAGAAAAGTCTGATAAGTGTTTTAACTGTGGAAAGCCCGGTCACTTTATCAAGGACTGCCCAGAAAAGCATGTCAAGAATTACGAGTATTACAAGAAAAAGGCTCAATTGGCGAAAGCAATGGAAAAAGGCACGACTTTAAAGGCAGAAGATGAGATATGGCTTGGATACTCTGATGATGAAGAGACTGAGGTTGCTAAAGTGAATCTGACTCAAGTCTATTACAACTTAATGGCACATCTGAATGATGAGTCAGATTCTGAGGTAAATTCTGATTCTGATCATTCTGATAATTCTGAATCTTTTAATGATAATGATGAAGTAATGAACTTGATGTCCCAGCTTAATCTGATGAACTCTGAGTTTTTGAAATTAAAAGAAAATTTCAAACAACAAAAGAGTACAATTCAAGGACATCAAGATCAGGCTTACATCTACAAAACATTGGCTGATGAAAAAGAAGAAGAGAAAAATGTTCTGAAATTGGATATAATTAAACTTCAAACAAGGATTTCTGAACAGCAAAAAGAAATCATGACTTTAAAAGATAAGAATCTTGATCTAACACTTTAGTATGACATTGTTTTGAAAGATAGGACGGAAGCTTACATCAAGATCAAGGAATTGGAAGATCTACTTTACAAATGAGTTCAAACGGAACAAACTCTTAAGATTCTAACAAACAATCAGAAAGACACTCGGTTCTATAAAGCAAAACCAGGATTAGGTGTCTCGGATGTGGATGTGTTGAAAAAGGCACCCAAAAATCTTTATAACTTTAAAAGTCGGGTGATGAACCTGTTGTTTTAATTCCACACATCATAGAAAGATTTGTAAAATCAGAGACTCCTAAGCCTGAATCTCCTAAGACAGAAAAGGAAGAGACAGTAGAAGAAAAGACAGAAGTTGAAACTGAAACTGAAACAGAAACTCAACATTTTAAATCTGTTAAATTTTCATATGACGAACTGAATACTTCTTACAAAAGTGAAAAGGATTCGTTTGTAGAATATGAAAATCTCTTTAACGAAAAACCTGAGTCTGCTAAATCTAATTCTGATATTTCTGAAATTGTCTTGACCTGCTCGATCTTAGAAGATAAAAATGAAAAAGTCATTTCTGATAAGTCTACTTCCGTTTGTACTTCAAAATTTTCTGATCTTGAACATCAACAAGCCTTGGATAAAATTGAAGACTTACAAAGGCAAATCTCCCATCTCAACATCATGATTGTTGAATTGGAAGACGCAAATGAGAATTTTGGGATGGAACTAGACTCAAGCCTTATTAAAAATGAATCTTTGCAAAAAGAAATCAGAAGTTTAGAATCTCAAATTTTCAAATTATCAAAAGGAAAAAATGTTATTGTTGATAAAGAAATTCCAATTTCTGTGATTAAATGTGAGCCTTAATCTGAATCTGGACAAGAAAAAGTTAAAGGTGAATGTTCTTATTCTTCATCATCTGTTAACATTTCTAAATCTGTTTCTATTTCAGATGAAACTGTGAAGAAAGACTGTTTGGAGCAAAAGAAGACTGTAGTGGAAAAGACTGTGAATGAAATGGATAAATGTCAATGTAGTAGAGTAGATAATGCTTGTTCTTCTGTCAAACAACAAAATTTCAATAAAACGAATATCTTTTCCCGAAAAGAGTTGTTGACGCAAGCTACTACTAGATTGCAATGTTCATATTGTCTTAGTAGTTCATTCTCTTGGAAACAAAAGTCTTCAAAGAAAAATAAACATATCCAATTTAAGAACATAAAATCTCTTAATCGTTTTAAAGCCAATAATGCTGAGATTTATTCTTTAAAGAAGAAAAATAATGATTTTCATGCTAATAAACTTGCTGATGTGAAGTTTGTGTGGAAGTGGATTCCAAAAGTTAAACTGAACACACAAACTCCGCCAAACAGACCAAGATTTGAATGGAGAATTAAAGGGTCATCAGCAAATTTAAATACTGTTAAGAGTACTAACAATAAAGGACCCATATTCATATGGGTACCTAAAGTTAAGTGATTCTTGGTTTCAGGCATGTCATGTGTGGATCATTGATTCTGGAGCTTCAAGACACATGACAGCGCATAAACACCTGCTGTTCGACTACGTAGATCATTACGCAGGTACAGTAAATTTTGGAAATGAGATGAAAGGCTATGTCAGAGGTTACGGGACTATAAAGAACAGTATGATCACAATATCAAAGGTTCTTTATGTGGAAGGCTTAGCTTACAATCTGTTCTTCATAAGCCAATTTGCAGAAAAGAAATGCAAGATAGAATTTGATGTTGATTATTGTTACATTAAGGATCAGAGTGGAGCAGAACTCATTAAAGCCGAAAGAATGGGATTGTTATACGGTGTTCACTTTCCAACACTGAAAGCTTCAAAGTCAGTATGTCTAATCTCTAAGACATCAACAAAAGAAAGTTGGTTGTGGCATCGAAGACTTTCTCATCAACATTTTCGTGATTTAAACAAGCTGAGGACACAACAGTTAGTGATTGGACTTCCTGAATTAAAGATTGAACAAAATTCCCTTTGTTCAGCTTGTGCAAAAGGAAAAATGAAGAGAAGTTCACACAAACTAAAGATGCTATCCAACTGCAACAAGTGTCTGGAGCTAATTCACATGGACTTATGTGGACCAATGAGTACTCAATCCATCAACGGAAAGAAATACATATTAGTGATGGTGGATGAATACTCTCGGTATACCTGGCTAGAGTTTCTACGAAAGAAATCTGAAGCTCCTGATCTAATCATCAAGTTCATCAAGAAGATTCAAGTTCTGCTGCAAAGCCCTGTAAAGCAAGTGAGGAGTGATAATGGAACAGAATTCAAGAATGCTACTTTGCAAACATTTCTAGAATCTGTTGGCATATCACACAATTTTTCTGCTGTGATGACACCTCAATAAAATGGGGTCGTTGAGCGAAAAAATAGAACTTTGGTAGAGGCTGCACGGACAATGTTGGCATATTCAGAACTACCAATGTTTCTATGGGCGGAGGCTGTAGCAACTGCATGCTTCACACAAAACAGGACTATTATCAATAAACGCTTTAATAAAACTTCTTATGAATTGATTAATGGTCGTAAGCCTACTGTTAAATTTCTTCGTGTGTTTGGATGCAGGTGCTATATTCTTAATGATCGAGAGAACTTATCCAAGTTTCAACCAAAAGCTGATGAGGGGATATTCATTGGGTATTCTCTCCAATCCAAAGCATACAGAGTCTATAATACTCGTACAAAGATGGTGATTGAAAGTGCAAATGTAATCTTTGATGAAAGCAAGACAAGGACTTCTGAACAAAGCAGTTCAGAACTCGGATCTAAAGAAAAAGACAAAGCTTCTACTTCATCAAGAGTAGAACCTGTTCAAAAACATACTGAGACATCTAACTCTTTCACTGATTCAGATTTAGATTTACTGTTCTATCATGCTTTTGACAGTTTTCGGAACATACAAAGTCAAAATGATATACCTATCACTGATACATCTACTACTACTGCAGATATATCAGGACCCTCTGAAGAAAATGGAGAAGCTTCTACATCTCAAGTACAAGAAGTTTCAGACAACACAACTTCAACAAATAATGAAGATGTTCCATCTACACCTGAAGAAAATGTGTTGGAAACTCCCACTGCAGAATTTGTTACATTACAAAGCACATCAAGTCCAATTGTATCTAATTCAGAAGAAACAGAAATTCAAGTGATTTCAACTCCTGAAGAACCAGCAATACAAGATGAGTTTGATTCTTCTAACAATCAAATAGAGGTTGATGTTTTACCAAGCTCACACAGATGGACAAGGAATCATCCTCCAGAAAACATTATTGGTGACCCGTCTGCTAGAGTGACTACTAGATCTGCTTTTCCACCAGCAACTGCAAACTTCTGCATGTTTTCAACTTTTCTGAGCAGCATTGAACCAAAGAAGCCATCAGAAGCGTTAAAAGATCCAGATTGGATAAATGCAATGCAGGATGAGCTGAATGAGTTCAAAAGAAATCAAGTATGGCGATTGATACCAAGACCTAAAGACAAATCAATTGTTGGAACAAAGTGGGTCTTCCGAAACAAAAAGGACGAGGCTGGAATTATTGTGAGGAACAAAGCAAGGCTAGTTGCAAAAGGTTACAATCAACAAGAAGGAATTGATTATGATGAAACCTATGCACCAGTTGCTCGGATTGAAGCCATACGGATTTTTCTAGCTTATGCGACTCACAAGAATATCAAGGTATATCAAATGGACATGAAGTCTGCTTTTCTCAACGGCATTCTTCATGAAGAAGTTTATGTGAGTCAACCTGAAGGTTTCGTGGATCCGAAGTTCCCAGATCATGTTTATGTTCTTGACAAGGCATTGTATGGACTAAAACAAGCGCCAAGAGCATGGTATGAAACTTTATCAGTCTACCTAACTGAATCAGGTTTTCGGAAAGGTATAATCGACACTACTCTTTTTCTTAAAAAGAAAGGTAAGGATATGATACTTGTACAAATTTATGTTGACGACATAATTTTTGGCTCTACTTCACAAGATTTGTGTGTAGAATTTGAAAATATCATGAAAAAGCATTTTCAAATGTCAATGATGGGTGAACTCACATTTTTCTTAGGCTTGCAAGTCAAGCAAACCCCGGAAGGGATTTTTATAAATCAGGCTAAATATATCAGAGACATGTTGAAGAAATTTGACATGAATTCTATTTCACCCATGAAAACTCCAATGCTAGCTGGCTGTTTGTTGGATGTTGATATCTCCGGAAAATCAGTAGACCAACATACTTACAGAAGTATAATTGGTTCTCTTCTTTATTTGATAGCAAGTAGGCCAGATATTATGTTGGCAACATGTTTTTGTGCACGGTATCAGGCAAATCCTAAAGAGTCTCATCTTTCTGCTGTCAAAAGAATCTCGAGGTATCTTAAAGGCACTCCGAATTTGGGCCTTTGGTATCCAAAAGATTCGAAGTTTGAATTAATTGCATATACTGACGCAGATCATGCAGGAAATAAATTAGACAGGAAAAGTACATCCGGAGCATGTCATTATCTAGGAGATAAATTGGTCAGCTGGTCATCAAAGAAGCAGAATTGTGTATCCACATCTACAGCTGAAGCGGAATACGTTGCGACTGCAAGCTGCTGCTCACAGGTTCTGTGGATGAGAACCCAGCTGAGAGATTATGGATACACATTCCATAAGGTACCAATCTACTGTGATTCTAAGAGTGCAATAGCCATCACATCAAATCTTGTGCAACACTCAAAGACGAAGCACATAGATATCAGGTATAAATTTATTAAAGACCATGTTGAAAAAGGTGATGTAGAAATGCATTTTGTTTCAACTGATCTTGAAGTTGCTGATTTGTTTACAAAACCTCTTGATGAAAAGAGATTTAATTTTCTAGTCAGTAAACTTGGCATGTTGAACCTTAATGAATAGTTACATCATTCTTTATTTTTCTGAGGGGGAGCATTTCTCTATATCTGGTATGCTTGAGTAATTCATTTTCTCAATTTCAAAAAGTTGGATACTGTTAACAAACCTGGACTCATGTTCAATGAGTACCAAAAGTTTTATCTGTTTTACAGGTTTTTGTATTGGACTATGACTTCTGATCAAATCAGATCAGGACTCGTACTTCATGATTTGTGCTTAACAGCAAAAATCAAGGGGGAGAAATAAAGATGTGTGCATACTTCAAGGGGGAGCACAATGGAAAAGTCTGTAAGTGTGTATGTAATTTTGAAAAGTATGAAAAGTTTTTGAAAAGTCTGCAAAGTTTTTCTGGAGAAAAATACTGATTTTGTGCTAAAAAGTCAACTCTGAAAAGTTGCTATTTTGGGAAAGCCAAAGTTTCCATTTTTAGAAAGATTTCATTTTTGGAAATATTTCTCAAAATTTTTCTAAGTCAGGAAACGCGCAA
The DNA here is from genome assembly GCA_954870635.1 of Arctium minus. Lineage (NCBI taxonomy): Eukaryota > Viridiplantae > Streptophyta > Magnoliopsida > Asterales > Asteraceae > Arctium > Arctium minus. Next base: position 36,791,849 of record OX941084.1, read on the forward strand.
AGCACTATGCATAAGCTTAAATGCGCAAGGCATAGAATGCGAGTTCATCAAACACGCAAGGCATTGCTAGCGAGTTTGAAAAACGCGCAAGCTGAAGCTAGCGAGTTTGAAAAACGCGCAAGCTGAAGCTAGCGAGTTTGAAAAACGCACATGGTAAAGCTAGCGAGTTTGCTTTAAACGCGCTAATAGAGGCATGCGAGTTTCAGAAACGCGCAAGGCATTACTTGCGAGTTTGGGCAAGAAAGTTCCTTCAGCGTGCGAGTTTCATCTTTCTTACTCCTTAGGCGTGCGAATTTCACTAAATTTTCACTTACATTGTTTCTTAAGTGAAAATCACACACCTATTTGTCGATTTTTGAGACAAATACCTTGTTTTGTTGATATGAGAGAAGAAAAACTCAAATCGTGCGTTGTGTGTGAGTTTTGTTAAAATGAACAGTATCTTGCGAGTTCTATGAATGAACAGTGGCTCGCGAGTTCTTTGACTTGCGAGTTCTGTGAATGAATAGTGACTTGCGAGTTCTTTGTGTTGCGAGTTTTGTCGAGTATATATATATATATTCCGTCTCATTCTCTCTCATTATCAATCTGCGGATTTCTTCACTTAGCGATTCTCTCTCTGAAATTTTGTTGCGACTTTCAACTTCTCAGTTCATTTCCATCGAAGAATCAAGTGTAGGTTGTTGTTTTACGTATTATTTGATTGTTTGTTCTTAGTTTTATCATTTCTAGGGTTTCGTTTTTCATTTTTGTCGATTCATGATTCTTGACTGTTCATCTTTCTAAGATCAATTTGTTCTGAAATTTGACTAGTCACTAAATATTTTGAATTTAATCTTTCAAAATAATGTTTGGGTATTAAAAATTATACTTGTTGAAATCTGGAATTGCTCTATATACATCTTTTTGCAGGTTACCATGACTTTTGGAGTTTGAAACTGAACTGTTGTTCATATTGGACTGAACTAAACCTCGACTTATGTTCTGGACTGAAAATCATGATTCTAAACTGAACTTGGATTTATGTTCTGGAATGAACTTGGATTTATGTTCTGGAATGAACTTGGATTTATATTGGACTGATTTGGATTTAATATTTGGATGAACAAACTCAGAAAAGTTAATCATCTTGTTCAAAGATTAAAAGAAGTTTAAAAGTTCAGATTTTTTTTTTAAAATTAAAGTGAAAAAGTCAGATTTTTTGAAGTTTAAAAGAAGTTTGAATTTTTGAAAGTCAATTTTTTTTTTTAATTTCAAAATTTTCAAATAAAGAGAAGTTTGCAATGTTTGATCATTAGAGTTATTTTCAAAAAATTTCAAGGTTCAAAAAGTCAAAAGTTTCGGTTACCTTGCAAAATCAGTAAAATAAATAATCTTTCAGATTTCAAGTATTATTTTGAAATACAACATTAATTTGACAGAATAAATTCTAAATGTGAAGTGTTGTTGTCATATTTTTTGTGTGTTGTTGTGTGTGTTGTTGTGCAAATTTTATTCTTTTGAAGTTGCAACTTGTTTTCTGCAACTTACTGTGCTTTCATTGCAAGATCTTAAAGTACATTGTTCTGTACTTCAAAATTGTTTTTTCTGAAAAACAGGTTTTGGATTTATACTGACATATTGGATTTTATCCAATACATTTTAGGATTTTTCAGGAAATCAATGGCGGAGGTAAATATTCATGACCAAAGTGTTCAGATGGATGAAAATGAACCGAATGTTTCACGGGAGATGCCCATGCCTTCTTCCCGATCCCATTTTTCTGAAGTTGGTGCTGATCCTGATCTTCAATTAATCAATCCTCAAGATTATCTTCCTTTATCACCGAATAATCATCATGTAATCTTTGAAAATCTGATGGTCAAGTCTTTGATAAAGGAGATCCTGAAAAATCATCCCATCTGCACTGCCTTAACTGCAACTGCTAATGTACCAATGATCTACTTACAACAAGCATGGAGAACCATTGAGCATGTAGTGCAAGGCAACAGAAAGCATTTCACCATTCGCATCGACAACTTCACATCCATCCTGACCTTTCAAGACTTCGTCTGCTTCTTGATCTACCTTTGCCAGATTCCAGAGAAGGAAAGACATTTTTTGATCCCTATCCGACTGATCATGAAATGTTTGCTGGTATTCGTGCTCTTGGTTATGTTGGAAATCTTACAAAGATGAGTGACTTTCGGAAGTCAAACTTGCCACCATTCTACTATTAGTTTTTCTCAGTAATCAACAAGTGCTTGACTTCACGACACTCTGGGCACGAAAATACAAACATTCATACTCTAAGATTGTTCCATGCTATCATTTATGATCTGCATGTTGATTATGTTGTGGCCATCTGGACTGAACTGTATGAGAAAGTTCTGAGCAAAAGACATTCAAAGAAGCCAAAATATGTGCCTTATCAAAGATTCTTACAACTTATCGTCCGAGGTATACTGAGATCTAGCCCAGAGGTTCCAAAGCGATTACATCATGAAAGTGCCCCAGAAAATGAAATGATATATCTTCAAAAGCAGAAGCAATCCTTCGCTTTTGAGATGCCAGTTCCTGCTGCACTGCTTGCTTATGCCGATCCGAATGCTCCGAGTGTTAGGCAATATAGGGAGTCCATGGGATTGCCAGAGCCGGAGATCCCTACCCAGGACTCAGAACCAGTTAGTCGAGCGGAGTCGGTGAGGGTTCAACATACTACGGGAGTAGTTGAACGGGAAAGTGAGAAGAGAGAAAATATAGAGAGGGGTTCAGGAATGGGTCGAATTTCTGTACTGGAGGGTGTGGGAACACAGGCACAATCTGCCACGCATTTAGTGAATCCTACATCTCAACCTGAGATTGCTATCATTCCTCAATTGGGCACTCAGGAAGAGAATCCCAATGAAATTCAGAACTCTGAGAAAAATATATCGGTTGTACAAGCAAGTTCTTCTAGTACTTCGGTACCTTCAGCAACATCAGTACAGGATGCAGCAGATCAAGGAAATGATCAAAATGTTAATACTGATGATAACTTGGGTCATAGTTTTGGATTTTTGGATAATGTTTCATTACACCAAAGTCTTTGTTCTACTGCAAGAGATCCTGACTTGGAAGGTGTTGATTCAACAATCAGGAATATTGTTTCTGACTCTGGACTTATAAGGCAGGAAGAGGGAGTATTAGTTGAAAACCCAGAAAATGTGAGGACTAGAGTGAATGTAGAAAAAGAACATGGTGAGAGTGTGTGTATCCGAACTTACCATTCTAGAAGGGTAGCCACATCTACTACCTCGCCGCATGTGTTGCGAGCAAGAGGTATTGAAACAGACATTAGTCACCCACTAATGCATATGCACACCTCAGCCAGCCATTCTATTGCCTCTCAACAAGCTATAGTCTCATCTTTACACGGGGATTTAGCACATACTCCATCTGCCTTTCACTCGGAAATGGCAGGTATTGAAACAAGAACTCAGTTGCCCCCGAGTTCGACTTCTTTCAGTGCACCTTTGAGTCTAGAGCCAATTGCTACATCTATTTTTATTCCTAGGACACAACCAATAATATCTACTATCATCGGTCGTCTTAGTGACCCGGTCGGAACATCTGTAGTAGATCCGCAATCTGGACTTCGAGGATCAGGTGGAAGTCCTGTCATTGCTAACACTATGCCAGCTTTGAGCACAGGCCACACTGTTGTATCTTCAACAACTGTGTTAACGGGAAGCTTGAGTAGCCCCGGTGTTAGTTTACCTGAATTCGTTTCAAGGGAATTTCTCAACGACGCCTTAAAGGTTGTTGAAAACTCTTTATCACAAAAGTTTCAGTTGGAGATGAGTAAGGCAACAACAAAGTTTGAGGAGGATATTGGGAAGGTGTTGAGGATGCTGAAAGGGAAAAATCCAGTTGTTGAGGAGCCTGAGCAAACAGTTCCACCACTATCAGGTCCACAACCATCATCAGTTCAATCAGTTTCTGAGCTGAAATCTTTACTTCTAGCTCAGTTGTTATCCAAAGCTCCAACAGATCAAACCGAAGCAGATCTTATTGGTTTACTGAGGAAACAATCTCAACCAATTGTTCCTCAGGTTCCAGTAGATTATGTCACTCAATCTCAGTTCAACCAGTTCAAAGATTCAGTAGAGAAGCACTTACATGATCTAACCAGCGCAGTTCAACTTTCTTGCAAGGCTCAATCTGATGCAGTTTTAAAGAAGAGGCATGATCGTGATTCTGATCAAGATCATGAGGGGGAGATGAATAAGAGACAGAAAACTATAGAAGATACTGTTATTGTTACTGTTGAGGAGCAGGGGACTGAAGTAACTAAAACTTCACATGGAGACCAATCAGAAAAGGAACAGTTGGAAGAGAATGTTCTAGAGGCTGAAGTAGAGTTGATGATCTATGACAATACGGAATCAAGGGTTGAAAAGCTTGCGATTGCCACTGTTGAGGAAGTAATGGAGATGTTGGGAGTTACTGCTGAAAACTTTGTCAACCTAGATGATTATGAAAGTGATGATGATGAACAGGCTGCTGCTAGGTATGACAGTTACTGGAAAGTTAAGGAGGAAGGAATGAATGTTATTGAGCATAATATTGAAAGTGATGGACCTGATCCAGAGAATTCAGTTACTGTTGAAGAATTTGTACAGAATTCTATTGCTCAAGGAAATCTGAGTCAAGGAGAGAATGTGTTGGATGATTTATTTGGAGAAACTTTAGATGAAAATTTTGATGATCTTGAAGATGAAGAGATTGAAGATCTTGATCAAACTTTTCCTGTTCAACAAGTTGAAGTTGTGGAGGTTGCACAGATTGCTAGTACAGTTCACTATGCTCCACCAACCTACAGACTGTTTGATGAAGACGAAATCTTGACTGCTATTCCTATTGTCTCTCCCACGAGAAACTTCTCTGTCCCGGAAAACCTTGATGCTTCTGAACCAAGAGTTGCTCTTCCTTTGCCAAAAGATTTTGATTTTGAACAACCAGCTGATCAACCCAAGCAGAAACCAAAAGCTGATAAACCCAGAAAGTCAAAAAGATCAAGAATTCCTACCCCAAAGCCCAAACCAAAAGATCTTGAAGAAGAAAGGCCGATCATTATTGATATTCAAGATTTCAGGAATAAGATGTACAAAGAAAGAAAACAAAGAGAAAAGGAGGAAATATAGATAGTTCGAGAAGCTAAAGTTGAGTTAAGAAAAGAGGAAGAAGAAGCAGCCAAAGCAAAAGCTAGTACACTTCCTTACATCCGAAACCCAGATAGTCCAAAGATATTAAGTGCAGCCGAAACCTCCATACAGTTAAAGCCAAATCCTGTTTTTGCTACTCCTATGGAAGTGGAAGAATTCTCAAAAGCTCATGGTTCTGAACTTGAAAAAATGCAAGTAGAAGAGCTCATCTCTTTTGAAATCAGTGATATAGGGAAAGTCTCTTTCAAAGGAGATGTTAGAGTTGGTGCTGTTCCTTATACAGGATATGATATTGAGGAAGATTCTTTGAAGTTCATTGAGATCATCAGAAAGTCTCTCAAAGTACCATTCCTGGAAGAATCAACCAAAATCTTTGTTTCTTCTCTGCAGCCAATTGATGAAACTTGTTTTTATGGTGTTGGAGATAGAGACAAAGTTTATCAGACCAATTACATCAAGTTCATGAAGACAATGTGTAGACTTTCCCCTAATGCCAAAAGAGAAGAGATTCTGTAGATTCAAAACGTTCACGTATGCAAGATTCTTAATGTCTACTATCCAAAGTTTACAGTTCAAAGGAAAGACATGCAGATCAGTACTTTTACAGAAGCTAATTTTGATAAACTGAACTTCTCAGACATTATGTTTATTGTGAATGAGTTCAGAGACAGGAGTAAGAGGAGGAGAACGCAAGTTGTTGCTTATTCTTTGGATGCTATTAAAAGATTTATGACAAGGAGTGTCTACAATGCTTATTCATTTGATTTCCAGCTTGGCATAGAAACCAATCAGAATAGAGTAAACCTGCTGGCACCAAACTTCAATCATCACAAGATCAGAGTTCTAGAGCCCTTTCAGATCTCCAGATATGTAGAGTTGGGTGTGATGTATGTAAACACCAAGTCTCACAAGAAGAAGTTCATGAGAGCATCTGAATTGGCTAAGTATTCAGATGGTACTTTGAAGTATGTGCGGAAAGTGCTTGAAGATAAATTGTTTCTGTCTGAGCAAGAAAGATTAAGAAAGAATGAAGCTATAATTGAGTCTCTTAACATGGAAGCTATGCTAGAAGAGATCAACAAGAAGATTGATTTCAGGGAGCACATCAGGAGGTTTGAAGTTTACCTTGGGATCAGAAGAATCTGCTTTAGAAGATGGGACCAGAGCAAAATTGTCAAATGATCTAAAAGGGGGAGATTGTTATTGTAATTTTAGTTTAGATAATTTGTGTTGACTTTTGTAAGTTTTCCTTGTTTCTTGTTTGACCTATAAATAGGTCTTCCTTGCTTTTGTTAGAGTAACTAGCCTCATTTTGTAATTCTTGAGAGAGAGAACCCTTGAGAGAAACCTTGTAACCCTTTCACTTGTGACATTAATACACATGTGATTTCCCATGAATTTCATTGTTCTTGATTGATTTGTGTGTGTGATTTGAGAGGACTATATCAATCCATGACCTGCTTTTATCAAAACAATCCTATCCTCTGTCCAACAATGGCAGCCCAAACTATGTTTGTTATAATTTCTATCTATCTTATAAAACAAACAAATAACTAGTCATGCATAATTGAACTTACAATCGTATGAGCCGCCTTTGGGTAAAGGTAGATCGGAGGATCCGTAGACGGACCAGTCGCACCCGGAACAAGCTTCGTGTTGGTGCAGTATGTAGCCTCCCAAACCTTGTCGCTGGTAGGCTCACGGCCCCGTGCATCTCTCTACAATACACAACTTAAATTGTTAGTAGGTAATAAAATCATGTATATAGTACATATATTCATTAATTATATACATTTACTCTAGTGTATGATAAATTACCAAGCGGTCCCGATGCATAGCGGTACTAATAGATCCAGTACAGTGTCTGGATGTCATCCCCTCATACTCGGTGGCCCGATTGGCCGTATTTGCCGCACATACACGCCGGAATGCGTCGGTGTTCCATACCTGTTAAAAAGAAGACATAAATCAATATAAATCCTAGTACAACCAGATACAAGTATTCAAAATAAAACAAACCTGTTCAATCATCTGACCCAAAACTCACTCCGGATCCACTCTAGAGGGTGTGGCGCAAGAATCGTGTAGTCACGTCCGTCGAACTCGACACCATCAATGGCTAAAGCCCTTTCCTCAGTGAAGCGGCGTGTATCTCTCATCATGTCAGCGTACCTATTATTTAGGTGGCGCCGGAATGCAACTAGTACTTCGGCGTCCATCTCAAGAGGCCAACTATAATATAACTGCAAACATATTGTTTGGATTAAGTAAAAATAAATCCACTTAATAAGTTAAATAGAGTAAAATATCTACCCGAAATCGATCCAGCAACAGTGGATAGTGCTCATTAGGGACATCCCTAAAATGAGCCCAAGGACCATCGAACATGGACTTAAAGACGACAATGGCCCTCCAGACTGCCGACTTGTCCTTAAACCTTCACAATTGTAAAATATACAACATAAAAAACATTAGGATCGATTTATTATGTACTAGAATAAATAATATATCACATCTACTTACCCGCCCGCTTCAGACAACAAAAGTGGCGGTCGCTGACTCGGCTGGGGCGTCTGTGATGCCACATTCGGGCCTCTAACCCTCGAGCCCGCTGCTCCGTCATCGAACTTGACCTGATCTAATGTGTAACCGGTGAACTCATCGGCCTAGGGGTCACTACACCCATAGGATCTGCTACTGCCCCTACCCCTATAACTCGTACTACCCCTAGAAGGGCATCCAAATATCTAAAAATAGAGAATGGTTAACACAAAATGATATAAGTGTACATAAATCATAAGACCCAAAAATGTCTACATAAGAACAGCAAAATAGAGAATGTTTAACACGAAAAATATCTACATAAGAACGGCAAAATAGAGAATGTTTAACACGAAAATGTCTACATAAGAAAGACACACTAGTTATCAGAGGAGTGATCAGATAACATAAGTCCGTCTTCGTTATCTTCATCATCATCCATATCTTCAAATCCTTCTTCCTCGTCGCTAGCTTCGTGATCTGATGCATCTTCCTCGCTAGCTTCGTTATTTGTGGCTACTACGTTGAGTTCCCCAGCGACAAGAGGGACGGAATCGAGGTCCTCATTTACCCAGTTGTTTTTATTATGAGTTACCCGTTCGTTGGTTTGAAAGAACAGTTCTCCATCCACGTTATCATCATCCAAAACATCGATAGCCCTTTCTGCAACTTCATATATTCCACGGGGTTTGGTATATACAATCTTTGAAGTCTAGGAACAATCGGCAAGTACATCATCACCAAGTTAGGGACCTTGCTTCGACCACTTGTCTTGAAACGATATTCATTGCACACTCGGCAATAGGTCAACTCAGAATCATTCTTATAAAATAAAATGCAATGGTTTTTGCAAGCGTCGATCTTTTGTTTTGGCAGGGCAAGCTTTTTCAAACTCTTTTTCGTCTCATAGAAGTTACCGGGTAGTTTATCACCCTCGGGTAACATCTTTTTAATTATAGCAACATTGCGGTTATAAGTCGTCTCGGGTACATTACATTCTGCCTTCCAATTCAACAATCTTGTCGCAGCTCCTAATTTCGAGTAATTTGGACACCCGTCCCATAGTGGCTCCTTAACAGCTTGTAACATGTCATAAAATCCTTGGGCAGAAGGATTAGGGGTTTCTTCTTCCCATGTCATGCCATCATGTATCATGTGTTCGTTCACCATTTCAACATAACCTTCATTATGATCTACTACCGGAGTAGAAGATTGACCCACGTCTTGATGCCCTTAATTATGGTAATAAGTTTCACCATGTGCCCACCATGTGGTATAATCAGGCATAAAACCATGCTTCATCAAATGCAGCCTCACGTCAGTCCTTTCTTTATAGTGTAAGTTTTGACACTTCTTACAAGGGCATCTAATATGAAGCACTATCCCATCACGTGTAGGTTTCCTTTCAACAGTCCTTTTATCGGCATAGGCATAGTCCAAAAAACTGTCCATTGCAACAATATAGTCGACGCTAAGAAGCCCCCGACTGTCGTTCTTTCTATACATCCATCCTCTATATGTCGACATATTCAACCACTACAACAAAGAAATAAGTAGTTAATCGACATAATCAAGATAGAGGTGGTGTAATGGTTTGACTATTGAAAAGTCACACCGTAGGTTTAGATGAGCTTTGGATGACTTTAAAACCCTACGTGTAATGGTTTGACTATTTAAAAGTCAAACCGTAGGTGTCACCGAAGGTAGAAGTCTATTGAACACTACATGTAATGATTTGCCTTCTTGAAAGTCAAACCATAGGTTTAGAGGTGTTTTGGATGACTCTAAAACTTTAAGTTTAATGGGTTGACTATTGGAAAGTCAAAACCGTAGGTTACATCAAAGAAAGATGTTTTGGAAAGTTTAAAACCCTACGTGTAATGGTTTAACTATTTAACAGTCAAACCGTAGGTGTCAACGAAGTTAGAAGTCTATTGAACACTACATGTAATGGTTTGCCTTCTTGAAATTCAAACCATAGGTTTAGAGGTGTTTTGGATGACTCTAAAACTCTAAGTGTAATGGTTTGACTATTGGAAAGTCAAAACCGTAGGTTACAAACAAAGAAAGGTGTTTTGGAAAGTTTAAAACCCTACGTGTAATGGTTTGACTATTTAAAAGTCAAACGGTAGTTGTCAACGAAGTTAGAAGTCTATTGAACACTACATGTAATGTTTTGCCTTCTTGAAAGTCAAACCATAGGTTTAGAGGAGTTTTGGATGACTCTAAAACTCTAAATGTGTGTGTCCCAGTGATTAACAATTCAATCAAGCAAACATATAATCAACACTATATTGCAAACCTGGTATTGATTAATCAAACGAATTGAGCGATTACAATTGTTCTTGATGATTAAATCAATCTATCTCTGCTTCTATCTCTCTTTGTATACGGCGCACACCAAGCAGCTAGCCTCCAATAATTATTTTTCTCAATTAGCTCTCTAACCTAATTAACTCTAAACTAATCTAATTTATACTTAGGCCTTATTAGCCTAATGGGCTAGGCTTGGCTTGGGCCCAACAACTAAAAACAACTATTAACTAAATTAAAAGACAAATAAAGAAAATACGAAAAACATACTTTGACTATTTATTACAAAAGGACCCTAGACTATTTGTTGAGACGACTTTTATCAGCTTTGACTTCAGTTTTCCATCTTCAGATAATGATGATCTTGAATCCAATAAAACTATGCTTTAACAATCTCCCCCTTTGGATCAAGATCATTCTTTAAGCTCAGAAAAATGCAATCTTCCTCTTTGTAGCAATCTCCCCAATCGATGAGAATATCTCTTGGAAAGAAATAATTATCTCCAGTTTCAGCTCGGAATGCTTCAGCAAATCATCTTCAAAGAAAATTTCTTCAATGCAGCATATCTTCAAAATATCTTCATAAATTATTTCAAAAACTTTTGATCTCCGCATTTCTTGGTTGACACTTCTCCCCCTTTTTGATGAAAAGAGCAAAGAGATCATCAAAACTTTTCTTCAAGAAATGATGTCCACCACTTATCTTGCCAACAGAACCACTGATTATCCGTCAATTCATAAAGATGTACATCCAGATCTTTGCAAATCCAGACAAAATAGAAAATGAAGTGTAACACCTGAATCAACAAATGAATCAGTTAAAATTGCCTGTCAGTAACACAAAGTCACTGTGTGTAACGAATACACAATATAAAGGAGCTTTTATGATGTTTACTCCCCCAGGGCTTCCATTCAATCATCGAAACACCACAAAGGCAATTTCTATGAACGTTATGACAAAGAAACAAATTCTTTGTGTGTTCGTGCAAGTGATGGAATAAATGAAGCATATGATAAATGCCTATAAGGCTGAAAAAGTGTAAACCACTAAGACAAGTAGTTACACATAGACTCAATGTGCATTAGTGAAGTGTGAAGGTGGGGCAGACTTCCTTCTTTTCAATATCCAGATTTTCCAAATGAAAATCAGATAGCATATGTGCTGCGTTCCCTTTGAGAATGAAACATTTTCTTGTTGAGAAGAAAATTAGTAACTGGTGGGGTAATGTCAAGAGTTGGCATGGGCTAGGTGCCTGTTTCAATAATGTTCACAAAAGAAATGTGAAACATTAGAAATGTGGCTGCCCGGCTCAGAAAGTAGTTCGTACAGAGTTTACAAATTCTTTTACTCTGATCTCACACCCTCTTTGTTTTATCATTAAGCTCACAACTACCAAACTCTCTTTTAACATTTTCTCTCATCACACATCCCACACTCATTTCATGGAACTCCTCACACTCAAACACTAAGGATTTACTTCTTGGGTAGGAGACACTGGTTAACGTGAATCCATAGAAGGTCAGATAAGTCCTAGCACACTGATCCCATGTTATCCTATGAAGCATATGATGCCCAGGTGATTTAACTTGGTCAGTTAAAGCTCAATGATGAATCAGAAAACATTTAAAAGCACACTTCCAATTCAAGAAATCTGTTTGAGAATCGGGAAGTGGTTTGAACATTTAAGAATATGTTTTCTTATGATTGAAAGTTGTCCTTCTTTCAACCATGGATGAGATGAAGATAAGAAATTATACCTTTTGAGTGGAGTCGTACATCTCACGAAGTCAAGCTTAAAGTCATAAAGATATGATCTTTGAAGCATCTCTCAACCTACAAAAGTCTAAAAGTCTAGTAAAAGAAACTTTATTCACTGAAATTTAAATGACATAAAGCAGTAAAACAATTAATGTACGAGTTCTGATCAGAAATAATCAGAAGTCATCGCCATACTCTTTACTTGTATGCTCCCCCTAAAATCATGCATCACTAACAATTTATCAGTAAGTACAATGCATTATGCTCCCCCTCAAAATAACAGTGACCATCTATAAGATATACTTCTCACACACCCCCTGAGATCATGAACAAACTATTAAAGAGCAGGTATCATGCGGATATAATAATAAAGAAATGATAAAGAGACACAATACGAAACTTTAATAGGTAACCATCGATTAGGTCTTAAGATTTAGCATACCAAGTCTTGAGACAAGAAAATTTAATCTCTTTTCGTCTAAAGGTTTGGTAAACAAATCTGCAAGCTGATAATCGGTTTTTACCAAGTAAAGTTCAATTGTTCCCTTTTCTACATTGTCTTTTATAAAATGATACCTGACATCTATGTGTTTGGTCTTAGTATGCTGAACAGGGTTAGCGGTAATCGCAATAGGGCTCTTCGAATCAAAATAGATCAGAATTCTATTAAAATGAAACCCATAATATCGCAGTTGAGTTCTCATCCACAAGACTTGAGAACAACAGCTAGCAGCAGCTACATATTCTGCTTCGGCCGTTGATGTGGAAACACATAATTGCTTCTTCGAAGCCCAACTGACGAGTTTATCTCCGAGGAATTGGATATGACCCGAGGTGCTCTTCCTGTCTAACATGAAACCAGCATGATTTGTGTCTGAATAAGCTGTTAGTTCAAAGCTTGTATCCTTAGGATACCATAGACCAAGATCTGCAGTCCCCTTTAGATACCTAAAAATCCGCTTAACAGCAGACAAATGGGGTTCTTTAGGATTGGCCTGATATCTAGCACATAAGCATGTAGAGAACATTATATTCGGCCTATTAGAAGTAAGATACATTAAAGAACCTATCATCCCCCTATAAGTCCTAACATCAACAGCCTTTCCCGAAAGATCGGTGCCAATCTTAGTACCAGGTGCCATCGGGGTACCAATCAGTTTACAATTTTCCATTTTGAACTTCCGAAGAATATCCAGAATGTATTTATATTGATTGATAAAAATCCCCATTGAAAATTGTTTGACTTGCAATCCGAGAAAGAAAATCATCTCTCCCATCATGCTCATCTGAAAACGTGACACCATGAGGTTTGCAAAGTTCTTACAGTACTTAGGATTTGTAGAACCAAAAATAATATCATCCACATATATTTCAATAAGAATGATATCGCCTTTATCCTTTTTAATGAAAAGAGTGGTATCAACCGTACCTTTTGTAAAACCTGACTTGACTAAGAACAGAGATAGAATATCATACCAGGCGCGAGGAGCTTGTTTCAGTCCATAAAGAGCTTTATCCAATATGTAAATGTGATTAGGCTTATCTGGATTTACAAACCCTTCTGGCTGTGAAACGTAGACTTCATCCTTAAGTACTCCATTTAGAAAAGCTGTCTTCATGTACATTTGATAAACGGTGAAGTTCTTGTGAGCTGCGTAGGCTAAGAACATCCGAATTGCCTCTATCCGCGCCACTGGAGCATAAATCTCGTCATAGTATATCCCTTCCTCTTGCCTATATCCCTTGGAAACAAGTCGTGCTTTGTTTCGGATAATGGTACCATCTTCATCTTTCTTGTTTTTGAACACCCATTTCGTACCAATGATGGTTTTACCTTCAGGTTTGGGTACGAGTCTCCAGACTTTCAGTGCTTCAAACTGATTCAGCTCATCTTGCATCGCAGTTACCCAATCTGAATCGGCAAGGGCCTCAGATACGCGAGTAGGCTCGATCTTGCTCAGGAAGGATTCATACATACATAGATTTGATGTTGCAGACCTTGTTTGTACCAGTTTCGAAGGATCTCCAATGATTTGATGTACCGGGTGCTCTTTGGTCCACTTATGTTCATGAGGGAGTGGATTAGATGTATATTGATCATGTTCAGCATCTAGAAATCCACTGTTATCTCCTTCAGATGGTTCAGAATTAACGGGGGTTTCAGTTGAAGTAGTCGTTGCAGAAGTTGCAATAGGTACAGCTTGGTCAGTCTGTTGATCAGTCCTTACAGTACATCCTACAGAGTCAGCTACTTCTGTCTCATCGGCGTTGGTCACAACTTCAACTGTCGGAGTAGGCTTTTGAACTGGAACTTCTTTCCGAATCGGGGAATTTGATTCAGTAGAGATATCGGAAGTGGTTGGATGAGTATTATTCGAGTCTTCCATCCTGTCAACCACAACAGATTTAGGCACACGAGATCCAAGAAATTCATCATAAAATAGTTCAAATAATAAATCCAAATCAGATAATTTAGAAGTAGACGAAGAAGCGTCATCTGATTTGTTCTCTTGAGGTGCACGTCCTGGACTGGTTGGCCCAGAAACTAGTACTCCTGTTATTACGGGTTCTGAACTGATGTGCTCAGAAGCCATTTCCTCATCGAATGTAACATTTACGCTTTCGATCACAGTCTTCGACTTCTTCAAGTAAACCCGATATGCAGTAGATGTAGAGGAATAACCAACGAAGATGCCTTCATCCGCCTTAGCACTGAACTTGTTCAGATTCTCTCTGTCGTTTAGAACAAAACACTTACAACCAAAAACATGAAAATATTTAATGGTTGGTGTTCGGTTGTTGATCAACGCATACAGAGTCTTCTGAAATCTGCGATGTATCATGGAGCGATTCTGAGTGTGACACGCAGTCGAGACAGCTTCAGCCCACAAAAATAGAGGTAAATCAGATTGGCTGAGCATTGTCCGAGCGGCCTCGACAAGTGTACGGTTTCTCCTTTCGACGACTCCATTCTGTTGAGGCGTACGTGCAACAGAGTATTGATTTGATATCCCGACCGATTCGAGATATTCTTCAACTATCTTGTTCTTGAACTCTGTGCCGTTGTCAGTTCTGAGAATCTTGACCTGTTTCTGCAGATTGACTTGGGTCATCTTCAGAAAAGTAATGAGAATTTCGGGCGTCTCATCTTTAGACCGTAGAAACTTGACCCAAGTGTATCGCGTATAGTCATCCACGATAACCAACACATACTTCTTTCCGCCTAAGCTTTGCGTTCGCATAGGACCGCATAAATCCATATGCAATAACTCTAAAGGAGAGTTGGTACTCGGTTCAGGCTTTGGCTTATGTGGAGCTCTCTTCATCTTTCCCTTTTCACACGCTGCACATAGATGTTCTCTTTCATACTTCAGCTCTGGAAGTCCTTTCACTAGCTTTCCACTGACTAGCTTGTTGATGTACCGAAAGTTGAGGTGAGAAAGTCGTCGATGCCATAACCAGCTTTGTTGCATCGAGGCTTTTGATAGTAGACAAACCTGATTGTCAGCCTGGACCTTTGACAAGTTGATGGTGTAGAGGTTTGACTTGCGAAGGCCGACCAAGAGTTCTTTTCCTTCTTCAGTGCGTACTGAACATGTCTTGGCCTTGAAATTAACCTCTAAGTCTTTGTCGCAGAACTGGCCAATGCTGAATAGGTTGTGCCCTAATTCTTCAACGTAGCTTACCTTCTTGATCGTGAGATTTTCATGTACAACATCACCATATCCCAGAATTTGTGAAAACTGATCATTTCCAAAACGAACTGTGCCACAGTATTTGTCCGTATAATTAGACAACATACTCTTCTGCCCGGTCATATGCTTGGAACACCCGCTATCCAAGTACCACATATGACGGGTCTGCACAAAACAAATCAGGAAAGAAGAGGTTTAGGAAGCAATTTATAAATGGGACCTCCACTGTTAGTACTTGATTTTGGCACCCATTTAAATTTGGGCCCACTTTGTCTTTGAAAACCATAAGCATGAAAAGCCGAATGATAATGATAAGATGAAACATTATATGAACCATACCAAACATCAGAATATTTACGAGAAGCATAATCACATTCACCATAATTTAAAAACTTTTTATTAGATGGTGCTAACTAGAATAATTGCTTTATAGAGTATTTCTTGTGGGAAACAACAAAATTAGATTTAAAAGTAGCAACATTCACAATCAATTCATCTTTACTAGAAGTCTTTTTATTAAAACTAGAACTAGATTTAGCTTTCTCGTCTATCTTCTGTTTCGGTATCCATGTAGTCTTAACTCCAACCCTTTGCTTTCTCATATCTGAAACATTTGAAACTTTAGAGTTAGAATGATGAGAATTAAAAGAATGCTTCTTCTTTGGCTTACCCGTGGTGATCGGTTTCTGTGAATGCTGAGATTTTCTTTTCTTACCTTTCGCATTCTTAGATTTCACAGAAACTGATTTGTCAACTTTCGTTGATGTTTCACCTCTTTTCAAACACACTGGGTAATCCAAAAGAATTAACAACACAAGATGAATGATCAGGAAGTTTAGAAGTAATATCAAATTGAGCAACACAATCATTTACAACACCTTCAGAGTTTAATAAATTAAGCTCATTATCAAGTGAACCAGACCTGTCATCAGAATTTAAAGCCTTAGAGAATTTAAAAAAATCAGTAGTTTTGAACACTGTTGAAATTACAGTTTGTTCTAAGTCTATCAAAATTCTTTCTTCTGTAAGAGTATTCTCGAGTTCAGAAATTTTACTTTCCAAAACAAGTGGAGGGACGTAAAGCTTACCTTCGATGGGTTTAGCCTCCAATTCTTTTACAGAATAACTCTCAAAATAATCATTTGAAAGAAATTTTGATTTATCAGAACTATAACTGTTATTCAACTTCTCATAGCGAAATGGAAGCTGAACTTTAGCTTTGTTATTTCTTTTATCATATTCCTTGGCTTTATCTTTTTCAGACAGACTAGTCCAAAAGGGTTTGAGTTCCTGATGTTGAGGAGCCAACAACCTAAACCCAAAGTCATAAAGTGCAGGCACTTCAGATATACCCTTTTTGAGATGATGTGGGTTCTTGTAACCAAGTCCCCAAGTATCGGGTTTCTCTTTAGGTTTGTTCAAATAAATAGTGTGTTCAGTTTGACCTAAAGTATATAATTTCTCTTCCAAAGCATTAACCTTGTCTATTAAAGATTTCTTTTCTTTTGAAGTAGAAAAGTACCTTTTAGAAATCTCTATAGACTTAAACTCACATTCTCTATACTTAAAACAGTTTCAGATAACTCTTTATGAATTATAGTCTTTTCTTTAGCACAGGTGTCTATATTTTTGTGCAAAGTTTCAATTAATACATTTTACTCAGCAATATCATTACTAAGTTTATGTATAGATTGATTTTTCTCATTTATGACACCTTTCTCACGCTTCAGTTTAGACTCTAATTCTTGGAGTTTAGACATCATGGCATGCATTTGGTTCAGAAAATCATATTCAGTTAAGTTACATACCTCATCATTGTCTCCATCATCAGAATCAGCTTCCGCTTCTGACTGCTCCTTACCCATCAAGCACAAATGTGTTATCTCATGCTTCTCTCCTTCTTCAGATTCTTGGTCCGAATGGTCGAGCCAGTATTCATCCTTGGCCATTAATGCTTTTCCAGCCTCTTGTTACTTGGCTAGAAGCATTTTATTCTTGTAATATTCGGAGTTTCGAACTTTTGGTTTTCGGCAGTCCTTGGCAAAGTGACCGAGTCTGCCACAGTTGTAGCACTTCATCGGTTTTTCCTTCTTGAACTCTTCGTCTCCATCCTTCTTCTTGTCTTCTGGTCTCTTTTCTTCAACTTTCTCCTTATGCTTGTAGTTATTCGGACCAGACGAGTACCTCTGACTGTTGGAGTTTGGCTTTTTATAGAACTTCTTTTGGAAAGCCGTGGTTAATATTAGCATGGCTTCCTTCAGTTGTTCACAATCGTCAGAGTCAGACTTTGCCTCACTATCAGCCTCATCTGATTCAGATGCTATCACCTTCTTCTTCTTAGACTTTTTCTTGACCACAAGAGCAATTGGATCAGCAACTTCTTTGTCAGCCTTCTTCATCTCAGACTTGATTTCATCCAACTCTTCCTCATTCTGTTTGAGGATTTCATAAACTTCATGAAGTGGAATATCGTTCAGATCTTTCAACTGCCTCATCTGTCTGGTGAATCTCTTCCACTCTGGCTGAAGGTTGCTGAGAAATTTCACATTCAGCTCAACTTGAGATTTGTTGATCTTGTTCTTGCTGAGCTCGTTCAGCAATGTGACAAATCTGTCATAAGTGGCTTCGAGTGATTCTCCAGCTTTGGCTTTGAATTCTTCATAATTATTCAAGCAGTTGGAAACTTTAAGTTGGTTGCCGACTTTTGATCCAATCATCATCTTCTCCAATTGATCCCACATTTGCTTGCCGGTAGCATTGTAGCTATCAATCTTGACATATATTTCATTTGGTATGCCTTGGAGAATAAATGATCTTGCCAGCTTGTCACCCTTGTGTCTCTTCAGCTGATCTTCCGAATATTCACCAATCGATAATTTATACTCTGTCTCTTCTTCTTCACCATTTTCTCCGGCTACAGTGAGAACCTTGTTCGGAGGTGTCATGATTCCTTCTTTCAGAGATTTTCTGATATAGTCTCCCAAATCATGTCGATCGATGAAGTCCAAGAATCTGTCCTTCCATTGCTCGTACTCCCCCTTGAAGAGTACTGGTGGCTTCACATCTGTTCCGATAGCAAGAGCTTCCCGAGACATCCTTACTGGTATGATTAGAAATCAAACTTATCTGTTATTAAAGACAATCAACTAGATGAGATCGTTAGAAACAAGATAAAAACCACACTAAAAAATATTCAGAAAAATAAATTTCCAAAAATAATTAAATGCAGTCCTCTCAATCAGTATAAAGCAGAAATAGATTAAACACAGTTAAAACTGGTGCAAAAATCAGATATTTGCCAAGAACAGAGGTGCAAAGGACGGTTTACGCGAGAGGCAGGTCGCGCAAAGAGAGGTTTGCGCTAGACACGGGTGGCGCAAAGTAGAAGTTCGCGTGAGAAGAGGGTCGCGCAAAGGAGGATTTGTGTGAGAAGACCGTGGCGCAACTTGAGGTTCTCGTGAGCAGTGGGTCACGCAAACTACGGTTTGCGTGAGCCTTGGGTGGCCCAAACACTGTAGACGACCGGTAACTTTTCGACCGGAATGTTGCACGACCGGTATGTTGCTACGACCGGTAGCTTGATTGGACCGATAAAGTTTCGACCGGTAAGGAGAGCTTGACCGGAATAGAATATGGACCGGTATAACTTCGACCGATAGAATGCTTGAAGCTTCGACCGGTATTGGCTTGTACCGGTAGAGGTCTTCGACCGGTAATATGTGTTGACCGATATCTTATCGACCGGTAAGGGATCTAGACCGATATAGAGTATGTGACCGGTATAGGATGTGAGTTAACCGGGCGACCGGTAAAGATAATTGACCGGTATTTTAGCGGTCGACCGATATGGATCAGTGTGATTGTCGGGCGACTGGTATGTTCTTGATGCTATCGACCCAGTTAAACGCAAATCAGTCCAGAAAATAATCAATAACTCAAATTACACTACCACACTTTGCCAATTCGATCGATTAACCAACTATAACTTATTGCAATCAATTAATTTCAATAAAAACCACAGTGAGATTCGATTTATGAACCAGTGTCGACACGAACGAACCCAGAACAACAAAAATCATCAAATTGATAACTGAAATCGATGCGATACTCAACAACAATTAATAGCCAGTTAAGATAATATGCTAATCAAACACAATCCAATCAATAACACCTTGAATGAATAATCACACAATAATAAATTTTGAATCTTTGACAGAAAAACAGAATCGAATAAAAATTCAATTCAATCTGTAACTTGCTCTGATACCAATTGTGTGTCCCAGTGATTAACAATTCAATCAAGCAAACATATAATCAACACTATATTGCAAACCTGGTATTGATTAATCAAACGAATTGAGCGATTACAATTGTTCTTGATGATTAAATCGATCTATCTCTGCTTCTATCTCTCTCTGTATACGGCGCACACCAAGCAGCTAGCCTCCAATAATTATTTTTCTCAATTAGCTCTCTAACCTAATTAACTCTAAACTAATCTAATTTATACTTAGGCCTTATTAGCCTAATGGGCTAGGCTTGGCTTGGGCCCAACAACTAAAAACAACTATTAACTAAATTAAAAGACAAATAAAGAAAATACGAAAAACATACTTTGACTATTTATTACAAAAGGACCCTAGACTATTTGTTGAGACGACTTTTATCAGCTTTGACTTCAGTTTTCCATCTTCAGATAATGATGATCTTGAATCCAATAAAACTATGCTTTAACAAAATGTAATGGTTTGATTATTGGAAAGTCAAACATATGTTTTTTAAAATTTCGGCGGCATAACGGCTATAAAATGAATATTTCCATATATCAACCTAATGTTTGCCCAACAATTGGCAACCCAACTAAAATAAATAAATAAATAAAATCAAGTATAATCAAATCCTAAATCATACCAAATGTTTCCATTTATCAACCTAATGTTTGTCCAATAAATGACAACCCAACTAATTAATATCACAAGTTTATCAAACCAAATCATCCCAAAATATTTTCACAAAAACCAAATCATAAGCTAAACTCATACAAAAACATTATCACAAGTTTATCAAACCAAAAATGGCGTTTTCATAAGCTAAAACAACTCATATCAATTTGAATATACAATATGCTCATATCAATGTGGACAACATGTTTATAGTGTCCAAAGATGCAAATTAAAATATATTGTCCAAAGAAAGTGTCCAAAGATGCAACTAGTTTGAGATAAATGCTTTGACATTAAAATATAGTGTCTAAAGATGCAAATTAAACGGAGACAATGGTTCTCCACTCAAACAAGAAACATATTTGCTCTATTTAAGTTCCAAATTGTTATTTACCTGAAGAAGTACTCACGTGTACACTCGAATAATCTGGGTCTCCTTGTTTTAAAAAAACTTGATGTGAGAACTCCCTTGAGAATCTTGACAAGCAAAACTTACATGTTAGACTAGTTTGGGATAAATGCATTGAAATCAAATGTGATAAGAAAAAAAAACAGATTAATCAAATCAATGATAAGAAAAAATACACACATACACAGATTCATTTATTTATTCATAAACACACAAACACACACACAAATTCGTTTATTCATTGCCCTGCCAAAATGCGAATCATCTCTAAAATAGTTATAAATAATATTCACCAACATGGATGAAAATCATAGTTTACTCTTTAAAAAATCATAATTGATTGTGATCCTAGACTTCAATGTTCGAATTATGTTCTTAAAAACAGTTATGGTTCTTCATTTTGTCGACTTATATAAATTCTATCTACTACACCCACGACATGAAGACGTTATCTAATTTTCTTTTTACACGAAGAAATTGTGAATCAGTATATATTCTTTCTGCCTCTCAACTTACAGACTTGGCCTTGTATACATTTTGATTTTCAAAGACCTTCCATATTGAAATAAATTAATTTATGTAAAATATGGATAACCGCTCCAGAAATAAACTTTCGATTCAGGTAGCTAACAATCTTATGTTGTATCAAAGAAAAAAACATACATATTCTTCTATATACAAGAGAAGAGAAGAATTGATTCCCAAAGAGAAAATATACCTAAGATGACCGGAAAATCTTAAGCAAACTTTGATTTTTTTAACTCATAAATGAAATAAAGTAGCTTCTTTGAGGGGGTTAAAAACAACAATTGACCCTAATTATCAACTCATTTACAAAGACAAGATTATCCTCTTCATACCTGAGACAGCTATAGATCACCAAAGAGTTTCGACCTCAGAAATCGTTGAGTTTAAAATAGTCGGTGGCCGCCGGTGGCTGTCGCTCGAGGTCATAAACGAGAGGAGAGTGAGGGAGACGATCGAGAGACTGAGGGTGAAATCGAGAGAGATCGAGAGGGAGAGTGAGATCGAGAGGGAGACGAGGGCCGAGAGGGAGAAATCGAGAGACTGAGACTGAGGGTCGATTAGGGCTTTAAGCCCGCTTATTTTTTTAAGAAATTTTCGGAAATTCACCGACGGATTTCCATCGGAAATCCATCGGATAATTGTTTTTTATTAAATAAATTACTTTTAAATTAAAATTATAATTATTAAATAAATTATTAATTAATATATTATTTAATATTAAAATTAATAAATAAATTAATAAATAAATTATTAATTAATTTATCAAATTATATTTAAAATTATTTATTAATTTATCAAATTATATTTAAATTGACTAAAATACCCCTGAAGTAACTGGACTTAGTGGAAACAATTAACGATCGTTATCTTTTCCCGTTAATTCCAGTTAGATCAGGACCAAATGTGATCAGTTAGGCTTTAACGTACCCAGTTGGGCTTTAAACGAATCTGTTTGGGATTTAGACGAATACGATTGTGCTTTAATGGATCTGGTTGGGCTTTAATGGATTTAGTTGCACTTTAACGTTCCCAATTGGGCTTTAACGTATCCAATTGGGCTTTAACGTACACAGTTGGACTTTAATGAATCCAGTTGAGCTTTAATGGACCCAGTTAGGCTTTAACGTACCCAGTTGGGCTTTAAACGAATCCGGTTGGGCTTTAATGGATTTAGTTGGGCTTTAACGTTACTAGTTGGGCTTTAATGGATTCAGTGGGGCTTTAACGTTCCCAGTTGGGCTTTAACGTATCCAATTGGGCTTTAATATACACAGTTGGGATTTAATAGATCCAGTTGGGCTTTAATGGACCCGGTTGGCTTTAATATATCCAGTTAATGGATTCAGTGGGGGCTTTAACGTTCCCAGTTGGGCTTTTAATGGATCCAGTTAGGCTTTAACGTACCTAGTTGGACTTTTAATGGACCCGGTTGACTTTAATGGATCAGTACATGATGTACATACATACATGATCACATATGTACATGTACATACATACATATTACATACATGATTACATGGTGTACATACATTCATGATCACATACATACATGTGTATATACATACATGATCACATATGTACATGTATATACATACATACATGATCACATACGTACATGTATATACATAGATATTACATACATGATCACATACGTACTATACATGTACATGATGTACATACATACATGATCACATATATACATACATGATCACATATGTACATGTACATACATACATATTACATACATGATCACATACATACTATACATGGTGTACATACATTCATGATCACATACGTACATGTGTATATACATACATGATCACATACATACTATACATGATCACATATGTACATGTACATATATACATACATATTACATACATACAAACATACATACATATATATATATATACATACATGATCACAGAAAAAATTAATATTTATTAAATTATTAAATTTACCGACGGAGTCTTAAATGCCGTCGGTAATCCGTCTGTAATTACCGACGGACGTCAGAAAAAAATAAATATTTACTAAATTATATAAATTACCGACGGATTTGAAAATAAAAAAGAATAAAATAAAATAATTTAATATCCGTCGGTAAATATCAAGGTTCTAAATGGTGCGCGGCGCGGCGTGGCGGCGAGGTCAAGCCTCAAGCCTTACGAGTTACGGCGAGGCCATGGCGTTTTTCATGGCGGCGCCAAGGCGGCAAATATATATATATATATATATATATATATATATATATATAATAATGGGAGTTTTATATCATATAAAAAAACAAAAGAAGAACCATGAATTGATTTGATATCAAATATATAAAGTTTACAAAAATGATATCAAGAAATCATAACTCCCCAAAAAATCATAACTCCGCCACGTGATCGTGACTGAGAATTGAGAAACAGAGAGAGAAAGGGAGAAGGGGAAGTGAAATTCTAGGGTTTAAAATATTTAATTTTGACTTTTTTACCATGTAAATTTACAAGTTTTAGAAAAGTACAATTTCCCCCCATAACTCCATAACGTGTCATGGCGCGCCTTAGGAAGCTTAACGCCATAACTCCATAATGTAACGTAACGCCATAACGCGCCATAACGCGTGCCTTATGAAGCTTAACGCCATACATCGACGCCAAGGGTAAAAACGTGGCGGCAAGGTGGCTCCATGGCGGCGCCATGACGCGTTTTTTAGAACCTTGGTAAATATATATATTTACCGACGGATTACCGACAGATAGTCTATCCGTCGCAAAGTTTTGATTTCCGTCGGTGTTCCGTCGGTAATTACCGACGGATATTATCCGTCGGAAATCTTGGTCGAAAATAAGCAATTTTCCAGTTGTGTTTAAGTCATGGGCAAAGTCGTGCGCATCGAACAGGTGCCTACAAGTGTATTATCACATGTGATAAGAGTGTTCTCGTGTTTTAGCAAAATGGAGGTGTTCTCGTTTGAACCTCCACCTATATATATATATATGGGCTTAATCGTTTGAGAACTCCAAAATTCCTTAGATCTATCCTAAGCCACAAATTTAAGATAATTATTGTTAATAATTGATAAGATAAATAAGAAGATAATTATCATTATTTATTGAATAAAAATTAATGCATTTTTAAAAAAAATCATATATATATATATATATATATATATCTCTAAGGGTCCGGTTCATTTGTTAACCACATTTTTTGTGTTAACTTTATGAACCATTATAAGCTCTTAATCTTAGAAATCAATGGTCGAGATTGAATATTTTTTAAAAGCCTTAATAAATGTACAATTAATGAAAAATTAGGAGTGAACTATAGTGATAAGGGTATTTTGAGAAAAAATCAATGAAATATTATGTCTTTATTCTCTCTCAATTAATGTTACTTCCAAAAGAATCGTAACCCCAGTTCATTAGTGTTCATGAATATGCATGCATTTTATATGGGGACTCAGTCAATATCACTTTGTCAGGATCGAATTCTCAACAAGAATTAATTCTCAGAAACAATATCAAAGAAGTTTGCGGAATAACACTTTGATATTCAATGAAACAGTAAATCAACACAGTAAATATGAATAACAAACTGTAAGCTTTTATTTGATGCTTTGAAGTTACAAGATTACTCACTCAACCTCAATATTGATGAACAGGCTCACCAATACGAATTCTACTTCTCTAGAATTAGGATCTATGCCTTGAGGTTATTTTTCTCTAAAAATAATGAAAACTTAAAGTTAAAAGTTATTGTCCTATTCTAAACAATACTATATATATATACTGAATACAAAGATAATTACAATGAATAAAATATCTTCAGTATATCTTCTATGTATATCTCTAAGCTTCCATGTATATCCTTTCATACGAATCTTCATCATATAAGCAGTATTAATCTTCAGCAGCATTAACTTCCTTCTAGCAGCATTAACTACTAAGCAGTACTAACCACTAGCAGTACTAACTAGCTAAGCAGTACTAACTTTGTTCAAGCAGCACTAACTTTGACTAGCAGTATTAATAGTACTAGCAGTAGTAACACTCAGCAGTACTAACCTTTAAGTCTTCTAGCAGTATTAACTCTGAACTAGCAGCATTAACCATACTTGATGAATTCTTCAGTTCCCAACAATCTCCCCCTAACTTGACTTTTAGGAAAAGAAGTCAAGTTCTTCAGATCTTGTTCAAGATGCTTTCAACACCTCTGATTTAATTTCCCAAATTTGGATCTAGGCCCAAACTTTGATTTACAGTTCTTCTCACCACAATCTTGGCCATATCTGAATCCTTTGTACAAACCAGTGTAGCTTTAAGCATCCCTTCTAACTTCTCCTTGCTATGCTCATATATTTTGTCCACCAGGTAGTATTCATGATAACAATTGTCAATAGTAATAATGTATACTCCACAGTTTTCAAACAGTATCCATTTGTCAATCTTCTTGAATATGAACTCATGCATATGATCTTTAATCCTATGGTGCACTCTTGCAGGCTCAAACATCATGCACAAGTATTCCAATGTCACTTTGAGAAGATTCTCTTCAGTACCTTTCAACACAGGTTCATAAAGTTTCATCCCAACTTTATATAGTTCTTCTATATCAGCTCTTGAACAACTTCTGATGACTTTCCCCCATGTTGAATAAGCTTCAAATGAACCATCAGCTCTCTTGATTCTGAAGAAATTCTTTCCATTGTCTCTCAGAATATCCCAGAAGATGATCTCTGGAGCTTGCATAGAGATTGGAACAGCTTTCAAAGGTTCCACTATTGTCATGTACGGATCCATACTTTCATCAGTTTGCTTAGTGACCTGCTCTGGGCTCTGTACTGGCTCTGTTGGGGATGTGACTGAAGGTTCTGCTTCCTTTTCAGTTTCTTCCACCCTAGGCCTTTTCAACTGCCTTTTTGGAGCAATTGTTTTCACTCTTTTTCCAGACTTGGCTTCTCTACCAACATTTCCAGGTTCTTCCTTCTTCTCTTCTGCTTCTTCTTTGGAAGGTGTGGTTTTCTCAGGGAATGGTTGTTGGATGTTGAGATCATGTCTCTCTTTCATCCTTCTTTCTGCTTCTTCCCTTTGAGAGGAATCCCCTTGGAGCTTTGTCATTTCCTTCCTGTATAGCTCTTCAACCTGAGAGTATGCCATATGAGTAAACATCTCCCCCTTAACACCAATTGCCCCTTTCAGGAAGTTTATCATCTTTCTTCTTTCCTGATTGGCCAAAAAGGTCTTGGAGGGTTGTCTTTTCTGCTTTTTGAATGGCATTCTTTTTACTTGTACTTGCTTGGCCTGAGCTGCTGTTTTCATGCTCTTCTGATACTCTTCATTTAGTTTTCTGGCCATATTCAGTGCAAGCTCTCTATCCTTCCCAGATTGAAGTTGTTCCTCCCTTTCCATTTCTGCCTGAAGCTGCTTTGCCATTTCTTCATCCAGTTCTATCTGAATTTTCTTCTTTGCAGGTTGTTCAGGTTCAATCATCTTAGCTTTACCCTTTGTATCCTTCAACCCTGCCTCACTTCTTTCTTGTGTCTTCTTTTCAAGGTCTCCTTCATTGATGACCACTCCCTTAGCCTTTTGAGTAGCCTTAGGAGTGTCATTCTTTGCTTTTACTAAGGTTTCAGCTATTTCCAATTCTTCAACAGATAGCCCTGTTACTGCTTGAACATTATCTGTTTCTACTTCTTGTGCTTCTTTTTCTGCAGCTTTCTCCCCCTTAACATCAAATCCCATCTCAGAAATACTTTCTTTTTCTGCTTCAGCCTCTGAATTCTCCCCCTTGTTGAAATCATCTTGAACATTTGTCCTCCTCTTGAGCACAAACTGCTTCCTTCTCCTTTTCTGTAACAATCTTGTCACCATTTTCTTCAGTTTGGTGATCTGAACTTGTTGAGATAGAATAATCAGCTTCATCTCCTCTATTTCTTTTCCTTGCTTGATGACATCCTGGTTGATGTTTCCCATGGTCTCCATCAATTCATCATAGTTATATCTGTCCTCACCTTCTCCAGGAGTGTTACCCCCTATTGAAGGATCATTGGATCTTTTATTAGTAGATGTCTTCTGCCTAGCAGAAGCACTATCCACCCCTGTGGTTTCTTGGCACCAGGGTCCTTCAAATGATTGCTCATTCAAAGTTGCCATGGGGGAGGTCTTATTGATGTTACCACTGTCCTCCTCTGTGCTAGCAGGAGTAGTGGCAGCCTCATCACCCATATGCTCTACCTCCTCCTCAGAGAGCACCTCCTTTGGGTTGGGAGACACCCTAGTGGATTCCCTTTGGATATTCTCTATTGGAGAATGCTCCAATAGAGGGCTTTGAGGCTCTTGGTTAATAGTAGGTACAACAAGGGAAGGAGCCTTGTGTACCTTTCTCTTGACATAGGTCTTGGATATTATGGGAGTGGGTTTAGTAGCAAAGGACTGAGGGAAAATTTGAGAGATGGAAGGTTGGGATTGGCTAGCAGTGGGTTGGTCTAATGAGGGCCTTGACCCTGCTACCATACCTTCATTGGTTTGGGACACCACCATCATTGTAGAGAACAATGGGGTGTCAACTCCTTCAGAGTCCCCAGCAGATCTTCTCATATTTGAGAAAACCTTGCCTTTGGGGGGTTTAGGTACATATACCCCAACAGGTTGAGGTATATCCGTCAATTGATGAGTAATAACTTCTTGAACAAACCTGGGATACATAAAGAAGCTCTTTTTGTTTCCCATGTTTGAGACAAGATCATTGAAAATCATTTGTGAAAAATTGTACCTTCTGGTAGTGGCCAAGCACACCAAAGCATAAGCAATAGTGCTGCTGAACTCACTCCATCCAGTAGTCTTTTTGGATATACAATGCATTAGAGTATGGACAAAGAAACGCCATTGGGGAGAGAATTTTGCTTTAGAAAACTTGAAAACACCCAATGGGCCTCCATACCCCATTCTTGTAAGATTTGAAAACAGTTCATCATTTGGGATAGAAGTTATACCAGAGGCATCGTCTAGACGTAGACTGATGCGTATAACCTCTTCAGTGACTGTTAGTGGTTGATCACAGATTCTTGTCTTGATCATTTGCACACCATTTTCCACAACAATGGTTGCATTGGCCCAGAACTGCCTTTGATGCTCAATGTAGATTGTAGGGGATACAATAAGAGCATGAGCAATGTGGCTTGACTTGAGGAAATCCACAATCTGATGAAAGCCTTCTGCTTGTTTTGGCTTTTGGAGCATTGCGATTTCATTGTGCTCGTCAATGAACGCCATTGATGCCATTGACCTTGAAGATTCTTGCCTGAAAACTTTGAACTTTGAGAGAGAAAGGGTTTAGAGCGCAAGGGAACAGTATGCAAAGAGTCGTTATGAACTTTTAGGCGGGCAAAGAGTATTTATAGTATTCGGAATATAAGCAGTATTAACCTAGAGCAGTATTAACTACTTGCAGTAGTAACGGCTAGCAGTATTAACTAACTAGCAGTATTAACTAACTAGCAGTATTAACTGAAAGCAGTATTAACTACTAGCAGTATTAACTGAAAGCAGTATTAACTACTAGCAGTAGTAACGGCTAGCAGTATTAACTAACTAGCAGTATTAACTGAAAGCAGTATTAACCACTAGCAGTATTAACTGAAAGCAGTATTAACCACTAGCAGTATTAACTGAAAGCAGTATTAACCACTAGCAGTATTAACTGAAAGCAGTATTAACTACTAGCAGTATTAACTATACTTACTCCTTTTAAACTTGCTAAACACTGAGTACTGCTATGCATATCCTGAAAAAGAAGATTAGTAACACCAAGAATAAAAATATACAGGTATAAAACCACTTTTTGAGAAGAAGATTATTCAGAGTTTATCATTCCCACACTTGTGACCAAGAAAGTGAATCTACCCACATCAAAAGCTTTAGTGAATAGATCAGCAAACTGATTATCAGTGTGGACTTTGACAACTTGAATAAGTTTCTTTTCATTACAATCTCTTATAAAGTGATACCTGATTTCAATGTGCTTTGTCTTTGAGTGCTTGACTGGATTATTTACAATGCTAATAGCACTGCTGTTGTCAATAAAGATTGGAGTGTGTAGAAAGGTTACCCCATAATCCAACATTTGATTCTGAATCCATAAGACTTGAGAACAGCAACTTGCAGCTGCTATGTACTCTGCCTCTGTTGTAGATGTGGATACTGTGGTTTGTTTCTTGCACTGCCATGAGACTAGTCTAGCACCCAAAAACTGACATCCTCCAGAAGTAGATTTTCTGTCCAAGTTTGCCCCACCTAGATCACTGTCTGAGTATGCTATTAGGTCAAAAGGTGAGTTATGAGGATACCAAAGTCCCAATCTGGGTTGCCCTTTGAGATATCTGAATATCCTCTTAACAACTTGAAAGTGAGAATGCTTTGGCCTAACTTGAAATCTTGCGCATACACAGACTGGAAACATTATATCTGGCCTTGATGCTGTGAGATACATGAGAGAGCCAATCATGGATCTATAATAATGCACATCCATGTCCTCCCCCTCAAGATCTGCTGTGATCTGCTTGTGTGTTTCCATAGGTGTGCTGGCAGGTTTTGATTCTGAGAAACCAAACTTGGTTAGAATATCCTGCACATACTTGGATTGACATATAAAAATTTATTCTGCCTTTTCGTTGGGATTGGTTTTTGTTTGTATATCTTTATTCTATATTCTATCCAACTCTCATTTTGTAGCTGCTGCGCAGCTCCTGATTTACGTAGGAGCCATAAATGTTTTAATCATTTTTGCTGTGATGTTCATAAATGGTATCTTAATTCAAATTATATTCTATCTGAATTCAAAATCTTTAATTTGAATTCATTTGACTTCTGTTGAACTTGGAGTCCAAGGAAGAAAGTAAGTTCCCCCATGGAACTCATTTTGAACCTTTGATGCATTAAATCCTCAAACTCCTTGCACATGTTGTTTCTTGTAGAACCAAAAATAATGTCATCAACATATATTTGGACCAGCAAGATATCCTTCTTCTTTCTTTTGATAAATAGAGTCTTATCAATGACTCCTCTTTCAAAGTCATTTTCCAAGAGATAGGATGACAGGGTGTCATACCATGCTCTTGGGGCTTGATGTAGTCCATAAAGTGCTTTCTTTAATTTGTATACTCTGTCTGGATAGCTTGGGTTTTCAAACCCTGGTGGTTGACAGACATATACTTCTTCTTCAATTGATCCATAGAGAAAAGCACTTTTTACATCCATTTGATAGACTTTGAAGTTCATGTAAGAGGCATAGGCTAGGAATAGTCTGATTGCTTCTATCCTAGCCACAGGTGCAAAAACTTCTTCATAATCTATACCCTCTTCTTGAGTATAGCCTTGAGCCACCAGCCTTGCTTTGTTCCTTATGACAATACCTCTTTCATCTCTCTTGTTTCTGAAAATCCACTTTGTGCCAATTGCTCTGTGACCTTTAGGAAGGTCTACTAGATCCCATATATCTTGTAGCTTGAACTGTAACAGTTCTTCTTGCATTGCTTCTATCCAGCTAGATTCTTTCATAGCATCATGTGCCTTTTTAGGCTCAAGCTGGGATAAAAAGCAAGAAAGGACTGTATGCTGTTGATCTTGCATTTCTTGAAGCCTGCTTTGATGTCTAGTCATCATAGGAGAAGAGATATCTCCTATTACCAGCTGTGGAGGATGATTCTTTTGAACTCTGGTGTTATGACTAGGTTCTTCATTCAGTCCAACCTCTAGATTAGAGTCATGCAACTCAACTGAAGTGTTTTCAGATGCCACTTCTGATTCTTTATTTTCTTGAGTCTCCTCATCTCTAGTTTCTTCTTCACTCTGATTTGGTCCAGTAAATGATTCCTTTTCACAGTCTTCACCAGAATGCACTGTGGATATGGGAAATATCACAGATTTGGATATGCTTTCTGAGACTTGTGTGATCCCTGATCCTCCACATCCTGTTCCTGTAGAATCATCACTACTGAAACCAAAAGAATTAGTTAGTGAATCAATGTCAAATAGCCATTGAGGTCCAGATCCAACAGGATTTGGTGTGCTCTCATTGCATTTGACATTGTCACTTTCTTCAATTATTCTAGAAGAAGAGTTAAATACTCTGTAGGCCTTACTCTGAGATGAATATCCCACAAGAAATCCATCATCTGCTTTGCTATCAAACTTACCTAAGTGAGATTTGGTATTTAGAATTGTACAAGGACACCCAAAAGGTTTGAAGAAACCAATAAAAGGTTTTCTTTTATTTAAAAGTTCATATGGGGTCTTGTTCTTTTGCTTGACCACTAGAACTCTGTTTTGGACATAACAAGCAGTATTAACTGCTTCAGCCCAGAAGGTAATAGGTAATTTTGAATCAGCCAACAGAGATCTAGCAGCCTCTATTAGTGTCCTATTTCTCCTTTCAGCAACACCATTCTGTTGAGGAGTCCTAGGAGCACTATATTGCCTCTCAATACCTTTTTCTTCACAGAAGGTGTTTAGATCATGATTTTTAAACTCAGTTCCATTATCTGATCTAATGACTTTTACTCTTTGATTAGTTTGGTTTTCAATTCTTAGAATAAAGGATTTGATAAGATCACTTGTTTCATCCTTAGTCCTTAGAAAATATACCCAAGTAAATCTGGAGTAATCATCAACAATAACTAAGCAGTAAGATTTCTTGCCTATACTCATAACATTTGTAGGACCAAACAGATCCATATGCAATAACTGGAGACAAGAAGAAACAGAATTTAACTCTTTGGTCTTATGAGAAGTTTTGTGTTGTTTGCCTTTAAGACAAGCAACACAATGATCATCACATGAAAAGACTTTTGAGGGTAAACCTCTTACAAGGTTATTTTTAACAAGATTGTTCATAGTCTTGAAATTCATGTGACACATCCTTCTGTGCCAAAGGGAGGATTCATCTACAGAAGCTTTTGAAACAAGACAATTTAAAGATGAATCACTATCAACATTGTTCAAATCAAGACAGTAAACATTGTCCTTCCTTGGAGTTCTAAGTAGTATCATGCTTTCATCAACTACCTTGAACCCTGGAGCAAGGATCATACACTCAGTATTAGTAAATAATATACTATGTTGTTTGTCACAAACCTGTGATACACTTAACAGGTTGTACTTTAATTGATCAACATAGTAGACATCCTCAAATGTCATCTTACCTTTGGTGACATTACCTTTTCCACTTATCTTACCACCAGTAAGATTGTCTCCAAATGCAACATGTCCTCCATTGATATGTTTGAAATCCTGAAGACATGACATGTTGCCTGTCATGTGCCTAGAGCAACCACTATCAACATGCCAAATGCTCTTTCCATTGAGCTGTTGGTTGCCCTGCACATTAGATAAATCAATTAGTATGATTGGGGACCCAAGCAACAGTTGTCTTGGGTCTTCCTTTCTCATCAAAGTATTTACATTCCTTTTTAATGAGGTTTTTAAACTCAGAGCACTCTTTATTAGAGTACTTTGTCAATGTTATTGGCTTAGCAAAACCAACACTAGAAGCAGTACTAACCTTAGAAGTACTAACAGAGTTAGCAGTACTAACAGATTTAGCAGTACTAACCTTGTTAGCAGCATTAACATTGTTAGCAGTAGTATTACTTCTAGCAGCACTATCATTGTCAGCAACACTATTTGTGGTAGCAGTACTAACAGTTTTAGTGCTTTTAGGAATCCACATATTGACACTTTCTTTAACAGACTTTTTCTTCATGTGGCTTTTAGTTTTAACAGTTTTCTTAGCCACATGGTTCTTTTCAATTTTCTTATAACCAAAGGGTTTTTGCATGGATCTTTGGAAATTCATCCTTTGTTTCATAGGATTGAAATAACAGAATTTTGCAAGATGATTCAATTTGCCACAGATAAAACAAGGTTTTGGTCTATTGATTTTACTCAGATCAACCCCTTGTTTTTGTGCCCACTGATTATTCCAGTTTCTTTGATTTCCCCTCTTTTTGTCCTATTTTTGGGGCTCATTCTTCTTACATGCACACTGTTTGCAAGGACCTGGATTCACAACTGTGGTCTGTTTGTAATGGACCTTACCAGACTTTCCCTCTGTCTTCTTTATGTCCTTGGATTTGATCCAAGCCCTTCCACAATCATCATTGGTGATAATGTTATTCTCTAGAGGAATCTCACCACTCACCTTGTTCTCCTTACTCTTGCCAACCTCTTTCTCAGTCTTATCTTCAACAACTACCTCATCTAAGGGATCTATTTCAGTGGCTCCCTCAGGCAAGTCCTTCCTATCTTTGGTGTCTAACAGGTCTGAAGTAGGAGGAATGTAATTGTTGTTATATGGTGGAGGTGTTGCATTGTACCCAATTCCTCTTCTTAGCTTATCATGAATCTGATTTTGTAGTAAAGAGTCCATTGCTTTAGAAGCATTGGAAAACTTTTCTACATCAAGCTTAACCTTGGTTAGCTCCTCTTTCAGTTTTTCACTCTCCTCTTTAGATTTGGTCAGTTTAAGTTCTAAATCCTTTTTCTCCCACTGCCAGTAATTGGTGTCATATGAGTGTTGGAGTTCATTGGCTTGAAAACCTTTGATCTGATCTTCAAATCTCTCTACAATCCTTACATAGTCTTTGATATCTTTTTCTAATCTCTTAAGGTCATCACTCATCTTCTGATTGTGATCCCTGTACCTTTTAACAGTGTCTATGCAAGTTTTAGAACAGAGATTAGAACTTACCTCAGATGGGAGATCAGATACTTTAGCCATTAGAGCTTGATTCTGAATAGCCTCTTCAGCTTGATCACTCCAATCAAATCCCATTCCTTGTTGAGAAACAAGGGCTTGAGCAGAGTTTATGTTGTTATTGAAGCTTCCAGATTGAGTTTGTTGGTGGTTGTTGTTGTGAGACACTCCACTTCTGCATTCTCTAGCAAAATGTCCCTTCAGATGGCATTTGTAGCATTCCACCTTTGATTTATCAAACCCTGCTCCATCTTCTCTTCTTTGGGAGAAGTTGTTCCTCCCAGTTCTTTTTATGAACTTTTTAACTCTCATGGAGAGCATGGCCATTTGCCATTTAATATCCATCTCTTCAAGATCATCTGGATTGAGTTGTTCCAAGTCATCATTAATGAGAGAAGAGTTTCCATGACTTGCCAGAAAGGCCTCAAACACAGTTTCAGAGCCTTTCTCTTGGTTTGTTCCATTAGCAGCATTAACTGATTCAGGGTTAGCAGTAGAATCAATTGATGCTGATAGGAGTGCAGCATTATGAATATATCCAGAAGGCTTCTTCTTTGCCTCCACCTCAGCTTCAAATACTCTAAGATCATTGTACAGATCATCAAGTTCTTTTTCTTCCAACTGATCATTCTGTCTGAATGACACAGTGTACATGGTCCATTCATCTCCGAGGGACCTTAAGAACTTTCTGTTCACATCATCTTGATCAATCTGTACTCCCATAGTAGCTAGTTCACCAATTAGTTTATTAAACCTGTCAAAAGTTTGAGTCATGGACTCATTCTTAGTTGAGATGAAGTTTTCATACTGTTGCTTTAAGATTGCCTTTTGATTTCTCTTGGTACTTTTGGTACCTGAGAATCTCTTCTCTAGAGCATTCAAGAGCATCTGTGCATCAGTGCAATTGCAGAATTGGTGTTGATACTCATTTGGAATGGCCAAGAGCAGTGTGCTCAAGGCTTTCATCTCTGTCTGTCTTGATTTCCTGTCTGCATCTGTCTTTGGAGGAGTTCTTTTGCCATCTTCACCAATTTTTCCTCCATCAGATGGACCATTCTCAATGATGTCCCACATAGAGTAATCTGTGAGGAGAATATATTGCTTGATTCTGATCTTCCACATGTCAAATTCATTGGATCTAAGCATTGGAACTTTTGAGACCAAAGTACTGCTTGATTCTGTAAGATTTTCCATGATGAATAGTTGTTTCTGAGAAATCAGGCTCTGAATAGATGAATGGTACTGATTGAACCATTGACATCTACACATGTTTCCGATGGATGAGTAGGTGGTCTAGCATTCGGTTCACCGGTGGAATCAGATCCAAGATCGAGAAAGCATTCACACATATCGTTCATCAGTTTCTTCACGGAAAAGTTTGGGTCCATAACTTTGTACGAATTCAAACACTTATCTTCCATCGTTTTCAAAACAGCATCGACACTTGGGACAGATAGTTTAGGCTTTCCATGAGCAGGGTTACAGCTCAAAACAAGCTTGATCTCCCCAGATGATGACGAAGCAATATCTAACTTAGCACTTGATGCATCTGAAACGTTTATGAGCTCTGATACCACTTGTCAGGATCGAATTCTCAACAAGAATTAATTCTCAGAAACAATATCAAAGAAGTTTGCGGAATAACACTTTGATATTCAATGAAACAGTAAATCAACACAGTAAATATGAATAACAAACTGTAAGCTTTTATTTGATGCTTTGAAGTTACAAGATTACTCACTCAACCTCAATATTGATGAACAGGCTCACCAATACGAATTCTACTTCTCTAGAATTAGGATCTATGCCTTGAGGTTATTTTTCTCTAAAAATAATGAAAACTTAAAGTTAAAAGTTATTGTCCTATTCTAAACAATACTATATATATATACTGAATACAAAGATAATTACAATGAATAAAATATCTTCAGTATATCTTCTATGTATATCTCTAAGCTTCCATGTATATCCTTTCATACGAATCTTCATCATATAAGCAGTATTAATCTTCAGCAGCATTAACTTCCTTCTAGCAGCATTAACTACTAAGCAGTACTAACCACTAGCAGTACTAACTAGCTAAGCAGTACTAACTTTGTTCAAGCAGCACTAACTTTGACTAGCAGTATTAATAGTACTAGCAGTAGTAACACTCAGCAGTACTAACCTTTAAGTCTTCTAGCAGTATTAACTCTGAACTAGCAGCATTAACCATACTTGATGAATTCTTCAGTTCCCAACACACTTTGTATAGGTTCATTAGTGTTCATGAATCTGCATACATTGGTAATTGAATGATTGGTTTATGCAAACAATTGGTTTATGTAAACCAATCATACTTGGATGTTTGGTTCATTAGGTTCATTAGTGTTCATTAGGTAATTGTTGTTAACTGATATGGGGACTCGGTCAATATCACTTTGTGTAGGTTCATTTTGTTCATTAGTATTCATGAATCTGCATGCATACATTGGTAATTGCATGATTGGTTTATGCAAACAATCATACATGGATGTTTGCAACGGTAATTGTTGGTAACTAATATGGGGACTAAGTGTGCATCAACTCAAGCATGCAGTAGTTTCATACATGTTCATATGAAGAAATATGAACATTATTACTTTTAAACATCATATTCATATGAAGAAATATGAACATTATTACTTTTAAATATCACCTCGAACATGTGTTAACTTTATGTTACCTTAATTGACATCGTATTCATATGAAGAAATATGAACATTATTACTTTCAAATATCACCTTGAACATGTGTGTATGCACTTACACACAAACCGCCTTAACTGAACATATTCAAATGAAAAAATGTGAATATTATTTCTTTTAAAAGTTGAAATTTTGACCAAAAATGTGGTGCCTTATGATTTTATATTAGAGTTCACGTAGTTTCGTCTCAGTGGTTTAAACGGACAATCATACCTGGATTTGCAGAAATCATCATACTCAATCGGTGGACAAAAGATTTGAATTGAAACAACTAGCTACAAGACTTCTTGTGATGTTCATACGATTTTAGCAATTGATTATAGAATTATTTTGAAATCAAAGAATTAGCTAGGATTGTGGAATTTAAATTTTTGTAACTCCCACATAAGTATAATAAATATTGTATATATTAAGATTTACCTTTCTACCCTTTGTCATTAATGGTTAAAGGAATAAAAACAACATATCAAGGTGCAATTCTCACTACAAAATAAGCAGGTTTTTCGGCGGAAAAATCCGCCGGAAATGTTCATTTTCGGCCGATTTTCCGACCCAAAAAAAAGGCGCCGAAAATTCCATTTTTCGGCGGAACAAATTTTTTCGGCGGATGGATCCGCCGAAAAGTTGTCTGAAAAAATATTAAATAATTATCCGAACTAATATTTCTTCTAATTAAAAATATTAACTTTTCGGCGGATATATGCGCCAAATATATATATATATATATATATATATTATAATTAAAGGAAAAAATGTATTTTCGGCGAATTTTTTGGCAGATTTTTGGCGGATTTATCCGTCAAAAATAATTGATTAATTTATTATTTATTTATTTATTTAATATTTTCGGCGGATGGATCCGTCGAAAATCCGCCAAAAAACTTTAAAAACAGAAACAGGAAAAACTTGTTTTTTCTTTAAAAACCTGCTACAAAACAATAAAACTGTAAAAACCTGCTAAAAGTTGTAAATAGTATAGAAATTGCCAAAACTATAAAAAAAAACATAAAATACAACTAATTTGTCACAAATTAAGGTCCTAAATTCTAAATACATTGTTCAAATATTGTTCCAACAAACATTGTTCAAATATTGTTCTAACAAACATTGTTCAACATAAA
Source organism: Arctium minus (assembly GCA_954870635.1). Taxonomy (NCBI): domain Eukaryota; kingdom Viridiplantae; phylum Streptophyta; class Magnoliopsida; order Asterales; family Asteraceae; genus Arctium; species Arctium minus. Next base: position 36,829,808 of record OX941084.1, read on the forward strand.
CTAATATCTCATCACATGGGTGGCAGTGGCGATGGTGGGGGTTGGGACTAACAGAAACGCCTTACATTACACACATCTGGTCGTACTGGGCATCACGTTCCCGCCGACGTGCTTCTTCCTCCACCCGACATGCCTCTTCCTCCGCCGCACGTCTTTCTTCCCGCTCCCTTAACTCCTGAAGTTAGGTCCTTAGATCCTCAATTTCCTATAAAATAAAAAAAGACGTTAGAACAAGTTTAACATGAATTATAAAATAAATTGATAAAACTCATATAATGAAATGTGGTACGCACCTGTCAGGAAGAAGAAGAAGAAGCACCATCCTATGAGGGTGTCCCAGTCAAGATCGCGTTGGATCTAGGTGGTACCCGAACCCAAAAAGACGACCTTTCTTCGCTCCCCCAGCAACCTCCTGCCACAACTTGGTATCAAAATTCGGATACTGGCTAGGGTCATCGTCGTACCTCTGGCTGAGGCCTGTTGAATACCCACCTTGAGGTTTTTACAAAATATATACAAGTCAGTTTTAACAACATAAAGACTGTAAATGGGACGCACGTATTAGGCTATTTGAAACCTAAACCATGCATATAGAACATATAAGGTTGGGCTTGTGCGGATAAAGGCCCTAAGTGCACCTATTAGGCTATTTGAAACCCAAACCATGCATATAGAACATATAAGGTTGGGTTTGTGCGCATAAAGGCCCTAAGTGCACCTATTAGGCTATTTGAAACCCAAACCATGCATATAGAACATATAAGGTTGGGTTTGTGCGCATAAAGGCCCTAAGTGCACCTATTGGGCTATTTGAAACCCAAACCAAACCATGCATATAGAAAATATATGGTTGGGTTTGTGTGCATAAAGGCCCTAAGTGCACCTATTGGGCTATTTGAAACCCAAACCATGCATATATAACATATAAGGTTGGGTTTGTGCGCATAAAGGCCCTAAGTGTCCGTAATGTTTGCCTAATGTTTAAACAATTATAATGTTAAACAATCCTAATGTTTTCCCAACAAATGGAAACCTAAACTAGATAGATATATACTGATATACACACTAAGATAGAGTTTTACGGTATAAAAATCCTAATGTTTGCGCAACAAATGGCAACCCAAACTTCATATATAAAGTTTAAAGTTAAACACGAAATATATATAGATATTCTAAAGTATTGTGCAAAATATTTACCGCAACCCGGATACACCTCGTAGTCACAAAATCCCTGGATGAAGATAAGGTATCCGAACTCGACTGCCTCTTCTTGTGGGTCACATCGAAAAAGCTCCAAACCCGACGGTGGCACGCCCTTTGCTCTGATCTGTAAAAGGAAAATAATACAAACATGTGATAGCATCCCATATCTGGGTCGGTATCATCCCTTTAATAGCAATAGGGAGCAACCTTTGCATGAACACGTGACAATCATGACTCTTGAAACCATAGAAACTACCATCCTCAAGGTTTACTAATGACCTATGTTGGAAGCATAACCATCTGGAAATTTCAACTTCTTCAACCATTCACCCACATTTCCTACTTGCCCTTGTTCAAAGTATGAAGCTTTCGGTTTAAATATTTTATTTCGTTCCACCCTCATATGCAACTCGGGTTGGTTGAAGTATTCTTCTATGTCTTTCCTTGCCTTGATGTTGTCCTTTGATTTTGGTGTGTCCATAATCGTGTGAAACAGATTATCAAACACATTCTTATAAATATGCATTACATCTAGGTTGTGTCGTATCAACAAAGTGTGCCAATACGACAACTCCTAGAAAATGCTCCGCTTTATCCAATTGTGTGTTACCCCAAAACCCACAGGCTTTCTGTAGTGTCTTGACCCGTGTGGGACACCATCATAATCCGTAGGAAGGATACACACTTGATTCCATATTTGTTGTCGGTTGGCACCAAGGGTGGATCAGCTTTTTCGGTATGTCCCTTACGAGATTGCTTTCTGTCACGTCTGAATGCGTGTCTCTGTGGTAGAAACTTGCGGTGACAGTCAAACCAACACGACTTCCCTCCGCTTCGTAACTGGAATGCACATGCATTACCCATATAATATGAACAAGCTAATTTTCCATGCATGCTCCAACTAAAAATCATAGCATAAGCAGGGAAGTCGCTAACCATCCACAACAGTACTGCCCTCATTGTAAAATTCGTCCTACGAAAAGCATCATAGGTATGGACACCCTCGAAGAATAACGTCTTCAACTCATCGATCAAGGGCCGAAGAAATACATCCAAGTTCTATCTGGGACTCTTCTTGCCGGGAATTAGCAAGGCGAGGTGGACATAGGACTCCATGATGCACATCCAAGGCGGTAGATTGTAGTTTGTAAGAAAAACGGGCCATAGTGAATGCATATTTGAGTTTGAGTTATTAGCATTGAAACCATATGTACATAAGCCCAGACGAACATTCCCGATCTCTTGAGAAAAAATAGGATGTAGCCTGTCGAAATGTTTCCAAGCCTCCCCATCACTCGGATGTACCATCTTTCCCGATTGAGTTTCATTTTCACAGTACCAAGTCATCTCCTTTGCTGTTTTCTTACACATATACAATCGTTGTAATCTTTGTGTAACCGACAAATACATCAACACCAACCGAGGCACATTATTATTTCGGCCAGTTGTCTTGTAACGAGGCTCGCTACACACTCGACAAGTGTCATCATCGGCATATTCCTTATAGAATAACATGCAATGTTTTTTTGCAAGCATGGATCTTCTCTTTCGGAGGATTGAGTTGCTTCGACATCTTCTTTATCTCGTAAAAACTTCCAACCAATTGTTCACCGTCAGGTAGCATTTCTTTCACCATAGCAATGTTACGATTGTAGGTTGTCTCTGGTACATTGCAATATGCCTTCCAATTCAGAAACCTTGACGCTGCCTCTAACTTCGAAAATCTCTGGCATCCCTCCCACAAAGGTCGGTCCGCAGCTTGTAACATCTGATAGAAATGGCATGCATGTAGATTCGGTTCTTGCTCCTCCCACGTACTTGAAGTACCGAGAATATTTTGGTCCAACACCATTTGTTGAACACCATCAAACTCATTATAATCATCGTCTACTATTGTCTGTTGTGGTGGTTGAACTGATGGTGCTATTTCTCCGTGTGCATACTAGTGAGTATAAGAAAGCATGAATCCTTTTCTTAACAAATCTAAATGAACCACCTCTCTCCTATTATACTTAAGAAGTTGAAATCTCTTACAAGGACATTTTATAAATATTTCAACCCCATCGTATGTTCCACTCAGTAGCCTAGTATAACACCCATAATTTTTGGTAAATAAAGGCCACCTGGACGTTTCGTAGTTTATAAATATTGGGATTTTTGTTGGGAAATCATTAATTAAAGTCCCTTAGAGTATTGGGGGTATTGGCGTTGAAAAAATCGAGTTTTGGGGCTTGGTTCGGGCACGACTACAATGCCCGGCGACTATGACAGTGTCATAGTCGCACCTGTCATTGTCGCGGCCAAAGTCAGTGACCAGGGGAAGCTGGCGACATTGCCAGGCGACAATGCCAAGGCATTGTCGCTGGTCAATGTCGCATGAGTGGTCCAGACTGTTGTTAAATGCGAGATTCCAGCCTTCATCCTCATTTTCTCTTCTCCAAACTTCCCCATTCTCTCCCAAATCGTTCCTTCTTCATTTCCCTCAAACCCTAACTTATTTTGGGTCCATTTTTTGAGTTCTCGAAGTATTCCATCATTAAGTGGTAAAGATTGGAAGATAGAGGCAATGGTTCATCATCTTCACCCATTTCTCCAAGGTTGTGGCTAGGGTTTCTAGGTTTGCATCAAAACCTAAGTGGTAAGTGTACCTCTTTCATTTCTAAACCCTAATATAAGATAGAAATGTTCTCTTGATGATTTCCTAGTGTTTGGTTTCTCAAATTTTGGATTTGATGGTTTTGGAGAAATTAGGTAAAAAATTAGGGTTTTGGTCAAGTTGGGGATTTTGGTGTAAAATGTTTGGGGATTGATTCTTAATGGTTGAATGAGTATATTCATGGTTGGAAACTTGTGAATATAGGTTTTGGAAGGTTTTGCTTGTGGATTCAAGTTTCTTCAAGGAAACTCAAGTTGGGGGTAAAATCTAGATTTAGCCAAAATCTAGCGTGGTGAGTTCAAGTTGATTTGTGAAAACGTTGTACATGCCAAACTGTTCATTTTAATGTGTCTTGTGTTTTACATGAAATTGTTAATTGTTGATCACCTGATAAGTTTTGGTTATTTGGAAATGTTTAACTTTATAAACTTATAAAACACACATCTTTGGGATTTTTGGGATTATTGATAAATGTATCATAATGAAAAATGATTTGGTAACCATTTTCATAAACGGAGGGTATTTGGTAAAAATACATTTTTGTGACTATAGGTAATTGGTGTATTTTGGGTTGTAAAATGGTTTGAAAATACCAACGTGTGTGTCATTAAAGTCTGGATATTTCCAACCTTGTGAATATTTTCGAATACTGTAAACCCATGTGGTCATAAACTTATTTAGAAAATGATGTGTTCAAGTCTAAATGAAATTGGATTGTATTCACACATTTTTGTAGTATGTGGTTGCATAGTCATGATCAGTTGCATTTTATTGTATTTTGTGGATTTTAGCATATGATCATTTGTTGGTTGGGCTTAAAGCTCACTTTTTGTAATCACCGAGTCTTGGGGACGTTTGTCCGGTTTAATAGCTTAAAGAGGAGCTTTGGGTGAGTGCTGCATTTATTGCTCTTTATTTTGGAGAATACATGTTTAAGTGCGTGAGTCATCCATTTGGAGTCATATATCATAGACTGTAATGCATTGGATCCATAAGCATGTAAGTTAGTCGTAATTTAATGGTGAGGACTCTTGGGATTCTCATTTTGGGAAATGATGACGTGTTGGCATTGTTGTCATCCCGGTTGTTAGGCGAAGAGGAACCTTTATGGGTTGTACTTCGGAACCATGGGTCTTGTGATTGGGTGTCTAATTCTTGTGCACGAGGTTTAGACATCGGGTGTTATCAAGTAAGGAGTTGTGACTCCTATCTTGAATGCTAGGGAGTAAGCACTAGGGGTCGAATGAGTACCCTGAGGATGAAACACCACTAGAGAACGAATAGGCAATAAGATCGTGTATCCTTGAGGTGTCGCTCGGCAGAGCAGGCAATAGGGATACGGTGTTTTGGGGACTTGAAATAAAGTCCGACTGGTGGTGTAGCTCGGCAGAGCAGGCAATACAGTTACTATATGAGGTGTAGTTCGACAACGTGGCTAGGTGGATTAGCTTTGTGTTTCGCCACACACCACGGAATCGGGTCTCCCCCGTCACCGGAAGGTGTTATTTGGCTATTAAATGGTATTATTTTATTATCCATGTTTTCGGTGACGTTTTGTATATACGATTTTTATTCGTGATTTATGGGTCGAGTATTATGCCCTCTCGTGTTTGGGTATTTCGAGAAATAAAGTCTTAACCGCAATTTTATAAAATGGGGAGTTTAATTACTATTCACGTTTTGGGTGAATTTGGGGTTGAGTTGTTTTACGAAAGAATGTTCATGTTGGATTGCTTGTTTTTAAAGGTGTGTGTTATTGGAAAATGAGTCGTTTAATATTTATAGTAAACCACTTTGAAAGATAATGATTTAAACTGCATTCTTACCTTTAACAAATATATTTGTTTCATGTTGAAAACTCTTGAACTCACTTAGGCGTTAGCCTAACCTTTTTATTTGTCAACATGTGCATCAGGTTCTGGTGGGGGAAATGGTTCTAGCGTTTCTACGAAGTGATGAGTGCTAGATGTATGTGCAAGAGTGAGTGGCTTGGTGATGTCTTCCGCATTAGTGTTGAGAAGAGCAACTTGTGTTTAGGGTTTAGTAACACCTGACCTTGAGTTAGTCTCTATGTAAGATTTCATTTGTTATGTTGATGGAAAATTCTAGAATCGTATTTTAAGAATGGACTTGTCGCATGAAGTTTTATTCATTCCTTGAGGCATATTTATAAATTTTAAATTAGTTGCTCTTTCCAAATTGAGGGTGTTACAAGTTGGTATCAGAGCTTAAATTTGAGAGAATTAGGTATTGATTTTTGGATGCCTAGACTCAAACTAGCGTTCTTTTAAGTGATTAAAAGTGAAATTACACCATTAGGTACCTTAAGATATGATATTTCGGGGTTGATCGAGTCGCTAGAAACGGGAAACTTGTCGAGGATAGCAAGGATGATCATGTACGGTACGTTCATAATGGCACCTGACCAGTGTTATGGTGAACCTACATGTTACATGTTTATACTTGAATTGCCTTGGCATGATTACCGTGGGGTAGTGAGAAAGTTTCTAAGCAAGTAGTCGATAGAGGAGTTGATGTTCATAGCATTGTCACTTTGGAGTGATGGTTAAGCGTGATGAATACATTAAGTTCACCATTTTGGGTCGGAATTATTGGTCGAATTAGAACCATAGGCTTGTTAATTGACTCTATTTCGAGGAGAAATTGTAAGGTGAGCCAATGAAATCGTCGATGATCGCCTTAAGATGTTTGAACATCCGGATGACAATAGTATGACGGAAAATTGAGGAACGTGATTTCGGAGTGTTGAGTGCCGTCCAAATCCATTCACAACATTTATTTCTAACATAAGTTTGCATCAATTATTTCTCATGTTTTCAAAGTATGAAGTGAGTTTCTTTACGATGTCTTGGTAAAGCATTTAGCACTCATTAGATTTTAAACCGTGAGTTTAAGCATGCATGAAATTGTTTTGTTGCACGTGGTTTCAATTTTTTTTTTGATTGAAAATCTTTTCATCCCCGTTTCGTGTCTAACACTATTTTCGGATATTCTAATATCCGTGTTTTAATGTTATTTGGGGTATTGGGCAAGTAACTATGAAATTTTAACCTTGGCATTGGATCTCCTCCACGTATGTTAAGGTTTTAAAGGAAAGGTTATTCCCATGTTCTTGAGTCGGAGTTTTCTTGGGAATTTTAGTTTCTACGAGTTTTGTTTTGCGACGTTTTTCGACGCGTGAGTAAACTTTGAAATGCGTGAGTTTTAAATTTTGTTGCGTGTAAATTTGCAATTTATTAAGCGTTGTGTCCCATGCAAGCTTTGTTGAAAGTGTCACTTTACTTTTCATTGAGGTAAAAGGGGAAACTCTTAGAAGTTTAACATTTTAGACATATTGTCGTCTTTTTCTTTTATATTGGTAAGTGAAAATTTTGGCACCGCTTGATTTTAGCGTTAATGAGTTTTATGAAAATTCCGTTGAGTTTTATGGCGTTTTATTTTGCGACCGTTTTGCGTCGTGCAGTAGAACTTTGATAGGTGTATACTTGCATTATTGTCTGTGTTAACTTATGAGTCTTTGTTTAACATTTTTGGCTCATGCGAGTCTTGCAACGATATTTCCGCAACCGTAAGAGGCGTCTTGAGAGTTTTGTTAGTATATATTACCCCATATGTTGTTTTGGGAGTGTCAATGTCGTATGGGTTCTCTGTTGGGTTTTATACAATTGTTAATTAGTCGTATGCTATTTAGTATTTGAATTAATTTATACTGTTGGCGTGAGTAAATATATGAAAGATTTATGTTGTTTCGTATTGAACTTTTGATCTAAACATGCTTCAGTTGTTGATTTTGCTGTCCTAAATGTTCCGCAATGCCTTAAATGAGTTATCGGTATATATGTCCTTGTAACTGTTATTTTTGGGACAAATAGAATTTTATTCGTATGACCTAAAGTTTGAAATCGAACTAAATTATCGTACGTTTGACCAAATCGCATGCTTCTATCATTTTGCTAAGTTTTAGAAATAAATTGTTACATGAGAGTCTTTTTGGAAATGATATTCCATGACATTTTATGGTTGAAGTAGAAAATTTTGGGGGCTTGAATTTGTGAAGTTCATCTTTTGGAATTGGTACAGACATCTTTTGCACATTGTTTTAATGCAGAAAATTATTTTATGTACACGGCGTAAGTTAATGCATGTACGAACCATATTGGTCCATCTGAAAGTTTGTTGCTCATCTTCTGTTATTGTCATTATAAGCGTGTGTTAATGATCAAATGTTTTTCGAAATGGTTTTATATGTGTGACGTATGTGGCCACTGTGCACACCTACCGGGTAAACAGTAATAGATTTTATAAGTACGATCGATTGTTATAAAACTGTTGCGTTGGAAAGTTTTGTAAATTTCAAATTGACATATTGGCTTGGAAAACCTTGAACTCATTGTGGCTATAGATTTAAACCCATATTGGTCGGGTTGGTCGGGTTGTGTTTAAAAAAAGTAAAAACAATATTGGAAGCATAAAAATAAGGAAAATTTTCTTTGAAATACGATTCATCATTTAAAAGAATATATACGAGTTCATCAAATATTACATATAATTTTTCAATAATGTCCTCTTATGAGTTACATTTCTCGTTATTGCCGAGTTGTTTTTGGTAACTTATACATATTAAAGGGAAATATAAATAATTTTAGAGAAGTCGCTAAAACGTTTATGAGGTTATCGGGTTGGTCGGGTTACTTTGAGTGTAACCAATATCAACCCAATAGATTCGGGTTGTCCTAATTTTGTATCGATTATATGTCGGGTTACCTCGGGTTGATTTTTTCTGGGTTGGTCGGGTTGGGTTGATCGGTTTTTTGAGCACCCCTAATATATGATACACAAGGTTAATATTATATGATTAAACCCACGTTACATTGACAATATATAGACAATTAATCATATATATATGATTAAACACACCTAAAGGGCGTGTAATCATATATGATATTGAGACTAGCTTCTCGTCTTCTCGTAAAATATTTAAGTTTTCTCGCATGATCATCCCCCTTTCTCTCTCTCTCTATATATTCTTGATAAAAACAAAATTTGTTGATTGTTACAATGTTAAAATGAAGTTTATAATTGGTAGAATGATAGGTATGCCACAACACCAAAGAAATGACTTCTTTTGAAAAACGAATATGGCATTATTTAACAAACACAAGCTATCTTATTTTTTTAAGTATTTTTTTGAATGGATATATGTTATCTTACTAAAACGCTAGTGGAGGAGCGTTTTAGAAGCATTTTAATACTTTTTTCAATTATAATCCTAATTAATATTAACTGTTATTTATTACTATTAATTATAAATAAATATTAATTATCAATAAATGTTAATTATTAATAAATATTAATTATCAATAAAAATTAATTATTATGACTATTAATAAATATTAATTTATAGTAATCAATATTGATTGAAAATTATAAATTAATTTTAGTTATACGTTTATACATTAAATAGAAATGTACTCATGTAATGTATCACGATACATATCGATTTTAATGTTTTCATTACTTTTTGTTTTTGTTGATTTTATAAATAGCTTTTTTCTAGGTTTTAAAAAGTCGATAATGTTTTTATATTTGAGTAAAATATAAATTTGAATACCCTATAAAAATTTAAAAAAGAGTGTCGATATTATTATCAAATTAACATTTTAAAAGTTCTCCCTTATTTGTATCTTTTTATTATAATTTAACATAGTTTTATAAAAACGATGCAATTTATTTTAAATTTAATAATGTAATGCTTTTTTATGAAGATAATAATTAAATATTGTGTTAAAACTCAACGATTATCTAATTGTAATTTAGATTCTTTATATTTAAAATGAAATATTTATCCTGCTTTTCATTATGCTTACCAGTTAGTTATATGAATTTTAAATTTATTTTTAAAAAGTTGTCACTACTAAAATAAATCGTTTTACCGACGGCTGAAACAGTCGGTAAACCGTCGGAAAAAGGCTTTAGCGACGGTTTTGTGACGGGAATGATCGTTGGTAAAAAGTTGGTCGGTAATATTCAGCGACGGTTTTCCAACGACAACTACCGACAGCTTACCGACGGTTCCAGTTACCGACGGTTTTCCGACGGTATTTACTTATTAAAAATAAATATAAAATAAAATGAAAAAAACAACCGTCGGTAAGCCGTCGGTATTTCACTAATTTTTCCGACGGTTTTCCGATGACTTATTAAAAATAAATAAAAAATAAAATTAAAAAGATACCATTGGTAGACCGTTGGTAAATACCGACTGTTTTTTGCCGTCGGTAATTGTCGTCGGTATTTCACATTTTTCTAGTAGTGTGTACTTATACACTATTTACTTATAATTTTAAAATTTAAGTAATATACATTAATACAATAATTCAAATGCTTTTTTTTAATTATTTTACATTTTTGATCTAGTTTTTGACACATGATTTATTGATGACCATTCTTCTAACAGAAATGGCCATCCATTTTCCTAACGAGAAAAAAAGATAATATACCGTCTTCAACAATTTATTTATAATTTTGTCAAAATAGGAAGAAAAACAAAAACAAAAACAAATGAAGCTCAAAAGAAAAAAAATCCCATTCCAATCATTTCTCCATTTTAGATATACAGTAATTATATCATTAATATTCGGGAAAAGTCTACAAAAACCCCATGGACTTTTGTGTTTAGAATGATTAAGTCATCAGACAATTTTTTAGAACAAATAAGTCCTTGAACTTTCCAAAACTTGTTAAATAAATCATTGGACTTTCTAAAACCTGGTAGATACATCATTGTTATTTAAAAATGAAACCTGTAACTTGAATTGTAACTTGAATAGCAGGTAACCTACCAAAAAAAAAAAAAAAACCTAAAATCTAATAGTCATTCAAGAGTCGCTCCTATCATTCACAGTCACGCTCACGTCTTCCCCTACCATCGCTCAACCCGTCGTCCGCCTACACCATCCATCGCCGGCGCACCACCGTCGTCGGCGCACACCATCGACTGCGCACCACCGTCGCCGTCCCAACTGCTCTTAACCCAAATCCAGTATCATTGTTTTTCCAGTGAAATAACCACCACTCGTCGCCGTCCCAGTATCATTGCTCACCACCACCGTTCCAGGTAAGTTCCCACGACTTTAAACCCTAATCCAGTATCATTGTTTTTCCAGTGAAATAACAAATTAAAATGAATACAGTGTAGATGATGAGTTTTTTTCAGAGTAACAATGTTACTCCACTGTATCATGTGATGAGTTTTTCCAGTTTTTCCACTGTATCATGCATGATGAGTTTTTCCACTGTTGCTAGGTAGCTTCTGTTGTACATTGGTTTTTTTTGTTGTACATTGGTTTGTGGTGGTTAATAAATTGTCTTTCAAAAAAAAAATCATGCATATAATTTAAACTTCTTGGTTTTTTTGTTGTTATTGGTTTGTGAATTGTGTTTTCATTCAAGCCTAAGTTGTTATTCTTGTTTACAGAATGGCATCGGATTATAGCGATGATTGTAGTGACAATTCAAGTGGAGATATATCTGATTCTTTATCTTTAGATCTTGAAGATGAGGGTGATGTAATCAACTTAAACAAAACAGTTGATGATCAATTTTTAAATAAGCTTTGTAGTGTAAACACGATTAATGATGTTGAGTTCAATGCGGATGAAGAGGATGATAATGTTGGAGATCAGACTATACAAAAAGGTGTTCAATATCCGATACATAATCCTAATATTCCTTGGAAGATGATGAAGCCCAGACTTGGTGAGAGGTATGAGAATCCTGGTCAATTAAAGCAGTGTTTGACAAACTATGCGGTGGCAAATGGCTACCAACTAGAGTATGTGAAAAATGATTCAGAGAGGTTGCTTGTTACATGTGGAAAAGGTCAGAAAGATAAAACTTGTCCTTTTAGATTGTGGGCATCTTGGATGCAAGAAGAAAAGTCATTTCAGGTTAAAACCATTAATTATAAACACATATGTAGTAGAGACTATAGTTTTGGATCTCTAGTGACACCAAATTGGATTGCAAAACATTATGTCAGGGAACTCCTCGGAAGGCCATTCATAAAAATTAAAGATATGCAAGATGACATTTTGAAGAAGTTTATGGTCGAAGTTAGTAAGGGCCAATGCATTCGGGCCAAGTCTAGAGCACTTCTTGAAATTGAAGGTTCTTTAACAGAACACTATGGAAAGCTTTGGGATTATGGACATGAAATTAGGAGGGCCAATCCAGGATCTACAGTTAAGATGGACATAAATTTAATGGCAGATGGAAGTAATGAATTTAGGAGATTTTATGTATGTTTCAAAGCACTAAAAGACGGGTGGATTAGTGGATGTAGGAAGGTTATAGGACTAGACGGGTGTTTTTTAAAGGGGGTATGCAAAGGAGAGTTATTATCGGCTATTGGTCGAGACGGAAATAATCAAATTTACCCTATAGGTATGTACATCCAAACTATGCTTGTTATATTATTGTCAAGTGTTCTTATTATTTTACTGTCAAGTGTTATTATTTGTTTAACCACTTACAATGTTGAATGCTTATGTAGCTTGGGTTGTAGTAGATGTGGAGAACAAAGAGAATTGGAAGTGGTTCATTGAACTATTACTAGAAGATATTGGTGTTATCGAAGGAGCAGGGCTTACCTTCATGTCTGATCAACACAAGGTATGCATTTTCTTAACATTAACAAGTGTATCCATTATAAGAATTTTTTTCTCTTTCTTAAACATTTAATTTTAGATAGTTATCCAAATTTGGAGATTTTATAATCTCCTCATTTTGAACAAGATGGAGCCATAAAGTTGATCCAGGGCTAGCCAAAAAATATATCAAACAAAATAAAATTACATTGTCGATTGAAAGAATTCAAACGAGACATTAAAATAGGAGATAAAATAAAATCATGAATTTGAATTTAAGTTGAGTTTAGTGAAAGGTTGAGAACTTGAGAGAGCTGATAAAATAACAAAAAATCATGAATTTGTGATTTTGTTTGTGAACTATCATTACTAGAAGTTGGACTTTTACTCGCGAATTTTTTAGCGGATTTTCTGTCGAAAAATTACCGCCGGTTTGAAAAAAGGTCAACTTTCTTTGACTTATGCCATTGATTTATTTTAAAAAAATAAAAATCAATTTCAATAATATTTGTGGTGGATCTGTGACAGATTATTTATTTATTATTTATAAAAATCCGTCACAAATCCACCACAAAATGGTCTAATTCTTAAAAAATATTAGTTAACATTAATTAATTGATTAAAATTTGTGACAATGTCACAATCGTGAGTCACAATCGTGAGTCACAATCGTGAGTCACAATCGTGAGTCACAATCGTGAGTCACAATCGTGAGTCACAATCGCCCAGATCTACACCTTCTCGGTACATATGATACCATCGTGTCTCGCGATTGTGACAGATGTCGCTATTGCATGGCACGATAGCATGAAATCGAGAATTGGTGTTTTTCACTCATTCACTCGGTTCGACACTTTCTTCTTTCTGGGCGTTAAAATGGAGTATATGTAGGCATTTTTCTTTCATTTGTATATGTCTACACATCAACTGCACAAAAATATCAGTCCAAAATATCAATTTCACCTTGTAGCTCGTACTGTTTGTTGGCCATAATTCATGAACTCAATTACCATAGGGAGCATATTCTGGACCAACCATAAACTTATGATTAAGAGGTAAAAATTCGTCAGGTAATAACGAAGTTATCACATGGAAGAATGTGGAGTTCAAGCAAGTTGTCCCAGTACGTTCCTATGGAGCAAAACCTCAAGCTCCGTAAGAACGATGACAGTCCTAAAGTTGATGCATCCCAGCAATATCGACGATTGGTAGGTCGACTGCTCTACCTTACCATTAGTTGACCCGATATCACATACTCTATTAACAAGCTTAGTTAGTTTATGAGTAATCCACAATGCTTATACATGGACGTCACTTTTTGTGTTCTTTAGTACATGAGGACTACTCCAGGCCAAGGGTTATTTTTACCATCGAACAGCGACTTGCAACACAAGGCATATTGTGACGCGGATATGCTAGGTTGTCCTTCCAACTGATGCTCACCGACTATTTCATTAGCCTTGGTGGTTCACCAGTCTCATGGAGAACAAAGAAAGTCTCATGGAGAACAAAGAAACAAACCGTCATATCCTACTATTCGGCCGAAGCCGATATTGAGAAATGGTAAATATAGTTCATGAAGTGTTGTGGCTAACTGGCTGCTTCACAATTTGGATGCCCCACAGTTAGGCACTACCTCGTTGTTTAACGATAATCAAGCAACTCGTCACATTGCTGCCAACTTTGTATTCCATGAAAGAATAGAACATGTTAAAACGGATTGCTATTTTGTGCATGAACTTGTTGAGAGTGGAGATATCACACCAATTTGAGAACTTCGACTTTTGTTGTAACAATTTCTAATAAAATATTTGTAAATAAAAAAATAACATAAAACTGTTTACTGACAATATAAAGTACAAATATTTAAAACAGTTACATGTCTTTTACCCTTCTTCTTTCTCACCTTCTTTTTCATCAAAAACATCATCACCATTGTAGTTCCAGTAATCAAGTTCAATTCAACAAAAGATTAAGATCAAACTAGTCATATGTATATTGATATAGATTCTCAATACAGTCTACACACACTCTCTCTATGAGCTCAGTTTTTTTCTCTCTAGATCTTAATCTCTTTCAACTACAAATGATCATACGTACGCAAAAATACAAAGACACAAATCTATTTATATCAGGTCAATACTTTGACCTTTTCACCACACTTTAAAAAACATACAAAGTTAGCCCTTTAATCTTGAATACAATTACATTGCAGTCCTAACAGTCTCCCCTTTGGATTGAAGATTAAAAAAAATTTGTTAGCAATTTTCAGTAGCTTTTGTCTTTAAAACTTTGACATTTTCTTATCTTTTATCAAACTCTCCTTTTGCAAAAAAATAAGAATCTCTTCAACTGATATTCTTCTGAAATAAACTTTGATGAGTCTTTGAACAATCTCCCCCTTTTTCTTGAAAGAATCAATCGTCTCAAAACTTTAAAACTAGAATCTTTGTTCCTTTCTTTTGAATGTGTTGCTTTAACAAACTTGAAAAGTTATCTTTGACTGCCTTGATCTTTAGCAATTATCTTGTAAAAGTCTCCTTGAACATGAACAATCTTTAAGCATTGATCTCCCTTTCACCTTGATATATATATATATATATATATATATATATCTCCCCCAGAACAAACTTTCATAAATAAACTTTGATTTATCTTCCCCTTTTTCTTGACTTTGACTTATGTCTCCCCATTTTTTATGATTGTAAGGATCGTGATCATCAAAACTCTTCTCAATTTCAGCAACAGCTTAGTAACGCATGTAACAATCTTCCCATTTGATCTGAATAATCGTCAATTCCAAAAGATATGTATCCGAAGCTTTTCAAATTCAAACAAAATAAAAATTGTAACCCTGAATCAACGTATGAAATAGTTAATAAAACATGTAAGTAGCACGAAGCCACTTAATACAACAGATGTACTTTGGAAAGGAGCTTTTTGATGTTCACTCTCTCAGGGCTTCCATTCAATCATTGAGAATACACAGGAATCTTTATGAATGTTATGATAAAAAAACACATTTTTTGTGTGTTTGTGCATGTGTTAGAAATGATTGAAGCAACTTATACTTTATCAGACTCAAAATGTGTAAACTGTTGAGACACAACAAGTTTTCAACAGACTCAATGTGCATGATCGAAGTGCGAAGGTGGGGCAAACCTCCTTATTTATCAATATACAAATATTTTGAATGAAGATTAGATATATTATGTGTTGCTTTCCCATGAAAAATTGAAACATTTTTTTATTAAGAAAGAAACGAGTAGCTAGTGGGGTTAAAGTAAGAGTTGGCATGAACTCACTGTCTGTTTCAATAATGATGGTCACTAAAGAATTGTGAACCAAGCAGTAGATGTGGTTGCCCGACTTAGAAGTGGTTGGTGTAGAGTTCTCTTATTCTTTTAACTGTGTTCTCACACCCTCTGTCTGTTTTTAATCATCTCACTTCTAACCAAACTCTCATTTGCATTTTACCGCTCAGCAATAATAAGATTATTCAACTCAATGAGTTATTCCCCCACTCTTTGATATATGACCCATCACCCCTCAATCACTCAAGGATTACTTCTTAGGTAGGAATCACAGGTTATAATGAATTCATAGAAGTATGTTAAGCTCACACATTCTTCCCATGAAAATATATCTTAAAAACATGGTGTTGTTCAACAATTTAAATTGAACAAGTTTGAATATAAACAAATGAATCACATTGTCATTTGAATGAATGCTCCACAGTAGTATCCACATTATTTAAGCATTTGAACTTTGAAGAATTATCAAAACAAGGATATTGAATGAATGAAATGAATTGGAAAGACTTGTTTGAGAATCTGACAATGTATCAGAAAGATCAAATATTATGAATGATAAGCATGAAAGGTTAAGGTTCGAAAAAATTGGATGTTGTTTATAAGAACAAGTATATAAACAATATTTGAATAAAATTTGAATCTCTTATGAACCCTTAAGTTGAAAGAATTTATGATGCTTAATAAACTTGGAATACAAAAGAGAGTATTACCATCGAAAAATGTTTCGTTTTGAGACATGGTAATAACAAAGTCAATAAGAAGTTTAACTGATGTGTATGAATACGTGAAAGTATAGAAGAGATATATGTAAGTATTAACTTTAGAAACACATGGTCAGAAATACATCATCCAAACAGTGATATAAAACATTTAAAATCCGACTTCTAAATTCATAAAATCTCTTTGAGAATAAAGAAGTCGTTTGAACATTTAGAAAAACGTTTTCCATATTTGGAACTTGTTCTTCTTTCAAGTAATCTGTAACACCCCGAGTTTTGAGTTCTAATTCGTGTTTTGACCTGAAGTATCTGTCTTATTTCAAAACCTTCTTAAGCTGCAGGCCACCCGAGTTCAAGGGAAATGATGATCCAATAATCTGCATGAATTGGATCCGGGAGATGGAGCAAGCTTTCCGGACAAGTGGATGTGGAGAGGACCAGAATGCAACTTTCGACTCTCAAATGTTGTGAGGGGCGACCCTCACATATGGAACATCTACTCCATGTCCCTAGAGGCCTCCGTATTGGCCAAAGTAGACTAGGAAACATTCAATAGGAAAGTGCTTGAAGAGTATTGCAACGAAAGGGCAATGGACCGGATCATGGAAGAGTTCCGGGGATTGAAGAAAGGAAATTTGTCAGTAAAGAAGTACAACAAAATATTCATGGACAAGCTGGGTTTAATGGGGCACTTGGTTCAGACTGAGAAAGAGAAGATCAAGGCCTACATCAAAGGGTTACCGACGGAGATGATGAACATGGTACGAGTGTCCAAGGCCTTTACTCTTCGAGAGGTGATCGAAGAGGCACAACTAGTGGAGGATTCTTGTGACCTAGACAAGGTGGAAAAAGGCGGAGTAGCCGAGAAAAGGAGATAGGAGGGAAGTTCTCTACCCTCCAAGAAGTCGAGGCAATTCGACAACAACTAGCGGGGGATTGGTCCTAGACACGAGGCCCTATGGTGTTCCAAATGCCAGAGAAAAGATGTCGGCCCATGCAACTCGGGGCCCAGAAACCGTTTCAAGTGTGGCAAGGCCGACCAAGATTTCAAGGATTGCCCAGTTATAGGGCAGATATGTTTTGAGTGCAGGCACAATGAGGATGTGCATAGACTATAGGGAGTTGAACAAGGTGACCGTGAAGAATAAGTATCCATTCCCTAGGATAGACGACTTGTTTGACCAACTCCAAGGAGTTGGATGCTTCTCAAAGATCAATCTACGTTCGGGCTGCCACCAAGTGAAAGTCAAGGAAGACGACATCCCAAAGACGACTTTTATGACGCACTACAGACACTACGAGTTCTTGGTGATGCCTTTTGGCTTAACGAACGCCCCGACGGTGTTCATAGACTTAATGAACCGCGTATGTCGATCATTTGTTGATAAGTCGGTTATCGTATTCATTGATGATATTATGATATATTCGAAGGACGATATGCCAAAATTTCCAAATGCGAATTCTGGTTGAAAGAGGTGCAATTCTTGGGGCACGTAGTCATGAGAGACGGTGTGAAGGTGGATCCCTCCAAGATAGAAGCTATGATGAATTGGGAACCGCCCAAGAGTCCATCCGAGATTTGAAGTTTTCTTGGTTGAGCGTGTTATTACCGAATATTTATTCAAGACTTCTCAAAGATTGCTTCATCATTGATAGCGTTGACTAAGAAGAATATGAAGTTCGAGTGGACCGAAGCTTAGAAGAAGGCCTTTCGGACGTTACAAAAGAAGTTGTGTGAAGCCCCGATCTTATCCTTGCCTGAATGATCGGAGGATTTTGTGATTTATAGCGATGCGTCCAAGATGGGTTTAGGTTGTGTACTAATGCAAAGAGGAAAGGTAATCGCCTACACATCAAGGCAACTAAAGGTGCACGAGAAGAACTACCCCACTCATGATTTCTAACTAGCGGTGGTGGTGTTCGCATTGAAGTTGTGGCGTCACTATCTCTACGGCACCAAGTGTACCTTGTATACGGATCACAAGAGTTTGAAGTATGTCTTCGATCAAAAGGAGCTAAATATGAGGCAAAGAAGATGGTTAGAACTACTCAAGGACTATTATTTTGAGTTGCTCTACCATCCCGGTATGGCAAACGTAGTGGCCAACGCATTGAGCCGGAAAGAATATAGTGGGAGACTTCGATCTAGGCTCTCAAGAATTGAATTGGTATCGATTCTCATGGATCGAATTAAAGTGGCTCAAGCCGAAGCTTTATTGGAAGAAAACCTCAAGGAAGAAGTGATGACCAAGCAATGACTACACTTGACGGATGATAGCTATTGGATCAAATGCTTTAATGGGCGTGTGTGGGTGCCAAAGATTGGAGGAAATCGAGAGCTACTCTTGGAGGACGCTCACAAATCCAAATACTCCATTCACCCGAGAAGCACCAAGATGTATATAGACTTAAAATGGAATTATTGGTAGCCGGTTATGAAGTTGGATGTGGCGCATTATGTGGAAAGGTGTGTGACTTGTTCACAAGTAAAGGTCGAGCATCAATGACCATACGGGAGCCTACAGTCCTTGGAAATACCCAAGTGGAAATGGGACAAGATCACCATGGACTTCGTGACCAAGCTACCAAAGACGTTGAGAGGCAATGACACCATTTTTGGGTTGATTGTAGATCATCTGACAAAGAATGTTCATTTCCTAGCAATGCAAAAAACTTTGCAGATGGATAAATTGGCAAAACTCTATATTGGCGAAGTGGTCTCTAGGCACGAGATACCCTTGTCTATAGTCTCCAATCGCGATAGCCGTCTTACTTCAAGGTTTTGGGGAGTACTACATCAAGAGTTAGGTACACGGGTGAATTTGAGTACGACGTGAAATTGTGTGATCGATTTATGTTGAAATTGGGATACACACTTACCTTTAATAGAGTTTGCATACAACAACAATTATAACTCTAGCCTAGGAGTGGCACCGTTTGAAGCATTACACGGAAGAAAGTGTAGAACCCCCGTATGTTGGTTAGAAGTGGGCGAAGTTACCTGGGGTTCCGTAAACATTACTAGGTCTTTGGCCTAGTGGCCACCTCTCTTCCGTAAACGCTTCTACCTGGGGTTCCCGTACTAGGGTTCGAATCCGGGGGAAGACATGATGTCTTTTCCGGTGCAGGCTTATAGAGGTAGGGTCTGTAGGGTCCACAAAAGTGGGTCACGGGGCCTTGGGTCCCCGCCAATAAACCTTTTTTTTAAGTGGGCGAAAACCAATTGTCGGGCTGGAAATCGTGCAAGAGACGACCGACAAATTCAAAACAATTCGGGAACGTTTGAAGGCGGTGCAAGATCGAAAAAAGAGTTATACCAACAAGAAGAGGCGACTGGTAGAATTTCAAGTGGGAGACCGTGTGATGCTGAGGTATCCCCATGGAAGAGCTGAATTCGGTTCGGAAAGCATAGGAAGTTGAGTCCCCATTTCCTTGGACTGTTTACATTATCGAGTGTATTGGGTTGCAAGCCTACAAGTTAGACTTGCCACCAGAGATGGATAGAATCCACCCTACGTTCCATATGTGTTATCTGCGAAAATGTTTGGCAGAAGAGGAAATCATCATACCATTATCAGAGATTTGATTGGACGACAAGCGTTGTATCGAAGAACCCGAAGCCATTCTAGAGAGGGAGACCAAGAGACTCCGGCATAAAGAAATCCCGATGGTGAAAGTGCAATGGAAACATCATCGTGGTGCTAATGTGACGTGGGAAGCGGAAGAGGACATGAAGCGTCGATGTCCCCGTTTGTTTGGGTAGTCGGGATTTTAGGGACGAAATCCATTCCAAGGTGGGGAGGATTGTAACACTCCGAGTTTTGAGTTCTAATTCGTGTTTTGAACTGAAGTATCTGTCTTATTCGATGTTGAGTGAGGAAGCCGAAAAGAAGTCGGAGAATTTGTCATCAGTGTTCGGCGCGACTCTCTGTGCGAGTGGAACCGCACGATTGTCCGTGCGGGACTCTGCTCCGTCTCAACTCCAGTGCTCGAGGTGGCTCTCCGCACGAGTGGAACCGTGCAAGCACTCACACGTGAGCACTCGCGCGAGAGCAATGTGCGCTGATAAAGAATAAATCGTCCCTCAAATCTTCTTTTACTCCAATATTCTCATTTAGGTTTCTTTGGGTTGCGATTTTCTCTCAAGAAAAGGCTAGTAAGTCCCTCCTCTTCACCCTCCTACCATTAATGTCTTCCATCAACTCAAAACCCTTAATCATTTATGACATTTAGGACCCTTTGAGCAAGTATTGTGCTAGTCCAAGTCTTCTCAAGGATCTCATCTCATCTCACTAGTTACTTGGAATTTTAGGGTTTTAAGCTACAAACCAACAAGGTGAGTTCATTCTCTTTTCCAAACTTTATACATGTTAAAATTTGGATTTTAACCTTCTAAACATCTCCACTTTGATTTCTATTGATTTGGGTGAGTTTGCACCAAAACCTAATTTTGGAGATTTCAGGATTTATGTGGGTAAACTTGATTTCAAGGTATTATAACCTACCCCTTGGGAGTATTTATGTCTTTATGAATATGTATAAATGGATTTCCCACAATCTTAAGTTTAAACATTTGAAACAAAACTACGATTTGGGAATATTGATATATATATATATATATATATTGAATGAGGACTTGTATGGATTGATTTAGTATGTGGGAACATTTTCAAAGAATGATATTTGAACCTCTTTCGGGATTACATGGAAATCTATATGAAACCTTGATTTACACAATGATGGCATCTTATGTGTCTTAGAGATATTGGTTGATTTTTGTTGGTATTGGTTTGATTATTTGGTTGCATTTGGACGTCATGACCCCATGATTATTTGTATCATTTCGTCCGATGTTGGAATGTTGATTTTCCACATCGAGGCAACGTTAGGCATCGGATGTGATATATGTCGTTCTAGGTATCGGATGTGGTATAAGACCTACACACTAGTACATGGCATTGGATGAGGATAAGTCATCGTAAGCCCCTTTGTGGTTGAAGTTGACATTCTGTGGGTGTACGTTTATAACCACTGAGCCTGATATCCAATGCGTGTATTTTTATTATGTGTTTGGTTTTACTAACATGTCAAGTGGCTTAATAATGTGTTCCATCACTTATGTTAGTAAGCGGGTCTCCCCCGTCAATCCAAGAAGTATTGGTATTAAAGTGAAGATCTGTCTATACTTATTCCACCGACTTTTCTTAATTATCTCCTTTAGAATTTACCGATTTCTCAATATATATGATTGATCTCACTAGGCTTTAGCCTAACACTTTTTCTTAAAATGACCTATATACAGGTCATTCTAGCGGTGGGACTCCTCGGGTTTGAGTGGATGGTCAAGAAAGGAAGTAGCATTTTTGTTGGCTTGTAGAGGCATACATTAGGTATAGTGATAGTATACTTTTGGAAGTAAAATGTCAACACCCGTTCATAATCTGGATGTAGTTGCCCTAGATTAGTAGGTTGTTGGTTTCCATTTTACTTCATTCTTGTAATGTAAACGCCATACTATTATTTCACCTTTTGGATGATTTGCTTATGCTATCCTTTTTTATTCCGCATTTATTCAAGTTTAAATTAACCCCTATTTTTTTGGGCGTTACATAATCTGAGATTGAGACCAAAAGAAACCTACATTCAACATTAAATCTCATAGCTCCCCCTCTAATTAAAATAAATTGTCATTTAAAAAAAATACATTAACCCCCCCTCAAGATAAGAAGTTCCTACAAAACACAATATGATTTTGGTAATCACCTAGGATGATTCCTCATTTGTCAGAAAACATCAGAAGAAAATCCAAATGTGAACTCTGCCTTGAATTAAGCATAAACTCACCCTTTTCGTGCAAAAACTCATGAGAAACTTCCCCTAGACACATGTAAAAGATCAGTAATTAAAGAAATCGACTTCAGATAGAAAGATTAAGCATACCCAACTTGCTGATAAGAAATTTGAATCTTTCCTCATCAAGTGGTTTAGTGAAAAGATCAACAAGCTGATAATCCGTCTGTACAAAGTGCGTCTCAATTCATCATTTCTCAACATGGTCCTTGATAAAATGATATCTGACGTCAATGTGTTTGGTCTTTGAGTTTTGAACTGGATTTTCAGTTATAACAATCGTGCTCTTTGAATCACAATAAATCGGGACTTTGTTAAAGGTGTAGCCATAGTCTTTAAGTTGTGTCATCATCCTCAAAACTTGTGAACAACAACTGGACGCAACAACTTATTCTGCTTCTGCAGATGATGTTGAGACACAATTCTTCTTCTTTAACGTTCAACTAACCAACTTGTAACATAGAAATTGACATGATCCAGAAGTGCACTTTCGGTCCAACTTACAACCAACGTGATCTGCGTCTGTAAATGCCGTTAGATCAAAACCAGAATCCCTTGGATACGAAAGGCCCAAATCTTGTGTGCCTTTGAGATAACTCATGATCCTTTTTACGACTGCAAGGTGTGACTCTTTTGGTTTCGCTTGGTATCTTGCACAAAATCACATAACAAATATTATATGGGGTCTACTGGCTGTTAAGTAGAGTAAAAATCCAATTATGCTTATGTAGTTCTTTTGGTCAACAAACTTACCAGATAAATCTGCATCCAATAGAGTTCCAGTTGCCATTGGAGTTTTCATTGAAGAACTTTAAACCATGTTAAACTTTTTCAAAACTTCTTTAATGTACTTAGATTGATTGATGAATATTCCTTCAGGTGATTGTTTTACTTGAAGACCAAATAAAAAAATTTAATTCACCAATCATACTCATCTTAAATCTAGTCTCCATGATTTTTGAAAAGTTTTTGCAAAATTTAGGATTATTAGATCTAGAAATAATATCGTCAACATAAATCTGTATCAAGACTAATTCATCACCTTGTTTCTTCAAAAATAAGGTAGCATCAATCGTACATTTGTTGAAGCCTAAAACTAATAGGAAATCAGTCAGAGTATCATACCATGCCCTTGGTGCTTGTTTTAAGCCATACAATGCTTTGTCAAGGAAATGACATGATCAAGAAATTCGGGATCTACGAAACCTTCAGGTTGGCCAACATATACCTCTTCGTGTAATACCCCATTCAGAAAAGCAGACTTTACGTTCATTTGATAAACCTTGAAATACTTATGGGCTGCATAGGCCAAAACAATTCTGATGGCTTCGATCCGAGCTACTGGACCAAAGGTCTCGACATAATCTATCCCTTCTTCTTGACATTACACTTTAGCTACCAGCCTAGATTTGTTTCTGACGACTATCCCAGCTTCATCCTTCTTATTTCTGAATACCATTTTGTTCCGACAATGGATTTGTCTTTAGGTTTAGGAAGCAGCCGCCAAACTTTATTTCTCTTAAATTGCAAAATCTCGTCTTGCATAGCCAAAATCTAATTAGGATCTTGTAAAGCTTCTGGACATTCTTTGGTTCTATTATGTTGAGAAAATTTACATACATATATTCATTTGTAGATGCTGATATGGTATTAACACCACTATTGACATCACCAATTACATTATTCAAGGGATGAGCTCTAGTCCACTAATGAGTACTTGGTAGGGGTTCTACATCAGTCCGGTCAATGCATCATAATCGTCAGTTACGGCATGGAACTTTATGACCAATGTACGAGAGGGCATAAGTAACATTTCTGGTTTAAACTACTTCAGGTGAGGGTAACTCTGATGTAGAATGTTTAGACATAGCAGATTCTGAACTTTGAATGACCTGCTTAGAAGAATTGTCTGGATTTGCTTGCTCAGAGTTATTAGCACTTGTACTAGCAGAAGTAGTATAACCATCTTCAGAAAGTCCATAAATATGTACACTTGTCTTCGGATTTCTGAATTAGAGTTACTGAGTATAGTTGATTTGTCGAAATCTTCACAAATAGCCATAAAAGCATCCATAAACAATAGATTGAGTTATGAGTTACTTGGTTGTAAAGTAGATTCAGAAGTTTTAGTCTGTTTTAGTGAAGGTTCCACTTTGTATTGAGTAGAAGCTTGAACATTAGGTCCGAGTCCTAAACTTTTTGTTCAGAAGTTCATACAATCATTTCATTCAAGGTTACATTGATGCTTTCCATGTCAGTCTTGGCACGCTTATTATAGATCCAATAATCTTTTGAGGTTAATGAATAGCCAATAAAATATCCCGCATCCGCTTTCTTGTCAAATTTCCCAAAATTATCACGATCATTAACTACGCAACATCTGCATCCAAAAACACGGAAAAATTTCACATTAGGTTTCCTTTATTTATAATTTCATAAGTTGTTTTGTGTAGTCTTCTTGTGATGATAGTGCAGTTTTGTGTAAAGCAAGCGGTAGCAACTGCTTCAGCCCAAAGATACAAAGGCATATCAGAATATGCAAAGTTCTTGTCGCTTCGACCAAAGTTCGATTATTTCTTTCAACAAGTCCGTTTTGTTGAGGAGTTCTGACGACAGAAAAATTGTGAGAAATCCAACAGATTAAAGATAACTCTGAAGAATCTCGTTTTTAAATTCAGTGCCATTATCACTCCTCAATTTCTGCACTGGAAGTTGAAGAAGAACTTGAATCTTTTTAATGAAAACAATTATCAAGTCTGGTGCATCCGATTTAGCTCTCATAAATTATAGCCATGTGTATCTCGAGTATTCATCAACCATAACAAAAATATACTTCTTGCCATTGATTGATTGAATCCTCATTGGCCCACAGAGATCCATATGAACCATCTCTAACAAAGATTTGCAAGAAGACTCCATCTTGGACTTGTGGGAACTTCTCTACATTTTTCCCATTTCACAAGCTGAACATAGAGAATCCTTCTCGAATCTCATCCCAGGTATACCGATTACCAGGCCTTTGCTTGCTAACTTATTAATGTCATTGAAATTTTGATGAGATAACCGTCTATGCCATATCCAAGTCTCTTCTTTTGTAGCTTTTGAAACTAAACAAACTAGTATTGAAGCTGATAGAGTAGGAAAATCAACGACATATAGATCACCAAACCTTTTTGCTTGGAAAATTTCAACATTGTTCTTATCATCTATATGAAAGCTCTTGATAGAAAACCTAACATTGAAATTATTGTCACAAAATTGACTGATGCTGAATAGATTATGACCTAATCCTTCAACATATAATACTTTTTGAATGGTGACGTTCAAGTAGTAAGCATTCCGTGACCTCTAACAAAACCTGTACTCTTATTTCCAACACTAACAGTTCGTTCAAGTCGTTGAATATAATTATGCAGTAAATGCTTGAACCCTGTCATGTGTCTTGAGCATCCTGAGTACCACACATGACATAACTGCAGAAAACAATTACTTTAGTTTAGCTACCCATATCCAGATGGGTCCTTTCTTGTTAGTAGCATAAAGTTTCTCAACATCTGTTGATGAGCCTTTGATTATCTATTCAAATTTAGGCTTTGGAAGCTACTTCCACATAAAATTCACATCAACATATTTGAAAGGCTTTTTATTTGAAGATCCTTCCTTGTCAGCATTAAAAATATGAACAAAATTTTGAGCTTTGTTCTCAGAAAAGCTTTTGAAGTTTCTGTTATTTGATAATTTAGAATTGAAAGAGAATGATTTATGTCCACAATGATTACAATGCAGATTCTTTTGAGCTAATGTCAACAATTTTGAATGATCAAAATGATTACATTTATTAGCACCAAAAGTAGTACAACTATTTACATTACATCTATCATTGTGAACATTAACATTCTTAGCAATCTTAAAAAGATGATCTAGAATCTTAAACTTTTTGATTATTCTTCTGTTTAGATTCCTCTCTCTTACAATATAAGCTAGATGAGTTTTTCCTTTCTGTAACAAATAAGAATCTGAGTTAATAGAAGTCTTCATAGTTGACATTCAGATTTGGAAGTTTCCTCATAAACTAAATCGGATTTAGTTCCTGAAGATTCTCCAACTTCAAAAACACTTGGCCTTTCTTCAGAATTTAGATCATTTACAATTGGAGATTTGATCTGAGACACAAACTCTGGGTTTGAATGAATATTCCGTTTATGATTTGCAAAACGTTTTTTCTAAGACATGTTTCTTTTGAAATCCATGTCCTCTAACTCTTTGATCTTTTTGCAAAGCTCTCTATTTTCATTTAAGCAATTTTCAAGCTGAAATTGAAAATCAAAATTTTCATCATCTAATTCTTCAATTAGCTTTTTGCAAATAAGAGAGTCCTTTTTGTAAAACAAATACTCTATCATTCTTAGAGTTTGACTCAGACTTTTTAGATTTAGGCTCAGTATTTGAATCATTTATCATCTCATCAAAATTCTTTTGAGACATAGAGTTGATGAATTCAGACTTCTTTTCAGACTTTAATTCCAAAACAAATTCAGAAATATTTGATATCAGGCACTGATTCAACATATGTACTTGTTGTAGGAAATAATGATTCAAACTCAGTAAATTTCATGTTTCTATTTTTGTAACTTTTGTTCAAATCATCATATTTGAATCCTACAAATTTAAAACTTGAATTTTGTGAATCAGTACTCTATCTTTTCTTTTCATTTATCAAAAGATTCAGATACAAGACTTTTAGATTTAATAAACGTCTTATGAATATCTGGAATCTTTTGTGAAAAAGTACCCATTTTATCAAAATTATACATATTTTCAAGACCACTTTTCAGAAGAATATTTTCAGATAAACCTAAACCTAATTTAGGATTATAAAATCTTGTATCTATGGGTTTATTTGTCAACATATTTAAAGTCTGTTCAGTCTGACCCCGCTTAAAATTCAAATCTTCCAATTGTTTTATTTTTGTGTAAGCCAAGGTTTTTTTTGTCAAAGCAAGTTTCATATTTAAGTTGAAATACAACTTTTTCAGATTTAATATTGACCAAATCGTTTTGTAGCTCATAAATTTTGGCTTCTAATTTTTCTTTTTCAGCTCGAATCAGAATTTTTTC
Organism: Arctium minus; assembly: GCA_954870635.1. NCBI lineage: Eukaryota > Viridiplantae > Streptophyta > Magnoliopsida > Asterales > Asteraceae > Arctium > Arctium minus. Next base: position 36,857,337 of record OX941084.1, read on the forward strand.
ATTTTCTCTATCTTCAGCTAAACATTTGTATAAAACATTTTCCTCTTGATATCTCATAAGCCAAACTTTTTTCTTGTTTAAACTTATCTATTAAATCATCAAACTCACTTTACATGAAAGTAACTTGGAAATCAAATTTTGAACATCTCCAGAATAGTTATTTTCAGATAAGAATGTACCTCAGATTCAGAATCCGAATTCACCTCCTCAATTATATTGGCGTCATCAATGAGTGTAGCCATAAAGTTATAATGAAATTGTGTGAAATGGGCTTCCTCATCCTCAGATGTATCATCTAACCAATTTCTTCTAGAGCCATTAGAGCATTTCCCTTCTCTTTTCTCTTAACTGAGCTTTCTTCGTGTAGTAGTCTGAATCCTCCATCTTCTTCGTACGACAATCTCTCGCACAATGGCCTGGTTTGCCACAGTTAAAACAACGATTATTCTTGTCTTCCTCTTTCTATTCTCTTTCTCAAACACTCTCTCCTCAGACTTTCCCTTGAAATTATCATCGTTTGAGAAATCTAGTTTGGATTTAAAATGGAACTTTTTCTTGCCCAACCTTTTGTTAAAATTGCTTGTCAGCAAGACCAAGTTTTCAGCAAAACGCCTCAGATCCTCATCAGAATCCTCTTCACCATCAGAATCCCCAACTGACACCTCAGGTATCTCAGATACAACAGTGAAGCTTTAGAATGCTTGGAAGAAATATTCTCTAAACTGTTTTGTTTCTCAGTGAGCAGAGCAAGTGACTCAACAACCATCTTCTTATCAGCACAATCCGCATTACCTTATCCTCATGTTGATTAAGTATTACAAAGAGATCATGTAATTGTTCTTCATCCATGTCTTTGCTCATTTGAAGATTCACATAATATGTATCCCACTCAGGATTTAAATTTTTTACAAACTTGTAATTCACCTCCGAAACAGTCTTCCCTAACCTGTTTCTCCTCAACTCATTAAGAATTATAATAAACCTGTTGTAGGTTTCAGTTAAAGATTCACCCTCTTTCGCCTTGAACCCATAAGAATTGATACTCTGGTTTAATTTGGACTTTATGAAGTTAGTTGACCCTTGCTTTTCTAACTCATCCCACATTGCCTTGGCCGACTCCCTGCTATCAACTCTGTTATACAAGTCATTAGGGATTGCCATTGTTAGTAAGGTCAATGCTCTTTCATCAACCTCAACTTTTATATTTTCAGCTTTATTGAAAAATTCATAAGGCTTGGGAATTCTTCATTCAACAATTTTCGGAGATGTAGCAAGTTAAGCATCAACTGTAACATATGGTTCAGTTGGTCCTTCATTGATAGACTTCATAATATTCTAGTCTAGACTATTGAGGAACTGAATCATTCTCTTTCTCCATTGATGATATTCATCAATTTGTAGAACCAGAGGTTTAGACTTGGAACCCATACTCATTAAACCCTTCGACATCTTGATTACTTGAAATTAAACCTGAACTTGATATGATCGTTGATCAGTGATGATCTCGAACAATTTTTGAAAATCGGATCAGAAAGTCGATGCTTGAAAGTCAATTCTCGAAAGTTAAAAAAACCCTGCCAACCCAACCCGAAAAACCGTAAAAAAACTCAAACCGAGGTAACCCGATACATAATCGATACAAGTTTTGCCCAAACCGTATCTATTGGGTTGGAAACGGGTTAGGCCCAAAGTAACCCGACCAACCCATCAACCCGACCAAAACTTGTACGCTTTTACTTTTTTAATAGTTTTAGACTTTTAGCATTTTTTGTTTCTATCAATTCTCAAGTCTTTATATCTTAGCCGTAATTTTGATATGTCTACGAAACCACACCGATTAAAATCGTACGAATTTAACCTTCTAGTCTTCAAAAATCTTCAATATCAATAGAATGAAGAGGCAAATGATACTATTCTTCTACTATTCTCTTCTCTTATTAACCTTATTTTAATTTTTCCATTTTGATTTTAGGTTTTTTAAATGACATCACTTATTTAGATTGAAAAATGATGTATTAAAGTTTCAACCTGACCAACTCGATCAACCCAACCCAACCTGCACGGTTTAGGTTGGTTGGGTTGCATTTTTTATTGGGTTAGGATGGGTTGAGATTTTTCAAACCACAAACATTGGGTTGGGTTGTTCAAGTGCCTTCAACCCGGCCAACCCAACCCTTGAGCACCCCTAAGTAAGTCCAGGTACTAAAAATGTACAAAATAGAAAATTAAGCTAACAAAGATAATAGAAAAGGACTAACTTTGTAAATAAAATTAAAATAAAGTTAACACTAACAGATTTAACAACACTTAAGAGAAGATAAACTAAAAATTAAAACTTTTTAACGAACTTAACGGAAAAAGGACTGAAAATGTAATAAACTTAACGACACAAACTGATACTTAACGAAACAGTGTCATCTTCTTCATCCAACAACATACAATAACAAAAAATGTTTCTCACGATATCCTTCAAAAATGTACACCTTTGTTGTGCGATATACAATGATATCGCTGAAAACTAACAACCAAACTTTAATAGTATCGTGTGATATACCACCGATCTACAAGTTTTCTACTTGATGTGGATTAAGCCACGTAAACAAACAACATCATAAACATACAACTTACATGAGAATTTCGCATGATAAAAGAGAAAAGAAGCAGATGACTTGTGCGGCATATGGATATGTCGCATGATATAGGGCGACATTTAGAGAATGTCGATCATCCCTTGTCCGATATATGCACTATTCACACCCATAACTTGTGCGACATTTAGAGAATGTCGATCATCTCTTCTACGATATATGCACTATTCACAACCACAACTTGTGCGACATCTTCAAATTAGGAAGCCAAGGTTGTGCGACATCTCCAAATTAGGAAGCCAATGTTGTGCCACATCTTAACATGCGACAACCATATGATCGATCCTTGATTCTTCATACACTCAAATTACTTAAAAATATTTTGTAATGAAGATCATATAGAAGTTATAAACACATTTAATATACATCTTTACACCGAATTTGGATCAAAACACTTTTTTTCATCAAAAATTCATCAAGAACTCGAAGAACAATACATTTTTTAGATTTTCAAAATCTTTCAATATCCTTCAATCAAACTAGAAATTGGTGAACAAAACTAATTCAGATTGATTCTATACACCAGGTCGACTATTAAGCACAAAAGTTACTCAAAACTTCAAGAATTCATGCATTTCGTCATGAACAAAGTCGACTTTTTTCAAAAACATTCAAGAACACAAAAAATCTTCAAATTGATCAAATTATTCAAAATGTTTTGAAATCGTTTATCAAAACAAAAATTCAAATTGATTCTATGATGATCAATGAATCAAATATACATCAAATCCAAAAAAAAATTCCGACCTTAATTTTTTTTTAAGAACAAAGTGACCTTCAAGAACTTCAAGAAATCTTCAAAAAATGATCTTCACAGAATTTGCTCTGATACCAAACGTAGTTCGAGTAATCAAGTTCAATTCAACACAATACTAAGATCAAACTAGTCATATGTATATTGATATATATAGATTCTCAATACAAAGTATACTCTCTCTCTAAGCTCACTTTCTCTCTGTAGATCTTAATCTCTTTCAAATACAAATGATCATATGCACACACAAAATACAAAGACACAAATCTATTTATATAAGGTCAACACTTTGATCTTTTCACCACACTTTACAAGAATTATAAAGTAAGCTATGTAATCTTAAATACAATTACATTTCAGTCCTAACAATCTCCCCCTTTGGATTCAAAATTAAATTTTTTTTGTCAGCAATGTTCAGCAACTTTTGTCTTCGAAACTATGACACTTTCTTATCTTTTATAAAACTATCCTTTTGTAGAAACTAAGAATCTCTTCAAGTGCTAGAAATTTGAAATAAACTTTGAAGAGTCTCTAAACAATCTCCTTGAAAAAATCAATCTTCTCTAAACTTTAAAACAAGAACCTTTGTCTTTTCTTTTAAATGTGCTACTTTAACAAACTTCAAAACTTATCTTTGACTGCTTTGATCTTTGTCAATTATCTTGTAAAAGTCTTCTTTGAACATGAACAATCTTTGAGCATTGATCTCCCTTTTCACCACACTTTAAAATGTAGTTCAAATGATTTTCACTAAATTGGCTCTCATATGAAATGTAGTTCCGGTAACCAAGTTTATTTCAACACAAGATTAAGATAAAACTAGTAATATGTATATTGATATAGATTCTCAATACAGTATACGCTCTCTCTCTCTCTTTCTAAGCTCACTTTATCTCTCTAGATCTTAATCTCTTTCAACTACAAATGATCATACGTACACACAAAATATAAAGACACAAATCTATTAATATCACGTCAACACTTTGACCTTTTCACCACACTTTACAAAAATTACAAAGTAAGCCCATTAATCTTGAATACAATTACATTTTAGTTCTAACAATCTCCTCATTTGGATTCAAGATTAAAAAATTTGTTAGTAATCTTCACCAACGAAAAACGCTAAATAAAAAATGAACAAACAAAACATAACTTAAACTCAAACCCTAAATTGAAGCATTGCCTTTTCTAAAGCACACTAACAATGAATTTGGGGGAGAAATAGTAGATAGAGTTTTGTGAATTTGTTCATATGTTGATATGTTCACCTTGTATGTTCTTATGGACCTACTACCACTACCGGATCAATGATGGAGGGTTCGAAGATGGAGTTTTGCATATATCGAAGATGGAGGGTTCATATTCATCAAAGATAGGGGTGTTTCACCGTAGATGAGGATTCGGGTTTTGAGATTTCACTATGGATGGGGGTGTTTCAGCGGAGGAAGTCATAAGGAGGGGAGGGACGCTCTGTGGTGGTGGAGGAGGGAGTATGTGGAATTGGAGGAGGGGAAAGGTTGAAATGGTGGTGGGAGAGTGGGCAGATGGAGGTGCGAGGAGGGGAAAACTGAATGTGAAGTTGGTGGTGGTGGTGACATCATGAATGACGTCCTTTTGTCCGTCTTTGTATACATGTTGTGTGCTTATATATATATATATATATATATATATTATCATATATATTTTTTATTTTTTAATAGAAAAGGGGTAAAAAGACTAAAATGTCCCATGAGGTAACTTGATTAACGGACTTTTCAACTCTATCAATGAGAGGGATGTAGGGACGATCGCCGTAAAAATGACAACCATCATAACCAAATCCATAATTAGTCGAGTATTGGAACGTTACCACATGGACCAAATCAGTAATATACTCATTAAAAAAGATGATAAGATAAATGAATCTTGGGGACACCACAAACACCTAACCTACCATAACAATTAAATGAAGTTTTTCTATTTGAAAAGCATTTTGTAATTTCTAATATTTGATTCTTATCCCTAATTTACAGTGAGTCCCATCCTAAGCGTGCCGAACGTGGATCCTCTCATGACGCCATGCTAACGTGCCTTGGATGATCCACATCTCTCATATTTTGTTTTTCTATTTTAAAGAATATGTTGAAGCAAATAAGTAGCCCAAAAACCCTAAAATCTCAAGAAGGTTCGAAGGTGGTGTTCGATTGTTTGTGCTTGACCTTAGTGTTAGCTCATTCAAATTGTTATCATCCTAGCCTACTACTTCTCTCACCCATACCGCACACAATGGCGAAGCTAGAAACTTTAATGATTGGAGGGACATTTAGGGTGTCAAAACAATTCTGAAACCAAATAATTCATCTGAATCAAAACAATTTCGAGTTATTCACTTTTCAGTTTAAACGGTTTGGTTCATTGGATAAAAACAACTTATTATGTTCAATTTTCGGTTACTTTTTTTTTTACTATTTTGGTTAAACCGAGCATATTATATTACTATTTATATATTTTACTATTTTAGTTAAAACTGAAAGCAAGTGGACAAATTACACATTAATACAAAGTTCGACTAATTCATAATGAACCAGATGTCTAGAGAAACATACACATAACCAATTTGTAATAAAACAACATTTTACCACTTGGAATAAACAAATTTGTAACAAACCAAGTGAAAGATAAATCAGAATGTTTAATAGTTAATTAATAAACGTACAAATTAGTAGTCAACAACAAAAATCAGAGGCTAAGAAATTAGTTTAGTTAGAAAGAAATCAAATAACAAACAGGACTTGATCATAAATATGACTCTATCGTAGTGATCAATCTCACTTCACGACACCACTACTAGTAAAATGCTTAATACCAACCAAATATTACCGACAGCCTTTATCCGTCGATAATTTCCGATGGAACAACGACGGAAATAAGATATTTGCGACGGATACACTATCCGTCGGTAATCTGTCGGTAAATAAGAACATTTCCGACGGATCATCGACGGACGTAAAATTATTTTATTTTTTATTTTTTTAAATATTGCATTCCGTCGGTAAACTTAATAGTTTAATTATTTATTTTTTTCCAACATTCCGTCAGTAATCCGTTGCAAGGATTACCGACGGATTTCCGACAGCCGTTAGGAAATCCGTCGGAAAATAATTTTTTTTCGATGATCATTTGATGTATGTATGTATGTGGGTCGTGTGCATATTAGTGTGTGTGTGTTTATCATGTACATATCTATATGTGTATGTACGTATGTATATGTATATATAGTATATATATATATATGTATGTATGTATTGCTTGTATGTATATAGTACATATATATGTATATCATGTATATACGTGTATGTCGTATGCATATAAGTGTGTGTGTGTATATGTCTATATCATGTATGTGTGTATGTATGTCTATATATAGATCATATATTGTATACATATGTATTGCTAATTGTATGTATATAGCACATATGTCTATGTATGTGTGTATATGTATGTATGTATGTATGTATGTCTATAGATCATGTATTGTATACATATGTATTGCTTGTATGTATATAACACATATGTCTATATCATGTCTATGTATGTGTGTATGTATGTATGTATGTCTATAGATGTATTGTATACATATGTATTACTTGTATGTATATAACACATGTGTATATCATTTCTATGTATGTATGTGTGTATGTATGTATGTCTATAGATATATTGTATATGTATATCATTTTTATGTATATGTCGTATGCATATCTATATCATGTGTATGTATGTATGTATGTATGTATGTATGTATGTATGTATGTCTATAGGTGTATTGTATATATATGTATTGCTTGTATGTATATGTATATATCGTATGCATATAAATGTGTATGTCATGTACATGTCTATATATGAATGTATGTATGTCTATAGATGTATGTATGTATCTATATATATGTATGTATGTCTATAGATGTATGTATGTGTGTATAACACTTTTGGTCCCTGATCTAACTACAATTAACAAGAAAAGATACAGTCGTTAGAAGGATGGACCAAAACTGTTACAAAATAACACAATTTCATAACACTTTGGTCCTTCTCGTAACGGTCGTTAACTGTCTCCGTTAAATCTAGTTATTTCAGGGGTATTTTAGTTAGTTTTAATATTAAATAATATATAATAATTTATTTAATAATTATTAATAATTAAAAAAAAACACAATTTAATAATTATTAATAAATTAAATGTAATTTTATTTTAATTTAAAAAAAGGATATCCGTCGGTAATCACCGATGGTTAAATTCTTTCGGTAATTACTGACGGAATATCCGTCGGTGATTTTCCGAAATTTCTAAAAAATATAAAGGCGGGCATAAGTAGCCCTAAATCAAAAATCACTCCTCTCGACCTCTCCTCTCAAATTCAACTCTGGCGACTCCATCCACCATCAACTTCGGTGACTCCATCCACCATGTATCCATCCACCATCAACTCCGGCGATCGACGACCTCCATCCACCATCAACCTCCAGCGATCCTCTCCGCTCTTCCCTCAGTCATCACTGCCCTCTCCTCCGGAGATCCTATCTTCTCCATCCCTCTCATTTCTCGAATGCCGACCACTCTCTTCGCCAGATGCCTCAACTTCGCCAATTAGGGCTTGCCTGTCTTCGACACCATCAACGTCTCCGGCCACCATCACCGTCTCCATTATCGATTCTGATATGGGTATATTTTTTCATCTTATCTACATTATCTATTATGATTTGGATACTTTTTGATGTATTTTAATGAATCATGTGTGTGTGTTTATGAATCTGTGTGTGACAATCTATGTATGTATGTGTTTGTTTGTTTATGAATCTGTGTGTATATGAATATGTGTGTGTTTTTGCGTGTTTGATTAATCTGTTTGTATGTGTGTGTTTGTTAATCGATTTGTGAATGAATCAATTTATGAATGAATCTGTGTGTGTTTGATTAATCTGTTTGTATGTGTGTGTGTGTGTGTGTTTATGAATGAATAAATGAATCTGTGTGTGTATATATTTGTATGTGTGTTATGAATGAATCTGTTTCTATGTGTGTGTGTGTGTGTGTGTGTGTGTGTGTGTTATGAATGAATCTGTTTGTATGTGTGTGTTTGTTAATCGATTTGTTGAATCTGTGTGTGTGTGTGTGTGTGTGTGTTTATGAATGATATTGTGTGTGTGTGTGTGAATGAATATTTGTCATGATTGTAAACCCAAACCTGTTCATCATGTTTGTTTTTCGTTATGTTTGTTTGTGTGATATATGACAACTATGAATAAGTGTTAATTATGACAGTTTAGACTTGTAATGAGATACAAGTATATTATAGATTGAAATTGATGAGTATATTGTATATTGTATATTGAAATTGATATGATTTCTTTTAGCTTATGAAAACGCCGTTTTTGGTTTGATAAACTTGTGATAATGTTTTTGTATGATTTTAGCTTATGATGTGGTTTTTGTGAAAATGTTTTGCTATGATTTTGGTATGATTTGGTTTGATAAACTAATGATATTAATTAGTTGAGTTGTCAATTATTGGACAAACATTAGGTTGATAAATGGAAACATTAGGTTTGCCAATTGTTTATTTATTTTAACTGGGTTGCCAATTGTTGGGCAAACTTTAGGTTGATAAATGGAAATATTCATTTTATAGTCGTTATGTTGCCGAAATTTTAAGAAACATATGTTTCTGTTTTGAACTCTTTTCAAAGTCATCCAAAGCTCCTCGGAACCTACGGTTTGACTTTCAAGAAGGCAAACCATTACCTGTAGTGTTAATAGACTTCTAACTTCATTGACACCTACGGTTTGACTTTTAATTAGTCAAACCATTACACGTAGGGTTTTAAACTTTCCAAAACATCTTTCTTTGATTGTAACCTACGGTTTTGACTTTCCAATAGTCAAACCATTACACTTAGAGTTTTAAAGTCATCCAAAGCTCCTCTAAACCTACGGGTTAACTTTCGAGTAGGCAAACCAATACATGTAGTGTTAATAGACTTCTAACTTCATTGACACCTACGGTTTGACTTTTAAATATTCAAACCATTACACGTAGGGTTTTAAACTTTCCAAAACACCTTTCATTGATTGTAACCTACGGTTTTGACTTTCCAATAGTTAAACCATTACACTTAGAGTTTTAAAGTCATCCAAAGCTCCTCTAAACCTACGGTTTGACTTTCAAGTAGGCAAACCATTACATGTAGTGTTCAATAGACTTCTAACTTCATTGACACCTACGGTTTGACTTTTAAATAGTAAAACCATTACACATAGGGTTTTAAACTTTCCAAAACACCTTTCTTTGATTGTAACCTATGGTTTTGACTTTCCAATAGTCAAATCATTACACTTAGAGTTTTAAGGTCATCCAAAGCTCCTCTAAACCTACGGTTTGACTTTCAAGTAGGCAAACCATTACATGTAGTGTTTTCAAGTTTTTCAAAAGTCCTCAACACCACCTTTATCTTGATTATGTCGACTAACTACTTGTTTCTTTGTTGTTGTGGTTGAATATATCGACAGATAGAGGATGGATGTATAGAAATAACGACAGTCGGGGGTTTCTTAGCATCGACTATATTGTTGCAATGGTCAGTTTTTTGGACTATGCCTATGCCAATGAAGGGACTGTTTAAAGGAAACCTATATGTGATGGGATAATGCTTCATATCAGATGCCCTTGTAAGAAGTGTCAAAACTTACGCCATAAAGAAAGGGATGACGTGAGGCTGCATTTGATGAAGCACAGTTTCATACCTGATTATACCACATGGTATTACACACCCTATCCATCAGGCAGTAAGGATTTAAAGGAATGGTGGGCAGTTGTGAAGACCAAAGCCTGTGGAATATATGAAGTTGCAGAAAGGGTTATCGATGAGTTGGATGATGATAACGTAGATGGTGAACCGTTATTTCAAATCAACGAACGGGTAACTCATAATACAAACAATTAGGTAAATGAGGACATCGATTTCGTCCCTCTTGTCACTGTGGAGGTCAACGTAGTCGTCACAAATGATGAACCTAGCGACGAGGAAGACGCATCAGATCACGAACCTAGCGACGAGGAATAAGAATTTGAATATGTGGACGATGATGCTGATAACGAAGACGAACTTATGTTATCTGATCACTCGTCTGATGACTAGTATGCTTTTCTTATGTAGACATTATTCATAATAATTATATCCTTATATGTTTGTACACTCATATTTTTGTGTCCTATGATTTATGTACACTTATATCGTTGTGTGCGAACCATTTTCTATTTTTAGATGGGGGGACGCGACATTAGGGGTAGGAGTAGAGGCTCTAGTTGGGGCGTAGCAGCTCCACCGGGCGTGGTGACCCCCGCGCTGACGAGCCTAGGGATGATTCTGAGTTCGTTGCAACTGCCGATGAGGTACTAGATCAGATCCAGCCTGAGGACGGGCTTGCGACATCGTAGCCTGGAGCGGGCTCGAGGGTTAGAGGCCCCAATATTGCATCAGAGATGCCTCGTCATCCGAGTCAGCGACCAACGATTGAGTTGTCTGCCAGCTGGTATGTAGATGTGATATATTATTTATTCTAGTATATAATAAATCGATCCTAATGTTTTTATGTTCTATATATTTCAATTGTGAAAGTTTAAGAGGCAGGAAGTGGTCCAGAGGGCCACTAGCATTTTTCGGTCCATGTTCGCTGGTCCATGGGCTCATGTTGGGGATGTCCCTGAGGAGCACTATTCACGGATGATGGATCGTTTACAGGTATGTTTTTTACTCTATTTAACTAATTGAGTGTGTTTATTTTTACTTAATCCAAACAATGTGTATGCAGTTGTATTATAGTTGGCCTCCTGAGATGGAGGCCGACGTATTACTTGCATTTCGGCGTACCCAAATAGGTTTCAGGACATGATGAGAGATGCCCGTATGTGGGCCAGGCAGAGGTCTTTAGCTATTGATGGTGTCTAGTTCGACGGACATAACTACACGGTTCTTAGAGCACACAATCCAGAGTGGATCCCGCATGATATTTGGGTCCATATGATTGATCAGGTTTGTTTTGTTTTGAATACTTATATATGGTTGTACTAGGATTTTATTGATTTATGTCTTGTTTTTAATAGGTATGGAACACCGATGCGTTCAGGCGTATATCTCGGGCCAGTACAACCAATTGGGCCACCGAGTATGAGGGGATGACATCGAGACACACGTGCGGATCTATTAGTACCGCTATGCATCGGGACCGCTTGGTAATTTATCATCTAATAGACAAAATGTATATAGTTGATAAATATATATATACATGATTTTGTTACCTACTAACAATTTAAGTTATCTATTGTAGAGAGATACATGGTGCCGTGAGCCTACTGGCGGGGAGGTTTTGGAGGCTACACACTACACCAACAGGGAGCTTGTTCCGGGTGCGACTGGTCCGCCCACAGATCCTCCGATCTACGTTTACCCAAAAGCGGCTGATATGGCGGTAAGTTCAATTATATATGTTTAGATTTTTGTTTGTTTTATAAGATAGATAGAAATTATAGCAAACTTAGTTTGGTCTGCCATTGTTACGTAGACGATAGGATTGTTTTGATAAAAGCAGGTCATGGATATATATGTTCAAATTACAGTTGAAATGTTGCCGAATTTTCTATAGGTTAGTTGACAATGTCTAATTTGGTAAACTGTAGGGTAACTACCGATGAATTAGGGAGGAGGAGTACCCGGACTTAAATCCCGACATTGTACCTCCCATTGACACCGAATTTTAGGAGCGCAGTGTTGGAGGACGGCGTAAAGGCCGTTTGTTTGGATGGGGACCAGTCAGGATCCCTATTATACTATGACCGGTGATTTAGGTGCCAGTACGAGCGGGAGCTCGCGCGACCATCATGATGAGCAGGTTCGCTTGTCAATTGTTGTTTAACATTGTTATATGTTTGTTAAATGTTGTGTAACATTGTTATATGTTTATCAAATATTGAATTTCAGATAGATGAGCTAAGACGGAGGCTAGAGAGAGAGACAACAGAGAGGATGCGGATGTAGGAGCAACTTAACGCGTTTGAAGCCTTTATGAAGAAGTTTCAAGATCACCCCCTCCCTCGATGTAGGATAGTTGGTTGTATTATGTTTTATTTTTAATTTTAAGATATTAAATGAAAAATGGGCAGGTTTTGTACAGTTTAAAACTGTATATTAAATGAAAAATGGGCAACTTTGTATAGGTTATAAACTGGCATTTATGAATTTTTAATTATTTTTTTATAAAAAAATAAATTACCGATGGATTATCCATTGGTAAATGTTTTTTTAATTTATTAAATACCGTAGGAAATCTGTCGCTAAATCCGTCGAAAATGATCCGTCGGTAAAGATCCGACGGTAATATAAGGTCGTCGGTAATAACCCAGGCCGTCGTTGATCAGTCAGAAAAACAAGTCGTCGGTAATATTCGTCGGAAATTTGATCGCCGACCACCTACTTTCCGAGGGTCTATTTCTAACGGATTTCCAATGGATCGAACTTTCAACGACGGATTACCAACGGATTTGTCCGTCGGTGATAGCCCTTTGTTTTGTAGTGCACGAACCAAATCACAATTCAAGAAGTAAATTATATGTTAAACAGTCAAGCAATGTGTCTTAACAATTGAATTCAAGCATCTTTCACTCTTCAAGTCTTAAATCTAATGACAACACTTGGTACATCGATAGTGGAGCAACCACTCATGTCGCTCTAGATGCTATTGGTTTGCTTAACAAGTGCGAACTGAAAGGTACAATGAAGCTAATAATAGGTTAGTCTTTTTCTGCTTCCCATATCGGTACCTTTGACCAAAAACCACCTCAAAATTCCTCCTCTCTTTTACTAAGAAATACTCTCTGGTGATACAAATATTACGAACATCTTCTATTTATTGTAAATTAAAACTTGTATCAGACCTGGTACACAAATTGACAAAGAAAAAGAAGGTATGGGGCAATTTTCTCTCTATTTCTGCACAAAAGAAAAGATACATAATAAAAACTACTAAATAGAAATAAGCACCTACAAACTACTGAGAACCACCCACGTTTCAACTAAGCTAGAAAACAGGAAACAAAATGGCCAGCATGGCCTTGATTCGGTCAAAACAAAAACCAAGAAATAAAACCAACTAAAACAAAAAACAATTAATTCTGGATTATGCCAACAATTTCCCCCTTAATCCAGAATCAGTCAAGCTCTTCACTCCCAGCATTCTCCTCATCTCTATAAACTGGAGTCGGGCTAATGGTTTCGTAAAAATATCATCTCTTTGTTCCTTGCTGCAGACACGCTTAACAATCACATCTCCACGTTCAACACACTCTCTAATGAAGTGGTACCTCAAATCGATATGCTTACTCCTTCCGTGGAACACCGGATTTTTGATCAGATCTATCGTTGATTTGTTATCTAAATAGAGCATGACAGGACCAGCTTTCTTCCCGGTTATCTCATGAACCAACCGGCTAACCCAGATACCTTGACACGTTGCGGTCGTTGCAGCCATAAACTCAGCTTCACATGAGGACAGTGCCACACATTGTTGTTTTTTTTTGAGCCCCAAGTAATTAGGTTCTCATTCAAATAAAATGCCATACCACCCGTACTCCGTCTATCTTCCGCGTCTCTTGCATGGTTGCTGTCGGAATATCCTATGATTGCATCATCTTTATGTTCCTTCACATAAATGAGGCCATAGTCAACCGTGCCTCTCACGTACCGCAAAATCCTCTTCACTGCTTGCATGTGCTTCAAAGTAGGTTTCTCCATGAACCGTCTCACAATCCCGACAGCATATGAAATGTCGGGTCGGGTGTGAGTTAGGTATCTAAGACCTCCAATGATGCTTCGATATTGTGTTGGATCCATGAGGACTCCTTCCCTATCTTTCGTTAATTCTTCTTTATGCTCCATCGGGAATTGTGATGGGTTGCAATCCTCCATTCCTGCCTTCAAGAGAACATTCTTAGCATAAGCAGTTTGTTTGAGGCTTATTCCATCCTCATGTTGAGACACTTCAATACCCAAGTAGTATGAGAGTAATCCAAGATCACTCATTTCAAACTCCCTGCTCATCTGTTCTTTGAAATGCTTGACATCCCTATCACAATTCCCTGTAACAATCAGATCGTCTACATAAATTCCGACAATTAAGAGGTTACCACTCTCTTTTCTTGTGTATACTGCATGCTCCAAACCACATCTTTCAAACTTCAAACCTTTTAGGCACTTATCCAATCTCGAGTTCCATGCTCTAGGAGCTTGTCGAAGCCTATAGAGTGCCTTCGACAGCTTATACACTTGCTCCGGGTGATTAGCCTTCACATACCCCTCCGGTTGTGTGACGTACACTTCCTCCTCGAGATTCCCATTTAGGAATGCCGACTTTACGTCTAAATGGTGTATCGTCCAGCCACGTGAGCTTGCAAGAGCAAGCAAGATTCGAATTGTTTCAAGTCGCGCAACCGGTGCGAACACCTCATCAAAATCAACCCCGGGCTTTTGGACATACCCTTTAGCAACTAGTCTCGCCTTATATTTCAGAATTTTACCACTTGGATCTCGCTTCAGTTTGAATACCCATTTAAGTCCAATGGGTTTTCGACCTACAGGTAGATCAACTAGACTCCAGGTCTGATTTCTTTCAATTGCATCTAACTCAGCCTTCATTGCTTTTACCCATTCTCGATCTTTAGCAGCCATCGAATACGTTTTGGGTTCATCTACATCTTGCATGAACATGAGTTGATCGGGTTCCAATTCTATCTGATCGGTAACCTCATATATTTCAGCAAGACTCCTATACCTTTTAGGTGCTCCTCCTCCTGTTGAACTTGATGCGGTACTAGACGAACCGACTGAGTCAACAGGTGACTCGGTTGGGACAAATTCATCATGATCAGCGTTTAACTGAGATTCACCCAGGGGCTGAGTTTGAGGAGTTTCTGGATCAGTGAACGGTTCGACCGATTCGCCACTTTCATCTTCTACATCGGAATTGTCTTGTTTGTAACCTTCAATAATGAAGGTAGCACCCAACTTACCTTTAAACTTGATCGTATCATCCCATGGCCATGCTTTATACTCTTCAAATCGCACATCTCTACTCACTCGAATTCTGCCCGAAATTGGGTCGAGAAGTCGATAAGCCTTACTACCCGTTTCACTTCCAAGATGAACCAACATCTCACTCCGGCTGTCAAGTTTACGTTGTTGTCCTCTTAATACCTTCGAGTGTGCAACACAACCAAATACTCTAAGATGCCCAATGTTGGGTCTTTTCCCAGACCAAGCTTCGTAGGGTGTTTTGTCATTAAGAGCTTTTGTGGAAACCCGATTCAGAATGTATACGGCCTGACGAACTGCTTCTCCCCACAATACTTCAGGTACTTTCATGTACTTCATCATACTTCGCGCCATCTCAATTACCATCCGATTTCGCCTTTCAACGACACCATTCTGCTGTGGGGAGTACGGTGCTGAAAAGTGATGTTTTAAACCCGTTTCATCACAATACATCGTGAATGATTTTGAAAGGAATTCACCGCCACGATCAGACCGTAAGGTTTTAACTTTTTCATCTGTTTCATTCTCAACTAACAGACGGAATTTCTGAAAAGAACTAAGTACCTCATCCTTCGATTTCAACAGATAAATCCACATCACTCGACTAAAATCGTCAACGAGTAAAAGAAAGTACCGATTACCCGAGGCTGTTGGTGGTGTGATTGGCCCACATAAGTCGGCATGAATGAGCTCCAATCTCGTTTTTGCTTTGTAAATTGCCTGTGTTGGAAACGAGTTCCGGGTCTGTTTTCCTTCTAAACAACTCTTGCACAGAGTGGAGGGTTTCTCGATCTTATCCAATCCATACACCATGTCTTTGTCACGCATTTGCTTCAACATCTGAAAATTAACGTGGCCTAGGCGTGAGTGCCACAACCACGATGACTCCTCCTTCCTACTCAAAAAACAATGTGGTTCCTCATGACTTAAAACAATCTTATACAAACGATTTTTGGATTGTTTTACCTTCATCACGAGTCTTCCCTTCTTGTCATGAATCCACAAAAAAAACCCGTGTATCAGAATTCTATCACCGTCTTGTGCAAGTTGCCCCAAGCTTATGATATTGTTACATAAGCTTGGGATGTAATACACATCCCGTAACATCCGCTTCTCACCGTTTTTGCATATAAAAATTATGGATCCTTTCCCTTCTATTCGAACCTTTGAATCATCTCCGAACCGAACGTAACCTCGAACGGATTCATTCAACTCAGAAAACTTCTCTTTGTCACCCGTCATATGGTTGCTAGCACCGTTGTCAAGGAACCATACTTTAGTCGTGTTGCTTCCTTCATTCGAATTTCTCAGCGTTGGAGTCACATGTTTCTCATTCAAATACACCTCCTCGATCACTTCCTGAACGGTGTTAGAGGCGGCGAGAAGAAGTGCCGGTTCATCATCTTCCTGTATTAAATTAGCCTCTTGATTTCTTTCTTTGCGTGGGTTCCTGCACTCAAATGCATAGTGTCCAAACTCCTGGCAGTTGTAGCATTGAATCTTGTTCTTATCACGGGTACTCGACGATCCACGGCCTCCATCTCGACTCTGATAAGACCCACCACCACGTCGTCCTCCACGGATGCTATTGAAACCGCCCCTTCCTCGACCTCTGCCTCGACCTCGACTACTCGAGGCAACAGATCGATAATTTCGTTGCGAGTTTTTTTTGTCTTCATCACCCTTCTTCTTGGCCTTCTCTAACCACTCTTCATATGACAACAAAAGTTTCCCTTCCCCACTATCACTTTGGCCTCGAACCCTTTCTTCATGTGCTTTCAGCCTACCTATAACCTCTTCAACGGTCATCCTGTCAAGATCTGCAAATTGCTCTATAGTGGAAGCAATTTGCAAGAACTTACTTGGAACGGCTCGGAGTAATTTCTTCACAACGTAAGCTTCATCAACCTTTTCTCCTAAGGCCCGGATGTTACTTACAATGTTGTTTACCTTCACGGCAAAATCGTCTATTATCTCCGTATCCTTCATGCTGAGGGTTTCAAATTCCGCCTTCAAAGTCTGGACCTTCGCAGTCTTGACTCTGTCTGCTCCCATGTACATTGTCTTTAAGGTTCCCCACGCCTCTTTTGCCGTTTGCTTCTCTGCTAACGACAACAACAAATCCTCGGGGATTCCTTGATAAATGGCTGCTAATGCCATCTTGTCCTTCTTGACTTCCACAACTTCTCTTTGATTCTTGGGCTCGACAGCATCCCAAACTCCCTGTGCTTGCATAAAGACTTTCATCTTGATCGCCCAAGCAGCATAGTTGTTTCTCGATAGCATAGGATAGTGGAGGGTAACTTGGCTTTCCTTCTCGGTTTTGTCTGCCATTTTTGCACATCCGGGTTGGTATTTGGGCATAAACCACGCTCTGATACCAAGTGTAAATTAAAACTTGTATCAGACCTGGTAATCTGGTACACAAATTGACAAAGAAAAAGAAGGTATGGGGCAATTTTCTCTCTATTTCTGCACAAAAGAAAAGATACATAATAAAAACTAATAAATAGAAATAAGCACCTACAAACTACTGAGAACCACCCACGTTTCAACTAAGCTAGAAAACAGGAAACAAAATGGCCAGCATGGCCTTGATTCGGTCAAAACAAAAACCAAGAAATAAAACCAACTAAAACAAAAAACAATTAATTCTGGATTATGCCAACATTTATTTCTCCCATACCCATATCGAAGCCTTGCTCCTTCCCTAAGTTCTATTGGCATACACTATATAGAGACACCCGTGCCCTGTCAACATAACGGAAAAGCTGAATGGAAACATTGTCACATCATTGAATGGCACTTAATCTTCTTCCTAAGCCTCCATGCCTTCTGGTGGAAAGTAACATGATGTTCCCAAGTCCCAACAAACCTATTCCTTCAAGCTTTCAACTTATCTGTGGACAAAGACAAACTCTTACACAAATTACTGGATTGAAACAAATTACTTTCTTCATGGAATTCCCTTGCCTCTAGGAGGTCGAGAGGCTATGAGGTAGGTGATATATATGATAGAGTAGAGTAGTTGTATTGCCTTCATATGGATGACAATATTTTTTATCGAGTTTTCTAGACTCCAAGTGCATAAGTCTAGTCTTCCTGTTATAAAATGATTCAAATTGCTATGAGAAAAACCTGCATATATATCGCTATGAGAAAAACCTGCATAAGTCTAGCCTTCATATATATTGAATTCAAGAAATATTAATAATTCATATAAAATCGTTTATTTCAAAAGGTAGGAGTTTTCTTAATTAAGAACAAAATCTATGCTATATTCTAATACAAAAATAGAATTCATGCGGATGGAATAATCAAGAGAGCCAATGGGGGATGAATGATATATCAAGGTTTTACGGGAAAAGTGGTTTTAGATTTTGATACTAGATAAAAATCTTAAATAAAACAATAAGTAAATAAGCAAAACTATAAAATGAACGACCAATCGACAAATTAACTATTTACATATTTTCTTCTCCATTGTAATTAATTAATACATTTTGGGCCCTCATGTAATGCTAAATTTTTTTCCGGTCATATTAGATACTAAAAAAAGTTGTCTCTTTTTATTTACTTTTTTTTGGATCTACCATTTTTTTTTAACGGCAAAGGAAATTTTATTAAAATCGAACCGAGCAAAGCGCTAGATTGCATGATGTCCGAGAAACCGAGACGATGATTACAACACCAAATTTCCCACCTAAAATCCTTCCCCAAGCTGACACTATTTTTTTACCCAAAGAAACGAGAAGAATTGAACCTCATTCATAGCATCCCGGAGAGACAGAAGCTTGCCATTAAAAATTTTATTGTTTCAACTCCTCCATATCACCCAGCAGGCCGCAATCACAATCGCTGACAACAACAAAGTAGTCCTTTTCTCTCCGTTCGGTTTTGAGATCAGCTTCGTAATTTCCTCAAAAGAGCAAGGAGATGCAGGAAGCTCAAACCACCATTGATGCAGAAGAGCCCACAACTATTTAGCCGAGGAATAATTGAAAAAAATATGCGATTCAGTCTCGTCCCTAATGTTACAGACAGGGCAAAGAGTAGAGGACATCTATTCCTCTCCTATATATACACAGGTTATTGAGGGTAGGAAGCTTACCCAATCATGCTCGCCACAAAAGGAGGTTAGCTTTCCCAGGGGCAACAGCGACGGACACATCCGTAGCGAATCCGTAGCTGAAACTCACATACGTAGTAAATCCGTAGCAAAAAAGTCCCGCCAATCAGTTGGTCGCAAAATTATTTTGCTACGGATTTAGCGACAGAACTTTTATATTAGCTACGGATGCGACTGTAGCACATCCGTAGCAAAATGGTGTTTTTTACCTTATATTTTCTTTATTTTTTTAAGTAAAAGACCACCAAAAAGCGATGAATAAGCCACGAATTAACGAGGGAACGAATTGCTACGGATTAACTAAGGAATGAGTTTGCTAGAGATTAGGTAGGGATCGTATTAGCAACGAATTAGCTAGGAAACGAATTTGCTACGGATTACCTAGAAAACGAATTTGCTACGGATTAATTAGGAATTATCAAAGGATTTTATTTTCTAATCTGTAGCTGATCCGTCGCTAAATCTGTAGTTTTTAAAAAAAATAAATAAATAAGGGCTAATTTCCTGTATAAAATGCAGTTCCTGTATATGCATTACAAAATATTTAACAAAACCGCATAACGTAAATCATTACAATTATGTTTCTTATCTACCCAAAAAATAGTTTGTCCTCTACAGATCCAAAAGCAATTCGTCTTTAACATATAGAGGACCAAAAAAATAGTTTCTCCTTAACATACAAAAAACCAA
Organism: Arctium minus; assembly: GCA_954870635.1. Taxonomy (NCBI): domain Eukaryota; kingdom Viridiplantae; phylum Streptophyta; class Magnoliopsida; order Asterales; family Asteraceae; genus Arctium; species Arctium minus. Next base: position 36,877,681 of record OX941084.1, read on the forward strand.
AAAATTAGTTTGTCCTTAACACATAAAGGACTTATGAGGTATCCAGGTTGGTGCTAGCTATTGCAGCCATTAGAAGTCTGCAAATTCACCTAATGGATGTGAAAATTGCTTTTCTAAATGGAGATTTAGAAGAAGAAATCTATATGGAGCAGTCTGAGAGATTCGTTGCCCCAGGACAAGAGAAAAAGGTTTATAAACTTATTAAGTCTTTGTATGGCCTAAATCAAGCTACAAAGCAATGGCATCAAAAGTTTGATCAAGTCGTGTTAGAAAGGGTATTTAAGATAAGTGAGTGTGATAAATGTGTTTATATGAAAGACACCACTCATGGTTATGTCATATTGTGTTTATATGTTGATGATATGCTTATCATTGGCAGTGATGACAAAATGATAAAGTCCACGAATGATATGTTGAAATCTATGTTTGACATAAAATACATGGGTTTAGCGGATGTGATTCTTGGGGTCAAGATCACAAGAACCCAAAATCAAACACATTACGTGGATAAGATTCTTGAGAAATTTAATGAAGGAGATACTAGTATAACTAGAACTCCGATTGACACTAGTCAACATCTATCTAAAAATAGAGGGGATAGTGTTGCACAAGTGGAATACTCAGGAATAATTGGTAGTCTAATGTATCTTATGAGTTGTACTAGACGTGACTTAGCATATGTAGTGAGCAAGCTAATTAGGTATACTAGTAATCCCAGTTTTGAACACTAGAAGAGTATTACTAGAGTGTTAAGATATTTGAGATACACACGTGAGTATGGACTGCATTATGGAAGATATCCAGTTGTGATTGAAGGATACAATGATGCAAATTGGATATCTAACATAAGGGATTTCAGATCTATAAGTAGATATATGTTTACTCTTGGAGGTGCGTCTATATCTTGGAAATCATCCAAGCAAACTGTTATAGCTAGATCAACGATATATGGAATATGAATTTATCGCCTTGGATAAATATGGTGAAGATGCAGAGTGGCTAAGTGTATGGCTTTTAATGATTATTGAAAATCACCTATGTGTGAGAGAAGTGGAGTCACTTCAAAGGGAATTGTGGGGGGCGCAATTCCTAATAACTCTCGCTGAACCAGGCTAGTGTTCATGACCATAACGAACATGACTATGAGGATATGACCTTGTTAGGAAGAGTCTTGTGTGAAATGTATTGTCGTCTACATAAATGGAAGTTTGGTTCAAAGACATCGAGTCTAGTGAGAGCTAGGAGACCAAGTGTGTTTCACAAGGGAAGGTTCAAAGGATAACACCTACCTATCCTATGCAGGATTCGACTATTCAAAATTTCGTAGGGAATTTTCGTATGCAGAGATCGATCTCCATTCATGTTGGGAATTGTTGGAAAATTTAGTAAAAATATATGTTTTTTACTAACTTTGGACACATTTAAATACATATATGTATTATATATAATTAACTCTTAGTGGGTTTGTGTTCTCCTATATGAGAGTTTCGAAACGATGTATAATATGTCCAAAACGGAGTGTGTGTGAATAAGATATCGATACTCAAAGTTGAGTACTTAGATGAACTTAGCATTGAAGATGAATAATTAATTCGTTTAATTATCAGTTAATTACGAATTAATTATTTCGGTTATAATGATTAATTCGTTTAATTATCGGTTAATTATTTCAATCTTCACTATAAAAAGAGGGTTTGGTTTCATTTCAAAATAAACGATACAACTCTCTAAAAATCTCTGCTGTATACAATTTTTCCCGGCGACTTTTCCTGGCAAGTGGTCATCTCCTGCAGTACTACTGCTCACGTTGTTGTACCTAGGAACAGACGACGAATCTGTTTAAAGGAATCATGTGTAACACGAGCCTCGACTTCTGTTTATTTTCATCATTCTTCTCTGTAAACGATTTCTTAAACCACCTTAATTTGCACTAATATATGTATGATTAAAATATATATGTGTGAAACCAACATATACTGCCCCATTTTATAGACCAGATTCCCAACATGTCTTGTAAAACTCCTCTTCCATTTCAGACTTTGAACTATTTTGGTTGTGAAGTTTCTTTTTCCAATTCACTCCCTGAGGATTTTCTTTTAATAAGATTTATCTTGCATTATTTCCAAAAGAAAGCTTGATTTAGACGACTACTCTTTGTAGAACTATTACAATAAAACTGGGTTTATAGGATGTCAAAAATGTTAAGTGTCATAATAGACTATTTTATAGGATTTAAGTTTATATGACGAGACAAAACGCCATATCTATAAGTGCTATATATAATAAGTTTATAGGATTTTTTGTACATTTTAACATATTTTTTAGCTGGTAAAAATTGAAATAAAACGTTATAATAATTTTTTTGATATAACACTATTTGAAAAAGTGTATTATAAAAACAAGTGTCTTATAAAAAAATTTGTTCAAATGACACTTTTCTAAAGTATCATATAAAAAGATGTGTTCATAGGACAATTTTCAAAAATGTCTTGCAAAATAGTTAATATGATATTTTATTTAAAAAATGTCCAAAAAATCTTATTAAGATACCAAAAAACGTTATATAAATTAAACTTATTGTAAGACTTTTAGACATGATACTTTATTTTTTGATCTTATAAAGATGAGTCATATAAATTAGTCTATAGGACATTTAGACATTTTTAATATCCTATAAACCCAATTTTGTTGTAGTGAACTTACATTTGACGCCATTGTAATTTTCTACAGTTCAAGTGTTAACTACGTCTAAATCGACTTAATTTATACGATGCCAAAAATGTTTAAATTAATATCATAACAAACTGTTTTATTGAACTTAAGTTTATAGTGCAAAAGAATTGTGCATATGTAAAAGTGTGGCAATGATTGATAGTACGTTTTTGGGCATCCTAACAAGTTTTAGAACACGTTTGAAATAAAAAAATTTATTAGACTTTTTCATATGATATTATTTAAAAAGAAATATCAAAAAAAAACAATTGTCTTATAAAAAAAATGTTCATAAAACACTTCTTAAAACTGTTATGTAAATAATATGTACTTTTTCAGGTAAGTGTTTTAAAAACCTTTGTATGATATTAAAAACGTCCTATCAACTTATAGTAACACTTTTATATAAGGTTGAAAAGTAATTTTATAAAACCAATTGTTGTGTTGAAAGTTGTATAGTGCGACACAAATATATTAGAATAATTTCAGAGAAAGGTAAATGAAATAAATCATGATTTAGTAAATTTTTTAATGTTGCAAAAAACTTTTCTGTAACCTCATTCCAATATTTAATTGTATTTGAGTGATGATATATATATATATATATATGGGGGGGGGGGGGGGGTAATGATTTATTAGTCACACAATTCATATGTAGGGGTTTGTTGGCTTGTAATACAAAGAAATTAAGGTACATGGATACACTTAATGTTTCAAAATATATGGTATTTAAAGCAAGATTAATGTCGTATTCTTTAGAAAATATTAAAAAATATTAAAATATTATATATGCTTCACGAAAAAATCTCGAGAGAATATGCTTTTGCTAAACATTTTTTAGGTGGACACACCTTTACTTTTAAATCCGGGAGCTGCATGACATGATATAATAAATATATTAAAATCTGATCCTTGACCAATGAAGGAAAAGTATTGACCAGTTTGACTCTATATATTTTATAAAGATAATAGCATTTACTATCTCTTAAAAAAGTGGTTATATTTTATAACCTCCATTTAAAAGTTAAAAAGAAATATGAAAAAGTAAAAGATGTCTGTTAGCATTGTTTTTTTTTTCTCTTCAAAATGTCCCGTAGATAGAACATTTAGACCACCTCTACGAGGGATCTACCGAATACGTTTGGTTTGATTTCTTTTCAGTCCAACACGTCCATGCAATATGTAACTTTGTATGGATTGTACAAATTTATTTTTATTTTCAATGGACGCCGGCTCTAAAGAGTTTGTGGCTCAAGTTGTATTCAAATCTCATATTTTACTCATTTAGCGCACCCCGCAAGTTTATTTTACTATTTCAAATAGCGTTTATAAGACTTTTGTAATATTTGTTATCAATGAAAAACTAACAAATAGAAAAAACAGGAAAACACATATAAATAATAACAGAAATCAAAAGTAAATTATTTTCTTCCATCAGGAGGAGAATGTTTTTTATAAATTAAACAACAATCTTATATTTTTTTTTTTATATATAATCTCACAATTAATGTCATCATTATTGTATTTTGATAAAAAATCTTTAAATTTAATGATTACCATAGAGGGTCATAAAACCAACTTTTTATTGGAGCACTATTATTTTTTTTATATATATATGAAATGCTGGTGTAGAACAAAGAAAGCCACACACAAGCTTTCACATTTCTATCTTTGAAGTGCTTCTCTATTCTTACAATGCCGAGGAGTAAAGTGAAGCTTGAATACATAACCGATGAGTATGCAAGGAAAACCTCCTTCACGAAAAGGAAAACTAGTGTGATGAAGAAGTTGAACGAGCTATGCACTTTATGCGGCGTTGAAGCATGCGCTATCATGTATAGTGAATACGATCCTGAAGTTCAGGTATGGCCCAACAACATTGGTGTCCAATACGTGCTAGATCAGTTTATGACGGTTCCCGAGGTGGAGCAGAGCAAGAAGATGGTGAACCAGGATAGCTACATCAGGAAAAGGATTAGCAAGACCAAGGAGCAGATTGACAAGAACAGCAAGGACAACCGGGAGAGGACGATTGGCTTAGTGGTGTCAGAATGCTTGAGTGGAGAAAAATCTGTGACCAACTTGACCCTGATGGATTTGAAGGATATGGTGTTTTTTATTGATTATAACATCTCAGATATTGAAGCAAGGCTTGAGTTTCTCAAGGGAGGTGGGGCTCCTGCACCACCACCACGACAGCCACATCTAGTGCAACCACAAGCGGATGTGGGTGGTAGTAACACAGATAACCATATGATGGAAGGAGTGGCTGCAGATGGCTATGTACCAGTGGTGGAGAACCCTGGCGCTTTGGATGGGATAATACCAAGTACTGAATGGTTCGCGGACTGGGTGGATGGTTTGAGCTATGGTCAAGGAGAGATGAATCCCTTTGCTGGGGACCCCAATCCTTCATGGTCGGGTCCTTCTTCCTCCAAGACAAATTAAATCCTTTCTTTGTCTGAGTAATTTCCTTAAGAGGAACTGGTTTCTTTTTCATAATATCTTTTCTGTTTGCTTTTTTTTTTCCATAGATGTCGGGTTTATGGTCCTTTTAAACTTCGTTTCTTTATTTGGTTAAGTAGATCTCTTGGGGTATCTAATGTTGTTGCAATTCGATCTATCCAGACACAAGTTTATCTTTTACCTTCAGTGTTCTTCTATTTATTTTTTTATCATTTCGAAATTCATACCAAGTATTTTTGCATATCCGAAATTGCATTCATGAATTTTTTTATCCGAAACTTCTAATTTGAGATACTAGAAACTATTTGATGAATCTAATATGAAATCTGTAGGAAGTGTTTTTATATTTCTACAATAGAGTGTACTTCTGACTTTTAGAAGTCAGATATATCAGTTTTACTATTAAAACATCAGCATAAGCTTTCAGTTATAGATAAATAAATGACAAGAACAGATATAGTATGACAACTGGAAACAAAGAGAGCAAAACACATCAAATATCTATAGGAACATGATTGATATGCATTTCTTACAATGAGCATAGATTTGTGGACTTGACACCATTAATCAGTAACATGGTTGATGTGTATTTCTGTGTGAATTTTGATTTTAAAATGTGACTATAGAACACATGAATGTCAAATGAGGACTCACGTATTTGTAGTTTTAAGCATTTTTCTTGATTCGTAGCAGTTGATATTCATTCCGTCATTTCTAACTCAATTATCTAGAATTCCAGAATTACTGCCTTAGATGTATCACTATGGTTCTTGTACTTTGTGATGTGTAATTATATGCGCTTTACATTGTCTTCTTCACTTGAGGTACATCTTCTACTGCAGCAGTATCATCCGTCAATTTAATGAAATATAGATGCTGGTACAGGAGCGAAAAATGTCAATAGAATTAGCAGCAAAATCTGAATCTGTAGTTTCCATAGCCTATGTATGCTAAACACCAGTGACATTAGATGTGTTTTGCTGATTCAGGGGTAGGGGTGGTGGTAGGGGGAGGCATAATCTATTTGCTGAAGCATTCTGGTCAATTGGGTATGGTCTGTTGTTAAGTACAAATAGTGACTACATTTCATATGGAATCAAGTTATGGTGACTACAACAGGCCAAAAAGATCAAGTTTCAACTTAATTTGTTAATGAAAGAATACTAGGAACTTGGGATTTGGCCGTTGGATTAATCATGATGGAAAACATTTTGTGAGGTACACAGCTTACAATGCAAAATGATTTCTCAAACTGATGGCAGGTGATTTACATGGGCCACAAAACAATTTTTCATGAACTGATTTTTAATATTGTTTTTCTTATGGCATAAGTAAACCATGGAATTGAAGTAGCGTCTCAACTTCTATCATACTCATTTGACGCACATATGTACTGTTGAAGGTAAATCTAGTTATTTGTATTGTTGAATATGTTTTATGGAGATAATTTCTTTTACTTTTAGTGATTATTTTGAAAGTAAAATAAACTTTGACGTTCAACACATTAGGCCTAGAGTACCATACTAGCTTCGAACAAGGTCTTTTTTTTTTCTTTTTTTTTGTCCTCCTCAATATGTTCTTGGAAATATTCCACTGCTCAATATTTGAAGGTTAGTGTGATTTGATCTAGGGGCTATAATCGGCGGTATGCTATGAGATCTGAGTGTTTGGTAAGAAATAAATTTAGTTATGATCCTAGTTATTATGAGTACTATTAACGAAGGTGCTTGAATATGAACTTGTTAAGATCACATATTAATTACAATAATTGCAGGAAATAATATACCCAAGGTACAAGATTTGGTATCTCAAGCCCATTCAAATGTAGAACTCAAACATTGAAACTGTTATTATGACAAGCACATGACTCTGAGTGTTTGCCAACTTTGAAATACATGAAAATCACAGCCTCTTGTGGAAATTCAACACCTACTGAACCGGACACATAGGTTCATGCATTTCAAAGATGGCGCTATTTGGACCTCACGAAGCTTAAATTTCCAACATGGACGTAAATAAGTAATGATCAATTGTTATTCAAATGCAGTGATGATTTAACTTGATCTCTTGTTGTATACTTTGACAAATGGATACTGGAACAAAGAGGATTATAAATTTACCCTCAATCATAATGCTATGAAATATTAAAACATTACTTCATAAATATTGACGTATTATACGAATGCACAACAATTTGGTTAAATTAAGAATATAATGGAATAAATAAGGATGATAAATGATCTTCGAGGTAAGACATATCATTAATCTTCAAATTCATTTGATAACAGGTTAAATCCACAACTATATGCTGGCAGAGGTTAAATATGTTCTAATAATTAATTAAATATAGTTTAATAAGTGGTTTAGGATCCAAGATCATCAGCTCCAGAAAGTGGTTGATCGTAGAAACAAAATCCCTTGGTATGAGCCATTTAGGCTTCTGGTTGATTAGGAATGCATAAGGTTGAGGCAAACAAGCTCATCAATAAAGAAATGTATATAAAATACTAATTATGATCTTAGAAGCGACGTCGCCTCAATTCGCTCTGCTGGTGACCACCGATGGCAAACATAACACCATTTTTTCTTTCTTTAATATTTTAATTTTCTAAACTTTTTTCCAGCAGGTCAGTTTTCATACGTCCAATGATCACTGAACTTTTATGCCTTGAATGTTTGTTGAGTATTTAAAATCTTTACTTTGTTCCTTGTTAGGATTAACATTTGGAAGTTGAAAATCATGAATTTATAAATGCATTTGAAACCACAAAATATATAGTAGGTTCTTGAAATTATTGTGTTAAATAAATGTAATTGAAAGTGTCGTTAGAGCTTACATGCGGCCTTGGTTCCATGATCAGATCAAGTATTTTATATGGCATAATGACAAGATTAGGGTAAAGCTGTGTCCTTTTTATTGAATATACCTTATGTTAAAGAGAATGAATCTTCATGATTTATTCTCTGTAATTAAATTAGCTGCTGTCAAGGAATGTAATTAGTGCAGCAGATTGTTTCAGATCAATTAGCAGCTGTCAAGGAAAAGATTATTTTGTATTTATTAAGTTTCTTAAAATATAGCATCCTTGATTAGTATATATATTGTACCTTTTGTAATGTAATAAAATACAAAGAAATATACTTTCTACATGGTATCAGTAGTCTAGGGTGTCCTCTCTCCTGAGTCTTCTTTCTTTTGTTTTTTTTTCCCATGGCTTCCTCCTCCGTTCCTCCTTCCCAAAACATCGCCCAATTCACAAAGCTTACCGAAACCAACTACCTTGTCTGGCTCCGTCAAATCAAACCATATCTCCATGGCCAGAAACTTTGGGGTTACATCGATGGCACCATTCCAGAACCCTCTCCCACCATCACCAAGCCTGCCGCAAACGAGCAACCTGCTGTCACCGAACCTAATCCAGACCATGAAAAATGGTTCACTGCTAATAACACATCACATTCCTAATAACACATCGATCTTTTAAGTAATATAGTTTACACTGCAAAACCAGGCTTGTCCTTTAGTTGTGTGATACCTCAAACTTGTTTTTCTTGAGATACTTGCTGAAAGCAAGGGCGATGGCTCGTGGGAAAGCAACATGGAGTGTAATCAGCCATAATAATCAGAATATAGACCCGTCAAAATTTGATGTTGAAGTCTATCTCCACGCCTGTTCTCGTGACGGGGACTTCCCATGATTATTCAATTCATAGCACCTTCAATTTACCAAATACAAGCATAGTTTTAGTTTGTTCACAACAAGCAATATCTGATTTTAGTTGTTGAATACGAGGTCCATTAACTGCATAGAATCATTCATGCAAATCGTCCTGCAACGACTTACAGCTATCATAACTCAAAAGGAGTAATTTAATTCAGGATCTAGTGTTTGTGATCCAAGAAACGAGCATACAGTGGATTGTCACGCAATTAATTCTCTTTGGAGCAAGAAGGTGTTGGAGCATTGATCGTCCAATCTAAAAATCCAAACTTGTCGGAAGAGAGAGCTACACGAATCACATATGCCCAATCATCAAAAAAAGTATTGTTGGTAAGGGGTGGTACTAGGCAATCCTGTGGGCCTAGAAAAAATGGCGAGCTTGGTTCAATTTTTAGCCAGCGGTCATTAGTGTTCTTACGTTGAGGTTGTGATATCATGACAAGATTAGGATACAGTTGTGTCCTTATTATTGAATTATACCCCAGAATATATACAAGAAGGCAATAAGAAATAGGAACTCATCTGGAAAGACATTCCTAGCTAATCTAACCCAACTTCTCCCAAGTAATATAGGATATAATATATTCCTAATACGTAACCCAACCGTGTTTTCAACTTTGAGATCCGTCAACTTGGTTTACTTAATTAATTTGGTGCTTTAAACCTTCGATCTGTGTTACCTCTTGCCTCTTAACAAACCATGCATCTAATTTTCATGAAACAAAAACTTGATTCCTTCTTAGGAGGGAAAGAGGGGACAGTGAATCAAAGTCTGGAGGACCAAAATATGCTCAGATTCCTAAATACTCAGCCTTTTAACCAAATAAACAGTGGATTTAAAGCTTAAAACATAGTTAGATGATCCCATATAACAATAACATTGGTTCCTGATTGTTGGTTTGATAATGAAAAAAATATTAAATAAAAGGTATTTGTATGCGTTCAATAACTTAATTAGCAACTCTCTAATCTCTCTCTCTCTCTCTCTCTCTCTCTCTCTCTAACATGGGAAAATAGACTATTTTAAATAGCCTAGTTCAAATTTCGTTGTTATCCTCCAGTCGTCTTAATGCTGGCAGTCTGGAGGGATCTTCTTTTCTTCTCTCTGTTTCATCTCAAGCATCATAGTACCATCCTCACAGTAGCAATTACATAATCTAGCAACATTGCACACAATCGACTAGCAACAGTATTGCACTTCATTGGGGCTGAGCTGGAAATCTTTTCTAGGGGGTGCCTAGAAAAAATGTAAAACAAAAATCATGATTTTAATAGGTTGAGAAACCCTTTTTAGTATTAAATGTTTTTTTTAATAAATAATTGTCCTAAAAATAGTTGTAAGAAATAGTTGAAAAATATGAGTGGCCTAAACAACATAATTATGTCTATATTTATACAAACAAATAGAACACCCGTTGTTTATTTTTTTTTGTGAAAGTGTCGATACTTGGAGAGCCGGGAAAAAGCAGATACATAGAAACTGGGAATATTATCGGGGGAGAAGGGGCCAATCCATTAAATTTTAAAAGTTGGACCTTAAAATTAATACATAAAAAAATTGAAAGGGTGAGGGGTGCCATTGCACCTTCTGGTGCTAAGGTGGCTCCACCCCTTCTTCACATCAACCTTGCATGAACTCCGTTTCACATAGCCTCAACCCTCAAACTCCTTTGGTCTTTACACCATCAGCCGACCACACTTTCGGCTATCTTTTGATCAGAATGTAACACTTTTGAATCCCTATTATTAAGAGTTGTGTTGATCCACCATAGATTCTATGAAATGCCTCAACCAAATCCGTATCCGCTTTTTTAAAAACTTCAGTCTACTCCACAAGTCGCTACAAAAAATCTGTATTATATGATGATAAATATCCTAATAGACTGCTTTATAGGATTTAAATTTATAGAACTAAATAATTATGCGTCATATGTAAAAGTATTATAATAAGTTGATAGGACGCTTTTGGGGTATTATAACAAGCATTTTAGAACAATTTTGAAATAAAGTGTGTTATTAGTATTTCTACGACATTATTTAAAAAATATCTTATAAAAAGAAATGTAATGTCAAAATAATGATATGTGTTCATATGACATTTAAAAACGATATCCATTAATTAAAAAGGTCAATATGATACTTATTGTAAAAAATGTCCTAAAAACTTGTTATAAACACCAAAAAATGTCCTATCAACTTATTGAACACTTTTACACCGGACATACAATTGTTTAGTCCAACTAGAACATTTAGATTCATTTGGCATCCTATAAACTATTTTGTTGTAGTGAGTTATCCTTCTTCTCAAAGAATATCACAGAACTACACAAATCAATCAATTCATGTCAACAGTCAAAGACCCACCCAACCACTACCAAATTGAGCAACCTCAGTAACACATTGCCACTCACAATGATACTCCTCGACATCGAAATATTTAATAGTCACAGTTTGGGTCATCTAAAACCAATAGTTTTCGGAGGCAAGTGTGGTTTATAGAATCAATTGCTAGTTCAAATTCATTGACACTCCCGGAAGGTAAGAGCATCACGTACAAAATCTTTAAAATGGAGAAAATGAAGATTTTACAGTATTCTTCCTTTTTTCTTGCTCCAAAAAAATCCCAAAATGGAGAAAAGAGGAGAAAAAATTCTCCTTAATTGAACGAGGGAGAAAATATACAAAATTAAATTTTGGAGAGAGAAGATGTACTACTTATTTTTTATTTGTTTTAGAGGAGAGAGAACATAAAATTATTATTTTTTAAAAAGTTTGTTACTTTATTTTATGCATTAAATATAGTAATATAATTAATTTTATAATCTCTAAAATTGAAAAATTGTTAGGATTCAATGTAAAATATTTGAAATTTTTGACTTTTCCTTCTTTATTGTGGAGAAACCGATGGAGATGCTCTAAATCACTTGATTGTTGGTTTTAAACTTAGTTGGTACGTTACTTAGGTTCAATTTAATGGCTCATATCTGTGGTTTACTTTGTGTTCATTGTGGGTATTACAAATCTTTCTTACTTCATATGCATTCAAAACATGGTTTATGTTTATGGGTTCGTGTTAGTTGGTAATATGGGTTGAGTTAATTTGGCAATAAACCATCTTATAAATCTCTAGTTTTGATAAGCTTCATCAGTTGTTTGTTTGTTGGTTTAGTTGATTAGATTCATTTGTGATTGTTTTGGGTTCAATGTTGCCACATCAACTAAGTTTGGCACATCATTTTTCACAATGTAATCCATATAACCTCTAGTCAATATACAAATTCATTTTTTTTTTGTTAATCGTGGGTCTCCAGGGCGGCTTACGTGCACATCCATTAATCCCATGATCCCCTGAAGATAACAACCGAAAAAAAATCCCCAGTGAACTATAGGGAGGAGCCCTAAGGCCTAGCCTTTATTCTCTTAATCTTTCACTTCGGAGACTTGATGGGCTCCTCAACTCATTAGTCACACATATCAAAGTTGCTTGCACCATCTACTCATATCATAGGCACTTTGTCGTGTTTCCTCTTACCACGGTTGTTTTGTTGTCCCCCAAAATCAGGTCAAGATATCATTTATTAGGGAAACTTTCAAAATAGTATATAAAAAATAATTTATTTGTTTTGGGTCGAGTCTTAAGAAAAGAGAAGCTTGAGTTTTAGTGGTTTTACTTTGTTCCACACATGACCAAAATGAAACCAAAAGTAGGTATATAAGTTACAAATTTGATAAGTGTCACAAAAAGAAAAGACAACCCGTCGAAAAAGACACCTTTGGTGACAATTTGGACGAATGTTGGAAAAGGAAGAGCAACCCTTCGAAAAGTCACCTTTGGTGACAGTTGGCACATATGTCGCAAAAGGAAAAAACAACCCTTTAAAAAGCCACTTTTGGTGATAGTTTGGACATGTGTCATAAACGGTGACTGTTTGAAGAGTCACCAACTTTTTGTCTATATACAGAACACCCTTTTTGCTGTAAAAAATATAGGAAATTCTCACTTTTCTCTCATACTAGATTATCTTAAAATGTGTTGCTATAGAAACACAATTTCTTGGTCTCTTGAAATCCTTGATTAATCACTAGTTCCCCGGTACTATCACCAACCGTGAATTGTTAATAATCATACTACATACGTTACTTTATTGTATCTTGGGAGACAATTTCGTCAAAACCCCAAAGCACATTCGGTGTGGGTGAAATTGTGTTAACGATTGAGATTACTCGCCTTGGGTGAAATCGGCGGTCTCCTTTGCCTCCTCGGTAGTCATCCGGAGTGCTTGGCTTGGCACTATCGACGGTTGCTCAACCCTTGACGTCGACCCAAGAGAATTCCCACGGTTGCCTCCCACTAGCTTCGGGCTATCCCTCTTTATGTGACCCGATTCTCGACATTCAAAGCATACCGGCCCCCGGATGGGTCAATCCCAGATTGCATGTCCCTTCTTCCCGCACTTAGCACATTCGGCGGGCCCCGAGTGAGGCCTCAGATTGCATGGTCCAAAATGCTTAGACTTGCACTTGTGGCACCATCTTGCATCACGACGATTGTCACCAAATTTACCGCCCACAACCGGCTTAGACTGATGCACGACCCAGATGGCCCTTCCCATTTCCGCTTCTCTCCAACTTGGCTTCTCTCTTCCTTCTCCGCATCCATGTCGTCCTCCACAAGCAAGGACTATTCAATCACATCTTGAAGCGTCGACCCTTTGGCATTCCTCACCGCCGTCCTCATCTCGGCCGGTAACCCATGTTGATAAGCTTTGATCTTTGATTGCTCATCGGGGACCAGATGTCCCACCAAATTTAGCTTCTCCAAGAAGAGCTTGGAGTAGTCGGTAATAGACAAAGCCTCTTTCTTCAGATTCTTGAACTCCTCTTCAAGTAGACCTGGCAAAAACTGACACGACACGCTAACCCGACACGAAATAAACGAGTTTGGGTAATACATTTCAACCCATTTAAGTAAACGGGTTGACACGACACGACACGAAAATTAAACGGCTACTCGAAATTGACCTGAATAAACCGTATATATATATATAAGTTTTATTTTTAATGTTTTGGATTGTTAGTGTTTTAGATTTGGGTATAATTTATAAGTTTGAACTATAAATTTTGGATTTCTTATGCTTTCATTTGAATTTTGTATTTGTATTTTTTGTGAATTTTTGATTTTTAATTTTTAGTTTTATAAATGTTAAACGGGTTAGGCGGGTCGTGGCGGATTAGATGGTTCGGGTTAGGGTTGAGATTTTCTGACCCGTTTATTAAACGGGTCGGGTTAGGGTTAGACACTTTCAACCCGTTTAACTTTGAACCCGACACGAAACTGACACGACACGTTTACCAGGTCTATCTTCAAGCTTGTCCAAAGATCTCTCACTACAATACTTGTCCATGATCTTCTGCTTAAAAACCGACCAAGTTAACTTAGCTAAAACATCGGGAGTGAGGGCAGATCGGGTGAGATTCCACCAAATCAAAGTCTCACTCCTAAGTAGTTAAGAAGTGAACTTAACCCGTTGTGAGACATCACATTCGCTAGATTCAAAGGCCATATCCACTTCCTTAAGCCAATACATGCAAGCAACCAGATTGGCAGAACTTGAAAACTCCTTCGGGTTGCACCCCATAAAAGCTTTGTAAGTGCACCCCTTGGCTCTTACTTTACATCTGTTCACTAGTTGCTCTTCAGTTACCACAATGACCCATCCACCATCCGACCCATTCACGATATTCTCCGCCATCGTCTCAGGTTGTCGGTGACTAGCATCTCGATCCTCCAGTAGCTTCATAAAGAACTATTGTTGTTGTGCCATGGCCGAATTCATGGCTTGCATCATGATATCTCTTATCCTTGTTTCCATAGTCACTTCCCCCATGATTTGATTAGTAGGTTCAAGATTGTGTCGTGGTATGTGTTCGGGTCTGCCGCCCAGGACATTGGCCGCGGGTGGCCCTTCAGTAGCCACGACCAAAGCAGGTTGGTCGGCTGTAGAGTCGTCTTCAACATGACCATCCGGCGGGTTTTGCAGTCTCTTTCGTGTGTTTACCATGGTTATCTGTCACACACGTACGAGAAAGGAGGTTGAGAAAAGACTAAGTGAGTTGACTCATGGTACGTACTAATACATTTATCAGTTATCATAACAATAGTAGTTCAAGCATGCTCACGTAAAGCACATTCATAATAGCATTAGTTACGTGATATTATGATTGTGTTATACACAAGGATCCATCGTCACTGTCATCACAATTCTTAATTAATGTAATTCTGTAGGTCATAACGCTCTCCCCACCTAAGACTTTTACCCCAACGTGGACATCTTAATGTTATGCTTAAAGCTTAAATCTAGGTATGCTAAGGTCAATACCTAGTTTACTTAAACTAAATCTCTGATACCAACTTTTAGCACACTAAAAATAGGGATAACAAAAACTTTCCGGGAAATGGAAATGTGCAGGTATATAATTTGCCAAAGTAATTGAGCCTCCCAAAAATGGGGAAAGAATTTACTCCTGTTTAGTACAAGTTACAATTGTAAATAATAGGAAAATAACAAACTATTAATCTAATTTCATTTGAAACAAGATTACATTTCGGGTGTTATCCGAATTTCCCCAAAAAGACTTCTTCTAAAGGAATGGTGTCCCAAAAGTCTTCCCTAAGCTCACTCTAGTCCGACTAGGCCTTCTTATCACCGGCACCGCTAGAACCTGAGATACACATTGCACCAAACAAGTGTTAGGCCAAAAGGGACTAGTGAGTTTGTACAAGAAATAGCATATTAATCTAAGCACAATTTTTATCAGCAGTTAACCAAAGTTCATTAAATGTGGAGTCAATGGGGGAGACCCATAGCACCAATCAAGTTCCACCCAAAGAGTTGATATACCTTGATGCCAACTACCATGAGTGACATCCAAAAGGCCCGGCACATACGAGGACTACAACCATGGCATTACCTCGAATGGCGGCGGTCTAGGTACATACCATTACAGTGGCACCCAAAACTACATCCTCTTAGTGTCTACCGACTTGGTTCGTCAAACATTATTAATATTAGGACTCAAGGCACATTGTGACTAACAATATTCTCAATACCAGCCATGGGTACAATATTAAACCATACTATCCCAATTAATACAATGTCCATAACAAGGCTAGTATGACCACAATCTTAATCATGTAGTTGCTATTCCACCAAATGGTGTCTCAAGTAATAAATCATCTCAATATCAAGATATGTATTCCATCAAGTCATAGCAAGTCACATATAAACATGTATTCATCAAATAATCTCCCATCCAAAAGTTAGGTCAAACCACTCATATAATATTGTATCCAAGGTAACCCAACCAAACATATTTCCCGACTCTTCGAGGCCAAGAAGTCCCAGTAATACCTTTAAGGAAGTTTTTCCACATAGGTAAAGAGGACTTGGACATATTCATAAAGAAAGCCCCAATAAATCAAATATTAGGAATGAATAACTCAAGTAAAGATGCATGATAATAAAAAGTAGTAGATTATGATGTGTATCTAGTTTTAACAAAGGTTTAGTAAACTCATAATCTAGGTTTTTGATTAAAACCTAGAAAATAGGAAACTCTAGATTGAAGAGGTTGGACTTGAATGAGGTGGTTGGTTGAATTGATAACTCTAATGGATGCTTCTTTGATGAGAAATAAATGCAATCCCAAAACCCTAACAAGAAGTAGGTTGAAAATAATGAGGGTTAGGTTTTTGAGAGGAGGAAATCGCTCTTGAGGTCTCCAAAATCTCCCAACAAAACGAGAGAGGTGATAAAGTGCAGTCAAAATCGGTCAAGGTTGATTTCCATTATCCACTCGGATTTCCGTCAAAGGAACCACACTCTCTTCTTCGGCTAGGCACTTTCGAAGGTAACATACGTGAAAAGTAGGATGGATTCCATCCATCTCGGGTGGTAGATCCAACCGGTAAGCTTGTAGCCCAATCTTCTCTAAGATGACGAAGAGTCCGAGAAAACGGGGGCTAAGCTTCACTCACTTTCGAAACCGAATAATCCCTTTCCATGGAGAGACTTTCAACATGACACGATCGCCTACTTGAAACTCGACCGGTCTTCTCTTCTTGTCCGCATAACTTTTCTGTCGGTCTTGAGCCGCCTTCAATCTTTCTCGAATTTCTTTCACTTTGTCCGCCGTTTATTGAACTATTTCCGGTCCGGCAAATTGCTTTTCGCCCGCTTCGAGCCAACAAATCGGGGTTCTACACTTTCTCCCATACAACGCCTCGAACGGTGCCATTCCAATACTAGAATGGTAACTGTTATTATAAGCAAACTCCACCAAAGGTAGGTGTGAGTCCCAACTACCTCCAAAGTCGATAACACACGACCTCAACATGTCCTCGAGCGTCTGGATTATCCTCTCGCTTTGACCATCCATTTGAGGATGGTAAGTCGTGCTCAAGTTTAATCTTGTGCCCAACTCTTTTTGTAGGCTAGCCCAAAAATTTGACGTGAACCGACTATCCCTATCAGATACAATTGATTGTGGAACTCCATGCCTCGATACCACCTCGTCAATATAAAGCTTGGCCAATTTTTCCATTGGCAAGGTCTCTCGTATTGCAAGGAAATGCGCACTCTTGGTTGCAAACTCTCGTATGGTCTTTGATGTTCCACTTTAACTTGAAGGCACGTGACACACTTCTCCACATAGTTGGCCACGTCATTCCCGACCTTGTGAATATTTCAGGAATTGTAAATCTTTTGGTTTTGGGGAAAAGACGCATTCCAAGTATTTTGATGAGCAAATCTTAAGCATCGACAATTCTAACGAATTATTTTACGGGTACAAGTCTTTTGGTGTAAATACTCTTACTATGTGTTTCGGAGAAATGTTCATCCTTATGCTATGAGACGTTTTGAAAGAGTCAATGTTATATCTTTGTTTGGAAAATAATCGATCTCAATCTAAGTTGTGTTGGAGTTGGTCGTGTACCTTGGAGCATGTGTTTGCATAAACGTTGGTCGAGTTCGTTTTATTGCATTTTATTTCCTTACAATGAGTCATTTGGTTGTTTGAGTCTGTGGCCTGGTATTTTATTATGATTGGGTTTTAGGACATTTGTCCAATTTTGATAGCTCAACTTAAAGCTTTGGTTGTGATATTGGATGAGGGGGCCCAACGTAAGGACCATTTATGGTTGATGTTGATATCCCGTGGGTGTACGTTTAAAGCTACCGAGCCTGACATCCCTTGCGCTTAAAATCATTATGTCCAATGATGGAACGCTAATTTTCCACATTGAGGCACGTTTACGCATCTGATTGGGCTGTAAGTCCTACATGCTAGTACACGATATTGGATGAGGAACTCAATGTAAGGACCTTTCACGGTTGAAGTTGACATTCCGTGGGTGTAAGTTTAAAGCCACCGAGCCTGACATCCCTTGCGCTTGCTTGTTTATATGACTAGTCTTAACAACATAAAATGGGGCTTACTTTGTGTACCGTCACATTTTATGGAATCGGGACTCCCCCGTCACTGAAAAGTGTTGTTTTGGGTATTGTGTCTAGTATCCATGTTTTCGGTGACCTTTTACATTTACGGATTTTATATATGATTATGGTTTGAGTATTACACTCCACCCGTGTTTTGGGTGTTTCGGGATATAAAGTTTTATCCGCTTTTCATCACCCAGGAGTTTGATTTCTACTCTCATTTGGAGTGAGTTTATGGTTGAATTAATTTACGAAAGAACGTTTTATATTGGGATCTTCGCCCTTAAAATAGCTTGGATTGGAAAACGTTTATATTAGTGTTCCTTCGCCTAAAATGCATATTCTTGGACAACGAGTCGTTTTCATAATTGAAGCTTATCATTTTGAAAGAGAATGATTTTAATTGCATCCCTTCCTTTCAGCGATATATTTATTCATGATGAAAACTCTTGAACTCACTAGGCGTTAGCCTAACCTTTTTATTTTTCGGCATGTGCAACATGTTCAGTTGGGAATAGTCGTAGGGATACTTTGAAGGGAGGAGAGCTAGTTATGTGCTCGAGGAGTGCTTAGCTTGTTGAAGTCTTCCGCATCTGTTTGAAAAGAGTAACTTATGTTGGAGTTAAGTAACACTGACTTAGGTTTTAGTCCTTATATAAGAATGGAGTTTTTGATTGATGAGGTTAAATATAGAATTTTATTTTGGAAGTGTATCAAGTTAGATTTGTAGGAAGAAGATTTATCTTTTGCTTGATGTAATATCGAAAATTTTAAAGAGTTGCTCTTTCCAAAATGAGGGTGTTACACACGCCCTATTATAGATCAAATGTATGAAATTGAGCATTATTCTTAACATGTTCACACAATACGACATGAATAGGGATGAATCGTTCCAAATGGCATTGATCATCGATAAACTCCCCCCTTCTTGGAGAGATGTTAAGAAATGTCTTAAACATCATAAGGACGACATGTCCTTAAAAAAACTTGGAAAACGTTTACTTGTGGATGAACAATATCGTTTGGAAAATATTTCTTCACGAAAGTGATGTTACACAATCTCAAATTCTTACCAAAGTTACTAAGCGATTTCTCACGAACCCAAACCCGATTTCTAACAATGGGATTAAGACCGAACCTATAAAAAAAGTCTTGACGGGTTGCATGCTTTGCTGTTGGGCATAAATTCCTTCATTTGGGGATCAACTTCGTATTTCGCCAAATTACATAATCAGATTCATTTTTTTATTTCACTCTTAATGTAAATAACATGAATTAATATTGATGATATTCCTTCCATTGTGCTCTATCTTAGGTAGGAAAATTTAGTATTTCAAGACTAATTTTGAATTTTTGCCTATAATAGCTTAGTTCTATTATATAATTTTTTTCCTAAACTATAGATTGTATTCTAAAATATGAAAACTTTAAGTGCTTGTTTACCTTCCTAGTTCTTCCGATTCTATGTCAAAGGCTTTCTTCAAACAACTCATGCTAGAGTTGTACTTAATCTTTGGTGAAAAGAGAAGATGCTTAGAGAAAATTTACTCTAGCTAACCGGGAATACTGATATGGTCACTTATTTTCTTGATGGGAAAAGGGTGCCTTCGATTCCGGAAAAATATAAAACCTTTGCGTAAGGACCACTTATAAGACAAACTGAAGTGAGGTCAAAACGTAGTTTTGCAGTTTGTCACTCTATAGGTACTTGATGGAAAATAAATTAAATTGCATGCATATTAAAGTAAGGTGTAAATAAATGTAGGTTATGTAGGAATCACCTTGGAAACCTTCACCTGTTTTGAGGGAAACAAAGGTTCATATATAACAACGTCCAACTCCTATATATTGTGTGCTGGGATCCATTAAATCATAATATAACCATAGTAATTCAAAAGATATGTTCTTAATTACCTAGAAGTGTTCCTATGTACTCACTTTTTGGTCTTCCTCTTCTATCATGGATTTAATTATTAAACTGAACTAATACAGAGAGAGAAATATACATATGTTTTCAACTGCTCAAAAGAAACAAAATATGAAACATTAGTTATAGGGATTACATTCAGGTTATGTAAAATATGTATCGAAGAGTGTTGCAATGTTTTCAATCAAAGAGTAACATTGTTTTCTTTGATCTTGTATAACATCATATACCAATCTCACAATGTAAACTCTACTGACAAACATACAGACTTCAAGCCCATCAAATTCATCTTGTAATCCCTTTAATTAGCTTGTGGCACTATTATGTATCAAAGTATCATTCTCATTCAGTTGGTCAACAGTTGGCCCCTTGACCCCCGCCATTTCGTCATGTCCGAGATCAAATTCGTCTTATAACAAATGTGCACTCCGCACCACCTAACTTGTATTAGATTACAGTTTGAAACCCATTAGAACTCATGTTATAACCAATTACACTTAAATGTCCGGTGACACTAAAATCACCAACAGTAAATATTACTTTTACATTGTAAAAAAATATTCTATGGTATTTTGTCACGTTTATTTTTACAGGGATACATGGTAGATTCAATTATTCAAAAAAATTATGGGCTGATCACCGATGGAAATCCGTCCGTAAATTAAAATAGGTCCTTTGTTGATCCGTCGGTGAAAATCATCGGTGATTCGTCAATATTGGGATCGATCGGTAAATCCTATCTTCGGTGAACTCGAACCGTCGGTGATCCATTGGTGATCCTTTCCCACCGTATCTTGTCTGATAGACTTTCACCAACGGATCACTAATGGATCTGACTTGATTACTGACGTAGTTTTTCAACGGTGAAAATTTTCCATTTTTGTAGTGATTTATCTGCACATACCATTGAAGAACATCGGAATATTCCTACATAGTTTCTCAAATAAACGCACAATTGTTAAAAATGTTGTCTTTTTTGGTGAAAATAAAATTTACATTGTCTACTCAATATCTGTATGCATATGCTTGCAAAACACCTTGATAAAGACTCATTTAGCTTTTACATCCATCTTGCAGCAAACAAAGACTATAATGCAACTTCAACATCTAATCTCCTCTTTATGTTTTTCTAAATCTCAACTTGATGATGTGCGATCCTACATTTTATGGTCCAACATTTTTAATTTTTTTTGACATAAAATTATTAGGATGTGTATCTTGATACACAAATATATGTTTTACAAGAAAGTAGAACTTTCTCTCCAAGAAGATGTTAGAACTGTTAAAGAAGTTCCGAAATACAACCATAGATGTATTGCATCATATAGTTGTATGTATAATCAACAAGAAACAATTAACATGTTTGAATAACAAGTGCCATACTACTACACATGATCCACAGTTGCATAATATGAATTAGTTGATTTTAAGATAAAAGTAATATACAAACTAATTTGTTAATTTCTCTTCATGATCATTGTATTCGACTCACAATCAATTATAATTAAAGATAAACCGACTCGAAACTCATATTTTGTCTATCCCAAAATAAGTGTTCACTTTCAAATGTGTGTGTCTACTTTCCAATTATATCCATAATTATGAGATGAGAAATTATTTATTCCTTTATCATTAAGGATAAAATTGTCATTTGGTTATCAAAAAGTATAATGATTACACATTTTTGTCTATCTTTTTTTTATTGTGGACATTTATTTTGGGAGACGGGCAAAGTATGTTGTAAACTAATAATTCATCATGATCCGTCCATTTACTCTTATAATTTTGTAAATAAAATTAAATCACTATCAATGCATAAACTACCTTGTTAGGTAGGACCTAGGAGGAAATATATTAGGACACACAACTATTGATCATGTCCTTGGATGTATGATCCAGTTTGCAATTACCATGCTTGCTTGACTCAACAAGTAGCAAAATTATCACAGGTCAACCCGTCCTTAGGATAACATTCGCTTTATTTAATCTTGTAGGGTAATGTTTGCTTACTTTATAAGGTCTCATAAGGAAGTTTTTACCGGGAACAGATCTATATAATTTACGTCTAGATATTGCTCAGCATAGGGTAAAAGGTCATAACTGTTAAATAAAATTTTGTGAAGGTCCTTCCCAAGGAAAACAAGTAATGGTAAATCCTTCTAGTTATCAGCTTCATGCATGTCCATCAAACCAATGTTAAAGTTGGAAGCTTTTAACTATATATATTTCATCGGTGTCCTTCTGTGGGATGGTTTAGCTAATAAACCAATTCATAGTTGTTGAAAACGTTCTTGAAGCACCTTCCACTGCACATCTCATGTGTTGATTCCACATTTATCACATTTGCCAATATTTCTTTGCGACCGAATTCAAGATCCCAAGAAATCACAAAATTGTTGTTCCTGATCCATGCCTTAAGTTGTATCTGATCTGTGGCAGTGATCAATTCATGAATTAAAGCGGTCTTGTTAATTTTTAACCGCTAAAGCAATCTCCTTTGCTCAGACTCCTTGAATAATTGTTCTTTTTAAGCATCTGTGAAATAAGAACAACCCAGGGTTAGTGGGTGACAAAGGAAGTATGGATTATCTTCTTGCATAGCCATCGGATTGCTCAAAGACTTTGCTATAGTCAATCTCAAAAAATAACTCAGACCTGAATTTTGACAAAACAAGAAAGTTGCAGATCTTGAAATCTGAGATCTGAATTTTGACGGACAATAATCAAATCAACGATGCTCGGGACCTGACCTTGGAAGTCGTTACCGCTGCGTACTGTTGGTCGATCTGGAATCTTCGTAACTCTCTTACCTTTATAAACGAAGGTCATCCGATTAGCACTATCGTCTCCGAGGTGCTGTCAAATTCTTTCTTGTGGGTTAAGAATAGATGTAAAAGGGGGGAGACTCTCACTTGGGATAATTGGAGTAGTAATCCTGTTGTCGTGTATTGATTTCCTTCTGTAATCTAGCTCCTTGCTAGTTTTTTGGTGGAATGAATCCTTCCGTTCAAAAAAAAAAAATAATCAAATCAACGAATTCCTGAAAAAGAGGAATTGGAAATGTGGGAGGAAGAACAAACCAAAAAATGGAGGAATGAATCAAGAATGAAATTCCTGAAGACAAAATGAGGAAATGAAAACGAGATATGAGAAAAGAATCAAGAAGTAGAAGTCATGTTTTAATGAGAACAAAAAACAACGAATTTTAGTGGAGTACAGGGCAAGTGAAAGTCCCTCTGATACCATATTGCAAACATGAAGAACACGAAGAACAAGGGGGTGAAAATGGTATTTCTCTGCTTCATTCACTGCCTCTACTTGTACATGCATATTTATAGTTATGTCTCTATCTCTAACTAACCGACTTGTTATTCTCTTACTAATTCAGTCACTTGACTAACTACAGCATAAATACAAATTGTATGTATAAGTACAACAGTAAGCACAACTACTTAATAGTATAGGGGCAATCAAATAGAAACTTATATGTTAGAAACTTTGTAAACTAATATAGGCCACACATATTTAGCTTAATTATCTTTTTAATTATCATAATTCTCTTATCAACGTTTCCTAAAAAAAACTCATTTTTTCCAATTAAAAATTACCTGATTGATTTTTTCAAAAAAAAAATTACCTGATTCATGTAATGTTTTGTTGGTTAAACGACAATGTATTTAAAACAAAACTCCATTTGTCACATTTCATTGGTGAAACAACACTAAATTAATTGTCAAAATAGATCAATACAGATCAACCCTTTTGTTGTTCCACCAATGAAACAATAGTGATGTTTTAAAAACAAAACAAAAAATGAGTTTTTTTTTATAAAACAATTGATAAGATAATAGAGATAATTAATAAGATAATTATGGAAGTTAAATATGTATGGAAGATAATTATGGAAGTTAAATATTTATAAAACAATTGGTTTATAGAGTTTCTAACATATAAGATGTGTATATGATTTTGGGTATATTATATACACATATATATATATATATATATATATAATTAATGGGTTTGTTTAATTTGCAACCTTTAAAAAGGTTGCAAACCTTGCAACCCAAATCTTAACCGTCGGATTCATGATCGGCGGTTATAAAAGATATGGGGCCCAATATCTATACTATATTATAAAGCACGGATAAAAAACTCTTAAATACAAATTATTAGGCATAAGGTACTATCATTTTATGCAAGATTTTAAAAATCTCTTAATTTACAAGTATCAAAGCACAAGATACACATTACTATTGCAGGCTTCTAACACCCACCAATTTGGTATGTGCATAACCTTCCTTTTATACAGACATTTCCATGCATCACTATTAATTAATATATTATATTACTATAAATTTGTTTTAATTATATTATTAAATATGTAATTGGTTTTTTTTTTATATGTCATTAAAATATATAAGATAATCATTGAATTCTAACAAAATACTTATTTTTTTATATAAAAAATATTATATTATTAAGTCTAAATTAAAAAAAAAATAATAAAAAAAAATTATCACTTTTTCAAAACCATCCAAAATCGTACTGTAAATCGACAAAAAAACAAAAAACAAAATGAAACATTAAAATCGTGATGTATCTCGCTGCATTGCACGAGTACGCTTCTAGTTTTTAATTAAAAAAAGAGAAAAATAAAAATAAAATAACCGTCGATCATGAATCCAACGGTTAAGATGTGGGTTGCAAGGGTTGCAACCTTTTTAAGGGTTGCAAAATATTCTTCCACTATAATTATAACAAGATGTTATACACTTGTGGAAAAATCAGAAACTTTTATATGGTGCATTAATATTTAGAAGAAAGGGCTTTCATAAAGTTAAAAAAATACTACATATATGTGTTTATATTCACACTCCCTTCAATTGTTTATGAATGAGCAAGAAATGGAGTTGGCCCCTAAGTGAGCTATCATAGTTCGACTCGGCCAAGAATGTACTACACTCTGACTAGTTTTTGCTCAATTGATGTTTTTTTATCTCCACTTCTCTGTATATATAATTGCTCTTTAAGTATTCTTCTTCTCTATTAGGTACATATATGAGTTGTTGCTGTTTTTTTCTTCTTGGGTGAAGAAAGCCTATTAAATCCTGAGGGATTGTTGAATAATCCTTAAGCATGGTGTTAGATTAACATGCCTTAGGTACACTTCTCTCCTGCTACCATCAATCTTAAATTAAGATTATCAATTGAGAATCTTATCGCTGGTGCTTCCTCTTATTTCAGTCAATCCAAGTGCCCCCCCTGCTGATAACGCTAAAAGTTTCCCCCGGTTGTATATATCCCAGTCACGCCATCCATCAGGTATGCCAAGTCTCTTTGAGATATCTCTACATTTGTGATTTTGGAGGACAACTTTGGAAGATGGTAATAGAGAGTTTCCTCCATTGTTAACATGTGCGGTGAGGCCTACACTTTTGCACATCCTAAGCTAACATCAACAACACACCAAAAGCTATCTCTGTTGCATACTTGGCCTCATGCTAACAAAGTATGCAGACAAATTACTCTTAGTGCTCGGTTGTGTTGGGTTCCCTCGTTTTTGGCTTTTTTTTATTTGTGTTTTTTGTTTTTGTGTAAGCTTCCATCTAGAGAAGTTAGAGAATTTCCCTGGTCCTCTTCCCCCCCCCCCTGCGCATACCACAAGTGTACTTTTTTCTTCCTTATTTAATCTGATACAGGGAGAGTTCGAGAGTTAATAAGGGTTTTTAGGAATATTTGGGAAAAGGAGAAACGAGCTCGAAAGATGCTCGGAATTTGGCATCGGAAAAAGAGGCAAACAGAAAACACCGAATATAGAAAGGGTTGCAATAGAGATCCACGAACAAGTCGAGAATCGCAAGCAGAACTGAAAGCGAGTTCCATGCAACTTGGGTCGCATGAAATCCTCACAGCCCACTGTCGACATTCAATTCTTGCAACTACTAGGCGGCTTCATGTGCATGGAAACCACATACACCAATCCCTAATCAACTCCAATTCTATTATTTAATTCATACCCGACGTATCATCTCATTCAAATCATCCCATATTTTCTTATTTATTTTCCTTTATCTTATTTATTTTCCTTTATCTTATTTATTTTAATTATTTTTCCAAGTTAAATTAGGATTAGTTTTATTTAATTCCTTTTAATTATGTTTAGGATTAGTTTAATTTCGGTATTTATCTTTCCCTAGTTTAGATTATAAATAGGGTTTATCGTTTTCAATTGTAATCAAGTTATTATGAGTAAAGTTTTGCGTATTCGAGACAATTATTTTGAGTTTGAGTTTTACAATTCGTAATTCTTGAATCGTTTTAAGGATTTAGACGCTTGTCGATCCTTCCACACACCTACGCCACGCTGGGTCAGTTGGTATTAGAGCAGGATTCGCCTGTCTTTTCACTAACGATGGCAGATCAACAACCCGCTACCAAAGCAGACTTGGTTGAGTCAGATGTAGCCTTATCTACAATACTCGCTAATCTGACAGCGGTTGTTACTAGGCTTCAACCCAACATCGTCAACGACAATCGTCGGAGAAGTGACAGGTTTGAAGGACCGGTTATGGCGTCATGTAATAGCAACCGTAACCGGGTCGATCTCTGAAGTTCCAAATCCGAAGAGGAGGACGAAGAAGAACGCCAAGAAAAGATCAATATCGTACTTCAACAAATACTACTTTCGTCGAAGGAAGAAATCCAACACGAAAATCTTTTCCGATCGCATTGTTCGGTACACAAAAAGGTAACCTAGTTATCGATAACAAAAGTGGTGTAACCTTGTGTCCCAGAAATTGGTCGATTACTTTAATCTACCCACTCAACCCCATGAATGTCCTTATTCTCTTGGGTGGATCAAGTACGGTTTTCAAGTTAGAGTCACGCAAACTTGTCGGGTACCCATATCAATCGGAAAGTATTATCAAGAGGAAGTTATATTTGATGTTCTCGATATGGATGCATGCCATATCCTATTGGACCGACCTTGGCAATTCGATAATAATGTCACTTACATGCGCCGAGACAACATCGTACTATTCCGTTGGGGTGATCGAAAGATCGCCATGACCGCGGTTAATAGCTTCGATGAAAACACCGACAAGAAGAGCAACAACTATAATCGTATTATACAATCAGTTTCTTCCCTAGTCAATCAACCACCTATTCCGGAAAAGCGGTATGAAAAAGACGAAGTTTTGCCGGACAAGTTTGAAGAGGAAGTCATCCCCGTCGAGACCGAGTCACAACAAGGAATTTTTACCGAGACTAAAGTGTCCGAACCAGATCTCGGACAAGCTAGCCACCGAAGAAATTGAAAGTGAACCGGTTAAGAACAATCTCGAGCCAACGAAACCGTTGTCACAAGAAGTCAAGAACGATGATTCCAAAGTTGACACTTTCATTATTTACCGCACCCAAGACTCCAACCGAAACAATTCCCGGTAAAGTTACTCTAATTTCTTACCCTTTCGAGTTTGATAAAATATTGCTTGTATGGAAGAAATCGCGACAACCTCCGTTGGGATTTGAAGAATGGTCATATTTTTTGAATTTTGGAGGCCAAGTTGTGAATCAAAACGTTCGGAATAAACTAATGTTCTCCGGGTCGAATGAAGGTGATTTTCAAGTGAATACGAGGACGAGTTCTTTTCAAGTGAGGGTGACTGATACACGGAGAATTCGAGAGTTAATAAGGGTTTTTAGGAATATTTGGGAAAAAGAGAAACGAGCTCGAAGAGAAAAATGAGCTCGAAAGATGCTCGGAATTTGGCATCGATAAAAGAGACAAACAGAAAACACCGAATATAGAAAGGGTTGCAATAGAGATCCAAAAACAAGTTGAGAATCGCAAACAGAACTGAAAGCGAGTTCCATGCGACTTGGGTCGCATGAAATCCGCATAGCCCACTGTCGACATTCAATTCTTGCAACTACTAGGTGGCTTCATGTGCATCGAAACCACATACACCAATCCTTAATCACCTCCAATTCTATTATTTAATTCATACCCCACGTACCATCTCATTCAATCATCCCATATTTTCTTATTTATTTTCCTTTATCTTTTTTTTAATTATCTTTCCTAGTTAAATTAGGATTAGTTTTATTTAATTCCTTTTAATTATGTTTAGGATTAGTTTAATTTCGGTATTTATCTTTCCCTAGTTTAGATTATAAATAGGGTTTATCTTTTTCAATTGTAATCAAGTTATTATCAGTAAAGTTTTCCGTCTTCGACACAATTTTGGTTTGAGTTTTACAATTCGTAATTCTCGAGTCATTTTAAAGATTTAGACGTTTGTCGATCCTTCCGCACACCTACGCTGCGTCATAATCTTAGCTTTCTGAAAAATATGAGGAAGAAGGCTATAAACTATCTATATATATATATATATATAGGGTCGGGTTCAGGGAAAACCTCAAAAAAATGGAAAACTAAGGAACACCCTGGTAGCCCTTTATTTGGACAGTATGCATACGAGTAATTTGTAACATGCACACGTGCATATGCACAAATGCATAATGCACAAGTGCATAAAAACCAAAAAACTACCTAATTTACTTGTATGCACAAGTGCATCCCGTCCAGATGAAGGACCAGCGTGTTCCTCAGTTTTCCATTTATTTGAGGTTTTCCTTTGAACCTCCCTCTCTCTCTCTCTCTCTATATATATATATATATATATATATAATTTGTAAGTTTTCTTTCGGTTTTGAATAAAATTATTTCTAGGGGTGTCGTCCCCTTTTACCAAAAAGAAAAAAACCATCTATATATTCCCTAATGTAACCACATGGAATCTTCCAAAGTAATAAACTTAGCTTCCTCACATGTGACAAAAAAATCATTCTGCCTTTATGATTGCGTTGATAATGCTGTGAACGTTCTGTTATTTCTCTTCTTCAATAGAATTGGGAGACAACCATGAAATATCATGAAAAATGCATGCCTTTTTGGCAGATAATAGATTTCATACTCTACAATCCAAGCATCACATTAGAACATGGCTCGACACTTTCATGGGAACGATATTACACTAGATAAATTAATGACCATCAATGGACTCGACATGGAATCAAGTCGAGATTACATTTTAGAATTTAGATTCATCGGACGCTGTCTAAAATCTCAAATTTAAAAGTTCTCCAAAATTACTAAGTTCATCTATATAATTAAAGAATTTCAAAAGTAGTTGGTTTGAGTTCCAAACGGATACACTAAAAGAGGCTGATCAATTTAACAAAAGACCGAAATTGTGTAGATTCAACTAGCTAGAATGACTGCATACACCAGTACATTGAAAAACTTGTAAATCGTCCACAAGATCAAATTGCAGAAATGCTTAACCCTAATCTTGAAAGAACAGAGAATTAAACAACGATAAATTTCCCAATAGATCTAGTAAACCACTTGAAACACTGAGATTAAAACAGAGACAACACAATAATTAATAACGAAAAAGGAAGTAATAATTTCAAAGGAAAATTGCAATTGACCACATAGGATATTAGGATAACCACCAGGCGGCATCATGATGTCAAGCCAATGTCCAAGATCCATGTTATGTTTAGTCGGATCCCATGAGCAAATCCATGAAACATTTAGGACTTCGCATCTCATCCATACTTTCCAGAGTACCAACCATTGGTTGCTTCTCCAATGAATGCTCATGCCCAGGTACTCCTCTTGCCATCATATGATCATTAGTTATATTGGTACAACTGACAACAGTCTGTGGTTGATGTAGCTGTGACAGTGGTGCTGGATCTGCCGGAACTGCTTTCTTGAGAGACTCAAGCTTGTTGTCAATTTCTGAGAGTTTATGGTCGATCAACAACCCAAGATCATTCAGATTTGTCGTGCTCAAGTTAGCCAGTGATACTTTCCCAATCAAGCATTGGTACATCACTGATGTCATATTCACCTCCCAGTTCTCCTTGATCTTCTTCTTCAGCTCCTCATTAGTCTTCTTGATCCTTTCGCGGATGTAGCCATCTTGATTCACCATCTTCCTGAACTGATCCTTGGGGGCCATCCGCAGGAACTCATCTAGCATCTGTTGGACACCCAAACAGTTGGGCCACACCTCAGGTTGAGGTTCATATGGGCCATATACAATTGCACATGCATCGATGCCACATAAAACCGTCAGCTCCTTCAACTTCTTGTTCAAACCCTTCATTCTTTTCTTGAAGGAGCGTCTCCTTGCCGAGTCATCCGATATGAAAGCAAGCTTCATTTTGTACCTCCGCAAGGCAAGGGTTAGCCCTAAGAAGTTTGGAGCTTGTGTGTTGATGTAGGTTAATTTTTAAGATGAGCAGCTCCATTTATACAATTCCAGTTTTCGTGATTTCAAAAATAAATTGTACAATGAGAGGTATTTTTTTATGACCTATAAAAAAAAGCATTAAATTCGAAGATTTTGTGAAAATACAAAATTTGACCAAATATTAATTGTAAGCTTTAATGAAAATCTTTTTCATAAGTATCTACAATGTGCTTTTCAAAAGGTTTTTGGAGGTTTTTTAAAAAGCAAAATTCTTGTTTTGAGGTTTTTGACATACTCGAAAAGGTTTTTCACATGAGGTTTTTGGTGAGGTTTTTCGTCATAGTTTGTACGACTTGCTTTTTCAGAAGTTTTTCGTTTTTATATAATCAGTTTTAACTTTATAAAATTTTATAAAAGTACGTTTTGTATTTCATCAGTTTTATTTATTAATATAATTAAAATAATCATATTTAAATAAAATTATTAAACAAATAAATGTAAAACAAATACATAATTAAGGTAATCATAGTTTTTATATATTTAAATTAATGTCTCAAATTTGACATATTCTTATACAATTTTTATGATTTCTTAATAATCCAATTAATAATTTTTTTAGTATATATATTTTTAAATTTAATTTTTTTAGTATTTATTGGATATACTTTTATAGAATTTTTTATAGATTTCTTAATAACCTAATTTGTATTTTTTATTGTAGATACATTTAAATTTAACTTTTTCTAATTTTATTGTACACATTGTTATACCATTTTTATAGATTTCTTGATGATCCATTTTTTACTTTTTATTATACATACTTTTAAATTAATTTTTTTAAAAAATTTATTGCAATGTTGTATAACTTATTTCAAGTAATTTAATATTAGGTATTGTTTAATATTTTATTGATATAAATAAATATATGTATAAATTTTAATATATTTATTTTTATAAATAAGAATATAAATGATATAAAGTTAAATTGGTGGGACCCTGAAAAGTTTGAATAAAATATATGAAAAAACTTATGAGATTTTTCATATGGTGGAGGTATGTAGAGGGTTTTAAGTTGTTGATGTGGTCGAATAAAAGAAAAAAGCTGTGAAAACCTTAGTGAAAAACCTTAACATTTTAGTAAAGTATAATCCAACAACTTGGCAAAAATGATTAAGGCATCTTCAACCCATTAACAAATCCTATTTTACATCAATTTGTTGAATGACCAACTAACCTATTTGTTACATCAATCTGGTGTTGGTGAATAGTAAAACATAATTTGGTGCCCTGGTATTTCTTTGTATCAATTTGTTGTTCGATTAACTATTTTTAATTATAAAATGGTCCATCAAATTTGATAGTAATTTAGTTTATTTAATTGTACTATTTGTGAATATTATATTTAAAATTTATTTATAATAATTTACGATATATAATAAATTTTATTTTAATATTTCAAAAATTGTTAAAAAAGTTTAAAGTATTTAAAACACAATTAATTTTCACCTGTGTATAATTTAAGGAAAAAGTTGAGTGACCAACAAACAAGTTATAACGATTAGGAAAAAAATTAATACACATTTATTATATAGTTATTGATGATGTTAATTACATTTATATATAGAAAAAATATTACTAATTTTTTGATTAAACAAATTATTAATATTATTGTCAATGTATTTTTTTTTTCTGTGAAACATATTCTTTCTATAACAAATATTAGTACTTAATTATTTTCTTTATTTGTTGACAACTTATCTATATTATCTTATAAAATATTTGGTAAGAACTTGTAAAGGCAACATATTAAATATTAGGTATTGTTTATAAATGCATAATTTTTAAAGTTCAAGTTTACAACTTATTACTGCATACTTAGGTGGCGTTTTTTTTTAAGAGGTGTTGAAGTCTGAAGTCTGATTTCACTTCAGATTTTTAAGAGGTGGTGCTGAAGTCTGAAATCTGAATCAACAAGACTGTTTGTTTTTGTAAACTGACAAACGTCTGAATATATATAATTGTCTATTTTATCTCTAAAAAATTGAACATAACTACGTCAATTGAAGTGAGCATCAATGATCGAAGGACGGAACGAAAAAAAACAAAAGAAGGATGCTAACAGATTTGCGAGGTTGTAGAGTTTTAATCATATTTCAAACACTGAAGCGCCAATTTAAGCAATTCAAGATGTTTCGAAGAGCAAACACACAAATATACAATATTCATGTTTTGCGTTTTGCAAATTCAGGAGCATTTGGGCTAAAACCGATGTTGAAACCGAAAGAATGATGTTGGACGGAAATAAGAGGTAATTAAGTGGTTGGGTTATCACTTAATTATTCAGAGGACATTAAGAGTTAAGAGGCTTTGAAAAGAAAGAAAAAACAAACATTCTGAATTATCTTATGTCTGACCGAATCAGAAATAAGTGGTAATTAAGAGTTTATTTTGAAAAAACAAACACCACCTTACAATTTTCTAATTAAGGCTCCATGTTTAAATCAACCGATAAACACATTAAAATACACGATAAACATTGAGTTCCTTTATCCCAAAATAAAAAATAGAGCTCTATTAATATAACAAAATACTACATAGATTTTGAATTTTCTGTTGTAATGAGAAGTTATATTAATTTTCATTTTCAATTTACAATAAAAGTTTACGTACTACTATATTACACTAGCATGTGTATACAACTAGTCTTATTGATGCACAAGTGAAAGCTCAAGGTACAAATATTTGTAGGATGTTCATATATTGTACATTTGATACCGTAATTTACATATATAAAGCATTATACTTTGAATTTGAAACAATTTGATGTCATCTTAATTTTATTTGACATAGAGATGTGTTAAAAGAACCTATCTCTAATATAATATTATATATAAGGGGTCATTCAAATGAGAACTCCGTTGTTTATGATTATTGTAAAATCAAATGTGAGTCACATATTAAAGGATAAATTAGAAAATTATTAATTTTGGTAATTGAGACTGAAATTTTAATTAAAGGCATTTTAGGTGTTTTAAAAATATTATCTCTCCTCTCTCCGGCCACCGGTGAACCTTACACTGAGTAGATACACAATGTAATACCTAAAATACATTGTGTTACAAGATGATACCCATTGTGATACCTGTTGTCATACTAAATGGGTATCACAATGTGATGCCCATGATTGTTGTGGGTCCGATGATACCCAAAATTCGTTGTCATACCAAAATAAAGTTTTCCTGGCATCTTTAAGCCATTCACTTTGTTTCTCATTGCGGACCTCTTCCATACCTTCAAAAAAGACCCCAATAGTGTCGTATATATCCTTAGATTTTTTGCAGTTTATTACAAAATGATAAATGTCATTTGGAAGTAACATCACCAAAATGCTTTTAGCTCTAGCATGCGCTTTAACTTGCTTGTGACCATCCTAAGACCATCAAGCCTATCATTGGCTCGAGTCATGTGAGGAGTGTGCTTGGATGGTTTGTGGTTACTAATGATAGAGTTGGAATATCATGTTGTTTGAGCTTCCATGGAAAAGCTCTATTTTATTCCCAGAAGTGCATGAAGCTCCTGCATGATGAATAAATTGGAGGTTGACAGCATGTTAAAAATGAATGAGGATGTCTGCGATTGTGACGCAAGAAAGATAGATCAGTACATATACAAATGTTGGAAATTATTGGTTAAAATGCAACTTTCTTTGGTAATAAATATCAAGAAGAGATCATCAACATGATACCCATTGTGATACTAAATGGGTATCACAATGTGATACCCATGATTGTGGGGCCGATGATAAAGCATTATGTTGTGTGTATCAGGGACAAGATCCCGCCAGAGAAAACTGGAGTTTCGTTACCAAAAGATCTCATGGCAATCGTTGGTGGAAGGAAGAGCGGCACCGAAGGATGGGGGAGGAAGGAGGGAGCGACAACGAATGGAGGTTCGATGGAGGGAGCAACGAGAGACTAGCGAGAACAACACCAACTTTTTTTGGGAGCGATAACCGGAACAGAAGCCAAGCTCAATGCTAAACCCACGAAATCTAAACCCAATCAGGTGGAGATCCGTCCCCTCTTCTTCCTGGCCGACTCAATGCTAAACCGACCAGGTAGAGACGATCTATTGTTGAACCGGTCAGAAGCAGTAAAGGGGACATGGATGGTGGTGGCAGTAGCCAGATGAAAACAGAAACCCGATGGTGGTGGTAGCCAAATGAAAATAGAAAACCCGATGGTGATGGTGAGCGGATGAGGCTTACCGGAGGTGAAGGGATGGGATGGTTTCGATGAAAATGTAGAGTAACCATGGAGGAGGGGTTGGTTCTCCATTGATTGTGGGAGGCGGTGGTATTTCAAATTCATAAACTAGAGTATACTGAAATTAATTATGGTAGGTAACCGTAGGATTAGAAGGAGTAAAATAAGGATTTGACTTATTATAAAAAATCCAAATTGTCAAATTACCGAATTATCTTTTTCCTAAAAACAACATTAACTATATTAACTGAGTAGCTCACGTTGGATCTCTCACGTTGGATCTCACAGTTAGCACAAAGTATCTAGTTCTCATTTGATTAGGCCCATTATATATATATATATATATATTTGCTAATACTCAATGAGTCAATGAAACACTACAAAACAAATCCGTCCCGACGGATTTTTGGTAGATCACTAGTGGAGTGACCATTATCGACGGATTACTGACGGATTTTCTGTCGGTGATTGAAAATCCATTTAGCCGGTGATGAGATCTGCCGGTGATGGCTTTTTCGTGCAGATTACCGACCGATTTTTCCGTCGGCGAATCCTCTTTGTTTTCTAGTGATAATAAACGATTTAAATTAAGTTATATATTAAAAACTAATAAATAAGAGATTAAAAATGTAAGAAAAATTAAATATCATGTTACAAAAACCGCACATTAGGCCATACCATTCCACGGGCCTAACGTGGCATGAGACACAAGCTTTGAGCCACGGCGCGCCATGACGGCGGTTGCGATCAGCCTTTTAGAACATTGCACTATACATATATGCAACCCAATATGATGCAATAAAATATATATACATCTACATTATATATATACGTATTGAGGACCATGATACGTCATTAGAGCATCTTTATCACGTCCTTCAAAATGAAGAATCAAAAATCAAAAAATCCACAAAAAGATTACATTTAACTCGAACAACTTTTTTTTTTGAGATTACAACATTAGCTACAATTCTAAATAATTTAATAAAATATTATTTATCTCTGCAAAAATTTAATTTCAAGGAATTACAATACTAATTACATTATTATAATATTAAATAATTCAGTAAATTTAATAAAATATTATTTATCTCTCCAAAGTTGTTAGATCACCAAAAATTTGAAGATGACCTCTCGATCTCCTTTATAATCTTTGAGAAACATCTTTTGTACTTGGATAATTTGTAGGTTATTTGTAATAGCTTAATCATGCTTATAAAGATCGATGAAGTCGAAGACTAGCCGAAATCAGCAAAATGTGAATCTTCATATGCGGATTGAAGATGAAATTCTCAATATCAATTAAGTTATTCCTGCCGATTTCTTCATAACAAATAGGTATGAGGATCCTCCTTTGTTTGCTTACCAAGAAAATCTTCACCAAATCATGAAGTGATGGGAACATTCTCTGAATAAACAGGAAAATGATGTTTGTCTTTTAAACATTTTTCAGGTATTGTCTACACATTTCTCTGAATAACCAAGAAAATCTTCACCAAAAAGGACACTTTGTCTTTTTGAATGACATCTCTGACATTCAATCCCAAAGTGACAAGTGTCCCAAGTATTTAATGCACATGGTAGTATTTAAAGGTAAAGACTCCTCCATGCAAGGTTACACTTTTTAAAGAGATCTTAGTGCACTCATCAAGCAAAATCAGCAAAACTTTATTCTCTCTAAACTTCATAGCTTTGGTCCTTGTGTTTTCAAGTTGTGTTTAGTTTTTCTATTTTCTAAGTGTAAGATAGATTTATCTGTTCTATTTCGCAACAATCTTAAAAGTTTCTGTGTGTAATTATTGATTTCATAATCAATAAATAATTAAATTAAGTTATATTTTTTAGTATTGTATTCAACCAACACTTCTATAATACTTGTTTACTTTTGCTATTTCTTGTTGGGACTAACAAAAATATTTATTTTTAAATATCAATAATGTTGTCCATGGCGGATTTCAAAAAGAATCTTTATAGAAAATATATAAGAGTAAAAAATTATACCAATTACTGACGCCTTAGCTATTCGTTGCTAATGCGTTGGTTGAGATAGTGTCGGATGTTGGTTTGTCGCTAACAAGTTTTTAATATGTTGCTAATTTGCGACTCATTTTGGGTAATACATATGTTGCTAAGACGACATAATCTTTCGTAAATTTTATCGGTGAAAATTAGACTTCTAGTAGTGTCATTGGTCTCAATATGCATCTCTAGCTAGTATTGTGGTTGTTGTGGATGGTGGAGGTCTAAAGGGGCTTCGAGGGCCAGCCTGTGATTTTTCATCTTCTAGGTAGGCAAAGCTTTGCCCACTATGTTAAAAATTTATCTTTTTAATTTGGGCCACCCCACCTCTCCATTCCTCCTTATTCCTCGAGAGTCACTAGCTTATCCTAATTACTAAACAACTAAAGCTAAACCCAGTGACATAATAGCGATTTTCTCCCAAACACATGAATAGCGACTTTGGCCAAGAACCCATGATAAGATACCAGTGATAAAAATTCGTCTAACTTCAAGTTTTCATTTTCAAAGTTATTATGCTATATTTATGTGAGTTTGAAATTATTTGCTATTTTTATTTGTTATTTCTTGAATAGGTTAATAGGAGCTAGGAATTTAGCCATTTAGGGTTGGTTTTCTTGAATTTTATTGTTATATTCTTTTTTGGGGATGATTTACGCAATTTCGTTTAACATCTTATTTTAATCATATGTAAATGATTTGGATATCTATACACTTTTCATAGGAGTGATCAATTTGATAATAAATAGTTGGTTTAATTTTCCTTTGGTTTTTTCATTAAATTGTTAAAAATATCCACTTGACAATTGCTCTATATTTCGTTCCACTTTGGCGGAATTCCAGATGCTCAAAATTTTGAGACTTGCATTTATTTTCATTTGCATGTGATTTTTTATATGCGTATAAGCATGATTTACAAAGGTTAGGTTTCTCTTACACAAAACTGTGTGTGCGCTTGTGGCCTTGTTTTAACGAGGATGGGATGGACATATATATACCCAAAAAAAAAAATTGGGTGTGGGGGGGGGGGGGGGGGGGGGAGGAGGATTTGTTTCCTCGTGCCCGTCGAGGACCGGGGGTAAGGTCAACGACTTGGGGACAGGGATTACATTCCACGTCTTATTCCCGACCCATTCCCATCCCTATTTCAACGCTATCAAAGATCGACGAGTTCCACTTTATGGTCGTTGTTTGAAATTTTCATATTTAATATCTTGTTTATAACTTTGGATAGTGTATTTTTTTGTGTTTTTTAAAATATATAAAAAAAAAGTTCGGCCATTGCAGCTAAAAGGCTTGTGTTCCACCTCGCTCTGGACTGTGATTGAGCCTTAGCAAGTGCAAATTAGGACATATATTTTAGTGTGTAACCAATTATATATTTTTTGATCCACGCTTTTCCTTAATCCCTTCGGCCTTCTCCTTCCTATATTAGCCTATTTGGGCAATATGGCCTAATGCCCCAATTCCTTTTCTCTTCTACCAAATTTGCCGATTCGTCGATTCCCAATTACGATTGCAAATCTGCAATTTCTTCTCCTTAATTAGGTCTCTAATTTGAAAATTGAACTCTCCTATGCGGCTAGTCACGTTTTTCTTTATTTTCCCGATAGCTAATTTTTTGATTGAAGACCAAAGCACCACTCTGTTTAATCTTCCTCTTTCTTGTCTTTTGTTTCTCTCTTTGTTGTTCGATGAGCAACTTCACCTACAATTTTGTTGACTTCGTTTATCGTTATATTAATCGTTATTGTTCAGAGCATTATAGATCTTTGATAACATGCAAAAAAGTTGAGTTGAAGAAGAATTTGGCCCTAGAATCGAGCTAGGGTTTCTTGAGAAATGTAGGCAAACAACAGTCGGTAAACGTCTATATGCTAATCTTTTAATTTAATGACTAATTAGAGAAAGTTGATTATGGAGTAGTTATTGAAGATTTAGTTTCGAAAAATGCTAGAAAAACAATCTATTTAAGTGAATTTTGTATGTACTTTATAATTTTAAGACATTTTTGTTGTCTTAATTTGTAATACTTTTAATATAATATATATCGTCAACTTTTATATTTTGTCAAGTTTAATACAAGGCTTCCAAAAAGATTGAAACCGCCATGTAGGTATATGATTACATGACAATTAATAGAGATCTCCTGTTAAAAGACTGTTATTTTGTATATTCTCAAAGCGTGAGCAGGTCGTATATTTGTACACAAAACACATGGATTCTCTAAGCATTGTGGCGTATGCATGTATTTGTTTATATTTACATCTAAGGAATGACCAGATAGATTTGTCAAAGGCGATTAGAGTGTGGAACCGATGATTAGATATCTGACAATATAGTGATACGCACAAACAACTTTTGTTTGTTTAGGTTATTTGTCGTATATTAATTTAAGTTGTTTATGCTTCTGTTTTATACTAAACTTAATGCTAAGCTATGTATATGAAAATTTTAATGGTGTTATACCATATTCGATTTGAAGATGAAGCTTCCATTTAGGCCCATATTAGATTCGTTATTGTGTTTATAATTCAGTTTACCATTTTCCATTTATATTACAATACTTGCAACTTGTAATAATCTACAAACCCAACCCAACCCAACCCAACACCAGCACCAATTTATTTCTATATAGCAACAAATGCTCTGTATTTTATTTGGTGAACATTGCAGAATATACCACAAGGGCACAAAGTCGATTTATGCACTCTTGACATGCTTAAGAATAGTTCAAACAAAAGGATTCAGTAAGACCAAGTGAGTAATCAACTGAGAGAAATAAATTGCGTTAAACAAAAAATAACTCATTGTACATGACAACAAAAACTTCAAAATTTTGATGCTGAATGGCGGTTAACATGGAGCTGAATTTTTCGACTTAAGTAACCTTCACAAAGAGAGAGAGTTGTGCAAAAAGTAACAAGAGTTGGAAAAAACAGTGTGGATACATCTGTAGCATAATGTGGGCAATGAAAAACTTAACTAAACCAACCCAACATAGTAAATCTCATTATCAATGGAATACTTGTTGTCGCATGTGTAACTTCAAGATGAAATGGAAGGTAATGTGGTGCGTCAAATTTTAACTAGAAAGTTGTATGTAAATGGAAACTGGTGAAATTGTGAAAATAATGTATCACATTAGAAACTATTACCCTGTATATATTATGCATAAAAACATAAGTATATATATATATATATATATATATATATATGCTGTGAGATTAATTAATGAAGCTAAAGAAATTACTTCACACCCGATAAAGAGCAATTATAAGTTCTATGGGATTAATGATTGCTTCAAATGAACACGCCACTCGTCAATACTTGCCGTTTGATCAGGATTTAAGCTTGGTAGTTCACACAAATGAAGTTTTTCTATTATCTTCTTAGTACTACACCAAGAAGCTTTGTTGCAGCCTTAACACTAGCCTCTCGTTTTTCTATCACACTTTCATGGCATTTCATTGCAATGACTCGTGGTAAGTTGGAGAGGCAAGCAGCCACTATGTCAACAATCATGCCAGATAGTAGGGTAAACAGTTTCTCTTCTCTGTTGTGCTCCATGTTGTGAGGGTAGTTAACCATAATTGCTTGTGTGATACGATACATTGAATTTTCAACAATCATATATCTTGTCACGAGAGTTGTTGAACAGTTCCTGCTTGCTACGTTTGTTGCATCTACTGCAATTTCCTCTGCTTTATCAGCAAACTATTTAAGAATCGCTCTTGGATTTTTTCTTAATTTATAAGCATTCCTTTGGAGAATGTTCCCCAACCATCTTCAATTCACTTCAACCTCATGCCACAAAGTCATAGTGACCCTCTGAATATTTTTATATTCACTGGCACTATTTAGGGCTTTCTTCCACAAGAAGAGTATATGAAAGACCTTCACCAACACTATAAAACAAGTTATCAACAATGTCGTTTCTCATATTGGGAAGAGTAATTAGAATACATATTAAGGTTACTACCGGTAAGCTCCAGCTGTTTGGAAGTTTAACACAAATCAGAGGTTGAATTTGATCACTATCAAAATTCACAAGGTTCTTCAAATCCTGCACATTTTTCAATAAGATTCAAAAGATTGTTAGGCAGTTGCTAATTCTCAACCTTTTGTATCAAGCGATTTAATGAATTTGAAATGCTTTCGAGTGTTCTCATACCAATCTTCATCTCATCTTGAAGATGCAAAATGTAGTGTTCAATGTCTTCGTTTGTATCATTTCACGATTTGAGGCAATAGGCATAACAAAGAACATTGCGTTCAATAACTTCCAGCAGTATACACAACCCTCTGATAATTATGAGGCCTATTGTAATGCGCCCTATCATCTTACACAGGATACCACAATTACCTTTTGAAATCCAATGCAAAGGAGCCTCCTAGATGTGACCATCTAATGGAAAAGCTAAATGGATCTCTTTCCACTCGGACAACTTTTGGGTCCAATACTTCTCTACTTCAAAGACCCTAGAACGTTTCTTACTCCATTCACTGGAAAATTTGAAGCTTAAGGCTGCAAAGCATCTGAATGCGGAAGCAATGGTACCCAATACAACTCCAACAGATTGTGTTATGAAAATCACAAGCATCACGACCACTTATAATCTGAATGGTAGTCTCTATAATCGACTATGAAGAACCGTACCAAGCTATAAAGATGCACAATTGTAGTAGAAATACAAATTACACCAGCCACAGAGCATAGTGGTGTAATAGTCATAACAAATTAATTGTGGGCTACGAGTTCCTGCCAGGACCCAATATTTCCTCACATGTTGTATTAGTTCCTCGACTGTAGACATTCTTGTATGTTGTACGTCATTTGAAGCTTTTTTATGT
Organism: Arctium minus; assembly: GCA_954870635.1. Classification (NCBI taxonomy): domain Eukaryota; kingdom Viridiplantae; phylum Streptophyta; class Magnoliopsida; order Asterales; family Asteraceae; genus Arctium; species Arctium minus. The sequence goes on from OX941084.1 coordinate 36,919,423, forward strand.
ACCACTTGATATTTCAGTTCTAATATTTTTTTGAGGATGGAGTCATTAAAGCTAAAGATATCAATACAAGTATATAGAATGTTGCCCCTGTGTAAACATATATATCAAAAAACTTTGTAATCAACACCGGTTTCAAACTGGATTAAAACATTAATGACCACCATTGTGATAATGAGAATGACCAAACCTGTAACATGTGCAAAAAGCTCGGTAATGCACATAGATGCCAGAGAAGGCATTAAATTAGCCATCATAATGCACATGAAGCTCATGCTTCCTACCTTGGCTAATTGGTCCAACACGCCTGGCATTGGATCAGCTGTGAGATCAACAGGCAGCTTCATTGCGAATTGTGATAGTTATCACTGTAATAGAAGCAACGTTGAGGTGAAATATTTGGATAGAAACCAGAGTTTTCTATTCCGAAAACCATGGAATAAATCAACAGCCATGGCAAGGATGCAAATTAATGACGCGACGGCTATGTAGATCCTGATCCACAACATAGATTTGCTAAAACTGCCCCTTAGCACTTCTGAATAACGTATCGAAACGCAGAAATTATACAGTAAATTTATGTATTCGATGGAGTTGTTGGTATAATGGCATACGATTAGAGGAAATAATTGATTTATAATTAGCTTCTATCACTCGTGCAATTATCATACAAGTCCCATATTTATCAGAAACGAGTGAGCCCATCTTCGAAAGTAGATAAAAGGAATATGTAACTCCATGCTAAAGTTTAATGAAACATGAACAAGAGAAGAGTGTCTTTTATATCAAAAAATTTGAAAGATGATGCACCCGATATTCCTTCCAATAATTTTTTATTGGGAAAAGGGGATGGAACCCCCGAAAAAACTTTATTCAAAGAGAAAAAGAAAGAATACAAATTACGAGGGGCATACCCCAAGATTTACAATTTCCTTCCAATAATTGCTATTGAATGGCATGGCATTATTGGATGGGATGAACCTTATGTGACTAAAAGGGGACATATAATAGAATTATTTGAAGGAAAAAGTTTTATGGTTAGCCACAACCGAAATTCGTAAAATTGATTCAAATAATAGATTTTTATTAGCATCATATTTTTATTTAATTGCTATTAAATTATTTAATGTAAATCATTAATAAAAATATGATGAGTAACAATATAATTTGGAAAAACATATGTAATTAATATCTTTGTAAAAATATAATTATGAGTCTGACTACGTTTTTGTTAAATTAATACCTGCTGATATTCAATAAGCATACTATTTCTGGCTAATGATGTGAATGCGTATATATAAGACATATGTCCATGATATGATTTTTATGACGGATGTGCATTATTTAAAGCAAAACTTATTTTGTGTCGGCCATAACTTAACCTTTAAAAAGCATAAAAGAATGCAGGCAGAAAAAGTAACAAAAACATTGAATCCAACTTATCAAACGGTTTTCTTTCTCTCATCTTACATTGAGTATTTATTTTGGATTAATTTGGTGACAATGATGTAATTATATGATTATAAAGAATATAAGGTTTATAAAGTGGTCACTGTACTTTCACATTTTTTTAAAATTTTACATGCATAGTCAATTAATGTCATAAGCATAACACACAATACATGCCAACATGCATGTTGGTTATCCGGTAGTAGCTGATAAAAGTCAATAAATCCCTTGTTTCTAGGAAATTAGTTTGTTTAGATTTAGTCTTTGCTTCCGTTTGAATCTCCTTTAGAATAGGGATTTCTGCTTCCTATTCTCTTCAATTTACTCTGCTTTACAATTCCAAATCTTAACATTTGGTATCAGAGCTGAAAAAAAGGAAAAAGAAGGGGAATCTCATCAAGTAAACAAAGAGGCAAACATCAGTGTGTGTTTGTGAGAATAGAGAAGAACTACTATACGTTTCAAAGATGGCAACTGCAGAAAGGACCGCAAATGCAGAAAAATTCGTACCCCCAGCCATTCCCAAGTTTGATGGACACTATGACCATTGGTCAATGATGATGGAAAATTTCCTTCGTAGCAAGGAGATGTGGAATATAGTGGAAGAGGAAATTCCGGTGGGTGCAGGCACTCCTACAGAAGAAGGCCTTGGACGATGCTAAACTGAAGGACATGAAGGTGAAGAACTATCTGTTCCAGGCGATAGATCGAGAGATCTTAGATACCATTCTTGACAAAAGCACTTCAAAAGGAATTTGGGTTTCAATGAAACAGAAGTACCAAGGATCCACTAAAGTCAAGAGGGCTCTGTTGCAAGCATTAAGGAAGGAATACGAACTACTGCACATGAAGGATGGAGAACGCGTCGACACGTACATAGCCAGAGTCTTAGTTGTGGTTAACAAGATGAAGGCTAATGGAGATAACATGATCAACAATTCTGTTGTATCCATGGTACTTAGATCTCTCGGCCCGAAATTCAATTACGTCGTATGTTCAATTATGGATTCCAATGACTTAGACTCCATGACTATCGATGAATTACATGGGAGTCTTCTAGTGCATGGGCAACAATTGCTCAGTCAAAGAGAAGAAGAACAAGTACTCAAAGCGGGATGTGAACGAAGTAACAGAGGAAGAGGAAGAGGAAGAGGAAGAGGAAGAGGAAGAGGAAGAGGAAGAGGAAGAGGAAGAGGAAGAGAAAGACGCAGGGGTACTTACAGAGGTCGTGGAAGAGGACGTGGCAGGACTACATTCGACAAGAATTTGATTGAATGTTAAAAGTGTCATAAATTGGGTCACTTTCAATATGAGTGTCTAGATTGGGAGAAGGAGACAAATTTTCCAGAGAAGATCAGGCTACGGAAGAAACGGTGCTATGGGTCGAAGCATGTCCCGCGAATCTTTATAAGGCTAAGGAGAAGTCACTAATGGCATACACTGAAAAAGGAGTCAACAAAGAACAGGTCTGGTTTTCGATTCTGGATGCTACAACCATTTGAGCGGAGATAAGAGTTGGTTTACAAATTTAGATGAGTAGTTTGATCATATTGTCAAACTTGGCAACGAGTTAAAATTGGCAGTAAAAGGAATTGGAAATGTTCGATTGGAGATTAATGGAGTTCTACATTTGATCACCAATGTCTATTATGTCCCGGAGTTGAAAACTAATCTGATCAGTATTGGTCACATTCAAGAGAAGGGTGCTATTGTGCTTATGAAAGATGGGCCATGCAATATCTACCATCCGACGAAGGGCTGCATAATTCAAGTCCCGATGACTGCTAACTGACTGTATATGGTGACTACCAATATGCCATCTCGAGAATCTACATGTTTCAAGGCTACAAGTGAAGACAAGACTCACTTTTGGCGTCGTAGGTATGGACATCTCAGTTACAAAGGCTTGATGACTTCGCAAAGGGAAAATCTGGTGACAGGGTTGTCTAACATCAGGAACAACAAGATGTGCAAAGAATTTTTGGCAGGAAAGCAACATAGGGAAGCATTTCCCAAGAAGAACTCATGGAGAGCTTCTCAAAAACTCAAACTGGTCCACTCGGATATTTGCGGACCAATAACTCCCGAGTCCACGAGTCTGAAACGGTATGTAATTACGTTTGTAGAAGATTATTCGAGAAAATTTTGGTCCTATTTTCTTAATGAAAAGTCACAAGCATTTGACACTTTCAAAAGGTTTAAGGTGTCCTTTGAAAGGGAGACAAGTTTGTTGATACAGTGTCTAAGAACAGACAGAGGAGGGGAGTTTAACTCTAATGAATTCAAGGAGTTTTGTGAAGTTCAAGGCATAAAGAGGCAACTTAGTGCAACATATTCTCCACACGAGAATAGGATAGCAGAAAGGAAGAATAGGACCATGATGAATATGGTACGCAACATACTTAAAGGGAAGAATGTCCTTAAAATCTATTGGCTTGACGTTACTGCATGGTTCACCCACGTTTCAAACAGAAGTCCAACATCCGTTGTCCAAGGATGAACACCTGCAGAAGTATGGACCGGGCGAAAACCATCAGTTAACCATTTCAAAGTCTTTGGTTGTATTGCGCATGTTCACGTGTCTAAAGAGATGAGAAGAAAACTTTACGATAAAAGTGTTAAATGTGTGATGTTTGGAATACAAGAGAATTCTAAAGCTTACAGACTATATAATCCATTTGAAGGTAAGATCATCATCATCAAAGATGTCGTTTTTGATGAAGACGTAGAATGGGAATGGGCTCCAAGTTCTACAAAAAAAAAGAAGAAGATAGGTTGTCTTGTAATGAAGAAGCTATTTCTGATGATGAAAACAACCAAGAAGAAAGTAACGGTGATCAAAGCGGTGACGGTGACAGTGACGGTGATCAAAGCAGTGACCGTGATGAAAGTAAAGAGGACGAGAAAAGTGAAAAAACTGTCAAATCAAGAACCGGAAGGGTAAGAAAGTTCCCTACATGGATGGAGGATTATGAAATAGGAGAAAGGATGTCCGGAGATGAAGCAGTAGACGAACTTGCTGTCTTGGTCATGTTTACTTCGACTCAAGATCCTCAAACCTATGAGGAAGCCGTAAGTGACGTTAAATGTAAGGAGGCAATGAAACTAGAGATCGAGGCGATTGAAAGAAACAAAACATGGGAACTATGTGATCCACCAAGCAGGGTTAAACCTATTCGAGTAAAATGGGTTTTTAAGACGAAACTCAACAAAGATGGCAAAGTGGATAAATGCAAGGCAAGGTTGGTCGTTAAGGGATACGCACAAGAATATGGTATAGATTATACTGAAGTCTTTGCTCCGGTTGCTCGATGGGACACCATAAGAATCATACTTGCTCTTGCTGCCCAAAAAGGAATGAACGTACATCATTTGGATGTAAAAAGTGCTTTTTTATATGGAAAACTCACTGAAACAGTGTTTGTAGAACAACGTAAAGGATTTGAAAAGAAAGGAGCTGAGGGAAAAGTATACAGGCTAAAGAAGGCTCTATATGAGCTTAAACAAGCCCCTAGGGCCTGGTACAGTCGAATATAAGGGTATTTTATTGCTAAAGGATTCAAGAAGTATCCCTACGAACCCACATTGTTTGTCAAATACTTTGATGAAGGTAACCTGTTGATTGTATATATGTACGTCGATGATTTAATTGTCACCGACACTAAAGCAAGTCTGATAGAAGAATTCAAAGCTTCAATGTAGGAGGAGTTCGATATGACTGATCTAGGAGATATGTGCTACTTTCTAGGTGTAGAAGTGATTCAAAATGAATCTGGGATATACTTATGTCAAAGGAAGTTTGCTCGTGAAATTCTGGCTAGATTTAAGATGGATCAATGCAATCCTGTGAAAAATCCTATAGTACCAGGAATCAAAGTCTTAAAGGATGATGGAAGTCCAGCTGTGAATCCCACCATTTATAAGCAAATGGTTGGATGTTTGATGTATCTTGCAGCTACTTGTCCGGATTTGATGTTTGTCATCAGTCTAGTTAGTCGCTACATGGAAAGACCCACTGTGCAATACATGGGGATGATTAAAAGAGTCTTAAGGTATGTAAAGGGAACGATTAATCTTGGCATCTTCTACAATGGTAGCAATGTTCTAATGGCATACTCAGATAGTGACTACACAGGGGATCTAGATAGCCGGAAAAGCACATCTGGTTATGCCTTCTTCTTAAGCAATCCTACAGTATCCTGGTCATCAAGACGATAGTCGATTGTGACTCTTTCTACAATTGAGGCAGAATTCGTGGCTGCAGCTGGGTGTGCGTGCCAAACAATCTAGTTAAGAAGGATACTTGAAGGTATTGGTCTTTCCCAAAAGGATGGAATTGTTATTTGGTGTGATAATGTATCCACTATCAAGCTGTCTAAGAATCCAGTTTTACACAAGAGGAGCAAGCACATTGATGTGCGTTTTCACTTCTACGTGATCATGTGAATGAAGGAACCATTGAACTGGTTTACTGTAGTAGCGAGGAACAAGTAGCAGATATAGTAACCAGACCGTTGACATTGGATGCCTTTGAATATCTGCGTGAAAAATTGGGAATGTGTGAAGTTCCAGAGATAAACTGATCCAGAGTGTATCAGTTGGAGAAGGATTGTTGGTTATCTAGTAGTTGATCAGAGTCAATTAATCCCTTGTTTTCAGGGAAATTAGTTTGTTTAGATTTAGTCTTTGCTTCCGTTTGAATCTCCTTTAGAATATGGATTTCTGCTTCCTATTTTCTTGTATTTTTCCTCTTTAAATTCTACAGCTCAATCAATATAATATGATCAACTTTGAGATTCCAATTTACTCTGCTTTACAATTCCAAATCTTAACAATGCATGTATCTAAGCATGCCTTGTCAACATTCAGTAATGTAATTTGATGTCTTGCTGGACGTATTTTTATACGTGGAACAAAGTTTAAGTTTACAAATGCAACTTAATCCAGTACAATGATAATTAGTTGGGTGACGATATTCTCAAAAATTCACTGTCCAAACTAACATTTATGTTATTTTGATTTGAACGTGTGTTATATAGATTTACTACTCAATCAGTTAAGCTCAATTACTATTTATGTAGGAAAACTACTTACAGATTAACACTAATTCAATGATTCAAGAATTTGGAAGTGAATTAAAAAATACACTACTAGAATGCAGGCGATGAAAAAAAACTATGACAACAAGAATCCATTGGAAATGATATGGTGAGTAAACAATATATACCGACATGGTTAGAACAGTGATGACACTATATGTCGGTAATGCGTCACTAAAGCCACATCATACTCTGAATAATAACATGGGACCACAAATTATCAATAAATTACCGTCAACGGTCACTTATCGACGAATTACCAATTACTATGGATATTTATACGATGGATTTCAGACGACGTTTCCCCAACGGATTTCCAACGGATTATCAATGGTTTTCTCGTTGGTAACATGAGAAATCCGTCAGTAAGTTTTCCATTGGTGATTAATCAGAAATCCATTGATAGAACCGTGTTTTTAATATCAATTTTTTTTGTGTTTCCTGTAATTATCGTGTTATTAAGTGCATTACGAAATCTAATTAAGTCTACAAAATCAGATAATATTCAAAATTACCAACTTATTCAAATTCGACAAATGTTCAATAATCAATTAACAAGCAAATGTACTACCTAGGAGGGAGGAGGGTTGGAAGGGTGAAATCGGGCAAACATCATCTCTTTCAAAACCTTGATTCTCTCTTTCATTTCTATCTTTGTATCTTCTCTCATCTATGCTTGTTGGCACCATGCTTGCTCATGTGCTTCCTCCCGCTCTTGTTCCCAAGCTACTTGTTCCCAAGCTACGCCTCTTGCCTCTCTTGTTCTCACACATGTTCCATCCCCTCAATTGTTCTTTTAGTTGTTGTATCTACAAATATTAAACACATACACATAAAAGGTAAACAAACATCATGTAATTAAGGTTGTGTCGGAAAGAAAGAATAAACATACCTCATCTCAACACATACCCGGATCACATGATCTAACGGTATACTTAAACCTCCTAATAAAGAATTCAAGATCTTGAAGCGTACGAAAGCCATACAACGTCCCTTTTTCTATCTTCCATGGAAGCCATACTAATCCCATAATTGTGTACCGACATGGGGATGTGAAACTACGTCCAACCCATGCTAAGTATTTTTCTTTAAATTTTTACAGTATAACAACTATTAGACATATTAAAAAGCCGCTTTTAAAAAATCAAATGATATGCATATAATGGCAACCATGCACAATGCCAACTAATCCATTATATATTCTAAATTTTTTAAGGCACGTGTAATGCCAACCGTAATGTAATAAAAATACAAGAATCGACATTACAAAGTAATTAAAATTACATATATAACTTACCAACCTTTGGCTAGCCCTCAAGGAGAATTATCTTCCCCTCTCCCCGATGCCTTCGTTGATCCACACTCTTTCTTTATATGGGCCCTTTTAAGAATCTCACTAGTCTTTGGAGGTTGCCCCTTTTCTCTTCTATACAAAAGTTAATATAGTTATTAGTTGATAAAAAACAAAATAAATTCTAAAAAATAAATACAAATTTAATTTAAGATATCTTACCGTCTTATGCCTTTGTTAACATTAATGAAGGCGCCCCCGATATGTTTCGACACCACTACATACTATAAGGTATTCTTAATTTTCTAACCAGCTCTCAACCCCTCGACCTTCACTTGTCGGTATTCCACACCTTTTCAATTACTATAACCCTTATAAAAGTAAGAGAAAAAGTGCACATAATGGATTGTAATTCAATATATAACATTCCATACCTTATCGATCATGTAAACCTAGTACTTCTCTTTGATCTACGTCGGGCTAAAGGGCATAAAGGATAGAGAAGTCGAGTTCATCAAAATTGATGTCCATTACTTGAGCCCTACGACCTACATCCCCATAAGCATCCCCACCACATCTGCATACCATTTCTTCAGCACATCTTGCATAAGGTACAAACCACTCTATCGATAATGTGGTCCCATTATTAGATTCCATGCGCATAATGTTAGATAGTATAGGGGTTGTTTTGTACTTTTGTATATTTTAGTTTCTTTTTGGGTTTTTGTCTATGTTTTCTTTCAGCAACACCATTCTGCTCAGGAGTGTCTGTACAAGAGGTCTGGTAAATAGTTCCATCTAAAGAAATTAATTCACAGAATTAATTGGAAGTATATTCACCTCCCAAATCACATCGGAAACATTTAATCACAGAATTATGTTGGGTTTTAACATATGCTCGAAAACGACAATAAATATCAAAGAGTTCTGAACGATGTTTCATGAGAAAAATCCAACAAAACCAAGTATAATCATCAATAAAATAGACATAATATCGAGACCCTCCTTTTGTAGGAACAGGAGATGGTCCTCATACATCAAAATGAATCAAATCAAAAGGTGCAACAGAAAGAGATTTGCTTAATTTAAAAGGTAAAGGTGAAAACTTTGCAAGTTTACAACCACTGCAATTAGAAATATCATGAACTTGCAAATTTCCCAAATTTCTAGAAGAAGCTAAGTATTTTAGACGAGAAATTGAAACATGTCCAAGGCGTGAATGCCATAAATAAAAACTAGATGATTTAGACGACAAACGAAAAGAAGATAGATCTGCACTATGAGCAACTACTGCTACTGGTAACCGCAACTCATCCAACACATATAAGCCCCCACGCCTACGGCCAGTCCTAATTAGCTTCTGAGTATGTGGATCCTGCACACTACAAGAATCAGGAGAAAAGGATACCTTATAACCAGAATCAAATAATTGACCAACAGACACAAGATTCAATGAGAGTTTAGGAATATGATATACATTAGGAAGGGAAAAATTCGAACTCATAATAGAACCAATGCCTGCTAATGGCATAGGAGTACCATCAGCAGTCAAGACAGGCACACATGGTATAGGATTTAAAGAAGCAAATAATTTAGAATTCAGAGACATATGAAAAGCACCAGAATCTAGAATCCATGTAGTTGGATGCATACCTGATTCGTTACTAATCGACTGACCTATGGGCGAAGAGACAGACATGGCATGAGACTGAACATCAAGAAGATTCTGGAGTTGTTCAGTTATAGATGCAAGAGTAGGATTTGTAGTTGACCCAGATGGAGGAACGACAACAACAGTGCTAAATTGAGGAGGAAAACAATGAGATTGTCTCAGATTACCAGACTGATGTGATTGATTTCGACCCATAAGTTTTGGACATTGAGACTTCAAATGGCATTTTTTCTTACAAAAACTGCATTCATCAAACCCAACTCTTGGACGACTCTTATTCTTATTTGAAGCAAAAGGCTTATGAGGAACAGCCAAAATAGAAGGACTTGGAGTTGGAAGAATACCCTTTCCTGCTTGTGTCTTTAGACGAGTTTCATCGGCTAACAATTCACTTACTACTGAATCAACTGAAGGGAGTGGGGTGCGATGCAAGATGTTACTACGAAGTCCTTCAAAGTCACTTCTCAGGGCCATAAGAAACTGAACCAATCTCTGTCCTTCCCTACGAGCACTGTATGGTCCAAAGGCACGCAATTCAGCAGGTTCAGTAAGAGCTAACTGATCCCACAGATCGGTCATTGTTGAGTAGAATTCCTGAATACTCATATCTCTTTGTTCAAGTGCTCGGATATCAGCTTCTGTTTTGCAAAATTAGACTGTGTATACAGTCTCTCAAGATGATCCCATACTTCCTTGTCTATTTAATATTTTGCCAATTGAACACCAATCGAATGTTCAACAGAATTGTTTATCCAAGTGATAATTTTCGAATTATCCACTTCCCAAGGTTCCAAATCCTTTGCTTCTTTCGGTTTCACAATAGTGCCAGAAATATAACCCCACATCTTTTTGTCCTTCAAAATTTTTTTCAAGACATAACTCCAAGTAATTTTTTCCATCCAAACGAACACTAATTGCTTGGAGAGAATCATCTTTTCCAGCCATTGCAAACGAGAAATAAAAGGAAGAAAAAGAGAAAAGAGAGTATAGAGATACCGTATGCCAAAATCAATCTTCGAACATAACCCTCGAACAAGGATCGAAACTGCTAGATCCAGAAAGAAGCGTCGAACAAGAAGAAACCCTAGCGCCGCCGAACAGAAAAGGCATCGTCGAAAAGATAGTGTCGCCGAATAGAAAAGATGTCATTGAACAGACAGCGCCGCCGAACAGAAAAGATGCCGCCGATCAAAAAAGTTGGATCCGTGCACAACAGTGCTTGAGATTAACAATACTTGAGAGATGAAAAGAGATTAATCCTGCTCTGATACTGTAACAACCTAAAATTTGGACCTTTTCAAAACGTAAGTTTTCGCAATAACACGTTTATAAATTAAAGTTAGAGAAACCACCTGGCATATATATAAAGAAAATCAAGTTCGCAAATGACACCATCCCAACACATTTTGGGGAAAGTATAAGCGTTTACAATTTCCAATGAATAAAAAGAAGATCGACAACCTACTTAATCTAAACAATCTAATTTAGATTATAATTGGGTGTCGTCATCTATTTCCAAAATATCAACAAGTGATTATGTACGCTCACTATCCCGTCATAAGCTATATCCCAAAAGTCGGCTAGGCTCTCCACTCAAGACTTCGCCACCCCATCACTAACGGAACTTGTTAGGAACACCAAGTAAACAAGTGTTAGGCTTGGAGCCTAGTGAGTACATCCAAATATATATAGGTGCGATAAAGTGTAATGTTTCGGTAAACAATTTATAATAACTAGAGAACTAATAAAATCAATGCACCCCCAATGGCCACAACCCAAGAGGAGTATAGTTGGAATGGTTATTTACCAGCATCAACTCAATTCATAAATCTTTAGTCGTTAGAACATCAACTCTATTCATGAATCTCTAGTTCAATGTAAATATGGGTTCAACTATATTCATGAATCTTTACCCCAAAGAGTCACCAAGTTCAACCCTATTCATGGATCTTGTTAGCGCACAGATCTATTGAATTCAAGATCATCCAATCTGAAGATCGCAATGTGAAGCTAATGCTGGAAAGTCGACTCTCGATATTAAGTCTAATGTTAGTTTGTAATAATTGTCAAAGTTGTTTTTAGTATTTTATTATTAGATTAAATATCTAGATATTATTATTTAGATATTAGTTTAGATATTAGTTTAATATTATTAGTTTAAAGTGGTTGAGGAAGTGTGTTGTAGAAGCTATTGTTAGAAAATCAGAACACACACAACACACAATTCTAAGGTGTAATAGAGAGAAAAACAGAGAGCTTCAAATCGAACAAAGATCAATCCTGTAATCGTTTATTTATCAAACAGGTTGGTTAATCATTTATGTGTTAGAAAATCAAGTTTAAAACCATCAACTCTGTGTTCTTCATTTCAAAATCATTTTCGTGATTTAAGGTGTTATTGGGTTAGAAATCGATCAGGTTGTGATCGATTAGGGTGCTAGATCGAGATGTTATACTTTAATTTCAGTATAATACTTATATCGAGTTCCAATTTTGCGATTTTTTGTGTCTGAGTTTACATTCAAATATCTCACTGTTTCATCGATCTCCTTTTCAAAAAGTGATTTTTATCAAGATCGATTGGTAACAATCTGTTCTAAAACTGTTAGTGGTCATTTTGTTAGAGTTTGGTACTGCTAATCGAAGTCAAACAGGTTTATTGTGAATTTCTGTCGAGTCAAACAGTTGCAGGGACGAACTCGCGCAAAGTTCACATTTGCGCCAGTTCATAGCATCTTGTGCGCTTCACGTTATTCGCGCAAGACATCTTTTACGCCACACGTTGCTCACGCAAACCATCTTTTGCGCTTCCAACGACTCGCGCAAACCTCAATTCGCGTGACCCTCACTTCACGCAAACCTCAGTTTGCGCCACCTTTGACTCGCGTAAATCTCAGATCACAGTTCGTGCCAAGTCACTTTTGCACCATCGGCTTATAGCGCAAAGTTCAAAGTTTGCGCCACTATCGTATAGCGCAAAACTCCTTTCAGAACAACTAAAGTTTGCGCTACCCTCTCCTCACGCAAAGTTCTGCTTCGCGCCACCTACATCTCACGCAAAACTCTTTTGTGCCAGCTACCTTTAGCGCGAAGAGTGCCTTTTGCGCCAATACCAGACTTAGTCTTTTTCAAAGCATAATGACTTCCAGAGAAGCCCTAGCAATCGGAATTGACTCAAAACCACCAGTACTCTTAGGGGAGAGTATGAACAGTGGAAAGATCGGTTCATGAACTTTATTGAAAGACATGAGTTGGATGAATTCATCAGGAAATCGATAGAAGATGGGGTTATGACACGAGTTCGTGAGACTCGTACGGAGGGAACTGTGGAAACAGAGTTTGAACATAAGTATCATGAACTAGAAGGTGATAACCTAAAAAGAGCGAAAGGCGATAGGTTAGCAAATTATATTCTTCAAGGCATTCCAAATGAAATTTATGTGAAGATAGACAGCTATAAAGCCTCTGGCAAATAGATGTGGGATCAGCTAGAGAAGATGATGCTAGGTTCAAAGGTTGGGAACCAACTGAAGATATCCAATTGCCTAAACAATTATGAAGAATTCAAAGGCAAAGTTGGAGAGTCACTAGCAGAAACATACGACAGGTTCATGACCTTGCTGAACGAACTAAGCAAGAACAAGGTCACCAAATCGCAAATAGAGCTGAATGTCAAATTCTTAAGCATTCTCCAGCCTGAATGGAAGAGGTTTGTCAGGCAGATGAAACAGATCAAAGATTTAAACGAGATTCCACTTCACGAGGTGTATGAAACCCTTAAACAAAATGAAGAAGAGGTGGATGAAATCTTGGATGAAAAGAGACAGGGTGAAAAGGTTAAGCTCGAATGAATGCCATGTTGGCTAAGCTTGAAGAGTTAGAGTCGAAGCTTAAGCGAGAAAAGGTTGTCATTCTTGAACAAAACCAATAAATACAGAAACTTAGCAATGTTGTTGCTGAGAAGAAAGTATTGGTTGAGACCTTACACAAAAACATTGACACCAGCGCCAAAGAACAGACCATAATTCTTCAAGAAGTTACTGAAACAAAGACTAAATTGAGAAAGAGTGAGTTTGATTTCATCGAGCTTACGAAATTGCATTCTTCAACTTCCAAAGAAAACGTTTATTTACTTGCTAAATTAAAAAGTTTGGAAGATAAGTTATACAAATTGGGTCAAACTGAACAAACCATTCATCTGAACAAACCCAAAGAGGAAATAGAGAAATGGGGACTCGGGTATGAGAATCCTCACTACCTTAAAAAGGGTAAATCTGAAGTGCCTGCACTTTATGATCTTACATTTTTGAAACTAGCTCGAAGAATCCCTGAGCTTAAAGTTTTATGGACTGGATTGTCAAAAGAGGATGAAGCCAAGGAATCGGAAAAACGAAAGAACACAACTAAAGTTCAACTTCCATTTCGTTATGCGAAGTTAAATAATAGTTATAATGATGATCCAATATATCAAAAGAAAACTCTTTCAAATGACTTCTTTCAGAGTTATTCTGTCAAAGAAATGGAGGCGAAGCCTATTAAAGGTAAACTATATGTCCCTCTTCTCGTTTTGGAAAGTAAAATTTTTGAACTTAAGAATTCTTTAACAAATGAAAGACTTTTGATTAATATTGAACAAAAAGTTTTTTCAATTGTGTTTAAAAATGTTGTTGTTTCTAAGGCTTCAAAATCTAATGATAGTTTTGGTCTATCTGATGAAGGGTTTGATTTTCTAAACTCTGACGGTGGTTTGGATGGTTGTTTTGATCAATTTGACTTTAATGCGAAACTTCCTAACCATTCATCTTTTGTTGTAAAATCATTGGGAAAAACCAGTACGTCTGTAAAAAGTGCAAAATCAACGAAAGTTGATAAATCAGTCTCTGTGAACTCTAAGTATGCAAAAAGGTAAGAATAAATCTCAGCATTCACAGAAACCGATCACTACTGGTAACCCAAAGAAGACACATTCAGTTGTTGCTCACAAGTCTAACTCACAAGTTTCAACTGTTTCAGATCTGAGCAAGAAAAGGCCATAAGTTAAATCTCAATGGAAACCAAAACAGGAGACTGACAAGACTGATAAATCTTTTTGTACTGTTGATTGTAATAAGACTTCGCCTATTAAAGATGTTTTAATTGCTGATGTTGCTATTTTGAAACCAAAACTTGTCGTTTATCGCAAGAAATACTCTATGAAGCAATTATTCCAGTTATCTTTATCTGCTAGAAAGTCTTCATATTATGATAAACATGTTTATGCTTCTTGTCAAGAGTCTAATGTTTGGTTTGGAACTTATCATGTGCAATCTTATCAATCTAATGCTTCCAATGAATTTCAAATGAAAACCGGACCCAAATTTCAATGGGTACCAAAATCTTGTGCTAACACAGCTGGACCCAAATTCCAATGGGTACCAAAAGCTAAATCTGTGTTGCAGGAACCCAACGTTTAAAGAGGGAGCATAGATCGTAGGCTTTTGAACAAATCAGTTCAAGACCCACACTTCAATGCTAAAAAGTCTTTACTCAAATTTTGTTTATGGATATATAAATCTCTTGTTTTGTAATTTCTCTTGTGCAGATCCGTCATATGTGGTACTTGGATAGCGGATGTTCCAAGCATATGACTGGACAAAAAGGTATGTTGACCAACTTTACAGAGAAATACTGCGGAACAGTTAGATTCGGGAATGATCAGTTTTCACCAATTCTGGGTTATGGTGATATGGTACACGACAAGGTCACGATCAAGAAGGTGAGCTATGTTGAAGGCTTAAGATACAACCTGTTCAGTATAGGCCAGTTCTGTGATAAAGGCTTAGAGGTCAATTTCAAAGCCAAGAGGTGTTCTGTTCGCACTGAAGAAGGCGAGGAACTCTTGGTTGGAACTCGACACTCCGACCTCTACACAATCAATTTGTCAAAGGTCCAGACTGACAAGCAGGTTTGTCTACTCTCTAAAGCCTCGATGCAGCAAAGCTGGTTATGGCATTGACGACTCTCTCACCTCAACTTTCGGTACATCAACAAGCTGGTCAGTGGAAAGTTAGTAAAAGGACTTCCAGAGCTGAAGTATGAAAAAGAACACCTTTGTGCAGCATGTGAAAAGGGAAAGATGAAGAGGGCTCCACATAAACCAAAGCCTGAACCAAGTACAAGCGCTCCGTTAGAGTTGTTATATATGGATCTCTGTGGTCCGATGCGAACGCAAAGTCTAGGCGGAAAGATGTACATACTAGTTATCGTGGACGATTACTCGCGATACACTTGGGTCAAGTTTCTACGTTCAAAAGATGAGACACCAGATGTTCTCATTACATTCCTGAAGACGACCCAGGTGAATCTGCAGAAACCGGTCAAGCTTCTAAGAACAGACAACTACACAGAGTTCAAGAACAAAAAGGTTGAAGAATATCTCGAATCTGTCGGGATTTCACATCAATACTCTGTTGCACGTACGCCTCAACAAAATGGAGTGGTAGAAAGAAGAAATCGTACGCTAGTCGAGGCTGCTCGTACTATGCTAAGTCAATCTGACTTACCTCTATTCTTGTGGGCTAAAGCTATATCGACTGCGTGCTACACTCAGAATCGATCCATGATACACCACAGATTCAAGAAGACTCCTTATGCGTTAATCAACAACCGAACACCGAAAATCAAATATTTCCATATATTTGGGTGTAAGTGTTTTATTCTAAACGATAGAGAGAGTCTGAACAAGTTCAGTGCCAAGGTAGACGAAGGCATCTTCATTGGTTATTCATCTATATCAACTGCATACCGTGTTTATCTGAAGAAGTCAAAGACGGTTATTGAAAGAGTCAACGTTACGTTTCATGAAGAGATGGCTTTCGAACAACACAGTTCAGAACCCGTTATAACAGGAGTACTAGCTTCTAGGCAAATCAGTCTAGAACCTGCGTCTCAACAGAACAAATCAGATGAAGCATCAACGTCTACTAATCATTTATCTGATTTAGATTTATTATTTGAATTGTTTTATGATGAATTTCTTGGATCTAATGTGAAGAAATCTGTTGTGGTTGACAGGATGGAAGACTCAACGGCTACTCATCCAACCATGTCAGATATCTTATTGAATCTAACTCTCGGATTCAACAAGAAATTCCAGTTCAAATGCAGACTCCAACAGTTGAAGTTGTGACAAATAATGAAGAAATAGAAGTTGTTGTATCAGTAGGATGTTCTGTACAAACTAATCTACAGCCGAACCAAGCTGTACATGTTGAGACTTCTGCACCTACTACTTCAACTGCAATCATAATTCCTCCTGAACAACAAGAAGAAGGTACCAGTGGATTCATAGATGATAATATTGGTGACCCAACCAAACCGATGCAAACTAGGTCAACGTTAATGAATATGTGTATGCATGAATCCTTTCTGAGCAAGATCGAACCTACTCGCGTATCAGAGGCTCTTGCCAATCAGACTGGGTAACTGCAATGCAAGAAGAGCTGAATCAGTTCGACACACTTAAAGTCTGGAGACTCGTACCCAAACCTCAAGGTAAAACCATTATAGGTACGAAATGGGTTTTCAAAATCAAGAAAGATGAAGATGGTACCGTTATCAGAAACAAGGCAAGACTTGTAGCCAAAGGATATAGGCAAGAGGAAGGAATAGACTATGATGAGACTTATGCTCCTGTGGCGCATTTAGAGGCAATTCGAATGTTTCTAGCCTACGCTGCCCACAAGAACTTCACGGTCTTTCAAATGGACGTGAAGACAACATTTCTGAATGGAATTCTCAAGGAAGAAGTCTACGTCTCACAGCCAGAAGGCTTTGTCAATCAAGAGAAACCGAATCATGTCTACATTATCGACAAAGCACTCTATGGACTGAAACAAGCTCCTCGCGCCTGGTATGATGTCTATCTCAATTTTTAGTCAAGTCTGGTTTTACAAAAGGTACGGTAGATACCACTTTGTTTATTAAAAAGGAAAAAGCTGATATCATTCTTATTCAAATCTATGTGGATGATATTATTTTTGGCTCTACAATTCCTAAGTACTTTAAGAAATTTTCAAACCTTATGGTGTCAATATTTCAGATGAATATGATGGGAGAGATGAATTTCTTTCTCGGATTACAAGTCAAACAATTGTCGACGGGGATTTTTATCAATCAATCAAAATACATTCTTGAAATTCTTGGGAAGGGAAGTTCAAAATGGAAAATTCAAAACCGATTGGTACCCCAATGGCACCAGGTACTAAGATTGGCACCGATCCTTCTAGAAAGGTTGTTGATGTTATAACTTATAGAGGGATGATAGGTTCTTTGATGAATCTTACTTCTAGTAGGCCAGATATAATGTTTTCAACATACTTATGTGCTCGATATCAGGCCAATCCTAAAGAATCCCATGTGTCTGTAGTTAAGCGCATTTTTAGGTATCTAAAGGGGACTGCAGATCTTGGTCTGTGGTATCCTAAAGATATTATCTTTGAACTAACAGTGTATACAGATGCAGATCATACTGTTTGTATGTTAGACAGGAAGAGCACGTCAGGTCATATACAGTTCATCGGTGATAAACTCATAAGTTGGGCATCGAAGAAGCAACTTTGTGTTTCAACTTCAACGGCCGAAACAGAATATGTTGCTGCTGCTAGCTGCTGTTCTCAGGTCTTATGGATGAGAACACAACTGCGTGACTACGATTTTCACTTCAACAAAATCTCGATACAGTGTGACTCAAAGAGCGCCATCGCGATAACAACGAATCCTGTTCAGCACACCAAGACCAAACATATAGATGTCAGGTATCATTTTATCAAAGATCATGTCGAAAAAGGCACAATTGAACTTTTCTTTGTAAAAACTGATTACAGCTTGCAAATTTGTTTACCAAACCCTTGGACGAAAAGAGATTCCATTTTCTTGTCTCTAAGCTTGGTATGCTAAATCTTAAGACATAATCAGTAGTTACCTATCAAAGTTTTCTAATTATATACTTTTTCATCATTTCTTCATTCTTATTTTCTGAATGATATCTGCTCTACAAATATTTTGTTCATAATCCAAGGGGGAGTATGAGAAGAAATTGACAAGTGGTCAATATTAATTTGAGGGGGAGCTCATTAATTTCTACATTTACCTTTTATGTCAAATTTTTGTAATGCATGATTTTAGGGGGAGCTCGTCAAATCAAAGGAGTTAGGATATGACTTCTGATTATTTTTGATCATAACTCGTACTTTAAATTGTTTTTCTGCTTTTTGTCATTTTAATATAAGTGAATAAATTTTGCTTTGACATAGACATAAGACTTTTGCAGATTTTTGAGAGATGCTTACATGATCATATCTTTATGACTTTAAGCTTAGCTTCATGAGATGTAAGATCGCACGTAAAGGTATAATCCTTTATCTTAATCTCATATATGGATGAAAGAAGGATAACTTTCATTCATTGAAAACATTGTTCTTAAATGTTCAAACCACTTCCCGAGTCTTATTCTGATTTCATGATTTGGAAGTGTGACTTTAAATGTTTTCAAGATCTATTTGTGCTTTAACTGAAATAGTTAAACCAATATGATCATCATATGCATCATAGGAAAACATGATTTCTTTGTGCTAGGAATTATACAACTTCTATGGAATCACCTTAACCAGTGATTTCTACCCACGAAGTTAATCCATAGTGATTGAGTGTGAGAAGCTAAAAGAAATGAGTATGTCAATCAGAAGAAAGAAAGCTTGATTAGAGTAAGCTAAATGTTTAAAAGAAAGAGGGTGTGAGAACAGAGTTAAAAGAATATCACAACTCTGCACCAACTTTTTCTGAGCCGGGCAGCCACATTACTAGTGTTTCACAATTTTTTCGTGAACATTATTGAAACAGGCAACTAGCCCATGCCAACTCTTGATCAAACCTCACCAACTACTCATTTTCTTCTCAAAAGGAAAGTGTTTCACTTTTTAAAAGGGGAAGCAACACATTTACTATCTGATTTTCATTTGGAAAATCTGGATATTGAAAAGAAGGAAGTCTGCCCTACCTTCGCACTTCAATCATGCACATTGAGTCTGCGTTTATCTACGGTTGTCTCAGTGGTTTACACAAATGTTGAGCCTTTATAAGCAATCATCCGTGCTTAATTCTTTCTATCACAAGCACGAACACACAAGGAATTTGTTTCTTTATCCTAACATTCATAGAAATTACTTTTGTGGTGTTTCGATGATTGAATGGAAGCCCTGGGGGAGTGAACATCAAAAAGCTCCTTTCCAATGTGTATTTGTTACACACAGTGACTTAGTGTTACTGACAAGCTTTTTAACTGGTTCATTTGTTGATTCAGGTGTTACATGATTATTTTGTCTTGATTTGCAAAGATCTGTATGAATATCTTTTTGAATTGATGGATCAAATGCTCCAAATGAAAGACATTTCTTGATAGAAGTTTTGATGATGTCGTTTCTCTATTCATCAAAAAGGGAGAGAACGTAAAACTTGAAGAAATGTCCATTCAATTACAAGATTAAAGTAGAGAAAAGCTAACCAAGAAATGCGAGAGATCAAAGTATTCTAAAGACATGCTGAATTGCAAGAAATTTTCTTTGAAGATACTTTGCTACAACAATCTGAGCTACAACTAGAGATAATTTCTTCCCAAAATCTGAAAGAGAGTTTATCTACATAAAAGGGGAAGATTGTTACATTCTGAAGACTAAAGAAGGAGATTGCATCTTCTGAGCTGTAAGAGAAGATTGAATTAAACATATCTATTGGATAAATCTTTTTAGAATGATCTTGATCCAAAGGGGGATATTGTTAGCGCACAGATCTATTGGATTCAAGATCATCCAATCTGAAGATCGCAATCTGAAGCTAACGCTGGAAAGTCTACTCTCTATATTAAGTCTAATGTTAGTTTGTAATAATTGTCAAAGTTGTTTTTAGTATTTTATTATTAGATTAAATATCTAGATATTATTATTTAGATATTATTTAGATATTAGTTTAATATTATTAGTTTTGCAAGTGGTTGAGAAAGTGTGTTGTAGAAGCTATTGTTAGAAAATCAGAACACACACAACACACAATTCTAAGGTGTAATAGAGAGAAAAATAGAAAGCTTCAAATCGAACAAAGATCAATCCTGTAATCGTTTATTTATCAAACAGGTTGGTTAATCATTTATGTGTTATTGTCGATAAAACTTAATAGTATTGTGGACCGACAGATCTTTACCTTGTGATCTCACCATTCCAACCAAACATAGTCCACCAATATAATGAGTCAAAGATTGACTATAAATTCCCAACCCAACATCCTCATATGACATTCAGTTATTGCAAGGGAAATTTATATTGTAAGCATAACATCTCATATCATGTAATCTCATTTTATCTATCGCAAGAAACCCATTAAAGTAATATTCCCAATATACAAGTCTTGTTAACACATTCATAACATATATTTCTTAAATCTATCCTTCAATAAGATCAAAATTAGCATATTCTTCCCATTTGATTTCACAAGGCCATAACACATACCTAATACCAAGTATGTCATTCCACCAACTTATTAAGTCATCAAACCACATAAAGTCATCATAGTGTCAAAACCCTAGATTTTGACTTAGAGAGTTTCAAGAACACAAAGTAGAGAAAAATGTAGATTTTTAGAGTTATGAAAAGAAAGGGGTTTTCATGTAGACATAAAATCATTTAATGAGGTAGATGAACTCACAAAAATGGGGTTTTGATGAAAATCCCCAAAACCCTAGATCTCCTTCTTGACACTTGAAAGGGGAGATGATGGATGACAACCCTAGCTTTAAATCTTGGTATGGATGGTTGCAACTTGAAATAAATATGATAAATGATGCTTTTGAAACCCTAAGTTTCGGTTCTTCAATGAGGAGAGAGTTTTTGAGAGAATTAAATGAAGTAGCAAATGAAGTAAATGAGTAAAGAGGCCAGAATCGCGATTTTAACCCATCAGACCCTTCTCGCGACATTATCGCCGGGGCATAATCGCTCGCTCACACGACCCTTCGGTATGTCTCCCACGACTACGACACGCGATAGTGACCTGGGCACAATCACCGGGCACTATCTCCCAGGTTGTACCACAGGTCACGGGCTCTCCGCGACTATGACACCACGAGAATGCCTTCTCGTCGGGTGGCTGTTCACTCCCAAAAACTTCCATTTTCGACCCAAGACAAATCTAACAAATCACTAAGTTCTTAAAGCACCATAATAAACGGATGGGGATGCGAAACAAAAGGATTAACAGATAAAAATTCCTCCTTAATGACTTGAACAAATAAAACAACTTTAAGGATCGAATTAGAATACTTACGAAATTGAGGGTGTTACAGATACCATGATAACTTTAAGAAGAGAAAACAATTTCCAGGAAACGGCTAGGGTTTTTCTTGGAGAGAAAATGAATAATTACAAAGGGTTACAACAACTATATATAAGGAGACAAAAACCCTAAAAGAAACTAAAATCTACAAAGGTACAAAACAACCCCTATACTAACGGTAAGCGTGTTATTGGTACCCGGTGGGTCTATAAAATCAAGACCAAATCTGATGGATCTGTTGAACGTTACAAAGCCCGTCTTGTAGCTAAGGGTTTTACTCAGGAATATGGCTTGGATTTTGAGGAGACTTTTGCTCCTGTAGCCAAAATGACTACAATTCGCACCCTTATAGCTATTGTTGCTGTTCGCAAGTGGAATATTTCACAAATGGATGTTAAGAATGCTTTCTTGAATGGTGACTTAAATGAGGAGGTATACATGGTTCCTCCTCCCGGTGTTCCTCATAAAACTGGTGAAGTTTGCAAGCTTAAAAAAGCGTTATATGGGCTTAAACAAGTCTCACGAGCTTGGTTTGAAAAAATTTCTGATGT
Source organism: Arctium minus (assembly GCA_954870635.1). NCBI lineage: Eukaryota > Viridiplantae > Streptophyta > Magnoliopsida > Asterales > Asteraceae > Arctium > Arctium minus. Next base: position 36,941,842 of record OX941084.1, read on the forward strand.
TATTCTGTCTCTTGGATTCTCTGCAAGTGGACATGATTTTGCTCTCTTTGTCAATCATACTTCTGCAGGTCGTATATTGCTTTCATTGTATGTTGATGATATGATCATCACCAGTGATGACCTTCAAGGATTTCATGCCTTAAAGTCGGAATTAGTTGCACAATTTGAGATGAACGATCTGGGCCCTCTTCGATATTTCTTGGGTATTGAAGTTGCTTCATCTCCTAGAGGTTACTTGCTTTCTCAATCTAAATATACAGCTGAAAATATTGAACGAGCTCGTCTTACTAATACTCGTGTTGTGGACTTTCCTTCTAAATTGAATGTCGAGTATTCTCCCACTGATCGTTCTCCTCTCAAAAATCCTACCTTGTACCGTACTATAGTTGGCAGCCTGGTTTATCTCACTATTACTCGACCAGACATTGCATATGCTGTTCACATTGTCAGCCAGTTTATTGCATCTCCGACCTCTACTCATTGGACAACTGTTGTGCGTATTTTACGTTATCTTCAAGGTACCATGTTTCGAAGTCTCCTACTATCATCCACATCTTCTCTCGAACTACGGGCATACTCTGATGCTGCTTATGCACGTAATCCTACAGACCGTCGATCTATCACAGGTTTCTGTGTTTTCTTGGGAGACTCTCTTATTTCGTGGAAAAGTAAGAAACAATCCATGGTTTCTCTCTCTTCCACTGAAGCTGAATACCGAGCTATGGCATCTACTTCCAAAGAGATTATTTGGTTTCGTTGGCTACTTGCTGATATGGGTGTCTTCCTTCCTCATCCCACTTCTATGTATTGTGACAATCGCAGCGCTATTCAGATTGCTCACAACTCGGTTTTTCATGAACGCATGAAGCATATCGAGGTTGATTGCCACTTTACATGTCGTCATCTAAAACGTGGCACTCTTTCGTTGCCGTTTGTCAGTTCTACTTTACAACTTGCAGACTTCTTTACGAAGTCTCACCCAATCTCTCGCTTCCGCTTTCTGGTTAGCAAACTCTCGATGCTTCTTGCACTAACATCATGAGTTTGAGGGGGGATGTTAGATAGTATAGGGGTTGTTTTGTACTTTTGTATATTTTAGTTTCTTTTAGGGTTTTTGTCTCCTTATATATAGTTGTTGTAACCCTTTGTAATTATTCATTTTCTGTCTAAGAAAAACCCTAGCCGTTTCCTGGCAATTCTTTTCTCTTCTTAAAGTTATCACATATATCATTTAATAAGCTAAATATATCAATTATGCTTTAAAGTATAAACAATAGTAAGTACAAAACTGAAAATTATTCTACTTAGCTGGAATCTGGGCCAACGTCCATCTAATGGCCCACGACCATGGAACATGGATATGAAAAGAGTAGTGATACTTTGTGCCACCAAGACATTAGAAAATTGCACAATGAAACGCAATGTAATTATTCACTAACATACTCTTCCCAACAAACGAAACTGTGATCCTCTATCATGGATGCTTGGTTAGATATGCTTTGCAGTAATAGGCTCGATCCATGGGGGAATACTTGGTGGTATCACCCAAAGGAATATCATCTTGACCATATACAAAGTTGTATGTATTGGTGTTTATGTATAAAGTTTCTGACGAATTACCAACAAATTGATGTTTATTTTTTTTACTTTTGTCAATAGGTTGTATAGCCACTCATGCATGCACAAAAAAAAAACACACACACACACACAAATATATATATATATAATGTATAGTGTATATAATGAATATATTAAAAGAATATCGTGACACATCACTACTAGAAAACTGACTTTCACCGATAGATATCACTGACGGCAAGAATCCGTCGGTAATTGTTAAACCCAGATTAATAGTTGATAAACAATCACAACACAATAAAGAACAAGAGATAAAAAGATCAAATCAACATACCACAGATCTCTTGATTAATCAGATGAATACGTGTGTGTGTTCTTGGTGAATACAGATACCTTGTGTGTAGATTACAGAGAATACGACCACCTCTCAAACTTCACGTATTGTTCACACCCTTTAAACTAGAAAATAAAATCCTTTTATACTTAGGTCAACATGACCTAAACATTATTGAATATTAGCTAAAATACCCCCTAGAGTATTAAACACTATTACAAACTAGACCCCTATTACAATTTAATCTTGAATACAATTACTGATCCAACAGTAATTTGTAACGGAACAGCGACGGATCAATGACGGTTGGCCCACCAAGGGTACTTTTTCCAACAAAAAATTTCGTCGGTGATCAGTCGGTGAAATTTCCTATTTCCAGTGGATTACCGACGTATAGAAAATTATTTTAATTTTTATTTTTTTAAATAGAATTCCATGTGGCCATCAGTAATCCGTAGGTGATTTGTGACTCGATTGTTGACGGCCACGAGGAACTCTATTTAAAAAAACTAAAAATTAAAATAATTTCCAAGCCGTAGGTATACATCGCGACTAAAATACCATCAGCGACTTCCCTGCCTATGCAATGTTGTTGTGTTGGAGCACTCGGGTTGGAGCACACACGACAGGTTAGCATGCACATAGTGCATGGCACAGTGGATTCCTTTCGATTAAAAAATGAGAGAAATCTTGTTGGTTTGACTATCATCGAAGATGGATACGTAATTCACACCCCTTCTAACGTGATCAAAGAGGATTTTTAGATGGATATATGATGTCATCTGGTCTATCACCTGAGTTAACCAATGAAGAAATATGGGAGCATGTCCGCCACTTTCCAATTGTTTACGAGGGCTCCCTGTTCCGTTGGAACAATAGAAAAATTAGCGGTTAGTGAACAACTCATAATTGGGTGAAGAGAAGCATCTTTTGGGAGTTTCCATATTGGAAGACGTTAATCCGGCACAACCTGGATGACATGCACATTGAAAAGAACGCTTTTGAGAATATCTTTAACACTGTCGTGGACACGTCGAAAACGAAAGACAATATAAAGGAAAGGGGATGTAGTAAATTATTGCGACCTACGAGAGTTACATATTGCCACGTAAGGCAATAAAGTAGTAAAACTGAAGTCGTCATACAAAATAGCGGGTAAAACGAGTGTGTGAGGTTGAAGAAGTTGAAGTTTCCGGACAGGTATGCTTCGAATATTGGGGGTCTGTAAACCTTGTACACTACAACTTTTATAACTTTAAGAGTCATGACTGCCATGTGTTTATGCAACGATTGCTCCCTATTGCCTTACGAGGGATGATACCTACTCCAATATGGTATGCGATAACAATTGTGCACATTCTTTCGTGCAATATGCTCAAGGTTACACTTAAAAGACTTGATTCCATTTCAAACAAGTATTGTTGAAACAATTTTTGCGTGTTGCAAAAGGTCTTCCTGCCAATTTCTTTAATTTTATGGAACACTTAGTGGTATATTTGACACGAGAAGCCATAAATGGTGGGTCGGTGGTCTAGTCCAATATAGGTGAATGTATATTCATTAGAGATAAATGAACCTTTTATTAAAATACCTTCCTTTAAAATTTGTATATCACTCATTTCTTTTCTAACACGTATTTCAACCATTGTTTAGGAAGTTTGGGTCGTTGAAAATAACTGTTAGAAACAAAGCAAGGGTAGAGGGGTCTATTGTTGAGCCCTATCTAGTAGATGTCTCTCCACCTATTGTTCCATGTATTTTGATCCACGGAGAGAAATTGGACATAATCGTGAGTCAAGACACTTTACCCTGGATATTCCTTGTTATTTGGGAACAAACAATCGACTGAGCACATTCAAAGTTTCTTCTCGTAGATTATTCGAAAAGGGTGGGAAGCAGGTCATCTTGACTGAAGTCGAGATTCACGAGATCCACACGTATGTGTTGTAAAATTTTGAAGAAGTAAAACCTTTCTAGTTGACGTTTGATGAATGGATGCGAGAAACAGAACCTCATCTTGATGCAGTTGCACGATATAAAGCTTGGGATGAAAGTTTTTTTTTTGCATGGTTCGAACAATACATGAGTATACAAATATGAAAGTTACTTATGTAATATTATACATATGTGTTTAATTTCTTATATGTTATTTTATAGGTCAAACTCGGTCATGTGAATCCATTGATCATTTTAAATCTCTAACACATGGACCGGGTCGATATGCTTGGTGGCATAAGGGATATTTCGTCAATGGTTACAAATTCCATACGGTAACCCATGCAGCTGGGCAGGTCACACATAATAGTGGCGTATATGTGATGGGAACTTGTTATGACAACTTTGAGTCTGACTATTATGGATTATTGGATGACATGTTAGAGGTGGAATATTACAACGTACATTGTGGTGTTGTTCAAGTATTACAGGTCTGATAGTACAGTGGGAGTTAGAGACGACCTCAAACATGGGATGGTTAGATCAAATACAAGTCCATACTAAGTGGAGACGACTATTACGTCCTAGCATCACAGGCGGAATAAGTGTATTACACACCATATCCTTTTGTAGGCAGAAAGGATGTAAAGGACCGGTGTTGTCAAGATGAAACCTCGTGTAATGTGACATGCATATGATGATGAATTGTTGTAAATTTATGCATTTATTTTAAAGATATGCATATGAATTGTTGGAATAGTCAAACCATTTTCTCGTTTCTGACGGGGGACGTGGTAGTAGAGGTAGCGGTAGTAGAGCTCTGTCGGGCACTTTCACCAACGGGATAGATCAGATCCAGCAAGGGAATGACGCGGTTATGGCCCGGTCCCCTCGCTCAGTGTTTTGGACTAGAGGCCCCAATACATCGAGGGAGGCGCCTAGTCATCCAAGTCTGACGGTCCACGCGGCAGCCGATAGGTAAATAGATGTGGTATAAGGTTTTAAGCTAGTACATAATAAACTAATACTAATGTATTTTGTGTTGTATATTTTGAAATTTTGAAGGTTTGAAGAGTCGACTATTGTTGGGAGGTCACCCATCTTCAGGTCCATGTTCGTTGGTCCGTGGGCTAACTATAAGAATGTCCATGAGTCTCACATCAGGCTTATGTTCGAGCGTTTTAGGGTTTGTATTTTAGTCGATACAACATATCTTTGTTTTAGTTTTTTTACATAATAAAAATGAATGTGTATGCAAGGTCAATTTAGATGGGAGACTCATATAGAGGCATTCATTTTCTATGCCTTTTGTCGTACCTTGCGGAATAGGTACCTACACCAATTGTGGGATGCTCGAAAATGGTCCGAGAAATGATCACTTATCGTCAATCGCTTACAATTCAACGGTCAGGGATTCACGCCGCTTAGGTGACACCACCTTGACTGGATCCTTGAGGTGCATTGGCATGACCTGATCGATAAGGTATGTGTGGTTGAATCTTTGTAATGGGATGTGATAGTTTTAATATTGATTTATGTGTTTTGTCTTAATAAATGTGAAATACCAACACATTTAAGGGTCAATATATGGTCAAATCGAGCCACCGAGTATGATGGGATGTCCTCCAGGCAGACCAGATGATCTATTAGTGTGGTTCAGCATCAGGCACGCTTGGTAATTATTCGTCTACTATACTAATTATATATAATTTGGGAATTTGTTGTCTACTAACAATTTAAGTTGTTTATTGTAGAGAGATACATGGGTCCGTGAGCCCACTAGTGGTGAGGTATTTTATAAGATATAATGTAGTAATAGGAAACTTGTTCCGAGTGCGACTGGTCCACCTGCAGATCCTCTGGTGTATGTTTACCCGAAGGTGCCTAATGTGGCGGTAAGTTCATTTTATTGTACTGGATTTAGTTAGTTTTATATGATTGTTTAGTTTTATAGGATAGATAACTATTACTTAGTTTGGGCTGTCATTGTTGGGCATGTGATAGATGCAAATGATAAAATTACATTATATTTGCTAAAAACAGGTAATAGATATGTTCGAATTATAGTCGTTATGCTGCCACACTGTTTACAAGTTAGTTAACACTATTTTTTTAGTAAATCGTAGGAGAAACATTTACAGCTTGAAGAGGAGACATATGTCGGCTAAGATCCGAGCACCATTTCTCCCGATGACTTAGAGTTGTCGGAGCGCAGTGTTTGAGGATGGCACAATGGCCACCTATTTGGATTCTGGACCGGTCAGGATCCCCAATATGCTATGACTAGTGATGCAGGTTCTAGGTTCTATTAGCAGCAACATGAGCTCGCTCGACAATCGCGATGAGGTATGTTTGTCAAATGTTGAATATTATTATATCTTTAACATTTTATCGTCTAACATTGAATAATTTCAGGTAAATGCATTAAAAGAGAAGTTGTCGGTATATGAGGAGCGACTAGAGGAAGAAAGGAGAGCAAGGAAGTTCTTGGAGGAGCAAATGAAGCGTTGACCGACCAGTTTGACGCCTTCAAGAGGCAGTTCCATGGTGGAAACCCTCACCTTCCCCTCCCCCGTATTAGATGTTTGTGTTTTGATATTTAATGTATTTAAGATGTTTGTATAATATTTAATGTATTTGGGATTATTGTATCTGGGTTGGTTTTGTACAAGAAATTCTGTATTTTTTTATTATTTTCTTTAAACTGAAAATAAATTACCGATGAATAACCCATCGCTAATTGTTTTTATTTTATTTAAACTTTTTCAATATTATCGATGACCGTTCCATTAGTGATGGTAGTCGTCCATGACTGGGATCGATTGGTAATCAGTCGGTGATCTGTCAGTAATATCCATGGGTGATCTGTCGGTGTTGGCTTTTCCCACGACTTCTTTTCCGATAGACTTTTACCGATGGATTCACTTTTACCAAGGCATTATCGACAGATTTTTCCGTCAGTAAAAGTCATATGTTTTGTAGTACTTATATAAAGCGTTTATCGTGACACCATTGGAATTCGTTAACTAGTTCATGAATATTAATAAAGAATAGATAGAATAATTTGGGCCATCATGCTCCACATGACACGTTTACGAGAAGCAAACCTAATGTCACCGACATTGGCGGACGTACAACAAAGGGATAGGGGGCACAACCCCAACAAACCCCAAGAATCACACTAATTAAAGGACAAGTTTTAGGTTTAATTTTTTCCTTTAACCAGAAATTATTAATAGGCCCCTAACAAATTAAAGGTAAGACATCAAACCTAATTCATGTTATCTCATATACAACTTTTACTTCAAAGAGTTATTACTTTAAGGATCAATTAAACTCTAATTCCCTTGACTTATAAGTCTTAGTCCGTTGAAAATCATTTTATATCTCTTATTTTGGTTGCTATAATGCTAATGATTCGATGAATCACTATATTTTATTTTTATCATAAATAGTATAAAAAAATAATAAAAAACCAAACATAATAAGTTATACTTATTCGATTAAACTGAATCGTTTAAACCGAAAATCGAATAAACCAAAATAGTATTGGTTCGATTCGATTCCAAAAAAATTTGGACACCCTTAAATGTGCCCTCAATAATAAAAGTTTTTGCATCCGCCACTCGTCATCGGTCACCCTCCCTATAATGCATAAGGTAAGCCCGACCAATCAATTTGTTACCAACCATGCATCACTACACAACTTAGGGGATGATTAGATATATAGGGTCCCCTCATTTGCTAACCACGACATTGGTGCTAACCGTGCTAACCAATTTTCGACCAATCAGAAGCTTTCTAGAGTTTATGTAATTCGATCAATGCTATTAAATCGCCAAGGGTATTATGGGAATTTCTAATTTTCGGCCATTTAAAATGTTTCCATATTTCAAGGAGTTTTTTAATATGGTAGTTATCTAAATATTAATTGTAATAATTTAAAATTAAACTTTGATTTACATGTGATTAATTTGGAAGTTATCTTTTACCTTTTTTTAAGCATATCATATCTTTATTAATCCACAACAATTTACATCGAACTGTGATTATGTGAATATATTATTTCATATGCATTTACATCGAATTGTATATATGCACATGTTGCATATATGAATATACTGTTAATGCCAAAAATTACTCAAAGAATAACTTAAGGTCAACGTGGAGATTTATCCAACTAAAGAAAGTAATTGATAGACAATTATGCGCGATAAACAATAAAATAAGGAGACAAGAGATTTGGTGACGCAAGAAAACCTCAACGAGAAAAAACCGCAGACGACAGGTAAGGGTCATCGTGCACTATGATCACGATCTATACAAGAAATAGATGTACGATTGTAAAATAAGTGTGCGTCGTGTATAAATTGAGGTTGTCGTGTTTAAATTGAGGTTGTCGTGTGAATGAAAGATTGCAGAAATTCTTCGGAGAGCTTGTAAACGTATACTTGGTGTATTCTTCCTCTGTCCCCCCAATGAAGTGTTGATCTTGGGTATTTATAGCCTTGATTCTTCATAAATGTGTCTTTCGTAACAGTCGCGCTTCATAAATGTTCTTGGCTATTTATAGCATTGGTATTTATGAGAATTGAACCTGCATTAAATGATCAAGAAAGAAACATTGAGTCATACATTAGTATGGCCGAGGTCGAGTATTTGTCTTGACGTCTGTCGTACTTCGCTCGACCGACCTTCGAGTTACTCTCGACGGAGATCAGGGTTATGCTCGTCGACAGGACCTTATCTTGATACAAGACTGGTCGTGTGAAATATGTGTTAAATGTCACTTTATCGAGATCGTGTATTTTTTACCCAAACAGTTTGCCCCCCAAATTTAAATTTTTTCTTGGCGGGAATTTTAAATTTTTTGTCGAGTGCCACGTGTCACTTGGGGGAGAGGTCTTCGTCACTTCAGAACCGAAACGGTTTGTTTCTAACTAGATTCCCGGACATGCTCGATGTCATGATGGTCTGGGGAATACGCACGACAACAAAGAGTGACAGGTGTCGATCATCTAGGCGTGCTTTTGAAGAGTCAATCGACACGTGTCGAATATCTGCGAGTATGCTTGATTCGACGTTCATATATAAATGGAAGATATTCAGGATCATTTCCTTTTACGCTTCCTGAGTGTTTATTTAGAGATATATTTCATTGAGTTTTTTGTGCGATCCTTACTTTCGAACGATCTTTGCCCATTTAGAGTGTTTTTTGAGGTTTAGAGCACCTAATAAGGTACGATTTTCTTTGACTCTATCAATATACTTGTTTTAGCACATCATCTCCCAAAGAAGTTAGGGTTATTTCGCTTTTAGAGATGTCTAGTGAGCCGTTTAGTACAATCCAGAGTCCGATGGACTTAGTTACTCTTAGGCGCTTAGCGCAGATCCCGACGGAAATCGCCATCGAAGCTCCTGTTAATAATAGACCTGATACGTGTCCTGACAGGTATTTCGTGATATACGAGTACCCGTTTAAGATAGGGTTCACCTAGACCAATTCCACATTGTCGAGGTTGTTCATGCTTACCTTCGACCTCGCTCCAGGGGCAACTGATGCCCCAGTTTTGGAGAGTCGTTCAAGTGATTGAGCGACTGACAAAAGACTGGGAGTCCCCGTTCGATGTGAACGACCTCCTCACTTCTTACTCTGTAAAGGTTGACGGTTTCCATCGTTACAGCCTCCATTCTAAATACCGGAAAGATCGTACTCTAGTGCTTAACACCGCGGTCAACGACCGTGGGTGGAATTCCAGGTACGTCTTCGTGCGTATGGCTTCGATGGGCTTGGATAATGATTGGATTGAGCCCAATTGGAACACTTTGAGTGAGTTTCATTTTTGTCATTTGTTTTTTGTCGCTTGTCGCATATTTTCTGATGTTTTTGCTCGTTTTTTGCAGCCATCAAGTTCGACGAAGTCAAACCGCACGACAACTCAGTCTACAAGATAACCCAGTTTTTGAAGTTCAACTCAGTGTATCGGTCGTATTAGTCGCTCTCGTCGACAGGTGACGAGGACGAGGTGACGAGGTGACCATCGCCGAGTCTCCCGAGGTTGCGGAGGTTGAAAAGGTGAGAGAGGAGGAAATAGAAGAAGAAAGAGTAGTAGAGATGGCAGGTAACTTGCGCTCTTTCTACATTATCTCTTCGTATTTCTTTTCTTTTTTCTTTATGTTTAAAGTTGTCGTGCGATTTCTGCGACAGGTGCTTCGAGTGATCGTAGGAAGATCGAGCTCGAGTTTTCCTGGTTGGTCAAGGAAAAGAGAAAAGCGGTGGCTGCAGCTGCTGCGGGAGAAAAACTGTCGAAGAAGCCGAGGACGACGCTCCTGAGAGAACCGTCGTCGAAGGGTGGTGATGCGTCAAGCGCTGCTAGCCCCGAGAAGGCGAAGATGGGCGATTCGATTTTAGCGGTCCCCATTAACTTTGCACACCTGGTTACCGAGTCTCCAAAGGAACCTTATGTCGGACATACAGAGCCGGAGAAAGTTCAGGCGTCAGAGGCCTTTGCGGGATTTCAGGCGACTAGGGCCTCTGGATCCGATCCCCCATCGAGTGAGAAGGGAAAGGGACCCGCAGATGTTCAGACGGTTAACTTTACGTTACTGTCTAACTTCATGTCGGATGATGTCCTCGACCGTGCGAGGATTTTTCCTCACTTGTCGAAGTTTCTGCTCCCGAACTTCAAGGACAAGTTCAAGACGATGAATATCGACGATGTCGGTTCTCATGTCTCTGGATTGACCTTCATGGTGAGTATTAGTGCTCTATGTTTTTGCTTATCTTTACTCGTTGTATTAACTTGTGTTCATTGCCATATTACAGGCGTTCCAGGCTTCGCTCGGGCTCTTCGAGGATATGGAGAAGCTTTGTCAGGCCATACCACGGGCTCTTGACGGGGAGAAGGCGGCTCTCGATAGGAAAAAGTTTGCGCTTGATCGAGGGAAGGAGGCGCAGGCTCAAGTGGATTCACTTGATGCAAAGCTCGCGGAGGCTGACAAGGTGGCGTTGGTTGCCAATGACCAGGTGGTAGATCTGCAGTCGCGCCTCCACACGTCGTGCGCGACCCTGAAGGGGACCCGGGAAGAGCTGGACCGGGCTCGTGTATCCGTGTTCATGAATGAAAAAGAGACGAGGGACGCGAGGGAGAGGGAGGCTAAGATGTGGGCCAAGGTCGAGGAACTGGCGGAGGAGGTGAAGGCGATAGAGGTTTTTACCCTGATGATGACTATGGCGGCGATGATGAGGCGTCACCTGTCGGGGAAGAACCCACTGGCCAACACGAAGGAAGATCTTGAGACTTATCTTGCGAAGGTCGAGAATGAACAAGACCTGGACTCCGAAGATGAGAAAGATGTTGAAGAAGTCAAGGTCGACAAAGAAAAGGCCAAGGTGGACGAGACCCAAACCGGTGATGCTTCTTCTACGATGCCGACAGAAGATGTCCTCCTTCTTAAACTTTTGACTTGTAATTTTCGTAGGCCGACCGTTGGTGGTCGAGCCTTTAGTTGTAATTATTAACTTTAGATATTAATGGATCTTTTTGCTACATAGTTGAGTACTTTACATTGAAATAATCATTATATCATTGAACTTGCGACTAGGGCGATTCACGCGACTTGGGGCTTTTCTTGTCTTATTGACCACTCGACCAAACAAATAATGACAATCATTTAAAAAATTAATACACATCAAAGGATACTTGTGACTAAGACATATCATCGTAATTCAATCAAAGTTACGCACGACTAAGGCATTATAATTCAAAAGATACGTGCGACTGTGGCATTTCGTCCATAATGAAAAATATTTCTATGTTAAGAACTTAAATTTCTCACCCTTCGGTGTTCAGTGAGTTTAAGTCATGTGAAAGACTTATCGTGCGAATGACTTACAATCGTACAGAGGTTTTTTAGTCATATGTCGTGAGCTTTATATTTGTAGTCCTCACAGAACTGTTGAGTTCTCTCACTTATAAATTGAGACCCATTGTTACAGACAATCTCGGAGGGTATGCTAAACCTGCATATGATGTTAGTATAGATAAAGGATATAACCTCTTTATCCCGAACTTGGGAAAAAGCAGCTGCCTCTACACATTTAGAAAAATAATCTGTAAGGATGAGTAGAAATACCTTTTGTCCAGCGGCGGGTGGTAACTTACCGACGAAGTTCATTCCCCATCTCATGAAGGGCCATGGAACTAATGTCGAGTGTAAAGGTTCAGAAGGTTTATGCGTCGAACCTGAATATCGTTGACATGCGTCACAATTCTGTACATACTTAATTGCGTCTTGTCGTAGTATCGGCCAGTAATAGCCTTGTTGAGACACTCGATTGGCTAAGTTACGACCACCTGAATGATCACCACACTCAGTGTCATGCATCTCTTGTAAGATATTCTAGACTTGCGATCTGCTTGTGACACATCGTAGATTTAGTCCGGTAGATGATCGTCGATAGAGTCTACCTTGTATCACGACTTACCGTGATGCTTTGAATCTTATCTTTCGATCATCTATTCTATCTTCTGGGAGTTGATCGCATGTTAGATAGTTCATGACATCGCTCGACCAATCCTCTTAGTTGTTATCAATTTACCCGACGTCATCGTGATCAATAGACGACGTTGCTAGATGTACCATAGGAATCATTTCGAACAAAGGTTTGCTTAGTGTCGATCCAAGATTGGCTAAAGCATCTGCTTGAGTATTCAAATATCTCGAGATTTGCTAGATCAAAAAAGGCTCAAATTTTGTGGATTTTGCCTTTGCCACTTTAAGATATGTTGTCATCTTTGAATCTTTAGCTGCAAACTCGCCATTAATTTTATTTACGATGAGGAGAGAGTCACTTTTGACGTGTAACCTCTTTGCCCCCAGGTCGTGTGCCATGTTCATCCCGACGATCAAGGCTTCATACTCTACTTCATTATTAGTTGCTTTGAAATTGCATCGTATGGAGTACACCATCTTGCCCCCTTGTGGAGATTTTATGACGATGCTCAATCCTGTACCTCTAGCGTTGGATGAACCGTCAACACGTAGAGTCCAGGGTTTGTCGTCGTGAGTCGCCACAGAAAAAACTTCGTGTTGTGCTTCTTTCTCTAGTTCAGGAGTAAAGTCGGCGACAAAGTCTGTTAGGACTTGCGATTTGATCGCAGTTTTGGGTTTGAAGTCGATGTCATAACTGCTGAGGTATATGCTCCATTTCGCTAGTCGACCTGTCAATTCTGGCTTTCTCAAGACAGACTTGAGTGGAAAGTTAGTAACGACAGTTATAGGATGTGATTCAAAATAATGTCATAGCTTTTTTGCAGCTGTGACTAGTGACAGTGTAAGTTTTTCCATTGAGGAATACCTAGTTTCGGCGTCGAGTAAAGACTTACTTACATAATAGATAGGCAATTGTTTCTTGTCGTCTTCTCTTACCAGGACTGCACTTACCGCGTGAGAACTGACGGCTAGGTAGAGCTGTAAGACCTCGTCGTCTTGTGGTTTTGATAACAGTGAAGGTGAGGCCAAGTACTATTTCAATTTTTGAAATACTTTATCATGTTTGTCCGTTCAATGGAAGCCTTTTTTCTTTCAATGACATTTGTCTGACGATCGGGATATGAATCTGTTCAGGGCTGCTACTCGACCCGTCAGACGTTGTATCTCTTTGAAATTCCTCGGCGATTTGATCTCGACGATGGCTTTGATCTGATCTGGATTGGCTTCGATGCCTTGTCAAGTCACCATGTACCCTAGGAATTTTCTAGCACTAACTCCGAAGGAGCATTTTGTAGGATTTAGATTCATTTGATTTTGCCGGAGGATGTCGAACGAATGTCGTAGGTGCCCGACATGATCGATGGTGTCAATGTCATCAATGTATACTTCCATGGTGTCACCCAGTTGGTCCTTGAACATGTATACTTCCATGGTGTCACCCAATCGTCAATGATCAAACAAGCATGTCGTCAATGTATACTTCCATGGTGTCACCCAGTTGGTCCTTGAACATTTTGTTGACCAACCTCTGGTATGTGCAACTTGCATTTTTTAAACCAAAAGGCATAACCTTGTAACAACAGATACCGCGATCCGTAACACCCCGAGTTTTTAGAAAGGTATAATTTCAAGTTAGTATAGAAATCAGTATTTTAAGATAAATATAAGAAATAATATTTTGAGCTTGAATCTTAGATTTTATCGTCTTGTTGGATGAAGGATTTAATTACGAGTCCAACGGACCTTTCCGGAGCGAAAACGGAGCTAAAACGAAGAAGTTATGGCCAAAACAGTGTTCAGTACCCTCTTGGCTATTGTGACAGCGATTGTGACAATGTCACTATAGCCAGAGCCAAGAACCTCACGGTACAGTCCTGGCTATTGTGCCAGTGATAGTGCCACTGGCACAATAGCTTGGCACAATAGCCTACGGGTACCAGAGTGTTAAATGATGCGATTTTTAGCCTTGTTTCTCATTTTCACCTCTCCAAACTTCTCGATTCTATCTCAAAACGTTTCCCCTTATTTCCCCTCCAAACCCTAACTTATTTTGGCTTAAATCCTTGTATTTTATGGAGATAAAACGCCATCAAGTGGTAAAATTGAAAGCTATGGTCAAGGATTCACCATCTCCATCTTCATCTTCAACCTCAAGCCCCATTTTAGGGTTTTCTAGGTTTTCACCAAAACCTAAGTGGTAAGTTTATCCTCTTCGCCTCTAAACCTTATTTTAAGACATAAATGTTTCGTTGATGATATTTTAGTGTTTTATTAATTCAATTTCGGTTTGGAAGATTTTGGAGGAATTTAGGTCAAAATTAGGGTTTTGACCAAAATGGAGATTTTGATGTAAAGTGTTTGGGGATCGATTATAAATGGGTGAATGTGTTTGTTTATAGGTGGAAAATTGTGTATCTAGGTTTCGGAAAATTTTTCCTTGTGGATTCAGAATAATTCAAAGGAGCTCAAGTTGAGGAAAAATTTAGATTTAGCCTAAATCTAGCAATGTGAGTTCAAGTTGATTTGTGAAAATGGTGTACATGCCAAAATGTTCATTTTAAAGTGTTTTGTGTTTTACATGAAATTGTTAACTGCTGATCACCTGATAAGTTTTGGTTATTTGGAAATGTTTAGTTTTATAAACATGGTGAAACACCCATTTTGGGATCTTTGGAAATTTTGGTAAATAAATAATGTTGAAAAGTTTCTTTGATGATTTTACATATATAATTGGAATTCAATTGACGTAAGTGTCATTTTGTGTATTTGATCTTATAAACCTTTTCAGAAAATGTATATTATTGTGTTATGAGGCATTTTGGAAATATAAGGGTATGAGTTCATTTGGAAAATGGTTTGCCTCAGTTAATGATGAGATTCGAGTTAATCATATTTTCGGT
This sequence comes from Arctium minus, assembly GCA_954870635.1. Lineage (NCBI taxonomy): Eukaryota > Viridiplantae > Streptophyta > Magnoliopsida > Asterales > Asteraceae > Arctium > Arctium minus. The sequence continues at coordinate 36,957,085 of OX941084.1, forward strand.
CGTGTGTTTGCATAATAGTTGGTCAAATGTGTTTCAATGTTTATATTGGCTTTCATTTGGGGGTTTACGTAAATTGTTGGGCCTTTGGCTCGGTTTTGACTAAATGGAGTCTTGAGGACAATTGTCCGGTTTAAAAACAGTTGTGGAGTTTTGAGTATGATGGCGTATATTTCGTATCAGTTGAGAGTTACATGTTTTGGGAGCTTTGGTCTTTTATTTGGGGTCATGTAATTTTAGACAGTGTTGTATTGGATCCATAGGCACGTAAGTCTGTCTGTTTTAGGAAAGCGGGTAAGGTTGGTTATGACCGTTGACCGCTTGGGTTCGCTAGCGAGTAGGCAATAGGTCCCTCGAGTCTCCGAGTTGTAACTCGTCTAGATTGGATAGGCACCCATGTTTGTAGGTCCTTGAGGTAGAACTCGACGGAGTATGACCAGAGGCGTAACGGTCCGAGGATTGTGATGTCGGTGGTGGCATGGGAACTAGGTCTGGGATATGTGGTGAAATCCAATAACATCACGGGTGGCTCCATTCACGTGCTCTCGCCACCCAAGATGGAAACATTGAGATGACATGCGAGTACGTTGTATGGGCGGCCTACTCGTGTGTTTCCCTACTCTCAACGTATACGGGTCTCCCCATCGTCGATCTATGGTATTTTAAATGTTAATGTCGTATTTTGTCAACTTTGGTTTTGTGTGGGCGACGGTAAATGATGGCCTTAATATTGGGTTTTCCCCGCGTATATTAAGATTTGAATGAAATACGTCATTTCCACGTTTCGGTATTTGATTTTGTCCGTTTTATGGTCGTGTGAGTTTTGGGTCTAATGTCCGTGTTCACGGCGATATTTATTAATATGGATTTTTCATCTTTGGTTTATGATTTGTGTATCATGTTCCACCCGTGTTGGGTATTTCGAGATATAACATTTATACCCGCGTTTTATAAAATTGGGAGTTCTCTGTCTATTCTCATTTTGAGTAAGTTTTGAGTTAAATCTAAGTTTACAAAAGAACGTTTTATATTGGGATATTAGTCTTTAAAACAGTTTGGTTTGGTTAACTATTAACTCGGTGTCTCTTGCGTTTAAAATACATATTTATTGGTAAACAAGTCGTTTTCATAAGTGAAGTATATTGTTTTGAAAGATTATGATTTTAACTACATTCTTTCTTTTTAAACGATTAATTTTTATATGTTGAAAACTCTTGAGCTCACTAGGCGTTAAGCCTAACCTTTTTATTTGTCGGCATGTGAATCAGGTTCCAGTTGGGGTTTGGTTCTAGCAGCTATGACGAGTTGAGCCTTAGCTTTGTGCAAGAGTAAGTAGTTGGTGAAGTCTTCTGCAGTTTGGAGATGGTGACTATTATTGGGTTTTAGTAGCACCCGTCCTTGTTATAGACTGTATGTAGAGAATAAATTATGTGTGTTGAGGTTAAACCTTAATTTGTGATTGTAGATGTTAGCTCCAACTTCAATGTATAGAAGTATTGAAAATAGGCTATGTATAGGAACTGTTGTTATCTGCTCAAGAACGACCAAGTCTCCACATAAGACAAAGCTCAGAGGATTCTGTCGACACTCTGCCAGAGGTCTCGTAACCTGATAATGATCTTCAGATCCATAAGACAAAGCTCAGAGGATTCTGTCGACACTCTGCCAGAGGTCTCGTAACCTGATAATGATCTTCAGATCACAGAGCCTTTGTGATCAATCACAGAGCCTCTGTGATCAATCACAGAGCCTCTGTGATGGCTAACCTCTGGAGACAGTTCAAAGATTTTGGCGAACTCAGTTCAAGACAAGGTCACGTGCAGAACACGTGAAGCCTGATTACGAAGATTTCCAGATCATTTTCTGCGGCGCACGATCGTTTTACTTTCCAAGTGGCATTCCGTTTATCAAATGTCAGCCTTTATCTTGTACTACGGGGTGCATCCTTCTTGTATATTATAGGAGCACCACTTTGAGTTTTTGCATGCGAGCACACACACTAATCTGATTAAGAAATTTTATTTCCCTTAGAATATTTGCACACACCAGTGCATGTTCTTGGTGTTCTTAGAGCAAATCAATGAAATAGTGTCTTGAGTAAAATTCTTGTTATATCTTACGATTCTGTTTGTTGATTGTTTGTGTGTCTACTACGTTGCATGTTCTACTTTATCTACATACTAGAAATGCTTCTGCACTCTTACCTTTTAATATGTGTGTAGTAAAAAGTCTATCAAGTAAAGAACATCCTTATTAGGATCAACAATTGGTATCAGAGCTGACTTTGATTCTTAATATCAAAGGATATTGTTCTATACTTGATTCCCATGTTCTAGGTAGTAGTTTGAGTCAGTTTCTTTGCCTTGATCCCCACTCATAAATATACTCTGTTTTCTAGAGCTACTTCAACCTGTTTGACGTAGATTCAAAAGCAAGTGTGTTTGAACCGCTAAAGACAGATTCAAAGCTTATTTGTTGGTTGTTATCTTTCTCATACGGAATACTCATCCATGCTGAGCACATTCTTGATCTTTTCTAAAGAACATTTCACACTCTGTTTTCTCTTTCTCTATCTAAAAATGGCGAACCCAGTCAACTATTTCAGTGCAGGATCTCAATCAAAACCTCCTACTCTACCGAGAGATGAATATCCTCAGTGGAAAATCAGGATGGTGCACTTTCTCGAAGGTGTGGATCCAGGTTTGGTCGAATTTCTTCACAACCCTCCTTACATTCCAATGACCACAGTTCATCGTGTTCCTGCCACCGCAAATACCCCCAAAGTTCCTGAATATTAGCATCCCAAGCCTTTGAATGAATGGACTGAACAAGAAAGTGCCATGCATGAACTTGCAAAGAAAGCCAAAAGACTACTCATCATGGCTATCCCAAACGACATCTTTCAGTCCCTTGATTCCTGTGAAACATTAAAGGACCTATGGTTGGAGCTAGAGAAACAACTTAAGGGTGGTGCTAAAACCCTCAAAAACAACAGAGCTCTATGCATTAATGAATACTTTTCATTTGAGGCTCTGCCGGGGGAATCCATCCAAAGAAAATACAACAGATACAACTCCTTGATAAACAAGTGCAAGAGATATGGCATCCACAGAACCTCTGAGAAAAACAATGTCAGATTCCTTCAGAGCCTGAATGACGAATGGCTTCATCTAACCATGTCCATGCAAGCTACACTAGATCTTAATGTCTGGTCCATCTCAGACCTCTTTGGGACATTGATCAGTCAAGAAAACATGATATCGAAGTTGATGACCCCTGTCGGTGGTCCTCTGGCACTGGTGGGTAATGTCATAGAAACACAAGATAAGGGTAAGAAGGAAAAAGACTGATGAGGATGCACAGAAGAAGAAGAAGAAAAAGGTTCTAGTGGTAGATAGTGAAAGTGAGGAAGGATCTGAGGAGGAAATCGATATGGCTGCCCTGGCCAAGACACTTGCACTTATGACCCAACAATTCAATAGGGGTCTTAAGAAAAGGCCAGAGTATAGAGAACGAGAGGAAAGAGACGACAGAAGCAGAGGATATGGTGAAGTGAGAAAGTATGGGAGAGAAGAATTCATAGATCAGAGGCAAGAAGAAAGGAGTGGACAGTGGACAGATGGCAGAGGTGGTGATAAAGCCCCTAAACAAACTGAAGGTTGCTTCAAATGTGGGAAGTCGGGCCACTTCGCGGCAGAGTGCAGGTCCTCTGCCATTAAAGGGAAACCCACAAGAGACGTTGCTTTGTACAAAAAGAAAGCAGAGTACTACACTCAGAGATCCCTAATGGCAGAACAAGAGAACCTTGAGACCGATGAATCCTCTGATGAAGGGGACAACAATGCACTCTTCTGTGGAATGGCAGAAGTCCACTCTTCTGGCGACAAGAGTGAGGTATCTACTTCTGACTCATATAACTCTGACTCTGAAAACAAACTTCTTGAATTACAAAATTAATTTCTTGCTTATAAAAACATGTGCTCAGAGCTAGAAAAGAAATTGGCCTTCTTTGAGAGAGAAATAAGGCTTCTCACTCAAGAAAAGGATAAGCTTTATCTTGAAAGAAAATCTCTTGCCTCTGAGCATATTGCTGAAAAGAAAGGGTTAAAGGAAAAGGTTTTCAAACTTGATCAAGCTCTAAAAGACAATGTCAAAGAGCTAAAGAACTGTGAGAGTGATCGCTTAAACGGCATTTCTTTGAAAAAAATTTCCAACAACAAAGAGAAGTTCTTCATCAAGATCTGTTCGACAGAGATCTCCTAATTAAGAGATATGAGGATGCTCAAAAGGTCCATGAAAAAGTCAATACCCATATTGGCAGAAGATGTATAGGGTTCGGTGATATTGACCCCTACACTGGAAATAAAAGGAACAAATCTTTAGAAAATATCTTCTGCCCTGGACAATTCTAAAACCAAGTCTTCGAAACCTATTATCCACATTCAAGAGGCGCAGAACCTCTGAAGGACCACATCTGAGGAAACCTCTGCAGATGGTGAATGTATGGTATGAAAACAATGATTTACCATCCGCACTCTCATCAAAGAGAAAATCTATTCCAAATAAATATTTGTCTCAAAAGCAGATAGGGGTTTTCAGATTTGGTCATCCAGAAACACAAACTCAAATGGCTTTTATGTGCATGATGGTTCCCGAAAAGGAACTGTCCTCTGATGCACCAGAGTTTGTTCCGGCCTCTGTGGTAGAAAAACTCTTCAAAAGGTTTTTGGAAAGTGACTTAAGAAAGACCTATGAAAATCACTTTCTCAATCATCCTGATCTAATCTCTGAAGTTGAAGAAATTTTTGAGCATGATCTCCTAAAATGTCTTAGTGTTCCTATGGTTATCCCATGCATTTCAAAATATCTAATTGTTCCCAAGGACACTACAAATGAACAAAGCAATGCACTTCTAGAAGGTCATACTCTCTCCTACAGAGACTTTCTCGACTCAGATTCTAAATCAGAGTCTGAGTCCTCCTCTGTCAGTGATGAGACAAGTTCTGTGGAACTTGAAATGGTCACCTGTGGTCCAGAGGAAAATAGGCTACTGTCTGGTATTCTAAACAGAATAGTTGCTCCCAAGAGGAGAACTACAGGAATACCCATCTGCCCTGACTTTTTGGATATGTGTCTGCAAGCGAAGACTTCTCTTGAGATTGAAAAACTAAAAAATGAAAAGATCAAGATTACTTAAACCTCTACAGCTCTAAAACCTATAAAACCATTTCAAGAAAAGCTCACCTGGAAACAGAAGGCAAAATGGCCCAAATTTGACAAAACTAATGCTTCTGTGGCAGTGAATGCTCGAAAGGAAGGTCATCAAGGGAGAGTACACTTAGAGAGCCATCCAAGAGGAGTTTTTGACAAAAGACAACCTTGATTAGACAAAGTTTTCTGTAAAAAGAAACCCAAATCTAAAATGGTTTGTTGTAAAAGTTGCTTTGTACCCTCCTTTGACAATTTTAATGAAATATTTAAGAAGTTTTCTTCTGGAGTTCCTCATTGCAAATGTTTCGATCTTGTGCATGCTCTAAATCAACACTTCTCAAGGCCCTCCTGTCTTATATCTCACCCGAAGTCCAAGAATGCCAAATTCAAGGGTGAGATAGGACAAAATGGTATCACTTTCAAGGACGATAAAACCAAAATCAAAGGTGTTATGGCACCTTTAAACACTCCTAACAAGCCTGGACCCATTTGGAAATGGGTACCTAAATCTTCTTAATCTGTCCACAGAAGAAACAACATGTGCCCATTTGGTACCTAGACTCCGGGTGTTCAAGGCACATGACTGGCGACAGAAGGTTGCTCTCCGCTTATAAATAGAAACATGGAAGTGGTTCTGTAACCTTCGGAGACAACAAGAAGGGTCAAATCAAAGGCTATAGAGTCATTGCCAATGTAGACATCGATGTCAACATAGTGGCTTATGTGGATGGCCTTAAGCACAACCTGCTAAGTGTTAGCCAACTCTGTGATAATGGACTAGATGTGATGTTCAGGAAGCAATATTGTTCTTTGTTTAAGGAAGACACAACTACAGAGCTTCTGTGTGCCAAGAGACGAGGTGATATATACCTCATGGACTTCAAGTCGATCAACAAAGACTAAAATCTTTGTCTAGTCTCAAGTAAGAATGAGGAAGCTTGGCTCTGACAATAGGTTTTGTCACTTAAACTTTCACTCTCTAGACAAACTCGTGAAACTGGACTTGGTAAAGGGGCTACCAAGTATTAAATTCGACAGAGATCATCTATGCTCTGCATGTGAAATGGGCAAACTTAAAAGGGCTGCCCATAAGACCAAAACAAACATATCTTGCACTATACGTCTGCAGATGCTTCATGTAGACCTCTGTAGTCCTATATTTGTGCAGAGTCTAGGCGGCAAGAAGTACATTCTTGTACTCATTGATGAATTCTCGAGATATATTTGGGTGGAGTTTGTTCGAAAGAAATCAGATGTTCCTGAGGTACTAATCAATCTCCTTAAGAGGATACAAGTTCTTCATGATTGCAGGGTTCAGAAAGTTCGAAGTGACAACGGGACAGGGTTCAAAAACTCAACAATCGAAGCCTATCTTACGACAGAAGGCATCTCACAAAACTGCTCTGCTGCAAGGACCCCACAACAAAACAGTGTTTTTGAACGCAAAAACCGAACACTAGTGGAAGCCGCAAGAACTATGCTCACTGCCTCAGGACTTACAATTTCCTTTTGGGCAGAAGCCATCTCCACGGAATGTTTTACCCAAAATCGATCTTTGGTAGTAAAAAGGCATGCAAAGACCCCTTACCACCTGCTCAATCAAAGAAATCCAAATATCAAGTACTTCCATGTCTTCGGGTGCAGATGCTATGTGTTGAACGAAAGAGAGCAAATCGGGAAATTCAGTCCCAAAGCTGATGAAGCCAAATTTGTTGGCTACTCATCAAACTCCAAGGCATACCGAGTCTACGTGCTAAAATCAAAACATATACTTGAAAGTATTAATGTTTCTTTTGATGACTCGTTCCAGGTGACTTTTGAGCAAATTTGCTCAGGACTCAAACTTCAGGATAAAGAATCTGGTGACTCATCTAGAGCAAATGAACTTCATCATCTGTTTGAAGAGATGTTCAACGATGATGGACCCTCAGTGGATTAAGCTTGAAGCCTCTGTAGACCAATCTGGTACGTCTCTATCAGGTCTAGCAATACTTCACCCTCTTCCACTACTTTTGTAGGTGCAAATGTCGAGGGGGAGCACTCAGAGGCTAACACTGAACAAGGCTCCAAGCTTAATCAAGATTATGGTCATCTTCAAGATATCTCTGAAGGGTCAATGTTGGCTCAGTAATTGTATTCAAGATTAAAGTTAAGGGATTAAATTGGAATTGTGTTAAAGTTAATTAGAGGGTCTAATTTGTAATAAGTTAATAGTTATTAGTAGTTGGGCCCAAGCCCATTAGGCTTATATGGCTAAGTATTTATATGTTTTGTTAATTAGGTTTTAGGGTTAATCCTCTCATAATCAATAATCATAATATTCAATAGAGAGGTAGCCGTATTGTATTCTGTAATCGCATTCAAGGTATCAAGAACACACAACTGGTTTTCATTGTTTAATAAAGGGATCGTGGTATGTTATTCTGATCTGTTCATCTCTTGATCTTTATTGTGTTGTGTGATTGTTATTAACTAGTTATCTGGGCTTAACAAGTGGTATCAGAGCCAAAAGAATCAAGCTTTTTGGATTAAATAGTTTTATCGTCTACTTACTGTGTTCAACGATTGGCTTACTGTGTGAAAATCAATTTCGCGATTTAATGAGTTTTTATGCACAAAATTGATATGATTAGATGCGTTTCATGCTATTGAATGTTATCTGATTGGTTAATTGAATTTAAATTCATCTATCGACTGGCTTTTGATGATTTTGTGAATTCTGGGTTCATAAACTGTCGACCTCTATCTCATTCAAATTGAAGCTTAATAGTTGTTTTTAGGTATTATTTTTTATTAGGATTGGATCGATACATGCATATGAATACTAAAGTATGCGTTTTACACTGGAATTTAATTGTTTGTTGAGTTTTCTGGGTTGATTATCGAGTTCTGGTTCGAACTCTGCATAAACACCGGTCGATATTCAAGTTTGGTCACACCGGTCGACCCAGGTCTGCGCCACCTCTTAATCGCGCAAAACCTTCTTTTGCGTCATTCACTATACCGGGCGACACCGGTCGCAGCAGCACACCGGTCCACACCGGTCTGAGGTCCCCGGTCGACCCCGGTCACCGCATATCGGTCAAAGTCACCGGTCTCCTCACATACATTGATTCGGTCGACTTCGGTCTCACGACCCCGGTCAATACCGGTCGAGAACATCCCGGTCGTATCACCTCGTACCATACCGATCACTCTCCATATCGGTCCGGTCCCGGTCGCATACCGGTCAATATTCTGGTCCGGTCGACACACTACCGGTCAAAGCACATTACCGGTCGGACAGAACACCGGTCAAGCAAGACCCCAGTCACTCTTTTGCGCCAACAGTTATTCGCGCAATTCCATTTTTGCACCACCCGCGGTTCGCGCAAACCTCACTTCGCGCGACCCGTTACTCGCGCATACCTCAGCTTTGCGCCATTCACTATTTGCGCAAAATTTTATTTCGCGCGACCTGTCTCTCACGCAAACTTGCCCTTGCGCCTCTGTCCTTAGCATATATCTGACTTTTGTGCCAGACTTACTGTGTTTGATCTATTTGAGTTTTATACTGTTTGAGAATTCTGCATTTAATTATTTTTGGAAATTTATTTTTCCGAAAATTTTTAAGTGTAGCTTTTATCTAATACTTGATTCTAACGATCTCATCTAGTTGATTCTCTTGGTACAGATAAGTTTGATTTCTAACCATACAGTTAAGATGTCGAACCAGCTTCTCTCAATGGGCTCTCAGTCCAAACCTCCTGTCCTCATGGCTAATGAGTATCCACAATGGAAGATGTAACACCCTGGATTTTCATTATACATATATCGTTGTAATCTTGTGTTTAACCGTTGTCTTTAACACCCCGTTTAGTATATCGTTCGAATGCGTGGTTTTCGGTTATTTGTGAAATTCCAGTAAGTTTCGCGACTTGATCGCGACTTGGAGTCGCGACATAAGTCGCGAAAGCCTCTGTTGGTTTTAGGGTTTGAAGACACGGGGGAGTTGCACCGCGACTTGAAGTCGCGACATAACTCGCGATTTCCCCTGGACCGACTTAAGGGTTTCAGTTTCCAAATATCTCTTTGGATATCATTCTCTCATTCTCTAACTCTCTTTATTCTCTCTCTAAATATTCGTGTCTCTCTCTAGAGTTTGGTAGTTACTATTTGGTGTTCGATCCGAGGTTTCGGTGTTTTAAGCTTCACCTCTACGTCGTAATCGTTATCTGGTTTTCTGGGTTTTATTCTAAAACCTACTGGTGAGTTCCTACTACCATTTTGCAAACTTTATACATGTCAAAACTCTTATTTGCGAAATCCGAAGTATTTCTACGGTATGATTTCATGTTCTCTACATTTTGATATAAATGAAGTTTTTGGTGATTTTCGGGGTTCCCGATCAGTTTTGACTAAAATGACTGATTCCGCCTTATTAAAAGTAAAATGATGTTTTACTTGCCTATGTTTGTGACTTATTGAAAGAATGTATATAAACTGGTTTTATGATTATCTTTCTTACCAGCAGTTGGTCTGGAAAATGGCATTTTGAAATATAAATGTGTTGAAAGTTGTTTATCTAGCTTTAAAGTGGTCACATGAAATATTGTGACAAGTCATGACTATACTAGTGGATCCCTAGGTATCTAGTCGGCTTATTGTTGGGATGTTTGTACCCCTTCTGTTGTAGTTGGATACATTTGATCTTCGGGGGCACTTGGTACGGTTATGTGAGACCAGTTACTAGCCATGGGTCAAATGTAGTCTAACGAAAGAGTATGACTGGTTCTTTAGGGGCCTCCCTTACATCGTAGTACGGACCGAAGCGTTCGTGGCCATGGTTCTTTAGGGGCCTCCCTTACTTTGTGTTCCACTATAATCCTTGGTAAATCGGGTAATCCCCGTCATCGGAAGATGTGTTTTGGACCGGTTGTCCGTATATTATCAAAGAACTGTATTTTGCATAACTAAACTTTTGGAAGGATTTACTTTGATGCATTTGATTATATCTCTTGAGATTTATGAACTGTATGTTCTCACTTGGTTTTAATCCTAACACTTTTTCTCAAATGATATGTATAACTGGTTTCCCTTAGCGGTGGGATGCACAGGGTTTTGAGAGACGAGTTTGGTCTCGAGGCATTTTTGAGATGACTAAAGTGTGTTGATAGTTGGGCATTGTTAAGTCCCATTCTTTTGATGAATTTTGGATTGTCAACTGATGTAATCTAGATAGTTATGTTTAGATTAGTTTGTTGATGAATTCTAAATCCGTACAGGTTTTTGTAAAGTCTAATGGACTGATACACTTTTTGAGGAGTTTATATCAGTACGAATGTCATGTTGCCATGTCTTCAGGTTTTATTTTATTCTGATTTTTAGGATGTTACAAGTTGGTATCAGAGTTCTAGTTTAAGTGAACTAGGCATGAATGTAAGATGTCTAGACTTAGACCGAGTATGATAAGAATTGATCTGTGAGATTGGGTAGAGCTTCTAAGATGGGTTAGTCTTAGAGTCAACGGAAAATACGTTTATCAGGCGTTGTGGCGATCATGACGAGAACCTTCATGTGTTATTTGTTCAGAATCTCACTTAGCTAATGTTATTATGAGGATATCGTACGTAAGTGTGCTTGAATTTCTATTGCTATGACGATTGGTAATGTGGTAGTACGTTTCCTTTGTGTTTATTCAAACTCTCTCTAATCTCTTTCTCTGTTCTGTGAAGCAGTTTGGTATGGTGAATACGCGTGGTAGACCGCGTACGCGTGTTGATGGTCTGGAAGCGACATCCTCCACCGCTGGTCAGCCGGAGGGAGTTGAGGTTGTTGTGCACCACCTGTTCAGCAAGGGCTAGGTGGGGGACCAGAGGTCATTCCGCGAGTAGACCTGGCTTCGTCCCACCCAGTCATCAGGGATGCTAGTTCCCCGTCTGAGTTGATGGCCAGCATGATGTTGGCAATGAGGGAAGAAATGGCAAAGCATCAAGAGTTTCTGCTGAAAGTGATTGAGGACCGTGATGTGAACAATCAAAAGAGTGAGACGGTTGTAGAAAACATTGTAGCGGGTCCTGGAGGCGTTGGTGCAGGGGTCAGGGTTGAGGAGCACGGGATTGTTGGTGCTCCGGGAAATAGGAAAAGTTGTTCCTACAAGTCCTTTCTGGGTTGTGGACCGCCAGAGTTCTCTGGTTCCGATGACCCAATGTTGTGTGTGAAGTGGATTCGAGCGGTCGAGCAAGCTTTTGGCTATTCCGAATGCGGAGATGATCAGAGAGTGCGGTTCGGTACCCAACTGCTGAGGGATATTGCGCTCATTTGGTGGAATGTCATTCAATCCACCCTACCTCCTGCTGTGTTGGCTCAGTTGTCTTAGGCCGAATTCAAGAAAAAGTTGTTAGAAGAGTTCTGCAATGAAAGAACAATGGACCGAATCGAGAAAGAATTCCGATCTCTGGTAAATGGAAGCCTGACGGTGAGGGAGTACGCCCGTCAGTTCATGGAGAAGCTTGATCTGGTGGGGCACACTGCCCCAACAGAGAAGGATAAGATGAAGGCCTATCTGAATGGTCTACCCGCGGACATGCAATCTATGGTCCACAATTCTAAGGCTTCTAACCTCCGCGAGATGGTTGAAGAATCTCTGTACATGGAAGAGATGTTCGCGAGGAACAAAGCTGAGAAAGCTGTGGTGGTGACTGATAAGAGAAAGTGGGAGAGCAGTTCTGTACCTCCCAAGAGAACCCGACCTTTTGTCGGTAACCGCAGTTTCGGCGGTTATCAAGAAGCCAGATGGTGCTCGAAGTGTCGAACAAAGCACCACGGTAAATGTAACCCCACTTCTAGATTCTACTTCAAGTGTGGTAAGAATGATCACACCGCCCACGACTGTTCTGTCGCGGGGATGGTCTGCTTCGAGTGTAAGGCACCGGGGCATGTGAAGAGAGATTGCCCGAAACTCAAGATGGGTAGCGTAGCGGCAAAGAAGGAGAACCCTCCGAGGGTTCCGGGTCGAGCATTTCAGATGACGGACGATGAGGCCAAGGCATCCGCTAATGTGGTATCGGGTACTTTTCTTATAAACTCTGTACCTGCTCGTATTTTATTCGATACAGGTGCCAGTTTTTCTTTCGTATCTGAATTGTTCTGTCAGAAGATTTCTATGCCCACTACTAGTCTTGAGGATACATTAGTGGTAGAAATAGCTGTCAGGATCTAATTCTCAACAAGAATAATGAACTCAGAAACAATATTAAGAAAGTTTGCGGACTAACACTTTAATATTCAAAGATCAATGTAATAGTGAATCAGAAATCACAATCTTGTAAACTTTATTGAATGATTTAAAGCTACAAGATTTCACACAAAACCTCAATATTGATGAACAGGCTCACCAATACGAATTCTACTTCTCTAGAACTAGGGTTCTAAACCTTGATGTTAATTCTCTTAAAAAAAACCAAAAACTCAGAATGTTGTATATCTTACTATTCAGACTAATTCTATAGATATACTAAAGATAAAAGATAATTACAAAATATAAAAGATCTTCAGTATAATCTTCCATAGTTATCTCCAAGCTTTCCATGAATATCTTCAATCAATACAGCTGTCTTCATTGCCATACGAAGTCTTCATCTCATAAGCAGCACTATCTTCATGAGCAGTATTAATACACATCAGTACTAACTACTAGCAGTACTAACTTTGCTTAGCAGTAGTAACTTCATCAAGCAGTATTAATCTGATTCAGCAGTAGTAACTTTTCTCAGAAGTAGTAACCATGTTGTGCTAGCAGCATTAACCATACTTGTGCAATTCTGTAATTTCCAACAATCTCCCCCTAACTTGACTTTTAGGAAGAGAAGTCAAGTTCTTCAATTATGGTCTTCAAGATGCTTTCAACACTACATCCTAGTTGCCCAAATTAGGATCCAGACCCAGACTTTGATTGATTGTCCTTCTTATCACAATTCTGGCCATTTCTGATTCCTTTGCACACACTAGCTTAGCTTTCAGCATCCCATTCAGCTTTTCCTTGCTATGATCATATACTTTGTCCACCAGGTAGTATTCATGATAACAGTTATCTATTGTGATCATGTATACACCACAATTTTCAAAGAGTATCCACTTATCAATCTTCTTAAACCCATACTCATGATGTAAGTCCTTGATTCTGTAAACCACCTTTTCTGGTTCAAACATCATACATAGGTATTCCATTGCAATCTTGAGAAGAATTTCTTCAGTTCCTTTCAAAACAGGCTCATAAAGCTTCATCCCCACTTTATGCATTTCTTCTAGATCAGCCCTGGAACAACTTCTGATTACTTTCCCCCAAGTGGCATATACTTCAAATATATCACCACCTTTTTTCAGCCTGAAGTAATCCTTTCTATTTTCCCTCAATATATCCCAGAAGATGATCTCTGGAGCCTTTACAGAAATTGGAACAGCCTGAACTGGTTCTATTAAAGTCATATACAACCCCACATGCTCATCAGACTGACTTGCTTGCTGTGTACTTTGACTAGTTTGCTTAGTATGATCTGCCACAGATGGTTCTGCTACTACTTCTGCTTCTTCAACTCTTAGTTTCTTGGACTGTTTCTTGGAAGCTATGGTCTTCACTCTCTTTGCAGACTTTACTTCCACAGTAGCATTCTCTTCTTTAGTGTCTTCAGCCTTTTCTTTGGTAGGAGTGACTTCCTCAGGAAATGGTTGTTGAATGTTTAGATCATGTCTCTCCTTCATCCTTCTTTCAGCCTCTTCCCTTTGTGAGGAGTCCCCTTGAAGCTTAGCAATTTCCTTTTTATAGAGCTCCTCAACTTGACTGTATGCCATATTAGTAAACATCTCTCCTTTGACACCAATTGAACCTTTCAGGAAATTGATCATTTTTCTCCTTTCCTGATTGGACAAAAAGGTCTTAGAAGGTTGTCTTTTCTGCTTTTTAATTGGGATTCTTTTACCTGGTATTTTCTTGGCTTCAACTGCAGTTTGCATGCTCTTTTGATAATCTTCATTTAGCTTTTTAGCCATATTCAGTGCAAGCTCCCAGTCTTTTTCAGATTGTAATTGTTCCTCCTTTTCTATTTCTTATTGAAGCTGCTTTGCCACTTCTTCATCTAACTCAATCTGACTCTTCTTCTTTGAAGGTTGTTCAGGTTCAACCATCTTTCCTTTTCCCTTTACATCCTTCAAACATGTCTCACTGCTTTCTTTTCTTTTTTTTGAAAGGCCTACTTCTTTAATGACCAATCCCTTGACCTTTTGAGTATCCTTAGGAGTGTCATTCTTGGCTTTTACCAATGTTTCTGCTATTTCCAACTCTTCAACAGATAACCCTGTTACTGCTGCTACCTGTTCTGTTACTGCTGCTTGAACCTCATCTGTTTCTGCTGCTTGTGGTTCTGTTTCTGCAGCTTTCTCCTCCTCAAACTTAAATCCCATCCCATATGTACTTTCCTTCTCTGCTTCAGCCTCTTGATTCTCCCCCTTGTTGAAAGCATCATTAGCATTTTTCCTCTTCTTCAAAACAAACTGCCTTCTCCTCTTCTTTTGCACCAATCTTGTAGTGTTGAGACAGAATTACCATTTTCATTTCTTCTTTGTCTTTGCCTTGCTTGATGACATCCAGATTAATGTTGCCCATTGTTTCCATCAATTCATTGTAGTCATATCTGTCCTCACCTCCTTTGGGTGTGTTCACCACCTTTGGAGGATCATTGGATCTTTTTGTAGTGGACGTCTTCTGCCTAGAAGAAGCACCCTCCACCCCCTGGGTTTCTTGGCACCTGGGACTTTTGAATGATTGCTCATTCAAAGTTGCCATGGGGGAGGTCTTATTGATGTTACCACTGTCCTCCTCTGTGCTAGCAGGAGTAGTGGCAACCTGCTCACCCATATGCTCATACATCTCCTCATTGAGCACCTCCTTGGGGTTGGGAGACGCCCCTGTGGTTTCCCTATAGATATTCTCTAATGGAGAATTCTCCATTAGAGGGCTTAAAGGCTTTGTGGGTGAAGGTACAAGAAGGGAAGGAGCCTTCTTTACCTTTTTCCTTATGTAGGTATTGGTGATTGGTGAAGTTGGTTTTTGAAGAAGGGACTGAGGGATTGATATACTGATTGAAGGTTGGGATTGGCTTTCAGTGGGATGGTCTAACGAGGGCCTTGACCCTAAAGCCATACCTTCTTCATTGTGGGACACCACCATCATTGTAGAGAATAATGGGGTATCAACTCCTTCCGAGTCCAATGGAGATCTCTTCATATTTGAAAAGACCTTACCTTTGGGGATTTTAGGTACATATACCTCATCAAAATGAGGCATATTCGTCAATTCATTGGTTATAACTGCCTGTACAAATCTTGGATACATATAAAAACTCTTTTTGTTTCCTAAGTTTGACACAAGGTCATTGAAAATCATTTTGGAAAAATTGTACTTTCTGGCAGTGGCCAAGCAGACCAAAGCATAAGCAATGGTACTACTGAACTCACTCCATCCAGTAGTCTTTTTGGAAATACAATGCATAAGGGTATGGACAAAGAAACGCCATTGGGGTGAGAATTTAGCTTTTGAGAACTTGAAAACACCCAATGGGCCTCCATACCCCATTCTAGTAAGAGTGGAAAACAGATAATCATTAGGGATAGATGAGATACCTGAGGCATCGTCTAGACGTAGACATATGTGAATTACCTCTTCAGAAACTGTCAAGGGTTTGTCACACACCCTTTTCTTGATAACTTGCACACCATTTTCAGTAACAAAGGTGGCATTTGCCCAGAATTATTTCTGGTGCTCAATGTAGATGGATGGTGACACTGTAAGAGCATACGCGATATGGCTTGTCTTGAGAAAATCGACTATCTGGTGAAATCCATCAGCCTGCTTCGGCTTTTGAAGCATTGCGATTTCGTTGTGCTCATCAATGAACGCCATGGATGCCATCAAGCTTGAGTGTTCTTGCCTAAAACTTACTAGGTGCTTGAGAGAAAAAGGATTAGAGAGAAGATGAATAGTATTCAAAGAGTCGTTAAGAGCTTTTAGGCGGGCAAAAAGGGTATTTATACGATTCGGGAAATAAGCAGTATTAACCACTAGCAGTATTAACTAACTAGCAGTATTAACTGAGAGCAGTATTAACCACTAGTAGTATTAACCAACTAGCAGTATTAACTGAGAGCAATATTAACCACTAGCAGTATTAACTAACTAGCAGTATTAACTACCTTAGAATAATTAAGTACCTAATCAAAACAACCTGAAACACTTAAACACACAGGGGTTAATAGCACCAATTTAAAGAAAGTAACTAAGGAGGAATCTATTTAGGTACATAAAGAGAATGAGAATATACTTATTCATTGTTCATCATGCCCACACTTGTGACCAAGAATGTGAATCTACCCACATCAAAAGGTTTTGTGAATAGATCAGCAAACTGGTTAGTTGTGTGTACTTTCTGAACCTGAATTAGTTTCTTCTCATTACAGTCTCTGATAAAATGGTACCTTATTTGAATATGCTTTGTTTTTGAATGCTTGACAGGATTATTAACAATGCTAATAGCACTGCTGTTGTCTATGAAAATAGGAGTGTGAAGAAATGTCATACCATAGTCCATCATTTGATTCTGAATCCATAGCACTTGTGAGCAGCAGCTTGCAGCAGCTATGTATTCGGCTTCTGTTGTTGAGGTGGACACTGTGGTTTGCTTCTTACACTGCCATGATACTAGTCTTGCACCCAAAAACTGACATCCTCCAGTTGTAGACTTTCTGTCCAAGTTAGCTCCACCCAGATCACTATCTGAATATGCAAGTAAGTCAAATGGTGAGTCATGAGGATACCACAGTACTAATCTAGGTTGACCTTTGAGATATCTGAATATCCTCTTGACTACTTGAAAATGTGATAGCTTTGGCCTAACTTGAAATCTTGCACACACACAAACAGGGAACATGATATCTGGTCTAGAAGTTGTGAGATACATGAGGGAGCCAATCATGGATCTGTAGTGATGAACATCCACATCCTCCCCCTCAAGATCTGCAGTTATCTGTTTGTGTGTCTCCATGGGTGTGCTTGCAGGCTTGGAATCTGAGAATCTAAACTTGGTTAAAATGTCCTGCACATACTTGGTTTGGCTTATGAAATTCCATCTTGTTGCTGCTTAACTTGTAGCCCAAGGAAGAAAGTAAGTTCACCCATAGAACTCATCTTGAATCTCTTATGCATTAATTCTTCAAAATCTCTGCACAATTGATCTTTTGTAGATCCAAAGATGATGTCATCCACATAGATTTGCACTAACAGGATGTCCTTATTCATCCTTTGAATGAACAGAGTCTTGTCAATAATTTCTCTCTCAAACCCATTTTCCAAGAGATAGGTAGACAAGGTGTCATACCAAGCTCTTGGTGCTTGATGTAGTCCATACAGTGCTTTCTTCAATTTGTATACGCTGTCAGGATACTTGGGATTTTCAAACCCTGGAGGCTGACAGACATATACATCTTCTTTAATTTTTCCATATAGAAAAGCACTTTTCACATCCATTTGGTAGACTTTGAACTTCATGAAAGAGGCATAGGCTAAAAACAGCCTAATGGCCTCAATCCTGGCCACTGGTGCAAAAACCTCTTCATAATCAATTCCTTCTTCTTGAGTGTACCCCTGTGCTACCAATCTAGCCTTGTTCTTGATCACTATCCCTCTCTCATCCTTCTTGTTTCTGAAAATACATTTTGTCCTATTGCTATGTGTCCTTTAGGCAGTTCTACCAAATCACATACATTTTGCAGTACAAACTGCAACAACTCCTCTTGCATTGCTTCTATCCAGCTTGGGTCTTTCATTGCATCATGTGCCTTTTTGGGCTTAACCTGAGATAGAAAGCAAGATAGTAAGCCTGATTGTATGTCTTTTAATCCTCCTAACTTACTCTTATTCCTTGTGATGATTGGAGAATTGATGTCACCAATCACTAACTGAGGAGGATGATCTTTATGCACTTTAGTTTGATGAATAGTCTCTTCATTGATCTCTGTCTCCAGATTAGAGTCATTCTTTTCAGGAGAGCTGCCACCAAACACTGAGGAGTTCTCATCATCAGTATCATCTTCTGCCAAAACAGGCATCTCAGGTTCTATCTATTCTGAAGTCAAAAGTTGATCCTCCTTTTCACCTCTCTCCTCTTTATTCTGAGCAGTTTCAGTATCCTTTGAATCTGCAACATCTTTCTTCTCTTGAACACATAGTTCAATAGGATCTGTTGTAGGGATTGGAAATAGCACAAACTCTTGTCTTTTGTCTTGTACTGATTCTGTCCCTGTTCCTGTATTATTCTCATAACTTAAACCCAAAGAATTAGTTAGTGAATCAATGTCAAAAAGCCAATCAGGGCCTGTACCAAGTTTATTTGGTGTGCTCTCATTGCATTTGACATTGTCACTTTCCTCAATTATTCTAGAAGAGGTATTAAAAACTCTGTAAGCCTTACTTTGGGATGAGTAACCAACCAGAAATCCATTATTTGCTTTGCTATCAAACTTGCCTAAGTGAGTTTTGGTATTAAGAATTGTGCAAGGACACCCAAAAGGTTTGAAAAATCCAATAAAAGGTTTCTTCTTGTTAAAAAGTTCATATGGTATCTTGCCTTGAGATTTAACTATTAGAACCCTGTTTTGAACATAACAAGCAGTATTAACTGCTTCTGCCCAAAATGTAACTGGCAGTTTTGAATCTGCCAACAGGGATCTTGCAGCTTCAATCAGTGTCCTATTTCTCCTCTCAGCAACTCCATTCTGTTGAGGGGTCCTAGGAGCATTGTATTGTCTCTAAATACCTTTTTCCTCACAAAAGCTGTTTAGGTTATTGTTTTTAAATTCAGTTCCATTATCAGACCTAATGATTTTAACTCTTTGATTTGTTTGGTTTTCAACTCTGCGAATAAAGGATTTGATCAGTCCACTTGTCTCATCCTTTGTCCTCAGAAAATAGACCCAAGTGAATCTAGAGAAATCATCAACAATAACTAAGCAGTAAGATTTCTTGCCAATACTCATCACATTTGTAGGACCAAACAGATCCATATGCAATAACTGGAGAGGTGTAGAGATTGTATTTATCTCTTTGGACATATGAGAAGATTTGTGTTGTTTGCCTTTAAGACATGCAACACAATGATCATCACATGAAAATACCTTTTGTGGTAAACCTCTTACAAGGTTGTTTTTCACAAGATTATTCATTGTTTTAAAATTCATGTGACACATCCTTCTGTGCCAAAGAGATGATTCATCAACAGAAGCTTTTGAAAATAGACAATTAAATGATGAATCATTGGATACAATCTCTAAATCCAAGAAATAAACATTGTCCTTTCTTGGAGTTCTCAGTAGTATCATACTTTCATCAACTACCTTGAATCCATTAGCAAGGATAATACATTCAGTATCAGTAAACAATATACTATGTTTCTTGTCACAAACCTGTGATACACTTAACAGGTTGTATCTCAATTGCTCAACATAGTAGACATCCTCAAATGTCATCTTACCCTTTGCTACATTACCTTTTCCACTAATCTTTCCTCCAGATGGATTATTACCAAATGCAACATGTCCTCCATCAATTCTTTTAATGTTTTGTAGGCAGGACTTGTTGCCTGTCAAGTGCCTAGAGCAACCACTATCAACATGCCAAATGCTCTTCCCTTTCAGCTCTTGGTTGCCCTGCACATAAAGTATAACAGTTAGTTTTTAGTAGGAACCCAAGCCAAAGTGGTCTTGGGTTTCCCATTCTCATCAACATATTCACAAACAGTTTTGATGAGCTTTTCAGTCTGGGGAATCTTATGGCTTGAATACGTTGTCACAATTATGGGTCTGTTACTGGAAGCAGTACTAACTTGATTGGCAGTACAAACTTTGTTAGCAGTACTAACATCATTAGCAGTACTAATTGGATTAGCAGTACTAATTTTGTTAGCAGTACTAACTTTATTACAGTACTAATTGGATTAGCAGTACTAACATTGTTGGCAGTAGTATTGCTTGCAACAGTATTATTTCTGTTAGCAGTACTATTTGAAATAGCAGTACTAACAGATTTCTTTATTTTTGGAACCCATACTTGGACAAAGTTGTTTGCTCTCTTTTTCATTAAGTTACTCCTTGGCTTAGTTGGAGTATTTTTCTTAGATTTTGCAAACTTGTTTTGAGTAAGAGCTTTTAAAGGTGCTGTTTTTACATTTTCAGCCATATGATTCCTTCTTTGATTCCTATAACCAACAGGATTTTGTATATGTCTTTGAAAATTTATCCTCTGGTTCATAGGATTGAAATAACAGTATTTGGCAATATGGTTAAGCTTTCCACAAATAAAACAACGTTTTGGTCTATTGATTTTACTCAGATCAACCCCTTGTTTTTTTGCCTACTGATTATTCCAGTTTCTTTGATTACCCCTTGATTTATCATGTTTTTGGGGCTGAGACTGTTTACATGTACATGGATTCACAACTGTGGTCTGCATATAGTGGACTCCTTGTACCTACCCTTTTCTCTCTTTGAGCTCTCCACCTTTTCACTCTTCATGAATGGTTTACCTCTGTCAGGATCGAATTCTCAACAAGAATTATGAATACTCAGAAACAATATCAAAGAAGTTGCGGAATAACACTTTGATATTCAATGTAACAGTAAACAAACAGTAAGTATGATTAACAACTTGTAAACTTGTATTGAATGATTAAAATCACAAGATTACACACTCAACCTCAATCTTGAAGAACAAACTCTTTCAAGACGAATTCTACTTCTCTAGAATTAGGAACTATGCCTTGAGATTGATTTTTTTTCTTTTAGAACAAAAACTTTTTTTAATGAAAAATAAAACTATTCTATACATTCTATACATATACTAAAGATAAAAGATAATTACAATCAATAAAATATCTTCAGAATATCTTCTATCATTATCTCTAAGCTTTCCATAATCTTCAGTTTATCCAGTTGTCATCCTCTTCATACGGATCTCCATCTCATAAGCAGTACTAATCATAAGCAGCATTAATACTCTGAGCAGTAGTAACTCCAGCAGTATTAATTTTGAAGAGCAGCATTAACTTTGTTCCAGCAGCATTAACTACAACTGGCAGCATTAACCACACTTGATAAATTCTTCAGTTCCCAACAATCTCCCCCTAACTTGACTTTTAGGAAGAGAAGTCAAGTTCTTTAGATTTGATCTTCAAGATGCTTTCAACACCTCAGGTTCAATTGCCCAAATTTGGATCTAGGCCCAGACTTTGATTGATAGTTCTTCTCACCACAATTCTGGCCATTTCTGAATCCTTAGTACATACTAGCTTAGCTTTCAGCATCCCTTCAAGTTTCTGCTTGCTATGATCATATATTTTGTCAACTAGGTAGTATTCATGATAACATTTATCAATTGTAATCATGTACACACCACAGTTTTCAAAGAGTATCCAATGATCAATCTTTTTGAACACATACTCATGATGAAGATCTTTAATCCTATGCATCACCTTCTCTGGATCAAACATCATACATAAGTATTCCATTGCCACTTTGAGAAGATATTCTTCTATACCTTTCAACACAGGCTCATAGAGTTTCATCCCCACTTTCTACATTTCCTCTATATCTGCTCTTGAACAGCTTCTGATAACTCTCCCCCATGTTGAATATTCTTCAAATGTACCACCTACTCTTTTGATTCTGAAGAAATTCTTTCCACTATCTCTTAGAATGTCCCAGAAGATGATCTCTGGAGCTTTCATGGAGATTGGAACAACCTTCATAGGTTCTACTATGGTCATGTACAGATCCATACTCTCATCAGTTTGCTTATTAGACTGCTCTGGATTTTGCACTGATTCTGCTAAAGGTACACCTGAAGGTTCTGCTGCAGTTTCTGCTGTTTCTTCCATTCTAAGCCTTTTAGACTGCTTGTTGGAAGCAATTGTCTTCACCCTCTTTCCAAATTTGGCTTCTACACCAACACTCTCAGGTTCTTCCTTCATCTCTTCAGCTTTGTCTTTTGAGGGTGTGGTCTCCTCAGGGAATGGTTTTTGAATGTTAAGGTCATGCCTTTCCTTCATTCTTCTCTCAGCCTCTTCCCTTTGGACTGAATCTCCTTGAAGCTTAGCCATCTCTTTCTGGTACAACTCCTCAACCTGAGTGTATGCCATGTTGGTGAACATCTCCCCCTTGACACCAATTGCACCTTTCAGGAAATTTATCATTTTTCTTCTTTCCTGGTTGGCCAAAAATGTCTTGGAGGGTTGTCTATTCTGTTTCTGTTTTTGAATTTGCATCTTCTTGACTTGAAGTTTCTTGGCCTGAGCTGCTTCTTTTATGCTTTTCTGATATTCTGCATTTAACTTTCTAGCTATGAGCTTTGCAAGTTCTCTATCTGTTTCTGTTTGAATCTGCTCCTCCTTTTCCATTTGATCTTGAAGGTGCTTTGCTATTGCCTCATCCATTTCAATCTGAGTCTTCTTCTTTGTAGGCAGTTCAGCTTCAACCATCTTTTCCTTCCCTTTTTCCTTTGTCTCCTTTAAAGTTGCTTTTTCTTTTCCCTTTTGTGAAATTCCTCCTTCATTGATGACTACTCCCTTGGCCTTTTGAGTAGCCTTAGGAGTATCATTCTTGGCTTTAATCAAGGTTTCTGCTATCTCTATTTCCTCTACAGAGAGCCCTGTTTTTGTTGCTTCTGTTTCTGCTGCTACTTTTTCCTCAGCAGCATTGCCTGTTTTTGCTTCTATTCCTTCCTCTTTCTCCCCCTCAACTTCAACTCCCTCAGCAGCTTTTTCAGAAGACATTTCTTTCTCTTTTTCAGTCTCTTTCTCCCCTTTGTTGGAAGCATCTCTATCAGTTGGACTCTTCCTCAACACATACTATTTTTCCTCTTCTTCTGCACAAGCCTTGTCACCATTTTCTTTAACTTGGCAATCTGTACTTGTTGTGACAAGATCACCAGCTTCATCTCTTCTATGGCTTTTCCTTGTTGAATGACATCTAGGTTGATGTTTCCCATAGCATCCATCAATTCTTGGTAGTTATATCTGTCCTCACCTTCTCCAGAAGTGTTACCCTCTTTTGAAGGATCATGGGATCTTTTTGTAGTGGAAGCCTTCTGCCTAGCAGAAGCACTATCCACCCCCGTGGTTTCTTGGCACCTGGGACCTTTGAATGATTGATCATTCAAAGTTGCCATGGGGGAGGTCTTATTTATGTTACCACTGTCCTCCTCTGTGTTAGCAGAAGTAGTGGCAGCCTCAAAACACCCATATACTCAACCATCTCCTCAGTGAGCACCTCCTTGGGGTTGGGAGACACCCCTGTGGTTTCCCTGTAGATATACTCTAAAGGAGAATCCTCCCTTAGAGGGCTTAAAGGCTTAGTGGGTGAAGGTACAAGAAGGGAAGGAGCCTTCTTTACCTTTTTCCTTCAATAAGTTTGGGTTATGGGAGAAGTTGGTTTATCAAGAAGAGACTGGGGAATTGATTTAGAGTGGGAAGGTTGGGATTGGCTAGTAGTGGGATGGTCTAATGGGGGCCTTGACCCTGCTTCCATACCTTCATCAGTGTGGGACACCACCATCATTGTAGAGAACAACGGGGTGTCAACTCCTTCCGAGTCCCTAGCAGATCTTCTCATATTTGAGAAAACCTTGCCTTTAGGGGGTTTAGGTACATATATCCCATCAAAGTGAGGTATATACGTCAATTCATTAGTAATAACTGTCTGTACAAACCTTGGGTACATGTAGAAACTCTTTTTATTTCCCAGGTTTGAAACCAGATCACTGAAAATCATTTGAGAAAAGTTATACTTTCTGGCAGTGGCCAAGCAGACCAAAGCATAAGCAATAGTGCTGCTGAACTCACTCCATCCAGTAGTCTTTTTAGAAATACAATGCATTAAGGTATGAACAAGAAAACGCCATTGGGTATAAAATTTAGCCTTTGAAAATTTAAAACCACCCAACTGGACTTCATACCCCATTCTTGACAAAGTTGAGAATAATTCCTCATTGGGAATAGAGGTTATACCTGCAGCATCCTCTAGATGTAGACAGATGCGTATCATCTCTTCAGTGACTGTTAAGGATTTTTCACAGACCCTTGTCTTGATCATTTGCACACCATTTTCAGCAACAATGGTGGCATTTGCCCAGAATTGCCTCTGATGCTCTATATAAATTGTTGGTGAGATGGTAAGAGCATGCGCAATGTGGCTTGATTTAAGGAAATCCACAATTTGGTGGAATCCGGCCGTTTGTTTTGGCTTTTGTAGCATCGCGATTTCATTATGCTCATCAACGAACACCATGGATGCCATCTGAACTTGAGTATTTTTGCCTGAAACTTGCTAAAGAGCTCGAGAGAAAAACTGATTAGAGAGACAGTGAACAGTATACAAATGGTCGTTATGAACTTTTAGGCGGGCAAAGGGTATTTATAGTATTCGGGACATAAGCAGTATTAACCTAGAGCAGTATTAACTACTAGCAGTATTAACTAACTAGCAGTATTAACTAACTAGCAGTATTAACTGAGAGCAGTATTAACCACTAGCAGTATTAACTAACAAGCAGTATTAACCACTAGCAGTATTAACTTTGTACTGGCAGTACTAAAACTGTACTGGCAGTATTAATCATACTTACACTTTTAAGCTTTGTGAAGGACCGAGTACTGCTATACTTTTCCTGAAAAAGAAGCTTAGGACCACCAAGAATAAACAATATACAGTTATGGAACCACTTTTTAAGTAGGAGCTTATTCAGAGTTGATCATTCTCACACTTGTTACCAAGAAAGTGAATCTACCCACATCAAATGCTTTGGTGAATAGATCAACAAACTGGTTAGCAGTATGTACTTTTACAACTTGAATAAGTTTCTTTTCATTGCAGTCTCTTATAAAGTGGTACCTGATTTCAATGTGCTTTGTCTTTGAGTGCTTGACAGGATTATTAACAATGCTAATAGCACTGTTATTATCAATAAAAATTGGAGTGTGTAGAAAGGTTACCCCATAGTCCAGCATTTGATTCTGAATCCATAAGGCTTGAGAACAACAACTTGCAGCTGCTATGTACTCTGCCTCTGTTGTAGATGTGAACACTGTGGTTTGTTTCTTGCACTGCCATGACACTAGTCTTGCACCTAAAAACTGGCATCCTCCAGAAGTAGATTTTCTGTCCAAGTTTGCTCCACCTAGATCACTGTCTGAGTATGCAAGTAGGTCAAATGATGAGTCATGAGGATACCAAAGTCCCAATCTGGGTTGCCCTTTGAGATATCTAAATATCCTCCTAACCGCTTGATAGTGTGATTGCTTTGGCCTAACTTGGAATCTTGCACATACACAGACTGGAAACATTATGTCTGGCCTAGAGGCTGTAAGATACATGAGAGAGCCAATCATGGATCTATAATGATGAACATCCATATCCTCCCCCTCAAGATCTGCTGTTATCTGCTTGTGTGTCTCCATAGGTGTGCTGGCAGGTTTTGAATCTGAGAAACCAAACTTGGTTAGAATGTCTTGCACATACTTAGACTGACAGATAAAGATTCCATCTGACTTCTGCTGAACTTGGAGTCCAAGGAAGAAAGTAAGTTCCCCCATGGAACTCATTTTGAACCTTTGATGCATTAGTTCCTCAAACTCCTTGCACATGTTGTCTCTTGTGGATCCAAAGATAATATCATCCACATAGATTTGGACCAGCAAGATATCCTTCTTCTTTCTCTTGATGAACAGAGTCTTATCAATGACTCCTCTTTCAAAGCCATTTTCCAAGAGATAGGATGACAGAGTGTCATACCATGCTCTTGGAGCTTGATGCAGTCCATAAAGTGCTTTCTTCAATTTGTATACCCTGTCTGGATAGCTTGGGTTTTCAAACCCTGGTGGTTGACAGACATATACTTCTTCTTCAATTGAGCCATATAGAAATGCACTTTTTACATCCATTTGATAAACTTTGAATTTCATATAAGAAGCATAAGCCAGGAATAATCTAATTGCTTCTATCCTAGCCACAGGTGCAAATACTTCTTCATAATCTATTCTTTCTTCTTGTGTATACCCTTGAGCCACCAACCTTGCTTTATTCCTTATTAATATGCCTCTTTCATCTCTCTTATTCCTGAAGATCCATTTTGTGCCTATTGCTCTTTGGCCTTTAGGAAGGTCTACCAGATCCCAAACATCTTGCAGCTTGAATTGTAGTAGCTCTTCTTGCATAGCTTCTATCCAACTGGACTCTTTCATAGCATCATGTGCCTTCTTAGGCTCAAGCTGGGATAGAAAGCAAGAAAGCATTGTATGTTGTTGGTCTTGCATCTCTTGCAGCCTGCTTTGATTTCTAGTCATCATAGGAGAAGAGATATCTCCTATTATCAACTGAGGAGGATGATTCTTTTGAGTTCTGGTGTGATGACTAGACTCTTCATTGAGTCCAACCTCTAGATTTGAGTCATTCAACTCAACTGAGGTGATTTCAGCAGTTACTTCAGGTTCTTTATTTTCTTCACTCTCCTCAACTCTTCTTTCTTCTTCACTCTGATTTGGTTCAGTAGATGGCTCCTTTTCACAGTCTTCAACAGGATCCACTGTAGGTATGGGAAAGATCACAGATTGAGATATGCTGTCTTGAACTTGTGTAGTCCCTGATCCTCCACTCCCTGAACCTGCATAATCATCAATACTGAAACCAAAAGAGTTAGTCAGTGAATCAATGTCAAACAGCCACTGAGGACCAGACCCAATAGGATTTGGTGTGTTCTCATTGCATTTGACATTGTCACTTTCTTCTATTATTCTAGAAGAAGAGTTAAAAACTCTGTAAGCCTTACTCTGAGATGAGTAACCAACAAGAAATCCATCATCTGCTTTGCTATCAAACTTACCTAAGTGATATTTGGTATTGAGAATTGTACAAGGACACCCAAAAGGTTTGAAAAATCCAATAAAGGGTTTTATTTTATTTAAAAGCTCATATGGGGTCTTGTTCTTTGGCTTGACCACTAGAACTCTGTTATGGACATAACAGGCAGTATTAACTGCTTCAGCCCAGAAGGTAATTGGCAGTTTTGAATCAGCCAACAGAGATCTAGCAGCCTCTATTAGTGTCCTATTTCTTCTCTCAGCAACTCCATTCTGTTGAGGAGTCCTAGGGGCACTATATTGTATCTCAATTCCTTTTTCTTCACAAAAGGTGTTTAGATCAAGATTTTTAAATTCAGTCTCATTGTCTGATCTAATGAATTTTACTTTTTGATTAGTCTGGTTTTCAATTCTTAGAATAAAGGATTTGATCAGTCCACTTGTTTCATCCTTAGTCCTTAGAAAATATACCCAAGTAAATCTAGAGTAATCATCAACAATAACTAAGCAGTATGATTTCTTCCCTATGCTCATCACATTTGTAGGGCCAAACAGATCCATATGTAATAACTGGAGGCAAGAAGAAATTGTATTTGACTCTTTGGTCTTATGAGAAGTTTTGTGCTGTTTGCTTTTAAGACAAGCAACACAATGATCATCACATGAAAAGACTTTTGATGGTAAACCTCTTACAAGGTTGTTTTTAACAAGTTTGTTCATAGTCTTGAAGTTCATGTGACACATCCTTCTGTGCCATAGAGAGGATTCATCTACAGAAGCTTTTGAAACAAGACAGTTCAGGGATGAATCACTTGAAACATTTTCCATGTCAAGACAATAAACATTGTCCTTTCTTGGAGTTCTAAGTAGTATCATGCTTTCATCAACTACCTTGAACCCTGGAGCAAGGATCATACATTATGTATTAGTAAATAATATGCTATGTTGTTTGTCACAAACCTGTGATACACTTAACAGGTTGTATTTTAGCTGATCAACATAGTAGACATCCTCAAATGTCATCTTACCTTTTGTAACATTACCTTTTCCACTTATTTTACCACCTGTAAGATTATCTCCAAATGCAACATGTACTCCATTGATATGTTTGAAATCCTGAAGGCATGACATGTTACCTGTCATGTGCCTAGAGCAACCACTATCAACATGCCATATGCTCTTCCCCTTGAGCTGTTGGTTGCCCTGCACATAAGATAAATCAGTTAGTATGAATTAGGAACCCAAGCCAAAGTGGTCTTGGGTACCCCTTTCTCATCAAAATATTTACATTCTTTCTTGACAAGATTTTTAAACTTTGACTCCTCATTTCTGGAGTACTTTGTCACAATGATGGGTTTGGAAACACATTTGCTAGAAGCAGTACTGGTTTTAGAAGTACTAACTGCCTTAGCAGCACTTGCATGCTTAGCAGTACTAACCTTGTTAGAAGTAGTAACTGTGTTAGCAGCAGTAACTGTGTTAGCAGTATTAACCTTTGAAGAGGTACTAACAGTATTAGCAGTATTAATATTTTCAACAGTACTAACACTGGTAGCAGCAGTAATGCTTCCAGCAGCACTATCCCTGTCAGCAGTACTAACAGTTTTAGTGCTTCTAGGCACCCACATTTTAATACTTTCTTTTAAAACCTTTTTCTTCATGGGGCCTTTGGTTTCAACAGATTTCTTAACCACATGTTTCTTTCCAGCCTTCCTATAACCAACAGGTTTTTGCACAAATCTTTGAAAGTTCATCTGTTGGTTAATAGGGTTAAAGAAACAGTGCTTAGCCAAATGGTTTAACTTACCACATATGAAACAAGGTTTTGGTCTGATTATTTTATTCAGATCAACTCCTTGTTTCTGAGCCCATTGATTATTCCAGTTTCTTTGGTTACCTCTTTTTGTACCAGAATTTAGGCTTTCAGATTTGTTGCAAGCACACTGTTTACAAGGTCCAGGATTCACAACAGTGGTTTGTTTGTAATGGACCTTGTTATCCTTTCCTTTGGTCTTCTCTATCTCCTTAGACTTGACCCAGATCCTTCCCCCTCCCTCATTGGTAACAATGTTGTTTTCTAAGGGTATCTCTTTACTCACAGCATTATTCCTATTCTCACTGGCTTCTTTCTCAGTCATATCCTTAACAACTACCTCATCCAAAGGATCTATCTTAAAGGCTTCCTCAGACAAGTCCTTTTTCTCCTTGGTCTCTAACAAGTCTGAAGTAGGAGAGATATAGTTGTTGTTGTAAGGAGGGGGTGTGTTATTGTATCCAATACCAGGCTTCATCTTATCATGAATCTGAGTCTTTAGAAGAGAATCCATTGCTTTTGAAGCATATGAAAACTTTTCTATGTCAAGCTTAACCTTAGATAGTTCTTCTTTCAGCCTATCATTCTCTTCTATGAACTTAGACAGTTTGGCCTCTAATTCATTCTTTTCCCACTTCCAATAGTTTGTGTCATAAGAATGTTGAAGCTCATTGGCTTGAAAGCCTTTGATTTGTTCTTCAAACCTTTCAACTATCAATACATAATCTCTTCTGTCCTTTTCTAATCTTTTGAGGTCATCACACATGTTTTGGTTGTGATCCCTGTACCTTTTGACAGTGTCTTTACAAGATTGAGTACAAAGATTAGAAATTACCTCAGAGGGGAGATCAGACACCTCTGCCATAAGAGCTTGATTCTGAATGGCTTCCTCAGCTTGATCACTCCAGTCAAACCCCATTCCTTGTTGAGAAACAAGAGCTTGAGCAGGGTTCTTGTTTTGATTGTAGCCTCCATTCTGAGCTTGTTGGTGGTTGTTATTTGGCAAACCACTTATGCACTCTCTAGCAAAGTGTCCCTTCATGTGGCACTTATAACATTCCACTTTTGTCTTGTCAAACCCAGCTCCATCTTCTCTTCTTTGAGAGAAGTTGTTCCTCCCTGTTCTTTTAATAAACTTCTTCACCCTCATAGATAACATGGCCATCTGCCATTTAATGTCCATCTCCTCCAGGTCATCAGGGTGAAGTTGTTCCAGATCATCATTAATCAATGAATTGTTGCTGTGACTGGACAAAAGGGCTTCAAAGACAGTTTCAGTGCCTTTTTCTGAATTCATTCCACTGGAAGCACTAACTGCTTCAGGGTTGGCAGTAGTATCAGTAGATGCTGATAGAAGTGCAGCATTGTGGATATACCCAGTGGGCTTCTTCTTGGTTTCTACCTCAGTTTCAAAAACTCTTAGATCATTATATAGATCATCAAGTTCCTTCTCTTCCAGATTGTCACTCTGTCTATATGAGACAGTGTACATAGTCCATTCATCCCTAAGAGATCTGAGGAACTTCCTGTTGATATCATCTTGCTCATGAGTTTGTTGAACCTATCAAAAGTTTGAGTCATAGACTCATTCTTTGAAGAAGTGAAGTTTTCATACTGCTGCTTTAGAACATCTCTTTGATTTCTTTTGATGCTTTTAGTTCCAGCAAATCTTTTCTCTAGAGCATTCCAGAGAATCTGAGCATCAGTGCAGTTGCAAAATTGATGCTGATATTCATTGGGGATGGCCAAGAGCAGAGTGCTCAAGGCCTTCATCTCTGTCTGTCTGATCTTCCTCTCACCATCTGTCTTTGGTGGAGGTATTTTCCCATCTGGTCCAATTCTTCCTGCTTCAGAAGGACCATTCTCAATGATATCCCACATTGAGTAGTCAGTGAGAAGAATGTATTGCCTGATTCTGATCTTCCACATATCAAACTCACTGGGTTTGAGCATTGGGACCTTAGAGACCAGAGTACTGTTTGATTCTGCAAAGTTTTCCATGATGAAAGAATAGTTGTTTCTGAGAGAACTTGCTCTGATACCACTTGTCAGGATCGAATTCTCAACAAGAATTATGAATACTCAGAAACAATATCAAAGAAGTTGCGAAATAACACTTTGATATTCAATGTAACAGTAAACAAACAGTAAGTATGATTAACAACTTGTAAACTTGTATTGAATGATTAAAATCACAAGATTACACACTCAACCTCAATCTTGAAGAACAAACTCTTTCAAGACGAATTCTACTTCTCTAGAATTAGGAACTATGCCTTGAGGTTGATTTTTTTTTCTTTTAGAACAAAAACTTTTTTTAATGAAAAATAAAACTATTCTATACATTATATACATATACTAAAGATAAAAGATAATTACAATCAATAAAATATCTTCAGAATATCTTCTATCATTATCTCTAAGCTTTCCATAATCTTCAGTTTATCCAGCTATCATCCTCTTCATACGGATCTCCATCTCATAAGCAGTACTAATCATAAGCAACATTAATACTCTGAGCAGTAGTAACTCCAGCAGTATTAATTTTGAAGAGCAGCATTAACTTTGTTCCAGCAGCATTAACTACAACTGGCAACATTAACCACACTTGATAAATTCTTCAGTTCCCAACAACCCCCCCTTTCATTGGTAAGAATATGATTTTCTACATGAATCTCTTCTGCATTCTTACTCTCAGACTTCTCTTCCTCATTCTCTTCCTTAACCACCACACTATCTATAGGATCTACTTCTGTTGCTCCTATAGGTAAGTCCTCCTTATTTTGGTTCTCTAAGAGATCTGAGGAGGGAGGGATGTAATTATTGTTATAAGGTGGAGGTGTTGAATTGTATCCTATACCACTCTTGATCTTATCATGAACTTGAGCTTTAAGCAAAGAGTCCATTGCTTTGGAAGCATAAGAGAACTTCTCAATGTCAATCTTAGCTTTCTCATGCCCACTCTTTATCTTCTCACACTCCTCTTTAGACTTTTTTATTTGAATCTCTAATTGATTTTTCTCCCACTTCCAGTATATTGTGTCATACATGTGATGAAGTTCATTGGACTTGTAAGCCTTGATTTGATCTTCAAACTTCTCAACAATCACCTTATACTCTCTTATAGCTCTTTCTAACCTTTTAAGGTCGTCACACATGCTTTGGTTATCATCCCTGTACTTTTGTACAGTCTGAAGACAATCTTTAGTGCACAGTTTAGTTTTTACCTCAGTTGGAATATCTGTGCTGGAAGATTCTGAGACTTCTGCCATCAGGGCTTGATTCTGAACAACTTCTTCTGCTTGATCACTCCAATCAAATCCCATTCCTTCTTGAGAAACAAGAGCTTGAGTGGCGTTTCTGTTGTTTTGGAAGCTTGAGGAATGTGCTCACCAATACGAATTCTACTTCTCTAGAACTAGGGTTCTAAACCTTGAGGTTAATTCTCTTAAAAAAAACCAAAAACTCAGAATGTTGTATATCTTACTATTCAGACTAATTCTATAGATATACTAAATATAAAAGATAATTACAAAATATAAAAGATCTTCAGTATAATCTTCCATAGTTATCTCCAAGCTTTCCATGAATATCTTCAATCAATACAGCTGTCTTCATTGCCATACGAAGTCTTCATCTCATAAGCAGCACTATCTTCATGAGCAGTATTAATACACATCAGTACTAACTACTAGCAGTACTAACTTTGCTTAGCAGTAGTAACTTCATGAAGCAGTATTAATCTGATTCAGCAGTAGTAACTTTTCTCAGAAGTAGTAACCATGTTGTGCTAGCAGCATTAACCATACTTGTGCAATTCTATAATTCCCAAGAATAGCCGATGGTAGTCAAGTTCTGATCCACGATGTTCTGAAGAAGTGTACTCTTAGTATCGAAGGGAGAGAATTCTCGATCGATCTACTGCCGATGTTAATCGGGGGTTTTGATGTTGTGGTCGGCATAGATTGGTTTTCAAACAATCATGCCGAGATCGTATGTTCCAAGAAGTTGATTCGATTTCCCAACCCCTCTGGCGAAGTCGTTGTCATCTATGGTGAAAAGAGAAAAGGTGAAGTGGCAATAATCACAATGGCAAAGGCACGCAAGTGCTTAGTAAAAGGATGTTCGTCCTTCCTAGCCTATGTGATCGATGCCAAGTTAGAGAAATCAAAGCTGGAAGATGTGAAGATTGTGCGTGAGTTTCCCGATGTCTTTCCAGACGACTTGCCCGGGTTACCACCCGATCGTCAGGTAGAGTTTCGGATTGATCTTGTGCCTGGACCAGCAACAATTGCTAAAGCTCCTTACCGTTTAGCGCCATAAGAGATGCAAGAAATGATGGCACAACTCCAAGAGCTTTTGGAGAAGGGCTTTATAAGACCGAGTTCGTCACCCTGGGGAGCTCCGGTCTTGTTTGTAAAGAATAAAGATGGCACGATGAGAATGTGCATTGACTATCGTGAGTTGAACAAAGCTACAGTAAAGAACAGATATCCGCTTCCGAGAATAGACGACTTGTTCGATCAACTTCAAGGAGCGGGTTGTTTTTCCAAAATCGACTTACGTTCGGGTTATCAACAAGTGAAGGTGAGAGAAGAAGATGTTCCGAAGACTGTCAGGATCGAATTCTCAACAAGAATTATGAATACTCAGAAACAATATCAAAGAAGTTTGCGGAATAACACTTTGATATTCAATGAAACAGTAAATCAACACAGAAAATATGAATAACAAACTGTAAGCTTTTATTAAATGCTTTGAAGTTACAAGATTACTCACTCAACCTCAATATTGATGAACAGGCTCACCAATACGAATTCTACTTCTCTAGAATTAGGATCTATGCCTTGAGGTTGATTTTCTCTAAAAGAATGAAAAACAAAAGTTATCTAACTATTCTAAACAATACAATATATATACTGAATACAAAGATAATTACAATAAATAAAATATCTTCAGTATATCTTCTATGTATATCTCTAAGCTTCCATGTATATCCTTTCATACGAATCTTCATCATATAAGCAGTATTAATCTTCAGCAGCATTAACTTCCTTCTAGCAGTATTAACTACTAAGCAGTACTAACCACTAGCAGTACTAACTAGCTAAGCAGTACTAACTTTGTTCAAGCAGCACTAACTTTGACTAGCAGTATTAACTACTAGCAGTAGTAACACTCAACAGTATTAACCTTTAAGTCTTCTAGCAGTATTAACTCTGAACTAGCAGCATTAACCATACTTGAGTTTTTCTTCAGTTCCCAACAATCTCCCCCTAACTTGACTTTTAGGAAGAGAAGTCAAGTTCTTCAAATTTTCTTCAAGATGCTTTCAACACCTCAATTCATACTCCTAGATTAGGATCCAAACCCAAACTTTGATTAATGATTCTGCTAACCACAATCTTTGCCATTTCTGAATCTTTTGAACACGTAAGCTTTGCATTCAACATTGCTTGTAATTTGGCCTTGCTGTGATCATAGATTTTATCAACTAAGTAGTACTCATGATAAGCTCTGTCCACAGTGATGACATAGACTCCACACCTTTCAAATATCATCCAGTTTTCTATTCTTTGGAATTTATTCTGTAGATGCAAATCTCTGATCACATGTTGAACTTTGCTAGGGTCAAACATCATGCATAAGTACTCCATAGCTAATCTGATTAAGCTCATTCCTTCTCCTTTCAGTTCCTTTTCATATATCTCCAACCCAACTTTAAACATCTCTTCTAAATCTGATCTTGAACAACTTCTTATGAGTCTACCCCAAGTAGAGTACACTTCATATAGATCTCCCATTCTCTTAAGCCTGAAGTATTTCTTCCTTTGATCTTCCAAAATATCCCAAAAGATAACTTCTGGAGCTTTCATAGAGATGGGATCAACTGAAACTGGTTCATCAGCTGTTGTAGTCATATAAAAATCAAGATTATATTGCTTATTGGATTGTTCTGGGTTCTTTACAGATTCAGTTGTAGAAGTAACTGAAGGTTCTGCTGTTTCTGCTGTTTCTTCAACTCTTGGCCTTTTGTTCTGCTTCTTGGAGGCAATTGACTTCACCCTCTTCACAGATGTAGCTTCTATACCAACACCTTCATGTTCTTCCTTCATCTCTTCAGTTTTGTCTTTTGAAGGTGTGGTGTCCTCAGGGAATGGCTTTTGAATATTCAGGTCATGCCTTTCCTTCATTCTTCTCTCAGCCTCTTCCCTTTGGACTGAATCACCTTGAAGCTTAAGCATCTCTTTCTGATACAACTCCTTAACCTGAGTGTATGCCATGTTGGTGAATATCTCCCCCTTAACACCAATTGCACCTTTCAGGAAATTTATCATCTTTTTCTTTCCTGATTGGCCAAAAATGTTTTGGAGGGTTGTCTCTTTTGCTTTTTGAATGGCATTCTTTGCTTAAAAACTTTCACAGAGCTTTTCTTGACTTGAGCTGCTTCTTTGATGCTTTTCTGATATTCTGCATTCAACTTTCTAGCCATGATCTTTGCAAGCTCTCTATCCTTCTCTGATTGAAGTTGTTCTTCTTTTTCCATTTCAGCCTGAAGTAGCTTTGCCATTTCTTCATCCAACTCAATCTGACTCTTTTTCTTGGCAGGCAGTTCAGCTTCAACCATTTTCTCCTTTCCTTTTCCTTTTGTCTCCTTTGCCTTTTCTGTTGCCTTTTGTTGAACTTTTCCTTCATTGATGACTACTCCCTTGGCCTTTTGAGTAGCCTCAGGAGTGTCATTCTTTGCTTTGACTAGTGTTTCTACAAATTCCATTTCTTCAACAGAAAGCCCT
Organism: Arctium minus; assembly: GCA_954870635.1. Classification (NCBI taxonomy): domain Eukaryota; kingdom Viridiplantae; phylum Streptophyta; class Magnoliopsida; order Asterales; family Asteraceae; genus Arctium; species Arctium minus. The sequence continues at coordinate 36,992,832 of OX941084.1, forward strand.
GTTACTGCTGCTTCAGCAGTATTAACAGTTTCTGCTGCTTCAGTAAATTTTGATTCTTTTTCTGCCTCTTTCTCCCCCTCAACCTCAAATGCCCTCTCAGCTGGATTTGCTTTGTCTTTTTCAGCCTCTTTCTCCCCCTTGTTGGAAGCATCTTTATTAGTTGACCTCTTCTTTAAAACAAACTGTTTTCTTCTCTTCTTCTGTACAAGCTTTGTCACCATCTTCTTTAATTTGGCAATCTGAACTTGTTGTGACAGGATTACCAGCTTCATCTCCTCTATTTCTTTTCCTTGTTTCAGAATATCTAGGTTGATGTTACCCATTGCCTCCATCAATTCATCATAGTTATATCTGTCCTCACCTTCTCCAGAAGTGTTACCCTCCTTTGAAGGATCATTGGATCTTTTATTTGTGGAAGTCTTCTGCCTTGCAGAGGCACTATCCACCCCTGTGGTTTCTTGGCAACAGGGACCTTCAAATGATTGTTCATTCAAAGTTGCCATGGGGGAGGTCTTATTGATGTTACCACTTTCCTCCTCTGTACTAGCAGGAGTAGTGGCAGCCTCATCACCCATATGCTCTACCTCCTCCTCAGAGAGCACCTCCTTTGGGTTGGGAGACACCCTTGTGGTTTCCCTTTGGATATTCTCTAGGGGAGAATTCTCCCTTAGAGGGCTTATAGGCTTAGTGGGTAATGGTACAAGAAGGGAAGGAGCCTTCTTTACCTGTTTTCTCTTGTAGGTTTGGGTGATGGGAGAGGTTGGTTTTTCAAGAAGGGACTGGGGAATTGATTTTGAGAGGGAAGGTTGGGCTTGGCTAGCAGTGGGTTGGTCTAATGGGGGCCTTGACCCTGCTGCCATACCTTCATTGGTTTGGGACACCACCATCATTGTAGAGAACAATGGGGTGTCAACTCCTTCAGAGTCCCCAGCAGATCTTCTCATATTTGAGAAAACCTTGCCTTTGGGGGGTTTAGGTACATATACCCCAACAGGTTGAGGTATATCCGTTAATTCATGAGTAATAACTTCTTGTACAAACCTGGGATACATAAAAAAGCTCTTTTTGTTTCCCATGTTTGAGACAAGATCATTGAAAATCATTTTAGAAAAATTATACTTTCTGGCAGTGGCCAAGCACACCAAAGCATAAGCAATAGTGCTGCTGAACTCACTCCATCCAGTAGTCTTTTTGGATATACAATGCATAAGAGTATGGACAAAGAAACGCCATTGGGGTGAGAATTTTACTTTAGAAAATTTGAAAACACCCAATGGGCCTCCATACCCCATTCTTGTAAGATTTGAAAACAGTTCATCATTTGGGATGGAAGTTATACCAGAGGCATCGTCTAGACATAGACTGATGCGAATAACCTCTTCAGTAACTGTAAGTGATTGATCACAGATTCTTGTCTTGATCATTTGCACACCATTTTCCACAACAATGGTTGCATTAGCCCAGAACTGCCTTTGATGCTCAATGTAGATTGTAGGGGATACAGTAAGAGCATGAGCAATGTGGCTTGTCTTGAGGAAATCCACAATCTGATGAAATCCTGAAGCTTGCTTTGGCTTTTGTAGCATCGCAATCTCGTTGTGCTCGTCGATGAACGTCATGGATGCCATTGATCTTAGTGAAAACTTGCCTGAAAACTTCGAGCTTGAGAGAGAAAAGGTTTTGAGCGCAAGAGAACAGTATGCAAAGAGTCGTTATGAACTTTTAGGCGGGCAAAGAGTATTTATAGTATTCGGAATATAAGCAGTATTAACCTAGAGCAGTATTAACTACTAGCAGTAGTAACTGCTAGCAGTATTAACTAACTAGCAGTATTAACTGAAAGCAGTATTAACCACTAGCAGTATTAACTGAAAGCAGTATTAACCACTAGCAGTATTAACTGAAAGCAGTATTAACCACTAGCAGTATTAACTGAAAGCAGTACTAACTTTGTTCAAGCAACACTAACTTTGACTAGCAGTATTAACTACTAGCAGTATTAACCTTTAAGTCTTCTAGCAGTATTAACTCTGAACTAGCAGCATTAACCATACTTGAGTTTAACAGTATTAAGACAGCTTTCAGAACGCGTTACGGCCATTACGAGTTTCTTGTAATGCCTTTTGGTCTAACGAACGCACCGGCGATATTTATGGACTTGATGAATAGAGTGTGCCGACCATTCGTCGACCAGTCGGTCATTGTATTCATTGATGACCTACTCGTGTACTCCAAGAGCGAGTCAGAACACGAACAACATCTGCGGGAAGTGTTGAGAAAGGAAAGATTGTACGCCAAGTTTTCCAAGTGTGACTTTTGGCTTCAAGAGGTACAATTCCTTGGTCACGTTGTCACTCGAGACGGAGTGAAAGTGGATCCCTCCAAGATTGAAGATATGATGAATTGGGAATCTCCCAAGAGTCCGTCAGAGATCCGAAGTTTATTGGGTCTGGCGGGGTACTACCAGAGATTTATCCAAGACTTTTCGAAAATCGCTTCTTACTTGACAGTTTTGACTCGAAAGAATGTGAAGTTTGAATGGACCGAAACACAAGAGAAGGCGTTCCGAATACTTCAAAAGAAGTTGTGTGAAGCTCCAATCTTGTCGTTACCTGAAGGGTGAGAAGACTTTGTGGTCTATAGCGACGCTTCGAAGATGGGTTTAGGTTCTGTGTTGATGCAGCAGGGCAAGGTAATCGCTTACGCCTCGAGGCAACTTAAGATACACGAGAAGAACTACCCTACCCACGATTTGGAGCTAGCAGCGGTGGTGTTCGCCCTGAAACTTTGGCGACGTTACCTCTATGGCACCAAATGTACACTCTATACTGATCACAAGAGTCTAAAGTATGTCTTTGATCAAAAGGAGTTGAATATGAGGCAACGGCGGTGGCTCGAGCTGCTAAAGGATTACGATTGCGAGCTGCTTTACCATCCTGGTAAGGCAAACGTGGTAGCCGATGTGTTGAGTCGGAAGGACTATAGCGGTTGTATTCGGGCTACCCATTCGAGAATCGAGTTGGTGTCTAGTCTTGTTGATAAGATCAAAGCATCGCAAGTTGAAGCATTGTTAGAAGAGAATCTCAAAGAGGAAGTCATGACAAAGCAGCGTTTGCTCTTAACGGAAGATAGCCGTGGGGTAAAACTGTTCAACGGTCGCGTGTGGGTACCCAAGCATGGGGGTAACCGTGATCTGTTGCTGGAAGATGCACACAAGTCCAAGTATTCCATTCATCCGGGGAGTACAAAGATGTACAGGGACTTGAAGCTGCACTATTGGTGGTCGGTAATGAAACTTGACGTGGCGCGTTACGTTGAGCGTTGTGTGACGTGTTCGCAAGTTAAGGACGAACATCAGCGACCGTATGGGAGTCTTCAGTCTCTAGAGATTCCCGAGTGGAAGTGGGAGCATATCACTATGGACTTCATGACAAAGTTACCTAAAACTCTTCGAGGTCACGATACCATTTCGGTGATAGTTGATAGATTGACAAAGAGCCCTCACTACTTGGCCATGCGCGAGACATTACCGATGGACAAACTAGAAAAACTGTACATCGATGAGGTGGTCTCGAGGCACGACATACCATTGTCGATCGTGTCAGATCGCGACAGTCGGTTCACTTCGAACTTTTAGGATTGGTTTCAGAAAGAGCTTGGTACACGAGTTAAGTTGAATACGGCTTACCATCCACAAACCGACGGGCAAAGCGAGAGAACGATCCAGACATTGGAAGACATGTTGAGGTCTTATGTCATCGATTTTGGGGGTAGCTGGGACTCTCACTTACCTTTGATGGAGTTCTCTTACAACAATAGTTACCACTCGAGTATTGGAATGGCACCTTTTGAAGCATTGTACGGGCGAAAGTGCCGAACTCCCGTGTGTTGGCTTGAAGCGGGAGAAAAGCAGTTCGTGGGACCTGAAATCGTGCAAGAGACGGTCGATAAGGTCAAATGTATTCGTGAAAGATTGAAAGCGGCTCAGGATCGGCAGAAGAGTTATGCCGATAAGAAGAAGCGGCCGATGGAATTCCAAGTAGGCGATCGTGTGTTGCTTAAGGTATCATCGTGGAAAGGTTTTATACGGTTCGAAAAGCGTGGGAAGCTGAGTCTACATTTCCACGGACCATTCAAAGTGCTCAAACGGGAAGGTTTGCAAGCGTACCAATTGGAACTACCGCCAGAGTTGAGCATAATCCACAACACGTTTCATATTTCTTATCTTCGGAAGTGTTTGGCGGAAGAGGAAAGCGTTATTCCTCTCTCCGAATTGACAGTTGACGAGGGTAACCGTTGTGTGGAAAATCTAAGAATTTGCGTCACAAAGAAGTCACGTTAGTCAAGGTGCAGTGGAAGCATCACCGGGGAGCAAATATGACGTGGGAATCCGAAGAGGATATGAAGCGAAGATATCCTCATCTTTTTGTATAGTTTGGATTTTGGGGACGAAATCATTCCCAAGTTGGGGAGGATTGTAACACCCTGGATTTTCATTATACATATATCGTTGTAATCTTGTGTTTAACCGTTGTCGTTAACACCCCGTTTAGTATATCGTTCGAATGCGTGGTTTTCGGTTATTTGTGGAATTCCAGTATGTTTCGCGACTTGCTCGCGACTTGGAGTTGTGGCATAAGTCGCAAAAGCCTCTGTTGGTTTTAGGGGTTTTGAAGACACGGGCGAGTTGCACCGCAACTTGAAGTCGCGGCATAACTCGCGATTTCCCCTGGACCGACTTAAGGGTTTCAGTTTCCAAATATATCTTTGGATCTCATTCTCTCAATCTCTAACTCTCTCTATTCTCTCTCTAAATATTCATTTCTCTCTCTAGAGTTTGGTAGTTAGTATTTGGTGTTCGATCCGAGGTTTCGGTGTTTTAAGCTTCACCTCTACGTCGTGATCGTTATCTGGTTTTCCGGGTTTTATTCTAAAACCTACTGGTGAGTTCCTACTACCATTTTACAAACTTTATACATGTCAAAACTCTTATTTGCGAAATCCGAAGTATTTCTACGGTATGATTTCATGTTCTCTACATTTTGATATAAATGAAGTTTTTGGTGATTTTCGGGGTTCCCGATCAATTTTGACTAAAATGACTGATTCCGCCTTATTAAAAGTAAAATGATGTTTTACTTGCCTATGTTTGTGACTTATTGAAAGAATGTATATAAACTGGTTTTATGATTATCTTTCTTACCAACAGTTGGTCTGGAAAATGGCATTTTGAAATATAAATGTGTTGAAAGCTGTTTATCTAGCTTTAAAGTGGTCACATGAAATATTGTGACAAGTCATGACTATACTAGTGGATCCCTAGGTATCGAGTCGGCTTATTGTTGGGATGTTTGTACCCCTTCTGTTGTAGTTGGATACATTTGATCTTCGGGGGTACTTGGTACGGTTATGTGAGACCAATTACTAGCCATGGGTCAAATGTAGTCTAACGAAAGAGTATGACTGGTTCCTTGGGGGCCTCCCTCACATCGTAGTACGAACCGAAGCGTTCGTGGCCATGGTTCCATGTATTTAGCTCATAACTCGGATTTGTGGCTTACTTTGTGTTCCACTATATTCCTTGGTAAATCGGGTAATCCCCGTCATCGGAAGATGTGTTTTGGACCGGTTGTCCGTATATTATCAAAGAACTGTATTTTACATAACTAAACCTTTGGAAGGATTTACTTGGATGCATTTGATTATATCTCTTCAGATTTATGAACTGTATGTTCTCACTAGGCTTTAAGCCTAACACTTTTTCTCAAATGATATGTATAACAGGTTTCCCTTAGCGGTGGGATGCACAGGGTTTTGAGAGACGAGTTTGGTCTCGAGGCATTTTTGAGATGACTAAAGTGTGTTGATAGTTGGGCATTGTTAAGTCCCATTCTTTTGATGAATTTTGGATTGTCAACTGATGTAATCTAGATAGTTATGTTTAGATTAGTTTGTTGATGAATTCTAAATCCATACAGGTTTTTGTAAAGTCTAATGGACTGATACACTTTTTGAGGAGTTTATATCAATACGAATGTCATGTTGCCATGTCTCCAGGTTTTATTTTATTCTGATTTTTAGGATGTTACAGAAGAAGAGAATGATCCAGTTTCTGAATCACAAGAACAGAGAATACATGGAGTCAATCACCTCTGGTCCAGTAAATCCAATGATCAGAGTACAGGGTCAAGCTGCAACTGACACCTCTCCGTAAATCGCTGACAGATTTGTTCCTAAACCGAATGAGTTCTTCACTGATAAAGAAAAAGATCTGTACAAGATAGATGAACAAGCTCTCATTTACCTAACAATGGCCATCCCAAATGACATCTACAATCGGGTAGACAGTCGAGATTCAACTAAAGAAATCTGGGATGAGTTAGCAAGACAATTTGAGGGAAGTGAAGCTTCAATTCAGGCAAAGCAGAATCTGTGCATTAATGCCTATGAGGGATTTCATGCAAGAGAAGGAGAGTCGCTGCTAGATACCTTCAACAAATATAACATCATTCTCAATGACTTGCGGAGGAACAACATCTCTAAATCCGCTTCTGAGATAAATTACAAGTTCATCACGAACATGAATCCTGAGTGGAAGAACTTTGCCATCAACCTCCAGATGTCAAAGAACAAGGCTCAAGAAAAAGTCACTGATATCTTCTCTACTCTTTCTCAGCATGAGGATGAGGTGAGATCTATTAATAATGAGTCCAATAATCTGAATGAATCTGTGGCTCTCATAGCTGGCAAAGGAAAGAGTTCAGTTTCTATATCCTCTGCAAGGTCAAAGAAAAAGGTCGCTAAAGCTCTAGTTACTGAGGTTACTGAGTCCGAATCTGATTCAAGTGATGAAGAACTGGAGATTGATTCTGAACCGGATATACAGAAGTTCTCTGAGGACTTGGCTCTAATTACTCGACGATTCAAGAAGAGCTTTGGTACGAAGCGTTCATTTCAAGAAAGTCTATATTTTTGTTTCATATGGACAATATCTGTTATTTTGACCATAAGCCTTAATTGATATATCATTTCATTTCTGATCATTTTCATACAATGTCAGATTTTCAAACAAGTCTTTTGCATTTATGTTCATTCATTCAGTATACTTGTTTGAAAATGCTTCAATGTCTAAAAATGCTCAAATTTTCATCATTATATTTTATGAGCATACATTCATCTGAGCAACACATGCTTTATAGGATTATATGGGTTCTTTGTGCTAGGAATTAACTGAACTTCTATGAAATCAAGTTAACCAGTGATTTCTACCCAAGAAGTTAATCCTTAGTGATTGAGTGTGAGGAGTCTAAAAGAAATGAGTGTGGGTTGTGTGTTGAGGGAAAATGGAAATGAGAGTGTCGGGATCGAATTCTCAACAAGAATTAACTCTCAGAAACAATATCAAAGAAGTTTGCGGAATAACACTTTGATAATTAACACAGAAAATATGAATAACAAACTGTAAGCTTTTATTGAATGCTTTAAAGTTACAAGATTTCTCACTCAACCTCAATATTGATGAACAGGCTCACCAATACGAATTCTACTTCTCTAGAATTAGGATCTATGCCTTGAGGTTGTTTTTCTCTCTAAAAGAATGAAAACTAAAAATTCAGAATTCTTTTTAACTATTCTAAACAATACAATATATATACTGAATACAAAAGTAATTACAATAAATAAAATATCTTCAGTATATCTTCTATGTATATCTCTAAGCTTCCATGTATATCCTTTCATACGAATCTTCATCATATAAGCAGTATTAATCTTCAGCAGCATTAACTTCCTTCTAGCAGCATTAACTACTAAGCAGTACTAACCACTAGCAGTACTAACTAGCTAAGCAGTACTAACTTTGTTCAAGCAGCACTAACTTTGACTAGCAGTATTAATAGTACTAGCAGTAGTAACACTCAGCAGTACTAACCTTTAAGTCTTCTAGCAGTATTAACTCTGAACCAGCAGCATTAACCATACTTGAGTTTTTCTTCAATTCCCAACAATCTCCCCCTAACTTGACTTTTAGGAAGAGAAGTCAAGTTCTTCAGATTTTCTTCAAGATGCTTTCAACACCTCAATTCATACTCCTAGATTAGGATCCAAACCCAAACTTTGATTAATGATTCTGCTAACCACAATCTTTGCCATTTCTGAATCTTTTGAACATGTAAGCTTTGCATTCAACATTGCTTGTAATTTGGCCTTGCTGTGATCATAGATTTTATCAACTAAGTAGTACTCATGATAAGCTCTGTCCACAGTGATGACATAGACTCCACATCTTTCAAATATCATCCAGTTTTCTATTCTTTGGAATTTATTCTGTAGATGCAAATCTCTTATCACATGTTGAACTTTGCTAGGGTCAAACATCATGCATAAGTACTCCATAGCTAATCTGATTAAGCTCATTCCTTCTCCTTTCAGTTCCTTTTCATATATCTCCAACCCAACTTTAAACATCTCTTCTAAATCTGTTCTTGAACAACTTCTTATGAGTCTACCCCAAGTAGAGTACACTTCATATAGATCTCCCATTCTCTTAAGCCTGAAGTATTTCTTCCTTTGATCTTCCAAAATATCCCAAAAGATAACTTCTGGAGCTTTCATAGAGATGGGATCAACTGAAACTGGTTCATCAGCTGTTGTAGTCATATAAAGATCAAGATTATATTGCTTATTGGATTGTTCTGGGTTCTTTACATATTCAGTTGTAGAAGTAACTGAAGGTTCTGCTGTTTCTGCTGTTTCTTCAACTCTTGGCCTTTTGTTCTGCTTCTTGGAGGCAATTGACTTCACCCTCTTCACAGATGTAGCATCTATACCAACACCTTCATGTTCTTCCTTCATCTCTTCAGTTTTATCTTTTGAAGGTGTGGTGTCCTCAGGGAATGGCTTTTGAATATTCAGGTCATGCCTTTCCTTCATTCTTCTCTCAGCCTCTTCCCTTTGGACTGAATCACCTTGAAGCTTAAGCATCTCTTTCTGATACAACTCCTTAACCTGAGTGTATGCCATGTTGGTGAATATCTCCCCCTTAACACCAATTGCACCTTTCAGGAAATTTATCATCTTTCTTCTTTCCTGATTGGCCAAAAATGTTTTGGATGGTTGTCTCTTTTGCTTTTTGACTGGCATTCTTTGCTTAAAAACTTTCACAGAGCTTTTCTTGGCTTGATCTGCTTCTTTGATGCTTTTCTGATATTCTGCATTCAACTTTCTAGCCATGATCTTTGCAAGCTCTCTATCCTTCTCTGATTGAAGTTGTTCTTCTTTTTCCATTTCAGCCTGAAGTAGCTTTGCCATTTCTTCATCCAACTCAATCTGACTCTTTTTCTTGGCAGGCAGTTCAGCTTCAACCATTTTCTCTTTTCCTTTTCCTTTTGTCTCCTTTGCCTTTTCTGTTGCCTTTTGTTGAACTTTTCCTTCATTGATGACTACTCCCTTGGCCTTTTGAGTAGCCTCAGGAGTGTCATTCTTTGCTTTGACTAGCGTTTCTACAATCTCCATTTCTTCAACAGAAAACCCTGTTACTGCTGCTTCTGTTACTGCTGCTTCAGCAGTATTAACAGTTTCTGCTGCTTCAGTAAATTCTGATTCTTTTTCTGCCTCTTTCTCCCCCTCAACCTCAAATGCCCTCTCAGCTGGATTTGCTTTCTCTTTTTCAGCCTCTTTCTCCCCCTTGTTGGAAGCATCTTTATTAGTTGACCTCTTCTTTAAAACAAACTGTTTTCTTCTCTTCTTCTGTACAAGCTTTGTCACCATCTTCTTTAATTTGGCAAGCTGAACTTGTTGTGACAAGATTACCAGCTTCATCTCTTCAATTTCTTTCCTTTGTTTGAGAACATCTTGGTTGATGTTGCCCATTGTTTCCATCAATTCATAGTAAGTATATCTGTCCTCACCTTCTCAAGAAGTGTTACCCTCTTTTGATGGATCATTGGATCTTTTTGTAGTGGAAGTCTTCTGCCTAGCAGAAGCACTATCCACCCCTGTGGTTTCTTGGCACCAGGGACCTTCAAATGATTGCTCATTCAAACTTGCCATGGGGGAGGTCTTATTGATGTTACCACTTTCCTCCTCTGTGCTAGCAGGAGTAGTGGCAGCCTCATCACCCATATGCTCTACCTCCTCCTCAGAGAGCACCTCCTTTGGGTTGGGAGACACCCTTGTGGATTCCCTTTGAATATTCTCTACTGGAGAATGCTCCAATAGAGGGCTTAAAGGCTTGGGGGATGATGGTACAAGAAGGGAAGGAGCCTTCTTTACCTGTTTTCTCTTGTAGGTTTGGGTGATGGGAGATGTTGGTTTTTCAAGAAGGGACTGGGGAATTGATTTTGAGAGGGAAGGTTGGGCTTGGCTAGCAGTGGGTTGGTCTAATGGGGGCCTTGACCCTGCTGCCATACCTTCATTGGTTTGGGACACCACCATCGTTGTGGAGAACAATGGGGTGTCAACTCCTTCAGAGTCCCCAGCAGATCTTCTCATATTTGAGAAAACCTTGCCTTTGGGGGGTTTAGGTACATATACCCCAACAGGTTGAGGTATATCCGTCAATTCATGGTTGATAACTGCTTGAACAAACCTGGGATACATAAAAAAACTCTTTTTGTTTCCCATGTTTGAGACAAGATCATTGAAAATCATTTGTGAAAAATTGTACCTTCTGGCAGTGGCCAAACAGACCAAAGCATAAGCAATGGGACTGCTGAACTCACTCCATCCAGTGGTCTTTTTAGAAATGCAGTGCATCAAGGTATGAACAAGAAAACGCCATTGAGGTGAGAATTTAGCTTTTGAGAACTTAAAAACACCCAATGGGCCTCCATACCCCATTTTTGTCAGAGTAGAAAACAGTTCATCATTAGGGATAGAAGTTATACCAGTGGCATCGTCTAGACGTAGACTGATGCGAACTATCTCTTCAGTAACTGTCAATGGATTGCCACATACTGTCGTCTTGATCATTCGCACACCATTTTCAGTAACAATGGTGGCATGTGCCCAGAATTGCCTCTGATGCTCTATAAAGATAGTTGGAGACATAGTGATAGCATGGGCAATGTGGCTGGTCTTCAGAAAGTCGACTATCTGATGAAAGCCTTCTGCTTGTTTTGGCTTTTGGAGCATTGCGATTTCATTGTGCTCGTCAATGAACGCCATTGATGCCATTGACCTTGAAGATTCTTGCCTGAAAACTTTGAACTTTGAGAGAGAAAGGGTTTAGAGCGCAAGAGAACAGTATGCAAAGAGTCGTTATGAACTTTTAGGCGGGCAAAAAGTATTTATAGTATAAAAAAGAATATAAGCAGTATTAACCTAGAGCAGTATTAACTACTAGCAGTAGTAACGGCTAGCAGTATTAACTAACTAGCAGTATTAACTGAAAGCAGTATTAACCACTAGCAGTATTAACTGAAAGCAGTATTAACCACTAGCAGTATTAACTACTAGCAGTAGTAACGGCTAGCAGTATTAACTAACTAGCAGTATTAACTGAAAGCAGTATTAACCACTAGCAGTATTAACTGAAAGCAGTATTAACCACTAGCAGTATTAACTGAAAGCAGTATTAACTACTAGCAGTATTAACTACTAGCAGTATTAACTACTAGCAGTATTAACTATACTTACTCCTTTTAAACTTTGCTAAACACTGAGTACTGCTATGCATATCCTGAAAAAGAAGATTAGTAACACCAAGAATAAAAATATACAGGTATAAAACCACTTTTTGAGAAGAAGATTATTCAGATTTTATCATTCCCACACTTGTTACCAAGAAAGTGAATCTACCCACATCAAAAGCTTTAGTGAATAGATCAGCAAACTGATTATCAGTGTGAACTTTGACAACTTGAATAAGTTTCTTTTCATTACAATCTCTTATAAAGTGATACCTGATTTCAATGTGCTTTGTCTTTGAGTGCTTGACTGGATTATTTACAATGCTAATAGCACTGCTGTTGTCAATAAAGATTGGAGTGTGTAGAAAGGTTACCCCATAATCCAACATTTGATTCTGAATCCATAAGACTTGAGAACAGCAACTTGCAGCTGCTATGTACTCTGCCTCTGTTGTAGATGTGGATACTGTGGTTTGTTTCTTGCACTGCCATGAGACTAGTCTAGCACCCAAAAACTGACATCCTCCAGAAGTAGATTTTCTGTCCAAGTTTGCCCCACCTAAATCACTGTCTGAGTATGCTATTAGGTCAAATGGTGAGTTATGAGGATACCAAAGTCCCAATCTGGGTTGCCCTTTGAGATATCTGAATATCCTCTTAACAGCTTGAAAGTGAGATTGCTTTGGCCTAACTTGAAATCTTGCACATACACAGACTGGAAACATTATATCTGGCCTTGATGCTGTGAGATACATGAGAGAGCCAATCATGGATCTATAATGATGCACATCCATATCCTCCCCCTCAAGATCTGCTGTGATCTGCTTGTGTGTTTCCATAGTTGTGCTGGCAGGTTTTGATTCTGAGAAACCAAACTTGGTTAGAATATCCTGCACATACTTGGATTGACATATGAAAATGCCATCTGACTTCTGTTGAACTTGGAGTCCAAGGAAAAAGTAAGTTCCCCCATGGAACTCATTTTGAACCTTTGATGCATTAAATCCTCAAACTCCTTGCACATGTTGTTTCTTGTAGATCCAAAGATAATGTCATCAACATAGATTTGGACCAGCAAGATATCCTTCTTCTTTCTTTTGATAAATAGAGTCTTATCAATGACTCCTCTTTCAAAGTCATTTTCCAAGAGATAGGATGACAGAGTGTCATACCATGCTCTTGGGGCTTGATGTAGTCCATACAGTGCTTTCTTTAATTTGTATACCCTGTCTGGATAGCTTGGGTTTTCAAACCCTGGTGGTTGACAGACATATACTTCTTCTTCAATTGATCCATAGAGAAAAGCACTTTTTACATCCATTTGATAGACTTTGAAATTCATGTAAGAAGCATAGGCTAGGAATAGTCTGATTGCTTCTATCCTAGCCACAGGTGCAAACACTTCTTCATAATCTATACCCTCTTCTTGAGTATAGCCTTGAGCCACCAGCCTTGCTTTGTTCCTTATGACAATACCTCTTTCATATCTCTTGTTTCTGAAAATCCACTTTGTGCCAATTGCTCTGTGACCTTTAGGAAGGTCTACTAGATTCCATACATCTTGTAGCTTGAACTGTAACAGTTCTTCTTGCATTGCTTCTATCCAGCTAGATTCTTTCATAGCATCATGTGCCTTTTTAGGCTCAAGCTGGGATAGAAAACAAGAAAGGACTGTATGCTGTTGATCTTGCATTTCTTGAAGCCTGCTTTGATGTCTAGTCATCATAGGAGAAGAGATATCTCCTATTACCAGCTATGGAGGATGATTCTTTTGAACTCTTGTGTTATGACTAGGTTCTTCATTCAGTCCAGCCTCTAGATTAGAGTCATGCAACTCAACTGAAGTGTTTTCAGATGCCACTTCTGATTCTTTACTTTCTTGAGTCTCCTCATCTCTAGTTTCTTCTTCACTCTGATTTGGTCCAGTAAATGATTCCTTTTCACAGTCTTCAACAGAATTCACTGTGGGTATGGGAAATATCACAGATTTAGATATACTTTCTGAGACTTGTGTGATCCCTGATCCTCCACATCCTGTTCCTGTAGAATCATCACTACTGAAACCAAAAGAATTAGTTAGTGAATCAATGTCAAATAGCCACTAAGGTCCAGATCCAACAGGATTTGGTGTGCTCTCATTGCATTTGACATTGTCACTTTCTTCAATTATTCTAGAAGAAGAGTTAAATATTCTGTAGGCCTTACTCTGAGATGAATATCCAACAAGAAATCCATCATCTGCTTTGCTATCAAACTTACCTAAGTGAGATTTGGTATTTAGAATTGTACAAGGACACCCAAAAGGTTTGAAGAAACCAATAAAAGGTTTTCTTTTATTTAAAAGCTCATATGGGGTCTTGTTCTTTTGCTTGACCACTAGAACTCTGTTTTGGACATAACAAGCAGTATTAACTGCTTCAGCCCAGAAGGTAATTGGCAATTTTGAATCAGCCAACAGAGATCTAGCAGCCTCTATTAGTGTTCTATTCCTCCTTTCAGCAATACCATTCTGTTGAGGAGTCCTAGGAGCACTATATTGCCTCTCAATACCTTTTTCTTCACAAAAGGTGTTTAGATCATGATTTTTAAACTCAGTTCCATTATCTGATCTAATGACTTTTACTCTTTGATTAGTTTGGTTTTCAATTCTTAGAATAAAGGATTTGATAAGACCACTTGTTTCATCCTTAGTCCTTAGAAAATATACCTAAGTAAATCTGGAGTAATCATCAACAATAACTAAGCAGTAAGATTTCTTGCCTATACTCATAACATTAGTAGGACCAAACAGATCCATATGCAATAACTGAAGACAAGTAGAAACAGAATTTAACTCTTTGGTCTTATGAGAAGTTTTGTGTTGTTTGCCTTTAAGACAAGCAACACAATGATCATCACATGAGAAGACTTTTGAAGGTAACCCTCTTACAAGGTTATTTTTAACAAGATTGTTCATAGTCTTGAAATTCATGTGACACATCCTTCTGTGCCATAGAGAGGATTCATCTACAGAAGCTTTTGAAACAAGACAATTTAGAGATGAATCACTATCAACATTGTCCATATCAAGACAGTAAACATTGTCCTTCCTTGGAGTTCTAAGTAGTATCATGCTTTCATCAACTACCTAGAACCCTGGAGCAAGAATCATACACTCAGTATTTGTAAATAATATACTATGTTGTTTGTCACAAACCTGTGATACACTTAACAGGTTGTACTTTAATTGATCAACATAGTAGACATCCTCAAATGTCATCTTACCTGTGGAGACATTACCTTTTCCACTTATCTTACCACCAGTAAGATTGTCTCCAAATGCAACATGTCCTCCATTGATATTCTTGAAATCCTGAAGGCATGACATGTTGCCTGTCATGTGCCTAGAGCAACCACTATCAACATGCCAAATGCTCTTTCCCTTGAGCTGTTGGTTGCCCTGCACATTAGATAGATCAATTAGTATGATATAGGAACCCAAGCCAAAGTGGTCTTGGGTACCCCTTTCTCATCAAAATATTTGCACTCTTTCTTGACAAGATTTTTGAACTTTAACTCCTCATTCTTGGAGTACTTTGTTACAATAATAGGCTTGGAACTATGTTTGCTAGTATCAGTACTAGTTTTAGAAGTACTAACTACCTTGGCAGCACTTGCATGCTTAGCAGCACTAACTTTGTTAGAAGTAGTAACTGTGTTAGCAGCAGTAACTGTGTTGGCAGTATTAACTTTTGAAGAGGTATTAACAGTATTAACAGTATTAGCAGCATTAATATTTTCAGCAGTACTAACACTGTTAGCAGTAGTAACTGTGTTAGCAGTACTAATATTGTTAGCAGTACTAATACTGTTAGTACTTCTAGGCACCCACATTTTGATACTTTCTTTTAAAATCTTTTTCTTTAAATTGCCTTTACTTTCAACATATTTCTTTATCACATGTTTCTTTCCAGCCTTCCTATAACCCACAGATTTTTGCACAAATCTTTGAAAGTTCATCTGTTGGTTAATAGGGTTAAAGTAACAATACTTAGCCAAATGATTCAACTTGCCACATATGAAACAAGGTTTTGGTCTATTGATTTTATTCAGATCAACTCCTTGTTTCTGAGCCCATTGATTATTCCAGTTTCTTTGATTTCCTCTTTTTAAACCATAATTTAGGCTCTTGGCTTTATTGCAATCACACTGTTTGCAAGGAATAGGGTTCACAACAGTGGTCTGCTTATAGTGAACCTTCTTGTTCTTTCCCTCAGTCTTTTCTATCTCTTTGGACTTGATCCAGTGCTTTCCACATCCCTCATTGGTGATAATATGATTTTCTTTAGAAGTCTCACCACTCACAGTATTGTCCTTATCCTTGACAACTTCTTTCTCAGTTTTATCCTTAACAACCACTTCATCTAAGGGATCTATTTCAGTGGCTCCCTTAGGTAGATCCTTCCTATCCTTAGTTTCTAACAGCTCTGAACTAGGAGGGATGTAGTTGTTGTTATAGGGTGGTGGTGTGGTATTGTACCCTATACCTCTTCTCAGTTTATCATGAATCTGAGTTTGTAACAAAGAATCCATTGCTTTGGAAGCATTAGAAAACTTTTCTACATCAAGTTTGACTTTAGCTAGCTCTTCTCTTAGCTTTTTACTTTCTTCTTTAGATCTGGTCAGTTGAAGCTCTAAGTCATTCTTCTCCCACTTCCAGTAATTTGTGTCATAAGAGTGTTGAAGCTCATTAGCTTGAAAGCCCTTAATCTGTTCTTCAAATCTCTCAACAATCCTCACATAATCTTTTATGTCTTTTTCCAATCTCTTAAGGTCATCACTCATGTTCTGGTTGTGATCCCTATACCTTTTAACAGTGTTAATGCAATTTTGAGAGCAAAGATTGGAAGTTACCTCTATAGGGAGACTAGACACCTCTGCCATTAGAGCTTGATTCTGAATAGCCTCTTCAGCTTGATCACTCCAATCAAACCCCATACCTTGTTGAGATACAAGGGCTTGTGCAGAGTTTCTGTTGAAGCTTCCAGATTGAGCTTGTTGGTGGTTGTTATTCTGAGACATTCCACTTCTGCATTCTCTAGCAAAGTGTCCCTTTTTATGGCATTTGTAACACTCTACCTTGGACTTGTCAAATCCTGCTCCATCTTCTCTTCTTTGGGAGAAGTTGTTCCTCCCAGTTCTTTTGATGAACTTTTTAACTCTCATGGAGAGCATGGCCATCTGCCATTTAATATCCATCTCTTCAAGATCATCTGGATTGAGTTGTTCCAAGTCATCATTAATGAGAGAAGAGTTTCCATGACTTGCCAGAAAGGCCTCAAATACAGTTTCAGTGCCTTTCTCTTGGTTTGTTCCATTGGCAGGACTAACTGATTCAAGGTTGGAAGTAGAATCAGTTGATGCTGAAAGGAGTGCAGCATTGTGAACATACCCAGAAGGCCTCTTTTTAGCCTCTACCTCAGATTCAAAAACTCTTAGATCATTATAAAGATCATCAAGTTCCTTTTCTTCCAGTTGATCATTCTGTCTGAAAGACACAGTATACATGGTCCATTCATCACTCAAGGACCTTAGAAACTTTCTGTTCAGATCATCTTGATCAATTTGTACTCCCACTGTAGCTAGTTCACCAATAAGTTTGTTGAACCTGTCAAAAGTTTGAGTCATTGACTCATTCTTGGTTGACATAAAGTTCTCATATTGTTGTTTCAGGATGGCTTTCTGATTTCTCTTGGTACTTTTGGTACCAGAGAATCTCTTCTCCAGAGCATTCCAGAGCATCTCTGCATCAGTGCAGTTACAGAACTGATGTTGATATTCATTGGGAATAGCCAAGAGCAAGGTGCTCAAGGCTTTCATCTCTGTCTGTCTGATCTTTCTTTCTGCATCAGTTTTTGGTGGAGTTCTCTTTCCATCTGCACCAATCTTTCCTGCTTCAGAAGGACCATTCTCTATGATGTCCCACATAGAATAGTCAGTGATGAGTATGTACTGCTTGATTCTGATCTTCCACATATCAAATTCATTGGGTCTAAGCATTGGAACCTTTGAGACCAAAGTACTGCTTGATTCTGCAAGATTTTCCATGATGAATAGTTGTTTCTGAGAAATCAGGCTCTGATACCACTTGTCAGGATCGAATTCTCAACAAGAATTAACTCTCAGAAACAATATCAAAGAAGTTTGCGGAATAACACTTTGATAATTAACACAGAAAATATGAATAACAAACTGTAAGCTTTTATTGAATGCTTTAAAGTTACAAGATTTCTCACTCAACCTCAATATTGATGAACAGGCTCACCAATACGAATTCTACTTCTCTAGAATTAGGATCTATGCCTTGAGGTTGTTTTTCTCTCTAAAAGAATGAAAACTAAAAATTCAGAATTCTTTTTAACTATTCTAAACAATACAATATATATACTGAATACAAAGATAATTACAATAAATAAAATATCTTCAGTATATCTTCTATGTATATCTCTAAGCTTCCATGTATATCCTTTCATACGAATCTTCATCATATAAGCAGTATTAATCTTCAGCAGCATTAACTTCCTTCTAGCAGCATTAACTACTAAGCAGTACTAACCACTAGCAGTACTAACTAGCTAAGCAGTACTAACTTTGTTCAAGCAGCACTAACTTTGACTAGCAGTATTAATAGTACTAGCAGTAGTAACACTCAGCAGTACTAACCTTTAAGTCTTCTAGCAGTATTAACTCTGAACCAGCAGCATTAACCATACTTGAGTTTTTCTTCAATTCCCAACAGAGAGTTTGGTTAGAAGTGAGCATAATGATTAAAAGAAAGAGGGTGTGAGATCAGAGTAAAAGAATATCAGACTCTGCACCAACTACTTTCTGAGCCAGGCAGCCACATTACTAGCGTTTCACAATTCTTTGGTGAACGTTATTGAAACAGGAAACTAGCCCATGCCAACTCTTGACTAAACCCCACCAGCCACTCATTTTCTTCTCAAAAAGAAAATGTTTCACATTTTCAAGGGGATGAAACACATATGCTATCTGGTTTTCATTTGGAAAATCTGGATATTGAAAAAGAAGGACGTCTGCTCCACCTTCGCACTTCAATCATGCACTTAGAGTCTGTGTTGAACTAACTGTTGTCTCAGTGGTTTTCACAATTTTGAGCCTTAAAAGCAATCATTCGTGCTTAATTCTGTCTACACTTGCACGAACACACAAGAAATTTGTTTTCTGGTCATAACATTCATAGAAACTGCCTTTGTGGTATTTCGATGATTGGATGGAAGCCCTGGGGGAGTGAACATCAAAAAGATCCTTTATATTGTGTATTCGTTACACACAGTGACTTTGTGTTACTGACAGGCATGTTAACCGATTCATTTGTTGATTCAGGTGTTACACATTTCTAACTTGTCTAGATTTGAAAAGATCTAGATAAATACATGATTACGAATCATTGAATCAGAGGCTTAGTTTGACAGATCATATTGGTCAATGACATTTCTTGGATAAAGTTTTGATAATATCGATGCTCAAATCATCAAAAAGGGGGAAATGATTTTAAATAAATGTCTATGTCTGGAGATTCAAAGTAAAGATTTGAAGAAGATCAAAGAATTTCTGACGATGTGCTGATTTTGAGGAAATTTTCTTTGAAGATTATTTGCTAAAGCAATCCGAGCTGAATCTGATGATAATTTCTTTCCGAAGTCTGAAAGAGTATTGGGATAATTCTGAAAAGATTGTTGAAGATATTGCTTATCATATTTGGAGAGATTGTTATATTCTTTGAAGACAGACTTGGAAGATTACAATGTTAAAGGGAGAGATTGCATCTGATAAAGCTTAAAAGAGAAGACTAAATTGCTAAATCTTTCAACAGTGATCTTGATCCAAAGGGGGAGATTGTTAGAGCACAGATTTATTGGATTCAAGATCATAAAGATTGAAGATGAAAGTTCAAGAAGTCAAAGGCTAAAAGTCAACTCTCATGGAAATTCAAAGTCATTTTGTTAATAAAGTCAAAGTCAACATTTGTATTTTTGTTTCCTTGTAATTGTTGAGGGTATAAATACCTTTTATGTCTTTGTTATTCTAGTTACGTAAGATTGTAAGTCAGTGTGATTGAGAGAGCATATTAGAGAAGAGTTTATTGAAGATTATTCTAGAGTGAGAAAGTAGAGAGAGAAAGAGAGAGTTTGTAATTGATTGAGATTGAATCAATGACTTGTAATTACGATTCTTGATCTTGATTCTGTTTTACATTGAGAACTTGAATAGATTTAGGATTAACAAGAAATACTACTCAAAGCCAAAGTATGGTGGATACAAGAAAGAGAAGTTTGAAATACGATACAAGCTAAGGCATGGAAGAAGAGAGGAAAGACGAGAAGAAAGGAAAGAGGACAACAGAGAAGAAAAGAGAGAGGAGAAGAAAGAAGAGAGAAAGGATGAACCAGAAAGATGCTAAAACTGTGGCAAATTTGGGCACTTCTCCAGAGAATGCAAATTCAAGAAGGTAAAGAACTCAAAATATTATGCAAGGAAGTCACTCATTGCCAAGAATGCTGAAGAGGGACAAGTGTTGATGGCTGAAGAAGAAAACTGGTTGTTCCAAAGTTCTGATGACGAGGAGCAGACACACTTCACCCAAGTTTCCTACATGGCAAAACTGGATGGTGACAATGAAGCTTCTGAGACACATTCCGAAGATGCAAACTCTGAGGTAAGTGATAATTCTGAACTTATTAAATCTTTGATGACCCAAATACATAATATGAAAGATCAATTTGCTGTACTGAAAGGTAAACTTAGCTTTGCACATCAAAATATTTTGATATTTCGTGATGAAAACGCTTTGCTAAAAGCTGTTGTGGAAGAAAAAGAAAAAGAAAAGGATGGTTTAAAAGCTGAGAAAGTTTCTTTAAAGCGAAAAATATCTGGTTTAGAAAAGGATCTTGTAAATCTCAATGCTGAAAAGGGGGAGTATAAAATTAAACTTGAAGTTTGTTTTCAAGAAAGAAATGAAGCTTTCACCAAAATCAAGCAATTGGAGGATATTAACATGAAACGAGGTCAGACTGAGCAGACATTAAATCTGTTGACCAATAAACTCCAAGATGAGAGGTTTTATAAACTTAAACCTGGTTTGGGTCTGCCAATTAACGATGTTTTGAAAAAGGCACCGGAGCACTTGTATAATTTTGATAAACTTGGTTCCACAATCAGACCCATTCCTAACATTCGTTTCGTGCAACATTTGTTGAAGCAAGTACTTCTAAACCTTTTACAGAGAACAAAGGTAAAGAAGAAATGGGAGAAAACAAATCTTGTGACACTGATTCCCAAAATTCATTTAAATCAGTTGGTTTTAAATATAGTGATTTGAACAAAAGCTATGAGACTCGAAAAATCGAATTGGCTAAGTTTGATTCACTGTTTACCACATCTTCAAAAGAATCAGTCAGCAATGACATTGTTCCACCTGAGACTGCATGCAAATATGATAAGTATGAATCGGATGTCGATCCATCAACTATACCATCAGTCTCAAATCCCATTGCTTCTAAACCTTTACTTGTTGAAGAGGTTGAAGAAGAAACTGTCATCACGAATGAATCTTGTTCTAAAAATGACAAAATGGAGTTTATTGAAAACATGACCGAGGAAAGGTTTTCTGAAACGATGAACGCCTCAGATTCTGATCCAGTTTCTACTGCAAAGGAGTCAAATTCTGTGAGTGATCATACATCTGAATTGATGAAACAAATTGATATATTGCAACAGTCTCTTGATGAGGTTGAAGATGAAAACTTTGATCTCAAATTTAAACTAGAAAATCTTTGAAAGAAAATCAAGAGCTTTATACAGAGATCAATGATTTGAAAATTACTTTGTTTAAGAATGCTTCAAATGATAAACAGATGTTCAATGATCTAAGCTGGGAGGTAAGACCTAATCCAGAATTTGATGCTCCTGCAAAACCTTCAGTTGTTTACTCTGATTGTCCTGGATATCCACCTAGTATTTTTGAGAAGGGTGAGACTTCATGTAACTCTAGAAAAGAACCACCCTCTAAGATAGAGACTAACAAGGTTCCTGTTTCTGTTTCAGATATAAAAGGAAATGGAGTTGGGAGGAGTAAGAAGAATAAAGTTACTAGTTTGAATACAAATGATAGTTTGACTTCTAGTGAATTTTTTGTTACAAATAGTTGTATTTCAGACAGTGTTATTTTGAAAAGTAATTCTTTTGATGGAAATGAATGTAAGATTTGTTCTGATAAATCTAAGTTTATGAATTTTGCTCGAAAGAATCTATATTGCAAACACTGTTGGGATAATTCTTTCAAATACTACTCCACTCCTAAGTCCAAGAAGAGTAAAAGAAAAGCTAAATTGAACCTTAATTCCAATTCTAATTCTAATTCTAATTCTTCCACACAACCCAAAGTGTTTCGTGCTAAGGTTGCCAATCCTAGATCTAAAAGGCATTTTCAGGAATTAAATGTCAAAATGGTTTGGAAATGGGTTCCAAAACCCTGTTATGAATGGAGAGTGAAGTTAAACCTGTTGATATTCCTGAGTTGCTTGGTGGTAACTGCGAAGGACCCATCTTGATATGGGTACCTAAGCAAAACTAATTGTCTCATTTGTAGGCCTGTCGACTGTGGGTGATAGATTTCGGATGTTCACGCCACATGACAGGATTCAAGCACCTCTTGCATAACTATGTGGAGGAGCCTGCCAGAGCAGTTAGGTTTGCAAATTCTGAAGTAGAAGGACATGTCATAGGATATAGCATGCTCGATAATGGAGTTGTGAAGATTCAAATGGTGTTATATGTTGAAGGACTTGATCACAATCTGTTTAGCACCAGTCACTTATGTGACATGAAATATCAAGTTCGCTTCACAACAACTCATTGCTATCTTGAGGATCCCTATGGTTACGAAGTCTTCAAAGTTGAGCTCCATGGAAATCTATATTATGTAGATTTTCCTACACTGTCTGCCACACGTCCAGTATACCTATTAGCCAAAGCAACTAACGCTCAAACTTGGACGTGGCATCGCCGCTTGTCTCATCAGAATTTCCGATCCATAGTTAAGCTATAGAGACAAGGTCTGGTCAAAGGTCTACCAGAAATGAGATTTGAGAAAGACTCACTATGTTCTGCATGTGAGATGGGCAAAATGAAGCGAAGCTCATTCAAGTCCAAAACTGAATCCTCAACCTCATCTGCACTAGAACTTCTTCATATGGACCTTTATGGCCCAATGCGAACAACATCTATCAACGATAAGAAATACGTATTAGTAATGATAGACGATTATTCAAGGTATACATGGCTCGAGTTTCTTCGCAACAAGTCAGATGCGCCAGAGTTGATTATCGCTTTTATTAAGCGCATTCAAGTACGTCTTCAATTGTCAGTTCGTACTCTTCACAGTGACAACGGCACGAAGTTCAAGAATGACACCTTGTAGAGTTATCTTATCTCCGTGGGCATTTCACATAACTTCTCCGCATCCTACACTCCACAGCAAAATGGCATTGTTGAACGGAAGAACCCCACTCTTGTTGAAGTTGCTCGTACTATGTTTGCATATTCTGATCTACCCATGTATCTTTGGGCCGAGGCAGTCGCAACAACATGCTTTACTCAGAATCGTACCATTGTGGTCAAACGCTTTAACAAAACAGCATATGAGTTAATCAACAATCGTAAACCTAACATAAAATTCCTTCGTGTTTTTGGTTGCAGGTGTTACATTCTTAGAGAGCGTAATGGACTATCAAAGTTTGATAAAAAGCGGATGAGGATATCTCGTTGGATACTCTCTGACATCCAAACCTTATCGAATTTACATTATTCTAACCAAGACGATTGTTGAGAGCATGAATGTCTCCTTTGATGAGAATTCTACACGGACTTCTGGACACAACAATTCAGAACTCGGACTTAAGAACAAAGCTTATATTCACTCCAAAATAGAACCAGTGTCTAAAGAATCTACTTCCTCTAACTCTAACTCTACTTCATCTGAGTTAGATTTATTGTTTATTGATGCCTTCGATGATAACTAGCAGTATTAACTAACTAGCAGTATTAACTAAGTAGCAGTATTAACTGAGAGCAGTATTAACCACTAGCAGTATTAACTAAGTAGCAATATTTACTGAGAGCAGTATTAACTAACTAGAAGTATTAACTTTGCATTGGTAGTATTAAAACTGCACTGGCAGCATTAACTGTACTTACACTGTTGAAGTTTGAGTAAGGTAATAACTTCCTGAGAAAGATGATTAGTAGCACCAAAGAATAACAAATAACAGGTATGTAAACACTTTTTAAAACATGAGCTCATTCAGAGTTGATCATGCCCACACTTGTGACCAAAAAAGTGAATCTACCCATATCAAAAGCTTTAGTGAATAGATCAGCAAACTGGTTGTCAGTATGAACTTTAGCAACTTGAATAAGCTTCTTTTCATTACAGTCTCTAATAAAGTGATACCTGATCTCAATGTGCTTTGTTTTGGAGTGCTTGACTGGATTGTTAACAATGCTTATAGCACTGCTATTGTCAATGAAGATTGGAGTGTGAAGAAAGGTTACCCCATAGTCCAACATTTGATTCTGAATCGATAGAACCTGAGAGCAGCAACTTGCAGCAACAATGTACTCAGCTTCTGTTGTAGATAAGGACACTGTGGTTTGCTTCTTACACTGCCAAAATACTAGTCTTGCACCCAAAAGCTGACATCCACCTGAAGTAGACTTTCTATCCATATTAGCACCACCCAAGTCACTGTCTGAATAAGAAATAAAGTCAAAAGTAGATTCATACGGATACCAAAGAACTAATCTAGGTTGCCCTCTTAAGTATCTGAAAATCCTCTTAACAGTTTGAAGATGTGATTGCTTTGGCTTGACTTGGAATCTGGCACACACACATACTGGAAACATGATATCTGGTCTTGAGGCTGTGAGATACATGAGAGATCCAATCATTGATCTATATAGATGGACATCAATATCCTCCCCCTCAAGATCAGTAGTGATCTGTTTATGAGTCTCCATTGGTGTGCTTGCTGGATTTGAGTCTGTTAAACCATACTTATCCAAGATGTCTTTCACATACTTTGATTGACTTATGAAGATCCCATCTTTCTACTGTTTTACTTGAAGCCCAAGGAAGAAGGTGAGTTCACCCATTGAACTCATTTTGAAGCTCTTGTGCATCAACTTTTCAAAGTCTCTACACATCTAATCTTTTGTGGATCCAAAAATGATGTCATCCACATAGATCTAAACAAGAAGGATGTCCTTCTTAATTATTTTAATGAAGAGGGTCTTGTCAATTATTCCCCTTTCAAACCCATTTTCTAAGAGATAAGTAGACAGTGTATCATATCACGCTCTTGGGGCTTGATGTAGACCATAAAGTGCTTTCTTCAGTTTGTATACTCTGTCAGGATATGATGGATTTTCAAATCCAGGGGGCTAACAGACATATACTTCTTCATCAATTGTACCATATGGAAATGCACTCTTCACATCCATTTGATATACCTTGAACTTCATGTATGAGGCATAGGCTAGAAATAGCCTAATTGCCTCTACCCTTGCAACTGGAGCAAAAACTTCTTCATAATCTATGCCAGCTTCCTGAGTGTACCCTCGTGCCACAAGCCTTGCTTTGTTTCGGATGACTATTCCTCTCTCATCCTTTTTATTCCTGAAAATCCACTTGGTGCCAATAGCTCTATGACCTTTTGGAAGGTCCACCAAGTCCCAAACTTCTTGCAATTTGAACTGTAGTAACTCTTCTTGCATGGCTTCTATCCAACTGGAATCTTTCATTGCATCATAAACCTTCTTAGGCTCAATCTGAGATAGAAAGCAAGAGAGTGTTGTATGTTGCTGATCCTGCAACTCTTGAAGTCTGCTTTGATTCCTAGTTACCATAGGAGAAGAGATGTCTCCTATTACCAGCTCTGGAGGATGGTTCTTTTGAGTTCTAGTCTGATGACTAGGTTCTTCATTGATTCCCACCTCTAGATTGGAATCATTTAAGTCAGCTGAGGGGATCTCATCAGCTACTTTTGGCTCTTCATGCTCTGGATTCTCCTCATCTCTTCTTTCTTCTTCACTCTGACTTGGTTCAGTAACAGTCTCCTTTTTACAGATTTCAACAGGTTCCATTGTAGGTATAGGAAATATCACAGACTGAGGAATAATGTCTTGTACTTGTACATCCCCTGATCCTCCACTTCCTGAACCTGCATGATCATCACTACTGAAACCCAAAGAGTTAGTTAGTGAATCAATGTCAAACAACCACTGAGGACCTGAACCAATAGGATTTGGTGTGTTCTCATTGCATTTGACATTGTCACTTTCCTCAATTATTCTAAACGAAGAATTAAATACTCTGTTGGCCTTACTCTGAGATGAGTAACCAACAAGAAAACCATCATCTGCCTTGCTATCAAACTTTCCTAAGTGAGTTTTGGTATTGAGAATGGTACAAGGACACCCAAAAGGTTTGAAAAATCGAATAAATGGTTTTCTTTTATTTAAAATCTCATATGGTGTCTTGTTTTTAGGCTTGACCACTAGAACTCTGTTTTGGACATATAATGCAGTATTAACTGCTTCAGCCCAGAAAGTAATTGGAAGTTTGGAATCAGCTAACAGAGATCTAGCAGCTTCAATCAGTGTCCTATTCCTTCTTTCAGCAACACCATTTTGTTGTGGAGTCCTAGGAGCACTGTATTGCCTCTCAATTCCTTTTTCCTCACAAAAGGTGTTTAGGTCAATATTTTTAAATTCAGTACCATTGTCTGACCTAATGACTTTTACCTTTTGATTTGTTTGGTTTTCAATTCTTAGAATAAAGGATTTGATCAGTCCACTTGTCTCATCCTTAGTCCTTAGAAAATATACCCAAGTAAATCTAGAGTAATCATCAACAATAACTAAGCAGTATGCTTTCTTGCCTATACTCATTACATTTGTAGGACCAAACAGATCCATATGCAACAACTGAAGAGAATTAGAAATAGTGTTCAACTCTTTGGACTTATGAGAAGTTTTGTGTTGTTTGCCTTTGAGACAGGCAACACAATGATCATCACATGAAAAGACTTTTGAAGGAAAACCTCTTACAAGGTTGTTTTTGACAAGTTTATTCATTGTTTTAAAATTCATGTGACACATCCTTCTGTGCCAAAGTGATGATTCATCCAAAGATGCTTTTGAAACAAGACAGTTTAGGGATGAATCAGTTGAAACATTTTCCATGTCCAAACAATAGACATTATCCTTTCTGGAAGTTCTTAGTAGTATCATCTTTTCATCAACTACCTTGAATCCAGGAGCTAGGATAATGCATTCTGAATCTGTGAACAATATACTATGCTTTTTGTCACAAACCTGTGATACAGTTAACAGGTTGTACCTTAACTGCTCAACATAGAACACATCCTCAAAGGTCATCTTACCTTTTGTTACATCACCCTTACCACTGATCTTACCTCCATCTGGAGTATTACCAAAGGCAACATGTCCTCCATCAATTTTCTTGAAATTCTTGAGGCAAGCCATGTTCCCTGTCATGTGCCTAGAGCAACCACTATCAACATGCCAGATGCTCTTTCCCTTGAGCTGCTGATTGCCCTGCACATAAGATAAATCAATTAGTATTGATTGGGAACCCAAGACAAAGTGGTCTTGGGTCTCCCTTTCTCATCAAAGTATTTACATTCCTTTTTTATGAGATTTTTAAAATCAGAGCACTCTTTACTAGAGTACTTTGTCAAGATAATAGATCTAGCAGCACAAACACTAGAAGCAGTACTAATTTTACAAGTACTAACAGAGTTAGCAGCACTAACAGGTTTAGCAGTATTAACCTTGTTAGAAGCACTAACAGAGTTAGCAGTATTAACATTTGAAGAAGTACTAACAATGTCAGCAGTACTAACATTGGTAGAAGTAGTATTGCTTCTAGCAGCACTATCATTGTCAGCAGCACTATTTGTGGTAGCAGTACTAACAGTTTTAGTGCTTTTAGGAATCCACATCTTGACACTTTCTTTCACAGTCTTTTTCTTCATGTGGCTTTTAGATTTAACAGGTTTCTTAGCCACATGGTTCCTTTCATTCTTCCTATAACCAAAGGGTTTTTGCATAGATCTTTGAAAACTCATCCTTTGGTTAACAGGATTAAAGTAACAGTGCTTGGCAAGATGATTCAATTTGCCACATATCAAACAAGGTTTTGGTCTGATGATTTTACTCAGATCAACTCCTTGTTTTTGATACCACTGATTATTCTAATTCCTTTGATTTCCCCTCTTTTTATCATGTTTTAGGGGCTCATCCTTATTACATTCACACTGTTTGCAAGGAACAGGATTCACAACTGTGGTCTACTTGTAATGGACCTTTCTAGACTTTTCCTCAGTCTTCTCTATGTCATTGGATTTGATCCAAGCCCTTCCACGGTCCTCATTGGTGATAATATTATTTTCTAAGGGAATCTCACCACTCACTGTATCATTCTTACTCTTACCAACTTCTTTCTCAGTTTTGTCCTCAACAACTACTTCATCTAAGGGATCTATCTCAGTGTCTCCCTCAGGCAGGTCCTTCCTATCCTTGGTTTCTAGCAAGTCTGATATAGGAGGGATGTAGTTGTTGTTGTATGGTGGTGGTGTGGTATTGTACCCAATTCCTCTTCTCAGTTTTTCATGAAACTGAGTTTGTAGTAAAGAGTCCATTGCTTTAGAAGCATTGGAAAACTTTTCCACATCTAGCTTAACCTTGTCTAGTTCTCCTCTTAACTTTTCATTCTCCTCCTTCAACTTTGTCAGTTGGAGTTCTAGATCATTCTTCTCCCACTTCCAGTAATTGGTATCATATGTGTGTTGAAGTTCATTGGCTTGGAAACCTTTAATCTGTTCCTCAAACCTCTCAACAATTCTCACATAGTCTTTTATATCTTTTTCTAATCTCTTAAGGTCATCACTCATATTCTGGTTGTGATCCCTGTACCTTTTAACAGTATCTATGCAAGTTTGAGAACAGAGATTAGAAAGTACCTCAGTTGGGAGATCAGATACCTCTGCCATGAGAGCTTGGTTTTGAATAGCCTCTTCTGCTTGATCACTCCAGTCAAACCCCATTCCTTGTTGAGAAACAAGGGCT
Organism: Arctium minus; assembly: GCA_954870635.1. Taxonomy (NCBI): domain Eukaryota; kingdom Viridiplantae; phylum Streptophyta; class Magnoliopsida; order Asterales; family Asteraceae; genus Arctium; species Arctium minus. The sequence continues at coordinate 37,021,676 of OX941084.1, forward strand.
TGAGCATAGTTTCTGTTCTAGTTGAAGCTTCCAGTCTGAGCTTGTTGGTGGTTGTTGTGAGACACTCCACTTCTGCATTCTCTGGCAAAGTGTCCCTTCAGATGACATTTATAGCACTCCACCTTTGACTTATCAAAGCATGCTCCATCTTCTCTTCTTTGAGAGAAGTTGTTCCTCCCAGTCCTCTTGATGAACTTCTTCACCCTCACAGAAAGCATGGCCATCTGCCATTTAATATCCATCTCTTCAAGATCATCAGGATGAAGTTGTTCCAAGTCATCATTGATTAAAGAAGAGTTTCCATGGCTGGAAAGAAAGGCTTCAAAAACAGATTCAGTGCCTTTTTCTTGATTTACTCCATTAGCAGCATTAACTGATTCAGGGTTAGCAGTAGAATCAATTGATGCTGATAGGAGTGCAGCATTATGAACATATCCAGAAGGTTTCTTCTTTGCCTCCACCTCAGATTCAAACACTCTAAGGTCATTGTACAGATCATCAAGTTCTTTTTTCTTCCAATTGTTCATTATGTCTGAATGAAACAGTATACGTGGTCCATTCATCTCCAAGGGACCTTAAGAACTTTCTGTTTACATCATCTTGATCAATCTGTACTACCACAGTAGCTAGTTCACCAATCAGCTTATTAAACCTGTCAAAAGTTTGAGTCATGGACTCATTCTTAGTTGACATAAAGTTTTCATACTGTTGCTTCAATATTGCCTTCTGATTTCTCTTGGTACTTTTGGTACCAGAGAATCTCTTCTCTAGGGCATTCCAAAGCATCTGTGCATCAGTGCAATTGCAGAATTGGTGTTGATACTCATTGGGAATAGCCAAGAGCAGAGTGCTCAAGGCTTTCTTCTCTGTCTGCCTTGTCTTCCTTTCTACATCCGTCTTTGGTGGGATTCTTTTTCCATCTGCACCAATCTTTCCTTCATCAGATGGGCCATTCTCAATGATGTCCCACATAGAATAATCTATGAGGAGAATTTATTGCTTGATCCTAATCTTCCGCATATCAAACTCATTAGATCTGAGCATTGGAACCTTTGAGACAAGAGTACTGTTTGATTCAACTGTGTTTTCCATCATGAATGAAGGTTTCTGAGAATACTTGCTCTGATACCACTTGTCAGGATCTAATTCTCAACAAGAATAATGAACTCATAAACATTATTAAAGAAGTTTGCGGAATAACACTTTAATATTCAAAGATCAATGTAACAGTGAATCAGAAATCACAAACTTGTAAACTTTATTGAATAATTAAAACTACAAGTTTTCAAACAAAACCTCAATATTGATGAACAAGCTCACCAATACGAATTCTACTTCTTTAGAACTAGGGTTCTAAACCTTGAGGTTAATTATCTCTATGAAAACAAAAACTCAGAATATTGTCTATCTAACTATTCAGACTAATTCTATACATATACTAAAGATAAAAGATAATTACAAAATATAAAAGATCTTCAATATAATCTTCCATAGTTATCTCCAAGCCTTCTTTAATCAATACAACTTTCATCATTGCCATACGAAGACTTCATCTCATAAGCAGCACTATCTTCATGAGCAGTATTAATACACAACAGTACTAACTACTAGCAGCACTAACTTTGCTCAGCAGTAGTAACTTCATCAAGCAGTATTAATCTGGTTCAGCAGTAGTAACTTTTCTCAGAAGTAGTAACCATGTTGTGCTAGCAGCATCAACCATACTTGTGCAATTCTGTAATTCTCAACAATATTTGTGCAGATTTTGACAAAGGCATATCTACATCAACAACAAGCTCGGAGGTCCCTACAATTTCTGAAGACATGTCTGGACCGTCCGAAGATGTCACTGCATCTCCATCAGGTACAAGTAAACCGTTAGTTTCTGACTCTACTAACGCTGAATCTGTCTCTGCAGATAATTCTTCTGGAAATGAAGTCACGAGTACTTCAGCTGCAACTCCAGAAGCTTCAGTATCATAAACACCAGTACAAGATGTCCCGAGTACATCTGTGGATCTACTTGCTGTGCATGATGAAAACGATGCATCGAATACGCAACAAACAGTTGAATCCTTACCAAGTACACATCGTTGGACTAAGGATCATCCCCTGCATAACATGATAGGTGACGTAAAATCTGTTGTCACGACAAGGTCCGCATCAGCTAATTTCTGCATGTTTTCAAACTTCCTTAGTTCCTTAGAACCAAAGAAAGCATAAGAAGCTCTACGTGATCCCTTCTATATTTCTGATATGCAAGACAAGCTTCTGCAATTCGAACGGAACAAGGTTTGGCGCTTGATCCCACTACCTAAAGGTAAAAATGTTATTGGAACAAAGTGGGTTTTCAGAAACAAGAAAGACGAAGCTGGAGTAGTTGTGAGAAACAAAGCTCGATTGGTTGCAAAAGGGTATTGTCAACAGGAGGGCATTGACTACGACAAAAAATTCGCCCCGGTTGCAAGGATTGAAGCCATCAGAATCTTCTTGGCCTATGCAGCGCACAAAAACTTTACAGTCTATCAAATGGACGTAAAGTCAACTTTCCTGAGTGGCGTTCTGCATGAGGAGGTCTACGTGGCACAACCTGAAGGTTTCGTTGATCCTCATCACCCTGATCATGTCTATGTGTTAGACAAAGCTCTTTATGGTCTTAAACAAGCACCACGTGCCTGGTAAGAAACACTCACTAAATTTCTCTTAGCTTCTGGTTTCAAGAAAGGTACAGTTGATACTACCTTATTTCTTAAAAGGCAAGGTGATGACTTGATTCTCATTCAGATTTATGTTGACGACATAATATTTGGGTCGATAAATCAGAAATTTTGCAAGAACTTTTCTAAAATCATGGAAACAAAGTTTGAAATGTCGATGATGGGTGAATTGAATTTCTTTCTTGGTTTACATGTAAAGCAATTACCCGAAGGCATTTTCATTAATCAAGCTAAATATATAAAAGACATGTTGAAAAAGTTCAATATGTCAGATAGTTAAGTCATGAAAACACCAATGGCTACTGGTACACTCTTAGATAAAGATCCCTCTGGTAAACCTGTTGATCAAAAGGTGTATCGTAGCATGATTGGTTCCTTACTTTATCTGACTGCCAGTCGCCCAGATATAATGTTCGCCACATGTTTTTGTGCGAGATATCAGTCTAATCCTAAAGAGTCGCACTTTAATGTTGTTAAGCGAATCCTTAGATATCTCAAAGGCATTCCTAATTTAGGCCTTTGGTATCCAAAGGATTCTTGTTTTGAACTAACTGCCTTTACAGATGCTGATCATGCAGGATGTAAGCTAGACCGGAAGAGCACCTCTGGATCATGTCAATTTATAGGTGATAAACTTGTAAGTTGGACCTCAAAGAAACAAAATTGTGTTTCAACATCCACTGTTGAGGCTGAATATGTAGCTGTTGCTAGCTGTTGTTCACAAGTCCTCTGGATGAAGACAAAGTTAAGGGACTTTGGGTACAACTAGAAGCGCATCCCTATTTATTGTGATTCCAAGAGCGCAATCGCCATAACTGCTAACCCGGTTCAGCATTCAAAGACCAAGCATATCGATGTACGCTATCACTTCATCAAGGATCACATTGAAAAAGGTGATATCGAAATGCACTTTGTTCAAACTGACTTCCAGTTAGCTAATCTTTTCACCAAGACGTTAAACGAAAAGCGGTTCCATTTTCTAATCAACAAACTTGGTATGTTGAACATGTCTTCTTAACCTTACTCATGATTCGAGGTGGAGTATTTTGAATCTTAATCTTGTGTTTTACTTTCCAACTGTTGCTAACGAGAGAGGAATCATTTTTCACAAATTATTACCATGATTTCTTTTATATGCACGTTTGTTCAAGTGACTATGGCTTCTAATCGCATCGGATTAGAACCCTCACTTCAGTGCTTTATTTTTTCTGTTTTCTGTATTCTGTTAAAATATATATATATATATATATATATATCTTCAAGTTGAGGGGGAGCTTAATCGTCTATGAGTTTAATTGTCAACCTCTTTTCGTTTGAGGGGGAGAATCGTATTGCAAACACCTTATGTTTTGACTTCTCCAAATTTTTATTCTTCATGTTTGTATTCCTTTGTGCTTACATGTACAAAAGACTGTTGAACAACATGTTCTTTTAGGAAAATACATGGGATTTGATGTGTCAGCTTAACTGAACTTCCATGGATTCACGATAACTAGTGTTTCCTACCCACGAAGTATTCCCTGAGTGATTGTGGGGAGAGGGGTCAAAAGAATTGAGTGATGGTATGTGAAGAGGTAAAATGGAAAAGAGAGATTGGTTAGAAGTGAGAATTCAAAGAAAGAGGGTGAGAGAATAGAGTAAAAGAATATCAAACTCTGCACCAAACTTCTTTCTTAGCCGGGCAGCCACTTAATCTGATTGGTTCACATTCTTTGGTGACCATCATTGAAAAAGGCAACTAGCCCATGCCATCTCTTGCATACAACCCCACCAGCTACTCATTCTTTTCTCAAAAACAGAACGTTTCACATTTTCTTTGGACGCAACAAATATACTATTGGTTCTTCATTTGGAAGATACTAATATTGAAAAAGAAAGAAAGTTGCCCCACCTTCGACCCTTTCACATGCACATTGAGTCTTTGTATAATTTGTTGTTGTCTCAACAAGTTTACATACTTTGAGCCTATATTGAAAAGCAATCATCTATGCTTAATTTCTTTCATACACATGCACGAGCACACAAAAATTTGTTTTATGTCAGAACGTTCATAGATAACCATGTGTTATTCGATTATTGAATGGAAGATCAGGGGAGCCAACATCAAAACCAGCTCCTTAAATAGTAACTTTGTGTTACTGATAGGCAATTCAATTGAGTCATTTGTTGATTCAGGGTTATCACATTTATTTGAATCTGAAAAGATTGAAATAATCACTCTTTCCATTTGGGAATGCTGCTCTTATTTTCACACAGGGAGCCGTACATGAAGACAGTGCTAAATTGATGACCATCCACAAAGGGGGAGATTGATTTGATATGTTTTGATGATGATGATCCTCACCAATCATCAAAAAGGGGGAGAATAATCAACAAGGGAGAATACAAGAATTTTTGAAGTTTTGAAGTAAAGATTGCTGAAGTTTTCAAAGAATTCAAAGTGTCTGACTTTATTTGATCTATCAAATACCTGACAGAGGATGATCGTCAGAAGGACACTTCTTTTAAAGATAGAGGAAGATGAAGACTGTATCTGAAGTTTTCAAGAAAAGTGAAGACCCGATGACTATTGCCAAATTTTTTTTAATCTTGAATCCAAAGGGGGAGATTGTTGGATCAGTAATTGTATTCAAGATTAAAGTTAAGGGTTTAAATTGCAATTGTGTTAAAGTTAATTAGAGGGTCTAATTTGTAATAAGTTAATAGTTATTAGTAGTTGGACCCAAGCCCATTAGGCTTATACGCCTAAGTATTTATAGGTTTTGTTAATTAGGTTTTAGGGTTAATCCTCTCATAATCAATAATCATAATATTCAATAGAGAGGTAGCTGTATTGTATTCTGTAATCGCATTCAAGGTATCAAGAACACACAACTCGTTTTCATTGTTTAATCAAGGGATCGTGGTATGTTATTCTGATCTATTCATCTCTTGATCTTTATTGTGTTGTGTGATTGTTATCAACTAGTTATCTGGGCTTAACAGTCAACACCAGAACAATCAGAGAACTCTGAACAAAATACCACAAAGCTCATAACATCAACTTAGAATGATCAATCTAGTCCTGTGACAAGTACAAATGATCTCCCTTCTACAGAGGGTGATCAACATCAAGAGACAGAACATGCTACAGAAGTGATTTCAGAAGGTTCCAATGATCACCTACCACGAATGACAAAGTGGACCAGAAGTCATCCGCAGAGCCAAATTATTGGTGACCCCTCTGACAGAGTCCAGACTCGATCTGGTACTGCAAACTTTTGTTACTATACAAATTTTGTGAATATTATCGATCCCAAAAAGAACTCTGAACCTCTCGAAGACCCAAACTGGGTAGAAGGTATGCAAGAAGAGCCTCTGCAGTTTGAAAGAAACGTAGTATGGACCCTAGTGCCTCTGTCGAAAGGCAAAACTGCAATAGGGACCAAATGGGTCTTCAGGAACAAAAAGGACGAGGAGGGTGTGGTGATTAGAAACAAAGCAAGATTGGTGGCCAAGGGATATTGCCAAGAAGAAGGGATTGACTATGAAGAAACTTTTTCTCCCGTGGCAAGGCTCGAGGCGATAAGAATATTTCTTGCCTTCGCAACCCACAGAGGTTTTAAAGTGTTTCAAATGGATGTAAAGTCAGCCTTTCTAAATGGGCAAATTCAAGAAGAAGTATACGTCCAGCAGCCACCAGGGTTTGAAAGCTCCAAGTACCCTAATCACGTATACTTCTTGGACAAGGCTCTGTACAGACTCAAGCAAGCCCCCAGAGCCTGGTACGACAAACTTTCAAACTTTCTTCTTGCCAATGGTTTCTAAAGAGGTACAACTAATACAACCTTATTTTATAAAAAGTGAAAAGGTGAGATTCTGCTTGTGTAGATTTATGTTGACGACATTATTTTTGGGTCCACAAATGAATCATATTGTAAAAAGTTTGAGTCATTGATGAAGAGTCAGTTTGATATGAGCATGATGGGAGAACTTACCTTCTTCCTAGGATTGCAAGTCAAACAAACCAAAGAGAGCATTTTCTTAAACCAATCTAAATATGCCTCTGACATACTTGAAAAATACAAGCTCTCTAACTCTTCACCAATGAAAACCCCTATGGCCACTGGATCTAAGCTTCATGCAGACCCAGAGGGCAAATCTGTGGAGTGTAAACTCTACAGAGGTATGATAGGGTCTCTGTTGTATTTAACCGCAAGCCGACCCGATATAATGTTCGCCACATGCCTCTATGCAAGATTTCAAGCTAACCCCAAAGAATCTCATCTTCATGCTGTCAAGAGGATCTTCAGATACCTAAAAGGGACCAAGAATCTTGGCCTCTGGTATCCGGAGAACTCTGGCTTTGATCTTGTGGCTTATACAGATTCAGATTACGGAGGATACAAGCTAGACAGAAAGAGTACCTCTGGGAGTTGTCAATTCCTTGGAGGGAAATTAGTGAGTTAGACTTCTAAGAAGCAGGATTGTGTCTCGACCTCTATGGCAGAAGTAGCATACGTTGTTGTCGCTAGTTGTTGCTCACAGGTTCTGTTGATGAGAACCCAACTTAGAGACTATGGATTTGACATCGAGAAAATTCCCATCCTCTATGACTCCAAAAGCGCTATTGCAATCTCTGCCAATCCCGTTCAGCACTTGTTAGGTCTGAAATGAACTAAGTCTAGTTAGTACTGCTAAGTGTTGAAGATTACTACTGCTTGAAGGATTACTACTACTAGTAGTTAGTACTGCTTGAAGAAGTTAATACTGCAAGTTGGAAGTTACTACTGCAAGCATGGTTAGTACTGCTAGTGATAATGAAGATACTGCTGAAGATTAATGTTGCTCATGAAGATAAAGATGGTTGGTTGCTTAAAGCGAAAGACTAGGAGTTGAAGATAATGTTGAAGATAATTATGGACCGGATGCTGAAGATCAATATTATTTTTGTAATTATCTTGTAATCTGTTTTGTATATATAGTCTAGAAGTCTTTTGCTTATGATATATAGATACACACAGAACATATAGGGAATACGTTTTTGTTCTAGAGAGAATTAGCCTCAAGATTCTTAGAAATCCTTTCTTTAGAGAAGTATTGAACGTCTGTTGAGCCTGTTCAACAGATTGAGGTTGTGGTTGTAATCATTAAGTTAATTCAATATAACTTGTGATTTGATCTCATATACTGTTTTATTGATTTACAGTTAAAGTGTTTTTCCGCAACTTCTTTAACATAGTTTCTGAGTGTTTAAGTTTAAATTCTTGTTTAGAATTTCGATCCTGACAAGTGGTATCAGAGCCAAGGAACTCATAAATCAGTAATCATCATGGACGGATCAAGCGACAGTGTTCTGGTTTCAAAGGTCCCCATGTTCAAACCTAATGAGTTTAACATGTGGAAAATCAGGATCAGGCAGTACATTCTTCTTACACACTACTCAATCTGGGATATCATTGAGAATGGTCCCTCAAGTGAAGGAGAGATTGGAGCAGATGGCAAGAGACCTCTACCAAAGACTGATGGAGAAAGAAATATGAGGCAGACTGAGATGAAAGCCTTGAGCACTCTGCTCTTGGCAATTCCTAACGAATACCAACATCAGTTTTGCAACTGTGCTGATGCCAGAATCCTGTGGAATGCTTTGGAAAAGAGATTTTCAGGTACCAAAAGCACTAAGAGAAATCAGAAATCAATTTTCAAACAACGATATGAAAACTTTATGTCCACAAAGAATGAGTCTATGACTCAAACCTTTGATAGATTCAACAAGTTGATCGGAGAATTGGCCACTGTTGGTGTCAAGATGGACCAGGATGATGTCAACAGAAATTTTTTAAGATCTTTTGATGAAGAATGGGTAATGTATACAGTATCATTCAGACAGAATGATAATCTGGAGCATAAGGAACTTGATGATCTCTTCAATGATCTAAGGGTGTTTGAAGCAGAAGTTGAATCTAAGAAGAAGCCATCTGGATACTCTCACAATGCTGCTCTCTTATCATCTACTACTGATTCTACTGCAAATACAAAATCAGTTAGTGTTGCTTATGGCTCAAAACAGGATGGTCTCAATGACTCTGTTTTGGAAGCCTTCCTTGCTAGCCATGCCAAAACTTCTCTTATTAATGATGATCTAGAGCAGATCAATCTTGATGATCTTGAAGAGATGGACATCAAGTGGCAAATGGCAATGCTCACCATGAGAATCAAAAGATTCATTAAAAGGACTGGAAGAAACAATTTTGCCATGAGAAGAGAAGATGGTGCTGGATTTGACAAATCCAAGGTGGAATGCTACAAGTGTCACAAACTGGGGCACTTTGCAAGAGAATGCAGAGGAGGAATGTCTCAACAGCATGGAAACAACAACAAGAATTCATCTCAAGCACTTGTCTCACAAGATGGAATGGGCTTTGATTGGAGTGACCAAGCAGATGAGGCAATCCAGAATCAAGCATTGATGGCTGAGGTTTCAGAGTCTTCAAGCACAACAATCCCCACAGAGGTAAAATCTAACCTTTGCTCTAAAGCATGTCTTGAAACTGTTAAAAAGTACAGGGATCACAATCAGAGCATGTGTGATGACCTTAAAAGGTTGGAGAAACATAGAAGAGAGTCTAGTTTGATTATTGTGAATTTTGAAGAACAAATTAAGGCATATCAAGCCAATGAACTTCAACATTCATATGATCACAACTATTGGAAGTGGAAGAAGAAGGAGTTAGAGATCAAGCTAGAGAAAGCTAGAGAGGAATGTGAAAAAGTTAGGAGTGAATTTGAGAAGGCCAAATTAGACATTGAGAAATTTTCCAATGCTTCTAAAGCAATAGACTCTTTACTCAAATCTCAAGTTCATGACAAACTGAAGAGAGGTATAAGCTACAACAACACCCCTCCACCTTACAATAACAACTACATTCCACCCACCTTAGACCTCTTAGAAAGACAAGAGAAGAAGGAATTACCTACAGGAGCCACTGAAGTAGATCCATTAGACAGAGTAGTGGTTGAGGCAGATTCTGAAGAAGAGAACACTGAGGATAACAATAAGGAAGACCAGAAAGTAATTCCCCTAGAAAACCATATTCTGACAAATGAAAGGGGGGGGGGGTAAACCATTTGTCAAGAATGAGAAAGTGGAGAAGTCTAAAATTAGGGAAGAGACTGTTAAGAGTGAGAAAGCTGAGACCTATAGGAAAGGGAAGGAGAAGGTACAGGGAGATCACTATATGCAAACTACTGTTGTAAATCCCTGTACTTGTCAACAGAACAAGCTCCATCAACATGATAAAATAAGGGGAAATCAGAGAAACAGAAATAACCAGTGGGCTCAAAAATAGAGAATTGATCTAAGCAAAGTCAATAGACCAAAGCCTTGTTTTATTTGTGGCAAGTTGAATCATCTAGCCAAACATTGTTATTTCAATCCTATTAACCAAATATTTACTTTTCAAAGACAAACACAAAATTCAGCTGGTTATAGGAAGCAATCAAGAAATCACATGGCTGCTAATATGAGAACAGTACCAATGAAAACTGGTACTGCAAAGTTTCATATTCAGAATAAGTTTGCTAAATCAAAAGAAAATACTCCAAGCAAATCAAGGAGTAACTCACAGAATAAGAAAGCAAACAACCTTCTCAAAATTTGGATTCCAAAAGTCAAGAAACCTGTTAGTACTGCTAACCAAGTTAGTACTACTAACCAAGTTAGTACTGCTAACAAGGATAGTACTGCTAACCAAGTTAGTACTGCGAACCAAGTTAGTACTGCAAACAAGGATAGTACTACTACCAGTGTTAATACTGCCAAGCCTATAATTAAGACAAAGTATTCCAGCCATGAGATCCCTAATTTTGATCATCTCATCAAGACCAATCTTACTGAGTGTGAGTATGTTGATGAGAAAGGGCAACCCAAGACCACTTTGGCTTGGGTTCCCTCAAAACACTAACTGTTTTATCTGATGTGTAGGGCACCCAACAGCTCGGGAGGAAGAGCATTTGGCATGTAGACTAAGACAAAACACATCGATATCAGGTACCACTTTCGGAAACATCATGTGGAGCATGGAACCATAGAAATGTACTTTGTCCCTACAAACTACCAGCTTGCCGACCTTTTCACAAAGGCATTAGATGAAAAAAGATTCAGTTTTCTTGTTGGAAAGATTGGCATGCTCAACATGAGTTGATTCACAGAGCCTCTATACCCTTGCATAGAGCCTTTGCAGTACATACTTTATATCTGTGTACATATTTTCCTCTCTATTGTTTGTACAGTCTTTCTCGTAACCTTTTTGATAAAATGGTTCTCTTGCTCTGTGTCTTGTTCAACGTCTATTTCAAAAAAGATCCAAGCACAGATCAATGGGGAGCTGAAATAAGACACCTTGACAATTCAAAGGGGGAGCTCGACATCATTCTTCAAATACGTCTCTCTGCCCCTCAAATTGCTTTCAAAACTGTTGAGTGATCACCACCCCAAATTATTTCCTAAATTAGAAATTTTTGGATCTCAGAGCCTCTGAGGTCCTCCACAGAGCCTCTTTGACCTATCACAAAGCCTCTGTACCTCTCGAAAGGGGTTTCTTGTCCATTAAATATATGGTTGGGTCTGTGTTTGATCATCTCATAAGTTCTTTCGAATGTCTTGTTCTTCTCAATGTTCTGAACCCTCCTAATAACCTCAGAAGCTCTAGACCCACAGAGTTGCTGCCATTTTTCACTTAAAATTTTTACCTCTTGGTCATTCAATGCGGGTTATTTTTTGAAAATCACTGTCATCTGGGAATAGTAAATGCCACGTGCGTGAGAATAGAGGGAGGCGCACGTACTCGATCGTGCACCGCCCATCCTGACGTGGCACATTCCTATTGGTTGGTATCTGTACCGTCGTTTTTTTTAAAACGATTTCTTATCCGTTTACACTCATTACGGATTTCAAATTTTTTATTTGTTACCGCCTAATTTTTTTTACCTCTCACAGTATATAAACCCTTCTCTGTCTCTCCTCATCCTTTTTACCTACAACTTTTACTCTCAATAATTTCTTTACAAGAAACCTTCGCTGTTTCAACAATGGCTTCTCATTCCAGTTCATCCAACAACTCCCATGACTCTAAGAACTCTAATTCCTCTCAACATTCAGCAGCACAAAAGGCTGATTCACACTCTGTTAGTCAAGAACAAGTCCTCACGAGCATAATGCTATCCTTCACTAGGCACGATTATCATCTGACCCAAATGAACAACAAACCCAATAACCATTTCGTCACCTTGAATCCCTCTGGATTCCCTGCTGAAGCTGAACCCCTCATCAAAATCCTACAAAACCACTTCCTCGTCAAGGCCTTAACTATGAAAAGAAATGATGTCCCTGAGTCATATATCCAGTAGTTCTGGTTAAGCGCTCGACACGCCAAAATGGATGGTTATAGACACTACATCATCGGGTATGCAACTCATCCTTCAACTACAAAGATACTGGACTTGGGCATCAATCAAAGGAAACTGTCAAACGTCTTTAAACTCCCCACCAAGGAGGATCTCAACCTTCGAAAACTCTCAGAGGAGCCCACAGAAGACGAACTCTTGGAGTTTCTAAGGTTCATTAGATACGTCGTACCAATCACCAATAGAACTAATTTCAAAAGGCAAAATCTGCCCCCCTGTGGAATGTGATCTTCTCTATTCTGAACAGATGTCTAACTTCCAAGGTCGGGAGCCCTGACCAGTCGAGCCATACAATTCTGGCAATCATGTATGGGATCTACTATGACCTTCCACTTGATTACGTTGGACTCATCTTCAGAGAGATTCGTAATACTGTCATAACCAAGCAACAAGACCAAGACAGCGGCATAGAGCCCAAGAACATTGTCTTTGGAAGATTCTTAGGCCTACTTCTAGGAGATGATCTGCTTGGAGAAGGGAAATTACCCTCTGAAGGAAAGGTTATTAAGCTGCATGAGATGAAATCACATAGACCAATGACCCTTAAAACTGGATATCCGAATGCAAGACCTCTGTCACGAGCCTTCTGACATATATGGGTAGTGCATAGGGAATTAGGACTTACATACGAGGGTGCATGACTCCTGCACCGAGTCCTGCAACCCCCCCTCGCGTAGGTTTCCAGGTAGGAGAGGTAGTCGTGTATTTGAGAGATGAGGGTGTAAGGGAAACTGAAGTCGTAGCCACAGAAGAACCTATAGTGAGTGAGATGTGAGGTGAGATAGAAGGGGTAAAGGTTGAGAGAACGAAGAAAAAGAAACAAAGCAAGAAGAGAACCAAAGAGGTAGAGGTTCCAAATACAAAGAAACCTAGAAAGGAGAAGGATAAAGCAGGAGAAACTACAGAGGTGGTCAAATCCTCTGAGAAGACGAAGAAGAAAAGACTGCGTAAGCTTGCAGAGTAAGAAGCCAAGGCTGAGGCCCTAGTCTCTAGGACTGAACCTGCAGAGGGTAGCGAAAAGCCTCTGCAGAAGACGACAAGAAGAGCGCTTATCTTTGAGGAAACCCCTGACGATAGACCTAAGAGTCCTCTAAAGCTGGCTACTGAAATAGCTAAAGAGGTCATCCTTAGGTACTTAGGGGACTTGGGTGAAACTGTGGAAATGGAAATAGAGGATGTGACTGGCAAGTCATAGAGTGATGAGGAAGGAGGAGAGGATAAAAAATCGACGGAGGAGAGTCTTGAAAAAAATGCCTTAGGCATACAACCCGAACCAACTCCCAGTGCAACCCACACAACTACCTTTGCAGTTCTAGTGCAGAAAGGTATTGAATAAAGATGGCACGATCAGAACCTAACCCAAGCCGACCAGATATAGGATATTCCTTCATCCTCTGTACCACCAAAATCCGCGGAAGCCAAATCCACCCCACCCTATCAACAGGGTGAAGGTGTTGCTATAAGTGTCCAATCGCCCCAAGACACGACACTCCCTCACACAGAGGCATTTGTTGCCTCTGTCATACACAAGAGTGACCACCAAAATGCTTCAGAGTTGGCAGTGAGAGAACACGTTAGCTCTGTGGTTCTAGAACAGCCACATAAATTAATCACTAGGAACCTTGAGGGAGCCTCTGATCCCTCCCCCAAGAGACCTACTGACAGAACTTCCATAGATGATTCCTTTGGGAATATCGAGGATTGGAAGGAAATCCTCTAGAGCTCAACATCATCACAGGATCTGAAGGTGCCAAACCCTCGTTGGCTCAATCTGGAACATGTATTACTCCAGAGGTTACCTCGGACACCTACGTCATAAAGGGCGAGTTTAAAGCCTTTGCTGACATGGTGCTCCAAAAACTTGAAGAGTTGAAAAGCTCTATCTCAACAGAATCCCAACAGAACTCCAACGTCCTTGCAGAGGCTCTAAAAGCCAACGCAGAGGCTCTGAAAGCCCTCCACCGCACTTTGGAACAACATTCGACAGAGATCAGAAAGCTGATAGAGACCTCTGTGACAAGAAGAGATATTCAGTGCTGTGGTGAATCGATCAACATTCAAACAGATGCAATTAAAAGCCTCGGGGATATATGCATGGAGGAGATGGGAAAATTTGCAGAAGTAACCCAATCAGGGGTGGATGATCTGACTAAGCTCAGAGAAGAAATCAAGGACCTAACTCATAGTGTTATGGTTCCCTTTCAACCACAGGCATCCACCTCTGCTCCACCACCCTCCACCTCTGCCACTAATATATTCGGCCTCGCAACGAAAGAAGAATTGGAGACCATGGGCGAATGCTTCTACGGACACTCAACCTCATGGGCTCTGATATCTCGCAACAAGGAAAGAAGGTGGCAGAGGATCTGAAGAAAACTGTAGCCACCATCAAGTTTAAGTCTGATCTTGAAGTCAACAGACTATGGATGGCTACAGAGGACGTACTAAAGAAGATCACCAAACACACTGAAGATCACCTCTGAAAGAGACGAAAAAGAAAGGAACCTGCGACTTGCCAGGCAGAGTCAGCGCAGAAGAGGGCACGACATGAGGACCAGGATTCTGATACCTCTGGTCCTCATGAGTGGAAGACTCTGCAGAGGACGACTCAAAGCCTACCAACTCAAGCAGAACCTCTGAACCAAGTCCCTTCAAGCTTAGAGCCTGGACCTCAGAAGTCAAATCAACAACAGGTCTCTGCAACTTCACCTCCCACTCCCACAGTCCAAATCAACAAACCTCCAACCACCACAGACAAGGGCAAGGCTATTGCCACAGAGCCTCTGAATAAAAACTCACCTCCTCCAAGCTCCGAGAAGCTTCTGAAGAGCTCCTTTGATGCCTTCAAAAGTGATGCCTTGAAAGTTATAAAACCCGAAGAGGAAGACTGGGCGTTTGACTTGAAGCACTTCTCTGAACTCCCTGTCCTGGACCCAATTGAAAAACCCTCTAAGGATAGAGTTGTAGAGGTTATCCAAAGCCTCGAGAGCTTGAGAAGACCTTACCCTGTTCCTCCAAATAAGAACATAGAAGAAGATGTCTACAAGTACCTCTATAGCCGAGGAGTCAATGATCAGCCCTCTATCAAACTCTCATAGCACATCATTTTAGAGGAAAGGAGAAGATTTTACAAAGACAAAGCCAAGACAAAACTCAAAGTCTTATCCATGGCCAAAATCTCAGAGATTCTAACAATCAAGCTGGGCTACACGAAATGCAAAAACTTCTGGTTCAGTGAGTATGCGGTGAAGAGAGATGACGGGGAAATATGGACGTTCACTGATGTCAATCTACCAAATCTCCATCCCCACGATCTCCCAGAGCTATTCAAATGGACAGAAGACAAGTTTGGTTGGAAGAAAAAGTATCAAGAAGCCCACCTAACCATAAAGAGAACTATGAGGGAAAAGCTGCTATACTACAGTATTATAGACTTTCAAGTGGCACTTGATCTGGGAGTCAGGAAAGTATACTTTCCTCCACCATAGGATAATCTACCACCCTCTGCCACAATCCTTCCTAACTCCATCATCAATACACCTTCTTTTGGCTTCGTGTACATCAATCCCAAAGGCGAAAAGAAAATTTTTATGGGGATAGAGAGCCAAAAGTAATCAACTCAGTCTCTACTGCTCATTCAAGATTTGATCATCAAACACAGAGGCACACCACTTGTACCCACAGAAGCTGCAGATGATCTTCTAGAGAGTATAGGTGCAACTCTGAATTTCAGAGACTTGTGTGTGTTCTACTACAGAGAGCTGAAAAAGGAAGGTGGTTTTGGAAAAAGAGTCGGTGATTTCCCAGACGCCAAGATATAGGCTCTGATGTAATGTACTTTCTTTGCTTTCATTTATTGTACTAAAATGTAACTGCTTTCTGGCTCTTTTGTTATGAATGAAAGTCAGTATTCAGAGGTTGAGTTCCTTTCACCTCTTTTTGTTTCTAACTTAGCCTAACTCTCAACATTCCAATTCTTTATTTTTCAATACTTAGGGCGAGATTGTTAGCTCCAACTTCAATGTATAGAAGTATTGAAAAATAGGCTAAGTATAGGAACTGCTGTTATCTGCTCAAGAACGACCAAGTCTCCACAGAACACAAAGCTCAGAGGATTCTGTCGACACTCTGCCAGATGTCTCGTAACCTGATAATCATCTTCAGATCACAGAGCCTCTGTGATCAATCATAGAGCCTCTGTGATGGCTAACCTCTGGAGATAGTTCGAAGATTTTGGCGAACTCAGTTCAAGACAAGGTCACGTGCAGAACACGTGAACCTTGTTGTACGAAGATTTCCAGATCATTTTCCGCGGCGCACGATCGTTTTACTTTCCAGGTGGCATTTCGTTTATGGAATGTCAGCCTTTGTCTTGTACTACGGGGTGCATCCTTCTTGTATATTATAGGAGCACCACCTTGAGTTTTTGCATGCGATCACACACCATAGTTTGATTAAAAAATTGTATTTCCCTGAGAATACTTGCACACACCAGTGCGTGTTCTTGGTGTTCTTAGAGCAAATCAATGAAACAGTGTCTTGAGTAAAATTCTTGTTATATCTTACGATTCTGTTTGTTGATTGTTTGTGTGTCTACTACCTTGCATGTTCTACTTTGTCTACATACTAGAAACGCTTCCGCACTCTTACCTTTTAATCTGTGTGTAGTAAAAAGTCTATCAAGTAAAGAACATCCTTATTGGGATCAACAGTAGATGAATCAATTATCGACATATTTAGAAAATTTTAAATTAGTTGTTATTTCCTGAATTGAGGGTGTTACAAGTTGGTATCAGAGCTTAAGTTTGAGAGAATTAGGTATTGATTTTTGGATGCTTAGACTCAAACTAGGGTGTTGGGAACTGAAGAAAAACTCAAGTATGGTTAATGCTGCTAGTTCAAAGTTACTACTGCTAGAAGACTTAAAGGTTAGTACTGCTGAGTGTTACTACTGCTAGTACTATTAATACTGCTAGTCAAAGTTAGTGCTGCTTGAACAAAGTTAGTACTGCTTAGCTAGTTAGTACTGCTAGTGGTTAGTACTGCTTAGTAGTTAATGCTGCTAGAAGGAAGTTAATGCTGCTGAAGATTAATACTGCTTATATGATGAAGATTCGTATGAAAGGATATACATGGAAGCTTAGAGATATACATAGAAGATATACTGAAAATATTTTATTTATTGTAATTATCTTTGTATTCAGTATATATATTGTATTGTTTAGAATAGTTAGATAACTTTTAGTTTTCATTCTTTTAGAGAAAAACAACCTCAAGGCATAGATCCTAATTCTAGAGAAGTAGAATTCGTATTGGTGAGCCTGTTCATCAATATTGAGGTTGAGTGAGTAATCTTGTAACTTCAAAGCATTCAATAAAAGCTTACAGTTTGTTATTCATATTTTCTGTGTTGATTTACTGTTTCATAGAATATCAAAGTGTTATTCCGCAAACTTCTTTGATATTGTTTCTGAGAATTAATTCTTGTTGAGAATTCGATCCTGACAAGTGGTATCAGAGCCTGATTTCTCAGAAACAACTATTCATCATGGAAAATCTTGCAGAATCAAGCAGTACTTTGGTCTCAAAGGTTCCAATGCTTAGACCCAATGAATTTGATATGTGGAAGATCAGAATCAAGCAGTACATACTCCTCACTGACTATTCTATGTGGGACATCATAGAGAATGGTCCTTCTGAAGCAGGAAAGATTGGTGCAGATGGAAAGAGAACTCCACCAAAAACTGATGCAGAAAGAAAGATCAGACAGACAGAGATGAAAGCCTTGAGCACCTTGCTCTTTGCTATTCCCAATGAATATCAACATCAGTTTTGTAACTGCACTGATGCAGAGATGCTCTGGAATGCTCTGGAGAAGAGATTCTCTGGTACCAAAAGTACCAAGAGAAATCAGAAAGCCATTCTGAAACAACAATATGAGAACTTTATGTCAACCAAGAATGAGTCCATGACTCAAACTTTTGACAGGTTCAACAAACTTATTGGTGAACTAGCTACAGTGGGAGTACAAATTGATCAAGATGATCTGAACAGAAAGTTTCTAAGGTCCTTGAGTGATGAATGGACCATGTATACTGTGTCTTTCAGACAGAATGATCAACTGGAAGAAAAGGAACTTGATGATCTTTATAATGATCTAAGAGTTTTTGAATCTGAGATAGAGGCTAAAAAGAGGCCTTCTGGGTATGTTCACAATGCTGCACTCCTTTCAGCATCAACTGATTCTACTTCCAACCTTGAATCAGTTAGTCCTGTCAATGGAACAAACCAAGAGAAAGGCACTGAAACTGTGTTTGAGGCCTTTCTGGCAAGTCATGGAAACTCTTCTCTCATTAATGATGACTTGGAACAACTTAATCCAGATGATCTTGAAGAGATGGATATTAAATGGCAGATGGCCATGCTCTCCATGAGAGTTAAAAAGTTCATCAAAAGAACTGGGAGGAACAACTTCTCCCAAAGAAGAGAAGATGGAGCAGGATTTGACAAGTCCAAGGTGGAATGTTACAAATGCCATCAAAAGGGACACTTTGCTAGAGAATGCAGAAGTGGAATGTCTCAGAATAACAACCACCAACAAGCTCAATCTGGAAGCTTCAACAGAAACTCTGCACAAGCCCTTGTATCTCAACAAGGTATGGGGTTTGATTGGAGTGATCAAGCTGAAGAGGCTATTCAGAATCAAGCTCTAATGGCAGAGGTGTCTAGTCTCCCTATAGAGGTAACTTCCAATCTTTGCTCTCAAAATTGCATTAACACTGTTAAAAGGTATAGGGATCACAACCAGAACATGAGTGATGACCTTAAGAGATTGGAAAAAGACATAAAAGATTATGTGAGGATTGTTGAGAGATTTGAAGAACAGATTAAGGGTTTTCAAGCTAATGAGCTTCAACACTCTTATGACACAAATTACTGGAAGTGGGAGAAGAATGACTTAGAGCTTCAACTGACCAGATCTAAAGAAGAAAGTGAAAAGCTAAGAGGAGAGCTAGCTAAAGTCAAACTTGATGTAGAAAAGTTTTCTAATGCTTCCAAAGCAATGGATTCTTTGTTACAAACTCAGATTCATGATAAACTGAGAAGAGGTATAGGGTACAATACCACACCACCACCCTATAACAACAACTACATCCCTCCTAGTTCAGAGCTGTTAGAAACTAAGGATAGGAAGGATCTACCTAAGGGAGCCACTGAAATAGATCCCTTAGATGAAGTGGTTGTTAAGGATAAAACTGAGAAAGAAGTTGTCCAGGATAAGGACAATACTGTGAGTGGTGAGATTTCTAAAGAAAATCATATTATCACCAATGAGGAATGTGGAAAGCACTGGATCAAGTCTAAAGAGATAGAAAAGACTGAGGGAAAGAACAAGAAGGTTCACTATAAGCAGACCACTGTTGTGAACCCTATTCCTTGCAAACAGTGTGATTGCAATAAAGCCAAGAGCCTAAATTCTGGTTTAAAAAGAGGAAATCAAAGAAACTTGACTAATCAATGGGCTCAGAAACAAGGAGTTGATCTGAATAAAATCAATAGACCAAAACCTTGTTTTATATGTGGCAAGTTGAATCATTTGGCTAAGTATTGTTACTTTAACCCTATTAACCAACAGATGAACTTTCAAAGATTTGTGCAAAAATCTGTGGGTTATAGGAAGGCTGGAAAGAAACATGTGATAAAGAAATATGTTGAAAGTAAAGGCACTTTAAAGAAAAAGATTTTAAAAGAAAGTATCAAAATGTGGGTGCCTAGAAGTACTAACAGTATTAGTACTGCTAACAATATTAGTACTGCTAACACAGTTACTACTGCTCACAGTGTTAGTACTGCTGAAAATATTAATGCTGCTAATACTGTTAATACTGTTAATACCTCTTCAAAAGTTAATACTACCAACACAGTTACTGCTGCTAACACAGTTACTACTTCTAACAAAGTTAGTGCTGCTAAGCATGCAAGTGCTGCCAAGGTAGTTAGTACTTCTAAAACTAGTACTGATACTAGCAAACATAGTTCCAAGCCTATCATTGTAACAAAGTACTCCAAGAATGAGGAGTTAAAGTTCAAAAATCTTGTCAAGAAAGAATGCAAATATTTTGATGAGAAAGGGGTACCCAAGACCACTTTGGCTTGGGTTCCTAAATCATACTAATTGATTTATCTAATGTGCAGGGTAACCAACAGCTCAAGGGAAAGAGCATTTGGCATGTTGATAGTGGTTGCTCTAGGCACATGACAGGCAACATGTCATGCCTTCAGGATTTCAAGTATATCAATGGAGGACATGTTGCATTTGGAGACAATCTTACTGGTGGTAAGATAAGTGGAAAAGGTAATGTCACCAAAGGTAAGATGACATTTGAGGATGCCTACTATGTTGATCAATTAAAGTACAACCTGTTAAGTGTATCACAGGTTTGTGACAAACAACATAGTATATTATTTACAAATACTGAGTGTATGATCCTTGCTCCAGGGTTCAAGGTAGTTGATGAAAGCATGATACTACTTAGAACTCCAAGGAAGGACAATGTTTACTGTCTTGATATGGATAATGTTAATAGTGATCCATCTCTAAATTGTCTTGTTTCAAAAGCTTCTGTAGATGAATCCTCTCTATGGCACAGAAGGATGTGTCACATGAATTTCAAGACTATGAACAATCTTGTTATAAATAACCTTGTAAGAGGGTTACCTTCAAAAGTCTTTTCATGTGATGATCATTGTGTTGCTTGTCTTAAAGGCAAACAACACAAAACTTCTCATAAGACCAAAGAGTTAAATTCTGTTTCTACTTGTCTCCAGTTATTGCATATGGATCTGTTTGGTCCTACAAATGTTATGAGTATAGGCAAGAAATCTTACTGCTTAGTTATTGTTGATGATTACTCCAGATTTACTTGGGTATATTTTCTAAGGACTAAGGATGAAACAAGTGGACTTATCAAATCCTTTATTCTAAGAATTGAAAACCAAACTAATCAAAGAGTAAAAGTCATTAGATCAGATAATGGAACTGAGTTTAAAAATCATGATCTAAACACCTTTTGTGAAGAGAAAGGTATTGAGAGGCAATATAGTGCTCCTAGGACTCCTCAACAGAATGGTATTGCTGAAAGGAGGAATAGAACACTAATAGAGGCTGCTAGATCTCTGTTGGCTGATTCAAAATTGCCAATTACCTTCTGGGCTGAAGCAGTTAATACTGCTTGTTATGTCCAAAACAGAGTTCTAGTGGTCAAGCAAAAGAACAAGACCCCATATGAGCTTTTAAATAAAAGAAAAACTTTTATTGGTTTCTTCAAACCTTTTGGGTGTCCTTGTACAATTCTAAATACCAAATCTCACTTAGGTAAGTTTGATAGCAAAGCAGATGATGGATTTCTTGTGGGATATTCATCTCAGAGTAAGGCCTACAGAATATTTAACTCTTCTTCTAGAATAATTGAAGAAAGTGACAATGTCAAATGCAATGAGAGCACACCAAATCCTGTTGGATCTGGACCTCAGTGGCTATTTGACATTGATTCACTAACTAATTCTTTTGGTTTCAGTAGTGATGATTCTACAGGAACAGGATGTGGAGGATCAGAGATCACACAAGTCTCAGAAAGTATATCTAAATCTGTGATATTTCCCATACCCACAGTGAATTCTGTTGAAGACTGTGAAAAGGAATCATTTACTGGACCAAATCAGAGTGAAGAAGAAACTAGAGATGAGGAGACTCAAGAAAGTAAAGAATCAGAAGTGGCATCTGAAAACACTTCAGTTGAGTTGCATGACTCTAATCTAGAGGCTGGACTGAATGAAGAACCTAGTCATAACACAAGAGTTCAAAAGAATCATCCTCCACAGCTGGTAATAGGAGATATCTCTTCTCCTATGATGACTAGACATCAAAGCAGGCTTCAAGAAATGCAAGATCAACAGCATACAGTCCTTTCTTGTTTTCTATCCCAGCTTGAGCCTAAAAAGGCACATGATGCTATGAAAGAATCTAGCTGGATAGAAGCAATGCAAGAAGAACTGTTACAGTTCAAGCTACAAGATGTATGGGATCTAGTAGACCTTCCTAAAGGTCACAGAGCAATTGGCACAAAGTGGATTTTCAGAAACAAGAGAGATGAAAGAGGTATTGTCATAAGGAACAAAGCAAGGCTGGTGGCTCAAGGCTATACTCAAGAAGAGGGTATAGATTATGAAGAAGTTTTTGCACCTGTGGCTAGGATAGAAGCAATCAGACTATTCCTAGCCTATGCTTCTTACATGAACTTCAAAGTCTATCAAATGGATGTAAAAAGTGCTTTTCTCTATGGATCAATTGAAGAAGAAGTATATGTCTGTCAACCACCAGGGTTTGAAAACCCAAGCTATCCAGACAGGGTATACAAATTAAAGAAAGCACTTTATGGACTACATCAAGCCCCAAGAGCATGGTATGACACTCTGTCATCCTATCTCTTGGAAAATGATTTTGAAAGAGGAGTCATTGATAAGACTCTATTTATCAAAAGAAAGAAGAAGGATATCTTGCTGGTCCAAATCTATGTTGATGACATTATCTTTGGATCTACAAGAAACAACATGTGCAAGGAGTTTGAGGATTTAATGCATCAAAGGTTCAAAATGAGTTCCATGGGGGAACTTACTTTCTTCCTTGGACTCCAAGTTCAACAGAAGTCAGATGGCATTTTCATATGTCAATCCAAGTATGTGCAGGATATTCTAACCAAGTTTGGTTTCTCATAATCAAAACCTGCCAGCACACCTATGGAAACACACAAGCAGATCACAGCAGATCTTGAGGGGGAGGATATGGATGTGCATCATTATAGATCCATGATTGGCTCTCTCATGTATCTCACAGCATCAAGGCCAGATATAATGTTTCCAGTCTGTGTATGTGCAAGATTTCAAGTTAGGCCAAAGCAATCTCACTTTCAAGCTGTTAAGAGGATATTCAGATATCTCAAAGGGCAACCCAGATTGGGACTTTGGTATCCTCATAACTCACCTTATGACCTAATAGCATACTCAGACAGTGATCTAGGTGGGGCAAACTTGGACAGAAAATCTACTTCTGGAGGATGTTAGTTTTTGGGTGCTAGACTAGTCTCGTGGCAGTGCAAGAAACAAACCACAGTATCCACATCTACAACAGAGGCAGAGTACATAGCAGCTGCAAGTTGCTGTTCTCAAGTCTTATGGATTCAGAATCAAATGTTGGATTATGGGGTAACCTTTCTACACACTCCAATCTTTATTGACAACAGCAGTGCTATTAGCATTGTAAATAATCCAGTCAAGCACTCAAAGACAAAGCACATTGAAATCAGGTATCACTTTATAAGAGATTGCAACGAAAAGAAACTTATTCAAGTTGTCAAAGTTCACACTGATAATCAGTTTGCTGATCTATTCACTAAAGCTTTTGATGTGGGTAGATTCACTTTCTTGGTAACAAGTGTGGGAATGATAAACTCTGAATAATCTTCTTCTCAAAAAGTGGTTTTATACCTGTATATTTTTATTCTTGGGGTTACTAATCTTCTTTTTC
Source organism: Arctium minus (assembly GCA_954870635.1). Lineage (NCBI taxonomy): Eukaryota > Viridiplantae > Streptophyta > Magnoliopsida > Asterales > Asteraceae > Arctium > Arctium minus. Next base: position 37,045,421 of record OX941084.1, read on the forward strand.
AGGATATGCATAGCAGTACTCAGTGTTTAGCAAGTTTAAAAGGAGTAAGTATAGTTAATACTGCTAGTGGTTAATACTGCTTTCAGTTAATACTGCTAGTGGTTAATACTGCTTTCAGTTAATACTGCTAGTGGTTAATACTGCTTTCAGTTAATACTGCTAGTGGTTAATACTGCTTTCAGTTAATACTGCTAGTGGTTAATACTACTTTCAGTTAATACTGCTAGTGGTTAATACTGCTTTCAGTTAATACTGCTAGTGGTTAATACTGCTTTCAGTTAATACTGCTAGTGGTTAATACTGCTTTCAGTTAATACTGCTAGTGGTTAATACTGCTTTCAGTTAATACTGCTAGTTAGTTAATACTGCTAGCCGTTACTACTGCTAGTAGTTAATACTGCTCTAGGTTAATACTGCTTATATTCCGAATACTATAAATACTTTTTGCCCGCCTAAAAGTTCATAACGACTCTTTGCATACTGTTCTCTTGCGCTCAAAACCTTTTCTCTCTCAAGTTCGAAGTTTTCAGGCAAGTTTTCACTAAGATCAATGGCATCCATGACTTTCATCGACGAGCACAACGAGATTGCGATGCTACAAAAGCCAAAGCAAGCTTCAGGATTTCATCAGATTGTGGATTTCCTCAAGACAAGCCACATTGCTCATGCTCTTATTGTATCACCTACAATCTACATTGAGCATCAAAGGCAGTTCTGGGCTAATGCCACCATTGTTGTGGAAAATGGTGTGCAAATGATCAAGACCAGAATCTGTGATCAATCACTAACCGTTACTGAAGAGGTTATTCGCATCAGTCTACGTCTAGACGATGCCTCTGGTATAACTTCTATCCCAAACGATGAACTGTTTTCAAATCTTACAAGAATGGGGTATGGAGGCCCATTGGGTGTTTTCAAATTTTCTAAAGCAAAATTCTCACCCCAATGGCGTTTCTTTGTCCATACTCTTATGCATTGTATATCCAAAAAGACTACTGGATGGAGTGAGTTCAGCAGGACTATTGCTTATGCTTTGGTGTGCTTGGCCACTGCCAGAAAGTACAATTTTTCTAAAATGATTTTCAATGATGTTGTCTCAAACATGGGAAACAAAAAGAGCTTCTTTATGTATCCCAGGTTTGTTCAAGAAGTTATTACTAATCAATTGACGGATATACCTCAACCTGTTGGGGTATATGTACCTAAACCCCCCAAAGGCAAGGTTTTCTCAAATATGAGAAGATCTGCTGGGGACTCTGAAGGAGTTGACACCCCATTGTTCTCTACAATGATGGTGGTGTCCCAAACCAATGAAGGTATGGCAGCAGGGTCAAGGCCCCCATTAGACCAACCCACTGCTAGCCAAGCCCAACCTTCCCTCTCAAAATCAATTCCCCAGTCCCTTCTTGAAAAACCAACCTCTCCCATCACCCAAACCTACAAGAGAAAACAGGTAAAGAAGGCTCCTTCCCTTCTTGTACCATTACCTACTAAGCCTATAAGCCCTCTAAGGGAGAATTCTCCCCTAGAGAATATCCAAAGGGAAACCACAAGGGTGTCTCCCAACCCAAAGGAGGTGCTCTCTGAGGAGGAGGTAGAGCATATGGGTGATGAGGCTGCCACTACTCCTGCTAGCACAGAGGAGGAAAGTGGTAACATCAATAAGACCTCCCCCATGGCAACTTTGAATGAGCAATCATTTGAAGGTCCCTGGTGCCAAGAAACCACAGGGGTGGATAGTGCTTCTGCTAGGCAGAAGACTTCCACTACTAAAAGATCCAATGATCCTTCAAAGGAGGGTAACACTTCTGGAGAAGGTGAGGACAGATATAACTATGATGAATTGATGGAGGCAATGGGCAACATCAACATGGATGTACTCAAACAGGGCAAAGATATAGAAGAGCTTAAACTCATAGTTCTGTCACAACAAGAACAAATCATCAAATTGAAGCAAATGGTAAGGAAACTGATTCTGCAAAGGAAGAAGAAACAATTTGTGCTCAGAAGGAGGAAACCAGTGACTGATGCTCCCAAAAAGGGGGAGTCAGAAGCTGATGCCAAAGCTAAGGGGGAGCAAGAGGAAAAACATGATGTTGAGGGGGAGAATGAGCAAGCAGTAGAAACAGAGCCAGCAGCAGAAACCATTAATACTGCCAGTTCAAGTAAAGCAGCAGAAATGGTTAATACTGCTGAGCTGAAAGAAGCAGCAGAAACAGCAAAAGAGGTCCTTACAGAGCTTGAGATTGCAGAAACACTCATCAAAGCCAAACATGATACTCCCAAGGTCACCTCAAAGGCCAAAGGAGTTGTCATAAAAGAAAGAGGTGATGTAGCAAAGAACTCTAGCATTGAGAAGGTGATGGGTAAAGAGAAAGGTAAGGCAAAGCTAGTTGAATCTGATAAACCAATGAAAAAGCAGAAGCTGATTGAATCAGATGAAGCTCTAGCTAGGAAGATACAGGCTGAACTTGAAGAAGCAGAAACCATGCAAGTGAAAAAGGATAGAGAGATAGCTAAAGCAATGGCTGCAGAGTTAAACAAAGCCTATCAACAAAGCTTAGCAACAGAACAAGCCAAGCAGAAAGCCACATCTGTGAGGAAGCCTGCTAAGATCAAAATGGCTGCAAGGAAAAGACAACCTTCAAAGACATACCTGGGTGCTCAAGAGAGAAAGAAAATGATTACTTTCCTCAAGGGTGCAGTAGGTGTCAAGGTAGAGATGTTTTCAAAGATGTCTTTTGAGAAGCTCAAGAAGATGTATGATGCTGAGATGATAAAGCTTCAAGGGGATGATCTTGCAAGGGTTGAAATGGAGAAAAGAATGAAAGAAAGCAATGATTTCTTACAAAAACCATTCCCTGATGAGCAAGAAACTCCAGAGAAGGAAACAACAATTGGTGAAAGTCTAAGGACTTTAAAAAGAACAAAGATGATTGCCAGGAGAAAGCCTACAAAGAAGCCTAGATTAGTGGAAGAAGAGGCTGAAAAGGTTGCTGAAGAAGAAGAGGCACCTGAGTCATCTACAATGAAAGAACCTGCAAGTACTGAGGATGTCAAGATGTACATGGTTGTGATGGACAAAGTGCCTGAACCAATTGCAGCAGAACCTGTAGGAGTTAAACCTCCTGAAGTCATTCACTGGGATGTTTTGGAAGTAGATGGCAAGGAGTATATCAGACTGAAGAGAAAAGATGAAAAGTATGAAGTCTACAGTACTTGGGCTAAAATTGTCAGAACATGCTCAAGGTCTGATATTGAAGAAATGTTTGATATAGGGATGAAGTTGTATGCAGATCAGTTGAAAGCTTCAGGGATTTCAATTACAAAACTGGTGATGGAGTATCTGTGTATGATGTTCAAACCTGATGAAGTGGAGGAGATCATAAGGAGTGTTTTTCAAGCAGTTACCAATTGGACTTTGTATGAAACTAGTGGTGTATATTCTGTGACTTTGGATAGAAATCACATTGAATACTTCCTAGTGGATAAAGTATACAACCATAGCAGATTGAAACTTCATTTAATGTTGAAGAAGAAGCTTGGATGTGGTGAAAATTCAGAAATGGCTAAATATTTGATCCAAAGAACAATTAATCAAAGTTTGGGATTGGATGCAAATACTGGAATTTAGGTCATGATGGAGTTTTGGGAGCATCTTGAAGAAGATCTGAAGAACTTGACTTCTTTTCCTAAAAGTCAAGTTAGGGGGAGATTGTTGGGAACTGAAGAAAAACTCAAGTATGGTTAATGCTGCTAGTTCAAAGTTACTACTGCTAGAAGACTTAAAGGTTAGTACTGCTGAGTGTTACTACTGCTAGTACTATTAATACTGCTAGTCAAAGTTAGTGCTGCTTGAACAAAGTTAGTACTGCTTAGCTAGTTAGTACTGCTAGTGGTTAGTACTGCTTAGTAGTTAATGCTGCTAGAAGGAAGTTAATGCTGCTGAAGATTAATACTGCTTATATGATGAAGATTCGTATGAAAGGATATACATGGAAGCTTAGAGATATACATAGAAGATATACTGAAGATATTTTATTTATTGTAATTATCTTTGTATTCAGTATATATATTGTATTGTTTAGAATAGTTAGATAACTTTTAGTTTTCATTCTTTTAGAGAAAAACAACCTCAAGGCATAGATCCTAATTCTAGAGAAGTAGAATTCGTATTGGTGAGCCTGTTCATCAATATTGAGGTTGAGTGAGTAATCTTGTAACTTCAAAGCATTCAATAAAAGCTTACAGTTTGTTATTCATATTTTCTGTGTTGATTTACTGTTTCATAGAATATCAAAGTGTTATTCCGCAAACTTCTTTGATATTGTTTCTGAGAATTAATTCTTGTTGAGAATTCGATCCTGACATAGGGTTCTTTTAAGTGATTGAAAATGAAATTGCACATTAGGTACCTTAAGATAAGATATTTTGGGGTTGATCGAGTCGCTAGAAACGGGAAACTTGTCGAGGGTCGAAAGGATGATTATGTACGGCACCTGGCCAGTGTTATGGTGAACCTACATGCTACATAGGTATACTTGAACTACCTTGGTAGGATGATTGTTGGGGGTAGTGAGAAAGTTTCTAAGCGAGTGATCTAAGGAAGGGTTGATGTTTATAGCAATGTCACTTAGGAGTGATAGTTAAGTGCGATGAATGCATTAAGTTGATCATCTTGAGTCAAAATTATTGGTTGGATTAGAACTATAATTTTGTTAGACCAATCCTATTTCAAGGAGAAATTCTAAGTAAACCAAATTAGTGGGATTGTTGCTCTAAGATGTTTGATGCATTCGGATGACTATAGTATAACGGGAAATTGAGAAGCGTAGTGTAACACCCTCAAAATTTGGAAAGAGCGCCTAAATTAAAACTTTTAATAACACCTCAAAGAGGGATAAAATCTCTTACTACAAATCCGTAAATGCAATATATTTCTAGATTGAGCCATCAACGAGTAAATAAAGTCTTACATAAAGACTAACTAAAGTCGGGTGTTACTATAACCCAATACCAATCGCTATCTCCAATATAAGTGCGGAAGACTTCAACAAGCTAATCACCTTTTCGAGCACACCACTAGCACTCATCTCTTCACAGTCTCACTAGAACTATTCCCAACCGGAACCTGTTGCACATGCCGACAAATAAAAAGGGTTAGGCTAACGCCTAGTGAGTTCAAGATAATATGAAAACGAATCATGATCCATTAAAAACGAATCATGATCCATTAAAACGAATCATGATCCATTAAAACGAATCATGATCAAGATAATATAAAAACCATTAAATGGAAATAATGCAACTTAAATCATGATCCATTAAAATGAATTACTGTAAATATGAAAACGACTCGTTTTCCAATAATTAAGCAATTTATAAATGAACGCCTCAATGCCAAACATTATTTCATGAAGTAATGCAATCCAATACTTACTCAAAACGTGAATAGATATAAATGCTCCAATGATGATGTTTGAATAAAACTTTATAAACCAAACGACCAGAATTATAGCATAAGGGGAAAGACCCAAACTCAAAGCGTCATCGAAAACAAGGATAAAGTTAAATACCCAGAACAACACCTTTCGATGACGGGGGAACCCGAATTCGATGGCTAGTGGCGGAACACAGAGTAAGCCACATTCCAAGTTATTGAGCTCACCATATTAGGAACCCATGGCCACGAGCTTGCTGACTCGTACTAAGATGTGGGGGTGGGCCCTCGAGGATTCCCAATCATGCTCATTCGTTAGTATTACATTTAAGGTCCATGGCTAGTAACCGGTCCCACATAACCGTACCAAGTTGCCCCCAAGGACCCAATGTCTCAACTAGCTACAAATGGGAAGTGACTATCCTATAAAAACAGGTTCAGAAATTAACTCGCGGATGTAGGTCCGGTTATTGGACTCCAAGAGCCCTCACCGACAAGTCCTCAAAACCCCAAGACTAATTCTGACACCAACATATAAATAATAACCCATTTTCTTTTTAAATAATAAAGACCGACTCATATGCCTATGGATCCACTGCATTACAGTCTAAAACATTACATGACTCCAAATGAATGACCCACGCACTCAAAACATGTAACTCTCAAATGACACGTAATAAACGTCATTGTACTAAAATCTTCCACCCCGGGCTAGTCAACCGGTCAATTGAATTAAAAGCTTCCACCCCGGGCTAGTCAACCGGTCAATTGAATTAAAAGCTTCCACCCCGGGCTAGTCAACCAGTCAATTGAATTAAAAGCTTCCACCCCGGGCAAGTCAACCGGTCAATTGAATTAAAACTCGTTTTAGTTAAAATCGAGCCAAGACTCATCAGTTTACTTAAATCTCCAAATGAAAGTCAGTGTAAACATTAAAACACGTTTGACCAACGAATATGTAAACACAACAACCAAAAGTAAAAATAGTTCAACACTCAACATTAGTTGAGGCAACCCATTTTCCAAATGAACTTATAACCTTATATTTTCCAAATGCCTCAAAACACCATAATATGCATTTACCAAACGGTTTATAAAATTGAATGCACAAAAGGACATTTATATCAAAGGAAGTCCATTTATATATAAAATCATCGAGGGAGTGTATTAACATGATTTATTCACCAAAATTGGGTGGTTCACAATTTTTATAAAACCAAATAATCTAAATGAGTGAAACTCTTCAAATACCCAACTTTTAACAAACTTCATGTAAACATGTAAATACTTTAAAATGAACATTTTTGGCATGTACAACGTTTTCACAATCCAACTTGAACTCACCTTGCTAGATTTAGGCTAAATCTAGATTTTACCCCCAAAACTTGAATCTCCAAAGATGAAGGCTTGAATCTCCAAGAAACTTCCCTAGATTATAGATCCAACACATCTACAAGGTTCCTTCAACATACAAGTCACCAAAAACACACCTAAGTTGAAGGATGAAAGGAAAAAGGATGAAACCATCTAACCCTAGCTTAACATTGAGAGAGATAAGGAACTTAGCACCACCAAATACCCTTGGATATTCCAATATACTTCCAATCACTTGCTAAATCCTTGAAGAGCTCTAAAAAGCGAAACCATGGCAACTTGAATCACCAAAATCGGAGTTGTGATGCAAAAGATATGAAGAAATGAAGTTTGGTGGCTGAAAAATTGGGTTTTAAGCTCGAACAGGGCTCCGTGCGGGTTACCGGGCGGCTTAGGTCGTGCCACAAGGCACCCGAATGGGTTTTATGCTTGAACAGGGCTCCGGGCGGTTTACGGAGCGATCTAAGGCGCGCCACAACTCGCCCCGTGCACTGTTTGTCCGGTTTCTTCATTATTCAATGTTTTGGCCGTAAGTTCTTCGTTATAGCTCCGATTTTGCTCCGAAAAGAACCGTTGGACTCGTAATTGAATCCTTCATCCATATAGACTATAAAATTTAGGATTCAAGTACAAAATTATTTATCTTATTTGTCGCTACTATATCGGTTTCGGTATTAACTTGAAATGGTGCCTCTCAAAATCGGGGTGTTACAATCCTCCCAACCTTGAAAGAGATTTTGTCCTCGAAATCTGGAACCGATCAAATACCCAACGTCGCCCTTAACGAGGTCAATCGGTTCTATACCCAAAAGGAATGTTTGCACGATATATTGCCCCATGTACGAAACCGATCACAACTCAATTTCAAGGTTCGATGTATCTTACCGATGACGAGATGAACATCGAATCCTTATCAACCACTTTCTATCCTTAAAATCTCGGTGGTCTCCCAACCTTGGGTTGCACATAACCCTTCAAGAATAGTTCCACCAAGAATGCTCCAAAGCGAACTCATCCCTTAGGCATTTTTAATTCCGACCCATCAAGGTCTCCTCAATAGTCGATTTCTACTTAAGGCTTACCTCGACATTCTAACCCAATTCCTCGATAAATCATACTATAAAAGATTCATCGTCCCCTTCCTTGACGACATTTCCTAACACCAATCAGGTTCGATCCAATCATAACATTCGATCCGTTCCTCAACTGACATGGCACAACATCGGTAGACAACGGATTACCCCAACTACACGGTTACTCCATTCCCAGAGTGCAGTCAAGCATCGATTTCCAAATCAGCGAAAGTCTTGATAATTAGTGAAACACCAATGATTGATTGTTAATTAACAACAACTTGACCTGCAGACACCAGGGCCAACGAAAGTACACTGAAACACACCAACAGTCCTTGTCCTCAAAACCGAGCGTCGACACCTATCCTCGAAATGGCCATTCTGCAAACGTGGGTATACTACAAAATATTTCATTCCAGGTTGCTATGTCGAAAGTTGACGCCTACTCAAGGAAATAAAACCTCAAATCAAACAGCTTCACTAGCCAGCCATAACCTCATCAATATTCACGATTACTCATCAAGATAGTACACCACCGACACATAGCATACCATCATACCAATGACCTGAAGATTTATCGAAGCATAAAGATCATCACTTAATTAACTTGGAGAGAGTATAAGTCTAACGCCTCAAATACCTCTGCACGAACTAGTTCATGAGCTGAAGTCCAAAGATTCAAAACTAACCATAAGATAGGTCCTCTAACGCTTCAAACCCCGAGGACTCCTTTAGTCCTTAAATCTCGACCTCTAACACAAGAGGGCTTACATCTACAACTCTACTGAGTTCAAGTTTTTTCAAACTACCATGCCCATTTAAGATTTTATAAAACCTCTAAATGTAAAATCTTTATAATGATTAATCATACGAATCAAATCCACTACCATTTTCTCGGTAGGTGTACAAAGTGGTTACAACCGTCGCACATAAAAAAAACATTTCGGAAAATATTTGGTCAAAAATCAAACTAATACTGACGCCAACGAAATATATTGCAACAATCTTTTTTCAAAGGGACTGCTACGGTCCCAGCTTGCATAAACTTATGTAGTGAATGAGAAATAGTTTTTACGTACTAAAACAGTGCATAACAAGGCGTTTGTATAAAACTACATAAGGGACATTCTTGAAATCAATTTCTAGAAACGTTTGCACTAACCATAAAATGACGTGGAGTCAAAACTCTTATACGACCCACATACACCAGTTTATTTCTCAAACTTAGTAAAACGAGAAGTGCTTACGATTTGACCAAACACAAAAAAATTTAAATCGACTTCGAATCAAGTCTCTCGGATAACACGCTCTTTGGCCCAAAAATAGTGACTATTATGCCATGCATGCGAGTAGATCAATATAACGGATTGCGTGATACAACAATGATAAAACGACATTCAAAGAATGCTCAAGGCCTCAGTTCAACACGAACCCATTCTAGGGTTTTCGTAAGTTTACTCACACTAAAAGTTTAAATCAACTCACCCACTAAGTTGTACACAACGTGCTACATTTGCATAAAACTCAAAAATGAACTCACACGACATATAATTCCCAAGAAACTCAAACACTAAAATGATGGAAGACAACTCTTCATCCAAGGCCTTAACATATGTGGAGGAGGTCCAATGTTAAGGTCATAAGTCGTAGTTACTTGACCAAGACTCTACACAACGTCAAAATACGAACTTCACATTAATCGAAAATAGTGTTAGGCAGCAATGAGAATAAATAAAGTCTCAACAAAGCTTGCAATCAAATGCAATAAAATAATTTCATGCTTGTTTAAGATCATGATCCAAAAACTTATGTGTGCTAAATATTTCAAGATTTCGTGATATGATCCACATGGTGATTTGGAAAAATTCAAAGGAGCTCAAGTTGAGGAAAAATCTAGATTTAGCCTAAATCTAGCAATGTGAGTTCAAGTTGATTTGTGAAAATGGTGTACATGCCAAAATGTTCATTTTAAAGTGTTTTGTGTTTTACATGAAATTGTTAACTGATGATCACCTGATAAGTTTTGGTTATTTGGAAATGTTTAGTTTTATAAACATGGTGAAACACCCATTTTCGGATCTTTGAGAATTTTGGTAAATAAATCATGTTGAAAAGTTTCTTTGATGATTTTACATATATAATTGGAGTTCAATTGACGTAAGTGTCATTTTGTGTATTTGATCTTATAAACCTTTTCGAAAAATGTATATTATTGTGTTATGAGGCATTTTGGAAATATAAGGGTATGAGTTCATTTGGAAAATAGTTTGCCTCAACCAATGATGAGATTCGAGTTAATCATATTTTGGGGTTTACGTAAAATGTTGGGCCTTTGGCTCGGTTTTGACTAAATGGAGTCTTGAGGACATTTGTCCGGTTTAAAAATAGTTGTGGAGTTTTGAGTATGATGGCGTATATTTCGTGTCATTTGAGAGTTACATGTTTTGGGAGCCTTGGTCTTTTATTTGGGGTCATGTAATTTTAGACAGTGTTGTATTGGATCCATAGGCACGTAAGTCTGTCTGTTTTGGGAAAGCGGGTAAGGTTGGTTATGAACGTTTACCGCTTGGGTTCGCTTGCGAGTAGGCAATAGGTGGCTCGAGCCTCCGAGTTGTAACTCGTCTATATTGGATAGACACCAATGTCTATAAGTCCTTGAGGTGGAACTCGACGGAGTATGGCCAGAGGCATAACGGTCCGAGGATTGTGATGTCGGTGGTGGCATGGGAACTAGGTCCCGGATATGTGGTGAAATCCAATAACATCACGAGTGGCTCCATTCACGTGTTCTCGCCAGCCAAGAAGGAAACGTTGAGATGACATGTGAGTACATTGTATGGGCGGCCTACTCGCCGTGGTATTTTAAATGTCAATGTCGTATTTTGCCAACTTTGGTTTTGTGTGGGCGGAGGTAAATGATGGCCTTAATATTGGGTTTTCTCCGCGTATATTAAGGTTTAATTGAAATACATCATTTCCACGTTTCGGTATTTGATTTTGTCCGTTTTATGGTCGTGTGAGTTTTGGGTCTAATGTTCGTGTTCACGGCGATATTTGTTTAAATAGATTTTTCATCTATGGTTTATGAGTTGTGTATCATGTTCCACCCGTGTTAGGTATTTCGAGATATAACATTTATACCCGCGTTTTATAAAATTGGGAATTCTCTCTCTATTCTCATTTTGAGCAAGTTTTGAGTTAAATCTAAGTTTACGAAAGAACGTTTTATATTGGGATCTTAGTCTTTAAAACAGTTTGGTTTGGTTAACGACTAACTCGGTGTCTCTTGCGTTTAAAATACAAATTTATTGGTAAACGAGTCATTTTCATAAGTGAAGTATATCGTTTTGAAAGATTATGATTTTAACTACATTCTTTCTTTTTAAACGATTAATTTTTATATGTTGAAAACTCTTGAGCTCACTAGGCGTTAAGCCTAACCTTTTTATTTGTCGGCATGTGCATCAGGTTCCAGTTGGGGTTTGGTTCTAGAAGCTATGTAGAGTTGAGCCTTAGCTTTGTGCAAGAGTAAGTAGTTGGTGAAGTCTTCCGCAGTTTGGAGATAGTGACTATTATTGGGTTTTAGTAGCACCCGTCCTTGTTATAGACTGTATGTAGAGAATAAATTATGTGTGTTGAGGTTAAACCTTAATTTGTGATTGTAGATGAATCAATTATCGACGTATTTACAAAATTTTAAATTAATTGTTATTTTCAGAATTAAGGGTGTTACACGATCCGTCATGAAGGTTGTCTTTTCCTGATCGTCGACGTGCATAAGTATTTGATTGTAGCCTGAGTAGGTGTCCACGAACGTTAAGAGTTCATGTCCGACAGTAACGTCGACCAACACATCAATATGTGGCAAAGTAAATGGATCTTTCGGACTCGCCTTGTTTAGATCTGTGAAGTCTATGCAGACTCTCCATTTTCCATTTTTCTTCTGTACGACCACGACGTTGGATAACCAGTCAGGGTACTTTACCTCTCGTATCTTCCCAGTTTTGAGGAGATTGTCGATTTCATTGTTGATCACTTCGTTTCGCTCTGGAGAGAATTTTCGTCGCTTTTGTTTTATTGGTTTGAACGATGGATCCACGTTTAGTTTATGCGAAATAACGTCAAGATCTATGTTGACCATGTCTTCGTGCGTCCAAGCGAAATAGTCGGCATGTTCCTACAAAAAAGATATTAGTTCTTTTTTAATGGATGGATCGAGTGTCGAACCTATGAAGATGACTTGTTCCGACTTGTCTTGGTCCAGGATAACTTCCTCCAATCGATTGTCGTCGTCAGTATCGGGAGTATCCTGGCTCTGTAATTGCTAGATGGACTGCTTTTTGGGCTTCGTCATCGTCTTGTAGCAATCCCGAGCGACATTCGGTTCACTTTTGATCTCCTGGATTCCCCATGGAGTTAGGAACTTCATCGTCTGATGGTAAGTCGAGGGCACTGCCCTCATATTGTGGATCCAGGGTCGTCCAAGAATGACATTGTATGCTGACGGATAGTCTATAACGCTGAATTTTGTCTGCTTGTTGATTCCCTTGGCATAGATTGGTTAGACGATCTCTCCGTAGGCGCTCGTCGCATCTCCAATGAAGCCGACCAACGTTGTCGAACGTCGGACGATTTCTGACTTGTCGAGGCTCATAGCTTTGATGTAGTCAAGGAAGATGATGTTCGCCAAACTTCCTCCTTCAACCAACACCCTTTGGGTCAGACAATTGTCTATCTTGAACTGGACGATCAACCCATCGTGATGTTTCTGATGCAGATCGCCCAAGTCATCTTGGTCGAATGTTATCTTCATAGAACCGAGCTCTAGTTCTTCCTTTTATTGTGAAGATCGAGGGATTGGTTGATTATTTGCATTTTGAGACACATGTCTCTTTGCTGTTGAGAAAGTTAGATCACATACGTCTGATCCACCAGTCACGCAGTTCACGACTTTCTAATGATCAGGTGATGGTGGTCGAATGTTTCTGTTGGGAGTTGCCTATTCGTCGAGGATACCCTTGAGGTTACCTTTCGGGACGTGCCAAGCGAGTTCCTTCTTGAGTGCTATGCAATCGTCGGTGGTATGACCGTGGTCATCGTGAAAGTCGCACCACTTGGTCTTATCCTTCTTGTCGTCGGCCTTGTCACTTTTCTTCGGCCAACGAACAGTTGCTTGCGTAGTCTTCAATGCGTCGACCAGATCCTTGGGTGTACCCTTGAATCCATACGAGGAGATTTTAGGATACTGAGGGAACTTGGTCGTAGTCGATACTTTCTTCTTATCAAATCGAACGTTTGAAATTTCTCTCGATGGCTCGGTTTTAACTGTCGATCTAGCTTTAAGCTCTGGCTTCTTTACGCTCAACGGCTTCTTGTCATTAGAATGCTTACAACGAAAACTTGCGTCATCTTCGAATCTCATATAGGCCAAAGTTCTTGCGTGCACGTCTTCAAAGTTCGTCGGGGGTACTTTGTCAGATCAGTGTAGAGACCTGAACTCTCATCTAGGCTACGCTTGTAGGCCTCAATCGCGGTCTTGATATCACGGTTATGAACACTGATCATCTCGGCATTAAATTTGTTGAAGTAAGTGCGAATGGATTCTCCGGTCTTCTGAACGACGTAATAGAGGTCGCTAGTTTGCTTTTCCATCTTGCGACTATTGGCGAACTGATGAGAGAATTGGTTTACCAACTCGACAAACGACCCGATTGACTTTGCCTTGAGACCGATTAACCATTGCAAAGCTGCACCTGTGAGGGTTGCTCGAAACTTTTGAACATGCATACCTCTTGATACTGGTGAGGGATCGAGACTGTCTACATTAATTGCTTATACTGAACGACGTGTTCAGTCGGATCCGTGACACCAGAGTATTTCAGTGTGAACGTAGGGATACTGTAATTCTTTGGGACGTCGACCATCACAATCTCATCGACAAAAGGTGACGCCTGAAACCACGTACGAGGTTCGACGTAAACTGGTACCGCTGCTCCTGGAAGCTTGGCAAGTAGTGAGATAACACGTTCGTTTTGCTCTTCCATCATCTTCAACCTTTGGGCGACAGGATCGACCAGAATGCTTCCTTGAACACCCGACGGAACATGTCCTAAATGCTGGAATCTATTATTCTGCGACGAGTAGGAAGCGTACCCGTTAATCTGGAAAGATGGTATTGGTACCACTGGTGGAGGCATTGTAGGGATTGATGTCGTCGAATCAAAGAAAGGTGACAGTGAAGGTGGCAACGTCGGCATCGGCTGTCTGGAAACCAGAGGAAAATGGCCTCGGATAGTTGGGAAGAGGTGGTCCTGTCCAGGGCGCACTGAAACCATTTTTTCCTTGCGAAGGCCCCACCGCGTTGTTGACATTACGGTTTCTCAAGGATTCATTCTCCTCCACGGCTTGCCTGTGCTGGTTTGTCAATGTCTTGATCCGAGCACGAGTTGCTTTCAACTCTATGCTCATTTGAGCCATGATGTGTTCATGGGTTCCTTGAGCTGCCATTATCCTCTGAAACACAAAAAACACTCGAGGAAATTGTTAGCACGACGCACTGTTGTCTAGGATTTTCTTTAGATGGGGACCCACGGTGGGCGCCAAACTGTTAATGCCAAAAATTACTCAAAGAATAACCTAAGGTCGACGTGGAGCTTTATCCAACTAAAGAATGTAACCGATACACAATTATGCACGATAAACAATAAAAAAAGGAGACAATGGATTTGGTGACGCGTAAAAACCTCAACGAGGAAAATACCGCGGAGGACAGGTAAGGGTCGTCGTGCACTATAATCACCAAACATGGGTGATATCCTCTGATGTTTACAATGTATTACACGATCTATACAGGAAATAGATGTACGATTGTAAAATAAGTGTGCGTCGTGTATCAAAACACAATAGTCGTGCATAAATTGAGGTTGTCGTGTGAATGATAGATTGCAGAAATTCTTCGGAGAACTTGTAAATGTATACTTGGTGCATTCTGCCTCTTTCCCCCAATGAAGTGTTGATCTTGGGTATTTATAGCCTTGATTCTTCATAAATGTGTCTTTCGTAACAGTCGCGCTTCATAAATGTTCTTGATGGTGTTGAGCCGTTATGACCGTTGGTATTTATAAGCATTGAACCTGCATTAAATGATCAAGAAAGAAACGTTGAGTCATACGTTAGTATGGTCGAGGTCGAGTATTAGTCTTAATGTTTGTCATACGTCGCTCGACCGACGTTCGAGTTACTCTCGACGGAGATAAGGGTTATGCTCTGATAGGTCCAATTGAGATCATGATTGGTTTGATTAAGAGATGAACAAGGAATCAGGGATAGAAATCAGTATATTATTCAAAGGAAAATGCAAACTAAACTACTAGAGAGAAAACTCTAGTATGCGGCTACAATGTGGCTGATTTCAGAAAATACAAAAATGAAAGTTAACCTAAACTAGAATACATGATTCCTATTTATACCCCATACTCCCTTGTATACATTGTAAGCCCAAACCCAATACAAGGCCCAATACACATATTGTAGATTACTTTATAAAACTTCTAATAAGAACATAAAATATGTTCTAACATTCTCCCCCTAAGTTTTGTAAAGTAATCATTCTCTGATCAGCTCCAACTTCAGCTCTTCTCCCCCTTGAAACCTTGACTGAGTGCACATAAAGACAACTTTTGACTTTAGTAAACCCAACACATTCCTTAAAGCCCACAAGAATGATATGTGTGGATTATGGAGTGACATCCAAGTGCATCTTCAGTTTATAACATCTGATCTGTCTGTGAACCATGAGTTGAAATAAGAGTTCAGCTTAAGAACTTCATCTGATAAGCATACGGGCGGTAGCATCCGGTAGCAACACTATAATGCAAGGGTTAGAAGGCAAGCAATTGTTCAACAACTGATAGAATATACTCATACTGACTTCTTTCTAGAATACTGAATAATCAAACCCAGAACTCCTTTCTTCACGAATCAGCTGGATGATTATAAGCACTCAGGATTCTGAATTACAACTCAAATAGTAGAACAATGATTGCAATCGCTCACACTAGTGAGTGATCAAGTCAGAAGAATGATAAAGTGCTCTCAACGGTCTAACCACAAAAGAAGCATTCCAGGCTGATGATTGCAGATGCTCAGGCAGCTAACTCAATCCAAGCAGAGACCAAATCATCAAATCCATAATCTGAATATCTTGACAGGCATGAGCACTCGTGTAAGAATAGATTAGTTGCTAATGATATGTGACCAACATATGATAGGAGTGATGTCACATATGCATTCCGCGTATAAAGCTCAGGAACAAGGCAAACTTGTTTGAAATATAGTTAAGAACAGTCAGAATTCTCAGAAAAACATCAAAATTCGCACATCACTGTAGCAATTAGAGCACAATTCGCAAGATGGCATAAGCCTGAACCACAATTCGCAGAGGCTTGCATTGCGAATTCCCAACTTTCGCAAGCCTCATGTTAGCGAATCCTCGCATTTCGCAGATCTCTTCTTCACGAATCCACAGAATTCGCAACATACATTCCTGCGAATTCTGGACTTAGAACATTTTTCAATAATGGAAGCCACTTTTCGCAAAGACTTAACCTGCGAAAACTTTGACAATTCATAACTAGTGGCCTGCGAATCCTTTAGAATTCGCACACAACAGAAGCATAGTAGTCTGCGAATTCTTCAACTTTCGCACGCAACTACCTGCGAATCCCACACTTGTAATTTTGTTGTGTCCAATGTTCTTTGCGAAATCCTCAACAAAAACTCTTCTTTCTGCGAAATCTTCAACATTTGCGATTTCTTTCTGAATCCTACGAATCCTGTAGAGCTGGAACGATTTTTCACAAAAACTTCAATCAAACCTTCAAAACTTAGATTCTTGAGTTAAGCTTTTGAATGAAGGTTCGAAAATTGTTTTTGAGCATATTTGTAGTTACTCATATTATCTAAATCTGACTCTAAAGTTCAAATCGATCCAACCACAGTGAAATAAATTTTTCGAACCTAATGAACTCAAAATCGATCGATTCGATATTCTGGAATGAAATTAATGATAGCAAATGATTCAATAATGATCTACAATAACTTCTGAATCAATTAAACAATAAAGAACAATCAATTTCACTAAAAACCACAGAAATCGAAATTCAACAGGACTGTTCTATCAAAAACCAAACAGATCTCGATCGTGCAGAAAAATATGTTTCTGTTTAGCTCTGATACCACTTGATAGGTCCAATTGAGATCATGATTGGTTTGATTAAGAGATGAACAAGGATTCAGGGATAGAAATCAGTATATTATTCAAAGGAAAATGCAAACTACACTACTAGAGAGAAAACTCTAGTATGCAGCTACATTGTGGCTGAATTCAGAAAATACAAAAATGAAAGTTAACCTAAACTATAATACATGATTCCTATTTATACCCCATACTCCCATGTATACATTGTAAGCCCAAACCCAATACAAGGCCCAATACAGATATTGTAGATTACTTTATAAAACTTCTAATAAGAACATAAAATATGTTCTAACATGCTCGGTCGACAGGACCTTATCTTGATACAAGACTGGTCGTGTGAAATATGGGTTAAATGTCACTTTGTCGAGATCGTGTATTTTTTACCCAAACATATACCATTTACATCGAACTGCATATATGCACAGATTCACTGTTCTAAATAATTATAAAAAATCACTTCTCTATATTTGAAGCTTCCACTAGAATTCCACCATCACCGATTCACTGTTTTAAATAATTATAGAAAATCACTTCTCTTTTCTAAATAATTATATTTGAAGAGTTCTTCAAATTTGGAGAATTTGACCTTCTCCGTCTTTTTTTTCGTCATTTTAGAAAAGGTTTTGAAGAATAAGGTAAAGAAAAAATCATTCACAAAAATTGGATATGTTCTTTTTTTTTTAAGCATACTGTAAGATGCAGAGCCGTCGGTGCTAGGTGATGATCAAGGTGAGAGCAATGAATCGAAACGCCATAAATTCTTCAGAAGTAAGGTAGTTAGGTACGACGATCAACGTTGAACAGTGAATCGGCGATCGACGTCGAACAGTGAATCGGTGATGGTGCGTGTTTTGCTACATAAATCAACTTTGTGGGATAAAATCTCTAATTATTTGGGGTTTTGATTTGGTAGGCGTATGTTACCAAATTAAAAGGAAATGTATTTTGACCGAAATACCACTGTGCATACATGCATTTTATTTTTATAAACCGTTTTTATGTTTTATTTTAATTAAAATTCTAATTAATTATGAATCATTTATCTAAATAACCAATGGTCCAGATTGGTTAGCACGGTTAACACAATAAATAGGGCTCTAGATATATTAGATAATTTAATATTTAAACGTAAATTGCTTTTTACAATTAATATAAATCTTTTGTTATTAAATTTTTTCCTTTTAATTAGAAACATAGTATTTATGAAAAAAAAAATTAAAATGATATTGACAGTTAGTTGCTGCAAAAATCTATACACCTATAGAAATAACTTTCATAAATAATTTGAAACATATATATATATAGGCAATGACATGTCGTTGTCAAAAACAGCATTAAAAAATAAAATAATTTAAAATTAAATGAATTAATTTTAAAATTTTAATTTATTTTTGCGATGACTTTGTTGTCAAAGTAAGCTAATATATTACGGAGACGATGCTTGACGTCACAATTAATTTTACAAGCAACTAAGTTTCAATGACGAGAGCTATATAGGGACTACGGTCATCACTATAGAGCTATTGCCCCCACTTTTGTCATCACTATAGATTCTCTTTCTTGTGGGGTGGGCAGAATCAAATCACTAAATAAGTCAGGTCGTATGTAATTCGTTAATCAAATCACTAAACAACAACAAAAAGTTGATTATCTATCAAATATCAAAAATACTTCTTAATCGTATTAAAATATAGTAAACTTGTACATCATAATAAATCCTACTACCAAGAGAAACTACAACAATGGCCTGCCAACCTTTCGTTTTGTGCCAAGTAAGTTGCAAGTAGGGATGGGAAAAGCGCGGGAATGGGGCAGGTTTCATCATCCCCTTCCTCTTTGGAATATGTACCCATCCCCAACCCATCCTCGAGAAAAACACATTTAAACATGTCATCTATATGCTTCATTCTACGGAGAAACTAAAAATAATTAAATAAGTTATTGTTAGCATAATATATTCTAATTTGTAAATTTTGAATAAGTAACTAACATATTTAATCAAGTCTATACGCATAGTTGAGCATGCTTCAAATTATAAATGATAGTTAGATCTCAAACAAGTTACATATGATCACACTGTAGCTGATTTAGTTAAAGTTTAAACTAAGTTTACTCAAATGTCATAGTTGACTGTGCAAAAAAAGGTATGAAAATAATAAAGATTAATAAAAAAAAGGTAATATATATTACAATGGGTCAGACTCCGTGAGTAATACCATCCTCATCTTCGTCCACGTCCCTAGCCCCAAAGGGTAGAGATGGAAATGAGTTTTGTTGTTGACGACATCTTCAAACCAACACCAATACCTATATTTTACACATCAAATTGCTCTAATCCAACAACAATACCTATATTTTACATCAAATTGCTCCAACCAACACCAAACCTCACCATTTTGGTGTTCGTGAATACTGTAACCCCAAATTTGTGTTATACTATTCAGTTACATCAAATTTGGTATTTGCTATTCATTTATACCAATTTGATATTATATTTTTTTAACTACAAAATGGTCCTTCAAATTTTTATTTATGTATTTTTAATTTATTTGATTATACATAATATTTTGATTATAATATTTACTAATTTTATGTTATAATGTACTAATTTATGATGTTTAGTTAACTTTAATTTTTAAGTTCCAAATTTATTTATAAAGTTAAATATTTTTTAATAACTTAAAACACAATAACATTTCTAAAATAAAACGTATTAGTCACATATATATTCTATATATATCATACAATATGAGGAAATAGAAATAAAGAATCGAAAAAAATTAACAGGGGAGGTCTAAATGTGGGCAATTTGCAATCATCAAATTGGAGTTTACTAGGTAAATGGTGGTGGAGATACGTTACGGAAAAGGATGCTCTTTGGGTGAAGGTGATCAAGAGTGTGTACGGGAGGGAGGGGGGAATTGGAGGCGATGATGGGGCGTTTAGGGGGGGTCGATCGGTGTGGGGAAACATAATTAGGATAGGCAAGGAGGTGAAAAAATTGGGAATTAATTTTGAAGCTCTATTTAAGATAGAAGTGGGGAGAGGGGATGAAACGAGGTTTTGGAAAGATAGGTGGATGGGTAATGAGGTGCTAAGCAGTAAGTTCAAGAGGCTATTTCAATTAGATAATAGAAAGGAGGATTCGGTTGCGGACAAAGGAGGGTGGGTAGGTGGAAATTGGGAGTGGAGATGATCGTGGAGAAGAGAACCGAGGGGTAGGGAGGCGGGGGAGCTCGAAGAGATGTAGGAATTAATTCGCAATTGGAGTCCTAAGGTAGACGTAAGGGACCATGTTAAGTGGCGGGGAGGGGGGGTGAAGGCATATATTTGGTTCAAAGCTTCAAGGAAATTTTAGACGAGAGAATGGCGGTCATAGGCGACCAATATAGCGAAACTAGTTGGTCGAAGGTGATTCCGAAGAAAATATGTATATTTTATTGGAAGGCAATGCTAGGAAGGTTACCGTGTAGAGAGGTCTTAGAGAGGAGGGGGATGGACCTTGATTCGGTGTTATATCCGCGATGTGGAATAGAAGTAGAAACGGTAAATCATGCGTTGGTGAAGTGTCAAGAGGTAGAAAAAAATTTGGAAATTGGTGTTGCGTTGGTGGAATCTCAGTGAAGAAAATATTTATACTCTTCAAGATTTAGAGGAGTTGGGCCAACGTTCGACAAGTAATGCTTCGCGGTGCAAACTTTGGGTAGAAACAGTGTGGAGTATGGCGTATATAATCTGGGGTCATCGAAATCAAATAGTTTTTAAAAATGATAAAAGTAAGCTGGATGAAAATTTCTTAGAGGCACAACGGGCGTGTTTCGAGTGGATGGATAAGAGAAGTAGAGGTATAAAAATCGATTGGGCCAGGTGGCTTGCCGATCCAACAGCCTGTCCGTGATCGTGGGGCGGCTTCGATGAATTATCGGCGATGTGACCGCTTTGCAGTTGTTGGGTTCGTATAACACCGTACTAGGCAGAGACTGTTTCGAGAAGATGGACCGTAGCTGATGCGATGATCCGAGTCGTTTAGAGCCGTAAATCTGCAGCAGGAACGTCCGTTGGAGTCATTAGGCTGTTGCGTGTCGTTATAATGGTCGTTTGGGTCTGTCTCGTTTTGTTTCGGTGTTTAAATTTCTGGTTGGTTATGGTCTGCGTGTTTAGTTTGGAGGGTGATGTCTCTTTGTCTCGTTGATGGTTTGCATCTTGCAAATCATGGTGCATGTTTTGGTTGTTGGCCACAAAAACTGTTTTGTGGCCTTGCTTGTGGCCTTTGGTCTTGTTGTCTGTTTGAAGTTTTCCTGGTAATAAAATTTTGCTTTTCAAAAAAAACATTGTAATAGAAGCATGAAATAAAAAATATATTTGAAATATTCATAGGTTGAATTTGTAAAACGACTAATAAATATAAGGATATTATATTGAAGATCTACATAAGTTATTAATAGGAATTTACTTGGAATATTCTTTTTGAGTATTTGGTGTAGTGTAATGGTACTGGTCACACCAAAATATCACACCAAGGTGCAAAAAAACGCCCTCTCGTTTTTTTGTGAAGTGGGCCCTACGTATTTAAATACAGTAATAATTAAAGTTTATTATCACTAAAATAGTTTACATATTAAATAGTTAATTTAAATTTATAACAAATTTATATTGTTTGCATATTTTAATTTTTATAATAACTTTTTTTTTTTAATTATCATTATCATTATTGTTAAATGAAATTAGAAGTTTGAATATTTCTTTTAAAAACTAGTCGTTATGTTTTTGTTTGATTTTTATCCAATAAAGTTATTGTAGTTTTATTAATTTATTTTTCATCAGTATAAATGTTTATTTAATTTTAGTAACTGTATTTATTTTAATTTATTGTAATTTTATCTTTATTCTAAATTCAAAAGTATTTTCATATAAATTAATAATATTTTAGTTTTTGGATTTATGTTCAAAAAAAGAGAAACACAGTTTTGAAATAAATAAGAGTTTTATGATTGTAAAATAGTGTTTATAAAATGAGGATGTTTATAGAATGTTGAGGCACCATGCATGACAAGATAGGTCTATGTTAACTAATATCTTTTCCGCTTAATTGATAACCATTTGCTACTAGATAAAATGATACATTCAATTTTATGAAACAATAATGTTTATATATCATAAAAGAAAATTCCGTATTTGTGTTAAGAATCCTAAAAACGAAGACGTAATATTGGATTAATATTCACTAGAAAAGCAAATGGAACTAACGTACAAGCGAGAATTATCGGATAGCAGAAGTAAGAACTTTATTTGTATTTCATCACAAGACAAACATTATATGCAAACATTAATTATCAAATATATTCAATCATAATCTTACTAATTAATGCTTGGTGATAACTTCAGATTTTGAGAAAATCTTTGAGTTAATGATTTCCCATAAAAACATATTTTTATTACTATGATTTTATCAAATCTGTCACCTGTGGTGTATATATAGCAATGCTCATTTGCATCTAAGAAACTCACGCACAAGACTTCCATATTTCTATCAATTCTTTGCTTCTTTGCCCCAAGCCTTTGCCATGACTAGGAAGAAAGTGAAGCTTGCTTTCATAACGAATGACTCGGCAAGGAAAGCCACCTTCAAGAAAAGGAAGAAGGGTTTGATGAAGAAGGTGAATGAGTTGAGCACCTTATGTGGCATTGATGCATGTGCCATCATATATAGCCCATACGAAGCTCAACCCGAGGTGTGGCCTAACAATATTGGTGTCCAGAGAGTGCTTGCTCAGTTCAAGAGGATGCCAGAAATGGAACAAAGCAAGAAGATGGTGAATCAGGAAAGTTTCATCAGGCAGAGGATCACTAAGGCGAATGAGCAGCTCAAAAAGCAGATCAAAGAGAATCGGGAGAAGGAGATGACTGAGGTGATGTACCAATGCTTGACCGGGAAAGGCTCAATATCAAACTTGATCCTGCCAGATTTGAATGATCTGGGCGGGTTGGTGGAACAAACGCTGAAAGACATTTGCAGGAGGATTGAGTCACTTAAGAAAGCAGTTCCTGGTAAAGCTGTAGCTACAGCACCACCACTGCCGCCTCGACCACAGACCACTGTTGGTGGTAACAGTTTAACCACTGCTACTAATGAAATGATGACAAGAGGAGTTTCGATGCATGCATTGGAGAAAAGACCTATGGTCGATAACCTGAGTGCTATGGATGGGATGCAAAGGCCTCAATGGTTCACAGATTGGATCAACAATCCGTCTGAACATAATTTGGGTCTTTGTCCCGGGTACGAGATGGCCCCTTTTGTTGATAACCCCAATCCCATATGGCCAAATCCATTTTTTCCCTGAAATTAAAGTTTCTTCCTGTTTTGAGTGAATTTCCGTGAGAGAAATCGATTCCATCATCCTCAGATATGATACAAACTGGTCTGTGTTTACTTTCCTTTTTAAAATGTTGTTTCTTCTGTCGTAATTTCTTGCAGTTGATCTCTATTTTTCGAGTGCTAATTTGTTACAATATTCTGTTATTTGAAGATCTATTTTGAATGTTAGTTTCAATCTCTCTTGATATATACTTGCAACTTCAAAGTTTGTATCTATGTACGATTTCAGTCATATACCCTTTGGTTTCTAGTAATTTAAAGTTCTACTTCCTTTTCAAAATTCATACCAGAATTATACTTTCCAAATTCAAAAAAAAAAAATGATATTGGTTGATTTTGATTTAAGACCGTATTTTATTAATGGACGTTCTATTTACTAGTAAAAGAATTTCTTTAAAAAGCCATGAGACATTTGCTAAGAAGATAAATAATTTGAATTTCTGAAATCAAACTTTGACATTTAAATTTTGGACAAACGGAATAATTTGTTCTCATTGGTATGTCTAGAGAAAGAATTTAAGTGCAGAATTCCAGAAAAGGAGAACAAGTTATAGAAAAATATCTTCTAATTAATAATTATCACAGATTTAATATGCTTTCATGAATTAATAATTGCTTTATAAGCTCATTGTAACTATGATACTTTCAGAATATTTGTATTAATTAGTGATGATCAAAAACTTAATTGCCTATGATGTTATTTGTCCCAGTATTCCCTCTCATGTCAGGCGTTCATGTGTGCTTAACTCCAACTTAGACACGTTGAGAATGGAACACTTGTTTAGGTAAAGCCTTTTGGGTACCTACGACAGAAACAGTAATTTTGAGGCAAGTGTTCCCAAATCTTAACTGTGGGACATGTAGCTATTTTAGGAGATTCGTGATCAATTATCGGCAACTCCACTTGCAATAGCTCTATATTTTGGGCTTCTGTAGATTTTTTGGCCAAATATTGAATCTCATTGAACTCCCAAAAACCTGTTGGACATTTGGAGGCAATTGATTATATAGATACATATCAACTAGCTATTACATTTGTTCCTGGATCTATATACAAGTCAATTTGAACCCTACTATGTCGTATATATACCAATCAACTAGGTTAGCTCTCAGAATTGAGTAAATACATGAACCTCATATGTGGTGTATAACTTTGCTTGAATATCCTAATGACTTTTCTTGAATAGCCCAACTTCATATTGACTTTAAATGCAACTTTTGACCAGCAAGATTGTTTGCTGGTAAGGAGGCTCTCTTCCAGGCTGTTCATAAGCTAGCCCCAACCTTCCTGTTACATATTAGGAATTAGAGATAATATGTGGACCGGATAATCACTTGGATCACGAAAGGTCGCTTTCTGAATACAATAATTCATCCCTTATTAGACTAAGGTATCATGAATTTTGCCTTGGGATAATCCAAATGAAAACTCTTTCCTTAAAAAGCTGTAAGATTGAATTCTTATATAAACCCAAATTCACGTTTACATATTTATATGAGAGATTGATGGTTACGGGTGGTTAACGGTTAAAACATAACAACAAAACAATTATAACCATTAACTGATAAGATCTGACAACAGTTACAACCGACTCACAGATCCGAGTCAGAAGCATGACAACTCACGTCTCGATTAAAAGGTCCAGAGCCTACCATATAACATCCAGAGGCTCTAGTCGCTGAGTGCACTTAGACAACTAAGTGAAGACTCGGAGCTCATAGGTTAAGGTTTAGAGGCTTTGGGTCATCTTTAAAGAAGGTTTCCAACCTTCTGAAATTCGTCTAGAACGTCCTGAAACTCAATATTCCTAATTAAGTAAACCTCTTCTTATAATTAAAGTTGTTAAGGTTTTGAGGCATTGCCCAGAACCCCGCAAGGACGCCCCCCGACCCTGCCAGGGGTGTTGCCCGTAGGACCTCCCCCCTTGACCCTATCAGGAGCGCTGCCCATAGGACTTGCAAGGGGTGCAGCCCCTTGACCCTTGCCTCAAGGCAATCTAAGGTGATAGAGGCAACGTCTGTGAGTATGCACTCTGCACCACCTAACTCACTTATGTTTGCCTAATTATCTAGTTGATCTAAAGCAAAATTAGAATCACACTAAAATGATTGAAGACACTAAAATCACCAACACTTCCCTCTTGTTGGTATTTGGACACTTATTGCTAATTTGTCCATACTGTGTTGATTACAAGGATCTTCACTGTTTTCAACATCAATCTTTTGCATTAATTGCCACAATATATGTTAGAATTTCTACCTTGTTTTTAATTGCCTAGCCCTCTATTGTTCCATGATGAAATTCTTATTCTATAAATCCAACACTAGGCTATCACTTACAATTATCGATCATCGTTCGGATGAATTCTTCAAATGGGTAATCCTTCTCCATTGAGTTAGCCTTCTTATGGATTGAAAACCCGGCCAATAGAACTTCGAAGCTTATTGACATTGGAGCTATACTGTGTCTGGACTTTGGGATTGATATGTAGATGACCAAGCGATTGTGCATTTTTTTCAATGTCCTCCTATATATAGTTGGATTAAGTAAAAGCTGTGAGTCCGTGATCGTTACTAGATAATCAAAACAACAAACAATAGATAATAAACCAACCTGTTTGGATTACAAACGCGGATTACACGGTTGATTTCTTGAGTTAAGCTCTCTGTTTGTTTTTCTCTCTTTACACTTTTCAGTATGTGTATGTGTGTGTGATTGTTGTGATCTGATTTATTAGGAGAGAGAGAGAGATAATATCTATAAAAAAGATATTATCCAAACTAATAATAAACTAATAAAAACATAATATCTAAATTAATAATATCTAGATATTAAAACAACTTTGACAATTAATACAAATTGACCCTTAGACTTTGGTTGAGAGTGACTTTCAGCTTTTACTTCAGATTGCGATCTTCGTATTTGGATGATCTTGAATCCAATGAGACTGTGTCCTAACAAAAGCAAAATCATCATCAAAGTTAAGTTTTAGAGTGTTTATCTTACAGTTGCAACCTTATATAAACTTTTTAGTCTCAGAATATGGGTATTAGCATTTTTCATGCACGTATCCTAGCAAACCATGTTTGTTTGAGGCGTATCACAGGAAGAGCTTCACATGCTGCAATGAATGATAGAAGGGGCATTAATTTCGCGAGGATAATATATCTATTAATCACAAAAAGGTTCAACCTAATCAACCAAACAAAGATTAATTTACTCGACTAAGCAAAAGGGAACAAAGACACCAACATAATGAAACTAAAACGCAACAGCAATCAATGAAAATAAACAAAGTATAAATTAAATACAGGAAAACTAAAGTACATAATGAGAATACATTACTATAAACATAGATCTTCAAGACCAAATATAAACTCCGTTCAGCTTATTGAAAACAAAGAAAAGGAAGAAGAATGAGAGCAAACGAAAGAAGGGGAGGGGGATAGATTTGAATATGATGCTCCTGTTCTGAAATCAACCCCCAAAAGATGTATTTATATCAACCGTGAAATATGGGATGAAATCCCCAAGTTACCTAACTTTAAAAAAATGCATTTTCAGCTAGTCATGTACGTTTGTGTAGCTTTTGGCATGGTCCATGCCAAACCTTCTATCCAATCTGCGCAACTGTGCCGATTTTTATTCTATTTTTGGCATGGTTCGTGCCAAACTCAAAACATGAAAGTTGTAGCTCTTTTTCTTATCTTTCTGACAACCTTTTTGAATCGCCATAGTCCAAGCTTAGACAAGTTAGATGTGATCAAAATACTACATCTAGGTAAAGTTGTCCAAGTATGCTACCATGAACATGTTTTTGTCGTTATGCTCGCTTCGGGTGCCCTTGTACGTGTTCCACGACGTTTGCTCTTTAATAAATGCTTGGAAATGATCATTTAATTTACCGCATCCAGGTTTTTTCAGCTATAGCACAAAATAATATAAAATAAGATAAATAAAATATAATTATAAACTAAAAATTTATTATATTTACAAATTACAATACAAAACACTAAGAAATCGGTGCAATTTCAAAGATATACGGTGGGAGTTTTTGTGTTCCACGTTATTAGCCACTAAAACTCAAATTTAAGTATTAATATGCTATTGTACCCTCTCAATTTTCTGGCAAGCATGTCCTATGGTAGCACAAAACAAATCATAGTGGTAGCACATTTATGTGTTGTAAAATAAAACACTACGACCGAACATATTAGTGGTTACCCGTGCCACCACATTCTTACAAGTAGATCCGTGCCTACCAACGGCTCATTATCATGCCAATAATGCATGCTTATTCGGAATCACATCAATTAAGGACGCCATAAATCATCTTGTTTTTTCAATTAAAACTTCCATCTCGAGCATCTGAATGCCACGAGAGCGAACCCAATATCGACACAAAACACAATATGATGCAAAGCAGCAAAGACAATGCTAATGACGAAATTGGAACGAATATGAACACTAAAAATACGAAAAATCATTACAAATACAACAAGCACGTAACATGTTTAATTATCTTACATATTTAATGTATGAACATTTATTTATTTGTTTATACACACAGTTGCTGGCATATATTATTTAGTTTGGTTACGTATAGAAACTAGCTTTGTAACACCAACTAATGGATCTAGCTGCAATTCATAATTTCAGCATTATATTGTTTTAACGCGATGGGGACGTTTATCAAATGTTAACCAGGTAAGAGCTTACCAAGTAAGAGTCACAATCCTCACTTACCTTACCGGGTAAGATTTATGGCCATCAAAATGACATAGTAAGATTGTTGGCAAGTATTTTTTTTATTGTTTTTATTTTTTTGTGAACGGCAATTCATTAGAACAAAAAAAGCAAAGCTATCAAGAGGCTAGCGAGGGGAATACATCAATCCGAGGCAGTTAAAAGGGGAAGCTCTCCACTCGACAATGTTTTTAAGGTTCTCCTTGCATCTAAGAATCACCCAACTAAACGACTTTTCAACAATTAATGAAATCAAACAGATCACTTAACTTTGACAAGTATTTTCTGTCGATAAAAGTACGGTAACCGGATAAGAGTCGACACCGCCACTTAGCGGGTAAGATTCTCGTTCCTTATATGCCTCTTATCAGGTAAGATTTAAGTGCCAGATAAGTCTTATCTTGGCCGGGTTAGCGTTTGATAAACGCCCTCTAAAGCAGTGGATCTAGCTGCAATTGGTAATTCAGCACCAAACCACTTGACTGATAACCCACTACATCTAGGCCTTCTTTTGGGTCTTCCTTGGTTGAAATAGGTCGTACCATGCATCAAACTTTTAGGTTTCACGTGGCTTTTATGAAATGAAAGTTAATTTTGTTGCAAAAGAGGTGCTGTATAGGTTCCGAATTAATACCACCCTAAAGTAGACAACCATTTCTTATGTTAGCTAGGTACGGTGAGGAATTGGAATACATAGGGCTACTAATGTCAGCAGGAGGCATTGAGCATTTGCAGATGTTAATGACTTGGAAGCAAATGATGTTACTAAACTCGTAGAAATTTTGTTTCCTTGATTCAAGACTCTGTGAAACTTCTGGAATTTGTGCATTTGGTTTCCGTGGAACTCAAGAAGTAAAAAATATTATGATAATAAGAATGAATACATTGTAATAAAAATAAATATCACAATAATAAGGATTTAAAAACCAAAATAAAAATCGTTAAACACAAAAAATAAATTATTTGTTAAAAGATTATAAATTTATAAATAAGTTATTATAAACTACCAATTAATTTATTTCATAACTAATATATAATAAAAATATTAATTTAATTAATTAAGTTTTATATTCGCTTTGTCCAAAAATAAATGTCCACAATAGATGAATTTTAAGCATGCATAACTATTGCACTTTTTAATAAATCAAATGGAAATTATCCTTAATTAAAAAACGTGAACGTCCCATCGGGACTCGAAAAAGGTATGGTCTTCAAAGTGGACTTCGAGAAGGCCTACGTAGTGTGGAATGGGGGTTTTTTAATTGATGTTTTAAAAATCATGGGGTTCGGCCAAAAATGATGTAAATGGATCAACTCTTGCCTAGAGTCCTCAACGATATCGATTTTGGTCTACGGCTCACCTACAAAGGAATTCAAGATGGCGAAAGGCCTTAGACAAGGTGATCCCTTAGCATCGTTCCTCTTCCTAGTGGTTGCGAAAAGCCTAAACGTGCTCATGTTGGAAGCAAAGGAAAAAGGTATGTTTGAAGGAATTGAGGTCGGAAGAGATATGTTAGGACACAATCTCATTGGATTCAAGATCATCCAATACGAAGATCGCAATCTGAAGTTAAAGCTGACAAGTCACTCTCAACAATAGTCTAGGGTCTATCTTGTAATAATTGTCAAAGTTATGTTTTAATATTAATATCTAGATATTTAGTTTATAGTTTAGATATTATAGTTTAGATATTATGTTGAGATATAAAAGGTTATGAGATATTATTTATCTCACAACTCTTAATATCTCAGAACACTCTTATCGGTCAATCAAGAAAGAGAGAGAGAGAGAGAGAGAGCTCATAACTTTTTATAAGCTGCAGTTTGAGAACAAGAATCTAAATACGAAGGTAAATAGTCTGGAAACCAAACTTTACTCAATAGGCCAAACAAATTAAACTATTTTCTTGAATACACCTAATGAAGAGGCTGATTTTAAAGCAAAATGGGGATTAGGTTGTAATAATCCTCATTACCTTAAACATGTTATCAGAAAACAGCCTGGTTTATATAATGCAGATTATATGTATGCTGCTGGTAAACATTCTCATTTGAAACCCAAATTTGTTACCAAAGCATCAGAAGAAGTTGAGGCAAGAGAAGATACAAATAGAAAGAATTTTAAGAAAATGCAACTACCATTCTGTTATGGAAGACTGAATGATAGTTATCTTTCGGAAAAACCAAAAGTTTTTTCAAAAGAATATTTTGCTACCTATTCTTCTAATGCAATACATTTCTTGATATATGTTTTGATGAAGTCGTTGCATTTTTCAGAGAGCTCATAACTGAAGAACACATTCAACCCTGTAATCATCGATTTGTAATCGAAACAGGTTGGTAATCAATATATCTTTGTTGTTTGATTTATCTGGTAAACGATCGTGTTCAATCACACGGACTCACAATTGGTATCAGAGCGCTGATACCAGATTCAAAATCAAATTTCAAGAACTCTCTGTGTTCTTCAATTTTCAAACCACTGTGTCATCGATCAAAATCTTAAAATTGTGGTTGTTTTCGAAATCAAAGTGTTGTAACCTGTAGTTGGTAAGTCGATTGTTTTGTCAAAATTTAGGGTTGTAAAACGATTTCTAGGCAGTTCAATTTGGGAGTTGCAGGGCAATTTATCGGAGAAGAAATGATACCGGTTGAAAGTTCTATACCGGTCGACCGATATCATTACCTATACCGGTCCATTGTTAATTCTATCGGTCCACTTCTCACATATCGGTCCACTACCCTCAATACATATTATCCGTCGAGCCTCCAAACATCTTACCGGTCGGTCAAGCTTTTATCGGTCGACCTTTTATCGGTCGACCCACATTTACAACTTACCGGTCGACTACTACACTCTCAAATATATCGATCGACAGAAATAAACAAAGCTCCGGTCGAAAAACATCCTATCGGTCGACCACCTTCAGTTCCCTCCAGTCGAATTTATCGGTCATTGCTCTCACATCCGGTCACAAGTCATAATACCGGTCGAACTACAATTGTACCGGTCGAACTGTTTCATCTCCGGTCGAAAAGGGAAAACACAATACCGGTCAAAGACTAAGTCCCACTACTAATTATTCATCTTGTATACTGGTCCAAGGCACTCTCCCGGTCGAACTCTATACCGGTCTCAAAGGCTCCGGTCCACTGTTCATATCGGTCAAACTTCTTTCCAGGCCAAGCAACTTACCGGTCCAACATCTTACCGGTCAAGCATTTTCCCGGTCGAACATCTCTCCGGTCCTTACATCTTACCGGTCAACACCTACTTTGCGCGACTAACGTCTCGCACAAACCTCAACATCGCGCAATCTTCACCTCGCGCAAATCTCTAGTTCGCGCCACTCAAGTCTCGCGCAAACCTCCAGTTCGCGCGACCCGCTTCTCGCGCAAAACCCCTTACGTGCCAGTTCCTGACTTGGTCATTTCTGAATTGTTTTAATCTGTATTAATTTTATCTGAACTAACAATTCGAATCAAGTTTTTTATTTTCACATTATCGAAACAGGATGACTTCAAAAGATGCTCTTTCCATTGGCACGGATGTTAAACCCCCAGTTCTGTTTAAAGGGGATTACGAACAATGGAAAGACAGATTTCTTGACTTTGTGGATCGACACTTAAACGGAGATAACATTCTTTTATCAATAAAAGAAGGTCCCATGGAACCACTTTCTGTTCAAATACCTGATGATGATGCTGAAGATGATTCTTCTGACAGCGAGGATGGTAACGTAGAAAGAGAACAGAAGATGAAAACTGTTACAGTAGAGTATGCCGAATTTTCTAGAGAACAAAAGAACCGTTTCAAAGCTGGCAAAGCATTAATGGCTGAAGAAGAATTCTGGTTAGATCATTCTGATTCGGAAGAAGAAGAGAATGAAGAAGCTGCTAATATGTGCTTGATGGGCAATCATGCAAAGTATGATGATTCAGATGATGAAACAGCTGAAGAGGTAATGAACTTAACCGAAAATAATTTTATGATCAAAATGGATGCGATGATGGTCGAACTTCAAGACCTTCAGTCAAAACTGAAAAGGGAAAAAGGCAGAGTTTCTAAGCGTAATCAAAAGATCTTTGAGCTAAATAAGTCAGTTACTGGGAACAAAGATCTTATGGATTCCCTACGCAAATTTGATTCTGATTTTAATCTTAAAAACGATTGTTTAGAAAAGAAGATTTCTGATTTTGTTTCTCAAATTTCTAAGTCTGATTTAGAAAAGAAAGAAACTGCCTTAATTTTTTATAAGCTGCAGTTTGAGAACAAGAATCTAAATAAGAAGTTAAATGGTCTGGAAACCAAACTTTACTCAATAGGCCAAACAGATCAAACTATTTTTTTGAATACACCTAATGAAGAGGCTGATTTTAAAGCAAAATGGGGATTAGGTTGTAATAATCCTCATTACCTGAAACATGTTATCAGAAAATAGCCTGGTTTATATAATGCAGATTATATGTATGCTGCTGGTAAACATTCTCATTTGAAACCCAAATTTGTTACCAAAGCATCAGAAGAAGTTGAGGCAAGAGAAGATACTAATAGAAAGAATTGGAAGAAAATTCAACTACCATTCTGTTATGGAAGACTGAATGATAGTTATCCTTCGGAAAAACCAAAAGTTCTTTCAAAAGAATATTTTGCTACCTATTCTTCTACTGAAATGGAGGCAAAACCTGTTCGAGCTAAAACTTATCTACCTCCACTCGTATTAGAAAGAAAAATAATTGAGTTAGAAAATGTCTTATCTAACGAAAGAATTTTGGTGAATATAGAACAAGATGTGTTTTCTACTGTTATGAAGAACACTGTTTTTCATTCTAAATCTACAAAGTGTTCTATAGTTTCAAAAGCACCTCACACTTCTACTGATTTCTTTGAGACTTATTTGAGTCTACAAATGATTTTTTAAATTCTAAAGAAGGGTGTATAGAAGGAGTAGATATGATTGATTTCAAAGCTTCACTTCCAGATCATTCTATTTTTCTTGTAAAAAGAAAGGCTTTACCAAGTGTTTATAAAAATCAGCGTTCACAGAAACAGAACACCTTTGGTAAACGCAAGAAAAGCCAATCTCAGAAATCTGATTTTCCTAATAAATCTAAATCTTCAAATCAGACTCGTACTACTAACCTTTTCTTTGACAAGAATATAGATGGTTCAGGTTCACTTCAGAGAAGAGGGAGCTACAGGGAAGAAAATATTTTCTGGAAGAAGAAACCAGTTAAAGATGAAAGCTCATGTGTACGTACGCATAATGAAACGAAGAACAATGCGCTGAAAAGTAAGCCTGCTCATGTTTACACGAGAGATCAAATGATCAGGTTATCAGGTAAGAAAAATTCTTGTTCTTACTGTTGTACACATGATCCTATTCACAGAACCAAAGATCATTACTGGTATTCCATTACCTCCATACGAACTGCAACTAACACATATGGACCCAAATACCAGTGGGTACCAAAGAAAACTAAACCTGTGTTGTAGGCACCTACTGTCAAGGGGGAGTAGGAGAAGAATGGTTCTTGAGTAAATCAGCTCAAGACCCGGACATCAATGTCAACAGTGGCTTCTGATTACAACAGATCAGAACCCGTACCTCAATAGAGAACAGTGGTTTCTAAATAAATCAGCTTAGAACCCGTGCTTCAAAGAAGAATGGCTCTTGAATACAACAGTTCAAGACCCACACTTCAATGATGATAAGACCTTACTCCAATGCTCACTTCAATGATGATAAGACCTTACTCCAATGCTGATATGAGAGATTGTACTCCGATACTCCAACGAGAAAATCAACCTTCAAGGGGGAGTACATATTTATTTATGAAATTATTTGCATCCGATAGATATGACGATCTACAATTCACAAGTGAATTATAAATCTCTATCATGTGATTTATAACTGACATATGTTAGATGCATAATTTCAGGGGGAGTAAGAGAAGTTCTTTGTTTTACTGCTTTTTGTCTTTTCAATATTAAGTGAATAAAGTTTATTTGACTTGACTTAAGACTTTTGCAGAATTTTTGAGAAGAGCTTACACGATCATATGTTTATGACTTTAAGCTAAGCTTCATGAGATGTAAGATCGCACTTAAAGGTATATTCCTTTATCTTAATCTCATATGTGATTGAAAGAAGGACAACTTTCAATCATTGAAAACATATTCTTAAACGTTCAAACCACTTCCTGTTTTTTCATAAGATTTTATTTTTTGGGAGTGTACTTTAAATGTTCTACATGAGCTTACATGATTATAAATCATTTTGAGCAACATATTCTTTATACGATATACGGGATCAGTGTGCTAGGAATTAACACAACTTCTATGGAATCACGTTTACCAGTGATTTCTACCCATGAAGTTAATCCATAGTGATTGGGTGTGAGGAGTCAAAAGAAATGAGTGTGGAAGAGTGATGAGGTATCATGAAAAAGAGAGTTCGGTTAGAAGTGAGCTAAATGTTTAAAAGAAAGAGGGTGTGAGAACAGAGTTAAAAGAATATCACAACTCTGCACCAACTACATTCTGAGTCGGGTAGCCACATTACTAGTGTTTCACAATTTATTTGGTGAACATTATTGAAACAGACAACTAGCCCATGCCAACTCTTGAAATTACCCCACTAGCTACTCATTTTCTTCTTAAAAGGAAAATGTTTCATTTTCAAAGGGGAAGCAGCACATTTGCTATCTGATTTTCATTTGGAAAATCTGGATATTGAAAAGAAGGAAGTCTGCCCCACCTTCGCACTTCACTCATGCACATTGAGTCTGTGTTTAACTTACTGTTGTCTCAGTGGTTTACACAATATTGAGCCTTATAAGCAAACATCAAGTGCTTAATTCTTTCTATCACAAGCACGAACACACAAGGAATTTGTTTCTTTGTCATAACGTTTATAGAAATAACCTTTGTGGTGTTTCGATGATTAAATGGAAGCCCTGGGGGAGTCAATATCAAACAACTCATTTCCATTGTGTATTCGTTACACACAGTGACTTAGTGTTACTTACAGGCGTTTCTAACTGATTTGTTTATTGCTACAGGTGTTACATGACTATTTTGTCTAGATTTACAAAGATCTGGATAAATATCTATTGCATTGACGAATCAGAGGCTCCTTATGAACAACAATTCATTGCTCAATCCATCAAAAAGGGGGAGAAGATCTACCTAAGAAATGGAGAAGAGCTAACCAAGAAATCACATGTTTCAAGAATCACGTCCAAGATTGAATTCTTCAAAGAGCAAGTACTCTCAAGATATGCTGATTCGAGAGAAATTTTCTTTGAAAATACTTTACTAAAGAATTTCGAGCTGAAATTAGAGATAATTTCTTCCCATGAACTGAAAGAGAGAAAAACTACATCTTTTGGGGAGTTTACTATATCTTGAAGACTAAGAGAGAGATTGCATCTTCTGTGCTGAAAGAGAAGATCGTATTGATGGGATTTTATGTTCAAAAGAGGGTTTCAAAACCACAAAATAAATTTTGAGCAACGGAAGCAAATTAAAATTTTGAACATAAACATAAAAACAAGTTTTAGCTCCCACAATAGGATCTTGTTACATGCATGTAAAGATTTAACTAGGAAATAAAAGTTTGGAACTACAACCTTTGAAGCCTTTGGATCCTCACGGGAGGTTGATCGTTGATGATAAATGTAGAACCCAAAATAGAGTTCCTCTATTGGTATCCACCAACAAGCTCCAACACTATAGAATGCTAGTTCCTTCTTGAAGATGCAAAAAGATTCTTCACCAAAACTACAATAGTTTTGTAGAAGAAAAACAACCACCACTTGGTGGTGGTGTTTGGCCGAAACCACCAAGAGAATGGAAGGAGAAAAGAAAATCCACTACTCCAAAATGGTGGTGGTGGCCGAAAGTGTAGAAGGGGGAGGAAGAGAGAAAAAAAAGGTTCACTCAAGAACCAAAAATACACACATTATTTTTGAAAGCTAAAAAAACTTTTAATTACCAATGGTATAGATTTGATGGTTTCCAAGAACCACCAAATCCACCAATGACCTTTCATCCTTCCATGCATATTTTCCTTTTTAACCTTCTAGTTTAGGACTTGACCATGCAAGACTTTCTTTTTTGGTCCTTCTAGTTTGAATTTGTTAAAATCCATATTTTAACAATTCAAACTTTATAATTATAAGTCCCTTTTTTAATTCTAGTTATATATAAGTTTATAAGTTAACTAGAATCCTTTTATTGAATCAATTATTGTTAATCATATTCAACAATAATTTTCAAGAAATTATTAATATTTATCAAGATTCAAACTCTTATAAATATTAATTTAATGTCTACTTGTTTTTTGGTGTGACCCTATAGGATCATAAATTACCGGCAATATTATTTTATAATCATTCTTGAACACTTAGAACCAACAATCTCCCACTTGTTCAAGGGTGCATTATAGAATAACATAGACAGTGGAGGACATCTAGCAACATCTCACTGCCCCCAGCAACGTATGACTATATGTTCCATTCATCAACATTCAATTCCCGTAAGCTCCAACCTTCAATTGATGTACAAGGTGTGGTATCAGTTATCTCTTTGTTCGGACATCATGTTGAACATGAGACATGGATCGTAATCATTCTCATATGTCGTTCAACTTTTGGTAAGGCGCCTTAGATGTCTCACTCTAAACCATTTAGAGGAACAAATCCTATCTTGACTACATACGCCTCTTATGCAGTTCATACTGTACCCAATGATGGCCTTTATTGCTGCCTACTATTTCAAGATCAACGGTTAACCATATCAAAGCACAATACTCCCTACACTCAAGTCCCTAATATGCAACTCAGGTCAAAGGATACAAAGATATTACCTTTATTCAAGTGTCACTCATGACGACGATCCATGAAGTGATCTTGAAGCGGGTCCTGTCCAGTACTTGTTCCCTAGCAACTACCTATGAACTTGGTTGCAACACTTTTCCACTTTTACTCTTAAAAGTCAACCAATCCAAATCATATTAGTCTTACTTCATAGTTGTTCCCACAACTATGACCGACTATGGACATTTAGAATAACTAATTTATTCATTGATTAAACATGCTAATATAGAACACAACAAGTATGAATAAGATCATATTCTATATATCTATTCAAATATTATACTCGTTGCTTAACGTGTTCCAATATCCAAATACTAAATCCAAATCAAATCCCATCACTAGAATAACGAAGTCCTATGGCTCAAACATGACCCTTCAAGCTTATCATATAAAAGGAGTTTCGTGAATGGGTATACTAAGGCTTGATTTGTGTGAACTATGAGAATACGAATGTCTCCCTTCAAACTTTATTTCAAATATAGTTTTGGAGTAGATGCTTGGTATTCTGTTGTGACATAGTGTCCTTTAGCTCTCGTAATGGCACGCTTATCGTCACAAAAGATTTCTAGGTGATCCTGAATGGAAGGTATCATGCTAGCTTTTCAATGAACTCTTTCATTCAAGACATCTTTCCTTTTGCATATTTTAAAGCAACAATGCATTCTAATTCTGTATTATGAACTTTGCTTTCGCTTGGAACTCTTTCCAACGAACTTCTCCTTCATTCATAATGAAGACATACCGGTTTTATGGTCTAGAACTTTCTCAAGATCTACGAAAGCTATCATCATATGTAACCTTTTACTATGATTTTTTTCCAACCGGTTTTAGCTATGTAAGTACCTTAGAATGTTCTTTATGGTCATCTAATGACCTTCCCCTGAAATTTGTTGGTTAACATCATCTAATACTCTAAAGCATTATGACACATCCGCATTGGCATATCAATCTTGTCGTACTATTTGGAATGCCAATCATTTTAACTAGCTCAACCTTTGTGCTAGAAATATTTATCCCAACTTAGAATGATGTCACATCATACTTGCAAGAACCTACCTTTAGAGCCTTGCATCTTGAACCTTTTCAAGATCATATCAATATACGTACTTAATTTATGACTATAGACTCCTTTGATCTAACTCTTTAGATCTCTATTTCAAGAACATAATCATGTTATTAAGTCTTTCGTTTAGATATATTTCCCTGCCAAGACACGATGCCTTGCCTTGGGTTTTTCCTCCGAGCGTTGGAATGTTTTTTTTTACATACAATACTAGGAATTATACTGCGCTCCCACTAGCCTTTTAGTAAATGTATAAGTCTTCTTTTATCAAAAGAAGATTCCAGCTTTAAGATGCTTATAGTTATCCATGAATGGATTGCACCTTGGTGTTCATGACTCTAAGCCACTCATCAGATTTAGAATCTGACTCAGCATTTTAGTAGCTGATGGGTTTACAGGAATCCCATTATACATCATCCTTCATTAGTCGTGGGAAAATAACATTTCTCGGACTTCTGAATGATTCTACTAGATTTGTGAACACTTTGTGATTTACTATGTTTCTGATCAATCAAATGGTTCAGATTCAACAACCTTTGTTTGATAACTAGTGTCAACCAAGAAGTGCATTAGGTTATGAGGTTCTTGATTTTCTTCAATTCCTTAAACCTCCCATTTGCCTTGCCCATTTGAAACTTGTTTTCTAAGAACTTGGCATTCAAATAATAAACAATTTTATTATTTATGGGATTGTAGAATCCGTATTCAAAACGTTTTAGAATATTCTACAATATATGCATTCAGTAGATATTTAGTCGAGTTTTGTATGTGCTTCATAAAACCACATCTTTAACTAAGATTATGGATGAGACCTTTCATACAAAATCTTATAAGGTATTTTATCTACGTCTCGGTTGGTAAAACATAGTTTACAGTAATTAAAGGCAGAATTCTTAATTTGAATATGAATAGTAATTTCTTTCATCATAGAGTGAACCATGTCTGATAAGGTTTGGTTCATCAAAAAACTTTTAATTTGAAAATGGTGTTTGTGATGAACCAAGTTTGTGAGACTATCCCACAACTTCTAAGATGATTCATGAATTCCTATTCGAGATATTATTCTTTTCTATCATAAAAGACTTCATTTTTCTTTGTGACCTTTTCTCCAATCTTCATTTTGAAGCGACTGAATTATATCAAATGCTTCATGTTCAACACTTCAACACTTGAATCGTTAAGTAGCGAAGATATTGTGTCATCTATCATCAAGACTAGACAAGGAATTGAAAAGACATATGCATCCAAATGTTTTCTTCTCAATTTTTCTTTCGTTACAATAACCAGAGGAAAAAGCTTTATTCAACTTGTCATTTGCCTTGCCATAGATTTCATTTAAATCTCATTTGAGTCCTTGGTATCATAGTGAACTGTGTTTTAGAAAGCTAATGAGATTCACTTTATTATTCGATTAAGAGATCTGGTTCTCGAAATAGAATAATTCATTTTGAATATGAAAATGATCGTTTCCAAAACGCTTGAGTGAATTTCATCCAATCATTAAACATGCAACTGAAATAATAATTTAGTCAAACTAAATTCAAAATATCGTTCAAAAACAACCATTGTTTTAACATTACAAGCCATATGGTTTTCAAAATAAATCTTCTATAAGCTTGGTGTTCAAAGTAGCTTCCTTGCTTATATTGATCACCATCACGCTTGTCTTTCAGTTGTTTGCCTTTCAAGAATATCTGTAACAATTACAAGATAGAGTTTTACACTTAGTATCATATACAAGTGTATAAGAGAAAGGTAAAAGTTCTTTATATCTCATAGATACCTAAAGGATTTTATTTCACAAAGGAAAATCTTCTCCTTAGAGATCAACACTTGAAGTCACTGAATTCGAAAAGATTTCTCTCATATGTTTCCAGTAACATACACAATTCTGAGATTGGCAACTCCTCAAGATTCACTTCAAAACCATTGAATCTTTTGTTCAACGACCCAAGAATCGCACTCTTGGCTAGTGTATGATGATACGGATAGCCAAGTTTCTCCAAGTAGTGCAAATGCATTCTCATGGTTTCAAGATGAGAGCTCACAGATTGGTCTTCTTTCATCTTGGTATGATGAAGTTCCCAACGTATTTTAAGCATTTCAGTTATCACAATCTCTTTGTGACAATGCCGTAGTCGCTCCATAAGGTCATATGCTGTGTCTGGAAACCTCTCCACCTTTTCTCGTAAAAGTGGATCCATGGTTTCTAGCATGAGGCGTGAAACATCATATGAATCTTTACAATGCCTTAACCATGCATTGTGGGCCTTTGTGGAGGTTAGAGGAGGTTCTTCCGGAAGGGGAACAAAAAGTACGTGTGATATCCTTTTATGTCTGAGACCAAGTCTCAACCTTGAAAACAAAAAAGTGAAATTTTGTTCTGTTAGCCTTTCTTGCATAAGAAAAGCTCTTAAGAATGGGTCAATCGCGGTATTTTGATTCATCTACAAAAAATAACAAAATTCATTTAGTATTTTCAATTTTTAATATTTGACTCAAATAATACCCTCTTGTGTTTCTTAAACATTATTTAGTCAAATCTAGAATCCAAGTTGCGAAACGAACAAATGGTTAGGTGACCTTTATCCCGTATATTCAATCCAACAAGGTAGGCAACGCTTACCAATTACATCAAGATGTAACTTCTAGTGGTATGGGATCCTTAACAACTTTTGTCAATTTGGCATGTTTGATCCCATCTTTGCCTCGGGTCTCTTTTGCTTAGGTGACCTTTATCACAAAAGATTCCCGATCAAGTCATCCTACTTGAGACAACGTGTGAAAATCATATCAATGTGGTTAGGTGACCTTTATCCCACAAGGATACAAGAATCACCTCATTCATCACAAGACAATCCAAGCGGTTAGGTGACCTTTATCCCACAAAGGTTCCATAGTGATGAAATGAGTGTCTCTCAAAAGGACAACATAGACTTGCCTTGTAAGAGGGATTCATATGTTCTATAACTATTGTTTTGAAAACATTTTTAGGTTAAGAGTTATTGCATGCATCGAATAATACATGGTACTATAAAAACTTTATTTTTAAGATATGGTTCCTTTTAGATAAAATAAAATTCCTTTTTATCAATCCAAAATTGATCAATTTAGTAATATCACATATTAAGACTTATGATTGATCACTAAAGAACCATTTATAGTCTAATAATAAACATTTTATTATTTAGACTATGAGTTTGAATGAGTCTTAAAACTCCATTTTAATCCCTTTTCACTAATTTCAAAAAAAAATTTGACGTTTGGAATTTTATAACAAAAAAAACTTATAAAAACATTTAGCATCTTATGATAAAAAACGTCAAAACTTGATTTCCAAACTCTTAGTACCATGTAACTACACGCGTCAAAAACTCTTAATTTTTTTTTTTGAAAAAAAAATTCTGCAAAAAATATTTAAAATTTCCATTTTAAATTGTTTGGTTCATTTAAAATCCAATTTTAAAGTTAGAGCGTTTTTAATAAACCTTTTTATTCAAAAACACAATTGAACCAATTTACATGTTATGGATTTAAAATCTCCATTTTAAACTTTTGCTTAACCTAAAATCTCCATTTTAAGGTTTGGTCCATTTCTCTTTTAAAACATATTTTAAAAGTTCCTACTATAATTTTAAATTATTTTAAATGTCATAGGACCAATTATATGTTCTTTTAAATGCAAAAGTATTCTATATATTAAGGCAATATAATAAAAGAACATAAGCAACCACAACATGCATAAAAAGTGCATAAGAATGTGCATAAAAATCAAGCCAATTCTAATGGCATTTCTTGTGAGCCAAACAAGAATGCCTAGTCCTTTCTAAAGGGACAAAAATGAAAATTAAAAGTATTCAATCTCCCACTTGCTCCAACATCTCCATGCATGCAAATGTTCAAGTCCTTCTCCATGTGTTGAAAAAGTCCACCTAGTCCATATGGGTTTGCAAAGCCCAAAATTGGTGATGACACCAATATGGCCCAAAAAGCTTCCATCTTGGACCTTATGTTGGCCTTTCTCTCTTCTCTCTTGGTACATTTAAAAAAAAAAAAAAACTATCTTATACTTACAAGAGAGAAAAAATAAAAAACCTATTTACTATTACATGCCAACATAAAAGAAAAGGTTTTTTACAACCATATCGAATATTAACACATGGG
This sequence comes from Arctium minus, assembly GCA_954870635.1. Classification (NCBI taxonomy): domain Eukaryota; kingdom Viridiplantae; phylum Streptophyta; class Magnoliopsida; order Asterales; family Asteraceae; genus Arctium; species Arctium minus. The sequence continues at coordinate 37,087,803 of OX941084.1, forward strand.
TCCATGGCTTATTTATGCACAAAAAACATGCAACATAAAATAGAAAAAAAAAACAACACTTTGTTTTTCTAATAGCAATCTTTTATGTAACAAAAATAAACCATGGATTCAAAAATCCATCTAAATTTTGATACGTAAAATATAAAAAAACTAGCAAAAATTGCCAAAAGAAGCCATGCATGGATCATTTCATATAAAATGAAATTTTTTATCCGTGGCTTCTAAAAACCAAGTATTTTTTTTAAAACTAAACATGCATATAACATTGGCTCTGATACCACTTGATGGGATTTTATGTTCAAAAGAGGGTTTCAAAACCACAAAATAAATTTTGAGCAATAGAAGCAAATTAAAATTTTGAACATAAACATAAAAACAAGTTTTAACTCTCACAATAGGATCTTGTTACATGCATGTAAAGATTTAACTAGGAAATAAAAGTTTGGAACTACAACCTTTGAAGCCTTTGGATCCTCACGGGAGGTTGATCGTTGATGATGAATGTAGAACCCAAAATAGAGTTCCTCTATTGGTATCCACCAACAAGCTCCAACACTATAGAATGCTAGTTCCTTCTTGAAGATGCAAAAAGATTCTTCACCAAAACTACAATAGTTTTGTAGAAGAAAAACAACCACCACTTGTTGGTGGTGTTTGGCCGAAACCACCAAGAGAATGGAAGGAGAAAAGAAAATCCACTACCCCAAAATGGTGGTGGTGGCCGAAAGTGTAGAAGGGGGAGGAAGAGAGAAAAAAAAGGTTCACTCAAGAACCAAAAATACACACACTATTTTTGAAAGCTAAAAAAACTTTTAATTACCAATGGTATAGATTTGATGGTTTCCAAGAACCACCAAATCCACCAATGACCTTTCATCCTTCCATGTATATTTTCCTTTTAAACCTTCTAGTTTAGGACTTGACCATGTAAGACTTTCTTTTTTGGTCCTTCTAGTTTGAATTTGTTAAAATCCATATTTTAACAATTCAAACTTTATAATTATAAGTCCCTCTTTTAATTCTAGTTATATATAAGTTTATAAGTTAACTAGAATCCTTTTATTGCATCAATTATTGTTAATCATATTCAACAATAATTTTCAAGAAATTATTAATATTTATCAAGAATCAAACTCTTATAAATATTAATTTAGTGTCTACTTGTTTTTTGGTGTGACCCTATAGGATCATAAATTACCGGCAATATTATTTTATAATTATTCTTGAACATTTAGAACCAACATGTATTGCTAAATCATTTTCGTAATGATCTTGATCCAAAGGGGGAGATTGTTAGGACACAGTCTCATTGGATTCAAGATCATCCAATAGGAAGATCGCAATCTGAAGTTAAAGCTGACAAGTCACTCTTAACAATAGTCTAGGGTCTATCTTGTAATAATTGTGAAAGTTATGTTTTAATATTAATATCTAGATATTTAGTTTATAGTTTAGATATTATAGTTTAGATATTATGTTGAGATATAAAAGGTTATGAGATATTATTTATCTCACAACTCTTAATATCTCAGAACACTCTTATCGGTCAATCAAGAAAGAGAGAGAGAGAGAGCTCATAACTGAAGAACACATTCACCCCTGTAATCATCGATTTGTAATCGAAACAAGTTGGTAATCAATATATCTTTGTTGTTTGATTTATCTGGTAAACGATCGTGTTCAATCACACGGACTCACAAGATAAAGTGGTGCTAACCCATCTCCAATACGCCGATGATGCCATATTTTTCGGTAAGTGGAGTCTTCCAAACATTAAAAACCTGATAAAAATATTAAAATGTTTTCATTTGGTTTCAGGATTAAGGATCAATCTTATCAAGAGTAAGTTGTTCGGGGTGGGAGTCGGAGTTGAGGAAGTCCAAGAGTGGACAAGCGGTTTGGGTTGCGATTATGGCACACTTCCGTTCATTTATCTTGGTCTTCCGGTGGGAGCGACGATGAATAGAATTGATAATTGGAAGGCCGTGGTGGAAAAAATGAAAAATAAATTGCCTTCTTGGAAGGTGAAGGTGATGTCATTCGGAGGAAGGTTGACGTTAGTTAAATCGGTTCTAGGTAGCATGTCATTGTACTACTTCTCACTTTTTCGAGCCCTAAGTGACTAATGAGTTGGCGAGGGTGCGAAGCCATTTTTTTGGGATGGGAGCATCGGGTCTAATGACAATAGTGGGTGGCGTGGGTGAAATGAGAAAGAGTGTTGAGGGATTTCAAGAGAAGTGGCCTTAAGGTAGGGAGCTTACAATTGGCCGATTGGGGATTGTTGGGGAAGTGGTGGTGGAGATTCTTATAATAGAAAGAGGCTCTTTAGGTGAGGATAGTTAAAAGCATTTTTGGGAGTGAGGGGGACTAGATGGAAGGGTAGATCTAAACATGGGTAGTAGATCGGCTTGGGTTGGAATTGTGAAAATTGGTAAAGACTTGGGGAAATTGGGGATAGATTTCTTTTCCTCCATTGGGAAAGAAGTAGGAAGCGGTAATGAGACTAGTTTTTCGTAGGATAGATGGTTTGGTAATGAGACGTTGGAGGATAGGTTTAAGAGGTTATGGCAACTTGATTCTAAGAAGGATGCCACACTCTCTGAGAGAGGTGCTTTGGTCGGTGTGGAGTGGTCGTGGAGATGGTAGTGGAGGAGGGAGCTGAGGGGGCCAAAATCATTTGTCTTTGCTGTAGGATTGGAAACCAAAAGTGTACTCTCGGGATAAGGCTAAATGGTTACTCGGATCAGACAAAAAATTCACGCTACTTGCATTAAAGACATTAATTGACGATAAATAGGCAGCAAGAGTAGATTGTGGAGAGGAAACAAGATGGTCTAAAGCGCTTCCAAAAAATACAGGCATTCTAATTTGGAGAGCGAGGATGAGAAGAATCCCTTGCAGAGCGGTTCTCGACAAAATGGGCCTGACATCAACTCAACGTTATGCCCGAGATGCGAGAAGGAGGTGGAATCGGTAGAGCACGCATTGGTCCAATGTGAAGAAGTCAACAAAATGTGGCAAGATGTAGCTATGTGGTGGAGTATAGATTTAGGAAGCATCAGTTCGCTTCATGACATCCTCGATTGGAACAGTGGTTCGGGAGGAAACGAGACACGTCTAAAACTGTGGATGTAAGTGACTTGGGCGTTTGTTTACCTTATATGGCTCCATCGTAACAGAATTGTGTTTAATCAAGGAACTAGGAAATTGGGTGACCTTCTTTTTCGAATTTCAGAGAAGAAGCTTTGAATGGGTTACGAGAAGAATCCGTCGGAAGTAGATCGACCGGAACCTTTGGCTAGCAGTCCCAAAGTGCGTGTTGAGTTCGGTTTAGTGGTGTTCGACTCTGATCGTCCCATTTCTGCTGCTGCTCTATGTTTCTACTTTGGACTACTATTGAATTTCAATACTGTTTTGCTACAATTGCGTTTCTTTTTCATGATACAAGTGGGTCATGGTTTTTTTTTTGTGATCTTGTTGTGTGAGTGACCTTAAGTTTGGTGCTTGCAAACCATCCTGGTTCTTGTTTCTTCTTGTTAGTTTGGTGCTTTCTGTTTCTATGACAGTTTTCTAAGTTTCTTTTGTTGGGTTAATTGTGCACTTGGATTTCTACCCGTTTGGGACCTTAGAAATCATTCGCAACGAATGTAGATAACAATAATCTAGATGTTGCACAATAATTTTCTAACGTAGAATAATAAACCCACGAAATATAGATAATAACAAAAACGTTATTATCTATAGTTATAGCAAGTTCAAAACAAATAACACCGAGATTTAACGTGGTTCCACTATCGATGTGATAGTGTACATCCACCAAAAAGAGAGAGAGAATATTATTACCATCCAAGGAAGATTACAAAGTGCTTGTACAAGGATCTTGAGATCCACGATCGCCTAACTAAAACTTCAGGAACACCACCGAATATCAATAACACTCTCGACCTCACATAAACTAAGTATATTGAAAGAATATACTAGGGAGAGTATTTGGTGTTTAGCTAGAGAAGCTTAAGAAATGGATGATAAATAATGAAGATGTTGGCTTCTATTTATACTAGTGGGAGAAGTAGGGACGAAGTTATATAACTTAGTGACTAAGTCTTGGAGATGAGAAGATGGAGAAGTAGGGACTAAGTTATATAACTTAAAGGCTAAGTATTGGCCTTTTTTTTATTTATTTATTTAATCTTGTGTAGCATATGTAATATATTTTATATTAATTACAACACTCCACCATGATGCACAAGATCCTTGATAGCGAAACAAATCACAATCCAACGAACGCGAGTTCTCCCAATGGTTGATCATCACAAGTAGGTAGCAAAGTAAATTGGCACGAGGTAACAAAATTGCATCCCAACCATGACGAGTTTCGGCATGGCCATCACTCGTCAAAGTTACAAGCAAACAAATAACCTCAAATGCACAATCTACCAAACAAGGTAGAGCATAAGGAAATCTCTAAGCACTTAACAAAGAAATTCCTTCAAAGATGTCATTTTGTCACCTGTGGTAATATCTTCTCTCTCTCTCTCTAGCAAAGTGCCCAACGACACTAACACAAACGGAGCTGGATCAAGTTTGAGCAATGATCAAACTTAGCTGGCGGTAGCGACTTAGTGAACATATCAGCGACATTGTCATGTGTCAAGACTTTCTTCAAATAGACAATATTCGCTTCATTTAATCTCACAAGATATGCATCACGCACATTTATGTGCTCTGTTCGGGAGCTGAAAGCCAAATTAGTTGCCAAATGGATGGCACTCTGATTATCACATAAAATGCGCATGGAAGGTTGCTCGAAGCCTAAGCCATTCATCAATTCTTTTAAATGGACCGTTTCCTTTGCAGATTCAACCGCCGCGACAAGTTTGGCTTATGTGGTCGACAATGCAACAATGGACTGTAAACGTGATCTCCAACTGACGGTTGTTCTTCCCAAGGTAAATACATAACTAGATGTGGATCTTCAACCAACTCGATCACCTGCATAGTCAAAATCACAAAATCCAACAATTTCACAGTCATTGTGCAAACCAAATATAAGACCATGTGTCTCGGTTCCCTTCAAATATCAGAATGTCGTTTTAACGGCTGCCCAATATGATCAACCCGGATTTACGAGAAACCGACTCACCACTCCGATACAATGTGCAAGATCGGGACGAGTACACACCATGGCGTACATGAGACTCCCGACCGCACTAGCATATGGAACTTTTGAAATTTCGGCCTTTCCCTTGTCATAATTCGGACAATCTTCACTTGTAATCTTGATGTGCTTCGGTAGCGGAGTTCTAGACGTCTTGGCACCATCAAGATTGAACCACTTCAATATCTTTTGGATATACGCCCGTTGTGTCAATCTAAGTGTTCGGGACTTTCTGTCCTGCACGATTTCCACGCCCAAAATCTTCTGCGCCGCGCTAAAATCTTTCATTTCAAATTCTGAATTCAACTTATCTTTCAAACGTTTGATCTCTGACCGGTCCCTGCAGGCTATAAGCATGTCATCTACATAAAGAAGTAAATAAGTAAAAATGCCACCGCTTTGTCTATGATAGACACAAGCGTCCTTTTCACTTCGCTCAAATCCCATATTGAGCATAAACAAATCAAACTTCTTATACCACTGACGAGGCGATTGTTGAAGTCCATAAAGGGACTTCTTGAGTTTACATACATATTATGGCTTGCTTTCGGAAATGAAACCATTAGGTTGCTTCATATATATAGTTTCCTCCAAGTCTCCATGTAGGAAGGCGGTCTTCACATCTAACTGTTCTATCTCTAGATCGTGAATAGCCACGATCGCTAAAAGAACACGGATAGATGTATGACGTACAACGGGAGCAAAAATATCGTCATACTCGTTACATTTCCGTTGTGCAAAACCTTTAGCAATGAGACGAGCCTTATACCGATTGTCATTTTTGACTTTGAAAACCCACTTGCAACCAATAGCACGTCTGCCATTCGGCAATGGACATAAATCCCAAGTGTTGTTCTTCGAGAGAGCTTCCATCTCTTCTTGTGTGGCTCCAAGCCATTTAGAACTGTGGGTCGAGGCCAACACCTCCTTTATATCAAGCGACTCATCTTGCCCTACATGCAAAGAAAACTCCAGCTGATCTGTAAAACTCATGTTAGCAAAATCCTAATCTTCATGCCTGTTAGGCGGATGAATAGTTCTTTGACTATGCCTGGTAGGTGAAATAACTGGGATTGTATCGCCATCATCTCCACCATCATTCAGAATATCTTCTTCAGAATCACTAGTAGAAGTCACCGGTGGAATGACTTCTTCAACATTAATGGGTTATTATGAGCTAACATCAGGAGTGGATGAACTGGGAATATAATGACTGTCTATTGTCTCTATATCATCGACAATAGGAGTAACACTAGTAACGACTTCTGGATCTTGAGAGGACTGAGGATCCTGTGGCTTCAACAGGACTAATTCATCAAATGTGACATGTCGAGAATGAATCACTTTACGAGTCAAGGGGTTACAGATTCGATAACCCTTGATACCATCTTTATAGGTGAGCAAGAATCCTTTGGAGGCTTCTAGCTTGTCCTGGCCTGAAACATGAAAATAAACAGGACAACAAAATACACGTATTTATTTCAAACAGATGTTTCTTTTACCTCTCCAAACCTCTTCCGGAATCTTTCCCTCGATGGCTGAACAAGGTAACATGTTAATAATGTGCACCGTAGTTTAAAGTGCTTCGGTACCAAAAGATTTGGGGAATCCCGATGTCGAAAGCATACATCGGACCTTTTAAAACAAAGTCCTATTTATCCGCTCGGCAACCCCATTAGATTGAGGGTCGTTAGGTGTGGTGTAGTGACGGTGGATGCCTTTACGCGAACAAAAATCTTTTAAGTTACCACTAGTAAATTCTTCACCGTTGTCAGATCTCAACACTTTCAACTTCTTTCCAGTCTCGACCTCTACTCATGCCAACCAAGTCTTGAACGTATCAAATACATCTGACTTTAACTTCAACACATACACCATAAGCTAATGTGAGAAATCATGAATAAACGAAACAAAGTATTTACCTCCACTAAGGGATGGAGTACTAGATGGTCCCCAGACGTTTGTATAAACATAATCAAGGATTCCTTTAGTGTTGTGTTTTCCAAGACCAAAAGCAACACGCGCCTGCTTTCATTTGACACATCCCGAACAAAACTCCAGGCTAGCAGGTACGACGACTTTAATGAGTTTTCGCTTGCGCAAAATCTCCAAATTCTTCTCGGATGTGTGGCCAAAACGAAGATGCCATAAGCGAGAAACATCGAGATTCTTTGAGCTTTCGGCCACACACGATTCAGAAGAAATAGTTTCTCCAATCAAGTGGAAAAGATTATTTTCCGCCTGTTCGCCTTTCATTACGATAATACTCCCTCAGGAGATGCGCAAACTCCCGTCTTCAATCCGAATCTTGCAACCCAATTTGGACAGTTGTCCAACAGAGATCAAGGAACGAGTCATGGATGAAACAAACTTGACATTATTCAATGTCCGAATACACCCATCGAATATCTTGATCTGCACAGTACTGATACCCTTAGTAACACACGAAGTACTGTTTCCCATAGAATAACTGTTACCTTCAACTTTTTCGAAGGTAGAGAAACAATCCCGGAATGGTGTCATATGGTAAGATGCACCGGCATCTAACATCCATCGCCTGTAACCTTGCGGTGGTGTAACTATGGCAGATAAGCCATCTTGCTCCTCTTCGGCTGCAACAACTGATGATTCGGCGTTGTCTTTGTCTTTGTTTTTAAGACTCAGACAATCTTTCACCCAATGACCTGGCTTGTGGCAATAGTTATAATTGCCACGTGTCTTTGATTTCCCATGAGAACTAGGCCGACGAGACTGAGAGTGCCCACGATTTCTTCCTCTTGAAGATTGCTGATCGTCTCGGCCTTTATCAACAAATAGGCCTTGACTATAATTGTTCTCCCTGGGATTGTTACCGATCCTCATTTGAATTCTTTGATCCTCAGAAATCATTCCTGTTTTCACATCAGACAAAGAATGAGTTTCTCTTCCATAAATATAACTGTTAGTGAATTGGGAATATTTCTCAGGAAGTGAATACAACAGGATCATAGCAAGTGCGTCTTCATCTTTAGCAAGAAGCGCATCTGTTGCCTTCAACTTCATAATAATATATTCAAATTCGGTCATATGAGCTTTATTGGTTGTGCCTTTTTTCATTTTGAAGAAGAGACATGAACGCATCAGTTACAATCTGTTGGTCAAAGTTTTCTTGAGATATAAATTCTCAAGCTTGCTCAAAATACCTGCAGCTGTCTTTTCAGACACAATCTTAGATATAACATTTTATATCCATCTACAAAGTAGTAAATGACCATGCTTCCATTTCTTTAGCCTTAAGTTCAGACATGTTAGGGTCTAACTCGTCTTTAGCAAATACTACGGGATGGACTCCATTCTTCCTAAGTGCATCAGATCTTGTGAACTGCCATTTACCAAAGTCACCGTCCCTATTCCAAGTCTGTATACGAATCCCAGCCCCAGACAAATTAAATGTACCTTCTTGGTACGGTTTTTGGGTCTCGTTCGACGTCAGACATAGAGAAAAATAGTGCAAACTGGTTTATGTATATTTTCTACGGAAACCCAAATCTAGATCTGAAGCTCTGATACCAATTGTTAGGTAAAATTGTTCCTCACAAATGCAAATGCTAGCGTGTGATTTCTAAGGTCCCAAACGGGTAAAAATCGAAGTGCACAATTAACCCAACAACGAATGCGGATAACAATAATCTAGATGTTGCACAATAATTCTCTAACGTAGAATAATAAAACCACGAAATATAGATAATAACAAAAACGTTATTATCTATAATTATAGCAAGTTCAAAACAAATAACACCGAGATTTATAACGTGGTTCCACTATCAGTGTGATAGTGTACATCCACCAAAGAGAGAGAGAGAGCAACAATATTATTACCAACCAAGGAAGATTACAAAGTGCATGTACAAGGATTTTGAGATCTATGATCGCCTAACTAAAACTTCAGGAACATCACCGAATATCAATAACACTCTCGACCTCACATAAACTAAGTATATTGAAAGAATATACTAGGGAGAGTATTTGGTGTTTAGTTAGAGAAACTTAAGAAAGGGATGATAAATAATGAAGGGATGACTTCTATTTATACTAGTGGGAGAAGTAGGGACTAAGTTATATAACTTAGTGACTAAGTCTTGGAGATGAGAAGATGGAGGTTAAGTAACCAAAACATAAGGGCTAAGTCTTGGCCTTTTTTTTATTTAATCTTGTGTAGCATATGTAATATATTTTATATTGCAACACCTTTGTGGTTGGTATGAAAAGTCTTTGCTTTCCAAAAAAAATTATCCTTAATTAAATCTTATCAACTTTGAATTTCTTTTACATTAATTAATGGTGGGTATGAAAATTTAATTATATATTTGAAATTGGACATTTGTTTTGAGACAAACATAAATAAAAAAGTTGGCACTTATTTTGGGATGGATAGAGCGGTCCGCCAAGTCCATGGACCTGGAGCTATGGATAAAAAAGAAAAAAAATGAAACTTCACTGGAGATGAATACTAGCTGTTTTATAAGGCTTCTTAATTTGTTCAGTTTTCTATTAAAGGATCAGTCGTTTGGAACATCATTCTACAAAAAGGAGAAAACAGTTGGGTATTGCACCTTTACTGAGCAACTGAATAGAGTAAAGTTTGTAAAACCATGCAGCTATTATTAACGACAATAGCTTCTTGATCAACCATAGATTAGAAACCCAAACCCATGGATAGGATAATAGCTAGGAAAGGAGTCCGTCAAAAGTTGGTTACAGAGCATCGAGTAGTATTTACGAGTCCCTCCCAAACTCTCGTTCCTCTTATCAAGCCTTGGCAATAAAATGATTGGATCTCCCCTCTAGTCGATCATTGATCACACTTCAACACTTATAATCTCATACTTCATAATATTGTCCATGCCAAACCATCAATACCTTCTATTTCCACTGCTCATTGTAACTTTCTTGATAGGTCAACACTCATTCCAGTTGCAGACTTGCAGCAGTTACTACTGTGGTTTAAATTTGACTAGCCAACTGCAGTAGATGCAACAGTCAGTTATCGGGATTTTTTTAGTTGGCCTGTACACCCACGGTTAACAGAAAAAAAGAGATCGATATTAGTGACAAACTAACCAATTAACCGAACAAGTGTGTACATATCCGCATTTCGAACATTAACTTAAGAACCTACATACAAGAAGTCCTCAGATATAGGACAAAAACCAATTTATAAAACAATGGAAATAATATATTTAGTAAAGTTGTTACATAGTTAAATAAAACAATTTTAGCAAATGTTTACAAAACTGATGAATACACAACAACAGTCCAAATGAAAGGTTCCAAGTACCATATACAATACATAATTAGCTCATAATAATTAATATACCCAAATCAGAACATGGTATCTTCTATAAATAATTTTCCATATATGGATGAAACCTTCTTTTGATATGGTAAATCCAATCTCTGGGTTAAGAGTTCGAGGACACCATCCAAGGGAAATTGAAATATCAGGCCTAGTGTGTGTCAAATATTTAAAAACACCAACTAGACTTCAAAATTAACAAATATGTAAAAGCAAGCCAACTAAACGATAAAAAGGAAGGCCACAAATAATAATTATACCTCATATAAAGGACAGAGGTAAAAATCAAAATAATGGCCATGTTATGTTTTGAAATGGTCACACAACAGTATCTTAGACTGATATTCATCAATATAAACAACATATACAATACGTTATTTGGATATAATAATTAGTATCCCCGAATCAGAATATCTTCTCCTCCACAAACTTGAAGAGGAATATTTTAACTAATTCTGCATACGAGTACAAAATGATTTCTATCTATATAAAGTCGACCTCTAGATCAAGAGTTCACTCCACCTCACTTCCCTGTTTCTTATTCCTAGCAGCACCATGTCATCCATAAACCGAACTTCCCTGGCTTGTTTGGTTTTACTCTTCTTCTCAGCTTCTTTGCTTTCATATACTGCATCTTGGTTGCTACCTGAAACTTCAAGCTATGATAGCAACGAGCAATGGATGGCTCGTTAATGGCATGACTACAAGGACACTGCTGAGAAGGAACTACGTTCGAAAGTTTTTCATGAGAATGTTCAGTACATAGATTCATTCAACAATGCTATGAATAAAGGTTACAAACTAACAGTAAACGAGTTTGCAGACCTCACAGTCACAAATGAAGAGTTCAGGAGCACAAGGAACTGGTTCATGGCACATGAATGCTCCCCGACCACCTTTGCTTTCAGGTACGAAAATTTTACAGCAGTTCCATCATCCATGGATTGGAGAAAGAAAGTTGCAGTAACACCTATTAAATATCAAGGCCAATGTGGTAAGTGTTGGATCAAAAATACGATAAATAACCAAAGTATTGTTATTGATCTTGAGAATTCACACTTTGGAATGTACACAATTGATACATATTTATAGACACTGAAAAGGTGCCATCAAACCATCGCAATGGTTCGGTAAAGGTGGTGTTGTTTCATGAAGCATCACACCTCTTCATGAATGGTCACACCCTTTCACTAAAATAACTACCTATAAATATATACACTAATTACATATAAATCGAGATTAATCTAACATTCACCCCTTTAATCTCGATTATGTTGAAGAAGATATTTAACTTCGAGTAGTTGTCTCATAGTGACAAATCTTATCCTTGGTAGTGGTTTCGTAAGTATGTCGGCTCTTTGTTGCTCTTCGTTGATGTGCTCGACCATTAAATCTTCATTCTCGATGCATTCTCGTATGAAGTGATACTTAGTATCAATGTGCTTGCTTCTTCCATGAAATACAAGATTCTTCATAAGAGCTATTGCTGATTTGTTGTCAACATAGATCACAATCTTCTCTCCTTTGTATTAGAAATATTACTGAGAAGCCTTTTTAACCATAGTGCCTGTGTTGTTGCTGCTGTTGCAGCAATGAACTCTGATTCGCATGATGATAAAGCTACCGTTCCTTGTTTTTGAGTGTTCCAGCTAATAGGCGAGTTTCCAAAGTAGAAAACTATTCTAGATGTACCTTTTCCTTCTTGTGTGTTAACTCCATAACTGCTGTCACTATAGCCTTGTATCTTGTTTCCACCTTCATGCCCATAGGTTATACCATAGTCTTTCGTTCCTTTGACATAACGCATCACTTGCTTGATTGCTTTCATATGCTGTTCTTGTGGGTCTTGCATGAAACGGCTAAGTAATCCAACTGGAAAACTTAGGTCAGGTCTTGTGTGTAGTAAGTATCGTAAACATCCAATTAGGCTTCGATATTTGGTGGCGTCTACAGATCTTTCTTTGGTTGCTTGTGTAAGTTTGAGACCTGGTTCCATAGGTATTTTTGCTTCATTGCAATCTAACAACCCTGTATCACTGAGTATCTTATTCGTGTAGCCAGTTTGTTTTATTGAGATTTCACCCCCTTTCTGTGTGACCTCAATACCAAGATAATAAGCAAGTAATCCTAAATCACTCATGTCAAACTTTTCTTTCATTTGATCCTTGAAAGCTTCAATATCTCTCTTTGATAATCCAGTAACTATTAGGTCATCAACGTATACTCCGATTAGTAGTGTTGACGCCTTATTTGTTCTTGTGTAGACTGCTTGCTCTAATGCACATTTCTTGAAACCGAGTATCTTTAATGTGTTATCCAACTTGGTGTACCACGCTCGTAGAGCTTGTCTTAGCCCATAAAGTGCTTTCATGAGTCTGTAAACTTTTCCTTTGTCTCTTTCCTTTATAAAACCTTCAGGCTGTGAGACATAAACTTCTTCCTTCAATTCGCCTTGCAGAAATGCTGACTTTACATCTAGATGATGTACTTCCCATCTATTAAATGCAGCTAGAGCCAATATTAGCCGTATTGTCTCAATTCGTGCTACTGGTGCAAAGACTTCATCAAAGTCTATGCCATGTTTCTGAATATATTCTTTGGCTACTAGTCGTGCCTTGTGCTTCAATATCCTTCCTTCAGCATCCCTTTTTGTCTTGAATACCCATTTTAAACCAATTGCTTTGTGACCCTTTGGCAAAGTGGTTAGCCTCCAGGTATTGTTCTTGTTGATAGAATCAATCTCCGCTTTCATAGCTTCAATCCACTTATCATATTTAGATGCTTCTTTGAAGTTCCTTGGTTCGTCTTCTAATAGTAATAATTCTTCTGTGTTGGCGTATATATCACTCAAGGTCCTATAACATCTTACAGGCGTATGATCAATTGTTGGGTCTGAAATATGCCAAAAATGCCAAAAATGGTTACTACTTCTAGTTCAACATGGTTACTACTTCTGTGGTTAATGTTGCCAGTTGTAGTTAATGCTGCTGGAACAATGTTAATGTTGCTGGAACAAAGTTAATGTTGCTAGAAGAAAACAGTTAATACTTCTAGTTAGTACTTCTGTTATTAATGCTGCTAGTTGATGATTAATGTTGCTCAACAAGATTAGTACTGCTAGTTCAAAGTTAGTACTGCTTGAAGAGATTAATGCTGCTGAGCATGGTTAGTACTGCTAGAGTTAATACTGCTCAGAGTATTAATGCTGCTTATGATTAATACTGCTTATAAGATGGAGATCTGTATGGAAAGGATGACAGTTGGATAAACTGAAGATATTCATGGAAGCTTAGAGATAATGATGGAAGATATTATGGAGATATTGTATAAATTGTAATTATCTTTTATCTTCAGTATATATATTGTATTGTTTAGAATAGTGAGATAACTTTTAATAACTCATTCTATGTTTATGTTCTAGAGAGAAAATCAACCTCAAGGCATTGTTCCTAATTCTAGAGAAATAGAATTCGTCTTGAAAGAGCTTGTTCTTCAAGATTGAGGTTGAGTGTGTAATCTTGTGATTTTAATCATTCAATACAAGTTTACAAAGTGTTTATCATATACTGTTTGTTTACTGTTTCTTTGAATATCAAAGTGTTATTCCGCAACTTCTTTGATATTAGTTTCTGAGAATTTATTCTTGTTAAGAATTCGATCCTGACAAGTGGTATCAGAGCTAGTATTCTCAGAAACCTACATTCAAAATCACATCATCATGGCTAAAGGTTCAGAGTCTTCAAGCTCAGAAATTCCTACAGAGGTAACATCTAATCTTTGTTCTAAATCCTGTATTGAAACTGTTACAAGGTACAGGGATCACAACCAGACAATGAGTGATGACCTTAAAAGATTAGAGAGAGATATAAAAGACTATGTAAGAATTGTTGAGAGTTTTGAGGAACAGATTAAGAGTTTCCAAGCCAATGAGCTTCAACACTCTTATGACACAAACTACTGGAAGTGGGAGAAAGATCAGTATGAATTTAAGCTTAAACAGAAAGAAGAGGAGAATGAGAAGATAATGTCAGGATCGAATTCTCAACAAGAATTAATTCTCAGAAACAATATCAAAGAAGTTTGCGGAATACCACTTTGATATTTAATCAAAACAGTAAATCACAGTAGATATGAAGAACAAACTGTAAACTTGTATTGAATGCTTTGAAGTTACAAGATTACACACTCAACCTCAATATTGATGAACAGGCTCACCAATACGAATTCTACTTCTCTAGAATTAGGATCTATGTCTTGAGGTTGATTTTCTCTCTGATAGAATGAAAAACAAAAACTCTAACTTCTATATATTCTATACATTCTATACATATACTAGTCAAAAGATAATTACAATAATTAAACAAATCTTCAGTATATCTTCCATGTATATCTCAAAGCTTCCATAATCTTCAGATTATCCAGCTGTCATTCTTTTCATCCGAATCTCTTAAGCAGCACTAACCATGATTAGCAGCATTAACTTCTTCTAGCAGCATTAACTACTAAGCAGCACTAACTACTAGCAGTACTAACTAGCTAAGCAGTACTAACTTTGTTCAAGCAGCACTAACTTTGACTAGCAGTATTAATAGTACTAGCAGTAGTAATACTCAGCAGTATTAACCTTAAAGTCTTCTAGCAGTATTAACTCTGAACCAGCAGCATTAACCATACTTGAGTTTTTCTTCAGTTCCCAACAATCTCCCCCTAACTTGACTTTTAGGAAAAGAAGTCAAGTTCTTCAGATGCTCCCAAAATCTTCATTGATCTACTCCAATATTAGGATCCAGTCCCATACTCTGATTGATAGTCCTCTGAATTAGATACTTTGCCATTTCTGAATTTGGTGCACAACCCAACTTCTTATTCAACATGGCATGAAGCTTAAGATTTGTATGCTTGTAGACCCTATCCACCAAGTAGTACTCCATGTGGAAAGTATCCAATGCTAGTTCATAGACTCCACTCCTTTCATAGAGAGTCCATCCTCTAACAGTTTTGAACACATCTCTGATTAAGTGCTTCACTACTTCTGGATTGAATAACATGCACAAGTATTCCATGACCAGCTTCACTATAGGTAACCCTGGAGCTGTCAACTGATCTGCATAAATTTTCATCCCCACTTCAAACATTTCTTCCAAGTCAGATCTTGAACACTCTCTGACAATTTTGTTCCAGGTGTTGTATACTTCATACTTCTCATCATTTCTTTTCAATCTGATGTATTCTTTGCCATCCACCTCCATAATATCCCAATGGATAACTTCAGGAGGTTTAAATCCAACAGGTTCAACTGAAATAGGCTTTGGAATTTTATCCATTACCACCATGTACATGTTTACATCTGAACTCTGTGGTATTTCTTCCTGAGTTTTAGCTTCATTCTGAGGTGTCTCTTCTTCTTCAGTAACCTTTTGCTCTTCTTCTACTCTAGGCTTCTTTACACTTTTCTTTCTTTTAGCCATCATTTTGGTTCTTTTCAGAGTCTTTTGAACCTGCACTAAAGTAGCTTCCTTCTTCTTTTCTTCCTTGTTCTCTGCCCTTTCTTTGATAGGAGTTCCCTCTTCACTTTCAGGGAATGGTTGATGCATATTCACATCATGTCTCTCCTTTGCCTTCTTTTCAAACTCCACTCTATCCTTTTCATTATTTTTCAGCTTCCCCATTTCTTTCTCATAAAGATCCCTGATTTGATCAAAAGTCATCTTCACAAACATTTCTTTCTTTACCCCAATTGCACTCCTCAAGAAAGTTATCATTTTGTTTCTTTCCTGAGTGGCAAGGTTAGTTTGTGAAGGTCTTCTTTTCTTTGCACTTGATTTGACTATCATGGCCTTTCTCAAGCTTATTGCCCTTTGCTTAGCTTTCTCTGTTTCAAGCCCTTTCTGATAAGCTTCATTTAATTCAGCAGCTAGAGCCTTTGCCATCTCCCTGTCTTTTTCAACTTGAACTCTTTCTTCTTTTTCAATATCCTCCTGCATCTTCCGGGCTAGAGCTTCATCTGATTCAACCAACTTTTGCTTCTTGACTGGTTGATCAGATTCCACCATCTTTGCTTTTCCTTTGTCTTTGTTCATTGGCTTCTTACTGTTATCTTTCTTGCTCACTTCTCCTTTTTCTCCCCCTTCATTTATGACCACTCCCTTTGTTTTGGGAGTGTCATTCTTTGCTTTGATGAGCATTTCAGCTACTTCAATTTCTGTTGGAGATAACTTTGTTACTACTGCTTGTGAAGTTTCAGCAGCACTAACAGTTTCTGCTTCTAACTCCCCCTCAATACTGTTCTTCTCCCCATCATGCTCCCCCTCAACTTTTTCTTTTTCCTCATTCAGGTTTACTTCAGCCTCTGACTCCCCCTTTTTGGGAGCATCAGACACTGGTTCCCTTCTCTTTAGCACAAATTGTT
This sequence comes from Arctium minus, assembly GCA_954870635.1. NCBI lineage: Eukaryota > Viridiplantae > Streptophyta > Magnoliopsida > Asterales > Asteraceae > Arctium > Arctium minus. Next base: position 37,104,705 of record OX941084.1, read on the forward strand.
TCCTTTTCTTCTTTTGAATCAGCCTTGTCACCATCTTCTTTAGTTTTGCAATCTGGACTTGTTGTGACAGGATCACCAGCTTCATCTCCTCTATTTCTTTTCCTTGTTTCAGAACATCTAGGTTGATGTTACCCATTGTCTCCATCAATTCATCATAGTTATATCTGTCCTCACCTTCTCCAGGAGTGTTACCCCCTATTGAAGGATCATGGGATCTTTGATTAGTGGAAGTCTTCTGCCTAGCAGAAGCACTGTCCACCCCTGTGGTTTCTTGGCACCAGGGACCTTCAAATGATTGCTCATTCAAAGTTGCCATGGGGGAGGTCTTATTGATGTTACCACTTTCCTCCTCTGTGCTAGCAGGAGTAGTGGCAGCCTCATCACCCATATGCTCTACCTCCTCCTCAGAGAGCACCTCCTTTGGGTTGGGAGACACCCTTGTGGATTCCCTTTGAATATTCTCTACTGGAGAATGCTCCAATAGAGGGCTTAAAGGCTTGGGGAATGATGGTACAAGAAGGGAAGGAGCCTTCTTTACCTGTTTTCTCTTGTAAGTTTGGGTGATAGGAGAGGTTGGTTTTTCAAGAAGGGACTGGGGAATTGATTTGGAGAGGGAAGGTTGGGCTTGGCTAGCAGTGGGTTGGTCTAATGGGGGCCTTGACCCTGCTACCATACCTTCATGGGGTTGGGATACCACCATCATTGTAGAGAACAATGGGGTGTCAACTCCTTCAGAGTCCCCAACAGATCTTCTCATATTTGAGAAAACCTTGCCTTTGGGGGGTTTAGGTACATATACCCCAACAGGTTGAGGTATATCCGTCAATTCATGAGTAATAACTTCTTGAACAAACCTGGGATACATAAAGAAGCTCTTTTTGTTTCCCATGTTTGAGACAAGATCACTGAAAATCATTTTAGAAAAATTATACTGTCTGGCAGTGGCCAAGCACACCAAAGCATAAGCAATAGTGCTGCTGAACTCACTCCATCCAGTAGTCTTTTTGGAGATACAATGCATAAGAGTATGGACAAAGAAACGCCATTGGGGTGAAAATTTTGCTTTAGAGAATTTGAAAACTCCCAATGGGCCTCCATACCCCATTCTTGTAAGATTGGAAAACAGTTCATCATTTGGAATGGAGGTTATACCAGAGGCATCGTCTAGACGTAGACTGATGCGAATAACCTCTTCAGTAACCGTTAGTGATTGATCACAGATTCTTGTCTTGATCATTTGCACACCATTCTCAACAACAATGGTTGCATTAGCCCAGAACTGCCTTTGATGCTCGATATAGATTGTAGGGGATACAATAAGAGCATGAGCAATGTGGCTTGACTTGAGGAAATCCACAATCTGATGAAATCCTGCAGCTTGCTTTGGCTTTTGTAGCATCGCAATCTCATTGTGCTCGTCGATGAAAGTCATGGATGCCATTGATCTTAGTGAAAAGCTTGCCTGAAAACTTCGAACTTGAGGGAGAAAAGGTTTAGAGCGCAAGAGAACAGTATGCAAAGAGTCGTTATGAACTTTTAGGCGGGCAAAGAGTATTTATAGTATTCGGAACATAAGCAGTATTAACCTAGAGCAGTATTAACTACTAGCAGTATTAACTAACTAGCAGTACTAACTACTAGCAGTATTAACTACTAGCAGTATTAACTGAAAGCAGTATTAACTACTAGCAGTATTAACTAACTAGCAGTATTAACTGAAAGCAGTATTAACCACTAGCAGTATTAACTGAAAGCAGTATTAACTACTAGCAGTATTAACTAACTAGCAGTATTAACTGAAAGCAGTATTAACCACTAGCAGTATTAACTACTAGCAGTATTAACTGAAAGCAGTATTAACCACTAGCAGTATTAACTGAAAGCAGTATTAACTACTAACTCCTTTAAACTTGCTAAACACTTAGTACTGCTATGCATATCCTGAAAAAGAAGATTAGTAACTCCAAGAATAAATAATATACAGGTATAAAACCACTTTTTGAGAAGGAGATTATTCAGAGTTGATCATTCCCACACTTGTTACCAAGAAAGTGAATCTACCCACATCAAAAGCTTTAGTGAATAGATCAGCAAACTGATTATCAGTGTGAACTTTGACAACTTGAATAAGTTTCTTTTCATTACAATCTCTTATAAAGTGATACCTGATCTCAATGTGCTTTGTCTTTGAGTGCTTGACTGGATTATTCACAATGCTAATAGCACTGTTGTTGTCAATAAAAATTGGAGTGTGTAGAAAGGTTACCCCATAATCCAACATTTGATTCTGAATCCATAAGACTTGAGAACAGCAACTTGCAGCTGCTATGTACTCTGCCTCTGTTGTAGATGTGGATACTGTGGTTTGTTTCTTGCACTGCCATGAGACTAGTCTAGCACCCAAAAACTGACATCCTCCAGAAGTAGATTTTCTGTCCAAGTTTCCCCCACCTAGATCACTGTCTGAGTATGCTATTAGGTCAAAGGGTGAGTCATGAGGATACCAAAGTCCCAATCTGGGTTGCCCTTTGAGATATCTGAATATCCTCTTAACAGCTTGAAAGTGAGATTGCTTTGGCCTAACTTGGAATCTTGCACATACACAGACTGGAAACATTATATCTGGCCTTGATGCTGTGAGATACATGAGAGAGCCAATCATAGATCTGTAATGATGCACATCTATATCCTCCCCCTCAGGATCTGCTGATATTTGCTTGTGTGTTTCCATAGGTGTGCTTGCAGGTTTTGACTCTGAGAAACCAAACTTGGTTAGAATGTCCTGCACATACTTGGATTGACAGATGAAGATTCCATCTGACTTTTGTTGAACTTGGAGTCCAAAGAAGAAAGTAAGTTCCCCCATGGAACTCATTTTGAACCTTTGATGCATTAAATCCTCAAACTCCTTGCACAAGTTGTTTCTTGTAGATCCAAAGATAATGTCATCAACATAGATTTGGACCAGCAAGATATCCTTCTTCTTTCTCTTGATAAATAGAGTCTTATCAATGACTCTTCTTTCAAAGTCATTTTCCAAGAGATAGGATGACAGAGTGTCATACCATGCTCTTGGAGCTTGATGTAGTCCATAAAGTGCTTTCTTTAATTTGTATACCCTGTCTGGATAGCTTGGGTTTTCAAACCCTGGTGGTTGACAGACATATACTTCTTCTTCAATTGAGCCATAGAGAAAAGCACTTTTTACATCCATTTGATAGACTTTGAAATTCATGTAAGAAGCATAGGCTAGAAATAGTCTGATTGCTTCTATCCTAGCCACAGGTGTAAAAACTTCTTCATAATCTATACCCTCTTCTTGAGTATATCCTTGAGCCACCAGCCTTGCTTTGTTCCTTATGACAATACCTCTTTCATCTCTCTTGTTTCTGAAAATCCATTTTGTGTCAATTGCTCTGTGACCTTTAGGAAGGTCTACTAGATCCCATACATCTTGGAGCTTGAACTGTAACAGTTCTTCTTGCATTGCTTCTATCCAGCTAGATTCTTTCATAGCATCATGTGCCTTTTTAGGCTCAAGCTGTGATAGAAAACAAGAAAGCACTGTATGCTGTTGATCTTGCATTTCCTGAAGCCTGCTTTGATGTCTAGTCATCATAGGAGAAGAGATATCTCCTATTACCAGCTGTGGAGGATGATTCTTTTGAACTCTGGTGTTATGACTAGGTTCTCCATTCAGTCCAGCCTCAAGATTGGATTCATGCAACTCAACTGAAGTGTTTTCAGATGCCACTTCATTATTTTCTTGAGTCTCCTCATCTCTAGTTTCTTCTTCACTCTGACTTGGTCCAGTAAATGATTCCTATTCACAGTCTTCAACAGAATTTACTGTGGGTATGGGAAAAATCACAGATTTAGATATACTTTCTTGAACTTGTGTGATTCCTGATCCTCCACTTCCTGTTCCTGTATACTCATTACTGAAACCAAAAGAGTTAGTTAGTGAATCAATGTCAAATAGCCACTGAGGTCCAGACCCAACAGGATTTGGTGTGTTCTCATTGCATTTGACATTGTCACTTTCTTCAATTATTCTAGAAGAAGAGTTAAAAACTCTGTAAGCCTTACTCTGAGATGAATATCCAACAAGAAATCCATCATCTGCTTTGCTATCAAACTTACCTAAGTGAGATTTGGTATTGAGAATTGTACAAGGACACCCAAAAGGTTTGAAGAAACCAATGAAGGGTTTTCTTTGATTTAAAAGCTCATATGGGGTTTTGTTCTTTTGCTTGACCACTAGAACTCTGTTTTGGACATAACAAGCAGTATTAACTGCTTCAGCCCAGAAGGTAATTGGCAATTTTGAATCAGCCAACAGAGATCTAGCAGCCTCTATTAGTGTTCTATTTCTCCTTTCAGCAACACCATTCTGTTGAGGAGTCCTAGGAGCACTATATTGCCTCTCAATACCTTTTTCTTCACAAAAGGTGTTTAGATCATGATTTTTAAACTCAGTTCCATTATCTGATCTAATGACTTTTACTCTTTGATTAGTTTGGTTTTCAATTCTTAGAATAAAGGATTTGATAAGACCACTTGTTTCATCCTTAGTCCTTAGAAAATATACCCAAGTAAATCTGGAGTAATCATCAACAATAACCAAGCAGTAAGATTTCTTGTCTATACTCATAACATTTGTAGGACCAAACAGATCCATATGCAGTAACTGGAGACAAGAAGAAACAGAATTTAACTCTTTGGTCTTATGAGAAGTTTTGTGCTGTTTGCCTTTAAGACAAGCAACACAATGATCATCACATGAAAAGACTTTTGAAGGTAAACCTCTTACAAGGTTGTTTTTAACAAGATTGTTCATAGTCTTGAAATTCATGTGACACATCCTTCTGTGCCATAGAGAGGATTCATCTACAGAGGCTTTTGAAACAAGACAATTTAGAGATGAATCACTATCAACATTGTCCATATCCAGACAGTAAACATTGTCATTTCTTGGAGTTCTAAGTAGTATCATGCTTTCATCAACTACCTTGAACCCTGGAGCAAGGATCATACACTCATTATTAGTAAATAATATACTATGTTGTTTGTCACAAACCTGTGATACACTTAACAGGTTGTACTTTAATTGATCAACATAGTAGAAATCCTCAAATGTCATCTTACCTTTGGTGACATTACCTTTTCCACTTATCTTACCACCAGTAAGATTATCTCCAAATGCAACATGTCCTCCATTGATATGCTTGAAATCCTGAAGGCATGACATGTTGCCTGTCATGTGCCTAGAGCAACCACTATCAACATGCCAAATGCTCTTTCCCTTGAGCTGTTGGTTGCCCTGCACATTAGATAAATCAATTAGTATGAATTAGGAACCCAAGCCAAAGTAGTCTTGGGTACCCTTTTCTCATCAAAATACTTGCATTCTTTCTTGACAAGATTTTTGAACTTTAACTCCTCATTCTTGGAGTACTTTGTTACAATAATAGGCTTGGAAATTTTTTTGCTAGAATCAGTACTGGTTTTAGAAGTACTAACTGCCTTGGCAGCACTTGCATGCTTAGCAGTACTAACCTTGTTAGCAGTAGTAACTGTGTTAGCAGCAGTAACTGTGTTGGCAGTATTAACCTTTGAAGAGGTATTAACAGTATTAGCAGCATTAATATTTTTAGTAGTACTAACACTGTTAGCAGTAGTAACTGTGTTAGCAGTACTAATATTGTTAGCAGTACTAACACTGTTAGTACTTCTAGGTACCCACATTTTGACACTTTCTTTTAAAATCTTTTTCTTTAAAGTGCCTTTACTTTCCACAGATTTCTTAATCACATGTTTCTTTCCAGCCTTCCTATAACCAACAGGTTTTTGCACAAATCTTTGAAAGTTCATCTGTTGGTTAATAGGGTTAAAGTAACAATACTTAGCCAAATGATTCAACTTGCTACATATAAAACAAGGTTTTGGTCTATTGATTTTATTCAGATCAACTCCTTGTTTCTGAGCCCATTGATTATTCCAGTTTCTTTGATTTCCTCTTTTTAAACCAGAATTTAGGCTCTTGGCTTTATTGCAATCACACTGTTTACAAGTTCCAGGATTCACATCTGTGGTTTGTTTGTAATGAACCTTGTTATCCTTTCCTTTAGTCTTCTCTATCTCCTTGGATTTGACCCAGATTTTCCCACATCCCTCATTGGTGATAATATTGTTTTCTAATGGTATCTTTTTACTCACAGTATTATCCCTGTTCTCACTGGCTTCTTTCTCAGTCAAATCCTTAACTACTACCTCATTCAAAGGATCTATCTTAAAAGCTTCTTCAGACAAGTCCTTTTTCTCCTTAGTTTCTAACAAGTCTGATGTAGAAGAAATATAGTTGTTATTGTAAGGAGGGGGTGTATTGTTGTATCCAATACCAGGCTTCATCTTATCATGTATCTGAGCCTTTAGAAGAGAATCCATTGCTTTTGAAGCATAAGAAAACTTTTCTATGTGAAGCTTAACTTTTGACAGTTCCTCTTTTAGCCTATCATTCTCTTCTAATGACTTAGACAGTTTGGTTTCTAACTCATTCTTTTCCCACTTCCAATAGTTTGTGTCATAAGAGTGTTGAAGTTCATTAGCTTGAAAGCCTTTGATTTGCTCTTCAAATATCTCTACTATAAACACATAATCTCTTCTGTCCTTTTCTAATCTTTTGAGGTCATCACACATACTTTGATTGTGATCCCTGTATCTTGTAACAGTGTCAATGCAAGATTTAGTGCAAAGATTAGAACTTACCTCAGTGGGGAGATCAGACACTTCTGCCATAAGAGCTTGGTTCTGAATGGCTTCCTCAGCTTGATCACTCCAGTCAAATCCCATTCCTTGTTGAGAAACAAGGGCTTGAGCAGGATTCTTGTTCAGATTGTATCCTCCATTCTGAGCTTGTTGATGGTTATTGTTTGGAACAACACTCCTGCATTCTCTAGCAAAGTGTCCTTTCTTGTGACACTTATAACATTCCACCTTGGTTTTGTCAAAACCAGCTCCATCTTCTCTTCTTTGAGAGAAGTTATTTCTTCCAGTTCTTTTAATGAACTTCTTCACCCTCATGGATAACATGGCCATCTGCCATTTAATATCCATCTCCTCCAGATCATCAGGGTGAATTTGATCCAGATCATCATTAATCAAAGAATTGCTGCTATGACTGGACAAAAAGGCTTCAAAGATAGTTTCAGTGCCTTTTTCTGAACTTACTCCACTGGCAGTACTAACTGCTTCAGGATTGGCAGTAGTATCAGTGGATGCTGAAAGAAGTGCAGCATTGTGAATATAACCAGAGGGCTTCTTCTTGATTTCTACCTCAGTTTCAAAAACTCTTAGATCATTGTATAGATCATCAAGTTCTTTCTCTTCCAGATTGTCACTCTGTCTATATGAGACAGTGTACATAGTCCATTCATCCCCAAGAGATCTGAGGAATTTTCTGTTGATATCATCTTGTTCCATCTTCACCCCTACAGTAGCCAGTTCACCTATGAGTTTGTTGAAACTATCAAAAGTTTGAGTCATAGACTCATTCTTTGTGGAAGTGAAGTTCTCATACTGCTGCTTTAGAACATCTCTTTGATTTCTTTTGATGCTCTTAGTTCCAGCAAATCTTTTCTCTAGAGCATTCCAGAGAATCTGAGCATCAGTGCAGTTGCAAAATTGATGCTGGTATTCATTGGGAATGGCCAAGAGCAGAGTGCTTAAGGCTTTCATCTCTGTTTGTCTGATCTTCCTCTCACCATTTGTCTTTGGTGGAGGTCTTTTCCCATCTGGTCCTATCCTTCCAGCTTCAGAAGGACCATTCTCAATGATATCCCACATTGAGTAGTCAGTGAGAAGAATATATTGTCTGATTCTTATCTTCCACATGTCAAACTCACTTGGTTTGAGCATTGGAACCTTAGAAACCAAAGTACTGCTTGATTCTGTAAGATTTTCCATGATGAATAACTGTTTCTGAGAGAGTTTGGCTCTGATACCACTTGTCAGGATCGAATTCTCAACAAGAATTAATTCTCAGAAACAATATCAAAGAAGTTTGCGGAATAACACTTTGATATTTAATCAAAACAGTAAATCACAGTAGATATGAAGAACAAACTGTAAACTTGTATTGAATGCTTTGAAGTTACAAGATTACACACTCAACCTCAATATTGATGAACAGGCTCACCAATACGAATTCTACTTCTCTAGAATTAGGATCTATGTCTTGAGGTTGATTTTCTCTCTGATAGAATGAAAAACAAAAACTCTAACTTCTATCTATTCTATACATTCTATACATATACTAGTCAAAAGATAATTACAATAATTAAACAAATCTTCAGTATATCTTCCATGTATATCTCAAAGCTTCCATAATCTTCAGATTATCCAACTGTCATTCTTTCCATCCGAATCTCTTAAGCAGCACTAACCATGATTAGCAGCATTAACTTCTTCTAGCAGCATTAACTACTAAGCAGCACTAACTACTAGCAGTACTAACTAGCTAAGCAGTACTAACTTTGTTCAAGTAGCACTAACTTTGACTAGCAGTATTAATAGTACTAGCAGTAGTAATACTCAGCAGTATTAACCTTAAAGTCTTCTAGCAGTATTAACTCTGAACCAGCAGCATTAACCATACTTGAGTTTTTCTTCAGTTCCCAACAGATAAAGAGGGAGTTTGAGAAAGCCAAGCTAGATATTGAAAATTTTTCCAATGCTTCTAAAGCAATGGACTCCTTGCTCCAAACTCAAATCCATGACAAACTCAGAAGAGGAATAGGCTATAACACCACACCACCACCATATAACAACAATTACATCCCTCCTATATCAGACTTGCTAGAGACCAAGAATAGGAAGGAATTGTCTGATGAAGCCACTAAGGTAGATCCATTAGACAAAGTGGTGGTTGAAATAGACTCTGAAGAAGAGAACTCTAATGATAAGAGTAAGGAGAACACTGTAGGTGGTGAGATTCCTCTAGAAAATCACATTATCACCAATGAGGGATGTGGAAAGACTTGGGTCAAATCTAAGGACATAGAAAAGACAGAGGGAAAGTCTGGTAAGGTCCACTACAAACAGACAACAGTTGTGAATCCTATCCCTTGCAAACAGTGTACTTGCAATAAATCTGAGCCCCAAAAACATGATAAAAGGAGGGGAAATCAAAGAAACTAGAATAATCAGTGGGCACAAAAACAAGGGGTTGATCTGAGTAAAATCAATAGACCAAAACCTTGTTTTATCTGTGGAAAGCTTAATCATGTTGCCAAATACTGTTATTACAATCCTATCAACCAAAGAGTTAATTTTCAAAGACAAACTCAAAACTCCTTTGGTTATAGGAAGCAAGGAAGGAATCAAATGGCTAAGAACAGAGCACCTAAAAAGTCTCATGTTCAAAATAAGTTTGCTAAACCAAAGAAACATACTCCAAATAAGCCAAGGAGTAATTTAAAGACAAAGAAAGCAAACAACTTTGTTCAAGTTTGGGTTCCAATTGCAAAGAAACCTGTTAGTACTGCTATCCCAGATAGTACTGCTAACAAGAATAGTGCTGCTAACTTGATTAGTACTGCTAACCAAGTTAGTACTGCTAACAAGGCTAGTGCTGCTTCTAGTAGTAAAACAGCCAAGCCTATAATCTTGACAAAGTACTCCAGTCATGAGATTCCTAAACAACTCATCCAGACCAAACTGACAGATTATATAAATGAGAAAGGACAACCCAAGACCACTTTGGCTTGGGTTCCCTTAAAGACTAACTGATTTATCAAGTGTGCAGGGCAATCAAAAGCTCAAGAGGAAGAGCATTTGGAATGAAGATAATGGTTTCTCTTGGCACATAACAAGGAACATGGACTTCCTTCAAATTCTTTAAAAGATTTGATGGAGGACATGTTACTTTTGATCCAGCAGAAGGTAAGAAAAGTGAAAAAGTTATAGTTTCAAAAGATAAAGTAACTTTTGAAAATTTTATGGTATATGGTACTACTAACCTTGTGTCTGTAAGTGTTTCAGGTTGCTAATACTGAAAGGTAGTTAGTACTTCTAGTTCAGTGAATACTGTCAGACTGTGTTAATGCTGCTGGTATGTGTTACTACTGCCAGTCTGTGTTAATGCTGCTGATAAGTGTTACTACTGCTAATGTAAGTTTTCTATACCTAAAAATGATCTTCATTGATTTAATGTCAAACCTGGATATCAATCAAAAAGCTTTTATCTGTATCCAAGGTTTGTATAAGAAGTACTTAATAATGAATTGACGGACATACTTCACTTTGATGAGGTATATGTACCTAAACCCCCTAAAGGCAAGGTTTTCTCAAACATGAGAAGATCTGCTAGGGGCTCTGAAGGAGTTGACACCCCATTGTTCTCAACAATGATGGTGGTGTCCCAACCACACTGAAGAAGGTATGGCAGCAGGGTCAAGGCCCTCATTAGACATTCCCACTGCTAGCCAAACCCAACCTTCCCACTCTATATCTATCCCACAGTCCCTACTTCATAAGCCAACTTCTCCAATCACCCAAACTTATCAAAGAAAACAGGTAAAGAAGGCTCCTTCCCTTCTTGTACCTTCACCCACTAAGCCTTTAAGCCCTCTATTGGAGCAGTCTCCAATAGAGAATATCCAAAGGGAATCCAATAGGGTGTCTCCCAACCCTCAGGAGGTGCTCTCTAAGGAGATGGAAGAGCATATGGGTTGTAAGGCTCACACTACTGACTTTGCACAAAGTGCAAGACAGGACAGTGTGAACATTACTAAGACCTTCCCCATGGCAACTTTAGATGAGAAATTATCTAAAGGTCCCAGGTGCCAAGAAACCAAGGGAGTAGAAGGTGCTTCTGCTAGGCAGAAGATTCTACTAAAAGATCCAAGGATCCTTCAAAGGTGGTAATCACACCTAAAGGAGGTGAGGACAGTTTAACTACAAAGAATTGATGGATACACTTGGTACAATTAGTCTGAAAGTTCACAATCAAATTATGGAGATAAAAGAGATGAAAAGGTGATCACTTCTTATCACTAGCAGATAGATCATATCAAGAAGTTGGTACTGAAAAAGAAGAAAATTAAAGTTTGTATTGATATGAAATCTTATTTTGAGGGGGAGATAAGTGAAGAAGCTGAAATAAAGCAGTAACTACATCAGAAACAGAAAAGAAGATAACAGCAGAAACTGAATCAAGAAGAACTAGTAATTGCAGAAAGTTTTGAAATTATCATAAAGACCTTATGTTGAAGAACTTAACTTCTCAGTTTTGAAAAGTTAAGTTAGGGGAAGATTGTTGGGTCTGAAATATGCCAAAAATGCCAAAAATGGTTACTACTTCTAGTTCAACATGGTTACTACTTCTGTGGTTAATGTTGCCAGTTGTAGTTAATGCTGCTGGAACAAAGTTAATGTTGCTGGAACAAAGTTAATGCTGCTAGAAGAAAACAGTTAATACTTCTAGTTAGTACTTCTGTTATTAATGCTGCTAGTTGATGATTAATGTTGCTCAACAAGATTAGTACTGCTAGTTCAAAGTTAGTACTGCTTGAAGAGATTAATGCTGCTGAGCATGGTTAGTACTGCTAGAGTTAATACTGCTCAGAGTATTAATGCTGCTTATGATTAATACTGCTTATAAGATGGAGATCTGTATGGAAAGGATGACAGCTGGATAAACTGAAGATATTCATGGAAGCTTAGAGATAATGATGGAAGATATTATGGAGATATTGTATAAATTGTAATTATCTTTTATCTTCAGTATATATATTGTATTGTTTAGAATAGTGAGATAACTTTTAATAACTCATTCTATGTTTATGTTCTAGAGAGAAAATCAACCTCAAGGCATAGTTCCTAATTCTAGAGAAGTAGAATTCGTCTTGAAAGAGCTTGTTCTTCAAGATTGAGGTTGAGTGTGTAATCTTGTGATTTTAATCATTCAATACAAGTTTACAAAGTGTTTATCATATACTGTTTGTTTACTGTTTCTTTGAATATCAAAGTGTTATTCCGCAACTTCTTTGATATTAGTTTCTGAGAATTTATTCTTGTTAAGAATTCGATCCTGAAATCAATTCTTGAATCTGCTGTAGAAGGTGTATCAACTTCTGAATCTAGAGGATTGATGGTGATTTGTTGTAGGCTATGAGTAGACATCTGTGAATTGGGTGTGGTAGGTACTTCATCATTTGAATCATTGTTACCATGTGTAACATTATTCTCGAAGTCTTCACTTTCATTCGAGATATACTGAGTACCGGTCGTTTCATTATTCCCTATAATGAAATCAGTCCATTCTGGTCTATCTAGATCGAAATCTTTGGTAAATTCCTTCCAATTCCATGTCTCTTCTTCCTTGAATTTTACGTCCCGACTGACGCAAATTCTATTCTTTATTGAATCAAATAAACGGTATGCTTTTGATCCTGGCTCACTACCTAAATATACCATTTGTATACTTCTATCATCTAATTTTGTCAAGTGTTGAGAAGGTACCTTTGCATATGCGATGCATCCAAAAATCCTAAGATGATGTAGGTTGGTTTTCTCCCCTTCAGTGCTTCGCATGGTGTAATGTCCTCAAGTGACTTTGTTGGTGTGCAATTTAATATAAGTATTGTTAGACTATAATTGTATTCAAGATTAAATGAGGGTCTTTGTTGTAATTGTGTTTGTGTGTGAGGTGTAATTGTTTCTAGAAGGTTTGACCTTGCTTGGTCATGTTGACCTATATATAAGCAAGTCTTTGTGTTATATGTGAGTGTGACATAGAGAGTGCAAGTAAGTAAGTGTGTGAAAGTAAAAGTGAAAAGGTAGTGGTGATTGAGAGAGTAGAACACATAGTTGCACACATTGGTTACACACACAAACACATTCTATCTTGATGTAATACTTGTGATTAATAAACAATAATGTTTGTATAGATTTGTATGTGTTTTATGCTAGTAATTCTTGGGCCACAATTGGTATCAGAGCCAAATCCGTTTGAAAATCAAGAAAATTTTAAAAATCAACATTGTTCATAAGCACTGTTCATCGTTACTGTTCACCGATCAATTTTGAGTTTTAATGCAAATTTCGAGTTAAATTTGATCAGGTTATGTTCACGAAGTGAATTAGATCGAGTCTGTATCGTTCATTTCAGTAATTGCACTGTAATTGATCATAAATTTGATGATTTTGTGTGTTTTTGAGTTTTCGAGTTCTTGCACTGTATTCACATCAATTATATAGATTTTGTGTTGTAAATCGAAAATAGTTGTTGGAAATGAGTTCTCGGTGATCAAGTGAGCAAATTCTCAAAATTTGGTGCTGAAATTCGAAGTTTTATGTTGAAATCGATGAATCAGATGAAGAACACGCAAGAAGACTGAAGAACGCGCTAGATCTATAAAATGCACAAGTTCTTTGTTAGAACGCGCATGTACTGCCTAGCGAGTTTGGAAAAGAAAGTTCGTTAGAACGCGCAAGCATGGTTAGCGAGTTTGCTCAAACGCGCATGTAGTGCCTAGCGAGTTTCGGGAACGTGCACGTCTCAATCAGCACGTTTGAACGTGAATAGATACTTGCGAGTTTAGGCGTTAGCGAGTTTGAGCTGAAACAGTAGTTTGCGACTTCATTTGACGTGCGAGTTTAAGCTGGAATAGTGATTTGCGAGTTTAGGCACTTGCGAGTTTCGTCGATTTGCGAGTTTGTCTGCGAGTTTGCTTGAGAGTTTATCAAACGCGCAAGTCTCAATCTGCGTGTTTCTCGATCTGCGTGTTTCTCAGTCTGCGAGTTTTGAATAGTGTCTTGCGAGTTTTATCACTTAGTCAAATTTTTCAAAATTGTAACATGCCCTTTAAATGTCAAAAAAAATTTCTTGCGGACCCCCATGCTAAGTCTGCGGAGCGGGACCCCCGTGCTAAGTCTGCGGAGGGGGACAAAAGTTCTTTCTGTGATCAAAATCTCTGAATTTTTTTAAGATTTCTGTAATTTTCTTGATTTAATTGGAATTAAAGATCCTTACTAGCTAATATTTTTCATCTTTTTAAGGTACATACATCTTTCAATCATGGCAAATGAATTTCTCTCTATGGGATCTCATATAAAGCCTCCGGTCTTATCTGTTGGAGATTATTCACAATGGAAGAAAAGAATGATTCAGTTCTTAAATCTAAAGAACAGGGATTTATACGACATCTATCATAGATGGTCAGGGAAATCCACAATCATTTGTACCTGGACAAGCAGCTACAGCTACATCTCCAGCAATAGCAGATCGATACGTGCCAAAACCATATCAATTCTTTACTGATGTGGAAAAGGCAAGACATAAGATAGATGAAGAGGCACTTATCTATCTTACTATGGCAATTCCTAATGACATCTACAATCGCGTAGATAGTAGGGAATCTGCAAAAGATTTATGGGATGAATTGGAGAGACAGTTTCAAGGATCAAAGAAGTCAATTCAGACAAAGCTGAATCAGAGTATAAATGCATATGAAGGTTTCCATGCGAAAGAAGGAGAGACTTTGTTGGAAACATACAATCGTTTCAATGTGATACTAAATGATCTAAGGAGAAATGGGATGAACAAGTCAGAATCAGAGATCAATTATAAGTTCATCAAGAACTTGAACCCAAAATGGAAAAGCTATGCTATCAACATTCAGATGACCAAGGACATGGCACAAGAAGACGTCAATGATATCTTCACAACTTTATCTCAGCATGAGGATGAAGTAAAGCAGCTTGGTGCTGAAAAGAAGATGGTCAAAGATTCTTTAGCCTTAATGTCTGAACGTAAGAAAGGGTCAAGTTCCAAGTCCAATTCTTCTTACAAGTCAAAGTCAAGGAAATCCAGAGCTCTCCTAACTGAAGTCACTGATTCAAGCACTGATCACTCTTCTACTGAAACTGAAGAATATTCAGATGAGGATATGCAACGATTCGCTGAAAATCTGGCTCTTCTCACAAAGCAGTTTAAAAGTTTTGGAAAGAACAAGTACAAGCCGAAATATGAGAGTTACAAGAAAGACAAGTACAAACCAAGATCTGAAAAGAAGTATGAGAAAAGAGGAGAGAAAAGAGATGAAAAGCGACAAGAGAAGAGAGAAGGAAAGAAAGAAGAGACTGAGCCGAAATATGGAAGATGTTATAACTGTGGAAAACCAGGTCATTTTTCCAAGGATTGCAAGTTCAAGCGTACAAAGAATTCTGAATATTATGCTCGGAAAACACTGTTAGCAAATAAGGTAGAAGAAGGTCAGAACTTAATGGCGGAAGAAGAGAATTGGTTGTACAAGAGTTCTGATGATGAATCTACACACTTTACTCAGGTGTGTATGATGGCCAAGGTAGATGAGGACATTGGATCATCTTCTGATCATTCTGACTGTGATTCTGAGGTACGTATTCAATCCTTAAAGGCTCAAGTTAAGTTCATGAAATAAGAGTTTAAAACTTTAAAAGGCAAACTTAGTCATGAAAGACAAACAATGTTGAATTTTCGTGATGAAAATTCAATGTTGAAAGATGTGGTTAAGGAAAAGGAATCTGAAAAAGATTGTTTAAAAAAGGACAAAGATGTTTTAAATTCAAAGATATCTGAACTTGAAAAAGATCTTGTAAACTTAAATGCTGAAAAAGGTGATTTTCAACTAAAATTTGAAGCATGTTTCCAAGAAAGAAACGAGGCATATTGTAAAATCAAGCAACTGGAGGATTTAAATCTGAAAAGAGGACAGACTGAGCAAACATTAAATCTTTTAACAAACAAACTCCAAGATGTCAGATTTTATAATGTTAAAAAAGGTTTAGGTTTTGAACCAAATACTGTTTTGAAAAGAGCACCAGAAAATTTGTATAATTTTGATAAAATGGGCTCTACTTCTACAAAACCTGATATTCATGATACTTTTGTAAAAGGTAAAGTTGTGAATGATGATGACATTTCATCTTGCGCTGATTCCATTTCAAGTTTAAAATCTGTTGGTTTTGCTTATAAAGATTTAAATGAAAGTTACAAAACAAGAAAGATATAATTTAGTGAATTTACGTCTCTATTTTCTCCTTGTTTACCAACAGAATCAGCCAAGGTTGAAGAAAATAATACTGAATCTCAGTGTCAGTTTGATGAATCTGATTTAGAAACTGATGTTGAGAATCAAGTGTTATCATCTGATTTATTCACGACGAATTTCTCAAATGGTTCAGAAAGTGAAAATATCATGAATCAAAACCTTAATTCTGATTTTTCAAATATTATGACTGGGGAGATTTTTACAGAAATGATGAATGCTTCAGATCCTGTTCCTATTATAGAGAAGATGGAATCAAACTCTGAGGTAAATCAAACATCTAATTTTGAGAAACAAATCACAGATCTTCAAAAGACAATTGAAGAGTTAGAAGATGAGAATGTTGATCTCAAATTTAAACTTGACAAATCTTCTGAAGAAAACAAAGAACTCTCTAAAGAGTTAAATATTTTAAAAAATGATTTGTTTCAACAAAATCTAAAGGAGAAAAAGATGTTTGACTCTACAAACTGGAATGTTCATTCTAATCCAGAGTTTGATACTGTTAATTCTAAATCTTCAGTTGTTTATACTTCTACTCCTGAATATCCTCCGAGTATTTTTGAAAAAGGAGAAACATCTTGTAATTCAAAGGCAAAATCATCTTCTTCAAAAAACACTAACAAGATTATGTTTCCTGTTTCAGATGTAAAATGGCAAAATGGTAAAGGAGAAAGGTTGAAGAATGTGAAGGATAATAAAGTTGTTATAAATAAATGTAAAATCAGTGATAGTGATAGTTTGATGTGTAAAAATTCAAACGTTTCCAAATGTCAAAGTTGTATGAATGATTGTACTTCATTGGGTAAATCGAAGCTTTTGACATTTGCACGTAAGAATTTTCTTTGCAAACACTGTCATGATAATGCATTTATCATTCCTTCTATTCATCCTAAATCTAAAGTTGCCAGAAAAACATCACATGTCAAATCAGCTTCAAAATCCTTAACTCATCAGGCTAAAAATTTTCATCCTAAGATTGATCATTTTTCGAAAAAGAAAACATTTCATGAGCTTAATGTTAAAATGGTATGGAAATGGGTACCTAAGCCTCGCTATGAGTGGCGAATTAAGGCTAAGGTAGATGATGTTGATGAGTTGCGAAAAGCTAACAAGAAAGGACCCATCTGGATATGGGTACCTAAACAGAAATGAGTTGTTCTTTTTGCAGGCCTCACATACATGGTATATAGATTCAGGATGCTCGCGCCATATGACAGGATTTAAGCATCTACTTCACAATTATGTTGAGGAACCTGCCGGTACTTTAAGTAATGCAAATTCTGAGGTTACTGGATACATTCGAGGACACAGATCTTTAACAAATGGCACCGTGACGATCAAAAGAGTACTATACGTAGAAGGACTTGATCATAATCTTTTCAGTACAAGTCAATTTTGCGATAGTAAATTTCAAGTTCGGTTTACGGATAAATGTTGTTACATTGAAGATAAAGATGGTCGTGCAGTTTTTAAAGCTAAGCGGAATGCAAATCTTTATTCTGTGAATTTTCCAACACTTTCTGCATCAAGACCTGTTTGTCTGATTACAAAATCTTCACGAGCTGAAAGTTGGATATGGCATCAGCGTCTGTCTCCTCAAAACTTTGATGCAATTAATCAATTGGCGAGACAAGGTATTGTCAAAGGTCTACCAGAACTAAGGTTTGAGAAGAATTCTCTTTGTCCAGCTTGTGAAATGGGAAAGATGAAGCGAACATCTCATAAAGCAAAGACAGAATTCTCATCCTCAACACCTCTTGAATTGATACATATGGACCTTTGCGGCCCGATGAGGACTCAGTCTATCAATGGTAAGAAATATATTTTGGTCATGATAGATGAGTACTCCAGATATACATGGCTGGAATTCCTAAGGAACAAATCAGATGCAACAGAGCTGATCATTGAGTTTTTAAAGAAGATTCAGTTTCGACTACAACTACCGATTATATCTTTGACAAGTGACAATGGCACGGAATTCAAGAATGAAAAGCTTCAGAGTTATCTCATATCTATTGGGATCTTTCACAACTTTTCTGCTGCCTACACTCCTCAGCAAAACGGTGTAGTTGAAAGGAAAAATCGAACACTGGTGGAAGCTGCAAGGACAATGTTAGCCTATTCCGAATTGCCAATGTTTCTGTGGGTTGAAGCCGTAGCCACTGCGTGTTTCACACAAAACCGCACGATTGTCATCAAAAGACATAAAAAGACAGCGTATGAACTTATTAATCATCGAAAACCGAATATTAAATTTTTTCGTACTTTTGGTTGCAGGTGTTACATTCTCAATGATCGATACAATCTTGGTAAATTTGACAAGAAGGTTGACGAAGGCTATTTCATTGGTTATTCATTAACATCTAAAGCCTATCGGATCTACAATAGACGAACCAAGACGATCATGGAAAGCATTAATGTGTCATTCGATGAATCATCAACGTTGACTTCTGAACACAACAGTTCAGAACTCAAGCTTAAACAGAAAGTTTCTATTCAAGACGGAATAGAATCTGAAGTCCAACAGAATAAGTCTTCTAATTCAAATAAAATTACAGCTGAATTAGACTTATTATTTTTTGATGCTTTTATGGATATTTGTGCAGATTTTGAAAAATCAAGCATATCTGCATCAACTTCAGAGGTTCCAATTATAGTCGCAGATATTTCAGGACCTTCTGAAAATGTCACAAGATCAACCACATCAGGTACATCTACACATATACATTCTGAAGATACTAATGTTGATTCTGTGCATGCAGATCCAAATTCTGCAACAGAAGTTCCGAGTGATTCTTCTATTGCTCCGGAAATATTTACTTCAGAAGAGGTTGTACAAGATGTCCCGAGCACATCTGGGGTTGATAAAGACTTACCTGCAGTATATGATGAATATGAGGAAGATAATACTCAAGCTGAAATTCATCCGATTCCAAGTACAATGAAATGGACAAGAGATCACCCACTTCATAATATCATTGGTGATGCACAGTCTGGTGTACAAACGCGTGCAGCATCGGCTAATTTTTGTCTATATTAAAGTTTTTTAAGTTCTCTCGAGCCGAAGAAAGCTTCAGAAGCCTTGCGTGATCCAGATTGGATACTGGCGATGCAAGATGAACTTCTACAATTTGAGAGGAACAAAGTTTGGCGACTTATACCACTTCCAAAAGGAAAATCTGTTATTGGAACAAAGTGGGTTTTCAGAAATAAGAGAGATGAATCTGGAGTTGTAGTTCGAAACAAAGCTCGCCTTGTTGCAAAGGGTTATTGTCAACAGGAGGGGATTGATTATGAAGAAACATTTGCTCCTGTGGCACGACTGGAAGCGATACGAATCTTTTTATCTTATGCAGCGCATAAAAATTTTACGGTCTTCCAAATGGACGTAAAATCAGCATTTTTAAATGGGATATTGCATGAAGAAGTATATGTTGCTCAACCAGAAGGATTCGTTGATCCAAAGAACCCTAATCATGTCTATGTCTTAGACAAAGCATTGTATGGACTAAAACAGGCACCAAGAGCTTGGTACGAAACTTTAACTCAATTTTTACTTGCTTCAGGATTCAAGAAAGGTACAATTGATACTACTCTCTTTCTGAAAAAAGCAAGGTGATGATTTGATTCTAATCCAGATTTATGTAGATGATATAATTTTCGGTTCTACAAATCCAAAGTTTTGTAAAAACTTTTCAAGAATCATGGAATCTCGTTTTGAAATGTCAATGATGGGCGAACTAAATTTTTTCCTTGGTCTTCAAATGAAACAGTTACCCGAAGGCATTTTCATCAACCAATGTTGGGAACTGAAGATTCTACTAAGTGTAGTTACTACTGCTAGTACAAGAGTAGTTACTACTGCCAGAACAAGTTGAAGATTAATACTGCTAAGTGTTACTACTGCTAGTAGAATTACTACTGCTAGTTAAAGTTAGTACTGCTTGAACAAAGTTAGTACTGCTTAGCTAGTTAATACTGCTAGTAGTTAGTACTGCTTGAAGTTAATACTGCTAGTTGAAGTTAATGCTGCTGAGCATTATTAGTGCTGCTAAAGAGATCCGGATGGAAAGTACTACAGCTGGATATACTGAAGATATACTTAGAAGATATACATGGAAGATATACTGAAGATTTGTTTATTCTTTGTAATTATCTTTTTATCAGTATATGTATAGAATGTTTAGAATAGATAAAAAAAAAACTTTTGATAATTGTTTTTCAAGAGAGAAATCAACCTCAAGGCATAGATCCTAATTCTAGAGAAGTAGAATTCGTATTGGTGAGCCTGTTCATCAATATTGAGGTTGAGTGTGTAATCTTGTAACTTTAAGCATTCAATACAAGTTTACTGTTTGACAATTATATACTGTGTTTGATTACTGTTTTATCAAATATCAAAGTGTTTTTCCGCAACTTCTTTGATATTAGTTTCTGAGTATTAATTCTTGTTAAGAATTCGATCCTGACAAGTGGTATCAGAGCTAAATTCTCTCAGAAACAGTTATTCATCATGGAAAATCTTACAGAATCAAGCAGTACTTTGGTCTCAAAAGTTCCAATGCTCAGATCCAATGAATTTGACATGTGGAAAATCAGAATCAAGCAATATATTCTCCTCACAGATTACTCTATGTGGGACATCATTGAGAATGGCCCATCTGATGGAGGAAAGATTGATGAAGATGGCAAAAGAACTCCTCCAAAGACAGATACAGACAGGAAATCAAGACAGACAGAGATGAAAGCCTTGAGCACACTGCTCTTGGCCATTCCAAATGAGTATCAACACCAATTCTGCAATTGTACTGATGCACAGATGCTCTGGAATGCTCTAGAGAAGAGATTCTCAGGTACTAAAAGTACCAAGAGAAATCAAAAGGCAATCTTAAAACAACAGTATGAAAACTTCATCTCAACTAAGAATGAGTCCATGACTCAAACTTTTGACAGGTTTAATAAACTAATTGGTGAACTAGCTACTATGGGAGTACAGATTGATCAAGATGATGTGAACAGAAAGTTCTTAAGGTCCCTTGGAGATGAATGGACCATGTACACTGTGTCATTCAGACAGAATGATCAGTTGGAAGACAAAGAACTTGATGATCTGTACAATGATCTTAGAGTATTTGAAGCTGAGGTGGAGGCAAAGAAGAAGCCTTCTGGATATGTTCATAATGCTGCACTCCTATCAGCATCAATTGATTCTACTGCTAACCCTGAATCAGTTAATGCTGCTAATGGATCAAATTTAGATAAAAGCACTGATTATGTATTTGAAGCTCTTCTTTCTAATCATGGAAATTCTTCTTTGATCAATGATGACTTAGAACAACTTCATCCTGATGATCTGGAAGAGATGGATATTAAATGGCAGATGGCCATGCTTTCCATGAGGGTTAAGAAGTTTATAAAGAGGACTGGAAGAAACAACTTCTCACAAAGAAGAGAAGATGGAGCAGGGTTTGATAAATCAAAGGTAGAATGCTACAAATGTCATCTGAAGGGACATTTTGCTAGAGAATGCAGAAGTGGAATGTCTCACAACAACAACCATCAACAAGCTCAATCTGGAAGCTTCAATAACAACAGAAACTCTGCTCAAGCCCTTGTTTCTCAACAAGGAATGGGGTTTGATTGGAGTGATCAAGCAGAAGAAGCTATTCAGAATCAAGCTCTTATGGCTAAAGTATCTGATCTCCCATCTGAGGTAAGTTCTAATCTCTGCTCTAAAACTTGCATAGACACTGTTAAAAGGTACAGGGATCACAATCAGAAGATGAGTGATGACCTGAAGAGACTAGAAAAGGATATAAAAGACTATGTGAGGATAGTAGAGAGATTTGAAGATCAAATCAAAGGTTTTCAAGCCAATGAACTACAACACTCATATGACACTAATTACTGGAAGTGGGAGAAAAAGGATTTAGAACTTAAACTGACCAAATCTAAAGAGGAGAGTGAAAAACTGAAAGAGGAGTTAACCAAGGTTAAGCTTGATGTAGAAAAGTTTTCCAATGCTTCTAAAGCAATGGACTCCTTACTGCAAAATCAGATTCATGATAAATTAAGAAGAGGAATTGGGTATAATGCCACACCTCCACCATATAACAACAATTACATTCCTCCTACTTCAGACCTGTTAGACACCAAAGATAGGAAGGACTTGCATGAGGGAGCCACTGAAATAGATCCCTTAGATGAGGAAATTGTTGAGGATAAGACTGAGAAAGAGGTTGGCAAGAGTAAGGAGAACAAGGTGAGTGGTGAGATTTCTATAGAGAACAACATTATCACCAATGAGGATTGTGGAAGGGCTTGGATCAAATCCAAGAACATAGAGAAGACAGAGGAAAAGTCTGGTAAGGTCCATTATAAACAGACCACAGTTGTGAATCCAGGTCCTTGCAAACAGTGTGCTTGTAAGAAGAATGAGCCCCAAAAACAGGACAAAAAGAGGGGAAATCAAAGAAACTGGAATAATCAATGGGCACATAAACAAGGGGTTGATCTGAGTAAAATCAATAGACCAAAACCTTGTTTTATCTGTGGCAAATTGAATCATCTTGCAAAATTCTGTTATTTCAATCCTATGAACCAAAGAATGAATTTCCAAAGATCCATGCAAAAACCCTTTGGTTATAAGAAAATTGAAAAGAATCATGTGGCTAAGAAAACTATTAAAACTAAAAGCCACATGAAGAAAAAGTATTCTGTTAAAGAAAGTGTCAATATGTGGATTCCTAAAAGCACTAAAACTGTTAGTACTGCTATCACAAGTAGTGCTGCTGACAATGATAGTGCTGCTAGAAGTAATACTACTGCTAACAATGTTAATGCTGCTAACAAGGTTAGTACTGCTAAACCTGTTAGTACTGCTACACCTGTTAGTACTGCTACACCTGTTAGTACTGCTAACTCTGTTAGTACTTCTAAGGTTAGTACTGCTTCTAGTGTTGATTCTGCTAAGCCAATCATATTGACAAAGTACTCTAATAAAGAGTGCTCTGAGTTTAAAAACCTCATTAAAAAGGAATGTAAATACTTTGATGAGAAAGGAAGACCCAAGATCACTTTGGCTTGGGTCCCCAATCATACTAATTGATTTATTTAATGTGCAGGGCAACCAACAGCTCAAGGGAAAGAGCATATGGCATGTTGATAGTGGTTGCTCTAGGCACATGACTGGCAACATGTCATGCCTTCAGGATTTCAAGCAAATTAATGGAGGACATGTTGCATTTGGAGACAATCTTACTGGTGGTAAGATAAGTGGAAAAGGTAATGTCACCAAAGGTAAGATGACATTTGAGGATGTCTACTATGTTGATCAATTAAAGTACAACCTGTTAAGTGTATCACAGGTTTGTGACAAACAACATAGTATATTATTTACTAACACTGAGTGTATGATTCTTGCTCCAGGGTTCAAGGTAGTTGATGAAAGCATGATACTACTTAGAACTCCAAGAAAGGACAATGTTTACTGTCTTGATTTGGACAATGTCAATAGTGATTCATCTTTAAATTGTCTTGTTTCAAAAGCTTCTATAGATGAATCCTCCCTTTGGCACAGAAGGATGTGTCACATGAATTTCAAGACTATGAACAATCTTGTTAAAAATAACCTTGTAAGAGGTTTACCTTCAAAAGTCTTTTCATGTGATGATCATTGTGTTGCTTGTCTTAAAGGCAAACAACACAAAACTTCTCATAAGACCAAAGAGTTAAATTCTGTTTCTTCTTGTCTCCAGTTATTGCATATGGATCTGTTTGGTCCTACAAATGTTATGAGTATAGGAAAGAAATCTTACTGCTTGGTTATTGTTGATGATTACTCCAGATTTACTTGGGTATATTTTCTAAGGACTAAGGATGAAACAAGTGGTCTTATCAAATCCTTTATTCTAAGAATTGAAAACCAAACTAATCAAAGAGTAAAAGTCATTAGATCAGATAATGGAACTGAATTTAAAAATCATGATTTAAACACTTTTTGTGAAGGAAAAGGTATTGAGAGACAATATAGTGCTCCTAGGACTCCTCAACAGAATGGTGTTGCTGAAAGGAGAAATAGGACACTAATAGAGGCTGCTAGATCTCTGTTGGCTGATTCAAAATTGCCAATTACATTCTGGGCTGAAGCAGTTAATACTGCTTGTTATGTCCAAAACAGAGTTCTAGTGGTCAAGCAAAAGAACAAGACCCCATATGAGCTTTTAAATCAAAGAAAACCTTTTATTGGTTTCTTCAAACCTTTTGGGTGTTCTTGTACAATTCTAAATACCAAATCTCACTTAGGTAAGTTTGATAGCAAAGCAGATGATGGATTTCTTGTTGGATATTCATCTCAGAGTAGGGCCTACAGAGTTTTTAACTCTTCTTCTAGAATAATTGAAGAAAGTGACAATGTCAAATGCAATGAGAACACACCAAATCCTGTTGGGTCTGGACCTCAATGGCTATTTGACATTGATTCACTAACTAACTCTTTTGGTTTCAGTAATGAGTATACAGGAACAGATGGTGGAGAATCAGAGATCACACAAGTTCAAGAAAGTATATCTAAATCTGTGATTTTTCCCATACCCACAGTAAATGAAGACTGTGAAAAGGAATCATTTACTGAACCAAGTCAGAGTGAAGAAGACACTAGAGATGAGGAGACTCAAGAATCAGAAGTGACATCTGAAGACACTTCAGTTGAGTTGCATGACTCTAATCTAGAGGCTGGACTGAATGAAGAACCTAGTCATAACACAAGAGTTCAAAAGAATCATCCTCCACAACTGGTAATAGGAGATATCTCTTCTCCTATGATGACTAGACATCAAAGCAGGCTTCAAGAAATGCAAGATCAACAGCATACAGTCCTTTCTTGTTTTCTATCCCAGCTTGAGCCTAAAAAGGCACATGATGCTATGAAAGAATCTAGCTGGATAGAAGCAATGCAAGAAGAACTGTTACAGTTCAAGCTACAAGATGTATGGGATCTAGTAGACCTTCCTAAAGGTCACAGAGCAATTGGCACAAAGTGGATTTTCAGAAACAAGAGAGATGAAAGAGGTATTGTCATAAGGAACAAAGCAAGGTTGGTGGCTCAAGGCTATACTCAAGAAGAGGGTATAGATTATGAAGAAGTTTTTGCACCTGTGGCTAGGATAGAAGCAATCAGACTATTCCTAGCCTATGCTTCTTACATGAACTTCAAAGTCTATCAAATGGATGTAAAAAGTGCTTTTCTCTATGGATCAATTGAAGAAGAAGTATATGTCTGTCAACCACCAGGGTTTGAAAACCCAAGCTATCCAGACAGGGTATACAAATTAAAGAAAGCACTTTATGGACTACATCAAGCCCCAAGAGCATGGTATGACACTCTGTCATCCTATCTCTTGGAAAATGACTTTGAAAGAGGAGTCATTGATAAGACTCTCTTTATCAAAAGAAAGAAGAAGGATATCTTGCTGGTCCAAATCTATGTTGATGACATTATCTTTGGATCTACAAGAAACAACATGTGCAAGGAGTTTGAGGATTTAATGCATCAAAGGTTCAAAATGAGTTCCATGGGGGAACTTACTTTCTTCCTTGGACTCCAAGTTCAACAGAAGTCAGATGGCATTTTCATATGTCAATCCAAGTATGTGCAGGATATTCTAACCAAGTTTGGCTTCTCAGAATCAAAACCTGCCAGCACACCTATGGAAACACACAAGCAGATCACAGCAGATCTTGAGGGGGAGGACATGGATGTGCATTATTATAGATCCATGATTGGCTCTCTCATGTATCTCACAGCATCTAGGCCAGATATAATGTTTCCAGTCTGTGTCTGTGCAAGATTTCAAGTTAGGCCAAAGCAATCTCACTTTCAAGCTGTTAAGAGGATATTCAGATATCTCAAAGGGCAACCCAGATTGGGACTTTGGTATCCTCATAACTCCCCTTTTGACCTAATAGCATACTCAGACAGTGATCTAGGTGGGGCAAACTTGGACAGAAAATCTACTTCTGGAGGATGTCAGTTTTTGGGTGCTAGACTAGTCTCATGGCAGTGCAAGAAACAAACCACAGTATCCACATCTACAACAGAGGCAGAGTACATAGCAGCTGCAAGTTGCTGTTCTCAAGTCTTATGGATTCAGAATCAAATGTTGGATTATGGGGTAACCTTTCTACACACTCCAATCTTTATTGACAACAGCAGTGCTATTAGCATTGTAAATAATCCAGTCAAGCACTCAAAGACAAAGCACATTGAAATCAGGTATCACTTTATAAGAGATTGTAATGAAAAGAAACTTATTCAAGTTGTCAAAGTTCACACTGATAATCAGTTTGCTGATCTATTCACTAAAGCTTTTGATGTGGGTAGATTCACTTTCTTGGTAACAAGTGTGGGAATGATAAACTCTGAATAATCTTCTTCTCCAAAAGTGGTTTTATACCTGTATATTTTTATTCTTGGTGTTACTAATCTTCTTTTCAGGATATGCATAGCAGTACTCAGTATTTAGCAAGTTTAAAAGGAGTAAGTCTAGTTAATACTGCTTGTGGTTAATACTGCTTTCAGTTAATACTGCTTGTGGTTAATACTGCTTGTGGTTAATACTGCTTTCAGTTAATACTGCTAATAGTTAATACTGCTAGTTCAGTTAATACTGCTCGTGGTTAATACTGCTCGCGGTTAATACTGCTAGTTCAGTTAATACTGCTCGTGGTTAATACTGCTCGCGGTTAATACTGCTAGTTAGTTAATACTGCTCTAGGTTAATACTGCTTATATTCCGAATACTATAAATACTTTTTGCCCGCCTAAAAGTTCATAACGACTCTTTGCATACTGTTCTCTTGCGCTCAAAACCTTTTCTCTCTCAAGTTCGTAGTTTTCAGGCAAGTTTTCACTAAGACCAATGGCATCCATGACATTCATCGACGAGCACAACGAGATTGCGATGCTACAAAAGCCAAAGCAAGCTTCAGGATTTCATCAGATTGTGGATTTCCTCAAGTCAAGTCACATTGCTCATGCTCTTACTGTCTCACCTACAATCTACATTGAGCACCAAAGGCAGTTCTGGGCTAATGCAACCATTGTTGTGGAAAATGGTGTGCAAATGATCAAGACAAGAATCTGTGATCACTCACTTACAGTTACTGAAGAAGTCATTCGCATCAGTCTACGTCTAGACGATGCCTCTGGTATAATGTCTATCTCTAATGATGAACTGTTTTCTAATCTTACTAGAATGGGGTATGGAGGCCCATTGGGTGTTTTCAAATTCTCAAAAGCAAAGTTTTCACCCCAATGGCGTTTTCTTGTTCATACCCTGATACATTGCATCTCCAAAAAGACCACTGGATGGAGTGAGTTCAGCAGTCCAATTGCATATGCTTTGGTATGCTTGGCTACATCCAGAAGGTACAATTTCTCAAAGATGATTTTCAGTGATCTTGTATCAAATATGGGAAACAAAAAGAGTTTCTTTATGTATCCCAGATTTGTTCAGGAAGTAATTAACCATGAATTGACGGATATACCTCAACCTGTTGGGGTATATGTACCTAAACCCCCAAAAGGCAAGGTTTTCTCAAATATGAGAAGATCTGCTGGGGACTCGGAAGGAGTTGACACCCCATTGTTCTCTACAATGATGGTGGTGTCCCAAAACACTGAAGGTATGGCAGCAGGGTCAAGGCCCTCATTAGACCATCCCACTGCTAGCCAAGCCCAACCTTCTCACTCAAAAACAATTCCCCAGTCCATTCTTACAAAACCAACCTCTCCAATTACCCAAACTTATCAAAGAAAACAGGTAAAGAAGGCTCCTTCCCTTCTTGTACCATCACCCACACAGCCTTTAAGCCCTCTAAGGGAGAATTCTCCCCTAGAGAATATCCAAAGGGAAACCACAAGGGTGTCTCCCAACCCAAAGGAGGTGCTCTCTGAGGAGGAGGTAGAGCATATGGGTGATGAGGCTGCCACTACTCCTGCTAACACAGAGGAGGAAAGTGGTAACATCAATAAGACCTCCCCCATGGCAACTTTGAATGAGCAATCATTTGAAGGTCCCTGGTGCCAAGAAACCACAGGGGTGGATAGTGCTTCTGCTAGGCAGAAGACTTCCACTACTAAAAGATCCAATGATCCTTCAATAGGGGGTAACACTCCTGGAGAAGGTGAGGACAGATATAACTATGATGAATTGATGGAGGCAATGGGCAACATCAACATGGATGTACTCAAACAAGGCAAAGATATTGAAGAGCTAAAACTCATTGTACTGTCACAACAAGAACAAATCATCAAGTTGAAGCAAATGGTAAGGAAACTGATTCTGCAAAAGAAGAAGAAACAATTTGTGCTCAGAAGGAGGGAACCAGTGACTGATGCTCCCAAAAAGGGGGAGTCAGAAGCTGATGCCAAAGCTAAGGGGGAGCAAGAGGAAAAACATATTGTTGAGGGGGAAAATGAGCAAGCAGCAGAAACAGAGCCAGCAGCAGAAACCATTAATACTGCCAGTTCAAGTAAAGCAGCAGAAATGGTTAATACTGCTGAGCTGAAAGAAGCAGCAGAACAAGTAAAAGAGGTCCTTACAGAGCTAGAGGTTGCAGAAACACTCATCAAAGCAAAACATGATACTCCCAAGGTCACCTCAAAGGCCAAAGGAGTTGTCATAAAAGAAAGAGGTGATGCAGCAAAGAACTCTAGCATTGAGAAGGAGATGGGTAAAGATAAAGGTAAGGCAAAGTTAGTGGAATCTGATCAACCAATCAAGAAGCAAAGGTTGGTTGAATCAGATGAAGCTTTAGCAAGGAAAATGCAGAAGGAGATGGAAAAAGAAGAAAGAACTCAGGTGGAGAAGGACAGGGAAATGGCAAAGGCTTTAGCTGCTGAGCTAAATAAAGCCTATCAAAAGGGGCTTGAAACTGAAAAGGCTAAACAAAGGGCTATAAGTCTGAGAAAAGCTATGATGGCTAATACAAGTGCAAAGAAAAGAAGACCTTCACAAACTTACCAAGCCACTCAGGAAAGAAACAAAATGATAACTTTCTTGAGGAGTGCAATTGGGGTAAAGAAAGAAATGTTTGTGAAGATGAGTTTTGATCAAATCAGAGAGCTCTATGAAAAAGAAATGGGGAATCTGAAGAGCAATGAAAAGAAAAGAGTAGAGTTTGAAAGGAAGGCCAAGGAGAGTAATGATATAGATATGAATCAACCATTCCCTGAAAGTGAAGAGGGAACTCCTATCAAAGAAATGGCAAGGGAAAAGGAAGAAAAGAAGAAGGAAGCTACTCTAGTACAGGTTCAAAAGACTTTGAAAAGAATCAAGATGATGGCCAAAAGAAAGAAAGATAAGAAGCCCAGAATAGAAGAAGAACAAAATGTTGCTGAAGAAGAAGGGGCACCTGAGTCATCAAGTCAGCAAGTGTCATCGATCAAAGATGATGTAAGCTTATATATGGTAGTGATGGACAAAGTGCCTGAACCAATTTCTGCAGAACCTGTTGGAGTTAAGCCACCCGAGATCATTCACTGGGATGTACTGACAATGGATGGGAAAGATTACATCAGACTCAAGAGGAAGGGTGATAAGTATGAAGTATTCAACACTTGGGTCAAGATTGTCAGAACATGCTCTAGATCTGATATAGAAGAGATGTTTGACATAGGAATTAAGCTGTATACAGATCATCTGAATACTCCAGGAATTTCTCTTACAAAACTGGTGATGGAGTATCTATGCATGATGTTCAAACCTGAAGAAGTGGACCAGGTCATCAAGAGTGTGTTTAAAGAAGTCACAAGTTGGACTCTATATGAAACTAGTGGAGTATATGCAGTGACTTTGGATAGAAATCACACAGAATACTTCCTAGTGGATAGAGTATATAATCACACCAGACTGAAGGTTCATGCCATGCTAAAGAAGAAGTTGGGTTGTGCACCAAATTCAGAAATGGCCAAGTATCTAATTCAGAGGATAATCAATCAGAGTTTGGGACTGAATCCAGACTTAGGAGCATGATCTTGGAAGTTTTGGGAGCATCAAAAAGAGCATCTGGAAGAATATCTGAAGAACTTGACTTCTCTTCTAAAAGTCAAGTTAGGGGGAGATTGTTGGGAACTGAAGATTCTACTAAGTGTAGTTACTACTGCTAGTACAAGAGTAGTTACTACTGCCAGAACAAGTTGAAGATTAATACTGCTAAGTGTTACTACTGCTAGTAGAATTACTACTGCTAGTTAAAGTTAGTACTGCTTGAACAAAGTTAGTACTGCTTAGCTAGTTAATACTGCTAGTAGTTAGTACTGCTTGAAGTTAATACTGCTAGTTGAAGTTAATGCTGCTGAGCATTATTAGTGCTGCTAAAGAGATCCGGATGGAAAGTACTACAGCTGGATATACTGAAGATATACTTAGAAGATATACATGGAAGATATACTGAAGATTTGTTTATTCTTTGTAATTATCTTTTTATCAGTATATGTATAGAATGTTTAGAATAGATAAAAAAAAAACTTTTGATAATTGTTTTTCAAGAGAGAAATCAACCTCAAGGCATAGATCCTAATTCTAGAGAAGTAGAATTCGTATTGGTGAGCCTGTTCATCAATATTGAGGTTGAGTGTGTAATCTTGTAACTTTAAGCATTCAATACAAGTTTACTGTTTGACAATTATATACTGTGTTTGATTACTGTTTTATCAAATATCAAAGTGTTTTTCCGCAACTTCTTTGATATTAGTTTCTGAGTATTAATTCTTGTTAAGAATTCGATCCTGACAACCAATCAAAATATATTCGAGATATTTTAAAGAAATTTAACATGAGTGACAGTTCAGTGATAACAACACCGATGGCAACGGGCACACTTTTAGATGCAGATATTTCTGGAAAATCAGTAGATCAAAAAGTGTACCGTAGCATGATTGGTTCACTACTGTATTTAACTGCAAGTAGACCGGATATTATGTTTGCTACATGTTTCTGTGCGAGATATCAAGCTAATCCGAAGGAATCACACCTGGTCGCTGTAAAACGGATTCTTAGGTATCTTAAAGGAACTACTGAGTTAGGCCTTTGGTATCCTAAGGCTTCGTCTTTTGATTTAACTGCCTATACTGATGCTGATCATGCAGGTTGCAAACTGGATAGAAAGAGCACCTCTGGTTCTTGTCAGTTCTTAGGTGATAAGTTGGTTAGTTGGACTTCTAAGAAACAAAATTGTGTTTCTACATCCACCGCTGAGGCTGAATACGTAGTTGTCGCAAGTTGCTGTTCACAAGTTCTCTGGATGCGAACACAGTTAAAAGATTTCGGATATACTTACCAACGAGTTCCTATCTACTGTGATTCTAAGAGTGCGATTGCGATAACAGCTAATCCAGTACAGCATTCCAAGACAAAACACATCGATGTGCGTTATCATTTTATAAAGGATCATGTTGAAAATGGCGATATCGAGATGCACTTTGTGACTACAGACTACCAGTTGGCTGACCTTTTCACCAAGCCGTTGGATGAAAAGAGGTTTACCTTTTTAGTTAGCAAACTTGGTATGTTAAATGCTACTTTATGATTCTAGGGGGAGTTTTCTAAACTTGTACTTTATTTGAATATATTTTGGATATTTCGTCATATGTTGTCTGACTAAAGCGGAATCATTTGTATAATGATTACCAAATTTTTTTTTCTTGCAGGATATTTTATGTGACAATGGCTTTTGGACAATTTAGTTCAAAACCCGTATTCAAATGTTTTCTTCTGAAGGATGCTTTCAAGATTACATCTTTTCAGGAAGTTTTTCGTTTGAAAGGAAGTTTGGAAATTATATTGCTATATCTTTTATAAAAATATCTCTAAAAAGATTGTTGTTTTACAGATATCAAGGGGGAGGATATCTAGTCAAGGATACTTTAATTGCTATATTCATTTCAGGGGGAGTTAAGGATTCTGATTCACATGTATAATATTCTAATCCTTATACTCTAACACTTGTGAAAGAAGAACAACTTTCATTTGTGAAAATTGTTTTTCAAATGTTCAAACCACTTCACGATCTTAAAATGTTTTCTGATTTGAGAAGTGTGAATTTTAAATGATTTTTGGATACTTAAGAGTCTTATATGTTTATCTGACAGTGTGTTCTTTAAAGAATAATACTTGTGTATTTTCTTTTCTATATACTTTGTCAAGTATTCCTACACACACTGGTTCAGTATTTTCAAATTTGATTATGTTATTACCATGTATCAAATGATATATCTTTCTATGGTAATACTCCCATTTGGTATTCACAGTTGTTTGAATCAAACGCCATTTCATGATTAAATGTGCTTTCATTGATAATATGTTTATATATTGTTCATATAAACAACATACGTCTTTGAATTCCCAAATATTTTTTTTCATGATAATTTGATCTGATCTTAATCATTGTCAGATTCTCAAAACATTTCTATTCTTTTCATTCATAAAAAGTTTTGAGATATCTTAAATGTTCAAAATGCTCAAATTTCATTTTTGATTTTTTGAATGAGCATACAAACACTGACATATGATTTCTTGTGCTTTACATGTCAAGAAAATCATTGAATAACATGTACTTTTAGGAACATGGGATTCAGTGTGAGTGCTTACTAGATCTTCCATGGATTCACAATAACCAGTGTTTCCTACCCCGGAAGAAATCCTTTGAGTGATTGAGGGGAGAGGGGTCTAAAAGAATTGAGTGTGGGAGTGAGCTGAGGTAAAATGGAAATGAGAGATTGGTTAGATGTGAGCTTAAATGTTTAAAAGAAAGAGGGTGAGAGAACAGAGTTAAAAGAATATCAGAACTCTGCACCAAACATCTTTCTGAGCCGGGCAGCCACATTACTGATTGGTTCATTTTTTTTTTTGGTGACCATCATTGAAATAGGCAAATAGCCCATGCCATCTCTTGCATACAACCCCACTAACTACTTATTCTTTTCTCAAAAAGAGAATGTTTCACATTTTCTGGGGACGCAGTACATACTCTATCGGGTCTTCACTTGGAAGATACTGATATTGAAAAAGAAGGAAAGTTGCCCCACCTTCGACCCTTTCTCATGCACTTTGAGTCCATGTACAATCATTGTTGTCTCAGTGATTTACATATGTTGAGCCTTATGAAACACAATCATTTGTGCTAATTCTTTCAAACACAAGCACGAGCACACAGAGAATTTGTTTTTCTATCAGAACATTCATAGAATTACCTTGTGTTCTTCAATGATTGAATGGAAGTCCTGGGGAGTCAACATCAAACCAGCTCCTTATATTGTACATTTGTTGTACACAGTAACTTTGTGTTACTGACAGGCACGTTTAACTGTTTCATATGTTGATTCAGGGTTACCATTCTTATTTCGTTTGAATTTGAAAAGATTCAAATGAATATGTTCGTGAATCAAAGGCCAATCTAGATCAGATGTGAGAATGATTTTCCTATATGGGGGAGATTGTCTATTATCCAAAGGAGGAGATGAAAGTTCTTGAAGAATGTGCTTATTAGATGGTGGGAAGTTCTTTCAATGACGGATCTGACCTTGAAGTGTTTTAATGATTTTGATTCTTACAAATCATTAAAAAGGGGGAGAATAATCAAAGTTCAAGATCAGATTGAAGTTTTAAAGATTTCAGAGGAGATAAAGTTTTCAGATGATTAAAGTCAAAGGATAAAGAAAGCTTGTTATAGAAAAAGTGGAAGGAAGTCAGAGTTTGAAAGAAAGATTGTTTATTCAGATTTTGTAAAAGCTAATTCAAAGGGAGAGACAAGTTTGAAGAATTATAAAAGTTTTAAAGTTGTCAAATCCAGAAAAGATTTGAAGTTGAAGATAAATTCTGAAGATATGAAGACCTGAAGATTATTGCCAAAAAAAATTTAATCTTGAATCCAAAGGGGGAGATTGTTAGACTATAATTGTATTCAAAATTAAATGAGGGTCTTTGTTGTAATTGTGTTTGTGTGTGAGGTGTAATTGTTTCTAGAAGGTTTGACCTTGCTTGGTCATGTTGACCTATATATAAGCAAGTCTTTGTGTTAGATGTGAGTGTGACATAGAGAGTGCAAGTAAGTAAGTGTGTGAAAGTAAAAGTGAAAAGGTAGTGGTGATTGAGAGAGTAGAACACAGAGTTGCACACATTGGTTACACACACAAACACATTCTATCTTGATGTAATACTTGTCATTAATAAACAATAATGTTTGTATAGATTTGTATGTGTTTTATGCTAGTAATTCTTGGGCCACAAGTATGGCATGTCTAACTGCTTCTGCCCAAAATTTTTGTGGCAGGTTCGTTGCCTTCATCATGCATCTTGTTGCTGAAAGAATTGTTCTATTTTTTCGTTCAACAACTCCGTTTTGTTGCGGCGAATATGGTGCAGTTAATTGCCTTGAGATGCCATTGTCTTTACAGTACTGAAGGAAATCATTTGATGTGAATTCCCCTCCTCTGTCTGTTCTGAACATCTTTTACTTGATTCCAAGTTCGTTTTCCACCCTTTGCTTAAATTCTTTAAAGATCTCAAAAAACTAATCTCAAAAGACTGATGGTGTTCATATATCTAGAGTAATCATCTATTAGTAGAAATATGTACCTTTTGCCGGTTGGTGTAGGTGGTGATATTGGACCACAGAGATCTCCAAATACTAAATTCAGTGGAGCTTCTGACCTTGATTTTGCTTGTTGTGGAAATGGAGCTCTGCTATGTTTTCCTATTAAGCATATGTCACAAATATTTTACGTATGCTTGGTGGGAGGTATTCCATGAACCAATTTCTTTGAAACCATTTTCTTCATTGAGTCAAAATTCAGATGACCCAACCTTGCATGCCATAACCATTCTTTGTCTTGAAGATTGGCTAATAAATAGACGGGTTTGCCTATCTTCAAATTTGCCTTGTATAGACGGTTCTTCGATCGCGCGACTCTTAGTAGGATTTTGTTGTTTGAGTCATATAGTAGTAGTAATTCGTCTTCCATGACTACCTTAGAGCCATTTTCTGTCAATTGGCCTAGGCTTAGTATATTACTCTTTAGTCTTGGAATGTAATATACCTGTGAAATGACCCGTTCTTCTTCATTTTTGCATTCCAAAAGAATAGATCCTTTCCCTTTGATCTCCACGTATGATCCATCTCCGAATCGTACGTTTCCGGTAGTCCTTTCGTCAATCTCGTTGAAATGATCCTTGACTCCCGTCATGTGATTACTTGCACCGTTGTCTAGATACCATAAACTTTCATAATCTGTAGTTGTCTTGCTTGGTTCGAGATTTTCCTCGTTTAAGCAAAGTTCGTGGTGCTCTTCAATAGTTGCCATTAGGAGTGTTGGTTCTAAATCCTCTTCAATGAGATTTGATTGCTCTCTTTCTTGAGTCTTCTGTGGACATTGTCTAGCAAAATGTCCATTCCTTTTGCAGTTGTAGCATATTATCTTACTCTTATCAGGAGTGAACTTTTTTGAGTTGCTATCGATCTCTTTCTTGAAACTATTCTGTGAGGGTTCCCAGTTTCTTCTATCAGATCTAAATCTGTTTTTCCCTCGGCCTCGTGATTGGTTAAATCTTCCATGACCACGTCCTCTAAAAGACTGGCCTCGTCCGACATGCTGTGTGAACATCAGTCCCTCCTGACTGTCCACCGGTCTTTCTTTCTTAAATTTTAGTCTTTCTTCAAATGTCTTCAATCTCCCGATTGCTTCATCTAACGACATAGTGTCTAGATCTGAGTATTGTTCAATGGATGCGACTATTTGAAGGAATCTGTCTGGTACGACATTTAGTAGTTTTCGTACGAGAATAGGGTCTTCATATGTCAATCCAATACTTGCTGCCTTGTTGGTAATACTCATTATCTTTGTAATGAACGAATCTAATGATTCATTATCTTTCATCTGTAACATCTCAAATTCTGATTTGAGTGCCTGTTGCCTTGCTTGCTGGACATGATCTACTCCGACGTGTCTAATCTTTAATGCATCCCAGACTGCCTTTGCAGTCTTGTATTTTGAAATGTGAAGCAGTTGATCTTCTGGTAGTGATTGGTAAAGGTATGCGATAGCGGTTTTATCCTTCTTTATATCCGCTTTTATTGATGGTTGTGGTTCAATCATTTCCCAAAGACCATTTGCTTCCAGTATTACTTGCATTCGGATTGCCCAAATGTTGTAGTTTGAACTTTTCAACATATGACACTGGAAATGGGTATTTGACCCGATTTCCCTAATCTTGGAACTATTTGTTCAACATAGGACAATGGAAATGGGTATTTGACCCGATTTCTCTAATCTTGGAACTATCTTCAGGTTCCTTGTCCTTTCCCCCCGTCATAATTTTATCTGTTCTCTTTTGTTTAATTTTTCTCAAAATTTTATAATTGGCCGGTTATAAAATTCGAAAAAAAATATTATTTGTTTTCCTTTTGGATAAACAAATAAAAATCTTGTATTTAGAAAAACGAGAAATAAAGTTATACAAAGGTTAATTCCTTTTATCTTTCTCCCTTTTTTAACCCAAATAGAAATTAGGTCAAGATGGAAAAAAAGAAAAAACTGAGACGTACACCTTCTATGTGCGTGATGCGGGAACAAAGACAGGGTCGCGATTCCCTTCTTCTTCCTCGTTCGATTTTGCCGATCTTCCTTCTGAACGGCGCGATTTTGCCGATCTCCTTCTTCGAGCGGCGGTTGCTGATCTTCCTTTCGAGCGGCGGTTTACCGATGTTGGTATCCCCTTCTCCGGTGACTGGTTTGCCAAGCCGTACGCTTGCCTTCGATTTTTGCCAACCCGTATGGTTGCGATTGAGAAATTCCTTCTCCAATTTTCGAGACAGGTATGTTTGCCTCTGTTTTGGTGGGTACCATGGTGGTAAAATTTCTTCTGAAATTTGGCCGCCCTGGGTATCCGATTGTGGAATCTGATTAGCCCCAAATGATCGATGATGATGGTGGCTAATCTCGATCCGACTTTTCTTGGTGACTTTCTCTGATTTGATTTCTGGGTAGATGATGAGAACTTGGTATGATGATAACCAATGCTCTGATACCAAATATTGGATCGAAAATACGATAAATAACCAAAGTATTGTTATTGATCTTGAGAATTCACACTTTGGAATGTACACAATTGATACATATTTATAGACACCGAAAAGGTGCCATCAAACCATCACAATGGTTCGGTAAAGGTAGTGTTGTTTCATGAAGCATCACACCTCTTCATGAATGGTCACACCCTTTCACTAAAATAACTACCTATAAATATATACATATATACACTAATTACATATAAATCGAGATTAATCTAACAGTAAGCAACATTTATTTTGGGAATCTCACAAATCAGACGTTGTCCAAATAATAAAATACCCTTGTTAACCAGATTCGCTTTCTAACATCTATATTTCACCATTATATGTAGGATGCTGATGGGCATTTTTGGCTGTGGCAGCAATGGAAGGGATAACACAACTGAAAACAGGTAAGTTAGTGTCTCTATCCGAACAAGAGCTCGTGCACTGCGATACGAGCGGTGTAGATCAGGGATGTGAGGGTGATCTTATGGACGACGCTTTTGAATTCATCCTAAGCAATAAAGGCCTCACTACAGAGAGCAACTATCCGTATAAGGGAGTGGACGACACCTGCAACAACAACGAGGCATCTAACCATGCAACAACAATTACGGGCCATGAAGACGTTCCTGCTAATAGTGAAAGTGCATTGTTGAAGGTTGTATCTAGTCAGCCCACTACAAGGATATGGGGTTTTAGAGAAGGGACCTTTAGAGAAGGTTTTAAAAGTGTATCTAAAAGTAATTTTTAGAGAAGAAATTAAATGACTAAAATAATTAGTGTAACTAAAGGTATGAGAACTTTTAGAGAAGAAGTTTCGATCAAATTATACGGTTAAAAAAAGCTCTCTAAATGATTTAGAGAAGCTACTTACAAAAAGCCTCTCTAAATAGTCATGTCAAAGTTTTAGTTACACTTCTTTAACCTTCTCTATAGGTTTTAAAAAAAATAATTTTTAAAATAAATCAAAATTAGATAATATTTTTAGTTACACTCCTTTAACCTTCTCTAAAGGTTAATTTTTTTTAAATAAATCAAAATGAGATACACCAACACCTTGTTCTCGATGAAATAGATCAAAAAACCCATAGATTTTTCGCGTCTTCGATCACCATCGCTTGCGTCTTCGATCACCATCGCCAACACCTACAACTATTTTGTGATATTCGATCATCAAGTAATTCAATTTATCAAAGTAATTCATGTTTATCTCCACCACCAACACCTACAACCATTTTGTGATCTGTTTCATGTTTATCAAAGTAATACAGTTTCATCTCTTAATTAATTCTACAGAACATCAACAGATCGTCATCAATTCATCGCTCACCAAGTATTTGATCAAATTCTACATCAATTCGTCGGACATCTGAGGTAAATTTTATTGATGACAGTGAGCAATGCTTCATCATCTATAAGTAACTAAAAGATTTTCTGGTTTAGTTTAACGTATTTTTTGGTATGCAAGCCCAGGAAACTTTTTCATCGCTAGCTATAAATCACTACGCCTTTCCCCATGTATAGACAACTAAAGTTAATTTACAAGATCTGTAGATAATTGAATGTTTTGAATGAGCAAAAACAATTTACCATACTCTTCACGAAACAGACGCAAGTAATTTGCAAAAAATTACAAATTCAATTTTCGTATTTGTCTGCAAGAGTTTCACTAGGTTGTTTTTTTTTCAAATCAAAATCTTAAGCTTGGTATTTCTCAATTCCTTTTATTCATCTGTTTTTCAACATGGAAGTATAGATGATGTTTAATTATTTTATAAGTTACAGTTCGGCTATCGTATCACAGATATCGTCAGCAATATGTTTTCTTAGAGGCAAGGCATATGAAGCTCTGGAGAATCGTTCTCAGGCGCGGAAGTGGTTAGTTTCAACATATGTTGCAATGTGGATGCATAATATCACAATTATGTTATGATATGACTTTGCTTGTACAAGCTATTTTGTAGTCTTAGTTAAACCTAGTAGAGGGATATATTTGGCTTAATTTCATGTATAAGTCACGGTTGTCCTGCAGGACCCTTGGAAGAGTTGCCATGTTTGATATTTGAATGAAAAATGGTATTGGTTTGAAGTGATGCCATCTTATTAAAGACTGAAAATAGTAGTTACTTCTTTTATCAGGATGCTTCAGCTGTATGAGTAATTACCTTTGTATATGCTAATAAATGCCTTTATAAGAGATCTAGTAATTCTTGATGGTTGTATATAAAACATTTTTTCAAGTGAAGACAGGAAATATTTTTGGGTTTTAGAGAGTATGATATACAAGTTGTGTTTATCATTTATGTTATTGGAAGGGGGGGGGGGGGGGAGGTGGGGGAGGAACACAGTAGTGAACAGGGGATAAAGGGTTACAGATGAATTTGTAATGTATTGGAATCCATGTGTGTCTCAGCCATTCTGTGTCACATGCCTCGAGGATATAGTTATAATCGAATAATTAACTTCACGAGAATACAATGTTGATAAATCCATGTTCTTGCTTCTTTATTTGTTTTACCTTCTAGGATTTTAAGATTGTTCTTACATATATATCTAGCGTAGTGATACATTATACTTGAGAGGATTAAATGTTGCAGCAAAACCAGGGGTAAAGTTGCAAATTGTTGAAAATCAAAATTCGATGTACCAACTTTTTTTCTTGTCTTTTTATTGAGTCCTTTATCTCCTTGGAGAGTAACTGTCTAATCTAGAAGATCTTACTCTACTTATGATGCTCTAGGTACAAGGCTGCAATTAAAGCTGATCCTTTATGCTATGAGGTAAGCACTACCATGGGCAATTGGAACTTTGTGTAATTATTTTTACTAGTGTCATCATCATCTTTCTTGTTTACTGCTAGTTAGGTACTTACCATTCAACATCATCACTGTTTTGACACCTTTGGATACCATATGCCATATTTATGTCTGGCTAGAGTTTTAGTGATAATCGATAATCAAATCGATTGCTCTCAAGTAAGCAATTACTAATTATTTCAAGCTAAATCGGAGATTGCTCTGAATACTTTCCAATCACTTCACCGGACTCAATGGCAGATCATTTCAAAGTCTACACCGATCTTGCTTCCTCCGTCAAAGACCTAGGTTACATCGGCGACATGAGCTTCCATAAGGTACCACTACCATAAATCTTCTGTTTATCCTTTTATCGTTGCTAACATAGTTGATTGATTTATCTTGCTATTTGTTTGTTTTTTTGATTGGATACATTATTATGCTATTTTTCAAGTGATTCATTTAGTGTTTTTCTTAATAATTGAAGTTTTGTGAGTGATTATGTTCGAAAGAGTTCACGAGAGGCATTATTCCGTACTTTCTAACATAGTTGTTGATTTATCTAATTATCAAGCTCTTTGATTTTTTTGATTGGATACATTATCTTCTATTTATCCTTTCATCATTGCTAACAATAACATAGTTGATTGATTTATCTTGCTATTTGATTGTTTTTTTTATTGGATACATTTATTATGCTACTTTTCAAATGATTCATTTTGTGTTTTACGTATTAATTGAAGTTTTGTGAGTGATTTTGTTCGAGAGAGTTCATGGGAGGCAGCATTCCGTACTTTCTCTTTTTGAGAAAATATATGCGATTTGGATTTTGAGGATAGTATATGATTGTTAAGAAACAATGAACATTATGATGAATTATTAACTAAGAAAGAATGGATTAATGAATATGATTATGCTATTTTTCAAGTGATTCATTTAGTGTTTGGTTTGAACCACGATGTACAGTTACTTTAAAACCAACCAGGTACCCAACATACATCAAATATTAAAAATAAGGGTTTGCTCCTACAGTTTATCTAGTCATGGATTTCATCTATCTGTTATTTCAGAATATACAATGCAATGGAAGTAGGATAAAACAACCTGTTGCAACTCAAGAGCCTCTGAAGCTAGTGCAGGATTAAGAAGGTAGAGCCTGGTAAATTCATCAAGTGTGAGAAAACTGAACAACTTCTTAAAGACTGCGTTGGAAGGTAATCTTGTTTAATTACAATTTCAGTTCTCTTTTCTGATTTGTTTTTATCGATAAATATGATATTCACTTGGCATGTGGATGAGGTTGAGCATTGCTTCCAGCCACTGCACAAGTAATATAGAACAATAATGTGCTAATAGGAGGTGATTGTTACTATATGTTTTATTTTATAATAGGATTTTATAATAGGATTTTATAATAGGAAGTGCTGGAACTTCTTAATCATTTTTGATTAAGAGTAGAAAATCATATGCAATCCTTCAAGTCTGCTATCAAAACCATGAATGTACACCATATACATAACATTTTTCTCTTTGACAAAAAACTTTAATCCAAAATTACCCTTTTGCCCATCAAAATTACCCTTTTCCCCCCTTGTAGATGAATTTTTAACTTGGGGTTTTGTCGTGCTGATACGAAATTACCAACTCTTCCCCTTTGTAGATGAATTTTTAGGTAATTGTCGCCATTTCTTCACCCTGACAGATAAACAAACCATTCTCCCCCTGATCTATAGTCTATTTTGTAATATTTGATGCTCTATATTCATCTAAATAGCATGGAAGTTCATGGTTAAGCAGATGGTAGCTTCATTCTTTTAAAGTCATTTAGTTTTCAATTTTCTTCTTTGTAAGTCAGTTTGACGATCATATCTTGAGTTTTTTTTCTTTTAAAGATCGTGGTTGATGTGATCGACTTCCAAATGGGTCGATCTTTCAAAAATCACAGGGCAAAGTTGCAGGAGCATTTCCTAAAATGCCATGGCGAGGAGGATGTGGAAAGAGCTAAAGGAATGAAGCCAACTTACTCTAACATTACAAATGATGCTTGGTGTACACTATGCGATTATTGGAGTTCGGAGAAGTTCCATGTAAGTTTTTTCCTTTTGGATCGTCATTTCCACTTCTTGTCTGGTTTGGCCTATGCTGCATATTTTTTTAGGGTACATGTAGGTTTTTTGATAAATCTGGATCTTATATACCCTGATCAAGTGCACATTACATAGTATTAAATCTGCAGTCCTATTTTGCATGGAACTTATATACCCTGCCTATGCTGCATATTTCTCTTTAATCTTGTCATTATATTCTATTAGAGTACATTGGTGATTTAATGATTTTATTTGGGTTGTGTTTTTTATCGTTAGGTTTTTGAGCAATTTCGTTAAGAAATCGAGATTATGCAACAAGTCTTAGGTAAAAGACCTGCATATATTCGGAGATGGTCTAGGGTCCCGAGCACTAGGAGTGACTCTATGAGTTCACGACATAACACCCGCTCGTCAAGTCGATTGAGCCACACCAAGATGTGTATTATACTTTACTAGACGGAATCCGAGCTTGCTTCAACTAAATTCGAGCTCGT
This sequence comes from Arctium minus, assembly GCA_954870635.1. Classification (NCBI taxonomy): domain Eukaryota; kingdom Viridiplantae; phylum Streptophyta; class Magnoliopsida; order Asterales; family Asteraceae; genus Arctium; species Arctium minus. The sequence goes on from OX941084.1 coordinate 37,147,289, forward strand.
TCTTATGAAGGATGAAATGATGAAATGGCTGGGTTGCGTCAAATGGTGAGGTCGTTTGTATCTGGCCAACCACTTCCGAGTTTTTCATCATCACTAAATGCTCAAGACCATGGTTCCGAAACTCGAGATCATTAGAACATTCAGTTATGATTTTGGATGTTGTGTGTCCCTGAATCTAGTTTTTAAACAAGATTAATCAAACAAGATACAAATACGAATCAATTACCTGTTTGATTTCACTTTCAATCTCAAGATTACACTTTCTCTCTCTAAAATCTCTCTCTAACGAACTCTCTTTCTCTCTGATATTTCTCTCTCTAAAAATACAACTGAATGATGCTTCAATTAAGTTCTCTACAGAAATTACAAAGAGAAAAAGTATTTATACTACCACCTAATACAAGAAAACTAAAAACAAAAACAAATACAACTAAGTTTGACTTATTACAAAATAGACTTTGACTTTTAATGAGATTTGACTTTAGCAGCTTTGACTTTGTCAACTTTGACCTTCAGTATTATTGATCTTGTATCCAACAGATTTATGCTCTAACAATCTCCCCCTTAGGATTCAAGATCACTGTTGAAAAAATCTAGCAATTCAGTCTTCATTTTAGGCTCTGTCAAAATAATCTCCCCTTTTTCTTTGACGGTCTTCTTTCCAAAACTGTCTTCAAACGAGTAACAATCTCCTCAAAACTTTCACAGAAAACTTTCAGTCTTTGGAAAGAAATTGTCTTCAGAATCAGCTCAAATTGCATTAGCAGAAAACCTTCAAAGAAAATTTCCTCAAATCTTCAGAAATTCTTTGATCTTCTTTAAATCTTTTCTTTGAACTTTCTGACTTTTCTTGAAATTTCGATTTGGATCTGCTCTGATACCAATTGTGTGTCCCTGAATCTAGTTTTTAAACAAGATTAATCAAACAAGATACAAATACGAATCAATTACCTGTTTGATTTCACTTTCAATCTCAAGATTACACTTTCTCTCTCTACAATCTCTCTCTAACGAACTCTCTTTCTCTCTGATATTTCTCTCTCTAAAAATACAACTGAATAATGCTTCAATTAAGTTCTCTACAGAAATTACAAAGAGAAAAAGTATTTATACTACCACCTAATACAAGAAAACTAAAAACAAAAACAAATACAACTAAGTTTGACTTATTACAAAATAGACTTTGACTTTTAATGAGATTTGACTTTAGCAGCTTTGACTTTCTCAACTTTGACCTTCAGTATCCAACAGATTTTGTATCCAACAGATTTATGCTCTAACAGATGTTTTTTTTAATAATTTGGATTGATGCATGAATTGATTGAACTTTAGGATTTCTTATAATAGTTCTTGTCTTTTATATAACAAAGCTATAAAAAAATTATCGTTTTGGGATTTTCAAGAATTTGTTCTTTGATTAATTTAATATTATTTATTTATTTGTTCTGTTATATGTACATGAATATGCAATTGAAATATGGAAGAAAATAAATATAAAATATACTTTTTAGAGAAGGAATTGAATTTTTAAAAGTGTACCTAAAGATGACTTCTAGAGAAGGATTTGAGTTTGTGTATCTAAATATTATATTTAGAGAACGTTTTGTAAGTGTCACTAAAGGGGACCTTTAGAGAAGCTTTTCAAAAATGTCACTAAAGCCAACATCTTTAGAGAAGCCTTTTCATTTCCTTCTCTGAAAGTATTTTGTAGTAACTCTTACAATCTGTCGCAAATACTTGAAAAGCGTCACTAATAATTACTTTTAGAGAAGCTTTTTGAAACAAATTGTCTAACCTTTAGAGAAGCTTAGAAAGTGTATCTAAATCCCCACAAAAGTGTCTCCAAAGGCTACCCCAAAACGCACCCCACCCTCCGAAAACCCTCCCTAAAACCTTTACCTACCCTTATATAGAGAAGCTCTTTGACGGAAATGAAAAGCTTCTCTAAAGGCTTTAGAGAATCTTTTAAGACTTTTAAGTACAAAACAAAACCTTCCCTGAAGGTCATTTTTCTTGTAGTGGCCCGTCTCTGTTGCCATTGATGCCAGTGGGTCTGACTTGCAGTTCTACTCTAGTGGTGTGTTTACAAGAGAGTGTGGCACGGAACTCGATCATGGTGTTACAGCTGTTGGTTATGGAACGAATGATGTCGATGCGAAAGAAGGCGTTTGTGGTATTGCTATGCAGGCCTCTTACCCTACTGCATGATTTGAGGAAGATCAAAAGTAACGATTGTACATTAATTATATGTATTTCTGCTCATGTTAATAGAAGGAAACTCATGAACTGGTGGTTATATGTAGTTGAATGTGAAATCTTTGTATGGCTGCTGCAATCATGTTGTGTGTCCCTAAAATTCTTACCTTGAATGTCTGTTCAGATTGCCACAAGCTTCTCTAAGTGTGGCAAATTCTCAAACAAAACACCATCACTCTTGCAACCAAACAAACAGGTTGAAATGTTGGGCAATAATTTAATAACTTCAATAAAGCACCAAGGTTGGGAAAACTTCCTACGCGACGCAATCTGTCTAGTACGGGGGTTGAGGTCCCCTCAACCCTGTACCTGTTTGTAACATTAGTGAAGAAACCGAAAATCATCTTATGTTCGATTGTTCTTCGGCAAAAGATCTGTGGGCTCTACTGCATCAATGGTGGAACGAGATCCCTTCATCTCCTCGTTCAAGGAGGTTACGGGGCTGATTTTATCATTTTAAACCTGGTCGGAGAGGAACGGTCAAAACTGCTGCTGTCCGTGATAGGTATAGCGGTCTTTTGGGTGATATGGAGGAGTCAGAATGATAAATTTTCAAAGGCGAGATTCAGTAAACTAATGAAGCTGTTACGAGGTTCACTTCTTCTCATTTTTGTGGGTTAAAAACAGAGTCAAGTTCGGAAAGATTTTAGGTGGGATATATGGTGTAGTAACCCTCATTTATGCTTTTCGGACGTTATGTAATCTAGCGTCTTGCTAGGTTTCAGTTTTAATAAATTTCTTTTCTTGACGTTCAATAAAATAAAGCACCAAGGTCCCAAACAACAACAATACTAAACAAAAAGATCTCAAAGCGTGTCTAACAAAATACCGAGCAAAGAAATTAACAACCACAATAATGATGCAGTAAAGATCTACTAATTAAAAGCAATAATTAACAACACGAGGATTTAACTTGGTTCAGCTATTGTGAGATAGTGTTCATCTACAATGGGGAGAGATGGTTTGTATATTAATACCAAATGAGATATAAAGAGTTCTTACCGATTACAAGGATCAATCACTTCTTCTTTGATAATATGTAAACAAGAACTCTCTCTAGCCCTCTATTTCGTATTAAGTGAGGGATGCAAGTATGTTAGCAATAAATAAGAACCCTAGACATTTGAGTTGATTTTGGACCCGTACACGACTTGCTACACGACCCTACGCGGTCGCATAGCATGGCTTGCCTGCTTTCTCATTTCCCCTACATGATCATGATCTGCCAGAATCGCTCACACATATCGAATCCAAACTGCACAGGTCGTGAATCATGTACCGAGAGGTCAATATCGTATGTGATATCCAAGCCACGTGATGGTCACCTTAAGTAGTATTTGTTGGAGATGAACGTTGATCATTGCTCTTCCAATCAGCCTTCATCTCCATCAAAACACAATCGCAGCAGATTACTATTTACACAAACTGTAATTTTATTGATTGTGATATGTTTTTCAGTACAGACACGATACATACATATATACATATAGAAACGGTGCAATCAAACAGTTATGCCCCTTTGAAACGTTACACCCTAAACAAATACAAACTGTTTCTTAATGGACTCCTAATACGACCCAATATTAATGGCCTACGGCCCAAGTTCCTGACCCAAACTAATAATCCTAAAATACTCTGTTTTTGTCATTACATTCTAACATTCCCCCTTAATGACAAAAACAGTAAATTCCTTCCTTCTTCAATCAACGATAACAAACTCATTGAATTCGTTTGATGCACTAGAGCTATCTTCTCCACCGGTAACATCCTTGATTGCTTCTTGATTATCAATCTCATTTGGAGTAGACATATTGCCTCCCTCTTGATCTTCATAGTTATTAGCCTTCTTGCCAACAACGTAATCTCTTGGACACATTGGCCCTTCCTTGACAAACCCGTAATAGTTTTCATAAATCATCTTGAACTTTTTCTCACAACATCCTGGGAATTCATAAACCATAGCCATACCATTGCATTCATCATATTTGACAATCTTCATGTCATTCTTAAGTAGATTATCACAATAATTCGTGATAAATTCGACTTCTTCCTTTTTTAGTATTTCTCCATTCAACTCATCATGTATCTTGTAGTTTTCAAACTTTTCTGTGGTGCTTTCTTCATCAGCAAACATGTATTTAATTATACATGTTGTTTTATCCAACTTTATTTCAAAACCTTGCTTGATCAATTGTTTCATACTAAGCACGTTTATACCAATTTCTGGTACGTATGATACACATGGTATCACATGTTCAATTTCAAGAGTTTTCAACACAATTTCACCAACACCATTTAATAATAGGAAGTTTGTGTTGTGATTTTGTGTCTCCACATCGAAACAGGCTTTGAATCTAATGAACAGATCACGATTTGGTGTCATGTGCTTCGAGTAAAACTTAGAAACATACCAGGTTTCATTCCAGTTGCTTCCTTCGGTTCCCTGTACCACGCATTCACCATAAACCTGCATTTTTTTCGCTTTTTGCATCATCGATTTCTTTGCCTTTGTTCAATGGACAATTCCAATATGCATGCCCTCTAATCTTGCACGCATAACATCTTGATCGTTTCATCCTCTTCTTCCCTTGATCGAGCCTAGGGCTCTGATACCACTTTGTTGGAGATGAACGGTGATCATTGTTCTTCCAATCAACCTTCATCTCCATCAAAACACAATCGCATCAGATTACTGTTTACACAAACTGAAAATTTATTGATTGTCATATGTTTTTCAGTACAGACACGATACATACATATATACATATAGAAACGGTGCAATCAAACGGTTATACCCCTTTGAAACGTTGCACCCTAAACAAATAGAAACTATTTCTTAATGGACTCCTAATACGACCCAATATTAATGGCCAACGGCGCATGTTCCTGACCCAAACTAATAAACCTAAAATACTCTCTTTTTTCATTACATTCTAACAGTATTCTCCCTGGTCGCATTGTGTACCAAATCCCCTCGATGGTTTCATATTCCAGACGATCTGGCCATCTTCCCGACTCGCAAAACCCTAGCTCACATAGCATCTGTCTTTGGCCTTCGTATCATATTCAAATTATGACATGAAACCTGGGAATCCTAAAAATGCCAAAGAATAAGAGAAGAACGAAATATCTATGTCTGAGGAGATCAATTTAATGACTATTGTTTTGTTAAATTTAAGGTAGCTATGGTTGATTAAGTTAGTCATGATCGTTGACCGTTAGGAGCTTTGGCGGGTAGTTTGGTAGTCAAGTTTTGACAGTTATTTAACTGTCAACCTGTGTGAAACATTGTGTCGTTTGATACAAGGGTTACAACCCTTCTTTGTCTATATATATTTGTATCCTATGCACGTATTGGATAATGATTCAATAATAAGTGAAGTATTATGTTAAAATTGCTCTAACATTGTGGTATCAGAGCACAGAAGATGGCTTTGAATTCAAATGGCATCTTGCACCCTCAACCTCCTAAACTAAGTGGGAATAATTATTACCACTGGAGCATACAAATGAAGGTTTTGTTTGATTCACAAGATTTATGGGACATCGTTGAACAAGGATATGATGAACATGTGGAGATAGATGAACTCACACAAGAACAAGAGGATGAATTAAAGGATTTAAAGAAGAAAGACAAAAAGGCTCTTTACATCATATATCAAGATGTAGATGAAATTATCTTTGAAAGGATATCCTCCACGGTTTATTCTAAGGATGCATGGGATATGCTCTATAGAACATATTGTGGGGAAGACAAAGTAAAAGTGGTTAGATTGCAAACTCTTAGATGTGAGTTTGACAGCCTCAGGATGAAAGATGCAGAAACAGTTGAAGAATTTTACAATAGGGTGATTCTAATATTAAACCAACTTGGATTAAATGGTGAGGTTATAGAGGATAGAAGAGTAATTGAGAAGATCCTCTTGAGAAAGTTTGAGTATGTTGTAGTGGCAATTGAAGAATCTAAGGTCCTCTCAATATTATCTCTTGAAAGTCTACTTAGAACCTTGCAGTCTCATGAATTGAGGATGAAACAGTTTGACTCTATAACATATGAAAATGAACATGCCTTTCAATTGCAATTATCAAATAATCAATAAAGAGGCAGGTTCTATGGAAAGGAACAACAAGTGGAGTTCAAAGGAAGAGGTAGAGGACCGGAAAACAAATTAACCACTCCAGTACAATGTTTTCATTGTCAAAAATTTGGCCACAGAGCCAAATTTTGTAGAAAAAGGATACCAGAGGAAAGAGATAACAATTTTTTCAATATGGAAGAAGATGATGACACCATATTTATGATACTCAGCACTCAGAAATACCTATTAACAATAATTGTTAACTGGTATGTTGACAGTGGATGCAACAACCATATGATATGACAGGAAACAAGGACATCTTTGTCAATATTGATGAAACCCAAAAGAAAGAGGTAAGGATAGGTGATGACAAGAAGCTGAGTGTGCATGGGATAGGAGACATTCTGGTAGATACCAAGAATGGACAGAAGAAGATATCCGGTGTATATTATGTTCCAGGATTAAAACATAATTTACTTAGTGTAGGACAACTTTTGCAGAAAGGTTATGATTTGCATTTCAAAGGGGAAACATGTGAAGTGAAGGATTAGAATGGAAAGCCTTATGGGTAAGATCAACATTACAGGGAACAAATGTTCCCCTTAAATTTTAAAGAAAATACTCTGTTTCTTTTAATTTATCTACAAAGCAACACTCTATGCTATGGCACCATAGGTTTGGTCATGCAAACCTTGGGTATGTGAATTACATGCAAAGACACAACCTAGTAAAGGGAATGCCAAGCATAAGCAAAATTGAGGATGTGTGTGAAGGATGCATGATGGGAAAGCAAACAAGAGAATCCTTTCCTCAACGAGGAGCCTGGAGAGCCAACAAGCCCATTAGAGCTTATCCACATCGATGTGTGTGGACATATTAAGACTCCCTCTATCGGTGGAAATGTAACACCCTTGGAAATATGGGGTAATTTAAAACATAAAATTTTTGGCAATATGACAACTGTAAATTGATCAAAACCTGCTCATACAAAGACCTGCCAAAATGATTCCAAAGTAACGTCCCAAACGGGGAATATAGTATAATGTTTTCAAATTCAATGAATGAAGAATACATATACGACAACCTAATAATCTAAACTATTCCGTTAGATTACGGTCGGGTGTCGCTATTCTTCCAAAAATGGTTAGCTAACAAAAAGTATGAACCGGTCTCTAGATCTCCAAAAAGGACTGCTCTCGATCACGCGATCGACCACTCATTCCCGAAGGCTCCTGCCACTAGGAAGCCCTGTCATATATGACAACCGAAGAAACAAGTGTTAGGCTTGATCCTAGTGAGAAAGTACAATCGTAAAGTATTTAACGAAATAAAGTTACGATACACAAAAGTCCACATTGATATGATTCACAACCGAATTACTTCACCTGACATCAAAGATTAGTTTACAATATAATTTTCGCCATCATGATTATTGTTAAAGCACAGTTTTATTGGATTCAAGATCATCATTATCTGAAGATGGAAATCTGAAGTCAAAGCTGATAAAGTCGACTCTCAACAAATAGTCTAGGGTCCTTTGTAATAAATAGTCAAAGTTTGTTTTCATATTTTCGTTTTTAGTCCTTTCCTTTAATTAAATAGGTTTTAGGTATAAATTAGTTTTTGGTATTAATTAGGTCAAAAAGTTATTGGGCTGCTTGTTTTTGCGCCGTACACAGAGAGATTGAGAGAGAGAGAGAGCAGCGCCGAGAGAGAGAGAGAGGAAAACAAAGAGAGAGATTGATCTATCTTCAAGCTTGTAATCATTCAATTCATTGGTATAATCGTATCAGGTTTGCATATTCTTATTTCTTATTTGTTTGCCTGATTGATTCGTTAATTAAGGGACACACAATTGGTATCAAAGCCTGAAGAATCAAGTTTATTGGATTATACTGTGTTCATCGCTTTTCACTGTGCGCCTATCATAATCTTGAATTAATGTGTTTTTATGCTTGAAATCGATCTGATTAGATGAGTTTTATGATATTGAATATCGTCTGATAGTTTAATTGCACTTTAATGCATTAATTGATTGATTTTTTGATGATTTTGTGATCTCTGGGTTCGACAAATACATGTATATGTCGACTACTGCTTCTTCAAAATTGGATGAGTAAAAGTTGTTTTTAATTGTTGTTTCTTATTAGGATTTGGTCGATATATGATTGTGGACTCAAAAGTTTGAATTTTGCATTCAATTTCTGTGTTCATTGTGTTTTCTGGGCCGATTATCGTCGTTCTGGGTCACTTTAAGAACATTCCGGTCGAAACCTTCAAGAACATATCGGTCGACCGCAAAATACCGGTCAATTCTAGTTACCGGTCGCCCGGACAACTCACAGTTTATATCGGTCAAACCATTTTACCGGTCGACCGCATAATATCGGTTGACATATCGGTTGATTTTACCGGTCGACTGCATAATACCGGTCAACTCTAGCTACCGGTCGCCCGGACATCTCACAGGTTATACCGGTCAACATATCGGTCGAGTTGATCCCGATCATCTTTCAATACCGTTCGTCACAATACCGGTCGACAACATACCGGTCCAAGCAAGTTACCGGTCGAAGGTTCGGTCAAGAAACATAACGGTCCAAGCAGGATACCGGTCGAAGGTCCGGTCAAGCAACATCCCGGTCGAAGCAAGGTACCGGTCAATCTCAGCTTTGCGCCACTGCCTTCTCACGCAAAGCTCCTCTTTGCGCGACCCACATATCGCGCAAACCCTCCTTTGCGCCATCCACGTGTCACGCAACACTCCAACTCGAGCGACCTGCCTCTCGCGCAAACTGAACTTTGCGCCAGCTCCGTCTCACGCAAACCTAGACTTTGCACCAGTCACTATAAACGCAAAATTCTTTTTGCGCTACTGCATTTTGGCGCATTTCTGCCTTTTTGTTCCAGATTCTATTTTTAATTATTAATCTGTATTTACTTAATTTTATCTCGGCTAACGATCATTTCAAGTTTCTTATTAGTTCTTTGCTATCGTATCAGTAAGAATGTCATCTCGGGAAGCTCTTGCTATCGGAACCGATGTTAAGCCACCAGTACTCTTCAAGGGGGAGTACGAGCAATGGAAGGACAGATTCTTGGATTTCATCGATCGAAATGATTTGGAAGATTACATCAGAAAATCTCTAAAAGAAGGAATCATGACACCTCCAACCAAGCTTCTCACCGTAGCTGAAGAAAATGGAGAAGAAGAAGAAGAAAGAGAGTATCCATTACCGTTTGGTGAATACTCTGACGAGCAGAAGAAAAGACACAAGGGTGACAAACTGGCAAGATCATTTATTCTCCAAGGCATACCGAATGAAATTTATGTCAAGATTGACAACTACAACGCTACCGGTAAGCAAATGTGGGATCAGTTGGAGAAGATGATGATCGGATCAAAAGTCGGCAACCAACTCAAAGTTTCCAACTGCTTGAACAATTATGAAGAATTCGAAGCCAAAGATGAAGAATCACTCGAAGCCACTTATGACAGATTTGTCACATTGATGAACGAGCTCAGCAAGAACAAGATCAGCAAATCTCAAGTTGAGCTGAATGTGAAATTTCTCAGCAACCTTCAGCCTGAGTGGAAGAGATTCACCAGACAGATGACGCAAATGAAAGATCTGAACGACATTCCACTTCATGAAGTTTATGAAATCCTCAGACATAATGAGGAAGAGGTGGAAGAGATCAAGGCTAAGATGAAAAAGGATGACAAAGCAGTTGCTGATCCAATTGCAATTGTGGTCAAGAAGAAGTCTAAGAAGAAGAAGATGATAGCATCTGAATCAGAAGAGGCTGATAGTGAGGCAAAGTCTGACTCTAACGATTGTGAACAACTGAAGGAAGCCATGATAATGTTAACCAAGGCTTTCCAAAAGAAGTTTTATAAAAAGCCTAACTCCAACAGTCAGAGGTACTCGTCTGGTCCAAACAACTACAAACACAAGGAGAAAGTTGAAGAAAAGAGACCAGAAGAGAAGAAGTAGGATAGAGTCGAAGAGCCCAAGCAGGAAGAACTGACAAAGTGCTACAACTGTGGCAAACTCGGTCACTTTGCCAAGGACTGCCGAAAACCAAAAGTCTGAAACTCCAACTATTACAAGAATAAGATGCTTCTAGCCAAACAACAAGAGGATGGAAAAGCATTAATGGCCGAGGATGAATACTGGCTCGACCATTCGGACCAAGAATCTGACGAAGGAGAGAAGGACGAGACAACACACCTGTGCTTGATGGGTAAGCAGCAGTCAGAAGCTGAAGCTGATTTTGATGATGGAGATAATGAAGAGGTATGTGACTTAACTGAATCTGATTTTCTGAACCAAATGCATGCCATGATGTCTAAACTCCAAGAATTAGAGTCTAAACTGAAGCGTGATAAAGGTGTCATTAATGAGAAAAATCAATCTATGCATAAACTTAGTAATGATATTGCTGAGAAAAATGTATTAATTGAAACTTTGCACAAACATGTAGACACCAGTGCTAAAGAGAAGACTATAATTCATAAAGAGTTATCTGAAACTGTTTCAAAGTATAGAGAATGTGAGTTTAAGTCTAAAGAGCTTTCTAAGATGTACTCTTCGACTTCAAAAGAAAAGAAATCTTTAATTTAAAAGGTAAATGCTTTGGAAGAGAAATTATATACTATGGGTCAGTCTGAACAAACTATTCATTTAATCAAACCCAAAGAGGATAAAGATAATTGGGGACTCGGTTATGAGAACCCACAATGTCTCAAAAAGGGTATATCTGAAGTGTCTGCTCTTTATGATTTTGGATTTATGAAACTGGCACCTGAATACCCTGAACTTCAAGTTTTCTGGACTAAACTGTCTGAAGAAGATAAAGCCAAGGAATATGCTAAAAGAAAGAACACAACTAAAGTCCAACTTCCGTTTAGTTATGAGAGGTTGAATAATAGTTATAGTTCTGATAAATCAAAATTTCTTTCAAATGACTATTTTGATATTTATTCTGTAAAAGAAATGGAGTCTAAGCCCATTGAAGGAAAGCTTTACGTACTTCCTCTAGTTTTGGAAAGTAAAATTTCTGAACTCGAGAATACTCTTACAGAAGAAAGAATTTTGATGGACTTAGAACAAACTGTATTTTCAACAGTGTTCAAAAATACTGAGTTTTCTAAACTTTCCAAGGCTTTAAAATCTAATGATAGATCTGGTTCTCTTAAAAATGAGCTTAATTTCTTAAACTCTGATGGTGTTCTAAATGATTGTGTTGCTCAGTTTGACTTTACTTCCAAACTTCCTGATCATTCATCTTGTGTTGTTAATTCTTTCGGATTACCCAGTGTGTTTGAAAAAGGTGAAACATCAACGAAAGTTGACAAATCAGTTTATGTGAAATCTAAGAATGCGAAAGGTAAGAAAAGAAAATCTCAGCATTCACAGAAACTGATCACCACAGGTAAGCCAAAGAAGAAGTACTCTTCTGATTCTCACCATTATAACTCTAAATTTTCAAATGTTTCAGATGTGAGAAAGCAAAGGCTTGGAGTTAAGTCAGCATGGATACCGAAACAGAAGATAGACGAGAAATCTAAATCTAGTTCTAGTTTTAATTTGAATAAAAAGACTTCTAGTAAAGATGAATTGATTGTGAATGTTGCTACTTTTAAATCTAATCTTGTTGATTCTCGGAAGAAATATTCCATAAAGCAATTATTCCAGTTAGCTCCTTCTAATAAAAAGTTTTCAAATTTTGGTGGATATGATTATGCTTCTCGTAAATATTCTGATGTGTGGTATGGTTCATATAATGTTTCATCTTATCGTTATCATGCTTATGGTTTTCAAAGACAAAGCGGGCCCAAATTTAAATGGGTGCCAAGATCATGTACTGACACTGTAGGTCCCATTTATAAATGGGTACCTAAACCTCTTCTTTCTTGATTTGTTTTGTGCAGACCCGTCATATGTGGTACTTGGATAGCGGGTGTTCCAAGCATATGACCGGGAAGAAGAGTATGTTGTCTAATTATACAGACAAATACTGCGGGACAGTTCGGTTTGGAAATGATCAGTTTTCACCAATTCTAGGATATGGTGATGTTGTACACGAAAATCTCACGATTAAGAAGGTGAGCTACGTTGAAGGCTTAGGACACAAACTATTCAGTATTGGACAGTTCTGCGACAAAGACTTAAAGGTGAATTTCAAGGCCAAGACATGTTCAGTACGTACTGAAAAAGGGAAAGAACTCTTGGTCGGCACTCGCAAGTCAAACCTCTACACCATCAACTTGTCAAAGGTCCAGGATGACAACCAGGTATGTCTATTATCAAAGGCCTCGATGCAACAAAGCTGGTTATGGCAGCGACGACTTTCTCACCTCAACTTTCGGTACATCAACAAGCTGGTCAGTGGAAAGCTAGTAAAAGGACTTCCTGAGCTGATGTATGAAAAAGAACACCTATGTGCAGCATGTGAAAAGGGAAAGATGAAGAGAGCTCCACATAAACCAAAGCCTGAACCGAGTACCAGCTCTCCATTAGAGTTGTTGCATATGGATATATGCGGTCCTATGCGAACGCAAAGCTTAGGCGGAAAGAAGTACGTGCTAGTTATCGTGGACGACTATACGCGATACACTTGGGTCAAGTTTCTATGGTCTAAAGATGAGACTCCCGAAGTTCACATTACATTTCTGAAGACGACCCAAGTCATTCTGCAGAAACAAGTCAAGAATCTAAGAACTGACAACGGCAAAGAGTTCAAGAACAAAATAGTTGAAGAATATCTCGAATCGGTCGGGATATCACATCAATACTCTGCTGCTCGCACGCCTCAACAGAATGGAGTCGTCGAAAGGCGAAATCGTACACTTGTCGAGGCCGCTCGAACTATGCTCAGCCAATCTAAGTTACCTCTATTTTTGTGGGCTGAAGTTGTATCGACTGCGTGTCACACTCAGAATCGCTCCATGATACACCGCAAATTTCAGAAGACTCCGTATGCGTTAATCAACAACCGGACACCTACAATCAAATATTTTCATATATTTGGGTGTAAGTGTTATGTTCTAAACGACAGGGAGAATCTGAACAAGTTCAGTGCTAAGGCGGATGAAGGCATCTTCGTTGGTTATTCCTCTACATCTTCTGCTTATCGGGTTTATTTGAAGAAGTCAAAGACTGTGATCGAGAGCGTCAATGTTACATTCGATGAGGAAATGGCTTATGAGCATGTCAGTTCAGAACCCGTAATAACAGGAGTATTAGCTTCTGGGCCAACCAGTCCAGGACCTGCACCTCAAGAGAACAAATCAGATGGCGTTTCATCGTCTTCCTCTAAATTATCTGATTTGGATTTATTATTTGAACTGTTTTATGATGAATTTCTTGGATCTAATGTGCCTAGATCTGTGGTGGTTGACAGGATGGAATACTCGATGACTACACATCCAACCACTTCCGATATCTCTACTGAATCCAATTCCATGATTCGGCAAGAAGTTCCAGTTCAAATGCCTACTCCGACAGTTGAAGTTGTGACCAACACCGACGAGACAGAAGTAGCTGACTCAGTAGGATGTACTGTAAGGACTGATCAACAAATTGACCAAGTTGTACCTACTGCAACTTCTGCAACTACTACTTCAACTGAAACCCCCATTCATTCTGAACCATCTGAAGGAGATAACAGTGGATTCCTAGATGCTGACAATGATCAATCTACATCTAATCTACTCCCTCATGAACATAAGTGGACCAAAGAGCACCCGATACATCAAATCATTGGAGATCCTTCAAAACAGGTGCAAACTAGGTCTGCAACATCAAATCTATGTATGCATGAATCCTTTCTGAGCAAGATCGAGCCTACTCGTGTATCTGAGGCTCTTGCCGATTCAGATTGGGTAACTGCGATGCAAGATGAGCTGAATCAGTTTGAAGCACTTAAAGTCTGGAGACTCGTACCCAAACCTGAAGGTAAAACTACCATTGGTACAAAATGGGTGTTCAAAAACAAGAAAGATGAAGATGGTACCGTTACCCGCAATAAGGCACGACTAGTTGCCAAGGGATATAGGCAGGAGGAAGGGATAGACTATGACGAGACTTATGATCCAGTGGCGCGTATAGAGGCAATTCAGATGTTCTTAGCCTACGCAGCTCACAAGAACTTCACCGTCTATCACATGGACGTGAAGACAACTTTTATGAATGGAGTACTCAAGGATGAAGTCTATGTCTCACAACCAGAAGGGTTTGTAAATCCAGATAAGCCTAATCACGTTTACATATTGGATAAAGCTCTTTATGGACTGAAACAAGCTCCTCATGCCTGGTATGATATTCTATCTCAGTTCTTGGTCAAGTCAGTTTTTACAAAAGGTACGGTTGATACCACTCTTTTCAATAAAAAGGATAAAGGCGATATCATTCTTATTCAAATATATGTGGATTATATTATTTTTGGTTCTACAAATCCTAAGTACTTTAAGAATTTTTCAAACCTCATGGTGTCACGTTTTCAGATGAGGATGATGGGAGAGATGAATTTCTTTCTCGGATTGCAAGTCAAACAATTTTCAACGGGAATTTTTATCAATCAATCTAAGTACATTCTTGATATTCTTCGGAAGTTTAAAATGGAAAATTGTAAACCGATTGGTACCCCGATGGCACCTGGTACTAAGATTGGCACCGATCTTTCGGGAAAGATTGTTGATGTTAGGACTTATAGAGGTATGATAGGTTCTTTAATGTATCTTACTTCCAGTAGGCCGGATATAATGTTTTCTACATGCTTATGTGCTAGA
Organism: Arctium minus; assembly: GCA_954870635.1. Lineage (NCBI taxonomy): Eukaryota > Viridiplantae > Streptophyta > Magnoliopsida > Asterales > Asteraceae > Arctium > Arctium minus. The sequence goes on from OX941084.1 coordinate 37,162,421, forward strand.
TATTAGGCTAATCCTAAAGAATCCCATTTGTCTGCTGTTAAGCGGATTTTCAGGTATCTGAAGGGGACTGCAGATCTTGGTCTGTGGTATCCTAAGGATACAAGCATTGAACTAACAGCTTATTCAGACGCAGATCATGTTGGTTGCATGTTAGACAGGAAGATCACCTCGGGTCATATACAATTCCTCGGTGATAAACTCGTCAGTTGGGCATCGAAGAAGCAATTATGTGTCTTCACATCAACGGCCGAAGCAGAATATGTAGTTGCTGCTAGCTACTGTTCTCAGGTCATGTGGATGAGAACACAACTGCGAGACTATGGGTTTCATTTCAATAGAACCCCGATCTACTGTGACTCGAAGAGCGCTATTGCGATTACAGCTAATCCTGTTCAGCATACTAAGACTAAACACATAGATGCCAGGTATCACTTTATAAAAGATAATGTGGAAAAGGGAACAATTGAACTTTACTTTGTAAAAACTGATTTTCAGCTTGCAGATTTGTTCACCAAACCTTTAGATGAAAAGAGATTCAATTTTATTGTCTCTAGGCTTGGTATGCTAAATCTTAAGACCTAATCGGTGGTTACCTATTAAAGTTTCTTATTGTATCTTTTCATCATTTCTTTATCATTATTTCCGCAAGATATTTGCTCTTTAATAGTTTGTTCATGATCTCAGGGGGAGTGTGACAAGTACTTTATTGATGATCAATGTTATTTTGAGGGGGAGCATATTTAATTGCATTGTGTTTACTGATAACTTGTTAATGATGCATGGTTTTAGGGGGAGCATAAAAGTCAAAGTAGTATGGCAATGACTTCTGATTGTCTCTGATCATAACTCGTACATTAATTGTTTTACTGATTTATGTCATTTCAATTTCAGTGAATAAAGTTACTTTGACTAGACCTTTAGCTTTTTGCAGGTTGAGAGATGCTTACAAGATCATATCTTTATGACTTTAAGCTTGACTTCGTGAGATGTAAGATTGCACTCAAAAGGTATAATTCCTTATCTTCATCTCATTTATGGTTGAAAGAAGGACAACTTTCAATCATAAGAAAACATGTTCTTAAATGCTCAAACTACTTCCCGATTCTCAAACAGATTTCTTGAATTGGAAGTGTGATTTTAAATATTTTCTGCTTCATCTATGCACTTTAACTGATAAAGTTAAACCATCTGAGCATCATATGCTTTATAGGATACCATGGGATCAGTGTGTTAGGACTTAAAAGAAACTTCTATGGATTCACGTTAACCAGTGTCTCCTACCCAAGAAGTAAATCCTTAGTGATTGCATGTGAGGAGTCAAAAGAAATGAGTGTGGGATGTGTGATGAGAGAAATTGTAAAAGAGAGTTTGGTTAGATGTGAGCTTAACGATAAAAAGAAAGAGGGTGAAAGAACAGAGTAAAAGAATATTAAACTCTGCACCAACTACTTTCTGAGTCGGGCAGCCACATTACTAATGTTTCACAATGTCTTCGTGAACATTATTGAAACAGGCAACTAGCCCATGCCAACTCTTGCCATTACCCCACCTACCACTCATTTTCTTCTCAACAAAAAAATGTTTCACTTTCAAAGGGGACGCAGTACATATGTTATCTGATTTTCATTTGGAAAATCTAGATATTGAAAAGAAGGAAGTTTGCCCCACCTTCACACTTCACTAATGCACATTGAGTCTGTGTTTAACTATCTGTTGTCTCAGTGGTTTACACATTTTGAGCCTTATAAGCAATCATCATATGCCTAATTTATTCTATCATTTGCACGAACACACAAAGAATTTGTTTCTTTGTCATAACGTTCATTGAAATTACCTTTGTGGTGTTTCGATGATTGAATGAAAGCCCTGGGGGAGTGAACATCATAAAAGCTCCTTTATATTGTGTATTTGTTACACTAAGTGACTTTGTGTTACTGACAGGAAATTTTAACTAGTTCATTTGTTGATTCAGGAGTTACATTTCTATTTTGTCTGGATTTGCAAAGATCTGGATGCACATCTTTATGAATTGACGGATAATCAGTGGTTCTGTTTTCAAGATCAGTGGTGGAAGACATTTCTTGGAGATATTAGTTTTGATGAACTCTTTGCTCTTTTCATCAAAAAGGGGGAGAAGCGTCAACCAAGAAATGAAGAGAACACAAGTTTTTGAAAGATTGAAAGATTTTCTGAAGATATGCTGAATTGAAGAAATTTTCTTTGAAGATAATTTGCTAAAGCATTCCGAGCTGAAACTGGAGATAATTTCTTTCCAAGAGATTTGATTATCATCGATTGGGGAGGATTGCTACTTTCTGAAGACAAAAAGAGAAGGATTGAATTGCTAAATCTTTTTAGTAATGATCTAGATCTAAAGGGGGAGATTGTTAAAGCACAGTTTTATTGGATTCAAGATCATCATTATCTGAAGATGGAAATCTGAAGTCAAAGCTGATAAAGTCGACTCTCAACAAATAGTCTAGGGTCCTGTGTAATAAATAGTCAAAGTTTGTTTTCGCATTTTTCCTTTTTTTGTCCATTCCTTTAATTAAATAGGTTTTAGGTATAAATTAGTTTTTGGTATTAATTAGGTTAAAAAGTTGTTGGGATGCTTGTTTTTGCACCGTACACAGAGAGATTGAGAGAGAGAGCAGCGCCGAGAGAGAGAGGAAAACAGAGAGAGAGATTGATCTATCTTCAAGCTTGTAATCATTCAATTCATTGGTATAATCGTATCAGGTTTGCATATTCTTATTGCTTGATTGATTTTTAATTAAGGGACACACAATTATAGTTCCACCAGAACCATCCAACTTGATAGCATCAACCCAAACTAGATCTTTAGCTATTGGAGACATCAACTCAAACCGAGTCTTTAGCCTATCGTGACATCAACTCAAACCGAGTCTTTAGTCTATCGTGACAATCAACTCAAACGGAGTCTTTAGTTTATTGTGACATCAACTCAAACCGAGTCTTTAGCCTATTGTGACAATCAACTCAAATCGAGTCGTTAGTCTATCGTGACATCAACTCAAATGGAGTCTTTAGTCTATCTAATATACCTCCATCCACCAATACCATAACCCGTTAACAAGCTATTAATAAGGACAACATGTGTTGTGGTAGTTCACATAACTCATATTACATGCTAAGATCAAATGTCCCCTCAAATTCTCTTCATTTGAGACATTACCCAAACGATGGGATTTTAGGTTAACTTTACATAATCAACTCAAAAGACAAGAAAATGTTACTATAGTCGTTAGCACATTATTAAGAATGTATATAAGTAGGAAAGTCAAGGAATATCCTCACCTTAGTGATTTCTTACAAGAAATCAAACCCTAGAAATGGTAGGTGAGGAGTTGAAGACTTGAGGAGTTGGTACAAGCTAGAATCCTTCCAAAACCGCACCTAAGGATGCATTTACTTCACCATTAATACTCCTACAAGATCATTAAATGTTGTTGGTGGAATTAGGGCAGTAATACTTACCAAAAATCGCAGGAGCAAACCCTCAAAAAGCTTCCAAAATCAGTTCTAAAAGATAAAGTCTCGAAATGGGGTTTTTATACCCACAGTGCCCGTCGGCGACTATGACACAGCGACTATGCCAATGTCATAGTCGCAGGGAAATGTCGCCTGCGTTGGAACCCTCCCAGTACCACGCTCGCGACAATGACCATGCGATAGTGACCCGGACAATGTCACCGGTCACTGTCGCCGCGAAAGTATCGTAGGACCATTCTTCCCCACGACTTTGCCCATGCGACATTCTCCGAAAGTTCCATTTTCCATCACAAACTGATCCTCTAACGACGTAAGAAAATTGCCCTCTAAACCAAAACTCAATAACGCACTCAGTGTATTAGCGAATCAATAACTAGAGTCTTATAACGAAATATAAAAAGGAAAATCCACCCAAAATTATGGGTGTTACCATCCTCCCCAACTTGGAAACGATTTCGTCCCCGAAATCCGCACTATGTAAACAAAGGAGGATATCTACGCTTCATGTCTTCTTCCGATTCCCAAGTCACATTGGCACCGCGATGGTGCTTCCATTGCACTCTCACCATTGATACCTCTTTGTGTAGGAGTTTCTTGATTGCTTTCTCCAAAATGGCTTCGGCTTCTTCGACATAACGATTGTCGTCCACTCGGATTTCTGATAGCGGTATGACACTTTCTTCCTCTGCTAAGCACTTCCATAAATATCATACATGGAACGTAGGGTGGATCCCATCCATTTCCGGTGGTAATTCCAACCTGTAAGCTTGAAGTCCAATACGCTCGAGAATAGTAAACGACCCAAGGAAACGGGGACTTATCTTCCCACGCTTTCCAAACCGGATCAAGCCCTTCCAAGGAGACACCTTTAACATCACACAGTCTCCCACTTGGAACTCTACCGGCCTCCTCTTCTTGTCGGCATAACTTTTCTGACGATCTTGCGCCGCTTTCAAACGCTATCAGATAGCCTTGACCTTATCAACTGTTTATTGCACAATATCCAGACCGAAAAATTGCTTCTCTCCTGCCTCTAACCAACATACGGGGGTTCTACACTTACGCCCATAAAGCGCTTCGAATGGTGCCATTCCAAGGCTGGAGTGATAACTGTTATTGTAAGCAAACTCTACCAGAGGCAAATAGGTATCCCAATTACCGCCAAAGTCAATCACGTACGATCTAAGCATGTCCTCCAAAGTCTGAATCGTCCTTTCACTTTGGTCGTTCGTCTGTGGATGGTATGCCATGCTCAAATTCACTCGTGTACCCAACTCATGATGCAAGGCTCCCCAAAATCTTGATGTAAACCGACTATCACGATCGGAGACATAGACAAGGGTATGTCATGTCTAGAGACCACTTCATCTATATAAAGCTTTGCCAATCTATCCATTGGCAAAGTTTCCCTCATTGTGAGGAAGTGAGCGCTCTTTGTCAAGCAGTCGACAATCACCCAAATGGTGTCATTCCCTTTCAAAGTCTTCGGTAGCTTGGTCACAAAGTCCATGGTAATCTTGTCCCATTACCACTCTGTCAGGATCTAATTCTTAACAAGAATAATGAACTCAGAAACAATATTAAAGGAGTTGCGGAATAACACTTTAATATTCAACTATCAAAGTAACAGTGAATCAGAAAATCACAACTTGTAAACTTTATTGAATGATTAAAGTTACAAGTTTTCAAACAAAACCTCAATCTTGATGAACAGGCTCACCAAGACGAATTCTACTTCTCTAGAACTAGGATTGTAAACCTTGACGTTAATTCTCTCTCTAAAAACTTATTAATCAAAAGTAAATTCTATCAAAGACTTCTATACTATTTATACAAGACATATAACAAGATAATTATCAAAATACAATTGATCTTCAGTCCATAATTATCTCATTTACTTTAGTAAGTCTTCTATACAGTTGTCTTCATTCCATACTTAGTCTTCATCTCATAAGTAACACTAACCTTCTTCAGAAGTATTAACCATCTTCAGCAGCATTAAACTCGTCAGCAGTATTAATCATGTTGGCAGTAGTAATCCCTTAGCAGTACTAACTACTAGCAGTACTAACTATTGAAGTAGCAGTACTAACTTTTCAAGCAGTATTAAATCTACTAACAGTAGTAATCATGATATACTAGCAGCATTAACCATACTTGAACAAATCTTAAATTCCCAACAATTTCCCCCTAACTTGACTTTTAGGAAGAGAAGTCATGTTCTTCAGATATGATCTTCAAGATGCTTTCAAAACTTCATCTTAGTTGCCCAAATCTGGATCTAGTCCTAGACTTTGATTGATTGTCCTTCTTATCACAACTCTGGCCATTTCAGATCCTTTTGCACACACTAGCTTGGCTTTCAGCATTCCTTTCAGCTTCTCCTTGCTATGATCATACACCTTGTCCACTAGAAAATACTCATGATAGCAGTTATCTATTGTGATCATGTAGACACCACAGTTTTCAAAGAGCATCCACTGATCAATCCTTTTGAACCTATATTCATGATGCAAATCCTTGATCGTGAACACCACTTTTTCTGGTTCAAACATCATACACAAGTATTCCATAGCAACTTTCAGTAGACTTTCTTCAGTTCCTTTCAAAACAGGCTCATATAGCTTTATTCCCACCTTATGCATTTCTTCTAAGTCAGACCTTGAACAACTTCTTATCACTTTCCCCCAAGTTGCATATACTTCAAATATATCACCAATTCTTTTGAGTCTGAAGTATTCTTTTCTGTTTTCCCTCAGCGTATCCCAAAAGATGATTTCTGGTGCCTTCACAGAAATGGGAACAACCTGTACAGGTTCTATTAAAGTCATGTAAAGACCAACCTGCTCATCAGATTGATTTAGTTGTTGTGCACTTTGACTTGTGTGATCTGTATGATCTACAACAGATGGTTCTGCCTCTTTTTCTGTTTCTTCAATCCTTGTCTTTTTGGACCGTTTCTTGGAAGCTATGGTCTTTACTCTCTTTGATGATTTGGCTTCTACATCAACTTGTTCTTCCTTCTTTTCATCCTTTTCCTTTGAAGGAGTGGTTTCCTCAGGGAAGGGTTGTTGGATGTTGAGATCATGCCTCTCTTTCATCCTTCTTTCAGCTTCTTCCCTTGGAGAGGAGCCCCTTTGAAGCTTTGCCATTTCCTTTTTGTATAGCTCCTCAACTTTGTTGTATGCCATGTTTGAAAACATCTTTCCTTTTACACCAATTGAGCCTCTCAGAAAGTTTATCATTTTTCTCCTTTCTTGATTAGCCAAAAAGGTCTTAGAGGGTTGTCTTTTCTGAGTCTTTACAGGTATTCTGTGCTTGGTTGCTTTTACTATACTTTTCTTGGCCTCAGCTGCAGTTTTCATGCTCTTTTGATACTCTTCATTGAGCTTTTTAGCCATATTCAGTGCAAGCTCTCTGTCTTTTTCTGATTGAAGTTGTTCCTCTTTTTCCATCTCTGCTTGAAGTTGTTTTGCCATTTCTTCATCTAGCTCTATCTGTTTCTGCTGCTTTGAAGGTTGCTCAGTTTCAACCATCTTAGCCTTTCCTTTCTTCTTCAATTCTGCCTCACTACTTTCTTTGCTTTTCTGCTTAAGTCCTCCTTCTTTAATGACCACTCCCTTGGCCTTTTGAGTAGCCTTGGGAGTGTCATTCTTAGCTTTTACCAATGTTTCTGCAATTTCCAACTCTTCAACAGATAGCCCTGTTACTTCTGCTTGAGCTTTTTCATTTACTGTTGCTTGGTTAACAGTTTCTGCCTCTTTGTTTTCTGTTTCTCTATTCTGCTCCCCCTTAAATTGTGCTTCCATACCACTAGGACTGAGTTTCTCTTTTTCATCCTGTTTCTCCCCCTTTTTGAAAGCATATGCCCTCTTCTTCAAGACAAACTATTTTCTTTTCCTTTTCTGCACCAACTTCTTTACTAGCTTCTTTAGTTTGGTAATCTGCACTTGTTGAGACAGAATTACCAACTTCATTTCTTCTATATAGGCTCCCTGTTTGATGACATCTAGATTAATATTGCCCATTGTATCCATCAATTCTTGGTAGTTATATCTATCCTCACCTTCTCCAGGAGTGTTACCACCTTTTGAAGGATCATTGGAACATTTAGTAGTGGAAGTCTTCTGCCTAGCAGAAGCACCCTCCACCCCCATGGTTTCTTGGCACCTGGGACCTTTGGATGATTTCTCATCCAAAGTTGCCATGGGGGAGGTCTTATTGATGTTACCACAGTCCTCCTCTGTGCTAGCAGGAGTAGTGGCAGCCTTCTCACCCATATGCTCATGCATCTCCTCAGTGAGCACCTCCTTGGGGTTGGGAGACACCCCTGTGGTTTCGCTATAGATATTCTCTAATGGAGAATTCTCCATTAGAGGGCTTAAAGGCTTTGTGGGTGAAGGTACAAGAAGGGAAGGAGCCTTCTTTACCTTTTTCCTTATGTAAGTATTGGTGATGGGTGAAGTTGGTTTTTGAAGAAGGGACTGAGGAATTGATATAGTGATTGAAGGTTGGGATTGGCGCTCAGTGGGATGGTCTAGTGAGGGCCTTAACTCTGATGCCATACCTTCTTGGTTGTGGGACACCACCATCATTGTAGAGAACAATGGGGTGTCAACTCCTTCCGAGTCCATGGCAGATCTCTTCATATTTGAAAAGACCTTACCCTTGGGGATTTTAGGTACATATACCTCATCAAATTGAGGCATATCCGTCAATTCAGAAGTTATAACTGCCTGGACAAATCTTGGGTACATATAGAAACTCTTTTTATTTCCCAAGTTTGACACAAGGTCATTGAAAATCATTTTTGAGAAATTATACTTTCTGTTAGTGGCCAAGCAGACCAAAGCATAAGCAATGGTACTACTGAACTCACTCCATCCAGTAGTCTTTCTAGAAATACAATGCATAAGGGTATGGACAAAGAAACGCCATTGGGGAGAAAATTTAGCTTTGGAGAACTTGAAAACACCCAATGGGCCTCCATACCCCATTCTAGTGAGAGTGGAAAATAGATCATCATTAGAGATAGATGTGATACCTGAGGCATCGTCTAGTCGCAGACTGATGCGAATTACCTCTTCAGAAACTGTCAAGGGTTTGTCACACACCCTTGTCTTGATAACCTACACACCATTTTTAGTAATAGCGGTGGCATTAGCCCAAAATTGCCTCTGGTGCTCGATGTAGATTGGTGGTGACACGGTAAGAGCATGAGCGATATGGCTGGATTTGAGAAAATCGACTATTTGATGAAATCCAGCAGCCTGCTTAGGCTTTTGAAGCATTGCGATCTCGTTGTGTTTATCAATAAACGCCATTGATGCCATCGAGCTTGAGGAGTTTTGACTAAAACACACTGGTTGCTTGAGAGAAAAAGGTTAGAGAGAATATGAACAGTATTCAAAGAGTCGTTATGAGCTTTTAGGCGGGCAAAGAGGTTATTTATATGATTTAGGAAAGAAGCAGTATTAACTGAGAGCAGTATTAACCACTAACAGGAGCATTATTAACCACTAGCAGTATTAACTAACTAGGAGTATTAACTGAGAGCAGTATTAACCACTAGCAGTATTAACGAACTAGCAGTATTAACTGAGAGCAGTATTAACCACTAGCAGTATTAACGAACTAGCAATATTAACTGAGATCAGTATTAACCACTAGCAGTATTAACTAACTAGCAGTATTAACTGAGAGCAGTATTAACCACTAGCAGTATTAACATATACCTGAAGTAGTAACTTTGCACTGGCAGCATTAAAACTGTACTGACAGCATTAACTATACTTACACTATTGAAGCTTGTGATAGTCTGAGCAAGGCAATACACTTCCTGAGAAAGATTATTAGTAGCACCAAAAATAAACAAATAACAGGTATACAATCACTTTTTAAACATGAGTTCATTCAGAGTTGATCATGCCCACACTTGTGACCAAGAAAGTGAATCTACCCACATCAAAATCTTTAGTGAATAGATCAGCAAACTGGTTATCAGTATGAACTTTAGCAACTTGAATAAGCTTCTTTTCATTACAGTCTCTTATAAAGTGATACCTGATTTCAATGTGCTTTGTTTTGGAGTGCTTGACTGGATTGTTAACAATGCTAATAGCACTGCTATTGTCAATGAAAATTGGTGTGTGAAGAAAGGTTACCCCATAGTCCAGCATTTGATTCTGAATCCATAGAACCTGAGAGCAGCAACTTGCAGCAGCAATGTACTCAGCTTCTATTGTGGATAAGGACACTGTGGTTTGCTTCTTACACTGCCAAGATACTAGTCTTGCACCCAAAAGCTGACATCCCCCTGAGGTAGACTTTCTATCCATATTAGCACCTCCCAAGTCACTGTCTGAATATGCAATCAAGTCAAAGTTGGATTAATAAGGATACCAAAGACCTAATCTAGGTTTCCCTCTTAAGTATCTGAAAATCCTTTTAACTGCTTGAAGATGAGACTGCTTTGGCTTGACTTGGAATCTGGCACAAACACACACTGGAAACATGATATCTGGTCTTGAGGCTATGAGATACATGAGAGATCCAATCATTGATCTATAAAGATGGACATCCACATCCTCCCCCTCAAGATCAGTAGTGATCTGTTTGTGTGTTTCCATTGGTGTGCTTGCTGGCTTTGAGTCTGATAAACCATACTTATCTAGGATGTCTTTCACATACTTCGATTGACTTATGAAAATCCCATCTTTCTGCTGTTTCACTTGAAGCCTAAGGAAGAAAGTTAGTTCACCCATTGAACTCATTTTGAAACTCTTGTGCATCAACTCTTCAAAGTCTCTACACATCTGATCTTTTGTGGATCCAAAGATGATGTCATCTACATAGATCTGAACAAGTAGGATGTCCTTCTTACTTCTTCTAATGAAAAGGGTTTTGTCAATATTTCCCATTTCAAACCCATTTTCTAAGAGATAGGTAGACAGAGTATCATACCATGCTCTTGGGGCTTGATGTAGACCATAGAGTGCTTTCTTAAGTTTGTACACTCTGTCAGGATATGATGGATTTTCAAATCCAGGGGGCTGACAGGCATATACTTCTTCATCAATTGTTCCATATAGAAAGGCACTCTTCACATCCATTTGATATACCTTGAACTGCATAAATGAAGCATAGGCTAGAAACAGCCTAATTGCCTCTACCCTTGCAACTGGAGCAAAAACTTCCTCATAGTCTATGCCTTCTTCCTGAGTGTACCCTTGTACCATTAGCCTTGCTTTGTTCCTGATTACTATTCCTCTCTCATCTTTTTTATTTTTGAAAATCCACTTGGTGCCAATAGCTCGATGACCTTTTGGAAGGTCCACCAAGTCCCAAACATCTTGTAATTTGAACTGTAGTAACTCTTCTTGCATGGCTTCTATCCAACTTGAATCTTTCAATGCATCATAAGCCTTCTTAGGCTCAATCTGAGATAGAAAGCAAGAGAGTATTGTATTCTGCTGATCCTGCATGTCTTGAAGTCTGCTTTGTTTCCTAGTCATCATAGGAGAAGAGATGTCTCCTATTACCAGCTCAAGAGGATGATTCTTCTGAGTTCTTGTCTGAAGACTAGGTTCTTCATTAATTCCCACATTTAAATTGGAATCATTTAAGTCAGCTGAGGAGATCTCATCAGCTACTTCTGGTTCTTCATGCTATGGATTCTCCTCATCTCTTCTTTCTTCTTCACTCTGAATTTGTTCAGTAACAGTCTCCTTTTCACATATTTCAACAGGTTCCATTGTAGGAAATGGAAAGATCACAGACTGAGGAATAATATGTTGTACTTGTTCTTCCCCTGATCCTCTACTTCCTGATCCTGCATAATCATCACTACTGAAACCCAAAGAGTTAGTTAGTGAATCAATGTCAAATAGCCATTGAGGACCTGAACCAATAGGATTTGGTGTGTTCTCATTGCATTTGACATTGTCACTTTCCTCAATTATTTTAGAAAAAGAATTAAACACTCTGTAGGCCTTACTCTGAGATGAGTAACCAACAAGAAAACCATCATCTGCTTTGCTATCAAACTTTCCTAAGTGAGTTTTGGTATTGAGAATGGTACAAGGACACCCAAAAGGTTTGAAAAATCCAATAAATGGTTTTCTTTTCTTTAAAAGCTCATATGGTGTCTTGTTCTTAGGCTTGACTACTAGAACTCTGTTTTGGACATAGCAAGCAGTATTAACTGCCTCAGCCCAGAAAGTAGTTGGAAGTTTTGAATCAGCTAACAGAGATCTAGCAGCTTTAATCAGTGTCCTATTTCTTCTCTCAGCAACACCATTTTGTTGTGGAGTCCTAGGAGCACTGTATTGCCTCTCAATTCCTTTCTCCTCACAAAAGGTGTTTAGGTCAAGATTTTTAAATTCAGTACCATTGTCTGACCTAATGACTTTTACCTTTTGATTTGTTTGGTTTTCAATTCTTAGAATAAAGGATTTGATCAGTCCACTTGTCTCATCCTTAGTCCTTAGAAAATATACCCAAGTAAATCTAGAGTAATCATCAACAATAACTAAGCAGTATGATTTCTTACCTATACTCATAACATTTGTAGGACCAAAAAGATCCATATGCAACAACTGAAGAGAAGAAGAAATTGTGTTCACTTATTTGAACTTATGAGAAGTTTTGTGTTGTTTGCCTTTGAGACAAGCAACACAATGATCATCACATGGAAAGACTTTTGAAGGCAAACCTCTTACAAGGTTGTTTTTAACAAGTTTATTCATTGTTTTAAAGTTCATGTGACACATCCTTCTGTGCCAAAGTGATGACTCATCCAAAGATGCTTTTGAAACAAGACAGTTTAGGGATGAATCAGTTGAAACATTTTCCATATCCAAACAATAGACATTATCCTTTCTGGGAGTTCTTAGTAGTATCATCTTTTCATCAACTACCTTGAATCCAGGAGCAAGGATAATGCATTTAGAATCAGTGAATAATATACTATACTTTTTGTCACAAACCTGTGATACACTTAACAGGTTGTACCTTAACTGCTCAACATAGAAAACATCCTCAAAGGTCATCTTACCTTTTGTTACATCACCCTTACCACTAATCTTACCTCCATCTGGAGTATTACCAAAGGCAACATGTCCTCCATCAATTTTCTTGAAATTCTTGAGGCAATCCACGTTCCCTGTCATGTGCCTAGAGCAACCACTATCAACATGCCAGATGCTCTTTCCCTTGAGCTGCTGATTGCCCTACACATAAGATAAATCAATTAGTATTGATTGGGAACCTAAGCCAAAGTGGTCTTGGGTCTCGCTTTCTCATCAAAGTATTTACACTCCTTTTTGATGAGATTTTTAAAATCAGAGCACTCTTTACTGGAGTACTTTGTCAAGATGATTGGTCTAGCAACACAAACACTAGAAGCAGTACTAATTTTAGAAGTACTAACAGAGTTAGCAGCACTAACAAGTTTAGCAGTACTAACCTTGTTAGAAGCACTAACAGAGTTAGCAGTATTAACATTTGAAGAAGTACTAACAATGTTAACAGCACTAACATTGATAGTAGTAGTATTGCTTCTGGCAGCACTATCATTGTCAGCAGCACTATTTGTGGTAGCAGTACTAACAGTTTTAGTGCTTTTGGGAACCCACATCTTGACACTCTCTTTTACAGTCTTTTTCTTCATATGGCTTTTAGATTTAACATGTTTCTTAGCCACATGGTTCCTTTCATTCTTCCTATAACCAAAGGGTTTTTGCATAGATCTTTGAAAATTTATCCTTTGGTTAGTTGGATTAAAATAACAGTGCTTGGCAAGATGATTCAATTTGCCACATATGAAACAAGGTTTTGGTCTGATGATTCTACTCAGATCAACTCCTTGTTTCTGAGCCCACTGATTATTCCAATTTCTTTGATTTCCCCTCCTTTTATCCTGTTTTAGGGACTCAGATTTATTACATGCACACTGTTTGCAAGGAACAGGATTCACAACTGTAGTCTGCTTGTAATGAACCTTTTTGGACTTTCCCTCAGTCTTCTCTACACCATTGGATTTGACCCAATACCTTCCACCACCCTCATTGGTAAGAATGTTATTTTCTAAGGGAATCTCACCACTCACAGTGTTATCCTTACTCTTACCAGCTTCTTTCTCAGTCTTGTCCTCAGTAACTACTTCATCTAAAGGATCTATCTTAGTGGCTCCCACATGCAAGTCCTTCTTATCCTTGGTCTCTAGCAAGACTGATTTAGGAGGGATGTAGTTGTTGTTATATGGTGGTGGTGTGGTATTGTACCCAATTCCTGGTTTAAGCTTATCATGGATTTGGACCTTTAGAATTGAATCCATGGCTTTAGAGGCATACAAAAACTTTTCCACATCTAGCTTAACCTTGTCTAGTTCTCCTCTCAACTTTTCATTCTCCTCCTTGGACTTTGTCAGTTGGATTTCTAGATCATTCTTCTCCCACTTCCAGTAATTAGTATCATATGTGTGTTGAAGTTCATTGGCTTGGAAACCTTTGATTTGTTCCTCAAACCTCTCAACAATTCTCACATAGTCTTTTCTATCCTTTTCTAACCTTTTAAGGTCATCACTCATATTCTGGTTGTGATCCCTGTACCTTTTAACAATGTTTATGCAAGTTTTAGAACAGAGATTAGAAAGTACCTCAGTTGGGAGATCAGATACCTCTGCCATGAGAGCTTGATTTTGAATGGCTTCATCTGCTTGATCACTCCAGTCAAACCCCATTCTTTGTTGAGAAACAAGAGCTTCAGCAGAGTTTCTGTTCTGGTTGAAGATTCTAGTCTGTGCTTGTTGGTGATTGTTGTGAGACACTCCACTTCTGCATTCCTTGGCAAAGTGTCCCTTCATGTGACACTTGTAGCACTCCACCTTTCACTTATCAAAGCCTGCTCCATCTTCTCTTCTTTGGGAGAAGTTGTTCCTCCCAGTCCTCTTGATGAATTTCTTCACCCTCATAGAAAGCATGGCCATCTGCCATTTGATATCCATCTCTTCAAGATCATCAGGATGAAGCTGTTCTAAGTCATCATTGATTAAAGAAGAATTACCATGGCTGGAAAGAAAAGCTTCAAAAACAGATTCATTGCCTTTTTCTTGATTTACTCCACAGGCAGCATTAACTGATTCAGGGTTAGCAGTAGAATCAATTGATGCTGATAGGAGTGTAGCATTGTGAACATATCCTGTAGGCTTCTTGTTTTCTTCCACCTCAGATTTAAACACTCTCAGATCATTATACAGATCATCCAGTTCCTTTTCTTCCAACATGTCATTTTGTCTGAATGAGACAATATACATGGTCCATTCATCTCCAAGAGATCTGAGAAACTTGCGGTTGACATCATCTTGTTCCATATGAACTCCAACAGTAGCCAACTCACCAATTAGCTTATTAAATCTGTCAAAAGTTTGAGTCATAGACTCATTATTTGAAGATGTAAAATTCTCATATTGCTGCTTGAGAATATCCCTTTGATTCCTCTTAGTGCTCTTGGTTCCAGCAAATCTCTTCTCTAAAGCATTCCATAGAATCTGAGCATCTGTGCAGTGTTGAAACTGATGTTGATACTCATTAGGAATGGCCAAAAGCAGGGTGCTTAAAGCTTTCATCTCCAACTGTCTGACTTTTTCTCACCATCAGTTTTTGGAGGTGGTCTTCTGCCATCTTGTCCAATTTTACCTTCAGCAGAGGGACCATTCTCAACAATGTCCCACATAGAACAGTCTGTAAGGAGGATGTACTACTTGATTCGAATTTTCCACATGTCAAACTCATTAGGTTTGAGCATGGGAACCTTTGAGACAAAAGTACTGTTTGATTCACCTGTGTTGTCCATGATCAATGAAGGTTTCTGAGAATACTTGGCTCTGATACCACTTGTCAGGATCTAATTCTTAACAAGAATAATGAACTCAGAAACAATATTAAAGGAGTTGCAGAATAACACTTTAATATTCAACTACCAAAGTATCAGTGAATCAGAAAATCACAACTTGTAAACTTTATTGAATGACTAAAGTTACAAGTTTTCAATCAAAACCTCAATCTTGATGAACAGGCTCACCAAGACGAATTCTACTTCTCTAGAACTAGGATTGTAAACCTTGAGGTTAATTCTCTCTCTAAAAACTTATTAATCAAAAGTTAATTCTATCAAAGATTTCTATACTATTTATACAAGACATATAACAAGATAATTATCAAAATACAATTGATCTTCAGTCCATAATTATCTCCTTTACTTTAGTAAGTCTTCTATACAGTTGTCTTCATTCCATACTTAGTCTTCATCTCATAAGTAACACTAACCTACTTCAGAAGTATTAACCATCTTCAGCAGCATTATACTCCTCAGCAGTATTAATCATGTTGGCAGTAGTAATCCCTTAGCAGTACTAACTACTAGCAGTACTAACTCTCCAAGCAGTACTAACTATTGAAGTAGCAGTACTAACTTTTCAAGCAGTATTAAATCTACTAGTAGTAGTAATCATGATATACTAGCAGCATTAACCATACTTGAACAAATCTTAAATTCCCAACACACTCGGGTATTTCTAACGATTAGAGGCTCCCATAAGGCCGTTGGTGCTCAGCTTTCACTTACGAACAAGTTACGCACCGCTCCACATAATGTGCCACATCCAACTTCATAACCGGCCACTAGTAATGTAGCTTCAAGTCTCTATACATTTTTGTGCTCCCCGGGTGAATTGAATATTTGGATTTATGCGCGTCCTCCAAAAGTAATTCTCGGTTTCCTCCAACCTTCGGTACCCAAACACGCCCGTTGAAACATTTGATTCCACGGCTATCCTCGGTCAAGAGTAACCGTTGCTTGGTCATCACTTCATTCTTGAAATTCTCCTCCAACAAGGCCTCATCTTGTGACACTTTGATTTTCTCCATAAGGCTTGATACTAACTCAATCCTTGTAAGCTTGTGCCAGAGCTTTCCACTATATTCTTTCCGGCTTAACGCATCGGCCACCACATTCGCTTTACCCGGGTGGTAATGCAAATCGCAATCGTAGTCCTTGAGTAGTTATAACCAGCTCATTTGCCTCATATTTAGCTCTTTTAGATCAAAGACATACCTCAAACTCTTATGGTCCGTGTACAAGGTACACTTCGTACCATAGAGATAATGTCGCCACAACTTCAATGCGAACACTACTGCCGCTAATTCCATGTCATGCGTAGGGTAATTCTTCTCGTGCAGTTTTAGTTGCCTTGAAGCGTAGGCAATAACTTTCCCTCTCTGCATGAGCACGCACCCAAGACCCATCTTCGAGGCGTCGCTATATACCACCAAATCTTCCGACCCTTCCGGCAAGGACAAGATCGTAGCTTCGCAAAGTTTCTTTTGTAACGTCTGGAACGCCTTCTCTTGAGTTTTAGTCCACACAAACTTCACGTTCTTCTTGGTTATAACCGTTAATACCGACGCAATCTTGGAGAAGTCTTGTTTAAACCTTCGGTAATAGCCTGCTAAACCCAAAAAGTTTCTTATCTCGGATGGACTCTTAGGAGGTTCCCAACTCATCATGGCTTCTATATTCGTAGGGTACACCTTCACACAGTCTTTCGAGACTACGTGACCCAAAAATTGCACCTCCTTCAACCAAAATTCACACTTGGAGAATTTTGCATAAAGTTTCTCTTTCCACAAGACTTCCAACACGTCGTCAAGATGACACACATGATCGGTCGCGTCCTTGGAGTAAATCAAAATATCGTCGATGAACACGATGACCGACTTGTCGAGAAACGGTCAGCACATGCGATTCATCAAGTTCATGAACCCCGTCGGGGCGTTCGTCAAACCAAAGGGTGTCACCAAGAACTCATAATGTCCATAGCGTGTCCTAAACGCGGTCTTCGGAATGTCATCCTCCTTGACTTTCACTTGATGATAGCCCGAGCGAAGGTCGATCTTTGAAAAGCATCCCACTCTTTGAAGTTGGTTGAATAAGTCGTCGATTCTAGGGAGTGGATACTTATTCTTCACGGTCACCTTATTCAACTCCCTATAGTCTATGCACATTCGCATATTGCCATCCTTCTTCTTTACGAACAGGACCGGTGCTTCCCACGGTGACGAGCTCGGCCTTACGAATCCCTTCTCGAGAAGGTCTTGAATTTGTCCCATCATTTTCATCATTTCCGATGGAGCCAACCGGTACGGGGCTCTAGCTATCGGGGCCGCTCCCGGTGGTAGATCGATCTTGAACTCTACTTGGCAGTCGGGCGGTAGTCCAGGAAAGTCGTCCGGGAATACATCGGAGAATTCTTTTACTACATCCACGTCTTCAAGCTTTTTCTTCTCAAGCTTGGCATCTATAACATATGCCAAAAAGGATGAACATCCCTTCGACAAGCACTTATGTTCCTTCACCATGCTAATGATCGCCACCTCGACTTTCCGTCTTTTGCCGTACACGGTTACCGACCCGCCATTCAAGATTGGGATTCGAATCAACTTCTTCGCGCAAAGGATTTCAGCATGGTTATTCGATAACCAATCCATTCCAATAACAACGTCAAACCCTCCGATAACCATTGGCATTAGGTCAACCGAAAATTCCTTTCCTTCGATCTCTAATTTGCAATCCTTAATTATATCCCGAATTATCACTTGGTCACCATCCGCTAACTCTACCACTAAAGCATCCCCTATGCTACTAGTGGGCATGGTTAAATTTTTGTAGAAGGAATTCGACACAAAAGAAAAACTCGCTCCAGAATCAAACAATATACGTGTAGGTACGGAGTTTAGGAGAAACGTACCCGACACTATATCGGTCGAAGCCTTCGCTTCTTCGGTGGTCATTTGGAACGCTCTTCCCGTTGCTCTAGGAGGATCCGTCTTCTTTGTTCCGCTACCCCCTGCCTTCAATATCAGACATTCACTCCGAAAATGACCCGATTCCTGGCATTCGAAGCACGTGACTCCTTTGACTGGGCAATCACGACACTCATGCCCCGACTTCCCACACCTGAAACATTTTGACCCGCCTGAGGTGCACGGGCCAACATGCTTGTTCCGGCAGTTAGAGAACCATCTACCTTCACGTCCAACCTCATTCCCACGGTAGTTGTTGTTGAAAGGTCTCATCTTTCTTGAGGGTGTAGAGTTCCCCTCCCATTTTCTCTTCTCAACCGGTCCATTCATTTCTACTTTGCTCGGACCGTAGGAATCTTCTACTAGTTGAGCTTCCTCGATTCTCTCTTGTAGAGTTGAGGCCATAGACACCTGCACCAAGTTCAACATTTCGGACGGTATGTCTTTGGTGTAGGCTTTGATTTTCTCTTTTTTGCCTGAGACAAGATGTCCCACCAATCCCAACTTGTCCATGAACTGTCGGTTGTACTCTTTTAGTGACAAGTTTCCTTTCTTCATGTTCCGGAACTCCTCTTCTATTTTGTCCATAGCTCGTTCATTGCAAAACTCTTCCATCAATTTATTTTTAAAGGTTGACCAACTCAGTTTGGCCAACACCGCGACCTCCACCGACGAGCAGTAAACATTCCACCACGCTAGGGTCGCCCCCCTCAACATCTGCGATCCAAAAGTTGCCTTCTGACCTTCCTCGCATTCACTTGATCTGAAGGCCTGTTCCATCTCTCTAACCCAGTTAATACACACTAGCGGATCGTCGGTACCCTTGAATTCTGGTGGTCGGCACCCAAGAAATGCCTTGAAAGTGCAAGTCTTTGGCACTTGCCTCGCTTCTGGAGTCCGGGTCTCATTAGTGGGAATTACGGTCCCCGTGCCCCCGGATCCCGCCACAAGAACGTTTTCCGCAACTGTCTCATGTTTGCGGTTGGTAGCATCTCGTTCCTCCAGTATTTTCAGAAACATTTCTTGTTGTTCAGCCATCGTTGCATTCTTGTTTTGGGAGTCACATCTTCCATTAACGGGTGAGTCGAGGATATATCACGTCGGGGTACATGCTCAGGTCCCCCGCCCAACACATCTATAAACGGTGGGGGGCAGGTCTGCATTGGTTACTCTAGCTTGGTCGGTTGTAGATGCCGCTGTATCTTGACCCTTTGGTCGATTCTGAGTATTTACCATTGACTGAGACACACGCGAGAATATAGGTGAGATAAAGATTATGCGAACCATAAACAGGGAAACATACTACTACATTCATTAATCATTATAACAATGGAAAACAAGCATAATCACGTAAAACATCCTCATAATAACGTTAGTAAGCGAAATTATGAACATTCGATACATAAGAATTTTCATCACCATTACCATAACTCTCAACTTGTGTAGTGTCCATCGACTCTAAGACCATCCTATCTTAGGAGTTCTACCCAATCTCACTCGATCATAACTTAATAACACAACTTAAGTCTAGGTATTTTACATTACTACCTAGTTCACTTAAACTACTGCTCTGATACCAACTTGTAACACCCTTGGAAATATGGGGTAATTTAAAACTTAAATTTTTTGGCAATATGACAGCTATAAATTGATCAAAACCTGCTCATATAAAGACCTGCCAAAATGATTCCAAAGTAACGTCCCAAACGGAGAATATAGTATAATGTTTACAAATTAAATGAATGAAGAATACATATACGGCAACCTAATAATCTAAACTATTCCGTTAGATTACGATCGGGTGTCACTATTCTTCCAAAAATGGTTAGCTAACAAAAAGTATGAACCGATCTCAAGATCTCCAAAAAGGGCCGCTCTCGATCACGCGATCGACCACTCATTCCCGAAGGCTCCCGCCACTAGGAGGCCCTGTCATACATGACAACCAAAGAAACAAGTGTTAGGCTTGAGCCTAGTGAAGAGTACACTCGTAAAGTATTTAACGAAATAAAGTTACGATACACAAACGTCCACATTGATATGATTCACCACCGAATTACTTAACCTGACATCAAAGATTAGTTTACAATATAATTTTCGCCATCATGATTATAGTTCCACCAGAACCATCCAACTTGATAGCATCAACCCAAACTAGATCTTTAGCTATTGGAGACATCAACTCAAACCGAGTCTTTAGCCTATCGTGACATCAACTCAAACCGAGTCTTTAGCCTATCGTTACATCAACTCAAACCGAGTCTTTAGCCTATCGTGACATCAACTCAAACCGAGTCTTTAGTCTATCGTGACAATCAGCTCAAACCGAGTCTTTACTTTATTGTGACATCAACTCAGAACGAGTCTTTAGCCTATCGTGACAATCAACTCAAACTGAGTCTTTAGTCTATCGTGACATCAACTCAAACCGAGTCTTTAGTCTAATGCGACATCAACTCAAACGGAGTCTTTAGTCTATCTAATATACCTCCATTAACCAATACCATAACCCGTTAACAAGCTATTAATAAGGCCAACATGTGTTGTGGTAGTTCACATAACTCATATTACATGCTAAGATCAAATCTCCCCTCAAATGCTCTTCATTTGAGGCATTACCCAAACGATGGGATTTTAGGTTAACTTTACATAATCAACTCAAAAGACAAGAAAATGTTACTATAGTTGTTAGCACATTATTAAGCATGGATATAAGTAGGAAAGTCAAGGAATATCCTCACCTTAGTGATTTCTTACAAGAAATCAAACCCTATAAATGGTAGGTGGGGAGTTGAAGACTTGAGGAGTTGGTACAACCTAGAATCCTTCCAAAACCACACCTAAGGATGCATTTACTTCACCATTAATACTCCTCCAAGATCATTAAATGTTGTTGGTGGAATTAAGGCAAGAATACTTACCAAAAATCGTAGGAGCAAACCCTCAAAAAGCTTCCAAAATCAGTTCTAAAAGATAAAGTCTCGAAATGGGGTTTTTATACCCACAGTGCCCGTCGGCGACTATGACACGGCGACTATGCCAATGTCATAGTCGCAGGGCAATGTCGCCCGCGTTGGAACCCTCGCGGTACCACGCTCGCGACTATGACCATGTGACAGTGACCCGGACAATGTCGTTGGTCACTGTCGTCGCGGATGTACCGTAGGTCCATTCTTCCCCGCGACTTTGCCCATGCGACATTAGCAAATGTCACAGTCGCTGGGCATTGTCGCCTGGGGTGCGACATGCTCCGAAAGTTCCATTTTCCGTCCCAAACTAATCCGCTAACGACGTAAGAAAATTGCCCTCTAAACCAAAACTCAATAACGCACTCAGGGCATTAGCGAATCAATAACTAGAGTCTTATAACGAAATATAAAAAGGAAAATCCATCCGAAATTTCCGAAATTACGAGTGTTACAGAAACAGGTACATGCTTACCTTTATAGATGACTACAACAGGAAACTATGGGTCTATTTCTTAAAGGAGAAATCTGAGGTTTTTAATAACTTCAAGACATTTAAGGCCTATGTTGAAAAACAAAGTGTTCACATGATTAAAACAATTAGATCAGATAGTGGAGGAGAGGACAACTCCACTTATTTCCTTGATTTCTTAAAAGAGAATGGGATTCATCATCAAGTGACCACCAAGTATACCCCTCATGCAGAATGGGGTAGTAGAAAGACTTAATAGGACCATTATTAAGAAGGCAAGTAGCATGTTAAAAAGTAAGAACATGGAAAATTCATTTTGGGTAGAGGCAGAGTGTCCTGTGTATGTTATTTGATGAATAGAACCTCAACAAAAGGTCTCTCCAACCTGACACCACAAGAGGCATGGACTGGATTTAAGCCTACTGTGGGACATCTTAGGACCTTTTGATGTGTAGCCTAGTCACATATTCCTGAACAAAAGAGGAACAAATTAGATGAGAAGTCCGAGAAGACTATATTTATTGGATATAGTGGTAGATCAAAGGCTTACAAGCTATATAATCCTATCACTAAGAGGACCATAATAAGCAGAGATGCTGTGTTTGAAGAAGGAAAAGGGTGGAATGATCCATCAAAGCAAGAAGATAATAACTCACATATTATAACAATTGATAAGGAACAGAAGGAAACTCACCAGCATTAAGAGGTCATGATCCTGATACTCCAATTAACTCTCGTATAACTTCTCAAATTTCTGAGAATCCAAGCACTCATACGGATATACCACTGAAAGTCCACCAAGAAGGGGATACAAAAGCCTAAGGGATATATATAATGACTCAAGAAGCTTGAGATTTGATGACACTACATATTTTGTTTTATTTTCTGAATTCGAAGAGGCTTGGCAAGAAGAGAAATGGAGGGATGCTATCGACAAAGAAATAGAGGCCATTATGAAGAATGATACTGAGGAATTGGTAAGTCTTCTAAGTGGCCTTAAATCCATTGTGGTCAAGTGGGTCTAAAGACCAAACTGAATGAAAAGGGTGATTAGATTGGAAACAGTTAGGTTAGTCTTAGCCTTGGTTGCACAATACAGTTGGAAGGTGCACCAAATGGATGTGAAGTCATCTTTTCTCAATGGGAACTTTGGAAGAGGATGCTTATATATAGATCAACCTGAGGGATATGTAACGAAGGGCAAAGAGTACAAAGTTTGACATCTAAAGAAAACCTTATATGGCCTAAAACAAGCACCACATGCTTGGTACAGTAAGATGAGAGTTATTTCTTGGCAAATGGATTCATCAAATGTCCTCAAGAACACACTCAGAAAAATTGGAGGTATGATTTTTATTGTTTGCATTTATGTTGATGATTTGGTTTTTACTGGCAACTCACGTGAATTAATAGAGGAGTTTAAGGAAAGTATGAAGAATGAGTTTGACATGATAGTCATGGGCTTACTTCATTACTTTTTAGGAATTGAAGTAAGGCAAGATGAAGAAGGGATCAAAATTGTTCAACAAAGGTATGCCAAAATCTAATTGACAAATTTAATCTGGGACAATCAAATCCTGCTGTTACTCTGGGATCAAACTCTCAAAAGATAGCAGGGAAGAGAGTGTGGATGTTAGTTTATACAGAAGTCTAGTAGGCAGTCTCATGTACTTAACTACCACTAGGTCTGATTTGGTGTTTTCAGTTAGTATCTTAAGCAGATTCACATGAATCTCCCAAGGTAAGCCACTAGGGAAGCAGGGAAGAGGATTCTGAAATATGTGAAATGGACCTTGAATCATGGAATTGCATACTCAAGGACAAATGACTTCAAGCTCATATGATTTAGTGACAGTGACTTTGGAGGAAACTTAGATGATGGGAGAAGTAAAGGAGGCAATGTATTCAATCGAGGATCAGTTGCAGTGTCTTGGCAGTCAAAAAGTAAAGTTTAGTAGCCTTATCTTCTGCTGAGGCAAGATATATGTCACTCTCCATTACAGGATGTCAAGCACTTTGGTTGAGGGATATCTTAAATGAATTGGAGCACACTCAGCAAGGACCTACTACCATTTTCTGTGACAACAAGTCAGCCATTGCTCTATCCAAGAACCTAGTGTTTCATGGTAAGAGTAAACACGTCAGGATCAAATTTCATTTTATTAGAGAATTGGTATCAAATGGGAAGGTAAAAATTGAGTTTTGTGGAACTAAGGAATAACTTGCAGATTGCTTCACAAAAGCTCTTCAGTCTGGAAGTTTCAGAAGCATGAAAGAAAGTTTGAAGGTTCAACCATGTCTAGCTTAAGGGGGTGTGTTAAATTTAAGCTAGCTATGGTTGATTAAGTTAGTCATATGTTGACCGATAGGAACTTTGGTGGGTAGTTTGGTAGTTAAGGATTGATAGTTGTCTGTGTGAACCATTGTGTTGTTTGCTACAAGGGTTACAACCCTTCTTTGTCTATATATATTTGTATCCTATGTACGTATTGGATGATGATTCAATAATAAGTGAAGTATTATGTTAAAATTGCTCTAACATGTTCGAACCTATTCCTCTAATTTCTATGAGGATATGAAAGCTTAACATTTATCTATTAGGCGATATATGAAACAACACTTTATGCTCATAAGAAAACCCATGACCAATTGAACTTCCGAGCAACTGAAATATCAAAAACTCTAGTGTAACATGAAATGGCCAACAAAAGAGGGAGATTGCTTCATGATTGACCTAAGATGAGAACACATGTAGGAAAGAAAAGGCGCAATGAAAGAAAGCAATGAGTTTGGTAAGAACAAGAGAGATTGGAGACGGAGAGAATAAGATGCACAGGACAAATAAGTAAACTTGCAACTCTAGGCCGTACACCTAAAATTTTAAAACAGAAGAAGTCAAATGTAAATGAAGCTAGTAGTGCTTTTTTCTTAGTTATTCGTCATTCTATGTTCTTTAAGGTTTTAATGAACCAATGATAAGATCAAAATGAAGAAATATCCAAGAAGCAAAGGAGAACTTTTTTACACAAAGCTTCAACTCATCTCTTCTAACAAGGTTGCATAAATGTACATAAAGGACCAAGCACTAGCAAAAACCATTCGATCAAGTAAAAAACCACAAAGCATCATGTTAGACATATACAAAAGACTCGGACATCCACACATTAATTCAGATGATATTCAAGGAATTTACTAACTTGAGACTAAAAGAGTGCGGGACCTAAATCACCCTTAGCTCCCTGTCTTTCTTGCTTGAATATGTTTTTCTTTTAATCTCTATTATCACCACCAACATGACAAAATGTGCCCCATGACTCTAGTGATCAAGGACAGGGGCGGAAGTTTTTTTTTTGTTTTTTTTTTTTTTTTTTTTTGTTGCTTAATAGACATAATTTATTTTTCTTTTTTTAATTGACCCTGTCCCCTCCACAATTCAAAAGGCCCCAAGCCTCTAACACTTACAACTCTAGCGGACAGGCCTCACCATCTCGGCCCCTCTCCACTCCAAAGCCGAAGACCCCAACATGTATTATCTCATTTTTTTTTAATTGCGTTCCATTACTTATAGTCTCATATGCAGCTGAGAGATCACTCGTAACCTCCATAACTATAATCATTTTTATTGAAACTGCTTTCACGGACACGGACAATTTAATTTTATTTATTTTTATATCATTGGTATATTGCTTTCGACCAATTAAATTCACAAGATTAAAAAGTAATCATTTTATAAATCGAGAACTGATCGTTTTTACGCCTATTTAATTATGTATTTTTGGTTATTGAAGTGTGTTTGTTTCTCGCAAGTATGTTACATGTCTATTTATACTTTATTTTACCATGTTAATTTTTGAACAATTACTACAACAAAGATTGTTTGTTGGAACCATCCTAGCTAATAAAATATTTAATGAGGTTTTTAAGTTTATAGGACCAACAAAATATGTGTTATACAAATGTGTAACAATAAGTTGTTCGAATGAAGTTAGACAACCTCACAAGTTATATCATTATTAAACAAATACGTAGTGCTATAAATGTACTATATAACATTTAATATAATCCTAAAAGATATGGGGCTCTCTATGTTGTTATAAAATATGTTAACTTAATATTACATTTAAAACAAATATGGGTGTGGTGATAGTAGATTTTATAGGACAAAATTTAAACTAGCACGGTGGTGCATGACCTCTTGAGAGATTATGTTGGTTTAGTACAATCATATCGTGGTCTATATACCGACACGGTTGTTCAAGACCTCCTGTCGCACACTTAATGAGTGATTTTGACATTTTTGATATTAATGTCTTGTTTTAGAGTTTCAACATGTGATGACTGTAAATAGTATAATCTATTGAAAATATATAAGAGATTAAGTCTGACCACCTTCGTTTCGCCACTGACAGCCGATGTGGTTTATACATCTCCAAATTTTGGAAGTGACTACTGCATTAGGCGTATCACATAACTCAAGAAATAGGACATATTTAGCAACCCGAATTTTAATGTTAATAAGCAAAAGAGTTCAACTTTTTTGTGCATGCGCTTAATCAACAATCAAATAAAATAGATTTTCATCCACCTAGTTAGACATGTCTTTATGCTGCCCTCTCACCGCAAAATACACTTTCCATCCTAATTGAAACCGGTTGTCGAATAAATTAAGTTGCGATTAAGAGGTGAGTTTTAGCGCTAATAAACACTTCCATAAATCTTCTTGTGGAAGGTGACTTAAATTCATAATTAGGCGACTTGCATATGCGACTTCCATCGTTCTTAACTAGGAAGTCATATGCACACGGGAGCAACACAAGGTAACATGAACTCTTTCATAGTAGATGCAGCAAAATTAAAGCTCTTTTCATTCAAGTTGCGTAGTCACTTATAATGGTCTTAGTGGCGGAGCCACATCCAAACTTATTATTGGGTATCTTTACCCGCTAAAAAGTTTAAATTTTTTGAATTTAGCTTAAATTTTTTGAATTTAGCTTAAATTTTTTGAATTTAGCTTAAATTTTTTTTTTACTTTCATAAATGGCTTGATTTCATGCATAAAGAACCCATTCAATTTTTACAAAACCTCACATATTTGACTTTTTTTTCCACCAAAACCAAAAGAAACAAATTCATTTCAATATCTTGTGTATTATTTTATTAAATCTATTTCAATATTAGTCATCTCAATATCAAGTTTTTCTGTATTGTTTTATTAAATTCATCTCAATATATATCTTGTTATTTTAGCTTTAATACAAATTGGTTTATTATATGATACTTATTTTATATGCTCAAAGTCTTAAACCATTTATCTAGAGATAAACTATATGAAATTATTGTATAATTTGCTTTTCGATTTAATTAAAATAGTTAAAGAATAACTGAAACTGAACCGTTAAACCGAAAACCAAATAATCCGAAAGCATTTTGGTTCCGGTATGTTATTTGGAAATTTTTTTATACTCCGAAATCTCACCCTGTCACCTAAGTTTTTCTAGATCCGCCAAGCAGTCAACCGTGTGTGGGGGCGGTTTATTTTCTTTTGTACATCACCATGAGAAAACCCAGACAAACTGTGGCTAAACCGAAATTTAGGGACATGCAAACCAAATGAAACAAGTGAATATATATATATATATATATTTATTTATCTATCTGCATGTGGGACATAAAAAGAAAATTAAATAGGTAGGCCAGAAATAACACATATGTTTATCAGGTGTCAAAGAAAAGTTCCCACTCATAGGACATTGGTAAAATTCAAAATAATGGCCATGTTATTATTTTGTAAAAGTTATTAGATAACCTATCTATGCATATCATTAAAAACGAATGAGTACACAACAGTTAGCATTTCAGCAGTAGAATCCAAATGGAAAACCCAGAAGCTTAGATTAATAATGAGCAATATAAACAACATATACAATACGTTATTAAGCTATATAAATTAATATTCTCTGAATGATCAGAACATCTTATCTTCCACGAACTTGAATATGAATACTTTAATGGAATTTGCATACAAGGACGAAATTAACCATTTCTTTCTATATAAAGCCAACCTCTGGGTCAAGAGTTCACTCCACTTCACTTCCCTGTTTCTTATTCCTAATAGCACTATATGTCATCCACAAACAGAACTTCCGTGGCTTGTTTGGTTATACTCTTCTTCTCAGCTACTTTGCTTTCACACACCGCATCCAGATTGCTCCCTGACACTTCTAGCTATGAGAGCCACGACTAGCAGATGGTTGATGCCGTAATCACCCAATTGATCTCATTTACATAATCACCACCCAAATTTCCTCAACTTCCCAAATTATAAACGTATTTTGAAAATGTTTAAATTAATTTAAAACCCCTTAACTAAAATTCTTTCTTTAATTATTTATTTATTACAAATTGCTCTAATTGTGGAGTGTTACATATGTTCTAAAACCAAATTATACAAAGCTAAACAACACCGATTGGACCACGAAATGTAGCTTTCAATAATTTCTTCGAGACTTCTTTTTCACCTCTCAAGTAGCCTTGTCCATAACTGAGATATATTTACAACTTTAAACCATTAATTGACTTAGTGATTACAAATCTCATTTTTAATGGAAGAAAATTCATTGAAATCTATTTATAGCCTCAAATAAGCTATTGTATCATGTATATGCATGTAAAATATTTAAGATTTCCAGACCGATTTAAAATATATTTACAACTTTAAACCAGATTCTCAGACGATTATTGGTGGTTTGATGGTTAAAACTGTTAATAGATAAGGTCAAAGGATAGTTATAACCGAATTCTAAGTTTTGAATTGTGCACGAAGCTCTATATGTATTGGAGCAGAGATAGTAACCATCTCTCGACACACACGTCCGGAGATGGTACATAGTTCAACGAGAGATATCAGCCGAGCCTTAAACTTATCGATAGAACCATCGATTTTCATTTTATTTTTGAAAATTCATTTGCAACCGAATGGTGTGCAACCCGATGGAAAATCGGCCAACACCGACATAATATTACCCATGATGGACTCCATCTCATCATTTATTGTCTCTTTCCAAAAGGCAACGTCTTGAGACTTCGTAGGTGCTTAGATCTTCCTCTATGCTATAACAATAAGCATATTAAAATCTAATTTCATCAACTTGACCACCGCCAAGGGGCTCAGCCCCTAGGACCCTGCAAGGGGGCGCGACACCTTTGACCCCCGCTTTATGGCGATTTAAGGTGATAGGGAAAACATTTGTAAGTGTGCACTCCTCACCTCGTAACTCACATATGTTTTCGTCATCACCTTAATCGATCTCAAGTAAATCACAATTACACCAAAATGCTTGATGACACTAAAATCACCAACATTCCTCCCCATTTTGGTGTATCCATTGATTCACTAATCGAAACATAAACATGTAAAATTCAAACAAATGCATAAACGAAAATGTCACAAAGATTGAATTTCCACTTTAGTATATTACACATTCCAAATTCTAGAGAATCAGGGTGTTCTAAGAATTGAACCTGTCAACCCAATTGAATAGATGAAGATAATATACGCATATGTTCGTACAAATCTAGATAACACACTTGACACATTTGTAGAGGCTTTGACCCCCGCTTTATGCATTCATGAGCGTATAGAAAGCCAAGTCGAAAACTTTTTTGAAGCAGCCACACTTCACGTCTATATAGGTGATTTCTTTTATGTCTTTAATTTGCATATGCAATTTTTCAAAAGAATCATTAACAAATTAATTTCTAGCTTTCAACACTTGCAGGTCTAAGCACATACCTTGGGATGTAATATTATGTGCTTCATTTTCTATTAATTTCCATATTGAATTATCAGCCTTTAACGTTGTATTAAAAGGGAACTGGGTATCTCATTATTCGAAATTTATAGGGACTTTAAACCCCTCTCGATCACAGATTTTTGCACTAAGTCCCTAGCTAACCCCTTTGTGTTAAATGGTCAGCTAAATTATTATGAGTTCTAATGAACTCTACGAATATCACCCCATTCATGATTAATTCTCTAACCATGTTATGTCTTACTCTCAAGTGTCTCAATTTTTCATTATATACTTGCCTATATACCTTTGGAGATCGAGATTTTATTTCTTTTTCATCGAAAACGAAGAAGGCCGAGGATAGCCTACCGTGCATCTTTCCCAAGGTTGCGGCAATATCACAATGTATACATATCGGTGATATCGGTTTCGACGACAAGGGAATCTCGTATATTAGATTCCTTAGCCACTCCGCCTCTTTACCGATGACCGCTAAAGCTACAAATTCAGATTCCATGGTGGAATTAGTGATGCAAGTTTTCTTCTTAGAGGCCCAAGAGATTGCACCTCCAACGAGCAAGAATGCCCATCCACTAGTAGAAGAATGATCTTCTACATTGGATATCTAACTCGCATCCATGTAGCCTTCAATCACCAAAGGAAAACGGATATAAGTTATACCATAACTCATGGTTACTTTCAAGTATTTGAATACTCTTCTTATTGCTTGCCACATAAAGGCATAAGCTATGATTGTGTGTTCGTCATGGCATACATCAAGCACCGATTGCCTTCGAGTCTTCTGATTGTGAAACGGGGTCACCTTCATTAGGCATAAGCTATTCACTTGGATCCATTGGAGTACTTACGAATGAACAATTTAAGATGTTAAATTTCTTTAACACTTTCTGAACATAGTGAGATTGTGTTATGAAACCTTTGTTCTCCCGTTTAATCCTTATCCCACGGATCACTTCGACCTCCACCAAATCCTTCATTTAAAATTGAGATGACAAAAATTCTTTTGTCAAGTCAACTTGTTTCATCTACATATAGACAAATTATGAAACATTTATCGGAATCGTCAAATTTGCTATACACACATTTGTCCTATTAGGTTAGATGAAAACCATTGGACAAAACAACTTCATCAAACTTTTGATGCCACTATTTTGGGGCTTGTTTCAAACCATAAAGTGATTTAGCTAAATTACACACTTTATGTTCCTTCCCCAGCATCACAAAGCGTTCTTGTTGCTTCACGTAAACCTCCTCCTTTAAATCACCGTTAAAGAATGTCGTCTTGACATCCAATTGGTGAATTACCAAATTATTAATAGCTGCCAATGCTATTAATAATGGAATGGTGGAAATTCGAGCAACCTGAGCAAAAGTATCGAAACAATCGATACTTTATTTTTGCCAAAAATGTTGTATTACCAACCAAGTCTTAAACTTATTTGT
Organism: Arctium minus; assembly: GCA_954870635.1. Lineage (NCBI taxonomy): Eukaryota > Viridiplantae > Streptophyta > Magnoliopsida > Asterales > Asteraceae > Arctium > Arctium minus. Next base: position 37,193,487 of record OX941084.1, read on the forward strand.
AGAACCATCGACTTTCATTTTCTTTTTGAAAATCCATTTGCAACCCAATGGTTTGCAACCCAGTGGTAAATCGTCCAACACCCATATGTTATTACCCATGATGGACTCCATCTCTTCATTTATTGCTTTTTTTCCAAAAGGTAATGTCTTGAAGCTTCATAGCCTCATCATAGGTTCTTAGATCTTGCTTTATGTTATAACAATAAGCATATTGAGATCTGATTTCATCAGCGAGACCACCGTCAAGGGGCTTAGCCGCTTGGCACCCCACTAGGAGTGCGGCCCTTTGACTCCCGCTTTATGGCGATCTAAGGTGATAGGGACAACATTTGTAAGTGTGCAATCCGCACCTCCTAACTCACGTATGTTTGCCTCATCACCTTAATCGATCTCAAATAAATCATAATTACACCAAAATGCTTGATGACACAAAAATCACCAACAAAAAATAGGTTATTACAAGTATTAATTGCTTAACTTCCCGTCACACTCCATCTCTCATATAAATATGTGAACATGGAATCTGGGTGTATATAAGGATTCAATTTTACATTAAAATCAGAGTTTCATTTGGATTCTCCTAATACTAAATTCATGATACCCAAAACTTGTATTAGGAAAGTAAACAATACGAGATCCAAGTGATTATCCAATTTGTATATGATCAACAACCCTTGATCTATAACACAAGCGAAGGTAGTGACGACCAATAGTTGATAGGATGGGATTCTGATTTCAATGTGGATTCACTAGGTTTGGTTTGGTTTGGTTTTTTTACCCGCTTCCTCTAATCTCAATGTGGATGTGAAAGCTCAACATTTATCTATTAGACTATATATGGATCAATAATCTACGCAAATGAGGAAAACCTTTTGACCAATTGAAGTTCCGATAAAATAAAATATCAAAAAATATGTAACATGAAGTAACCAATAAAAGAAAGAGAGTCCTTCATCATTGACCTAACATGACAACACACGTTCGAAAAAAAGGGAAAACGTTAAGAAAGTCAAGAATACGGTAACAACACTAGAGATTAGAGACTCAGAGGATAAGATGCACACCATCAATAAGTAAGTAAGCTTGTAACTCAATGGAAATACACCCATTTTCTAAACAAAAGAAGTCAAATGTAGATGAAACCATACATATTTTTTGGTTATCTTTTATTCTACTAGCCAATAATTTGTCCATCAACAAATAGTACCAAAATGTACATAACCACGCTATGAGCATATGCCGACAATGAAATTCATAAATTAGCATGACTTGTCATGCTTCTAATCATTTCTAAAAGCATGTGACTTTATCTTTCAGCTACACCATTCTGCCAAGGAGAACTCGGCGTTGTGCTATATATTGACTTGCAATTTCAAGCTTTTCAACTCTGCTGCCTTTTTAACTAAAAGAAGAAATGAAAATATAGCAAGATCTCAAGAGGCGGCAACTTGACATGGAATAAGTGGTAGTTTCTTTCAATTCAACCCCTCTACTTTCTTGCCAGCACAATCCACTAGCCTTGGGCTTTATTTCCACACTTCATTCTTGTTTATTTTGTATCTATTTTAAATATTACTTATATTTTGCTTTAACAACATTTATTATATGATTCTTATAATTTATCATTAGTTTTTGTTTCATACTTCTTCATTTGGACGTATGCAAATAAATATGTAATTTATATGCGTTACGATATATTTTCAACTTGGAAATCGGACATTCTTTGATCTCGATTAATATCCTAATTACTTAGTTATTTATTATCTTTTTTTTATGAAATTAGTACTAACCTACCTCAATATATCTGTGAATTGTCGATGTAATTACGGTACCTTAACATAGACCGATTTGATACTCGATCATACCGTTTCCCATCGGTTTATTATCGTGTACCATCGATTTATTACGAGTTACAATTGCTTTGTTATTTAGCACATTATTGTATACTTTATTAACCGATAAAAATGTTAGGGACTGCGTATAGGGGATGATTAACGACCAGATGATCTCAAGAATTATGTATTGGAACACTTCCCAAATACAATCATTTAACCCTATTAGCCTTAGCCTTGGGTTTCACGAATATCGTATTGGGATAATTCTTTAGTTTTTCTAATCTCTTTTCAAAAGCTGTGAAAATTGAGATATATACATAGATTCTCACTTTACATATTTAAATGAGAGATCGACGGTTATCGGCGGTTTAACGGTTATATCCGTTAATGGATAATGTCAAATGATAGCTATAACCGAATTCTGAGTTGTGAACTGTAGCTTTGATGTATTCCACCGTAGATAGTAACCATCTCTACACACACGTCAAGAGATAGTAACCATATCTAGACACACATGTCTAGACACACACGTATAGACAAAGTAACCATCCCTGGACACACACGTCCAGACATAATAACCATCCTTGAACACACACGTCCAGACATAGTACGTACACGTCCAGACATACATAGTACGTAGTTCAACCAGAGATGGCGCCAGAAAGCCTAGCCTTAAACCTATCGATAGAACCATCGACTTTCATTTTATTTTTGAAATCCATTTGCAACCCAATGGTTGCAACCAGGTGGTAAATCGACCAACACCCACGTATTATTACCCATGATAGACTCCATCTCATCATCTATTGCCTCTTTCCAAAAGGCAACATCTTGAGACATCATAGCCTCATCATAAGTTCTTGGATCTTCCACTATGTTATAACAATAAGAATATTGAGATCCAATTTCATCAGCTCCAAGGGGCTCAGTGCCTTGGAATCCCGCTAGGGGCGCTGTCCCTAGGACCCCGCATGGGGGCGCTGCTCATTTAACCCCCGCTTTAAGGCGATCTAAAGTGATAGAGACAACAATTGTAAGTTTACACTCCGCAGTCTGCACCTCCTAACTCATATATGTTTACCTCATCACGTTAATCGATCTCAAGTAAACACAATTACACCAAAATGATTGATGATACTAAAATCACCAACATTCCTCCCCTATTTTGGTGCACTCCGCACCTCCTAACTCACATATGTTTGCCTCATCATCTTAATCGATCTCATGTAAACACAATTACACCAAAATGTTTGATGACACTAAAATCACCAACATTCCTCCCCCATTTTGGTGTATCCATTGATTCACTATTCAAAACATAAACATGTAAAATTCAAACAAATGCATAAATGAAAATTTCATGAAGATTGAATTTCCACCTTAGTATATTACTCATTCCAAATACTCGAGAATCGGAGTGTTTTAAGAATTGAACCCGTCAACCTAATTGAATACATGAAGATAATATACCGGTAACCCATCAGCCCACATGAAACTGCTTTCAAGGACACAAACATTTTTAATTTTATTAGTTTTTATATCATTGGTATATTGCTTTCGACCAATTAAATTCACAAGATTAAAAGAAATCATTTTATAAAAGATTGGTGTGACCAAATCGATAACTTATGAAATATGCAGATATCCGTTTTTACGCCTAATTAATTATGTATTTTTGGTTATTGAAGCGTGTTTGTTTCTCGCAAGTATGTTACATATCTATTTATTCTTTATTTTACCATGTAAATTTTTGAATAATTACTACAACAAATATGGTTTGTTGGAACCATCCTGGCTAATAAAATATTTAATGAGGTTTTTAAGTTTATAGGACCAACAAAATATGTGTCTTATACAAATGTGTAACAATAAGTTGTTCGAATGAAGTTAGACAACGCACAAGTTATATCATTATTAAACAAATACGTAGTGTTATAAATTTACTATACAACACTTAATATCATGACCGTATAAGATACGAGGCTCTTTATGTTGTTATAAAATATGTTAACTTAATATTACATTTAAAACAAATATGGGTGTCCTGATAGTAGATTTTATAGGACAAAATTTAAACTAGCATCGTGGTGCATGACCTCATGAGAGCTTATGTTGGTTTAGTACAATCGTGGTCTATATACCGACACGCTTGTTCAAGACCTCCTTTAGCATTATTTAATGAGTGATTTTCACATTTTTCATGTTTAATGTGTTGTTTTAGGGTTTTAATGTGTGATGACTGTAAATAGTATATAATCTATTGAAAATATATAAGAGATTAAGTCCGACCATGTTGGGAACTGAAGATTTGTTTAAGTATGATTACTGTTGCCAGTACAACATGGTTACTACTGCTGAGCCAAATTACTACTGCTTGTAGAAATTAATACTGTTAAGCCTTGTTACTACTGCTGGTGAAGATTAATACTGCTCAGAGTGTTAATGCTGCTATGACTTAATACTGCTTATGTGATAATCTTGGTAAGCCGCGCAGATCAAGGTTTGAAGATAATCATGGAAGGTTGAAGATAATTATGGAAAAATATACTGAAGATCTTTTATGTTTTGTAATTATCTTTTATTTTCAGTATATGTATAGAATTATTCTGAATAGTTTGTTAGACGAGTATTCTAAGCTTTTGTTTTAAGAGAGAATTGACCTCAAGGTTTACAACCCTAGTTCGAGAGAAGTAGAATTCGTCTTGGTGAGCTTGTTCATCAAGATTGAGGTTTTGTGTGAAAGCTTGTAACTTTAATCATTCAATAAAGTATACAAGTTGTGATTTCTACTTTACTGTTACATCAATATTTGAATATTAAAGTGTTTTTCCGCAACTTCTTTAATATTGTTTCTGAGTTTCATTATTCTTGTTAAGAATCAGATCCTGACAAGTGGTATCAGAGCCTAGTATTCTCAGAAACCTTCATTCATCATGGATAACACAGTTGAATCAAACAGTACTCTTGTTTCAAAGGTTCCCATGCTCAAACCTAATGAGTTTGACATGTGGAAAATTAGGATCAAGCAGTACATCCTCCTTACAGACTTTTCTATGTGGGACATTGTTGATAATGGTCCCTCTGCTGAAGGTAAAATTGGACAAGATGGAAGAAGACCACCTCCAAAAACTGATGCTGAGAAGAAAGTGAGACAATTGGTGATGAAAGCCTTAAGCACCCTGCTTTTGGCCATTCCTAATGAGTATCAACATCAGTTTCACCACTGCACTGATGCTCAGATTCTATGGAATGCTTTAGAGAAGAGATTTGCTGGCACCAAGAGCACTAAGAGGAACCAAAGGGATATTCTCAAGCAGCAATATGAGAATTTTACATCTTCAAAGAATGAGTCTATGACTCAAGCTTTTGATAGATTCAATAAGTTAATTGGTGAGTTGGCTACTGTTGGAGTCCAGATGGAACAAGATGATGTCAACCGAAAGTTCCTCAGATCTCTTGGAGATGAATGGACCTTGTACACTGTTTCATTCAGACAGAATGACAAATTGGAAGAAAAAGGAACTGGATGATCTGTACAATGATCTGAGAGTGTTTGAATCTGAGGTGGAAGCAAAGAAGAAGCCTATTGGATATGTTCATAATGTTGCACTCCTTTCAGCATCAACTGATTCTACTGCTAACCCTGAATCAGTTAATGCTGCTAATGGAGTAAATCAAGAAAAAAGCAATGAATCTGTTTTTGAAGCCTTTCTTTCCAGCCATGGTAACTCCTCTTTAATCAATGATGACTTGGAACAGCTTCATCCTGATGATCTTGAAGAGATGGATATTAAATGGCAGATGGCCATGCTTTCTCTGAGGGTGAAGAAGTTCATCAAGAGGACTTGGAGGAACAACTTCTCCCAAAGAAGAGAAGATGGAGCAGGCTTTGATAAGTCAAAGGTGGAGTGCTACAAGTGTCATATGAAGGGACACTTTGCCAGGGAATGCAGAATTGGAGTGTCTCACAACAATCACCAACAAGCTGAGACTGGAAGCTTCAACCAGAACAGAAACTCTGCTCAAGTTCTTGTTTCTCAACAAGGAATGGGGTTTGACTGGAGTGATCAAGCAGAAGAGGCCATTCAAAATCAATCTCTCATGGCAGAGGTATCTGATCTTCCAACTGAGGTACTCTCTAATCTCTGTTCTCAAACTTGTATAGACACTGTTAAAAGGTACAGGGATCACAAACAGAGTATGAGTGATGACCTTAAGAGGTTAGAAAAGGATAGAAAAGACTATGTGAAAATTTTTGAGAGGTTTGAGGAACAAATTAAAGGTTTCCTAGACAATGAACTTCAACACACATATGATACAAATTACTGGAAGTGGGAGAAAAATGAGCTAGAAATCCAATTGACAAAGTCTAGAGAGAAGAATGAAAAGTTGAGAGGAGAGCTAGCCAAGGTTAAGCTGGATGTGGAAAAGTTTTCATATGCTTCTAAAGCCATGGATTCAATTCTAAAGGTACAAATCCATGATAAGCTTAAACCAAGAATTGGGTACAATACCACACCACCACCATACAACAACAACTACATCCCTCCTAAATCAGACTTGCTAGAGACCAAGGATAGGAAGGACTTGCATGAGGGAGCCACTAAGATAGATCATTTAGATGAAGTAGTTGTTAAGGATAAGACTGAGAAAGAAGCTGGTAAGAGTAAGGATAATACTGTGAATGGTGAGATTCCCTTAGAAAATAACATTCTTACCAATGAGGGTGGTGGAAGGGATTGGGTCAAATCTGATGACGTAGAGAAGACTGAGGGAAAGTCTAAAAAGGTCCATTACAAGCAGACTACAGTTGTGAATCCTGTTCTTTGCAAACAGTGTGCAGGTAATAAGTCTGAGCCCCTAAAACATGATAAAAGGAGGGGCAATCAAAGAAATTGGAATAATCAGTGGGCTCAGAAACAAGGAGTTGATCTGAGTAGAATCATCAGACCAAAACCTTGTTTCATATGTGGCAAAATGAACCATCTTGCCAAGCACTGTTATTTTTAATCCTATTAACCAAAGGATAAATTTTCAGAGATCTGTGCAAAAACCCTTTGGTTATAGGAAGGATGAAAGGAACCATGTGGCTAAGAAACCTGTTAAATCTAAAAGCCACATGAAGAAAAAGACTGTAAAAGAGAGTGTCAAGATGTGGGTTCCCAAAAGCACTAAATCTGTTAGTACTGCTACCACAAATAGTGTTGCTGACAAAGATAGTGCTGCCAGAAGCAATACTGCTGCTATCAATGTTAGTGCTGCTGAGAGTTTTAGTACTTTTAAAACTAACATTGTTAGTACTTCATCAGATGTTAATACTGCTAACTCTGTTAGTACTTCTAAAATTAGTACTGCTTATAGTGTTTGTGCTTCTAGACCAATCATCTTGACAAAGTACTATAGTAAATAGTATTCTAAATTTAAAAATCTCATCAAAAAGGAGTGTAAGTACTTTGATGAGAAAGGGAGGCCCAAGACCACTTTGGCTTGGGTTCCAGTCAATACTAATTGATTTATCTTATATGCAGACCAGCAACTCAAGAGAAAGACCATTTGGCATGTTGATAGTGGTTGCTCTAGGCACATGACAGGGAACATGGCTTGCCTCAAGAATTTAAAGAAAATTGATGGAGGGCAGGTTGCCTTTGGTAATACTTCAGATGGAGGTAAGATTAGTGGTAAGGGAGATGTAACAAAAGGTAAGATGACCTTTGAAGATGTTTACTATGTTGAGCAGTTAAGATACAACTTGTTAAGTGTATCACAGGTTTGTGACAAAAAGCATAGTATATTATTCACTGATTCAGAATGCATTATCCTTGCTCCTGGATTCAAGGTAGTTGATGAAAAGATGATACTACTAAGAACTCCCAGAAAGGATAATGTCTATTGTTTGGATATGGAAAATGTTTCAAATGATTCATCCCTAAATTGTCTTGTTTCAAAAGCCTCTTTGGATGAATCATCATTTTGGCACAGAAGGATGTGTCACATGAACTTTAAAACAATGAATAAACTTGTTAAAAACAACCTTGTAAGAGGTCTGCCTTCAAAAGTCTTTTCATGTGATGATCATTGTGTTGCTTGTCTCAAAGGCAAACAACTCAAAACTTCTCATAAGTCCAAAGAGTTGAACACAATTTCTTCTTCTCTTCAGTTGTTGCATATGGATCTGTTTGGTCCTACAAATGTCATGAACATAGGTAAGAAATCATACTGCTTAGTTATTGTTGATGATTACTCTAGATTTACTTGGGTATATTTTCTAAGGACTAAGGATGAGAAAAGTGGATTGATCAAATCCTTTATTCTAAGAATTGAAAACCAAACAAATCAAAAGGTAAAAGTCATTAGGTCAGATAATGGTACTGAATTTAAAAATTTTGACCTAAACACCTTTTATGGGGAAAAAGGAATTGAGAGGCAATACAGTGCTCCTAGGACTCCACAACAAAATGGTATTGCTGAGAGAAGGAATAGGACACTGATTGAAGCTGTTAGATCTCTGTTAGCTGATTCAAAACTTCCAATTACTTTCTAGGCTGAAGCATTTAATACTGTTTGCTATGTCCAAAACAGAGTTCTAGTAGTCAAGCCTAAGAACAAGACACCATATGAGCTTTTAAATAAAAGAAAACCATTTATTGGTTTTTTCAAACCTTTTGGGTGTCCTTGTACCATTCTCAATACCAAAACTCACTTAGGAAAGTTTGATAGCAAAGCAGATGACGGTTTTCTTGTTGGTTACTCATCTCAGAGTAAGGCCTACAGAGTGTTTAATTCTTCTTCTAGAATAATTGGGGAAAGTGACAATGTCAAATGCAATGAGAACTCACCAAATCCTATTGGTTCAGGTCCTCAGTGGTTATTTGACATTGATTCACTAACTAACTCTTTGGGTTTGAGCAGTGATGATCATGCAGGATCAGGAAGTAGAGGATCAGGGGATGAACAAGTACAAGATATTATTCCTCAGTCTGTGATCTTTCCCATACCTACAATGAACCCTGTTGAAATCTGTGAAACGGAAACTGTTACTGAACCAATTCAGAGTGAAGAAGAAAGAAGAGATGAGGAGAATCCAGAGCATGAAGAGCCAGAAGTAGTTGATGAGATCCCCTCAGCTGACTTAAATGACTCCAATTTAGATGTGGGAATTAATGAAGAACCTAGTCATCAGATAAGAACTCAGAAGAATCATCCTCCTGAGCTGGTAATAGGAGACATCACTTCTCCTATGATGACTAGGAATCAAAGCAGACTTCAAGATTTGCAGGATCAGCAGCATACAGTACTCTCTTGCTTTCTATCTCAGATTGAGCCTAAGAAGGCTTATGATGCAATGAAAGATTTAAGTTGTATAGAAGCCATGCAAGAAGAGTTGCTACAGTTTAAATTGCAAGATGTTTGGGACTTGGTGGACCTTCCAAAAGGTCATAGAGCAATTGGCACCAAGTGGATTTTCAGAAATAAAAAGGATGAGAGAGGAATAGTAATCAGGAACAAAGCAAGGCTAGTGGCACAAGGGCACACTCAGGAAGAAGACATAGACTATGAGGAAGTCATTGCTCCAGTTGCAAGGGTAGAGGCAATTAGACTGTTTCTAGCCTATGCCTCATATATGAAGTTCAAGGTATATCAGATGGATGTGAAGAGTGCCTTTCTATATGGAACAATTGATGAAGAAGTATACGTCTGTCAGTCCCCTGGATTTGAAAATCCATCATATCCTGACAGAGTATACAAACTTAAGAAAGCACTCTATGGTCTACATCAAGCCCCAAGAGCATGGTATGATACTCTGTCTACCTATCTCTTGGAAAATGGGTTTGAAAGGGGAATCATTGACAAGACCCTTTTCATTAAAAGAAGTAAGAAGGACACCCTACTTGTTTAGATCTATGTGGATGACATCATATTTGGATCCACAAAAGATCAGATGTGTAGAGACTTTGAAGAGTTGATGCACAAGAGCTTCAAAATGAGTTCAATGGGTGAACTTACTTTCTTCCTTGGGCTTCAAGTGAAACAGCAGAAAGATGGGATTTTCATAAGTCAATCAAAGTATGTGAAAGACATCCTAGTTAAGTATGGTTTATCAGACTCAAAGCAAGCAAGCACACCAATGGAAACACACAAACAGATCACTGCTGATCTCGAGGGGGAGGATGTTGATGTCCATCTTTATAGATCAATGATTGGATCTCTCATGTATCTCACAGCCTCAAGACCAGATATCATGTTTCCAGTGTGTGTGTGTGTGCCATATTCCAAGTCAAGCCAAAGCAGTCACATCTTCAAGCAATTAAGAGGATTTTCAGATACTTAAGAGGGAAACCTAGATTAGGTCTTTGGTATCCTTATGAATCTACTTTTGACTTGATTGCATATTCAGACAGTGACTTGGGTGGTGCTAATATGGATAGAAAGTCTACTTCAGGAGGATGTCAGCTTTTGGGTGCAAGACTAGTTTCTTGGCAGTGTAAGAAACAAACCACAGTGTCCTTATCCACAACAGAAGCTGAGTACATTGCTGCTGCAACTTGCTACTCTCAGGTTCTATGGATTCAGAATCAAATGTTTGACTATGGGGTAACCTTTCTTCACACTCTAATCCTCATTGACAATAGCAGTGCTATTACCTATGTTAACAATCCAGTCAAGCACTCCAAAACAAAGCACATTATCACTTTATTAGAGACTTCAATGAAAAGAAGCTTATTCAAGTTGCTAAAGTTCATACTGATAACCAGTTTGCTGATCTATTCACTAAAGCTTTTGATGTGGGTAGATTCACTTTCTTGGTCACAAGTGTGGGCATGATCAACTCTGAATGAGCTCATGTTTAAAAAGTGTTTGTATACCTGTTATTTGTTTATTTTTTTGGTGCTACTAATCATCTTTCTCAGGAAGTTTTATTGCCTTACTCAGACTAACACAAGCTTCAACAGTGTAAGTATCGTTAATGCTGCCAGTGCAGTTTTAATGCTGACAGTGCAAAGTTACTACTGCAGGTTCATTATTACTACTGCTAGTCTGAGTTACTACTTCAGGTATGTGTTACTACTGCTAGTTAGTTAATATTGCTAGTTAGTTAATACTGCTAGTTGGTTACTACTGCTCTCAGTTAATTATGCGAGTAGGTCAGTATTGCTTTAACTGAAATTAGGGTTAATATTGCTTCTTTCTTAAATTCTATAAATACCCTCTTTGCCCGCCAAAAAGCTCACAACGACTCTTTGAATATTGTTCGTCTTCTCTCTAACTCTTTTCTCTCAAGCAAACAGTGTGTTTTAGTCAAGAATCCTCAAGCCAGATGGCATCCATGGCATTTATTGATGAACACAATGAGATCGCAATGCTTCAAAAGCCTAAGTAGGCTGTTGGATTCCATCAAATAGTTGATTTTCTCAAGTCGAGTCATATAGCTCATGCTCTTACAGTGTCACCTCAAATTTACATCGCGCACCAGAAGCAATTTTGGGCGAATGCCACCGCTGTTACTGAAAACGGTGTGCAGTTTATCAAGACAAGGGTGTGTGACAAACCCTTGATAGTCTCTGAAAAGGTCATTCGCATCAGTCTACGACTAGACGATGCCTCAGGTATTACCTCTATCTCTAATGAGGATTTGTTTTCCAATCTCACAAGAATGGGGTATGAAGGCCAACTGGGTGTTTTCAAATTTTACAAAGCTAACTTTTCTCCCCAATGGCGTTTCTTTGTTCATACTCTTATGCACTGTATTTCTCGAAAAACTACTGGATGGAGTCAGTTCAGTAGTACCATTGCTTATGCTTTGGTCTGCTTGTCCACTGCCAGAAAGTATAATTTCTCACAAATGATTTTCAATGACCTTGTGTCAAACTTGGATAATAAAAAGAGTTTCTATATGTATCCAAGATTTTTCCAGGAAGTTATCACCTCTGATTTTGACGGATATGCCACAGTCTAATGCGGTATATGTACCTAAAATCCCCAAGGGCAAGGTCTTTTCAAATATGAAAAGATCTGCCAAGGACTCGGAAGGAGTTGACACCCCATTGTTCTCTACAATGATGGTGGTGTCCCACAACCAAGAAGGTATGGCATCAGGGTCAAGGCCCTCACTAGACCATCCCACTGATAGCCAAACCCAACCTTCAACCACTATATCACTCTCTCAGTCCTTTGTTCTTAAGCCAACCCCAGTTATATCCAAAACTTATACTAAGAGAAAGGTACATTAGGCTCCTTCCCTTGTTGTACCTCCTATAAACCCAGAACCTCAAAGCCCTCTAATGTTGCATTCTCCATTAGAGAATATCCATAGGAAAACCACTGGGGTGTCTCCCAACCCCAAGGAGGTGCTCACTAAGGAGATGCATGAGCATGTGGGTGAGAAGGCTGCCACTACTCCTGCTAGCACAGAGGAGGCCAGTGGTAACATCACTAAGACCTTCCCCACTGCAACTTTGAATGAGCAATCATTCAAAGGTACTGGGTGCCCAGAAACCAAGGGAATAGGTGGTGCTTTAGTCTGGCTGGAGATCCCTATTAAACATTCCAATGATCCCTCAAAAGGGGGTAACACTCCTGGAGAAGGTGAGGATAGATATGACTACCAGGAATTGATTTCTGCCATGTCCAACATGGCAACTGAACTGGATTCTCACAAGAAGGTTGTAAATGAACTCAAGAAAGTCATCATCAACCAGCAAGAAGAAATCATCACCTTAAATAAGGTGGTTCAAAGAAGGTCAAAGCAAAGATTTGAGCTCAGAAGAAGGAACCCAGTAGATGATGCTCCCAAAAAGGGGGAGTCAGAAGCTGAGGTCAACATGGAGAATGCTAAGAATAAGGGGGAGAAACATGGAGATTAGGGGGAGTTTGCTGGTGGTAGTGGGGATAAGGTACAAGCAGTAGAAACAGAAACAGGGTTTGAAAAAGCAGCAGTTACAGAGAGAGCAGTAGAAACAGAAACAGTGTTTGAGAAAGCAGCAGAAACAGTTAATGCTGTTGAAGCAAGCAAAGCAGCAAAAACAGTTAATGCTTCTGAAATAAATGAAGCAGCAGAAATTGTTCAAGAGATATTAACCGACATCCTTAGCAGCAATTTGGAAGAAATTGAGATAGCTGAAGCATTAATCAAGGCTAAACATGACACTCCTAAGGTCACTTCAAAGACCAAAGGAGTTTTCATCAAAGACAATGCTGAGGTTATCAAGAAAGCTAGTGCTGATAAGGTAGCAAGCAAGGACAAAGGCAAAACCAAGATAGTGGAATCTGACCAACCACTTAAAAAGCAAAAGTTGGTTGAGTCAGATGAAGCTTTGGCTAAGAAAATTCAGGCAGAACTTGAGCAAGCAGAAAAAGATCAAGTGGAAAAAGATAGGGAGATGGCAAGAGCTCTAGCTGCAGAGCTTAATGAAGCATATCAAAAGAGTTTGGCAACAGAGATGGCACAGAAGAAATCTGCAATTATAAAGAAGCATGTAATGATCAAAATGGGTGCAAATAAGAGTCAACCTTCACAGACCTACCTTGGTACCCAAGAGAGAAAGAAGATGATCACTTTCCTAAAAGGTGTTATGGGAGTCAAAAAGGAAATGTTCACAAAAATGTCATTTGATCAAATCAAAGGTTTGTATGAGGAAGAGATGACTAAGTTACAAGGAAATGAACAAGCAAGAGTTGAAGTGGAAAAGAAGATGAAAGAGAGGCATGACCTTCAAATACAAAAACCATTTCCTGATGATCAAGAAACACCAAGGAAGGAAGCTACTCTAGGTGAAAGTTTGAGGACTTTGAAAAGAACAAAAATGATGGCAAGCTGAGAAAGAACAGAAGGTAGCTGAAGAAGAAGGGGCACCTAAGTCTGATGAACAGGAAGCTCAATCTTAGGAAGAACCATCCAATACTTCTGATGTGAATATGTACATGGTGGTGATGGAAAAAGTGCCTGAGCCTATAACAGCTGAACCGGTTGGTGTCAAGCCTCCTGAGATTATTCACTAGGATACCATGGAAGTAGATGGAATGGAGTATATCAGGCTTACGAGGAAAGATGACAAGTTTGAAGTGTATCCTACTTGGGCCAAGATTGTAAGAGTATGCTCCAGATCTGATTTAGAGGAAATGTTTGAGGTGGGGATGAAATTATATGCTGATAAGCAGAAAACTCCAGGGATACCAGTTACAAAACTTGTGATGGAATATCAATGCATGTTGTTCAAGCCAGAGGAAGTTCAGCATGTTATCAGAAATGTTTTCAAAACCATTAACAACTGGACTCTGTATGAAAGAAGTGGAGTATATGCACTGGCTATGGATACAAATCACATTGAATACTTCTTAGTGGATAGAGTTTACAACCATAGCAGGCTAAAGCTGCATGCTATGTTGAAGAAAAAGCTTGGCAAGATACTTGATCCAGAGAACTCTAGTACAACATGGTTACTACTGCTGAGCCAAATAACTACTGCTTGTAGAAATTAATACTGCTAAGCATTGTTACTACTGCTGGTGAAGATTAATACTGCTCAGAGTGTTAATGCTGCTATGACTTAATACTGCTTATGTGATAATCTTGGTAAGCCGCACAGATCAAGGTTTGAAGATAATCATGGAAGGTTGAAGATATTTATGGAATAATATACTGAAGATCTTTTATGTTTTGTAATTATCTTTTATTTTCAGTATATGTATAGAATTATTCTGAATAGTTTGTTAGACGAGTATTCTAAGCTTTTGTTTTAAGAGAGAATTGATCTCAAGGTTTACAACCCTAGTTCTAGAGAAGTAGAATTTGTCTTGGTGAGCCTGTTCATCAAGATTGAGGTTTTGTGTGAAAGCTTGTAACTTTAATCATTCAATAAAGTATACAAGTTGTGATTTCTACTTTACTATTACATCGATATTTGAATATTAAAGTGTTTTTCCGCAACTTCTTTAATATTGTTTCTGAGTTTCATTATTCTTGTTAAGAATCAGATCCTGACAAGTGGTATCAGAGCCTAGTATTCTCATAAACCTTCATTCATCATGGACAACATAGTTGAATCAAACAATACTCTTGTTTCAAAGGTTCCCGTGCTCAAACCTAATGAGTTTGACATCCTCCTTACAGACTTTTCTATGTGGGACATTGTTGATAATGGTCCCTCTGATGAAGGTAAAATTGGACAAGATGGAAGAAGACCACCTCCAAAAACTGATGCTGAGAAAAAAGTGAGACAACTGGAGATGAAAGCCTTAAGCACCATGCTTTTGGCCATTCCTAATGAGTATCAACATCAGTTTCACCACTGCACTGATGCTCAGATTCTATGGAATGCTTTAGAGAAGAGATTTGCTGGCACCAAGAGCACTAAGAGGAATCAAAGGGATATTCTCAAGCAGCAATATGAGAATTTTACATCTTCAAAGAATGAGTCTATGACTCAAGCTTTTGATAGATTCAATAAGTTAATTGGTGAGTTGGCTACCGTTGGAGTCCAGATGGAACAAGATGATGTCAACCGAAAGTTCCTCAGATCTCTTGGAGATGAATGGACCATGTACACTGTTTCATTCAGACAGAATGACAAATTGGAAGAAAAGGAACTGGATGATCTGTAAAATGATCTGAGAGTGTTTGAATCTGAGGTGGAAGCAAAGAAGAAGCCTACTGGATATTAGGATGAGAAATTAATACATAAAAGAAGATCGGGCCATAAAATTAATACATAAAAAAAAATTAAAAGGGTGAGGGGTGCCACTGCACACGTTGGATGAGAAATGGACGCACATTAGGATGAGATGCACCGAGATAATGCACCGAAATGTACCAGATCAATTCCCTTCTAAGCCGCAATTCATCAGAGAACTTGAGATTAAAAGAGATCAACGGTTCAGATCCATTTCTCACGTTTCTCACCATTAACTCAACTTCTCACACGAAATCAGTAAAAAGAAATGAGTACACAACAGTTAGCATTTCAGCAGTACAATCCAAATGGAAATTCCAGAAGCTTAGAATAATACTGATCAATGTAAACAACATATACAATACGTTATTAAGCTATATAAATTAATATTCCCGAATGATCAGAACATCTTATCTTCCACGAACTTGAAGAGGAATACTTTTATTGATTTTGCATACCAGGACGAAATTAACCATTTCTTTCTATATAAAGCCAACCTCTGGGTCAAGAGTTACTCCACCTCACTTCCCTGTTTCTTATTCCTAATAGCACTATGTCATCCACAAACAGAACTTCCCTGGCTAGTTTGGTTATACTCTTCTTCTCAGCTACTTTGCTTTCACACACCGCATCCAGATTGCTCCCTGAAACTTCTAGCTATGAGAGCCACGAGCAATGGATGGCTCGTTATGGACGCGTCTACAACGATGCTGACGAGAAGGAACAAAGTTCAAAGGTTTTTCAAGAAAATGTTCGGTACATAGATTCATTCAACAATGCCTTGAACAAAGGTTACAAACTATCAGTCAATGAGTTTGCAGACCTTACGAACGAAGAGTTCAGGAACACAAGGAACCGGTTCAAGGCACATGAATGCTCCCCATCCACCTCCACTTTCAGGTATGAAAACTTGACAGCAGTTCCATCATCAATGGATTGGAGAAAGAAAGGTGCAGTAACACCTATTAAAGACCAAGGCCAATGTGGTAAGAATATGGGAATTTCACAAATCAAATGTTGTCCAAATACTAAAATACGCTTGTTCATATTGGCTTTCTGACATCAATATTTCACCATGATATGTAGGATGTTGCTGGGCATTTTCGGCTGTGGCAGCTATGGAAGGAATAACCCAACTTAAAACAGGTAAATTAGAGTCATTATCCGAACAAGAGCTTGTCGACTACGACACTAGCGGTGTAGACCAGGGATGTGAGGGTGGTCTTATGGACGACGCCTTTAAATTCATCCTAACCAATAAAGGACTCACTACAGAGAGCAACTATCCGTATAAGGGAGTGGACGACACCTGCAACAGCAACGAGGCATCTAACCATGCAGCAACCATTACGGGTCACGAAGATGTTCCTGCTAATAGTGAAAGTGCACTGTTGAAAGCTGTATCTAGTCAGCCCGTCTCTGTTGCCATCGATGCTAGTGGGTCCGACTTCCAGTTCTACTCTAGTGGTGTGTTTACGGGAGAGTGTGGCACCGAACTCGATTATGGTGTTACTGCAGTTGGTTACGGAACGAGTGATGATGGGACCAAGTATTGGCTGGTGAAGAACTCCTGGGGAACAAGTTGGGGTGAAGAGGGATACATAATGATGCAAAGAGATGTCGATGCAAAAGAAGGCCTTTGTGGCATTGCCATGCAGGCCTCCTACCCTACTGCATGATTCGAGGAAGATCAAAACTAATGATTGTACATTAATTATATGTATTTATGATCATGTTAATAGAAGGAAACTCGTGAACATGTGATATGTATGTATTTGAAATCTGAAATCATTGTATGGATTCTATATGTTGTGTGCCAGAAAAATTCTTAGCTTGAATGTATGTTGATATTGCCACAAGCTTCTGTGTGTGTTGCTAATGTTAAACAAAACCATCACCCTTAAAGGAACCTTAAAACTTATGATAAAACCTTTAAACTCTCTTTTGTGTAGCTTCTATTGATGTACCAGGTAAGTATATATAAAAGTGTTATTCACCTTCAATTGTAAAGTCTTATTCCCTCCATATTTATACACAAGTCTATCCTAGATCCCTGATTTACATAACATAAATATAGGGATCATTCACTACAAATCAGGGAGCTAATATTGATAACGTAATATACATATTTCTTTCCATATTTCTATGCGTATCACAAATATACTGCTATTACGCCCCCGCAGTCAGAACGGGAGGTTTTCGAACGTTTAGACTGGACCGAAACTCATCGAACAATACCTTCGGTAGACATTTTGTGAAAATATCGGCGAATTGGTAACCAGACGGAACGTGTAACACTTTGACTTGACCCCGTGCCACCTTTTCCCTTACAAAATGAATGTCAAGTTCGACATGCTTAGTACGTTGGTGTTGGACGGGATTCCCGGATAAATAAATGGCACTTACATTATCGCAATACACAATGGTAGCCGTGGACAGAGGACATTGCAACTCAAGAAGAAGATTTCGTAACCAACAAGTTTCTGATACTACATTTGCCACGCCTCTGTATTCCGCCTCGGCACTAGACCTTGAAAGTGTCGGTTGCCGTTTTAGGGACCAAGACACCAGGTTGTTACCAAAAACACACAATATCCGGACGTAGAACGTCTCGTGTCGGGGCACCCCCCCCCCCCCCAATCTGCATCTGTATACGAGATAAGCTTCGAAGTGGTGGATGGCGTAAGTTGGATCCCGAAGTTAAGAGTACCGCTAACATATCGTAAAATGCGACGTAGAGCGTGCATATGATGTTCCCGTGGATCATGCATGAATAAACAGATTTGTTGTACGACGTAAGCAATGTCTGGTCAGGTAAAGGTAAGGTATTGAAGAGCCCTCGCCAAACTGCGATACAGAGTGGGATCCACAACCGGGGGACCTAAAGTGGCACTCAATTTTTCCTTCGTGTCGACCGGAGTCTTTGTAGAGTTACAAGACGACATATCTGCCCTTGCGAGAATATCCCGAGCATATTTCTGTTGGGAAAGAAATAAGCCCGATTTGGTTTGTGAAACGGAGATCCCCAAGAAATAATTAAGTTGTCCCAAATCCTTCATGGCAAATTCAGCAGACAACTTCCTAATAATCTCTTATCGTAAATCATCAGTTGAAGCGGTGAGAATAATATCGTCTACATATAGTAACAAGTAGGCGGTGTCGTTCCCTCGATGATACACGAAGAGACTATTATCTGATCGGCTTTGGGAGAAACCAATGGATGAGATAAACCCGGCGAACCGTTGGTACCAAGCTCGTGGTGCCTGCTTAAGACCATATAGAGATCTCTTAAGACGACATACATGTTGGGGAAGGGAGTTGTCGCGAAACCCCGGTGGTTGATGAATATAAACCGTCTCTTGCAAAGACCCATGAAGAAAAGCATTCTTCACATCAAGTTGGTGAATATTCCACTTTTTCGATAGGGCAAGGCTGAGAACGACCCGAATGGTAGCCGGTTTGACTACTGGACTGAAGGTTTCCATGCAGTCCACTCCAACCTGTTGAGACCTGCCATTACACACCAAACGATCTTTGTACCTTTCAAGGGTACCGTTAGAATGATATTTGGGTGTAAAAATCCACATACATCGGATAATATTAACGCCATTTGGCCTAGGGACAAGTTCCCATGTGTCATTTTTAATGAGTGCATCAAACTCGTCAATCATAGCTTTGTGCCAATTAGGATCTCGTAAGGCATCAATGTGAGACTTAGGAAGAAGTGAGATAGAAGTAGAAACACTAGAGAAGGCATATTTTGGATTGGGTTAGACAATCCCACGATGGCTTCTAGTGGTCATGGGATGACGAATTGGAGGGGCAGCAGGAGGTTCAACCGGGGCAGGAGACATAGGAAAAGTAGGAGAAGCATGGGGGGTCTGAGGTGATGTAAGAGAGGTAGGAGACATAGACGAAGAGATAGGTGGGGTCGAAGTAGGTGAGGGGTCATCGACTGGTTGAAAATTATGGGTGGGTGTAGAAGTTGACGAGGACTGGTTTGGTATCGGGTAGGACGGTATGTTGAGGGAAGGTGTATCGAAAGGGGATGTCGATTGGTTGGGATGTGATTGGGATGAGGTTGTTGAGGAAGAGAAAGGAAATGTGTGTTCGTCGAAAGTGACATG
Source organism: Arctium minus (assembly GCA_954870635.1). Classification (NCBI taxonomy): domain Eukaryota; kingdom Viridiplantae; phylum Streptophyta; class Magnoliopsida; order Asterales; family Asteraceae; genus Arctium; species Arctium minus. The sequence goes on from OX941084.1 coordinate 37,213,116, forward strand.
ACGAGAAATAATGATGTGTTGCCTAGATACGTCATAACAAATGTATCCACGATGATGAGTCGGGTAGCCTAAGAACACACACGGTGTGGAGCGGGGAAGAAGTTTATGTTGTGGATTTGCGTTATGAGGAAAACACAAGCACCCAAAAACACGTAAATGAGAGTATGATGGGATTTTGTGATAAAGTAGAGTGGTGGGAGAAGAATAGTGAATGACGTGAGATGGAAGGATATTATGGAGGTATGCTGCCATATGAATCGAATAATGCCAAAACGTGGGTGGGAGATGAGCATGTTTCATTAAGGTGCGGGAGATGTTGTTGAGGGTGCGTAATTTACGTTCTGCTTTTCCATTTTGGGAGGAAGTGTATGGGCACGAAAAACGAAACCGTATGCCATGTTGGTTACAAAGTTGATGAAATATGGAATTATTATACTCTCTATCGTTATCGCACTAAAAAGTTTTAATTTCTTTGTTAAACTGAGTGCGAATATATTGCCGAAATCTAAGAAATAGAGAGAATGTTTGAGACTTGTTCGCCATTGGAAAGATCCATACAAAATTTGTATAATCATCCAAGAATAAAAGGTAGTATCTATAGCCACTCGTGCTTAGAATTGGCGAGGTCCACAAGTCGCTATGAATTATATCAAATGGTGCAATCGAGTTAGACATAGATGGGAAAAATGGCAATTTATTATGTTTACCAAGTTGACACGAAACACAAACATTTGGAAAAGAAGAACTACAACTCGAAATTAAATTGTCACTACGTAATTTGCTAAGGATAGGTGAGCCGGGGTGGCCGAGACGCGCGTGCCATAGAGAAGATGGGGCAACAAGGAAAGCAGAATGTGCGGAGACCTGTTGACCAGATGATGGAATTGGATAGAGATCGCCCGTACTGTTACATCTCATGATAGGTGTCCCCGAATGTAGATCCTTGACACAAAAACCAAACGGGTCAAACTCGACTATAACAGAATTATCTTTGGTAAACTGTCGAATAGAAACAAGATTTTTAATAATATTTGGCACTAACAGAACCTATTTGAGGGATAACGGAGGATAGGGAGAAGATAACGTAGATTCGCCATACGCGGTGATCGGGAGGGTTCAAAGACATATTTTGGAACGCTACATCAATGTTTATAGGAGTGTACGTGGTTGGTGCCGAAACATGGTGCGCCTGGGGTGGGTGGGCACCGAGAATTCCATGTCCCAAAGTCGGGCGCTGACCATGAGGCGAGGATGGAGTCCATCCGGTCGTCGGATATGGACACGGGGGAGGCTGCCATTGTGACCATGGTGGTTGATTAAATGATTGTGCTCCATAGAAATGCCATGGGGGCTGATTTCCACGACCACGACAACGGTAGTTGCCACAACTCCTACGGCCTCTGCCTCGTCCACGATACGAGCCTCGTTGGGATGCTCCGGAAGCCCCGGGCGAGGAAACCAAGTCATCCGATTGTGATTGTGGCAGACTGGTAGTATTGTTGGAGATAAGAGCGGTAGGACTCCCGGCGGATACCTCTGATTGTTTCATCTTGCGTGCTTCTTCTAGTGCGAGCATGCTCCGAGCTCGATAAAAGGACGGTAACGGATCAGTTTGTTATATGATGGTAGCCACTCCATCATAATTTTCGGTCAGCCCGGCTACTAACTGGAGCACCAGACGTTGTTCTGAAACCGGGGAACCAACATTAGAGAGTTGGTCTGCAAGCAATTTAAGAGCCTGACAATAAGCAGAGATCGAGGAGAAATCTTCTTGTCGCGTGCGGGAAAATTGTTGTTCAAGATATACGGCGCGAGAGCTTTTGTTGTCTTGAAAAATATCTTTCAAGCGATTCCATGCGATTTCTGCTGTTGAGTCCGGCGCCAAAATAGTGAGAAGAAGATCATTCGATATAGTCCCGTATATCCATTGTAGCACTACTGCATCTAGACGAAGCCAAAGTGCGGGGTCAACGGACTCATCTTTTGGTGGGACGATGTGATCAAGAACGAGGTAGGCACGGGCATGTATTTTGAAGAGTTCGGCCCAAGAAGAATATTGAACGTTCTCAACCTCCAATACGATGGGGATGAAGGACTTTATGTTGGATACGGCGAGAGCGGGATGGTACGAAGATGGTTGAGTGTTGGGAATGACATCTTTATCGGTATTATTATTGGTTTTGTCACCCATGATGAAGGATGAATGACATATGTGAGACAAAAGGAAAGAAAAGACGTTGGTGGGTGGCGGTGCACAATGCTACAGATCTGTGATGCCGTGAAGAGGAGGGAATTAGGATTTTCTTTGATACCATAAAAGTGTTATTCACCTTCAATTGTAAAGTCTTATTCCCTCCATATTTATACACAAGTCTATCCTAGATCCCTGATTTACATAGCATAATTATAGGGATCATTCACTACAAATCAGGGAGCTAATATTGATAACGTAATATACATATTTCTTTCCATATTTCTATGCCTATCACAAATATACTGCTATTAATATATACAAACTCAAAGTAGATTTTTTTAATCCAACATAAACATGTGGACTTATATTAAACATCATTGTTTAGGACTTATCTCAAATGTCTAGGACTTATCTCAAAATATCTTCCAATACCCATACAACCTAACAAACAGTTGAAACCTGGGAAATCATAGAAGTGACAAAGAAGAAGAAATAATGAAACATCTAGGCAGAAGATCAAACTAATTTGATGAATATTGTTTTACCTAGTTTCACAAAATCTTCTTTTCGAGAACTTTTTAAATGTCAGGGGTGGGGGTCCTTAGGGAAAAAACCTCTCTACATGTCAGGGTGGGTGGATGGTCTCTCATGCAATTATTCCAATCTTTTGCATCTTGTAGTGAAGGGAAGCCCGGTTATTAGTAGTAAAAAGAGAAAGATGAAGGGCTCTACTCCCATGTGGTAGATCGAGAAATGAATGAAAGGTTGGAAGATTTTGTGGCCCGAGGGAGAAGTCTCATTGTGATACATCTACAGAGAAATATAGACATATCGCTGGTACCAAAAGCTGCACTCAGCGACAAAGCTACACTGCCTGATAAATCATCCCATTTTCCCATAAGAGAAGTCTATCAACGTTGCTTTTCACTATTCTTTCTATTTCTGACGAGTTGGTAGCCTAGCGGGAGGAGGATTGGGGCTAGTGGATGGTATCCATTGGTCTCAAGTTCGAATCTTGTGAAGCTCACTCAATGTCATCAGGCTTTGGGCTTCATCCTTCGGGGTGTGGTTCGGGGCTAGTTGTGGAGGTCCTCTGGGCTGCAACTAGTTGGGTCGGCCTTAGGGTTGGTCAGGCCGCCGAGGATTAGTCGGGTTGCCTCGAATGAGAGCCCAGATACCTCAGGAACGTGTGTGTGAGTTATCGTGTCGTTCAAAAAAAAAGTTGATCTTGATCTCAAGAGAAGCGTGATCATCATTCAAAAAGAGAAGGATCGGACAACTATTGTTGATTTAAGTGCCATCAATCATTTTGGTGTGATTGTGATTTAATTGAGATCGATTAGGTGACAAGGCAAACATAAATTGAGTTCGGAGGTGCGGAGTGCACACTCAAAAATGGCAGAGTCCCTAAGGGTGGCGCTATGAAGAGTTCTATTTAGGAATTGTAAGTTTCGGAACATTCCGTATGAAACTTAATTAATTCTGAAACTTAGCAAAATTTGACTAAGTATGAATCAAAAGCCTTTGGACTCAGAGCCTCTATGTCCTTTGTTAAGAGCTTCTGAGCTTCTTGCACAGACCTTCTGAGCCTTCTGAATTTGGTCTTTATGAACAAGGTGCTTCTGACACGGAGCTTCTGAGTTAGTTACTATTAATTTTAACAGCCCCACATTTCTGTCTCTAAACCGAGACCAAATGAAGGGTGTTACGAACCGAGTCTCATAGCCATTTATGTACAAATAAAAGGAAATGTTGGAAAAATGTGGAATCGATTAAATTTCTAAGGAACATATATTATTTAAGCCAAACATTTCACGATGGATCATAGCTACAAAGTACACTTATATCTTCTAATAAAACATACTAGGGTATGTTCTTAATCCAAATTATACAAACCTAAACAACACCGATTGGACCACGAAATGTAGCTTTCGATAATTTCTGCGAAACTTCCTTTTCACCTCTTAAGTTGCCTTGTCCATGAATGAGATATATTTAATTGACTTAGTGATTACAAATCTCATTTTTAACGCAAAAAAAAAATTCATTGAATTCTATTTACAGCCTCAAATAAGCTATTGTATCATGTATATGCATGTAAAACATTTAAGATTTCCAGATTCCAATTTCTTCGGTGGGTGTCGCACATTTCCAACTTTTATTTGGAACCCCTCGTCAAGGGTCATTTCCATGACCCCCTACCGTGGTTATACCGTCCCGCTGATATTCGCATTCCACCCAGATTTATTCTTCTAGAATGCATTTCAAAGGCACATATAATATGCTATACATAGCTATACCATTAAAGGTTGTTCAATCTTATCCGTTAGCGGGTTGTAACTATCTTGTAGTTACTATTAACTGTAACAACCCCACATTTACGTCTCTAAAATGAGACCAAACGAAGGGTGTTACGAACCGAATCTCATAGCCATTTATATATAAATAAAAGAAAAAATTGGAAAAAATGCGGAATCGATTAAATTTCGAAGGAACTTAGTTTATTTAAGCCAAGCATTCCATGATGGATCATAGATACAAAGTATACTTCTATCTTCTAATAAAACATACTAGGGTATGTTCTAAAACCAAATTATACAACCTAAACAACACACGATTGGACCACCACCACAAGAAATAGCGGTTTTAGCAACGACTTTTGTCGTCACTAAAAGTCAATTTATCGTCACAAACGGTTTATAGAGACGACATGTTGTCGCAATAACCTCTTGCTAAAACATTTTGTCGCTACAGGCGCATCGCTGAAACTCACTTTTCTAGTTGTGCACGAAATGTAGCTTTCGATTATTTCTTCGAGACTTCCTTTTCACCTCTCAAGTAGTCTTGTCCATAACTGAGATATATTTACAAATTTAAGCCATTGATTAACTTAGGAGTCGTTTGTTTTTTAAGAGGTCAAAAGTCTGAAGTCTTAATTTACTTATGATTAATAAGATGTGTTGTGTAAAAAAGTCTGAACGATTCAGACTTAAGAGTCATTAAAAGATTTTTAAAAAAAAACAAACAACCATTTAGTGATTACAAACCTCACTTTAAACGCAAAAAAAATTCATAGAAATCTATTCACGACATCAAATAAGATATTGTATCATGTATATGCATGTAAAACATTTAAGATTTCCAGATTCCGATTTCTTCCGACAGTTGTCGCCCATTTCAAACTTTTACTTGGAATCCTCGTCAAGGGTCTGGGACCATTTTCACGACCCCCTGTCGCGGTTATACTATCCCAGTGATTCGCATTCCACCGGTGAGTGGATTTGTTCATCTAATATGCATTCCAAAAGCAAATATAACATGTTATACAAAGACAAATATGAACAAATTTTCACAAACATGTATGTCAAGTCTGGGAAATCAATCTAAAAGAAGAGACAAGTAATCACCTTGAGTTGAAACTTAAATCTCTAAGAATTTAGTTCAACATCCTTTCTTCCCTTTGCCTACTTTTCTTTAATAACTCTGTTGCCTTTTAAACCAAAAGAAGAAATGAAAGGTGCCAAAGTTTATATAGGTTTCAAGAGGCAGCAACTTGACATGGAATAAGTGGCAGTAGCTTTCAAGTCAACCCCTCAACTTTCTTGTCAGTACAATCCACTGGCCTTATGCTTTATTTCTAGAGTTCCTTCTTATTTATCTTGTAACTATTTTAAATATTACATATATTTTTCTTTAGCAACATTTATTATATAATTCTTATACTTTATTATTTATTTTTGTTTCATATTTCTTCATTTGGACGTATGCATATAAATATGTAATTTATATGCATTACGATATATTTTCAACTTGCAAATCGGACATTCTTTGATCTCGAATAATATATATATTACTTAGTTATTTATTTTCTTTTTTTATGCAATTACTACTAACATACCTCAATATATCTGAATTGTCGATGTAGTTATGTCACCTTAACATAGACCGATTTGATACTCGATCATTCCGTTTCCCATCGTTCCAGATTCTTGATTTACATATTTAAATGAGATATCGACGATTATTGGAGGTTTGACAATTAATGGATAAGGTCAAAGGATAGTTATAACCGAATTCTAAGTTTTGAACTGTGCACGAAGCTTTATGCATGGAGCCCTATATGTATTTGACCAGAGATAGTAACCATCTCTTGACACACACGTCGAGAGATAGCAACCATCTCTCGACACACATGTCTAGAGAGATAGTTGAGAGATAGTGCGTAGTTCAACTAAAGATATCGCCATAGCAAGCCTTGAACTTATCGATAGAACCATCGATTTCATTTTCTTATTTAAAATTCACTTACAACCCGATGGTAAATCGGCCAACACCCATGTATTATTACCCATGATGGACTTTATCTCATCATTTATTGTCTTTTTCCAAAAGGTAATGTCTTGAAACTTCATAGCCTCATCATAGGTTCTTAGATCTTTCCCTATGTTATAACAATAAGCATATTGATGGATGCCGAGTCCACCAAATAATAAATAACCAACTAGACCCTTATCAGCAATTTAAATTGCGACAGTGGTAAGTCGGGTCGAATCCATAGGGACTCGGTTCAACTTATTACGACCAGATAATTCACACACAAATACGAATTATAAAAATTAAAGTGCAAGGGGGGGGGGGGGTCGGATTGATTTTAAGCTAACATACGAATCAAATGAATTATAAAAATGCAATTGAAATTAAAAACCCAACATTAGTTCGTCCTCAATGATGATGCTAACACCCATCCTTGATTTCGCAAATGTAAAAGTTAGTACAAATTTAAGCCGTCTATGGTTACCAACAAGCTCTAATAACCTTAGTTTTCACCATATGGACATTAGCTAAAACAAGTTCTTTAGCTAAATCTTAACCACAAATGGAACAATGAACAAGCTCTCAATATTCCACGTGTGATTAGCATTAACGAAAAGGAAATTAAAACACCGACTCAAAGAATTAAGCACATAAGCTCGGCTTAATTATCACTTTGATTGGAGGATTCCAAGAACTCAATTTTGAAAACCTTATCGAAATCAAAAGAGTTCCATTGTTACTATATCAAAACTCAAAGACAATTATGTATCTAAGATTTTGACTAACAACAATTCACAAGAACATCAACTAATTGGCCAAATCAATTAACATTCATATGAAATTAACATTTAATCTAGAAATCAACCAAGTAAACCTGTCCCAAACAATTACAACGAACTCTCAAAGTGAAAAGCATCAAAATCTAAAATAAACCAATGTTGGGATGAGAAATTAGCCACACATGGCTAAACTAGGGTTTCAAATGCAAGAAATGTAGATCCCAAATACAGTGCAATCAGCAGCAAGTTATATCAAAGATGAACAGAATATGAATCACAGCAACTAGTCATATGATTGAAATGAGATCAAAGGGTTACAGGTTTACAGAAAGGATTTCTGATCAGAGAGAGTAAACCTATAGACTAGTTGTTTGTAAAATAATGAGACTCAGCTAATAATCTTTCTAATGAAAACGTCTAACCCTAATTATGAGATAAATAAGCCTTTATATACTTAGGCTTTACAATCATAATGGGCTTATGGGCTTGGGCCCATATAACAAAAAAATAACATTCAATTAATTACAAATCAAACCCTTATAAATACTTTATTCCACTTTCAACACTCAGGACTTTCCCTCTTGAATCTTTGAAGAACTTTGGTGTTGCTTAACTTCATGTCTTTCAACGCTCCCCCCTTGAATAAAGCTCTTGGTCTTCATAGTATCAACTTTGTAACCAGATTCAATGTACAGTAACATCGACTGAACGCACTATCAAGCATCTTTCAGCTGTAAAAACTCAATCACATCTAATCAGCACACAAGAAAGATAATGTGAGAGTTACTTGACATTCCACGGTGCTTCTTCAGTTTAAAACAAAGAATCTGTCTTTGAACCGCGAGTTGAATAGATTTGTTTTCTTCTCAAGAACTTGTTTCAATCAGCGCATAGGAGGAATGATAAACAAACTTGTAGCAGACACCACATGATATGGGAAAGAAGAAATAAAATATTTGAAATCTTCATCTTTGAATATTAAAACAACATCTTCATCTCTTTGATCTCTAGACTGTCTTCAGAAATAACTTTCTTTCTTTAAAACTTTGAAATTGAACTTGTCCTCCCCCTTTTTGATGATTGTGAGCAGCATGATCATCAAAACTTCTTCAATTTCAGCACTTTCTTTGATCTCCCCTTTATGATAAATTAACATTCTCCCACCTGTGATCTGAGTAGCCGTCAATTCATGAAATGTATATATCCGAATCTTTTCAAATTCAGATATATTAGGAATGGTAAACCTGAATCAACAAATGATACAGTTAGTATGCCTGTAAGTAGCACAGAGCCACTTTGTACAACGGATGTACATTGGAAAGGAGTTTTTGTGATGTTCACTCCCCCAGGGCTTCCATTCAATCATTGAAAAACCACAAAGGAATTTTCTATGAATGTTAAGACAAGAAAACTCATTCCTTGTGTGTACGTGCAAGTGTAGAAAGATTGAAGCTACTTAGCTATATCAGGCTCAAAATGTGTAAACTGTTGAGACAGCAACAGATATTACACAGACTCAATGTGCATGAAAGATGTGCGAATGTGGGGAAAATTTCCTTCTTTTTCAATATCTAAATCTTCCGAATGAAGACTAGATAGCAGATATGCTGCGTCCCCAAAGAAAATGAAACATTTCTTTGTTAAGAAAGAAACGAGTGGCTGGTGGGGTTAATGCAAGAGTTGGCATGGGCTCACTGCCTGTTTCAATGATGGTTACCAAAGAATGTGAACCAATCAGAATATGTGGCTGCCCGGCTCAGAAAGTGGTTGGTGAAGAGTTTTCATATTCTTTTAACTCTGTTCTCACACCCTCTTTCTTTTTATCATTGAAGCTCACTTCTAACCAAACTCTCTTTTCCATTTTTTTTTTTCGCTCCACACAATGAGAAAAGCTCATCCCGATGAGTTATCTCCCCCACTCTTTGACTTATAACCCCTCACCCCTCTAATCACTCTAGGATAACTTCCGAGGTAGGAAACACTGGTTAACGTGAATCCATGGAAGTTCTGTTTAAGCACTCACACAAATCCCACTTAATTCCTATAAAGAAAGTATGCTCAACAGTTTAACTTGAACATTTAAGCACATAATGTATGATACCACTGTCAAAATGTATGCTCATAAGATTTGAGCAATTGAACTTTGAAGATTTCTCAAAACAGATATATTAAATGAATGAAATCAAATCAAGAGAATTGTTTTGAGAATCTGACAGTGTATCAATCAGATCACATAAAATGGATAGGGTATCAAAGAATTGGATATTTTGTTTATATGAACGAATATAAACAATTTTGCAATGAAAGCACAAGATTAGAAATAATGATTTATGCTCAACAATATTGAATTTCAAACGGGGGTATTACCATCGAAAAATTGGTTCATTATGAGACATGGTAATAACAAATACAAATGAAGTACTGAATATGTGTGTGTGAATACGTTACAGTATAAGGATAAGATAATACGCAAGTATTGATCTTTAGAAACACACAGTCAGTTAAACATTAAAGCTCAAGAATTGAAAAACATTTTAAAATCACACTTCTTAATTCATAAAATCTTTTGAGAATCAGAAGTGGTTTGAACATTTCAGAAACTGTTTTTAATGCTTGAAAGTTGTTCTTCTTCTAAACAATCAGAGATCTAGATCAGAAGATATTTACCTTTAAGCTCCCCTTCAAATTATGATAAACAGATATATATCAGATAAGCTCCCCCTGGATATTTGCAGAATATCCAAGTCTGAACGTTGAAGAACGGGTCCTGATTTGTCATGTGATCAGAAGCCAAACTTCGTTGAAGTCCGGGTTCTAAGCTGATTTACATAGAAGCCATTGTTTTTCTACTCCCCCTTGACAGTAGGTGCCTGCAACAAAGAATCAGTTTTCGGCTTTGGTACCCACTGGTATTTGGGTCCATGAATGTTAGTTGCAGTTCTTGTGGGGGATATAGAATAGGAACCATACCAGAAATGATCACTGGTTTTGTGAATGTGATCATGTGTACGACAATAGGAACAGTGGTATTTCTTACCTGACAACCTGAGTAATTGATCTCTCGAGTAGATATGATCAGGTTTACCTTTACTCGCTTTGTTCTTCTTGGCATTAGACGCATGTACACACGATTCTCTTTCTTTCAGCTCATCTTCAACTGGTTTCTTCTGCTAGACCAGTTTCTCTTCTTTGTGTCTCGTTCTTCTTTGGAATGTACCTGAACCATCAATATTGCTATCATAGAAAAGGTTAGTTTTACGAATCTGATCAAAAGATTTAACTGACCTTTGTGAAGAGACAGATTTCTGATTTGAGCTTGATACATTCTTTTCAAGCACTTTAATCGTTGATGCAAAGTTGTCTCTTTCTTTAACAAGCAGGTCAATCTTCTTCGTGAACTCATATATCGTTTGCTGCTCTTTTAGTGCCTTCTCAGATAGTTCAGATAACTTAGCAGTAAGCTTTTTGATCTCAGTCTCAAACACGCTTCTTTCTTCTTCAAATCCCTTCTCAGCATTGTTTCTTTGGCCAGATATTTCTTTGAAGACACCAACATTCTTTTGTTCAATGGCCTTCTTCTCTTTGGCAAACTTCTCTCTTTCAAGAATGATTACTTTCTGAAAATCAGAAACTTGCTGAGAAAGTTTTATGCATTTCAGCTCAACTGCTTTCTTCTCATCAGCACATTTTCTCGAAAAATCTGAGAACTTATTTGCAAAAGATTTCTCTTTATTCTCAAAATCGGATTTGTCTTTTGCAATCTTTTGCTCCAAATCAGAGATTTTTTCTTTTAGCTCAGATTTCTCAGTTTCCAAACTCAGTATATTCTCATTATGCTGCCCAGAAGTCTTTTTCAGAAGATCTTCATTAATCTTCATTAATGCACTAACTTCTTCTTTCAGTGTGTTGTTCTCATCAGCATATTGGTTTGCCCTCTTTACGTAAAAAGTTAAAGATGATTGGAGATTTGTGTTCTCCAATTTGAGTTCTTGAACTTCAGAAAGAAATCCCATTTCGACTTATCTAATTCAAGCTTTTGAAAAAAAAACTTGGCAATAGATGAAACTTGAAAGTGTAAGGACCAAAAGTGACAAAATGTGAAACTTGAAAGTTTAGGGTCACAAATGACAAACTACTGAAACCTTGAAGTACGGGGGCTAAAGGAATTGCACTGCAAAATGATTGAGAGACAAAAAATTTTTGACCTTTTTTACTTTTTTTTTTTTTTTTTTTTTCAACCCGGTCGAGCAAGGGTATCGGTCAAGCAAATGACCGGTATAAGCAATATACCGGTCGAACAAAAGGACCGGTAAAACAAAGTCCTGGTCAAACACAAAGACCGGTAAATACAATGTATCGGTCGAACCAAAAGGACCGTTATTAACAACTTACCGGTCAAAGGACAAAGACCGATACTCAGGGTACCGATCGAAGGAATGAGTTGGTCGAGCAAAGGACCGATAATGTCAAGGTACCGGTCGAATAAACGACCGATAATGACAATTCACCGATCGAAACAAAGGACCGGAAGAGTGTATGTCCAGGTCAAACAATCTATCGATCGAACCTGATAAATAACAACTGAAGAGATAGACCGATAAAATCAAACACCGATAAACAGATAAGCCCGATAAAATCAGATAAAGACCGATAATCGCGAAGAACAGCTAAGAACACGATGAATCTGAAATTTGATCAAGACCAAACCCAGAAATTGAAATCGATAAACAAGATAATCAGATTCGAACAATTAAGCAGATTCAATTAAATACTCTGTTCATATCGAAAGACCAAACACCCACAGAAATCGACCGATCAACAAAAACAAAAACAACAGTAAACTTAGACCGAAAAAAAAATTGATTTTCAATGAACACACTTAGACCGATAAACAACCCAGATCGATAATGACTCAGAAATCAAACAGATCGATAGATAACTTAGACCGATATTATGCACATAAACAGTAATCGATAAACAAAAATATCAATCGACCCAGATCAACCAAAACTTAGCAGAATAAGCAGATAATCGAATAGGGTTTTTAGACAAACCATTTTCTGGATCAAACCTTTTGTCTCTTTGCTCTGATACCAATTGTAGATCCCAGATACAGTGCAATCAGCAGCAAGTTAGATCAAAGATGAACAGAATATGAATCACAACAACTAGTCATATGATTGAAATGAGATCAAAGGGTTACAGGTTTACAGAAATGATTTATGATCAGAGAGAGTAAACCTATAGACTAGTTGTTTGTAAAATAATGAGACTCAACTAATAATCTTTATAATGAAAACGTCTAACCCTAATTATGAGATAAATAAGCCTTTATATACTTAGGCTTTACAATCATAATGGGCTTATGGGCTTGGGCCCATCTAACAAAAAAATAACTTTCAATTAATTACAAATCAAACCCTTATAAATACTTTATTCCACTTTCAACACTCAGGACTTTCAGTCCTAACAAGAAATTACCAAATTATTGATTAGAAATTGATGAAGATTTGCTCCCAAATTCACTTTCTTCTGCTGCGTTTTCTGATTTTCGCTCCCCAAAATTGATTCTTTTCCAATCGACTATTATCAGGAGCATTTATACGACCCCAATTGAAAACCGCACCAAAAACGTCTGAAAACCCACGTTTCGGTTCGTGCGCTGCTTCCGGCGAGGGTGAGAACGCGCGAAAACTCGCGCTGGTACCAAAAGCTGCACTCAGCGACAAAGCTACACTGCCTGATAAATCATCCCATTTTCCCATAAGAGAAGTGTATCAACGCTGCTTTTCACTATTCTTTCTATTTCTGACGAGTTGGTAGCCTAGCGGGAGGAGGCTTGGGGCTAGTGGATGGTATCCATTGGTCTCAAGTTCGAATCTTGTGAAGCTCACTCAATGTCATCAGGCTTTGGGCTTCATCCTTCGGGGTGGGGTTCGGGGCTAGTTGTGGAGGTCCTCTGGGCTGCAACTAGTTGGGTCGGCCTTAGGGTTGGTCAGGCCGCCGAGGATTAGTCGGGTTGCTTCGAATGAGAGCCCAGATACCTCAGGAACGTGTGTGTGAGTTATCGTGTCGTTCAAAAAAAAAGTTGATCTTGATCTCAAGAGAAGCGTGATCATCATTCAAAATGAGAAGGATCGGACAACTATTGTTGATTTTAGTGTCATCGGTCATTTTGGTGTGATTGTGATTTAATTGAGATCGATTAGGTGACAAGGCAAACATAAATTGAGTTCGGAGGTGCGGAGTGCACACTCAAAAATGGCAGAGTCCCTAAGGGTGGCGCTATGAAGAGTTCTATTTAGGAATTGTAAGTTTCAGAACATTCCGGATGAAACTTAATTAATTCCGAAACTTAGCAAAATTTGACTAAGTATGAATCAAAAGCCTATGGACTCAGAGCCTCTAAGTCCTTTGTTAAGAGCTTCTGAGCTTCTAGCACAGACCTTCTGAGCCTTCTGAATTTGGTCTTTATGAAAAAGGTGCTTCTCACACGGAGCTTCAGAGTCAGTTACTATTAATTTTAACAGCCCGACATTTATGTCTCTAAACCGAGACCAAATGAAGGGTGTTACGAACCGAGTCTCATAGCCATTTATATACAAATAAAAGGAAATATTGGAAAAATGTGGAATCGATTAAATTTCAAAGGAAAATATATTATTTAAGCCAAACATTCCACGATGGATCATAGCTACAAAGTACACTTATATCTTCTAATAAAACATACTAGGGTATGTTCTAAAACCAAATTATACAAACCTAAACAACACCGATTGGAGCACGAAATGTAGCTTTCGATAATTTATGTGAGACTTCCTTTTCACCTCTCAAGTTGCCTTGTCCATGACTGAGATATATTTAATTGACTTAGTGATTACAAATCTCATTTTTAACGCAAAAAAAAATTCATTGAATTCTATTTACAGCCTCAAATAAGCTATTGTATCATGTATATGCATATAAAACATTTAAGATTTCCAGATTCCAATTTCTTCGGTGGGTGTCGCACATTTCCAACTTTTATTTGGAACACCTCGTCAAGGGTCATTTCCACGACCCCCTACCGTAGTTATACTGTCCCGCTGATATTCGCATTCCACCGTTGATATAACACCCTAAATTTCGTTACCAGTATATTGATTTATGTGATGCTATACCTACTTGTAACCATAGTTAGAATAGTTGTATTTTTAGACTACTAATGTAAGTCAAAATCTTATGTGGGGGTCAATTATGTACAAATGAAACGTGGGTTTAGGACTTGAAATGTTATGAAATATTCATATAAGGACCATTAATGAATTAGGCTATAGATGAAGGATCAATGTTGGACAAAATGGAAATTCTTAACCTACTTTGCCAAGTTTTTAAACCCATATTTTCAGCCATAATTTTTATTTTAATCTCAACCTCTCTCTCTCTCTAGAATCAAAATTCTCTCAACATTCAAAGCTAGGGTTTGCTTCAATTCTCATCATGCAACTATGAAGATGTTAATTTTATGAAAGATTCTTGAAGAAAAAGTAAAGAATCAAGGTATGCCTATATAAAACCCAAGGTATGTTGAAGTTTTAGAATGTTATACAAAAGTTTGATCAAGAATTTTGGTTTATGATTGAAGGATTAAGAACTTGAGGTATTGATGTTTAAATCTTGAAGGAGTGCTAGTTGTAGAAGACAAACCAAGGTATGTACATCAAATTGTTGATTAAATAAGTTGGAAATTAAGTTTTAAACATTTGTTTGTGATATGGGAATGGTATCTAGTTGATTCATGATGATTTTGGTAGCAATCTTATGAAAAGGAGATATGTTTTGAGCTGTCAAGTAGAGTCTTAAAATTTACAGATTGTTTGAAAAATCGTGTAAAATCGCTCGTTGATCCGATTGATGTGTATAATATACCTTTGGAAAGGTATTTGTCTCTATTACAACTTTGTAGTTTATGTCAAGAGCTGATTTTAACTTTATAAGGCTCAAAACAGTGAGTTTCTTGAGATGGTCCTGTGAAAAACGGGATTTGTGCACTGTTTTTAGAAAACTCATATAAAATTGGTATTTGCTTCAAAATGGATGAATCCAAAACGATTAGAACCATAAGAAATAGAGGTAAAACTTTTGTTTAGACATTAACACCTGAATGTACCTCTAAGTATGATAAAAAGACTCAAACTCGAATTGGTACAAAGTTGTCAGGTGCAGGGGATTATATATGTTGCATTAATTGTTTGTACCTTGTGCTTTAAGGACTTGTAACGTATGTAATCAAATCCCAATCATGTTTAATCTTATTCAGGGTCAATCTTAAGATAAGAAAGGGGTCTTAACAATAGGATAGAGACTATATGCATATGTAAAACTCTAAGGTAACTTGGAGTGACGGGGCTTAAGGTCAGAACATCCGGAATGTGTAACATTACTCCGATTACCATTTAAGGTACGGATATCCGATTCTTGCGAATCTCTTTAGACATTAGTCTATTAACGAGGTAATATTATATCCCGTTTACCATCTAGACATCTATTACTCGATTATGATTATAATTCTTCATATTCATTTCACGTAATCATATTGGGATATTGTGAGTTTGATAACTCATCTAATTTTCGGCATTGATAATGTTTAGAGTAAACTACGATTTTCGTCCCTGTGGTTTGATGTTTATAACGATTTTCATCCCTGGTCTTTAAAAACTGCTTTTTTGGTCCTTGTGGTTTTCATTTTACTTCCATTTTCGTCCTTCCATCAAAGTCTGTTAATTTTTAACGTTAAAATTCAAAAGATGTTTTGAGAAGTTACATATTTGGTCCTTGTGATATATGAAGTTTTAAATATTCATCCCTAATAATTCATTTATTACTTTTTATTTTTTATTATATTTTAGTACTATATATATACACATATATGTTATTAATTTAAATATTAATGTTTTTGATTAATTAATTAAAAAACAAAATTTAAATGAAAATATGGAATAGTGGGAGTAACTTTTTTAGATGGTAACTTAAAATAAATAAAAACTATTAATTTTAGGAAATTTCAACTTAAAACTTTTAAAAAAATTATATCGTTTACTGATTAATAATTTTACTGAAGTCACTGTTTTTTTTATTATAGTTGTAATACTTTTAAAAACCTACAGTTTAATTAATAAAATAAATAAATTTTTTAATATTTTTATTTATTATTTTATCGAAATTTTATTATTTTTAAAGAAATGGTTGGGTTTTTTTATTATATTCTTTCTAAAAAATTGGTTGGTTTAAAATGGGATATTGATAAGTAATAAAAAAAAATTAAATAATTTTTGATTATATTCTTCTTAAAAAACGGTTGGTTTTAAATGGAATATTGATAAGTAATACAAAAAAATCAAATAGTTTCTCTAAGATTAGGGTTGTAAACGAACCGAACGAACACGAACTGAGACTTGTTCGTATTCGTTCGTTTAACTTAACCGAACAAACAAATAAATACGAACGGTAAGCGAACGAAATTTTTTGTGCTCACGTTTGTTCGTTACAAAAATATGTTTGTTCGTGTTCGTTTATGTTCGTTCGTTAAGAGTTAAACGAACGGACATTTAACGGATGGAAATTTAACGAACGTAAACGAACGAACATAAATGAACATAAACGAACGAATTCTAATGAATAAAAAACAAAATGAAAGATATTAATGTTCTTTTTTACGAACGAAATGATGAGTAAATGTGGTTGTTTTTTATTCATTAGTATTCGTTCGTTTATGTTCGTTCGTTTATATTCGTTCGTTAAATTTTCGTTCGTCAAATGTCCGTTCATTGATATATTCATTATTGGCTATCGAATTTTGGAGTTATCACCATGGCTTTTCATTGATATATTCATTATTGGCTATCGAATTTTGAATTGAACTACCTTTTGATTTGATTAGTTTTGATGATTGATCCGTTGTCGGATTTGAAATGGTTTTTGGATTAGAACCGTTTTCGGAATTTTATTTGATATGTAGTGATTGAAAGTCACATATTATATGAGATTACTCTTTACACATCGACTTGACATGTTTTCAACGATTTGAAATATTCGTGTTTTTAGGCATGACATCGAGGGCAACGATGTTGTGACGCCTCCATGGCGGCTATAAATTGCCATGGCGTCCTTGTTATTAGTACCCCAATGTCAATAAGTGGGTCTGGCCCGGTACCGGCCAACTTGAGGGCGAATGGATCGATCCTAGAAGCCGTTTTCGGGAGCCGGTTATTGGAAAGAAATTGAGTGTATTGCCCTATACTAATTTCTTATTGTTCGAGTGGTTCGTACAACCCTCGAACCCAGTTGATTTTCTTAATTCTTCTTTACTCTTAATGTGATGATACGTTTAGTTACCAGTTGAGATATTTTGTGTTAGCTGGTGACATATCACTTTAGGTTTCGGTTTTGAGTCATTATTGCTCTGTTACTCATATTCTTTTTATTAACTCGATTATATCTGCATTTTTTTTATTATATAAATTATCCCCTCACTGAGCATTTGGCTCAGCCGATGTTTGTTTTGTCCTCGGCAGGTGCTGGATCGCAGATGGGATCATCTCGGAAATGAGAGCTATGGAGTGTAACTATTTGGAAGACGACCTTGGATAATATAACTTTTGATTATGTAAATATTGTAGTAAAATTATGTCGTCTTGATTTTGCTCTCCTGAACCTTTATTTTGATGAAACTTTGTAGCGGATCTGTTTTCTTTATATGTTAGCTTAGTTATGTTGTTATGTTTTCATTCGTAACACACCGTCCTCCGGTCACGTGGGACGGGGGTGTTACATATTATGGTATCAGAGCTATAGGTTATGATCCTGTAGTACGACTAAGTTTGATCTGTGAGGAATGGGTAGTATTAGGATCGGGTAACTTAGGTTTCCCTCCTTAATTGCATTATTCTCATTCCTTTAATTGAATTTGTGCTTTCGTTGCATTACAAATATGCCTCTTATTTTTATACAATGCTGGTTTTAATGAAATTTATGTGGCGAATGTAGTAATTCATGACTCCACCGAGATTGGAAGGACCCAGACGGGGACGGGGACGACTTGGGAGAAATCAAACTGGGACAGAAAATGTGTCTAATGCCCCGTCAACCCAGCCAATTGACCCAAACATTACAGAAACGATCCACCAAATTATGTCTGAAATGCTACCAAATTTTGTAGTACAAACGGTGGAAGCACTCCATCAATCTGACGAGGGTCCAAATACAAATATTGTGAACCAACCACCAGAGACTCAGGGTCAAAGAACCAACACTGGGGAATATTCTCAAGAGATCCATCTATGGCTTGAACGGTTTCACAAACAAAAACCTCGAGTATTTATTTCTGCAGCTACTCAAGTCGATGCCGAAGACTGGATCATACATTTGGAAAAGATATTTCGAGTTTTAGGTTGCCCAGATCATATATGTGTTGAATTGGCAGTATATAAATTGGAAGGTGACGCCTACCGTTGGCGGCACGCTTGGAAACAGGCTAATTATGGGGTGGTTGATATCGGGTCTTTAACTTGGGAAGAATTCAAAGAGCTCTTTTATCAACAATATTTTTCTACTTCTGACAAAGATGCGTATAGTCGAGAATATTCTAATATCCTTCAGCGTGAGGACGAGTCGATCTCAGACTATATGGACAGATTTCTGCGTTTGGCTAATTACGCGGGTATCATGGCGGGAACTGCATCACAACAATCTGAAAAATTCAAATGGTCACTCAATGGGAAGTACAGGTCAAAGCTGATCAATCAAACTTTTACCACAGTTTCTCAAGTTGCTGACGCCGCACGAAATATTGAAAGGGAACGACTCGATGATATTCAGTTCAAGAGTGACAAAGATAAAAAGAGAAATTGGGAAGGGTCATCGAGCGGTTTTAATAAGTTTAAGTCAGACAGTTCAAATAAAAGAAGATTCGGTGGTAGCAGACTTTCAGGGTCATCTCAGAGTATATCCAGTTTAACTCCTTCTGTCACGACTCCTCCAACTGTTTGTAAAGAATGTAATCTACCTCATCGACCGGGTTCGTGCCTTCGAATGACCGGTTCATGCTATAATTGTGGTCAACGAGGCCATCTAGACAGGGATTGTAAAGTGGGTCAAGCGGTTAAAGCTCCAGGGACGAGTCAAACTAAAGAGAAAGGAAAACAGTCCACTGCTGGAGGTCGAGTATTCGCATTATCAGCAGACAACCCTACTACTGGTATGGTCTCTGGTCACCTACTTATTGATGATATGAGCATATATGTTTTGTTTGATACAGGGGCAAGTCACTCTATAGTTGTGGAGCATCTTGAAAATAACCTTAGGCAATATGAGCAATCCCTTGAATTTCCCTTGCTTATTTCTACTCCTATGGGGAGCTCTGTTTGTATTGTTGCGCAATTCAAAGATTGTCCCTTACTTATTGGGGATCGAATTCGGAAGATCACTCTACTTCCAATGAAGATGAACCATTTTGATATAATTATTGGTATGGATTGGTTATCTGAGCACCGTGCTGTGATCGACTACGATTTAAAGAAAGTTGTTTTTGGGGATAAAGTCAATCCAGAATGTGTATTCCAGGGGGTCTCTCCTAAACCGGGAACCCGAGTTATATCAGCTGTTCAAGTTAAAGCTTTGATTTGGCAAAGTTGTGAAGGCTTCTTAGCTACACTTCAAGATACGGGTGAGGTACAACTTAAACCTGAGAACATTCATATTGTTAATGAATTCCTGGATGTTTTTCCAGATGAAATCCCTGGAGTTGCCCCGAAATGCGAAGTTCAATTTTCTATTGATTTAATTCCGGGAGCTTCCCCAATTTCAAAGGCTCCTATCGTATGGCTCCTTCGGAAATGAAAGAGCTTAAAGTGCAAATTGAAGACTTGTTGAATAAAGGTTTTATCCGCCCTAGTGTATCTCCGTGGGGTGCACCTGTTCTTTTTGTTAAAAAGAAAGATGGTTCCATGAGACTCTGTATTGATTACCGAGAGTTGAACCGCGTTACTATCCGAAATAAATATCCCCTACCTCGTATTGACGACTTATTCGATCATTTACAAGGCGCTAAATATTTCTCTAAGATCGATTTAAGGTCGGGATATCATCAGTTGCAAATACGAGAACAAGACATCCCTAAGACTGCTTTTCGTACTAGATACGACCACTTTGAATTCGTTGTCATGTCGTTCGGATTGACAAACGCACCTGTAGTCTTTATGGATCTGATGAATCGTATTTTTAAGGATTACCTCGATGAGTTCATTATCGTTTTTATCGATGACATCCTGGTATATTCTAAAACAAAAGAGGATCACGAAAATCATTTATGGATAGCTCTGAGAACTCTTCGAGAACAAAGTTTATATGCAAAGTTCTCTAAATGCGAGTTTTGGCTTGATCAGGTGATCTTTTTGGGGCATATCATATCCGCGGATGGAGTTCAAGTCGATCCTGCTAAAGTAGAGGTCGTCACTAAATGTCCACGACTAACCAATGTTTCGGAAGTTCGTGGTTTTCTGGGTCTAGCGGGATATTACTGACGATTTGTTGAAGGTTTCTCGAAAATCGCCCTTCCTTTAACTCGACTACTTCGAAAAGGGGTTAAATTCGAATGGGGAAGTGATCAGGAATGCAGGTTTGAAGAACTCAAGCACAGATTGGTATCAGCTCCAATCTTAGCCTTACCATCTGGGTCAGGAGGTTTCAGGTCTATAGTGATGCCTCTCGAAATGGCCTTGGATGTGTTTTGATGCAACATGGAAAGGTTATTGCGTATGCCTCTCGCTAATTGAAACCTTATGAGGCTAACTACCCGACACATGATCTGGAGCTAGCAGCCGTTATCTTTGCCTTAAAAATATGGCGCCATTATTTGTATGGAGAGACTTGTGACATCTTTACAGATCACAAAAGCTTGAAGTACATCTTTACCCAAAAAGAGTTGAACATGCGACAAAGACGATGGCTCGAACTCTTAAAGGACTACGATGTTCAAATTCAATATCATCCAGGTAAAGCAAATGTTGGCGCTGATGCTTTAAGTCGCAAAAACTTTGGTAATGTGTCTTGTATAATGGTGCCACCTGAAATTTCTACAGATCTAGAAAGGTCGGGTATTGAATTTTATCTTCACGGCGATGTTGGTTTGTTATCCGCTTGTATGGTTGAACCAACTTTGATTTCTCGAATTAAAGAATCACAAAGTGAAGATGGTGAATTATGGGCGGTTGTGCAGAAGTTGAAAAATGATCCCAAATCTGAGTTTCGGGTTGACGGTGATGGTATCATTTGGTTCCGAGATCGGCTTTCCGTGCCTGATGTTTCTGATCTTAAAATTGCAGTCATGAACGAGGCCCACAACTCGTCTTTCTGGATTCATCCTGGCTCTACCAAAATGTACAGAGACTTGAAACAGTATTTTTGGTGGGATGGAATGAAAAGGGATATCGCCAAATATGTAGCGAGTTGTTTAACTTGTCAACAAGTCAAAATTGAACATCAGCGGGCGAGTGGTTTACTTCAGCCATTAGAAATCCCTGTCTGGAAGTGGGAACACATTTCCATGGATTTCATAACTGGACTACCGAGAACGCCAAGGAGATATAACACAATTTGGGTTGTAGTGGACCGATTGACAAAATCCGCTCATTTTCTTCCGATCCAAGAAACATATTCAGCCAGTAAACTTGCTGAAATATTCCAACGGAAAATCGTGAGATTACACGGTACGCCGGTCTCTATTACATCTGATAGAGACCCGCGATTCAATTCATGATTCTGGACAGGACTGAATAAAGCTTGGGGTTCAAGATTGACTATGAGTTCTGCTTTTCATCCTCAAACCGATGGGCAAACTGAGCGAACAATACAAACTCTCGAAGATATGTTGCGGGCATGTGGTTTAGAGTGGTCCGGTAGTTGGGATGAATTTCTTTGTCTGGTGGAATTCTCGTATAATAATAGTTGGCAATCTAGTATTGGGATGGCTCCGTACGAGGCTCTATACGGACGGAAATGTCGCGCACCAACTTGTTGGAATGAAGTCGGAGAAAAAGTCATCGAAGGACCCGATTTGGTTCGTATCACTACCGAAAAAGTCAATATTGCCCGCCAGAAAATCAAAGAGGCTCAATATCGCCAGAAAAGCTATGCGGACAAACACCGCAAGCCTCTCGAGTTTCATCCGGGTGAACATGTCTTTTTGAAAGTTTCGCCATTCAAAGGCATCCGGAGATTTGGAATTAAAGGCAAGCTTAGCCCTCGATATATCGGTCCGTTCGAAGTGTTGGAACGTGTTGGAGAAGTCGCATATCGTCTAGCCCTACCGCCTCAATTATCGCACATATACAATGTTTTCCATGTATCGTCGCTCCGCGGGTAAAATTACCACCCTCTTCACGTGGTAGATTATCCGTGTGACAAAATTGAAAGTGATCTCTCCTATATTGAAGAACCTGAGGCAATTATTGATCGGGAGGAGAGAGTAATGCGACGAAAAGTAATCCCGTTTGTCAAAGTATTATGGCGAAATCATTCAGAACGGGAAACTACAAGGGAAACAGAAGATTCGATGCGTAAAGAATATCCTCATCTATTCTAGGTACATAAATTCTATGCATTAACTCGATTTCGGGGACGAAATCTTTTTCTTAGAGGGGGGGAATTATAATACCCTAAATTTCGTTACCGGTATATTGATTTATGTGATGCTATACCTACTTGTAACCATAGTTAGAATAGTTGTATTTTTAGACTACTAATGTAAGTCAAAATCTTATGTGGGGGTCAATTATGTACAAATTAAACGTGGGTTTAGGACTTGAAATGTTATGAATGATTCATATAAGGACCATTAGTGAATTAGGCTATAGATGAAGGATCAATGTTGGAAAAAATGGAAATTCTTAACCTACTTTGCCAAGTTTTTAAACCCATATTTTCAGCCATAATTTTCATTTTAATCTCAACCTCTCTCTCTCTAGAATCAAAATTCTCTCAACATTCAAAGCTAGGGTTTGCTTCTCATCATGCAACTATGAAGATGTTAATTTTATGAAAGATTCTTGAAGAAAAAGTAAAGAATCAAGGTATGCCTATATAAATCCCAAGGTATGTTGAAGTTTTAGAATGTTATACAAAAGTTTGATCAAGAATTTTGGTTTATGATTGAAGGATTAAGAACTTGAGGTATTGATGATTAAATCTTGAAGGAGTGCTAGTTGTAGAAGACAAACCAAGGTATGTACATCAAATTGTTGATTAAATAAGTTGGAAATTAAGTTGTAAACATTTGTTTGTGATATGGGAATGGTATCTAGTTGATTCATGATGATTTTGGTAGCAATCTTATGAAAAGGATATATGTTTTGAGCTGTCAAGTAGAGTCTTAAAATTTGCAGATTGTTTGAAAAGTCGTATAAAATCGCTCGTTGATCCGATTGAGGTGTATAATATACCTTTGGAAAGGTATTTGTGTCTATTACAACTTTGTAGTTTATGTCAAGAGCTGATTTTAACTTTATAAGGCTCAAAACAGTGAGTTTCTTGAGATGGTCCTGTGAAAAACGGGATTTGTGCACTGTTTTTAGAAAACTCATATAAAATTGGTATTTGCTTCAAAATGGATGAATCCAAAACGATTAGAACCATAAGAAATAGAGGTAAAACTTTTGTTTAGACATTAACACCTGAATGTACCTCTAAGTATGATAAAAAGACTCAAACTCGAGTTGGTACAAAGATGTCAGGTGCAGGGGATTATATATGTTGCATTAATTGTTTGTACCTTTTGCTTTAAGGACTTGTAACGTATGTAATCAAATCCCAATCATGTTTAATCTTATTCAGGGTCAATCTTAAGATAAGAAAGGGGTCTTAACAATGGGATAGAGACTATATGCATATGTAAAACTCTAAGGTAACTTGGAGTGACGGGGCTTAAGGTCGGAACATCCGGAACGTGTAGCATTACTCCGATTACCATTTAAGGTACGGATATCCGATTCTTGCGAATCTCTTTAGACATTAGTATATTAACGAGGTAATATCGTATCCCGTTTACCATCTAGACATCTATTACTCGATTATGATTATAATTCTCCATATTCATTTCACGTAATCATATTGGGATATTGTGAGTTTGATAACTAATCTAATTTTCGGCATTCATAATGTTTATGATCATGGTTATTATTTGGAGTTATCACCATGACTTTTCATTGATATATTCATTATTGGCTATCGAATTTTGAATTGAACTACCTTTTGATTTGATTAGTTTTGATGATTGATCCGTTGTCGGATTTGAAATGGTTTTTGGATTAGAACCGTTTTCGGAATTTTATTTGATATGTAGTGATTGAAAGTCACATATTATATGAGATTACTCTTTACACATCGACTTGACATGTTTTCAACGATTTGAAATATTCGTGTTTTTAGGCATGACATCGAGGGCAACGATGTTGTGACGCCTCCATGGCGGCTATAAATTGCCATGGCGTCCTTGTTATTAGTACCCCAATGTCAATAAGTGGGTCTGGCCTGGTACCGGCCAACTTGAGGGCGAATGGATTGATCCTAGGAGACGTTTTTGGGAGCCGGTTATCGGAAAGAAATTGAGTGTATTGCCCTATACTCATTTCTTATTGTTCGAGTGGTCCGTACAACCCTCAAACCCAGTTGATTTTCTTAATTATTCTTTACTCTTGATGTGATGATACGTTTAGTTACCAGTTGAGATATTTTGTGTTAACTGGTGACATATCACTTTATGTTTCGGTTTTGAGTCATTATTGCTCTGTTACTCATATTCTTTTTATTAACTCGATTATATCTGCATTTTTTTTATTATATAAATTATCCGCTCACTGAGCATTTTGCTCAGTCGAGGTTTGTTTTGTCCTCGGCAGGTGCTGGATCGCAGATGGGATCATCTCGGGAATGAGAGCTATGGAGTGTAACTATTTGGAAGACGACCTTGAATAATATAACTTTTGATTATGTAAATATTGTAGTAAAATTATGTCGTCTTGATTTTGCTCTCCCGAACCTTTATTTTGATGAAACTTTGTAGCAGCTTTGTTTTCTTTATATGTTAGCTTAGTTATGTTGTTATGTTTTCATTCGTAACACACCGTCCTCCGGTCACGTGGGACGGGGGTGTTACAGT
This sequence comes from Arctium minus, assembly GCA_954870635.1. Lineage (NCBI taxonomy): Eukaryota > Viridiplantae > Streptophyta > Magnoliopsida > Asterales > Asteraceae > Arctium > Arctium minus. The sequence goes on from OX941084.1 coordinate 37,238,593, forward strand.
TGACCAAATTTATTCTTCTAATATGCATTTCAAAGGCACATATAATATGCTATACATAGCTATACCATTAAAGGTTGTTCAATTTTATCCGTTAGCGGGTTGTAACTATCTTGCAGTTACTATTAACTGTAACAACCCCACATTTCCGTCTATAAAATGAGACCAAACGAAGGGTGTTACGAACCGAATCTCATAGCCATTTATATATAAATAAAAGAAAAAATTGGAAAAAATGCGGAATCGATTAAATTTCGAGGGAACTTAGTTTATTTAAGCCAAGCATTCCATGATGGATCATAGCTACAAAGTATACTTCTATCTTCTAGTAAAACATACTAGGGTATGTTCTAAAACCAAATTATACAACCTAAACAACACACGATTGGACCACGCGAAATGTAGCTTTCGATAATTTCTTCGAGACTTCTTTTTCACCTCTCAAGTAGTTTTGTCCATAACTGATATATAGTTACAACTTTAAGCCATTGATCGACTTAGGAGCCGTTTGTTTTTTAAGAGGTCTAAAGTCTTAATTTACTTATGATTAATAAGATGTGATGTGTAAAAATGTCTGAACGATTCAGACTTAAGAGTCATTAAGAGATTTAAAAAAAAAAAAACCATTTAGTGATTACAAATCTCACTTTTAACGAAAAAATTTCGTAGAAATCTATTCACGGCATCAAATAAGCTATTGTATCATGTATATGCATGTAAAACATTTAAGATTTCCAGATTTCGATTTCTTCCGACAGGTGTCGCCCATTTCAAACTTTTACCTGGAATCCTCGTCAAGGGTCTGGGACCATTTTCACGACCCCTTGCCGCGGTTATACCATCCTAGTGATTCGCATTCCACCGGTGACTGGATTTATTCGTCTAATATGCATTCCAAAGGCAAATATAACATGTTATACATAGACAAATATGAACAAATTTTCACAAATATGTATGTCAAGTCTGGGAAATCAAACTAAAAGAAGAGACAAGTAATCACCTTGAGTTGAAACTTAAATCACTAAGAATTTAGTTCAACATCCCTTGTTCCCTTTGCCTTCTTTTCTTTAATAACTCTGTTGCCTTTTAAACCAAAAGAAGAAATGAAAGGCGCCGAAGTTTATATAGGTTTCAAGAGGCAGCAACTTGACATGGAATAAGTGGCAGTAGCTTTCAAGTCAACCCCTCTACTTTCTTGTCAGTACAATCCACTAGCCTTAGGCTTTATTTCCAGAGTTCCTTCTTGTTTATCTTGTAACTATTTTAAATATTACATATATTTTTCATTAGCAACATTTATTATATAATTCTTATACTTTATTATTTATTTTTGTTTCATATTTCTTCATTTGGACGTATGCATATAAATATGTAATTTATATGCATTACGATATATTTTCAACATGAAAATCGGACATTCTTTGATCTCGAATAATATCCTAATTACTTAGTTATTTATTTTCTTTTTTTATGCAATTACTACTAACATACCTCAATATATCTGAATAGTCGATGTAGTTATGTCACCTTAACATAGACCGATTTGATACTCGATCATACCGTTTCCCATCGTTCCAGATTCTTGATTTACATATTTAAATGAGATGTCGACGATTATTGGAGGTTTGACGATTAATGGATAAGGTCAAAGGATAGTTATAACCGAATTCTAAGTTCTGAACTGTGCACGAAGCTTTATGCACGGAGCTCTATATGTATTTGACCATAGATAGTAACCATCTCTTGACACACACGTCGAGAGATAGCAACCATCTCTCGACACACACGTATAGAGAGATAGTAGAGAGATAGTTGAGAGATAGTAGAGAGATAGTACGTAGTTCAACTAGAGATATCGCCATAGCCAAGCCTTGAACTTATCGATAGAACCATCGATTTCATTTTCTTATTGAAAATTCACTTGCAACCCGATGGTAAATCGGCCAACACCCATGTATCATTACCCATGATGGACTCCATCTCATAATTTATTGTCTTTTTCCAAAAGGTAACGTCTTGAAACTTCATAGCCTCATCATAGGTTCTTAGATCTTTCTCTATGTTATAACAATAAGCATATTGACGGATGTCGAGTCCACCAAATAATAAATAACCAACTAGACCCTTATCAGCAGTTAAAATTGCGACAGTGGTAAGTCGGGTCGAATCCACAGGGACTCGGTTCAAGTTATTACGACCGGATAATTCACACACAAATACGAATTATAAAAATTAAAGTGCAAGGGGGGGGGGGGTTGGATTGTTTTTAAACTAACATACGAATCAAAGGAATTATAAAAATGCAATTGAAATTAAAAACCCAACATTAGTTCGTCCTCAATGATGATGCTAACACCCATCCTTGATTTCGCAAATGTAAAAGTTAGTACAAATTTAAGCCGGCTATGGTTACCAACAAGCTCTAATAACCTTAGTTTTCACCAAATGGACATTAGCTAAAACAAGTTCTTTAGCTAAATCTTAAACACAAATGGAACAATGAACAAGCTCTCAATATTCCAGGTGTGATTAGCATTAACGAAAAGGAAAACACCGACTCAAAGAATTAAGCACATAAGCTCGGCTTAATTATCCCTTTGATTGGAAGATTCCAAAGACTCAATTTTGAAAACCTTATCGAAATCAAAAGAGTTCCATTGTTACTATATCAAAACTCAAAGACAATTACGTATCTAAGATTTTGACTAACAACAATTCACAAGAACATCAACTAATTGGCCAAATCAATTAACATTCATATGAAATTAACATTTAATCTAGAAATCAACCAAGTAAACTTGTCCCAAACAACTACAGCGAAATCTCAAAGTGCAAAGCATCAAAATCTAAAACAAACCAATGTTGGAATGAGAAATTAGCCACACATGGCTAAACTAGGGTTTCAAATGCAAGAAATTACCAAAATATGGATGAGAAATTGATGAAGATTTGCTCCCAAATTCACTTTCTTCTGCTGCGTTTTCTGATTTTCGCTCCCCAAAATTGATTCTTTTCCGATCGGCAATTATCAGGAACATATATACGACCCCAATTGAAAACTGCACCAAAAACGTTTGATAACCCACGTTTCGGGTCGTGCGCTGCTGCCGACGCGGGTGAGAACGCGCGAAAACCCGCGGTCTGGACGCGGAGACCCGCGCGGAGGTCTGGACGGCATGGAAACAGAGGTCGGCGCTGCTCCTGGCATGGCTGGAGGTGCGCCGTTGGTCACGCGGTGCTACTGTCGATTTAAAACAGAGAGAGATATGTGTGGAGGCTTCTTTGGGCTCTCTCTTTTTTTTTCTTTGTCATGGGCTACTACAATTGGGCCTTATACAAATCCTTTCTCTTTGGGTCTAATTCACAAAATAGAAATAAATAACTTAGTTGGACCCAAATAAAAGATAAAATGATAGTGGTAATTGGGTTTTTTTAAACCCAATTATAACACAAGAATATAGCTATCAAAATATCCCCACACTTAGAATTTTGACCGTCCTCGGGCAAACACTAAAGCTTTAGCACAATACACGACTCATGAGTTGATCTCGAGTTTTCATAAACATCCATAGCATTTTATGAGAGCATGGTTTGACTAGCTTAACACTAATTAACAAACAAGACAAACCCAAGATGAAGATAAGCTAATTTCACATACTCCTCACGAAGGGTACAAAACTAGTATATCCGCTCAATTCACTCCAAAGGCTAAGTGTTTACACTCTTGGCATCAAATTCACATGCACATACACAACCATAAGCTTGAATTAGATCTCGATTCTCCATTGTTAACGGCTAACACCTAGTGTGAATCGAAAGGTCTTTTTAATCGGGTTGTAACTTGGCTAAGGGTCAAGGTGGGGAAAATATGGTCAAGTGACTAAAAGTTGGACTTTGGAAATAAAACTATGCACAATAACGTCTACTCCTCCACTTCACACACCCAAGCCATGATATTTTTCTCCATTTGAGCTCTTATATAGCTAGGCACATTACTGAGACAATGGTATTTCTTTTCAATAGTGGTCTCCCAATTATTCTTTTTTTTTCTTTCATGTACAAGTTTTTTCCTTCTTTTTTTCATATTTTCTTGCTTTTTGCTTTGTGCCTCTTTCTTTTCTTTTTCTTTTGCTTTGGGCTATATTTTTTTTTCGGATTACAAGGAGTCTAACTAATAAAAATGCACAAGTTCATTCCCAAAAGTTCGGTAGGAGAAGTGTTTGGCTAAGGGGTTAATATGTGGTGTAAAAACAACAAAATTGGGTAATTAGGTTTAAAGTGGGTGATCAAAGAGGATACATATGTAAGGGTTGGCTTTTAGGCTAAATGTTTTAAAATTAACATCAAAGATGGCCCTTTTCATTTCCACACTAGTATTTCCTAAATACAATCTTGAAGAGTCCTAACACAAGTTCTAGAGTGAAATGAACATGGAAGATGCAATGCACACACAAATGAAGTAAGATTAAAAATAGTGTTCAATCATGGCTCAAAAATCTCACCGGTGCATATTTAGTCTATAAAATTAGCAAATATCACAAGGGTCGTGTCAAGTTTGTCAATCTAAACTACTCATGCAAACCACATAATCATCCATGCCATGGTGTTCATCTAATGATAAGAAAAGCAAACAACTCATGTATCAATCAAAAATTGCCCAAAATTAGCCAAAATTCGAAAAAATTAGCCTCATTCATGCAATCCCCACAATATTTCCATCCACACACTTAAACCATATATTGTCCTCAATATATGCATGATGTAGCACAGTCTAAAAGTAATTAAAAGAACAAAGGGAACAAGAAATGTCCCCTGATTTGATGACATGTGCTCGATATATGGTTCTTGATGTAGGTGGGTGCCTCCGTGCACTTTGGGGGGGGGTATGATCCAATCTTGAAAGTGATGCAACCTAGAAACAAACACTCATCAACGAAAACAACTACACTAGGAATGGAAATAAAGCAGTAAAATTGGGTTGCCTCCCAATCAACGCCTTTTTTTTAACGTCGTTGGCTCGACACTATCCCAATCTAAACAATTACGGGTCGTGGCTCAAGAGCCATAATATCAATGTCTTTAGACTGAAAACCTTCATAAAAAGGTTTCAGTCTATGCTCGTTTACTTTAAATGACTTACCCATTTTCGGGCTTTCAATATCTACCGCTCCATGAGCATAAACTTTAACAACAATAAAAGGACCAACCCACCGTGATCTAAGCTTACCGGGAAATAGCTTTAGGCGGGAATGAAAAAGTAGAACCCTTTGCCCGACTACAAACTCTTTCCAGGAGATTAGCTTGTCGTGAAAGGCTTTGGTCCGCTCTTTGTAGATCTTGGAGCTCTCGTAAGCATCATTTCTGATTTCTTCAAGCTCTTGCAGCTGTAGTTTCCTTAAGACTCCCGCTTCATCCATCCTCATGTTGCACTTTTTGACCTCCCAGTAAGCCCTGTGTTCTAACTCAACAGGGAGATGACACGGTTTACCATAGACTAATCGAAAAGGGGACATACCTATAGGTGTTTTGTAGGTCGTGTGGTAGGCCCATAAAGCATCGTCCAAACGGTCGTTCCAATCCTTACGATTAGGATTCACGGTCTTCTCAAGTATTGATTTGATCTCCCGGTTAGAGACCTTGGCTTGCCCATTGGATTGGGGATGGTATGTGGTTGAAATCCGGTGGGTCACATGATGCTTCTTGAGAAGTGCCTCAATCATCTTGTTGCAAAAGTGCGTCCCCCGATCACTTATAATGGCCCTCGGTGTCCTAAACCTGGAGAAAATATGAGATCTATGAAAAGATGAAACAGTACGAGCATCGTCAGTTCGGGTGGCCTTGATCTCCACCCATTTGGAAACATAATTGACGCACAATAAAATGTAGGTAAAACCGGAAGAGACGGGAAATGGTCCCATGAAATCTATGCCCCACACGTCAAAGATTTCACAAACTAAAATTGGGTTTTGGGGCATTTGATTACGTGGTCCGATATTCCCCGTCCGTTGGCACCTATCACAAGTCTTACAAAACAGATATGTGTCTTTAAAAAAGGAAGGCCAAAATAGTCCACAATCTAAGACTTTGTGGGTCGTACGCTTTGGACCAAAATGTCCCCCACAAGCATATTCATGACAAAATCGAAGTACACTTTGTACTTCATGTTGAGAGACACATCGCCTGATGATTTGATCAGAACAATGATTCCAAAGGTAAGGATCATCCCAAACATAGAACTTAGCATGCCTTTTAATTCGACCCTTTTCAGTCCTAGTCAACGTACCTGGTAAGGTGTTTGTCACCAAATAATTTACTATATCGGCATACCATGGTGTGGTCTCTTGTATGGCCAGAAGGTGCTAGTCGGGAAACTCATCATTCAAGGTAGAAGGATCTTCACCATTCAACAACATGCTCAAATGATCCGCTACCAGATTCTCTGACCCACTCTTATCTCGTATTTCAAGATTGAACTCTTGTAGAAGCAACATCCGACGGATAAGGCGTGGTTTGGCGACCATCTTCTTCATTAGGTATTTAAGAGTTGCATGATCAGAAAAAAATATCACTTTAGTACCACGTAGATATGAACGAAATTTCTCTAAAGCAAATACTATGGCTAAAATCTCCTTCTCGGTCGTTGAATAATTGCTTTGAGCACTATACAACGTGCGAAAAGCATAATATATAACGTGTGGGTCCCCACCAAACTTCTGCCCTAAAACAACCCCGACCGCGTAATTACTCGCGTCACACATGATCTCAAAAGGGAGATCCCAATTTGGGGGTTGAATGATTGGGGCAGAAGTTAACTTATCTTTCAACTCAAAGAATGCCTTCTCGCACGCTCCATCAAAGTGGAAGTCCATGTCCTTTTGTAGCAAGCAACATAGTGGTCGAGTAATCTTCGAAAAGTCCTTTATGAACCTTCGATAGAAACTTGCATGACCAAGGAAAGACCGGACTTCCCTAACACAAGTAGGGTAAGGTAGAGTTTTAATGACATCAATTTTAGCTCTATCTACCTCTATACCCTTCTTTGAAACAATGTGACCCAAAATAAGACCGCGACTAACCATAAAATGGCATTTTTCATAATTTAAAACAAGGTTAGTCTCGATGAATCTTTTTAAAATCTTGTTCAAGTTTTTCAAACACTCATCAAAATAATTACCATAGACGGTGAAATCATCCATAAACACCTCAATAATATTTTCAACATATTCAGAGAATATACTTACCATGCATCGTTGAAAAGTAGCAGGTGCGTAACAAAGGCCGAAAGGCATACGCCTATAGGCAAACGTATCGAATGGGCATGTAAAAGTATTCTTCTTCTGATCCTACGGTGCTACAGCTATTTGGTGGAAACCTGAATAGCCATCAAGACAACAGTAATGAGATTTTCCCGCTAACCGTTCCAACATTTGGTCGATAAAGGGAAGGGGAAAATGATCCTTTCTAGTAGATGAATTTAATCTCCTATAGTCGATACATACTCTCCATCCATTTTGGACTCGAGTAGGCACCGACTCACCTTCGGTGTTCTTTACCACAGTTAAACCCGTCTTTTTGGGCACTACCTAAACGGGACTCACCCATTTTCTATCAGAGATTAAGTAGATAATACCTGCGTCAAGGAGTTTAAGAATCTCCTTTTTCACTACCTCCATCGTGGGTGGATTTAGGCGGCGTTGGGCTTCTCGAAATGGCTTGTAGTCGTCTTCCATCAAGATCTTGTGCATACAAATTGAGGGACTTAACCCTTTGATGTCGGCTATGGTCCAACCGATCGCCTATTTGTGCTCCTCAAGCATAATCACCAACTTCTGCTCTTCATCACTTGAAAGCTCAGTGGAAATGATCATTGGTAAAGTATTCTCCTTGCCTATGTACGCATACTTTAGGTGTCTTGGCAACTCTTTCAACTCAAGTATGGGGGCTGAAAAATAAAAGGAAACAACTTTGTGTAATAAGAAGGTAAATTAACATTTGATACCTCAAACTTATTGTGTCGGTAAAATTCCATAGCTAATACTGTTTCGTTGAGCTCGGGCCCTAAGTCATACTCCTTCATCAATAGATTTACCGTCTTTGCAACTAGGTGCCTTGTGATTGCCACCTCCAATAAATCACGGTTAGTCAAGTCATACAAGTCATGAGTAATGGGATTTAAAACATGCACAAAATTAATAGAAGACACATCCCTAGGATATCTCATCGCATCATAGATATTAAACTTAATAACCTCACCATCAAACTCCATAGTTAATGTACCATCATGAACATCAATTTTAGTCTTTGATGTTTTCAGAAAGGGTCTTCCCAACAATATCAAAGGAGACTTGGAGGTATTATGCTCCTCCATATCTATGACATAGAAATCGGGCGGGAAGACCAACTCATTAACTTGAACCAAAACATCCTCAAGGACTCCCTTGGGATACACATTGGACCTATCGGGTAGTTGTATAACAACTCCCGTCCTCTTAAGAGGTCCCACAATCAATGATGAATATATAGAATAAGGCATGAAATTTATGGACGCTCCTAGATCTAGTATGGCTTTATCAATCGAAACATTTCCTAACTTACAAGGGATAGTGAACATACCTGGATCCTTTCATTTAGGAGGCATCTTATCTCCTTGAAGAACGGCGGAGTCGTTCTCGCCCATACTTACCTTCTCGTTCCCAACCAACTTCCGCTTGTTTGTACACAATTCCTTCAAAAAACTTGGCATATCGAGGTACTCTTTTAATAGCATCTAGGAGTGGAATGTTTACCTCAACACGGCGAAAAGTTTCCATAATCTCCATGTCTTCTTGATCTTTCTTCGATTGCTCAAATCTTTTTGGGAATGGGGGTCGGATGACCACTTCGGGTGTTGCTCCCTTGTCCTCAACTTTTTTTTAACTTTTCCCTCATTTGGTTTAGCTTCAACAATCTCGACTTCCTTTTCTTCATTCCTCCCGCTCTTCTTAGCCTTGGGCCCTAAATCCGGCACTATCCTATTTTGTAAGGTAATAGCACTAACATTAGCGTTCGGAGGAGTTTCGGTTTGAGATGGTAACTTACCTTGATTTTCGATACGATTAAGTGAAACCGCCATTTGACCGATTTGTGCCTCCAGATTCTTGTTTTGAGCCACCAAGTTCTGAATGTTGGTCCTTGTCTCCTTTTGAAATTGTTGAACATTAGTAGCAAGAGACTTAACAATGTCTTCTAAAGACATACCTGAGCTGCTTGAAGCTTGATTGTTAGGCTGAAATTGCGGCTTTTGTTGGAATGGTTGCTGAAATTGCCTTTGTTGAAATTGTTGTGGAGGTATTGGGGCACCAAAATTAGAGTTATAGAACCTTTGTTGCGGCTACTGGCCCGGAAATCCTCCAATAGCATTAACGTCTTTGGGTGTTACCAAGACATCCTCTTGCAATTGTGGACACGCGTCCATAGGATGGTTCACCTCCCTGCATATTCCACATGCCTTGACCTGTTATTTGCCCACAACTAACTGCTTAACGAGGTTAGTCAAATCAAATAATCTACTATCAATACTAGCTACATTGACCTCATTAGCCTTTTGGGGCACTCTCCTCATATCACCCCTCACACTAAAATGCTGAGAGTTCTCAGCCATGGTGGTGATTTGTAATATCCTGATCCGAATTTTTTATTAATTTTGGAAGTTGGCTAAAAAGTGAAGCGAGACCCAAAGTACAAGGGGGTTATTTGAAACTTTCATTTTATATAACCTAAATATTAGATATTTGATTTCATTCAGTCTGATATTTTGTGTAAGCCGACATAGAGAGAAAGAGAGAACTCAGAGCAATAAGCAGAGAGAAAGAGAAAGAGATATTGGAGGATCGATCATTTTTGGTCAAGTACAGGTATGATTTTAGTTTAATACTTCTATCTGCATGTATTAGTCGGTAAATAGACTTGTTATTCAAGCTTTTAACTGTGTATTTGATCGATTCAATAATCAAAAGTTTTCTGGGTTCGAACTGTGGAGTCGCCGACTCTGTATGAACTAAGACCGGGAAGATGATGTGAACCGGTAAAGGTATCGGTCGACCGGTAAGATGTAGTCGACCGATAGGTTGTAATGACCGATAAAATGTATCGGTCGACCGGTAGAGTTGTCGACCGGTATAGCTATGGACCGGAACTCAGTGTGACTGGTATATTATATTCGACCTGTATGTTGTTTGACCGGTAGGTTGTGTTCGACCGGTATGTTGTTTGACCGGTATAGTGGTTCGACCGGTATTTTGTTAATCGGTCCTAAGAGGTTTCGATCAGGATGGTTTCAACCGGGATAGTAGCAGTATGTTGTATTTGATGTGTTTATAGAAGGAAAGAGTGTTAGTCACAAGTTAGTTTACCTTTGTTTTTAATACCATCGTAGGTGGTGTTAATCAGTAGAAGTCAGAGTTAATCAAGAAGAATCAGAGGTGAGTCTTTCAAACTAAATCTTTCATGATTTTAGCAGTTATTTGATAAATGTGGGTTTTATAAACTGCGCATTTATAGTATTGAAAGTTATGCAGAATTATTGAAAAAGGTTGATTTAATCAGTTTGGCATGTTTATGCTTAGTTTATATAAACTTGTTTTATATACAGTCAGGACTAGGTGTATGCATACATTTGAGTCAGAAGTCTGACCTAAGTCGGGAAGTGTAACCCGCCTGCTCGTTCCGGGAGTGTGGCCCGTTTATGCCATTAGGGTGTGTCCCTAAAATAAGGCAGTGCGAGACAGACATACCGTCTTTGACGGAAATGTTAGTCAGTAGCTTAAGGTATGCTTGCGAAGCATAAACAGTGGTTAGTGATGGCCAGTAGATTGAGTTATGCCTGCAAAGCATAAAGTGTTCTAACTTTTGATTGAAAGAACAGGTGATGTTTTGAGACATAAAGATTTTTTTAAATGTTTTAATTAATATTTGAACTGTTGCAGTAGTGATTGGAGGGGACTCACTAGACCATTGGTCTAACCCTCGCTCTTTCAAAATTATAATCCTGTTTCAGGTTATCGGAAAGTAGCAGGTACAGATATGGGTAAAGAGAAGATGTGAGCTATTTCCAGGAGGTAGAAGACTTCCTGCAATAGTTTACTTTTTGAACTCAGTTGTGTAGTAATAGATAGTTGTAAACATTGTACTTTGAAATGTAAGCATGGGGCAGTATTTAGTAAGAAATATTATTTTATTGTATATATAAATGTTCAGGTTGTTGCAATTGGTATCAGAGCATTAGTTTAAGAGATCTAGGTGACCAGATGGGCCTAGACTTAAACTGAGATAGTAGAAGCACAACTGAGTAGTAGGAAGACCGTAGGAAGATAACATTAAGGTAGTGAGGACTAGCATGTAAGGTAAATTTGGAATTCCACTGGCTGAATTTACAAGTACATGCTTATGCTTAAACTGTCAAAATGTGTAGCATGGTAGATTGAATATCTTATGTTTCTTCTTATCAAAAGTATGTCTGAGCGAGTGACAAGGAGTGGGTCTATGCTGAATCCTGAAATGGAACCAGATAATGAAGTCATTACCGAAGAGCGAATGACTGCTGTCAACCGACTACTATCCAAGGAAAGAGTCGTGGTCGACCTAAAGGTAAGACAGTTCAGAAAGCAGCTACTCAGGCAAGAGTTTCCAATGTGGGAACTCGAGGTGGGAAGACGAGTTGTGGTATTCGTCAGGATGAAAGTGTAGAGGTAAGAGTTGAAAAAGAAACTTCTCATCAAGAAATTTCGGCTTCTGTGAGGGGTCGAAAACAGACAGGAAACCGTGGTGGAGGTAGAACGCAAGGTTTTGTTACACAAGAAACCTTCACTGCAGAAATGGGAAAGTTACAAGAAACGTTGAATGCTTTATTGGCTCAGCGTACTAATGAAGTTTCGTCAAGTAAAGAAAAGAGTGAAGATAAAGTAGTGACTGAGGTAGCAGAATCACCAGTAACTGGAGTGGGTAGTCACCCTCAGTCAAGTCCCATTGTGTCAGTTAAAGCTGTAGCTGGGAAAGGATGTAGTTTTAAGGAGTTTGCTGCTTGCAAGCCTCCTACTTATAAAGGGGAATGTGATCCCGTGATAGCGTTAAGATAGGTAAAAGGTATGGAGCTAGTGTTTGATACGAGTAAGTGTGCGGAAGAAGATAGAGTAGTCTATGCTTTGTCAATGCTGAAAGATGAAGCGGTAATGTGGTGGGATGTGGAATCCGGAGGTTAAAGTTCGGTTGTAGCTAAAGAAATGGCTTGGGGTGAGTTTGTGAAAATATTTAAAGCACAGTTCTGCCCTCTGGCGGCAGTTAAAAAGTTGGAAGAAGAGTTTCTGGGTTTAGAGCAGAAGGGAATGTCAGTTCGAGAATATGCCACAAAGTTTATTGAAAAGTCTCGATTTGCAGGAATATATGTGCCTAATGAAGAAAGACGAGTAGAACGTTTCGTCTTTGGATGGAGAAGTGATATTCGAGAATTTGTCTCGAATAAGGAACCGTCTACTTTTCAAATGGCAGTAAATGCAGCTGAAATGAGAGAAAAAGAAAAGAATAGGCAAGCTACAGAAAGAAGTGGGGATAAAAGAAAATGGGAAGGAACAGTTCATGATTTCAAACCATTTAAGACCGCAAAGTTGGATCAACGTTCTGTCAATAAGTTTGAAAGTAAGCCCTGTAGTAAGTGTAACCGAAGGCATAAAGGAGAATGTAAGATTGATCAAGAGGGCTGTTATAAATGTGGGAAGGTTGGGCATTTGGCTCGGGATTGCCATAATTTGAGGTCTTGTTATCAGTGTGGATCTCCTGATCATATCAGGACCAATTGTCCACAGTTGAAAAAGGGATCGGTCGGAGGATATGTAGAAAAGGGAGGTGAGATAAAGGTGGAGCCAGCTAAAGCGAGGGCTAGAGTTTTCAATATGTCAGCAGAAGAAGCGACGGAGATACCTGATGTAGTGACAGGTACTTTCTTTATAGATTCGAATGATGCAAAAGTATTGTTTGATTCAGGCGCAAATCGTTCGTTTGTGTCTCCAAATTTTGTGCATAAATTGAATGAGAAACCTAAGAAGCTTAGGCATGAATTGAAAGTAGAAGTGGTTGATAATAGTAAAATCTTAGTGGAGGAAGTATATGATGGGTGTAGTATTGTTATTGATGGACAATCATTTCCACTTCGACTGTACCCGATGGGTATGGGAGAATTTGATGTTATTGTGGGAATGGACTGGTTGGCGTCTAATGATGTTCATATAGTATGCAATAAGAAATTGATTCGTATAGAGCAGCCAGGAATAGAAGAGATAGTAGTGTTTGGAGATCGTAGGGATAGAAAGTCATGTTTGATTTCTATGATTAAGGCTAATAAATGTTTAGTAAAAGGGTGTGTGGGGTTCTTAGCTTATGTAATAGATGCTAAGAAGGAAAAGAAGGGATTAGAGTTAGTTCCGGTAGTAAGTGATTATCCGGAAGTATTTTCGGAAGACTTAACCACTTTACCTCCTGATCGGCAAGTGGAATTTCGTATTGATTTAGTACCCGGAGCAGTGCCGATTGCAAGAGCACCGTATAGACTGGCACCGGCAGAAATGAAAGAAATGATGACTCAGCTGCAGGAGTTGTTGGACAAAGGGTTTATTCGCCCTAGTACCTCACCTTGGGGAGCGCCAGTAATGTTTGTTAAGAAGAAAGACGGGTCTATGAGAATGTGCATAGACTACCGTGAGCTCAATAAGTTGACTGTCAAAAATAAGTATCCGCTTCCCAGGATTGACGATCTTTTTGATCAACTTCAAGGAGCGAGTTACTTTTCGAAAATAGATTTACGATCTGGGTATCACCAGTTGAAGGTGAGGGAGGAGGATATGCCTAAGACTGTTTTTTGTACGAGGTACGGACATTATGAGTTTCTAGTTATGCCATTTGGTTTGACCAATGTGCCAGCAGCTTTCATGGATCTGATGAATAGAGTGTGTAGTCCGTTTTTAGATAAATATGTCATCGTCTTTATAGATGATATACTGATCTATTCAAGTTCCAAAGAAGATCATGAAACTCATTTAAGAGCGATTTTAGAATTGCTTAAACGTGAGAAACTGTACGCCAAGTTTTCAAAATGTGAATTTTGGCTGAAAGAAGTTCAGTTTCTAGGCCACGTGGTGTCGAAAGATGGGATTAAGGTTGATCCAGCTAAGATTGAAGCCATTAGAGGGTGGGAAACACCGAAAACACCTTCAGAAGTAAGAATATTTCTAGGATTGGCGGGTTATTATAGAAAGTTTATTCAGGATTTTTCAAAGATAGCCACGCCACTAACAGCGTTAACTAGAAAGAATATCAAGTTTGTATGGGCGGAGGCTCAGAAAGAAGCGTTCGGTATATTGAAAGAGAGTTTAAGTAGTGCTCCTGTCTTGTCTCTACCCAACGGAACGGAAGGATTCGTAATTTATAGTGATGCTTCAAAGTTAGGTCTGGGATGTGTGTTAATGCAAGAAGGCAAGGTAATTGCTTATGCATCTCGACAGCTGAAAGAACATGAAAAGAATTACCCAACTCATGATTTAGAGTTGGTAGCTGTAGTCTTTGCTTTGAAAATTTGGAGGCATTACTTGTATGGGATCAAGTGTTAGATTTACACAGATCACAAGAGTCTTCAATATCTTTTCAATCAGAAGGAGATTAATATGAGGCAACATAGGTGGATGGAGCTGTTAAGTGATTATGATTGTGATATTCTGTACCATCCCGGCAAGGCCAATGTGGTAGCAGATGCTCTAAGTCGTAAGGAGCATGGAGAAATAACAGAAGTTGTAGCATTTAGAATTGATGTTGTTTCTAATTTCTTAGAAGAAGTTATAAAGTATCAAGAAGAAGCAGCGTCAAAGGAAAACTTGAAAAGTGAAAGAATAGTTGGAATTGTTAACTCGTTAGTAGTTGACAATGGCGGAGTAAAGTGCTTCAATAAGAGAGTATGGATTCCAAAAGCAGGAAATCTGTGGCAGAAAGTGTTGGAAGAAGAACATAGATCCCGTTATTCAGTACATCCGGGAACCAACAAGATGTATAGAGATCTGAAACAAAGCTATTGGTGGTCAGGTTTAAAGAAAGATATTGCTCACTTCGTTGAACGATGTCTAACATGTTTGAAAGTTAAAGCTGAGCATCAGAGACCTTATGGGGAGCTTCAGTCGTTAGAAATTCCAGTTTATAAGTGGGACGAGATTACTATGGATCTTGTTACTGGGTTACCGCGATCACCTAAGGGGCATGATGCCATTTGGGTGATAGTGGATAGACTCACAAAGTCAACTCATTTTCTACCGATCAAGGAGACGTACTCACTAGAGAAATTGGCTCGATTGTATATCGACGAGATAGTAACCAGACATGGAGTACCGTCGTCAATTATGTTAGACAAAGATGCTCGTTTTACATCAGCTTTCTGGAGAAGTTTGCAAAGGGAGTTAGGCTCTCAACTTAAGTTGAGTACGGCCTATCATCCGCAAACTGAGAGTCAAAGTGAGAGAACTATTGAGACATTGGAAGATATGCTTCGTGCATGTGTTATCGATTTCAAAGGTTCGTGGGAAATTCATTTGTCGTTGATTGAATTATCCTACAACAATAGTTATCATGCTAGCATACAAGCAGCCCCGTTCGAAGCTTTGTATGGTCGTAAATGTAGAACACCTTTATGTTGGAATGAGGTGGGTGAAAGACAGCTAGCGGGACCAGAAATTGTACAGGTGACAGCTGATAAAGTCAACCAGATTCGAGCAAGATTAAAGATTGCTCAGGATCGTCAGAAAATGTATGCTGATAAGCGAAGGAAACCGATAGAGTTTCAGATAGGAAATAAGGTAATGTTGAAAGTTTCGCCCTGGAAAGGGGTAATCAGATTTGGAAAGAAAGGAAAGTTAAGACCAAGGTTTGTTGGACCATTTATCATCACGGGACGTGTTGGTGAAGTGGCTTACGAACTTGATCTACCAGAAAGTTTGCGTGGGATTCATCCCACATTTCATGTGTCAAACTTGAAGAAGTGTTTGGCAGAAGCAGATGTGGTCGTTCTTTTAGAAGATATTCAAGTAGATGAAAAAGTAAGTTATATTGAGGAGCCCGTAGCAATTACGGACCTCAAAATAAAGAAGTTGAGAAACAAGGAGATTCTATTAGTGAAAGTTCAGTGAAAATTTCACCAAGGACAAGAGTCCACGTGGGAAGTAGAAGCAGATATGAAAGCTCAGTATCCCCATTTGTTTAGCGATCGAATTCCGGGGACGGAATTATCTTAAGGGGGGAAGATTGTAATATCCTGATCCGAAATTTTTATTAATTTTGGAAGTTGGGTAAAAAGTGAAGCGAGACCCAAAGTACAAGGGGGTTATTTGAAACTTTGGTTTTATATAACCTAAATATCAGATATTTGATTTCATTCAGTCTGATATTTTGTGTAAGCCGACATAGAGAGAAAGAGAGAACTTAGAGCAATAAGCAGAGAGAAAGAGAAAGAGATCTTGAAGGATCGATCGTTTTTGGTCAAGTAGAGGTATGATTTTAGTTTAATACTTCTATCTGCATGTATTAGTCGGTAAATAGACTTGTTATTCAAGATTTTATCTGTGTATTTGATCGATTCAAAAATCAAAAGTTTTCTGGGTTCGAACTGTGGAGTCGCCGACTCTGTATGAACTAAGACCGGGAAGATGATGTGAATCGGTAAGGGTATCGGTCGACCGGTAAGATGTAGTCGACCGATAGGTTGTAATGACCGATAAAATGTATCGGTCGACCGGTAGAGTTGTCGACCGGTATAGCTATGGACCGGAACTTAGTGTGACCGGTATATTATATTCGACCGGTATGTTGTTTGACCGGTAGGTTGTGTTCGACCGGTATTTGTTTGACCGGTATAGTTGTTCGACCGGTATTTTGTTAATCGGTCCTAAGAGGTTTTGATCAGGATGGTTTCAACCGGGATAGTAGCAGTATGTTGTATTTGATGTGTTTATAGAAGGAAAGAGTGTTAGTCACAAGTTAGCTTACCTTTGTTTTTAATACCATCGTAGGTGGTGTTAATCAGTAGAAGTCAGAGTTAATCAAGAAGAATCAGAGGTGAGTCTTTCAAACTAAATCTTTCATGATTTTAGCAGTTATTTGATAAATGTGGGTTTTATAAACTGCGCATTTATAGTATTGAAAGTTATGCAGAATTATTGAAAAAGGTTGATTTAATCAGTTTGGCATGTTTATGCTTAGTTTATATAAACTTGTTTTATATACAGTCAGGACTAGGTGTATGCATACATTTGAGTCAGAAGTCTGACCTAAGTCGGGAAGTGTGACCCGCCTGCTCGTACCGGGGAGTGTGGCCCGTTTATGCCATTAGGGTGTGTCCCTAAAATAAGGCAGTGCGAGACAGACATACCGTCTTTGAGGGAAATGTTGGTCAGTAGCTTAAGGTACACTTGCGAAGCATAAACAGTGGTCAGTGATGGCCAGTAGATTGAGTTATGCCTGCAAAGCATAAAGTGTTTTAACTTTTGATTGAAAGAATAGGTGATGTTTTGAGACATAAAGATTTGTTTAAATGTTTTAATTAATATTTGAACTGTTGCAGTAGTGATTGGAGGGGACTCACTAGACCATTGGTCTAACCCTCGCTCTTTCAAGATTATAATCCTGTTTCAGGTTATTGAAAAGTAGCAGGTACGGATAAGGGTAAATAGAAGATGTGAGCTATTTCCAGGAGATAGAAGACTTCCTGCAATAGTTTACTTTTTGAACTCAGTTGTGTAGTAAGAAATAGGTGTAAACATTGTACTTTGAAATGTAAGCATGGGGCAGTATGTAGTAAGAAATATTATTTTATTGTATATATATATGTTCAGGTTGTTGCATGATTAATGCTCTAACTTGAGTTGGGGTTTTATTGAAGATTTCCCCTCCACTAGCGGCATCTATCATTTTCCTTTCCATAGGAAGGAGACCCTCATAAAAATATTGCAGAAGAAGTTGCTCAGAAATCCCATGTTGTGGGTAACTAACACAGAGATGTTTGAACCTTTCCCAATATTCATGGAGAGTTTCTACATCTCTTTGTTTTATGCCACGAATTTCCCTACGGACGGTGGCAGCTCGGGAGGTGGGAAAGAATTTATCCAAGAATAGTCTCGCCATTTGGTTCCAAGTCATTACTGAATCGGGCGGTAACGAGTAGAGCCAATCCTTAGCCCGATCTTTTAAAGAAAAATGGAATGCCTTTAACTTTATTAGATCTTCCGCAACCTCATTGGGTTTCATACTCAAGCATACAACATGGAATTCCTTGAGGTGCTTGTTAGGTCCTCATTCTCCAAACCGTGATATGTGGGTAGGAGATGGACCAAACCAATTTTTAAAACAAAATTTGCATTACCTTGAGGATACCTGATACAGATTGGAACTTGGGCGACATCGTGTGTTGCCAACTCTTGTAGAGTCAGCTCATCTCCGTCCTCCATCTTGACTTCAGGTTCTTTTTCTTTCTCTTCCTCAGATTCCGTCTTCGGCTCCTCGACTTCTGTTTTTGGATTTTCTTCCTTCTCTTCGTCCGAATCTCTTGACAGGTTAATATCTTTCCTGTGGTGACGAAGGTCCCTCACCTAACTTCTTCTGAAGCTTGGCTTGTTTCCTTAGTCTTTTTGCGGTACGTTCGATTTCAGAGTTTATTGGAAGAGGGGTACCTGTACGTGAAGATCTAAGGCATTAACCCATAGAAATACCGAGGTCCCCGGCAACGGCGCCAAAAATTTGACGGATGCCGAGTCCACCAAATAATATATAACCAACTAGACCCTTATCAGCATCAGCAGTTAAAATTGCAACAGTGGTAAGTCGGGACGAATCCACAGGGACTCGGTTCAACTTATTACGACCGGATAATTCACACACAAATAGGAATTATAAAAATTAATGTGCAAATGGGGGGGTTTGGATTGATTTTAAACTAACATACGAATCAAAGGAATTATAAAAATGCAATTGAAATTAAAAACCCAACATTAGTTCGTCCTCAATGATGATGCTAACACCCATCCTTGATTTCGCAAATGTAAAAGTTAGTACAAATTTAAGCCGACTATGGTTACCAACAAGCTTTGATAACCTTAGTTTTCACCAAATGGACATTAGCTAAAACAAGTTCTTTAGCTAAATCTTAACCACAAATGGAACAATGAACAAGCTCTCAATATTCCAGGTGTGATTAGCATTAACGAAAAGGAAAACACCGACTCAAAGAATTAAGAACATAAGCTCGGCTTAATTATCACTTTGATTGGAAGATTCCAAGAACTCAATTTTGAAAATCTTATCGAAATCAAAAGAGTTCCATTGTTACTATATCAAAACTCAAAGACAATTACGTATCTAAGATTTTGACTAACAACAATTCACAAGAACATCAACTAATTGGCCAAATCAATTAACATTCATATGAAATTAACATTTAATCTAGAAATCAACCAAGTAAACTAGTCCCAAACAATTACAACGAAATCTCAAAGTGAAAAGCATCAAAATCTAAAATAAACCAATGTTGGAATGAGAAATTAGCCACACATGGCTAAACTAGGGTTTCAAATGCAAGAAATTACCAAATTATGGATGAGAAATTGATGAAGATTTGCTCCCAAGTTCACTTTCTTCTACTGCGTTTTCTGATTTTCGCTCCCCAAAATTGATTCTTTTCCAATCGACAGTTATCAGGAGCATTTATACGACCCCAATTGAAAACCGCACCAAAAACGTATGAAACCCCATGTTTCGGGTCGTGCGCTGTTGCTGGCGTGGGTGAGAACGCACGAAAACTCGTGCGGAGATGAAACTGAAGGTCGAGCAGTGTTGTTCGCGGCTCGGAGCGCTCGGAGACCCGCGCGGCGGTCTGGCCAACCTTTGGCGTGGCTGGAGGTGCGCCGTTGGTCGCACGGTGCTACTGCCGATTTCAAACTGAGAGAGATATGTGTGGAGGCTTCTTTGGGCTCTCTCTTTTTTTTCTTTCTCATGGGTTGCTACAATTGGGCCTCATACAAATCCTTTCTCTTTGGGTCTAATTCACAAAATAGAAATAAATAACTTAGTTAGACCCAAATAAAAGATAAAATGGTAGTGGTAATTAGTTTTTTTTAAACCCAATTATAACACAAGAATATAGCTATCACATATTGAGATCTTTCTCTATGTTATAACAATAACATAAACTCTTTCACAGTAGTCACTTACATCGGTTTTAATGGCGGAACCACATCCAAACTAATTATGGGGTCTCTTGACCCCGCAAAAAGTTAAAATTTTTGAATTTAACTGAAAATTTTCTTTTATCCTCCATAAATTGCTTGATTACATGCTTAAAGCAACCATTCAACTCTGTGTTACTGCCATTTTTTTTCCTATTAGAAATCACAGATAAAAACCCACTAAACAAACATTAAAATCACCATAATCATCAAAGAAATGAAGAAGAGGAAGAAAAAACAGAGATGAAAGCTCCGATAGAACTCAATCCCGAGCAAACCCAAATCAAAAACCAAAATTACAAGACAAACAACAAAACCCAAATAAAAATTTTCAGTTCACGACCACTCGATGGGGGAGTCTCCGTGTATTAAAAGAATAAAATAAATTACGTTTCTGCAACATATACTGATACACGTTTTTCTGCCACCATTTTGAACACCTTCCCTCCCCATCACGGCGAGAAGAGAATAGAGGAGGACAAGAGGCTTTTTTTTCAGGTGAGGGAGGTGACGGGAGAAAGAGGGGAGAAAGAGTTTAGGGTTATCTAGAGAGGGGAGAGGGCTCTCTTTTTTTTTTTTGAAAAGAAAAAGGAAAAGTATTTCTTAATATAATATTAGAGAAAATAATTTGGGGGAATGTTTGGCGCCGGTGGGGGAAAGGGAGAAAATCAAAAATTGAATGAAAATTAGAAGTGGGAATCAAATTTTAATTTTGATTTATGTAAATTTAGTGATTTAAATAATAATAGTAATTTAATTAAAGTTTTAATTTAAGTTAGATTATATTGAATTTTATATTTTCCGTCTAAAAATAGGTCGATGTATGAATGCATTTGATGAATAAAAAATCATATAAAAGATATTTCTAAATCAGTTCTCACTAGATTGTAACATAATGAAAAAGATTCAATAATCGTACATAATGATCGTGAGTTTTTTTATTCAAAATTCCTTCATTTTAGTATGTTTTTTCAAGATTTTCTTCATGTCATTTATAGTTCCAAAAAACATCCACTCAGAGAAGTCTGAGTACTCCATTAATGTTTTTGTTTTGACATCAATTATTTTGGATTCAACGTTAAATGAACATTTATTATTATTATGTTATTAGTTTATTACATCAATTTTAAAACATTTATAATGTCAATTTGGATAGATTCGATTTCAAAAATAACCTTTATGTTATAAATTAGAGACAACTCACGAGCTACTCGAGATCGACTCGATCAAAACTCGGTCAACACTCGACTCGAATAGGCTCGACTCGACTCGAACTCGATCTCGACTCAATATACTAACGAGTCGAGTCGAGCGACCTGATACTCGACTCGATAAGCTCGTGAGATACTCGATAAGCAAAATAATAATAAAAATTAGTAATATTATATTTATTTAATTCAATATTAGTCATCTCACACTACAAAACAAACACGTTTTTTCGACCGAAAAATCCGCCGGGAATCCGTCCGAAACGACTGTTTTCAGCGGATTTTGCGGGACAAAAATCAAGGCCCCGCAAACTCAATTTTTCGGCGGACAAACAATTTTCGGCGGAATATTCCGCCGAAACCGTACCCGAAATGTTTTTTGATTTATTAAACGATTTAATCGATTTTTTAATTAAAGAAATAATTATTTTATATTTTCGGCGGAATATACCGCCAAAAGTAATTAATTTATTTATTAAATTCTTTTTTTTTAATATTTTAAAAGGAAAAAAATTGTGTTTTCGACAAAGGGTTTTGGTGGGTATTCGGCAGAATAATCTGCCAAAAATAATTAATTTATTAAATTATTTTATTTTATTTAATTATTTAAACATTACCGACAAATTATCCATCGGTAATTTTTTTAATTAAAAAAATAATTAAAAATACAAGAAAAAACTATACAAAAACACTACATCAATTATTTTGGATTCAACGTTAAATGAACATTTATTATTATTATGTTATTACATCAATTTTAAAACATTTATAATGTCAATTTGGATAGATTCGATTTCAAAAATAACCTTTATGTTATAAATTAGAGACAACTCGCGAGCTACTCGAGATCGACTCGATCAAAACTCGGTCAACACTCGACTCGAATAGGCTCGACTTGAACTCGATCTCGACTCAATATACTAACGAGTCGAGTCGAGCGACCTCATACTCGACTCGATAAGCAAAATAATAATAAAAATTAGTAATATTATATTTATTTAATTGATAATAGTGATAATAATAATAATAATAATAAAACTCAAGTTTTTTGATTTTTTTTGGAAAATGATGGTGTAAAAGACATGGGTAAACTCTTGATGGTGTGTTTAATCCATCCCACATTGGCGGGATTTAGATCCCACATTGGCGGGATTTAGAATCCAATGTTTTGAACTCTACTATATATAGATCTTTCCACTCCCTTTATTTACATCTTTTGCCTTTGTTAAATGGCTTGAGCCTAAGGGCTTGAGCCTATGTAGGGTGTAAATGAGACCAGACAACTCGCGAGCTACTCGAGATCGACTCACTTGAGATCGACTCGGTCAAAACTCGGTTAACACTCGACTCGAATAGGCTCGACTCGAACTCGAGCTCGATTCGATATACTAACGAGTCGAGTCGAGTATAATGATACTCGAGCTCGACTCGCATTATTCACATGTAAACCACATGAAACAAGTGAATATATATATATATATATATATATATATATATATATATAGAGAGAGAGAGAGAGAGAGGCACCTTCAAATACAAACTTTTTAATGGTGCAAACCATGCAACCCACTTATCTACCACATATTTTGTTTTTACCTTTTTAATAAAAAAAATGGGAAAATAAAATATGTGGTAGATAAGTGGGTTGCATGGGTTTGCACCATTAAAAAGTTTGCATTTGAACACCCCTCTATATATATATATATATAGGCAGGGGCGTAGCCAAAAATTTTTTCTAGGGAGTGCCTAGAAAAAATGTAAGAAAATTCATGATTTCAACGTTGATAAACCCTTTTTAGTATATATATTTTTTTAATAAATAGTTGTCCTAAAAATAGTTGACAAAACATGAGTGACATAAACAACATAACGATGTTTATATTTATACAAAAAATAGAGCAGACATTTGTTTTGTTTTGTTTTGTTTTGTTTTTGTGAAAGTGTCGATACTCGGAGAGGCGGGAAAAAAGAGGTACACAAAACTAGAAATATTATTGGGGGAGAAGGTGCCGGTCCATTACATTTTAAAGATTGGGCCTTCAAGTTAATACATAAAAAAATTTAAAGGGTGAGGGGGTGCCACTGCACACGTTCTGGTGCTAAGGTGGCTCCGTCCTAGGATTTGGTTCGGTTAGAAGTTAAGTTAATGGTGAGAATTGAGAAGCGTGAGAAATGGTTATAAACCATTGGATGAGAAATGGAGGCACATTAGGATGAGATGCACCGAGATAAGATGCACTGAGATAAGATGCATTGGATCAATTCCCTTCTAAGCCGCAATTCATTGGAGGACTTGAGATTAAAATAGATCAACGGTTCAGATCTACTTCTCACGTTTCTCACCATTAACTCAACTTCTCACACGATCCTTTGCCTATATATATATATATCTGCATGTGGGACATATAAAAAAAATTAAATAGGAAGGCCAGAAATAACAAATATGTTTATCGATCAGGTGTCAAAGAAAAGTTCCCACACATAGGACATTGGTAAAATTCAAAATAATGGCCATGTTATGTTTTGTAAAAGTTATTAGATAACCTATCTATGCATATCATAAAACACAAATCAGTACACAACAGTTAGCATTTAAGCAGTACAATCCAAATGGAAATTCCAGAAGCTTAGACTAATACTGATCAATGTAAACAACATATACAATACGCTATTAAGCTATATAAATTAATATTCCCGAATGATCAGAACATCTTATCTTCCACGAACTTGAAGAGGAATACTTTTATTGATTTTGCATACCAGGACGAAATTAACCATTTCTTTCTATATAAAGCCAACCTCTGGGTCAAGAGTTACTCCACCTCATTTCCCTGTTTCTTATTCCTAATAGCACTATGTCATCCACAAACAAAACTTCCCTGGATTGTTTGGTTATACTCTTCTTCTCATCTACTTTGCTTTCACACACCGCATCCAGATTGCTCCCTGAAACTTCTAGCTATGAGAGCCACGAGCAATGGATGGCTCGTTATGGATGTGTCTACAACGATGCTGATGAGAAGGAACAACGTTCAAAGGTTTTTCAAGAAAATGTTCTGTTGGGTCAGAATATGCTAAGCATGGTTAATACTTCTAGTAGTTAGTACTGCTTGGAGAGTTAATACTGCTAGTAGTTAGTACTGCTTGGAGAGTTAGTACTGCTAGTAGTTAGTACTGTTGAAGATTACTACTGCAAGCATGGTTAATACTGTTGAGGATGTTCATGCTGCTCAATGATTAATACTGCTAAAAGAAGGTTAGTGCTGCTTCTAAAGATAAAGAAGACTTGAAGATAAAGATGAGCTGGAGATAAGGTTGAAGATAATTATGGTAATGATACTGAAGATCAATTTCATTTTGATAATTATCTTGTAATCAACTTTGTATATATAGTTTAGAAGTCTTTGTTAGAATTAACAATTATTCATACGTTTTGTTTAGAGAGAATTAACCTCAAAAATAGTTTAGATCCTTTCTATAGAGAAGTATAGAACGTTTGTTTAGCCTGTTAAACAGATTGAGGTTTTGTGTGTAATCATCAAGTTGAATTAATATAACTTGTGATTTGAGTTCTATATATTGTTCCATTGATTTTATGTTAAAGTGTTTTTCCACAACTTCTTTAACATAATTTTCTGAGTGTGTTATTTAAATTCTTGTTTTGAATTTCGATCCTGTCAAGTGGTATCAGAGCTAGAAAATTCAGAAACCTTTAATCATGGACAGTTCAAGCGACAGTGTTTTGGTATCAAAGGTTCCCATGCTCAAACCCAATGAGTTTGACATGTGGAAGATCAGAATCAAGAAGTACATTCTTCTCACAGACTTCTCAATGTGGGACATCATTGAGAATGGTCCTTCTGATGGAGGAAAGATGGATGCAGAAGGAAAGAGACCTCCACCAAAAACAGATGGAGAGAGAAAGTTGAGGCAGACAGAGATGAAAGCTTTGAGTACTCTGCTTTTGGCTATACCTAATGAGTACCAACATTAATTCTGCAACTTTTCTGATGCACAAATTCTTTGGAATTCTCTGGAGAAAAGATTTTCTGGTACCAAAAGTACCAAGAGAAATCAGAAGGCTATCCTAAAGCAGTAGTATGAAAACTTCATGTCTACAAAGAATGAGTCCATGACTCAAACTTTTGATAGATTTAATAAGCTAATTGGTGAATTGGCTACTGTTGGTGTCCAGATAGATCAAGATGATGTTAACAGAAAATTTCTAAGATCTCTTGGTGATGAATGGACTATGTACACTATCTCCTTCAGACAGAATGACCAATTGGAGGACAAGGAATTAGATGACCTCTATAATGACCTTAGGGTGTTTGAAGCAGAGGTAGAAGCAAAGAAGAGGCGCTCAGGTTACTCATACAATGCTGCTCTTTTATCATCCTCTACTGATTCTGCTGCTAATACAGAATCAGTTAGTGCTGCCCATGGATCAAAGCAAGATGGATCCAATGACTCAGTTTTAGAAGCTTTTCTATCCAGTCATGCTAATTCCTCCCTAATTAATGATGACTTAGAACAGATAAATGTTGATGATCTGGAAGAGATGGACATCAAGTGGCAGATGGCTATGCTGACTATGAGGGTAGACAAAAATAATGCTGCTGCAAGCAATACTACTGCTAACTCAGTTAGTACTGCTAACAAAATTAGTATTGCTAACCCAATTAGTATTGCTAATGATGTTAGTACTGCCCATCAAGTTAGTATTGCTTCCAGTAACAGACCCATTATTGTGACAAAGTATTCAAGCAATAAGATTTCTCAATGTGATAATCTCATCCAGTCTGAATATGAATATGTTGATGAGAATGGGAAACCCAAGACCACTTTGGCTTGGGTTCCTATTAAAAACTAACTGCTTTATTAAATGTACAGGGCAACCAACAGCTCAAGGGAAGGAGCATATGGCATGTTGATAGTGGTTGTTCCAGGCACATGACAGGTAACATGGCCTACCTTCAAAACTTCAAAAGAATTGATGAAGGACATGTTGCTTTTGGTTATAATCCAACAGGTGGTAACATAAGTGGAAAAGGTAATGTATCAAAAGGTAAGATGATCTTTGAGGATGTATACTATGTTGAGCAATTGAGATACAACCTGTTAAGTGTATCACAGGTCTGTGACAAGAAACATAGCATATTATTCAATGATATTGAATGTATTATCCTTGCTCCAGGGTTTAAGGTAGTTGATGATAGTATGATACTACTTATAACTCCTAGAAAGGACAATGTTTATTGCTTAGACTTGGAGAGTGTAGTTTCTGATTCATCTCTAAATTGTTTATTTTCAAAAGCTTCAGTAGATGAATCATCCCTTTGGCACAGAAGGATGTGTCACATGAACTTTAAAACAATGAACAAACTTGTGAAAAACAACCTTGTAAGAGGTTTGCCACAAAAGGTATTTTCATGTGATGATCATTGTGTTGCATGTCTTAAAGGCAAACAACACAAAACTTCTCATAAGCCCAAAGAGATAAATACAATTTCTTCACCTCTAAATTTACTGCATATGGATCTGTTTGGCCCTACTAATGTTATGAGTATTGGTAAGAAATCCTACTGCTTAGTTATTGTTGATGATTTCTCTAGATTCACTTGGGTCTATTTTCTGAGGACAAAGGATGAGACAAGTGGACTGATCAAATCCTTTGTTCTTAGAGTTGAAAACCAAACAAATCTAAGAGTTAAAGTCATTAGGTCTGATAATGGAACTGAATTAAAAAACAATGACCTAAACAACTTCTGTGAGGGAAAAGGCATTAAGAGACAATACAGTGCTCCTAGAACTCCTCAACAGAATGGTGTTGCTGAAAGGAGAAATAGGACTCTGATAGAAGCTGCTAGATCTCTGTTGGCAGATTCAAAACTTCCAATTACTTTTTGGGCAGAAGCAGTTAATACTGCCTGCTATGTTCAAAACAGAGTTCTAGTAGTAAAATCTCAAGACAAGACACCCTATGAGCTTTTTAAAAAGAAGAAACCTTTTATTGGATTTTTCAAACTATTTAGGTGTCCTTGCACAATTCTCAATACCAAAATTCACCTAGGAAAGTTTGATAGCAAAGCTGAGGATGGGTTTCTTGTTGGTTACTCATCTCAAAGTAAGGCCTACAGAGTCTTTAACACCTCTTCTAGGATTATTGAGGAAAGTGACAATGTCAAATGCAATGAAAACACACCAAATCAACTTGGTTCAGGTCCTGATTGGCTATTTGACATTGATTCACTGACTAATTCTTTGGGTTTCAGTGATGAGCATAATGCAGGAACAGGGACAGAAAAGGCACAAGTACAAATACAAGAGTTTGTGCTGTTCCCAACACCTACTGCTGATCCTGTTGAATTCTGTGACCAAGATAAGAAAGATAATTCATATTCAAAGGACACTGAACCAGCTCAGAATGAAGAGGACAGAGGTGAAAAGGAAGATCAGCCCTCAGATTCAGGAATCAAAGGTCCTGAGATGCCAGTTTTGGAAGACGAAGACACAGATGATGATTCTTCAGTATATGGTGGAAGCACTCCAGAAAAGAATGACACCAATCTTGAAGTAAATCTTAATGAGGAGGTTGTCAATGCTACAAGAACTCAGAAGAATCATCCTCCTCAATTAGTGATTGGCGACATCAATTCTCCAATGATCACAAGGCAACAAAGCAAGATAGGGGGATTGAAAGATCTACAATCAGGTTTATTATCTTGCTTTCTATCACAGGTTGAACCCAAAAAGGCATTTGATGCAATGAAGGATCCAAGTTGGATAGAAGCAATGCAAGAGGAGCTACTGCAGTTTGTACTGCAAGATGTATGGGATCTGGTGGATCTTCCAAAAGGACACAGAGCAATTGGCACAAGATGGATCTTCAGGAACAAGAAAGATGAGAGAGGAATAGTAATAAAGAACAAAGCCAGACTAGTGGCACAAGGGTATACTCAAGAAGAGGGTATTGATTATGAAGAAGTATTTGCACCAGTGGCCAGGATAGAGGCAATCAGGCTATTTTTAGCCTATGCTTCTTTCATGAAGTTCAAAGTCTATCAGATGGATGTAAATAGTGCTTTTCTGTATGGAAAAATTGAAGAAGAAGTATATGTCTGTCAGCCTCTAGGATTTGAGAATCCAAATTATCCTGACAGAGTATACAAATTGAAGAAGGCACTCTATGGGCTACATCAAGCACCAAGAGCATGGTATGACACTCTGTCTACCTATCTCTTGGAAAATGGTTTTCAATGAGGAATCATAGACAAGACTCTGTTCATTCAGAGGAAGAAGAAGGACGTCCTAATAGTGCAAATCTATGTGGATGATATTATCTTTGGATCCACAAAAGATCAAATGTGCAGAGATTTTGAAGATTTAATGCACAAGAGATTCAAGATGAGTTCTATGGGTGAACTTATCTTCTTCCTAGGGCTACAAGTTAAGCAGAAGAAAAATGGGATATTTATAAGTCAATCCAAATATGTGCAGGACATTCTTAATAAGTTTGGTTTCTCAGACTCAAAGCCTGCAAGCACACCCATGGAGACACACAAACAGATCACTGCAGATCTTGAGGGGGAGGATGTGGATGTTCATCACTACAGATCAATGATTGGCTCCCTCATGTATCTCACTGCTTCAAGACCAGATATCATGTTTCCTGTTTGTGTGTGTGCAAGATTTCAAGTAAGGCCTAAGCAGTCACACTTTCAAGCAGTCAAGAGGATATTCATATATCTCAAAGGCCAACCTAGATTAGGTCTTTCGTATCCTCATGACTCACCATTTGACCTAATTACTTATTCAGACAGTGACTTGGGTGGTGCAAATTTGGATAGAAAGTCAACTTCAGGGGGATGTCAGTTTTTGGGTGCAAGACTAGTATCATGGCAGTGCAAGAAACAAACCACAGTTTCCACATCTACAACAGAAGCAGAGTACATAGCTGCTGCAAGCTGCTGTTCTCAAGTACTCTGGATTCAGAATCAAATGCTGGACTATGGTATGACCTTTCTTCACACTCCAATCTTCATAGATAACAACAGTGCTATTAGCATTGTTAATAATCCAGCCAAGCACTCCAAAACAAAGCATATAGAAATCAGGTATCATTTTATCAGAGACTGTAATGAAAAGAAGCTAATTCAGGTTGTGAAAGTTCATACAAGTAACCAATTTGCTGATCTATTCACTAAAGCTTTTGATGTGGGTAGATTCACATTTTTGGTCACAAGTGTGGGCATGATAAACTCTGAATAAGCCTATTATCTTTTGTCTCATGTACTTGTATAGATTCCCTCCTGTCTACTTTCTCATATTGTATTGTGCATGGTGCTACTAACCTTGTGTGTTTCCGTGTTTCAGATTGTTTCAAATGGATACTTGGTACTTCTAAATCAGTTAATACTGCTCGCTATATTACTCATAATAACTTTTTAAAAAAATGGTCAAGTATGATTACTACTTCTAGGTGGTTTATACTGCCAGTACAAAGTTACTACTGCTTGCCTTATTTAATACTGCTAATCAGTGTTACTACTGCTGGTATGTGTTAATACTGCTAGTCTGTGTTAATACTGCTAGTCCATGTTAGTACTGCCAGTATTTGTTACTACTGCTAATATGAGTTAATACTGCGAGTTAGTTAATACTGCTAGGGTACTTAGTACTACTTCTAACTGAAACCTTCCTCCTATAAATACCCCTTGTGACCGCCAAAATACAAACGGCTCTTTGAACTTCCATTGCTTCTTTTTCTCTCTCTCAATTTCTTGCTTACTAGTGTCAACCCCATTCACGATTCGAACGCTAGAATTATCTAGAACGATGGCAGGACGAGCATTCTTTGATGAACACAACGAGCTCGCCATGTTGCAGAAACCAAAGCAAGCTGAAGGTTTTCATGCCATAGTGGATTTCCTCAAATCCTCACACATCGCCCACGCTCTCACTGTCAATCCCACAATCTATGTGGAACATCAAAGGCAGTTTTGGGCCAATGTTGCTATTCAATCTGAAGAGGGCAATCAGGTCATCAAAACAAGGGTATGTGATAAACCCCTGACCATCACAGAGGAGTGTATTCGCATCCATCTACGCTTAGATGATGCCTCATGTATAACCTCTTTACGTAAGGAAATCTTTTCTAAACTCTTAGTAATATGGGGTATGAAGGTCCCACTGATGTATTCAAGTTTTTCAAGAACAGATTCTCACCACAGTGGAGATTTTTTGTTCATACCCTACAACATTGCATTTCACGGAAAACAACTAGATGGAGTGAGTTTAGCAGTACCTTAGCTTATGCTTTGGTCTGCTTAGCTACCTCTAGAAAGTTTAATTTCTCACAAATGATTTTCAATGATTTTATGTCAAACCTGGATACCAAATCCAAAAGCTTTTATATGTATCCCAGGTTTGTACAAGAGATTATACTACAGGAATTGATGGATCTACCCTCTTTTCAAGAGGTGTGTGTACCAAAACCTCCCAAAGGGAAGGTATTCTCAAACATGAAAATGCCCTCCAAGGACTTTTCTGGCCAAGACAACCCATTGTTCTCTACAATGATGGGTGTGTCACATTCCCATGGTGAGGCATCAGTGTCAAAGCCCTCATCTGACAACCAAACTGATGACCTACCCACACCACTTATTTCTAGTAATCCTCCTCAGATTCCTATTGAAAAGCCCACATCCCCCATCACCAAAATCTATATAAGGAAAAAGGTAAAGAAGGTTCCTTCCCTTCTTGTACCTTCACCCCCACAGCCTTCAAGCCCTCTAATGGAGCATTCTCCATTAGAGAATATCGATAGGGAAACCACAGGGGTGTCTCCCAACCCCAAGAAGGTGCTCACTAAGGAGCAGGTTGAGGATGTGGGCAGTGAGGCTCACACTACTGACTTTACACAAAGTGCAGAGCAGGACAGTGTGAACATCCCTAAGACCTTCCCCACAGCAACTTTGGGTGAGCAATCATCCAAAGGTCCCAGGTGCCAAGAAACCAAGGGGGTAGAGGCTGCTTCTGCTAGGCAGAAGACCTCTACTAAAAGATCCAAGGATCCTTCAAGGGTGGTCAACACACCCAAAGGAGGTGAGGACAGATATAACTATGATGAATTGATGGAAACTATGGGAAATATCAATCTTGATGTCATCAAACAGGGTGCTGATATAGAGGAATTGAAACTGGTGATTCTGTCTCAACAAGTGCAGATTACCAAACTAAAGAAGTTGGTTCAGAGGTTGGTGCAGAAATAGAGAAGAAAGCAGTATGTTTTAAAGAAAAAGGGAGATGCTTTCAACAAGGGGGAGAAACAAGTTGAAGGGGAGAAACAAAGCCCTGGTAGCATGGAAGCTCATTTTGAGGGGGAGTTGAATAGGGAAACAGAAAAAGCAAATGCAGCAGAAAATACAAAAGAAGCAGTAACTGAGCCAGCAGCAGTAACTGCAAAAGAAGTAGAAACAGAGAAAACTGCAGCAGAAACAGCATTGTCCAGAGAGGAAATTGAAATTGCAGAAACCCTTGTAAAAGCTTAGAATGACACTCCCAAAGCCACTCAAAAGGCTAAGGGAGTAATGATCAAAGAAGGAGGATTAGAGAAGAAACTAAAAGAAGTCAGTGTGGAGGATGCAAAGAAGAAGTGAAAGGAAAAGATGGTTGAGTCTAAGCTACCAGTGAAGAAACAGAAACAGATAGAGTTAGATGAAGAATTGGCCAAAAAGCTTCAAGAAGAGTTGGAAAAGGAGGAACAAATCCAATCTGCCAAAGACAAAGAGCTTGCATTGGATATGTCTAAAAAGTTGAATGAAGAATATCAAAGGAGTTTAAAGCCTACTGGTGTTAAGAAAGTAATAAAGAAAGTTGTTGTAGAAAGGCAAAGACAACCTTCCAAGACATACTTAGCAAACCAAGAAAGAAGGAAAATGATAAACTTCCTGAAAGGAGCCATTGGAGTTCCTGAGGGAATGTTTACAAGTATGTCCTTTGGAAAGCTTGAAGAACTCTACCAAAAGGAGATGGCCAAACTGAAAGGGGACTCCACTCAAAGGGAAGAAGCTGAAAGGAAGATGAAAGAGAGGCATGATCTCAACATCCAACAACCCTTCCCAGAAAGTGAAGAAGGAACTCCTGTCAAGGAAAAGAAAGAAGAAAAGAAAGAAGAGACATTGGCTCATCAAATTGGAGTAATCAAAAGAAAGAAAACTATTGCCACCAAGCCAAAGGCAAAAAGGGCAAGAATTGAAGAAGAAAGAGCGGAAGCAGAACCTATTGATGAACCTTTAGCAGAGCCAGAGCATAATCCAGAGTAGTCCAATCAGCAATCAAATGAGCAGTTTGACTTGTACATGACAGTGACAGATGAAGATCCAGTACAAGCTGACCCAATATCAGTCCAAGCTCCTGAAATTATCCATTGGGATATCCTGGAAGATCAAAGGAAGAAATACTTCAGGATTAAAAGGATGGGAGACAAGTATGAGGTTTATTCTACTTGGGGAAAATTCATCAGAAGTTGTTCCAAATCAGACCTAGAGGAAATGTTTAAGGTTGGAATGAGCTTGTATGAAGAGGAATTGACAAAAGCAGGAATGAGCTTAATAAAACTAGCCATGGAGTACTTGTGTATGATGTTTGATCCTAGCAAAGTTCAACATGTGATCAGAGATCTGCATCTGGAGAATAAATTCCAAAGAATAGAAAATTGGATGCTGTTTGAAAGGTGTGGAGTCTATGTCATCACTGTAGACAAAGCTTATCATGAGTACTACCTTGTGGATAAAATCTATGATCACAGCAAAGTCAAGTTGCAAGGAATGTTGAATGCAAAGCTTATATGTTCAAAAGATTCAGAAATGGCCAAGATAATAGTCAGAAGAATTATCAATCAAAGTCTGGGACTGGATCCAAATCTGGGCAACTGAGTTGAAGTGTTGAAAGCATTATGAAGACCCTATGCTGAAGAACTTAACTTCTCATTCTGAAAAGTTAAGTTAGGGGGAGATTGTTGGGTCAGAATATCCTAAGCATGGTTAATACTGCTTGTAGTTAGTACTGCTTGGAGAGTTAATACTGCTAGTAGTTAGTACTGCTTGGAGAGTTAGTACTGCTAGTAGTTAGTACTGTTGAAGATTACAACTGCAAGCATGGTTAATACTGCTGAGGATGTTCATGCTGCTCAATGATTAATACTGCTAAAAGAAGGTTAGTGTTGCTTCTAAAGATAAAGAAGACTTGAAGATAAAGATGAGTTGGAGATAAGGTTGAAGATAATTATGGTATTGATACTGAAGATCAATTTCATTTTGATAATTATCTTGTAATCAACTTTGTATATATAGTTTAGAAGTCTTTGTTAGAATTAACAATTATTCACACATTTTGTTTAGAGAGAATTAACCTCAAGAATAGTTTAGATCCTTTCTATAGAGAAGTATAGAACGTCTGTTTAGCCTGTTAAACAGATTGAGGTTTTGTGTGTAATCATCAAGTTGAATTAATATAACTTGTGATTTGAGTTCTATATATTGTTCCATTGATTTTATGTTAAAGTGTTTTTCCACAACTTCTTTAACATAATTTTCTGAGTGTGTTATTTAAATTCTTGTTTTGAATTTCGATCCTGTCAAGTTCGGTACATAGATTCATTCAACAATGCCTTGAACAAAGGTTACAAACTAGCAGTCAATGAGTTTGCAGACCTTACGAACGAAGAGTTCAGGAACACAAGGAATCTGTTCAAGGCACATGAATGCTCCCCATCCACCTCCACTTTTAGGTATGAAAACTTGACAGCAGTTCCATCATCAATGGATTGGAGAAAGAAAGGTGCAGTAACACCTATTAATGACCAAGGCCAATGTGGTAAGAATATGGGAATTTCACAAATCTAATGTTGTCCAAATACTAAAATACGCTTGTTCATATTGGCTTTCTGACATCAATATTTCACCATGATATGTAGGATGTTGCTGGGCATTTTCGGCTGTGGCAGCTATGGAAGGAATAACTCAACATAAAACAGGTAAATTAGAGTCTCTATCCGAACAAGAGCTTGTCGACTGAGACACTAGCGGTGTAGATCAGGGATGTGAGGGTGGTCTTATGGACGATGCCTTTAAATTCATCCTAAGCAATAAAGGCCTCACTACAGAGAGCAACTATCCGTATAAGGGAGTGGACGACACCTGCAACAGCAACGAGGCATCTAACCATACAGCAACCATTACGGGTGACGAAGATGTTCCTGCTAATAGTGAAAGTGCACTGTTGAAAGCTGTATCTAGTCAGCCCGTCTCTGTTGCCATCGATGCTAGTGGGTCCGACTTCCAGTTCTACTCTAGTGGTGTGTCTACGGGAGAGTGTGGCACTGAAATCGATCATGGTGTTACTGCAGTTGGTTACGGAACGAGTGATGATGGGTCTAATTATTGGCTGGTGAAGAACTCCTGGGGAGCAAGTTGGGGTGAAGAGGGATACATAATGATGCAAAGAGATGTCGATGCAAAAGAAGGCCTTTGTGGCATTGCCATGCAGGTCTCCTACCCTACTGCATGATTCGAGGAAGATCAAAACTAATGATTGTACATTAATTATATGTATTTATGATCATGTTAATAGAAGGAAACTCGCGAACATGTGATATGTATTTGAAATCTGAAATCATTGTATGGCTGCTACATGTTGTGTGCCACAAAAATTCTTAGCTTGAATGTATGTTGATATTGCCACAAGCTTCTATGAGTGTTGCTAATGTTAAACAAAACCATCACCCATAAATTAAAGGAACCTTAAAACTTATGATAAAACCTTTAAACTCTCTTTTGTGTAGCTTCTATTGATGTAACAGGTAAATATATATATATACAAACTCAAAGTATATTTTTTTAATCCAACATAAACATGTGGACTTAAATTAAACACCACTGTTTAGGACTTATCTCAAACGTCTAGGACTTATCTCAAAATATCTCCCAATACCCATACAAACAAACAAACAGTTGAAACCTGGGAAATCATAGAAGTGTCAAAGAAGAAGAAATAATTAAACATTTACGCAGAAGATCAAACTAATTTGATGAATATTAATTGTTTTACTAAGTTTCACAAAATCTTTTTTTCGAGAACTTTTTAAATGTTAGGGGTGGGGTCCTTAGGGAAACAACCTCTCTACACCTCAGGGTGGGCGGATGGTCTCTCATCTCATGCAGTTATTCCAATCTTTTGCATCTTGTAGTGAAGGGAAGCCCGGTTATTAGTAGCAAAAAGAGAAAGATGAAGGGCTTCACTCCCATGTGGTAGATCGAGAAATGAATGAAAGGTTGGAAGATCTTGTGGCCCGAGGGAGAAGTCTCATTGTGATGCATTTACAGAGAAATATAGAGATATCGCTGCTACCAAAAGCTGCACCTAGCGACAAAGCTACACTGCCTCAGAAATCATCCCATTTTCCCATAAGAAGTCTATCAACGCTGCTTTTCACTATTCTTTCTATTTCTGACTTGGAAAGTTGATCTTGATCTCAAGAGAAGCGTGATCATCATTCAAAAAGAGAAGGATCGGACAACTATTGTTGATTTTAGTGCCATCAATCATTTTGGTGTGATTGTGATTTAATTGAGATCGATTAGGTGACAAGGCAAACATAAATTGAGTTAGGAGGTGCGGAGTGCAAACTCAAAAATGGCAGAGGCCCTAAGGGCGGCGCTATGAAGAGTTCTATTTAGGAATTGTAAGTTTCGGAACATTCCGGATGAAACTTAACGAAACTTAGCAAAATTTGACTAAGTCTTCATCTAAAGACTTTCAAGGGACATCAACAAGTCTGTCTCTGAAGTCAATTCAGAGTCAGTCTGAAGAAAGCAAGTCTGTCTCTGAAGTCAGTTCAGAGTCAGTCTGAAGAAAGCAAGTCTGTCTCTGAAGTCAGTTCAGAGACAGTCTCTCAGAAAGACATCAGAGAGCCCCTCATCAGAGTTCCTACTTCAGAGCTCTGAAGATGTTCACTCTGAATTGATGACAAACAAGAACAGATGACACGTCACCTTGTGATAAGATTTAGTTTCTAGAGCAGGTCACTGTTCAAGCATGTCTTGTTCTTACCTCTTAGGTAAGACACTGTTCAATATCTTGATCTTACCTCTTATGTAAGATACTGTTCAAGCCATGCTTCTATTTGTCAGATAAGTACACTATTTACTTTATGGTCCTATAAAAAGGACCATCACCTTATTGTTCAAAGTGTGCTTAAGAAGTCTTATAACTGATAATATAAGTTGAATATTTTATTAAAGAATATCTTGTTTATCTATTATTTGCTTTATGAACTGTGATATTTGAATCTCCTTTGATATTAAACTGTTTCCGCTGTTATTACTCTTATTGTTTATATCATTGTTGTGAGATTAAATTTGGGATCCAACAATTGGTATCAAAACCTTCTTTGTTTTCTAAACAAAGTAAGATCGCATCTGCATACTCGGATAGATTTACATCTAATTGATTCTAACTTTCAATATATGTGCATGTTCAAATAAACCTGGTTTATTAAAGAACACCATATGCTCAAGATTTGATAGTAAATCACTGTTCAATACAAAAAGCATCTGTTCTTCAAATCTTCATCTTTTTCTTCAAAAATGGCAAACTCAAGCATAAGTGCCATTTATACAGCTGGGTCTTTAACAAAACCTCCTACACTTTTAAGGGATGAATATCCCCAATGGAAGATAAGGATGGTAAATTTCTTAGAAGGTATGGACAAGGATCTCTTTAGATCAGTGAACGTTGGACCTCACATTCCAATGGTGTTGGTTCCAAGAGTTCCTGCAACAGCAGATACTGCTGAAATCCCTGCATATTATGAAAAGAAAACCAGAAACTTCACTGATGAAGAAACTAATATGATGGATAATGACTCAAAAGCTGTTAGATTACTGATAATGGCCATTCCCAATGATATCTTTCAAGAACTTGATTCTTGTAAAACTGCAAAAGAAATATGGGATCAGTTGTTAAATCAACTTGAAGGAGGCCTATAAACCCAGAAAAATAGAAGAAATCTATGCATCAATGAATATCATGATTTTCATGCTCTACCAGAAGAAATATTACACCAAACTTACTCAAGATTCAATATTCTTATCAACAAATGCAGAAAGTTTGGAGTGATAAGAACAAAAGAGGAAAACAACGTTCTTTTCTTGAAAAGCTTAAATGAAGATTGGTCACAACTGTCCATGTCTATACAAGCCAATCAAGATCTTGAGTCATGGTCATTAACTGACATTTATGGCACTCTAGTTGCACATGAAAAGGAAGTTATGAAGCAAAAATCAAAATTGTCTTTAGGTGGACCCCTTGCACTTGTTTCAAAACAAATTTCGAAAGAAAACAACTGTGAAGAGTCACAAAAAGGTTTGGAAACAAAAAGAAGATCCAAAATGGTCCTAATGGCAGAAGAAAATTATTCAGACTCAGAAGAAGATATCAATGCCTTCGCCAAATCTCTTGCATTAATCACTCATCAGTTTAACAAGAAATTTGGCAAGAAAGTATTTGAAGGAAGGAGAGAGAATGAAGAAAGAAGAAATCCTGAAAGAAGATTTCAACAAGATGGTGTCAGATTTCAACAAGAACCCAGATTCACTCCATATAGTGATCAAAAGGGTACAAACTTCAACAACAATGATGCAACTCAACAATCAAGACCTCAACAATCATTTCAACCAAGGTATCCACAGCCACAGAGATATTTCAAACCTCAAGAACAGAAGCCAGAGACAAGTACTGCCACTCTTCCAACAAATCAAAATGATGGAAGATGTTTCAGATGTGGAAAAATAGGCCATTTCTCTGCAAATTGCAGAGGAAAACTTGTCAAAGATCAAGATTACTACAAGAACAAATACAAGTACAACGTAAAAGAAAGAGTTGTTGTAGCAGAAATAGAAGACTGGCTATCTGACTCAACAAGCGACGACGAGGAAGACAACTCTGAAAAGGTAAACTCTCTTTACACCTCTGATAGTGATCCTGAAATAGATGTTTTTAAACTAATTAATGAACTTCAAGATCTAGAGCAAAAGTTTCTTGAAGAGAAAAAGAAAAGAGAACAATTGTCAAAAGAGATCATCTTTTTCAAAAGAGAAAAGAATCTTCTGGAATCAGAAAATAAAAAAAATTTATTGAAAAGACCAAACTTGAAGAATCTCACAAACAAAAGGAAAAATCATTTTCAGAAGAAATAAGAAAAATTGAGAAAGTTTTAAAAGGAAAAGAAGAAGAAGTAAAGAAATCTGAGTATGATAGGCTCAATTCTATTGCCTTAACCAAATTTTTTCAAAAGGAAAGAGAAATCCTACATCAATCTCTAGATAGAAAAAATCTTCGGATCAAAAGCTATGTTAATGCACAAGGTGTTTTCGACAAAATAAAAACTCAAATGGACTCTCAAGGGCTGGGATTCAATGAATTGAATTCATTCACTGGATTGGAGAAAACTTCACTTTCTTCCACTTTCCGTATGGGAAAGGTCCAAAGCTTTGAAGGTCCATCTCTGAATAATTTCAAAAGAATGAAAACATCAGAGGGATCAAAAGCAAGACCTCTAAATTTCAAAAATACTACATACTCTGAAGTAAAAAACTTTCAAGAATCTGTGTTACAAATAAAAGAAGAAACTTCAGAGGTACACTTCACAAAACCTCAGAGCTATGATCCCAAAGAAATTTTCAGATTTGATGCTTTAATCTCAAATGAATCAGAGACATCGGAACCAAGTACCTCTGATACAAGTACTTCTGAAAATGAATCTCAGAGTTCACTTAATCCGTATGCCCCTCTGTATTCACCAAAGTCAGATGAAAACATCAGAACTACATTTGAAGATGATGTTAAAAAGATATGGAAAGAAAATGTCATGGAGGACTTAAAAAGAAAAGAAAGCATGAAACGGATCATTAAAGTCTCTAGAACAAAATAAATTGAAAAACCAGTAGAGGTAGCTATCTCTATTAAAACTAAGAGAGACTTTATTGATTCTAATTCAGAATCTGATCAAGAGATTGATGAACATATTTTTTGTAAACCAGAGAATGTAATTCACAAAAAGATAGAAACTGTTGGGTCTGGTATTTTGAATGTTTCAATTTCAATTTTGAAAACCAAAACCAGAATTCCAATAAGTCCTGATTTTGCAAATATGTGTTTACATGCAAAAACGTCTCTGGAACTTGAAAAAGAATTACAAGAAAAGGCAAAGAATAAAACAAACACTTCTAATTCTTACACCTATAAAACAATAAAATTCTCTCCTGAACAAAAAGGCAAATGGACAAAAATTAACCATATTGATCCTGTTAATTTGTGCAGTAAGCAGCAAAGAAAAGAAGATGTTTCTGATCAAGAAAAAGCAACTTGAAAAGAAGACTGTCTTTCAAGCAAAAAGGAAAGAAGTAGTTAGGGATACATGTAATATTCCTAATGCAAGTTTCAAAAGAAATCACAATGTAACAACTGCTTTTAATAAAAAGAAAAACTTTGCTCCTACTTCTTCTTGTTCTATTAATTGCAACTGCATTCATCTCTTGATCAAACTGAAAAATCATTTCAGAGGATCACATTGTCTTCTGAATCAATCTCTGAAAAATATCTCAGAGACAAAATTTCAACAGAAGACAACAAACGGCAAGACATCAAAAGATGAAATGCCAAAAAGTCATACAAATCCACCAAAGTCTAACAAAAAAGGACCCATAATGAGATGGGTACCTAAGAAACAATAATCTGTCTTGCAGAATCAGTCAATGCCAATCTGGTACCTAGATTCTGCATGTTCAAGGCATATAACTGTAAATAAGGAACTGTTATCCTCATTCAAAGCAAAATCTGGAGGAGCAGTTACTTTTGGAGACAATGTGCAAGGACAGATTAAAGGATATGGTGAGTTGTCATGAGGAAATGTTTTAGTATCAAAGGTTGCTTATGTGGATGGATTAAAACACAATCTGATCAGCATAAGTCAACTTTGTGATCATGGTTTTGATGTGAAATTTCAAAGAAAATATTGTTCATTTCTCCACTCAGAATCAGGTCAAGATTTACTAAGAGCAGATAGAAAAGGTAACCTCTACAGATTGAATTTTACCAAAATAAACGACATTGATTCAGAGAAACTTTGTCTTGTATCTCTGAATAATGAAGAAGTCTAGCTATGGCATAAAAAGTTTTCACATCTAAACTTTTCCTCACTTGATAAATTAGTTAAACTTAATTTGGTTAAGGGATTACCATCTCTGAAGTTTAACAAAGATCATCTTTGTATGAAAAGATCTTCCCATAAAACCAAAAGTGAAAACAACTGTCCTAGACCTCTGCACATGCTACATGTGGACCTCTGTGGTCCTATCTCTGTACAGAGTCTAGTAGGTAAGAAATACATTCTGGTTCTAATTGATGAATTTTCCAGATTCACATGGATAGAATTCATCAGAGCCAAATCTGATGTACCTGATATTTTGATAAGATTGTTGAAAATATTACATGTTCTATTCAGCAGCAAAGTTCAGAAACTAAGAAGTGATAATGGAATAGAGTTCAAAAATGCCAAAATCAATTCATATCTATGAGAAGAAGGCATTACTCCTAACTTTTCTGCAGCAAGAACCCCTCAGCAAAATGGAGTAGTTGAAAGGAAGAACATAACACTTGTTGAAGCTGCAAGAACAATGCTTGGTGGATCTGATCTTTCAACAAATTTTTGGGCAGAAGCAGTGGCAACAGCCTGTTTTACTCATAACAGAGCTACAATTGTAAAAAGATTTCAGAAAACATCCTATGAACTCATTAACAATAGGAAACCTAATGTTAAATATTTTCATGTTTTTGGATGCAGGTGTTACATTCTGAACGATAGAGAATCTCTTGGAAAGTTTGACAAGAAAGCTGATGAGGGCAAATTCATTGGATATTCTTTAGCCTCAAAAGCTTTCAGAGTGTTCAATCTTAGAACAAGGACCATCCAAGAGAGCATCAATATCACTTTTGATGACAATAAAAGCTCTGAACAACAAGAAAGTCTCTCAACACCTATCTCTGAATCATCAAGAGAATCTGAATTAAACAGAATATTTGAAGATTTCTTTGATGAAGATAACCCAGAAGTAGTCTTCAGAGATAGACCAAGAGAGAATTCAGAAGGACCCCAAGAAACAGGTACAACTCTTTCTGGTCCCTCTGAATTAACACCTTCTATTTAACCAAATTCAGATCAACAAAGTGAATCAGAAGAAGTCGAAGATCAAAAAACGGATGATCAAGGAGTGTCTGAAGTAAATCCAGAAAAAAATAGTGAAGAAATTCAAGAATCTGCTTCACCATCTCGGGAAACAACTTCAGAGACTCTGAACAGCACATCAGAGATCACCAACTGTCATCTCTGAAGCTCAAACTCCACCCCAAATCTTTACTCCAATCTCTAGATGGACAAAAGATCATCCAATTGATCAAATCATTGGATCCTCATCAGAAGGAGTTAAAACAAGATCTGCAACAATCAATGAATGCTTCTACGTAAACTTTTTTAGCATTATTGAACCAAAGAAGGTAAAAGAAGCTCTTGAAGACCCTCATTGGATTTTTGCAATGCAGGATGAACTTCAAGAGTTTGTAAGAAACAAAGTCTGGACCCTTGTTCCCCTTCCCAAAGGAAAATTTGCAATTGGAACAAAATGGGTTTTCAGAAAGAAAAAGGATGAGGATGGAATTATAATCAGGAACAAAGCCAGGTTGGTTGCTAAAGGATATTGCCAAGAAGAAGGTATTGATTATGATGAAACCTTTGCACCTGTAGCTAGGCTAGAAGCAATCAGAATCTTCTTAGCCTATGATGCACACAAAGGATTCAAAGTTTATCAGATGGATGTTAAATCTGCCTTTCTACATGGTAAATTAAATGAAGAAGTTTATGTCCAACAACCACCTGGATTTGAAAGTACAGAGTTTCCTAATCATGTTTATTATTTGGATAAGGCTCTGTATGGACTTAAACAAGCTCTAAGAGCTTGGTATGCAACTCTGTCCACTTTTCTGATTAAAAATGGATTTGACAAAGGCACAATTGATACAACATTATTCATCAAAAGGTACAGAAATGAGATGCTATTAGTACAAATTTATGTTGATGACATTATATTTGGCTCTACAAATCAAAAGTATTGTGACAAGTTTTCAGAGTTGATGAAGAGTGAATTTGAGATGAGCCTCATGGGAGAATTAACTTTCTTTCTGGGCTTACAAGTAAAACAAACTTCAGAAGGCACTTTCATAAGTCAAACTAAATATGTCTCTGAAATTTTGAAAAAGTACAAACTCAATGATTCAACTACTATGAAAACGCCTCTTGCCACCGGAGTCAAACTTGACTCTGATCCTTTAGGACAATTTGTGGATATAAAAACCTACAGAGGCATGATAGGTTCACTATTATACTTAACTGCAAGTAGGCCTGACATAATGTTTGCAACATGTCTTTGTGCTAGATATCAAGCAAATCTAAAAGAATCTCATTTATCTACTGTCAAAAGAATTTTCAGATACCTAAGAGGGTCACCATCTTTAGGCCTCTGGTATCCAAAACTTTCTAGTTTTGATCTAACAGCTTACACTAATGCAGATCATGCAGGATGTAAGCTTGACAGAAAAAGTACCTCTGGGTGCTGTCAGTTACTGGGCAATAAGCTGGTAAGTTGGTCATCCAAGAAACAAAACTGTGTTTCAACTTCAACTGCAGAGGCAGAATATGTTGCTGCTGCTAGTTGTTGCTCTCAAGTAATATGGATGAAAACTCAGCTCAGAGATTATGGCCAACAATATGAAAGAATACCCATTCTGTGTGATTCAAAAAGTGCCATAGCCATCTCTGCAAATCCAGTACAGCATTCAAAGACAAAGCACATTGATGTAAGGTATCATTTCTTAAAAGATCATGTTGAAAGGGGAACAATAGAAATGTATTTTGTACCAACTGATCTTCAACTTGCTGATATTTTCACAAAAGCTTTAGATGAACGAAGGTTCAATTTTTTAACTAGCAAGTTAGGAATGTTGAATATGTCTACCTAACAAGGAAGAAACTCAGAGTCTCTTGATCAAATAATCAGAGCCTCTGAACCAAGTAGCATATTTCAATATCAGTCTCTGAATGTTCTCCAAACACAACAAAAGGGTGAAAAATAAAAAAAAGTTGTTCTTTTGTCAAGGGGGAGAAAAAGAACTTTTTCAGAAGACATCTCAGAGTCTCTGAATTTCATCTCAGAGTCTCTGAAATTGAGAAAAAGAACTTTTCAGAAGACAACTCAGAGTCTCTGAATTTCATCTCAGATTCACTGAATTTTGTCTCCAGAATTTTTCAAATGTCAACTCATAATCTCTGAATTTTGTCTCTGAATCAAATTAAATTTTTCTCAGAGTTTCTGAAAATGGTCTCTGAAGTCTACTCAGAGTCTCTGAAATTGAGGATTTTTTTCACAAATCATCTGTCAAGGGGGAGTCAACAACTTTCAGACCAAGACATTCCTCAAACAATAACCTTTTAATAAATAAGCAATTTTTGATATCATTTGAAATTAAAATTTCAGTTTAACTGAACCTTATTATTTCAAGTAATATCTTAAATTACTTCTTAAGGCAAAAGGTTTGTCTAGTCAGCACAAAGAAGATATTCAATTTTTTATTGAAAAAAATGGAGCCCCTTTCCTATTTTCTTGGAACCTACGTAGGTACAACAATTTTCAAGGCCACGTGTCACAAAAAGGGATGAGTGAAAGGCCAAACGGCTTTATCCAAAAGGTCAAATCACTGTTGTTTCACCTTATGTACTCGAGTGTATCTTTTTCTAAATTTGGATACAAAACCAATTTAAAATCCGGATATTCATTTTTACAAATTACTCTCGAGCACAATCTCTCTTTCTCTCCAAAAAGAATTTGAACTTCATCTTCTTCACTTGAACTCAAAAATGGCGTCTTCAAATGAATGGTGCAAGCTTTTTCCCAAATCTGGTGAACCTTCAAGATTGTATCGTTTTCCAATCAAAGACAACAATCATATGATTCAGCTTGATTCTCCCAAATTTGAGGAACAATACAGAGTAATCTGCGAGTTCTTCTCCAACTGTGAACTGACTCAAGCCCTAACTGCTTTTACAAATGAATGACTTTCGTTTGTTCAAGAATGGTATTCATCAAGTCACTACAACGGAATAATCGGCGAGTTCGACATATCTCAAGTTGTAAAATGTAGGATACTCATCAATCCTACTGTTCTAAGAGAAGTTCTCCCACTCCTAACAGCTGAGGAACTTCAAATCACGCGTTTTGAAAAACGCCCAACTTCTGAAACCTTACTACAGTTTATTCGAATGCTATGTTACAACACTGAAATCACCAGATTGAGCAACTTCCGACGACAACACCTACCACCAATCTGGAATTT
This sequence comes from Arctium minus, assembly GCA_954870635.1. NCBI lineage: Eukaryota > Viridiplantae > Streptophyta > Magnoliopsida > Asterales > Asteraceae > Arctium > Arctium minus. The sequence continues at coordinate 37,283,582 of OX941084.1, forward strand.
CATGTTCTCTGTCCTAAATCGCACTCTAACCTGCAAACTGGGGAGCATGGATCAAGCAACACCAGAAATACTATCAATCATGTATGCCCTATTCTTCAATCGCAACTTGGACATGGCCGGCATAATCTTTGATATGATTCTGACATCAATAGAGAAGAAGAACAAATGCTTGGCAAAGGACCCTGAACAAACGACCCAATCATCCAAAGTTCCTTCAATAACTTTCCCAAGATTTCTATCTCTAATCATCAATGTTGCGATCGAGAAGCTTCATATTTTGATTGCCCCTGAACAACCCAAAACTCCATTCTACATAATGAACAGCTTCAAACCGACGATTCTATCTGAAGGCTATCCAGAAGCAAGGAGGATCCCTCACCACATGCTGAATCAGGTAAATCCTCTATCTGTAGCCTTAGCTTCTTATCTCAGTGTTGCCCAAGGACTAGAACCAGTTCTGGGAACCCCAACACACTTAGGTCCTGAACCTGGAATGGAGAGTAAGAGCATCTCGGCTTCAGAGGGATATGAGGACCCTGAAGTACAGAGCTCTCACAAGAGTGAACCAGAGGGTACTCTTGGTAGAGAAACCGAAGTTGAGAGAGATGACAGAGCACCGGAAGGGGCTGTCAATGAGGAAGTAATGGAAGAAACCTCATTTGCTAGTGTAGAGGATAGCTCGACTAGCTCTGAGGAAAGTGAGTATGAATCTTCAGAGACTAGCTCTGAAAATTCTCAGAGGGAAGAGAAGTCTTCTGACTTAGAGAAACCTGAGAGTTCTTCCCCTTCCAAACAAAAAGATGCCTCAAGGCACATATATTTTAGGACACCAACCCCATCTCCCAGTGAAACCACACAATCTAACCTACCTGATCCAGAGGTAATGGTTATTGAATCAGAGGTGCACACCTCGAACCCAAACCAGCAAGCCACTTCAGAGGTACCTTTTTCCACCTCTGAAGTTCACATAACTGAGGAAACTCAATTTCTGGATAAGCCTTCTTCACAGAACTTAGCCAATACTTTAAGTACTCAGTTGCCTCAGAGTACATCAGAAAATCCTACACATGATGTTGCCTCTGTGGCTCATCTCTCACCCTTTAGGATATCAAGAAGTAGTTGTCCAACTCAGGGACAATGGCTTGACCTACAAAACCAAGGATTGACTTGCCTGGATCGCAAGATCAACTCCCACATTCACTTCCAGTCCTCTGAATCTGAGGAGGAGGACTTGGATGAGAACAGAACACTCAGAGATAATTCTCCGGAACATCAAGGATTGAGTGGAAGTCCTTCCAGAGACAACATCAAAAAACCTCTGAACGAAGGCTCCTCTGAACTCGAGGAAAAATTGGCTACATGTGTTGTAACCAATGTACCCCTCTCTGAACTTCTCACTAAATATGAGTTCCAGAGATTCTGTAGGAAGTCAGAGGCTCCATGAATGAGCATAACTTTCAGAGAATTGACGGTTCAGAGACCTCTGCTCTTCGTTCTGAAAACACAAACCTCAGAGCAGAGGTTTCCACTCTGAAGACCCAACTTTTGGACTCCTCAAACAGAATCCAAGAGTTGGAACAAGAACTGTTCAAACAGAAGGTTGAATCATTCCTGGAGGTAGCCGCTCTTAAAGTTCAGAATGCTGCTCTTCAAAATCAAGCATCTACAACCATCGATGTTCAGAAAGCTCTACAAGAACTAAGGGAAGAGGTAGTAGCCACCAGATCATCATCACTCTCAACAGATCAAATGGCCTCTATCTCTGACCTCATCAAAGCAACAATTCAAGCTTCTGTACCAACTGTCAGCGCACCATCAGCAACACCACAGCCACCACCCCGGACTTTTGAAGACCTCATCACCAAAAGTGATATGGCCTCTTTCAAATCAGCAATAATGAGCAGAATGCTCACTTGTTCTTCCAAGATCTCTACAATTGCTCAGAAGCAGGTCAAAGCTACTCTGGAACTTCACAACTATAAATCAGAGGACCAGATTGCTGAAATCAGAACTGCTGCTTCAGAGGCAATCGAATCCATTCAGAAGACACTTCTGGATACCAAAGGAAAAGGAACCGCTGAACCAAGCTCTCCCAAATACAAACGCAAGTTTTCTAGTGGGACTTGTAGCGATGCAGTGAAGAAAGCCAGATTTGATGATTCTGAGGATTCAGATGATGATGAGCACTCTAACTCACAAAATAGGGAGATCAGAGATAAACCGCGCACACCTTTAAAGCTGCTCCCTCTGCACAAGTTCAAGAGAAGGAACCAGAGAGGAACACCACCTCTTCTGATGAAAACCGTACTTTATAATCATTCACAGCACCAGTCATACTTTACGCCTCATCAACACCAGGTGTTCCAATCACTCCAGTTACTGAAGCAACTCCAGAGAAAATTGGAGCTCTGGAAGAAGAAGAAGAAGAAGAACAACTTGTAGACTTCTCTACATCCTCTGAAGATGCATTCTCATCACCCGAAAGACAACCAATGGTGATGAGAGATGCCTTTGAGTCAGAGTCTGAGAAAGAACAGAAAGATTCTGAAAGAGAGGAAGAAGCTGCTGGAGTCAGATCGAAGTAATTGATGTCGAAGAGTATGTTTTCAAAAACGCTCAACCTCATCATACCTCAACAGCTTCAGAATTAAGAGAATCTCCAGAGATAGATGGATATATCTCTGAACAGCCTTCAGAGATAACTCAGTCACAGCCCAAGGACAAAGAAACCATGGTTGTTGATGAACAGGATCCTCAAGATAATCTTGTTCAGAAGACAAGCATTGGTTTACCAGCCAAGGTATTCACTCATCCTCCCACATTCTTAGAATCTACTCCTGAAGCATCAATAGAAAATCACTTTCGGCATATCTACTGTGAGTTCAATATGGAAAACACTCAAGTAATCCCTCTGAATCCAAGAATCAGAGAGGACATGCCAGACTACGAACGAAGATTCATACAGGCAAAGATATCACCAAGAAAGGCGGTTCTCAACGATGCTCCAATAGTAAAAGTTGAGAAAATCTCTGAAAAGACATTCGCCTTCAACAAAATCATATATAGGCATTATGTGGTGACTCGATCTGATCAGAAGATTTACGAGTTCAATGATAATGATCTCGTAAATCTAAATCCGTATGATCTCACTCATCTATATGCCTATTTCTCTGCGAGATACGATTCAGGAAGAAGGGAAGTCAGAATGAGCATGGTTGAAGTCAGACGGACAATGGAAGCTTACATCAAACACAGAGCTAAACGTGACTTTCAGATTGCTCTGAACTTGGGTGAAGAAAAGCTCCAAGTGACTGAACCAGAGGAAACCATTGAAAACCTGGACAAACAGAATCTGGATCAATCATTGAAGAACCTCTGGGTTTCATATACAGAGTGAACCAAGAGAAAAAAATCTTTCTAGCTTCGCAAGTAGAAAAGTATTCTGATGAAACCTTGAAAGGAATAAAGAAGATGATTCATGTAAAGCAAGAACGACACAGAGCAGACCTACTGGCGAAACTAGACTTGGAAATTGGCTCAATGATTAACTTCAGAGAGCTCATCATGAAGTTTCATAGGATATGTTCTAGTGATAGGTTCTGATTACTTGTTGAATATTATTCTCTTTTGTAATTCCAAATTCTTATGAGAAGTAATATTTACAGAGGATGACTTTCTCCTCTTCGCTTTCTAGTTTAAATGTTCAATGTGTTCTTTGTTTATTTTCAGTACTTAGGGGGAGATTGTTAGCCCCAAATCTGAACCAATGAAAGTATTGAAAATAACTAAGTCTTCATCTAAAGACTTTCAAGGGACATCAACAATTCTGTCTCTGAAATCAATTCAGAGTCAGTCTGAAGAAAGCAAGTATGTCTCTGAAGTCAGTTCAGAGTCAGTCTGAAGAAAGCAAGTCTGTCTCTGAAGTCAGTTCAGAGTCAGTCTGAAGAAAGTATGTCGGTCTCTGAAGTCAGTTCAGAGACAGTCTCTCAGAAAGACATCAGAGAGCCCCTCATCAGAGATCCTACATCAGAGCTCTGAAGATGTTCACTCTGAATTGATGACAAAGAAGAACAGATGACACATCACCTTGTGATAAGATTTAGTTTCTAGAGTAGGTCACTGTTCAAGCATGTCTTGATCTTACCTCTTAGGTAAGACACTGTTCAATATCTTGATCTTACCTCTTATGTAAGATACTGTTCAAGCCATGCTTCTATTTGTCAGACAAGTACACTATTTACTTTATGGTCCTATAAAAAGGACCATCACCTTATTGTTCAAAGTGTGCTTAAGAAGTCTTATAACTGATAATATAAGTTGAATATTTTATTAGAGAATATCTTGTTTATCTATTATTTCCTTTATGAACTGTGATATTTGAATCTCCTTTGATATTAAACTGCTTCTGCTGTTATTATTCTTATTGTTTATATCATTGTGGTGAGATTAAATCTGGGATCCAACAATTTCAAAGGAACATATACTATTTAAGCCAAACATTCCACGATAGATCATAGCTACAAAGTACACTTATATCTTCTAATAAAACATACTAGGGTATGTTCTAAAACAAAATTATACAAGCCTAAACAACACCGATTGGACCACAAAATGTAGCTTTCGATAATTTCTGCAAGACTTCCTTTTTCACCTCTCAAGTTGCCTTGTCCATGACTGAGATATATTTAATTGACTTAGTGATTACAAATCTCCTTTTTAACGCAAAAAAAATTCATTGAAATCTATTTACAGCCTCAAATAAGCTATTGTATCATGTATATGCATGTAAAACATTTAAGATTTCCATATTCCAATTTCTTCGGTGGGTGTCACACATTTCCAACTTTTATTTGGAACCCCTCGTCAAGGGTCATTTCCACGACCCCCTACCGTGGTTATACCGTCCCACTGATATTCGCATTCCACCGTTGACCAGATTTATTCTTCTAATATGCATTTCAAAGGCACATATAATATGCTATACCTAGCTATACCATTAAGTGGCAGTTTATATAGGTTTCAAGAGGCAGCAACTTGACATGGAATAAGTGGCAGTAGCTTTCAAGTCAACCCCTCTACTTTCTTGCCAGTACAATCCACTGGCCTTAGGCTTTATTTCCAGAGTTCCTTCTTGTTTATCTTGTAAGTATTTTAAATATTACTTGTATTTTGCTTTAGCAACATTTATTATATAATTCTTATACTTTATTATTTATTTTTGTTTCATATTTCTTCATTTGGACGTATGCATATAAATATGTAATTTATATGCATTACGATATATTTTCAACTTGCAAATCGGACATTCTTTGATCCCGAATAATATCCTAATTACTTGGTTATTAATTTTCTTTTTTTATGCAATTACTACTAACATACCTCAATATATTTGAATTGTCGATGTAGTTATGTCACCTTAACATAGACCGATTTGATACTCGATCATACCGTTTCCCATCGGTTTCCAAATTCTTGATTTACGTATTTCAATGAGATATGGACGATTATTGGCGGTTTGACAGTTATAACTACTGTTAATGGATAAGGTTAAAGGATAATTATAACGGAATTCTAAGTTCCGAACTGTGCACGAAGCTTTATGCACGGAGCTCTATATGTATTTGACCAGAGATAGTCACCATCTCTTGACACACACGTTGAGAGATAGTAACCATCTCTCGACATACACGTCCAGAGATAGTACGTAGTTCAACTAGAGATATCTTCATAGCCGAGCCTTGTCGATAGAACCATCGATTTCATTTTCTTTTTGAAAATTCACTTCCAGCACGATGGTAAATCGGCCAACACCCATGTATTATTACCCATGATGGACTCCATCTCATCATTTATTGTCCTTTTCCAAAAGGCAACGTCTTGAAACTTCATAGCCTCATCATAGGTTCTTAGATCTTTCTCTATGTTATAACAATAAGCAAGATCTTTCTCTATGTTATAACAATAACATAAACTCTTTCACAGTAGATGCAACAAAAGCTCTTTTCATTCAAGTTGCGTAGTCACTTACAGTGGTTTTAATGGCGGAACCACATCCAAAGTTATTATGGGGTCTCTTGACCTCGCAAAAAGCTTAAAATTTTTGAATTTAGCTTAAAATTTTCTTTTATCCTCCATAAATTGCATGATTACATGCTTAAAGCACCCATTCAATTTTTACAAAACCTCACATATTTGATTTTCTTTTTCCACCAAAACCAAAAGAAACAAATTCATCTCAATATCTTGTGTATTATTTTATTAAATCCATTTCAATATTAGTCATCTCACACTATAAAACAAACACGTTTTTCCGACCGAAAAATCCGCCAAAAATCCGTCGGAAACGAGTGTTTTCGGAGGATTTGGCGGGACGAAAATCAAGGCGCCGCAAACTCAATTTTTCGGCGGACAGACAATTTTTGGCGGAATATTCCGCCGAAACCATACCCAAATTTTTTTGATTTATTAAACGATTTAATCGATTTTTTAATTAAGAAAATAATTATTTTATATTTTCGGCGGATTTTTGGCGAAATATTCCGCCAAAAGTAATTAATTTATTTATTAAATTCTTTTTTTCTAATATTTTAAAGGAAAAAAATTGTGTTTTCGACGAATGGTTTTGTTGAATTTTTGGCGGAATAATCCGCCGAAAATAATTTATTTATTAAATTAAATTATTTTATTATTTTATTTAATTATTTAAACATTATTGACAAATTATCCATCGGTAATTTTTATTTTTATTTAAAAAAATAATTAGAAATACAGGAAAAAACTATACAAAAACACTACAAAACCACTACTTCGGTAATTTGAACATTTTATTAAAAAAATGAAAATTATTATTCAATTTATTCGAATTTTTGTTATACAAATTCACATTTTATAATCGAAAAATCAAACGAGCCGTTGTAGATCTCTCTTATATCGCACCGTAAAAAGACAAAAAATAGTTGTTTTCTAGAGTTGTCTCTCGTAACCCATTGTAGAAATGGGTGACGATATGGTGGTGTCGATGTTGAGGGATTGGATTTCCACAAACTTTCTTGAACATCTCTATTTCTTCCCATCTGTTCTTCTACACCTCCATGGCTCTAGATCTGACCCACACCATTCCAACATTCTTCATTTGTCAATCAGTATAAAAAAGCTTGAAGTAAACCCCATTTACTGGCTACATGTTGTAAAAATCATGGAAGATAGTTAGGAGGCACACAAGTCAAATCATTATTTCTAAGACATCAATATGAAGTCTGTACATCTGAAAACAAAAGTATCCCTCAAACTATTTAGATCTTGTACAGTGACGACATGTTTCTCTTAATAGCAAGAACACCAAACACATAGTCTCTTACAAAACTCTAATATCTTACGGAAAAGAAATGCCAATTGTAAGTCTTTATAGGAGCTTGAAGATTAATCTATTTCCCAACACACCCAATTAATTCAAAAATAGCATAAAATAGCATATAATTCAAAATAACATATAATTCAAAAATCTGATCATAAAAAGAACAGGTTCTCTATTTTTGTGCAAAAAACTTATCCAAAATCTTTTATTTTAAAATTTGTTATTGGAGATACTCCAATGAGATTATGAGACTAGTTATACCAACACATGCAAAAACGTAAAAACAAAGCATACATACGTAAACGAAATACACATATATTTGTATGTGTAATATCTTATTCTTAGCACATTAACCAATTTCGGGATTGGAATACAAAAATTCAAATTTGAAATAATACTCAGTGTATATATGACTTCGATGGGGGAGTTACAGGAAGAAACCCACTCTACTCTGTGTTGCTGCCATTTTTTTCTTATTAGAAATCACAGAAGGAAACCCACTAAACAAACATTAAAATCACCATAATCATCAAAGAAAGGAAGAAGAGGAAGAAAAAACAGAGATGAAAGCTCCGATAGAACTCAATCTCGAGCAAACCCAAATCAAAAACCAAAATTACAAGACAAACAACAAAACCCAAATAAAAAATTTCAGTCCACTAACCACTCGATGAGGGAGGCTCCGTGTATTAAAAAAATAAAATAAATTACGTTTCTGCAACACATACTAAATTACGTTTCTGCAACACATACTGATACACGTTTTTCTGCCACCATCTTGAACACGTTCCCTCCCCATCACGGCGAGAAGAGAATAGAGGAGGACAAGAGGCTTTTTTTTCAGGTGAGGGAGGCGACGGGAGAAAGAGTTTAGGGTTATCTAGAGAGGGGAAAGGGCTCTCTCTCTCTCTTTTTTTTTTTTTGAAAAGAAAAAGGGAAAGAATTTCTTAATATAATATTAGAGAAAATAATTTGGGGGAATATTTGGCGCCGGTGGGGGGAAATCAAAAATTTAGTAAAAATTAGAAGTGGGAATCAACTTTTAATTTTGATTTATGTAAATTTAGTGATTTAAATAATAATAATAATTTAATTTAAGTTTTAATTTAAGTTAGATTTTATTCAAAATTCCTTCATTTTAGTATGTATTTTCAAGATTTTCTTCATGTCATTTATAGTTTCAAAAAACATCCACTCAGAGAAGCCTGATTACTCCATTATTGTTTTTGTTTTGACATCAATTTTTTTGGATTCAACGTTAAATGAAAATTTATTATTATGTTATTACATCAATTTTAAAACTTTTATAATGTCAATTTGGATAGATTCGATTTCAAAAACAACCTTTATGTTATAAATTAGACTACATTAGTTTGATAAACTTTAGCTTGTGACTGAAAAATCTTTCAACAAGAAAGTTGTTGAATAATCATCATCATAGTATTTTAACGATTCAGAATCTAACCACAACTGTTTAAAGCCTCAATTGGATCCATTAAACCCCAATTGGATCCACTAAACCCCAATTGAATCAATTAAAGCCCCAATCGATCAATAAATTAAAACTGGTTTGATCCATTAAAGATCCATTTGATCCATTAAAACCCAATTAGATCCATTATTATTATTATTATTATTATTATTATTACATACCCATTCGGATCCATTAAATACCGGTAAATCCTACCCACTGGGTACGTTAAAGCCCAACTAGATCAGTTAAAGCCCCAACTGTGTACGTTAAAGCCCAACTTGATCCGTTAAAGCCAACGGGATCAATTAAAGACCAACCGGATCCTTAAAGCCCAACCGGGTACGTTAAAGTATGTTAAAGCCCAACTGGATCCATTAAAACCCAACTGGATCTGTTAAAGTCCAACTGGATCCATTAGAGCCCAACTGTATCCATTAAAGCTCAACTAGATCCGTTAAAGCCCAACCGGGTACGTTAAAGCCCAACTGTATACGTTAAAGCCCAACCGTATTCATTAAAGCTCAATTGTATCCATTAAAGCCCCACTGGGTACGTTAAAGCCCAACTAGATCCGTTAAATCCCAACATGATCCATTAAAGCCCAATCGGATCCATTAAATACCAATTGGATCCGTTAAAGCCCAACTAGGTACGTTAAAGTCCAACTAGGTACGTTAAAGCCCAACTAGATCCGTTAAAGCCCAATTGTGTACGTTAAAGCCCAACTTGATCCGTTAAAGTCAACGGGATCCATTAAAGCCCATCCGGATCCATTAAAGCCCAACCGGGTACGTTAAAGCCCAACTAAATCCCTTAAAGCTCAACTGTATCCATTAAAGCCCCACTGGGTACGTTAAAGCCCAACTAGATTCGTTAAAGTCCAACAACATCCATTAAAGCCCAACCGGATCCATTAAAAACCAACTGGATATGTTAAAACCCAATTGCATCCATTAAAGCCAACCGGATCCATTAAAGCCCAACTGTGTACGTTAAAGCACAACTGGATACGTTAAAGCCATATTGGATCCGTTAAAGCCCAACTGCATCCATTAAAGCCAATCATATCCGTTAAAGCCCAACTGGGTATGTTAAAGCTCAACTGCATCCATTAATGCCCAACGAGATCCATTAAAGCCCAACTAGGTATGTTAAAGCCAACCGGATCCATTTTTTTTTAATTTTTTAATTTGTTTCATAATAATATTAATTTAATAATAAAATTTATTTTTAATTATTTAATTATCTTTAATGTTTTTTAAAATTTCCTTTAAGAAAATTAAATATTTAATTATTTTTTGTATTTTCGGCGGCCATTTATTTTATTAATTTTTATTTTTTAAATTCTTTTAAGAAAAATAAATGTTTTATTATTTTTTGTATTGTCGGCAGATTTTCGGCGGTCGTTTATTTTTTTATTTTTATTTTTTAAATTCCTTTAAGAAAAATAAATATTTAATTATTTTTTGTATTTTCGGCGGTCGTTTAGTTTTTTTATTTTCTTTAAATTCTTTTAAGAAAACTAAATATTTAATTAATTTTTGTATTTTCTGCGGATTTTCGGCGGCTTTTTAATTTTTTTAAAATTTTTCAAATTCTTTTAAGAAAACTAAATATTTAATTGTTTTTTGTATTTTCGGTGGATTTTCGGCGACCTTTTAATTTTTTTTTATTTTTTTTTAAATCTGTTGAAATTATTTATTAAATTAAATTATTTTATTATTTTATTTAATTATTTAAACATTATTGACAAATTATCCATCGGTAATTTTTATTTTAATTTAAAAAAATAATTAGAAATACAGGAAAAAACTATACAAAAACACTACAAAACCACTACTTCGGTAATTTGAACATTTTATTAAAAAAATGAAAATTATTATTCAATTTATTCGAATTTTTGTTATACAAATTCACATTTTATAATCGAAAAATCAAACGAGCCGTTGTAGATCTCTCTTATATCGCACCGTAAAAAGACAAAAAATAGTTGTTTTCTAGAGTTGTCTCTCGTAACCCATTGTAGAAATGGGTGACGATATGGTGGTGTCGATGTTGAGGGATTGGATTTCCACAAACTTTCTTGAACATCTCTATTTCTTCCCATCTGTTCTCCTACACCTCCATGGCTCTAGATCTGACCCACACCATTCCAACATTCTTCATTTGTCAATCAGTATAAAGCTTGAAGTAAACCCCATTTACTGGCTACATGTTGTAAAAATCATGGAAGATAGTTAGGAGGCACACAAGTCAAATCATTATTTCTAAGACATCAATATGAAGTCTGTACATCTGAAAACAAAAGTATCCCTCAAACTATTTAGATCTTGTACAGTGACGACATGTTTCTCTTAATAGCAAGAACACCAAACACATAGTCTCTTACAAAACTCTAATATCTTACGGAAAAGAAATGCCAATTGTAAGTCTTTATAGGAGCTTGAAGATTAATCTATTTCCCAACACACCCAATTAATTCAAAAATAGCATAAAATAGCATATAATTCAAAATAACATATAATTCAAAAATCTGATCATAAAAAGAACAGGTTCTCTATTTTTGTGCAAAACACTTATCCAAAATCTTTTATTTTAAAATTTGTTATTGGAGATACTCCAATGAGATTATGAGACTAGTTATACCAACACATGCAAAAACGTAAAAACAAAGCATACATACGTAAACGAAATACACATATATTTGTATGTGTAATATCTTATTCTTAGTATATTAACCAATTTCGGGATTGGAATACAAAAATTCAAATTTGAAATAATACTCAGTCATATCTACGGGGCTTCGATGGGGGAGTTACAGAAAGAAACCCACTCTACTCTGTGTTGCTGCCATTTTTTTCTTATTAGAAATCACAGAAGGAAACCCACTAAACAAACATTAAAATCACCATAATCATCAAAGAAAGGAAGAAGAGGAAGAAAAAACAGAGATGAAAGCTCCGATAGAACTCAATCTCGAGCAAACCCAAATCAAAAACCAAAATTACAAGACAAACAACAAAACCCAAATAAAAAATTTCAGTCCACTAACCACTCGATGAGGGAGGCTCCGTGTATTAAAAAAATAAAATAAATTACGTTTCTGCAACACATACTGATACACGTTTTTCTGCCACCATCTTGAACACCCTCCCCATCACGGCGAGAAGAGAATAGAGGAGGACAAGAGGCTTTTTTTCAGGTGAGGGAGGCGACGGGAGAAAGAGGGGGAGAAAGAGTTTAGGGTTATCTAGAGAGGGGAAAGGGCTCTCTCTCTCTCTTTTTTTTTTTTGAAAAGAAAAAGGGAAAGAATTTCTTAATATAATATTAGAGAAAATAATTTGGGGGAATATTTGGCGCCGGTGGGGGGAAATCAAAAATTTAGTAAAAATTAGAAGTGGGAATCAACTTTTAATTTTGATTTATGTAAATTTAGTGATTTAAATAATAATAATAATTTAATTTAAGTTTTAATTTAAGTTAGATTTTATTCAAAATTCCTTCATTTTAGTATGTATTTTCAAGATTTTCTTCATGTCATTTATAGTTTCAAAAAACATCCACTCAGAGAAGCCTGATTACTCCATTATTGTTTTTGTTTTGACATCAATTTTTTTGGATTCAACGTTAAATGAAAATTTATTATTATGTTATTACATCAATTTTAAAACTTTTATAATGTCAATTTGGATAGATTCGATTTCAAAAACAACCTTTATGTTATAAATTAGACTACATTAGTTTGATAAACTTTAGCTTGTGACTGAAAAATCTTTCAACAAGAAAGTTGTTGAATAATCATCATCATAGTATTTTAACGATTCAGAATCTAACCGCAACTGTTTAAAGCCTCAATTGGATCCATTAAACCCCAATTGGATCCACTAAACCCCAATTGAATCAATTAAAGCCCCAATCGATCAATAAATTAAAACTGGTTTGATCCATTAAAGATCCATTTGATCCATTAAAACCCAATTAGATCCATTATTATTATTATTATTATTATTATTACATACCCATTCGGATCCATTAAATACCGGTAAATCCTACCCACTGGGTACGTTAAAGCCCAACTAGATCAGTTAAAGCCCCAACTGTGTACGTTAAAGCCCAACTTGATCCGTTAAAGCCAACGGGATCAATTAAAGACCAACCGGATCCTTAAAGCCCAACCGGGTACGTTAAAGTATGTTAAAGCCCAACTGGATCCATTAAAACCCAACTGGATTTGTTAAAGTCCAACTGGATCCATTAGAGCCCAACTGTATCCATTAAAGCTCAACTAGATCCGTTAAAGCCCAACCGGGTACGTTAAAGCCCAACTGTATACGTTAAAGCCCAACCGTATTCATTAAAGCTCAATTGTATCCATTAAAGCCCCACTGGGTACGTTAAAGCCCAACTAGATCCGTTAAATCCCAACATGATCCATTAAAGCCCAATCGGATCCATTAAATACCAATTGGATCCGTTAAAGCCCAACTAGGTACGTTAAAGTCCAACTAGGTACGTTAAAGCCCAACTAGATCCGTTAAAGCCCAACTGTGTACGTTAAAGCCCAACTTGATCCGTTAAAGTCAACGGGATCCATTAAAGCCCATCCGGATCCATTAAAGCCCAACCGGGTACGTTAAAGCCCAACTAAATCCCTTAAAGCTCAACTGTATCCATTAAAGCCCCACCGGGTACGTTAAAGCCCAACTAGATTCGTTAAAGTCCAACAACATCCATTAAAGCCCAACCGGATCCATTAAAAACCAACTGGATATGTTAAAACCCAATTGCATCCATTAAAGCCAACCGGATCCATTAAAGCCCAACTGTGTACGTTAAAGCACAACTGGATACGTTAAAGCCATATTGGATCCGTTAAAGCCCAACTGCATCCATTAAAGCCAATCATATCCGTTAAAGCCCAACTGGGTATGTTAAAGCTCAACTGCATCCATTAATGCCCAACGAGATCCATTAAAGCCCAACTAGGTATGTTAAAGCCAACCGGATCCATTTTTTTTTAATTTTTTAATTTGTTTCATAATAATATTAATTTAATAATAAAATTTATTTTTAATTATTTAATTATCTTTAATGTTTTTTAAAATTTCCTTTAAGAAAATTAAATATTTAATTATTTTTTGTATTTTCGGCGGCCATTTATTTTATTAATTTTTATTTTTTAAATTCTTTTAAGAAAAATAAATGTTTTATTATTTTTTGTATTGTCGGCAGATTTTCGGCGGTCGTTTATTTTTTTATTTTTATTTTTTAAATTCCTTTAAGAAAAATAAATATTTAATTATTTTTTGTATTTTCGGCGGTCGTTTAGTTTTTTTATTTTCTTTAAATTCTTTTAAGAAAACTAAATATTTAATTAATTTTTGTATTTTCTGCGGATTTTCGGCGGCTTTTTAATTTTTTTAAAATTTTTCAAATTCTTTTAAGAAAACTAAATATTTAATTGTTTTTTGTATTTTCGGTGGATTTTCGGCGACCTTTTAATTTTTTTTTATTTTTTTTTAAATCTGTTGAAATTATTTATTAAATTAAATTATTTTATTATTTTATTTAATTATTTAAACATTATTGACAAATTATCCATCGGTAATTTTTATTTTAATTTAAAAAAATAATTAGAAATACAGGAAAAAACTATACAAAAACACTACAAAACCACTACTTCGGTAATTTGAACATTTTATTAAAAAAATGAAAATTATTATTCAATTTATTCGAATTTTTGTTATACAAATTCACATTTTATAATCGAAAAATCAAACGAGCCGTTGTAGATCTCTCTTATATCGCACCGTAAAAAGACAAAAAATAGTTGTTTTCTAGAGTTGTCTCTCGTAACCCATTGTAGAAATGGGTGACGATATGGTGGTGTCGATGTTGAGGGATTGGATTTCCACAAACTTTCTTGAACATCTCTATTTCTTCCCATCTGTTCTCCTACACCTCCATGGCTCTAGATCTGACCCACACCATTCCAACATTCTTCATTTGTCAATCAGTATAAAGCTTGAAGTAAACCCCATTTACTGGCTACATGTTGTAAAAATCATGGAAGATAGTTAGGAGGCACACAAGTCAAATCATTATTTCTAAGACATCAATATGAAGTCTGTACATCTGAAAACAAAAGTATCCCTCAAACTATTTAGATCTTGTACAGTGACGACATGTTTCTCTTAATAGCAAGAACACCAAACACATAGTCTCTTACAAAACTCTAATATCTTACGGAAAAGAAATGCCAATTGTAAGTCTTTATAGGAGCTTGAAGATTAATCTATTTCCCAACACACCCAATTAATTCAAAAATAGCATAAAATAGCATATAATTCAAAATAACATATAATTCAAAAATCTGATCATAAAAAGAACAGGTTCTCTATTTTTGTGCAAAACACTTATCCAAAATCTTTTATTTTAAAATTTGTTATTGGAGATACTCCAATGAGATTATGAGACTAGTTATACCAACACATGCAAAAACGTAAAAACAAAGCATACATACGTAAACGAAATACACATATATTTGTATGTGTAATATCTTATTCTTAGCATATTAACCAATTTCGGGATTGGAATACAAAAATTCAAATTTGAAATAATACTCAGTCATATCTACGGGGCTTCGATGGGGGAGTTACAGAAAGAAACCCACTCTACTCTGTGTTGCTGCCATTTTTTTCTTATTAGAAATCACAGAAGGAAACCCACTAAACAAACATTAAAATCACCATAATCATCAAAGAAAGGAAGAAGAGGAAGAAAAAACAGAGATGAAAGCTCCGATAGAACTCAATCTCGAGCAAACCTAAATCAAAAACCAAAATTACAAGACAAACAACAAAACCCAAATAAAAAATTTCAGTCCACTAACCACTCGATGAGGGAGGCTCCGTGTATTAAAAAAATAAAATAAATTACGTTTCTGCAACACATACTGATACACGTTTTTCTGCCACCATCTTGAACACCCTCCCCATCACGGCGAGAAGAGAATAGAGGAGGACAAGAGGCTTTTTTTCAGGTGAGGGAGGCGACGGGAGAAAGAGGGGGAGAAAGAGTTTAGGGTTATCTAGAGAGGGGAAAGGGCTCTCTCTCTCTCTCTTTTTTTTTTGAAAAGAAAAAGGGAAAGAATTTCTTAATATAATATTAGAGAAAATAATTTGGGGGAATATTTGGCGCCGGTGGGGGGAAATCAAAAATTTAGTAAAAATTAGAAGTGGGAATCAACTTTTAATTTTGATTTATGTAAATTTAGTGATTTAAATAATAATAATAATTTAATTTAAGTTTTAATTTAAGTTAGATTTTATTCAAAATTCCTTCATTTTAGTATGTATTTTCAAGATTTTCTTCATGTCATTTATAGTTTCAAAAAACATCCACTCAGAGAAGCCTGATTACTCCATTATTGTTTTTGTTTTGACATCAATTTTTTTGGATTCAACGTTAAATGAAAATTTATTATTATGTTATTACATCAATTTTAAAACTTTTATAATGTCAATTTGGATAGATTCGATTTCAAAAACAACCTTTATGTTATAAATTAGACTACATTAGTTTGATAAACTTTAGCTTGTGACTGAAAAATCTTTCAACAAGAAAGTTGTTGAATAATCATCATCATAGTATTTTAACGATTCAGAATCTAACCGCAACTGTTTAAAGCCTCAATTGGATCCATTAAACCCCAATTGGATCCACTAAACCCCAATTGAATCAATTAAAGCCCCAATCGATCAATAAATTAAAACTGGTTTGATCCATTAAAGATCCATTTGATCCATTAAAACCCAATTAGATCCATTATTATTATTATTATTATTATTATTACATACCCATTCGGATCCATTAAATACCGGTAAATCCTACCCACTGGGTACGTTAAAGCCCAACTAGATCAGTTAAAGCCCCAACTGTGTACGTTAAAGCCCAACTTGATCCGTTAAAGCCAACGGGATCCATTAAAGACCAACCGGATCCTTAAAGCCCAACCGGGTACGTTAAAGTATGTTAAAGCCCAACTGGATCCATTAAAACCCAACTGGATCTGTTAAAGTCCAACTGGATCCATTAGAGCCCAACTGTATCCATTAAAGCTCAACTAGATCCGTTAAAGCCCAACCGGGTACGTTAAAGCCCAACTGTATACGTTAAAGCCCAACCGTATTCATTAAAGCTCAATTGTATCCATTAAAGCCCCACTGGGTACGTTAAAGCCCAACTAGATCCGTTAAATCCCAACATGATCCATTAAAGCCCAATCGGATCCATTAAATACCAATTGGATCCGTTAAAGCCCAACTAGGTACGTTAAAGTCCAACTAGGTACGTTAAAGCCCAACTAGATCCGTTAAAGCCCAACTGTGTACGTTAAAGCCCAACTTGATCCGTTAAAGTCAACGGGATCCATTAAAGCCCATCCGGATCCATTAAAGCCCAACCGGGTACGTTAAAGCCCAACTAAATCCCTTAAAGCTCAACTGTATCCATTAAAGCCCCACCGGGTACGTTAAAGCCCAACTAGATTCGTTAAAGTCCAACAACATCCATTAAAGCCCAACCGGATCCATTAAAAACCAACTGGATATGTTAAAACCCAATTGCATCCATTAAAGCCAACCGGATCCATTAAAGCCCAACTGTGTACGTTAAAGCACAACTGGATACGTTAAAGCCATATTGGATCCGTTAAAGCCCAACTGCATCCATTAAAGCCAATCATATCCGTTAAAGCCCAACTGGGTATGTTAAAGCTCAACTGCATCCATTAATGCCCAACGAGATCCATTAAAGCCCAACTAGGTATGTTAAAGCCAACCGGATCCATTTTTTTTTAATTTTTTAATTTGTTTCATAATAATATTAATTTAATAATAAAATTTATTTTTAATTATTTAATTATCTTTAATGTTTTTTAAAATTTCCTTTAAGAAAATTAAATATTTAATTATTTTTTGTATTTTCGGCGGCCATTTATTTTATTAATTTTTATTTTTTAAATTCTTTTAAGAAAAATAAATGTTTTATTATTTTTTGTATTGTCGGCAGATTTTCGGCGGTCGTTTATTTTTTTATTTTTATTTTTTAAATTCCTTTAAGAAAAATAAATATTTAATTATTTTTTGTATTTTCGGCGGTCGTTTAGTTTTTTTATTTTCTTTAAATTCTTTTAAGAAAACTAAATATTTAATTAATTTTTGTATTTTCTGCGGATTTTCGGCGGCTTTTTAATTTTTTTAAAATTTTTCAAATTCTTTTAAGAAAACTAAATATTTAATTGTTTTTTGTATTTTCGGTGGATTTTCGGCGACCTTTTAATTTTTTTTTATTTTTTTTTAAATCTGTTGAAATTATTTATTAAATTAAATTATTTTATTATTTTATTTAATTATTTAAACATTATTGACAAATTATCCATCGGTAATTTTTATTTTAATTTAAAAAAATAATTAGAAATACAGGAAAAAACTATACAAAAACACTACAAAACCACTACTTCGGTAATTTGAACATTTTATTAAAAAAATGAAAATTATTATTCAATTTATTCGAATTTTTGTTATACAAATTCACATTTTATAATCGAAAAATCAAACGAGCCGTTGTAGATCTCTCTTATATCGCACCGTAAAAAGACAAAAAATAGTTGTTTTCTAGAGTTGTCTCTCGTAACCCATTGTAGAAATGGGTGACGATATGGTGGTGTCGATGTTGAGGGATTGGATTTCCACAAACTTTCTTGAACATCTCTATTTCTTCCCATCTGTTCTCCTACACCTCCATGGCTCTAGATCTGACCCACACCATTCCAACATTCTTCATTTGTCAATCAGTATAAAGCTTGAAGTAAACCCCATTTACTGGCTACATGTTGTAAAAATCATGGAAGATAGTTAGGAGGCACACAAGTCAAATCATTATTTCTAAGACATCAATATGAAGTCTGTACATCTGAAAACAAAAGTATCCCTCAAACTATTTAGATCTTGTACAGTGACGACATGTTTCTCTTAATAGCAAGAACACCAAACACATAGTCTCTTACAAAACTCTAATATCTTACGGAAAAGAAATGCCAATTGTAAGTCTTTATAGGAGCTTGAAGATTAATCTATTTCCCAACACACCCAATTAATTCAAAAATAGCATAAAATAGCATATAATTCAAAATAACATATAATTCAAAAATCTGATCATAAAAAGAACAGGTTCTCTATTTTTGTGCAAAACACTTATCCAAAATCTTTTATTTTAAAATTTGTTATTGGAGATACTCCAATGAGATTATGAGACTAGTTATACCAACACATGCAAAAACGTAAAAACAAAGCATACATACGTAAACGAAATACACATATATTTGTATGTGTAATATCTTATTCTTAGCATATTAACCAATTTCGGGATTGGAATACAAAAATTCAAATTTGAAATAATACTCAGTCATATCTACGGGGCTTCGATGGGGGAGTTACAGAAAGAAACCCACTCTACTCTGTGTTGCTGCCATTTTTTTCTTATTAGAAATCACAGAAGGAAACCCACTAAACAAACATTAAAATCACCATAATCATCAAAGAAAGGAAGAAGAGGAAGAAAAAACAGAGATGAAAGCTCCGATAGAACTCAATCTCGAGCAAACCCAAATCAAAAACCAAAATTACAAGACAAACAACAAAACCCAAATAAAAAATTTCAGTCCACTAACCACTCGATGAGGGAGGCTCCGTGTATTAAAAAAATAAAATAAATTACGTTTCTGCAACACATACTGATACACGTTTTTCTGCCACCATCTTGAACACCCTCCCCATCACGGCGAGAAGAGAATAGAGGAGGACAAGAGGCTTTTTTTCAGGTGAGGGAGGCGACGGGAGAAAGAGGGGGAGAAAGAGTTTAGGGTTATCTAGAGAGGGGAAAGGGCTCTCTCTCTCTCTCTTTTTTTTTTGAAAAGAAAAAGGGAAAGAATTTCTTAATATAATATTAGAGAAAATAATTTGGGGGAATATTTGGCGCCGGTGGGGGGAAATCAAAAATTTAGTAAAAATTAGAAGTGGGAATCAACTTTTAATTTTGATTTATGTAAATTTAGTGATTTAAATAATAATAATAATTTAATTTAAGTTTTAATTTAAGTTAGATTTTATTCAAAATTCCTTCATTTTAGTATGTATTTTCAAGATTTTCTTCATGTCATTTATAGTTTCAAAAAACATCCACTCAGAGAAGCCTGATTACTCCATTATTGTTTTTGTTTTGACATCAATTTTTTTGGATTCAACGTTAAATGAAAATTTATTATTATGTTATTACATCAATTTTAAAACTTTTATAATGTCAATTTGGATAGATTCGATTTCAAAAACAACCTTTATGTTATAAATTAGACTACATTAGTTTGATAAACTTTAGCTTGTGACTGAAAAATCTTTCAACAAGAAAGTTGTTGAATAATCATCATCATAGTATTTTAACGATTCAGAATCTAACCGCAACTGTTTAAAGCCTCAATTGGATCCATTAAACCCCAATTGGATCCACTAAACCCCAATTGAATCAATTAAAGCCCCAATCGATCAATAAATTAAAACTGGTTTGATCCATTAAAGATCCATTTGATCCATTAAAACCCAATTAGATCCATTATTATTATTATTATTATTATTATTACATACCCATTCGGATCCATTAAATACCGGTAAATCCTACCCACTGGGTACGTTAAAGCCCAACTAGATCAGTTAAAGCCCCAACTGTGTACGTTAAAGCCCAACTTGATCCGTTAAAGCCAACGGGATCCATTAAAGACCAACCGGATCCTTAAAGCCCAACCGGGTACGTTAAAGTATGTTAAAGCCCAACTGGATCCATTAAAACCCAACTGGATCTGTTAAAGTCCAACTGGATCCATTAGAGCCCAACTGTATCCATTAAAGCTCAACTAGATCCGTTAAAGCCCAACCGGGTACGTTAAAGCCCAACTGTATACGTTAAAGCCCAACCGTATTCATTAAAGCTCAATTGTATCCATTAAAGCCCCACTGGGTACGTTAAAGCCCAACTAGATCCGTTAAATCCCAACATGATCCATTAAAGCCCAATCGGATCCATTAAATACCAATTGGATCCGTTAAAGCCCAACTAGGTACGTTAAAGTCCAACTAGGTACGTTAAAGCCCAACTAGATCCGTTAAAGCCCAACTGTGTACGTTAAAGCCCAACTTGATCCGTTAAAGTCAACGGGATCCATTAAAGCCCATCCGGATCCATTAAAGCCCAACCGGGTACGTTAAAGCCCAACTAAATCCCTTAAAGCTCAACTGTATCCATTAAAGCCCCACCGGGTACGTTAAAGCCCAACTAGATTCGTTAAAGTCCAACAACATCCATTAAAGCCCAACCGGATCCATTAAAAACCAACTGGATATGTTAAAACCCAATTGCATCCATTAAAGCCAACCGGATCCATTAAAGCCCAACTGTGTACGTTAAAGCACAACTGGATACGTTAAAGCCATATTGGATCCGTTAAAGCCCAACCGCATCCATTAAAGCCAATCATATCCGTTAAAGCCCAACTGGGTATGTTAAAGCTCAACTGCATCCATTAATGCCCAACGAGATCCATTAAAGCCCAACTAGGTATGTTAAAGCCAACCGGATCCATTTTTTTTTAATTTTTTAATTTGTTTCATAATAATATTAATTTAATAATAAAATTTATTTTTAATTATTTAATTATCTTTAATGTTTTTTAAAATTTCCTTTAAGAAAATTAAATATTTAATTATTTTTTGTATTTTCGGCGACCATTTATTTTATTAATTTTTATTTTTTAAATTCTTTTAAGAAAAATAAATGTTTTATTATTTTTTGTATTGTCGGCAGATTTTCGGCGGTCGTTTATTTTTTTATTTTTATTTTTTAAATTCCTTTAAGAAAAATAAATATTTAATTATTTTTTGTATTTTCGGCGGTCGTTTAGTTTTTTTATTTTCTTTAAATTCTTTTAAGAAAACTAAATATTTAATTAATTTTTGTATTTTCTGCGGATTTTCGGCGGCTTTTTAATTTTTTTAAAATTTTTCAAATTCTTTTAAGAAAACTAAATATTTAATTGTTTTTTGTATTTTCGGTGGATTTTCGGCGACCTTTTAATTTTTTTTTATTTTTTTTTAAATCTGTTGAAATTATTTATTAAATTAAATTATTTTATTATTTTATTTAATTATTTAAACATTATTGACAAATTATCCATCGGTAATTTTTATTTTAATTTAAAAAAATAATTAGAAATACAGGAAAAAACTATACAAAAACACTACAAAACCACTACTTCGGTAATTTGAACATTTTATTAAAAAAATGAAAATTATTATTCAATTTATTCGAATTTTTGTTATACAAATTCACATTTTATAATCGAAAAATCAAACGAGCCGTTGTAGATCTCTCTTATATCGCACCGTAAAAAGACAAAAAATAGTTGTTTTCTAGAGTTGTCTCTCGTAACCCATTGTAGAAATGGGTGACGATATGGTGGTGTCGATGTTGAGGGATTGGATTTCCACAAACTTTCTTGAACATCTCTATTTCTTCCCATCTGTTCTCCTACACCTCCATGGCTCTAGATCTGACCCACACCATTCCAACATTCTTCATTTGTCAATCAGTATAAAGCTTGAAGTAAACCCCATTTACTGGCTACATGTTGTAAAAATCATGGAAGATAGTTAGGAGGCACACAAGTCAAATCATTATTTCTAAGACATCAATATGAAGTCTGTACATCTGAAAACAAAAGTATCCCTCAAACTATTTAGATCTTGTACAGTGACGACATGTTTCTCTTAATAGCAAGAACACCAAACACATAGTCTCTTACAAAACTCTAATATCTTACGGAAAAGAAATGCCAATTGTAAGTCTTTATAGGAGCTTGAAGATTAATCTATTTCCCAACACACCCAATTAATTCAAAAATAGCATAAAATAGCATATAATTCAAAATAACATATAATTCAAAAATCTGATCATAAAAAGAACAGGTTCTCTATTTTTGTGCAAAACACTTATCCAAAATCTTTTATTTTAAAATTTGTTATTGGAGATACTCCAATGAGATTATGAGACTAGTTATACCAACACATGCAAAAACGTAAAAACAAAGCATACATACGTAAACGAAATACACATATATTTGTATGTGTAATATCTTATTCTTAGCATATTAACCAATTTCGGGATTGGAATACAAAAATTCAAATTTGAAATAATACTCAGTCATATCTACGGGGCTTCGATGGGGGAGTTACAGAAAGAAACCCACTCTACTCTGTGTTGCTGCCATTTTTTTCTTATTAGAAATCACAGAAGGAAACCCACTAAACAAACATTAAAATCACCATAATCATCAAAGAAAGGAAGAAGAGGAAGAAAAAACAGAGATGAAAGCTCCGATAGAACTCAATCTCGAGCAAACCCAAATCAAAAACCAAAATTACAAGACAAACAACAAAACCCAAATAAAAAATTTCAGTCCACTAACCACTCGATGAGGGAGGCTCCGTGTATTAAAAAAATAAAATAAATTACGTTTCTGCAACACATACTGATACACGTTTTTCTGCCATCATCTTGAACACCCTCCCCATCACGGCGAGAAGAGAATAGAGGAGGACAAGAGGCTTTTTTTCAGGTGAGGGAGGCGACGGGAGAAAGAGGGGGAGAAAGAGTTTAGGGTTATCTAGAGAGGGGAAAGGGCTCTCTCTCTCTCTCTTTTTTTTTTGAAAAGAAAAAGGGAAAGAATTTCTTAATATAATATTAGAGAAAATAATTTGGGGGAATATTTGGCGCCGGTGGGGGGAAATCAAAAATTTAGTAAAAATTAGAAGTGGGAATCAACTTTTAATTTTGATTTATGTAAATTTAGTGATTTAAATAATAATAATAATTTAATTTAAGTTTTAATTTAAGTTAGATTTTATTCAAAATTCCTTCATTTTAGTATGTATTTTCAAGATTTTCTTCATGTCATTTATAGTTTCAAAAAACATCCACTCAGAGAAGCCTGATTACTCCATTATTGTTTTTGTTTTGACATCAATTTTTTTGGATTCAACGTTAAATGAAAATTTATTATTATGTTATTACATCAATTTTAAAACTTTTATAATGTCAATTTGGATAGATTCGATTTCAAAAACAACCTTTATGTTATAAATTAGACTACATTAGTTTGATAAACTTTAGCTTGTGACTGAAAAATCTTTCAACAAGAAAGTTGTTGAATAATCATCATCATAGTATTTTAACGATTCAGAATCTAACCGCAACTGTTTAAAGCCTCAATTGGATCCATTAAACCCCAATTGGATCCACTAAACCCCAATTGAATCAATTAAAGCCCCAATCGATCAATAAATTAAAACTGGTTTGATCCATTAAAGATCCATTTGATCCATTAAAACCCAATTAGATCCATTATTATTATTATTATTATTATTATTACATACCCATTCGGATCCATTAAATACCGGTAAATCCTACCCACTGGGTACGTTAAAGCCCAACTAGATCAGTTAAAGCCCCAACTGTGTACGTTAAAGCCCAACTTGATCCGTTAAAGCCAACGGGATCCATTAAAGACCAACCGGATCCTTAAAGCCCAACCGGGTACGTTAAAGTATGTTAAAGCCCAACTGGATCCATTAAAACCCAACTGGATCTGTTAAAGTCCAACTGGATCCATTAGAGCCCAACTGTATCCATTAAAGCTCAACTAGATCCGTTAAAGCCCAACCGGGTACGTTAAAGCCCAACTGTATACGTTAAAGCCCAACCGTATTCATTAAAGCTCAATTGTATCCATTAAAGCCCCACTGGGTACGTTAAAGCCCAACTAGATCCGTTAAATCCCAACATGATCCATTAAAGCCCAATCGGATCCATTAAATACCAATTGGATCCGTTAAAGCCCAACTAGGTACGTTAAAGTCCAACTAGGTACGTTAAAGCCCAACTAGATCCGTTAAAGCCCAACTGTGTACGTTAAAGCCCAACTTGATCCGTTAAAGTCAACGGGATCCATTAAAGCCCATCCGGATCCATTAAAGCCCAACCGGGTACGTTAAAGCCCAACTAAATCCCTTAAAGCTCAACTGTATCCATTAAAGCCCCACCGGGTACGTTAAAGCCCAACTAGATTCGTTAAAGTCCAACAACATCCATTAAAGCCCAACCGGATCCATTAAAAACCAACTGGATATGTTAAAACCCAATTGCATCCATTAAAGCCAACCGGATCCATTAAAGCCCAACTGTGTACGTTAAAGCACAACTGGATACGTTAAAGCCATATTGGATCCGTTAAAGCCCAACTGCATCCATTAAAGCCAATCATATCCGTTAAAGCCCAACTGGGTATGTTAAAGCTCAACTGCATCCATTAATGACCAACGAGATCCATTAAAGCCCAACTAGGTATGTTAAAGCCAACCGGATCCATTTTTTTTTAATTTTTTAATTTGTTTCATAATAATATTAATTTAATAATAAAATTTATTTTTAATTATTTAATTATCTTTAATGTTTTTTAAAATTTCCTTTAAGAAAATTAAATATTTAATTATTTTTTGTATTTTCGGCGGCCATTTATTTTATTAATTTTTATTTTTTAAATTCTTTTAAGAAAAATAAATGTTTTATTATTTTTTGTATTGTCGGCAGATTTTCGGCGGTCGTTTATTTTTTTATTTTTATTTTTTAAATTCCTTTAAGAAAAATAAATATTTAATTATTTTTTGTATTTTCGGCGGTCGTTTAGTTTTTTTATTTTCTTTAAATTCTTTTAAGAAAACTAAATATTTAATTAATTTTTGTATTTTCTGCGGATTTTCGGCGGCTTTTTAGTTTTTTTAAAATTTTTCAAATTCTTTTAAGAAAACTAAATATTTAATTGTTTTTTGTATTTTCGGTGGATTTTCGGCGACCTTTTAATTTTTTTTTATTTTTTTTTAAATCTGTTGAAATTATTTATTAAATTAAATTATTTTATTATTTTATTTAATTATTTAAACATTATTGACAAATTATCCATCGGTAATTTTTATTTTAATTTAAAAAAATAATTAGAAATACAGGAAAAAACTATACAAAAACACTACAAAACCACTACTTCGGTAATTTGAACATTTTATTAAAAAAATGAAAATTATTATTCAATTTATTCGAATTTTTGTTATACAAATTCACATTTTATAATCGAAAAATCAAACGAGCCGTTGTAGATCTCTCTTATATCGCACCGTAAAAAGACAAAAAATAGTTGTTTTCTAGAGTTGTCTCTCGTAACCCATTGTAGAAATGGGTGACGATATGGTGGTGTCGATGTTGAGGGATTGGATTTCCACAAACTTTCTTGAACATCTCTATTTCTTCCCATCTGTTCTCCTACACCTCCATGGCTCTAGATCTGACCCACACCATTCCAACATTCTTCATTTGTCAATCAGTATAAAGCTTGAAGTAAACCCCATTTACTGGCTACATGTTGTAAAAATCATGGAAGATAGTTAGGAGGCACACAAGTCAAATCATTATTTCTAAGACATCAATATGAAGTCTGTACATCTGAAAACAAAAGTATCCCTCAAACTATTTAGATCTTGTACAGTGACGACATGTTTCTCTTAATAGCAAGAACACCAAACACATAGTCTCTTACAAAACTCTAATATCTTACGGAAAAGAAATGCCAATTGTAAGTCTTTATAGGAGCTTGAAGATTAATCTATTTCCCAACACACCCAATTAATTCAAAAATAGCATAAAATAGCATATAATTCAAAATAACATATAATTCAAAAATCTGATCATAAAAAGAACAGGTTCTCTATTTTTGTGCAAAACACTTATCCAAAATCTTTTATTTTAAAATTTGTTATTGGAGATACTCCAATGAGATTATGAGACTAGTTATACCAACACATGCAAAAACGTAAAAACAAAGCATACATACGTAAACGAAATACACATATATTTGTATGTGTAATATCTTATTCTTAGCATATTAACCAATTTCGGGATTGGAATACAAAAATTCAAATTTGAAATAATACTCAGTCATATCTACGGGGCTTCGATGGGGGAGTTACAGAAAGAAACCCACTCTACTCTGTGTTGCTGCCATTTTTTTCTTATTAGAAATCACAGAAGGAAACCCACTAAACAAACATTAAAATCACCATAATCATCAAAGAAAGGAAGAAGAGGAAGAAAAAACAGAGATGAAAGCTCCGATAGAACTCAATCTCGAGCAAACCCAAATCAAAAACCAAAATTACAAGACAAACAACAAAACCC
Source organism: Arctium minus (assembly GCA_954870635.1). Taxonomy (NCBI): domain Eukaryota; kingdom Viridiplantae; phylum Streptophyta; class Magnoliopsida; order Asterales; family Asteraceae; genus Arctium; species Arctium minus. The sequence continues at coordinate 37,310,797 of OX941084.1, forward strand.
AAATAAAAAATTTCAGTCCACTAACCACTCGATGAGGGAGGCTCCGTGTATTAAAAAAATAAAATAAATTACGTTTCTGCAACACATACTGATACACGTTTTTCTGCCACCATCTTGAACACCCTCCCCATCACGGCGAGAAGAGAATAGAGGAGGACAAGAGGCTTTTTTTCAGGTGAGGGAGGCGACGGGAGAAAGAGGGGGAGAAAGAGTTTAGGGTTATCTAGAGAGGGGAAAGGGCTCTCTCTCTCTCTTTTTTTTTTTTGAAAAGAAAAAGGGAAAGAATTTCTTAATATAATATTAGAGAAAATAATTTGGGGGAATATTTGGCGCCGGTGGGGGGAAATCAAAAATTTAGTAAAAAATAGAAGTGGGAATCAACTTTTAATTTTGATTTATGTAAATTTAGTGATTTAAATAATAATAATAATTTAATTTAAGTTTTAATTTAAGTTAGATTTTATTCAAAATTCCTTCATTTTAGTATGTATTTTCAAGATTTTCTTCATGTCATTTATAGTTTCAAAAAACATCCACTCAGAGAAGCCTGATTACTCCATTATTGTTTTTGTTTTGACATCAATTTTTTTGGATTCAACGTTAAATGAAAATTTATTATTATGTTATTACATCAATTTTAAAACTTTTATAATGTCAATTTGGATAGATTCGATTTCAAAAACAACCTTTATGTTATAAATTAGACTACATTAGTTTGATAAACTTTAGCTTGTGACTGAAAAATCTTTCAACAAGAAAGTTGTTGAATAATCATCATCATAGTATTTTAACGATTCATAATCTAACCGCAACTGTTTAAAGCCTCAATTGGATCATTAAACCCCAATTGGATCCACTAAACCCCAATTGAATCAATTAAAGCCCCAATCGATCAATAAATTAAAACTGGTTTGATCCATTAAAGACCCATTTGATCCATTAAAACCCAATTAGATCCATTATTATTATTATTATTATTACGTACCCATTCGGATCCATTAAATACCGGTAAATCCTACCCACCGGGTACATTAAAGCCCCACTGGGTACGTTAAAGCCCAACTAGATCAGTTAAAGCCCCAACTGTGTACGTTAAAGCCCAACTTGATCCGTTAAAGCCAACGGGATCCATTAAAGACCAACCGGATCCTTAAAGCCCAACCAGGTACGTTAAAGTATGTTAAAGCCCAACTGGATCCATTAAAACCCAACTGGATCTGTTAAAGTCCAACTGGATCCATTAGAGCCCAACTGTATCCATTAAAGCTCAACTAGATCCGTTAAAGCCCAACCGGGTACGTTAAAGCCAACTGTATACGTTAAAGCCAACCGTATTCATTAAAGCTCAATTGTATCCATTAAAGCCCCACTGGGTACGTTAAAGCCCAACTAGATCCGTTAAATCCCAACATGATCCATTAAAGCCCAACCGGATCCATTAAATACCAATTGGATCCGTTAAAGCCCAACTAGGTACGTTAAAGTCCAACTAGGTACGTTAAAGCCCAACTAGATCCGTTAAAGCCCAACTGTGTACGTTAAAGCCCAACTTGATCCGTTAAAGTCAACGGGATCCATTAAAGCCCATCCGGATCCATTAAAGCCTAACCGGGTACGTTAAAGCCCAACTAAATCCCTTAAAGCTCAACTGTATCCATTAAAGCCCCACCGGGTACGTTAAAGCCCAACTAGATTCGTTAAAGCCCAACAACATCCATTAAAGCCCAACCGGATCCATTAAAAACCAACTGGATATGTTAAAACCCAATTGCATCCATTAAAGCCAACCGGATCCATTAAAGCCCAATTGTGTACGTTAAAGCCCAACTGGATACGTTAAAGCCATATTGGATCCGTTAAAGCCCAACTGCATCCATTAAAGCCAATCATATCCGTTAAAGCCCAACTGAGTATGTTAAAGCTCAACTGCATCCATTAATGCCCAACGAGATCCATTAAAGCCCAACTAGGTATGTTAAAGCCAACCGGATCCATTTTTTTTTAATTTTTTAATTTGTTTCATAATAATATTAATTTAATAATAAAATTTATTTTTAATTATTTAATTATCTTTAATGTTTTTTAAAAATTCCTTTAAGAAAATTAAATATTTAATTATTTTTTGTATTTTCGGCGGCAATTTATTTTATTAATTTTTATTTTTTAAATTCTTTTAAGAAAAATAAATGTTTTATTATTTTTTGTATTGTCAGCAGATTTTCGGCGGTCGTTTATTTTTTTATTTTTATTTTTTAAATTCCTTTAAGAAAAAATAAATATTTAATTATTTTTTGTATTTTCGGCGGTCGTTTAGTTTTTTTATTTTCTTTAAATTCTTTTAAGAAAACTAAATATTTAATTAATTTTTGTATTTTCTGCGGATTTTCGGCGGCTTTTTAATTTTTTTTTAATTTTTCAAATTCTTTTAAGAAAACTAAATATTTAATTGTTTTTTGTATTTTCGGTGGATTTTCGGCGACCTTTTAATTTTTTTTTTTTTTTTAAATCTGTTAAGATAAATAATTAATTAATAATTTTCGGCGGATTTTCGACGGAAAATAATTAATTAAATTAATTAATTAAATTCAGCCGGAAATCTTCCGGAAATTATTAATTAATTATAATTAATATGAAAAAATTAAAAAAAATAAACACCATCGGAAATCCACCGGAAATCCGCCGAAAAGTTTTGTTTTTTTAAAAAAAATAAAAGTAAAAAAAATATTTGGGCGGATTTCCGGCAAAAGTCAACAGGGTTTGACCAATTTTAGTTTCGCCGGAAATCCGTCGAAATATTTCCGACGGAAAATTCCGCCGAAATATTTCCGACGGAAAATTCCGCCGAAAATGGACGCCGGAAAAAGCTGTTTGTTTAGTAGTTGGATCAATATCTAGTTTTTCTATATTATTTTATTAAATTCATTTCAATATACATCTTGTTTTTTTAGCTTTAATATAATTGGTTTATTATATGCTACTTATTTTATACGCTCAAAGTCTTAAACCAATTATCTAGAGATAAAATATATAAAATTATAGTATAATTTGCTTTTCGATTTAATCAAAATCGTAAAAGAATAACTGAAACTAAATCTTTTATACGAAAACCAAATAATCCGAAGCCATTTTGGTTCTGGTACGTTGTTCAGTTCCGGAAATTTTTTGATACTCCTAAGTCTGACGTGTCACCTAAGTTTCAAGATCCGCCACACAGCACTCAACCGTGTGGGGGCGGTTTAGTTTCCTTTGTACATCACGATGAGAAAATCCAGGCAAACTGCGGCAAAAGCGAAATTTAGGGACAAGCAAACCAAATGAAACAAGTGAATATATATATATATAGGCAGGGGCGGAGCCATAAATTTTTTCTAGGGAGTGCCTAGAAAAAATGTAAGAAATTTCATTATTTCAACGTTGATAACCCTTTTTAGTATATATTTTTTTAATAAATAGTTGTCCTAAAAATAGTTATCCAAAAAATAGTTGAAAAAACATGAGTGACGTAAACAACATAACTATGTTTATATTTATACAAACAATAGAGCAGACATTTGTTTTGTTTTGTTTCGTTTTTGTGAAAGTGTCGATACTCGGAGAGGCAGGAAAAAGCAGATACATAAAACTAGAAATATTATTGGGAGGAGAAGGTGTCCGTTCATTTCATTTTAAAGATTGGGCCTTAAAATTAATACATAAAAAAAATAAAAAGGGTGAGGGGGTGTCATTGCACACGTTCTGGTGCTAAGGTGGCTCCGCCCTAGGGTTGGGTTCCGGTGAGAAGTTAAGTTAACGGTGATAAGCTTGAGAAATGGTTATCAACCATTAGATGAGAAATAGACGCACATTAGGATGAGATGCACCGAGATAAGATGCACCGAAATGCACCAGATCAATTCTCTTCTAAGCCGCAATTGATGGGAGGGCTTGAGATTAAAAGAGATCAACGGTTCAGATCAACTTCTCACGTTTCTCACCATTAACTCAACTTCTCATACGATCCTTCGCCTATATATATATATATATATATATATATGCATGTGGGACATATAAAAAAACATTAAATAGGAAGGCCAGAAATAACAAATATGTTTATCGATCAGGTGTCAAAGAAAAGTTCCCACTCATAGGACATTGGTAAAATTCAAAATAATGGCCATGTTATTGTTTTGTAAAAGTTATTAGATAACCTATCTATGCATATCATTAAAAACAAATCAGTACACAACAGTTAGCATTTCAGCAGTACAATCCAAATGGAAAATCCAGAAGCTTAGACTAATACTGATCAATGTAAACAACATATACAATACGTTATTAAGCTATATAAATTAATATTCCCGAATGATCAGAACATCTTATCTTCCACGAACTTGAAGAGGAATACTTTTATTGATTTTGCATACCAGGACGAAATTAACCATTTCATTCTATATAAAGCCAACCTCTGGGTCAAGAGTTACTCCACCTCACTTCTCTGTTTCTTATTCCTAATAGCACTATGTCATCCAAAAACAGAACTTCCCTGGCTTGTTTGGTTATACTCTTCTTCTCAGCTACTTTGCTTTCACACACCGCATCCAGATTGCTCCCTGAAACTTCTAGCTATGAGAGCCACGAGCAATGGATGGCTCGTTATGGACGCGTCTACAACGATGCTGACGAGAAGGAACAACGTTCAAAGGTTTTTCAAGAAAATGTTCGGTACATAGATTCATTCAACAATGCCTTGAACAAAGGTTACAAACTAGCAGTCAACGAGTTTGCAGACCTTACGAACGAAGAGTTCAGGAACACAAGGAACCGGTTCAAGGCACATGAATGCTCCCCATCCACCTCCACTTTCAGGTATGAAAACTTGACAGCAGTTCCATCATCAATGGATTGGAGAAAGAAAGGTGCAGTAACACCTATTAAAGACCAAGGCCAATGTGGTAAGAATATGGGAATTTCACAAATCAAATGTTGTCCAAATACTAAAATACGCTTGTTCATATTGGCTTTCTGACATCACTATTTTCACCATGATATGTAGGATGTTGCTGGGCATTTTCAGCTGTGGTTGCTATGGAAGGAATAACTCAACTGAAAACAGGTAAATTAGTGTCTCTATCCGAACAAGAGCTCGTGGATTGCGACACTAGCGGTGTAGATCAGGGATGTGAGGGTGGTCTTATGGACGACGCCTTTGAATTCATCCTAAGCAATAAAGGCCTTACTACAGAGAGCAATTATCCATACAATGGAGTGGATGGCACCTGCAACAGCAAGGAGGCATCTAACCATGCAGCAACGATTACAGGTCATGAAGATGTTCCTGCTAACAGCGAAAGTGCACTGTTGAAAGCTGTATCTAGCCAGCCTGTCTCTGTTGCCATTGATGCTAGTGGCTCCGACTTCCAGTTCTACTCTAGCGGTGTGTTTACAGGAGAGTGTGGCACTGAACTCGATCATGGTGTTACTGCAGTTGGTTACGGAACGAGTGATGATGGGACCAAGTATTGGCTGGTGAAGAACTCCTGGGGAACAAGTTGGGGTGAAGAGGGATACATAATGATGCAAAGAGATGTCGATGCAAAAGAAGGCCTTTGTGGCATTGCCATGCAGGCCTCCTACCCTACTGCATGATTCGAGGAAGATCAAAACTAATGATTGTACATTAATTATATGTATTTATGATCATGTTAATAGAAGGAAACTCGTGAACATGTGATATATTGATATGGATTTGAAATCTGAAATCGTTTTACAGCTGCTACAATATTGTTGTGGGGCCGAAAAATTAATTCTTAGCTTGAATGGATGTTCATATTGCCACAAGCTTCTGTGGGGGTGGCAGATGTCAAACAAAACTATCACCCTTTTTGCAAGCAAAACAAACAGATATGTTGAAACATGGGAAACCATAACAGCGACAAAGAAGAAGAAAGAAAGAAATATCTTGGTAGATGATCTAATTTGATGACTATTGTTTTACCTTCCGAGCTTTTTGAGGAGTCTGGTAAAATATTCTCCACATATCTGACCTTATGATTTTTACCTTATTCTCTAATTGTCTCTAAACCAAGTAATTAACACTTCAAGAACAATTTACTTATTGAGATTTATCATGCAATAAAAGAGATAACAGTAATGTGAATAATTATTAATAAAGGCGATGAAATAATTTTCTTTACAGAAAGTTGGAATATCATAAGGTTCACATATATCCATATAATTAATTTCAAGGAGTTTAGAACTTCTTTGCCACATTTCTTTGTGTGTTTTATTGTTTTGCATATAATACAATCCACACGACTTTGATAATAAGTAAAGTCAAGGTTCGGAAGCACACTTTCTTTTAATAAACTGTGAAGCTTGTCATGTGATATTTGTCCGACCTCCTTATGCCATATATATCATTAAAGTTCTCATTCTTTACGGTTCCCATATTATGATGCAGGGTTAAATGGTTTTTCGATATCGAATGAGATACTATAAATTTATAAAGACCGTTCACAAGAATTCCGGAACCAATATTTATATAATCCTTAGATAAATTGAAATTACCATTACCCAAGTCAACCATAAAACCTTGCAAATCAAGTTTAGAAACTGAAACTAAATTAAGGGAAATTGAAGGAACGTATAATGTTTGAAATAAATCTAAACTATGCATGCCCTATGGCTAGAACAAGATGTACATTCCTATAGCTTCGACACAAACATTATTGAATTTGAAGGCACATGAGATAATATTGATTATGAAAAAAAACTAATGAATCGTAAAGGATTACCTTCTTTCCAAACCCGTCACGTCGTTTCAGTAGATTGTTTTGGAAATGTCCCGTTTCTTGTAGAAACAACAATTCTCATCTTTTTACCTTCCGTTGAGCAGGGCGGACATTATCATTCATTTGGATGGTTTACAAAATGATATGTCCTCGAGTAGCAAGATGTACAACAATGAAACCTGAATGAGCCAACCTCTTTTCTTCCATATCAAGCTGCTTTCTTAGCCCATCCACTGCAAGTTAGCTTCATATGTGTTATAATGCATTTGGAAAGAAGAATATTGTTCATGTCGGGGAATCTTGGTTTGTGGTTTGATAATACTTGGATAGATTTATGGATGGTGTATTGGAAAGACACTTCCCAAATACTATATTTCGCCCCTATAATGCCTTAGTTTTCACGAAATTAGTACGGGATAATCCAGAAATTTCAAACAGGAATTAAGGCACAAATTCATATATTTATATTCACGTTTATGTATTTATATAAGAGATTGATGGTCACATACGGTTAGAACACTTAATATGTAACTACACAACAGTGTACAGATAAGGTTAGAAAATAGTTACAACTGACTCAGAGACTCAGAGGCTCTGACCTCTGAGTCAGAAGCATTAGGTAACTAAAGTGCGGAGCTCTGATCATATAGATCAGAGGCTCTGAACGCATGACCAGGGATCATATGGATTAGAGACCCCGAAGGTCCAAAGGCCAGAGCTGTCACAAGGACCAGATCCTCTGTTGAAAATCAAATCAAGATGAACGAGGAAACAAAGTAAAGATCGATGCAAAAGAACAACAAAAAACGCACATTGATTTTTGGAACTTTTCTAGAATATCAGTTGTACCTTTTCAATCGTTAATATCCATGCCATGACTACTATCGTGATACCCGAGTAGTCTTTCATCTCCTCCCTTACCATAAACAAGTCCATAATAGATTGTTCCCTTGATATACCTCAGAATTTGCTTGACCGCCTTAAGGTGACTCTCTTTCGGTGATCCCATGTATCTGCTCATGACTCCCACCGAGTATCCAAGATCCGGTCTAGTGTGAACGAGATACCTTAAGCTCCCAATGAGTCGTCGATACTCCGTCGTATTTACCGGCACACCTCCTTCATCTTATCTTTGGACAAGTTTAATCTCGGTTCCATAGGGCACTTTGAGGGATTGCAATCTGCCATTCCCGTTGCTTGTAGTATTTTCTTGGCATAACCACTTTGATCAATCATGATTGTTTTCCCGCTTTGTTGGACCTCAATTCCAAGATAGTACGAGAGTCTTCCAAGGTTGCTCATATCAAACGCACTTTGCATCAGCCTTTTGAATGTACAAATTTGACTTTCACTAGTTCCGGTCACGATTAAGTCGTCCACTTACACACCAATTATCAACAAATCTTTTTATTGTTGTTTCTTGTAGATGGCTTGCTCTTGAGGCATTGCTGAAATCCGAGATCCTTTAGTGCTTTGTCGAGACGAATATTCCACGCTCTCGGGCCTATCGCAACCCGTAGAGAGCCTTGTGTAGTTTGTACACCATTTGCTCCTTCCCTGCAACAACAAATTTAACACTAGTACAAAAATGCCTTTTGCCACGGTTTTGAAAATTCAAGTTAGTCACGATTGGGTTTAAAACCATGGTTAGCCACGATTTAACTCAATAAATGTGACCATTACAAATCATGTTTAAACATAATGCCATGCTTTAGACAAAAACGTGACTAAATGGTTCTTTATGGTCACAAATTTTTTTCTGTGGCAAGTAACAACTAAAAACCGTGGCCATATATTGACATATTGTCACATTTTTTGTCTAAACCATGACTTTTTGACGGTTATTTTCCGTGACCATAGATAGACATATGACCACATGAAGCCAATTCTCTGTGGCTAAAACCAAACTACATACAACCACGAAAACTTGTTAAATGTTGCCAAAAGTCAAGGTGTTTATGGCCACGGTTAATTATCCCCTGTCACCAAAAGGTGACCAATAGTCACAGTTTTACAAATTCAGCATAATATAGGTCATGAATTGGCAGGGATTAGTATATAATTTGTGTAAGTTAAAAGTATAGTTAAGTCTACGTTTAAAATTAGGCAGTGGCTAAAAGGAAACCAATCGTCCACTTTCTAAAAATTCAGTTCATGTGACTAATAAGTAACTTGTGGCCACGGTTTTTATTCTGCGTGTGACCGAAAGTTAACCAATAGCCACGATTCTAAAAGTTAAGCGTTATATGTCATGAATTGGTCACGTTTTTATTATTTTTTGTGGCCAAAGTTAACTATTAGCTACAGTTCTAAAATTTAAGTGTAACAATATGTTACGATTTGATCACGGATAATATGAAATTTGTGTGGCTAAAAGAACAACTAAGATCACCGTTAAAATAAACGTACATGACTAATGGTTACTTGTAGTCACGCTTCTAACAATTTAATTCGTGTGGCTAATAAGTTGTTTATGACCAAAAGGATTGTTATTAATATGGGTGATAAAATTTTAACCAATAGCCACGGTTAACCATACACCATGAATTAGCCATGTTTTTCTTTATCATTTTGTGTGGCAAAAAAGTGTCAAAGTTATACAAATTAAGCATAACTATCTATACTATATTATAAAGCATTTATAAAAAAGTTCTTAAAAACAATTATTAAAGCATAATGTACCACTATTCCTGCAATTTTTAAAATTTCATTTGAATTTAAGGGTTACTCCGTAGAAATTTGTAAATTTTAATGCCACATGAACTGAATCAAAATGCTAAAATTTACTGTTTCAAGATTTCTTTACTGCTCTTCTATAAGAAATTCCTGATCACTGATTTTAGATGATAATTTAACTTCTTGGTTGTTTTCTATTGTTGATAAACTGATTTTAGAAGTTGGATGCAAGCATATTGTTGAGCACCAAAATTGGATGTAAACTTACTGGTTTAAACTGTTAAAATTTTGAGAATTAAGAGAAACCTGGAAACATAAACCACCGAGAAAAATGCTTAAGATGGTTATTGGTTCAACAATATATAAGAAGCATAAAAGAGAGACATTTTATCAAACACATAGAAGGCATTTGTTCAAATTCCATCGCTCATGTAAAAATGAACACAAAACATTAAACGAAAAATATCAATTGAAAAAGATCGTGTGCCTTCATTTGGTAATTTTGTTTATCTTTTAAGGCATAACATAAACTAGAGGCATAATTATACGAAATTATATTCTTGAATTTTCACAAATATAAATTTTGTAACAACTACAAAGGTTTTTATAATCTGAAGAAAGAAGAAGAAAACCATTAAGAAGATATGAAACTACAGTTAATTGTAATCATGTAAGAAAGAAAGTGGAGTTCATAATAGATACAGAGCCGGATTATAAGATCAAACAACCAATGTTCGTATGTTTTTACTTCATATTTGTTTGTCAAAATTAATGCGATGATAATCTGGAAATAGTGGAAGGAGTAGATGCGTGGACTTAAACCTCGAAATGCATAACAACTAATCTCGATTAAAACCGAGATGAAGAACATAATCTTGGGAGAGATAGTTGATGGTATTGGTATTTGGATTCCACCAAATCTAGTGACGGAACGATTTGTGAAGGAGTGACAATATGATGGTTATACCGGTCAATGACAAGGGAAAAGAGTGACAATATTCCACCAAAATACGTTATAATGGTTTAGATAAAAGAATAAAAACTTAATTTATTTTAAAATCAAAATATCTAATCTCTAAAATAATTAAAATCAAAATCCCCCTCATCCCCCCCCACCGCCACAACAAAAAAAGAAGCCGCCTTGTTCTCTCGTTTGCCATTAGACCTAGATTCCACATTTTCCTTTCCTTCTCTGCCTCTACACACCTCGCCCCCGCCGTCACCAACTTACCCTCTTCCCTTTGTAACCTTGCATCATCTATTGACCCCCCGGTACTCGACGCTTCTTCTACAAACTCAAACTGCTTTGTTCGCCTGTACTGTCATCCTCAAAGACGGATTCTACTACTAGTTCGGTTAGTCTCTTATTGTCTTGTTTTAGTTTCGAGAAGTCTGTTTAGATCCGTTTTGATCGATCTATGGCTTGTTTGTGTGCCATGTTTCATTAATTAGTCATTAAAGATTTTATTTATGTTGTTACCGGTTACCATTCAGTGAGCTTAGATTTATGGTTTGTTGTGTTTCAATTTATTGTTTGTTATGCTTAGATTCTCGGTCCTTGCTATGCCTCTTACCGGGTAAGATTCTCGATCCTTGTTACGCCTCTTACTAGGTAAGATGCTTACCCCTAATATTATACCCGAGGTAAAATGTTTAATTTTTGCTTATATTAGTCACGTTTTAAACGCATTAAGACACTTACTTATTTTTATAGAGAAGTAAGTTCATTAACGAAGGAAAAACCTTAATGGAACAAATTTATAACTTAGAGGAACTTTTATCAAGCATAGGGCGCAATGCATATGTTATGGATTATGGAAGCCAACTAGTAGAGATTTCTAAGACATAATAAAAGGTATCACTTTAATCATTTAATGTTGTAGCATGTACATCTAGCTATTTTGCATGATGTTAAAATGTTATTTATACATTTTGATTCTTGGATTTGCTTGGTACCTTTGGATCTACATGAATAAAATTACTAGTTATTCTGAATTGTCAGTTTATATCAATATGCAGAAGGGGCATGGTTTGGGTTATACGAGGAAAAATTATCTTTGAGACTCTAGATATCATCATTGATGTTGTGCCGTTCACACACAAGTGAGTGTAGTACAATTCACGTGTTTAATGACAACCTTCATTCTTTTCATGTTTAGGTCCGTTTACCAAACACTTACCGGGTCACTTACTTTGTCGGGTAAGCATAGCAAGCATAGAGAGTCTTACCCCGGAAAAGGAAAGGCAAGGATGGAGAGTCTTACCCGGTAAGTGAAACATTTTGATGTCCGAGAATGTTACCTAATAAGGTAAATAAGGATGGTAACTCTTACCGGTAAGTGCTTACCCGGTAAGTGTTTAGTAAACAACCACTTAATCTGGTTTGTTGAATTTTGCTTTCACCTACAACTTTATTGTTTCCATATATTGTCAATATCAATGAGATTTTCTCAAATTATGTTTTTGTTTGACAAACAGGGTGATACCCGAAACTACTTCAAAAACATATACAAATCTTTGCTTTTAACCTTACAAGAGACCATTTTTTTTCTTTTTTATCCATTAATTATGTGAGTTTAACGAGTCTGCCACTAATTTATGATAGTGATTATGTTTTAATGCCTAATTTGTTAATTTTCTTATCCATGGTAAGTTTTCTTTTAGGTGCAAACATCATCATAAGTTATTTGCTAAAATGCAAAAAGAGTGCACCTTTTTGGAAATTAATTAGAATGTTGTTTACATGCAACAAAACCCAATTATTATGTTTGTTGTAAAGGCTAATCACTATATATATGTATGTGTGTTTGCATGTGTGTTATTTCAATTTCCATTCTAAATTTTGATTATGGTGTTGTTAAATGTCCATCTTGTTTTTAGTTTGTGTTTTTGTTGTTTAGCGGTTACTGGTCGCCAACAATGATTTGAGAGGAGATTCAATGTGGAAATTGTGCATGATGGAAGTATGTTTGGGATTGAGCCTTATTTTCTTAAGAAGTTGGATAATGGAGAGGTATATATGCAGAGATATATGAGCTCGAAGCACAAACCGTAGTTTTCATCTTCACCAAATTAGAATTTAACATGAAGGATGGATCTTCATGTAAAATCTATATGTCAAAATTACTTTTTGCAGGTATCACAACCAACTTCTTATCCGAACATAACACAAAGCAAAAGCCAAAGAAGAGAAAGAACTATACAACTATCAACTAGATACCCAAGCTGAAGCATACAAGAAGTAGTTTCACAAAAAAAAGTCCAATGAATCATAGAGTTAATGATGGTAGGTTTATTATTGGTATTCTTGTACATTATTCATATGATTATTAATATTAGTTCAATGTTTATTTTTCTTATTATATTATTATTTTGATTCTTTTATCATTTTGTCAAACATTAAAAACCATTGCCAAAGTTAATTTTATTCATGATGGTGCTACAATAGCCACAATTTTAATAACTCAATGTAACCATGTCATGAATTGGTCACAATAAATATAAAATAAAATGACTATAAACAGTTTATGGGCACGATTTTAGTTTTGTGTGACTAAATAGTAACCAATAGCCACAGTTCTAACAATTTAACATAATCGTATGTTATGAATTGGCTACATTTAATATGAAATTTGTGTGGCTATAAGTAGCATATGACCATTGTTTTAGTTACTTTGTGTGACCAAAAGGTTATTAATAGTCATGGTTCTAACAATTTTACGTAACCATATCTCATGAGTTGGCTACAGTTAATATGAAATTTGTGTGACTATAAATAGTATATGAGAACTGTTTTAGCTATTTCGTGTAACCAAAAGGCTACCAATAGCCACGCTTTTTAACAAATCAGCGTAACCATATGTCATGAAATGACCACAGTTAATATAAAATTTCCATGGCTATAAGTAGTTTCTAGTCATGGTTTTAGTTAACTAATGTGATCAAAAGTTAATCGAATGCCACATTTCTAACAATTTAGTATGACTAAATGTTATGAATTAGCAATGGTTAATATGAAACTTGTGTGGCGATAACAAGTTTATCCCTGCGGTTTTAGTTAGTTCATGTGACCAAAATATAATCAATAGCCACAGTTCAAACAATTTAGTGTAACCATAAATAGTTTATTGCACAATTTTCTTTATTTTGTGTAACCGAAAAGTAGCTAATAGCCACGTTTAACGTGAGTTTGTGTGGCGATAAATAGTTTATTGCCACGGTTATAGTAAAAATGCTCAAGTACCTTAAATATTATATACGTTTATAGCCACGGTTTTTAAGCTATGGCTATGGTTTTTTATTTTATATGGTGACACATTTTAAACGTGGCGAAAATGTATCATTGGTCACGCAAGAATAGGCTACGGTTTGATCGGATAAGAAACCATGGCCAAATGCCTATGGCCACGGTTTTTAACCGTGGAAAATGTAAGTTTTTGTACTAGTTTAAAATCGTTGGGCTGAGTAACATATACTTCCTCTTGTATCGTGCCATTCAAGAATGCCGATTTCACATCCAAATGATGGACTTGCCATCCTCCCCAAGCTGCCAATGCCAACAACAACCGTATAGCTTCAAGTCGAGCCACCGGTGCAAAGACTTCCTCAAAATCTACTCCTTTTCTTTGTACGTACCCTTTCGCCACTAATCTCGCCTTATGTTTCACCATGTTCCCTTCGGCATCTTTCTTTATCTTGTAGACCCATTTCAACCCAATGGATTTCTGTCTGTTAACTTCCAGGTTTGGTTTTTGTTTATTGACTTAAGCTCCTTCATCGCCTCTTGCCAATTTTGATCGGTCGTTGCCTCTTGAAACATCCTTGGTTCCTCCCAAGTAAACATCAATTCTTTTTGTTCAACCTCCACCAGTTCCGCTCTTGCATAAATATCTGATAGCTTACGAAACCCATGAATGGGTATGTGATCATAACTACCCCTAGAGTTCTTCTTCCACGTACCTGCTTGTCATTGTTAATGGCGTATTTAATGGTGATTGAGAATTGATTGCTTCGAATTGCTGAATTGGACTCCCTACTTCTTCACCGATTGGAAACTGATCTCGATTCTCACCTTCATCTGCATCAGGGACTTGTACATTGAACCATCCTGGACTAGATGTTGACCGATCGCTTTGGGCCTCAACCCTTTGGTCTTCTCATCCATATCTCGTGCTACATATCCCTTGTTTTGAGATGGGTTGTAGAGACGATGCGCTTTGCTGCCAGGTTCAACACCCAAATAAACCATTTTTGAGCTATGATCGCTTAATTTAGTTAGATGATTCGCTGAGTTCTTCACATGAGCAACACATCCGAAAACCTTGACATGTTCAGGCGACGTTTCTTTCCCTTCAAACCTTCGTAGGGGGTCATGTTCTACAAACCCTTTGCCGGGACTCGATTTAGAATGTACACTGCATGACGACGAACCGCTTCTCCCTACAAACTTTTTGGTAGATTTATCAGCTTTAACAAGGATCTCGTTGTTTCTAGGATGGTCAGATTGCGACGTTCCACCACCCCATTCTGTTGTGAGGTGTACGGTATTGTAAGTTGCCTTTTCACACCTTCTTTGTCACAAAATTCATTGAACTGCCGTGATGTGAACTCACCCCCATGATTGATCCATAGCAAAGAATTCCCATTTCCCATCATATGGTTACTTGCACCATTGTCTAAATACCATAAATTTCCACCGTTTCCTTCATTCTGATCTGGGAACACCTTGTCCTCGTTGAGCAGTACCATCGTAACAAACACTAAAAACTAGCACAGATTCCTCCTCTTGCGCCTAGGTCAGATTTGCCTCATCGTTCTATTCCTTTGGGGCCTTACACTCGGATGCGAAATGACCATACTCGTCACAATTGAAACACCTTATGTGACTCTTGTTTTTTCCTCTGAAACGATTGTCGTTTGAGTCACGAGATGTTGTGGCACTGCCACGACCACCTCTGCCACGTATACTTCCTCTGCCTCGACCACCGAATCGACCCCCTCTACCATGGTGTGACGAGCCACGTCCTCTACCACATGTTGAAGAACCTCCCCGAAATACCTATTACTGGACTATGACTGGACTGGCCTTCCGTTCAGGTGAGTAAAAAATTTGTTTTCCCACTCATATTACCGCTACGAAGCCTTAGTCGGTCCTCATAGTCTTTAAGCCTACTGATTGCTTCTTCAAATGGCAAGGTGTCTATGTCGGAATATTGTTTAATTGATGCCACCAATTGAAGATACTTGTCCCGAACCGAGTCGAGAAGTTTTCGAACAAGTATATTGTCCTCAAGTGTATCGCCAAGACTTCTATATTTCGATACCATACCACTTAGTTTTCCAGGAAAGTCATCTATCGTTTCCCCGTCTTTCATTCGTAAGGCTTCAAAATCACTCTTCAACGTGTGCAATCTCGCCTTTTGCACCTGATCGGCTCCAAGATACCTCACCTTTAACGTTTCCCAAATCTCTTTAGCAGTCTTTTTCTTTGACACTTGCAGAAGAATGTCTTATGGAACCGCCTGGAAGATGAAAGCCCGAGTTGACTTGTTCTTCTTCTCGTCCACAGCCACTCCGGTGGTGCGATGGACTCCCAGATCCCTTGAGCATCCATTATAGCTTCCTTTTTGATCGCCCATGTAGTTCTTCGAGGTTAACATGGGACATTGAAACGGGACACTACCACCCTCCTTCCTTGTTGCATTACTATCGACATGTCTTCAAGTCTGAGATACTTGTTGGAAATAAAATCAAGATGAACGAGGAAACAAAGTAAAGATCGATGCAAAAGAACAACAAAAAAAGCACACAGCTTTTTGGAACTTTTCTGGGTATTCTACAAAATGAGAGAACGATTACATTAACACTAGAAGAAGGAATTTTTTTACTCTCTAAGGAAACTGAAATGCAAGATTATTATTAATAAACTAAGAAAATGCAAAACGGTTGTTTATATGTGAAACGTGCACCACCACTTCTTCCTATTCTAATGAAACTAAAAGCCCACGATTTTTGACCAAGTCAACGATGATCAGGTCAGAATTACTTCCAATATCCTCAACACTTAGGAACTTCAGCAATAACTCAAAGGCTCTGATTACACTACCTCTGAAATATACTTGGTGAAAATTTCACTAAGTTCGGAAACAATTTCAAGAAGGTTTCTAACCAAATCCGTCCATAGATCGTCTAAAACTTAAAATTCCTTAAGTAAGACTCTTCTTAAACTCTGTAGCGATTTCAAGAAGGTTGTGCCTTGGACCCCATAAGGGGGCGTGATCCCATTGCCTCCGCACCTCCTAACTCACTTTGATTGACTTATCACCTTAATCGATCTTAAGTAAATCACAATTACACCAGATTGATGACACTAAAATCACCAAGAGTTCATGTAGAGAGTTTGTGGATAGATGTGACAAGAAAGGTCCTGGTCACAGATATCCGTAAATCATTAAGCTTGATGGAGCTTAGTAACATGATCGTACATTGGACATGTAGAATCAAATTTCAAAGTAGTGATTGTACCATTAAGTTCCCAATAACGGACTTGATTGTAGTTATTTTTTATCCAATCTTGTCATGTACATTTTTGGTCGTTTTATTTCTGTAGGTTCTGATTTGTAATTGTTGATTTTCTTTCCTTAGACACAGAGTAACATTTGTGAAAGATAAAGGGTGGCAGGAGCAATTAGCTGAAGGAGTTAGTGCAATTTCTTGTTCCATATATAAGTCTTTTTCTTGAATTTTTATTCATAATGTTCTAGCTGAGATACTTTTTTCTCTCTGAAGCTCTCCTCGATACAAGTGTACTAGTTGGGGTTGGTTCTTGAGAGTTTCTTGTAATCATTTTTCAGATTTCTCAATTCCTTTGTGAATCCGGGTTAATAATATAGCTTGGTAGATTTCTCACAGCAATATTAAAGCATTCTGCAACAACATTCATAAAGTCCTTACTTTATTCCTAGTGGGGAGTGAAAACTTGGTATTACGCGCACTACAAAACAACAGACTTTCACCGACGGAAAAATCCGTCGGTGAAAGTTGGATCCGCGGAAATCCATCGTTGAAAGTCTGTCGAAAAAAAGTCGTGAGCGATTTACTTTCCGACGGTAATCCGTCGATAATCTGTAGCAGATCCGTCGGAAAAAGTCAGATCCGTCACTAATCTGTAGTTGATCCTTCAGAAACTACCGATGGATCCGTCGGTGACTTTGGTCGGAAATAAGCATTTTTTAGTAGTGGTGGCTTAGTTTCTCGTGCCGAGTTTCCTAGCACGCGGCTTAGTTTCTCATGCCGCGGCTTGGTTTCCTCGTGTCGTGGCCGAGTTTCCCCGCACAGCCCCTTATCGATGAAACCGGCCAATGAATTGGGTGTTGTGAACCTCGCAACGCGACTGAGGCCCCAACTGCTCACTGATCCTCGTTCAAAGCATAAATCACCATCCAGACTAGATATTGTATAAATCGTCATCGTCATCTACATGAACGTAAGGCTAAATCCGTTACATATCTCCCACGATATATGGGGTTCTTTATCCTCTTTGGTACTTCTGTCATCAAGTTAAGGAGGCTTTCAATTTTCTCTTCTACCTTTAATTCCTTGATGATTTGTTTTTTTGGGACAACTGAATTGATGGTATTCATTCTCTTAAAAAGAGAGGACCAAAAAAACCCAATAGATTTGACGTGAATCTTACATCAAAAATCACCGGAACGATCTACCAATGAAACAGGATGATTTAGCATCTAGAATAAATAAATATGATTTAGAATCTTTCCCAAATCAAGATGATCACAATTTACCATCTTAAGATAAATAAAGGATGTGTAAGGAATTTACCTTACAATGCAAAAGATAAAATCTTTAGCACAATAAACGGAAACCCACATAGGAGAAGTAATAGTAACAGCAAGGCAGCAAAAAGCATAAGAGGTATCCCAACCTGTAGAGATTCAGACTTAACTAGTGAATGCAATTACAATAGAATGTCCGTCTATTAGACCCCGCTAGGGGCGTTGTCCCTAGGACCCCGCATGGGGGCGCTACTCGTTTAACCCTCGCTTTATGGAGATCTAAAATGTGAGTTCGTGTGATTGAACACGATCGTTACCAGATAATTAAACAACAAACAAATATATAGATTTACCAACCTGTTAAGATTACAAACGCGGATTACAGGGTTGATATTGTTTCTCGTTTAAGCTCTCACTGTTTCTCTCTGTCTACAGTGTTCTGATCGATTTCTAGAATGTGAGATTGTTGGATATGTTAGATATCTCACCTAACTTAAACCAAACACATAATAATATCTAAAACTAAATATCTAACTAAATATCTAAACTAATATAATATCTAGATATTTAGGAATAATAATAAAATACTAAAAACAAACTTTGACAATTATTACAAAGTAACATTAGACTAATATCGAGAGCGACTTTTCAGCATTAGCTTCAGATTGCAAACTTCAGATTGGATGATCTTGAATCCAATAAATCTGTGATCTAACAATCTCCCCCTTTGGATCAAGATCATTACTAAAATGATTTAGCATTTTGGTCTTCTCTTTCAGCTCAGCAGATGCAATCTCCCTCTTAGTCTTCAATTTGAAATAATCTCCAGGTTTAGCTCAGAATGCTTTAGCAAAGTATCTTCAAAGAAAATTTCTCTCAGATCAGTATGTCTTTATAATACTTTGAAGAATCTTTTCTTGATTAGCTCTTCTCTTCTCTATCTTGGAAGAATTCTCTAAACCTTTGATCTTTCACATTTCTTGGTAGGCTCTTTTCCCCCTTTTTGATGAAAAGTGCAACGACTTCATCAAAACATATATCAAGAAATGTATTTCATCAGGAGCTTCTGATCCGTCAATTCAAAAGATATTCATCCAGGACTTTGCAAATCCAGACAAAATAGTCATGTAACGCCTGAATCAACAAATGAATCAGTTAACATGCCTGTCAGTAACACCGAGTTATTGTGTGTAACGAGTACATAATGGAAAGGAGCTTTTGTGATGTTCACTCCCCCAGGGCTTCCATTCAAACATCGAAACACCACAAAGGCAATTTCTATGAACGTTATGACAAAGAAACAAATTCCTTGTGTGTTCATGCATGTGATAGAAAGAATTAAGCATGGATGATTGCTTATAGGCTCAAAATTGTGTAAACCATTGAGACAACAATAAGTTAAACACAGACTCAATGTGCATGATTGAAGTGCGAAGGTAGGGCAGACTTCCTTCTTTTCAATATCCAGATTTTCCAAATGAAAATCAGATAGCAAATCTGCTGCTTCCCCTTTGAAAATGTGAAACACTTTCTATTTGAGTAGAAAATGAGTGACTGGTGAGGTTTGATCAAGAGTTGGCATGGGCTAGTTGCCTGTTTCAATAATGATCACTAAAGAATTGTGAAACATTAGAAATGTGGCTACCCGGCTCAGAAAAAGTTGGTGCAGAGTTCTGATATTCTTTTAACTCTGTTCTCACACCCTCTTTCTTTTAAACATTTAGCTTACTCTAACCAAACACTCTTTTTCATTATAACACATCACTCAATTCACACTCATTTCTTTTGACTTCTTACACTCAATCACTATGGATTAACCTCTTGGGTAGAAATCACTAGTTAAGATGATTCCATATAAGTTGTGTTAAGTCCTAGCACAATGAAATCATGGTTTATCCTTGAAAGCATATGATGCTCAAAGTGGTTTAACTATTTCAGTTAAATCACAAATTAGATCTTGAAAACATTTAAAGTCACACTTCCAATTCATGAATTCGTTTTGAGAATCGGGAAGTGGTTTGAACTTTTAAGAACAATGTTTTCTATGATTGAAAGTTGTCCACTTTTCAACCATATATGAGATGAAGATAAAGGATTATACCTTTACGTGTGATCTTACATCTCATGAAGCAAAGCTTAAAGTCATAAAGATATGAACATCTAAGCGTCTCTCAAAAATTTGCAAAACTCTTATGTCATAGTCAAAGCAAATTTATTCACTTAAATTAAAAAGACAAAAAGCAGTAAAACAAATGAAAGTATGAGTTCTGATCTGAAATAATCAGAAGTCATCACCTTTTTACTCCCCCTGAAATTATGCATTTGAAAATTATCATTAAAAAAGATATGCATTTAAAATTTCAGACAAATATGTATGTACTCCCCCTTGAAGGTTGATTTTCTCATTCGAGTATTGGAGTACAATCTCTTATCAGCTCGGAGTAAGTTCTTTTGATCATTGAAGTGCGAGTCCTAAACTGTTGAGTTTAGAAGTCAAACTTTGTTGAAGTACGGGTTCTGAACTGAAGTATTCAGAAGCTTATGATCTCCTACTCCCCCTTGACAGTAGGTGCCTGCAACACAAAATCATCCCGTTTCTTTGGTACCCACTGGTATTTGGGTCCATGAGTGTTAGTTGCAGTTCTTGTGGGGGATACTGAGTAAGAACCATACCAGTAATGGTCACTCGTCTTGTGAACAGGATCATGTGTACTACAATAAAAACAATAGAATTTCTTACCTCACAAACTGATTAATTTATCTCTCGAATAAACAAAATCAGGTTTACCTTTATGCGCATTGTTCTTCTTGGCATTAGGCGTATGTACACATGACTTTTTACATTTCAGCTCATCTTTCTTCTTTTCTTCAACTGGTCCTGTTCCAGACCAGTTCAACTTCTTTGTAGTTATTTCTCCTCCTTTGATGTGTACCTGAATCATCTATATTTCTGTTAAAGAAAAGGTTAGAACTACGAATCTGATTAGAAGATTTAACTGACCTTTTTGAAGAAACAGGTTTGGATGTTGAACTTGCAGTTGACTTGAATGAGCATTCTGAATCAACTGAATCATCTTGAGGTGAGTGGATAATTGACTCTGGAGTCTTGCGCTCAGTCACCACCACCATTGAAATAACCTTTTCAATCTCGTTAACCTTTGAAGAATAACTGTTTCTTTCTTTGACAAGAAGGTCAATCTTCTTCTCAAGCTCACACTTCTTCTTCTTCTCTTTCTGTGCATTCTTAGAAAGTTCAGATAGCTTTGCATTAAGCTTCCTAATTGCAGCTTCAAAGGTGCTTCTCTCTTCTTCAAATACCTTCTTTGCACCCTTTCTTCCATCTGATATCTCTTTTAAGAATCCTACATTCTTCTGATCAAATGTGTTCTTCTCTTTGGCAAACTGATCTCTTTCTAAAATGATTACTTTCTCAAAGTTACTAACTTGTTGAGAAAGCTTTATACTTTTAAGCTCAATCACCTTCTTCTCTTCAAAACTCTTCTTTTGAAGATCTGAGAACTTCTTCTCAAACTCAGATATTTTCTTTTGAAGCTCAGCATTTGCACTCTCCAAATCCTCTATCTTTTCTTCATAGCTTTCAACAGAAGCTGCTTCCAGGATCTGGACACTTTGATCTTCTAAGTCTGAGATCTTTCTTTTGAGCTTATCATTCTCAGCTTCCAAATCTTTTCCTTTTAAGAAAACCTTTCGGTCTGAGTTAATCCATTCAGAGTTTAATGCAAGATAGTCTCATATATCTTTCCCTGAAGCTTCGGAAATATCCATTAAATCAAATATTTCTTTAGAAATACTCTTTTTCAGATAAACTCTAGCTCTATTATCAGCTCTCTCTCTCTCTCTCTTTGCACCTGTGCTCCTTCAAACAATGATAATCTCATGTAGTGACCCAGATCATCATTATCTACAAAGCTGAAAAAATTCTTTTTCCACTTTTCGTATTCTCCTTTTTTTCAACATTGGAAAAATACCGCTTGAGTAAGTCATTCTGTTAAGATTAGAAAACTTGTATATGATCGTTAGTCCAAATAAAATCAGATAAAATTCAGAAATAAAATTTCCAAATTTAACCAAGTCTGGAACTGGAGCAAAAGCACAATTTTGCGCTAAGTGAAGGTGGCGCAAAAATCAACTTTGCGTGGTAAGAAGCTGGCGCACAATAGATTTACTCGAGAAGCGGGTCGCGCGAACTGGAAGTTTTGCGCGAGACGAGTATGGCGCAAAGCAATGATTTGCGTGAGAAGTAGTTGGCGCAAAACATAGTTTTGCGTTAGAAGTGGGTTGCACGAAATGAGATTTGCGCGAGTGGTGGGTGGCGCAAACAGGGGTTTGCACGAGTCGTTGGTAGCGCGAAGTGCAGGTTTGAGCGATGAACTGTTGGCGCAAAACACTCGACCGGAGATGGTGCGACCGGTGTGGTGTATCGACCGGATCGATCGACCGGTATTGTGTACGACCGGAGGTTGTGCTTGACCGGACCTTTGCACGACCGGAGTATGTGGTCGACCGGGGAAGTTTTTCGACCGGGGATTTTTTTTTTCGACCGGGTGTACTGTAGCGACCGGTGGTACTGTAGCAACCGGGGGGTACTGTAGCAACCGCGGGTACTGTAGCGACCGGGGTACTGTAGAAACCGGAAATTTTATGCTTTTCGATCGGTAGAGAATAGTTCGACCGATATGAAACCTTCGACCGGTGTGTTCCTACGACCGGTATGGAATTGTTCGACCGGTATGTCCCTTCGACCGGTGTGGACTGTGAGTGTGACCGGTGTGAAACTTCGACCGATAGTGTAGAGATCTGCGACCGGATTCGAACTGTGATTTCGACCGGTGTGCGTGTAACCGGTGTCGACCGGTGTGTGTTCTTCGTCGATAAATCAACTATGTTTCGCTCAAATACACCAAGCTTGAAATCGTTTTACAGTTCTAGATTTTGACCAAGTGATCGACTTGCTAACTGTAATAACATACAACCTTTTGATTTTAAAAACAACCACTGTTTTGAGATTTTGATCGATTGAACAGTGTTTGAAAATGAAGAACACAGAGACTTTTTAAAAGTTTGATTTTGATCTGGTATTCAGCTCTGATACCAATTGTGAGTCCGTGTGATTGAACATGATCGTTACCAGATAATCAAACAACAAACAAAGATATAGATTTACCAACCTGTTAAGATTACAAACGCGGATTACAGGGTTGATATTGTTTCTCGTATAAGCTCTCACTCTTTCTCTCTGTCTATAGTGTTCTGATCGATTTCTAGAATGTGAGATTGTTGGATATGTTAGATATCTCACCTAACTTAAACCAAACACATAATAATATCTAAAACTAAATATCTAGCTAAATATCTAAACTAATATAATATCTAGATATTTAGGAATAATAATAAAATACTAAAAACAAACTTTGACAATTATTACAAAGTAACATTAAACTAATATCGAGAGCGACTTTTCAGCATTAGCTTCAGATTGCAAACTTCAGATTGGATGATCTTGAATCCAACAAATCTGTGATCTAACATAAAGTGATAGAGACAACATTTGTTAGTGTACACTCCACACGGACCACACCTCCTAACTCACATATGTTTGCCTCATCACCTTAATCGATCTCTCAAGTAAACACAATTACACCAAAATGTTTGATGATACTAAAATCACCAACATTCCTCCCCCATTTTGGTGCGCTCCGCACCTCCTTAAGTCACATATGTTTGCCTCATCACCTTAATCGATCTCAAGTAAACACAATTACACCAAAATGATTGATGACACTACAATCACCAACATTCTTCCCCTATTTTGATGTATCCATTGATTCACTATTCAAAACATAAACATGTAAAATTCAAACAAATGCATAAATGAAAATGTCATGAAGATTGAATTTCCACCTTATTATATTACACATTCCAAATACTCGAGAATCGGGGTGTTTTAAGAATTGAACCCGTCAACCTAATTGAATACATGAAGATAATATATCGGTAACCCACCAGCCCACATGAAACTGCTTTCAAGGACACAAACATTTTTAATTTTATTTATTTTTATATCATTGGTATATTGCTTTCGACCAATTAAATTCACAAGATTAAAAGAAATCATTTTATAAAAGATTGTTGTGACCAAATCGACAACTTATGAAATACGCTGATATCCGTTTTTACGCCTAATTAATTATATATTTTTGGTTATTGAAGCGTGTTTGTTTCTCGCAAGTATGTTACATATCTATTTATTCTTTATTTTACCATGTTAATTTTTGAACAATTACTACAACAAATATGGTTTGTTCGAACCATCCTAGCTAATAAAATATTTAATGAGGTTTTTAAGTTTATAGGACCAACAAAATATGTGTCTTATACAAATGTGTAACAATAAGTTGTTCGAATGAAGTTAGACAACCCACAAGTTATATCATTATTAAACAAATACGTAGTGCTATAAATTTACTATACAACACTTAATATCATCGTATAAGATACGGGGCTCTTTATGTTGTTATAAAATATGTTAACTTAATATTACATTTAAAACAAATATGGGTGTTCTGATAGTAGATTTTATAGGACAAAATTTAAACTAGCATGGTGGTGCATGACCTCTTGAGAGCGTATGTTGGTTTAGTACAATCGTGGTCTATATACCGGTTGTTCAAGACCTCCTGTCGCATTATTTAGTGAGTGATTTTGACATTTTTCATGTTTAATGTCTTGTTTTAGGGTTTTAATGTGTGATGACTGTAAATAGTATATAATCTATTGAAAATATATAAGAGATTAAATTCTGATTATGTGTAACTGCATTAGGGGTAATACATAACTCAGGAAATAGGACATATATAGCAACCCGAATTTTAATGTTATGAAGCAAAAGATTCAACTTTTTTGTGCATGCGCCTCATCAACAATTAAATAAAATAGATTCTCATCCACCTAGTTAGACATGTCTTTATGCTGCCCTCTCACCTTAAAATACACTATCCATCCTAATTGAAACCGGTTGTCGAATAAATTAAGTTACGATTAGGTCGGTTTTAGCGCTAATAAACACTTCCATAAATTTTCTTGTGGAAGGTGACTTAAATTCAGCATTAGGCGACTTGCGTATGTGACTTCCATGGTTCTTAATTAGGAAGTCACATGCACTTAATTAGGAAGTCACATGCACAAGGGAGCAACACAAGGTAACATAAACTCTTTCACAGTAGATGCAACAAAAGCTCTTTTCATTCAAGTTGCATAGTCACTTACAACGGTTTTAATGGTTGAACCACATCCAAACTTATTATGGGGTCTCTTGACCCCGTAAAAAGTTAAATTTTTTTGAATTTAGCTTAAAATTTTCTTTTATCCTCCATAAATGGCTTGATTACATGCTTAAAGAACCCATTCGATTTTTACAAAACCTTACATATTTGATTTTCTTTTTCCACCAAAACAAAAAGAAACAAATTCATCTCAATATCTTGTGTATTATTTTATTAAATCCATTTCAATATTAGTCATCTCAATATCTAGTTTTTCTATATTATTTTATTAAATTCATCTCAATATACATCTTGGTGTTTTAGCTTTAATATAATTGGTTTATTATAGGTTACTTATTTCATACGCTCAAAGTCAAAAACCAATTATCTTGAGATAAAATATATAAAATTATGGTATAATTTGCTTTTCGGTTTAATCAAAAACGTAAAAGAATAACTAAAACTAAATCCTTTAAACGAAAACCAAATAATCCGAAACCATTTTGGTTCCCGTACATTGTTCAGTTTCGGAAATTTTTTGATACTCCTAAGTATGACGTGTCACCTAAGTTTCAAGATCCGCCACACAGCACTCAACCGTGTGGGGGCGGTTTAGTTTCCTTTGTACATCACCATGAGAAAATCCAGGCAAATTGCGGCTAAAGCGAAATTTAGGGACATGCAAACCAAATGAAACAAGTGAATATATATATATATATATAGAGGGCAGGGCCACAAGTTTTTTCTACGGGTGCCTAGAAAAAATGTAAGAAAATTCATGATTTCAACGTTGAGAAACCCTAATTAGTATATATATGTTTTTTAATAAATAATTGTCCCAAAAATAGTTGAAAAAACATGAGTGACCTAAACAACATAACTATAACTATATGTTTATATTTATACAAACAATAGAGCAGACATTTGTTTTGTTTTGTTTGGTTTTTGTGAAAGTGTTGATACTCGGAGAGGCAAGAAAAAGCAGATACATAAAACTAGAAATTTTATTAGGAGGAGAAGGTGCCGGTCCATTTCATTTTAAAGATTGGGCCTTAAAATTAATACATAAAAAAAAATTAAAAGGGTGAGGGGGTGCCACTGCACACATTCTGGTGCTAACGTGGTTCCGTCCTAGGGTTGGGTTCTGGTAAAAAGTTAAGTTAACGGTGAAAAGCGTGAAAAGTGGTTATCAACCATTGGATGAGAAATGGATGCACATTAGGATGAGATGCACCGAGCTAAGATGCACCGAAATGCACCGTATCAATTCCCTTCTAAGCCGCGATTCATGGGAGGGCTTGAGATTAAAAGAGATCAACGGTTCAGATCAACTTTTCACGTTTCTCACCATTAACTCAACTTCTCACACGATCCTTCGCCTATATATATATATATATAAACTAAATAGGTAGGCGAGAAATAACAAATATGTTTATGTGTCAAAGAAAAGTTCCCACACATAGGACATTGGTAAAATTCAAAATAATGGCCATGTTATTATTTCGTAAAAGTTATTAGATAACCTATCTATGCATATCATTAAAAACAAATCAGTACACAACAGTTAGCATTTCAGCAGTACAATCCAAATGGAAAATCCAGAAGCTTAGACTAATACTGATCAATGTAAACAACATATACAATACGTTATTAAGCTATATAAATTAATATTCCCGAATGATCAGAACATCTTATCTTCCACGAACTTGAAGAGGAATACTTTTATTGATTTTGCATACCAGGATGAAATTAACCATTTCTTTCTATATAAAGCCAACCTCTGGGTCAAGAGTTACTCCACCTCACTTCTCTGTTTCTTATTCCTAATAGCACTATGTCATCCACAAACAGAACTTCCCTGGCTTGTTTGGTTATACTCTTCTTCTCAGCTACTTTGCTTTCACACACCGCATCCAGATTGCTCCCTGAAACTTCTAGCTATGAGAGCCACGAGCAATGGATGGCTCGTTATGGACGCGTCTACAACGATGCTGCCGAGAAGGAACAACGTTCAAAGGTTTTTCAAGAAAACGTTCGGTACAAAGATTCATTCAACAATGCCTTGAACAAACGTTACAAACTAGCAGTCAACGAGTTTGCAGACCTTACGAACGAAGAGTTCAGGAACACAAGGAGCCGGTTCAAGGCACATGAATGCTCCCCATCCACCTCCACTTTCAGGTATGAAAACTTGACAGCAGTTCCATCATCAATGGATTGGAGAAAGAAAGGTGCAGTAACACCTATTAAAGACCAAGGCCAATGTGGTAAGAATATGGGAATTTCACAAATCAAATGTTGTCCAAATACTAAAATACGCTTGTTCATATTGGCTTTCTGACATCAATATTTCACCATGATATGTAGGATGTTGCTGGGCATTTTCGGCTGTGGCAGCTATGGAAGGAATAACCCAACTTAAAACAGGTAAATTAGAGTCTCTATCCGAACAAGAGCTTGTGGACTGCGACACTAGCGGTGTAGATCAGGGATGTGAGGGTGGTCTTATGGACGACGCCTTTAAATTCATCCTAAGCAATAAAGGCATCACTACAGAGAGCAACTATCCGTATAAGGGAGTGGACGGCACCTGCAACAGCAACGAGGCATCTAACCATGCAGCAACCATTACGGGTCACGAAGATGTTCCTGCTAATAGTGAAAGTGCACTGTTGAAAGCTGTATCTAGTCAGCCCGTCTCTGTTGCCATCGATGCTAGTGGGTCCGACTTCCAGTTCTACTCTAGTGGTGTGTTTACGGGAGAGTGTGGCACCGAACTCGATCATGGTGTTACTGCAGTTGGTTACGGAACGAGTGATGATGGGACCAAGTATTGGCTGGTGAAGAACTCCTGGGGAACAAGTTGGGGTGAAGAGGGATACATAATGATGCAAAGAGATGTCGATGCAAAAGAAGGCCTTTGTGGCATTGCCATGCAGGCCTCCTACCCTACTGCATGATTCGAGGAAGATCAAAACTAATAATTGTACATTAATTATATGTATTTATGATCATGTTAATAGAAGGAAACTCGTGAACATGTGATATGTATTTGAAATCTGAAATCATTGTATGGCTGCTACATGTTGTGTGCCAGAAAAATTCTTAGCTTGAATGTATGTTGATATTGCCACAAGCTTCTGTGAGTGTTGCTAATGTTAAACAAAACCATCACCCATAAATTAAAGGAACCTTAAAAATTATGATAAAACCTTTAAACTCTCTTATGTGTAGCTTCTATTGATGTACCATGTAAATATATATACAAACTCAAAGTAGATTTTTTTTAATCCAATATAAACATGTGGACTTATATTAAACACCACTGTTTAGGACTTCTCTCAAACGTCTAGGACTTATCTCAAAATATCTTCCAATACCCATACAACCAAACAAACAGTTGAAACCTGGGAAATCATAGAAGTGACAAATTAAGAAGAAGAAATAATGAAACATCTAGGCAGAAGATCAAACTAATTTGATGAATATTGTTTTACCTAGTTTCACAAAATCTTCTTTTCAAAAACTTTTTAAATGTCAGGGGTGGGGGTCCTTAGGGAAACAACCTCTCTACACCTCAGGGTGGGCGGATGGTCTCTCATCTCATGCAGTTATTCCAATCTTTTGCATCTTGTAGTGAAGGGAAGCCCGGTTATTAGTAGCAAAAAGAGAAAGATGAAGGGCTTCACTCCCATGTGGTAGATCGAGAAATGAATGAAAGGTTGGAAGATCTTGTGGCCCGAGGGAGAAGTCTCATTGTGATGCATTTACAGAGAAATATAGAGATATCGCTGCTACCAAAAGCTGCACCTAGCGACAAAGCTACACTGCCCTGAGAAATCATCCCATTTTCCCATAAGAAGTTTATCAACGCTGCTTTTCTCTATTCTTTCTATTTCTGACTAGGAAAGTTGATCTTGATCTCAAGAGAAGCGTGATCATCATTCAAAAAGAGAGGATCGGACAACTATTGTTGATTTTAGTACCATCAATCATTTTGGTGTGATTGTGATTTAATTGAGATCGATTAGGTGGAGATCGATTAGGTGACAAGGCAAACATAAATTGAGTTAGGAGGTGTGGAGTGCACACTCAAAAATGGCAGAGTCCCTAAGGGCGGCGCTATGAAGAGTTCTATTTAGGAATTGTAAGTTTCGGAACATTCCGGATGAAACTTAATTAATTCTGAAACTTAGCAAAATTTGACTAAGTATGAATCAAAAGCCTTTGGACTCAGAGCCTCTAACTCCTTTGTTAAGAGCTTTTGAGCTTCTAGCACGGACCTTCTGAGCCTTTTGAATTTGGTCTTTATGAACTAGGTGCTTCTCACACGGAGCTTCTGAGTCAGTTACTATTAATTATAACACCCCCCACATTTCTATCTCTAAACCGAGACCAAATGAAGGGTGTTACGAACCGAGTCTCATAGCCATTTATATACAAATAAAAGAAAATATCGGACATTCTTTGATCCCGAATAATATCCTAATTACTTAGTTATTTATTTTCTTTTTTTATGCAATTACTACTAACATACGTCAATATATTTGAATTGTCGATGTAGTTATGTCACCTTAACATAGACCGATTTGATACTCCATCATACCGTTTTCCATCGGTTTCCAAATTCTTGATTTACGTATTTAAATGAGATATGGACGATTATTGGCGGTTTGACAGTTATAACTACTGTTAATGGATAAGGTCAAAGGATAATTATAACCGAATTCTAAGTTCTGAACTGTGCACGAAGCTTTATGCACGGAGCTCTATATGTATTTGACGAGAGATAGTAACCATCTCTTGACACACACGTCGAGAGATAGTAACCATCTCTCGACACACACGTCCAGAGATAACAACCATATCTCGACACACACATCCAGATAGTACATAGTTCAACTAGAGATAACGTCATAGCCGAGCCTTGAACTTATCACCATCGATTTCATTTTCTTATTGAAAATTCACTTCCAGCCCGATGGTAAATCGGCCAACACCCATGTATTATTACCCATGATGGACTCCATCTCATCATTTATTGTCTTTTTTCCAAAAGGCAACGTCTTGAAACTTCATAGCCTCATCATAGGTTCTTCGATCTTTCTCTATGTTATAACAATAAGCAAGATCTTTCTCTATGTTATAACAATAACATAAACTCTTTCACAGTAGATGCAACAAAAGCTCTTTTCATTCAAGTTGTGTAGTCACTTACAGTGGTTTTAATAGCGGAACCACATCCAACTTATTATGGGGTCTTTTCACCCCGCAAAAAGTTTAAAATTTTTTAATTTAGCTTAAAATTTTCTTTTATCCTCCATAAATTGCATGATTACATGCTTAAAGCACCCATTCAATTTTTACAAAACCTCACATATTTGATTTTCTTTTTCCACCAAAACCAAAAGAAACAAATTCATCTCAATATCTTGTGTATTATTTTATTAAATCCATTTCAATATTAGTCATCTCACACTACAAAACAAACACGTTTTTCCGACCGAAAAATCCGCCGGAAATCCGTCGGAAACGAGTGTTTTCGGAGGATTTGGCGGGACGAAATTCAAGGCGCCGCAAACTCAACTTTTCGGCGGACAGATAATTTTCGGCGGAATATTCCGCCGAAACCGTACCCAAATTTTTTTTGAGGAAATAATTATTTTATATTTTCGGCGGATTTTTGGCGGAATATTCCGCCAAAATTTCAATATTAGTCATCTCACACTACAAAACAAACACGTTTTTCCGACCGAAAAATCCGTCGGAAACGAGTGTTTTCGGAGGATTTGGCGGGACGAAATTCAAGGCACCGCAAACTCAACTTTTCGGTGGACAGATAATTTTCGGCGGAATATTCCGCCGAAACCGTACCCAAAATTTTATTGAGGAAATAATTATTTTATATTTTTGGCGGATTTTTGGAGGAATATTCCGCCAAAAGTAATTAATTTATTTATTAAATTATTTTTTTTAATATTTTAAAGGAAAATAATTGTGTTTTCGGCGAAGGGTTTTGGTGGATTTTTGGCGGAATAATCCGCCGAAAATAATTTATTTATTAAATTATTTTATTTTATTTAAATATTTAAACATTATTGACAAATTATTCATCGGTAATTTTTATTTTAATTTAAAAAAATAATTAAAAATACAAGAAAAAACTATACAAAAACACTACAAAATCACTACTTCGGTAATTTGAACCTTTTATTAAAAAAATGAAAATTATTATTCAATTTATTCGAATTTTTGTTATACAAATGGACATTTTATAATCGAAAAATCAAACGAGCCGTTATAGATCTCGCTTACATCGCACCGTAAAAGACAAAAAAATAGTTGTTTTCTATAGTTGTCTCTCGTAACCCATTGTACAAATGGGTGACGATATGGTGTTGTCGATGCTGAGGGATTGGATTTCCACAAACTTTCTTGAACATCTCCATTTCTTCCCATCTGTTCTCCTACACCTCCATGGCTCTAGATCTGACCCACATCATTCCAACATTCTTCATTTGTCAATCAGTATTTCTAAGACATCAATACGAAGTATGTACATCTGAAAACAAAAGTATCCCTTAAACTATTTAGATCTTGTATAGTGACGACATGTTTCTCTTAATAGCAAGAACACACACATAGTCTCTTACAAAACTCTAATATCTTACGGAAAAGAAATGCCAATTGCAAGTCTTTATATTAGCTTGAAGATTAATCTATTTCCCAACACACCTAATTAATTCAAAAATGGCATAAAATAGCATATAATTCAAAATTTTGATCATAAAAAGAACAGGTTCTCTATTTTTGTGCAAAAACTTATCCAAAATCTTTAATTTTAAAATTTGTTATTGGAGATACTCCAATGAGATTATGAGACTAGTTATACCAACACATGCAAAAACGTAAAAACAAAGCATACATACGTAAACGAAATACACATATATTTGTATGTTTAATATCTTATTCTTAGCAAATTAACCAATTTCGGGATTGGAATACAAAAATTCAAAATTGAAATAATACTCAGTCATATCTACGGGGCTTCGATGGGGGAGTTGCGGGAAGAAACCCACTCTACTCTATGTTGCTGCCATTTTTTCCTATATCACAGAAGGAAACCCACTAAACAAACATTAAAATCACCATAATCATCAAAGAAAGAAAGAAGAGGAAGAAAAAACAGAGAGGAAAGCTCCGATAGAATTCAATCCCGAGCAAACCCAAATCAAAAACCAAAATTACAAGAAAAACATCAAAACCCAAATAAAAATTTTCAGTCCACTAACCACTCGATGAGGGAGGCTCCGTGCATTAAAAAAATAAAATAAATTACGTTTCTGCAACACATACTGATACACGTTTTTCTGCCACCATCTTGAACACCTTCCCTCCCCATCACGGCGAGAAGAGAATAGAGGAGGACAAGAGGCTTTTTTTCAGGTGAGGGAGGCGACGGGAGAAAGAGGGGAGAATGAGTTTAGGGTTATCTAGACAGCGGAAAGGGCTCTCTCTCTCTCTTTTTTTTTTTTTGAAAAGAAAAAGGGAAAGAATTTCTTAATATAATATTAGAGAAAATAATTTGGGGGAATGTTTGGTGCCGGTGGGGGGAAATCAAAAATTTAGTGAAAATTAGAATTGGGAATCAAATTTTAATTTTGATTTATGTAAATTTAGTGATTTAAATAATAATAATAATTTAATTAAAGTTTTAATTTATGTTAGATTTTATTGAATTTTATATTTTCCGTCTAAAAATAGGTCGATGTATGAATGCATTTGATGAATAAAAAATCATATAAAAGATATTTCTTAATCAGTTCTCACGAGATTGTAACATAATGAAAAAGATTCAGTAATCATACATAATGATCGTGAGTTTTTTTATTCAAAATTCCTTTATTTTAGTATGTTTTTTCAAGATTTTCTTCATGTCATTTATAGTTTCAAAAAACATCCACTCAGAGAAGTCTGATTACTCCATTAATGTTTTTGTTTTGACATCAATTTTTTTTGGATTCAACGTTAAATGAAAATTTATTATTATTATGTTATTAAATCAATTTTAAAACTTTTATAATGTCAATTTGGATAGATTCGATTTCAAAAACAACGTTTATGTTATAAATTATAGTACATTAGTTTGATAAACTTTAGCTTGTGACCGAAAAATCTTTCAACAAGAAAGTTGTTGAATAATCATCATCATAGTATTTTAACGATTCAGAATCTAACCGCAACTGTTTAAAGCCTCAATTGGATCCATTAAACCCCAATTGGATCCACTAAACCCCAATTGAATCAATTAAAGCCCCAATCGATCAATAAATTAAAACTGGTTTGATCCATTAAAGACCCATTTGATCCATTAAAACCCAATTAGATCCATCATTATTATTATTATTATTATTACATACCTATTCGGATCCATTAAATACCGGTAAATCCTATCCACCGGGTACGTTAAAGCCCCACTAGGTACGTTAAAGCCCAACTAGATCCGTTAAAGCCCCAACTGTGTACGTTAAAGCCCAACTTGATCCGTTAAAGCCAACGGGATCCATTAAAGACCAACTGAATCCTTAAAGCCCAACCGGGTACGTTAAAGCCCAACTAGGTATGTTAAAGCCCAACTAGATCCGTTAAAGCCCAACCGGGTATGTTAAAGCCCAATTGTGTACATTAAAGCCCAACCGTATTCATTAAAGCTCAATTGTATCCATTAAAGCCTCACTGGGTACGTTAAAGCCCAACTAGATCCGTTAAAGCCCAACATGATCCATTAAAGCCCAACCAGATCCATTAAATACCAACTGGATCCGTTAAAGCCCAACTAGGTACGTTAAAGTCCAACTTGGTACGTTAAAGCCCAACTAGATCCGTTAAAGCCCAACTGTGTACGTTAAAGCCCAACTTGATCCGTTAAAGCCAACGGGATCCATTAAAGCCAACTGGATCCATTAAAGCCCATCCGGATCCATTAAAGCCCTACCGGGTACGTTAAAGCCCAACTAAATCCCTTAAAGTTCAATTGTATTCATTAAAGCCACACCAGGTACGTTAAAGCCCAACTAGATTCGTTAAAGCCCAATAGCATCCATTAAAGCCCAATTGGATCCGTTAAAACACAACTACATCCATTAAAGCCAACCGGATCCATTAAATCCCAACTGTGTACGTTAAATCCCAACTGGATACGTTAAAGCCATACTGGATCCGTTAAAGCCATATTGGATCCGTTATAGCCCAACTGCATCCATTAAAGCCAATCAGATCCGTTAAAGCCCAACTGGGTACGTTAAAGCTCAACTGCATCTACTAATGATCAACGAGATCCATTAAAGCCCAACTAGGTATGTTAAAGCCAACCGAATCCATTTTTTTTTTAATTTGTTTCATAATAATATTTATTTAATAATAAAATTTATTTTTAATCATTTAATTATCTTTAATGTTTTTTAAAAATTCCTTTAAGAAAAATAAATATTTAATTATTTTTTGTATTTTCAGCGGATTTTCGGCGGCAATTTATTTTATTTATTTTTATTTTTTAAATTATTTTAAGAAAAATAAATGTTTTATTATTTTTTGTATTTTCGGAAGATTTTCGGCGGCCATTTATTTTTTTATTTTTATTTTTTAATTTATTTTAAGAAAAATAAATATTTAATTAATTTTTGTATTTTCGGCGGTCGTTTACTTTTTTTATTTTATTTAAATTCTCTTAAGAAAACTAAATATTTAATTAATTTTTGTATTTTCTGCGGATTTTCGACGGCTTTTAAATTCTTTTTATTTTTTAAATTCTTTTAATAAAACAAAATATTTAATTATTTTTTGTATTTTCGGTGGATTTTCGGCAAACTTTTATTTTTTTTTTAATTTTTTTAAATCTTTTAAGAAAAATAATTAAATAATAATTTTCGGCGGATTTTCGGCGGAAAATAATTAATTAAATTCAGACGGAATTCCGCCGGAAATTATTAATTAATTATAATTATTATGAAAAAATTAAAAAAAAACACCGTCGGAAATCCACAAGAAATCCGCCGAAAAGTTTTGTTTTTTTTTAAAAATTAAAAATAAAAAAATATTTCGGCGGATTTCCGGCAAAAGTCAACGGGGTTTGACCAATTTGAGTTTCGCCGGAAATCCGCCGAAATATTTCCGACGGAAAATTCCGGCGAAAAAAGCTGTTTGTTTAGTAGTTGGATCAATATCTAGTTTTTCTATATTATTTTATTAAATTCATTTCAATATGCATCTTGTTTTTTTAGCTTTAATATAATTGGTTTATTATATGCTACTTATTTTATACGCTCAAAGTCTTAAACCAATTATCTAGAGATAAAATATATAAAATTATAGTATAATTTGCTTTTCGATTTAATCAAAATCTTAAAAGAATAACTGAAACTAAATCCTTGAAACGAAAACCAAATAATCCGAAACCATTTTGGTTCTGGTACGTTGTTCAGTTTCGGAAATTTTTTGATAATCCTAAGTCTGACGTGTCACCTAAGTTTCAATATCCGCCACACAACACTCAACCGTGTGGGGGCGGTTTAGTTTCCTTTGTACATCACGATGAGAAAATCCAGGAAAACTGCGGCAAAAGCGAAATTTATGGACATGCAAACCAAATGAAACAAGTGAATATATATATATATATAGGCAGGGGCGGAGCCAGAATTTTTCTAGGGAGTGCCTAGAAAAAATGTAAGAAAATTCATTATTTCAACGTTGATAAACCCTTTTTAGTATATATTTTTTTAATAAATAGTTGTCCTAAAAATAGTTATCCAAAAAATAGTTGAAAAAGCATGAGTGACCTAAACAACATAACTGTGTTTATATTTATACAAACAATAGAGCAGACATTTGTTTTGTTTTGTTTCGTTTTTGTGAAAGTGTCGATACTCGGAGAGGCAGGAAAAAGCAGATACATAAAACTAGAAATTATTGGGAGGAGAAGGTGTCGGTCCATTTCATTTTTAAGATTGGGCCTTAAAATTAATACATAAAAAAAAATTAAAAGGGTGAGGGGGTGTCATTGCACACGTTCTCGTGCTAAGGTGGCTCCGCCCTAAGGTTGGGTTCTGGTGAGAAGTTAAGTTAACGGTGAGAAGTTAAGTTAACGGTGAGAAGTTTGAGAAGTGGTTATCAACCATTGGATGAGAAATAGACGCACATTAGGATGAGATGCACCGAGATAAGATGCACCGAAATGCACCGGATCAATTCCCTTCTAAGCCGCAATTCATGTGAGGGCTTGAGATTAAAAAAGATCAACGGTTCAGATCAACTTCTCACGTTTCTCACCATTAACTAAATTTTTCACACGATCCTATATAAATTAAATAGAAAGGCGAGAAATAACAAATATGTTTATCAGGTGTCAAAGAAAAGTTCCCACACATAGGACATTGGTAAAATTCAAAATAATGGCCATGTTATTGTTTTGTAAAAGTTATTAGATAACCTATCTATGCATATCATTAAAAACAAATCAGTACACAACAATTACCATTTCAGCATTACAATCCAAATGGAAAATCCAGAAGCTTAGACTAATACTGATCAATGTAAACAACATATACAATACGTTATTAAGCTAAATAAATTAATATTCCCGAATGATCAGAACATCTTATCTTCCACGAACTTGAAGAGGAATACTTTTATTGATTTTGCATACCAGGATGAAATTAACCATTTCTTTCTATATAAAGCCAACCTCTGGGTCAAGAGTTACGCCACCTCACTTCTCTGTTTCTTATTCCTAATAGCACTATGTCATCCACAAACAGAACTTCCCTGGCTTGTTTGGTTATACTCTTCTTCTCAGCTACTTTGCTTTCACACACCGCATCCAGATTGCTCCCTGAAACTTCTAGCTATGAGAGCCACGAGCAATGGATGGCTCGTTATGGACGCGTCTACAACGATGCTGCCGAGAAGGAACAACGTTCAAAGGTTTTTCAAGAAAACGTTCGGTACATAGATTCATTCAACAATGCCTTGAACAAAGGTTACAAACTAGCAGTCAACGAGTTTGCAGACCTTACGAACGAAGAGTTCAGGAACACAAGGAACCGGTTCAAGGCACATGAATGCTCCCCATCCACCTCCACTTTCAGGTATGAAAACTTGACAGCAGTTCCATCATCAATGGATTGGAGAAAGAAAGGTGCAGTAACACCTATTAAAGACCAAGGCCAATGTGGTAAGAATATTGGAATTTCACAAATCAAATTTTGTCCAAATACTAAAATACGCTTGTTCATATTGGCTTTCTGACATCAATATTTCACCATGATATGTAGGATGTTGCTGGGCATTTTCGGCTGTGGCAGCTATGGAAGGAATAACCCAACTTAAAACAGGTAAATTAGAGTCTCTATCCGAACAAGAGCTTGTGGACTGCGACACTAGCGGTGTAGATCAGGGATGTGAGGGTGGTCTTATGGACGACGCCTTTAAATTCATCCTAAGCAATAAAGGCATCACTACAGAGAGCAACTATCCGTATAAGGGAGTGGACGGCACCTGCAACAGCAACGAGGCATCTAACCATGCAGCAACCATTACGGGTCACGAAGATGTTCCTGCTAATAGTGAAAGTGCACTGTTGAAAGCTGTATCTAGTCAGCCCGTCTCTGTTGCCATCGATGCTAGTGGGTCCGACTTCCAGTTCTACTCTAGTGGTGTGTTTACGGGAGAGTGTGGCACCGAACTCGATCATGGTGTTACTGCAGTTGGTTACGGAACGAGTGATGATGGGACCAAGTATTGGCTGGTGAAGAACTCCTGGGGAACAAGTTGGGGTGAAGAGGGATACATAATGATGCAAAGAGATGTCGATGCAAAAGAAGGCCTTTGTGGCATTGCCATGCAGGCCTCCTACCCTACTGCATGATTCGAGGAAGATCAAAACTAATAATTGTACATTAATTATATGTATTTATGATCATGTTAATAGAAGGAAACTCGTGAACATGTGATATGTATTTGAAATCTGAAATCATTGTATGGCTGCTACATGTTGTGTGCCAGAAAAATTCTTAGCTTGAATGTATGTTGATATTGCCACAAGCTTCTGTGAGTGTTGCTAATGTTAAACAAAACCATCACCCATAAATTAAAGGAACCTTAAAAATTATGATAAAACCTTTAAACTCTCTTATGTGTAGCTTCTATTGATGTACCATGTAAATATATATACAAACTCAAAGTAGATTTTTTTTAATCCAACATAAACATGTGGACTTATATTAAACACCACTGTTTAGGACTTCTCTCAAACGTCTAGGACTTATCTCAAAATATCTTCCAATACCCATACAACCAAACAAACAGTTGAAACCTGGGAAATCATAGAAGTGACAAATTAAGAAGAAGAAATAATGAAACATCTAGGCAGAAGATCAAACTAATTTGATGAATATTGTTTTACCTAGTTTCACAAAATCTTCTTTTCAAAAACTTTTTAAATGTCAGGGGTGGGGGTCCTTAGGGAAACAACCTCTCTACACCTCAGGGTGGGCGGATGGTCTCTCATCTCATGCAGTTATTCCAATCTTTTGCATCTTGTAGTGAAGGGAAGCCCGGTTATTAGTAGCAAAAAGAGAAAGATGAAGGGCTTCACTCCCATGTGGTAGATCGAGAAATGAATGAAAGGTTGGAAGATCTTGTGGCCCGAGGGAGAAGTCTCATTGTGATGCATTTACAGAGAAATATAGAGATATCGCTGCTACCAAAAGCTGCACCTAGCGACAAAGCTACACTGCCCCTGAGAAATCATCCCATTTTCCCATAAGAAGTTTATCAACGCTGCTTTTCTCTATTCTTTCTATTTCTGACTAGGAAAGTTGATCTTGATCTCAAGAGAAGCGTGATCATCATTCAAAAAGAGAGGATCGGACAACTATTGTTGATTTTAGTACCATCAATCATTTTGGTGTGATTGTGATTTAATTGAGATCGATTAGGTGGAGATCGATTAGGTGACAAGGCAAACATAAATTGAGTTAGGAGGTGTGGAGTGCACACTCAAAAATGGCAGAGTCCCTAAGGGCGGCGCTATGAAGAGTTCTATTTAGGAATTGTAAGTTTCGGAACATTCCGGATGAAACTTAATTAATTCTGAAACTTAGCAAAATTTGACTAAGTATGAATCAAAAGCCTTTGGACTCAGAGCCTCTAACTCCTTTGTTAAGAGCTTTTGAGCTTCTAGCACGGACCTTCTGAGCCTTTTGAATTTGGTCTTTATGAACTAGGTGCTTCTCACACGGAGCTTCTGAGTCAGTTACTATTAATTATAACACCCCCCACATTTCTATCTCTAAACCGAGACCAAATGAAGGGTGTTACGAACCGAGTCTCATAGCCATTTATATACAAATAAAAGAAAATATCGGACATTCTTTGATCCCGAATAATATCCTAATTACTTAGTTATTTATTTTCTTTTTTTATGCAATTACTACTAACATACGTCAATATATTTGAATTGTCGATGTAGTTATGTCACCTTAACATAGACCGATTTGATACTCCATCATACCGTTTTCCATCGGTTTCCAAATTCTTGATTTACGTATTTAAATGAGATATGGACGATTATTGGCGGTTTGACAGTTATAACTACTGTTAATGGATAAGGTCAAAGGATAATTATAACCGAATTCTAAGTTCTGAACTGTGCACGAAGCTTTATGCACGGAGCTCTATATGTATTTGACGAGAGATAGTAACCATCTCTTGACACACACGTCGAGAGATAGTAACCATCTCTCGACACACACGTCCAGAGATAACAACCATATCTCGACACACACATCCAGATAGTACATAGTTCAACTAGAGATAACGTCATAGCCGAGCCTTGAACTTATCACCATCGATTTCATTTTCTTATTGAAAATTCACTTCCAGCCCGATGGTAAATCGGCCAACACCCATGTATTAT
Source organism: Arctium minus (assembly GCA_954870635.1). Taxonomy (NCBI): domain Eukaryota; kingdom Viridiplantae; phylum Streptophyta; class Magnoliopsida; order Asterales; family Asteraceae; genus Arctium; species Arctium minus. The sequence continues at coordinate 37,351,292 of OX941084.1, forward strand.
TACCCATGATGGACTCCATCTCATCATTTATTGTCTTTTTTCCAAAAGGCAACGTCTTGAAACTTCATAGCCTCATCATAGGTTCTTCGATCTTTCTCTATGTTATAACAATAAGCAAGATCTTTCTCTATGTTATAACAATAACATAAACTCTTTCACAGTAGATGCAACAAAAGCTCTTTTCATTCAAGTTGTGTAGTCACTTACAGTGGTTTTAATAGCGGAACCACATCCAACTTATTATGGGGTCTTTTCACCCCGCAAAAAGTTTAAAATTTTTTAATTTAGCTTAAAATTTTCTTTTATCCTCCATAAATTGCATGATTACATGCTTAAAGCACCCATTCAATTTTTACAAAACCTCACATATTTGATTTTCTTTTTCCACCAAAACCAAAAGAAACAAATTCATCTCAATATCTTGTGTATTATTTTATTAAATCCATTTCAATATTAGTCATCTCACACTACAAAACAAACACGTTTTTCCGACCGAAAAATCCGCCGGAAATCCGTCGGAAACGAGTGTTTTCGGAGGATTTGGCGGGACGAAATTCAAGGCGCCGCAAACTCAACTTTTCGGCGGACAGATAATTTTCGGCGGAATATTCCGCCGAAACCGTACCCAAATTTTTTTTGAGGAAATAATTATTTTATATTTTCGGCGGATTTTTGGCGGAATATTCCGCCAAAATTTCAATATTAGTCATCTCACACTACAAAACAAACACGTTTTTCCGACCGAAAAATCCGTCGGAAACGAGTGTTTTCGGAGGATTTGGCGGGACGAAATTCAAGGCGCCGCAAACTCAACTTTTCGGTGGACAGATAATTTTCGGCGGAATATTCCGCCGAAACCGTACCCAAAATTTTATTGAGGAAATAATTATTTTATATTTTTGGCGGATTTTTGGAGGAATATTCCGCCAAAAGTAATTAATTTATTTATTAAATTATTTTTTTTAATATTTTAAAGGAAAATAATTGTGTTTTCGGCGAAGGGTTTTGGTGGATTTTTGGCGGAATAATCCGCCGAAAATAATTTATTTATTAAATTATTTTATTTTATTTAAATATTTAAACATTATTGACAAATTATTCATCGGTAATTTTTATTTTAATTTAAAAAAATAATTAAAAATACAAGAAAAAACTATACAAAAACACTACAAAATCACTACTTCGGTAATTTGAACCTTTTATTAAAAAAATGAAAATTATTATTCAATTTATTCGAATTTTTGTTATACAAATGGACATTTTATAATCGAAAAATCAAACGAGCCGTTATAGATCTCGCTTACATCGCACCGTAAAAGACAAAAAAATAGTTGTTTTCTATAGTTGTCTCTCGTAACCCATTGTACAAATGGGTGACGATATGGTGTTGTCGATGCTGAGGGATTGGATTTCCACAAACTTTCTTGAACATCTCCATTTCTTCCCATCTGTTCTCCTACACCTCCATGGCTCTAGATCTGACCCACATCATTCCAACATTCTTCATTTGTCAATCAGTATTTCTAAGACATCAATACGAAGTATGTACATCTGAAAACAAAAGTATCCCTTAAACTATTTAGATCTTGTATAGTGACGACATGTTTCTCTTAATAGCAAGAACACACACATAGTCTCTTACAAAACTCTAATATCTTACGGAAAAGAAATGCCAATTGCAAGTCTTTATATTAGCTTGAAGATTAATCTATTTCCCAACACACCTAATTAATTCAAAAATGGCATAAAATAGCATATAATTCAAAATTTTGATCATAAAAAGAACAGGTTCTCTATTTTTGTGCAAAAACTTATCCAAAATCTTTAATTTTAAAATTTGTTATTGGAGATACTCCAATGAGATTATGAGACTAGTTATACCAACACATGCAAAAACGTAAAAACAAAGCATACATACGTAAACGAAATACACATATATTTGTATGTTTAATATCTTATTCTTAGCAAATTAACCAATTTCGGGATTGGAATACAAAAATTCAAAATTGAAATAATACTCAGTCATATCTACGGGGCTTCGATGGGGGAGTTGCGGGAAGAAACCCACTCTACTCTATGTTGCTGCCATTTTTTCCTATATCACAGAAGGAAACCCACTAAACAAACATTAAAATCACCATAATCATCAAAGAAAGAAAGAAGAGGAAGAAAAAACAGAGAGGAAAGCTCCGATAGAATTCAATCCCGAGCAAACCCAAATCAAAAACCAAAATTACAAGAAAAACATCAAAACCCAAATAAAAATTTTCAGTCCACTAACCACTCGATGAGGGAGGCTCCGTGCATTAAAAAAATAAAATAAATTACGTTTCTGCAACACATACTGATACACGTTTTTCTGCCACCATCTTGAACACCTTCCCTCCCCATCACGGCGAGAAGAGAATAGAGGAGGACAAGAGGCTTTTTTTCAGGTGAGGGAGGCGACGGGAGAAAGAGGGGAGAATGAGTTTAGGGTTATCTAGACAGCGGAAAGGGCTCTCTCTCTCTCTTTTTTTTTTTTTGAAAAGAAAAAGGGAAAGAATTTCTTAATATAATATTAGAGAAAATAATTTGGGGGAATGTTTGGTGCCGGTGGGGGGAAATCAAAAATTTAGTGAAAATTAGAATTGGGAATCAAATTTTAATTTTGATTTATGTAAATTTAGTGATTTAAATAATAATAATAATTTAATTAAAGTTTTAATTTATGTTAGATTTTATTGAATTTTATATTTTCCGTCTAAAAATAGGTCGATGTATGAATGCATTTGATGAATAAAAAATCATATAAAAGATATTTCTTAATCAGTTCTCACGAGATTGTAACATAATGAAAAAGATTCAGTAATCATACATAATGATCGTGAGTTTTTTTATTCAAAATTCCTTTATTTTAGTATGTTTTTTCAAGATTTTCTTCATGTCATTTATAGTTTCAAAAAACATCCACTCAGAGAAGTCTGATTACTCCATTAATGTTTTTGTTTTGACATCAATTTTTTTTGGATTCAACGTTAAATGAAAATTTATTATTATTATGTTATTAAATCAATTTTAAAACTTTTATAATGTCAATTTGGATAGATTCGATTTCAAAAACAACGTTTATGTTATAAATTATAGTACATTAGTTTGATAAACTTTAGCTTGTGACCGAAAAATCTTTCAACAAGAAAGTTGTTGAATAATCATCATCATAGTATTTTAACGATTCAGAATCTAACCGCAACTGTTTAAAGCCTCAATTGGATCCATTAAACCCCAATTGGATCCACTAAACCCCAATTGAATCAATTAAAGCCCCAATCGATCAATAAATTAAAACTGGTTTGATCCATTAAAGACCCATTTGATCCATTAAAACCCAATTAGATCCATCATTATTATTATTATTATTATTACATACCCATTCGGATCCATTAAATACCGGTAAATCCTATCCACCGGGTACGTTAAAGCCCCACTAGGTACGTTAAAGCCCAACTAGATCCGTTAAAGCCCCAACTGTGTACGTTAAAGCCCAACTTGATCCGTTAAAGCCAACGGGATCCATTAAAGACCAACTGAATCCTTAAAGCCCAACCGGGTACGTTAAAGCCCAACTAGGTATGTTAAAGCCCAACTAGATCCGTTAAAGCCCAACCGGGTATGTTAAAGCCCAATTGTGTACATTAAAGCCCAACCGTATTCATTAAAGCTCAATTGTATCCATTAAAGCCTCACTGGGTACGTTAAAGCCCAACTAGATCCGTTAAAGCCCAACATGATCCATTAAAGCCCAACCAGATCCATTAAATACCAACTGGATCCGTTAAAGCCCAACTAGGTACGTTAAAGTCCAACTTGGTACGTTAAAGCCCAACTAGATCCGTTAAAGCCCAACTGTGTACGTTAAAGCCCAACTTGATCCGTTAAAGCCAACGGGATCCATTAAAGCCAACTGGATCCATTAAAGCCCATCCGGATCCATTAAAGCCCTACCGGGTACGTTAAAGCCCAACTAAATCCCTTAAAGTTCAATTGTATTCATTAAAGCCACACCAGGTACGTTAAAGCCCAACTAGATTCGTTAAAGCCCAATAGCATCCATTAAAGCCCAATTGGATCCGTTAAAACACAACTACATCCATTAAAGCCAACCGGATCCATTAAATCCCAACTGTGTACGTTAAATCCCAACTGGATACGTTAAAGCCATACTGGATCCGTTAAAGCCATATTGGATCCGTTATAGCCCAACTGCATCCATTAAAGCCAATCAGATCCGTTAAAGCCCAACTGGGTACGTTAAAGCTCAACTGCATCTACTAATGATCAACGAGATCCATTAAAGCCCAACTAGGTATGTTAAAGCCAACCGAATCCATTTTTTTTTTAATTTGTTTCATAATAATATTTATTTAATAATAAAATTTATTTTTAATCATTTAATTATCTTTAATGTTTTTTAAAAATTCCTTTAAGAAAAATAAATATTTAATTATTTTTTGTATTTTCAGCGGATTTTCGGCGGCAATTTATTTTATTTATTTTTATTTTTTAAATTATTTTAAGAAAAATAAATGTTTTATTATTTTTTGTATTTTCGGAAGATTTTCGGCGGCCATTTATTTTTTTATTTTTATTTTTTAATTTATTTTAAGAAAAATAAATATTTAATTAATTTTTGTATTTTCGGCGGTCGTTTACTTTTTTTATTTTATTTAAATTCTCTTAAGAAAACTAAATATTTAATTAATTTTTGTATTTTCTGCGGATTTTCGACGGCTTTTAAATTCTTTTTATTTTTTAAATTCTTTTAATAAAACAAAATATTTAATTATTTTTTGTATTTTCGGTGGATTTTCGGCAAACTTTTATTTTTTTTTTAATTTTTTTAAATCTTTTAAGAAAAATAATTAAATAATAATTTTCGGCGGATTTTCGGCGGAAAATAATTAATTAAATTCAGACGGAATTCCGCCGGAAATTATTAATTAATTATAATTATTATGAAAAAATTAAAAAAAAACACCGTCGGAAATCCACAAGAAATCCGCCGAAAAGTTTTGTTTTTTTTAAAAATTAAAAATAAAAAAATATTTCGGCGGATTTCCGACAAAAGTCAACGGGGTTTGACCAATTTGAGTTTCGCCGGAAATCCGCCGAAATATTTCCGACGGAAAATTCCGGCGAAAAAAGCTGTTTGTTTAGTAGTTGGATCAATATCTAGTTTTTCTATATTATTTTATTAAATTCATTTCAATATGCATCTTGTTTTTTTAGCTTTAATATAATTGGTTTATTATATGCTACTTATTTTATACGCTCAAAGTCTTAAACCAATTATCTAGAGATAAAATATATAAAATTATAGTATAATTTGCTTTTCGATTTAATCAAAATCTTAAAAGAATAACTGAAACTAAATCCTTGAAACGAAAACCAAATAATCCGAAACCATTTTGGTTCTGGTACGTTGTTCAGTTTCGGAAATTTTTTGATAATCCTAAGTCTGACGTGTCACCTAAGTTTCAATATCCGCCACACAACACTCAACCGTGTGGGGGCGGTTTAGTTTCCTTTGTACATCACGATGAGAAAATCCAGGAAAACTGCGGCAAAAGCGAAATTTATGGACATGCAAACCAAATGAAACAAGTGAATATATATATATATATAGGCAGGGGCGGAGCCAGAATTTTTCTAGGGAGTGCCTAGAAAAAATGTAAGAAAATTCATTATTTCAACGTTGATAAACCCTTTTTAGTATATATTTTTTTAATAAATAGTTGTCCTAAAAATAGTTATCCAAAAAATAGTTGAAAAAGCATGAGTGACCTAAACAACATAACTGTGTTTATATTTATACAAACAATAGAGCAGACATTTGTTTTGTTTTGTTTCGTTTTTGTGAAAGTGTCGATACTCGGAGAGGCAGGAAAAAGCAGATACATAAAACTAGAAATTATTGGGAGGAGAAGGTGTCGGTCCATTTCATTTTTAAGATTGGGCCTTAAAATTAATACATAAAAAAAAATTAAAAGGGTGAGGGGGTGTCATTGCACACGTTCTCGTGCTAAGGTGGCTCCGCCCTAAGGTTGGGTTCTGGTGAGAAGTTAAGTTAACGGTGAGAAGTTAAGTTAACGGTGAGAAGTTTGAGAAGTGGTTATCAACCATTGGATGAGAAATAGACGCACATTAGGATGAGATGCACCGAGATAAGATGCACCGAAATGCACCGGATCAATTCCCTTCTAAGCCGCAATTCATGTGAGGGCTTGAGATTAAAAAAGATCAACGGTTCAGATCAACTTCTCACGTTTCTCACCATTAACTAAATTTTTCACACGATCCTATATAAATTAAATAGAAAGGCGAGAAATAACAAATATGTTTATCAGGTGTCAAAGAAAAGTTCCCACACATAGGACATTGGTAAAATTCAAAATAATGGCCATGTTATTGTTTTGTAAAAGTTATTAGATAACCTATCTATGCATATCATTAAAAACAAATCAGTACACAACAATTACCATTTCAGCATTACAATCCAAATGGAAAATCCAGAAGCTTAGACTAATACTGATCAATGTAAACAACATATACAATACGTTATTAAGCTAAATAAATTAATATTCCCGAATGATCAGAACATCTTATCTTCCACGAACTTGAAGAGGAATACTTTTATTGATTTTGCATACCAGGATGAAATTAACCATTTCTTTCTATATAAAGCCAACCTCTGGGTCAAGAGTTACGCCACCTCACTTCTCTGTTTCTTATTCCTAATAGCACTATGTCATCCACAAACAGAACTTCCCTGGCTTGTTTGGTTATACTCTTCTTCTCAGCTACTTTGCTTTCACACACCGCATCCAGATTGCTCCCTGAAACTTCTAGCTATGAGAGCCACGAGCAATGGATGGCTCGTTATGGACGCGTCTACAACGATGCTGCCGAGAAGGAACAACGTTCAAAGGTTTTTCAAGAAAACGTTCGGTACATAGATTCATTCAACAATGCCTTGAACAAAGGTTACAAACTAGCAGTCAACGAGTTTGCAGACCTTACGAACGAAGAGTTCAGGAACACAAGGAACCGGTTCAAGGCACATGAATGCTCCCCATCCACCTCCACTTTCAGGTATGAAAACTTGACAGCAGTTCCATCATCAATGGATTGGAGAAAGAAAGGTGCAGTAACACCTATTAAAGACCAAGGCCAATGTGGTAAGAATATTGGAATTTCACAAATCAAATTTTGTCCAAATACTAAAATACGCTTGTTCATATTGGCTTTCTGACATCAATATTTCACCATGATATGTAGGATGTTGCTGGGCATTTTCGGCTGTGGCAGCTATGGAAGGAATAACCCAACTTAAAACAGGTAAATTAGAGTCTCTATCCGAACAAGAGCTTGTGGACTGCGACACTAGCGGTGTAGATCAGGGATGTGAGGGTGGTCTTATGGACGACGCCTTTAAATTCATCCTAAGCAATAAAGGCATCACTACAGAGAGCAACTATCCGTATAAGGGAGTGGACGGCACCTGCAACAGCAACGAGGCATCTAACCATGCAGCAACCATTACGGGTCACGAAGATGTTCCTGCTAATAGTGAAAGTGCACTGTTGAAAGCTGTATCTAGTCAGCCCGTCTCTGTTGCCATCGATGCTAGTGGGTCCGACTTCCAGTTCTACTCTAGTGGTGTGTTTACGGGAGAGTGTGGCACCGAACTCGATCATGGTGTTACTGCAGTTGGTTACGGAACGAGTGATGATGGGACCAAGTATTGGCTGGTGAAGAACTCCTGGGGAACAAGTTGGGGTGAAGAGGGATACATAATGATGCAAAGAGATGTCGATGCAAAAGAAGGCCTTTGTGGCATTGCCATGCAGGCCTCCTACCCTACTGCATGATTCGAGGAAGATCAAAACTAATAATTGTACATTAATTATATGTATTTATGATCATGTTAATAGAAGGAAACTCGTGAACATGTGATATGTATTTGAAATCTGAAATCATTGTATGGCTGCTACATGTTGTGTGCCAGAAAAATTCTTAGCTTGAATGTATGTTGATATTGCCACAAGCTTCTGTGAGTGTTGCTAATGTTAAACAAAACCATCACCCATAAATTAAAGGAACCTTAAAAATTATGATAAAACCTTTAAACTCTCTTATGTGTAGCTTCTATTGATGTACCATGTAAATATATATACAAACTCAAAGTAGATTTTTTTTAATCCAACATAAACATGTGGACTTATATTAAACACCACTGTTTAGGACTTCTCTCAAACGTCTAGGACTTATCTCAAAATATCTTCCAATACCCATACAACCAAACAAACAGTTGAAACCTGGGAAATCATAGAAGTGACAAATTAAGAAGAAGAAATAATGAAACATCTAGGCAGAAGATCAAACTAATTTGATGAATATTGTTTTACCTAGTTTCACAAAATCTTCTTTTCAAAAACTTTTTAAATGTCAGGGGTGGGGGTCCTTAGGGAAACAACCTCTCTACACCTCAGGGTGGGCGGATGGTCTCTCATCTCATGCAGTTATTCCAATCTTTTGCATCTTGTAGTGAAGGGAAGCCCGGTTATTAGTAGCAAAAAGAGAAAGATGAAGGGCTTCACTCCCATGTGGTAGATCGAGAAATGAATGAAAGGTTGGAAGATCTTGTGGCCCGAGGGAGAAGTCTCATTGTGATGCATTTACAGAGAAATATAGAGATATCGCTGCTACCAAAAGCTGCACCTAGCGACAAAGCTACACTGCCCCTGAGAAATCATCCCATTTTCCCATAAGAAGTTTATCAACGCTGCTTTTCTCTATTCTTTCTATTTCTGACTAGGAAAGTTGATCTTGATCTCAAGAGAAGCGTGATCATCATTCAAAAAGAGAGGATCGGACAACTATTGTTGATTTTAGTACCATCAATCATTTTGGTGTGATTGTGATTTAATTGAGATCGATTAGGTGGAGATCGATTAGGTGACAAGGCAAACATAAATTGAGTTAGGAGGTGTGGAGTGCACACTCAAAAATGGCAGAGTCCCTAAGGGCGACGCTATGAAGAGTTCTATTTAGGAATTGTAAGTTTCGGAACATTCCGGATGAAACTTAATTAATTCTGAAACTTAGCAAAATTTGACTAAGTATGAATCAAAAGCCTTTGGACTCAGAGCCTCTAACTCCTTTGTTAAGAGCTTTTGAGCTTCTAGCACGGACCTTCTGAGCCTTTTGAATTTGGTCTTTATGAACTAGGTGCTTCTCACACGGAGCTTCTGAGTCAGTTACTATTAATTATAACACCCCCCACATTTCTATCTCTAAACCGAGACCAAATGAAGGGTGTTACGAACCGAGTCTCATAGCCATTTATATACAAATAAAAGAAAATATCGGACATTCTTTGATCCCGAATAATATCCTAATTACTTAGTTATTTATTTTCTTTTTTTATGCAATTACTACTAACATACGTCAATATATTTGAATTGTCGATGTAGTTATGTCACCTTAACATAGACCGATTTGATACTCCATCATACCGTTTTCCATCGGTTTCCAAATTCTTGATTTACGTATTTAAATGAGATATGGACGATTATTGGCGGTTTGACAGTTATAACTACTGTTAATGGATAAGGTCAAAGGATAATTATAACCGAATTCTAAGTTCTGAACTGTGCACGAAGCTTTATGCACGGAGCTCTATATGTATTTGACGAGAGATAGTAACCATCTCTTGACACACACGTCGAGAGATAGTAACCATCTCTCGACACACACGTCCAGAGATAACAACCATATCTCGACACACACATCCAGATAGTACATAGTTCAACTAGAGATAACGTCATAGCCGAGCCTTGAACTTATCACCATCGATTTCATTTTCTTATTGAAAATTCACTTCCAGCCCGATGGTAAATCGGCCAACACCCATGTATTATTACCCATGATGGACTCCATCTCATCATTTATTGTCTTTTTTCCAAAAGGCAACGTCTTGAAACTTCATAGCCTCATCATAGGTTCTTCGATCTTTCTCTATGTTATAACAATAAGCAAGATCTTTCTCTATGTTATAACAATAACATAAACTCTTTCACAGTAGATGCAACAAAAGCTCTTTTCATTCAAGTTGTGTAGTCACTTACAGTGGTTTTAATAGCGGAACCACATCCAACTTATTATGGGGTCTTTTCACCCCGCAAAAAGTTTAAAATTTTTTAATTTAGCTTAAAATTTTCTTTTATCCTCCATAAATTGCATGATTACATGCTTAAAGCACCCATTCAATTTTTACAAAACCTCACATATTTGATTTTCTTTTTCCACCAAAACCAAAAGAAACAAATTCATCTCAATATCTTGTGTATTATTTTATTAAATCCATTTCAATATTAGTCATCTCACACTACAAAACAAACACGTTTTTCCGACCGAAAAATCCGCCGGAAATCCGTCGGAAACGAGTGTTTTCGGAGGATTTGGCGGGACGAAATTCAATGCGCCGCAAACTCAACTTTTCGGCGGACAGATAATTTTCGGCGGAATATTCCGCCGAAACCGTACCCAAATTTTTTTTGAGGAAATAATTATTTTATATTTTCGGCGGATTTTTGGCGGAATATTCCGCCAAAATTTCAATATTAGTCATCTCACACTACAAAACAAACACGTTTTTCCGACCGAAAAATCCGTCGGAAACGAGTGTTTTCGGAGGATTTGGCGGGACGAAATTCAAGGCGCCGCAAACTCAACTTTTCGGTGGACAGATAATTTTCGGCGGAATATTCCGCCGAAACCGTACCCAAAATTTTATTGAGGAAATAATTATTTTATATTTTTGGCGGATTTTTGGAGGAATATTCCGCCAAAAGTAATTAATTTATTTATTAAATTATTTTTTTTAATATTTTAAAGGAAAATAATTGTGTTTTCGGCGAAGGGTTTTGGTGGATTTTTGGCGGAATAATCCGCCGAAAATAATTTATTTATTAAATTATTTTATTTTATTTAATTATTTAAACATTATTGACAAATTATTCATCGGTAATTTTTATTTTAATTTAAAAAAATAATTAAAAATACAAGAAAAAACTATACAAAAACACTACAAAATCACTACTTCGGTAATTTGAACCTTTTATTAAAAAAATGAAAATTATTATTCAATTTATTCGAATTTTTGTTATACAAATGGACATTTTATAATCGAAAAATCAAACGAGCCGTTATAGATCTCGCTTACATCGCACCGTAAAAGACAAAAAAATAGTTGTTTTCTATAGTTGTCTCTCGTAACCCATTGTACAAATGGGTGACGATATGGTGTTGTCGATGCTGAGGGATTGGATTTCCACAAACTTTCTTGAACATCTCCATTTCTTCCCATCTGTTCTCCTACACCTCCATGGCTCTAGATCTGACCCACATCATTCCAACATTCTTCATTTGTCAATCAGTATTTCTAAGACATCAATACGAAGTATGTACATCTGAAAACAAAAGTATCCCTTAAACTATTTAGATCTTGTATAGTGACGACATGTTTCTCTTAATAGCAAGAACACACACATAGTCTCTTACAAAACTCTAATATCTTACGGAAAAGAAATGCCAATTGCAAGTCTTTATATTAGCTTGAAGATTAATCTATTTCCCAACACACCTAATTAATTCAAAAATGGCATAAAATAGCATATAATTCAAAATTTTGATCATAAAAAGAACAGGTTCTCTATTTTTGTGCAAAAACTTATCCAAAATCTTTAATTTTAAAATTTGTTATTGGAGATACTCCAATGAGATTATGAGACTAGTTATACCAACACATGCAAAAACGTAAAAACAAAGCATACATACGTAAACGAAATACACATATATTTGTATGTTTAATATCTTATTCTTAGCAAATTAACCAATTTCGGGATTGGAATACAAAAATTCAAAATTGAAATAATACTCAGTCATATCTACGGGGCTTCGATGGGGGAGTTGCGGGAAGAAACCCACTCTACTCTATGTTGCTGCCATTTTTTCCTATATCACAGAAGGAAACCCACTAAACAAACATTAAAATCACCATAATCATCAAAGAAAGAAAGAAGAGGAAGAAAAAACAGAGAGGAAAGCTCCGATAGAATTCAATCCCGAGCAAACCCAAATCAAAAACCAAAATTACAAGAAAAACATCAAAACCCAAATAAAAATTTTCAGTCCACTAACCACTCGATGAGGGAGGCTCCGTGCATTAAAAAAATAAAATAAATTACGTTTCTGCAACACATACTGATATACGTTTTTCTGCCACCATCTTGAACACCTTCCCTCCCCATCACGGCGAGAAGAGAATAGAGGAGGACAAGAGGCTTTTTTTCAGGTGAGGGAGGCGACGGGAGAAAGAGGGGAGAATGAGTTTAGGGTTATCTAGACAGCGGAAAGGGCTCTCTCTCTCTCTTTTTTTTTTTTTGAAAAGAAAAAGGGAAAGAATTTCTTAATATAATATTAGAGAAAATAATTTGGGGGAATGTTTGGTGCCGGTGGGGGGAAATCAAAAATTTAGTGAAAATTAGAATTGGGAATCAAATTTTAATTTTGATTTATGTAAATTTAGTGATTTAAATAATAATAATAATTTAATTAAAGTTTTAATTTATGTTAGATTTTATTGAATTTTATATTTTCCGTCTAAAAATAGGTCGATGTATGAATGCATTTGATGAATAAAAAATCATATAAAAGATATTTCTTAATCAGTTCTCACGAGATTGTAACATAATGAAAAAGATTCAGTAATCATACATAATGATCGTGAGTTTTTTTATTCAAAATTCCTTTATTTTAGTATGTTTTTTCAAGATTTTCTTCATGTCATTTATAGTTTCAAAAAACATCCACTCAGAGAAGTCTGATTACTCCATTAATGTTTTTGTTTTGACATCAATTTTTTTTGGATTCAACGTTAAATGAAAATTTATTATTATTATGTTATTAAATCAATTTTAAAACTTTTATAATGTCAATTTGGATAGATTCGATTTCAAAAACAACGTTTATGTTATAAATTATAGTACATTAGTTTGATAAACTTTAGCTTGTGACCGAAAAATCTTTCAACAAGAAAGTTGTTGAATAATCATCATCATAGTATTTTAACGATTCAGAATCTAACCGCAACTGTTTAAAGCCTCAATTGGATCCATTAAACCCCAATTGGATCCACTAAACCCCAATTGAATCAATTAAAGCCCCAATCGATCAATAAATTAAAACTGGTTTGATCCATTAAAGACCCATTTGATCCATTAAAACCCAATTAGATCCATCATTATTATTATTATTATTATTACATACCCATTCGGATCCATTAAATACCGGTAAATCCTATCCACCGGGTACGTTAAAGCCCCACTAGGTACGTTAAAGCCCAACTAGATCCGTTAAAGCCCCAACTGTGTACGTTAAAGCCCAACTTGATCCGTTAAAGCCAACGGGATCCATTAAAGACCAACTGAATCCTTAAAGCCCAACCGGGTACGTTAAAGCCCAACTAGGTATGTTAAAGCCCAACTAGATCCGTTAAAGCCCAACCGGGTATGTTAAAGCCCAATTGTGTACATTAAAGCCCAACCGTATTCATTAAAGCTCAATTGTATCCATTAAAGCCTCACTGGGTACGTTAAAGCCCAACTAGATCCGTTAAAGCCCAACATGATCCATTAAAGCCCAACCAGATCCATTAAATACCAACTGGATCCGTTAAAGCCCAACTAGGTACGTTAAAGTCCAACTTGGTACGTTAAAGCCCAACTAGATCCGTTAAAGCCCAACTGTGTACGTTAAAGCCCAACTTGATCCGTTAAAGCCAACGGGATCCATTAAAGCCAACTGGATCCATTAAAGCCCATCCGGATCCATTAAAGCCCTACCGGGTACGTTAAAGCCCAACTAAATCCCTTAAAGTTCAATTGTATTCATTAAAGCCACACCAGGTACGTTAAAGCCCAACTAGATTCGTTAAAGCCCAATAGCATCCATTAAAGCCCAATTGGATCCGTTAAAACACAACTGCATCCATTAAAGCCAACCGGATCCATTAAATCCCAACTGTGTACGTTAAATCCCAACTGGATACGTTAAAGCCATACTGGATCCGTTAAAGCCATATTGGATCCGTTATAGCCCAACTGCATCCATTAAAGCCAATCAGATCCGTTAAAGCCCAACTGGGTACGTTAAAGCTCAACTGCATCTACTAATGCCCAACGAGATCCATTAAAGCCCAACTAGGTATGTTAAAGCCAACCGAATCCATTTTTTTTTAATTTGTTTCATAATAATATTTATTTAATAATAAAATTTATTTTTAATCATTTAATTATCTTTAATGTTTTTTAAAAATTCCTTTAAGAAAAATAATTATTTAATTATTTTTTGTATTTTCAGCGGATTTTCGGCGGCAATTTATTTTATTTATTTTTATTTTTTAAATTATTTTAAGAAAAATAAATGTTTTATTATTTTTTGTATTTTCGGCAGATTTTCGGCGGCCATTTATTTTTTTATTTTTATTTTTTAATTTATTTTAAGAAAAATAAATATTTAATTAATTTTTGTATTTTCGGCGGTCGTTTACTTTTTTTATTTTATTTAAATTCTCTTAAGAAAACTAAATATTTAATTAATTTATGTATTTTCTGCGGATTTTCGACGACTTTTAAATTCTTTTTATTTTTTAAATTCTTTTAATAAAACAAAATATTTAATTATTTTTTGTATTTTCGGTGGATTTTCGGCAAACTTTTATTTATTTTTTAATTTTTTTAAATCTTTTAAGAAAAATAATTAAATAATAATTTTCGGCGGATTTTCGGCGGAAAATAATTAATTAAATTCAGACGGAATTCCGCCGGAAATTATTAATTAATTATAATTATTATGAAAAAATTAAAAAAAAACACCGTCGGAAATCCACAAGAAATCCGCCGAAAAGTTTTGTTTTTTTTTAAAAATTAAAAATAAAAAAATATTTCGGCGGATTTCCGGCAAAAGTCAACGGGGTTTGACCAATTTGAGTTTCGCCGGAAATCCGCCGAAATATTTCCGACGGAAAATTCCGGCAAAAAAAGCTGTTTGTTTAGTAGTTGGATCAATATCTAGTTTTTCTATATTATTTTATTAAATTCATTTCAATATGCATCTTGTTTTTTTAGCTTTAATATAATTGGTTTATTATATGCTACTTATTTTATACGCTCAAAGTCTTAAACCAATTATCTAGAGATAAAATATATAAAATTATAGTATAATTTGCTTTTCGATTTAATCAAAATCTTAAAAGAATAACTGAAACTAAATCCTTGAAACGAAAACCAAATAATCCGAAACCATTTTGGTTCTGGTACGTTGTTCAGTTTCGGAAATTTTTTGATAATCCTAAGTCTGACGTGTCACCTAAGTTTCAATATCCGCCACACAACACTCAACCGTGTGGGGGCGGTTTAGTTTCCTTTGTACATCACGATGAGAAAATCCAGGAAAACTGCGGCAAAAGCGAAATTTATGGACATGCAAACCAAATGAAACAAGTGAATATATATATATATATAGGCAGGGGCGGAGCCAGAATTTTTCTAGGGAGTGCCTAGAAAAAATGTAAGAAAATTCATTATTTCAACGTTGATAAACCCTTTTTAGTATATATTTTTTTAATAAATAGTTGTCCTAAAAATAGTTATCCAAAAAATAGTTGAAAAAGCATGAGTGACCTAAACAACATAACTGTGTTTATATTTATACAAACAATAGAGCAGACATTTGTTTTGTTTTGTTTCGTTTTTGTGAAAGTGTCGATACTCGGAGAGGCAGGAAAAAGCAGATACATAAAACTAGAAATTATTGGGAGGAGAAGGTGTCGGTCCATTTCATTTTTAAGATTGGGCCTTAAAATTAATACATAAAAAAAAATTAAAAGGGTGAGGGGGTGTCATTGCACACGTTCTCGTGCTAAGGTGGCTCCGCCCTAAGGTTGGGTTCTGGTGAGAAGTTAAGTTAACGGTGAGAAGTTTGAGAAGTGGTTATCAACCATTGGATGAGAAATAGACGCACATTAGGATGAGATGCACCGAGATAAGATGCACCGAAATGCACCGGATCAATTCCCTTCTAAGCCGCAATTCATGTGAGGGCTTGAGATTAAAAAAGATCAACGGTTCAGATCAACTTCTCACGTTTCTCACCATTAACTAAATTTTTCACACGATCCTATATAAATTAAATAGAAAGGCGAGAAATAACAAATATGTTTATCAGGTGTCAAAGAAAAGTTCCCACACATAGGACATTGGTAAAATTCAAAATAATGGCCATGTTATTGTTTTGTAAAAGTTATTAGATAACCTATCTATGCATATCATTAAAAACAAATCAGTACACAACAATTACCATTTCAGCATTACAATCCAAATGGAAAATCCAGAAGCTTAGACTAATACTGATCAATGTAAACAACATATACAATACGTTATTAAGCTAAATAAATTAATATTCCCGAATGATCAGAACATCTTATCTTCCACGAACTTGAAGAGGAATACTTTTATTGATTTTGCATACCAGGATGAAATTAACCATTTCTTTCTATATAAAGCCAACCTCTGGGTCAAGAGTTACGCCACCTCACTTCTCTGTTTCTTATTCCTAATAGCACTATGTCATCCACAAACAGAACTTCCCTGGCTTGTTTGGTTATACTCTTCTTCTCAGCTACTTTGCTTTCACACACCGCATCCAGATTGCTCCCTGAAACTTCTAGCTATGAGAGCCACGAGCAATGGATGGCTCGTTATGGACGCGTCTACAACGATGCTGCCGAGAAGGAACAACGTTCAAAGGTTTTTCAAGAAAACGTTCGGTACATAGATTCATTCAACAATGCCTTGAACAAAGGTTACAAACTAGCAGTCAACGAGTTTGCAGACCTTACGAACGAAGAGTTCAGGAACACAAGGAACCGGTTCAAGGCACATGAATGCTCCCCATCCACCTCCACTTTCAGGTATGAAAACTTGACAGCAGTTCCATCATCAATGGATTGGAGAAAGAAAGGTGCAGTAACACCTATTAAAGACCAAGGCCAATGTGGTAAGAATATTGGAATTTCACAAATCAAATTTTGTCCAAATACTAAAATACGCTTGTTCATATTGGCTTTCTGACATCAATATTTCACCATGATATGTAGGATGTTGCTGGGCATTTTCGGCTGTGGCAGCTATGGAAGGAATAACCCAACTTAAAACAGGTAAATTAGAGTCTCTATCCGAACAAGAGCTTGTGGACTGCGACACTAGCGGTGTAGATCAGGGATGTGAGGGTGGTCTTATGGACGACGCCTTTAAATTCATCCTAAGCAATAAAGGCATCACTACAGAGAGCAACTATCCGTATAAGGGAGTGGACGGCACCTGCAACAGCAACGAGGCATCTAACCATGCAGCAACCATTGCGGGTCACGAAGATGTTCCTGCTAATAGTGAAAATGCACTGTTGAAAGCTGTATCTAGTCAGCCCGTCTCTGTTGCCATCGATGCTAGTGGGTCCGACTTCCAGTTCTACTCTAGTGGTGTGTTTACGGGAGAGTGTGGCACCGAACTCGATCATGGTGTTACTGCAGTTGGTTACGGAACGAGTGATGATGGGACCAAGTATTGGCTGGTGAAGAACTCCTGGGGAACAAGTTGGGGTGAAGAGGGATACATAATGATGCAAAGAGATGTCGATGCAAAAGAAGGCCTTTGTGGCATTGCCATGCAGGCCTCCTACCCTACTGCATGATTCGAGGAAGATCAAAACTAATAATTGTACATTAATTATATGTATTTATGATCATGTTAATAGAAGGAAACTCGTGAACATGTGATATGTATTTGAAATCTGAAATCATTGTATGGCTGCTACATGTTGTGTGCCAGAAAAATTCTTAGCTTGAATGTATGTTGATATTGCCACAAGCTTCTGTGAGTGTTGCTAATGTTAAACAAAACCATCACCCATAAATTAAAGGAACCTTAAAAATTATGATAAAACCTTTAAACTCTCTTATGTGTAGCTTCTATTGATGTACCATGTAAATATATATACAAACTCAAAGTAGATTTTTTTTAATCCAACATAAACATGTGGACTTATATTAAACACCACTGTTTAGGACTTCTCTCAAACGTCTAGGACTTATCTCAAAATATCTTCCAATACCCATACAACCAAACAAACAGTTGAAACCTGGGAAATCATAGAAGTGACAAATTAAGAAGAAGAAATAATGAAACATCTAGGCAGAAGATCAAACTAATTTGATGAATATTGTTTTACCTAGTTTCACAAAATCTTCTTTTCAAAAACTTTTTAAATGTCAGGGGTGGGGGTCCTTAGGGAAACAACCTCTCTACACCTCAGGGTGGGCGGATGGTCTCTCATCTCATGCAGTTATTCCAATCTTTTGCATCTTGTAGTGAAGGGAAGCCCGGTTATTAGTAGCAAAAAGAGAAAGATGAAGGGCTTCACTCCCATGTGGTAGATCGAGAAATGAATGAAAGGTTGGAAGATCTTGTGGCCCGAGGGAGAAGTCTCATTGTGATGCATTTACAGAGAAATATAGAGATATCGCTGCTACCAAAAGCTGCACCTAGCGACAAAGCTACACTACCCTGAGAAATCATCCCATTTTCCCATAAGAAGTTTATCAACGCTGCTTTTCTCTATTCTTTCTATTTCTGACTAGGAAAGTTGATCTTGATCTCAAGAGAAGCGTGATCATCATTCAAAAAGAGAGGATCGGACAACTATTGTTGATTTTAGTACCATCAATCATTTTGGTGTGATTGTGATTTAATTGAGATCGATTAGGTGGAGATCGATTAGGTGACAAGGCAAACATAAATTGAGTTAGGAGGTGTGGAGTGCACACTCAAAAATGGCAGAGTCCCTAAGGGCGGCGCTATGAAGAGTTCTATTTAGGAATTGTAAGTTTCGGAACATTCCGGATGAAACTTAATTAATTCTGAAACTTAGCAAAATTTGACTAAGTATGAATCAAAAGCCTTTGGACTCAGAGCCTCTAACTCCTTTGTTAAGAGCTTTTGAGCTTCTAGCACGGACCTTCTGAGCCTTTTGAATTTGGTCTTTATGAACTAGGTGCTTCTCACACGGAGCTTCTGAGTCAGTTACTATTAATTATAACACCCCCCACATTTCTATCTCTAAACCGAGACCAAATGAAGGGTGTTACGAACCGAGTCTCATAGCCATTTATATACAAATAAAAGAAAATATCGGACATTCTTTGATCCCGAATAATATCCTAATTACTTAGTTATTTATTTTCTTTTTTTATGCAATTACTACTAACATACGTCAATATATTTGAATTGTCGATGTAGTTATGTCACCTTAACATAGACCGATTTGATACTCCATCATACCGTTTTCCATCGGTTTCCAAATTCTTGATTTACGTATTTAAATGAGATATGGACGATTATTGGCGGTTTGAAAGTTATAACTACTGTTAATGGATAAGGTCAAAGGATAATTATAACCGAATTCTAAGTTCTGAACTGTGCACGAAGCTTTATGCACGGAGCTCTATATGTATTTGACGAGAGATAGTAACCATCTCTTGACACACACGTCGAGAGATAGTAACCATCTCTCGACACACACGTCCAGAGATAACAACCATATCTCGACACACACATCCAGATAGTACATAGTTCAACTAGAGATAACGTCATAGCCGAGCCTTGAACTTATCACCATCGATTTCATTTTCTTATTGAAAATTCACTTCCAGCCCGATGGTAAATCGGCCAACACCCATGTATTATTACCCATGATGGACTCCATCTCATCATTTATTGTCTTTTTTCCAAAAGGCAACGTCTTGAAACTTCATAGCCTCATCATAGGTTCTTCGATCTTTCTCTATGTTATAACAATAAACAAGATCTTTCTCTATGTTATAACAATAACATAAACTCTTTCACAGTAGATGCAACAAAAGCTCTTTTCATTCAAGTTGTGTAGTCACTTACAGTGGTTTTAATAGCGGAACCACATCCAACTTATTATGGGGTCTTTTCACCCCGCAAAAAGTTTAAAATTTTTTAATTTAGCTTAAAATTTTCTTTTATCCTCCATAAATTGCATGATTACATGCTTAAAGCACCCATTCAATTTTTACAAAACCTCACATATTTGATTTTCTTTTTCCACCAAAACCAAAAGAAACAAATTCATCTCAATATCTTGTGTATTATTTTATTAAATCCATTTCAATATTAGTCATCTCACACTACAAAACAAACACGTTTTTCCGACCGAAAAATCCGCCGGAAATCCGTCGGAAACGAGTGTTTTCGGAGGATTTGGCGGGACGAAATTCAAGGCGCCGCAAACTCAACTTTTCGGCGGACAGATAATTTTCGGCGGAATATTCCGCCGAAACCGTACCCAAATTTTTTTTGAGGAAATAATTATTTTATATTTTCGGCGGATTTTTGGCGGAATATTCCGCCAAAATTTCAATATTAGTCATCTCACACTACAAAACAAACACGTTTTTCCGACCGAAAAATCCGTCGGAAACGAGTGTTTTCGGAGGATTTGGCGGGACGAAATTCAAGGCGCCGCAAACTCAACTTTTCGGTGGACAGATAATTTTCAGCGGAATATTCCGCCGAAACCGTACCCAAAATTTTATTGAGGAAATAATTATTTTATATTTTTGGCGGATTTTTGGAGGAATATTCCGCCAAAAGTAATTAATTTATTTATTAAATTCTTTTTTTTAATATTTTAAAGGAAAAAAATTGTGTTTTCGGCGAAGGGTTTTGGTGGATTTTTGGCGGAATAATCCGCCGAAAATAATTTATTTATTAAATTATTTTATTTTATTTAATTATTTAAACATTATTGACAAATTATCCATCGGTAATTTTTATTTTAATTTAAAAAAATAATTAAAAATACAAGAAAAAACTATACAAAAACACTACAAAATCACTACTTCGGTAATTTGAACCTTTTATTAAAAAAATGAAAATTATTATTCAATTTATTCGAATTTTTGTTATACAAATGGACATTTTATAATCGAAAAATCAAACGAGCCGTTATAGATCTCGCTTACATCGCACCGTAAAAGACAAAAAAATAGTTGTTTTCTATAGTTGTCTCTCGTAACCCATTGTACAAATGGGTGACGATATGGTGTTGTCGATGCTGAGGGATTGGATTTCCACTAACTTTCTTGAACATCTCCATTTCTTCCCATCTGTTCTCCTACACCTCCATGGCTCTAGATCTGACCCACATCATTCCAACATTCTTCATTTGTCAATCAGTATTTCTAAGACATCAATACGAAGTATGTACATCTGAAAACAAAAGTATCCCTTAAACTATTTAGATCTTGTATAGTGACGACATGTTTCTCTTAATAGCAAGAACACACACATAGTCTCTTACAAAACTCTAATATCTTACGGAAAAGAAATGCCAATTGCAAGTCTTTATATTAGCTTGAAGATTAATCTATTTCCCAACACACCTAATTAATTCAAAAATGGCATAAAATAGCATATAATTCAAAATTTTGATCATAAAAAGAACAGGTTCTCTATTTTTGTGCAAAAACTTATCCAAAATCTTTAATTTTAAAATTTGTTATTGGAGATACTCCAATGAGATTATGAGACTAGTTATACCAACACATGCAAAAACGTAAAAACAAAGCATACATACGTAAACGAAATACACATATATTTGTATGTTTAATATCTTATTCTTAGCAAATTAACCAATTTCGGGATTGGAATACAAAAATTCAAAATTGAAATAATACTCAGTCATATCTACGGGGCTTCGATGGGGGAGTTGCGGGAAGAAACCCACTCTACTCTATGTTGCTGCCATTTTTTCCTATATCACAGAAGGAAACCCACTAAACAAACATTAAAATCACCATAATCATCAAAGAAAGAAAGAAGAGGAAGAAAAAACAGAGAGGAAAGCTCCGATAGAATTCAATCCCGAGCAAACCCAAATCAAAAACCAAAATTACAAGAAAAACATCAAAACCCAAATAAAAATTTTCAGTCCACTAACCACTCGATGAGGGAGGCTCCGTGCATTAAAAAAATAAAATAAATTACGTTTCTGCAACACATACTGATACACGTTTTTCTGCCACCATCTTGAACACCTTCCCTCCCCATCACGGCGAGAAGAGAATAGAGGAGGACAAGAGGCTTTTTTTCAGGTGAGGGAGGCGACGGGAGAAAGAGGGGAGAATGAGTTTAGGGTTATCTAGACAGCGGAAAGGGCTCTCTCTCTCTCTTTTTTTTTTTTGAAAAGAAAAAGGGAAAGAATTTCTTAATATAATATTAGAGAAAATAATTTGGGGGAATGTTTGGTGCCGGTGGGGGGAAATCAAAAATTTAGTGAAAATTAGAATTGGGAATCAAATTTTAATTTTGATTTATGTAAATTTAGTGATTTAAATAATAATAATAATTTAATTAAAGTTTTAATTTATGTTAGATTTTATTGAATTTTATATTTTCCGTCTAAAAATAGGTCGATGTATGAATGCATTTGATGAATAAAAAATCATATAAAAGATATTTCTTAATCAGTTCTCACGAGATTGTAACATAATGAAAAAGATTCAGTAATCATACATAATGATCGTGAGTTTTTTTATTCAAAATTCCTTTATTTTAGTATGTTTTTTCAAGATTTTCTTCATGTCATTTATAGTTTCAAAAAACATCCACTCAGAGAAGTCTGATTACTCCATTAATGTTTTTGTTTTGACATCAATTTTTTTTGGATTCAACGTTAAATGAAAATTTATTATTATTATGTTATTAAATCAATTTTAAAACTTTTATAATGTCAATTTGGATAGATTCGATTTCAAAAACAACGTTTATGTTATAAATTATAGTACATTAGTTTGATAAACTTTAGCTTGTGACCGAAAAATCTTTCAACAAGAAAGTTGTTGAATAATCATCATCATAGTATTTTAACGATTCAGAATCTAACCGCAACTGTTTAAAGCCTCAATTGGATCCATTAAACCCCAATTGGATCCACTAAACCCCAATTGAATCAATTAAAGCCCCAATCGATCAATAAATTAAAACTGGTTTGATCCATTAAAGACCCATTTGATCCATTAAAACCCAATTAGATCCATCATTATTATTATTATTATTATTACATACCCATTCGGATCCATTAAATACCGGTAAATCCTATCCACCGGGTACGTTAAAGCCCCACTAGGTACGTTAAAGCCCAACTAGATCCGTTAAAGCCCCAACTGTGTACGTTAAAGCCCAACTTGATCCGTTAAAGCCAACGGGATCCATTAAAGACCAACTGAATCCTTAAAGCCCAACCGGGTACGTTAAAGCCCAACTAGGTATGTTAAAGCCCAACTAGATCCGTTAAAGCCCAACCGGGTATGTTAAAGCCCAATTGTGTACATTAAAGCCCAACCGTATTCATTAAAGCTCAATTGTATCCATTAAAGCCTCACTGGGTACGTTAAAGCCCAACTAGATCCGTTAAAGCCCAACATGATCCATTAAAGCCCAACCAGATCCATTAAATACCAACTGGATCCGTTAAAGCCCAACTAGGTACGTTAAAGTCCAACTTGGTACGTTAAAGCCCAACTAGATCCGTTAAAGCCCAACTGTGTACGTTAAAGCCCAACTTGATCCGTTAAAGCCAACGGGATCCATTAAAGCCAACTGGATCCATTAAAGCCCATCCGGATCCATTAAAGCCCTACCGGGTACGTTAAAGCCCAACTAAATCCCTTAAAGTTCAATTGTATTCATTAAAGCCACACCAGGTACGTTAAAGCCCAACTAGATTCGTTAAAGCCCAATAGCATCCATTAAAGCCCAATTGGATCCGTTAAAACACAACTGCATCCATTAAAGCCAACCGGATCCATTAAATCCCAACTGTGTACGTTAAATCCCAACTGGATACGTTAAAGCCATACTGGATCCGTTAAAGCCATATTGGATCCGTTATAGCCCAACTGCATCCATTAAAGCCAATCAGATCCGTTAAAGCCCAACTGGGTACGTTAAAGCTCAACTGCATCTACTAATGCCCAACGAGATCCATTAAAGCCCAACTAGGTATGTTAAAGCCAACCGAATCCATTTTTTTTTAATTTGTTTCATAATAATATTTATTTAATAATAAAATTTATTTTTAATCATTTAATTATCTTTAATGTTTTTTAAAAATTCCTTTAAGAAAAATAAATATTTAATTATTTTTTGTATTTTCAGCGGATTTTCGGCGGCAATTTATTTTATTTATTTTTATTTTTTAAATTATTTTAAGAAAAATAAATGTTTTATTATTTTTTGTATTTTCGGCAGATTTTCGGCGGCCATTTATTTTTTTATTTTTATTTTTTAATTTATTTTAAGAAAAATAAATATTTAATTAATTTTTGTATTTTCGGCGGTCGTTTACTTTTTTTATTTTATTTAAATTCTCTTAAGAAAACTAAATATTTAATTAATTTTTGTATTTTCTGCGGATTTTCGACGACTTTTAAATTCTTTTTATTTTTTAAATTCTTTTAATAAAACAAAATATTTAATTATTTTTTGTATTTTCGGTGGATTTTCGGCAAACTTTTATTTTTTTTTTAATTTTTTTAAATCTTTTAAGAAAAATAATTAAATAATAATTTTCGGCGGATTTTCGGCGGAAAATAATTAATTAAATTCAGACGGAATTCCGCCGGAAATTATTAATTAATTATAATTATTATGAAAAAATTAAAAAAAAACACCGTCGGAAATCCACAAGAAATCCGCCGAAAAGTTTTGTTTTTTTTTAAAAATTAAAAATAAAAAAATATTTCGGCGGATTTCCGGCAAAAGTCAACGGGGTTTGACCAATTTGAGTTTCGCCGGAAATCCGCCGAAATATTTCCGACGGAAAATTCCGGCGAAAAAAGCTGTTTGTTTAGTAGTTGGATCAATATCTAGTTTTTCTATATTATTTTATTAAATTCATTTCAATATGCATCTTGTTTTTTTAGCTTTAATATAATTGGTTTATTATATGCTACTTATTTTATACGCTCAAAGTCTTAAACCAATTATCTAGAGATAAAATATATAAAATTATAGTATAATTTGCTTTTCGATTTAATCAAAATCTTAAAAGAATAACTGAAACTAAATCCTTGAAACGAAAACCAAATAATCCGAAACCATTTTGGTTCTGGTACGTTGTTCAGTTTCGGAAATTTTTTGATAATCCTAAGTCTGACGTGTCACCTAAGTTTCAATATCCGCCACACAACACTCAACCGTGTGGGGGCGGTTTAGTTTCCTTTGTACATCACGATGAGAAAATCCAGGAAAACTGCGGCAAAAGCGAAATTTATGGACATGCAAACCAAATGAAACAAGTGAATATATATATATATATAGGCAGGGGCGGAGCCAGAATTTTTCTAGGGAGTGCCTAGAAAAAATGTAAGAAAATTCATTATTTCAACGTTGATAAACCCTTTTTAGTATATATTTTTTTAATAAATAGTTGTCCTAAAAATAGTTATCCAAAAAATAGTTGAAAAAGCATGAGTGACCTAAACAACATAACTGTGTTTATATTTATACAAACAATAGAGCAGACATTTGTTTTGTTTTGTTTCGTTTTTGTGAAAGTGTCGATACTCGGAGAGGCAGGAAAAAGCAGATACATAAAACTAGAAATTATTGGGAGGAGAAGGTGTCGGTCCATTTCATTTTTAAGATTGGGCCTTAAAATTAATACATAAAAAAAAATTAAAAGGGTGAGGGGGTGTCATTGCACACGTTCTCGTGCTAAGGTGGCTCCGCCCTAAGGTTGGGTTCTGGTGAGAAGTTAAGTTAACGGTGAGAAGTTTGAGAAGTGGTTATCAACCATTGGATGAGAAATAGACGCACATTAGGATGAGATGCACCGAGATAAGATGCACCGAAATGCACCGGATCAATTCCCTTCTAAGCCGCAATTCATGTGAGGGCTTGAGATTAAAAAAGATCAACGGTTCAGATCAACTTCTCACGTTTCTCACCATTAACTAAATTTTTCACACGATCCTATATAAATTAAATAGAAAGGCGAGAAATAACAAATATGTTTATCAGGTGTCAAAGAAAAGTTCCCACACATAGGACATTGGTAAAATTCAAAATAATGGCCATGTTATTGTTTTGTAAAAGTTATTAGATAACCTATCTATGCATATCATTAAAAACAAATCAGTACACAACAATTACCATTTCAGCATTACAATCCAAATGGAAAATCCAGAAGCTTAGACTAATACTGATCAATGTAAACAACATATACAATACGTTATTAAGCTAAATAAATTAATATTCCCGAATGATCAGAACATCTTATCTTCCACGAACTTGAAGAGGAATACTTTTATTGATTTTGCATACCAGGATGAAATTAACCATTTCTTTCTATATAAAGCCAACCTCTGGGTCAAGAGTTACGCCACCTCACTTCTCTGTTTCTTATTCCTAATAGCACTATGTCATCCACAAACAGAACTTCCCTGGCTTGTTTGGTTATACTCTTCTTCTCAGCTACTTTGCTTTCACACACCGCATCCAGATTGCTCCCTGAAACTTCTAGCTATGAGAGCCACGAGCAATGGATGGCTCGTTATGGACGCGTCTACAACGATGCTGCCGAGAAGGAACAACGTTCAAAGGTTTTTCAAGAAAACGTTCGGTACATAGATTCATTCAACAATGCCTTGAACAAAGGTTACAAACTAGCAGTCAACGAGTTTGCAGACCTTACGAACGAAGAGTTCAGGAACACAAGGAACCGGTTCAAGGCACATGAATGCTCCCCATCCACCTCCACTTTCAGGTATGAAAACTTGACAGCAGTTCCATCATCAATGGATTGGAGAAAGAAAGGTGCAGTAACACCTATTAAAGACCAAGGCCAATGTGGTAAGAATATTGGAATTTCACAAATCAAATTTTGTCCAAATACTGAAATACGCTTGTTCATATTGGCTTTCTGACATCAATATTTCACCATGATATGTAGGATGTTGCTGGGCATTTTCGGCTGTGGCAGCTATGGAAGGAATAACCCAACTTAAAACAGGTAAATTAGAGTCTCTATCCGAACAAGAGCTTGTGGACTGCGACACTAGCGGTGTAGATCAGGGATGTGAGGGTGGTCTTATGGACGACGCCTTTAAATTCATCCTAAGCAATAAAGGCATCACTACAGAGAGCAACTATCCGTATAAGGGAGTGGACGGCACCTGCAACAGCAACGAGGCATCTAACCATGCAGCAACCATTGCGGGTCACGAAGATGTTCCTGCTAATAGTGAAAGTGCACTGTTGAAAGCTGTATCTAGTCAGCCCGTCTCTGTTGCCATCGATGCTAGTGGGTCCGACTTCCAGTTCTACTCTAGTGGTGTGTTTACGGGAGAGTGTGGCACCGAACTCGATCATGGTGTTACTGCAGTTGGTTACGGAACGAGTGATGATGGGACCAAGTATTGGCTGGTGAAGAACTCCTGGGGAACAAGTTGGGGTGAAGAGGGATACATAATGATGCAAAGAGATGTCGATGCAAAAGAAGGCCTTTGTGGCATTGCCATGCAGGCCTCCTACCCTACTGCATGATTCGAGGAAGATCAAAACTAATAATTTTACATTAATTATATGTATTTATGATCATGTTAATAGAAGGAAACTCGTGAACATGTGATATGTATTTGAAATCTGAAATCATTGTATGGCTGCTACATGTTGTGTGCCAGAAAAATTCTTAGCTTGAATGTATGTTGATATTGCCACAAGCTTCTGTGAGTGTTGCTAATGTTAAACAAAACCATCACCCATAAATTAAAGGAACCTTAAAAATTATGATAAAACCTTTAAACTCTCTTATGTGTAGCTTCTATTGATGTACCATGTAAATATATATACAAACTCAAAGTAGATTTTTTTTAATCCAACATAAACATGTGGACTTATATTAAACACCACTGTTTAGGACTTCTCTCAAACGTCTAGGACTTATCTCAAAATATCTTCCAATACCCATACAACCAAACAAACAGTTGAAACCTGGGAAATCATAGAAGTGACAAATTAAGAAGAAGAAATAATGAAACATCTAGGCAGAAGATCAAACTAATTTGATGAATATTGTTTTACCTAGTTTCACAAAATCTTCTTTTCAAAAACTTTTTAAATGTCAGGGGTGGGGGTCCTTAGGGAAACAACCTCTCTACACCTCAGGGTGGGCGGATGGTCTCTCATCTCATGCAGTTATTCCAATCTTTTGCATCTTGTAGTGAAGGGAAGCCCGGTTATTAGTAGCAAAAAGAGAAAGATGAAGGGCTTCACTCCCATGTGGTAGATCGAGAAATGAATGAAAGGTTGGAAGATCTTGTGGCCCGAGGGAGAAGTCTCATTGTGATGCATTTACAGAGAAATATAGAGATATCGCTGCTACCAAAAGCTGCACCTAGCGACAAAGCTACACTGCCCTGAGAAATCATCCCATTTTCCCATAAGAAGTTTATCAACGCTGCTTTTCTCTATTCTTTCTATTTCTGACTAGGAAAGTTGATCTTGATCTCAAGAGAAGCGTGATCATCATTCAAAAAGAGAGGATCGGACAACTATTGTTGATTTTAGTACCATCAATCATTTTGGTGTGATTGTGATTTAATTGAGATCGATTAGGTGGAGATCGATTAGGTGACAAGGCAAACATAAATTGAGTTAGGAGGTGTGGAGTGCACACTCAAAAATGGCAGAGTCCCTAAGGGCGGCGCTATGAAGAGTTCTATTTAGGAATTGTAAGTTTCGGAACATTCCGGATGAAACTTAATTAATTCTGAAACTTAGCAAAATTTGACTAAGTATGAATCAAAAGCCTTTGGACTCAGAGCCTCTAACTCCTTTGTTAAGAGCTTTTGAGCTTCTAGCACGGACCTTCTGAGCCTTTTGAATTTGGTCTTTATGAACTAGGTGCTTCTCACACGGAGCTTCTGAGTCAGTTACTATTAATTATAACACCCCCCACATTTCTATCTCTAAACCGAGACCAAATGAAGGGTGTTACGAACCGAGTCTCATAGCCATTTATATACAAATAAAAGAAAATATCGGACATTCTTTGATCCCGAATAATATCCTAATTACTTAGTTATTTATTTTCTTTTTTTATGCAATTACTACTAACATACGTCAATATATTTGAATTGTCGATGTAGTTATGTCACCTTAACATAGACCGATTTGATACTCCATCATACCGTTTTCCATCGGTTTCCAAATTCTTGATTTACGTATTTAAATGAGATATGGACGATTATTGGCGGTTTGACAGTTATAACTACTGTTAATGGATAAGGTCAAAGGATAATTATAACCGAATTCTAAGTTCTGAACTGTGCACGAAGCTTTATGCACGGAGCTCTATATGTATTTGACGAGAGATAGTAACCATCTCTTGACACACACGTCGAGAGATAGTAACCATCTCTCGACACACACGTCCAGAGATAACAACCATATCTCGACACACACATCCAGATAGTACATAGTTCAACTAGAGATAACGTCATAGCCGAGCCTTGAACTTATCACCATCGATTTCATTTTCTTATTGAAAATTCACTTCCAGCCCGATGGTAAATCGGCCAACACCCATGTATTATTACCCATGATGGACTCCATCTCATCATTTATTGTCTTTTTTCCAAAAGGCAACGTCTTGAAACTTCATAGCCTCATCATAGGTTCTTCGATCTTTCTCTATGTTATAACAATAAGCAAGATCTTTCTCTATGTTATAACAATAACATAAACTCTTTCACAGTAGATGCAACAAAAGCTCTTTTCATTCAAGTTGTGTAGTCACTTACAGTGGTTTTAATAGCGGAACCACATCCAACTTATTATGGGGTCTTTTCACCCCGCAAAAAGTTTAAAATTTTTTAATTTAGCTTAAAATTTTCTTTTATCCTCCATAAATTGCATGATTACATGCTTAAAGCACCCATTCAATTTTTACAAAACCTCACATATTTGATTTTCTTTTTCCACCAAAACCAAAAGAAACAAATTCATCTCAATATCTTGTGTATTATTTTATTAAATCCATTTCAATATTAGTCATCTCACACTACAAAACAAACACGTTTTTCCGACCGAAAAATCCGCCGGAAATCCGTCGGAAACGAGTGTTTTCGGAGGATTTGGCGGGACGAAATTCAAGGCGCCGCAAACTCAACTTTTCGGCGGACAGATAATTTTCGGCGGAATATTCCGCCGAAACCGTACCCAAATTTTTTTTGAGGAAATAATTATTTTATATTTTCGGCGGATTTTTGGCGGAATATTCCGCCAAAATTTCAATATTAGTCATCTCACACTACAAAACAAACACGTTTTTCCGACCGAAAAATCCGTCGGAAACGAGTGTTTTCGGAGGATTTGGCGGGACGAAATTCAAGGCGCCGCAAACTCAACTTTTCGGTGGACAGATAATTTTCAGCGGAATATTCCGCCGAAACCGTACCCAAAATTTTATTGAGGAAATAATTATTTTATATTTTTGGCGGATTTTTGGAGGAATATTCCGCCAAAAGTAATTAATTTATTTATTAAATTCTTTTTTTTAATATTTTAAAGGAAAAAAATTGTGTTTTCGGCGAAGGGTTTTGGTGGATTTTTGGCGGAATAATCCGCCGAAAATAATTTATTTATTAAATTATTTTATTTTATTTAATTATTTAAACATTATTGACAAATTATCCATCGGTAATTTTTATTTTAATTTAAAAAAATAATTAAAAATACAAGAAAAAACTATACAAAAACACTACAAAATCACTACTTCGGTAATTTGAACCTTTTATTAAAAAAATGAAAATTATTATTCAATTTATTCGAATTTTTGTTATACAAATGGACATTTTATAATCGAAAAATCAAACGAGCCGTTATAGATCTCGCTTACATCGCACCGTAAAAGACAAAAAAATAGTTGTTTTCTATAGTTGTCTCTCGTAACCCATTGTACAAATGGGTGACGATATGGTGTTGTCGATGCTGAGGGATTGGATTTCCACTAACTTTCTTGAACATCTCCATTTCTTCCCATCTGTTCTCCTACACCTCCATGGCTCTAGATCTGACCCACATCATTCCAACATTCTTCATTTGTCAATCAGTATTTCTAAGACATCAATACGAAGTATGTACATCTGAAAACAAAAGTATCCCTTAAACTATTTAGATCTTGTATAGTGACGACATGTTTCTCTTAATAGCAAGAACACACACATAGTCTCTTACAAAACTCTAATATCTTACGGAAAAGAAATGCCAATTGCAAGTCTTTATATTAGCTTGAAGATTAATCTATTTCCCAACACACCTAATTAATTCAAAAATGGCATAAAATAGCATATAATTCAAAATTTTGATCATAAAAAGAACAGGTTCTCTATTTTTGTGCAAAAACTTATCCAAAATCTTTAATTTTAAAATTTGTTATTGGAGATACTCCAATGAGATTATGAGACTAGTTATACCAACACATGCAAAAACGTAAAAACAAAGCATACATACGTAAACGAAATACACATATATTTGTATGTTTAATATCTTATTCTTAGCAAATTAACCAATTTCGGGATTGGAATACAAAAATTCAAAATTGAAATAATACTCAGTCATATCTACGGGGCTTCGATGGGGGAGTTGCGGGAAGAAACCCACTCTACTCTATGTTGCTGCCATTTTTTCCTATATCACAGAAGGAAACCCACTAAACAAACATTAAAATCACCATAATCATCAAAGAAAGGAAGAAGAGGAAGAAAAAACAGACAGGAAAGCTCCGATAGAATTCAATCCCGAGCAAACCCAAATCAAAAACCAAAATTACAAGAAAAACATCAAAACCCAAATAAAAATTTTCAGTCCACTAACCACTCGATGAGGGAGGCTCCGTACATTAAAAAAATAAAATAAATTACGTTTCTGCAACACATACTGATACACGTTTTTCTGCCACCATCTTGAACACCTTCCCTCCTCATCACGGCGAGAAGAGAATAGAGGAGGACAAGAGGCTTTTTTTTCAGGTGAGGGAGGCGACGGGAGAAAGAGGGGAGAATGAGTTTAGGGTTATCTAGACAGCGGAAAGGGCTCTCTCTCTCTCTTTTCTTCTCGGTTATGAGTGAACCGAAAAGTGAAGTTCTCGATTATGAGTGAACCGAGAAGTGAAGTTCTCGGTTATGAGTGAACCGAAAAGTGAACGATCAGGTATGAAAACTTGACAGCAGTTCCATCATCAATGGATTGGAGAAAGAAAGGTGCAGTAACACCTATTAAAGACCAAGGCCAATGTGGTAAGTGTGAACTTAAGATCTTAAGATTCTAGAGAGAGAAAGTGAATGTGGAGCCAAAAGTAGTATTGTATTCAAGATATGCAAAAGTAATCTGTTCTTTTTAAAAACAACTAAGTCAAGGGCTTATATACCGTAAAATAAATACAAAGGTTACAACTAAAATTGATCTAACAATCTCCCCCTTTGTAACCTTTGGCGCCGAGCTCTAAAATCAAGAAAATCTTCTGATATCCACTTGAGCTTCAAGGCGACGTAAAGCATTTCGAAAGTTGATTCGGTCTTGAATTACATCAATTGCCTTCTCCAATCTCAGTAACTCCTTGTTTCCTTCCTTTTGTGGATAAAAATTGAATCTCTGTCTGTTTGCCACATTCTGCTTTTCATAATTCAACTTCTGAATTAGATGCATCTTGATAAGCTTCAAAGTTCCATCAGAATACTTGCAGACTTCTTCAAATCTCATAAAACAATGACGACCCTTCAAGTTTCTGTACACCACACCATACGGTTCATCAACAACAGTATATAATAAGAAACTTTCAATGTTGTCGAGCTTCTGTTTTGGCTTGTGCAAGTTGACCGTAGGTTGATGATTTTCAACACCCAACTGAAAGTCAAATAAGCTATAAAAGCGAATTGTTCTGATAATATGTCTTCTGACAGTGTTGAAGGCTCTATTCATATCATCTGATCGTTCATTGAGAGAGCTGAAGAAATTGAATAGAAACTCAATATCATCCACATGAACTTCATTAAAATCTGCTTCTGTGAAGGTATAGTCTTTGCAGTCTCTTCGTTGAACAGTGAAATTAGAAACCCAGATGTTGAATATGTTGAACATGGAAACACATTTAACTTGTACAATCCCCTTCTCAGAATATACTGTTTCTTTCCCTTGTCTCAAATACCTCATGGCCATCAAATAGTTCTGTTTAACAAGATCAGACTCTTTTTCAATGCCCAAGAAAAACTCAAAACTCAAAGCAGTCTTGTGTTTCACAAAAATACTTCGGTGAGTATCTTCAAGGTATACATTTCGAAACACCTGTCTCATATCTCTAGCCTCAAACCTTTGTCGTCTATGCTCCCTTGAAATAGGAATTCCTGAAGATCTAAGATTTTCTGGAATAAAATCAGGAGCCATATAATTAGGATCAACTGATTTATCAGATTTACTTGTTGGAGCACGAGGAATCTTGGTAGGTGGAATCATGACTGGAATAGACACATTAGAAACAATTGCTGGAGGCTCAGAGACAACTGATGTAGAAGATATAAGAGTTGTAGAGACAAACAGAGGATTTGAAACTGCTTCAGACTGAATTTGAGAAGAATCATCTTGTGGAGAATTCTGTTCAACGTGAAAAGGGAATCTAACTTCTTGAGATGAAAGATCTGCATACAATACATCAGCATCACTATCATTATCATCATCTTCTTCTTCTTCTTCTTTAACTTTCCAAAAGCTTTCAAACTTGGCATCAATTTCATTTTCAGAATCCACATCAATAATATTTTCGT
Source organism: Arctium minus (assembly GCA_954870635.1). Classification (NCBI taxonomy): domain Eukaryota; kingdom Viridiplantae; phylum Streptophyta; class Magnoliopsida; order Asterales; family Asteraceae; genus Arctium; species Arctium minus. Next base: position 37,385,361 of record OX941084.1, read on the forward strand.
AAGATGCTCTGAAATTCTCAAACGCTTCAGCCTCAGTCATATTCACAGATTTTGGTATAACAGAAGAAATTGGCTCAGAATCTGGATCAACATAAAGTACCAGCTGTAAATTGTTTTATGTAGAAATGTCAGTCTCTGGAAGATTTACTTTGCTTAACATGTCTTCAAACATAGACTGCATTTCTGTTTCTGCTTCTTTAGGCTTTTCTTTATCAGCAGAGCATGTTTCACTTGGAGCAGTTTCTGCTTTATTTTCTTTAGAAAGATCAGCTGCAGACTTATCCAAGCGTCTCTTTTTCTCCCCCTCATGATTAGGTTGAGAATCATCATGATCATGTGAACGCTTGTTAGATGGTCCAGCTTCAGCACGACACGAGACATTTGGAACCTGCAAGTGTTGAGCAATGGCAAAAACAGTGGATTGCAATTGACCCAAACCTAACTATACCTCATCTCTAAATTTCTCAAAGTCTGATCGTAAAGCAGAGAGAGAATCTTCAGTTGTAGGTGGTCGAAATGATGGCTGAAAAGATCTGAGAAGAGACAAAAGATCGATCGACTGTTGATTTGCTGGAGCCATAGATGCAAGTCGATCTCTTAAGTGCTCAGCTACTTCCTGAACAGAAAGATCATCAATACGAGAGCCTGCAGGAGTAGAAGAAGAAGATGAACCCGCAAAAGTTGATGACATAGTAGCACATGAAGCCATTTGGGCAGAAGAAGATAGAAGAACCGATGACATAGTAGATGACGAAAAGATCGGTGCAGATAGTGAAGGTGCAGAACCCAGAGCTGCTGAATGAGAAAGATGAAGTTCTATGGGTTTGCCGGTCAACAACTGTGGAGGGATAATAGAAGGATCAATATTTGTCAGATTTCCTTGCAGAAACGCCTCCATCCTGGCTAATTGAGTATCTTTTTCTGCATCCATAGAAGCCTTTGTTGTCCGTAGAAGATTATGAACAATGTCTAGTTTTGAAGAAGAGTGCAAACCAGAAGAAGTGAACCCCATAGTCAATGCTGAATCAGTTGTAGATACAACAACAGTAGAAGATTCATGAGCAGCAGAAAATTTCTTCAGTGAAAGATCAAGCTCGTCTACAGCAAGATGGCCAACAATTGGATTTATTGGAACAGACTCATCATCAGAACCTTCTTGATTGGATTGAAAATCAACAAACTCTTGATTATCATCATCAGCATGTAATTCCTCAAGTTCATCTTCAATGACAAAGTGAATATCTGAACCTGATTCAGGGATTGCCTGAACCAAACGAGAACCAACAGGGAATGCCTGTTGTTGTTTCTGAATTTGCTCTGCAACTTCTTGAATTTCATCAACCTGTTCCTCTGCATCCTGGTCTTGATCTTGTTGTTGTAAATGAGCAACTTGAACATCTGCATCAGCATTCTCTGACTGTGGAATCTCGTAATCATGATCTAGCATGTATTCGACCACAGCTTCATTTGTCAAATCTGCATAATTCACGATAAGAATTGCTGGAATGGGCATCCATTGATCTTCATTCGTAAACGTATGCTTTTGAATCTGGAAGTATTTACACTGATAATCGGCAATGCGAGACCACTGTGTGCGAGCAGGAAAATTCTCTGTGCTATCCATAATGCTCCGAACAAAGATCTTCAAAAATCGCAAAAACGGCACAAACTTTCTCCTATTGTTTGTCGCCTTAGCATATACAACTTCTGAAAGACCAGTCCAGATGGCCAAAGTATAATCGATATGAAGATCGTGAATAACACAGTAGAATAGCTTCAGAATCGGCATGCTTGTGCTATCTGTACCAGTAGCCTTTGAAGTTAAGCACCGATTGAATATAGAGAAGAAATCATACCAGAGAGGTGGAAGCTTAGCCTTGTGAAACTGAGTCACTTTCCTGAGTTCACCATTATAACCAAGTGCAATAATGCCATCAAGAACAGTTTGATCAGAAGGGAACGGATCATAAGCAACTTTGCCTGGTCTGTAATCAGGGCCTGGAAATTGTAGAAGCACACGTAACCTTCTGAAAGTAAGCCGAGATTCAAACTGATCGACATTTATCAGGCAATGTGGAGGATTTACTTTATCATTCTTTGTAATATAGTGCCAGGCTTGCTGCACATATACCTCAGGAACATCAACTGTTTTTGTCAACGCATAAGCAAGGGGATGTCCTCTTAAAATTTCTTTCACCACTCCACGTATGTTCAGATGTCCAAAATCAACATAATGATTATTGCACTTGTAAGGAAGGAAGTGAGAATGATGCAGAAAATCATCCGGAACTAGTCCTTGAGCAGATTGATCAGCTGTTGTTGAAGGCTGAGAAGGCATAGGACGAAGCCTAGAAATCTGTTCTTGATCAGTAAGATGATCCAAGAGATCATTCTCATCTTGTTGTACTTGAACATCAGCCATTAAGTCTGAAAAGTAAGCATAGTTAAAAAGTTAGGACATAATCAATCTGAAAGAACCAAGTGAGGTTTTCGGTTGTAGAACAAACCGAAAAGGGTAAAATTCGGTTGAAACAAGAACCGAAAAGCAAGGTTCTCGGTTGCACCAAGAACCGAGAAGAGAGGTTCTCGGTTATAACATAGACCGAGAAATGAGCTTCTCGGGTATGGATTGAACCGAGAAGCAAAGATGGCAAAAATATATAGTGAACCAAGGTTGAAGTACTCGGTTGAATGGAAGGAACCGAGAAAAGAAGTTTAGTTAGTGAACCGAGAGTTGAAGTTCTCGGTTGATGCGAGAACCGAGAAGTGAAGTTATCGGTTGATGAAAGAACCAAGAAGTGAAGTTCTCGGTTATGAGTGAACCGAGAAGTGAAGTTCTCGGTTATGAGTGAACCGAAAAGTGAAGTTCTCGATTATGAGTGAACCGAGAAGTGAAGTTCTCGGTTATGAGTGAACCGAAAAGTGAAGTTCTCGATTATGAGTGAACCGAGAAGTGAAATACTCATTCCAGATTATAATCGAAAGAACTTCCTTTGCTCCCCCTACAAAAATGCATACATAAAACCTTTCAATCGAAGCATAAGAGTAGAAAAACATACCTGTAATGCGGAATTTGTTAAAAAACAAAAAATCGACTTAAAATCTAGAAGAACCAGTCGATTCGAATACTCCCCCTGAACTTCACCACCACCGAAATGAGAAAATCGATTCGTAGAAGAATCGGCGAACCACGAAACACACAAATGTATACAAAATGTTTCGAAAACAACTGAAAATTGAAAATAGAACTGGAACCGGGTTTTCAATGAATAGTGATTTTGAAAATGAAGAAGATGAATAGTAACTTTGAAAATGAAGAAGATGAACAGTGACCTTGGGAAAAATGATATTTGAAAATAAATTAAAGAACCGGGTTTTTAAGAAAAGCACAAAAACAACAAAAAAAAAATTTAAAATATTGAGAAAAGAAAATCATTTCATATTACATCAACATTTTTAGAAAATAAAATTGAACAAGATTTTGTAATTACTGAGTATTTTAAAGAATAAAAAATAATTGACAAATAAAATTTTACCTAATAAAATTTTCATAAAATAAACCATCTAATGAAATCCTATGCATACTTTTGGAACTATAGACATGTATTGTTGAATAAAGAGTATATATAAGTTCGAAAACAAAGATTTTCATCCTTCTAATAGGTGGACAAACATGAGAAAAAATGACCAGTCTTAAGAAAAATGTATTTCACTATATAAGAGTAAAAACAGCTGTTACTCACACTAAAAAAAATAGAACTTTCATAGATTTAAAGGTTTATCACATCTTAGCAGTTTCACCAAGTATCATGAGATGTTGTGCTCATTGGCATCTTCAAATGAGTGTGCTCTTATAGCATCTTTTGCATTTGTGCACTTTGGCATCTTTTTAACCAGAGAGTTTAGTAAGCCTAGAAAACATCGTAAACATAACTTTCTATCTGATCCTATAGCAGGTTTTCTGATCAGCCGCTCCCAGACCATAGCCTTAGGGGACTAGGTAACAAGCACCCCACAAAACTTACTTACCCAGATCAGAAAGGCTATATCGATATTCCCTAAGCCCATTCATATCAGTAGAACATGACTTTCTAACTGATTTTATAGCAGAATTTCTGATCGACCGCTCCCAAACCGTAGCCTTAGGGGGTCAGTTGTCAAGCAACCCGCGGATCTTACTCTTCCAAACCAGAAAGGTCACAGATATGAACTATCAAACTAAATGATTTCTGTATTATGAAATATGAATTATTTTATCATCTCAATCACTAGGATCAACTAACTAATTAGTTTAGCCTATATCTCCATAATCATCCATAAAATTTGTAAAATAGGATTTCAAAGCCTTGATGACTATTATATATTGACCTACATATCTTAAAACACATATCAAAATTTTCATGAAGTGGACCAATCGAGATCAGAAATTTTGAAATTTGAACAAATAACACTCATTTATAAACAATAAACTTGTAAATATTTCCTAGGCATGCACAAGCAATCAAAAGATAGAAAATTTATAAAAATTCTATTATGTTAAACAATATTTGTTAATCATTTTGAATCTTTAAATTAAGCATTCCAATTTTCGTCAGAAGAAAATTAAAGCGTTTTTCATCCAATGCTTTAGTAAAGATATCAGCTAATTGATACTCAGTAGGTACAAAATAAAGTTCAATCGTACCTTCTTCGACGTGATGCTTTATAAAGTGATATCTCATATCAATATGCTTTGTTTTAGTGTGCTGAACCGGGTTTACAGAAATAGCAATGGCAGATTTGCTATCACAATAGATTGGAATCTTGTTGTAATTCATCCCATAGTCCCGCAGCTGTGTTTTCATCCATAACACTTGAGCACAGCAGCTTGCAGCGGCCACATATTCTGCTTCAGCAGTACTGATTGACACACAGTTCTGTTTCTTTGATGACCAGCTAATCAAACGATCTCCCAAAAACTGGATATGCCCGGAAGTGCTTTTGCGATCAAGCTGATTTCCTCCGTAATCTGCATCTGAAAAAGCTGTTAATGAATAATCAGAAGATTTAGGATACCACAAACCTAGATATGGTGTTCCTTTGATGTAACGGAAGATCCGTTTTATAGCTAACAGATGAGATTCCTTTGGATTCGCTTGAAATCGTGCAAGTAAGCATGTTGAAAACATGATGTCCGGTCTACTGGCAGTTAAATACATTAGAGATCCTATCATGGCTCTGTAAGTCTTGATGTCAACAGTTTTTCCATCTGGGTCCAAGCCTATCTTTGCACCATGAGCCATTGGAGTTCCAATGCTTGTAGATTTATCCATATTGAACTTCTTCAGAATGTCAAAGACATATTTGGCTTGATTGATAAAAATCCCATCTGAAAGTTGCTGAACATTGAGTCCGAGAAAGAATTTAATCTCTCCCATCATACTCATCTGAAATCTAGAAGTCATGAGATCGGAAAACCAAGTACAAAGTGAAGGATTAGTAGCGCCGAAAATAATGTCATCAACATAAATTTGAACTAAGCAAATATCAGAATCTTTTCTAAAAACAAACAGAGTAGTATCGATTAAACCTTTTGTGAAACCTGAGCTTAGCAGAAATGCAGACAATTCGTCATACCACGCTCTTGGAGCTTGTTTCAAGCCATACAATGCTTTGTCGAGGATGTAAACATGATCTGGATGATCTTTGTCCATAAAGCCTTCCGGTTGAGAGACATAGACCTCTTCTTTTAGACGACCGTTAAGAAACGATGTCTTTACATCCATCTGATAAACTTTAAAGTTCTGATAAGCAGCAAAAGCAAGAAACATTCGAATAGCTTCAAGACGTGCAACGGGAGCAAATGTCTCATCATAGTCTATCCCTTCTTGTTGACGATAGCCTTTTGCAACAAGTCTTGCTTTGTTTCTGACAACAATACCCTCTGAATCTTTCTTGTTTTTAAATATCCACTTCGTTCCGATAATGCTCTTTCCTCGTGGTTTTGGAACAAGACGCCATACCTTTAATGCCTTGAACTGATTCAGTTCCTCTTGCATTGCAATGATCCAGTCTGGGTCGGCCAATGCTTCAGAAACTTTTGTAGGTTCAAGCTTGCTTAGAAAACAAGTGAACAAACATTCATTTGAAGAAGCAACTTTTGACCTAGTTGATACCGAAGAAGCAGGATCACCAATGATTTGATGAAGAGGATGCGCCTTTGTCCATTTTGTCGTATGAGGTAGAGGAATTATTTCATCTTGAACACTTTGAATATCATGAGATGAAATTATGAGAGGTTCTGAATCAGAAGAGATAATCTGTGTAGTATGAATTGTTGGAGGAGGGACTACTTCAACTGATTCAGATAAAGTATCATCTGGAAATGATGTTTGAGAGTCATCAGATATAGCTGGAGCATCTTCAGATTGAACTGGTGGAGAAAAATTCAGCTCTATAACAATTGATGGTTCCAGTTGAGATGTAGTTTCAACTGCTGATGTAGGAAGTTCAGTCACAGGAACATCTGGAATTGCATCATCAGAATTTTGTGTAGCAGCGGAAGTACTAGAAGAAGCAATGCCAGGTTCCTGTAATACAGCAGTAGAAACATTAGAAGAATTAGTTTTAGGTACATCATCATAAAAATTTTCAAATAATAAATCAAGATCAGTAAGAATAATAGATGAAGTATTAGATGAAAAATCTTGATTATTAGAAATCTTCACTGGTTCTGATCTTGGTTGATCAGAAGCATTCTTAATAACACCGGGTTCTGATCCAGGCTGGTCAGAAGCCAAACCAGCAGCTTCATCAAATCTGACATTGGCACTCTCGATGACTTTGCGTGAAGAAGTGAGATATACTCGATAAGAAACTGAAGAAATTGAATAACCAAGAAAGATTGCTTCATCAGCCTTTGGTGCAAACTTGTTGAGGTTATCTCGATCGTTCAGAACATAACATTTTGACCCAAACGCTTTGAAGTATTTGATATTGGGCTTGATTCCATTCATCAATTCGTATGGAGTCTTATTGAATCTGCGATGAAGAATCGAACGGTTCTGAGTATAACACGCAGTAGAGATAGCCTCGGCCCAAAGAGAGATATGAAGACCAGAGTAAGCAAGCATGGAACGAGCAGCTTCTACAAGCGTACGATTGCGGCGTTCAACAACTCCGTTCTGTTGTGGTGTACGTGCAGCAGAAAACTGTTGTTGGATGCCATGTTCATTATAAAAAGCTTGTAAAATGCTGTTCTTGAATTCTGTACCATTGTCTGATCGGACAATCTTGACTGGCTTTTGCTTGTTAGTCTGAGTAGTCTTGATGAGAGTGATAAGTATCTCCGGGGTTTCGTCTTTGGATTTCAGAAAACGAACCCAAGTGTATCTTGAATAATCATCAACAACGACCAATACATAGCGTTTCTTACCAATGCTCTTTGTCTTCATTGGGCCACACAAGTCTACATGAAGGATTTCTAGAATATCCTTTGTGCAAAAATCAGGCTTTGGCTTGTGTGCAACTTTCTTCATTTTGCCTTTCTCACAATCTCGGCAAAGTTTGTCTGTTTGAAATCGAAGAGTCGGAAGACCACGAACTGAGTCGTTTTTAGCAAGACGATCAATGTACTTGAAATTGAGATGAGCTAGCCGTCTATGCCACAACCAGCTTTCTTGAACTGAAGCCTTTGAAAGAAGACAAGTCTTGGAAGGGAACTTGGCTGTTGAGAAGTCAATAGTGTAAAGATTTGACCGTCTTCTACCAATAAGAAGTTCCTTACCACTGTCATCTTTGACTGTAACTCTCTTTGATTTAAAATTGACTCCCAAATTCTTATCACAGAATTGCCCAATACTAAAGAGATTGAATTCGAGGCCTTCAACATAGCTAACTCTTTTAATCGTTATGTTGCCTTGTACAAGATCGCCATAGCCAAGAATAGGAGAAGTGTCTCTGTTTTCGAATCTCACACGACCTCCAGACTGTTCTTTAAAATTTGACAATAAAGATTTATTGCCAGTCATATGTTTTGAACATCCAGAGTCCATATACCAGAGATGACTAGGCTGCATTCATGTAGAAAAACTCACAAAGATTTAGGAACCCACTTCAGAATGGGTCCCTTTTTATTAGAACATTCCATGAGTTTGTTAAAGAAAAATGTACTTTTCACAAAAGATTTTGCATAGTGAAACAAAGAAGAGTTAGTACATTTAGATGAAATGTGTAAAGCAATAGAAGATAGATCACATGGAGAAGACAAACATGTGATATCCTGTTGAAGAATCAACATTTGCTCACGAGAATATTTTTGAACATTATTCAAACTAGCAAATGTGTTTTTATTACAAGTATCATCACGTTTATCTAATACATGTATATCATCTATTTTTCTATTCTTCACCCGCCATTCCATCTTGATTTCCTTTCTCAAAGGCCGATCTGAAAAGAAAGAATCAGAATCAGATTTATCAGACTTAACCTTATCTTTCTTCTTAGACTTTCTTGACCGTCTTCTTTTTCTTTTCTTTGAAAAATAAAAATCATTGAAAGTCAAAGAATCATCCATTTGATCAGACAACTTATATGATTCACCATCAGTAGCACAAGTCGTAAAATTATCACAATGATAGGAGTTAGAATCTGGTTTTCGTTCCAAGGATGAACCGAAAACTGATGTTTTCGTTTCTAACTGAGATCGAGAAAGTCCAGTTTTCGTTTCTAGCTTGGACCGAGAACCAACACTTGATGAAAATCCCATTTTATTTTCAACTGAAACCTCAGAAAATCCAGAAACTTGTTTTTCAGAAATAACATTCTCTTCAAAACTAGATTTAAAAACAGTAAAAAAAATATCTTTTTCCAAACTGTTTTGAATAAAAACATCATCTATCTTATCTTCCAACTCAACAATTTTAGATTCTAAAATCAAAGGAGGAACGTATTTCTTAGTATCATAAGATGTTTTAGAAACACTATCCTCATTTTTGTTTACAATATAAGAATCAAAATAGTCGTTTGGTAAAGTTGTTTTGTTAGATGAGTTTGTATTTAAAAATATTCCAGATTTCTTTTTCTTTTGAGGATCAGGAAAATATTTTGCATTTTCACGCGAATAAACAAATGGGAGTTCCATTCTAGTGTTTTCCGTTCTTCTCTTAGCCTCAATATCTAAGAATATCTAAGATTTGCTGTTCATTCATCCAATCTATTATAAATTGGGGAGCATAACGAGCAAGTCTCAAATATTCAAAGTGATATATAGTGGGGGATTTGTTAATGGCTAAATTTAAATATTTAGGACTTTCATATCCAAGCCCCCACTTTTCTTTAATGGACTCATAACTACGAGGTTTATTCATATTAATTGTTTGTTCAGATTGAGCTCTCATATATAATTTTTCTTCTAAATCAACAATGTTATTTGAAAGCTCATTTTTAGAAGTGGTCAAGCTAGTCAATGAATCAAGATAAGTCTTGTTTGAACTTTCCAACTCATTTATTTTATATTGCAAATTTTCTTTGGTATCGTTTAGAATCAATTTTTGATCTTCCAAAGAAATTTGTAATTTTTCAATTTTATAAGACTTTTCTTGACTCACTTCCTTTTCAGATTTAAGCATTTTTTGAAATTTTTGCAAGGCAGAAATGATAATATCAAACTGAGAGTTAATGAACTTAATTTCTAAGTCAGAAAATACCTCAGACTCATCAGTTGAATCATCATCTTCATCATCAGATTGATCATCACCGATAAAGCACATTGCTGCAGTTTCCTCTTTTTCTTCTTCATTATCAGAGAAATCAATAAATGATTCTCCCTCAGCTAAGAGAACAGCTCCACTTTCCTTCTTTTTCAACATATCAGCCTTCTTTTGATAGTAGGTAGAATCACGAACCACCTTTGTTCGGCATTCTTTAGAGTAATGACCTACTTTACCACAGTTGTAGCATGTGGGAGGTTTCTTCTCATCCCTCTTTTCTTCCACAAGCTTTGGATGATCAGGCTTTGGATAGATAGTCTTTGACCCAGAAAAATCCACCTTCCTTGACCCAGATGAAAGTCGAAGATTGTTGTTGGAGCTGGCCCGGTTAGGAAACTTTCGTGCAAACTGCTGAGAAAGTAAGATCATTGCTCTTTGAAGAGCTTCTCCTTCATCATCAATATTCCCATCATAAGCATTCTCAAAAGCTTGCTCAGTAAATTTTGCAGTCATTAGAGCAATAGGATCTACATCTTTTCCTTTCTTCTTCTTTTCTTGCTTTTCTTTCTTTGCCACAACCAGATTTTCTTCATTCAGGAGAATTTCAAACATTTCTTGAATTGGCATGATTGAAATCTTTGGATCAATACGGAGTCTATGACATGCCTTTGTCCATTCAGGTTGAAGAGCGTTCAGAAACTTTAAGTTTGTTTCCAACGGGGACTTTTCCACACTAATCTTGTATAAATCATTTATCACTGCACAGAATCTATCAAAGACAGTCTTCAAATCCTCCCCACTCTTTGCTTTGAACTCCTCAAAACTGTTCATATATCTCGTTTTTCGAAGTTGAGTAGCCACCACTGATCCAAGCATGATTTTCTCCAAATGAGTCCACATGAGCATTAGATTGTTCTTGTAACAATCTACACGATTGTATATGTGATTTGGCAAGGCAAGAATGAGATTAGACTTAGCAATTCTTTCTCCGTTGTATTTTAAAGATTCTTCTTCATTGTACTCATCAACTGGCTTTAATATTGTGGATTGTTCAGTATTAGCAGTGGCTGGAATGATCTTGACAGGTCTCTCAAAAGGAGGATTGGTTAAAGCTCGAACCATGTAATCCCCATTTTGTTGTCTCTCAAGAAAATTAATAAATCGATCTCTCCATTGAGAATACTCATTCTCATTGATAAGCACTGGGGGACGTGTATCTGTCCCGAGAGACATCATCAACTCATTCTTATAAACTTGTGATTGAAGAGACATGCTGAATAGAAGCAGAGTGCTTTTCGGCTGAAGAAAAAAATAAGGACCGAAAACCACCTTTTTCGGTTGTTGAAGAAACCGAATACCACACCTTTCGGTTATAGAGATGACCGAAAACCTAGCTTCTCGGTTGATGAAAAAACCGAAAAACTAAGTGTGATACTTAGAAGATCGAAAACCCTTAACCGAAAACCTTAGCCGAAAAGAACAAACCAAAAACTTCCCGAAATACCCAAAAACCAGATGAATGAACCGAAAATCCTGAAGAATGAACCGAAAACCTTGATGAATAATCCGAAAACTCTTATGAAAGAACCGAAAAACGATTCTGCCAAGTTAACGATCTAAGAAAATCACACAAGTCCAAAATTTCTCAAAACACTCTCACGGAATTCACTTAGAAACAGGTTCATTATCCAAAACTAATCCAAATATAGATCAAACACCAAATTCAGCAAGAATTCGCGAAGAACAGAAAAACTCGAGAACTTTTCTGGAAATAACAAAATTGACAAATTCGATTACAAAATGATCGAATCTTTGCACAAAACAAGAACAAAACTTGTTCTAAACTGTATTCCGAAGCAATTGAATCCAAATTCACTGAAAATCGTTCAGAAAATCAACATAGATCTAGAGAAATGACCAGAAAACCGAATTTCAAAAAAAAAAAAAAATTCTAACGAATTTGAAATTCGATTGATCTGATAACACGAAATTAGAACTCTACTCTCAAATCTCTCAAAATCTAACCTGCTCTGATACCAATTGTGAACTTAAGATCTTAAGATTCTAGAGAGAGAAAGCTAGAGAGAGAAAGTGAATGTGGAGCCAAAAGTAGTATTGTATTCAAGATATGCAAAAGTAATCTGTTCTTTTTAAAAACAACTAAGTCAAGGGCTTATATACCCACAAGGTAAAATAAATACAAAGGTTACAACTAAAATTGATCTAACAGTAAGAATATGGGAATTTCACAAATCAAATGTTGTCCAAATACTAAAATATGCTTGTTCATATTGGCTTTCTGACATCAATATTTCACCATGATATGTAGGATGTTGCTGGGCATTCTCGGCTGTGGCAGCTATGGAAGGAATAACTCAACTTAAAACAGGTAAATTAGAGTCTCTATCCGAACAAGAGCTTGTGGACTGCGACACTAGCGGTGTAGATCAGGGATGTGAGGGTGGTCTTATGGACGACGCCTTTAAATTCATCCTAAGCAATAAAGGCCTCACTACAGAGAGCAACTATCCGTATAAGGGAGTGGATGACACCTGCAACAACAACGAGGCATCTAACCATGCAGCAACCATTACGGGTCACGAAGATGTTCCTGCTAATAGTGAAAGTGCACTGTTGAAAGCTGTATCTAGTCAGCCCGTCTCTGTTGCCATCGATGCTAGTGGGTCCGACTTCCAGTTCTACTCTAGTGGTGTGTTTACGGGAGAGTGTGGCACCGAACTCGATCATGGTGTTACTGCAGTTGGTTACGGAACGAGTGATGATGGGACCAAGTATTGGCTGGTGAAGAACTCCTGGGGAACAAGTTGGGGTGGAGGGATACATAATGATGCAAAGAGATGTCGATGCAAAAGAAGGCCTTTGTGGCATTGCCATTCAGGCCTCCTACCCTACTGCATGATTCGAGGAAGATCAAAACTAATGATTGTACATTAATTATATGTATTTATGATCATGTTAATTGAAGGAAACTCGTGAACATGTGATATGTATTTGAAATCTGAAATCATTGTATGGCTGCTACATGTTGTGTGCCAGAAAAAATTCTTAGCTTGAATGTATGTTGATATTGCCACAAGCTTCTGTGAGTGTTGCTAATGTTAAACAAAACCATCACCCATAAATTAAAGAAACCTTAAAACTTATGATAAAACCTTTAAACTCTCTTTTGTGTAGCTTCTATTGATGTACCAGGTAAATATATATACAAACTCAAAGTAGATTTTTTTTAATCCAACATAAACATGTGGACTTATATTAAACACCACTGTTTAGGAGTTATCTCAAACACCTTTGTTAAGAGCTTTTGAGCTTCTAGCACAGACCTTCTGAGCCTTATGAATTTGGTCTTTATGAACTAGGTGCTTTTGATACGGAGCTTCTGAGTCATTTACTATTAATTATAACCCCCCCCCCCACATTTCTGTCTCTAAACCGAGACCAAATGAAGGGTGTTACGAACCGAGTCTCATAGCCATTTATATACAAATAAAAGGAAATATTGGAAAAATGCGGAATCGATTAAATTTCAAAGGAACATATATTATTTAAGCCAAACATTCCACGATGGATCATAGCTACAAAGTACACTTATATCTTCTAATAAAACATACTAGGGTATGTTCTAAAACCAAATTATACAAACCTAAACAACACCGATTGGACCATGAAATGTAGCTTTCGATAATTTCTGCAAGACTTTCTTTTTCACCTCTAGTTGCCTTGTCCATGACTGAGATATATTTAATTGACTTAGTGATTACAAATCTCCCTTTTAACGCAAAAAAAAATTCATTGAAATCTATTTACAGCCTCAAATAAGCTATTGTATCATGTATATGCATGTAAAACATTTAAGATTTCCATATTCCAATTTCTTCGGTGGGTGTCGCACATTTCCAACTTTTATTTGGAACCCCTCGTCAAGGGTCATTTCCACGACCCCCTACCATGGTTATACTGTCCCGCTGATATTCGCATTCCACCGTTGACGAGATTTATTCTTCTAATATGCATTTCAAAGGCACATATAATATGCTATACCTAGCTATACCATTATATAGTTTTCAAGAGGCAGCAACTTGACATGGAATAAGTGGCAGTAGCTTTCAAGTCAACCCCTCTACTTTCTTGCCAGTACAATCCACTGGCCTTAGGCTTTATTTCCCGAGTTCCTTCTTGTTTATCTTGTAACTATTTAAATATTACTTGTATTTTGCTTTAGCAACATTTATTATATAATTCTTATACTTTATTATTTATTTTTGTTTCATATTTCTTCACCATCTCTCAACACACACGTTTAGAGATAGCAACCATCTCTCGACACACACGTCCAGAGAGATAGTACGTAGTTCAACTAGAGATATCCTCATAGCCGAGCCTTGAACTTATCGATAGAACCATCGATTTCATTTTCTTATTGAAAATTCACTTCTAGACCGATGGTAAATCGGCCAACACGCATGTATTATTACCCATGATGGACTCCATCTCATCATTTATTGTCTTTTTCCAAAAGGCAACGTCTTGAAACTTCATAGCCTCATCATAGGTTCTTCGATCTTTCTCTATGTTATAACAATAAGCAAGATCTTTCTCTATGTTATAACAATAACATAAACTCTTTCACAGTAGATGCAACAAAAGCACTTTTCATTCAAGTTGAAAAAAAAGGTTTATTGGCGGGGACCCAAGGCCCCGTGGTCCACTTTTGTGGACCCTACAGCCCTACCTCTATAAGCCTGCACCGGAAAAGACATCATGTCTCCCCCCAGATTCGAACCCTAGTACGGGAACCCCAGGTAGAAGCGTTTACGGAAGAGAGGTGGACACTAAGACAAAGACCTAGGGTTTTACAGTGGTTTTAATGGCGGAACCACATCGAAACTTATTATGGGGTCTCTTGACCCCGCAAAAAGTTTAAAATTTTTGAATTTAGCTTAAAATTTTCTTTTGTCCTCCATAAATTGCTTGATTACATGCTTAAAGCACCCATTTAATTTTTACAAAACCTCACATATTTGATTTTCTTTTTCCACCAAAACCAAAAGAAACAAATTTATCTCAATATCTTGTGTATTATTTTATTAAATCCATTTCAATATTAGTCATCTCACACTACAAAACAAACACGTTTTTCCGACCGAAAAATCCGCGAGAAATCCGTCAGAAACGAGTGTTTTCGGAGGATTTGGCGAGACAAAAATCAAGGCGCCGCAAACTCAATTTTTCGGCGGACTTTTCGGCGGAATATTCCGCCGAAACCGTACCCAAATTTTTTTTGATTTATTAAACGATTTAATCGATTTTTTAATTAAGGAAATAATTATTTTATATTTTCGGCAGGTTTTTGGAGGAATATTCTGCCAAAAGTAATTAATTTATTTATTAAATTCTTTTTTTTAATATTTTAAAGGAAAAAAATTGTGTTTTTGGAGAAGGGTTTTGGTGGATTTTTGGCGGAATAATCAGCCGAAAATAATTTATTTATTAAATTAAATTATTTTATTATTTTATTTAATTATTTAAACATTATTGACAAATTATCCATCGGTAATTTTTATTTTAATTTAAAAAAATAATTAAAAATACAGGAAAATAATATACAAAAACACTACAAAACCACTACTTCGGTAATTTGAAACTTTTATTAAAAAAATGAAAATTATTATTCAATTTATTCGAATTTTTGTTATACAAATGCATATTTTATAATCGAAAAATCAAACGAGCCGTTGTAGATCTCGCTTACATCGCATCGTAAAAGACAAAAAAAAATAGTTGTTTTCTAGAGTTGTCTCTCGTAACCCATTGTAGAAATGGGTGACGATATGGTGGTGTCGATGTTGAAGGATTGGATTTCCACAAACTTTCTTGAACATCTCCTTTTCTTCCTATCTGTTCTCCTACACGTCCATGGCTCTAGATCTGACCCACATCATTCCAACATTCTTCATTTGTCAATCAGTATAAAGCTTGAAGTAAACCCACTCGCTACAGGTTGTAAAAATCATGGAAGATAGTTAGGAGGCACACAAGTCAAATGATTATTTCTAAGACATCAATATGAAGTCTGTACATCTGAAAACAAAAGTATCCCTCAAACTATTTAGCTCTTGTACAGTGACGACATGTTTCTCTTAATAGCAAGAACACCAAACACAGTCTCTTACAATACTCTAATATTTTACGGAAAAGAAATGCCAATTGTAAGTCTTTATAGGAGCTTGAAGATTAATCTATTTCCCAACACACCCAATTAATTCAAAAATAGCATAAAATAGCATATAATTCAAAATAACATATAATTCAAAAATCTGATCATAAAAAGAACAGGTTCTCTATTTTTGTACAAAAAACTTATCCAAAATCTTTAATTTTAAAATTTGTTATTGGAGATACTGCAATGAGATTATGAGACTAGATATACCAACACATGCAAAAACGTAAAAACAAAGCATACATACATAAACGAAATACACATATATTTGTATGTGTAATATCTTATTCTTAGCACATTAACCAATTTCGGGATTGGAATACAAAAATTCAAATTTGAAATAATACTCAGTCATATCTACGGGGCTTCGATAGGGGAGTTGCGGGAAGAAACCCACTCTACTATGTGTTGCTGCCATTTTTTTCCTATTAGAAATCACAGAAGGAAACCCACTAAACAAACATTAAAATCACCATAATCATCAAAGAAAGGAAGAAGAGGAAGAAAAAACAGAGATGAAAGCTCCGATAGAACTCAATCCCGAGCAAACCCAAATCAAAAACCAAAATTACAAGACAAACAACAAAACCCAAATAAAAAATTTCAGTCCACTAACCACTCGATGAGGGAGGCTCCGTGCATTAAAAAAATAAAATAAATTACGTTTTCGCAACACATACTGATACACGTTTTTCTGCCACCATCTTGAACACCTTCCCTCTCCATCACAGCGAGAAGAGAATAGAGGAGGACAAGAGGCTTTTTTTTCAGGTGAGGGAGGCGACGGGAGAAAGAGGGGAGAAAGAGTTTAGGGTTATCTAGAGAGGGGAAAGGGCTCTCTCTCTCTCTCTCTCTTTTTTTTGAAAATAAAAAGGGAAAGAATTTCTTAATATAATATTAGAGAAAATAATTTGGGGGAATGTTTGGCACCGGTGGGGGGAAATCAAAAATTTATTGAAAATTAGAAGTAGGAATCAAATTTTAATTTTGATTTATGTAAATTTAGTGATTTAAATAATAATAATAGTTTAATTAAAGTTTTAATTTATGTTAGATTTTATTGAATTTTATATTTTCCGCCTAAAAATAGGTCGATGTATGAATGCATTTGATGAATAAAAAATCATATAAAAGATATTTCTTAATCAGTTCTCACGAGATTCTAACATAATGAAAAAGATTCAGTAATCGTACATAATGATCGTGAGTTTTTTTATTCAAAATTCCATTGTAGTATGTTTTTTCAAGATTTTCTTCATGTCATTTATAGTTTCAAAAAACATCCACTCAGAGAAGTCTGATTACTCCATTAATGTTTTTGTTTTGACATCAGTTTTTTTGGATTCAACGTTAAATGAAAATTTATTATTATTATGTTATTACATCAATTTTAAAACTTTTATAATGTCAATTTGGATAGATTCAATTTCAAAAACAACCTTTATGTTATAAATGTAACACCCTAATAATATGGATAACAAATATTCGAAAAACGGACATGCGGTATATAAAATTGCCAAAGCAAAAGCCTCCCAATTATGGGGAAATATACAAACCGGTTTAATCACAGTTGTAATTTAACGGATAATAAATTAACAACCAACTAATCTAATTTCTACAACTAGAAAAGAGATTACAAAAGGGTTGTCATCTATAGACCCAAAAGTTCTTCTATCCAATGTATGTCCTTTTGCAAGCATTCCCCAAGCTCTCACCCAAGCACTAAGCGTGCTTAGAACCGGCGCCGCTAAAACCTGAGATACACATCGACACCAAACAAGTGTTAGGCCAAAAAGCCTAGTGAGTTGAACAATAATAAGCATGCATGAACAGTTACAATTCTTATCAGCAGATAACCAAAGTTCAACAAATGTGTAGTCAATAGGGGAGACACACAACACCAATCATGTTCCACCCAAAGAGTCGATATACCTTGATGCCATCTACCAAGAGACACCCGAAAGGCCCGGCACACCCGAGGACTACAACTAAGGAAATTCTCCGAATGGCGGAGGTCTAGGCACATACCATCACGGTGGCACCCAAGACTACATCCTCCTAGTGTCTACTGACTTGGTTCGTCCAACATAATTTATAGGAGGTCTTGAGGTATATTTCAACCAATAAATTTCAATACCAACCATGGTACAATGTTACCATCCTATCACATAAGTCCAATATGAGACCAATTTCCAACATAATCAATGTTTAGATACCATATTGCTAAGAAAGCATTCCAAGTAGAATAGATCATCTACCATGTCACATATACCACAAATTACGCCAAAATGCCAATATCATGTACACATGAAATAAAGCCCAAATACTTGGCAACTAGAGTAGATCATGGCAAGATACTCAAAATAAATATCCCAACATATTACACATAAAACCACCATCAAATATTTGAACACATAGAGGTGGTTATTTTGAGAAATGTTACAATAATACAAGTAAGAGATTATGATGTGTATCTAGTTTTAACAAAAGGGTTAGTAAAATCACAATCTAGGTTTTTGACAAAAAGCTAGAAAAGGTGGAACTCTAAAGATGGAGAAATGCTTTGACTTGATTCTTGAGGATCTACTCCAATAAATGAACTCCAAGGTAGATTGAATGCCCAAGGTTTGATATTTAACCACCCAAGGTTGCAATAAGTGCTTTGAGGGGAGAAATGATGAACTTGAGGCTCAAACCCTAGAAAATCCCCTTTGAAAAACGATTATGTGTGTGTGTTTGTGTTTTGAAATCAGCTGAAAAGGGTTTTGGGGACCTGCGGCGTAAGTCGCCCGCGTGTTTTGAGATGTGCACCTCCAGTGGGTTACGCGGCTTGTGCCACGACCTGCAACCCGCGACGTAAGTCGCGTAACTCTCTGACTTACCAAGGCTGCTTTAAAGAACTTCCAAACAATACCAATAACAATGTTTAATCAAGAAAAGCAATTAAACATATAATTTCCATTTTGATAAACACGAATCATAAGATTAACAAAGCCCTATATTTACCTGAAATCCCGGATGTTACAATCCTCCCCACCTAATTTGGATTTCGTCCCCGAAATCACCTTTATACAAATAAGTGAGGATAACGCTTCTTTAAATCCTCTTCGGACTCCCAAGTGACATTAGCACCACGATGGTGCTTCCATTGGACCTTGACCATGACCACATCTTTATGCCGCAACTTCTTTACTTTCGCTTCTAAAATCGCTTCCGGTTCTTCCACACAATGGTTTCCATTATCTACTCGGATTTCCGTCAAAGGAATCACGCTTTCCTCTTAGGCTAGGCACTTTCGTAAATAACAAACGTGGAAGGTAGGATGTATTCCATCCATTTCCGGTGGTAAATCCAACCGGTAGGCTTGTAACCCAACTTTCTCCAAAATGGCGAAAGGTCCAAGGAAGCGAGGACTAAGCTTCCCACGCTTCCCAAACCGGATAATTCCCTTCCATGGTGATACCTTCAACATGACACGGTCGCCCACTTGAAACTCGACCGGTCTTCTTTTCTTGCCCGCATAACTTTTCTGTCGGTCTTGTGCCGCCTTTAGCCTCTCTCGGATTTCTTTCACCTTGTCCGCCGTCTCTTGAACTATTTCCGGCCCAGCGAATTGCTTCTCGCCCGCTTCTAGCCAACAAACCGGGGTTCTGCACTTCCGTCCATATAATGCCTCGAACGGTGCCATTCCGATACTAGAATGGTAACTGTTGTTGTATGCGAACTCTACTAACGGTAGATGTGAATCCCAGCTTCCCCCGAAATCTATTACAAACGACCTCAACATATCCTCTAGCGTCTGGATCGTCCTCTCGCTTTGACCATCCGTTTGAGGATGATACGCCGTGCTCAAATTCAGACTAGTACCCAACTCC
Source organism: Arctium minus (assembly GCA_954870635.1). Lineage (NCBI taxonomy): Eukaryota > Viridiplantae > Streptophyta > Magnoliopsida > Asterales > Asteraceae > Arctium > Arctium minus. The sequence goes on from OX941084.1 coordinate 37,405,166, forward strand.
TTTTGCAAGCTAGCCCAAAAGTTCGAAGTAAACCGACTGTCTCGATCCGACACGATAGATTGCGGAACTCCGTGCCTTGATACCACCTCATCAATATAAAGTTTGGCCAATTTCTCCATTGGCAAAGTCTCCCGAATCGCAAGGAAATGCGCACTCTTGGTCAATCGGTCAACGATTACCCAAATGGTGTCGTGCCCACGCAAGGTCTTCGGTAACTTCGTTATGAAATCCATAGTGATGTTGTCCCATTTCCACTCGGGAATGGACAATGGTTGTAAACTTCCATACGGTCTTTGATGTTCCGCCTTGACTTGGAGGCACGTGACACACTTCTCCACATAGCTAGCCACATCTAGCTTCATCACCGGCCACCAATAATTTAACTTTAGGTCTCTATACGTCTTGGTGCTACCGGGATGTATAGAATATTTCGACTTATGCGCTTCTTCAAGAAGTAACTCCCGATTTCCTCCCAACTTCGGCACCCAAATCTGTCCTTGGAAGAGCTTGAGTCCATGACCGTCTTCCGTCAAAAGTCCGCTTTGCTTCACCATGATCTCGGACTTTAGATGTTCCTCCTTGAGTGCTTCCACTTGACACGACTTGATGCTCTCTAACAAACTTGATACCACATCGGTCTTTGTAAGGGACATTTTGACACCACCATCATAACTCCTTCGGCTCAATGCATCCACCACCACATTGGCCTTACCGGGATGATAGAGTAGGTCACAATCGTAATCCTTCAAAAGCTCGAGCCACCTCCTTTGCCGCATGTTGAGTTCCTTTTGATCGAAGATGTACTTAAGACTCTTGTGATCCGTGAAAAGAGTACACTTTGTCCCATACAAGTAGTGTCGCCACAACTTTAACGCGAAAACTACCGCTGCCAACTCCAAGTCATGAGTTGGATAATTCTTCTCATGATCCTTTAATTGTCGCGACGCGTAAGCTATTACTTTCCCCCTTTGCATTAAGACGCACCCAAGCCCCATCTTGGAAGCATCACTAAACACCACAAAGTCTTCCGATCGCTCGGGTAAGGACAAGATTGGAGCTTCGCACAACTTCCTTTTGAGCGTCTGAAAAGCTTGCTCTTGTGCATCGGTCCAAAGAAACTTGACGTTCTTCCTTGTAAGAGAAGTGAGCAGAGTAGCTATCTTGTAAAAGTCTTGAATGAAACGCCGGTATTAACCCGCCAAACCCAAGAAACTTCGAATATTTGTCGGACTTGTTGGAGGCTCCCAATTCATCATTGCCTCGATCTTTGCCGGGTCCACCTTTACTCCGTCCTTTGATACCACATGCCCCAAGAATTGCACCTCTTGGAGCCAGAATTCGCACTTTGAGAATTTCGCAAACAATTTCTCCCTTCGTAGAACCTCTAATACTTCCCATAAGTGTTTCCCATGCTCGGACTCGTCCTTTGAATATATTAAAATATCATCGATGAAGACGATCACGGATTTATCCAAGAATGGGCGACACACACGGTTCATCAAATCCATGAGTACGGCAGGAGCGTTGGTTAAGCCGAAAGGCATCACCAAAAAATCATAGTGACCGTATCGCGTCCGAAAATCCGTCTTCGGAATATCCTCCTTCTTCACTCTCACTTGATGGTAACCGGACCGAAGATCTATCTTTGAGAAGCGTCCTGCGCCTTGGAGTTGATAAAAAAGATCGTCGATGCGAGGTAAAGGATACTTATTCTTCACCGTGACTTTGTTTAGCTCTCGGTAGTCGATACACATCCGCATGGATCCATCCTTCTTCTTCACGAACAATACCGGTGCTCCCCAAGGCGACGAACTCGGTCGAATGAAGCCCTTCTCCAACAACTCTTGAAGTTGCGTCATCATCTCCTTCATTTCTGTCGGTGCCAAACGATATGGAGCACGAGCTATCAGAGCCGCTCCCGGGGTGAGGTCAATCTGAAACTCCACTTGCCGCTCCGGTGGTAATCCGGGTAAGTCTTCCGGAAAGACGTCCGGATAGTCTTGCACCACCTCCACATCTTCTACTGACTTCTTTTCTTTCTTCGCGTGAATCGCGTCCACCACATAGGCCAAGTAAGAAGGGTAACCCTTCGCTAGAAGCTTGTGAGCCTTAAGAGATGAAATAATGGGATTATTCCTCTTTCTTTTCTCCCCATAAATGGTAGTCACACCATTTTCCGGCAATGGCACTTGGATCATATTTTTGGAGCAAAAGATGTCAGCCTTATGCCTCACTAACCAATCCATACCTATGACCACATCGAACCCTCCTATAGCCATAGGTAACAAATCTACCCCGAAAGAATTTCCATCAATCTCTAGAGTGCAATCACAAAATCGATCTCGAATAATTACTTGGTCTCCATTAGCTATTTCTACCACTAGCGCATTGGGAAGAACACTAATAGGAGTGAAAAATTGCTTACAAAAAACTTCCGATACAAAGGAACATGTAGCACCCGAATCAAACAAAACACGAGCTGGCAAGGAGTTTACTAGGAATGTACCCGAAACAACATCAGCGGTCTCCTTTGCCTCCTCGGTAGTCATCCGGAAAGCTCGACTTGGCGCCCTTGGTGGTTGGTCGACTCTAGCCGTCGAACCCACAAAATTTCCACCATTTCCTCCTACTAGCTTTGGGCAATACCTCTTCATATGCCCCGGTTCTCTGCACTCATAGCATATCGGCCCCCGGATGGGACACTCGTGAGTTGTCTGGATCTTCTTACCACACTTAGCACACCCTACTGGGCCGGAGTAAGTTCTTGGAGCACATGGCCCCGAGTGCTTTGACTTGCACTTGTGGCACCACCGATCCTCACGATGATGATCACCCGCTCTCCCGCTTACAAAGGGTCTTGATTGACGAACGGGCCCAGATGGCCCTTCCCACTTCTGTTTCTCACCAACCTGTCTTATCTCTTCTTTCTCCGCAATGATGTCATCCTCAATGAGCAAAGACTCCTCGATGACCTCTTGCAATGTCAAACCTCTAGCATTTCTCACCGTCGTTCGCATCTTGGCCGGTAAACCTTGTTGATAGGCATTAATCTTCGACTTCTCATCGGGGAGCAGATGTCCCACCAAATTCAGTTTCTCCAAAAAGAGTTTGGAGTAGCCAGCAATAGACAGAGTCCCCTTTTTCAGATCTCGGAACTCCCGCTCCAACTTATCCAACGAACGCTCACTACAATATTTATCCATGATCTTCTCTTTGAACACCGGCCAAGTTAGCTTAGCCAAAACTTCAGGAGTGAGAGTGGATTGAGTGAGATTCCACCAAATCAGAGCCTCTCCCCGAAGTAGCTGAGAAGCAAACTTGACCCGTTGAGAGTGATCACACTTACTAGACTCAAAGGTCATTTCTACCTCTTTGAGCCAATACATACAAGCCACCGGGTTATCCAAGCCCGCAAACTCTTTAGGGTGGCACCCTAGAAAAGCCTTGTAGGTGCACCCTTTATTCTTTGCCTTAATCCCATTATCCGCTGGATCTTCAACAGATACAACAATTGGTCCACCCGACCCCATAACAACGTTCTCCGCCATTGTCTCTGGTTGTCGGTTACTGGCGTCTCAATCTGCCATACACGTACGAGAAATAGATTGAAAAAAGACTAAGCGAGTTGAACTCATTGTACGTACTAATACCTTCATCAATCATCATAAAAATAGTAAACCAAGTATGCTCACGTAACAATGCATTCATAATAGCAGTAGCTAAGTGAAATTATGAACGAACCATACATAAGAATTCTTGTCACCATCATCATAACTTTCAATTAAAGTAATTCCGTAATCCTAACGCTCTCCCCACCTAGGATTCCTACCCCAAGTGGACAGTGAATCTATAAAGTCTAAAGCTTAAGTCTAGATATGCTAAAACAATACCTAGTTCACTTAAACTAAAGCTCTGATACCAACTTGTAACACCCTAATAATAGGGATAACAAAAATCCGAAAAACGGATATGCGGTATTTAAAATTGCCAAAGCAAGAGCCTCCCAATTATGGGGAAATATACAAACTGGTTTAATCACAGTTGTAATTTAACGGACAATAAATTAACAGCCAACTAATCTAATTTCTACAACTAGAAAAAAGATTACAAAAGGGTTGTCATCTATAGAACCAAAAGTTCTTCTATCCAATGTATGTCCATTTGCAAGCATTCCCCAAGCTCTCACCCAAGCACTAAGCGTGCTTAGAACCGGCGCCGCTAGAACCTGAGATACACATCGACGTCACCAAACAAGTGTTAGGCCAAAAAGCCTAGTGAGTTGAACAATAATAAGCATGCATGAACAGTTACAATTCTTATCAGTAGGCAAAGTTCAACAAATGTGGAGTCAATAGGGGAGACCCATAGCAACAATCAAGTTCCACCCAAAGAGTCGATATACCTTGATGCCATCTACCAAGAGACACCCGAAAGGCCCAGCACACCCGAGGACTACAACTAAGGAAATTCTCCGAATGGCGGAGGTCTAGGCACATAACATCACGGTGGCACCCAAGACTACATCCTCCTAGTGTCTACTGACTTGGTTCGTCCAACATAATTTATAGGAGGTCTTGAGGTATATTTCAACCAATACATTTCGATGCCAACCATGGGTACAATGTTACCATCGTATCACATAAGTCCAATATGAGACCAATTTCCAACATAATCAATGTTTAGATACCATATTGCTAAGAAAGCATTCCAAGTAGAATAGATCATCTACCATGTCACATATACCACAAATTACGCCAAAATGCCAATATCATGTACATATGAAATAAATCCAAAATACTTGTCAACTAGAGTAGATCATGGCAAGATACTCAAAATAAATCTCCCAACATATTACACATAAAACCCCCATCAAATATTTGAACACATAGAGGTGGACATTTTGAGAAATGTTACAATAATACAAGTAAGAGATTATTATGTGTATCTAGTTTTAACAAAAGGGTTAGTAAACTCACAATCTAGGTTTTTGATCAAAACCTAGAAAAGATGGAACTCTAAAGATGGAGAAATGCTTTGACTTGATTCTTGAGGATCTACTCCAATAAATGAACTCCAAGGTAGATTGAATGCCCAAGGTTTGATGTTTAACCACCCAAAGGTTGCAATAAATGCTTTGAGGGGAGAAATGATGAACTTGAGGCTCAAACCCTAGAAAATCCCCTTTGAAAAACGATTATGTGTGTGTGTTTGTGTTTTGAAATCAGCTGAAAAGGGTTTTGGGGACCTGCAACCTTCAACCCGCGGCGTAAGTCGCCCGCGTGTTTTGAGATGTGCACCTCCAGTGGGTTACGCGGCTTGTGCCGCGACCTGCAACCCGCGACGTAAGTCGCGTAACTCTCTGACTTACCAAGGCTGCTTAAAAGAACTTCCAAACAATACCAATAACAACATTTAATCAAGAATAGCAATTAAACATATAATTTCCATTTTGATAAACACGAATCATAAGATTAACAAAGCCCTATATTTACCTGAAATCCCGGATGTTACAATAAATTAGACTACATTAGTTTGATAAACTTTAGCTTGTGACAGAAAAATCTTTCAACAAGAAAGTTGTTGAATAATCATCATCATAGTATTTTAACGATTTGGAATCTACCCGCAACAATTTAAAGCCTCAATTGGATCCATTAAACCCCAATTGGATCCACTAAACCCCAATTGGATCCACTAAACCCATATTGAAGCAATTAAAGCCCCAATCGATCAATAAATTAAAACTTGTTTGATCCATTAAAGACCCATTTGATCCATTAAAACCCAATTAGATCCATTATTATTATTATTATCATTATTATTACATTCCCATTCGGATCCATTAAATACCGGTAAATCCTATCCACCGGGTACGTTAAAGCCCCTACTGGGTACGTTAAAGCCCAACTAGATCCGTTAAAGCCCCAAATGTGTACGTTAAAGCCCAACTTGATCCGTTAAAGCCAACGGGATCCATTAAAGACCAACTGGATCCTTAAAGCCCAACTAGGTATGTTAAAGCACAACTGGATATGTTAAAGTCCAACTGGATCCATTAGAGCCCAACCGTATCCATTAAAGCTCAACTAGACCCGTTAAAGCCCAACCGGGTATGTTAAAGCCCAATTGTGTACGTTAAAGCCCAACCGTATTCATTAAAGCTCAATTGTAACCATTAAAGCCTCACTGGGTACGTTAAAGCCCAACTAGATCCGTTAACGGCCAACATGATCCATTAAAGCCCAACCGGATCCATTAAATACCAACTGGATCCGTTAAAGCCCAACTAGGTACGTTAAAGTCCAACTTGGTACGTTAAAGCCCAACTAGATCCGTTAAAGCCGAACTGCGTACGTTAAAGCCAACGGGATCCATTAAAGCCAACTGGATCCATTAAAGCCCATCCGGATCCATTAAAGCCCAACCGGGTACGTTAAAGCCCAACTAAATCCCTTAAAGCTCAATTGTATTCATTAAAGTCCCACCAGGTACGTTAAAGCCCAACTAGATTCGTTATAGCCCAATAGCATCTATTAAAGCCCAACCAGATCCATTAAAAACCAACTGGATTCGTTAAAACCCAACTGCATCCATTAAAGCCAATCGGATCCATTAAAGCCCAACTGTGTACGTTAAAGCCATACTGGATCCGTTAAAGTCATATTGGATCCGTTAAAGCCCAACTGCATCCATTACACCCAATCAGATCCGTTAAAGCCCAACTGGGTACGTTAAAGCTCAACTGCATCCATTAATGCCCCACGAGATCCATTAAAGCCCAACTAGGTATGTTAAAGCCAACCGGATCCATTTTTTTTATTTTTTAATTTGTTTCATAATAATATTTATTTAATAATAAAATTTATTTTTAATTATTTAATTATCTTTAATGTTTTTTAAAAAATCCTTTAAGAAAAATAAATATTTAACTATTTTTTGTATTTTCTGCGGATTTTCGGCGGCCATTTATTTTATTTATTTTTATTTTTTAAATTCTTTTAAGAAAAATAAATGTTTTATTATTTTTTGTATTTTTGGCAGATTTTCGACGGCCATTTATTTTTTTTATTTTTATTTTTTAAATTCTTTTAAGAAAAATAAATATTTAATTATTTTTTGTATTTTCGGCGATCGTTTACTTTTTTTATTTTATTTAAATTCTCTTAAGAAAACTAAATATTTAATTAATTTTTTTTATTTTTTAAATTCCTTTAAGAAAACAAAAGATTTAATTATTTTTTGTATTTTCGGTGGATTTTCGGCGACCTTTTAATTTTTTTTTTATTTTTTTTAAATCTTTTAAGAAAAATAATTAAATAATAATTTTTGGCGGAAAATAATTAATTAAAATAATTAATTAAATTCAGCCGGAAATCCGCCAGAAATTATTAATTAATTATAATTATTATGAAAAAATTAAAAAAAACACCGTCGTGAATCCACCGGAAATCCGCCGAAAAGTTTGTTTTTTTTAAAAAATAAAAATAAAAAATATTTCGGCGGATTTCCGGTAAAAGTCAACGGGGTTTGACCAATTTAAGTTTCGCCGGAAATCCGCCGAAATATTTCCGACGGAAAAAGCTGTTTGTTTAGTAGTTGGATCAATATCTAGTTTTTCTATATTATTTTATTAAATTCATTTCAATATACATCTTGTTTTCTTAGTTTTAATATAATTGGTTTATTATATGCTACTTATTTTATACGCTCAAAGTCTTAAACCAATTATCTAGAGATAAAATATATAAAATTATAGTATAATTTGCTTTTCGATTTAATCAAAATCGTAAAAGAATAACTGAAACTAAATCCTTTAAACGAAAACCAAATAATCTGAAACCATTTTGGTTCCGGTACGTTGTTCAGTTTCGGAAATTTTTTGATACTCCTAAGTCTGACGTGTTACCTAAGTTTCAAGATCCGCCACACAACACTCAACCGCGTGGGGCGGTTTAGTTTCCTTTGTACATCACGATGAGAAAATCCAGGCAAACTGTGGCAAAAGCGAAATTTAGGGACATGCAAACCAAATGAAACAAGTGAATATATATATATATAGGCAGGGGCGGAACCAGAAATTTTTTCTAGGGAGTGCCTAGAAAAAATGTAAGAAAATTCATTATTTCAACGTTGATAAACCCTTTTTAGTATATATTTTTTTTAATAAATAGTTGTCCTAAAAATAGTTATCCAAAAAATAGTTGAAAAAACATGAGTGACCTAAACAACATAACTATGTTTATATTTATACAAACAATAGAGAAGACATTTGTTTTGTTTTGTTTCGTTTTTGTGAAAGTGTCGATACTCGGAGAGGCAGGAAAAAGCAGATACATAAAAAAAATTAAAAGGGTGAGGGGGTGTCATTGCACACGTTCTGGTGCTAAGGTGGCTCCGCCCTAGGGTTGGGTTCTGGTGAGAAGTTAAGTTAACGGTGAGAAGCTTGAGAAATGGTTATCAACCATTGGATGAGAAATAGACGCACATGATGAGATGCACCGAAATGCACCGGATCAATTCCCTTCTAAGCCACAATTCATGGGAGGGCTTGAGATTAAAAGAGATCAACGGTTCAGATCAACTTCTCACGTTTCTCACCATTAACTCAACTTCTCACACGATCCTTCGCCTATATATATAAATTAAATAGGAAGGCGAGAAATAACAAATATGTTTATCAGGTGTCAAAGAAAAGTTCCCACACATAGGACATTGGTAAAATTCAAAATAATGGCCATGTTATTGTTTTGTAAAAGTTATTAGATAACCTATCTATGCATATCATTAAAAACAAATCAGTACACAACAGTTAGCATTTCAGCAGTACAATCCAAATGGAAAATCCAGAAGCTTAGACTAATACTGATCAATGTAAACAACATATACAATACGCTATTAAGCTATATAAATTAATATTCCCGAATGATCAGAACATCTTATCTTCCACGAACTTGAAGAGGAATACTTTTATTGATTTTGCATACCAGGACGAAATTAACCATTTCATTCTATATAAAGCCAACCTCTGGGTCAAGAGTTACTCCACCTCACTTCTCTGTTTCTTATTCCTAATAGCACTATGTCATCCACAAACAGAACTTCCCTGGCATGTTTGGTTATACTCTTCTTCTCAGCTACTTTGCTTTCACACACCGCATCCAGATTGCTCCCTGAAACTTCTAGCTATGAGAGCCACGAGCAATGGATGGCTCGTTATGGACGCGTCTACAACGATGCTGACGAGAAGGAACAACGTTCAAAGGTTTTTCAAGAAAATGTTCGGTACATAGATTCATTCAACAATGCCTTGAACAAAGGTTACAAACTAGCAGTCAACGAGTTTGCAGACCTTACGAACGAAGAGTTCAGGAACACAAGGAACCGGTTCAAGGCACATGAATGCTCCCCATCCACCTCCACTTTCAGGTATGAAAACTTGACAGCAGTTCCATCATCAATGGATTGGAGAAAGAAAGGTGCAGTAACCTATTAAAGACCAAGGCCAATGTGGTAAGAATATGGGAATTTCACAAATCAAATGTTGTCCAAATACTAAAATACGCTTGTTCATATTGGCTTTCTGACACAATATTTCACAATGATATGTAGGATGTTGCTGGGCATTTTCGGCTGTGGCAGCTATGGAAGGAATAGCCCAACTTAAAACAGGTAAATTAGAGTCTCTATCCGAACAAGAGCTTGTGGACTGCGACATTAGCGGTGTAGATCAGGGATGTGAGGGTGGTCTTATGGACGACGCCTTTAAATTCATCCTAAGCAATAAAGGCCTCACTACAGAGAGCAACTATCCGTATAAGGGAGTGGACGGCACCTGCAACAGCAACGAGGCATCTAACCATGCAGCAACCATTACGGGTCACGAAGATGTTCCTGCTAATAGTGAAAGTGCACTGTTAAAAGCTGTATCTAGTCAGCCCGTCTCTGTTGCCATCGATGCTAGTGGGTCAGACTTCCAGTTCTACTCTAGTGGTGTGTTTACGGGAGAGTGTGGCACCGAACTCGATCATGGTGTTACTGCAGTTGGTTACGGAACGAGTGATGATGGGACCAAGTATTGGCTGGTGAAGAACTCCTGGGGAACAAGTTGGGGTGAAGAGGGATACATAATGATGCAAAGAGATGTCGATGCAAAAGAAGGCCTTTGTGGCATTGCCATGCAGGCCTCCTACCCTACTGCATGATTCGAGGAAGATCAAAACTAATGATTGTACATTAATTATATGTATTTATGATCATGTTAATAGAAGGAAACTCGTGAACATGTGATATGTATTTGAAATCTGAAATCATTGTATGGCTGCTACATGTTGTGTGCCAGAAAAATTCTTAGCTTGAATGTATGTTGATATTGCCACAAGCTTCTGTGAGTGTTGCTAATGTTAAACAAAACCATCACCCATAAATTAAAGGAACCTTAAAACTTATGATAAAACCTTTAAACTCTCTTTTGTGTAGCTTCTATTGATGTACAAACTCAAAGTAGATTTTTTTAATCCAACATAAACATGTGGACTTATATTAAACACCACTGTTTAGGACTTATCTCAAAATATCTTCCAATACCCATACAACCAAACAAACAGTTGAAACCTGGGAAATCATAGAAGTGTCAAAGAAGAAGAAATAATTAAACATCTACGCAGAAGATCAAACAAATTTGATGAATATTAATTGTTTTACCTAGTTTCATAAAATCTTCTTTTCGAGAACTTTTTAAATGTTAGGGGTGGGGGTCCTTAGGGAAACAACCTCTCTACACCTCAGGGTGGGAGGATGGTCTCTCATCTCATGCAGTTATTCCAATCTTTTTGCATCTTGTAGTGAAGGGAAGCCCGGTTATTAGTAGCAAAAAGAGAAAGATGAAGGGCTTCACTCCCATGTGGTAGATCGAGAAATGAATGAAAGGTTGGAAGATCTTGTGGCCCGAGGGAGAAGTCTCATTGTGATGCATTTACAGAGAAATATAGAGATATCGCTGCTTCCAAAACCTGCACCTAGCGACAAAGCTACACTGCCTGAGAAATCATCCCATTTCCCCATAAGAAGTCTATCAACGCTGCTTTTCACTATTCTTTCTATTTCTGACTTGGAAAGTTGATCTTGATCTCAAGAGAAGCGTGATCATCATTCAAAAAGAGAAGGATCGGACAACTATTGTTGATTTTAGTGCCATCAATCATTTTGGTGTGAATGCGATTTAATTGAGATCGATTAGGTGACAAGGCAAACATAAATTGAGTTAGGAGGTGCGGAGTGCACACTCAAAAATAGCAGAGTCCCTAAGGGCGGCGCTATGAAGAGTTCTATTTAGGAATTGTAAGTTTCGGAACATTCCGGATGAAACTTAATTAATTCTGAAACTTAGCAAAATTTGACAAAGTATGAATCAAAAGCCTTTGGACTCAGAGCCTCTAACTCGTATGTTAGGAGCTTTTGAGCTTCTAGCACAGACCTTCTGAGCCTTCTGAATTTGGTCTTTATGAACTAGGTGCTTCTGACACGGAGCTTCTGAGTTAGTTACTGTGAGTCCGTGATCGTTTACCAGATAAATCAAACAACAAAGATATAACGATTACCAACCTGTTTAGATTATAAACGCGGATTACAGAGGGTTGATAATGTTTACAGTTTAAGCTTTCACTCTGATGTGTTCTTGATGTTGTCGATGTATTGTGTGTTGAGATAGATGTGATCTGATTGTTGAACTCTAACAAAGCTTAACAAACACAACAACATAATATGTAGATATCTAATATCTTGATATTATATTTAAAACTAATATAATAACTAAACTAATTAAACTAATAAAATAACTAACTAAATATCTAAATAATAATATCTAGATATTTAGATATTAAAACATAACTTTGACATTTATTACAAAGTAGACCCTAGACTATTGTTGAGAGTAACTTGTCGGCTTTAACTTCAGATTGCGATCTTCATATCGGATGATCTTATATCCAATGAGACTGTGTCCTAACAATCTCCCCCTTTGGATCAAGATCATTACGAAAATGATTTAGCAATACGATCTTCTCTTTCAGCATAGAAGATGCAATCTCTTTCTTAGTCTTCAAGATATAGTAAACTCCCCAAAAGACGTATTTTTTTTTCTTTCAGTTCAAGGGAAGAAATTATCTGTAGTTTCAGCTCGAAATTCTTCAAAAGAAAATTTCTCTCGAATCTTTGAAGAATTCAATCTTGGACGTGATTCTTGAAACAAGTGATTTCTTGGTTAGCTCTTCTCCATTTCTTGGGTAGATCTTCTCCCCCTTTTTGATGAGAAGTGTAACGATTTCATCAAAAGTTGATGACAAGAAATGTTGGTCATTAGGATCTATGATTTGTCAATGCAATAGATATTTATCCAGATCTTTGCAAATCTAGACAAAATGGTCATGTAACACCTGTAGCAATAAACAAATCAGTTAGAAACGCCTGTCAGTAACACTAAGTCACTGTGTGTAACGAATACACAATGGAAATGAGTTGTTTGATGTTGACTCCCCCAGGGCTTCCATTTAATCATCGAAACACTACAAAGGTTATTTCTATAAACGTTATGACAAAGAAACAAATTCCTTGTGTGTCCGTGCTTGTGATAGAAGGAATTAAGCACTTGATGATTGCTTATAAGGCTCGAAATTGTGTAAACCACTGAGACAACAGTAAGTTAAACACAGACTCAATGTGCATGAGTGAAGTGCGAAGGTGGGGCATACTTCCTTCTTTTCAGTATACAGATTTTCCAAATGAAAATCAGATAGCATATGTGATGCTTCCCCTTTGAAAATGTGAAACACTTTCTTGTTAAGAAGTAAATAAGTAGATGGTGGGGTAATTTCAAGAGTTGGCATGGGCTAGTTGCCTGTTTCAATAATGATCACAAAAGAGTTGTGAAACACTAGAAATGTGGTTTCCCGACTCAGAAAAAGTTGGTGCAGAGTTTTGATATTCTTTTAACTCTGTTCTCATACGCTCTTTCTTTTAAACATTTAGCTCACTACTAACCAAACTCTCTTTTTCATGATAGCTAATCACTCTTCCACACTCATTTCTTTTGACTTCTCACACCCAATCACTATGGATTAACTTCATGGGTAGAAATCACTGGTTAACGAGATTCCATAGAAGTTGTGTTAATTCCTAGCACACTGATCCCGTATATCCTATAAAGAATATGTTGCTCAAAATAATTTATAATCATGTAAGCTCATGTAGAACATTTAAAGTACACTCCTGAAATATAAAATCTTATGAAAAAATCATGAAGTGGTTTGAACGTTTAAGAATATGTTTTCAATTATTGAAAGTTGTCCTTCTTTCAATCACATATGAGATTAAGATAAAGAAATATACCTTTAAGTGCGATCTTACATCTCATGAAGCTTACCTTAAAGCCATAAACATATGATCGTGTAAGCTCTTCTCAAAAATTCTGCAAAAGTCTTAAGTCAAGTCAAAGAAATTTTATTCACTAATATTGAAAAGACAAAAAGCAGTAAAACAAAGAACTTTTCTTACTCCCCCTGAAATTATGCATTTGAAAAAAATTTCATTGAAAAAATATGCATTTAAAATTTCAGACAAATATGTACTCCCCCTTGAAGGTTGATTTCATCGTTGGAGTATCGGAGTACAATCTCTCATATCAGCATTGGAGTAAGGTCTTTTGATCATTGAAGTGTGAGTCCTAAACTGTTGTGTTTAGAAGTCATTCTTCGTTGAAGTACGGGTTTTGAACTGCAATGTCCAAAAGCCATTGTTGACATTGATGTCCGGGTCTTGAGCTGATTTACTCAAGAACCATTGTTCTTCTACTCCCCCTTGACAGTATGTTCCTGCAACACAGGTTTAGTTTTCTTTGGTACCCACTGGTATTTAGGTCCATATTAGTTAGTTGCAGTTCGTATGGGGTTTATGAAATAAGAACCATACCAGTAATGATCTTTGGCTCTGTGAACAGGATCATGTGTACGACAGTAAGAACAAGAATTTTCCTTACCTGATAACTTGATCATTTGATCTCTCGTGTAAACATGAGCAGGTTTACTTTTCAGCGCATTGTTCTTTGTTTCATTATGCGTATGTACACATGAGCTTTCATCTTTAACTAGTTTCTGCTTCCAGAAAAGATTTTCTTCCTTGTAGATCCCTCTTCTCTGAAGTTTACCTGAACCAACTAACTTTCTGTCAAAAGGAAGGTTAGTAGTACGAGTCTGATTTGAATATTTAGATTTATTAGGAAAATCAGATTTCTGAGATTGGCTTTTCTTGCGTTTACCAGAGGTGTTCTGTTTCTTTGAACGCTGATTTTTATAAACACTTGGTAAAGCCTTTCCTTTTACAAGAAAAATAGAATGATCTGGAAGTGAAGCATTGAAATCAACCATATCTACTCCATCTATACACCCTTCTTTATAATTTAAAAAATCATTTGCAGACTCAAATAAGTCATCAAAGAAATCAGTAGAAGTGAGAGGTGTTTTTGAAACTGTAGAACACTTTGTAGATTTAGAATGAAAAACAGTGTTCTTCAAAACAGTAGAAAACACATCTTGTTCTATTTTCACCAAAATTCTTTCGTCAGATAAGACATTTTCTAACTCAAATATTTTGCTTTCTAATACGAGTGGAGGTAGATAAGTTTTAGCTCGAATAGGTTTTGTCTCCATTTCAGTAGAAGAATATGTAGCAAAATATTCTTTTGAAAGAAATTTTGGTTTTTCCGAAAGATAACTATCATTCAGTCTTGCATAACAGAATAGTAGTTGCATTTTCTTCAAATTCTTTCTATTTGTATCTTCCCTTGCCTCGACTTCTTCTGATGCTTTGGTAACAAATTTGGGTCTCAAATGAGAATGTTTACGAGCAGCATACATATAATCTGCATTATATAAACCAGGCTGTTTTCTGATAACATGTTTAAGGTAATGAGGATTATTACAACCTAATCCCCATTTTGCTTTAAAATCAGCCTCTTCATTCGGTGTATTCATGAAAATAGTTTGATCTGTTTGGCCTATTGAGTAAAGTTTGGTTTCCATACCATTTACCTTCTTTTTAAGATTCTTGTTCTCAAACTGTAGCTTATAAACAATTAAGGCAGTTTCTTTCTTTTCTAAATCAGACTTAGAAATTTGAGAAACAAAATCAGGAAACTTCTTTTCTAAACAATCGTTTTTAAGATTAAAATCAGAAGCAGATTTGCGTAAGGAATCCATGAGATCTTTGTTCCCAATAACTGACTTATTTAGCTCAAAGATCTTTTGATTACGCCTAGCAACTCTGACTTTTTCCCTTTTCAGTTTTGACTGAAGGTCCTGAAGTTCGACCATCATCGCATCTATTTTAATCATAAAATTATTTTCGGTTAAGTTCATTACCTCTTCAGCTTCTTCATTATCTGAATCATCATACTTTGCATGAGTGCCCATCAAGCACATATTAGCAGCTTCTTCATTCTCTACTTCTTCTTCCTCTTCAGAATGATCTAACCAGAATTCGTCTTCAGCCATTAACGCTTTGACAGCTTCCTTTTGTTTGGCTAACATTAGTTTGTTCTGATAATACTCCGTATTACGAACCTTTGGCTTCCGATAGTCTGAGGCGTAATGACCAATCATGCCACAGTTGTAGCATCTGATTGAGTCATAAGCTTTATTTTCGGTCATGGTGTAGTCATTCACATATTTCTTCCTTTCTTTTGGATTCTTCTCAAGAAATCTACTTCCTTCTACTCTTTCTCTATGCTCACGGTTCTTGGAGCTTGAGGAAGAATATCTCTGTGAATTTGATCCCGGTTTCTTGTAGAATTTCTTTTGGAATGCACGGGTCAGTAATTGCAGTGCTTGCTTGAGACTTTCTCCATCATCTCCATCAGATTCAGTTTCTGATTCAGAACTTGTAATTACTTTCTTCTTTTTCTTCTTATCTTTGACAACAAGTGCAACGGAATCACGAACTTTCTCAACTTCCTTTTTCTTTCCACTCCTTTTCTCTTCTACTTTTTCTTCGTTCTGCCTTAGTGTCTCATATACCTCGTGGAGTGGAATGTTAGACAGATCTTTCATCTGTTTCATTCGTCGTGTATGCTTCTTCCATTCCGGTTGAAGGACATTGAGAAACTTGACGTTGTTCTCAATCTGTTTCTTTTTAACTTTATTCTTTGACAGCTCGTTCAGAAGCAGAACATATCGTTCATAAGTGTCCACTAGGCCTTCATCTTCAAAGGCTTTGAATTCTTCAGAACTGGGGGTTTGACATCCGTGCCAATGGAAAGAGCGTCTTTTGAAGTCATCCTGTTTCTGATTAATGTGAAATAAAAACCTGTTTCGAATTGTTAGTTCAGATAAAATGAATACAGATTAAAATAACTCAGAAATCACAAAGTCAGAAACTGGCGCGAAATTGGAGTTTGCGTGAGACTTGAGTGAGTCCGTGATCGTTTACCAGATAAATCAAATAACAAACATGTAAAGATTACCGACCTGTGTTTCTGATTACAAATGTGGATTATAAAGGTTGATGTTCTTGATCTTAAGCTCTCTCTGTTTTCTCTATTACACCTTCAATATGTGTTATGTGTGTGTTCTTGTTAATCTCTTTGATCTCTTTGAGTAGTAGTCAACTGAGGAAGTAACATTTTTGTTCTCTAAATTGAGCTTTTTAACCTTCTTCTCATCATCATCAGAAAAATATCTCATTTTGAATTATCTGATGGTGATCCTTAGAAAAACTAAGTCTGGTTTGCGTTTTAAGTGGGTCGCGCAAACTGAGATTTGCTTGAGCAGTTGGTCGCGCGAAGTTAAGGTTTGCGCGAGACGTTAGTCGCGCAAAGCAAGAGTTGACCGGTAAGATGTAAAGACCGGTAAAACTGATTGACCGGTAAAATGTTTCGACCGGATAATTGGTTATGGGTTCGACCGGGAGTTGTTTGACCGGGAAGATGTCAACCGGTATTACTCTAGGACCGGTATTAGCAAGGACCGGGAAAATAGATTTAAGTGATGGACCGATATTTTGTAAAAAGTGAGGAGTTGTTCATGGAATTGTGCATGGAATGGAGAATGGACACGTGGTTTTGAAACATCAAACAAAAATTGAGAGCCTGCCACGTGCTCTTCTTTAGTAGTGGACCGACAGAGTAGTGGACAAAATTGATGGTAGACAAAATTGTGTAATCAACACGTGATTGAAAAGTAGTGGACTGATAAATCAACAATTGACCGATATGTTGGTGGACAATGGACTGATATAAGTTAGTGGACCGATAAAATGCAAATCCTTTGACCGGTATGAAAAATTCTATGGACCGATATATTAATCAAAGAAAAGTGGACCGGTATTTGGTTATGGACCGATATGTTGTAGTCATAAAGGACCGATAATTAAACTTCGACCGGTATAAAATATTGATATCGGTCGACCGGTATAAAACCTTCGACCGGTATCTTCTCTTCTCCGATAAATCAGTCCTGCAACTCTCAAATTGACCCAACTAGAATTCGAATTAAAGCACCACGTTTTGACACAACGATCTCCTTACCAATTTCAACAGGTTATAACAATTTAATTTCGAAAATAACCACAAAATCAAGATTTTGATCGATAGCACAGTGGTTTGAGAAAATGAAGAACACATAGTGTAAAAATTTGATTTTTGAATCTGGATCAGGCTCTGATACCAATTGTGAGTCCGTGATCGTTTACCAGATAAATCAAACAACAAAGATATAACGATTACCAACCTGTTTAGATTATAAACACGAATTACAGAGGGTTGATAATGTTTACAGTTTAAGCTTTCTCTCTGATGTATTCTTGATGTTGTCGATGTATTGTGTGTTGAGATAGATGTGATCTGATTGTTGAACTCTAACAAAGCTTAACAAACACAACAACATAATATCTAGATATCTAATATCTAGATTTTAAATAATAACTAAACTAATTAAACTAATAAAATAACTAACTAAATATCTAAATAATAATATCTAGATATTTAGATATTAAAACATAACTTTGACATTTATTACAATGTAGACCCTAGACTATTGTTGAGAGTAACTTGTCAGCTTTAACTTCAGATTGCGATCTTCATATCGGATGATCTTGAATCCAATGAGACTGTGTCCTAACAGATACTATTAATTATAATACCCCCCCCATTTTTGTCTCTAAACCGAGACCAAATGAAGGGTGTTACGAACCAAGTCTCATAGCCATTTATATACAAATAAAAGGAAATATTGGAAAAATGCAGAATCGATTAAATTTCAAAGGAACATATATTATTTAAGCCAAACATTCCACGATGGATCATGTTAGAAATAATGTAAATGTCAAAACATAGGTTTAATTATTATAGTATATATATATATGGTAGTTATGGTAGTTATAGGTAGTTATTTGTGAAGGGGTGTGATTGTCCATTAACGAACCATTGTGATGGTTCGAAGGCACCCTTTCTGTGTCTATAAATATGTATCGATTTGTATAGTTTCAGGTGTGTGGAATTCTAAATATATTTCCAGATTATTAAAGGGTTCAACCCACGTTTCTTGTTCTTTCTTCTATCCTTATTATGTGAATGATGTTGAATGCATGATGATCTATGGAATGGCCAGATTGCATGATCTTGGGAAGATCTAAACCTGTGCAGATTCTAAACAGATCATAGCTACAAAGTACACTTATATCTTCTAATAAAACATACTAGGGTATGTTCTAAAACCAAATTATACAAACCTAAACAACACCGATTGGACCACGAAATGTAGCTTTCGATAATTTCTGCAAGACTTCCTTTTTCACCTCTCAAGTTGCCTTGTCCATGACTGAGATATATTTAATAGACTTAGTGATTACAAATCTCCTTTTTAACGCAAAAAAAATTCATTGAAATCTATTTACAGCCTCAAATAAGCTATTGTATCATGTATATGCATGTAAAACATTTAAGATTTCCATATTCCAATTTCTTCGGTGGGTGTCGCACATTTCCAACTTTTATTTGGAACCCCTCGTCAAGGGTCATTTCCACGACCCCCTACCGTGGTTATACCGTCCCGCTGATATTCGCATTCCACCGTTGACAAGATTTATTCTTCTAATATGCATTTCAAAGGCACATATAATATGCTATACCTAGCTATACCATTAAGTGCCAGTTTATATAGGTTTCAAGAGGCAGCAACTTGACATGGAATAAGTGCAGTAGCTTTCAAGTCAACCCCTCTACTTTCTTGCCAGTACAATCCACTGGCCTTAGGCTTTATTTCCCGAGTTCCTTCTAGTTTATCTTGTAACTATTTTAAATATTACTTGTATTTTACTTTAGCAACATTTATTATATAACTCTTATACTTTATTATTTATTTTTGTTTCATATTTCTTCATTTGGACGTATGCATATAAATATGTAATTTATATGCACTACGATATATTTTCAGCTTGCAAATCGGACATTCTTTGATCCCGAA
Source organism: Arctium minus (assembly GCA_954870635.1). Taxonomy (NCBI): domain Eukaryota; kingdom Viridiplantae; phylum Streptophyta; class Magnoliopsida; order Asterales; family Asteraceae; genus Arctium; species Arctium minus. The sequence continues at coordinate 37,424,674 of OX941084.1, forward strand.
TAATATCCTAATTACTTAGTTATTAATTTTCTTTTTTTATGCAATTACTACTAACATACCTCAATATATTTGAATTGTCGATGTAGTTATGTCACCTTAACATAGACCGATTTGATACTCGATCATACCGTTACCCATCGGTTTCCAAATTCTTGATTTACGTATTTAAATGAGATATGGACGATTATTGGCGGTTTGACAGTTATAACTACTGTTAATGGATAAGGTCAAAGGATAATTATAACTGAATTTTAAGTTTTGAACTGTGCACGAAGCTTTATGCACGGAGCTCTATATGTATTTGACCAGAGATAGTAACTATCTCTTGACACAAACGTCGAGAGATAGTAACCATCTCTCAACACACACATCCAGAGATAGCAACCATCTCTCGACACACATGTCCAGAGAGATAATACGTAGTTCAACTAGAGATATCGTCATAGCCGAGCCTTGAACTTATCGATAGAACCATCGATTTCATTTTCTTATTGAAAATTCACTTCTAGCCCGATGGTAAATCGGCCAACACCCATGTATTATTACCCATGATGGACTCCATCTCATCATTTATTGTCTTTTTCCAAAAGGCAACGTCTTGAAACTTCATAGTCTTATCATAGGTTCTTAGATCTTTCTCTATGTTATAACAATATGCAAGATCTTTCTCTATGTTATAACAATAACATAAACTCTTTCACAGTAGATGCAACAAAAGCTCTTGTCATTCAAGTTACGTAGTCACTTAAAGTGGTTTTAATGGCGGAACCACATCCAAACTTATTATGGGGTCTCTTGACCCCGCAAAAAGTTTAAAATTTTTGAATTTAGCTTAAAATTTTCTTTTATCCTCCATAAATTGCATGATTACATCCTTAAAGCACCCATTCAATTTTTACAAAACCTAACATATTTGATTTTCTTATTCCACCAAAACCGAAAGAAACAAATTCATCTCAATATCTTGTGTATTATTTTATTAAATCCATTTCAATATTAGTCATCTCACACTACAAAACAAACACGTTTTTCCGACCGAAAAATCCGCCGGAAATCCGTCGGAAACGAGTGTTTTCGGAGGATTTGGCGGGACGAAAATCAAGGCGCCGCAAACTCAATTTTTCGGCGGACAGACAATTTTCGGCAGAATATTCCGCCGAAACCGTACCCAAATTTTTTTGATTTATTAAACGATTTAATCGATTTTTTAATTAAGGAAATAATTATTTTATATTTTTGGCGGATTTTTGGCAAATGTAATTAATTTATTTATTAAATTCTTTTTTTTAATATTTTAAAGGAAAAAAATTGTGTTTTCGGCGAAGGGTTTTGGTGGATTTTTGGCGGAATAATCCGCCGAAAATAATTTATTTATTAAATTAAATTATTTTATTTAATTATTTAAACATTATTGACAAATTATCCATCGGTAATTTTTATTTTAATTTAAAAAAATAATTACAAATACATGAAAAAACTATACAAAACCACTACTTCGGTAATTTGAACCTTTTATTAAAAAATGAAAATTATTATTCAATTTATTCGAATTTTTGTTATACAAATTCACATTTTATAATCGAAAAATCAAACGAGCCGTTGTAGATCTCGCTTACATCGCACCGTAAAAAGACAAAAAAATAGTTGTTTTCTAGAGTTGTCTCTCGTAACCCATTGTAGAAATGGGTGACGATATGGTGGTGTCGATGTTGAGGGATTGGATTTCCACAAACTTTCTTGAACATCTCCATTTCTTCCCATCTGTTAGGGGTGCTCAAAAACCCGATCAACCCGACCAACCCGATCAACCCAACCCAACGTGAAATAACTCAAACCGAAGCAACCCGATGTCTAAACGAGTTGTAAAGTCTTCAAACCGTAGTTATTGGGTTGATATCGAGTTACTTTTATTTGAACCTAACCCAACCCGATGAACCCGATCCTTTTATTTTGTGGATTTAATATGATTATTAAGTCTCTATTAATATGTAAATTAGACAATTACACTATTGCGTACCCTCTTCATTTACATATGTTTTCAATTTATTATTCATCTCTATATAGCTCATTTGTATATATGTTTAATAAATGTAAACACACACACACACATATATATATGTGTGTGTGCAAACTAAAAAATTAACTAAATGTGATATATTTAAGATTTAAGAAATATGGATAAGTTGTACCAAATGGTTGATGATGACACGACCAACCTCAAGGCCAAGAAAGCGAAAGCATCGGGGTTGGAGACGTCTAAAACGATTGTTGTTGATTGACATATTATCATTTGGTTTAGACATTTTTATATGTAATATCGTAATATTTTTTATGAACTTACATACTCTCATGAATTATCGGTCATTCGATTGTATTTCAAAGAAATGTTTCCTTTTTGTTTATATTTCTAAATTTGATTTCATCTTGTTTAAACACAACCCGACCAACCCGAACGGTTTGGGTTGGGTTAGGTTGTACTTTTGATTGGGTTGGGTTCGGTTGTAAAATTTTCAAACCGCCTATATTGGGTTGAGTTGTTAAAAAGCCTTCAACCCGATCAACCCAACCCGTGAGCACCCCTACCATCTGTTCTCCTACACCTCCATGGCTCTAGATCTGACCCACATCATTCCAACATTCTTCATTTGTCAATCAGTATAAAGCTTGAAGTAAACCCCATTTACCGGCTACAGGTTGTAAAAATCATGGAAGATAGTTAGGAGGCACACAAGTCAAATCATTATTTCTAAGACATCAATATGAAGTCTGTACATCTGAAAACAAAAGTATCCCTCAAACTATTTAGATCTTGTACAGTGACGACATGTTTCTCTTAATAGCAAGAACACCAAACACATAGTCTCTTACAAAACTCTAATATCTTACGGAAAAGAAATGCCAATTGTAAGTCTTTATAGGAGCTTGAAGATTAATCTATTTCCCAACACATACTGATACACGTTTTTCTGCCACCATCTTGAACACCTTCCCTCCCCATCACGGCGAGAAGAGAATAGAGGAGGACATGAGGCTTTTTTCTTTCAGGTGAGGGAGGCGATGGGAGAAAGAGGGGAGAATGAGTTTAGGGTTATCTAGAGAGGGGAAAGGGCTCTCTCTCTCTCTTTTTTTTTTTTTGAAAAGAAAAAGGGAAAGAATTTCTTAATATAATATTAGAGAAAATAATTTGGGGGAATGTTTGGCGCCGGTGGGGGGAAATCAAAAATTTAGTGAAAATTAGAAGTGGGAATCAAATTTTAATTTTGATTTATGTAAATTTAGTGATTTAAATAATAATAATAATTTAATTAAAGTTTTAATTTAAGTTAGATTTTATTGAATTTTATATTTTCCGTCTAAAAATAGGTCGATGTATGAATGCATTTGATGAATAAAAAATCATATAAAAGATATTTCTTAATCAGTTCTCACGAGATTGTAACATAATGAAAAAGATTCAGTAATCGTACATAATGATCGTGAGTTTTTTTATTCAAAATTCCTTCATTTTAGTATGTTTTTCAAGATTTTCTTCATGTCATTTATAGTTTCAAAAAACATCCACTCAGAGAAGTCTGATTACTCCATTAATGTTTTTGTTTTGACATCAATTTTTTTTGTATTCAACGTTAAATGAAAATTTATTATTATTATGTTATTACATCAATTTTAAAACTTTTATAATGTCAATTTGGATAGATTCGATTTCAAAAACAACCTTTATGTTATAAATTAGAGTACATTAGTTTGATAAACTTTAGCTTGTGACTGAAAAATCTTTCAACAAGAAAGTTGTTGAATAATCATCATCATAGTATTTTAACGATTCGGAATCTAACCGCAACCGTTTAAAGCCTCAATTGGATCCATAAACCCCAATTGGATCCACTAAACCCCAATTGAATCAATTAAAGCCCCAATCGATCAATAAATTAAAACTGGTTTGATCCATTAAAGACCCAATTGATCCATTGAAACCCAATTAGATCCATTATTATTATTATTATTATTATTATTATTATTATTATTATTATTATTATTACATACCCATTCGGATCCATTAAATACCGGTAAATCCTATCCACCGGGTACGTTAAATCCCCACTGGTACGTTAAAGCCCAACTAGATTCGTTAAAGCCCCAACTTGATCCGTTAAAGCCAACGGGATCCATTAAAGACCAACTGGATCCTTAAAGCCCAACCGGGTAAGTTAAAGCCCAACTAGGTACGTTAAAGACCAACTGGATCCATTAGAGCCCAACCGTATCCATTAAAGGTCAACTAGATCCGTTAAATCCCAACCGGATATGTTAAAGCCCAACCGTATTCATTAAAACTCAATTGTATCCATTAAAGCCCCACTGGGCACGTTAAAGCCCAACTAGATCCGTTAAAGCCTAACATTATCCATTAAAGCCCAACCGGATCCATTAAATACCAACTGGATCCGTTAAAGCCAACTAGGTACGTTAAAGTCCAACTTGGTACGTTAAAGTCCAACTAGATCCGTTAAAGCCCAACTGTGTACGTTAAAGCCCAACTTGATCCGTTAAAGCCAACGGGATCCATTAAAGCCAACTGGATCCATTAAAGCCCATCCGGATCTATTAAAGCCCAATCGGGTACGTTAAAGCCCAACTAAATCCCTTAAAGCTCAATTGTATTCATTAAAGCCACACCAGGTACGTTAAAGCCCAACTAGATTCGTTAAAGCCCAATAGCATCCATTAAAGCCCAACCGGATCCATTAAAAACCAATTGGATCCGTTAAAACCCAACTGCATCCATTAAAGCCAACCGGATCCATTACAGCCCAACTGTGTACGTTAAAGCCCAACTGGATACGTTAAACCCATACTGGATCCGTTAAAGCCATATTGGATCCGTTGAAGCCCAACTGCATCCTTTAAAGCCAATCAGATCCGTTAAAGCCCAACTGGGTACGTTAAAGCTCAACTGCATCCATTAATGCCCAACGAGGTCCATTAAAGCTCAACTAGCACTACTAAACAAACAGCCTTTTCCGGCGGAATATTCCGCCGGAAAATTTTCGGCGGATTTCTAACGGTTTTCCGACGGAAGTCACCATGGTCAAACTTCGTTGATTTTCGCTGGAAATCCGCCGAAAATCCGCCGAAAATTATTTTTTAAATTATTTTCAAAAAAAAATAAAATTTTCGGCGGATTTTATTTAATTAATTAATTTCCGCCGAAAATCCGCCGAAAACAGTAAAAAAAATTATATATTTATTTTTTTTAGAAAACTTTAAAAAAATAATAATAAAAAAATTATATATTCCGCCAAAAACCACAAAAAATTTAAAATATTTATTTATTTCTTAGAAAAATTTTAAAAAAATAATAAAAAAAAATTTGATTCTGCCGAAAACGCTAAAATTTTTAAATATTTATTTATTTCGTAGAAAAATTTAAAATAAAAAATAAAAAAAAAATTGATTCCGCCGAAAACGCTAAAATTTTTAAATATTTATTTATTTCTTAGAAAAATTTTAAAAAAATAATAAAAAAAATTTTGATTCTGCCGAAAACGCTAAATTTTTTAAATATTTATTTATTTCTTAGAAAATTTTTAAAAAAATAATAAAAAAAATTTTGATTCCGCCGAAAACGCTAAAATTTTTAAATATTTATTTATTTCTTAGAAAAATTTTAAAAAAAATAAAAAAAATTTGATTCCGCCTAAAATCCGCCGAAAACACTAAAAATTTTAAATATTTATTTATTTCTTAGAAAACTTTTAAAAAAAAAATTATTTTTTGATTCCGCCGAAAACACTAAAAAAATTAAATATTTATTTTTTTTCTTAGGGAACTTAAAAAACTAATAAAAAAATTTTGATTCCGCCGAAAATCCGCCGAAACACTAAGAAATTAAATATTTATTTTTTTTAGAAAACGTTAAAAAAATATAAAAAAATTGATTCCGCCGAAAATCCGCCGAAAACACTAAAAAATTAAATATTTATTTATTTCGTAGAAAACTTTAAAAAAATAATAAAAAAAATTTGATTCCGCCGAAAACACTAAGAAAATCAAATATTATTTTTTCTTAGAGAACTTTTAAAAAAATAATACAAAATTTTGATTCCGCCGAAAACACTAAAAAAATTAAATATTTTTTCTTAGAGAACTTAAAAAAAATAATAGTTATTAGTATTTAGTGGATCCCGTTGGCCTTTAATGGATCTGATTGGGCTTTTAACGGATCTAGTTGGTCTTTAATTGATCCGTTTGGGCTTTAACGTACCCAGTGGGGCTTTAATGGGTATAATTGAGCTTTAATCGATCCGGTTGGGCTCTAACGGTTCTAGTTAGGCTTTAACATATCCAGTTGAACTTTAATGGATATAGTTGGCCTTTAATGGATCCACTTGGGCTTTGACGTACCCAGTGGGTTTTAACGGATCCAATTGATCTTTAATGAATCCCGTTGGCCTTTGATGGATCCGATTGGGCTTTAACAGATCTAGTTGGGCTTTAACGGATCCAGTTGGTCTTTAATGTACCCATTTAGGATTTTACGTACCCAATTGGGCTATAACGTATCCAGTTAGTATTTAAAGGATCCATTTAGTCTTTAATGGATTTAGTCAGGCTTTAACAGATCTAGTTGGGCTTTAACGTGCATAGTTGGGCTTTAACGTACCTATTTGGGCTTTAACAAATCCAGTTGAGCTTTAATGGATCCAGTGGGTCTTTAACGTACCCACATGGGCTTTAACGTACCTAGTTGGGCTTCAATTGATCCAGTTGAGTTTTAGTGTACCCAGTTGGTCTTTAATGGATCTAATTGGGCTTTAACGTACCTAGTTGGGCTTTAACGAATCCATTGGACTTTAATGGATCCGGTTGGCCTTTAACGTACACAGTGGGGCTTTAATGGGTAGAGTTGAGCTTTAATGGATACAGTTGGACTTTAATGGATATATTGAACTTTAACTAATTATATTGGGGCTTAAAATGTTTTATTGTGCCTCAATGGATTTATCAGGCTTTAAAGGGTTATATTGGGCTTTAATGGATATATTGAACTTTAACTAATTATATTGGGGTTTAAAATGTTTTATTGTGCCTCAATGGATTTATCAGACTTTAAAGGGTTCTATTGGGCTTTAAAGGGTTTCATTGGGCCTTAATGGATCTATCGGCGTTTAAGGGGTTTTATTGGGCCTTAAAGAGTTTCATTAGGCCTTAATGGATCTATCAGAGTTTAAAGGGTTCTATCGGGCTTTAAAGGGTTTCATTGGGCCTTGAGAGATTCTATCGCGCTTTAAAAAGGTTACATTGGGCTTTAAAGGGTTTCATTTGGCCTTAAGGAATCTTTCGGGTTTTAAGGGATTCTATCGGGATTTAAAGGGTTCTATTGGGCTTTAAAGGGTTTCATTGGGTCATAATGGATCTATAAAGGTTTAAGGGGTTTCATTGGGTCATAATGAACCATTAAAGCCCTTGGAGGCCCAATAGTGCTTTAAAAGGTTAGTTTGGCTTGAATGAATATATATAGCTTTAAAGGGTTCTATTGGGCATTAAAGGGTTTCACTGGGCATTAATAGATTTATTGGGCTTTAAAGGGTATTATTGAGCCTTAATAGATCTATCGGGTTTCAAAGGGTTTCATTGGGCCTTAATGGATCTATCGAGTTTTAAAGGGTTTCATTGGGTCTTAATGGATTTATCGGGGTTTAAAGGGTTAGTTCGGCCTGAATGGATCTATCGGAATTTAAAGGGTTCTATTGGGGCTTTATTGGGCCTTAAATGAATCTATCGGGCTTTAAAGGATTTCCTCGGGCGTTAATGGATCTATCGACCGACATCAACCCGAAACCTGACCAACACGAACCCGAAACAACCCGAAATCTGAATTCGGGTCTTGATTTCCAAATCCGAAATCCGGTCGGGTTTTTGGTTTTACTACCCGAACGGCCAAACCCGCCTGACCCGCTCGATGCACACCCTATAAAAGACCCAATTAAAATATTGGAACTTGAAAACTTTAAAATTTTAACTGGTTTAAAATTTTAAAATACTTCAAATTAAATCTAGAATTTCAAAATTTAAGTTGTGAAAATTTTCAACCTTTTGAATTTTAGAGTTTGAAAATTTTCCAAAAAACTTAATCCCATTCTCCCCCCACTCCCCACCCTTTAATCCTCCCACCCCTTCCATTTCAAAACCCTAGTTACGCCGCCCCATTTGTCTCTCCCCCTCGCTTCTCACGGACCACAACCAGATATCTCCCGTCATTCTCCTCCTCTTCCATGCATCCACACTAGCACCGCCGCCTTCCTCCAGCGATACCACCACCGTCGCCTTCCTCCAGCGATACCGTCGCCGTTGCCCTCCTCCAGCCAAACCACCGTTACTGTCGGAAATCCACGTCTCGAGGGACACGTCGAGGTTCCAGTACACGAACCGGCAGGGGACGAGGTCCGCGATCCGGATCTCGAGGGTGGTTTCGGAGACTATGAAGCTGGGGTTTGAAGATGTGAGGTGGGTGGTGATTATTCCCTAAATGCTTTCTATAATTTTCCTCAAAATCCATCCCCCAGTCAAAAATTTTGGTGACTCTCATCGTCGTCCAACTAGCGGCAGCAGCAACCAGCAAGGACCGCCTTCCATTCCGCCGCTGCAAAAGCCGAGAAAGTCTTCCCAGATATCAAAAAATCCGATTCCTCCACCGATCTAGGTTTATATCTTCTCTCTCTGTTTATAATCTCATCTAATTTCAAATGTTTCATATGTAGGATCATGATGTTCACTTTAGTAATTAGAAGAATGATCGATGGAGACAAGAAAAGAATCAAAAGGAATTGGAATTCCAGCTTTATCTTTTCCCCCTTTTTACTGTTTCTGGTCTTCCTTTGAAAATTTATATTCTCACATGGAATTTGCAATTGTTTTAGTTCAATAACAGTAAGCAATATGATTATTTCCAAATGAAGGTTTAATAATAATAGAAGTATGGGCCTAGTTTGCATAACTGAACACTTATGGCTTTTTCGTTTAGTTCCAGATTTAATAGTAATAGAAGTTTTGGTTATGCTACTGGGTAAATCCCTCGGTTAATATGCTACTGATAACATTTGTTCATGATTTAATTTTGATCATTGATGGGCTTTCTTTGTTAATTTATTCTAACATTTGGGTTATGCTTAATTAGTACTCTTTTCTCTTGCAATTAGTAGTTAACAGGTTTCGTATTTGGGCAGATTACCTTTTGGTCTTTTCTTGATTGTGTTGTAAAGAATCAGGGACTTTGTTTAGCTAAATCTTGAGTTATGTGTATATGAACTTCTCTGATTGAATTTGTTTGTTTCTTGTGACCAAGCTATATGCATGTTTTCTCAATTTTGATATCAGAGATCGTTCTTACAGGCCAGTCTACTTGTATATATATATTTTTTGTTTAGAGGTTATGTTTCTATTGGTTTACGACATTTTTATTAAAAGTGATTCAACTACTAAGACTTGCATATTTCCATTTATAGAACATCTCAACTTCGCCTAGCTGACTTTGGAGTTCTGCATTGCAATGAAGCCAATGGGAAACTAACTGGTTTTACTCGTGATTGAAGATTTCAGCAGGTATGCATAATTAGAGGAATGAACCTTTATCATATGCAAAGTTGACTGGAGATGAATTATTGCCACAATTAGAGGCTGGAGATGAATTTCTGCAGGTTTTTATCCTTGGGACATATCATCACTACCTTTTTTTTTTATTGTATACTTCTTTTATTTAGTATATTGTGTAGGGATGTGAACGGATCGAGTCGAGTCAAGTAGCATGTTATTCGAGCTTGGCTCGAAAAATTAATATCAGGCTTGAGCTCGACTCCATCTCGATTTACTTTTTCAAAGTCGAGCTCGAGCTTGATTTTTTTTCAATGTTTGAGTTCGATATCGATGCTCGTTTATAAGCTTGAACTCGAGATTGATTAACTCGTTTATTTTCTCAAGCTCGATGACTTTATATTTTGATTTTATAATTTGTAAACATATAAAATATGTTGGATCAAAAAAGGTATGCTCGAATATCTTGACTTGGCTCAACTCGTAAAGTTTAATCGAGCTTTCGAATGAATCGAGTTTAACACTGGTCTTATGGAGTTCGACTAGTTAAGTTAAGCGAGCTTTATTTTGTGTTCGAGATCGACTTGATCTCGAGAATGATTAAGCTCGAGCTTGAGTAGTTTGTTTCAATCTAGACTAGTTTACATTCCTAATATTGTATGTTGATGGTTTTTTTATTCGTTCTTGGAACGTGAGTCATCCTTCAATTCAGAAGCCAACCATGGCAATGCCAAAATGTTATTTGATTAACATAGATATCCTATTTTTGTGGTTGCAGATTGATGAGGCGTGCAAAGCTAAGAATGGAGATCATAACGAAAGAGAAGACCCGAAACACCACTTACCAAGAACGTAAACTTGGGATCATAGAGGAAGCTAACGAATTCACCATTCTATTGAATTGGTTGCTTAGTCTGTACCGCCAGACTACATTGAATTTAGTTTACAGATTTGAGATGATATTGTATTAAAGACAATAGTGTTTTGTAATTGTTTTTGCATAGGAATTACCAATGTTTTTTAACAGGTTTTTATACAGATTTTCTTTATTTTTAATTATTTTTTTTAAAATTAAAATATCAATTACCGACGGATAATCCGTCAGTATGGTTAAATAATATAATTTAATATTTAAAATAATTTAATTTAAATAAATTTACCGATGGCTTAGTCGTCGTTAATCCGTCGGTAATACTGACCGTCGGTAATCCGTCGGTAATCTTACCGTTTAGCGACGGATTGGGCCGTCGGAAATTTCTGTTTTTTTGTAGTGTAAATAATTTTCGGCGGAATATTCCGCCGAAAATCCGCCAAAACATTTTCACCAAAATATGTTTCTTTAAAGTAATTAAGAATAAATAAAAAATAAATATTAAAAAGTTTCGGCGGAATTTTGGCGGACTATTCCGCCGAAAATATTTAATTTTTTTATTTAATTAATTAAGAATAAATAAAAAAATAAATATTAAAATTTTCGACGGAATATTCCGCCGAAATTCCGTCGAAAATGTTTAATTTTTTATTTAATTAATCGACTTATTTAAAAATTAAAAAAAATTCGGAAAAGTTTCCGGCAGAAAAATCCGCCGACAAATCCGCCGAAAACACAAAATCCGCCGAAAAACATTTTTTGCGGCGCCCCTGATTCCGTCCGGCCAAATCCGCCGAAACAGTGATTTTCCGGCGGATTTTCGGCGGATTTTGGGCGTCGGAAATGCCGTTTTTTTTGTAGTGTAGGTTTGTTAAAGCCAACCGGATCCTTTTTTTTTATTTTTTAATTTCTTTCATAATAATATTTATTTAATAATAAAATTTATTTTTAATTATTTAATTATCTTTAATGTTTTTTAAAAATTCTTTTAAGAAAAACAAATATTTAATTATTTTTTCTATTTTCGGCGGATTTTCGGCGGCCATTTATTTTATTTATTTTTATTTTTTAAACTCTTTTAAGAAAAATAAATGTTTTATTATTTTTTGTATTTTCGGCAGATTTTCGGCGGCCATTTATTTTTTTTATTTTTTAAATTCTTTTAAGAAAAAATAAATATTTAATTATTTTTTGTATTTTCGACGGTCGTTTACTTTTTTTATTTTATTTAAATTTTCTTAAGAAAACTAAATATTTAATTGAATTTTGTATTTTCTGCGGATTTTCGGCGGCTTTTTAATTTTTTTTTTATTTTTTAAATTCCTTTAAGAAAACAAAATATTTAATTATTTTTTGTGTTTTCGGTGGATTTTCGGAGACTTTTTAATTTTTTTTTAAATCTTTTAAGAAAAATAATTAAATAATAATTTTTGGCGGATTTTCGGCGGAAAATAAATAATTAAATTAATTAATTAAATTCAGCCGGAAATCCGCCGGAAATTATTAATTAATTATAATTATTATGAAAAAATTAAAAAAAAAACACCGTCGGAAATCCACCGGAAATCCGCTGAAAAATTTTGTTTTTTTTAAAAAAATAAAAATAAAAAAATATTTCGGCGGATTTCCGGCAAAAGTCAGCGGGGTTTGACCAATTTGAGTTTCGCCGGAAATCCGCCGAAATATTTCCGACGGAAAATTCCGCCGGAAAAAGCTGTTTGTTTAGTAGTTGGATCAATATCTAGTTTTTCTATATTATTTTATTAAATTCATTTCAATATACATCTTGTTTTTTTAGGTTTAATATAATTGGTTTATTATATGCTACTTATTTTATACGCTCAAAGTCTTAAACCAATTATCTAGAGATAAAATATATAAAATTATAGTATAATTTGCTTTTCGATTTAATCAAAATCGTAAAAGAATAACTGAAACTAAATCCTTTAAACGAAAACCAAATAATCCGAAACCATTTTGGTTCTAGTACGTTGTTCAGTTTCGGAATTTTTTTTATACTCCTTAGTCTGACGTGTCACCTAAGTTTCAAGATCCGCCACACAACACTCAACCGTGTGGGGGGCGGTTTAGTTTCCTTTGTACATCACGATGAGAAAATCCAGGCAAACTCTGGCAAAAGAGAAATTTAGGGACATGCAAACCAAATGAAACAAGTGAATATATATATATATATATATATATAGGCAGGGGCGGAGCTAGAAATTTTTTTAGGGAGTGCCTAGAAAAAATTTAAGAAAATTCATTATTTCAACGTTGATAAACCCTTTTTAGTATATATATTTTTTTAATAAATAGTTGTCCTAAAAATTATTATCCAAAAAATAGTTGAAAAAACATGAGTGATCTAAACAACATAACTATGTTTATATTTATACAAACAATAGAGCAGACATTTGTTTTGTTTTGTTTCGTTTTTGTGAAAGTGTCGATACTCGGAGAGGCAGGAAAAAGCAGATGCATAAAACTAGAAATTATTGGGAGGAGAAGGTGTCGGTCCATTTCATTTTAAAGATTGGGCCTTAAAATTAATACATAAAAAAAAATTAAAAGGGCGAGGGGGTGTCATTGCACACGTTCTGGTGCTAAGGTGGCTCCGCCCTAGGGTTGGGTTCTGGTGAAAAGTTAAGTTAACGGTGAGAAGCTTGAGAAATGGTTATCAACCATTGGATGAGAAATAGACGCACATTAGGATGAGATGCACCGAAATGCACCAGATCAATTCCCTTCTAAGCCGCAATTCATGGGAGGGCTTGAGATTAAAAGAGATCAACGGTTCAGATCAATTTCTCACGTTTCTCACCATTAACTCAACTTCTCACACGATCATTCGCCTATATATATATATATATATATATAGGGGTTGTTTAATTTGCAACCCTTAAAAAGGTTGCAAACTTTGCAACCCACATCTTAACCGTCGGATTCATGATCGGCGGTTACAATAGATATGGGGCCCAATATTTTTAATTAAAAAAAAGAAAAATAAAAATAAAATAACCGTCGATCATGAATCCAACGGTTAAGATGTGGGGTTGCAACCTTTTCAAGGGTTGCAAAATATCCTTCCAATATATATATATATATATATATATATAAATTAAATAGGAAGGCAAGAAATAACAAATATGTTTATCAGGTGTCAAAGAAAAGTTCCCACACATAGGACATTGGTAAAATTCAAAATAATGGCCATGTTATTGTTTTGTAAAAGTTATTAGATAACCTATCTATGCATATCATTAAAAACAAATTAGTACACAACAGTTAGCATTTCAGCAGTACAATCCAAATGGAAAATCCAGAAGCTTAGACTAATACTGATCAATGTAAACAACATATACAATACGCTATTAAGCTATATAAATTAATATTCCCGAATGATCAGAACATCTTATCTTCCACGAACTTGAAGAGGAATACTTTTATTGATTTTGCATACCAGGACGAAATTAACCATTTCATTCTATATAAAGCCAACCTCTGGGTCAAGAGTTACTCCACCTCACTTCTCTGTTTCTTATTCCTAATAGCACTATGTCATCCACAAACAGAACTTCCCTGGCATGTTTGGTTATACTCTTCTTCTCAGCTACTTTGCTTTCACACACCGCATCCAGATTGCTCCCTGAAACATCTAGCTATGAGAGCCACGAGCAATGGATGGCTCGTTATGGACGCGTCTACAACGATGCTGACGAGAAGGAACAACGTTCAAAGGTTTTTCAAGAAAATGTTCGGTACATAGATTCATTCAACAATGCCTTGAACAAAGGTTACAAACTAGCAGTCAACGAGTTTGCAGACCTTACGAACGAAGAGTTCAGGAACACAAGGAACCGGTTCAAGGCACATGAATGCTCCCCATCCACCTCCACTTTCAGGTATGAAAACTTGACAGCAGTTCCATCATCAATGGATTGGAGAAAGAAAGGTGCAGTAACACCTATTAAAGACCAAGGCCAATGTGGTAAGAATATGGGAATTTCACAAATCAAATGTTGTCCAAATACTAAAATACGCTTGTTCATATTGGCTTTCTGACAACAATATTTCACCATGATATGTAGGATGTTGCTGGGCATTTTCGGCTGTGGCAGCTATGGAAGGAATAACCCAACTTAAAACAGGTAAATTAGAGTCTCTATCCGAACAAGAGCTTGTGGACTGCGACACTAGCGATGTTGATCAGGGATGTGAGGGTGGTCTTATGGACGACGCCTTTAAATTCATCCTAAGCAATAAAGGCCTCACTACAGAGAGCAACTATCCGTATAAGGGAGTGGACGGCACCTGCAACAGCAACGAGGCATCTAACCATGCAGCAACCATTACGGGTCACGAAGATGTTCCTGCTAATAGTGAAAGTGCACTGTTGAAAGCTGTATCTAGTCAGCCCGTCTCTGTTGCCATCGATGCTAGTGGGTCAGACTTCCAGTTCTACTCTAGTGGTGTGTTTACGGGAGAGTGTGGCACCGAACTCGATCATGGTGTTACTGCAGTTGGTTACGGAACGAGTGATGATGGGACCAAGTATTGGCTGGTGAAGAACTCCTGGGGAACAAGTTGGGGTGAAGAGGGATACATAATGATGCAAAGAGATGTCGATGCAAAAGAAGGCCTTTGTGGCATTGCCATGCAGGCCTCCTACCCTACTGCATGATTCGAGGAAGATCAAAACTAATGATTGTACATTAATTATATGTATTTATGATCATGTTAATAGAAGGAAACTCGTGAACATGTGATATGTATTTGAAATCTGAAATCATTGTATGGCTGCTACATGTTGTGTGCCAGAAAAATTCTTAGCTTGAATGTATGTTGATATTGCCACAAGCTTCTGTGAGTGTTGCTAATGTTAAACAAAACCATCACCCATAAATTAAAGGAACCTTAAAACTTATGATAAAACCTTTAAACTCTCTTTTGTGTAGCTTCTATTGATGTACAAACTCAAAGTAGATTTTTTTAATCCAACATAAACATGTGGACTTATATTAAACACCACTGTTTAGGACTTATCTCAAAATATCTTCCAATACCCATACAACCAAACAAACAGTTGAAACCTGGGAAATCATAGAAGTGTCAAAGAAGAAGAAATAATTAAACATCTACGCAGAAGATCAAACTAATTTGATGAATATTAATTGTTTTACCTAGTTTCATAAAATCTTCTTTTCGAGAACTTTTTAAATGTTAGGGGTGGGGGTCCTTAGGGAAACAACCTCTCTACACCTCAGGGTGGGAGGATGGTCTCTCATCTCATGCAGTTATTCCAATCTTTTTGCATCTTGTAGTGAAGGGAAGCCCGGTTATTAGTAGCAAAAAGAGAAAGATGAAGGGCTTCACTTTGACATTTATTACAAAGTAGACCCTAGACTATTGTTGAGAGTAAATTGTCGGCTTTAACTTCAGATTGCGATCTTCATATCGGATGATCTTGAATCCAATGAGACTGTGTCCTAACAATCTTCCCCTTTCGATCAAGATCATTACGAAAATGTTTTAGCAATACGATCTTCTCTTTCAGCATAGAAGATGCAATCTCTTTCTTAGTATTCAAGATATAGTAAACTCCCCAAAAGATGTAGTTTTTTTTTCTTTCAGTTCAAGGGAAGAAATTATCTCTAGTTTCAGCTCGAAATTCTTCAAAAGAAAATTTCTCTCGAATCTTTGAAGAATTCAATCTTGGACGTGATTCTTGAAACAAGTGATTTCTTGGTTAGCTCTTCTCCATTTCTTGGGTAGATCTTCTCCCCCTTTTTGATGAGAAGTGTAACGATTTCATCAAAAGTTGATGACAAGAAATGTTGGTCATTAGGATCTATGATTTGTCAATGTAATAGATATTTATCCAGATCTTTGCAAATCTAGACAAAATAGTCATGTAACACTTGTAGCAATAAACAAATCAGTTAGAAACGCCTGTCAGTAACACTAAGTCACTGTGTGTAACGAATACACAATGGAAAGGAGCTGTTTGATGTTTGATGTTGACTCCCCCAGGGCTTCCATTTAATCATCGAAACACCACAAAGGTTATTTCTATAAACGTTATGACAAAGAAACAAATTCCTTGTGTGTTCGTGCTTGTGATAGAAAGAATTAAGCACTTGATGATTGCTTATAAGGCTCGAAATTGTGTAAACCACTGAGACAACAGTAAGTTAAACACAGACTCAATGTGCATGAGTGAAGTGCGAAGGTGGATCATACTTCCTTCTTTTCAATATCCAGATTTTCCAAATGAAAATCAGATAGCATATGTGCTGCTCCCTTTGAAAATGTGAAACACTTTCTTATTAAGAAGTAAATGAGTAGCTAGTGGGGTAATTTCAAGAGTTGGCATGGGCTAGTTGCCTGTTTCAATAATGATCACAAAAGAGTTGTGAAACACTAGAAATGTGGTTGCCCGGCTCAGAAAAAGTTGGTGCAGAGTTTTGATATTATTTTAACTCTGTTCTCACACGCTCTTTCTTTTAAACATTTAGCTCACTGCTAACCAAACTCTCTTTTTCATGATAGCTCATCACTCTTCCACACTCATTTCTTTTGACTTCTTACACCCAATCACTATGGATTAACTTCATGGGTAGAAATCACTGGTTAACGTGATTCCATAGAAGTTGTGTTAATTCCTAGCACACTGATCCCGTATATCCTATAAAGAATATGTTGCTCAAAATGATTTATAATCATGTAAGCTCAAGTAGAACATTTAAAGTACACTCCCGAAATATAAAATCTTATGAAAAAATCAGGAAGTGGTTTGAACGTTTAAGAATATGTTTTCAATGATTGAAAGTTGTCCTTCTTTTAATCACATATGAGATTAAGATAAAGGAATATACCTTTAAGTGCGATCTTACATCTCATGAAGCTTAGCTTAAAGCCATAAACATATGATCGTGTAAGCTCTTCTCAAAAATTCTGCAAAAGTCTTAAGTCAAGTCAAAGAAATTTTATTCACTAATATTGAAAAGACAAAAAGCAGTAAAACAAAGAACTTTTCTTACTCCCCCTGAAATTTTGCATTTGAAAAAAATTTCATTGAAAAAATATGCATTTAAAATTTCAGACAAATATGTACTCCCCCTTGAAGGTTGATTTCATCGTTAGAGTATCGGAGTACAATCTCTCATATCAGCATTGGAGTAAGGTCTTTTGATCATTGAAGTGTGAGTCATAAACTGTTGTGTTTAGAAGTCATTCTTCGTTGAAGTACGGGTTTTGAACTGCAATGTCCAAAAGCCATTGTTGACATTGATGTCCGGGTCTTGAGCTGATTTACTCAAGAACCATTGTTCTTCTACTTTCCCTTGACAGTAGGTGCCTGACAGTAGGTGCCTGACAGTAGGTGCCTGACAGTAGGTGCCTGCAACACACACAGGTTTAGTTTTCTTTGGTACCGACTGGTATTTGGGTCCATATGAGTTAGTTGCAGTTCGTATGGGGTTTATGGAATAAGAACCATAACAGTAATGATCTTTGGTTCTGTGAACAGGATCATGTGTACGACAGTAAGAACAAGAATTTTCCTTACCTGATAACCTGATCATTTGATCTCTCGTGTAAACATGAGCAGGTTTACTTTTCAGCGCATTGTTCTTTGTTTCATTATGCGTATGTATACATGAGCTTTCATCTTTAACTAGTTTCTGCTTCCAGAAAAGATTTTCTTCCTTGTAGCTCCCTCTTCTCTGAAGTTTACCTGAACCAACTAACTTTCTGTCAAAAGGAAGGTTAGTAGTACGAGTCTGATTTGAAGATTTAGATTTATTAGGAAAATCAGATTTCTGAGATTGGATTTTCTTGCGTTTACCAGAGGTGTTCTGTTTCTTTGAACGCTGATTTTTATAAACACTTGGTAAAGCCTTTCCTTTTACAAGAAAAATAGAATGATCTGGAAGTGAAGTATTGAAATCAACCATATCTACTCCATCTATACACCCTTCTTTAGAATTTAAAAAATCATTTGCAGACACAAATAAGTCATCAAAGAAATCAGTAGAAGTGAGAGGTGCTTTTGAAACTGTAGAACACTTTGTAGATTTAGAATGAAAAACAGTGTTCTTCAAAACAGTAGAAAACACATCTTGTTCTATTTTCACCAAAATTCTTTCGTCAGATAAGACATTTTCTAACTCAAATATTTTTCTTTCTAATACGAGTGGAGGTAGATAAGTTTTAGCTCGAACAGGTTTTGCCTCCATTTCAGTAGAAGAATATGTAGCAAAATATTCTTTTGAAAGAACTTTTGGTTTTTCCGAAAGATAACTATCATTCAGTCTTGCATAACAGAATGGTAGTTTCATTTTCTTCAAATTCTTTCTATTTGTATCTTCTCTTGCCTCGACTTCTTCTGATGCTTTGGTAACAAATTTGGGTCTCAAATGAGAATGTTTACGAGCAGCATACATATAATCTGCATTATATAAACCAGGTTGTTTTCTGATAACATGTTTAAGGTAATGAGGATTATTACAACCTAATCCCCATTTTGCTTTAAAATCAGCCTCTTCATTCGGTGTATTCATGAAAATAGTTTGATCTGTTTGGCCTATTGAGTAAAGTTTGGTTTACAGACCATTTACCTTCTTTTTAAGATTCTTGTTCTCAAACTGCAGCTTATAAACAATTAAGGAGTTTCTTTCTTTTCTAAATCAGACTTAGAAATTTGAGAAACAAAATCAGAAAACTTCTTTTCTAAACAATCATTTTTAAGATTAAAATCAGAAGCAGATTTGCGTAGGGAATCCATGAGATCTTTGTTCCCAATAACTGACTTATTTAGCTCAAATATCTTTTGATTATGCCTAGCAACTCTGACTTTTTCCCTTTTCAGTTTTGACTGAAGGTCTTGAAGTTCGACCATCATCGCATCTATTTTAATCATAAAATTATTTTCGGTTAAGTTCATTACCTCTTCAGCTTCTTCATTATCTGAATCATCATACTTTGCATGAGTGCCCATCAAGCACATATTAGCAGCTTCTTCATTCTCTTCTTCTTCTTCCTCTTCAGAATGATCTAACCAGAATTCGTCTTCAGCCATTAACGCTTTGCCAGCTTCCTTTTGTTTGGCTAACATTAGTTTGTTCTGATAATACTCCGTATTGCGATCCTTTGGCTTCCGACAGTCTGAGGCGTAATGACCAATCATGCCACAGTTGTAGCATCTGATTGGGTCATTAGCTTTCTTTTCGGTCATGGTGTAGTCATTCACATATTTCTTCCTTTCTTTTGGTTTCTTCTCAAGAAATCTACTTCCTTCTACTCTTTCTCTATGCTCACGGTTCTTGGAGCTTGAGGAAGAATATCTCTGTGAATTTGATCCCGGTTTCTTGTAGAATTTCTTTTGGAATGCACGGGTTAGTAATTGCAGTGCTTGCTTGAGACTTTCTCCATCATCTCCATCAGATTCAGTTTCTGATTCAGAACTTGTAATTACTTTCTTCTTTTTCTTCTTATCTTTGACAACAAGTCTCAACTTCCTTTTTCTTTCCACTCCTTTTCTCTTATACTTCTTCTTCGTTCTGCCTTAGTGTCTCATACACCTCGTGGAGTGGAATGTCAGACAGATCTTTCATCTGTTTCATTCGTCGTGTATGCTTCTTCCATTCTGGTTGAAGGACACTGAGAAACTTGACGTTGTTCTCAATCTGTTTCTTTTTAACTTTATTCTTTGACAGCTCGTTCAGAGTCAGAACATATCGTTCATAAGTGTCCGCTAGGCTTTCATCTTCAAAGGCTTTGAATTCTTCATAACTGTTTATACAGTTTGTGACTTTCATTTGGTTCCCAACCTTAGATCCCATCATCATCTTTTGAAGTTGATCCCACATCTTCTTAGCAGTAGCTTTGTAGCTGTCTATTTTGATGTAGATATCATTCGGGATACTTTGAAGAAGTAAAGATCTTTCTTGCTTATCAGCTTTGAAACGGTTCTTTTGTTCTTCAGAAAATTGGGCATACTCTAGCGTAACAGTTTTCATCTTCTGTTCTCTTTCCACGTTCCCATCCTCACTGTCATCATCATCATCATCATCATCATCATCATCATCATCATCATCATCATCATCATCATCATCATCATCATCATCATCATCATCATCATCATCATCATCATCATCATCATCATCAGGTACTTGGACAGAAAGTAGTGCCACTGGACCTTCTTTTATTAATAAAAGAATGTTATCTCCGTTTACGTGTCGATCCACAAAGTCAAGAAACCTGTCTTTCCATTGTTCGTAATCCCCTTTAAACAGAACTGGGGGTTTGACATCCGTGCCAATGGAAAGAGCGTCTTTTGAAGTCATCCTGTTTCTGATTAATGTGAAATAAAAACCTGTTTCGAATTGTTAGTTCAGATAAAATGAATACAGATTAAAATAACTCAGAAATGACAAAGTCAGAAACTGGCGCGGAATTGGAGTTTGCGTGAGACTTGAGTGAGTCCGTGATCGTTTACCAGATAAATCAAATAACAAACATGTAAAGATTACCAACCTGTTTCTGATTACAAATGCGGATTACAAAGGTTGATGTTCTTGATCTTAATCTCTCTCTGTTTTCTCTATTACACCTTTAATATGTGTTATGTGTGTGTTCTTGTTAATCTCTTTGATCTCTTTGAGTAGTAGTCAACTGAGGAAGTAACATTTTTGTTCTCTAAATTGAGCTTTTTAACCTTCTTCTTATCATCATCAGAAAAATATCTCATTTTGAATTATCTGATGTGATCCTTAGAAAAACTAAGTCTGGTTTGCGTTTTAAGTGGGTCGCGCAAACTGAGATTTGCTTGAGCAGTTGGTCGCGCGAAGTTAAGGTTTGCGCGAGACGTTAGTCGAGCAAAGCAAGAGTTGACTGGTAAGATATAAAGACCGGTAAAACTGATTGACCGATAAAATGTTTCGACCGGATAATTGGTTGTGGGTTCGACCGGGAGCTGTTTGACCGGGAAGATGTCAACCGGTATTACTCTAGGACCGGTATTAGCAAGGACCGGGAAAATAGATTTAAGTGATGGACCGATATTTTGTAAAATGTGAGGAGTTGTGCATGGAATGGAGAATGGACACGTGGTTTTGAAACATCAAACAAAAATTGAGAGGCTGCCACGTGCTCTTCTTTAGTAGTGGACCGACAGAGTAGTGGACAAAATTGATGGTAGACAAAATTGTGTAATCAACACGTGATTGAAAAGTAGTGGACCGATAAATCAACAATTGACCGATATGTTGGTGGATAATGGACTTATATAAGTTAGTGGACCGATAAAATGCAAATCCTTCGACCGGTATGAAAAATTCTATGGACCGATATATTAATCAAAGAAAAGTGGACCGGTATTTGGTTATGGACCGATATGTTGTAGTAACAAAGGACCGATAATTAAACTTCGACCGGTACAAAATATTGATATCGGTCAACCGGTATAAAACCTTCGACCGATTTCTTCTCTTCTCCGATAAATCAATCAGTCCTGCAACTCTCAAATTGACCCAACTAGAATTCGAATTAAAGCACCAAATTTTGACACAACGATCTCCTTACCAATTTCAACAGGTTATAACAATTTAATTTCGAAAATAACCACATAATCAAGATTTTGATCGATAGCACAGTGGTTTGAGAAAATGAAGAACACATAGTGTAAAATTTTGATTTTTGAATCTGGATCAGGCTCTGATACCAATTGTGAGTCCGTGATCGTTTACCAGATAAATCAAACAACAAAGATATAACGATGACCAACCTGTTTAGATTATAAACGCGAATTACAGAGGGTTGATAATGTTTACAGTTTAAGCTTTCTCTCTGATGTGTTCTTGATGTTGTCGATGTATTGTGTGTTGAGATAGATGTGATCTGATTGTTGAACTCTAACAAAGCTTAACAAACACAACAACATAATATCTAGATATCTAATATCTAGATATTATATTTAAAACTAATATAATAACTAAACTAATTAAACTAATAAAATAACTAACTAAATATCTAAATAATAATATCTAGATATTTAGATATTAAAACATAACTTTGACATTTATTACAAAGTAGACCCTAGACTATTGTTGAGAGTAACTTGTCGGCTTTAACTTCAGATTGCGATCTTCATATCGGATGATCTTGAATCCAATGAGACTGTGTCCTAACAGTTACTATTAATTATAATACCCCCCACATTTTTGTCTCTAAACCGAGACCAAATGAAGGGTGTTACGAACCGAGTCTCATAGCCATTTATATACAAATAAAAGGAAATATTGGAAAAATGCGGAATCGATTAAATTTCAAAGGAACATATATTATTTAAGCCAAACATTCCACGATGGATCATGTTAGAAATAATGTAAATGTCAAAACATAGGTTTAATTATTATAGTATATATATATGGTAGTTATGGTAGTTATAGGTAGTTATTTGTGAAGGGGTGTGATTGTCCATTACCGAACCATTGTGATGGTTCGAAGGCACCCTTTTTGTGTCTATAAATATGTATCGATTTGTATAGTTTCAGGTGTGGAATTCTAAATATATTTCCAGATTATTAAAGGGTTCAACCCACGTTTCTTGTTCTTTCTTCTATCCTTATTCTGTGAATGATGTTGAATGCATGATGATCTATGGAATGGCCAGATTGCATGATCTTGGGAAGATCTAAACCTGTGCAGATTCTAAATAGATCATAGCTACAAAGTACACTTATATCTTCTAATAAAACATACTAGGGTATGTTCTAAAACCAAATTATACAAACCTAAACAACACCGATTGGACCACGAAATGTAACTTTCGATAATTTTTGCAAGACTTCCTTTTTCACCTCTCAAGTTGCCTTGTCCATGACTGAGATATATTTAATAGACTTAGTGATTACAAATCTCCTTTTTAACGCAAAAAAAAATCATTGAAATCTATTTACAGCCTCAAATAAGCTATTGTATCATGTATATGCATGTAAAACATTTAAGATTTCCATATTCCAATTTCTTCGGTGGGTGTCGCACATTTCCAACTTTTATTTGGAACCCCTCGTCAAGGGTCATTTCCACGAACCCCTACAGTGGTTATACCGTCCCGCTGATATTCACATTCCACCGTTGACAAGATTTATTCTTCTAATATGCATTTCAAAGGCACATATAATATGCTATACCTAGCTATACCATTAAGTGGCAGTTTATATAGGTTTCAAGAGGCAGCAACTTGACATGGAATAAGTGGCAGTAGCTTTCAAGTCAACCCCTCTACTTTCTTGCCAGTACAATCCACTGGCCTTAGGCTTTATTTCCCGAGTTCCTTCTTGTTTATCTTGTAACTATTTTAAATATTACTTGTATTTTGCTTTAGCAACATTTATTATATAATTCTTATACTTTATTATTTATTTTTGTTTCATATTTCTTCATTTGGACGTATGCATATAAATATGTAATTTATATGCATTACGATATATTTTCAACTTGCAAATCGGACATTCTTTGATCCCGAATAATATCCTAATTACTTAGTTATTAATTTTCTTTTTTTATGCAATTACTACTAACATACCTC
Organism: Arctium minus; assembly: GCA_954870635.1. Classification (NCBI taxonomy): domain Eukaryota; kingdom Viridiplantae; phylum Streptophyta; class Magnoliopsida; order Asterales; family Asteraceae; genus Arctium; species Arctium minus. The sequence goes on from OX941084.1 coordinate 37,448,727, forward strand.
AATATATTTGAATTGTCGATGTAGTTATGTCACCTTAACATAGACCGATTTGATACTCGATCATACCGTTTCCCATCGGTTTCCAAATTCTTGATTTATGTATCTAAATGAGATATGGACGATTATTGGCGGTTTGACAGTTATAACTACTGTTAATGGATAAGGTCAAAGGATAATTATAACTGAATTCTAAGTTCTGAACTGTGCACGAAGCTTTAGGCACGGAGCTCTATATGTATTTGACCGGAGATAGTAACTATCTCTTGACACAAACGTCGAGAGATAGTAACCATCTCTCAACACACACGTCCAGAGATAGCAACCATCTCTCGACACACACGTCTCGACACACACGTCTAGAGAGATAGTACGTAGTTCAACTAGAGATATCGTCATAGCCGAGCCTTGAACTTATCGATAGAACCATCGATTTCATTTTCTTATTGAAAATTCACTTCCAGCCCGATGGTAAATCGTCCAACACCCATGTAACCCATGATGGACTCCATCTCATCATTTATTGTCTTTTTCCAAAAGGCACGTCTTGAAACTTCATAGTCCCATCATAGGTTCTTAGATCTTTCTCTATGTTATAACAATAAGCAAGATCTTTCTCTATGTTATAACAATAACATAAACTCTTTCACAGTAGATGCAACAAAAGCTCTTGTCATTCAAGTTACGTAGTCACTTACAGTGGTTTTAATGGCGGAACCACATCCAAACTTATTATGGGGTCTCTTGACCCCGCAAAAAGTTTAAATTTTTTGAATTTAGCTTAAAATTTTCTTTTATCCTCCATAAATTGCATGATTACATGCTTAAAGCAACCATTCAATTTTTACAAAAACTCACATATTTGATTTTCTTATTCCACCAAAACGAAAAGAAACAAATTCATCTCAATATCTTGTGTATTATTTTATTAAATCCATTTCAATATTAGTCATCTCACACTACAAAACAAACACGTTTTTCCGACCGAAAAATCCGCCGGAAATCCGTCGGAAACGAGTGTTTTCGGAGGATTTGGCGGGACGAAAATCAAGGCGCCGCAAACTCAATTTTTCGGCAGACTTTTCGGCGGACAGACAATTTTTGGCGGAATATTCCGCCGAAACCGTACCCAAATTTTTTTGATTTATTAAACGATTTAATCGATTTTTTAATTAAGGAAATAATTATTTTATATTTTCGGCGGATTTTTGGCGGAATATTCCACCAAAAGTAATTAATTTATTTATTAAATTCTTTTTTTTTAATATTTTAAAGGAAAAAAATTGTGTTTTCGGCGAAGGGTTTTGGTGGATTTTTGGCAGAATAATCCGCCGAAAATAATTTATTTATTAAATTAAATTATTTTATTATTTTATTTAATTATTTAAACATTATTGACAAATAATCCATTGGTAATTTTTATTTTAATTTAAAAAAATAATTAAAAATACAGGAGAAAACTATACAAAACCACTACTTGGGTAATTTGAACCTTTTATTAAAAAAATGAAAATTATTTTTCAATTTATTCGAATTTTTGTTATAGAAATTCACATTTTATAATCGAAAAATCAAACGAGCCGTTGTAGATCTCGCTTACATCGCACTGTAAAAAGACAAAAAAATAGTTGTTTTCTAGAGTTGTCTCTCGTAACCCATTGTAGAAATGGGTGACGATATTGTGGTGTCGATGTTGAGGGATTGGATTTCCACAAACTTTCTTCAACATCTCCATTTCTTCCCATCTGTTAGGGGTGCTCAAAAACCCGATAAACCCGACCAACCCGATCAACCCAACCCAACCCAACGTGAAATAACTCAAACCGAAGCAACCCGATTTCTAAACGAGTTGTAAAATCTTCAAACCGTAGTTATTGGGTTGATATCGAGTTACTTTTATTTGAACCTAACCCAACCCGATGAACCCGATCCTTTTATTTTGTGGATTTAATATGATTATTAAGTCTCTATTAATATGTAAATTAGACAATTACACTATTGCGTACCCTCTTCATTTACATATATTTTCAATTTATTATTCATCTCTATATAACCCCTTTGTATATATGTTTAATAAATGTAAACACACACACACACATATATGTGTGTGTGTGTGTGCAAACTAAAAAATTAACTAAATGTGATATATTTAAGATTTAAGAAGTATGGATAAGTTGTATCAAATGGTTGATGATGACACGACCAACCTCAAGGCCAAGAAAGCGAAAGCATCGAGGTTAGAGACGTCTAAAACGATTGTTGTTGATTGACATATTATCATTTGGTTTAGACATTTTTATATGTAATATCGTAATATTTTTTATGAACTTACATACTCTCGTGAATGAATTATCGGTCATTCGATTGTATTTCAAAGAAATGTTTCCTTTATGTTTATATTTCTAAATTTGATTTCATCTTGTTTAAACACAACCCGACCAACCCGAACGGTTTGGGTTGGGTTGGGTTGTACTTTTGATTGGGTTGGGTTGGGTTGTAAAATTTTCAAACCGCTATATTGGGTTGAGTTGTTAAAAAGCCTTCAACCCGATCAACCCAACCCGTGAACACCCCTACCATCTGTTCTCCTACACCTCCATGGCTCTAGATATGACCCACATCATTCCAACATTCTTCATTTGTCAATCAGTATAAAGCTTGAAGTAAACCCCATTTACCGGCTACAGGTTGTAAAAATCATGGAAGATAGTTAGGAGGCACACAAGTCAAATCATTATTTCTAAGACATCAATATGAAGTCTGTACATCTGAAAACAAAAGTATCCCTCAAACTATTTAGATCTTGTACAGTGACGACATGTTTCTCTTAATAGCAAGAACACCAAATACATAGTCTCTTACAAAACTCTAATATCTTACGGAAAAGAAATGCCAATTGTAAGTCTTTATAGGAGCTTGAAGATTAATCTATTTCCCAACACATACTGATACACGTTTTTCTGCCACCATCTTGAACACCTTCCCTCCCCATCACGGCGAGAAGAGAATAGAGGAGGACAAGAGACTTTTTTTCTTTCAGGTGAGGGAGGCGATGGGAGAAAGAGGGGAGAATGAGTTTAGGGTTATCTAGAGAGGGGAAAGGGTTCTCTCTCTTTTTTTTTTTTGAAAAGAAAAAGGGAAAGAATTTCTTAATATAATATTAGAGAAAATAATTTGGGGGAATGTTTGGCGCCGGTGGAGGGAAATCAAAAATTTAGTGAAAATTAGAAGTAGGAATCAAATTTTAATTTTTATTTATGTAAATTTAGTGATTTAAATAATAATAATAATTTAATTAAAGTTTTAATTTAAGTTAGATTTTATTGAATTTTATATTTTCCGTCTAAAAATAGGTCGATGTATGAATGCATTTGATGAATAAAAAATCATATAAAAGATATTTCTTAATCAGTTCTCACGAGATTGTGACATAATGAAAAAGATTCAGTAATCGTACATAATGATCGTGAGTTTTTTTATTCAAAATTCCTTCATTTTAGTATGTTTTTCAAGATTTTCTTCATGTCATTTATAGTTTCAAAAAACATCCACTCAGAAAAGTCTGATTACTCCATTAATTTTTTGTTTTGACATCAAATTTTTTTGGATTCAACGTAAAATAAAAATTTATTATTATTATGTTATTACATCAATTTAAAACTTTTATAATGTTAATTTGGATAGATTCGATTTAAAAAACAACCTTTATGTTATAAATTAGAGTACATTAGTTTGATAAACTTTAGCTTGTGACTGAAAAATCTTTCAACAAGAAAGTTGTTGAATAATCATCATCATAGTATTTTAACGATTCGGAATCTAACCGCAACTGTTTAAAGCCTCAATTGGATCCACTAAACCCCAATTGAATCAATTAAAGCCCCAATCGATCAATAAATTAAAACTGGTTTGATCCATTAAAACCCAATTGATCCATTATTATTATTATTATTACATACCCATTCGGATCCAGGTAAATCCTATCCACCGGGTACGTTAAAGCCCCACTGGGTACGTTAAAGCCCAACTAGATTCGTTAAAGCCCCAACTTGATCCGTTAAAGCCAACGGGATCCATTAAAGACCAACTGGATCCTTAAAACCCAACCGGGTACATTAAAACCCAACTAGGTATGTTAAAGACCAACTGGATATGTTAAAGTCCAACTGGATCCATTAGAGCCCAACCGTATCCATTAAAGCTCAACTAGATTCGTTAAAGCCCAACCGGGTATGTTAAAGCCCAATTGTGTACGTTAAAGCCCAACCGTATTCATTAAAACTCAATTGTATCCATTAAAACCCCACTGTGCACGTTAAAGCCCAACTAGATCCGTTAAAGCCCAACATTATCCATTAAAGCCCAACCGGATCCATTAAATACCAACTCGATCCGTTAAAGCCAACTAGGTACGTTAAAGTCCAACTTGGTACGTTAAAGCCCAACTGTGTACGTTAAAGCCCAACTTGATCCGTTAAAGCCAACGGGATCCATTAAATCCAACTGGATCCATTAAAGCCCATCCGGATCCATTAAAGCCCAATCGGGTACGTTAAAGCCCAACTAAATCCCTTAAAGCTCAATTGTATTCATTAAAGCCACACCGGGTACGTTAAAGCCCAACTAGATTCGTTAAAGCCCAATAGCATCCATTAAAGCCCAACCGGATCCATTAAAAACCAATTGGATCCGTTAAAACCCAACTGCATCCATTAAAGCCAACCGGATCCATTACAGCCCAACTGTGTACGTTAAAGCCCAACTGGATACGTTAAACCCATATTGGATCCGTTAAAGCCATATTGGATCCGTTGAAGCCCAACTGCATCCATTAAAGCCAATCAGATCCGTTAAAGCCCAACTGGGTACGTTAAAGCTCAACTGCATCCATTAATGCCCAACGAGATCCATTAAAGCCCAACTAGGTTTGTTAAGCAAACCGGATCCTTTTTTTTATTTTTTAATTTGTTTCATAATAATATTTATTTAATAATAAATTTTATTTTTAATTATTTAATTATCTTTAATTTTTTTTTTAAATTATTTTAAGAAAAATAAATTTTTAATTATTTTTTCTATTTTCGGCGGATTTTCGGCGGCCATTTATTTTATTTATTTTTATTTTTTAAATTATTTTAAGAAAAATAAATGTTTTATTATTTTTTGTATTTTCGGCAGATTTTCGGCGGCCTTTATTTTTTATTTTTTTAAATTTTTTAAGAAAAATAAATATTTAATTATTTTTTGTATTTTCGGCGGTCATTTACTTTTTTTATTTTATTTAAATTCTCTTAAGAAAACTAAATATTTAATTATTTTTTGTATTTTCTGCGGATTTTCGGCGGCTTTTTAGTTTTTTTTATTTTTTAAATTCCTTTAAGAAAACAAAATATTTAATTATCTTTTGAGTTTTCGGTGGATTTTCGGCGACCTTTTAATTTTTTTTTAAATTTTTTAAGAAAAATAATTAAATAATACATTTCGGCGGATTTTCAGCGGAAAATAATTAATTAAATTAATTAATTAAATTCAGCCGGAAATCCGCCGGAAATTATTAATTAATTATAATTATTATGAAAAAATTAAAAAAAAAACACCGTCGGAAATCCACCGGAAATCCGCTGAAAAGTTTTGTTTTTTTTAAAAAAATAAAAATAAAAAAAATATTTCGGCGGATTTCCGGCAAAAGTCAACAGGGTTTGACCAATTTGAGTTTCGCCGGAAATCCGCCGAAATATTTCCGACGGAAAATTCCGCCGAAAAAAGCTGTTTGTTTAGTAGTTGGATCAATATCTAGTTTTTCTATATTATTTTATTAGATTCATTTCAATATACATCTTGTTTTTTAGCTTTAATATAATTGGTTTATTATATGCTACTTATTTTATAAGCTCAAAGTCTTAAACCAATTATCTAGAGATAAAATATATAAAATTATAGTATAATTTGCTTTTCGATTTAATCAAAATCGTAAAAGAATAACTGAAACTAAATCATTTAAACGAAAACCAAATAATCCGAAACCATTTTGGTTCTGGTACGTTGTTCAGTTTCGGAAATTTTTTGATACTCCTAAGTCTGACGTGTCACCTAAGTTTCAAGATCCGCCACACAGCACTCAACCGTGTGGGGGGCGGTTTAGTTTCCTTTGTACATCACGAGGAGAAAATCCAGGCAAACTGCGGCAAAAGCGAAATTTAGGGACATGCAAACCAAATGAAACAAGTGAATATATATATATATATATATATATATATATATATATATATATATATATATATATATATATATATAGGCAGGGAGCAGAAATTTTTTCTAGGGAGCGCCTAGAAAAAATGTAAGAAAATTCATTATTTCAACGTTGATAAACCCTTTTTAGTATATATATTTTTTTAATAAATAGTTGTCCTAAAAATAGTTATCCAAAAAATAGTTGAAAAAACATGAGTGACCTAAACAACATAACTATGTTTATATTTATACAAACAATAGAGCAGACATTTGTTTTGTTTTGTTTCGTTTTTGTGAAAGTGTCGATACTCGGAGAGGCAGGAAAAAACAGATACATAAAACTAGAAATTATTGGGAGAAGAAGGTGTCGGTCCATTTCATTTTAAAGATTGGGCCTTAAAATTAATACATAAAAAAAAAATTAAAAGCGTGAGGGGGTGTCATTGCACACGTTCTGGTGCTAAGGTGGCTCCGCCCTAGGGTTGGGTTATGGTGAGAAGTTAAGTTAACGGTGAGAAGCTTGAGAAATGGTTATCAACCATTGGATGAGAAATAGACGCATATTAGGATGAGATGCACCGAGATAAGATGCACCGTAATGCACCGGATCAATTCCCTTCTAAGCCACAATTCATGGGAGGGCTTGAGATTAAAAGAGATCAACGGTTCAGATCAACTTCTCACGTTTCTCACCATTAACTCAACTTCTCACACGATCCTTCGCCTATATATATAAATTAAATAGGAAGGCGAGAAATGACAAATATGTTTATCAGGTGTCAAAGAAAAGTTCCCACACATAGGACATTGGTAAAATTCAAAATAATGGCCATGTTATTGTTTTGTAAAAGTTATTAGACAACCTATCTATGCATATCATTAAAAACAAATCAGTACACAATAGTTAACATTTCAGCAGTACAATCGAAATGGAAAATCCAGAAGCTTAGACTAATACTGATCAATGTAAACAACATATACAATACGCTATTAAGCTATATAAATTAATATTCCCGAATGATCAGAACATCTTATCTTCCACGAACTTGAAGAGGAATACTTTTATTGATTTTGCATACCAGGACGAAATTAGCCATTTCATTCTATATAAAGCCAACCTCTGGGTCAAGAGTTACTCCACCTCACTTTTCTGTTTCTTATTCCTAATAGCACTATGTCATCCACAAACAGAACTTCCCTGGCATGTTTGGTTATACTCTTCTTCTCAGCTACTTTGCTTTCACACACCGCATCCAGATTGCTCCCTGAAACTTCTAGCTATGAGAGCCACGAGCAATGGATGGCTCATTATGGACGCGTCTACAACGATGCTGACGAGAAGGAACAACGTTCAAATGTGGACTTATATTAAACACCACTTTTTAGGACTTATCTCAAAATATCTTCCAATACCCATACAACCAAACAAACAGTTGAAACCTGAGAAATCATAGAAGTGTCAAAGAAGAAGAAATAATTAAACATCTACGCAGAAGATCAAACTAATTTGATGAATATTAATTGTTTTACCTAGTTTCATAAAATCTTCTTTTCGAGAACTCTTTAAATGTTAGGGGTGGGGGTCCTTAGGGAAATAACCTCTCTACACCTCAGGGTGGGAGGATGGTCTCTCATCTCTTGCATCTTGTAGTGAAGGGAAGCCCGATTATTAGTAGCAAAAAGAGAAAGATGAAGGGCTTCACTCCCATGTGGTAGATCGAGAAATGAATGAAAGGTTGGAAGATCTTGTGGCCCGAGGGAGAAGTCTCATTGTGATGCATTTACAGAGAAATATAGAGATATCGCTGCTACCAAAAGCTGCACCTAGCGACAAAGCTACACTGCCTGAGAAATCATCCCATTTCCCCATAAGAAGTCTATCAACGCTGCTTTTCACTATTCTTTCTATTTCTGACTTGGAAAGTTGATCTTGATCTCAAGAGAAGCGTGATCATCATTCAAAAAGAGAAGGATCGGACAACTATTGTTGAATTTAGTGCCATCAATCATTTTGGTGTGAATGCGATTTAATTGAGATCGATTAGGTGACAAGGCAAACATAAATTGAGTTAGGAGGTGCGGAGTGCACACTCAAAAATAGCAGAGTCCCTAAGGGCGGCGCTATGAAGAGTTCTATTTAGGAATTGTAAGTTTCGGAACATTCCGGATGAAACTTAATTAATTGTGAAACTTAGCAAAATTTGACAAAGTATGAATCAAAAGCCTTTGGACTCAGAGCCTCTAACTCCTATGTTAAGAGCTGTTGAGCTTCTAGCACAGACCTTCTGAGACTTCTGAATTTCGTCTTTATGAACTAGGTGCTTCTGACACGGAGCTTCTGAGTCAGTTACTATTAATTATAACACCCCCCACATTTTTGTCTCTAAATTGAGACCAAATGAAGGGTGTTACGAACCGAGTCTCATAGCCATTTATATACAAATAAAAGGAAATATTGGAAAAATGCGGAATCGATTAAATTTCAAAGGAACATATATTATTTAAGCCAAACATTCCACAATAGATCATGTTAGAAATAATGTAAATGTCAAAACATAGGTTTAATTATTATAGTATATATATGATAGTTATGGTAGTTATAGGTAGTTATTTGTGAAGAGGTGTGATTGTCCATTACCGAACCATTGTGATGGTTCTAAGGCACCCTTTCTGTGTCTATAAATATGTATCGATTTGTATAGTTTCAGGTGTGTGGAATTCTAAATATATTTCCAGATTATTAAAGGGTTCAACCCACGTTTCTTGTTCTTTCTTCTATCCTTATTCTGTGAATGATGTTGAATGCATGATGATCTATGGAATGGCCAGATTGCATGATCTTGGGAAGATCTAAACCTGTGCAGATTCTAAACAGATCATAGCTACAAAGTACACTTATATCTTCTAATAAAACATACTAGGGTATGTTCTAAAACCAAATTATACAAACCTAAACAACACCGATTGGACCACGAAATGTAGCTTTCGATAATTTCTGCAAGACTTCCTTTTTCACCTCTCAAGTTGCCTTGTCCATGACTGAGATATATTTAATTGACTTAGTGATTACAAATCTCCTTTTTAACGCAAAAAAAATTCATTGAAATCTATTTGCAGCCTCAAATAAGCTATTGTATCATGTATATGCATGTAAAACATTTAAGATTTCCATATTCCAATTTCTCCGGTGGGTGTCGCACATTTCCAACTTTTATTTGGAACCCCTCGTCAAGGGTCATTTCTACGACCCCCTACCGTGGTTATACCGTCCCGCTGATATTCGCATTCCACCGTTGACAAGATTTATTCTTCTAATATGCATTTCAAAGGCACATATAATATGCTATACCTAGCTATACCATTAATTGGCAGTTTATATAGGTTTCAAGAGGCAACAACTTGACATGGAATAAGTGGCAGTAGCTTTCAAGTCAACCCCTCTACTTTCTTCCCAGTACAATCCACTGGCCTTAGGCTTTATTTCCCGAGTTCCTTCTTGTTTATCTTGTAACTATTTTAAATATTACTTGTATTTTGCTTTAGCAACATTTATTATATAATTCTTATACTTTATTATTTATTTTTGTTTCATATTTCTTCATTTGGACGTATGCATATAAATATGTAGTTTATATGCATTACGATATATTTTCAATTTGCAAATCGGACATTCTTTGATCCCGAATAATATCCTAATTACTTGGTTATTAATTTTCTTTTTTTATGCAATTACTACTAACATACCTCAATATATTTGAATTGTCGATGTAGTTATGTCACCTTAACATAGACCGATTTGATACTCGATCATACCGTTTCCCATCGGTTTCCAAATTCTTGATTTACGTATTTAAATGAGATATGGACGATTATTGGCGGTTTGACACTTATAACTACTGTTAATGGATAAGGTCAAAGGATAATTATAACTGAATTCTAAGTTCTGAACTGTGCACGAAGCTTTATGCACGGAGCTCTATATGTATTTGACCAGAGATAGTAACTATCTCATACTATCTCTTGACACAAACGTCGAGAGATAGTAACCATCTCTCAACACACATGTCCAGAGATAGCAACCATCTCTCGACACACACATCCAGAGAGAGAGATAGTACGTAGTTCAACTAGAGATATCGTCATAACCGAGCCTTGAACTTATCAATAGAACCATCGATTTCATTTTCTTATTGAAAATTCACTTCCAGCCCGATGGTAAATCGGCCAACACCCATGTATTATTACCCATGATGGACTCCATCTCATCATTTATTGTCTTTTTCCAAAAGGCAACGTCTTGAAACTTCGTAGCCTCATCATAGGTTCTTAGATCTTTCTCTATGTTATAACAATAAGCAAGATCTTTCTCTATGTTATAACAATAACATAAACTCTTTCACAATAGATGCAACAAAAGCTCTTGTCATTCAAGTTGAAAAAAAAGGTTTATTGGCGGGACCCAAGGCCCCGTGGTCCACTTTTGTGGACCGGCCCTACCTCTATAAGCCTGCACCGGAAAAGACATCCTGTCTCCCCCCGGATTCGAACCCTAGTACGGGAATCCCAGGTAGAAGCGTTTACGGAAGAGAGGTGGCCACTAGGCCAAAGACCTAGTGGTTTTACAGTGGTTTTAATGGCGGAACCACATCCAAACTTATTATGAGGTCTCTTGACCCCGCAAAAAGTTTAAAATTTTTGAATTTAGCTTAAAATTTACTTTTATCCTCCATAAATTGCATGATTATATGCTTAAAACACCCATTCAATTTTTACAAAACCTCACATATTTGATTTTCTTTTTCCACCAAAACCAAAAGAAACAAATTCATCTAAATATCTTGTGTATTATTTTATTAAATCCATTTCAATATTAGTCATCTCACACTACAAAACAAACACGTTTTTCCGACCGAAAAATCCGTCAGAAATCCGTCGGAAACGAGTGTTTTCGGAGGATTTGGTGAGACGAAAATCAAGGCGCCGCAAACTCAATTTTTCGGCGGACTTTTCGGCGGACACACAATTTTCGGCGGAATATTCCGCCGAAACCGTACCCAAAATTTTTTTAATTTATTAAACGATTTAATCGATTTTTTAATTAAGGAAATAATTATTTTATATTTTCGGCAGATTTTTGGAGGAATATTCTGCCAAAAGTAATTAATTTATTTATTAAATTCTTTTTTTTAATATTTTAAAGGAAAAAAATTGTGTTTTCGGCGAAGGGTTTTGGTGGATTTTTGGCGGAATAATCCGCCGAAAATAATTTATTTATTAAATTAAATTATTTTATTATTTTATTTAATTATTTAAACATTATTGACAAATTATCCATCGGTAATTTTTATTTTAATTTAAAAAAAATAATTAAAAATACAGGAAAATACTATACAAAAACACTACAAAACCACTACTTCCGTAATTTGAAGCTTTTTTTAAAAAAATGAAAATTATTATTCAATTTATTCGAATTTTTGTTATACAAATTCACATTTTATAATCGAAAAATCAAACGAGCCGTTGTAGATCTCGCTTACATCGCATCGTAAAAAGACAAAAAAATAGTTGTTTTCTAGAGTTGTCTCTCGTAACCCATTGTAGAAATGGGTGACGATATGGTGGTGTCGATGATGAGGGATTGGATTTCCACAAACTTTCTTGAACATCTCCATTTCTTCCCATCTGTTCTCCTACACGTCCATGGCTCTAGATCTGACCCACATCATTCCAACATTCTTCATTTGTCAATCAGTATAAAGCTTGAAGTAAACCCAACATTTACTAGGTTGTAAAAATCATGGAAGATAGTTAGGAGGCACACAAGTCAAATCATTATTTCTAAGACATCAATATGAAGTATGTACATCTGAAAACAAAAGTATCCCTCAAACTATTTAGATCATGTACAGTGACAACATGTTTCTCTTAATAGCAAGAACGCCAAACACAGTCTCTTACAAAACTCTAATATCTTACGGAAAAGAAATGCCAATTGTAAGTCTTTATAGGAGCTTGAAGATTAATCTATTTCCCAACACACCCAATTAATTCAAAAATAGCATAAAATAACATATAATTCAAAAATCTGATCATAAAAAGATCTGATCATAAAAAGAACAGGTTCTCTATTTTTGTGCAAAAAACTTATCCAAAATCTTTAATTTTAAAATTTGTTATTGGAGATACTCCAATGAGATTATGAGACTAGTTATACCAACACATGCAAAAACGTAAAAACAAAGCATACATACGTAAACGAAATACACATATATTTGTATGTGTAATATCTTATTCTTAGCACATTAACCAATTTCGGGATTGGAATACAAAAATTCAAATTTGAAATAATACTCAGTCATATCTACGGGGCTTCGATGGGGGAGTTGCGGGAAGAAACCCACTCTACTCTGTGTTGCTGCCATTTTTTTCCTATTAGAAATCACAGAAGGAAACCCACTAAACAAACATTAAAATCACCATAATCATCAAAGAAAGGAAGAAGAGGAAGAAAAAACATAGATGAAAGCTCCAATAGAACTCAATCCCGAGCAAACCCAAATCAAAAACCAAAATTACAAGACAAACAACAAAACCCAAATAAAAAATTTCAGTCCACTAACCACTCGATGAGGGAGGCTCCGTGCATTAAAAAAATAAAATAAATTACGTTTCTACAACACATACTGATACACGTTTTTCTGCCACCATCTTGAACACGTTCCCTCCCCATCACGGCGATAAGAGAATAGAGGAGGACAAGAGGCTTTTTTTAGGTGAGGGAGGCGACGGGAGAAAGAGGGGAGAAAGAGTTTATGGTTATCTAGAGAGGGGAAAGGGCTCTCTCTCTTTTTTTTTTTTTTTTTGAAAAGAAAAAGGGAAAGAAATTCTTAATATAATATTAGAGAAAATAATTTGGGGGAATGTTTGGCGCCGGTGGGGGGAAATCAAAAATTTAGTGAAAATTAGAAGTGGGAATCAAATTTTAATTTTGATTTATGTAAATTTAGTGATTTAAATAATAATAATTTAATTAAAGTTTTAATTTAAGTTAGATTTTATTGAATTTTATATTTTCCGTCTAAAAATAGGTCGTTGTATGAATGCATTTGATGAATAAAAAATCATATAAAAGATATTTCTTAATCAGTTCTCACGAGATTGTAACATAATGAAAAAGATTCAGTAATCGTACATAATGATCGTGAGTTTTTTTATTCAAAATTCCATTTTAGTATGTTTTTTCAAGATTTTCTTCATGTAATTTATAGTTTCAAAAAACATACACTCAGAGAAGTCTGATTACTCCATTAATGTTTTTGTTTTGACATCAATTTTTTTGGATTCAACGTTAAATGAAAATTTATTATTATTATGTTATTACATCAATTTTAAAACTTTTATAATGTCAATTTGGATAGATTCGATTTCAAAAACAACCTTTATACAAATAAGTGAGGATAACGCTTCTTCAAATCCTCTTCGGACTCCCAAGTGACATTAGCACCACGATGATGCTTCCATTGGACCTTGACCATGACCACATCTTTATGCCGCAACTTCTTTACTTTCGTTTCTAAAATCGCTTCCGGTTCTTCCACACAACGGTTTCCATTATCTACTCGGATTTTCGTCAAAGGAATCACGCTTTCCTCTTCGGCTAGGCACTTCTGCAAATAACAAACGTGGAAGGTAGGATGTATTCCATCCATTTCCGGTGGTAAATTCAACCGTTAGGCTTGTAACCCAACTTTCTCCAAAATGGCGAAAGGTCCAAGGAAGCGAGGACTAAGCGTCCCACGCTTCCCAAACCGGATAATTCCCTTCCATGGTGATACCTTCAACATGACACGGTCACCCACTTGAAACTCTACCGGTCTTCTTTTCTTGTCCGCATAACTTTTCTGTCGGTCTTGTGCTGCCTTTAGCCTCTCTCGGATTTCTTTCACCTTGTCCGCCGTCTCTTGAACTATTTCCGGCCCGGCGAATTGCTTCTCGCCCGCTTCTAGCCAACAAACCGGGGTTCTGCACTTCCGTCCATATAATGCCTCGAACGGTGCCATTTCGATACTAGAATGGTAATTGTTGTTGTATGCGAACTCTACTAACGGTAGATGTGAATCCCAGCTTCCCCCGAAATCTATTACAAACGACCTCAACATATCCTCTAGCGTCTGGATCGTCCTCTCGCTTTGACAATCCGTTTGAGGATGATACGCCGTGCTCAAATTCAGACTAGTACCCAACTCCTTTTGCAAGCTAGCCCAAAAGTTCGAAGTAAACCGACTGTCTCGATCCGACATGATAGATTGCGGAACTCCGTGCCTCGATACCACCTCATCAATATAAAGTTTGGCCAATTTCTCCATTGGCAAAGTCTCCCGCATCGCAAGGAAATGCGCACTCTTGGTCAATCGGTCAACGATTACCCAAATGGTGTCGTGCCCACGCAAGGTCTTCGGTAACTTCGTTATGAAATCCATAGTGATGTTGTCCCATTTCCACTCGGGAATGGACAATGGTTGTAAACTTCCATACGGTCTTTGATGTTCCGCCTTGACTTGGAGGCACGTGACACACTTCTCCACATAGCTAGCCACATCTAGCTTCATCACCGGCCACCAATAATTTAACTTTAGGTCTCTATACATCTTGGTGCTACCGGGATGTATAGAATATTTTGACTTATGCGCTTCTTCAAGAAGTAACTCCCGATTTCCTCCCAACTTCGGCACCCAAATCCGTCCTTGGAAGAGCTTGAGTCCACGACCGTCTTCCGTCAAAAGTCTGCTTTGCTTCACCATGATCTCGTACTTTAGATGTTCCTCCTTGAGTGCTTCCACTTGACACGACTTGATGCTCTCCAACAAACTTGATACCACATCGATCCTTGTAAGGGACATTTTGACACCACCATCATAACTCCTTCGGCTCAATGCATCCGCCACCACATTGGCCTTACCGGGATGATAGAGTAGGTCACAATAGTAATCTTTCAAAAGCTCGAGCCACCTCCTTTGCCGCATGTTGAGTTCCTTTTGATCGAAGATGTACTTAAGACTCTTGTGATACATGAAAAGAGTACACTTTGTCCCATACAAGTAGTGTCGCCACAACTTTAACGCGAAAACTACCGCCGCCAACTCCAAGTCATGAGTTGGATAATTATTCTCATGATCCTTTAATTGTCGTGACGCGTAAGATATTACTTTCCCCCTTTGCATTAAGACGCACCCAAGCCCCATCTTGGAAGCATCACTAAACACCACAAAGTCTTCCGATCCCTCGGGTAAGGACAAGATTGGAGCTTCGCACAACTTCCTTTTGAGCGTCTGAAAAACTTGCTCTTGTGCATCGGTCCAAAGAAACTTGACGTTCTTCCTTGTAAGAGAAGTGAGTGGAGTAGCTATCTTGGAAAAGTCTTGAATGAAACGCCGGTAGTAACCCGCCAAACCCAAGAAACTTTGAATCTCTGTCGGACTTGTTGGAGGCTCCCAATTCATCATTGCCTCGATCTTTGTCGGGTCCACTTTACTCCGTTCTTTGATACCACATGCCCCAAGAATTACACCTCTTGGATCCAGAATTCGCACTTTGAGAATTTCGCAAACAATTTCTCCCTTCGTAGAACCTCTAATACTTCCCATAAGTGTTTCCCATGCTCGGACTCATCCTTTGAATATATTAAAATATCATCGATGAAGACGATCACAGATTTATCCAATAATGGGCGACACACACGGTTCATCAAATCCATGAATACGGCCGGAGCGTTGGTTAAGCTGAAAGGCATCACCAAAAAATCATAGTGACCGTATCGCGTCCGAAAAGTCGTCTTCGGAATATCCTCCTTCTTCACTCTCACTTGATGGTAACCGGACCGAAGATCTATCTTTGAGAAGCATTCTGCGCCTTGGAGTTGATCAAAAAGATCGTCGATGCGAGGTAAAAGATACTTATTCTTCACCGTGACTCTGTTTAGCTCTTGGTAGTCGATATACATCCGCATGGATCCATCCTTCTTCTTCACGAACAATATCGGTGCTCCCCAAGGCGACGAACTCGGTCGAATGAAGCCCTTATCCAATAACTCTTGAAGTTGCGTCATCATCTCCTTCATTTATGTCGGTGCCAAACGATATGGAGCACGAGCTATCGGAGCCGCTCTCGGGGTGAGGTCAATCTGAAACTCCACTTGCCGCTCCGGCGATAATCCGGGTAAATCTTCTGGAAAGACGTCCGGATAGTCTTGCACCACCTCCACATCTTCTACCGACTTCTTTTTTTTCTTTGCGTGAATCGCGTCCACCACATAGGTCAAGTAAGAAGGTTAACCCTTCGCTAGAAGCTTGCGAGCCTTAAGAGATGAAATAATGGGATTATTCCTCTTTCCTTTCTCCCTATAAATGGTAGCCACACCATTTTCCGACAATGGCACTTGGATCATATTTTTGGAGCAAAAGATGTCAGCCTTATGCCTCACTAACCAATCCATACCTATGACCACATCGAACCCTCCTGTGCCAAAGGGCACAATCGCGTGGCATAGTCGCGGGGACTCCACCCCTTGCGGTACAAGTGGGGCGATTGTTCCCCTGCGACAGTGACCATGTCAAGGTTGCGGGGCACTATCGCGAGCGGGGGCCAGGGCATTAAAATGTCCGAATTCTCACAATTTCTTCTCATTTCTCATTTCTATCTTCTTCCCTTTTCTCTCCCAAACCCTAAAACCGAACCCTAACCCATTTTGGAGGCTTTTCTTCTTCATACCACATGATTCTTAATCATTTAGCTAGTTGGGATGATAACCCACAAAACCTTCATCTTCACCTTCCTCATCAAGTTCATTCGGTTGGGAGCTTGGGTTGAAGTGTTGGATTGGGTGTTCTCGGAAGTCTCTTTGTCTTCAAGGGTAAGTTTTCTTGTAATAAGGTTATAAATGCTCCATTGGTGGTTTCTTAAGGTTCGATATCTCAAATCTCGGATTTGATGGTTTTGGAGAAATTAGGGTTTTGATCTTGTTTGAGATCTTGGTATTTTTATGTTTGGAGAACGTTTCCTTATGATTGATTTATGGGTATTTATGGGATGAAATGTTCGGATCTAGGTTTTAGAAGATTTCGGCTTGAGGATTCAAGCGGCCTTCAAAAGAGCTCGTTGGGTGAAATCTAGATTTAGCCTAAATCTAGCAAGGTGAGTTCAAGTTGATTTGTGAAAACGTTGTACATGACAAAATGTCTATTTTAAAGTGTTTATGTGTTCTACATGAAATTATCAAATGTTGGGTTATTTGCTAAACTTTGATTATTTGAAGTATATAACTTTACAAACTTTGTATAATACCTACATTTGGGATTTTTGGACATTTTGATAAATGTGTCACCAATGAATGAGTTTTGAGGTCTTATTGCATAAATAGATCTTTGGTCAAAGAAATACACTTTTAAATGCTTGTCGGGTCTTATGCATCATTCATGAAATGGAATGCTTTATAAAGTATTACTCGCACTTTTATGTGAGGTAACTTGAAAGAATGTTTATAGTCTCATTTTATGATTTCATTCTTATCAGCAGTTAAATTTGGAAAATGCATATTTTGTGTTATGAGTTCATTTGGAAAAGGGATTGTCTCTACTAATGTTGAGTTTTGAACTAATCTCACTTTTGGTCGTGATGTTTGCATATCCGTTGGGTGAGTGCGTTCTATCGTGTTTTTATTCCATTTATTAATGAGTTAATGGGTTGCTAAGTCTGCGGCTTGGCATTGTTATTTTGATGGGGGTTTTGGACAATAGTCCAGTTTTGGTAGCTCGACTTCGAGCCTTGTTGGGCCTTATGGGTATTATTTGGCTTATTTGATGCATTGGGAGTCATGACCCCGTATTTGGTTTATTATTGTCCGGCGTTGGGACGATTAGTTTTCCACGTCGAGGCACGTTAGGCACCGGATGTGGGTGTAAGTCCTTCGTGCTGCATGTTAAGGTACCGGATGTGGGTATAAGTCCTTCGTGCTCAAGTATTACGATATTAGATGAGGGGCTCGACATAGGAACCGACGGGGTTGAACTCGAGTTTTCGTGGGTGTACGTTTAAAGCTACTGAGCCTGACATCTCTTGCGTGTACTTTTGTTTATATGACTAGTCATAACAACATAAAATGGGCTTACTTTGTGGACCGTCACATTTTATGGAATCGGGAATCCCCCGTCACCGAAAGGTGTTGTTTTTGGGTATTGAGTTTTATTATCCAAGTTTTCGGTGACGTTTTGTATATTGGGGTTTTGAGTATTATGCCCCACCCGTGTTTCGGGTGTTTTGAAATATAAAGTTTAACCGTACCTTATTAAATGGAGAGTTCAATTTATATTTGCGCTTAGAGTGAGTTTTGGGTTAAAGCTAATTTATGAAAGGGCGGTTTACATTGGTATCATTATTTTGTAGTAGTTTGATTTGGAAAGTCCAAATTGGTTTTCTCCGTCTAAAATGCATATTAATGGAAAACGAGTCGTTTGCATATTCAAAGCATACCTTTTGAAAGATTATGAATTAAAACTTCATTATCTATTTCACAGACATCTTTATTTATGTTGAAAACTCTTGAGCTCACTAGGCATTAAGCCTAACCTTTTTATTTGTCGGCATGTGCATCAAGTTCCAGTTGGGAGTTGGGTTCTAGCAGTTCTATGAAGCGTAGAGCCTTAGGTAGACACTAAAGTAAGTAATTGGTGAAGTCTTCCGCAAGTTGGAGATAGTGACTATCTTTGGGTTTTAGTAGCACCCGTCCTTTTATAGTTTGTATGTAAAGATTGAATGTTTGTGTATTGAAGTTGAATCTAAATTGTGGTTGTCGATGATTGAATGATCGATGTATTTAGAAAATTTTAAATAAGTTGATATTTCCATATTTTAGGGTGTTACAAGGAACGTACCCGAAACAACATCAGCGGTCTCCTTTGCCTCCTCGGTAGTCATCCGGAAAGCTCGACTTGGCGCCCTTGGTGGTTGGTCGACTCTAGTCGTCGAACCCACAGAATTTCCACCATTTCCTCCTACTAGCTTTGGGCAATACCTCTTCATATGCCCCGGTTCTCTGCACTCATAGCATATCGGCCCCCGGATGGGACACTCGCGAGTTGTGTGGATCTTCTTACCACACTTGGCACACCCTACTGGGTCGGAGTAAGTTCTTGGAGCACATGGC
The DNA here is from genome assembly GCA_954870635.1 of Arctium minus. Classification (NCBI taxonomy): domain Eukaryota; kingdom Viridiplantae; phylum Streptophyta; class Magnoliopsida; order Asterales; family Asteraceae; genus Arctium; species Arctium minus. Next base: position 37,468,153 of record OX941084.1, read on the forward strand.
CCCGAGTGCTTTGACTTGCACTTGTGGCACCACCGATCCTCACGACGATGATCACCCGCTCTCTCGCTTACAAAGGGTCTTAATTGACGAACGGGCCAAGATAGCCTTTCCCACTTCCGTTTCTCACCAACCTGTCTTCTCTCTTCTTTCTCCGCAATGATGTCATCCTCAATGAGCAAAGACTCCTCGATGACCTCTTGCAAGGTCAAACCTCTAGCATTTCTCACCGTCGTTCGCATCTCGGCCGGTAAACCTTTTTGATAGGCCTTAATCTTCGACTTCTCATCGGGGACCAGATGTCCCACCAAATTCAGTTTCTCCAAAAAGAGTTTGGAGTAGCCAGCAATAGACAGAGTCCTTTTTCAGATCTCGGAACTCCCGCTCCAACTTATCCAACGAACGCTCACTACAATATTTATCCATGATCTTCTCTTTGAACACCGGCCAAGTTAGCTTAGCCAAAACTTCAGAAGTGAGAGCGGATTGAGTGAGATTCCACCAAATCAGAGCCTCTCCCCGAAGTAGCTGAGAATCAAACTTGACCCGTTGAGAGTGATCACACTCACTAGACTCAAAGACCATTTCTACCTCTTTGAGCCAATACATACAAGCCACCAGGTTATCCAAGCCCGCAAACTCTTTAGGGTGGCACCCCAGAAAAGCCTTGTAGGTGCACCCCTTATTCTTTGCCTTAATCCCATTATCCGCTGGATCTTCAACAGATACAACAATTGGTCCACCCGACCTCATAACAATGTTCTCCGCCATTGTCTCTGGTTGTCGGTTACTGGCGTCTCGATCTTCTAGCAGCTTCATGAGAAACTCTTGTTGTTGGGCCATGGCTGAGTTCATGGCCAACATCATACTATCCCGAAGTCGGGTCTCCATGGTTACCTCCTCCATTATGGCATTATTAGCAGTAGGGTTCCTGCGCGGAATTTGCTCAGGTCCTCCTCTCAAGATTGGGGGTACGGTAGGTCCATCGGAAGTTGCCCCCACATGAGGTCGTTCGGCTGTAGACTCCACTTCCAAGTGAGCCTGTGGCGTGTTCGGTAGCCTATTCCGAGTGTTAACCATCTCAATATGCCATACACGTACGAGAAATATATTGAGAAAAGACTAAGTGAGTTGAACTCATTGTACGTATTAATACCTTCATCAATCATCATAATAATAGTAAACCAAGTATGTTCACGTAACAATGCATTCATAATAGCAGTAGCTAAGTGAAATTATGAACGAACCATACACAAAAATTCTTGTCACCATCATCATAACTTTCAATTAAAGTAATTCTGTAATCCTAACGCTCTCCCCACCTAGGATTCCTACCCCAAGTGGACAGTGAATCTATAAAATCTAAAGCTTAAGTCTAGATATGCTAAAACAATACCTAGTTCACTTAAACTAAAGCTCTGATACCAACTTGTAACACCCTAATAATATGGATAACAAAAATCCGAAAAACGAATATGCGGTATATAAAATTGCCAAAGCAAGAGCCTCCCAATTATAGGGAAATATACAAACTCGTTTAATCACAATTGTAATTTAACGGACAATAAATTAACAACCAACTAATCTAATTTCTACAACTAGAAAAGAGATTACAAAAGGGTTGTCATCTATAGAACCAAAAGTTCTTCTATCCAATGTATGTCCATTTGCAAGCATTCCCCAAGCTCTCACCCAAGCACTAAGCCTGCTTAGAACTGGCGCCGCTAGAACCTGAGATACACATCAACACCAAACAAGTGTTAGGCCAAAAAGCCTAGTGAGTTGAACAATAATAATCATGCATGAATAGTTACAATTCTTATCAGCAGGCATAGTTCAACAAATGTGGAGTCAATAGGGGAGACCCATAGCAACAATCAAGTTCCACCAAAGAGTCGATATACCTTGATGCCATCTACCAAGAGACACCCGAAAGGCCTGGCACACCCGAGGACAACAACTAAGGAAATTCCCCGAATGGCGGAGGTCTAAACACATACCATCACGGTGGCGCCCAAGACTACATCCTCCTAGTGTCTACTAACTTGGTTCGTCCAACATAATTTATAGGAGGTCTTGAGGTATATTTCAACCAATACATTTCGATACCAACCATGGGTACAATGTTACCATCGTATCACATAAGTCCAATATGAGACCAATTTCCAACATAATCAATTTTTAGATACCATATTGCTAAGAAAGCATTCCAAGTAGAATAGATCATCTACCATGTCACATATACCACAAATTACGCCAAAATGCCAATATCATGTACACATGAAATAAAGCCCAAATACTTGGCAACTAGAGTAGATCATGGCAAGATACTCAAAATAAATCTCCCAACATATTACACATAAAACCACCATCAAATATTTGAACACATAGAGGTGGACATTTTGAGAAATGTTACAATAATACAAGTAAGAGATTATGATGTGTATCTAGTTTTAACAAAAGGGTTAGTAAACTCACAATCTAGGTTTTTGACCAAAACCTAGAAAAGATGGAACTCTAAAGATGGAGAAATGCTTTGACTTGATTCTTGAGGATGTACTCCAATAAATGAACTCTAAGGTAGATTGAATGCCCAAGGTTTGATGTTTAACCACCCAAGGTTGCAATAAATGCTTTGAGGGGAGAAATGATGAACTTGAGGCTCAAACCCTAGAAAATCCCCTTTGAAAAACGATTATGTGTGTGTTTGAGTTTTGAAATCGGCTGAAAAGGGTTTTGGGGACCTGCAGATGCTCCGCGTCTTATGCCGCGACCTTCAACCCGCGGCGTAAGTCGCCCGCGTGTTCTGAGATGTGCACCTCCAGTGGGTTACGCAGCCGCGTAACCTGCAACCCGCGACGTAAGTCGCGTAACTCTCTGACTTACCAAGGTTGCTTAAAAGAACTTCCAAACAATACCAATAACAACATTTAATCAAGAATAGCAATTAAACATATAATTTCCATTTTGATAAACACGAATCATAAGATTAACAAAGCCCTATATTTACCTGAAATCCCGGATGTTACAATAAATTAGACTACATTAGTTTGATAAACTTTAGCTTGTGACTGAAAAATCTTTCAACAAGAAAGTTGTTGAATAATCATCATCATAGTATTTTAACGATTCGGAATCTAACCGCAACTGTTTAAAGCCTCAATTGGATCCATTAAACCCCAATTGGATCCACTAAACCCCAATTGAATCAATTAAATCCCCAATCAATCAATAAATTAAAACTGGTTTGATCCATTAAAGACCCATTTGACCCATTAAAACCCAATTAGATCCATTATTATTATTATTATTATTACATACCCATTCGGATCCATTAAATACCCGTAAATCCTATCCACCGGGTACGTTAAAGCCCCACTGGGTACGTTAAAGCCCAACTAGATCCGTTAAAGCCCCAACTGTGTACGTTAAAGCCCAACTTGATCCGTTAAAGCCAACTAGATCCTTAAATCCCAACCGGGTACGTTAAAGCCCAATTAGGTATGTTAAAGTCCAACTGGATCCATTAAAACCCAACTGGATCTGTTAAAGTCCAACTGGATCCATTAGAGCCCAACCGTATCCATTAAAGCTCAACTAGATCCGTTAAAGCCCAACCGGGTACGTTAAAGCCCAACTGTGTACGTTAAAGCCCAACCGTATTCATTAAAGCTCAATTGTATCCATTAAAGCCCCACTGGGTACGTTAAAGCCCAACTAGATCCGTTAAAGCCCAACATGATCCATTAAAGCCCAACCGGATCCATTAAATACCAATTGGATCCGTTAAAGCCCAACTAGGTACGTTAAAGTCCAACTGGGTATGTTAAAGCCCAACTAGATCCGTTAAAGCCCAATTGTGTACGTTAAAGCCCAACTTGATCCGTTAAAGCCAACGGGATCCATTAAAGCCCATCCGGATCCATTAAAGCCCAACCGGGTACGTTAAAGCCCAGCTAGATTCGTTAAAGCCCAACAGCATCCATTAAAGCCCAACCGGATCCATTAAAAACCAATTGGATCCGTTAAAACCCAACTGCATCCATTAAAGCCAACCGGATCCATTAAAGCCCAACTGTGTACGTTAAAACCCAACTAGATACGTTAAAGCCATACTGGATCCGTTAAAGCCCAACTGCATCCATTAAAGCCAATCAGATCCGTTAAAAACCCAACTGGGTACGTTAAAGCTCAACTGCATCCATTAATGCCCAACAAGATCCATTAAAGCCCAACTAGGTATGTTAAAGCCAACCGGATTCATTTTTTTTTTTTTTTTTATTTGTTTCATAATAATATTTATTTAATAATAAAATTTATTTTTAATTATTTAATTATCTTTAATGTTTTTTAAAAATTCCTTTAAGAAAAATAAATATTTAATTATTTTTTGTATTTTCGGCGGATTTTCGGCGGCCATTTATTTTATTAATTTTTTAAACACCGTCTAAAATCCACCGGAAATCCGCCGAAAAGTTTTGTTTTTTTTTAAAAAATAGAAATAAAAAAATATTTCGGCGGATTTCCGGCAAAAGTCAACGGGGTTTGACCAATTTGAGTTTCGCCGGAAATCCGCCAAAATATTTCCGACGGAAAATTCTGCCGAAAATGGCCGCCGAAAAAAGCTGTTTGTTTAGTAGTTGGATCAATATCTAGTTTTTCTATATTATTTTATTAAATTCATTTCAATATACATCTTGTTTTTTTTGCTTTAATATAATTGGTTTATTATATGATACTTATTTTATACGCTCAAAGTCTTAAACCAATTATCTAGAGATAAAATATATAAAATTATAGTATAATTTGCTTTTCGATTTAATCAAAATCGTAAAAGAATAACTGAAACTAAATCCTTTAAACGAAAACCAAATAATCCGAAACCATTGTGGTTCTGGTACGTTGTTCAGTTTCGGAAATTTTTTGATACTCCTAAGTCTGACGTGTCACCAAAGTTTCAAGATCCGCCACACAGCACTCAACCGTGTGAGGGCGGTTTAGTTTCCTTTGTACATCACGATGAGAAAATCCAGGCAAACTGCGGCAAAAGCAAAATTTAGGGACATGCAAACCAAATGAAACAAGTGAATATATATATATAGGCAGGGGCGGAGCCATAAATTTTTTCTAGGGAGTGCCTAGAAAAAATGTAAGAAAATTCATTATTTCAACGTTGATAAACCCTTTTTAGTATATATATTTTTTAATAAATAGTTGTCCTAAAAATAGTTATCCAAAAAATAGTTGAACATAACTATGTTTATATTTATACAAACAATAGAGCATACATTTGTTTTGTTTTGTTTCGTTTTTGTGAAAGTGTCGATACTCGGAGAGGCAGGAAAAAGCAGATACATAAAACTAGAAATATTATTGGGAGGAGAAGGTGTCGGTCCATTTCATTTTAAAGATTGGGCCTTAAAATTAATACATAAAAAAAAATTAAAAGGGTGAGGGGGTGCCACTGCACACGTTCTGGTGCTAAGGTGGCTCCGCCCTTGGGTTGGGTTCTGGTGAGAAGTTAAGTTAACGGTGATAAGCTTGAGAAATGGTTATCAACCATTGGATGAGAAATAGACGCACATTAGGATGAGATGCACCGAAATGCACCGGATCAATTCCCTTTTCAGCCGCAATTCATGGGAGGACTTGAGATTAAAAGAGATCAACGGTTCAGATCAACTTCTCACGTTTCTCACCATTAACTCAACTTCTCACACGATCCTTCGCCTATATATATATATATATATATATATATATATATATATATATATAGGGAGCGGTTCATTTGAGAAATGGTAAATATATGAGAAATAGATAAGTAATCTTAGCTATTCATCTGGTCAACATTTGCGGCTTTGACCGCGAAGCACCGGATAATTCCTTGTGTGGTCTATAGAAGGTAGAGGGGTAATTTCGTAAAAATACACGGGATGAGTTCATATATGAATCTGTATGAATCACAAAGATTCATATATGAATCTGTTAATTAGTTCAACTGATTCATATATGAATCTTTGTGATTCATACAGATTCATATATGAATCACAAAGGTTCATATATGAATCTGTTAGTTAGTTCAACTGATTCATATATGAATCAGTTAAAAAAGTTCAGTTGTGAATTGCACTGGTTCATATATGAACATATAGTTCATATGTGAATTATACATGTTCATATATGAACACAACCTGTGTGTTTTGTAAAATTTACGAAATTGTCCTTCTATTTTTGGGATAGCCGCAACTTTTGACCAGTCAAAGCCGCAACTTTTGACCGGTCAAAGCCGCAATATTTGACTAGTCAAATCCGATCTTGACCATATGAATGGTTAGGATTACTTCTCTATTTCTCATATATTTACCATTTCTCAAATGAACCAAACACTATATATATATATATATATATATATATATATATATATATATATAAATTAAATAGGAAGGCGAGAAATAACAAATATGTTTATCAGGTGTCAAAGAAAAGTTCCCACTCATAGGACATTGGTAAAATTCAAAATAATGGCCATGTTATTGTTTTGTAAAAGTTATTAGATAACCTATCTATGCATATCATTAAAAACAAATCAGTACACAACAGTTAGCATTTCAGCAGTACAATCCAAATGGAAAATCCAGAAGCTTAGACTAATACTGATCAATGTAAACAACATATACAATACGTTATTAAGCTATATAAATTAATATTCCCGAATGATCAGAACATCTTATCTTCCACGAACTTGAAGAGGAATACTTTTATTGATTTTGCATACCAGGACGAAATTAACCATTTCATTCTATATAAAGCCAACCTCTGGGTCAAGAGTTACTCCACCTCACTTCTCTGTTTCTTATTCCTAATAGCACTATGTCATCCAAAAACAGAACTTCCCTGGCTTGTTTGGTTATACTCTTCTTCTCAGCTACTTTGCTTTCACACACCGCATCCAGATTGCTCCCTGAAACTTCTAGCTATGAGAGCCACGAGCAATGGATGGCTCGTTATGGACGCGTCTACAACGATGCTGACGAGAAGGAACAACGTTCAAAGGTTTTTCAAGAAAATGTTCGGTACATAGATTCATTCAACAATGCCTTGAACAAAGGTTACAAACTAGCAGTCAACGAGTTTGCAGACCTTACGAACGAAGAGTTCAGGAACACAAGGAACCGGTTCAAGGCACATGAATGCTCCCCATCCACCTCCACTTTCAGGTATGAAAACTTGACAGCAGTTCCATCATCAATGGATTGGAGAAAGAAAGGTGCAGTAACACCTATTAAAGACCAAGGCCAATGTGGTAAGAATATGGGAATTTCACAAATCAAATGTTGTCCAAATACTAAAATACGCTTGTTCATATTGGCTTTCTGACATCACTATTTTCACCATGATATGTAGGATGTTGCTGGGCATTTTCAGCTGTGGCTGCTATGGAAGGAATAACTCAACTGAAAACAGGTAAATTAGTGTCTCTATCCGAACAAGAGCTCGTGGATTGCGACACTAGCGGTGTAGATCAGGGATGTGAGGGTGGTCTTATGGACGACGCCTTTGAATTCATCCTAAGCAATAAAGGCCTTACTACAGAGAGCAATTATCCATACAATGGAGTGGATGGCACCTGCAACAGCAAGGAGGCATCTAACCATGCAGCGACGATTACAGGTCATGAAGATGTTCCTGCTAACAGCGAAAGTGCACTGTTGAAAGCTGTATCTAGCCAGCCTGTCTCTGTTGCCATTGATGCTAGTGGCTCCGACTTCCAGTTCTACTCTAGCGGTGTGTTTACAGGAGAGTGTGGCACTGAACTCGATCATGGTGTTACTGCAGTTGGTTACGGAACGAGTGATGATGGGACCAAGTATTGGCTGGTGAAGAACTCCTGGGGAACAAGTTGGGGTGAAGAGGGATACATAATGATGCAAAGAGATGTCGATGCAAAAGAAGGCCTTTGTGGCATTGCCATGCAGGCCTCCTACCCTACTGCATGATTCGAGGAAGATCAAAACTAATGATTGTACATTAATTATATGTATTTATGATCATGTTAATAGAAGGAAACTCGTGAACATGTGATATATTGATATGGATTTGAAATCTGAAATCGTTTTACAGCTGCTACAATATTGTTGTGGGGCCGAAAAATTAATTCTTAGCTTGAATGGATGTTCATATTGCCACAAGCTTCTGTGGGGGTGGCAGATGTCAAACAAAACTATCACCCTTTTTGCAAGCAAAACAAACAGATATGTTGAAACATGGGAAACCATAACAGCGACAAAGAAGAAGAAAGAAAGAAATATCTTGGTAGATGATCTAATTTGATGACTATTGTTTTACCTTCCGAGCTTTTTGAGGAGTCTGGTAAAATATTCTCCACATATCTGACCTTATGATTTTTACCTTATTCTCTAATTGTCTCTAAACCAAGTAATTAACACTTCAAGAACAATTTACTTATTGAGATTTATCATGCAATAAAAGAGATAACAGTAATGTGAATAATTATTAATAAAGGCGATGAAATAATTTTCTTTACAGAAAGTTGGAATATCATAAGGTTCACATATATCCATATAATTAATTTCAAGGAGTTTAGAACTTCTTTGCCACATTTCTTTGTGTGTTTTATTGTTTTGCATATAATACAATCCACACGACTTTGATAATAAGTAAAGTCAAGGTTCGGAAGCACACTTTCTTTTAATAAACTGTGAAGCTTGTCATGTGATATTTGTCCGACCTCCTTATGCCATATATATCATTAAAGTTCTCATTCTTTACGGTTCCCATATTATGATGCAGGGTTAAATGGTTTTTCGATATCGAATGAGATACTATAAATTTATAAAGACCGTTCACAAGAATTCCGGAACCAATATTTATATAATCCTTAGATAAATTGAAATTACCATTACCCAAGTCAACCATAAAACCTTGCAAATCAAGTTTAGAAACTGAAACTAAATTAAGGGAAATTGAAGGAACGTATAATGTTTGAAATAAATCTAAACTATGCATGCCCTATGGCTAGAACAAGATGTACATTCCTATAGCTTCGACACAAACATTATTGAATTTGAAGGCACATGAGATAATATTGATTATGAAAAAAAACTAATGAATCGTAAAGGATTACCTTCTTTCCAAACCCGTCACGTCGTTTCAGTAGATTGTTTTGGAAATGTCCCGTTTCTTGTAGAAACAACAATTCTCATCTTTTTACCTTCCGTTGAGCAGGGCGGACATTATCATTCATTTGGATGGTTTACAAAATGATATGTCCTCGAGTAGCAAGATGTACAACAATGAAACCTGAATGAGCCAACCTCTTTTCTTCCATATCAAGCTGCTTTCTTAGCCCATCCACTGCAAGTTAGCTTCATATGTGTTATAATGCATTTGGAAAGAAGAATATTGTTCATGTCGGGGAATCTTGGTTTGTGGTTTGATAATACTTGGATAGATTTATGGATCGTGTATTGGAAAGACACTTCCCAAATACTATATTTCGCCCCTATAATGCCTTAGTTTTCACGAAATTAGTACGGGATAATTCAGAAATTTCAAACAGGAATTAAGGCACAAATTCGTATATTTATATTCACCTGATCAACTGTTTATGTATTTATATAAGAGATTGACGGTCACATACGGTTAGAACACTTAATATGTAACTACATAGCAGTGTACAGATAAGGTTAGAAAATAGTTACAACTGACTCAGAGGCTCTGAGTCAGAAGCATCAGGTAACTAAAGTGCGGAGCTCTGATCATATAGATCAGAGGCTCTGAACGCACGGCCAGGGATCATATGGATTAGAGACCCCGAAGGTCCAAAGGCCAGAGCTGTCACAAGGACCAGATCCTCTGTTGAAAATCAAATCATGATGAACGAGGAAACAAAGTAAAGATCGATGCAAAAGAACAACAAAAAACGCACATTGATTTTTGGAACTTTTCTGGGTATTCTACAAAATGAGAGAACGATTACATTAACACTAGAAGGAAATTTTTTACTCTCTAAGGAAACTGAAATGCAAGACTACTGTTAATAAACTAAGAAAATGTAAAACGGTTGTTTGTGTGTGCAACATGCACCACCACTTCTTCCTATTCTAATGCAACTAAAAGCCCACGATTTTCTAAGTGACTAAGTCAACGATGACCAGGTCAGAGGTACTTCCAATACTCTCCCCCCTAATTCTGCTTCATGTCATCCAAACCTCTGATCCCCATCAAGTCTCTCATCTCAGAGAACTTTACTCTTGGTAGTGCCTTAGTCAAAATGTCAGCCTTCTGTTCTTCTCCACTAACATGTTCTACGTAGATAGAACCTTCTTCAACGCATTCTCGGATGAAGTGAAATCTTGTATTGATGGGTTTACTTCTCCCGTGAAACACCGCATTTTTCATTAAGGATATGGCAGACTCGTTATCTACGCACAACTTAACGCATTGAGCTTCCCAACCGGTTAAGTCCACCAACAAATTACATAGCCACAACGCTTGGCATGCTGCTGAAGTTGCAGCCATAAACTCAGCTTAACAGGAGGAGAGTGCCACGGTGCGTTGTTTTTGTGAACTCCAAGTGATAAGGTTGCCCGATAAGTAAAATGCCATACCGGTTGTACCTTTTCGATCGTTAAGATCCATGCCATGACTACTATCGCGATAACCGAGTAGTCTTCCATCGCCTCCCTTACGATAAACAAGTCCATAACAGATTGTTCCCTTGATATACCTCAGAATTTGCTTGACCGCCTTAAGGTGACTCTCTTTCGGTGATCCCATGTATCTGCTCACGACTCCCACCGAGTATCCGAGATCATGTCTAGTGTGAACGAGACACCTTAAGCTCTCAATGAGTCGTCGATACTCCGTCGTATTTACCGGCACACCTCCTTCATCTTTGGACAAGTTTAATCTCGGTTCCATAGGGCACTTTGAGGGATTGCAATCTGCCATTCCCGCTGCTTGTAGTATTTTCTTGGCATAACCACTTTGATCAATCATGATTGCTTTCCCGCTTTGTTGGACCTCAATTCCAAGATAGTACGAGTCTTCCAAGGTCGCTCATATGAAACACACTTTGCATCAGCCTTTTGAATGTACAAATCTGACTTTCACTAGTTCCGGTCACGATTAAGTCGTCCACTTACACACCAATTCTCAACAAATCTTTTGATTGTTGTTGCTTGTAGACGGCTTGCTCTTGAGGGCATTGCTGAAATCCGAGATCCTTTAGTGCTTTGTCGAGACGAATATTCCACGCTCTCGGGCCTATCGCAACCCGTAGAGAGCCTTGTGTAGTTTGTACACCATTTGCTCCTTCCCTGCAACAACAAAACCGTCGGGCTGGGTAACATATACTTCCTCTTGTAACGTGCCATTCAAGAATGCTGATTTCACATCCAAATGATGGACTTGCCATCCTCCCGAAGCTGCCAATGCCAACAACAACCGTATAGCTTCAAGTCGAGCCACTGGTGCAAAGACTTCCTCAAAATCTACTCCTTTTCTTTGTACATACCCTTTCGCCACTAATCTCGCCTTATGTTTCACCACGTTCCCTTCGGCATCTTTCTTTAACTTGTAGACCCATTTCAACCCAATGGGTTTCTGTCTTCAACTTCCAGGTTTGGTTTTTGTTTATTGACTTAAGCTCCTTCATCGCCTCTTGCCAATTTTGATCGGTCGTTGCCTCTTGAAACGTCCTTGGTTCTCCCCAGTAAACATCAATTCTTCTTGTTCAACCTCCACCGATTCCGCTCTTGCATAAATGTCTGATAGCTTACTGTAACAACCGGACTTAACGTAAAACTTTTAAAAGGTTGTGTTCGAAATAGAAAAGGACTCTTTAAGGAGGGACCTAGTGTGAAAAGTTGGATAAAGGGAATTTAACCCTAAAGGAAGAGAATTAGGGTGTTGGCGGCTGCAAGTTTGGGCTAGAGAGAGAGCGAGTTGAAGGTGATTCGGCTGAGAAGAGCAAAAGAGGCAGAGGTCGGGATATTCTTCGACTCCAAGGTAAATTGTAATTCTATTCTTCACATTAGTATAAGTTTAATCGATTTCTTCCAAATCTGTTAGTGAGATTTCGTATATTCTGTTTAGTTTCCCCAAGTTGAATGTTCTGGGTTGAGTTATGGGAATCTGATATAGAAGTAATGGTGGTTATTGTATTGCTCGTTGAAAATGGAATTTATGCATCTGATGTGGAGCTTGAGGAATTGTTTTAAGTTTTAATTGCAATGGATGATAATCGATTTTGGTCTGTGAACTCGTTCGTTTTTCCGGCCTGTGTGTTTTTCAGTCCCTGTTCTTCGGTGGTCCGGTCGTCGTGAGACACCGGTCGAGATCATAGAAAGACTCCGGTAGTTGGGGACTCCGGTCGCTCCTTAAACTTCGGTCTTAAGATCGCCCCGGTCGAATGCGATACTCCGGTCAAGGGGGGAGGCGACGCCCCGATCGCACGCCATACCGGTCGGTCTCCGACCCCGGTCAGGAAGGTCACACCGGTCGACCGTAATGGCCCCGGTCCTGGAGTAGTATGGTGGGCCGAAGCCCAACTTGAAGATAAATGAACCTAGAGTAGTTTACTTAAATTTTGTAAGTTTTGGGCCGTTGAAATCAAGTAGTTTTGGGCTGGAGTTTAAGTCTGGTCCATTCATATTTTTCTTTTATTATTATCATAAGTTATACCGTTCTAATCGATTACAAAAGGGGTTAAGTTTCTAGAGATTAAGGGAAGTGGGAAGTATGGGTAGCATTCGTTATAAAGTAGTTTAAATCGAGAGTTCATCGGTCAATGTTTACCTTATAGGTTTCGGACTCAGTTATAGAAGTAGACGCGAGATTCGAGCTAAAGAACGTCAGGTGAGTTTTTCTGAACTAAACCTTTTGGTAATGAAAACATGTGAAGTTTAAATTTTTAAACTGTTATTTATTTATGATGGCATGATTTATGAAATTGTTCAAGTGTGTTTTTATGTTGTTGAAATGTTAAATGTATGCATACATTCTATGTGGAGATTTTGACCTAAGTCGGGGAGTGTGGCCTGCCTACTCGTGCCGGGGAGTGTGGCCCGTTTATGCCGTTGGGGGTGTGTCCCAACATTAAGGCAGCGCGAGTTAGATACATCGTCTTTGACGGTCGTGTGGTCAGTAGCGTGTTTTATCCTGGTACATTTATTAAATGTTGAATTAATTTTGCTGGAAAGTTATTTTATTGCTTATCTGTTAGAGGGGACTCACTAGACCTATGGTCTAACCCTCGCTCTTTCAAAACTAAAAATCTTTTCAGGCAGGCGTAAGTTAGTGAGAGTTGATAAGGGCAAGGAGAAGAGGTAGCGGGAAGAGTTAGAAGACCATCATCTTAGACATTCTTTATTATTATCTCAGTTGTGAAGGTTGATATTGAGAACCTTAAATTGTAAATGGTAAGCTTGGACCGTTTTGGCATGAATTCTTATTTATATTAATAAGATTTAAGTTGCTACCTAGTTGCTTTTGATTGGGTTGTTATAGTTGGTATCAGAGCCATAGTTTAAGGGATTTAGGTGACCGAATGGGCCTAAACTTAAACTGTGGGGTAGATGGACACAACTGAGAATTAGGAAACCTTATAGGAAGACCTTGTATGTCGAGAGGCGTGACAACAATAGCGAGTACCCTCATGTAAGGTAAATTCAAAATCGCATCTGGCCAATGTCATTATGAATTTACAGGTTGTAACATCCCGAATTTCGAAAGGTATCATTTCAAGCTAATGCATAAATCAATATTTAAAGGGAAAAATAAGATATATGATCTTGGACTTGAATTCTATATTTTATAGTCTTAATGGATGAAGAATTCAATTATGAGTCCAACGGTTCTTTCCGGAGCGAAATTGGAGCTATAACAAAGAAGTTATGGCCAAATCATGTTTTGAGAAGGAATTGAGGCTTCTGCCTCATGCGCACGGGTCGTGCGTTTTTCCTTCATGGGATGCGCACGGTTCATGCGCCCCAGCAGTGAGTCCAGCAACTTAAATCGATTTTCAGCCTCATTTCTCACTCTCACCTCATTTTTCATCCTTATTTCTCCTCTCTTCTTCTTTCCTTCTTAGAAACCGATTCTAGGGTTTTTCTTCACCCAAATCGCACCATCTATTGCTAGAAGTTGGGTGTTTCATCCTAGTGTTCGGTTTGGAAGCTTCACCACCATCTTCATCTTCTTCACCACTTCACCATTGTCATCTTCAACCTCAAGCTTCATTTTTGGGTTTTCTAGGTTTTCATCAAAACCTAAGTGGTAAGTGTATCCCTACCATTTCTAAACCTTTATGTAAGTTATAAAATGCTCCATTGATGGTTTCTTAGTGTTCGGTTTCTCAAATCTCGGATTTGTTGGTTTTGGAGAAATTAGGGTTTTGATCTCATTTGGGGATTTTGGTATGTATGTTTGGGAAATGATTCTAAGTGATTGATTATATGTTTTGATGGTTGGAAACTTATGGATCTAGGTTTTGGAAGTTTTGCTTGAAGATTCAAGTTTCTTCAAAGGAGCTCAAAGTGGGGTAAAATCTAGATTTAGCCTAAATCTAGCAAGGTGAGTTCAAGTTGATTTGTTAAAACGGTGTACATGCCAAAATGTGTATTTTGAAGTAAAAAGGTGTTTTACTTGGTATTTGTCAAAGTGTGAGTATTTCGATAAGTTTTCATATTTGGTAAACTTGAGTTGTGTTAAACTCATAAAATGCTCATATTTGGGTTCCTAGCAATTTTGCACAAATAGAGTCCGTTTCATGGGTTATGCATCTTTGATGATTTTTGTACCAACAAAGTCTAGTTCATGTTATATGCATTTTGGTGTATTTGCATTCATAAACCCTTTGGAAAACCTTTGGTCCCATTACGTGTTGAGTTTTGGGTTAAACACGTCTTTGTAGTGTGTATCTTCATAAACGTTATTTTTAAAGACATTTCATTAATTGGAGGACCGATAATTATTGGTCAAAAAGGGTTTTGAGCATCTTAGCTCGGTGTTGGCTTAAAATGAGTCGTGTGGACGTTTGTCCGGAATTGTAACCAGCGGGGGTTTTGAATGAGATGACGATTAATTTTCTATCGTTGGGGAGTTACATGTCTTGAGTGCGTTGGTCATTCAATTGGAGTCATGTAATGATAGACAGTGTTGTATTGGATCCATAGGCACGTAAGTCTGTCTGTCTTGTAATGCCTAAGGTTTTGGGTTACTTTTAGTGACCGCTCGGGTTTGCTAGCGAGTGGACAACGAGTGGCACGAGCTGCGGAGGGGGAAACTCGTCTAGATTGGATTGGCACCCATGTTTGTAAGTCCTTGGGGTGGAACTCGACGGAGTAGGGCCAGAGGCATTAAACAGTCCGTGGTATGATGTCGTGGGAGGCATGAGAACCAGGATGTCGGGATCTGTGTGAAATCCAATAACATCGCGGGTGGCTCCATTCACGTGTTCTCGTCACCCAAGATGGAAACGTTTAGATGACATGCAAGGAAGTCGCGTGAACGGCCTACTTGCGTGTTTTCTATTCTCAGTGTTTACGGATTTCCTCATCGTTGATTCGTGGTATTTAAATGGTAATGTGGTATTTTACCAAATTGGGTTTTTATGTGGTCGACGGTAAATGATGGCTTTAATATTGAGTTCTTTCCACGTATATTAAGTTTTGAAAGGAATGCGTCATTTCCACGTTTCGATGCTTGAATTAGTCCATATCTTGGTCGGGTGAGTTATGGGACATGATGTGTTATTTACTTTTTATAAATTAAAGTATCGAACTATGACCCCGTTTTGGGTGAGTTTTGGGTTGCATCGTTTTATAAGAAATGTGTGTTTGGGAGCATTGTCTTTAAAAGTGCATATTATGAAAATGTGTCGTTTCCATTTTAAAGTACAAGATTTCGAAGGATCTCGCTTTAAGCTGGTTTTCTTGTTTTTAAAGATTTATTCATTCATGTTAAAACTCTTGAGCTCACTAGGCGTTAAGCCTAACCTTTTTATTTGTCGGCATGTGCATCAGGTTCCTGTTGGGGGTTCGGTTCTAGTAATGCTTTCGAGAAGTCGAGCCTTAGACTTGTGCAAGGGTATGTAGTGAGAGAAGTCTTCCGCAAGTTGGAAATAGCGTTTGTTATTGGGTATTAGTAGCACCCGTCTTTTAACCTGTATGTATAGATTGTGTACGTGTATTGAGGTTAAATCCAAATTTGTGGTTGTAGATGATTCAATTATTGATGTATTTAGAAAATTTTAATTAAATTGCTATTTCCAGAATTGAGGGTGTTACACAGGTACATGGGCATACTCGATTGCTATTGTTGAGGGTGGTTTAGGGTAGAGAGTCCTATCCATAGACTGATAGTTTTAGTCTGGCGTGTGGTGGAAGTTTGTCTTTGGAAGTAAGGTTATGCCGTATAGGATGCATACCGTGTGAGATGTAGATATTTCGTTGAGAAAGAATTTCCTGTGTCCATAAGGAAGAGAATGATGATAGGAGGTGAGCTTGTCGCTCCAAGGGAGTCTTCGGTTGGTAAAGGGGTATGTCGTTTAGTGAGAAGCAGGAGAGTGTTAATCCTAGAGTCGAAGGATAGAAATGAGGCTTCTAAAGCTGTAGTTAATTGAGGGGTGGTTGAGAGACGAGATCAGTGTAGTGAGGATCAGATGGGAATGAGTTACAGTTTGGGTTGTGAGTCAATAGTCACGGTGATGACTAGTTTTTGGGGATTTCAAGGTTGTTAAAGGTCGATGGTGCCGGAGGTTGTGGCACAGTTGATAACCCCGACTGTTTGGTCGAAAGCGAGGAGTCTGGGATAAATTATGGTGAATGTAAACAGTTGACCTTGTTAGAGTAAATAGCCTTCAATGTCATTGAGTCTCATGCATTGTGTGTCAAATGAATTGCTGGAGTTTTTCATATCTTTCATATCAGACGTTTTGGCAAGTGTGTGTCTTACGAAGTGGTTGTTTTGAAAACGTGTCGACGCATGCGGATATGTGTTTAAATTGAAAAGACAAGTTTTTGACTTTGGGTGATAAATTTTGAAATGAATTATATATTTCTTTACAAATGAGTCGACCTTTGGTTATGAACATCAAAACAACATTTGATCGCATGAATTTATAAGTGAGTTTGGTATAAACATGTGTTGTCATATCAACAAGGGTGAGAGCCGTTGGCACGCTCAGTGTAAACATTGTCTGGGGTATTTTTATAAATTGTGTGTGTAGGGTTCATCGGAAATATTTTCAAATGTGCCAACTCCGACAATGGGGTGTGGTGAGGAAAAATTGTTGTGGAGTTGAAGTAAAACGATTCTTGAAACCATTGTGCTTGGCTAAGTCAGTGTCGTGTAGTGTACACGTGAGTTTGTTTTCTGATGTAGGTATTTTTCTAAATTTTCAAATGTGTCAAAAGTTTAAATGTTTGTGCGTCATGCATGAAGGCTATGAACTCTCTAGGTCGTGAGGAATGTTGCAATTAAGAATGATGAAAGTTTTAAGAGTGGAAGCGTGTCGCTCGATCGGAGGGTAGTAAATGTATGATATTGGTATTCTTCTAAGTAAGGTGGTGAATAGCGGAGGTGGTTAATGGAGGCATTGACCTATGATGTAAGGATAATGGTACTGTAATGGTTTACCATTTGCTCCATGTGGTTGTCGGTAATCGGTGGTGTCTGGAGTATGGAGTCGCAAAATGGAAGATCTGTAGTTCGGTCGGGTGGTTCTTTACCGATGAGGTTTTGATGGTTATGTGAGAGCGAAGTTTTATATAGCATCTGGGAGGGATTGCACTCTGAGCATATTAGTCTCCGAGGTAGTACGTTCAATTTTTTTTTCAGTCTCCTGGAGTTTGATTCCAGCAAGTCGCGATGAGCCGTCAAGGAGTGATATCTTGTTGGATGATTTCGAGGATCATTGTCTTGTGATTTATTCAGGTTCGAGAAAGACAAATCGTGAAATGTCTTGAAGTCCGATTTTAGTATTTGATCAGTGTGAGGCGGCAAATGTAAGGATGTCAAGTGGCCGTGGAGTTTTGTAGTTGTTCTGGGAGGAGGTAGTAGAGTGTTGGTAGTAACCAGTAATCAATGGCGTCTTTATGACATGGCTGGAAGTGCAAAACATTAATGTGGTAAGGAGTTTCCTTGAGGATATGTAAAAGGCTGGTGTTACCGTCATAGGATGATCGTCTTCGTCCGAAGATCTAGGGGGAAAGAGTTGTAAGTGAGAAGATAGTGGTTGGGATGCTAAGTTGAAAATAATGTGGTCAATGATGGGTGGTGGGTATCTAATAGAGGAGCTATATGTTCGGGTTTACAGCAAGTTTGGGCGGGGTTATTTTATATCCCAAACATGAATGTTGAGAGTGTCGAACTACTTAATTCAGGAGGTTGTGCAGTAGATAGGAAATCTGTGGGCATGATGAATTATTCTCGAGGGTGAAGGGATTATAGCAGATTGAGCAATCTTGTTTGGCGAGAGAGAGTTGTGCGGCGTTTTCGAATTGTGTTGGGTTGATCATCTCGCGTGAGAATTGTGGATAATCGGTGGAGCTAGCGAGTAGTGTTAATGTGCTTCGATTCATTTGGGAATCATCGAGGAATAAAGACAGCAATGTTGGGTGAGCGGTGTTTCTTGCATCGAGGAGAAAGTGAAGATATCATGTAGGAAAGGTGGGAAGTCTGAGAGTAAGAAGTTGGCAAGTGACACAAAATGTGGAGGTATGTTTTAAATTCTGTTGGCAGCAAAGTTATAAATCCCTAGCGTGGGTATGAGAAAGGGAACATGGCGTTGGTGCGATGCGTGTATGATTAATCAAAGTCGTGCGACCGACTAAAAGTTCACGTACTAATCAATGAGTCGACCGTTAGAAGTGGGTTTGAAATCCTCAAGGAGGAAGGTAGAGGTATTGGGATATAGTGCTTGGGGACGAAGAACCTTAGTGTCAGTGTTGGCAATGCGTGAAAGAGGGGATTCCAAGTGAGTCCGTTATTCCGTGTTTAACTATTTGGAAAAGTTGTATGAGCTTGGTCACTTCGTGTCGAGCGGGTGAAGATGGGTTTGTTTTGCGCATTTGGTTGAGTGAGTGTGATTGCTGAGAAATGGAAGAATGTGTCGCATTGTTGGCCTGTTGGGACTGATAGGTTGCGAGGGTTTTGGAATTTTGGAAGTTTCTACCAAAATGTAAGAAGTTGAAGTGATGACAGCGGAGCGAAGTATATTAGCGTGTGATATTTGAGTAATGTCGAGGAGTGAGATCATTGTGGGTCGGAAAAAAAAGTTGCTTCTGCGTTGGACTTATGTTGTACTAAGAGCGGTTGCTTGCAATCGCAATTTACATGATGAAGAAACTCGTGACTGGGAGAGGTTGGTGATGTCTACAGTTGACGATGTGTGATGATTGGTGAATGGAGTAATTGTGTAATCAGTGATGCATGTTGTCGTGCTGTTGCCTCTGGTAAAATTTTATCTATTATAGAAGATATTGTAATCGAGGGGTAAATCTGATGGTTACGTGTGGCTGGGTATTGATCAGGATGGCTTGGTTAATCGAATGGTACTATCTTGGATGGATTGGGAATTATGAGCCTTTAGTCTCAAGTGGTGACAAAGGTAAAGTTACCGGTCTCGTGTGGGAAGGGTGTGATCGATTCAGAAGAAATGGAAGTTAAGATCTAGATTTGTTGGAACGTTGCTAATGTCGAACGTGTTGGGGAGGTAGTTTACAAGCTGGATCGTAAAGGAAGAAGTTGAGGAATAAAGAATTCAACTGGTAAAAGTTCAGTGGCAATTCATAAAGGACAGCAAACGACTTGGGAGTTAGAGTCGATTAAGAGGAGTCAATATCTCAGTTTGTTTGACGAAGGAATTCCGGGGACGGAATTCTTTTGAGGGGGAGATATTGTAACAACCGGACTTAACGTAAAACTTTTGAAAGGTTGTGTTCGAAATAGAAAAGGACTCTTTAAGGAGGGACCTAGTGTGAAAAGTTGGATAAAGGGAATTTAACCCTAAAGGAAGAGAATTAGGGTGTTGGCGGTTGCAAGTTTGGGCTAGAGAGAGAGCGAGTTGAAGGTGATTCGGCTGAGAAGAGCAAAAGAGGCAGAGGTCGGGATATTCTTCGACACCAAGGTAAATTGCAATTCTATTCTTCACATTAGTATAAGTTTAATCGATTTCTTCCAAATCTGTTAGTGAGATTTCGTATATTCTGTTTAGTTTCCCCAAGTTGAATGTTCTGGGTTGAGTTATGGGAATCTGATATAGAAGTAATGGTGGTTATTGTATTGCTCGTTGAAAATGGAATTTATGCATCTGATGTGGAGCTTGAGGAATTGTTTTAAGTTTTAATTGCAATGGATGATAATCGATTTTGGGCTGTGAACTCGTTCGTTTTTCCGGCCTATGTGATTTTCAGTCGCTGTTCTTCGGTGGTCCGGTCGTCGTAAGACACCGGTCGAGATCATAGAAAGACTCCGGTAGTCAGGGACTCCGGTCGCTCCTTAAACTCCGGTCTTAAGATCGCCCCGGTCGAATGCGATACTCCGGTCAAGGGGGGAGGCGACGCCCCGGGCGCACGCCATACCGGTCGGTCTCCGACCCCGGTCAGGAAGGTCACGCCGGTCGACCGTAATGGCCCCGGTCCTGGAGTAGTATGGTGGGCCGAAGCCCAACTTGAAGATAAATGAACCTAGAGTAGTTTACTTAAATTTTGTAAGTTTTGGGCCGTTGAAATCAAGTAGTTTTGGGCTAGAGTTTAAGTCTGGTCCATTCATATTTTTCTTTTATTATTATCATAAGTTATACCGTTCTAATCGATTACAAAAGGGGTTAAGTTTCTAGAGATTTAGGGAAGTGGGAAGTATGGGTAGCATTCGTTATAAAGTAGTTTAAATCGAGAGTTCCTCGGTCAATGTTTACCTTATAGGTTTCGGACTGAGTTATAGAAGTAGACGCGAGATTCGAGCTAAAGGACGTCAGGTGAGTTTTTCTGAACTAAACCTTTTGGTAATGAAAGCATGTGAAGTTTAAATTTTTAAACTGTTATTTATCTATGATGGCATGATTTATGAAATTGTTCAAGTGTGTTTTTATGTTGTTGAAATGTTAAATGTATGCATACATTCTATGTGGAGATTTTGACCTAAGTCGGGGAGTGTGGTCCGCCTACTCGTGCCGGGGAGTGTGGCCCGTTTATGCCGTTGGGAGTGTGTCCCAACATTAAGGCAGCGCGAGTTAGACACATCGTCTTTGACGGTCGTGTGGTCAGTAGCATGTTTTATCCTGGTACATTTATTAAATGTTGAATTAATTTTGCTGGAAAGTTATTTTATTGCTTATCTGTTAGAGGGGACTCACTAGACCTATGGTCTAACCCTCGCTCTTTCAAAACTAAAAATCTTTTCAGGCAGACGTAAGTTAGTGAGAGCTGATAAGGGCAAGGAGAAGAGGTAGCGGGAAGAGTTAGAAGACCGTCATCTTAGACATTCTTTATTATTATCTCGGTTGTGAAGGTTGATATTGAGAACCTTAAATTGTAAATGGTAAGCTTGGACCGTTTTGGCATGAATTCTTATTTATATTAATAAGATTTAAGTTGCTACCTAGTTGCTTTTGGTTGGGTTGTTATACTTACGAAACCCACGAATGGGTGTGTGATCATAAGCTGAAGGACTCAATCCTTGACTACCCCAAGAGTTCTTCCAGGTACCCGCTCGTCATTGTTAATGGCGTATTCAACGGTGATTGAGAATTGATTACTTCGAAATGCTGAATTGGACTCCCTACTTCTTCACCGATTGGAAACTGATCTCGATTCTCACCTTCATCTGCATCAGGGACTTGTACATTGAACCATCCTGGACTAGATGTTGACCGATCGCTTTGGGCCTCAACCTAGTTCCATTTGGTCTTCTCATCAAAGACCATATCTCGTGCTACATATACCTTGTTTTGAGATGGGTTGTAGAGACGATGCGCTTTGCTGCCAGGTTCAACACCCAAATAAACCATTTTCGAGCTACGATCGCTTAATTTAGTTAGATGATTCGATGAGTTCTTCACATGAGCAACACATCCGAAAACCTTGACATGTTCAAGCGACGTTTCTTTCCCTTCCAACCTTCGTAGGGGGTCATGTTCTTCAAACCCTTTGTCGGGACTCGATTTAGAATGTACACTGCATGACGACGGACCGCTTCTCCCCACAAACTTTCTGGTACATTTATCGCCTTTAACAAGGATCTCGTTGTTTCTAGGATGGTCCGGTTGCGACGTTCCACCACCCCATTCTGTTGTGGGGTGTACGGTGCTATAAGTTGCCTTTTCACACCTTCTTTGTCACATAATTCATTGAACTATCGCGATGTGAACTCACCCCCATGATCGATCCGTAGCATTTTCACCCTATTTGTGCTCTCAGTCTCGGCTTGTGCCTTGAATTTTTTGAACACCGGGAATGCTTTGTCCTTAGTTCTGATGACATAAACCCACATAAACCTGTTGTAGTCATCCACGATCAATAGAAAGTAACGATTTCCACCCGATGTTTGCGGTGAGATGGGTCCACACAGATCCACGTGAACTAGCTCCAACGGCCTTGTTGCACGATACTCGGTTTCCTTGGGGAAAGGTTGACAAGTTTGTTTAGCTACCATGCACCCCTCGCATACTTGTGTCGCTTCACTCTTGGCACACCACGCACCATGTTTTTCTCGACCATAGACTCCCAAGACCCGGAAGTTTACTTGACCGAGCCTCGCATGCCATAGCCATGCTTCATCGTCGAGACTTATGGAAAGGCACACCGGTTGTGTGGTGTGAAGATTAATCTTGTACAAACGGTTTTTCGACAAGATGATGTTCACCATTTTTACACTTCAATAGGATAGAACCCTTACCTTCAATCTGCACCTTTGACCCGTCACCGAAACGAACTTGACCCTATTAGACTAAGATATTAATTTGTAAAGTTGGTGGTACCAAACTGTAAATATTATCATTATATATACCGGTAAATGTGAATGAATAGGGACACGGTTTTCTGACAATATTCTTACATGGTATCAGAGCGTACCTAAACCCTAGCCGTCATCTTCCTCCCACTGCTGCTACAGTCTTCTGCCATCATTTTCTGCCATCCTCCGGCGTGAACAGTGCTCCGTGAACAGTGCTTCCGGCGTGAACAGTACTTCCAGCGTGAACAGTACTTCCGGCAGATCGACCCAGATTTCTGTCGTTCTCACCACAGGATCGATCCAGAAATCCCGGTTTCTACTTCTGACTCATGGCCTCCCTGCATCCCGCTGTCACTGTCACCAACATCCGGAACTTCATCCCGATCATTCTGGAGATGGACGACGGACAGTATACGTCATGGGTCGAACTATTCAAGATCCACTGTCGTGCACACGATGTCATCCATCACATTCTTCCCGACGAATCTTCTTCATCCAAACCTGCGACCGGCAAAGAGAAAGAGAAAACAGATGATGTGGCTCTCTTCAAACGTCTGGATTCCATTGTCCTTCAATGGATCTACGGTACGATTTCTAAAGACTTGTTAATTACTATTCTAAAACCAAATTCAACAGCCGCTCAAGTTTGGACATCGTTGGAAAACATTTTCATCGATAGCAAACCCTCACGGGCTCTGTATCTAGAAAACAGATTCAATAATGTCAAGCTGGAGTCTTTCTCTAATGTTTCCGCTTACTGTCAAGAGCTTAAGACTTTATCCGATCAACTCACCAATGTTGATGCCCCTGTTTCTAACGACCGTCTGATTCTTCAACTCATCAACGGACTTGGCGAGAAATACGAAAGCCTCGCCACCTTACTCCAATAATCCACCCCTCTTCCGGATTTCTACACTGCCCGATCCAAACTGATCTTGGAAGAAACTCGCAAGAATCAAAACTCCAAGGCCACGACTGAAGCGACAGCCATGAACGCTCAAACAACCGCCACTAACGAGGATCGACGTTCAACAACCGAAACCTCGTACGGTGGTGGTGGGCGTGGACAGTTTGAGTCTCTTGACTACGGCGGCAGAGGGCGCCATACTGGTAGAGGGGGTTGGGGACGCGGTCGTGGTCGCGGTCGCGGACGTGCCTCACACTCTCAGTCGGGCTACTATCCACAGCCACCATCCATCGGGTGGAATGCTCCATGGCCAACACAACCATGGAACACCCCTCCTGCATCATTCCCTACGACACCGCCCAACAGGTACCGTACTATTCCCAGAAACCCTAATTTTGCAGGTATCCTTGGCGCTAATCCGTATGGCAATCCGGGTTCCGAGCACTCATACAGCCCGACCAACATCGAGCAAGCAATGCACACGATGACATTAAATCCGGACCAGAACTGGTACCTTGACTCCGGCGCCACGAACCACATGTCACACACCACGGGTAACATTTCCAATTATGTCTATAATGGTATACAAAACAACATCGTTGTTGGCAATGGTTCTCAAATACCTATCCTCGGAACCGGTCACACCACCCTCGAACCACCTTACCCACCTTTAAAACTCAACAATATCCTTCACGCACCTAAACTTATCAAAAACCTTCTTTCTGTTCGCCGACTAACCACTGATAATCCTATTTCCATTGAATTTGATCGTTTTGGTTTTCTTGTGAAGGATTTTCAGACACGGATTCCTATCATCCGATGTAACAGCACTGGCGATCTCTATCCTCTTTCATTACCTTCCGCTCAAGTTACACCACCTACTACTTTTGCTGCTTTGACGCAAGATCTTTGGCACAAGCGTCTGGGCCACCCCAGTTCCTCTCTGTTACGAATATTAAATAAACGCAATTTTATTTCTGTTAAGACTTTTTCGGATAAACACTTATGTCAATCGTGTGTTTTTGGCAATCATATTAAATTACCTTTCTATGATTCTACTTCTATTACGTGTTTACCCTTTGATATTGTGCATAGTGACTTATGGACCTCCCCGGTTCTAAGCTCCGGGGGTCACCGTTATTATATCTTGTTTTTGGATGACTACACCAACTATATATGGACTTACCCTCTCACACACAAATCCCATACACATTCCACCTTCCTATCCTTCCACACACTCATTCGCACTCAATTTGAACATGCAATTAAAAGCTTCCAATGCGATAATGGAACCGAGTACAACAATAAATCGTTTCACGATTTATGTGCTCGACACGGAATGGTTTTCCGATTCTCATGTCCCCACACTTCTTCTCAAAATGGGAAAGCCGAACGAAAAATTCGTTCCATAAACAACATCATCCGCACTCTTCTCACCCACGCATCCCTACCGCCAACCTTCTGGCATCACGCCCTACAAATGGCCACCTACATACTTAACATACTTCCCTCTAAAACCAAAAACAACTCCACTCCCGCACTTCTTCTATACAACAAACACCCCACATACACTCATCTTCGAACTTTCGGTTGTCTCTGTTATCCCCTCATCCCATCTCCATCTATTAACAAACTTGAAAACAGGTCCACCCCGTGCGTCTTTCTCGGTTACCCCTCCAATCATAGGGGGTATAAATGCTACGAACTCTCAACCAGAAAAATCATCCTCTCTCGTCACGTCGTGTTCGATGAGACCGTGTTTCCGTTTGCCACACTTCACTCCTCCCCCCCTTCCTACGACTTTCTTCACTCCCACCAATCCAGTGAGCTCCATCCGTATGTCTGGGAATCCGTCACTTCCACAAACCAATCCACATCCCCAAATGAACCTCTTGCCCCTTCCCCCCATCCTCCACAAGCCGAAACCCCCCTCCCTCGCCGTCCCCAACTTCACCTCAACCGACTCCCACCTTCCAAACCTACTCACATCGACCCAAACCACGCGAAAACCCACACCCCACCGACACACACCAACCGCCTCCCCCACCCGCCACAACCTCACCTATCCAAGACCCACCACCACCACCCACCCGCACCATGCACACACGTAGCATGACCGGCATTTCAAAACCAAAACAACCTTTCAATCTCCATACCTCTGCCCCATTTGAGCCTTTGCCCCGCTCCCCTACCGAGGCACTCAAAACTCCCGTTTGGAACCAAGCCATGACTGATGAGTTTAATGCCCTTATCAACAATAATACATGGGAATTGGTACCTCCCCAACCGGCGATGAATATCATCCGGTGCATGTGGATTTTCAAACATAAGACCAAATCTGACGGATCTCTTGAGCGCTACAAAGCGCGCTTAGTTTGTGATGGCAGGTCACAGCAGGTTGGCGTCGACTGCGACGAAACGTTTAACCCGGTGGTCAAACCGGCAACCATTCGCACGGTCCTCAGCATTGCGTTATCCCACCAGTGGGAAATCAACCAACTGGATGTTACAAACGCGTTTCTCCATGGACACTTAGCGGAAACAGTGTACATGCATCAACCCATGGGATTTCGGCATCCGTCTTATCCTAACCATGTTTGCAGGTTAAAGAAGTCTCTCTACGGCCTCAAACAGGCACCTCGTGCATGGTATCAACGCTTCACTGACTATGTCACTAAGCTTGGCTTTCGACATAGTGCCTGCGATCACTCCCTATTTATCTACAGACACGGCCGAGACACGGCCTATCTTCTTCTCTACGTCGACGATATCGTTCTCACTACATCATCATCGGCTCTCAAACGCCACATCCTAACTCATTTGTCCAATGAGTTCGCTATGAAGGACTTAGGCCATCTCAGCTACTTCTTGGGTATCTCGGTCAAGCGTAACCCCACTGGCCTATTCCTATCTCAACAGAAATATGTTGCTGACATTCTTACTCGGGCAAACATGACTGAATGCAATCCTGTCCACACTCCAGTTGACACCGACGGGAAGCTCAGCCACAACTCTGGGGAATTGATCGATGATCCCACCACCTACCGCAGGCTCGCAGGTGCCCTACAGTATCTCACATTCACACGTCCTGATATCTCCTACGTCGTCCAACAAGTTTGCATGCACATGCACATGCACGCTCCGAGGACGTCACACATGAATGCCCTGTAACGCATTCTTAGATATGTCAAAGGCACCATTGACATGGGATTATACATGAGTCGTACCTCAGTATCCACTCTTATGGCTTACACCGACGCTGATTGGGCGGGTTGTCCAGACACCCGCCGTTCCACCTCTGGCTACTGTGTATTTCTGGGAGACAACTTACTGTCATGGTCCTCTAAGCGTCAGTCAACAGTCTCCCGTTCGAGCGCCGAAGCTGAGTATCGAGGTGTGTCTAACGTCGTTGCCGAAATTTGCTGGCTCAGAAACCTCCTTCTCGAGCTTGGCCATCATCCCACACGCACATCCTTGGTCTACTGTGACAACGTTAGCGCCATCTATATGTCGAAGAATCCAATCCAACATCAACGGACCAAGCACATTGAGATCGACATCCACTTCGTCCGAGAGAAGGTTCAACGCGGCCAGATTCGGGTTTTACATGTCCCGTCACGCTACCAGCTAGCAGATATCTTCACCAAAGGTCTACCACGAGTACTCTTTCACGACTTCAGATATAGTCTAAGCATCCGTCGTACTCCTCCTTAGACTGAGGGGGTATATTAGACTAAGATATTAATTTGTAAAGTTGGTGGTACCAAAGTGTAAATATTATCATTATATATACCGGTGAATGTGAATGAATAGGGACACGGTTTTCTGACCATATTCTTACAGACCCCTTACCTCCTTGTTAAGCTCAGCAAAGAATTCCCGTTTCCCCGTCATATGGTTACATGCACCATTGTCTAAGTACCACAAATTTCCACCGTTTCCTTCATTCTGATCTAGGAACACCTTGTCCTCGTTGAGCAGTACCATCGTAGTTGAGTTTTCCCCACAAACACTCAAAAGTAGCACAGGTTCCTCCTCTTGCGCCTAGGTCAGATTTGCCTCATCGTTCTTTTCCTTTGGGGCCTTACACTCGGATGCGAAATGACCATACTCGTCACAATTGAAACACCTTATGTGACTTGTTTTTTCCTCTGAAACGATTGTCGTTTGAGTCACGATATGTTCTGGCACTGCCACGACCACCTCTACCACGAATACTTCCTCTGCCTCGACCACCGAATCGACCCCCTCTACCATGGTGTGACGAGCCACGTCCTCTACCACTTGTTGAAGAACCTCCCCGGGAATACCTATGACTGGCCTGGCCTTCCGTTCAGGTGAGTAACAAACTTGTTTCCCCACTCGTATTACCGCTATGAAGCCTTAGTCGGTCCTCATAGGCGTTAAGCCTACCGATTGCTTCTTCAAATGGCATGGTGTCTATGTCGGAATATTGTTTAATTGATGCCACCAATTGAAGATACTTGTCCGGAACCAAGTCGAGAAGTTTTCGAACAAGTATATTGTCCTCAAGTGTGTCCTCAAGTGTAGCGCCAAGACTGCTATATTTCGATACCATACCACTTAGTTTTCCGGCAAAGTCATCTATCGTTTCCCCGTCTTTCATTCGTAAGGCTTCAAAATCAACGTGTGCAATCTCGCCTTTTGCACCTGATCGGCTCCAAGATACCTCACCTTTAACGCTTCCCAAATCTCCTTAGCGGTCTTTTTCTTTGACACTTGCAGAAGAATGTCTTCTGACCGCCTGGAAGATGAAAGCCCGAGTTGACGTGTTCTTCTTCTCATCCACAGCCACTCCGGCTGGTGGTGCGATGGACTCCCAGATCCCTTGAGCATCCATTATAGCTTCCTTTTTGATCGCCCATGTAGTTCGTCGAGGTTAACATGGGACATTGAAATGGGACACTACCGCCCTCCTTCCTTGTTGCATTACTATCGACATGTCTTCAAGTTTGAGATACTTGTTGGAAATCAAATCAAGATGAACGAGGAAACAAAGTAAAGATCGATGCAAAAGAACAACAAAAAACGCACACCAATTTTTGGAACTTTTCTGGGTATTCTACAAAATGAGAGAACGATTACATTAACACTAGAAGAAGGAAATTTTTTACTCTCTAAGGAAACTGAAATGCAAGACTACTGTTAATAAACTAAGAAAATGCAAAATGGTTGTTTATGTGTGCAAGGTGCACCACCAGTTCTTTCTATTCTAATGCAACTAAAAGCCCACGATTTTTGACTAAGTCAACGATGACCAGGTCAGAATTACTTCCAATATCCTCAACACTTAGGAACTTCAGCGATAACTCAGAGGCTCTGATTACACTACCTCTTAACTATACTTAGTGAAAATTTCACTAAGTTCAGGAACAATTTCAAGAAGGTTTCCAACCAAATCCATCCATAGATCGTCTAAAACTTAAAATTCCTTAAGTAAGACTCTTCTTAAACTCCGTAGCAATTTCAAGAAGGTTGTGCCTTGGACCCCGCAAGGGGGCGCGATCCCATTGCCTCCGCACCTCCTAATTCACTCTGATTGCCTTATCACCTTAATCGATCTCAAGTAAATCACAGTTACACCAGATTGATGACACTAAAATCACCAAGAGTTCACGTAGAGTTTGTGGATAGATGTGACAACAAAGGTCCTGGTCACAGATATCCCTAAATCATTAAGCTTGATGGAGCTTAATAACATGATCGTACATTGGACATGTAGAATCAAATTTCAAAGTAGTGATTGCACCATTAAGTTCCCAACAACGGACTTGATTGTAGTTATATTTTATCCAATCTTGTCATGTATATTTTTGGTCATTTTATTTCTGTAGGGCCTGATTTGTAATTGTTGATTTTCTTTCCATAGACACAGAGTAACATTTGTGAAAGATAAAGGGTGGCAGGAGCAATTAGCTAAAGGAGTTAGTGCAATTTCTTGTTCCATATATAAGTCTTTTTCTTGAGTTTTTATTCATAATGTTCTAGCTGAGATATTTTTTCTCTCTAAAGCTCTCCTCGATAACAAGAGTACTAGTTGGGGTTGGTTCTTGAGAGTTTCTTGCAATCATTTTTCAGATTTCTCAACTCCTTTGTGAATCTGGGTTAATAATATAGCTTGGTAGACTTCTCACAGCAATCTTAAAGCATTCTGCAACAGCATTCATAAAGTCCTTACTTTATTCCTAGTGGGGAGTGAGAACTTGGTATTACGCGCACTACAAAACAACATACTTTCACCGACGGATTTTTCCGTCGGTGAAAGTCGGATCCGCGGAAATCCATCGTTGAAAGTCTGTCGAAAAAAAGTCGTGGGCGATTTACTTTCCGACGGTAATCCGTTGATAATCTGTAGCTGATCCGTCGGAAAAAGTCAGATCCGTCAGTAATCTGTAGTTGATCCTTCAGAAACTACCGATGGATCCGTCGGTGACTTTGGTCGGAAATAAGCATTTTTTTAGTAGTGGCGGCTTAGTTTCTCGTGCCGAGTTTCCTCGCACGTGGCTTAGTTTCTCGTATCGCGGCTTGGTTTCCTCGTGTCGTGGCCGAGTTTCCTGCACGGCCCCTTATCGATGAAATCGGCCAATGAATTGGGCGTTGTGAGCCTCGCAACGCTACTGAGGCCCCAACTGCTCACTGATCCTCGTTCAAAGTATAAATCACCATCCGGACTAGATATTGTATAAATCGTCATCCACATGAACGTAAGGCTAAATCTGTTACATATCTCCCACGATATATGGAGTTCTTTATCCTCTTTGGTACTTTTGTCATCAAGTAAAGGAGGTTTTCAATTTTCTCTTCTACCTTAAATTCCTTAATGATTTGTTTTTTTGGGACAATTGAATTGATGGTATTCAATCTCTTAAAGAGAGGACCAAAAAAACCCAATAGATTTGACGTGAATCTTCCATCAAGATATCACCATAATATTAGGGAACTATCTACCAAATGAAACAGGATGATTTAGCATCTAGAATAAATAATTTTGATTTAGAATCTTTCCCAAATCAAGATGATCACAATTGACAATCTTAAGATAAGAAAAGGATGGGTAAGAAATTTACTTTACAATGCAAAAGATCAAATCTTTAGCACAATAAACGGAAACCCACACAGGAGAAGTAATAGTAACAGCAAGGCAGCAAAAAGCATAAGAGGTATTCCAGCCAGTAGAGATTCAGACTCAACTAGTAAATGCAATTACAGTAGAATGTCCATCTATTAGGATCACTATGAAATTCGTTCTTTAGTATACTGTATTAGATCATATCAGTCGATGCATTAGCAGTAACAAGTCTATCTATATGAATCATCTTGATCTTTTTTCGTTTTAAAGAGTATAGCTTTGACTTTCTTGCTTAAGTATTTTTTACTGCTTTATGGAAAGTAATCCCCCGAATGAAGGTCTTTTTATATCATAATCTATATGCTTATTATTAGAACTGCACATGTGCAAAGAAATCACAATTATTAGTATACCTTGGATAGTTTGTGTGGCCATTTATAGCACTATTCCCATTCCGAGTTGCTGATTCCTTTGATTGAAGGGTTGTGATGACCCAAAGGCAGGTGGAGGATGAATGCTGCCATAAAATTAATCATCATTTCACAACACTGAAGATCCCAAAATCAATGAAGACAGAAATGGCAAGAAAACTAACAGTAAATGACATTTAAAATGGGAATGAGGGAGTATAAAACCTCTTTAAGTGACACTCGCATACGACTTTATTAAGGTAAGAAAATATCATATGTTGGTGGGAGATGTTAGATTAATCTCGATTATTATGTAAATAATATGAAAAATAGTATATATATGTTAGTTATAGTTAGTTATACACGAAGGGGTGTGATGGTTCTAAGTCTTCTTCAATGAGATTAGAATGTTCTGGTTCTTGAGTCTTCTGTGGGCATTGTCTGGCAAAATGTCCACTCCTTTTGCAATTATAGCATAATATCTTACTCTTATCAGGAGTAAATTTATTTGTATTACCAATAGTTTCTCTTTTGAAACTATTTTGTGAGGGTTCCCAGTTTTTTCTTTCTGATCTGAATCTGTTATACCCTCGTCCTCGTGATTGATTAAATCTGCCACGGCCACGTCCTCTAAAAGGTTGGCCCCGTCCGACATGCTATGTGAACATTAGTCCTTCCTAAATGTCCACCGGTTTTTCTTTCTTAAATTTTAGTCTTTCTTCAAATGTCTTCAATCTCCCGATTGCTTCGTCTAATGACATAGTGTCTAGATCTGAGTATTGTTCAATGGATGCGACTATTTGAAGGAATCTGTCTGGTACGGCATTTAGTAGTTTCCGTACGAGAACAGGGTCATCAAATGTCAATCCAATACTTGTTGCCTTGTTGATAATACTCGTTATCTTCGTAATGAATGAATCTATTGACTCATTGTCTTTCATCTGTAACATCTCAAATTCTGATTTGAGTGTTTGTTGCCTTGCTTTCTGGACACGATCTACCCCAACGTGTCTAGTCTTTAATGCATCCCAGACTGCCTTTGCGGTCTTATACTTCGAAATGTGAAGCAGTTGATCTTCTGGTAGTGATTGGTAAAGGTATGCGATAGCGGTTTTATCCTTCTTTATATCCGCTTTTGTTGTTGGTTGTGGTTTAATCATTTCCCAAAGACCATTTGCTTCCAGTATCACTTGCATTCGGATTGCCCAAATGTTGTAGTTTGAACTTTTCAATATAAGACATTGGAAATGGGTATTTGACCCGATTTCCCTAATTTTGGAACTATCTTCAGGTTCCTTGTCTTTTTCCCCCGTCATAATGTTATCAGATCTATTTTAAAAAATTTCAAAATTTTATAATGGCCAGTTATAAAAATTGAAACAAATTTGTTATTTGTTTTCTTTTAAATAAAACAAATAAAACTTATGTTTTTTTTTAAATATAAATGTTTTAAAGGAAACAATTATAGATAAAGGGTTAAAAAAAATTAGGTCAGAATTTGAAAGGGGAAAAATTTGAGACGTGCACCCTTTGTGTGCGTGATGTGGGGAACAGAAGACAGGGTCGCGATTCCCTTCTTCTTCCTCGTTCGATTTTGCCGATCTCCTTCTGAACGACGTTATTTGCCGATCTCCTTCTTCTGGCGGCGGTTGCCGATCTCCTTCTTTCGAGCGGCGGTTTACTGGTTTGAGCGGCGGTTTACCGATTGTGGTATTCCCTTTTCCGGTGACTGGTTTGCCAAGCCTTATGCTTGCCTTCGATTTTGCCAACCCATATGGTTGCGATTGAGAGATTTCTTCTCCAATTTCGAGACACGTATGTTTGCCCCTGTTTCTGTTTCGGTGGGTGCCAGTGGTGGTAAAATTTTCTGAAATTTGGCCGCCCTAGGTATCCGATTTGAGAAATCTGATTAGCCCCAAATGATCGATGATGATGGTGGCTGATCTCGATCTGATTTTCTTGGTGACTTTCTCTGGTTTGATTTCTGGGTAGATGATGATAACTTGGTATTATGATAACCAGCTCTGATACCAAATGTTGGATAGAAATACGTTTAATAAACAAAGTATTCTTATTTCTGAGAAATCACACTTGAAACATACATAGTTGATACATATTTATAGATACCGAAAAGGTACCATCGAACCATCGCACCCCTTCGTGTATAACTAACTATAACTAACATATATATACTATTTTTCATATTATTTACATAATAATCAAGATTAAGGGGGTGAATGTTAGATTAATCTCGATTATTATGTAAATAATATGAAAAATAGTATATATATATGTTAGTTATAGTTAGTTATACACGAAGGGTTGCGATGGTTCGATGGTACCTTTTCGGTATCTATAAATATGTATCAACTATGTATGTTTTAAGTGTGATTTCTCAGAAATAAGAATACTTTGTTTATTAAACGTATTTCGATCCAACAGGAGATAATGTGCAGGTATCTAAAGTCATACCTTTGGGATATTTGCTTCCCAAGTGATGAGCTGCAATCGTCTAAAACGCCCGAGTTACTCACGGTCCCTGAAACCTGCGTGGAGGCAATACAATTTACATCTGCTATACCAACTAAAAAGAATAATTAAAATAACAAAGAGTATATTGGTCCATCAAAAATTAGCATATAAAGGCGAAAAGAAAAAAGATACATGGGTGCAATGAAAGAAAAAATGTGCATACACATTAAACAAATACGTATGAAGGCTCTTGTTTTTAAATCTGTCCTTAACTAAAGAACCGGCCAGTATTCAAGAAGCTGTACAGGACAACAAGTGGAGGGTTGCGGTATTTGAACAGTTGTATTCCCTTCAAAAGGATGGTACATGGGTAGTGGTTAAACGACCGCACGGAAAGACCCCAGTTGGCTGTAAATAGGTGTTCACAGTTAAGTACAAGAGTGATGGCTCTATTGAAAGATACAAGGCACGGTTAGTAGCAAAAGGCTACACACAGACATACGACATCGATTATCAGGAAACATTTGCCCAAGTTGCAAAAATTTATACCATTCGGGTTCTCCAATCACTTGATGCCAACTTCGGTTGGCCTCTTCATTTACTAGACCTAAAAAACCCGTTCCTCAATGGCAACCTCAACGAGGAAGTCTACATGGACTTAACCCCCGTTTTTCATGCTACAAATGGCACCCATAATGTTTGTCGTCTCAAGAAAGAAATCTATGGTCTCAAACAGTCTCCTAAAGCCTGGTTTGATCGATTCACTCACACGGTTAAACAATTTGGGTATGCTCAAGCCCATGCTGATCACACTCTTTTCTATCTTAGGGAGCATGGTAAGATCGTAATCCTAATAGTTTATGTCGACAGATATTATAATTACTGGAGATCATGTCATGGTCATCGCAAAAATTAAAGCCCATCCGGCTAAATCCTTCGAAATGAAAGACCTTGGTCCATTACGGTACTTCTTGGGAATGGAGATTGCAAGAAAGAAATATGTGATTAGCTTGTCTCAAAGGAAGTATACCTTGGACTTGCTAAAAGGCACTGGGATGCTAGGATCTCGGCCAACCTCTACTTCTATGGATTCTAATCTAAAGTCCGATGCTACTTCTATGTCCCAGTCGACAGGGAGAGATTCCAATGCCTTTTTGGTCGACTGATATACCTGGCACCTACCACGGCTGATATTACGTTTGCAGTCAACTATGTAAGCCAATTCATGCACTCACCATCCCAATGCCATCTTGATGTTGCCCACTACGGTATCTTCAAGTGACACCAGTTCATGGTTTACTGTTTAAGAAACAAGACAATCGAAGTGTAAAATTGTTCACGTATTCATGTTGGGAAAGTTGTCAAAGTGATTAGCATTCTACCTCGGGTTACT
This sequence comes from Arctium minus, assembly GCA_954870635.1. Taxonomy (NCBI): domain Eukaryota; kingdom Viridiplantae; phylum Streptophyta; class Magnoliopsida; order Asterales; family Asteraceae; genus Arctium; species Arctium minus. Next base: position 37,503,402 of record OX941084.1, read on the forward strand.
GCTGCTCCTATGTGTTTTGCAACCTTGTCACGTGGTGAAGTAAGAAACAGGGAGTGGTCTCAAGTAGTGTTGAAGTTGAACTATGAGCTAGTGCCCTAGGTGTGTGTGAAGCACTCTGGCTAAGGAGATTACTAAGGAACTAAGAATCCGTGTACTACACGTCTACACCTGATGGCTATAATTTGGTGTGACAATAAAGCTGCTATCACCATGACACACAATCCAGTTCATCATGATCGAACAAAATATGTTGAGGTGGATTGTCATTTCATCAAGGAGAAGATTGACAAGGCGATCCTGAATGTCTCCTACATTTCTACTACTCAACAAGTGGCTGACATCTTCACTAAAGCACTAAATTTTCCACTTTTTAACACGTTGAAAGTCAAGCTTGGATCGTATAACATATACCATCCAGCTTGAGGGGGAGTGTAGAATAATTTGTGGATATGGATGTCTTTATTGTTAGGAGGAGTTGTAGTCTATCTCAATCTCCTTTTTTTTAAAGGGTGTCCTAAGCTCTGCCTAGACTAATCCCTTGGCAAATTATGACTGTAAGACATCAGCCCTGATTAAACCTCAGTGGCCACAATTTTTGCGTATGCCTGGATTCAAAGCCTGGGCAGATGGGATATCTCAATCTCCTTACTTGTATATATATATTCCCTTATGTTGTAACTTAATGTACAACAGAAAATATTATTCTTCGTGCACCTCTAAAGCTTTTACCAATATATCGTCAAAAAAACAAGTATGGATTTCCTTAAGGAAGGCTTGATTATATTGTTCATCAACGATTGAAATGTAGTCGGGGAGTTCCTCAATCCGAAAGGCATTACCAAGAATTCGTATTCCCGTTCATGGGTCCTAAAAGCGGTTTTATGTACATCTTCTTCCTTCATTTGTATTTAGTGATACCCTTTCTTCAAATCTAACTTGGAAAACCATTTAGCTCTGCATAGTTTATCCAATAATTCATCTATTATAGGAATAGATTTGTCCGGAATCGTACCTTTGTTAAGTGCCCTATAACCAATGCAACAACGCCAGCTACCGTCTTTTTTCTTTACCAACAACACCGGACTCGAAAACGAACTATGGTTGGGCCTAATGATCCCTGCTTGCAACATCTCCTTTACCAACTTTTCAATTTCATTCTTCTATACGGTCTGACATTTATAGGTTCGCACACGTGGCGGAGTTCGATCCGTTGTTCACTTCCTCTTATTGGAGGCAAGCCGACTGGATCTTTGAAAACAGATTCAAATTCTTGTGTCACTTCCTCCCTCGTTGTTGAACAGCCCCTGAACCTTGTCTGCACTAACCTCCGCATGACTTAGTTCAATCAAGAATCCTTGTTTCTCTTGCTTTATTGTCTTAATCATGGATTTCAATGATACTAATGTTCTTCCAAGCGCTTCATCACCTTTCAGTTTGACCTTTTCATCTTCCCAATCAAACTTCATAACTTGAGTACACCAATTTACTTGTATTGTTATCAATGATTGAAGCCACTGAATACCCAATATCACATATGAGTTACTTAACTACAGGGGTAAGAAATCTTGTGATACTTCTATGCCTTGCATCCATACCTTCACCCCCTTGCACTCCCCTTTGCCACATACTCTTTCCCTTGCTGCCATGGATATACTATATCCGCTAGTTTCTTGAATCGGCAACGCCACCCTACGTACCAATTCTATAGAAATGAAGTTATGAGACGCCCTGTTGTCAATCAACACTACTACCGGTTGTTCCTTTATCATCCCACGCAATTTCATCGTCCTTGGAGTCGTAATTCCGACAATCGAGTTTAACGATATTTCCACCTCTTCTACTTGGAGCAAGTTAGCCGGTTCCTTATTCTCATCACTTGACTCGTCCTCCAGTGATGCCATAACATTCAATTCTTTCTTCTTGCACCTATGGCCACGCATGTATCTCTCATCACCACAATAACATAAGCCTAGTGCCCTTCGTAGTTGCAATTCTTTATCAGATAATCTTCTAAATTATGGTGCTCCTTTTTTGGTACCACTCTTACTAGTCCCCATTCCCACGTTTTTTCTTTTTTCTTCATGGACATTATCGCCACTTATTTTGAATGTTATTGGCTTGTTATACCATTTATTTTCGCTCACTGGATTGTTACATTCTTCCACCATTGAAGCTATCTCCATCACCTTGCTTAAGGCTCCGCCCTGGTACGAGACCGTTGATAAACTGACTTACATTCACCTCTTCTGTGATCCCTTCTAACGGCGCTGACCTCTCTATGAACTTTCGTCTATATTCCTTGTTTGTTGTCTCCTGTTTCACAGCCAAGAATTGCTCACAACCTCCGCCACCACCTCCACAACCACTACCAACTACCACCGCCCATCGCCACTACCACTACCATTGTCAACCGCCTCCACCTCCACCAACCACCACCACCCATCGCCGCCCACCACCACTTATACCTCCTCCACATCGCCAAAACTACCTCCTCTACCACTGTCGGCCGCCACCACCACCACTGTCCACCATCTTCACGTCCTCCACCGCCATTGTCGTCTACTAGCCACCACCGCCTCTACCTCCACCTTTCGCTGCAACAACCTTCACCGTGCCTCCGCCAATTCATAAGGATCTTCCAAACCGAATCAAACATAGTATTTCTTTTGTAATAAACGGGTTTTTTTGAACTGCGATCACTTATATCATATTTTTATTCAAATTTCATACTATTATATATGCATGTATTTATGTATATGAAAATTGTGTAAAAATGTTTATAAATTAAAGTATTCAAATTTCATATCAGCCGTGAGCCCACTACTCCTGAGCTTTTTGATAGGATGCACTACACCAACAAGAGACCCATTATGACCAGCCAGCCCACCGATCCTTCAATCCCCGAAGGCGGCTTGAGCGGCGGTAAGTTCAAGTTTCGTACACAAGTTAGTTTGTTTTATGGGATTAGTTAGTTTTATAGGATAGATAACTATTAGTTTAGGCTGCCATTGTTATTAGTTTAGGCTGCCATTGTTCGGCAGACGTTAGACTTGCATGTTATTTGTTAATTTACAGTCCTTATGCTGCCGAAATGTCTACAAGTTATCTAACACGTTTTTGTTTGGTAAAACATAGGACACGTATGCACGACTTAGGGAGGAGACATGCGTCGGCTGAAATCCTAGTACCATTCCCCAGATGACCCAGAGTAGTGGGAACGTAGTGTTGGAGGCCGGCACAAAGGCCGCCTGTTTGGATTTGGGACCAGGATCCTCGGTTTGCTATGACCGGTGATTTGACGCCAGTAGCAGCAGCGGGAGCTCGTACAGTAATCGATCGGCAGAGGCATGTTTCATATAGTATATAATATATGTATATTATCTTTTAATTATTTATCGCCTAACATTGTTTAATGTTTGCCAAATGTTGAATAATTTCAGGTAGATGCGTTAAAACAGAAACTGACGAGCTATGAGGAGCAGTTACAGACACTCAACCCCCCATACTGCTTGTTTAACACAAACCATACAACTCGTACTATGAGGGCCTCTCTCTCTCCGCTCACCACTGACTTACAGTTCGCTTATAATGGGAGGGGTGACCCCGTTATAATCATGTCATATCGACCGATGCGGCTCCGTACCCTGAGGTACTGGAGTAAGGTTGCGTATACAATAGAGTGGCATTTGGGCCCATAGATAGAGTCAGAAAGTTCTTACCTGTGGATTGAACTTCTTGAAGGCGATAAACACTCTGAACAGACAAGGAGGGCGCTTTGGAGCAGCAACAAAAGGAGACAGCAGACGAGCTAGCTCGACAGATCACGTTGATTGAGCATTTTTCTGCGTTCATAAGGCAATTCCACCCCACCCCTCCCCCTCCCCCGTTGTAGATAGGAATCTTAGGATTTTGTACGGTATTTTGGTATTAATTTGTAAAAACAGATTATATAAGTATTTTGTATGGTATTATCCAATTTAGGCAAGTTTGATTGTACGGGAAATACGTATTTTCAATTATTTAAAAAAAACAAAATTACTAATGGATTTTCATCGGTAATTATTTCTTTTAACTAACTATTTTTTAAAAACCCTTGGTGATCCGTCGGTGTTGAGGTCCGTCAATAAGTAGGTAACTACTGTAACACCCGTATTTTCGGTAAGCAAACGTCACTCGGACGTTTCCGTGACTTGTAAACAGTGGGATTTTGTTGGGAAATGTATTGTTTAAAGTCCCTCGGAGTATTGGGAGTTTTGGCAGTGAAAAAGTCGAGTATCGAGGCTCCGGAAATGTCACGCGACAATGCCCGGCGACTATGACAAGTCACAGTCGCACGTGGCACAGTCGCAGAAGGGAAACAGGAGCCTAGGGTGGGGGGTCCTTAGGGAAACAACCTCTCTACACCTCAGGGTGGGCGGATGGTCTCTCATCCTCATGCAGTTATTCCAATCTTTTGCATCTTGTAGTGAAGGGAAGCCCGGATATTAGTAGCAAAAAGAGAAAGATGAAGGGCTTACTCCCATATGGTAGATCGAGAAATGAATGAAAGGTTGGAAGATCTTGTGGCCCGAGGGAGAAGTCTCATTGTGATGCATTTACAGAGAAATATAGAGATATCGCTGCTACCAAAAGCTGCACCTAGCGACAAAGCTACACTGCCTCAGAAATCATCCCATTTTCCCATAAGAAGTCTATCAACGCTGCTTTTCACTATTCTTTCTATTTCTGACTTGGAAAGTTGATCTTGATCTCAAGAGAAGCGTGATCATCATTCAAAAAGAGAAGGATCGGACAACTATTGTTGATTTTAGTGCCATCAATCATTTTGGTGTGATTGTGATTTAATTGAGATCGATTAGGTGACAAGGCAAACATAAATTGAGTTAGGAGGTGCGGAGTGCTGGGGCATACTGGCGACTATGCCAGGCGACATTGCCCTGGACATAGTCGCTTGCCAATGTTGCCACTGCTGTTAAGTCGAACATTTCAGCCTATTTCTCATTCTCACTTCTCTAAACTTCCCTCATTCTCACTCAAAACGTTTTTCCTCTTCTCCCTTCAAACCCTAGCTTATTTGTGGCTCAAATCCTTGTATTTTATGGAGAGAAAACACCATCAAGTGGTAGGATGGAAAGCTATGATCAATGATTCACCATCTCCATCTTCATCTTCAACCTCTAGCTCATTTTTGGGTTTTCTAGGTTTTTATCAAAACCTAAGTGGTAAGTTTATCCCTTCCATTTCTAAACCCTAATATAAAATATAAATGCTCCATTGATGATTTCCTAAGTATTATGTTTCTCCATTTTCGATTTGGAAGATTTTGGGGGAGTTAGGTCAAAATTAGGGTTTTGAGTATAAGTTGAGGTTTTGATATAAAATGTCTGGGGAATGTTTCTATATGGTTGAATATGGTTATTTACGGTTGAAAATGCTTGGATCTAGGTTTTCGCTTGGAGGATTCAAGTTTCGTCAATGAAACTCAAAATGGGGTAAAATCTAGGCGTTTGGTTGGAGGTATTAAAAGGTAATCAATGGAAATGATTATCATTGCTAATGTTTGGTTCAAACCAGGAATGAAAATGGAATGAAAAGTGGTGTTTGGTTTCTGAAAATTAATCATTCATTATAATAGATTTAAGTAAAATTCATTCCTCAACAAATTGGGGGGAATAGAAACTTCTTCTAATAGATCAGTGGCTATCCATTTTACTTCTCCTCTTCCCGTTTCCATGGCAGCACTATCCACTTTCCTCTCGTCTCACACATCACCGACGACCTCCTCTGCAACCCTATCACCGACGACCTGCAAATGTAAGTACCCCTTTCATTTCTCTCTCAAACCCTAGCCCAACCCCTCGCATCACCTCCAACCATAAATCCTGATGAGGGATGAAAACATCCCTTCGTACTGCTAGGGTACTTAGTACTGCTTCTAACTGAAACCCTCCACCTATAAATACCCCTTTGTGACCGCCAAAATACAAACGGCTCTTTGAACTTCCATTGCTTCTCTTTCTTTCTCTCTCTCTCTCGATTTCTTGCTCACCAGTTGCGATTCGAACCCTAGAATCAATCAGAAGATGGCAGGACTAGAATTTTTTGATGAACACAATGAGGTTGCTATGCTGCAAAAACCCAGGCTGAAGGCTTTCATCAGATTGTGGATTTCCTACAATCCTCACACATCGCCCACGCATTAACTGTTAATCCCACAATCTATGTGGAACATCAAAGACAGTTCTGGGCCAATGCTTCTATTCAAACCGAAGATGGCACTCAGGTCATCAAAACAAGGGTTTGTGATAAACCTCTAACCATCACCGAAGGCTGTATTCGCATCCATCTACGCTTAGATGATGCCTCAGGTATTACCTCTCTTCCTAAGGAAGATCTCTTCCATGCTCTTAATCAAATGGGGTATGAAGGTCCCACAGATGTATTCAAGTTCTTCAAGAACAGATTCTCACCTCAGTGGAGATTCTTTGTTCATACCCTACAACACTGCATTTCACGAAAAACAACTGGATGGAGTGAGTTTAGCAGTACCTTAGCTTATGCTCTAGTCTGCTTAGCTACCTCTATAAAGTTTAATTTTGCTCAAATGATTTTCAATGATTTAATGTCAAACCTGGATACCAAATCAAAAAGCTTTTTTATGTATCCAAGGTTTGTACAAGAAGTACTTGATAAGGAATTGACGGATTTACCTACCTTCAATGAGGTATATGTACCAAAACTCCCAAAGGGAAAGGTGTTCTCAAATATGAAGAGGCCCAGTAAGGACTTCTCAGATAGAGACACTCCATTGTTCTCTACAATGATGGGTGTGTCTCATTCCCATGGTGAGGCATCAGGGTCACAGCCCACATCTGACCACCCAACTGATGACCTACCCACACCACTCATTTCTATCAATATCCCTCAGTTTCCTATTGACAAGCCACAATCCCCCATCACCAAAACTTACACAAGGAAAAAGGTACAGAAGGTTCCTTCCCTTCTAGTATCTTCACCCCCAAAGCCTAACAGCCCTCTGATGGAGCATTTTCCATCAGAGAATATCCATAGGGAAACCACAGGGGTGTCTCCCAACCCCAAGAAGGTGCTCAATAAGGAGGTGGAAGAGCATGTGGGCAGTGAGGCTCACACTACTGACTTTGCACAAAGTGCAGGGCAGGACAGTGTGAACATCTTTAAGACCTTCCACACGGCAGCTTTGGGTGAGCAATCATCCAAAGGTCCCAGGTGCCAAGAAACCAAGGGGGTAGAAGGTGCTTCTGCTAGGCAGAAGACTCCTACTAAAACCTCCAAGGATCCTTCCAGGGTGGTCAACACACCTAAAGGAGGTGAGGATAGATATAACTATGAAGAATTGATGGAAACATTGGGTAATATCAATCTGGATGTACTCAAACAGGGTGCAGAAATAGAGGAGTTGAAACTGGTGATTCTTTCACAACAAGTGTAGATAAGCAAACTAAAGAAGATGGTTCTAAGGTTGGTACACAAAAAGAAAAAAAAGCAGTACATAATGTACTGAAGAAAAGGGGAGATGTTAATGATGCTTTCAAAAAGAGGGAGAATCAAGATGAAAAGCAAAGCCCTGGTGAGATGAAATTTCAGTTTGAGGGGGAGACTGAGTTTGAGGGGGAGATTGGTGCCAAAACTGAGAAAGAAGCAGAAACAGATCAAGTAGCAAATATTGCAAAAGCAGCAGTAACTGAGGCTGCAGCAGTAACAAATGAACCTGAAGCAGAAACAGAATTGTCCAGAGAGGAAATTGAAATTGCAGAAACCCTTGTGAAAGCTAAGAATGACACTCCCAAAGCCACTCAAAAGGCTAAGGGGGTGATGATCAAAGAAGGAGGATTAGAGAAGAAAATAAAAGAGGTCAGTGTAGAGGATGCAAAGAAGAAGGGAAAGGAGAAGATGATTGAGTCTGAGCAACCATTGAAGAAGAAGAAACAGATTGAGTTGGATGAAGAAGTGGCCAAAAAGCTTCAGGAAGAGTTGGAAAAGGAGGAAGAAATTCAATCTGCCAAAGACAGAGAGCTTGCATTGGATATGGCTAAAAAGATAAATGAAGAATATCAAAGGAGTTTAAAGCCTGCTGTTGGTAAGAAAGTAACAAAGAGAGCTACTGTGCAAAGGCAAAGAAAGCCCTCAAAGACATTTTTGGCTAATCAAGAGAGAAGGAAAATGATAAACTTCCTGAAATTAGCTCTTGGAGTTCCTGAAGGAATGTTTACCAACATGCCTTATGGTAGGATAGAGGAGCTGTATACGAAGGAGATGGCCAATCTGAAAGGGGACTCCACTCAAAGGGTAGAGGTTGAAAGGAAGATGAAAGAGAGGCATGACCTCAACATACAACAGCCCTTCCCTGACAGTGAAGAAGGCACTCCTAGCAAAGACAAGGAAGAGGTGAAGCAAGAAGAGACATTAGCCCAAAAGATTGGTGACATTAAAAGAAAGAAGTCAATTGCCACCAAGCCAAAGGCAAAAAGGGCAAGAATTGAAGAAGAGGAGAATGAAAATGAACGAGCAGAAGCAGAACCTACAGTTGAACCTTCAGCAGAGCCAGAGCAGAATCCAGAGCAGTTCAATCAACAATCAACAATCAAATGAGCAGTTTCATTTGTACATGACTTTGACAGATGAAGATCCAGTGCAAGCTGATCCTATTTCTATGAAAGCACCAGAAATTATCTTTTGGGATATTCTGAAGGACAATAGAAAAGAATATTTCAGATTCAAAAGAATGGGTGATCAGTTTGAGGTGTATGCAACTTGGGGCAAAGTGATCAGAAGTTGTTCCAGGGCTGACCTAGAGGAAATGTACAAGGTAGGAACAAAACTGTATGAGACTGTGTTGCAAGGGACTGAAATGAGCTTACTCAAGATTGCCATGGAATACTTATGCATGATGTTTGAGCATGAAAAAGTGAAGTACAGGATCAAAGACTTACATCATGAGTATGGTTTCAAAAAGATTGATCATTAGATGTTGTTTGAAAACTGTGGTGTCTACATGATAACAATTGACAAAAGCTATCATGAGTACTACTTGGTTGACAAGATCTATGACCACAGCAGAGCTAAGTTGGAAGGGATGCTGAAAGCTAAGCTGGTATGTGCTAAAGGATCAGAAATGGCCAGAATAGTGATCAGAAGGACAATTAATCAAAATCTGGGATTGGATCCAAATTTGGGCAATTAAGCTGAAGTGTTGAAAGCATCATGAAGACCTTATGCTGAAGAACTTAACTTCTCATTCTGAAAAGTTAAGTTAGGGGGAGATTGTTGGGTCTGAATGTGCTAAGGATGGATACTACTACTGATTGAAAGGTATTACTACTGCTTGTAAGTTTAATACTGCTAGATGAAATATTACTACTGCTAGTAGAATTAATACTGCTTGAAGAGTTAGTGCTGCTATATGAATAGTTAATACTGCTTGGAGAGTTAGTACTGCTAGTAGTTAGTACTGCTGAAGATTACTACTGTAAGTGAGGAGTTAATACTGCAAGTATGGTTAGTACTGCCAGAGACAAAGTTAATACTGCTATTGAGTTGGTGCTGCTTATGAAGATAAAGATAAGCTGAAGATAAAGACGAAGATAATTAAGGAATTGATGTTGAAGATCAATTTTGTTTTGATAATTATCTTGTAATTAATTCTGTATATATAGTCTAGAAGTTCTTGATATAGAGATAGAGATTGACAGAGTTTACATAGAAATACAGAATACGAGTTGTTTTAGAGAATTAACCTCAAGAATAGTATTGATCCTTTCTATAGAGAAGTATAGAACGTCTGTTGAGTCTGTTCAACAGATTGAGGTTGTGTTTGTGATCATTAAGTTTTATGCAATATAAACTTATGATTTGAGTTCATATTCTGTTTTTTTTTTTTATTAAGTGTTAAAGTGTTATTCCGCGACTTCTTTAACATTGTTTCTGAGTTTGTATTAAATTCTTGTTTAGAATTTTTGATCTTGACAGATTTATACGAGCAACTCTTCCCACCCCTTGGAGCACCAACCACTCTGTGTTCTTCAGTTCTAACCCCATTGTCTGCGCCGCCCGAACCAAGAACAACAACATTCTCCGCGACCGTCTCATTTCTCTTGAGACTAGCATCGTGGTCCTCTAACACCTTCATGAACGCCTCTTGCTGCTTCTCCATAGCCGTCGATACCATCTGCATGATGTTGGCCATCATGTCGGTTTGCAGGTTCGCCACTTACACAACTGGGTTGGTGGATGCCAACTCCCCCGAGGTACCTGCTCCACCTCCCCAGTAAATATTGGTGGCATACCGGGAGGAACAACCGCCGGTACTCTGGCCACCTGGTTCCGCTCTGGCGAACTATCGTCGCGAAGGTCTTCGACGTCTAACTGACGACTACGTGTGTTCACCATAACTGAGAAATGGCTGTCACACAAGTACGAGAAAGAGGTTAACAGAATTAAACGCGAAAGGAACGTACAACTACATCTACCAATTGTCATACTAATAGTAAACTGAGCACGCTTACGTAAAATATCCTCATAATAACATTAGCTAATTGAGATTATGAACATATAACACATAAGAGTTTTCGTTACCATCATCACAACGCTTGATGAACATAACTTCCGTCGACTCTAAGAATGACCCATCTTAGAAGTTCTACCCAACTCACAATCATTGCCTAAAATACTCAGTCTAAGTCTAGACATCTTACATTCATGCCTAGTTCACTTAAACTAGAGCTCTGATACCAACTTGTAACGCCCTAAAAATCAAGGTGAAATAAAACTGCGGAAATATAGGCAATATGACTTAGCATTTGGTATAAACCTCCCAAAAAGGGGTAAAGTACTAAACCTTTACAAAAACCTGAGAATAAATATGGAAATCAACAACAAACTAATCTAAATACATCTATCTAGATTACATCGGTTGTCGACCCAAAATCACCAAAAGATAGGACTTAAACAATGCCCAACATTGACTACTAGTCATTCCAAAAATGCCTCTAAGACATGCTCGTCACTCACGACCTTGGCACCCCACCGCTAAGGAACCTGTTATACATATCATTTGAGAAAAAGTGTTAGGCTTATAGCCTAGTGAGAACATACAGTTTATAGAATTCAAGAGATATAAACATTTGTAACATAGATAAATCTTTACAAAACTTTTAGTTTACAAAAGATCTTTATCAAGAAAGGACAATCGGTCCAAAAGTTCATCTCGCGATGACGGGGGATACCCGATTTACCAAGGGTGGTGACGGAACACAAAAGTAGGCCACGACCCGAGTTGTGAGCTAAATACTTGGAATCCATGGCCACGAACACTTCGGAACGTACTAAGATGTGAGGGAGGGCCCCCGAGGAAACCAAGTTATACTCGTTCACTAGGACTACATTTGATCCATGACTAGTAACCGGTCTCACATAACCGTACCATAAAGGCCCCCGATGATCAAATGCATCCATAGCTACAAAATGGGGAAAAGACATCCCAATAATATAAGTCGACTCAAAACCTAGGGATCCACTAGTAATAGTCTAACTTGTCACAATAACATGTGTGACCAATCAAAACTAAACATATAGCTTCCAAAATATTTATAACCAAAATACCTTTATCAAGTCTAACTGCTGATAAGAATGAAAATCATAAAATGAGATTTATATGCATTCTTTCAAATAACCCACATAAATGTGTAAGTAAAACTCCCTTTTTACTTCAATAAAATCAAACCCTTTACATTTCAAGAAAATGATTAGTAACCCTAAAATCTCCCAAAACTCAAGTTAGGTCAAAATGCAATAAACTTAAATCCAAAACCCAAGGAGATATGTAGGAGTTCAAAATGTAAGATTTTGATATGTATAAAGTTTGTAAAACGATAGTAGGAACTCACCAAGTAGGTTTTAGAAGAAAACCCAAAAACCTAGATCTTGACCTTTGGAGAAGATGACAATGGAGGTGGTGTTGAAGCTTCCAAACCGAAACCTTGGATGGAATCCTTGACTCTAGCAATAAACGGTGAAGATTGGTGGTTGGAGAAACCCTAGAAGAGTAAATGAGGAGGGAGAGAAAGGAGAACTTGGAAAGGAAGAAAGAAATGAGAATGAATGAGATTTGGGGAAAATTTCATTAAAACCCACGCTGATGGAGCCCCTGACACGACGCACGACCCGTGCGTTTTTGCTGAAGGGCAACGCCCACTGCCTTCACCCCTGACCTTGTATACGACCCGTGCGCTCTTTCTGAAGGAGGGCGCACGAGACCAGCGCAGGCAGCCCCTTTTTCCTTCTTCCAACAACACAAAACCAAACGAAATTCGGGGTGTTACATAATTAGATAATTAGCTGTAAGAATCGCATCGTCCCAAAAACTTTGTGGAACATTATAATGAATCATCATAGTGCGAGCGACATCCAACAAATCGCGATTCTTTCGTTCAGCAATGTCATTTTGTTAGGGTGTATAACACACGATGGTTTATGTATAATGTCATGCTTAGATAAGTAACTTGTAAATCAAAAGAAGAGTATTCTTTTGCATAATCAAACCTCCGAGTTTTAATGGACACATCAGATTGGATTTTGACATGTGCATAAAATTCACAAAAGAGAAAATATTTTATTACGTGACTTTAGCAAGAAAACCCATGTCGCACGAGAAAAGTCATCAACAAATGTAACAAAATATTTAAATCCATTAGTAGAAGTTACGGGACAAGGTCCCCATACATCCGAGTGAATTAACTGAAATAAAGCGGTAACACGGCTAGACTCTCTATGGGGTAGGGATAACAGGTATGTTTACCCGACTGATATGACTCACAAACTAACTCTTGAACAGATGAAAAATCTGGTCTCAACTGTTCCAGAACAGACAAAGAAGAGCGGCCTAGCCGATTGTGAGCCTCCCTGATACTAGAATCACAAAGATGTGCTGCCGAAGATTGCACCCGGACAAACGATACAGACTTTGAGATTCAAAACCTCTCCCAGGTTCATGCCCAATTCCTGAAAGACTCAATAAGTTGGAAAACATGCTACTAAACAATTATGCATTTTTATAATTTGGCTAAAAGATATTAGACTATCTGGAAAGGTGGAACCATAGAAAACGGATGATAGGTTTAGTTTTGATAAGTTGCTAGTGGATCTTATGCCTATAATTTGACACAAAGATCCGCTAGCAAGTCGAACCGGAGTCTAGGGTATATCAGTATTGAGATCGGATATAACACATTTGTTCCCGGTCATATGATTTGTTGCTCTAAATTAATAATCCACGATGGTGAGCATGTTGAAAAACAGGCAGAAGTGTACCTGACATGTGCTAGCACGAGTAGATGAAACCTGACTAGAAGAATCGAGAGACATCTTCTTCGTGGAAAGTGCAAGTGGGGTGGTATTATCTGCAAATTCTACCCGCGCTTGGAAAGGATTATGTGGCAGTTGAAATCTAGGACTAGAAATAGGACAATTCGGGCAGTTCTACTTGGTGTGCCCAAACTCCTTGCAATGAAAACATTGGATCTCCTTATACCCTTCCTTTGCAATATTTATGGTACTCGAAGAGGCAAAAGCTGATACATCAGTCTCGGATGGTTGTCATCGAGTATGATCTAAGTATATTTCTCCGGCAAGATGATACGTTGATGCCAATGACTGAGATGTTGTGTGACTCGATAGTAGAGGATGGGCACTCGAATATTTGGCTGAGAATCCCGAATGAACATCATCACGTCCATTTTTGCTAGCCGCTCCTCCTGGGAAACAACTTGGAGCTCTTCTGATAGCTTTGATAGTCACGTATAGTACTCAGTGAGATCGGAGTCACCTGGCTCGCATCTGAAATAGGATCCGAACATTATTTAAGTATGAGACAAGGACTCTTTAGCCGAGAAGGAAGACTCCAAGTTATCAATCATTCTATGTTCGTTCTTTAAGTTTAATGAACCAACGATAAGGTCAAATCGGAGGAAGTGCATCTAAGAGGCAATTTACTCCTCATCTAACAAGACTATATCAATGTAAGTACAAACCCGGCAAAAACAATTTGATCAACTAAAAGAATGCAAAAGTGTCATTATAGTCATATACAAAAGAGTCGGACATCCACACATCTATTCAGATGGTCAGAGTCAATATATGTTCCTCCAGGTCTCTTTTGGAGAGTCAGAATGGTTCCACATATCCTCACATGGTATGAGAGCCAAGATTTAATACTTCACGGACTCGAAGCTCTAGGAGAATCTATGCACGTCTGCCCCCTCTTGATACTTTGGGATAATATGTGTCTCTCTAACCTCCGTTGGAAGGGGGGAGTTGGAGTCCCAAATAGGCTAGACTTGGAACATTTCTCTTCAAAATATATTGGAACTTCCTATCTCTCCTCAAGGGTTTTTTAGGAAGTAATCAAACAGGTTCACAAAATTCTCGCACAAATAAAATAGATTCTCAACCACCTAGTTAGATAAACTATGATACAGCCAACTAAATTCCTCTCACAGTGAACTCCACAATAAAATTCTCCATCCTTGAAACAACAAAAACCAATTGTCGAATAAATTGATCAATCATGGTTAGGAGGTTGGTTTTAGCAGTAGTGAACTCTTCCATAAATCTTCGTGTAGAATATGACTTAAATTCAACAGTGCAACAGTGCGTTTATTCGACTTATATCTCTCTTAGAAGTTGCATGCACAAGGGAGCAACCTATGGTACCTGAGAAGTGACATTGCATGCGACTTTTGATGTCACCCACCAAGTCGCATCTAACACCAACGAATTCAAACAAGACTTCCCATGTCGCTCAAAAATTCTCTTACAACTCAGAAAGCAACATCCGGGTGAGCTCCTGCGTGACTGCAAAGTCGCTTATTGCACCTGATGGGATTTAAATGCCATTTTTCGAGCTCAATAAGTTATTGCCAAAAATCGGAAATACATACAAACTCTCTCTTCATTTACTCCAATTTAATAGCATTAATTTCCCCTTTCTTGGTTCTCTCCAAATTTTGTACAAGTTTGATATAGTTGATTACCTATGATCTCCTCCGCCAGTGGTTTTCTCCCGATTTGGGTCACTACGTAAATCTCATGTGCTCCTTTGCTATTTACATTTACTTATTCATTTGGGTTGATTGTGTTGATAAATACCTTGTATACAAAGTATTTCCGTGTTGATATAGCTTTGATGTTATTGTGACGGATGAAGTTGGTGAAAAGATTTGACTAGGTCAAGATTAGCAATTACATTCAGTTGAGTTATTCATTCATCACTCTCTTCGTTTTATCTCAAGGGTTCTACATACCTAACCATAGAGAGAAGATATTCTATAAGATCAATTAAATATCTAATTGATGCCTCAGTTCTTAACACACAAAGCATACACAGACCTCTAATCTAACTTTGTATTGGGACACGATTGGATGGAATAAGTGGTCCCGGATTCAAGGCAACCTGATGGAGGACCGATGTAAATGTCGATATCATGGCCAATGAAACCAAACAAGCAACTCCTCGTCTATCGGTCTTGCTAATATCAGGAACCATGCTACTACAAACCCTAGGGGCGGATACATAGCAAAGGGGTAGGAGAAACCCCCAAGAAATCCCCAAGAAAAGCATGAGTTGTAGGTTAATTTTTTTTTACCTAAAATTGCTAATATGCCCCCAACAATTAAAAGGCAAGGGCCCCAAATTCAATTCCTACTATCTCGTTTACACTCTCACCTCAATGAGTCACCAATTTAAGCATCAATTAAACTCTAATAGTCTAATGCCCCTAACTTCCAGTCTCAACCTATTGAAATCATCTTATTTCTCTTATTTTGTTTGCTATGATGCTAATGATTTGATCAACCACCGTTTTGTTTTTTTCAATTTTCTTTTTGCATTTTATTGTTGTATAGATTTATAATTATGGTTATTTGTTAATTATTAATTTTTCTATTTCTTAATTGTTATTTGATTTAGGGTTCTTGAGTTTGTTAGTTATTTTGATTAAGGTTTGCTACTAGTTCGTCTTTTATTTCTTATTTCTTGACCTTTTGCTATCTGATTTCTTTCTAACAGAATCTAATTTATTGACCACTAGCCCACTGATTTCTTCTACTCACTATTAATGTGTAATGTATTCATTTTCTTTCAGTTTAACCGAAATAGTAAAATATGTACATAGCAATTTAATGTCTGAAAATAGTAAAAAAAATAATCGAAAACTGAACCGAAAAAGTTATATTTGTTCGATTAACTGAACCGTTTAAGTTGAAAATCGAATAACCCGAAATCGTCTTGGTTCGGATGAGTTATTCGGTTTCAGAATTTTTTTGACACCCTAAGTGTACCCCCAATAATAGAAGTTTCTGGATCGCCACTCACAAACCCTACCTATTCTATTTCCCATTGGTGTTTTTCAGCTCCTAGAGTTTTACCATCTCATACTGTTATATTGTCCCTTACAAATCAGCTATTCCTTCAACTTCCAGACCCACTCCCCCCCCCCCCCTTTCATACTGTTCACTGTAAGTTTCTTCATAATTTGACACTGATTCGAGTTGCGGTCACTTACTGTGGTTTTAGTTGCCTAGTCAACATAAAGCAGATGCAGCAGTCAACGGTGCAGGGTGGTTTAGTTTATTTTGTACATCACCTATGTCATATTTTTACTGCCATACTGTAAGACAACGGACGAAAACATTAAAATCCAGACAAACAATGGGTAAAATCGATACTTAAGAACATTCAAACCAAATCGACCAAGTGAATACATATCTTCATGGGGAACATGTAAAAGCGAGCAAAGAAAAATAAAAAGAAATGCCACAAGTAACAGATATGTTTATCAGTTCTCTTAGAAGTTGCCAGACATAGGACACATGTAAAGTTCAAAATAATGGCCAAGTTATGTTTTTAAAGTTGTTACACAACCTATCTATGCATATCACTAAAAACAAATTAGTCACAACAGTTTGGCACTTCAGCAATACAGTCCAAATACAAAATCGAGTAGCTTAGACCGATACTCTTCAATGTAAACAACACATACAATACGTTGTTAGGGTATAATATTAATTAATAAACCCAAATCAGAACATCTTATCTTCCACGAACTTGAACACGAATTATCTAATTAATTGTGCATAAAAGGACGAAACATTTCTTTCTATATAAAGCCGAATTCTGGGTTGAGGGTTCACTCCACCCCACTTCCCTGATTCTTATTCCTAGCAACACTATGTCATCCACAAACCGAACTTCCCTGGATCTTTTGGTTTTACTCTTCTTCTCAGCAACTTTGCTTTCACACACAGCATCCCGGCTGCTCTCTGAAACTTCAAGCTATGAGAGCCACCAGCAATGGATGGCTCGTTATGGACGCGTATACAAGGACGTTGATGAGAAGGAACAACGTTCAAAAGTTTTTCAAGAGAATGTTCGGTACATAGATTCATTCAACAATGACATGAACAAAGGTTATAAACTGGCAGTCAACGAGTTTGCAGACCTCACAAACGAAGAGTTCAGGAGCACAAGGAACCGGTTTAAGGCACACGAATGTTCCCCATCCACGACGTCTTTCAGGTACGAAAATTTGACAGCGGTTCCATCATCAGTGGATTGGAGAAAGAAAGGTGCAGTAACACCTATTAAAGACCAAGGCCAATGTGGTAGGCAGCAATTATTTTGGGAATTTCACAAATCAAACATTGTCCAAATACTATGATACTCTTATAAGCAGAACCAGATTCGCTTTCTGACATCAATATTTCACCATGATATGTAGGATGTTGCTGGGCATTTTCGGCTGTGGCAGCTATGGAAGGAATAACCCAACTGAAAACAGGTAAATTAATGTCTCTATCTGAACAAGAGCTCGTGGACTGCGACACTAGCAGTGTAGATCAGGGATGTGAGGGTGGTCTTATGGACAATGCCTTTGAATTCATCCTAAGCAATAAAGGTCTCACTACAGAGAGCAACTATCCGTACAATGGAGTGGATGGCACCTGCAACAGTAACGAGGCATCTAACCATGCAGCAACCATTACGGGTCACGAAGATGTTCCTGCTAATAGCGAAAGTGCACTCTTGAAAGCTGTATCTAGTCAGCCCATCTCTGTTGCCATTGATGCTAGTGGCTCCGACTTCCAGTTCTACTCTAGCGGTGTGTTTACAGGAGAGTGTGGAACCGAACTCGATCATGGTGTTACTGCAGTCGGTTATGGAACGAGTGATGACGGAACCAAGTATTGGCTGGTGAAGAACTCCTGGGGAACAAGTTGGGGTGAAGAGGGTTACATAATGATGCAAAGAGATGTCGATGCAAAAGAAGGCCTTTGTGGCATTGCCATGCAGGCCTCCTACCCTACTGCATGATTGGAGAAAGATCAAAAGTAATGATTGTACATTAATTATATGTATTTTTGGTCATGTTAATAGAAGAAACTTGTGAACAGGTGATATGTGTTTGAAATGTGAAATCGTTGTGTGGCTGCTACAATCATGTTGTGTGGCTGTAAAATTCTTAGCTTCAATGTATGTTCATACTGCCACAAGCTTCTGTGAGTGCCGCAGATGTCAAACAAAACCATCACCCATTCACCCTTGCAACCAAGTGAACAGGTTCAAACCTGGGAACTTCTAAAAGTGTCAAAGAAAAAAGAACGAAATATCTAACTAGGAGGAGATCAAATTTGATGACTATTATTTTACCAAGTTCCTCTTATTTCTATGTGGATATGAAAACTCAACATTTATCTATTAGACTATAGATGGAACAGCAATCTACGCAGATGAGAAATACCTTTGTCCAATTGTACTTCCCAGCAACTGAAATATGAACAATTCTGTAACATGAAATACCTTCATGATTAACCTAACATGATAACACATGCAAAGAAGGCCAAGAGTATGGCCAATGAATAGACCAAACAAGCAACGTGTCGTCTGTTGGTCTTGCTGGTGTCAGGAACCAGGCTGCTACAAACCCTACCTACCCTATTTTCCATCTGTGTTCTTTCCACTCCTAGAGTTTTACCATCTCATACTTCTGTATTGTCCCTTCAAATCAGCTAGTCCTTCAACTTCCAGACCCACTCCCCTCCCCCCTTCTCAACTAATCAGCTCTCTACATTGGTCAGAGGCTCTGCAACGGCTCACTGTTAAGTTTCTTTCATAATTTGACACTAATTCTGGTTGCTGTCACTCGCTGTGGTTTTAGTTAAGACGAGATACAGTAGATGCAGCAGTCAACTGCATGGGGGTGGTTTAGTTCCTTTTGTACATAGCCTATGTCATATTGTTCCTGTCATACTATAAGACACAAGATGTACACATGAACATCCAGGCAAACTGCCTAGTCAAGATCCAGCCGACTTGTGACACACCTTCCATCTCGCTTAAGGAAAATGTTTAAGTACTAATTTGCTAGATCGATTTGTACCTAGTGCAAGTCTAGTTGAAGGTGGTTAGATACATGTGATGACATGTTCCTACATATACATAATATGATAACAAGTAAACCATGAGAAAGGGAAATATCGGAAGTCAAAACATGATTGTCCAATAGTAAGATACACACTCAATAAGTGAACGTGTGATTCTGAGGGCATATAGCCATTTTGTAAAAACAAAAGAAGTTAAATGTAGAATTAATACATTGTTCATTAATTATCTGTCATTCTATGCTCATTCTTGATGTTTAAATGAACTAATGATAGGGTAAAATTTAAGAAGTGGATCCAAGAGGCAATGGCAATTTTATTACTCAATGCCCCAACTCATGTCATCAACAGGGCTACATTATTTTACATACACGACCAAGCACCTAGCAAAAACCATTCCATAATGCTAATAAAATGCAAAGCAGTCAAACGAAAGCATCATTATAGCCATATGAAGAACTTTCGCCATTCACACTTCTATTCAGATGATTAGAGAATGACTAACCTGAGACTGCGAGAGTGTCAGTAGAAATCATCATCCTTGATTTGGCTACTTGGGTTTGTTTATGTTTTGGCTTTGTTATTGCCAAGCTTTCAGCACCAACATAACAATGATGTCCCAGACTCTAATCAGTCAGCCCGATAGATGCAACTTGTACATTTCGAAATCTTAACAGTGCAGGGACACTGCGATAAGTACATCATAGACTTCAAAAAATAAGGAGTTACCCACATGAAAACAATCACATGAAACAATTCAATTTTCTTTGCTGGCATACCTGATCAAAAAATCAAATAGAATAGACTCTGAACCAGTTAGATAAGCCATGATGTAGTCAACCAAACTCCTCTCACCAATAATCTCCACAAGAACACTCTCCACCCTTAAAATGATGAAACCGATTGGAATCCCTAACAACTATGTCCCGGTTTTCAAGTCTAGATATCAGTTTTATTGCAGCATGACAGTTTACACATGCACGTAAATTCTTGGTTATCCTAAGTGTAGTTCCAGAAGGAGTACTGATAAGCCCATAAGCAATTGCAAGCCTTTCACTATGATTGCAGAGACTCTCCTCCTTGTCTTCATAACTCAAGTCATGTAAAGCAGAATCTGTATCTGCAACAAATCCAGCCTCTTTCAACCTCCTGTCCAACCTCTTATGCTCCTTGTATATTTCATTCGATCTTGGATGTGAGACGTCTCCCATACGAAAGACGTGAAGCTTCCCTTCAATCTCTATCATACTACACCCCATGTCCTTGGTCAATCCTCTCTCCTTCATCAATACTCTAACCCTTGCTACACCACTCCACATAAAGACTGAAGCATAGAGATTGGAGAGCTGTACATAATGCCCTGTATTGAAAGGGTCTAAGGAGAAAAGCTGTTGTGCAGAATATTCTCCTAGTGCCACATGGCGATAAATCCTACTTGCACTTAGAAGTGCTCCCCAAATTGACACACCAGGTTTGATTGGCATCTTTGTTATAAAATTGTAAGCCCGTTCCAAACACCCTGCACGACCAAGAAGATCGACGACACAAGCGTAGTGTTGATAGCGTGGTTCAATACCATAGTCTCTCATACTGTCAAATATTCCCCAACCTTCTTCTACAAGTCCAGCATGATTGCATGCTGTAAGAAGCCCAATGAAGGTGACATCATTTGGGCGCATCCCAGCTTGCTTCATCAAGTAGAAAAGGTTGATTGCTTCATGTGCCCTGCCATGTAAGCCATAGCCAACAATCATGGCACTCCAAACAACTATGTCTTTGGTTTTTGTTTGATCGAAAACTTTCCGGGCTAAGTCTATGCTTCCACATTTTGCATACATGTCGATAAGTGCTGTGTTGACGAAGACATCAATTTTATACTCACTGTTGTCAATGTATTCACCCATCTTTCTTGCTTCTTCGAGTGATCCTAGTTGTGCACAAGCCAGGATTGCAGAGCAAACTGTTACAGAATCTGGTCTTAAATTTTTCGACAACATTGTTTGGAAAAGTGTTATAGCTTTATCGCAGCAACCGTTTTTTGCAAAACCAGAAATCATGGCGTTCCACATAATCACATTGGATATCTCCATTTCATCAAATAAGGATTTGGCAATCATCACACTCCCACATTTTGCATACAACGTAGTGAGAGCAATCCGCAAGTCCGGTTCAAACTCAAGTCCCATCTTGATCACACAAGAGTGTAAAGATTTCCCTTGTCCCAAATCTTCTATGTCAGCATAGGCACTGATAACACTAACCAAAGTAATCCAATCTGGTTGCAAACCATAATTCCTCATCTTTTTAAAAATCCTTAAAGCTTCAACTGGGTGTCCGTTCTGAGCATATGCTGAAATGATACTAGTCCATGAAACAATCGTCCTATCACCCAACCCCTCAAACACAATTCTAGCATGATCAGTTCTACCACACTTAGCATACACTGCCACAACCCCATTCTGCACAAACACGTCCCGTTCAAACCCACCCCTGAAGATCTGCCCATGTACCGCCTGACCAACTTCGAACGCAGCTGCCCCTCCACATGCCTTAAGCACATGAGGCAGTGTGAAGCAATCTGGCCGGACACCCACGTTTTGCATTCGGGTATACAACGTAATAGCTTCATTAAACATGTTTTGCTTGGAGTAGCCCCGAATAATAGCGTTCCACAAAAACACATATGGTTCAGGAAATTCATCAAACAACTGGCGTGCATACGAAATCTCCCCTACATTAGAGCTGACATGGATAAATTTCGTGACGATGAACCCATTACACTGAAACCCGGTAACAATTATCTGAGAATGAATTTGATTTAGATGTCTCCTGCAAGTTGATCTATCAAGAAGGGACGTGAAAAAAGATTCGGGATTGAAGGTGCCGTTGTAGATATTACTACGGTTTATCAAGTCGTGACCCGTAAATGGTTGGAGATTTAGAATCTTTGCGGATAGAGAGAATCTCGTCAATGTTTTTGGAACAGCAAGATTTCCAGCCATGTTAGCGAAGAAGTATCACGGCATCTTTTCAGAAACCGCAAAGGCAACGAAAAATATTTTGTTTTGAGTAAACCAGTTTGGTGTTTATAACCATTTTCTTCAATCATCTTTAATAGCATTTTCAATTATTGATGGCCAAAAATCGGGCTCGGGGCCAAAACGGGCTTTAGGCCCAAACAGTAAATCCAAAAACCGGGCTAATCGGGCTTCGGATCGGGTTTCACCCGAATATGTGTGGGCCGTTTAAGGTTGGAATAAACCAGTTACTGGAAAACCGGGTTGGGCCGGACCTAAAATCGGGCCGTGATCGGGCCGAGCATTTTTTCGTTTTTTTTTTAAATAATTTCTTTATATAATAATTAATTACTAAACTTTAAAAAATAAAAATTGGATTGGATCACTAAAATACACTTTAAAAATATGTTTTATTTATAATAAATCACTAAAATACACTTTGAAAATACATTTTATTTATAATTTTAAGTTACAAATTTACAATACATAAATTCTAAGAATCTGAAGGTCCCGCTCCCGAACTCCCACCCTCACCCCATCCCCATGGATTGTAATTGTATGGATTGTACTATGGATTGTAGTCTTCAAGAGTTCCGTACTTTTCCAGTCGTTCAACAGTTGTATTATCATCAAGGCAGTCGGTGTCTGGTTCTTCTTCTTCATCGTTGTAACGTGAGATGCCACCGACACTACTAGCATCGTCCTCGGTTACGGTTCCCGGCGTACTTAGTCCTTCGTCCACTTCGTTTTCGGTTAAGTTTAATTCCACATCGTCTATATCCGCCTCCAGGTTTGTTTCATGTTGAATTCTTTGTTGGCTATCCAAGTAATCCTTCAAACATATGCAAGACTCTACCGACTCCGGGGTTAATCTTGACCGACGCTCCAATATGATCATGCCACTAAGAGAAAAAACAGACTCCGAAGCTACGGTACTAGCTTGGATTGTTAGTATATCAAGGGCAATAGCTGCCAAAACCGGGTATTGAGATTGTTTAACTTTCCACCATTCTAATAAATCTAGTGATTCAACATCGTTGACGGTTGTGGAGGATGCCGCTATAAAATTAGTATGTATGTACATATTGAATTCACTCAAATTATCCTCATCAAATCTAGATTTTTTACTAGATTCATTTAAAACCGAGTTCATTAAATTTGCCATTAAGTCGGCCCGGTTTCAGACATGAGAACTAGAACTAGAACCCGGTGAAAACATTTGAGTTGTAGGGGTTTGTTGGCTTCCTCCCCCATAATTAATTCTATAAATATCAAATAATTGATGAAAATCACTATTAAATTGTAGTATGCGGTTCCTTGAAAAAGAAGAATTTGTAGCCGTATCCAAACCAAACGCTGCACATATTGATTGTATTAAAACTTCGACACCCGTAACATTTAAATACGGGTTTAATACCGCGGCACAAAGAAAACTGAAGGGGATCTCTTTAAAATATTTTAACAATTTTGCTTTCATTGGTGCTACCACATTTTGAAAGTTGAAATGTTATTCGTATTGAGAAATTTTACTTGCCAAAATATATATTTGATTTTAAAGTAAATGGCTTGTTGGATAATAAATACCGGATAACATAGTTGCAGTTTTGAAATCGCCCAAAATATCATGTAAGCCTTCAAGCATTTGCCAATCATATTCAGATATCGTGTTATCCGAGTATTGAATGTTATAAAATGCTTGAATATATAGTCTTTTACTTAATAAATTATCCATCATTTTGTAAGTCGAATTTCATCGAACCGGCATATCGTGTACCGGTCCCAAAGCTTTAAAACCGATATCCTTGCAATATCTTATATATGCTTGTTGCATGCTTTTACCTTTTCTGAAAATCTGACGTAACATAAGCCTAAACTTAGTTAAAGAATTTTTACATACTACTAAGCCGTCTTAAATGGCTAGATTTATTATGTGTGCGCAACAACGTGTATGAAATAATTTTCCATTTAAAATAGGGGATAAAGTCAACCTTAATTTGTCCACACATAACGTATTATTACTAGCATTATCAAACGAAATACTAATAACCTTATTAGTTAAATTATAATATTCAATATTTCTCATAATTATATAAAATTGACGCTCACCCGAATGTGGCGAACCAAAGTGCTCAAATGGCCATCAGTATCTTCAATGGAGGTTCTTATAAGAACTCCTTTTTACACTTTTGGGTGTTATATCATCTCCAACCCATCAAATTAAAAATGGACAATGCTATTGGCACCCTTTGACAAGGGTGTTCATGTATTGATCACTTGTAGTCCCATCAACAATCAAATCAAGTACATAACATATTTTATTTTATTATTATTGTATTATTATTATTATAATAATATATAGTTTATATTAATTACTATCTATACTACCTTAATATTGGTTTACACCAAAAGTCTTAAATACCACTTTTAAAGCACAAGTTACAACCATTTTATGCAAGAATTTAAAAAAACACTTAATTACAAGTTTATATGCATAAGGTACAACATTTCAATGCATTCCTTTGAGTTTCTTCTTCAATTAGTTTCTTCTTCTATCTCTTTTCACAAACACACCCACGTACTACCTTGTACAAGTACAAACGTGCCCATACCTAGACTACCCAGCCCTTGCCCATGCTTTCTGACCTTCTCTCCTAGCACGCCTTCTTCAATACCTTCCTTCTGAAATGGAAGATTTCACACGCTTCCTTCTATTGATTTGCTTCTGCAGGCATACGATTTGCCCAAAAAAGTTGTATATAAACGGTTGAGACAGAGAAAGAGTGCATACCTTCTATTGATTGCTTCTGATTTCAACAATTCAATATTCTCTGCTTCAACCAACATCATATCTCCTTCATTTGAGGTAAAAACCTAAATCTTATGTATGCTCATCTCAATCTACAAAATCGATTTCAATCTACAAAATCGATTTTTTGCTTCTGCAGGCATACGATTTTGATTTCTGTTTTCTCTCAATCAATTTTCTTATAAAGCCATTGTCGATTTTTTGCTTCTGCAGGTATACGAATTTGATTTCGATTTTCTCTCAATCGATTTTCTTATAAAGCCACATAAATCTATTTTCTTATAAATCGATTTTCGCTCAATCGATTTTGTTTCTTTGCTCAATCGTTGCTTCTGCAGGTATACGAATTTGATTTGATATAGGAGCAAACTGCTAATCATTTGAACTTATTTGTACACCACATTTTTATTGATTTGTACACCACAATTTTATTTATGTTTGCTCTCATTTGAACTGTGTTGGATAGGTAAACTAATATGGTTTTTGTTACAAAGTCCATGATATGCAATAAGAGCCACCACAAGGTAAACTAATATGGTTTTATAGAAAAGGTATGGCATCATGGCATCATCCATTAAGCAACTATGTATTGAGGCTGTTAACGGCTTTTGTATGAAAAATACATGGTTAGTTTTTAGCAACGATCAAAAATGAAACAATGAACAATTAGGATCTTTAATGTAATGGTACAATAAACGGTTGAAAGCGTGGGGAACAATCATTGTGAAGATGAAATTTAAAATGGTACATGATACTTCATGTAGATTATACCAAAGATGATGAAAAATATTTGTGTGGATGAAGAACAAAGCAAGTGTAAGAAGTGTTTTGAGATGCAAAGAAGTAACAAATATATAACATTGTTGGATGACGGTTTCTGTCATAAAAGAGCACAGGCTCTAATTAGATTTTTTTCCTCCCTTTTTTCCTAAATTTGGGAGGAAACATAAATAATATTGTCCTTCCTAAAAAGTTTAGAGAATACATGTTTTTTTTCTTTTCCTTAAAATAAGTTATAAGAACACAGTGTTAGCTAACATAGTTACAAGTCGTCAATGGGTAACTCCACGGAGAAACGGTACTGCTATCCTTGGTTGTCGTATTAGCTTCGTAGATTTAGGAGTAGCAAATCTGCGACTGTGTTTAACCACTCTTTATGTGTCATGACCCTGCGACAAAACTGTAATTTTGGACGAAAAAATAAACATCCGTTAGAGGACAACTATACCATATTGATTCATCTTAATCCCCCTTGTGGTTTTCATTAGATGTTTACTGTATTAAGAGTAACAATGCATTATCATGTTGTACTTCCCATGACTATTGACTTCTCTTTCATGTTGACACATATTTGTTGTGTATGCACACAATTTTTCTCCTGTTTTTCAGCAAACTTGATAATTGGGCAAATCACTTTATCTTTGTCATCCCATGTAAAGGTACCACTGTTGTAATCCTGGTCTTACAAAGTCTTTTTGCTTATGTTGAGTTTACTTTTTTGAGTCAAGTTTTTTTATCTATATTTTAGTTTGATAGGTCCCAGTCCCGTTGTCATGATATTTCTGTCAAGCATGATATCATGTTATGCTATTAATTGTGTCGCTATAGCGATTCGTGGTCGTGGGACAAGTGACAGTGGTCAAATAGCGGTCTCGCGATTAGCGGCGCTATTGAACGCTAAATAACCACATTTTGAACGCAAAAAAGCGGTTGTATAACTGCTATTTATGGATAGGGTGTTTTGGTGTTAAAAAGGTAATTTTGTGGGATATTATTTTGGATCTGCATTGGGTTTTATTTTACTACAACAATATTAAGGCTTCATTACTTATTTTTCTGGACTTGGATACCATTATTCTTATTTATTTTGATTTGATACCATGGCGAATAATAGTATTCACATTGTTTAATTATTTTGGATAGGTAAACTAATAAGAGCCATTATATGTTCTATAGTCATTGTGTCTGTAAGTGCTTACCAAGGCATTTACCTTACGGGATGGACATGGGAAGACCATAGAATCTTACCCGGTAAGAGCGGTGAAAAAAATGGAGAGTCTTACCCGGTAAGTGAGAGTGACAACTCTTACCCGGGTAAGAGCTTACCGGGTAAATTATTATATACAATACCATTATGATGATTACAATTTTACCTAGTAAAGTAAGTTAATGTGTCAAGTTTTATCAATAAGCGCTTACCGGGTAAGCATTTGGGTAAACGTCCCCTTAGTCTTTTTTCTGCCAGATACACCTAACATCCTTTCAGAGTTGCCTGAATCATGAGTCAGCATCATATAATCTACTTTTGAACATTTAAAAGGAATAATCTACTGCAACATGATTTTCTAAAGCCAGAGATAGATTTTAGAGAAGCGTGTGTTGGGAAATTCAGAATTTGACAAGTACAATTAATACTGCTAGAAGAACTTGGTTACTACTTCTGAAGTTACTACTTCTGAAGTTAATGCTGTTGAACAAAATTAATGCTGCTAAGTCAAGGTTAATACTGCTAGAGGAGATTACTACTGCTAAGCAATTTTAGTACTACTAGTAGTTAGTACTGCTGAATGTTAATACTGCTCAAAGTATTAATACTGCTGAAAACTTAGTGCTGCTTATGAGATAATCAAGATTCGTGCAGATCAAGTTTGAAGAGTATGGAAAGCTGGAAGATAAAGATGGAAGATAATTTTGAAGATCTTTTGTAATTATCTTTTATCTTCAGTATATATAGAATAGTTTAGACTTGATAGAAAACAATTTTTCTAGCACTCTGAGTTTTTGTTTTTGATAGAGAGAATCAACCTCAAGGTTTGTAATCCTAATTCTAGAGAAGTAGAATTCGTATTGGTGAGCCTGTTCATCAATATTGAGGTTGTGTGTTGAATCTTGTAACTTTATAATCATTCAATAAAGTTTGCAAGTTCTTATTCTTATTTACTATGTTTCATTAATTATTGAATATCAAAGTGTTATTCCGCAAACTCCTTTGATATTGTTTCTGAGTGTTTATTCTTGTTTAGAATTAAGATCCTGACAAGTGGTATCAGAGCTAGTATTCTCAGAAATCTCATTCATCATGGAAAACACAGCTGAATCAAACAGTACTCTGGTCTCAAAGGTTCCAATGCTCAGAACCAATGAATTTGACATGTGGAAGATCATAATCAAGCAAATACATTCTTCTCACAGATTACTCTATGTGGGACATCATTGAGAATGTCCCATCTGATGCAGGAAAGATTGGTGAAGATGGCAAAAGAACCCCTCCAAAGACTGATGCAGACAGAAAGACAAGGCAGACAGAGATGAAAGCCTTGAGCACACTGCTCTTGGCCATTCCAAATGAATATCAGCACCAATTATGTAATTGCACTGATGCACAGATGCTCTAGAATGCTCTAGAGAAGAGATTCTCTGGTACCAAAAGTACCAAGAGAAATCAAAAGGCAATCCTAAAACAACAGTATGAAAACTTTATGTCAACTAAGAATGAGTCCATGACTCAAACTTTTGACAGGTTTAACAAACTGATTGGTGAACTGCTACTATGGGAGTACAGATTGATCAAGATGATGTGAACAGAAAGTTCTTAAGGTCTATTGGAGATGAGTGGACCATGTACATTGTTTCATTCAGACAGAATGATCAGTTGGAAGAAAAAGAACTTGATGATCTGTACAATGATCTTAGAGTATTTGAAGCTGAAGTGGAGGCAAAGAAGAAGCCTTCTGGATATATTCATAATGTTGCACTCCTATCAGCATCAATTGATTCTACTGCTAACCCTGAATCAGTGAATGCTGCTAATGGAGCAAATCAAGAAAAAGGCACTGATTCTGTGTTTGAAGCCTTTCTTGCCAGTCATGGGAATTCCTCCTTAATCAATGATGATTTGGAACAACTTCATCCTGATGATCTGGAAGAGATGGATATTAAATGGCAGATGGCCATGCTTTCATGAGGGTAAAGAAGTTCATAAAGAGGACTGGGAGGAACAACTTCTCCCAAAGAAGAGAAGATAGAGCGGGATTTGATAAATCAAAGGTGGAATGCTACAAATGCCATCTGAAGGGACACTTTGCAAGGGAGTGCAGAAGTGGAGTGTCTCACAACAACAACCACCAACAAGCTCAATCTGGAAGCTTCAATAACAACAGGAACTCTGCTCAAGCCCTTGTTTCTCAACAAGGAATGGGGTTTGATTGGAGTGATCAAGCAGAAGAGGCTATCCAGAATCAAGCTCTTATGGCTGAAGTATCTGATCTCCCATCTGAGGTAAATTCTAATCTCTGTTCTAAAACTTGCATAGACACTGTTAAAAGGTACAGGGATCACAATTAGAAGATGAGTGATGACCTTAAGAGATTAGAAAAGGATATCAAAGATTATGTGAGAATTGTTGAGAGATTTGAGGAACAGATTAAAGGTTTTCAGGCCAATGAACTCCAACACTCATATGACACCAATTACTGGAAGTGGGAGAAAAAGGATCTAGAGCTTAAACTGACCAAATCTAAAGAGGAGGGTGAGAAATTGAGAGATGAACTAACCAAGGTCAAGCTTGATGTAGAAAAGTTTTCCAATGCTTCTAAAGCAATGGACTCTTTACTACAAACTCAGATTCATGATAAGCTGAGAAGAGGAATTGGATACAATGCCACACCTCCACCATATAACAACAATTACATCCCTCCTACTTCAGACCTATTAGACACCAAAGATAGGAAGGACTTGCCTGAGGGAGCCACTGAAGTAGATCCCTTAGATGAGGTAGTTGTTGAGGATAAGATTGAGAAAGAGGTTGGCAAGAGTAAGGAGAACAAGGTGAGTGGTGAGATTCCTCTAGAGAATAACATTATCACCAATGAGGACTGTGGAAGGGCTTGGATCAAATCTAAGGACATAGAGAAGACAGAGGGAAAGTCTGGTAAGGTCCATTACAAACAGACCACAGTTGTAAATCCAGGTCCTTGCAAACAGTGTGCATATAAGAAGATTGAGCCCCTAAAATATGATAAAAAGAGGGGAAATCAAAGAAACTGGAATAATCAGTGGGCACAAAAACAAGGGGTTGATCTGAGTAAAATCAATAGACCAAAACCTTGTTTTATCTATGGCAAATTGAATCATCTTGCCAAATACTGTTATTTCAATCCTATGAACCAAAGGATGAATTTTCAAAGATCCATGCAAAAACCCTTTGGTTATAGGAAGATTGAAAAGAACCATGTGGCTAAGAAATCTGTTAAAACTAAAAGCCACATGAAGAAAAAGTCTGTTAAAGAAAGTGTCAATATGTGGGTTCCTAAAAGCACTAAAAATGATAGTGCTGCTAGAAGTAATACTACTGCTAACAATGTTAGTACTGCTGACATTGTTAGTACTTCTTCAAAAGTTAATACTGCTAACTCTGTTAGTGCTGCTAACAAGGTTAGTATTGTTAAACCTGTTAGTACTGCTAAGGTTTGTACTGCTTCTAGTGTTTGTACTGCTAAGCCAATCATATTGACAAAGTACTTTAATAAAGAGTGCTCTGAGTTTAAAAACCTCATCAAAAAGGAATGTAAATACTTTGATGAGAAAGGGAGACCCAAGACCACTTTGGCTTGGGTCCCCAATCAATACTAATTGTTTAATCTTATGTGCGGGGCAACCAGCAGCTCAAGGGGAAGAGCATCTGGCATGTTGATAGTGGTTGCTCTAGGCACATGACAAGGAACATGTCATGCCTCAAGAATTTCAAGAAAATTGATGGTGGAAATGTTGCCTTTGGTAATACTCCAGATGGAGGTAAGATAAGTGGTAAGGGGGATGTTTCCAAAGGTAAAATGACCTTTGAAGATGTATTCTATGTTGAGCAGTTAAGGTACAACCTGTTAAGTGTATCACAGGTTTGTGACAAGCAACATAGTATATTATTTACAAATTTTGAATGTATTATCCTTGATCCTGGATTCAAGGTAGTTGATGAAAAGATGATACTACTAAGAACTCCCAGAAAGGATAATGTTTATTGCTTAGATATGGAAAGTGTTTCAACTGATTCATCCCTAAACTGTCTTGTGTCAAAAGCCTCTTTGGATGAATCGTCACTTTGGCACAGAAGGATGTGTCACATGAACTTTAAAACAATGAATAAACTTGTTAAAAACAACCTTGTAAGAGGTTTACCTTCCAAAGTCTTTTCATGTGATGATCATTGTGTTGCTTGTCTCAAAGGCAAACAACACAAAACTTCTCATAAGACCAAAGAGTTGAACACAATCTCTAATTCTCTTCAGTTGTTGCATTTGGATCTGTTTGGTCCTACAAATGTTATGAGTATTGGTAAGAAATCATACTGCCTAGTTATTGTTGATGATTACTCTAGATTTACTTGGGTATATTTTCTAAGAACTAAGGATGAGACAAGTGGACTGATCAAATCCTTTATTCTAAGAATTGAAAACCAAACTAATCAAAAGGTAAAAGTCATTAGGTCAGACAATGGTACTGAATTTAAAAATCATGACCTAAACACCTTTTGTGAGGAAAAAGGAATTGAGAGGCAATACAGTGCTCCTAGGACTCCACAACAAAATGGTGGTGCTGAGAGAAGGAATAGGACACTGATTGAAGCTGTTAGATCTCTGTTGGCAGATTCAAAACTTCCAATTACTTTCTGGGCTGAAGCAGTTAATACTGTTTGCTATGTCCAAAACAGAGTTTTAGTAGTCAAGCCTAAAAACAAGACACCCTATGAGCTTTTAAATAATAGAAAACATTTTATAGGATTTTTCAAACCATTTGGGTGTCCTTGTACCATACTAAATACCAAAACTCACTTAGGAAAGTTTGATAGCAAGACAGAAGATGGTTTTCTAGTTGGTTACTCATCTCAGAGTAAGGCTTACAGAGTTTTTAATACTTCTTCTAGAATAATTGAGGAAAGTGACAATGTCAAGTGCAATGAGAACACACCAAATCCTATTGGGTCTGGTCCTCAGTGGTCATTTGACATTGATTCACTAACTAACTCTTTGGGTTTCAGTAGTGATTACAATGCAGGTTCAGGAAGTGGAGGATCAGGAGATGAACAAGTACAAGTACAAGATATTATTCCTCAGTCTGTGATCTTTCCCAGTCCTACAATAGAGCCTGTTGATGTATATGAAAAAGAGACTGCTGCTGAACCAATTCAGAGTGAAGAAGAAGGAAGAGATGAGGAGACTCATGTGCATGATGAACCAGAAGCAGCTGATGAGATTCCCTCAGCTGACTTAAATAATTCCAATCTGGATGTGGGAATCACTGAAGAACCTAGTCATCATACTAGAACTCAAAAGAATCATCCTCCAGAGCTAGTCATAGGAGACATCTCTTCTCCTATGATAACAAGGAATCAAAGCAGACTTCAAGAGCTGCAGGATCAGAAACACACAGTTCTCTCCTGCTTTCTATCTCAGATTGAGCCTAAGAAGGTTTTTGAAGCAATGAAAGATTCCAGTTGGATAGAAGATATGCAAGAAGAGTTACTGCAGTTCAAGTTGCAAGAAGTTTGGGACTTGGTGGACCTTCCAAAAGGTCATAGAGCTATAGGCACCAAGTGGATTTTCAGGAACAAAAAGGATGACAGAGGCATTGTGATAAGAAACAAAGCAAGGCTGGTGGCACAAGGGTACACTCAAGAAGAAGGCATTGACTATAAAGAAGTGTTTGCTCCAGTGGCAAGGGTAGAGGCAATTAGGCTATTTCTAGCCTATGCCTCATACATGAAGTTCAAGGTATACCAAATGGATGTGAAGAGTGCCTTTCTTTATGGTACAATTGATGAAGAAGTATATGTCTGTCAGCCCCTTGGATTTGAAAATCCATCATATCCAGACAGAGTATACAAACTGAAGAAAAGCACTGTATGGTCTTCATCAAGCCCCAAGAGCATGGTATGATACTCTGTCTACCTATCTCTTGGAGAATGAGTTTGAAAGAGGCATAATTGACAAGACCCTCTTCATTAAAAGAAGTAAGAAGGACATCTTATTGGTTCAGATTTATGTGGATGATATCATCTTTGGATCCACAAAAGATCAAATGTGTAGAGACTTTGAAAAGTTGATGCACAAGAGCTTTAAAATGAGTTCAATGGGTGAACTTACCTTCTTCCTTGGGCTTCAAGTGAAACAAAAGAAAGATGGGATCTTCATAAGCCAATCAAAATATGTGAAAGACATCCTGGACAAATATGGTTTATCAGACTCAAAGCCAGCAAGCACACCTATGGAGACTCATAAACAGATCACTGCTGATCTTGAGGGGGAGGATGTTGATGTCCATCTATACAGATCAATGATTGGATCACTCATGTATCTCACAGCCTCAAGACCAGACATCATGTTTTCTGTGTGTCTGTGTGCCAGATTCCAAGTCAAGCCAAAGCAATCACATCTGCAAGCTGTTAAAAGGATTTTCAGATACTTAAGAGGGCAACCTAGATTAGGTCTTTGGTATCCGTATGAATCCAACTTTGACTTGATTGCTTATTCAGATAGTGACTTGGGTGGTGCTAACATGGACAGAAAGTCTACTTCAGGTGTATGTCAACTTTTGGGTGCAAGACTAGTATCTTGGCAGTGTAAGAAACAAACCACAGTGTCCTTATCAACAACAGAAGCTGAGTATATTGCTGCTGCAAGTTGCTGTTCTCAGGTTCTATGGATTCAAAATCAGATGTTGGACTATCGGGTAACCTTTCTTCACACTCCAATCATCATTGACAATAGCAGTGCTATAAGCATTGTTAACAATCCAGTCAAGCACTCCAAAACTAAGCACATTGAGATCAGGTATCACTTTATCAGAGATTGTAATGAAAAGAAGCTAATTCAAGTTGCTAAAGTTCATACTGACAATCAGTTTGCTGATTTATTCACTAAAGCTTTTGATGTGGGTAGATTCACTTTCTTGGTCACAAGTGTGGGCATGATCAACTCTGAATAAGCTCATTTGGTTTTAAAAGTGTTTTCATACCTGTTATTGGTTTATTTTTTGGTACTACTAACATCTTTTCGAGGAAGCTATTACCTTGCATAGAGTACCACAAAGCTTCACAAAGTGTAAGTATAGTTAATGTTGCTAGTGCAGTTTTAATACTGCCAGTGCTCAGTTAATACTTCTAGTTAGTTAATACTGCTAGTAGTTAATAATGCTCTCAATTAATACTGCTAGTTAGTTAATACTGCTAGTGGTTAATACTGCTCTGAGTTAATACTGCTAGTTACTTAATACTGCTAGTAGTTAATACTGCTCTCAGTTAGTACTGCTAGTTAGTTAATACTGCTATTAGTTAATACTGCTTATGTCCCGAACCGTATAAATACTTTTTTTTTGCCCGCCCAAAAGTTCATAACGACTCTTTGCTTTCTATTCATCTGCTCTCTAACCCTGTTTCTCTCAAGAACCAAGTGTTTCAGTACAGATTACTCAAGCACAATGGCGTCTATGGCATTTATTGACGAGCACAATGAAATCGCGATGCTACAAAAGCCAAAGCAAGCTGCAGGATTTCATCAGATAGTGGATTTTCTGAAGTCTAGCCATATCGCCTATGCTCTGACAGTGTCTCCATCAATCTATATCGAGCACCAACAACAATTTTGGGCTAATGCCACCATTGTTACTGAGAATGGTGTGCAAGTGATCAAGACAAGGGTGTGTGGCAAACCCTTGACAGTTACTGAAGAGGTAATTCGCATCAGTCTACGTCTAGACGATGCCTCTGGTATCTCATCTATCTCTAATGATGAACTGTTTTCCACTCTTACAAGAATGGGGTATGGAGGCCCATTGAGTGTTTTCAAGTTCTCAAAAGCTAAATTTTCACCCTAATGGCGTTTCCTTGTACATACCCTTATGCATTGTATTTCCAAAAAGACTACTGGCTGGAGTGAGTTCAGTAGCACCATTGCTTATGCTTTGGTGTGCTTGGCCACTGCCAGAAAGTACAATTTTTCTAAAATGATTTTTAGTGATCTTGTATCAAACTTGGGAAGCAAAAAGAGTTTTTACATGTACCCCAGGTTTGTTCAGGAAGTTATAACCCATGAATTGACGGATATGCCTCACTTTGATGAGGTATATGTACCAAAAATCCCCAAAGGTAAGGTCTTTTCAAACATGAAAAGATCTCCATTGGACTCGGAAGGAGTTGACACCCCATTGTTCTCTACAATGATGGTGGTGTCCCACAATGAAGAAGGTATGGCAGCAGGGTCAAGGCCCTCATTAGACCATCCCACTGTTAGCCAATCCCAACCTTCACCCTCCATATCAATCCCTCAGTCCCTACTTCAAAATCCAAATTCTCCAATCACCCAAACTTACATAAGGAAAAAGGTAAAGAAGGCTCCTTCCCTTCTTGTACCATCACCCACAGAGCCTATAAGCCCTTTAATGGAGAATTCTCCATTAGAGAATATCTACAGGGAAACCACAGGGGTGTCTCCCAACCCCAAGGAGGTGCTCACTGAGGAGATGTTTGAGCATATGGGTGCTAAGGCTGCCACTACTCCTGCTAGCACAAAGGAGGTCAGTGGTAACATAAATAAGACCTTCCCCATGGCAACTTTGAATGAGCAATCATTCAAAGGTCCCTGGTGCCAAGAACCCAAGGGGGTGGAGAGTGCTTTTGTTAGGCAGAAGGCTCCCACTACAAAAAGATCCCATGATCCTTCAAAAGAGGGTAACACTTCTGGAGAAGGTGAGGACAGATATAACTATCAAGAATTGATGGATGCTATGGGTAACATAAACATGGATGTCATCAAGCAGGGGCAAGACATTGAAGAGATGAAAATGGTGATTCTGTCTCAATAAGTACAGATCACCAAACTAAAGAAAATGGTGACAAAATTGGTACAGAAAAAGAGGAGAAGGCATTTTGTGTTAAAGAAGAGGAAAGGTGATAAAGATGCTTCCAACAAGGGGGAGAATCAAGAGGGTGAAATAGAAAATAAAAGTACAGCTGAGAGGGAACTTGATGTTGAGGGGGAGAAAGAAACAGAATCAATAGCAGCAGAAACAGAAACAATAGCAACAGAAACTGTTAATGCTGCTGAGGTAAAAGAAGCAGTAGTAACAGGGCTTTCTATAGAAGAATTGGAAATTGCAGAAACGTTGGTCAAAGCCAAGAATTACACTCCTAAGGCTTCTCAAAAGGCCAAGGGAGTGGTCATAGATGAAGGAGGCCTTCAAAAGAAGAGAAAAGAAAGAAGTGAGGCAGGTTTGAAGGATACAAAAGAAAAAGGAAAGATGGTTGAACCTGAACAACCTTTAAAGAAGAAAAGTCAGATTGAGTTAGATGAAGAAATGGCAAAAGAGCTTCAAGCTGAGATGGAAAAAGAGGAACTGCTACAATCTGAGAAAGATAGAGAGCTTGCACTGAATATGGCCAGAAAACTAAATGAAGAGTATCAAAAGAGCATGAAAACAGCAACTCAGGCCAAGAAAGTACCAGTCAAAAGAATGCCACTCAAAAAGCAGAAAAGACAACCTTCTAAGACCTTTTTGGCCAATCAGGAAAGGAGAAAAATGATAAATTTCCTGAAAGGTTCAATTGGTGTCAAAGGAGAGATGTTTACTAATATGGCTTACAGTCTAGTAGAGGAGCTGTATAAGAAAGAAATGGCTAAGCTTCAAGGGGACTCCTCACAAAGGGAAGAGGCTGAAAGAAGGATGAAGGAGAGACATGATCTCAACATTCAGCAACCATTCCCTGAGGAAGTCACACCTACAAAAGAAAATAAGGAAGAGCCAGAGAATGTTGGTGTGGAAGCTAAATCTGCAAAGAGGGTGAAGACCATAGCTTCAAAGAAACTGTTCAAGAAGCAAAGGGTTGAAGAAGCTGAAAAAGAGGCAGAACCTTCAGTTACACCTTCAGCAGAATCTGTGCAGAACCCAGAACAGTACAATAAGCAATCTAATGTGCATCTTGAGCTTTATATGACTATAACAGATGATGAACCAGTTCAAGCTGATCCCATTTCTATGAAAGCACCAGAAGTCATCTTTTGGGATATTCTGGAAGAACAAAGAAAGAAATACTTCAGGCTTAAGAGAGTGGGAGATAT
Source organism: Arctium minus (assembly GCA_954870635.1). NCBI lineage: Eukaryota > Viridiplantae > Streptophyta > Magnoliopsida > Asterales > Asteraceae > Arctium > Arctium minus. The sequence continues at coordinate 37,540,805 of OX941084.1, forward strand.
ATATGAAGTGTACTCTACTTGGGGTAGACTCATCAGAAGCTGTTCAAGATCAGATTTAGAAGAGATGTTTAAAGTTGGATTGGGTCTATATGAAAAGGAGCTGACATGAGAAGGAATGAGCTTAATCAGATTAGCCATGGAGTACTTGTGCATGATGTTTGATCCTAGCAAAGTTCAACATGTGATCAGAGATTTGCATCTACAGAATAAATTCCAAAGAATAGAAAACTGGATGATATTTGAAAGGTGTGGAGTCTATGTCATCACTGTAGACAAAGCTTATCATGAGTACTACTTGGTTGATAAAATCTATGATCACAGCAAGGGTAAACTGCAAGACATGTTGAATGTCAAGCTTACATGTTCAAAAGATTCGGAAATGGCAAAGATTATGGCAAGTAGAACAATCAATCAAAGTCTGGGTCTGGATCCAAATTTGGGCAACTAAGCTGCAGTGTTGAAAGCATCTTGAAGACTAAAATTGAAGAACTTGACTTCTCTTCCTAAAAGTCAAGATAGGGGGAGATTGTTGGGAAATTCAGAATTTGACAAGTACAGTTAATACTGCTAGAAGAACTTGGTTACTACTTCTGAAGTTACTACTTCTGAAGTTAATGCTGTTGAACAAAATTAATGCTGCTAAGTCAAGGTTAATACTGCTAGAGGAGATTACTACTGCTAAGCAATTTTAGTACTACTAGTAGTTAGTACTGCTGAATGTTAATACAGCTCAAAGTATTAATACTGCTGAAGACTTAGTGCTGCTTATGAGACAATCAAGATTCGTGCAGATCAAGTTTGAAGAGTATGGAAAGCTGGAAGATAAAGATGGAAGATTATTTTAAAGATCTTTTGTAATTATCTTTTATCTTCAGTATATATAGAATAGTTTAGACTTGATAGAAAACAATTTTTCTAGCACTCTGAGTTTTTGTTTTTGATAGAGAGAATCAACCTCAAGGTTTGTAATCCTAATTCTAGAGAAGTAGAATTCGTATTGGTGAGCATGTTCATCAATATTGAGGTTGTGTGTTGAATCTTGTAACTTTATAATCATTCAATAAAGCTTGCAAGTTCTTATTTTGATTTACCGTGTTTCATTAATTATTGAATATCAAAGTGTTATTCCGCAAACTCCTTTGATATTGTTTCTGAGTGTTTATTCTTGTTTAGAATTAAGATCCTGACAGCATGTTAGAAATCTATTGCATCGAAGTTAGTTTTTGTACCAATTTGTTACAGATTCTGTATCAATTTGCAATATAGATACATCAATAGAGCCAGAACAACAGTAGATGGCAACTAGAACGAAAAGAGATTGGAGCGGATAAGGAAACATAAACAAGTTGTTGGGCATTGAAGAATTGTTCAAGTATGGTTAATGCTGCTAACACAACATGGTTACTACTTCTGAGAAAAGTTACTACTGCTGAGACAGATTAATACTGCTAACCAAGGTTAATACTGCTTGATGAAGTTACTACTGCTAAGCAAAGTTAGTACTGCTAGTAGTTAGTACTGATGAACTTAATACTGCTCAGAGTGTTAATGCTGCTGTGTATTAATACTGCTCATGAAGATAGTGTTGCTTATGAGATGAAGACTTCGTATGGCAATGAAGACAGCTGTATTGATTGAAGATATTCATGGAAAGCTTGGAGATAACTATGGAAGAATATACTGAAGATCTTTTATATTTTGTAATTATCTTTTATCTTTAGTATATGTATAGAATTAGTCTGAATAGTTTCATAGACAATATTCTGAGTTTTTGTTTTCATAGAGAGAATTAACCTCAAGGTTTAGAACCCTAGTTCTAGAGAAGTAGAATTCGTATTGGTGAGCTTGTTCATCAATATTGAGGTTTTGTTTGAAAACTTGTAGCTTTAATCTTTCAATAAAGTTTACAAGTTTGTGATTTCTGATTCACTGTTTCATTGATTGTTGAATATTAAAGTGTTATTCCGCAACTTCTTTAATATTGTTTCTGAGTTCATTATTCTTGTTGAGAATTAGATCCTGACAAGTGGTATCAGAGCAAGTATTCTCAGAAACCTTCATTCATCATGGAAAACACAGTTGAATCAAACAGTACTCTTGTCTCAAAGGTTCCAATGCTAAAATCTAATGAGTTTGACATGTGGAAGATTAGAATCAAGCAATACATTCTCCTCACAGATTAATCTATGTGGGACATCATTGAGAATGACCCATCTGATGAAGGAAAGATTGGTGCAGATGGAAAAAGAATCCCACCAAAGACGAATGCAAAAAGGAAGACAAGGCAGACAGAGATGAAAGCCTTGAGCACACTGCTCTTGGCTATTCCCAATGAGTATCAACATCAATTCTGCAATTGCACTGATGCACAGATGCTTTGGAATGCTCTAGAGAAGAGATTCTCTGGTACCAAAAGTACCAAGAGAAATCAGAAGGCAATATTGAAGCAACTGTATGAAAACTTTATGTCAACTAAGAATGAGTCCATGACTCAAACTTTTGACAGGTTTAACAAGCTGATTGGTGAACTAGCTACTATGGGAGTACAGATTGATCAAGATGATGTAAACAGAAAGTTCTTAAGGTCCCTTGGAGATGAATGGACCATGTATACTGTTTCATTCAGACAGAATGAACAATTGGAAGAAAAGGAACTGGATGATCTGTACAATGATCTGAGAGTGTTTGAATCTGAGGTGGAAGCAAAGAAGAAGCCTACTGGGTATGTTCATAATGCTGCACTCCTATCAGCATCAAGTGATTCTACTGCTAACCCTGAATCAGTTAATGTTGCTAATGGAGTAAATCAAGAAAAAGGCACTGAATCTGTTTTTGAAGCCTTTTATTTCCAGCCATGGAAACTCTTCTTTAATCAATGATGACTTGGAACAACTTCATCCTGATGATCTTGCAGAGATGGATATTAAATGGCAGATGACCATGCTTTCTATGAGGGTGAAGAAGTTCATCAAGAGGACTGGGAGGAACAACTTCTCCCAAAGAAGAGAAGATGGTGCATGCTTTGATAAGTCAAAGGTGGAGTGCTATAAATGTCATCTAAAGGGACACTTTGCCAGGGAATGCAGAAGTGGAGTGTCTCACAACAACCACCAACAAGCTCAGACTGGAAGCTTCAACCAGAACAGAAACTCTACTCAAGCCCTTGTTTCTCAACAAGGAATGGGGTTTGACTGGAGTGATCAAGCAGAAGAGGCTATTCAAAATCAAGCTCTCATGGCAGAGGTATATGATCTCCCAACTGAGGTACTTTCTAATCTATGTTCTCAAACTTGCATAGATATTGTTAAAAGGTACAGGGATCACAACCAGAATATGAGTGATGACCTTAAGAGATTAGAAAAAGATATAAAAGACTATGTGAGAATTGTTGAGAGGTTTGAGGAATAGATTAAAGGTTTCCAAGCCAATGAACTTCAACACACATATGATACCAATTACTGGAAGTGGGAGAAGAATGATCTAGAAATCCAACAGACAAAGTCCAAGGAGGAGAATGAAAAGTTGAGAGGAGAGCTAGCCAAAGTTAAGCTAGATGTGGAAAAGTTTTCCAATGCTTCTAAAGCAATGGACTCTTTACTACAAACTCAGTTTCATGACAAACTGAGAAGAGGAATTGGGTACAATACCACACCACCACCATACAACAACAACTACATCCCTCCTATATCAGACTTGCTAGAGACTAAGGATAGAAAGGACCTGCCTGAGGGAGCCACTGAGATAGATCCCTTAGATGAAGTAGTTGTTGAGGACAAAACTGAAAAAGAAGCTGGTAAGAGAAAGGAGAACAATGTGGGTGGTGAGATTCCCTTAGAAAATAACATCATCACCAATGAGGACTGTGGAAGGGCTTGGATCAAATCCAATGACATAGAGAAGACTGAGGGAAAGTCTAGAAAGGTCCATTACAAGCAGACTACAGTTGTGAATCATGTTCCTTGCAAACAGTGTGCATGTAATATGGATGAGCCCCTAAAACATGATAAAAAGAGGGGAAATCAAAGGAATTGGAATAATCAGTGGGCTCAGAAACAAGGAGTTGATCTGAGTAGAATCATCAGACCAAAACCTTGTTTTATATGTGGCAAATTGAATCATCTTGCCAAGTACTGCTACTTTAATCCTATTAACCAAAGGATGAATTTTCAAAGATCTATGCAAAAACCCTTTGGTTATAGGAAGAATGAAAGGAAACATGTGGCTAAGAAACATGTTAAATCTAAAAGCCACATGAAGAAAAAGACTGTGAAAGAAAGTGTCAAGATGTGGATTCCCAAAAGCACAAAAACTGTTAGTACTGCTACCACAAATAGTGCTGCTGACAATGATAGTGCTGCTAGAAGCAATACTACTGCTATCTATGTTAGTGCTGCTGACATTATTAGTACTTCTTCAAATGTTAATACTGCTAACTCTGTTAGTGCTTCTAACAAGATTAGTATTGCTAAACCTGTTAGTCCTGCTAACTCTGTTAGTACTTCTAAAATTAGTACTGCTTCTAGTGTTTGTGCTGCTAGACCTATTATCTTGACAAAGTACTCTAGTAAAGAGTGCTCTGATTTTAAAAATCTCATCAAAAAGGAATGTAAATACTTTGATGAGAAAGGGAGATCCAAGACCACTTTGGCTTGGGTTCCCAATCAATACTAATTGTTTTATCTTATGTGCAGGGCAACCAGCAGCTCAAGGGGAAGAGCATCTGGCATGTTGATAGTGGTTGCTCTAGACACATGACAGGGAACATGGCTTGCCTCAAGAATTTCAAGAAAATTGATGGAGGGCATGTTTCCTTTGGTAATACTCCAGATGGAGGTAAGATCAGTGGTAAGGGAGATGTAACAAAAGGTAAGATGACCTTTGAGGATGTGTTCTATGTTGAGTAGTTAAGGTACAACCTGTTAAGTGTATCACAGGTTTGTGACAAAAAGCATAGTATATTGTTCACAGATTCAGAATGCATTATCCTTGCTCCTGGATTCAAGGTAGTTGATGAAAAGATGATACTACTAAGAACTCCCAGAAAGGATAATGTCTATTGTTTGGACATGGAAAATGTTTCAACTGATTCATCCCTAAACTGTCTTGTTTCAAAAGCATATTTGGATGAATCATCACTTTGGCACAGAAGGATGTGTCACATGAATTTTAAAACAATGAATAAACTTGTCAAAAACAACCTTGTAAGAGGTTTTCCTTCAAAAGTCTTTTCATGTGATGATCATTGTGTTGCCTGTCTCAAAGGCAAACAACACAAAACTTCTCATAAGTCCAAAGAGTTGAACACTATTTCTAATTCTCTTCAGTTGTTGCATATGGATCTGTTTGGTCCTACAAATGTAATGAGTATAGGCAAGAAATCATACTGCTTAGTTATTGTTGATGATTACTCTAGATTTACTTGGGTATATTTTCTAAGGACTAAGGATGAGACAAGTGGACTGATCAAATCCTTTATTCTAAGAATTGAAAACCAAACAAATCAAAAGGTAAAAGTCATTAGGTCAGACAATGGTACTGAATTTAAAAATCATGACCTAAACACCTTTTGTGAGGAAAAAGGAATTGAGAGGCAATACAGTGCTCCTAGGACTCCACAACAAAATGGTGTTGCTGAGAGAAGGAATAGGACATTGATTGAAGCTGCTAGATCTCTGTTAGTTGATTCAAAACTTCCAATTACTTTCTGGGTTGAAGCAGTTAATACTGTTTGCTATGTCCAAAACAGAGTTCTAGTAGTCAAGCCTAAGAATAAGACACCATATGAGCTTTTAAATAAAAGAAAACCATTTATTGGATTTTTCAAACCTTTTGGGTGTCCTTGTACCATTCTCAATACCAAAACTCACTTAGGAAAGTTTGATAGCAACGCAGATGATGGTTTTCTTGTTGTTTACTCATCTTAGAGTAAGGCCTACAGAGTATTTAATTCTTATTCTAGAATAATTGAGGAAAGTGACAATGTCAAATGCAATGAGAACACACCAAATCCTATTGGTTCAGGTCCTCAGTGGTTGTTTGACATTGATTCACTAACTAACTCTTTGGGTTTCAGTAGTGATGATCATGCAGGTTCAGGAAGTGGAGGATCAGGGGATGTGCATGTACAAAACATTATTTCTCAGTCTGTGATCTTTCCCATACCTTCAATGAAACCTGTTGAAATCTGTGAAAAAGAAATTGTTTCTGAACCAATGCAGAGTGAAGAAGAAAGAAGAGATGAGGAGACTTCAGAGCATGAAGAACCAAAAGTAGCTGATAAGACCCCCTCAGCTGACTTAAATGATTCCAATCTAGAAGTGGGAATCAATGAAGAACCTAGTCATCAGACTAGAACACAAAAGAACCATCCTCCAGAGCTGGTAATAGGAGACATAACTTCTCCTATGATAACTAGAAATCAAAGCAGACTTCAAGAGTTGCAGGATCAGCAACATACAGTACTCTTTTGCTTTATATCTCAGATTGAGCCTAAGAAGGCCTATGATGCAATGAAAGATTCCAGTTGGATAGAAGCCATGCAAGAAGAGTTACTACAGTTCAAATTGCAAGAAGTTTGGGACTTGGTGGACCTTCCAAAAGGTCATAGAGCTATTGGCACCAAGTGGATTTTTAGGAATAAAAAGGATGAGAGAGGAATAGTCATCAGAAACAAAGCAAGGCTAGTGGCACAAGGGTACACTCAGGAAGAAGGCATAGATTATGAAGAAGTTTTTGCTCCAGTTGCAAGGGTAGAGGCAATTAGGCTGTTTCTAGCATATGCTTCATTTATGCAGTTCAAGGTATATCAAATGGATGTGAAGAGTGTCTTTCTATATGGCACAATTGATGAAGAAGTATATGTCTGTCAGCCCCCTGGTTTTGAAAATCCATCATATCCTGATAGAGTATACAAACTGAAGAAAGCACTTTATGGTCTACATCAAGCCCCAAGAGCATGGTATGATACATTGTCTACCTATCTCTTAGAAAATGGGTTTGAAAGGGGAATAATTGACAAGACCCTGTTTATCAAAAGAAGAAAGAAGGACATCCTACTAGTTTAGATCTATGTGGATGACATCATCTTTGGATCCACAAAAGATCAGATGTGTAGAGACTTTGAAGAGTTGATGCACAAAAGCTTCAAAATGAGTTCAATGGGTGAACTTACTTTCTTCCTTGGGCTTCAAGTGAAACAACAGAAAGATGGGATCTTCATAAGTCAATCAAAGTATGTGAAAGACATCCTGGACAAATATGGTTTATCAGACTCAAAGCCAGCAAGCACACCTATGGAAACACACAAACAGATCACTGTTGATCTTGAGGGGGAGGATGTTGATGTCCATCTTTATAGATCAATGATTGGATCTCTCATGTATCTCACAGCCTCAAGACCAAATATTATGTTTCCAGTGTGTGTTTGTGCCAGATTCTAAGTCAAGCCAAAGCAATCACTTCTTCAAGCTGTTAAGAGGATTTTCAGATACTTAAGAGGGCAACCTAGATTAGGTCTTTGGTATCCGTATGAATCTTCTTTTGACTTGATTGCATATTCAGACAATGACTTAGGTGGTGCTAATATGGATAGAAAGTCTACTTTAGGTGGATGTCAGCTTTTGGGTGCAAGACTAGTATCTTGGCAGTGTAAGAAGCAAACCACAGTGTCCTTATCAACAACAGAAGCTGGGTACATTGTTGCTGCAAGTTGCTGCTCTCAGGTTCTATGGATTCAGAATCAAATGTTGGACTATGGGGTAACCTTTCTTCACACTCTAATCTTCATTGATAATAGCAGTGCTATAAGCATTGCTAACAATCCAGTCAAGCACTCCAAAACAAAGCACATTGAGATCAGGTATCACTTTATTAGAGACTGTAATGAAAAGAAGCTTATTCAAGTTGCTAAAGTTCATACTGACAACCAGTTTGCTGATCTATTCACTAAAGCTTTTGATGTGGGAAGATTCACTTTCTTGGTCACAAGTGTGGGCATGATCAACTCTGAATGAGCTCATGTTTAAAAAGTGATTGTATACCTGTTATTTGGTTGTTTTTGGTATTACTAATCATCTTTCTTAGGAAGTATATTGCCTTGTTCAGACCAATACAAGCTTCAAGAGTGTAAGTATAGTTAATGTTGCCAGTGCAGTTTTAATACTGCCAGTGCAAAGTTACTACTTCAGGTTTCAGTTAATACTGCTAGTTCGTTAATACTGCTCTCAGTTAATACTGCTAGTTAGTTAATACTGCTAGTGGTTAATACTGCTCTCAGTTAATACTGCTAGTTAGTTAATACTGCTAGTGGTTAATACTGCTCTCAGTTAATACTGCTAGTTAGTTAATACTGCTAGTGGTTAATACTGCTCTCAGTTAATGCTGCTAGTTAGTTAATATTGCTAGTGATTAATACTGCTTCTTTCTCGAATCGTATAAATACCCTCTTTGCCTGCCTAAAATCTCATAACGACTCTTTGAATACTATTCATCTTCTCTCTAACCTCTTTTCTCTCAAGCACCTACTGAGTTTCAGTGTTCATTATCCTCAAGCTCGATGGCATCAATGGCTTTTATTGACGAACACAACGAGATAGCAATGCTTCAAAAGCCTAAGCAGGCTGATGGATTTCATCAAATAGTCGACTTTCTCAAGACCAGCCATATCGCATATGCTCTTACAGTGTCACCATCCATCTACATCGAGCACCAGAAGCAATTCTGGGCTAATGCCACCACTATTATTGAAAATGGTGTGCAAGTTATCAAGACCAGGGTGTGTGATAAACCCTTGACCGTTTCTGAAGAGGTAATTCGCATTAGTCTACGTCTAGACGATGCCTCAGGTATCTCATTTATCCCTAATGATGATCTGTTTTCAACTCTTACTAAAATGGGGTATGGAGGCCCATTGGGTGTTTTCAAGTTCTCAAAAGCTAAATTCTCACCCCAATGGCATTTCTTTGTCCATACCCTTATGCATTGTATTTCCAAAAAGACTACTGGATTGAGTGAGTTCAGTAGTACCATTGCTTATGCTTTGGTCTGCTTGGCCACTGCCAGAAAGTACAATTTTTCAAAAATGATTTTCAATGACCTTGTGTCAAACTTGGGAAACAAAAAGAGTTTTTATATGTACCCAAGATTTGTCCAGACAATTATAACCAATGAATTGACGGATATGCCTCAATTTGATGAGGTATATGTACCTAAAATCCCCAAAGGCAAGGTCTTTTCAAATATGAAGAGATCTCCATTGGACTCGGAAGGAGTTGACACCCCATTGTTCTCTACAATGATGGTGGTGTCCCACAATCAAGAAGGTTTGGCTTCAGGGTCAAGGCCCTCATTAGACCATCCCACTGAAAGCCAATCCCAACCTTCAATCAGTATATCAATCCCTCAGTCCCTTCTTCAAAAACCAACTTCTCCAATCACCAATACTTACATCAGGAAAAAGGTAAAGAAGGCTCCTTCCCTTCTTGTACCTTCACCCACAAAGCCTTTAAGCCCTCTAATGTAGAATTTTCCATTAGAGAATATCTATAGGGAAACCATAGGGGTGTCTCCCAACCCCAAGGAGGTGCTCACTGAGGAGATGCATGAGCATATGGGTGAGAAGGCTGCCACTACTCCTGCTAGCACAGAGGAGGACAGTGGTAACATCAATAAGACCTCTCCCATGGCAACTTCGGGTGAGAAATCATCCAAAGGTCCCAGGTGCCAAGAAACCAAGGGGGTGGAGGGTGCTTCTGCAAGGCAGAAGACTTCCACTACTAAAAGATCCCATGATCCTTCAAAAGGGGGTAACACTCCTGGAGAAGGTGAGGACAAATATGACTACAATGAATTGATGGAAACAATGGGCAACATTAATCTGGATGTCATCAAGCAAGGCAAAGACATAGAAGAAATGAAAATGGTAATTCTGTCTCAACAAGTACAGATTACCAAATTGAAGAAAATGGTGACAAGATTGGTGCAAAAGAAGAGGAGAAGACAATTTGTTTTGAAGAAGAGGAAAAATGCTAATGATGCTTTCAACAAGGGGGAGAATCAAGAGGCTGAAGCAGAGAAGGAAAGTACATCTGGGATGGGATTTGATTTTGAGGGGAGAAAGCTGCAGAAACAGAAGCACAAGCAGCAGAAACATATGAGGTTCAAGCATCAGTAGTAACAGAACAGGTAGCAGCAGTAACAGGGCTATCTGTTGAAGAGTTGGAAATAGCAGAAACATTGGTAAAAGCCAAGAATGACACTCCTAAGGCTACTCAAAAGGCCAAGGGAGTGGTCATTAAAGCATGAGGCCTTTCAAAGAAAAGAAAAGAAAGCAGTGAGACAAGTTTGAAGGATGTAAAGGGAAAGGGAAAGATGGTTGAACCTGAACAACCTTCAAAGAAGAAGAGTCAGATTGAGTTAGATGAAGAAGTGGCAAAGCAGCTTCAAGCAGAAATAGAAAAGGAAGAACAATTACAATCTGAAAAAGACAGGGAGCTTGCACTGAATATGGCCAGAACACTCAATGAAGAGTATCAAAAGAACATGAAAGCAGCAGCTGAGGCCAAGAAAATAGCAGTCAAAGAATCAAAGCAAAGAATGTCATTCAAGAAGCAGAAAAGACAACCTTCTAAGACCTTTTTGGCCAATCAGGAAAGGAGAAAAATGATCAATTTCCTGAAAGGTTCAATTGGTGTCAAATGAGAGATGTTTACTAATATGACATACATTCAAGTTGAGGAGCTCTATAAAAAGGAAATGGCTAAGCTTCAAGGGGACTCCTCTCAAAGGGAAGAGGCTGAAAGAAGGATGAAGGAGAGAGATGATCTCAACATTCAACAACCATTCCCTGAGGAAGTCACTCCTACTAAAGAAAAGGCTGAAGACACTAAAGAAGAGAATGTTGGTATGGAAATGAAATCTGCAAAGAGAGTAAAGACCATAGCTTCCAAGAAACAGTCCAAGAAGCCAAGGGTTGAAGAAGCTGAAAAAGAGGCAGAACCTTCAGTTACACCTTCAGCAGAATCTGTGCAGAACCCAGAGCAGTCCAATAAGCAATCTGATGAGCATGTGGGACTTTATATGACTTTAATAGAACCAGTACAGGTTGTTCCCATTTCTGTGAAAGCACCAGAAGTCATCTTTTGGGATATTCTGAGGGACAACAGAAAAGAGTACTTCAGACTCAAAAGAGTTGGTGATGTGTTTGAAGTTTACTCAACTTGGGGCAAAGTGATCAGAAGTTGTTCCAGGGCTGATCTAGAAGAAATGCACAAGGTGGGAATAAAGCTTTATGAGCATGTTTTGAAAGGAACTGAAGAAAGTCTACTCAAGATTGCAATGGAATATCTTTGTATGATGTTTGAACCAGAAAAGGTGGTTTACAGGATAAAGGATCTACATCATGAGTATGGATTTAAGAAGATTGATAAGTGGATACTCTTTGAAAACTGTGGTGTATACATGATCACAATAGATAACTGTTATCATGAATACTACCTGGTGGACAAAGTATATGATCATAGCAAGGAAAAGCTGAATGGGATGTTGAAAGCTAAGCTAGTGTGTGCAAAGGAATCAGAAATGGCAAGAATTGTGGTAAGAAGGACAATCAATCAAAGTCTGGGTCTGGATCCGAATTTGGGCAACTAAGTTGTAGTGTTGAAAGCATCTTGAAGATCATAATTAAAGAACTTGACTTCTCTTTCTAAAAGTCAAGTTAGGGAGAGATTGTTGGGCATTGAAGAGTTGTTCAAGTATGGTTAATGCTGATAGCACAACATGGTTACTACTTCTGAGAAAAGTTACTACTGCTGAGACAGATTAATACTGCTAACCAAGGTTAATACTGCTTGATGAAGTTACTACTGCTAAGCAAAGTTAGTACTGCTAGTAGTTAGTACTGCTGAACTTAATACTGCTCAGAGTGTTAATGCTGTTGTGTATTAATACTGCTCATGAAGATAGTGCTGCTTATGAGATGAAGACTTCGTATGGCAATGAAGACAGCTGTATTGATTGAAGATATTCATGGAAAGCTTGGAGATAACTATGGAAGAATATACTGAAGATCTTTTATATTTTGTAATTATTTTTTATCTTTAGTATATGTATAAAATTAGTCTGAATAGTTTCATAGACAATATTCTGAGTTTTTGTTTTCATAGAGAGAATTAACCTCAAGGTTTAGAACCCTAGTTCTAGAGAAGTAGAATTCGTATTGGTGAGCTTGTTCATCAATATTGAGGTTTTGTTTGAAAACTTGTAGCTTTAATCTTTCAATAAAGTTTACAAGTTTGTGATTTCTGATTCACTGTTTCATTGATTGTTGAATATTAAAGTGTTATTCCTCAACCTCTTTAATATTGTTTCTGAGTTCATTATTCTTGTTGAGAATTAGATCCTGACACAAGTATATGGAGTCTCATTTGGACTATAACAACTTCAAGGATCCAATTTTATTAAATAAATAAAAAACAGTTGCAGGTAACAGTTAGGAACGAAATTCTTATCCATTCCACTGTGAATTTTCTGCTTAAAATGGTGCCAACCTTCTTGTTTGTACAAACAACCAAATTCATCAATCATATAATAAGAACCCTAGCAACGATCATGTATTTAGGAAAATTGTTTAACCACTTTAAGTACTATGTTTGATTTTTTGTTTATTGCAAACATTATTGTGAGTATGTGATTATTGATAAATAGAGAGGACAGTTAGTTCTGGTAATGAGAACACCATAACTTGTTGAGTATTTAAAATGAGAACACCATAAATAGTATTTTGTTTATCTCCATAATTATATTTGGAACTTTGTTTTCTTTTGGATATATGTTTTATTTAAAATGATGAATGTGAACCAGAAATAGCATAATTGTATCAGCGGGTCATTGTTGCATACGATACCGTTTTGGTGGACTAAAATCTTACTCTTAGCAATCATTAGAAACAACTAAAATCGCTTAAGCTGATAGCTATTTTAAGCATTTTATTAAAATGTGTGTTTAGTTAAATGCTACATTTATTTTTGGACATTAATACCACATGTGGAGTGGATCAATTGATAAATCAATTGATTTATACCACATTTTATTAAACTTGTTCCTTATTAGTTAAAATCAAGCGGTTTATATATTAAGGTCATGTTCCTTGTAAGATTGGTTTGGTATTGGGTTCTTTTAACTTGGCCCAATTGTTGCTCCTTTTCTACTTCTGTTGGTCTGTACTTAAGGTATCATCTTAATTTGATTTATTTTGGTTTATGGATCAAGCATATGGATGATCTTTAGTATTTTTATATATTTTTATATATTTTAATATTTATATATTTAAAATAGATTATCATTAGTGTAACAAACTTGTAGAAATGGGCACTCCATATAATGTTGATGAGTTTTCATCGCTAAATGAGGTACATGCACAATGGAGCTTGACGAGAGTTCGTGTGGACTTCGTTTGGGAAGATGTTAGGGAACAAAGACTATTCATTTTTCTAATTGATCAAAACGTAAGTTAAAAAAATTCACATTTTATTTGCACGGTAAATTTTTTTATTTTAAATCTATTTAACATTTATTTTATTATATTTTAGAGGAGAAAAATGGTAGCAATTGTTCATCATATTTATTTAATTCCAATAGACAAGCAAATGAAGTTGGTGGGAGGGGTATTCTCTTTGAATCGCTTTGCAATTGGATATAGTCTTGGTGATGTGAGGAACGAAGGTTATGTTTTCGCCTTCGGTGAATTTTACATCCTAATTTGTCCAAACACAACCTTCATACCGTTGATGGGGGGGTGTCGAAAATGGCTTTCCGTTCTATCCATTGGTGCCTTCTATAAGAACTTTTGTAGAAGATCGGAGTAGGCGAAAATTCATGATCGGTACATCTAAATTATTTGATGCATTTATATTTTAAAACAATAAAATCATGTTTGATAATGTAAATCTAATTTTTTAATATGATAATCTTTGTTTTAAATGTTGTTGGAAAAATCATCAGAGGTCGACGAGTAAAATCTTTCCGAATTCATGGTTTCTTGCAATTTGGACATTTTGAAATATTTCTCCAAGATGGACCATAAGTCTATATATTATTAACCCATTAATAAATTATTATAGTAACTAACCTTTCTATTACTCATAAATAGGGGAAATATAATAAAGATGAAGTTGTATGACTCGCCACGATTCCGTTTTATGGATATAGCTCGTGCAATTGTAAATTGATCTATAATATATGCATCTCGAGTTAAACTCATCCATTTGCCTACAAGTACGTAATAAGTTGCTTTTATTTTTTAATATTCTATTTTATTATTTACATATTCAATTTTATTAAAAACATATATTCGATTATTTTCAGATAATTTTTTGAGTTCTACGGAGTTAACTACAATCGTGTTAGAACCATACATGCCGGAAGCAGATGTTGTTTGAATCTTGATGGCATAAAAATATTTGCTTAGTGTTATCATGTATTTTTTGTCTTTTTTGATTTGGGAACTTCTTTGTATCTTTTATATGTAATGATATATTTTCAATTGTTGGTTTAAGTTTAATTGTTGTCTCTTCATTGTATAATAACCGATATATTTTCAATTATTAATTAAAGTGACTAAGGAAATTATTAGATACCCAATAAAGAATGAGTGATGTTTGTTATCAAAAAATCTATCTACTAAGCAAATGAATTTTTGTTCAATCTCGAAATTTGTTACCCTAACTTTGATCATTCCAATTCCAAAATTTACACTTAATTTCATAGATAAAACCATATTATTCTATTTCTATCAATTTGTAACACCCTGAATTTTGGGATTGGGTGAGAAGTTGACCTTTACCCAAAGTTCAAGGGGGTATAATGTAACTTGGGCTATATATATACAGATCAAATCTGAGATATTTCTTAATATCTCATTTTGATCTGTTGTGTTGGAGAAGCCAGGGAGAAGAGCAGAAGAGCAGGAGAAGCTTTGTTTTCTTGGGTCGATCGTTTCGGGCAAATCGAGGTACGAATCTAGCTTAATGCTTTGATCTGAATGCTTTTAGCCGTGTAGAATCTCGTTGTGAAGGTTTTGAACCGTTCCATTTTGAGATCTGAGTATTTCTCATTTGGATCTGGGTTGAATCTGGGTTCTGCATCGTACTGTTCTTGATGAACATGGCGATGGTCGTTCGACCGAGGGTTGTTCGACCGAATGGTCGTTCGACCGAATGGTTGTGTTCGACCGGAGCTTGTTCGATCGGAGGGTGTTCGACCGGGGGGTTGTGCCCGACCGGGGGTCGTTCGACCGGGGGTCGTTCGACCGGGGTAGTTGTTCGACCGGTGTGGTCCTTTGACCGGTTTAGGTTCTGTTAAGTTGTTAGCTTCTATGTTTTGAGTCCTATTCAAGTAACGAGAGGTTTATCTGTATTTCGACTTACCGATTCTTTCGGTGTTATCATAGGTAGCGCTTGTTTAGAAGAAGGAAACCGAGGTGAGTTCCTACTATCATTTTAAACTGTATACATATCAAAAGTTACCTTTTTGATCTTATCTTATTTTAAAAGTAAAATGATGTTTTACCTGTGCGTTTATGCGAAAGAAATATTCAAAGGAACTTCTTTTAAATGATTTTCATTCTTACCAGAAGTTGAACTGGGAATAGCATTTTGTTTATAAAAATGTGTTTGTAACCATATGTTTATTTATGGTTGGTCACATATGTTGTTGTGACGAGTCCTTACCATTACTAGTGGATCCCTAGGTTTTGGAGTAGACTGTATTGTTGGGATGTTACATTCCCCAGAATTGTAGCTATGGATCACTTGTTCCTCGGGGGCAACTTGGTACGGTTATGTGAGGCCGGATACTAGCCATGGTTCATAGTGATCCTAGTGAAGGAGTATACCTTGGTTTTGCGCTTGGGGCTTGATCTCACGTTGAAGCACGGACTTTGTGATTCGTATCCGCGGACTCCAATTGGTTTAGCTCGTAACTCGGATTGTTGGCCTAACTTTGTGTTACGCCACGATCCTTGGTAAAATATTTTATTTTCGGTCCTTTTGTGGTATGTTTATAACGAAAAAGCCCGATTGTGGCGAGGACCTAAATTGTAAACTTAATCTCTTTGGAAATGTTATCTTGATGCAAATGTTTTATCTTTTGAGCTTCATAAACTGTATGTTCTCACCAGGCTTTAAGTCTGACACTTTTTCTCAAATGGTATGTGTATCAGGTTTCCATTAGCGGTGGGTTGCCGGGATTTTTGGAGAGACGAGTTTTGAGTCTCGAGGTTTTTGGAGTTGATTAGTATTGTTATTGGGCATTGTTAAGTCCCATTCTTTTGATGAAATCCTTGTATAGGATTGTATAGTCTTGAGGACTGATCCCATTTATGAAAAGTTATGGTTTTACTTTCGTTATATTGTCAGGTTTCCAGGTTTTAATTTACTCTGATTTTTGAGGTGTTACAAGTTGGTATCAGAGCCAGGTTTAAGCGAACTAGGCATGAATGTAAGATGTCTAGACTTAGACTGCGTATACTAAGAATTGATCCGCGAGAATTGGGTAGAGCTCCTAAGATGGGTTAGTCTTAGAGTCAACGGAAAGTACGTTTATCAGGCGTTGTAATGGTGGTGACAAGAACCGTTATGTGTTGTATGTTCATAATTTCACTTAGCTAATGTTATTATGAGGATATTGTACGTAAGAGTCCTTGATTTGCTGTTGATATGACAATTGATAAGGTGATAGTACGTTTTCCTTTCGTGTTTTTCCTATCTCTCTCTTATCTCTTTCTTGTTCTGTGAAGTTGTTCAGCATGGTGAATACGCGTGGTAGACCGCGTACTCGTGTTGACGGTCTGGAAGCGACAGCCTCCACAGCTGATCAGCCGGAAGGAGTTGAGGTTGTCGTGCGTCCGCCAGTTCAACAAATACTAGGTGGGGGGCCAGAGGTCATTCCGCGTGTAGACCTGGCTTCGTCCCACCCAGTAATCGGGGATGCTAATCCCCAGTCAGAGTTGTTGGCCAGCGTGATGTTGGCAATGAGAGAAGAGATGGCCAAGCAGCAAGAGTTTCTGCTGAAAGCAATAGAGGACCGCGACGTAAACAATCGGAGAAGTGAGACGGTTGTGGAGAACGTCGTAGCAGGTTCTGGAGGTGATGGTATAAGGGTCGTGTCGGTAGAGCGGGGGATTTCTGGAGCTCAGGGGAACAGGAAGAGTTGTTCCTATAAGTCCTTTCTAGGCTGCGGACCGCCAGAATTCTTCGGTTCTGATGACCCGGTGGTGTGCGTTAAGTGGATCCGAGCGGTCGAGCAAGCTTTTGGCTCTTCCGAATGTGGTGATGATCAGAGGGTGCGGTTTGGTACCCAACTGCTGAGGGACACTGCACTCATCTGGTGGAATATCATCCAATCCACTCTATCTTCTGAAGTGTTGGCTCAGTTGTCATGGGTCGAGTTCAAGAAGAAGCTGCTAGAAGAGTTTTGCAACGAGAGGACCATGGACCGAATTGAGAAAGAATTCCGGTCTTTGGTGAAAGGGAGCCTGACGGTGAGGGAGTATACCCGTCAGTTTATGGAGAAACTTGGTCTGGTGGGGCACGCTGCCCCAACAGAGAAAGACAAGATGAAAGCTTATCTCAACGGCTTGCCAGCGGACATGCAATCTATGGTCCATAATTTCAAGGCTTCTAACCTCCGAGAGATGGTGGAAGAAGCTCAATTTATGGAAGAGATGTTCGCGAAGGGCAAATCTGAGAAGGCAGTGGTGGTGCCTGAAAAGAGAAAGTGGGAGAACAGTTCAGTACCTCCCAAGCGGACCCGACCTTTTGTTGGGAACCGCAATTTCGGCAGTTACCAGGAAGCAAGGTGGTGCCCGAGGTGTCGGACCAAGCATCACGGTAACTGCAGTAACAGTTCTCAAACTTGCTATAAGTGTGGGAAGCCTGGGCATACTGTCAGAGATTGCCCGGTCAGTGGAATCGTCTGTTATGAGTGCAAGGCACCGGGGCACGTGAAGAGAGATTGCCCGAAGCTTGTGTCGGGTAGTGCGCCAGCAAGGAAGGAGAACCCTCCGAAGGTTCAGGGCCGAGCTTTTCAGATGACGGCCGAAGAGGCTAGGGCATCCGCTGATGTGGTATCGGGTACTTTTCTTATAAACTCTGTACCTGCTCGTATTTTGTTCGATACGGGTGCTAGTTTCTCTTTCGTATCTGAATTATTCCGTCAGAAAATTGCTATGCCCACTACTAGTCTTGAGGATGCATTAGTAGTAGAAATAGCAGATGGTAGGCAAGTTCTGATCCACGAAATTCTGAAGCAGTGTGCTCTTAGCATCGAAGGGAGAGAATTCCCGATCGATCTGCTACCAATGTCAATCGGGGGTTTTGATGTTGTAATCGGTATGGATTGGTTGTCAAACAATCAGGCTGAGTTCGTGTGTTCCAAGAAGATGATTCGACTTCCCAACCTCTCTGGAGAGGTCGTGGTCATCTATGGCGAAAAGAGAAAGGGTGAAGTGGCAATAATCACAATGGCAAAAGCACGCAAGTGTTTAGTAAAAGGATGTTCGTCCTTCCTAGCCTATGTGATCGATGCCAAGTTAGAGAAGTCCAAGCTGGAAGAAGTGAAGATCGTGCGGGAGTATCCAGATGTCTTTCCGGACGACTTGCCCGGGTTGCCGCCCGATCGTCAGGTAGAGTTTCGGATTGATCTTGTGCCAGGCGCTGCACCGATCGCTAAAGCACCTTACCGTTTAGCGCCGTCGGAGATGCAAGAGATGGTAGCACAACTCCAAGAGCTTTTTGAGAAGGGATTCATAAGACCGAGTTCGTCACCTTGGGGAGCTCCGGTCTTATTTGTTAAGAAGAAGGATGGCACAATGAGAATGTGCATCGACTATCGTGAGTTGAACAAAGCTACAGTGAAGAATAGGTATCCGCTTCCGAGAATAGACGACTTGTTCGACCAACTTCAGGGAGCGGGTTGTTTTTCCAAAGTCGACTTACGATCAGGCTATCACCAAGTGAAGGTGAGAGAAGAAGATGTTCCGAAGACGGCTTTCAGAACGCGTTACGGCCATTACGAGTTCCTTGTAATGCCTTTTGGCCTGACGAACGCACCAGCGGTGTTTATGGACTTGATGAATAGAGTGTGCCGACCATTCCTCGACAAGTCGGTCATTGTATTCATTGACGACATACTCGTGTACTCCAAGAGTGAGACAGAGCACGAGCAGCATCTTCGTGAAGTTCTGGAAGTGTTGAGAAAAGAGAGATTGTACGCCAAGTTTTCCAAGTGCGACTTTTGGCTTAAGGAAGTACAATTTCTGGGGCACGTAGTCACTCGGGACGGAGTGAAAGTAGATCCCTCCAAGATTGAAGCTATGATGAATTGGGAGCCTCCTAAGAGTCCGTCAGAGATCCGAAGTTTCTTGGGTCTGGCGGGATACTACAGGAGATTCATTCAAGACTTTTCCAAGATCGCTTCTTCCTTGACAGTTCTGACTCGGAAGAATGTGAAGTTTGAATGGACTGAAACCCAAGAGAAGGCGTTTCGGATCCTTCAAAAGAAGTTGTGTGAAGCTCCGATCTTGACGTTACCTGAAGGGTCGGAAGATTTCGTGGTGTACAGCGACGCTTCAAAGATGGGATTGGGTTGCGTGTTGATGCAACGAGGCAAGGTAATCGCTTATGCCTCGAGGCAACTTAAGATACACGAGCAGAATTATCCAACCCATGATCTGGAGTTAGCAGCAGTGGTGTTCGCTTTGAAGCTTTGGCGACATTACCTCTACGGCACAAAGTGTACTCTTTACACGGATCACAAGAGCCTGAAGTATGTCTTTGGACAGAAAGAGTTGAATATGAGGCAAAGGCGGTGGCTCGAGTTGTTGAAAGATTACGACTGTGAATTGCTTTACCATCCCGGTAAGGCAAACGTGGTGGCCGATGCGCTAAGTCGGAAGGACTATAGCGGGAGTATTCGGGCAACCCATTCAAGAATCGAGCTAGTGTCTAGTCTTGTTGAGAAGATCAAGACATCTCAAATGGAAGCATTGTTGGAAGAGAATCTAAAGGATGAAGTCATGACAAAACAGCGTTTACTCTTAACGGAAGATAGCCGTGGGGTGAAACTGTTCAGCGGTCGTGTGTGGGTGCCCAAGGTTGGGGGTAACCGTGAACTGTTGCTGGAAGATGCACACAAGTCCAAGTATTCCATTCACCCGGGAAGTACGAAGATGTACAGGGACTTGAAGTTGCACTATTGGTGGCCGGTGATGAAGCTTGATGTGGCACGTTACGTTGAGCGTTGTGTGACGTGTTCGCAAGTTAAGGCCGAACATCAGAGACCGTATGGGAGTCTTCAGTCTTTAGAGATTCCCGAGTGGAAGTGGGAGCATATCACCATGGACTTCGTGACGAAGTTGCCTAAAACTCTTCGGGGACACGATACCATCTGGGTGATAGTGGATAGATTGACGAAGAGCGCTCACTTTCTGCCTATGCGCGAGACGTTACCGATGGATAAGTTGGCGAAGCTTTATATCGATGAGGTGGTCTCGAGGCATGGAATACCGTTGTCGATCGTGTCGGATCGTGACAGTCGGTTCACTTCGAACTTCTGGGATGGGTTTCAGAAAGAGCTTGGTACGCGAGTTAAGTTGAGTACGGCTTACCATCCGCAGACCGACGGGCAGAGCGAACGAACGATCCAAACCTTGGAAGACATGTTGAGGTCTTGTGTCATCGATTTCGGGGGTAGTTGGGACTCTCACCTGCCTTTGGTGGAGTTCGCTTACAATAATAGTTACCACTCGAGTATTGGGATGGCACCTTTTGAAGCACTGTATGGGCGAAAGTGTCGGACTCCCGTGTGTTGGCTAGAAGCGGGAGAGAAGCAGTTCGCCGGACCTGAAATCGTGCAAGAGACTGCCGATAAGGTCAAGTGCATTCGAGAGAGGATGAAAGCGGCTCAAGATCGTCAGAAGAGCTATGCCGATAAGAAGAGGCGACCGATGGAATTCCAAGTAGGCGACCGCGTTATGCTTAAGGTATCGCCATGGAAGGGCATCATACGGTTCGGAAAACGTGGGAAGCTGAGTCCTCGTTTCCTCGGACCTTTCAAAGTACTTAAGCGTGTAGGGTTGCAAGCCTACCAGTTGGAACTGCCACCGGAGTTGAGTAGAATACACAACACGTTTCATGTCTGCTACCTCCGGAAGTGTTTGGCGGTAGAAGACAGCGTCATTCCCCTCTCAGAGTTAAGGGTTGACGAAGGTGACCGTTGTGTGGAAGAACCCGACGCCATCTTGGAGAGAAAGTCTAAGAAGTTGCGTCATAAAGAAGTCACTTTGGTCAAGGTGCAGTGGAAGCATCACCGAGGAGCAAATGTGACTTGGGAATCTGAAGAGGATATGAAGCGTAGATATCCTCATCTCTTTGTATAGTTGGATTTCGGGGACGAAATCATTCCCAAGTTGGGGAGGATTGTAACACCCTGAATTTTGGGATTGGGTGAGAAGTTGACCTTTACCCAAAGTTCAAGGGGGTATAATGTAACTTGGGCTATATATATACAGATCAAATCTGAGATATTTCTTAATATCTCATTTTGATCTGTTGTGTTGGAGAAGCCAGGGAGAAGAGCAGAAGAGCAGGAGAAGCTTTGTTTTCTTGGGTCGATCGTTTCGGGCAAATCGAGGTACGAATCTAGCTTAATGCTTTGATCTGAATGCTTTTAGCCGTGTAGAATCTCGTTGTGAAGGTTTTGAACCGTTCCATTTTGAGATCTGAGTATTTCTCATTTGGATCTGGGTTGAATCTGGGTTCTGCATCGTACTGTTCTTGATGAACATGGCGATGGTCGTTCGACCGAGGGTTGTTCGACCGAATGGTCGTTCGACCGAATGGTTGTGTTCGACCGGAGCTTGTTCGATCGGAGGGTGTTCGACCGGGGGGTTGTGCCCGACCGGGGGTCGTTCGACCGGGGGTCGTTCGACCGGGGTAGTTGTTCGACCGGTGTGGTCCTTTGACCGGTTTAGGTTCTGTTAAGTTGTTAGCTTCTGTGTTTTGAGTCCTATTCAAGTAACGAGAGGTTTATCTGTATTTCGACTTACCGATTCTTTCGGTGTTATCATAGGTAGCGCTTGTTAAGAAGAAGGAAACCGAGGTGAGTTCCTACTATCATTTTAAACTGTATACATATCAAAAGTTACCTTTTTGATCTTATCTTATTTTAAAAGTAAAATGATGTTTTACCTGTGCGTTTATGCGAAAGAAATATTCAAAGGAACTTCTTTTAAATGATTTTCATTCTTACCAGAAGTTGAACTGGGAATAGCATTTTGTTTATAAAAATGTGTTTGTAACCATATGTTTATTTATGGTTGGTCACATATGTTGTTGTGACGAGTCCTTACCATTACTAGTGGATCCCTAGGTTTTGGAGTAGACTGTATTGTTGGGATGTTACATTCCCCAGAATTGTAGCTATGGATCACTTGTTCCTCGGGGGCAACTTGGTACGGTTATGTGAGGTCGGATACTAGCCATGGTTCATAGTGATCCTAGTGAAGGAGTATACCTTGGTTTTGCGCTTGGGGCTTGATCTCACGTTGAAGCACGGACTTTGTGATTCGTATCCGCGGACTCCAATTGGTTTAGCTCGTAACTCGGATTGTTGGCCTAACTTTGTGTTACGCCACGATCCTTGGTAAAATATTTTATTTTCGGTCCTTTTGTGGTATGTTTATAACGAAAAAGCCCGATTGTGGCGAGGACCTAAATTGTAAACTTAATCTCTTTGGAAATGTTATCTTGATGCAAATGTTTTATCTTTTGAGCTTCATAAACTGTATGTTCTCACCAGGCTTTAAGTCTGACACTTTTTCTCAAATGGTATGTGTATCAGGTTTCCATTAGCGGTGGGTTGCCGGGGTTTTTGGAGAGACGAGTTTTGAGTCTCGAGGTTTTTGGAGTTGGTTAGTATTGTTATTGGGCATTGTTAAGTCCCATTCTTTTGATGAAATCCTTGTATAGGATTGTATAGTCTTGAGGACTGATCCCATTTATGAAAAGTTATGGTTTTACTTTCGTTATATTGTCAGGTTTCCAGGTTTTAATTTACTCTGATTTTTGAGGTGTTACACAATTTACAGTATCCAATGAGGATAGGTGATGACAAAATTGCAGATGGTGATGTAACGCAAGTTGATGTAGATATAGCAAAAGGTATATGGAATACTCACTGTAAATATCATAATATTTTGTATTAATTCGTGATATAGTCACTCATAGTATATATATTTATATAAAAATAATATCTTTGCAGAAAAAAGAAAGGAATACAACAGACGATATTATGAACGACAAAAGGAAAGAACAAAATGAGAAAAATAGCTAACAGTGAAGGAAGTAGTCAATCTACGCCCCTTATGGAGACGTCGCACGTAAACGTCAATGAAACAACCCCTGTCAGTGCAGTGACTATTGTTGAAAAGAGAAAAATTGTTAACAGAAATTATTATCATCGAAATAAAGAAAATAACATATATAGAACAAGTGTTAACACACTAGGAACAAGTGTTACAGGTAAAGAAGGAACGACTCCAATATGTTCGGATTTGACACATCAAAACTTCAATGGTAAAACCATGCATTTATTATTCTTTTAATTCTTTTACCATTTTGATTAATTAAAGTCTCCTTTAAATTACGTTTTCTTTCTTACATAGGCATTCAAAGTAATCGTGCTATACTCCTACCTCTTTTTGATGAAGTTACCAGTCAAGTATTCAGAGGTTAGAGTTACTTATTAATTTCACATCCTCTAGAGGAAAAATCATTAATTACTATTGTAAACATTCATGTGTCTTATCATGTAGGAGGTTGTACTAGGCCCGATGTCAATATGCTGAGCCAACATGACATCCTCCAAGAGGATCCGTACGATTTTGTTTATAATGATATACCTAGAGAACATCGTGTCTTGAAGGAACAAAATCCATGTGAATATTGTAGAGCAAAACGGTTAAAATTTGAATTCCCTTCCTTTTGTTGCATGAAAGGGAAGACAAAGTTAGCATACTCACCAATTCCTGAAGAATTATACAGTCTTTTCTCATCGCAATCTGAATTAGGCGAAATGTTTAGGCACAACTTACGTGCATACAATACGAACTTTTCATTCACGTCAATGGGTGTAAACTTGGATAGTTCAATGGCAAACATGACATCCGGAGTATATACATTTCGTGCGCACGGAGCTGTATATCATAAAATCGATCAGTTAGTGCCAAGGGATGGACAACCTAGGTACTTACAGTTGTACTTTTATGATTCAGAATCAGAGTTATCGCATAGATTCCAGTGGCCAAATCTTGATAGAAATGTCATTGAAATTTTGACTCGTGTTCTTTCTACGAACCCATACGTGCGAACATTTCGAAGCCTTGGTGACCTCAGACCACTCGAGAATTATAGAGTAACTTTGAATGCTTTGGTGGAACTTGACCAAAGGGTGTACAACCGACCGACCACATCAGAGGTTTGAATACTGACATTTGGTTTATCTTTTTTGAAATAAGATTACATTATACACTAAATAAATTGAGCTCTACAATTATGTCAGGTTGCTGGTATTTGGGTTGAAGGCAATGACAACATAACTGCATACAAGAGAAGTATTGTTGTGTATGGGAGGTCTGACTATAGCCAAAATATTCAATATTACTTCAGTTGTTATGACCCGTTGTCCTATCCTTTGTTCTTTCCCAACGGTGAACCTGGATGGCATTCTAATATACCTAGACATGGCGTGTGCATGAATCAAAGTATTAATGCTGATGAAAACATGGAGGAAGATTCAGAAGGTACGAACCATGTTGCATTTATTCACATTTTAACTAAGGTAACAAATATCAGCTTAAAAAAACCTAGCATCAGTTTATATTAATTTCTTAACATACACATTACACAGATGTTGATGTGAGAAGCAACAAGAATAATATTACACAGATGTTGATGTGAGAAGCAACAAGAATAATGTAACGATGCGGGAATACTATTGTTATAAGTTCCAGATTCGTTCGAATGAGAATGTAATTCTATTGGGGGGGAAGGCTGTTACAACAGTTCGTGGTAGATATCTACATCAAGATCGAGACTTTACGTTTGGATTTTTGTCATAAAAACCAAGCCAAAATAAGAGCAGATTTATACCAAGGTGTTGTGGATTGCGTCAATGTCGGTGAGGTGATACCAAGTAGAGTCGGACAACGGGTTGTGTTGCCTGCAAGTTTCATCGGAGGCCCACGTGATATGCGACGACGATTTCTTGATGCCATGACTTTAGTGCAAGATGATGGGAAGCCCGACATATTCCTTACAATGACGTGCAATCCAAAGTGGCCTGAAATCCTTAGAGAGTTATTACCCGGTCAAACCGCACCTGATTGGCCAGACCTTGTTGCAAGAGTTTTTCGTGCCAAACTAGAGGATATGAAAGACCAACTCTTCAAGAAGCACATCCTCAGTAAAGTCGGGGCATATGTTTATGTCATCGAGTTTCAGAAGCATGGTTTGCCTCATGCACATTTTCTTCTGATAATGACACCCGAACACAAAATGACCAATCCAGATCATTACGACAAAAGTGTGTGTGCTGAAATTCCGGACCCAACAAGGTATCCCCAAATGCACCAACTGGTTGTCCAACACATGATGGATAGTCCTTGCGAGGCAATATTTGTACAAAGATTTCCAAAACAATACACGTGGAATTGGATTTCACGTCGATGGAATCCCCGACAACGAGGATCAATGAAAGGACGACTGGTTTCTGCAAATCCAGCTGAAGGAGAGCAGTTCTACTTACGCTTACTTTTGTCTCATATTACTGAGCCTACTTGCTTTGAAGATTTGTACATTGTTAATGGCTTATTGCACCCTACATTTCGTAAAGCATCTCTTAAGAGAGGGTTAATAGAGAACGATGATAACTTATCCCAATGTCTTGCAGAGGCCTCCTTATTTCAATTTCCCGCTGCTCTTAGGAGGTTATTTGCGACGATGTTGATTTATTGTGAGCCAGGAGATGTTCGCAAGTTATGGGATAACCACTATGTTTCACTTTCTGAAGATTATACGTGACAATGTGAAAGTGTTAATCGAGTCCGTAATATGGTTCTAACCGATATCCTCGTTTTTCTACAATCTATGGGTAAGAGTCTTGATGATTTTGATCTTCCAATGGTAGATGCAGATGCCATTTTTCAATTTGTACAATTTCGTGAGGTACAAGAGGAATGCTCTATAGTTGTGGAAGACGAACATTTGCGTGCCCGAGACTCTCTCAATTCCGACCAAAAATACGCATATGATGAGATCATGAGGCACGTAGACGATGATTGTCCAGGAGTGTTCTTTATAGATGGTCCAGGTGGAACCGGAAAGACATTTTTGTTCAAAGCTTTGCTTGCCAACATCCGTTTTCGTGGTCTTATTGCTCTCGCAACCGCTTCGTCAGGTGTTACTGCCAATAATATGCCTGGTGGGAGAACAACTCACTCTAGATTCAAGATTCCTCTCAACCTTGATAATAACTCGATGTGCAACATAAAAAAACAAAGTGGGGATGCTCAATTGATTCGAGATGCAAAAATAATCATTTGGGACGAAGCGTCGATGGCAAAGAGGCAGGCGGTGGAGGCGCTCGATCGAACAATGCAAGACATCATAGGGGTGGCACTCCCATTCGCGGAAAGATAATGGTTTTGCGGGGTGATTTTAGACAAGTATTACCGGTCGTGAGGCGTGGGACCCGAGCACAGATTGTAGATTCTAGCCTACGGATGTCACCACTTTGGTCAACGATTAAAAAGATACAGTTAACTCTCAATATGAGAGCACACACTAATACATGGTTTTCAGATTTTTTTTGTTAAGAGTCGGTGATGGAGATGAAGAAGCGGTGGACGAAAGCTTTATTCGCATACCGGATGACATGATTGTTCCCTATACTGATAAAGTTAAATCAAAAGATGCTTTGATTGACGCAATCTTTCCATCTCTGCAAATCAACGGAGCTGATTCATATTATATCATTTCGAGGGTGATATTATCAACTAAAAATGAGAATGTCGATGAGATTAATGATCAGTTGATCGACAAGTTTTCTGGAG
This sequence comes from Arctium minus, assembly GCA_954870635.1. Taxonomy (NCBI): domain Eukaryota; kingdom Viridiplantae; phylum Streptophyta; class Magnoliopsida; order Asterales; family Asteraceae; genus Arctium; species Arctium minus. The sequence goes on from OX941084.1 coordinate 37,567,971, forward strand.
ATGAAAAAGTATACTACAGTTTCGACGAAGCAGAAGACGATAAGAATAACATCTATCCGATGGAGTTCTTGAACTCTCTAACTGTTAGTGGTTTGCCTCCTCATTACCTTCGTCTCAAGATTGGATGCCCAATAATATTGTTGTGGAATATCGATCCCTCGAATGGTTTATGTAATGGCAGTAGATTGATATGCAGAGGCTTTCAACAAAACGTCATTGATGCATAAATAGTTGTTGGTCAGCATGCTGGAAAGAGAGTATTTATGCCGAGAATTCCATTATGTCCTTCCGAAGATAACATGTTCCCATTTAAGCTAAAGAGAAAACAATTTCCAATCCGGCTTAGCTTTTCTATGACTATCAATAAAGCTCAAGGCCAGGCAATTCCGAATGTAGGTGTTTATCTACCGGAATCAGTATTCTCACATAGGCAACTTTACGTGGCGTTGTCCAGAGGGATATCACGAGGAAATACAAAGGTGTTAGTGAAGCCTGCGAAAAATTTCAATCGTACCGGAGTCTACACCTCAAACGTCGTCTATCAAGAAGTTTTACGTGATGAATAAGGTATAATCAACAATTATATTATCACACATGTGGTACCATATGTTTCTATTAAAATCAGTGCGTGTTTTTTGCAGGAAATATTTATGGAGGATTGCATCACGAAAACTAGACAATATTCTGGATATACGGATGAGCATTATTTACAAATGATTGTATTTTCTTTGTTTAGTCAAGAATTTCAAGTTTTGTAATCAGTTTTGAGTATATGGGTTTAGAAGCCCAATACATGTGCAATTATTTTTCCATTCGGTCTTGCTAATACACTATATAATCCTTCAACTTTATATATTAGTTGACTTGCAAATTAACCACGCAAACTCATGAAATAAAATCGAAAGTGATAAAGAAACATGATTCATGACTAAACTAATGTTTCGGAATTGTGATTCATCCGCACTGCATTACGCGGGTACAACACTAGTTATTAAATATATATATATATATACATATATATATACATGTGTCTTATATATTTTGTTTTATTAAATATATTGTATATTATCTATATTATACAATGCAAGTATATGTGTATATATATATTGTGGTTTTTTTTATCTATTTTAATGTGTGTGTATATATATATATATATATATATATATATTTATTATATTATATATATTTTATATTGATTATTATTATTAAATACATATATCTTATATATTATGATTTTTTTAAAATATATTAATATTATCATATATTTTGATACTCAAAAGCATCTGTGATATTATTGTCCTATTTTCGGTAAACTTATTCCGGTCAAACTTATTTCGACATACATCATCGTGATATATATTGTGATACCCATACTTAGGGGTCACTTGGGTTGTGGCGTACTGGTAAAGCCTTTAGGGGATGTAGTGGAAGATCTCATCTACCCAGGGTTTAAATCCAGGCGTTGCCAAAGCTCTTGTGGCCATGGAGGTTCACCTGCGATGACTCCAGGTCATTCGTGGTCGCCCGGGGATTATTTGGTGCGCGTAAGCTGACCCGGAAACCCACGGTTACCAAAAAAAAATCACAGATGTTCTTGAGTATCAAAATATATGATAATATTAATATCTTTTAAAAAATCATAATATATAAGATATATGTATTTAATAATAATAATCAATATGAACTATATATAATATAATTAATAAATATATACATACACACACAATAAAATAGATAAAAAAATCGCAATATATATATATACACATATACTTGCATTGTATAATATAGATAATATATAATATATTTAATAAAACATAATATATAAGACATATAATAATAATAAAATAAATATATTATTATAATAATAATAAAATAAATATATTATGTATTTGATTTTATTGTTGATGAGATTACAAGTCTCAATGCATTCAACACCCTTGTTAAAGGGTGCCAATAGCAATGATTAGGGTGTCATTAGCTTCCCCCTTAAAAATTCATATAAAACTTCACAATGCTAATTCTCATAAGAACCTCATTTTTGTGAGTCCCATATATTTGTCAATATCAATAATTATTATATATTTATAAATAAATATCAAATATTTAATGTAAGCACCAATAAAAATAAGGAAATTGTCACTTCACACAAACTTCATAGTAAGAACAAAGGGTTGTGGCGTACTGGTTAAGGCCCTGGGGGATGTGGTAGAATATCTCATCTGCCCAGGGTTCAAATCCAGACGTACACAACAATTGTGACCACTGAAGTTTAATCAAGTCTGATGTCTTACAGTCATAATTTGCCAAGGGATTAGAGCATAGCCTAGGACACCCTTCAAAAAAAAAAGAATCAAGGTTCTTAAATAAGAACTCAAAGGATGTGAGGTTCTTAGAGCATCTCCAACAACATTGCTAAAATTAAAAAAAATGGTTTTTTGTTTACTATATCTCTCCAACAACATTGCTATCTTATTTGCTATAATAGAAAAACATGAAAAAATCTCTAAGAGAGAGAAATGATTATTTTATTCATTCTCACCAATGAGATTTAGCTTTTATCATTTTATGTTAAATTTTCTTTTAAAAGTGTATTGGATGATAAATTAGAGAATATTATAATAATATAATATGTTTTAAAATTTCTAAAATAGCAAATATATTGGAGTTGAATGTAATACTTTTTAGAGATTTTCACTTTTGCTTCTCTAGTTTAGAGAAATTATAGAAAAGTTGTTGGAAATGCTTTTATAAGAACTCTCCACAATTATAGAAAAGTCACTCCACTTTTTACTTATAAGAAATTTGGATTAGAGATGCTCTAAAAATTGTTTTTATGGTATTGTGGTTTTTGTTTTCGTTCGCTTATCTATATCTATATTATATTATAAAGCACGGATAAAAAACTCTTAAATACAAATTATTAGGCACAAGGTACATCATTTTATGCAAGATTTTAAAAATCTATTAATTTACAAGTATCAAAGCACAAGATACATATTACTACTGCACGCTTCTAACACCCACCAATTTAGTATGTGCATGACCTTCCTTTTATGCAAATCTTTCCATGTATCACTATTAATTAATATATTATATTACTATAATTTTGTTTTAATTATATTATTAAATATGAAATTGATTATTTTTTCTATATGTCATTAAAATATATAAGATAATAATTGAATTCTAACAAAATACTTATTTTTTTTATATAAAAAAAACATTATATTATTAAGCCTAAATTAAACAAATTTATAAATAAAAAAAAATTATCACTTTCTCAAAACCATCCAAAATCGTACTGTAAATTGACAAAAAAATAAAATGAAACATTAAAATCGTGATGTATCTCGTTGTATTGCACGAGTACGCTTAGTCATTCCTTAAATTAAAATCTATCAAATTTCAACTATTAACTCGGAGAGTTCTATCTTTCTATATTTTAAGCTTTTAACTAAAATTTTATTATAACTTTAACAATAATAATTACTTTATTATTATTTATTTTAAAATAATACTATACTATTATATCTATACTATATTATAAAAAAGACATAAAAAAACTCTTAATTACAACATTTTAAGCACAATATACAACTAATTAAAGTCAATTACTTAATTTACAATTTCATAATACATTGGTACAACTTATCCAAGCACAATATCTCACATCATCATCTATTTGTGGAATGGATACTCATTTATTAATATAAATATTTGTTTTTTATATTTAATGGACGATTTGATCAATATTATCTACTATTATCAATATTTATTTTTTATATTTATTGGACGATTTGATCAATATTACTATTATCAATATTTATTTTTTATTTTATGATTTGCTTTTAATATATCTATATTAGTTATAATCTCATAACTAATATATCTATACTATATTATAAAAACATGCATTGATCTAATAAATATATTTTAAAAAAAATAAAACAGGTAGTTTATTTCATAGTGTTTATCCTGTATTTAACATGTTTATTTGCAGTTAGTTATACAAATAAAAACATGAGACTTTAATAAGTTATAATTATGTTTAATTAACTTGTAATTTTGAACTTTAACTAATATATCTATACTATATTATAAAGCATTTAAGTTAAACTCTTAAAAACTAATTTTTATGCATTAGGTACCACTTATTAATGCATATTACTTAAAATCCAAAAGTACAAATTGATTAAACATAAGTACAACTTATAAAAACTCAATGTTTGAATTCGTGTAACTAACTGCAGATAAGCACTTATTTTTATTTTCTAAAATATCTAAAATTTTTAACTATTGATATAACTAACCAATAAATATAAGAAAACTCGAGATAAAACACCTTATTTTTATTTTTTTATTGAAATATGTTATCTTTTTAATTTTAAATATAAAATATCTTAAATATAGTTATCATTTAAATTAAACATTTTTTGACCCGTAACAAAATTTATTATTATTATTTTTTATAAAAAAACCATAATTAAACTAAACTAAAATATATATATTTTTTAAATCTAGGTTTCTCAAAATCGTAAAATAAAATAAAAAAAGACTAACAAAAAGTATGAATAATGATCGAGGGTTCGAGTTATAGATTTCAAAAACCCGCTGCATTGCGAGGATACATTTCTAGTATATATATATATATATTAAAAGTTTATAACTTAATCGCTCCACCTCAAAATTTCATGTACTAAATTATCACGTCTCATTCATATTAACCAATCATATAAATATACCATATCAGAAAGAAAATATGAAGTTGAATTAAATAAAATTAAAAATACATAAATTTTGACGTGTCTTAATTTTATTGGTGGGATAGGAATGAGATGTGAAATTTTGGGACGACAGATTCTCTTTCAAGGAAAAAAATAAAAATCTCCTATCCTAAATTTTAGTGCCTTTTTTTTTAATAGAGTTAGTTTTTTTTTTTTTTTTGGGGGGGGGGAGGGGGGAGGACAAACAACAGAAGAAAATGCAAACCACAGTGACAAAAAAAACATTTTTTAGAGATTAGTGAAGAAGCTAATTATAAACAAAAAACCACATGAACGGAAATCGTAGGTTGCTCTTTTGTTTTTGTCAATTCTCTTTCAATAAAAATCAACAAAATTTGCTTTAGTTCATGTTCGCTGTAATGAACTATTTTTTTCCTCAATCGATACAACAAACTTTCAATAATTTTTTTTTCATATTTTTTATATATTTTAGCAGATAAGCTATTGATCTGGTAACATTAACTAGCGTGGATGTCAAGTTGTCAATTATAATATCAATCTCATTAGGGGTGTTTGGTTTAATAGAATGGTTTTAAGGGATTTGATTTTGTGGAAGGATTTGGATTTGGAATTTTGATTTGTTTGATTTGTAGGATTTGAAATGTAATTGAATATCATTCTTTATAAATAATTTACATAACAAATTATAAATCATTATAAAAATAATTAAATTATCTTTTTATTAATTGATTATTACAAAACAAATGTTTTTAACAAATTTTAAAACATTGTTACATACAAATCTTAAGAAATCTCATGAAATACCAGTCACTCTCATTGGATTTCAAAATTCTGTATTTGTGGGATTTCAATGAAATCCAGGAATTTGAAATCTAAGAAATTCTTCAAACCAAACATGAGATTGAATGGAATTCAATTCCAAATCTAATCCAATCAAGCAAACCAAACCAAACGGGACAATGTGTATTGCCAACTTGTAATTTTATTTTATTTTTGCAAATAAAAACAAGACATATGGTTTTGCTTTTTACGGCCTTCACTTTTTACCCTGCCTGTTTTTACACCATTTATCCTCCCATCGTCCGTCTCCTTTTGTCGTTTTCCCTCCCCCTACGCCCTTCGTTTGTCGTTGTTTGCATCCTAGTTAAGTTACTATTTATGTTGTTAAACCTCTCATTCCTGGAATTGATCAAGAGTTTTTTCCTTGTTGCATTTTGTTTTGTGAATAGATTTTGAATTTCTATATGAGCTTAAAATGTGTAATGGGTTTGAATCACCATCACATTTTTGTTCTTTGTTACATTTTTACAATGTGTAATGAGTAAACATTTACCGGGTAAGCGTCTGGATAAACGACCCCTTAATGCATTTTGCAATTTATTGCACCTTTAACCTTTTTGAATCATGATGGGTATGAATCACAGTAACACTTTAAAACATTTTTAAACCAAACAAGTCTGTCTAACTTTATTAAATATATAGTTTTTGTTATAGGCCATTTTTTGTATAAATTTGGTTTCTAGTTTGCTACTTTGCTGCAGAAAGGTTTTATGTTCGAATAGATTTTTTGTATCACTATGGGGTTGTTTGTTTTTTTTAAAAAACCCTCTTAATGACTCTTAAGTCTGAATCATTCAGACCTTTTTATATATCACCTCTTATTAATCATAACTAAAATAAGACTTCAGACTTTAGACCTCTTAAAAAACAAACGATACCTATGTGTTGTTTGTTCCTTGCCTGCTTAATAAAAGGAAAAGAAAAGTGTCGTGCATTTGAATGCGAGGAAGTGGGGAAAGCATGGATTTGATGTATAAAATAAAACAATGAGTAAACTTCAATTTTGGTCTATGAAGTTCAGTGAAATCTTTAAAAGTGGGACACAAACTTTAATACGTCAAGTTTTCGTCCTCTAGTTTTGAACTTTGCTTTGAAAATGAGACCTAATCACTAACGTTGTTAAAAATCTCCATTAGAGCCAAGGGTAAATCATCAAATCATGTTTTCCCTCTCTCTTTTTGCATTTTTTTGTTTTTTCTTATTTTGGTAAAAACTATTAAATTTTGATTGGGACCAATTATGTAATTAACTCTAATATTATATATACAAATATATATATATAGAGAGAGAGAGAGTCGGGTTCAAACGAGAACAGTACCTATTTAAAAAAACACGAGAACTAACAAAATTATTAGTGATTTTACATTAACACACAAAAAAAGGACTTTGGCCGCAGCTTCAGGTCTGCGTGGCTTTTTTACACGTTAATGTAAAATCACTAATGATTTTCTAAGTTCTCGTGTTCTTTTAAATAGTTATTATTCTTGTTTGATCATCTCTCTCTCTCTCTCTATATATATATATATATATATATATAGTTGGGTTCTGATGAGAAGTTGAGTTAACAGTGATAAATGGTTATCAACCGTTTGGATGATAAATGGACGCATATTAAGATGAGATGCACCAGATCAATTCCCTTCTAAACCCCAATTCAAGGGAGGGCTTGAGATTAAAAGAGATCAACGGCTAAGATTCACTTATCACGCTTCTCAACATTAACTCAACTTCTCACACGACCTTCTGTCTATCCGTCTATATATATATATATATATATAGAGAGAGAGAGAGAGAGGGAGGGAGAAAGAGAGAGGGAGTCAAGTTCAGATGAGAATTCGACCTAGTCGAATCACATGTAATTTTACACTAAAATCACGTGTAAAATTACAAGTGATTCACGCAACTTTCGTCACGACTTGAGGTAAATCACATGTGATTTTTGCATGTGATTTGGTTGTTTTGTTATTTTGTTATTATTTTCGTTTGAACCTCCATCTCTTTATATGTATATACATCCATATATACATACATAGGGGTCGCTTATTTATCAACTCAGTAAAAGGTTACAACCTTGTGCAACTCTCCTCTAAACCATTCATTAAACCTCTTCATTATGGATTGCGTCAATGATTATTGGTTTCATTCAATAATCCTACCTGCAATGTATAGTATTTCATTAAATACATACACTAACATGAAATGCATATTGTTGAATGAAAGTACCACATTCATCTGATACATCGCATGAATCTTTATATGCATCACATATGCTGCATAAATTCCGAAACCAGGTAAATTTATTTAGATAATCAATGAGAATCCAAATGCAATTGGCCAAATGAATGTTTTAGATGAGGGTTGCATGGGGTTTTAACCCTTTACAGTGTTGCAAAATAATTGTGGCTATATATATATATACACACTCACATATATATATAGGGTTGGGTTCCGGTGAGAAGTTGAGATTAACGTGAGAATCGTGAGAAGTGGTTATCAACCGTTGGATGAGAAATGGATGCACATTAGGATGAGATGCACCGAGATATGATGCACCGAAATGACCAGATCAATTCCTTTCTAAGCCGCAATTCATGGGAGGACGTGAGATTAAAAGAGATCACCGATTCAGATCCACTTCTCACGCCTTTCACCGTTAACTCAACTTTTCACACGATCATTCGCCTATACTGTGAATCCCAGTTTAAGAAGTAACAATATATCGAAACAATTAACTTGTACTGAAGGATTAACTAGAGTTGCATGTATAAATGAAAAACAAACTCTCTCTATATTCTCTATGAAGGGCATATAAACTGATCTTTTACCCTCATGACATAGAAAACAACTTTAAATACCTAGATCTATAACAAGCAAGCCTCAAGCCCAATTAACATAATAAAGGCTTTTACAAAAAATAAATAAAAACCTTTATAATTCTTTATATAACTTTCAACGCTCTAGGACATTTATGGTCCTAATATTCTCCCCCTAAAGTTGTATAAAGAAATTATCATCTTGAAATATTCTTCTCTCCCTCTTAATTCTTTGAAAAACTTCAGTGTTGTTTGTCTTCATGTTAATCCAAGCTCCCCTTGAATAAAGTTCTGATTCTTTATAGTTTCAACTTTATCACCAGATTCAATGAACAATGACCCCGAGTGAATGCACTAAAAAACAGCTTTCAACTGTAGAAACTCAACACATCTGATCAACTCACAAGAAAGATAATGTGTGAGTTACATGACAATCCACATTGTAACTTCAGTTTAAAAACAAAGAATTTGTCTTTTGAACCACGAGTTGAATTGGCTTTCAGCTTGAGAACTTGTTCCTATAAGCTCCTAGAATGAAACAACTAATAGCAAACACCATACGATAAAGGATAGAAGAACCAATTAAATAATATTGTAATCATTAAATCTAATGGTTTTTCAACCTCAAATTTAAGAGATTAATCTTAGCAATCTTCTACAAACACGTTCAATCAAAGTACCAAGTACTCCCCCTCAGCTTTTGCTATGATCTTCTGTGTCTTTGAATCTTGATACTTTATATCATTTATCCCCCTCATGATGTTTAGGAGCATCCTGAGCATCATGTAACTTCAAAAACTAACCGGAAGAGTAGCAAAATATCAGATAAAACGTTTTAGTAATCAAGGTGGGTAATCAGATAACACATAAACACATTCGTAATTGTTATCACAACAATTAAACTAATTGCGTGGACTATTTTCAGAGTTAGCGTTGATGTATCTCTGATAGGACTTCCAGTTATCACTGAGGTAAAATATTAAAAAATTACTTCTCACACTGTTCCGGCAATATCATGAAGATATGCAATTAGAATCACAAAGATTCGTGGATGTGTGAAAGATATAAAATCATAAGATTAGGTTCAAAGATTGATTCAACCTGGGACGCAGGTTAAGAAATCAATAAACACAGTGAATTGAATATGAAGTTCGAAGACCGGGGGTGATGGTTTCCTTTTTCAATATCTAAGACCTCCTAATGAGGAATATATAGATTATATGTTAATTTTCCGTGAATATATGAAACAAGCATCTTTTGTGAGATACTTGAGTGGCTAGGTGGGGTAACACGAGTTATCGACATTCGGCCCATATCTGTTTCAATATACATCTCCAAAAAACGATAATGAATTGATTATGTGGTAAACCGGATAACTGATCGATTTGGTAAGGACCAATAATTCTTTTAAGTCCCGTCACATCCTCACTATATTATTTTCACTCCTAACTCATCTATATGTTTAGACCCCTCACTGATATCTATGAATAGAGTTTGTTTCTTGGGTAGGTCCTTCCGATTCTGGATTGACCATAGAAACTATATAGGCCCTAACACTCCTTTAAGTCACCAAATAAAACATGTTTTTGATTTGAAGTATTCAGAATCTAAAGATCTATGAGTTAGGAGTTTTAAACTGAAATGTTTAGAAATCAAAAACATTTAAGAACTAGTTCTGAACTGAATTATTCAAAAGTCAAAAACTTGGTACTCCCCCTAAAAAATTGGCATGACCTTTGACTGCAGTCATGTTAAATAATATTCTGAATTGATCACACATGACATTCCTGCAATTTAGATTAGAAAGATTTTGGTATCCATGCTTTAATGGATCATTGATGGTTAGATGTCTTAGCTTTGAAGCTATGAAAATGAGGACCGAGGATACTATAAGTACCACACTAGCTATTAACATACCTTGGAAGTACAAAATCACTCTTTCCACAATTTGTGCAATAGATCTTTGTTCGGCTCAGAATGATCAGCTTAGCTGTAGAATAGACATAGGTAGCTGAATCAGTCTTGGAAATAAATGACTTTATATCAACTAAAGTAGAATTATGAGACGTGTTTCAGTCACTGTCCTCTGTAGTTGATTTCTTTCTCCAAACTATTTTGACTTTTCGAAACACTTGATTATCTGTATTATCAACACGAAAGTTATAGAAAAGATTGGAAGTCTGAATTTAATCTTTTGGAAATTCATTTAATTTGACGAAACTCTTTGAATAAATAGTTATAGAAATTGAACTTGAAAGATAAGGAAACAGAACAACAGTATCAGGATTAGCTTGTTCAGATAAATCAGATTTGAAATTTATTTCTTCAAGTATCTTGACTTTTACGGATAAAATATTTCTTTCTTCGAGAATTCAATCAAATCGCTTTTGTAAATCATATTTTACCGTCTGTTCTTTCAAAATCTTGGTTGCTAACCCAGATAATTTTTGTGAAAGCTTACGAATTTCTGTTTCTAAAAACTTTCTTTCACTTTCAAAATCTTTTTCAATACTGTTGCGTTTATCAGATATTTCTTTGAAAAACTCAATAATTTTATTTTCAAGCACTCTCTTTTCACTATCAAAAGATTTTCTTTGACTATCAAAATTATCTCGCTCGGGCACTAAAACTTGTTCAAAATCAGATATTTGTTTTGAAAGTTTAGTATTTTTAAGCTCAAACATCTTTCTTTCCTCGAAAATCTTCTTTGAAAGATCAAGAATATTTCTCTCAAAATTCTTATTCTCATTTAAAAAATCAACCTTTTCTTTTTGAAAAATATAAAGCCTTTTCTTGAGATCAAGATTTTCACTCTCTGCAGCTTTTTGTTTCTCTTCAAGCGCCAAGTTCTGCTCTTCTCGGGCTTTAAAATCTGCAATTTTTCGTCCAAGTGCAGATATTTTATCTGAGGCTTCAACACTTATCAGGTCACTTCTCTTCATATTAGGGGTACTCACGAGTCGGGTTGATCGGTTTGAAGGCGTTTCAACAACCCAACCCAATGTTGGGGGTTTGAGAAATTTCAACCCAACCCAAACAAAATGGCAACCTAGTCCTCTCGGGTTGGTCAGTTTGGTCATGTTGGTCGTGTTGTGTTTAAACAAAGTAAAAACAATATTGAAAACATAAAAATAAGGAAACTTTTATTTGAAATACGATCCATCATTCAAAAGAATATACGAGTTCATCAAATATTTATGTATTACATATAACTTTTCAATAATGTCCTCTTATGAGTTCCATTGCTCGTTATTGCCGATTTGTTTTTGGTTACTTATACATATTAAAGGGAAATATAAATGATTTTAGAGAAGTCGCTAAAACGTTTATCAAGTTATCGGGTTGGTCGGGTTACTTTGAGCCTAACCCAATATCAATCCAATAACTCTGGGTTGTCATAATTTTGTATCGATTATATGTCAGGTTACCTCTGGTTGATTTTTTTTTGGGTTAGTCGAGTTGGGTTGATCGGGTTGGTCTGTTTTTTGAGCACCCCTACTTCATATTAGCTTCTATCAGTCTCTCTATCAACTCATTATGTTCAGCAATAATGGAATTATAGTTAGTAACATAATTTTGAATATATGCAGCACTCTCACGCTCTAATTTATCAAGCTTTTTTGAGAGTTCAGATAATTGATGTTTCAAAAAATTATTTTCTTCAATAAGTTTTTCATTTTCTCTTTTTAAACCTTGTGTCCAACTCAGATTGTCAGCATTTTCACCATTAACTTATAAAAACACATTTTGATTGTTTTCCAATCTTGCTTCAAGAGTTGCAATCTTGGCTTTGAGATCGAAAATTTCTTATTGAGAAACAGAATAAGACATTGTTACTTGAACGAAATGATCGTTAATCGGTGTTGATTTGATAAGAATATTTGAAAAATCGATCAAAAATCAACTTATCAAACAATCGAATCTTGAAAAAATCAGAGAAAATATATTCGGATAAAAATCAAAATTAAATCTGAAAAACATATCTCAAAATAAATTTGTTTCCAAAAATTAGATTCTGATAATCGTATCTGAACTAAAAAGTCAAATCTCGAGAATAACACCTGCAAAATAAATAAAACCAAGTCAGATCAACGACGTCAAAACGAATCACATAAAATGAAAGTCACACATAAATGCAAACTGTCGCAAAAGATCTCAAACCATAAAACCATGCGATCTCATGCAAACCGTGCGATGCTTTTAGACTCTCAGGTCAACTTCGTGCGCTAAAAGTTCTTCTTGGTCTTTTGTTGAGCGATAAACCAAAGTATGGAATGAACACACAATTCACAATAACAAGGACTGGAAATGACAAAACTTGAAACTTAAAGTCCAGGGATCAAAACTGACCAAAATGAAAATTTTACAGGCTTAACTGACACTTAACAGAAAAAGGACTAAAAATGTACTGAAAATCTAACGAAACTTAACGGACAAACATAACGGAACTAACTGAGAGTTAATGGAAAAAGGAGAAAAAACGTTTGAAAACTAACGAACTTAACGAACAAAACTTAACGGAACTAACTGAGAGTTAACAAAAAAAGACCCAAAATGTCAGAAAACTGATGAACTTAATGGAACAGTGACTAACTGAACTAACAGACACTTAACCGCAAAGGACCAAAAATGTAAGAAAGTGAACGGAACCGTTAAAGTACTGTTCATCATCTTCAACCTCACGATCCAAATCTGCAACACATGATATGGGGTCGTTTTTTATGTTGAAAACCTTTCCTTTAAGTTTTCTTAACCCTTATTAACACTTTACAACACAAAGTAACCTTCCATAATCAGGATTGAAGCTTACGAATGATTTCTGAAAAACACGATCGAAACCTCAAAACTTTTCGTAACCCATTGTTGTTCCAAACTTGTCGTAACCAATCAGAACAACAACACGATCTTCTTTGTCGTGCGATAAAAAGCTTCAAGGATATGTACGATAGATGAGGCATGCAATAAACTCGTGCGATCGATTGTGGTATACGATAAACACTTGTATTCGATAAAAAAAAACCTAAGTCATGAGATAAACACCGATCATGCAATATATGTTATGCATTGAGTACATGCATGCGATACTTTGCAAAAGATGAAACCGTGCGATAGTTGAAACAACATAGCTCCACCGTCGAAGCCTAAATCCTGCGATATATATATATATAGAGAGAGAGAGGGACAATCATTTACAAACTTTTTAAACCATGCAAACTTACAAACTCATCTAGATCATCCGAATTTTTAATCAACGGTTGAAAATTTTTAGGATTTAGATTTATTAAAAAAAATAGGAAAAGGGCAGTTTGGGAATAATTTTTAACAAATTTTAAAATTTAAATTTATTAATTTATTTAAATTAATCTAATTATGGTTATTATCTCCTTAATTTTCTCCATTTTTATCTAATCTCTCTCTCTCCTATCAAAAATTCAGCCGACGTCACTTTCTTTCTTTCTCAAAATTCCGGCCGCCATCTTTCTCTTTCTCTCTCAAAAATCCGGCCGCCATGATGAACAACAATCCGGCCACAATGATGAACAAGAAAGTGAACCCGTATCTCTCTCTCTCTCTCTCTCTCTCTCTCTCAAAAGTTCCGGCCACCATGATGAACAAGAAAGTGAAATCGAAGAGGATACCAAACTCCGGCAAATCCTTCTAAACTCCGGTGGGTTTTCTGTATTTTCATTAATGGATTCATATGTTTTTTCTCATATGAAACGTGAAAATTTCGTAATAATCATATATTTTTATATAACTTCATATACTTTTATTAACAATGTCAAATGTTTTCATAAAATGGTTTCATATATTTTTCTCTCGTATAAATAATCGGATTTTTAAGTTTCATATATTTCTCCTATATGAATATTCATATTTTTTTTCGAAACAATCATATATTTTCGAAGTTTCATATGTTTTTTCTCGTATGAATCGTGAAAATTTGAAAGTTTCTTATGTTCTTTCTCATATGAAACTCGCCGGAAATGGTGGAGGTCGCCGGAGTGGGAGGAGGTCACCGCCAGTGGAAGGATGTCGCCGGAGCCCGGAAGTGGATGGTGCCAGGGGATCGTGTGTGTGTGTGCGAGAGAGAGAGGAAAGAGATAATTAAGGAAGTTAGTTATTTCCTAGAAATACGAATTTTGTATATAGACAAAAATACCCTTGGATTGCATAGTTTGTACTAATAAAAAGTTTCTATTTGAAGGAGCCTCTCTCTCTCTCTATATATATATATATATATATATATATATATATGGGTAGGTTATTATGCAACCTTTTACATGGTGCAACTCCATGCAACCTCTCTATCCACCACTCATTTTTTTTTCCACATTTTTTAAAAGAGTTGCATTTGAACACCCCTCTCTCTCTCTCTCTCTCTCTATATATATATATATATATATATATATAGTGTTTGATTCATTTGAGAAATGGTAAATATATGAGAAATAGAGAATTAATCCTAGCCATTCATATGGTCAAGATCGGATTTGACTAGTCAAATATTGCGGCTTTGACCGGTCAAAAGTTGCGGCTATCCCAAAAATAGAAGGACAATTTCGTAAATTTTACAAAACACACGGGCTGTGTTCATATATGAACATGTATAATTCACATATGAACTATATGTTCATATATGAACCAGTACAATTCACAACTGAACTCTTTTAACTGATTCATATATGAATTTTTGTCATTCATATATGAATCAGTTGAACTAACTAACAGATTCATATATGAACCTTTGTGATTCATATATGAATCTGTATGAATCACAAAGATTCATATATGAATCAGTTGAACTAATTAACAGATTCATATATGAATCTTTGTGATTCATACAGATTCATATATGAACTCATCCCGTGTATTTTACGAAGTTACCCCTCTACCTTCTATAGACCACACAAGGAATTATCCGGTGCTTCGCGGTCAAAGCCGCAAATGTTGACCAGATGAATGGCTAAGATTACTTCTTTATTTCTCATATATTTACCATTTCTCAAATGAACCTCTCCCTATATATATATATATATATATATATATATATATATATATATATATATATATATATATATATATATATATAAATATATGGGTTGTTTCATTTGCAACCCTTAAAAAGATTGCAAACCTTACAACCCACATCTTAACCGTCGGATTCATGATCGGCGGTTACAATAGATATGGGGCCCAATATTTTTAATTAAAAAAAATAGAAAAATAAAAATAAAATAACCGTCGATCATGAATCCAACGGTTAAGATGTGGGTTGCAAGGGTTGCAACCTTTTTCAGGGTTGCAAAATATCCTTCCAATATATATATATATATATATATATATATGAGATATATTAGCACCTACGATAATTTATGTATGGGAGGCTAAAGATGGTCAAACAGGGAACCAAGAAGGTCAAAGATGGATGGCTGCATGTGTGATGTGTCTTACGATAATGTGTGTCGCGCGATATACTAGTGTATGCGATATATGGTTGTAAAACACAGTCAACTATTGCACGTGGACTCCTCAGTCAACTATCGTTCAAACGGGTCAAACAATATAGGTTGCTACACTTTGGTCAAACCTGCGATAAGTTATGAAAAAGAAATTAGGGTTTGGGACAATTTACCTCATATTCGACACCAACACTTGCAAAACTCGATAACAATTGTTAGTCCTTCAAGTTAAAGATCAAAATATGATAAAAAAAAAAAAACACCGATTTTGGACTAAGTTCAAGATTTAATTACCTTGAACTTTTCAATAACATGGATGAACATGAAAAAAACTATTAACAACCAAAATTTCACAAAATTGAAAAAACGAAGCAAAACAAATAGAGAACAAATTAAAACAATTAGAAACCAAAATCTAACACCAAAAAAATATTAAATCGATGAAAACTTCTCAAACCCGTATGTGATCTTCAATTTCTTGTTCTTCAAGCAACAAAAAAAAATTCAATTTCTTCAAGAATCTTCAACCTTTCATCTTCAAAAATTCTTCAAATCACCGACTCTGCTCTGATACCAATTGTAAATCCCAGTTTAACAAATAACAATATATCGAAACGATTAACTTGTATTGAATGATTAACTAACGTTACATTTATGAATGAAAAACAAACTATCTCTCTCTCTTTTCTCTATAAAGCGCATAAACTGATCTATAACTCTAATGACCTAGAAAACAACTTTACATACCTAGGCCTATAACAAGCAAGGCCCAAGTCTATTACAACTAACTAAGCCCAATTAACATAATAAAGACTTTTACAAATAAAAAATAAAACATTTATAATTCTTTATATAACTTTCAACGCTCTAGGAAATTTATGGTCCTAACATATACGATCACAGGAGACGTCGTCCCCAAAGTGTTGCTCCATGAAACACCTTGTTTCACTCCCTCCGTTATCCCTTTGCGGCGAACTCTCTCGTCTCTCTCTCTCTCCCTCCCTCCCTCCCTCTCTCTCCCTCTAACGTGATACCCCACCTAGTACTCTTCCCTCTCGTTCATACATCCTCTCCCATTTGACGTTTCCTCTACTCACTTCTGGCGAACACTACTGCTCCGATAAACTTCTTCATGCCACTGCTCTGGTACCCCCCCCCCTCATCATCTCCACCACCCTCCTTCCCCTACTACGTTTATGCTCTCAACTATGTGTGATGTGTGTGTGTTTCTAACAGTGGTCCCAACTTGCCACCATCCTCTTTACCTCCATCCTTCACCAATATATATATATATATATATATATGTGTGTGTGTGTGTGTGTCTGTGTGTGTGTGTGTGCGTGTGTGTATATATACACATAAACACGACCAGTTACCTCTCCAATCGATTGATAACCACTGGCGTGCCTCCCTTTATGACAAAGTCAAATTGCCACCATCTATGTTAAACTTAAACCTCCACCACCATCCTGCAACTTAGATAGCTCAAACACAATCTCTGGAAAACCTCACCATCCCTCTCATCTGCAACTCCCATGCCACAACACCATCTCCATGAAACATAAACCCACACCACCATCAGGTGGGTCTTGCATCAAGAGATAGTGTGTGCAATGTGTGTGTGTGTGTGTTGTGAAGATGGTGTGTGTTGGCTACTATGAAGAGAAACAGTGGGAGGAAAATGACGGGTGGTGGCCGCTATGAAGAAAAAATAACAAAAGGTAGTGGTGTATGGAGGGGTTGCGCCAAAAAAAATAGTGGAAGGATCTCGTTGGAAAAATGGAGGGACGGGAGTGGGAGCTCAGGGAAGGGATCACTCGACGTGTGTATACTATATATTCATATATATAAATATATATAGGGGCCTAATCAAATGAGATCCTATTAGATTGTGGTAACTATGAGATCCAATCTCATCCAATCATTTTAATTTATTTATTTTTTAATTAATTAATAGGGGAGGATATATTAGTAATTTGATAAATTAATTAATATAACATTTTTTTTGTAACTGAAAAAATCAAAGTCTCATCAATCAAATATTACGTTTCCTTTATTATCTCAACAAATTGATTTTGGGATAATATCCATATGAACCATGTGACATTGTGACAATATAATATCATCTGAATCTCATGTGCCACGTGATTTGGCATATATCTGATGTATGTGTTACATTGTGATTTGGCATATATGATTATATCTGATATATGTGTTACATTGTGATTTGGCATATATGATTATATCTGATATATGTGTTACATTGTGATTTGGCATATATCTGATAATCTAACATCTAAATCTCATATGTACCATGAGACACTGATCACAGTGTATCACCACCTACGGAATTAACAACAATAATCCCATCATTCTATCATGAAGGATATAAGGTTTTGCAAGATGATCACAGTGTATCACACCAATTTCTCCTAATTTAGTTGTATTAAATTCGGTAAGCGCTAACTTAGATCACACCGAAAATTATCGGAACACGCCTAAATTAGATCACACTGAATTATAATGTTTTTTTTGACAATTTTACCCCTTTTTCCTAATTTAGTTGCATTAAATCCGTTTTTTAATTATTATTTATATTAGTTATTTTAGACCATTGATTAATTAAATGGATGGATGAGATTGGATCTCATGGTTATCACAAAATACTAGGGTCTCCCACGAAAGGCCCACATGTATAATATATATATATATATATATTAATATTTAATAGTTTTTATTAGGAAAAGGATAAAAATAAGATAAAAAGACAGAAATGCTCTTAATATTAACTGAGGTAATGGAGGTCGTTAGGGTGAGAGACTAAAGCCTTACAAAACAACATACCGCGAGTCATCTTCTGTAATAAATGAAGTTTAAGACCAATTTCATAAAAACTACAAAAACACAGGGACCAAATTCATAATTAACTCTATATTTAAAATCAAATGTTATATATATATATATATATAGGGGCATAATCAAATGAGAACTATGTAGTTTGTGATAACTGTGAGATCCAATATGAGCCATGCATTTAGAATAATTAATATTAATTTTAAATAAATAAAAAATGATATTTTAGTAAATTTGTTTAATTTCTAAAATATAACCTAATTCCTAAATTTTCTTATTTCATTTTACAAAGGGGTATCACAGTGTGCTATCACGTATTTTTTATGTTTACAAAAGGGTATCATAGTGTACTATCATGTATTTTCGATTTTTACAAAGTGTATCACAGTGTGCATCACTTATTTTCGATATTTTTTTTGATCTTTACAAAGTGTATCACAATATGCATCACTTATTTTTGATGTTTTTTCGATCTTTACAAAGTGTATCATGGTGTGCTATCACGTATTTTTGATGTTTTTTCGATGTTTACAAAAGGGTATCATAGTGTGCTATCATGTATTTTCGATCTTTACAAAGTGTATCACAGTGTGCATCATTTATTTTCGATGTTTATAAAGTGTATCACAGTGGGCATCATGTATTCACCGAAATAATATTTGCTAGAGAGAGGAGAGAGAAGAGAAGAGATAGGAGATCTCAAAAATACTTAAAATTCCTTTAATTAAAAATACCAAAATTATTGATTTCCTAATTTATCTTCTGATTTGTGGTTAAGATTGGATCTCACGGTTACCACAGATAACTGAGTTCTCCCTTGAATGACCCCCTATATATATATATATATATTGGAAAAAGTAGATAATAATCATTTGTGAAATCAATATTTTTTAGTTTGAAATCGAAAATACATATGGGTAGATTTAGTTGCAAACTTAAGTTCCATTTTGAACTGAGAGATAAATGAGAGTGTGCTACATATTCCAGACATTCATGGAATATTAATCATGAATTTTGTAAAAATCCACTTTCATTATTCATGATGAATAGAAATAAATTGGAACATGTATTGTGCTTTCATTTGTCTTTCGTTCGTAACAGAAAACAAATTTACAACTTAACTGTCCTCCCAAATAAAAAACATCTTTCTAAAATCACATGTCTCAACCAATGAAATTAAGAGGCTGTTTACCAACAATAGCTAATAAGCGTTGTCTGGAGTAAGAGGTCTTACTAGAATAAGCGGATCTGACCAAAATAAGTGCTGACTAGAAAATGAGTGTTTACCAAATATTATGGATTTGGTGCTGACCGAAAAAAAAGACCATTATAGCCCTATACATGGTGAAATGCTAAATACACTACAATTATTTACCAAATATTATGTTTGGATAATTGTTGAATGGATAAAATTTGCAAAATTCATAATTGAAAAATATCTAGACAAGAAAATAAATTGAATTTCAACAACCGGGTACACATTTTAATTTGAAGCATTGGACAATAACTGATTTGCAATTTGATCACGCAAATTAGTCATATATTCAATATCTTGAGAACTCCACTGCATTTCATCAACTTCTATTTCATTGCTTCCTTCCTGTTGTTCTTCAGCAGCGGCAAATATGGTGTTCTCGTCGTATTCCATAAATAATTGATCTTGAATATTGCATTTCCTTATAAAATTATGAATAGCAAAACAAGCAATCACCACATCTTTCTGGACTTGAAAAGGATACGGAGCCATTTGCTTTAGGATCGGAAATCTTGCTTTCAGGACACCATATGCACGTTCGATAACATTTCTAAGTTGTGCATGAGCATGGTTGAACATTTCTTCCTTGGTTAATGCACGACGTCGTCGAAAATCTGCTAACCAATACCTTGTACTGCGATATGGAGTATGCGATATGGAGTCATAAATCCTCGGGTACAAATATATGCGGCATCACAAAGATAATATTTATCTGCAATTATATAGACAATTTTAAAAATATAGAAAAATAATGATCTTTTAAAATCAAGTAAAAAAATACTTACTTGATGGAGGAAACGGAAATCCCGAAGTTGGGTTAAACACAACTTCTCTCAAGACTCTAGAATCATGTGCAATTCCTTCCCATCCAGCCCAAACAAACGTGAATATCATATTAAAATCACAAATTGCTAGAACATTTTGGTAGCACTCCCCTCTTCCTCTTCCTCTATACCTTGCTTGTTGATCACTAGGAACAACTGCATGTATCAGGGTTCCATCTAGCGCACCTATAGCCCCCTTTTAAAAAAATAAAAAATATTAAAACTCGTAAGATATCAAACACTGTAAAAATTATCAAATCAATAGCATATATCATACCGGAAATATCTCTTTAAGGTGCCTGAATCTCTCTGACGTATTTGGTGTTCCGTCAAACGATGTTGGCCCTACAACCTCTCTCGCGAACTCCATCATTCCTCCCAATACTTCATGAAAACAATTATGAATAGTTCTCGTGGAGTGTTGAAATCTACGTTTAACCATTCTAAAGCGTTCATTGTGAGCAACAATTGTCAAAAATATCGCCATCTTCTCTTCAACGCTTATATGCCTACTTGATTGCAACCAGTTTTTTTGTTTAAAATGGTTGCATAGCATTATAAAGGCATCACGAGATAAACGCATTAATTCATGACATTGCGTATTGGATCCACTTAATAATTCTTGTGTATACGCATGTCCAGTCAAAACTGAAGTGTTATCTCTCACCCTTTGTATTCTTGTTGATGCTCTTCTTCGTAAATACCAATATATAATAACTACAATTAGAATGATTTCGTTTTGATCCATGTATGACCTTGCAAATATAAAACATAAAAGAACATCATCTTATGTTGCAAATATATCATAGATAAAACATCAAGCTTAAACAACCAATACAAAAAATAAACAAACATCAACTTAAAACACACATCCCATCAAATAGAAATAACGATTTATTCATGTGAAATCAATCATAGTACCATCTAAAGAAAAACATCCTAAAAAAGATCATCGAAAAACATTGTTCAAAAACAAAACAAAACAAAACCAAATATTAATTCTAACTACAATAAACCGAGTTTACCACCTGTAAATCTAACCCACCCCTCACATCTTTCATTGTTCAAACGTAACCAAATCTTCCTATAGTCTGTGCTTTGGCCGAATATGTAAAGTGCTATATCATACATTGGAGATTGCTCCCAGCCAAGTGTTTCCAACTTATCAATGCAAAGATCCATCTCATCCTCCCCCGGTTTGTTCAAGATCTCTTTAACATGTGTCACAACCTTTGCTAAATCATTCTCATTTACTGAATTTTGTTTTCCTCTTTGTTTTTTCCTTTGAGGTTGGGGACGAAAAGGGACGTCTTCTTCTGAAGGGAGTTGTTCTTGAGTTAATTCATAATAGTCTTGTGTATCATAATCTTCAACACTTTCAGGAATCATGCTAGAAGGGTTTGGAACGGTGGCAGTCGGTCCCCAAGTTCCGACACCGATGGAAGCAACTCCATCAAACAGTTGAATACAAAGTTCAGGATAGGGAAGAGGTGCAGTCCGCAACTTCTCAACAATTTTTTTTTGCTGTTTATAAATTTTTTTATAAGTATATAGATAAGAAGAATTTAAGAATATTCAAAATAGAAAAATATAAAATGTCACCTTCATTTCCATCTGCCATTCCTCTTCTGAAAAATTAAACATGTTTGTCGAAGCATCATAAACGTTACCCGTTTTGTTTCTTAACTTTGCCCATGCTCCATACTTCCCTTTGAGGTAATCATAATGGTTTTTCATTTGCCGTTGTTCAACAATAAAATTATGATTCTTTTGTAGCGTATCTGCTACATTCTTCCAGGAAACCGCCTTAAGGCTACCCCCTTCTCGTCCATTTACGGAGATCTCATGCAGACAAGATTCGATAAATGTTTTCACCACATTTTCTTTTTTCCAATTAACTCTAGGTTTTTTTGATTGGGAAGATTCACCAAAGTTTGTCATATCTAGAAAAATTAAGCAATGTATCATGAATTTTAAACATATCAAACTTCATATTGTATTCAAGTAAAGTAAATTGCATGAAACAAGTACCCCTATATTTAGTTCTAGACAATAATTATATTGGTATAAGTTAAAAAAATGCATTTTTCGACACCCTTAAATGTGCGTTTCTGGATCCGCCACTATTGCCAAACATAGTCTAAGAACCAGCAGAAACTATAAATTCATAAGTGTACGTGTACATAGATTTTTGTTAAAATTTATATCTCTAATCCAAATGATTAACATGAAGATTTCCAAATGTTACACATTCATTTTGACATCAATCTGGATTTCATTTGTTTCAGTTTTGGGAAGATCAAGAACCTACATCAGTTATTTTGTACAATTACAATTATGGTTTAAATCAATTATGTTCATCATCAATCAATGAAGCTTCTTGTTTACCAAAACGAACAACCACATCCTTTTGATCATAACACTGAGAATCAAAGTAACCATATATGATTTCCGAAAATGAGATAGTAATAAGTATAAATTGGAATAATCAATGGAATAATAAGATCTATCATGGGAATAACTGGAACTTAATCAAGGCTGGACTCGATATAAGAATCAAGATGATCAGATACAAAACAAGATATGGTTTATGTTTTAATATGCAGAGGATTTGATCAACGATCTACGAAAACAAATATTCAGTTCATGATCAACTAGAAAAATCTGCAAAGGTATTTAAGGGAGCATAAATATACCAAGAAATAATTAACAATTTGAAGAAAATCAATTCATTATAAGATACAGTCATGGGTTCTTTTGATTTGGTTTATACAAATCATCAAAATGGTATCATTTTAAGTTCAATCTTTAAACCAAAATTTGACTTTGTTGGAACTGTGGGAGTATGATTCAAGGTAACTTTATTGACTAATCACCAACAATAACAAAAGCAGTGGGTTTAATCGAGCCACATTTTGCCATATTCTTGTCTAAACCTAGTGTTCATTCAAAGTTGGAAGTGCAACTATTATGATTCTCAGAATCAAATACGCACCATCTAGACAAAAATCAAGCAATCAAAAACATAAAACAACAGAAAATTATCGAAATTATTGCCAAATTCACTGTCGTCGTTCGAGCAATTGACTGTTGAGAAAACATGAGAAATCGATAAACCTGAGAAATCGATAAACCTGATAAATCGACAAACCTGAGAAATCGAGATATTTGATGAGAAATCGAGAAGCTGGTCCTTCACTGCCGTCGTTCGAGCAGCAAACACGTCCAACGTCGTCGATAGAATGAAAAACGTGGAAACAAATTGCAAAAATCGCTGCCTTTGACCTCAACTAATCACCCTAACGAATCACCTTTGAAAACAAACCTGGATGAAATCGGAAGAATTGATGGTGAAAAGTGAAGAAATTGCATCGATTGAAATAGGAGAAGGAGAGGATAAAATGGGAAAAAAAATCAGGAGTGTATCCTCTGACCACGATAAGAGTGGTATTTGTTGCTGACCGCTTCTATTCTGGAAAGAGGCACGGTCAGATCCTCTTTTTATAATAAGTTGTTAGTAAACATTTTAGGGTAAGAGCCTCTTATTCAATAAGTGTCGATAAGAGGCAAGTAAACACCCCTTAAGTCATATCATATTTTTATTTAGAGTAAATTACAATTTTCGTCCCTGTGGTTATTAATAATTTTGATTTTCATCTTATGGTTTAATAATTGAATTCCATCCAATTCTTACCAACCAAACGTGTGGTCAAATTTCATTCCAATTACTTCAAAGTCAAATTCCTTTAATGAATTACAATTCCATCAAATTCCATTATGCGAACCAAACGCACCTTAAGGGGCTAAAACAGTAAATAATTCTAAACCACAGGGACCAAAACAATAATAAGCAGATCATAAGGACAAAAATAATAATGAGCTACAAACCATAGGAACGAAAGCCGTAAATTCTAAACCACGAGGACGAAAATAGCAGTTTTTAACAAACCACGGTAACGAAAATTCACTCTTTTATTTATTTTAAAGAGAAAACTACAAATTTGGTCCCTGAGGTTTACCAAAAAATACGAAAGTGGTCCCTGAACTTCAATAAGTGCAGATTTCATCCCTGACGTTTCAATTTTGCTATGAAAATGGTCCATCTGGCGTTAGCTCCGTTAAATCGTCCGTTAAGGCAGAGGTAATTTCGTCTTTTTATACGTTTTTTGTCTTTACTTCTTTTTGTCTTATTCTCTCTCTCTCTCTTGTACATGACACCTACACACACACACACACGTATATATATATATCACACATATACATATATATATATATATATATATATATATATATATATATATATATATATATATATATATACAGACACACACTCCGGCCACCATCTTCGGTCACCATCTCCGACGACCTCATTCACACACATAAATATATAAATATATATATTACGCACACACATATATATATACACACAGTACATAATCACACACACACACACACACACACACATATATATATATATATATAATCACACACATATATATAATCACGAGATTGACGCAAGAAAAGGGGAGATGGTGGGTGACGCCGACGAAGAAAAGGGGAGAGGTTGGGGGCCGCCGGTCACCATCTCCGACGACCTCACCTATATAATTAACACACACACACATATATGTATATATATATCACACACACATATATGTATATATATATCACACACACATATATAGTCATATATATTACACACACATGTATATATATACACAGATATATATATAGACACACATATGTCACACACACGCACACACACACACACACATATATATAATCACGAGATCGATGCAAGAAAAGGGGAGAGGGTGGGTGACGCCGACGAAGAAAAGGGGAGAGGTTGGGGTCGCCGGTCACCATCTCCGACGACCTCACCTATATAATTAACACACACACATATATATACATACATATATATATATATCCCACACACACACACATATATATATACATATATATATTACACACACATACATATATATATATATACAGATATATATATATATGTATATATAGACACACCTATATAATTAATACACACACAAAAGGGAGAGGTTGGGGGTCGCCGGTCGGAGTTGGTCGGAGTGCACTGTATGTGTTCGTATATATATATATATACCATATATATAATATATATTAATATAATATTAATATAATTAGACTAAATTACAATTTAATCCCTCAAGTTCAAGCAAAATTGAAAAACTTATCCTTGTGTAATAAAAAGACGAAAATACTCATGACTTAACTGTAACACCCAAAATCTTGGTAATAAATAAATAAATAATAATAATAAACGGAAAAAGAAAAAGAAAAAGAAAAGAAAAGAAAATGATTTTTGGTTGCTTTGGACATAAAATGTGAAATATTATGTTAAGAGGGGGTAAAAGTGTAAAGTTATTCAAAGTGGTGAGCTCAGGGGGCGCAAATGTAAAAATCAAGAAGTTAAGGGGACCAAATGTCATCTTTTTGAAAGTTTGAGGGCCTGTTTTGCCATTAGTACAAGTCTGTTTGAAGAAAACGTCCTTACAGCGTAAAACTCGCGATTTGTCCGATTTCTTCAACTAATACGCCAAACCTCTCGTCATATAAATGTAAGGGACTGGTTGAGGATCATTTTGGTTCATATAGTTTGAAAAATAAGCATTTATAGAGGGAGAAATCTAAGTTTGAAGTTCGGAGGTTCACTTCTCGGTTTTTCATCGATTTCAGGTGAGATTCATGACCAAATCTTATGTTTTTTAGTTCTATGTCTTCGTTTTAAGAGCTTTATCGAACCCTAGTAACTTTGTGTTTCAGATTTGGTGTTTTAAGGGTCGATTTTGAAGTTTAAAGTTTGTTTGGTTTTAAGTAAAAATCTAAACTTTAAATGGGTAAATGGAACTCGTTTCTTGACGAAAATCCGTGTTTCTTATGTCAAAATGTTGGTAAAAATATTACCAAGGAATCGGTGTAAAAAGATTGACGAAAAAGAGCAAAAAATGAAGTTTTTAGAGCTCTAAAACGTAAAAAATGGTGCAGCCATGGCTACTGGCTGTTAAGGCATCTGATGGGCCATGGGTCGCGGGTCGGCCGGGTCGTGTGTCAATGATCTGACCCGGTTGTGCTTTTAACCACTAAAAATAATTTTAAGGGTTTACAAGGTGTAAGATTCAAACCCTGTACCTTAGGTTTAGGAAATAACACTCTAACCAACTGATCTGATTGGCTTTTTTGTTATCCATTTTTACCTTAATTATTTATTGGTTTCTCTATCTGTTTTTATTTAAAACAAGAAGATGAAGGAAATTTTTGTTTTGGATTTAGGTTCCAACCAGTAAACCATATTGTGTTTTCTTGTTTTATGAAAACAATATAAAATCAATTAGAAATATCTTTGAATTTATAAAATACAAACCTTGACTCGATTTTCGATTATTTACGAAATTAAGTAGTCGTTTGGTGTTTTAGTTATTTATTTTAAAATGGGTGGTTACAATGAATCATTTATTTATTTAAGTGAACAAAAAAAAGGTTTAAAGTGGCGTAATAAAGAGAATGATTATCGAGCACTTTGATTTTAGGGATTTATATAAATTATATATTTCCTAAGGAGGTATGTCTACAATAAGTCATTTAATTGGTTTGATTATTTTAATAATGAGAGTAAAGTGCTGTTATCGGATTAAAATAATTATTGGGACACTTTAACTCGGAGTTGGGATTTATAAATTATAGAAAGATTTAATTTGACGTTTTGGGACGTCATCTAGTGATACACTTGAGCTTTAACTAGAATTTGTCGGGGTTGACCGAGTTGACTAAGTGTTGACTTTTGACTCGTTTGACCCATATGGATTTTAATGTTGGGCCCGTGTTGAGCTACTTGGAACAGACTTGGAGACCCAGATTTGGAATTTGACTTCATGTCGGGTCGAGTTGGACCATAAGTTTACCTTTGGAGAATTAAGTCATTAATTATAGATATTATGGTATAAAATGTGTAGGTCTTCTGTCAGGAGCTATCGGTAGTTGATCTACGCAATCAGGTGAGTCTTCATGAGACTTACACTGGAATGCATACCTATGTACAAATTTATTTTCGAGCATTATATGATTTTGTGGTGGTGAATATTATGCATGATAATGATTTAAATAATGTCATTGGTATATGTTTACATGTATGTGGAGTTTTGTGGAGCATGCATGCTAATTGTTTTCCGGTTTTTAAACGTATTTAGCATGCTTGGATTTTCCGTTGGTTTATATTGTATAAATGGTGCATGGTTTAGAGTATGAGATGTCGGTTTGGTTTGTCACACTTAAGGGGAGGCACGACCCCGAAATGGGTTACTGGCTCTGTGTGAGCCGTACACACCAGGGAATGCCTGTGACATGACAACACGACCCCGTAATGGGTTATTGGCTATAGGTGAGCCGTACACACCCAGGGAATGCTTGCAACTTATCAGTCCTTACTTAAGGAGACAATTATGAGGTCTCGTTTCTTTTGGTGTTGCATGTTTTAGAAAATGAATATTGTTTTTATACGAAGTTTGCATGTTTGATATATGTGACAAGATATGATTTCACTCACGCAAACCATGAACTCACTGAGCTTTATAAGCTAACTATAGTATGCATCTCAGGACCAGGTAGTTCGAGGTTGGATAAGGGCAAAGGACACGCTTAGAGACTTATCTACTATCATTAATTACGATTCAGTCTTTTGTTTAGACTTTTATGTATGGAGCAGTTGTAACTTAACCTGGTATGGGATGGGTTAGCATATAAGTTACATGTTTATGTATTTCGAAAACTTCCGCTGCGAACGATTTTAAAAATTTAAATTTAGTCAATATTTTGGAGGATTTGTTTCAGATTATGTAACATTTCTCATGGTTGAAACGAGGGTGTTACATTAACAGAGAAATCTAACAGAGCTAACGCCAGAGGGACCATTTTCATAGCAAAATTGAAACCTCAGGGATGAAATCTACACTTATTGAAGTTCAGGGACCAAATTTGTAGTTTACTCTATTTTAAATTATTTAATTCATATGTATATCTTTTTTTCGAGTAAACTACAATTTTGGTCCATGAGGTTTACAGGTTTCTAAACCGTCCCTAAACTTCAATAACTATAGTGAGCGTCCCTGAGGTTTGCATTTTGCTTTGAAAATCGTCCCTGGTCACAAACTCCGTTAAATTTCTCCGTTAAGTTAGGGGTATTTTCGTCCAACCATATTTTATTCTCTCATTTGCAATTTTTCTTTGTTTTTTTCTTATTTTTGTAAAGACCATAAAACATGAGGGACCTATATGTAATTAAATAATATATAACATATATTATTTAATATATATATATATATATATACAGGGACGATACAATCGTCTTTCACATCCATCGCCGGTAAACTCCCATCGCCGCCGGCTACTCTTCTCCTTCCCATCGCCAACCACCTCATCTTTTCCCATCGTCGGCAAGACCCATACCGGTAACAACCCACCCCCGACCTAATGATTTTACCGGCGACCCTCACCCCCTCCCTTTACTTTCCCACCGAGCACCGTTGCAGCACCTTCACGGTCCACCACCTCCTCCTCCATCATCTCTCCGCCGTGAACCACCTGTGAAGTTCTAAAGACCCACATAACCCTTCCCCCTATTTTGATTAATCATGACGACATATATGTATGCATATCTATGTCCGACGACCTTTTCTTCGACTCCGATCACCACCACCGACCAACCTGCAACTCCGAAGAGTTCTTCTTCGACTCCGATGACCACCCCAACCCTCCCTATCCCCTCCGGCACTGGTCAATCGGTGGATCAATGGAAATGGTATGAGCGTCGTTAACTACCTTTCGCTCATCACCAAACGCCGACCTCTCCGTCAAGGAGTACCCATCACCATCTCATCTCAATTTGATCCCTGTGATTCTTGGGTTTCATCCTTGGGTTTCATCTCAACGAAGTAGGAACTGGTTTTATTTTGAAATGAGGTGGAAATGGGAGTTTTTGTTAAATATACAAGTGAGGTCGTCGGAGATGGTGACCGACATATACATAATTTATATATATAGAGGTGGTTTCAATTGGAAACCAAATTTTATTGGAAACTTTGGAAACCAAATTTCAACCATTGATCTTTTTAATCAATGGTCAAGATTAATTTGAATTATATATGATAATAAATTAATTAATTTATAAATAAAAGATGATAATAATATGTCAAAAGAGTAAATGTGTCTTTTTCTTTTGTGTTTCAAATTTGGCAACAAAGATGAAATATGCTTAAATATAGAAAAACGTATATTTTTAAAAAAAAAAAGAGCATATCAAGACTACCTTTTTATTACCTATTCATTATTATGCAGTATGTAAAAACCCAAATAAGTTTCATTACCATTATTGTTTCATTACCTTTCCATTATGTTTCACTATATCAAATCTGTTTCATCAGGTTTCACTATATTAATGTTTTGTTTCACTATATTAATATTTTATTTCATTACCTTTCCATTATGTTTCACTATATCAAATCTGTTTCATCAGGTTTCACTATATTAACATTTTATGTTTCATCAGGTTTCACTATATTAATATTTTGTTTCACTATATCAAATCCATTATATTTCACTATATTAATATTTTGTGCCTGGAGGTAATATTGAAGATTTCATATGAATATCAACTTTCATTAATTGGATGAATCAATCATTGATTCATAAGAATGAAAAAAATAATTTGATTTGTAGCTTGCGTATTAATCAATTTGTGTTTACCTAAATTAAATGTTTCATGTTAAAATTAATAAAGGATCAATATTACCATATATAAAATACATTAAAATTAATTAATTAATATTATAATAATAATAACACTTACCATATATATTATGAAATTATGTAAAAGACTAAAATAACCTTATCAATTAAAAATAAAAATAAAAAAAAGGAAATTAAATGATGGGTTAATTTCGGTTTCCAAAGTTTCCAATGTAGTATTGGTTTCCAATTGATCCCTCCCATATATATATATATATATATATATATATATATATATAGTTGTAGGTTCATTTGAGAAATGGTAAATATATAAGAAATAGAGAAGTAATCTTAGTCATTCATACGGTCAAGATTGGATTTGACTAGTCAAATGTTTCGGCTTCGACTGGTCAAAAGTTGAGGCTATTCCAAACATAGAAGGACACTTTCGTAATATTTACAAAGTACACGGGTTGTGTTCATATATGAACCTGCATAATTCATATGTGAATCAGTGTAATTCACATCTGAACTCTTTTAACTGATTCATATATGAACCTTTGTGATTCATATATTAATTAATTAACTGATTCACATATGAACTAATTAACTGTAAGTTCATATATGAACCGGTTGAACTAATTAACAAATTCATATATGAACTTTTGTGATTCATATATGAACTAATTAACTGATTCTCATATGAAGTAATTAACTTATTTACATATGAACGTATAGTTCATATGTGAATCATATAGGTTCATATATGAATTCATCCCGCGTATTTTACGAAACCACCCCTCTACCTTCTATAGACCATGCAATGAATTATCCAGTGCTTTGCGGTCAAAGCCGCAAATGTTGACCAGATGAATGACTAAGATTATTTCTCTATTTCTCATATATTTACCATTTCTCAAATGAACCTCTCCGTATATATATATATATATATATATATATATATATATATATATATATATATATATATATATATAAAAGGTCGTCGCATAGTCGTTGGTATTTTATCTGTTACTCACACATACTCGGATGTTATTCATATGTGCGTGTGATTATATATATATATATATATATATATATATATATATATATATATATATATATATATATATATATATATATATCGAGGGAGGTTCAAGGGAAAACCTCAAATAAATGGAAAACTGAGGAACACCCTGTTAGCCCTTAATCTGGACGGTATGCACTTGTGCATACAAGTAAATTAAGTTGTTTTTTGGTTTTTATGCACGTGTGCATGCATACCGTCTAGATGAAAGGTTATCAGGGGTGTGTTCCTCAGTTTTTCATTTTTTTAATGTTTTCCTCTGAACCTGCCCTATATATATATATATGTGTGTGTGTGTGTGTGTGTAATTATGTACAAGAAACAAAGAGGAAATAAAAGAATTTATAGTTTTGGCCCTTCCTCTTTGATTTAGTAAAGAAAATGAAGAAAAATGTAAAAGGACCAAAATGCCCACACGTGTGGTGCACATGGTCCCTCTAACGGCCCTTTTTTAAACGGTGTTAGCCGCATGGACTACTTTCAATGCGATTTTCATACCTGAGGGATGATTAATGTAGTTATTGAAGTTTAGGGACGATTTTCAAAGAAATCGGTAAACCTCAAGGACCAAAATTGTAGTTTACTCCTTTTTTCCAATTATGTGCATCTATGTAGGGGTGTAAATATTGCGAGTCGGGCTCGAGTATCAGTAAACTCGACTCGAACTCAAAATAAAATTCTCAAGCCCAAACTCAACTCGAAAGCTTGCGAGTAGTGTGTTAGCTAGTAATTTTGTACATATTTTCTCTATTAATCTAATATGTTTTGCATCCTAGTTTAGCTTAAATTATGCATTTTTAGCTTAAATCGCATTGCATCCATCATTCGTTCCGTGTTCAGGTCATATTCGGGAAACTTGCGCGTTTATTCAAATTTCAGGTTGATTTAATAACGCTCGGTTCGGTTACAAAGGATGTCAAGTAATACGAAGGAAGCAAGGTGGAAAGTGGAGAAGAACTATTAAAGAACAAAGGCTGGACTCACTTTCTGAAGGTGCGCACGACCCGTGTGCACTTCAGGCTACAACAACGCACGACCCGTGCGCCTTGTCCAGAATGTTTTCTGCTTCATGCAATTTCTCTGCAAACTCAAGTTTAGATTTTTATGATATTTGTCTTGATATTTGTTTTGATATTTATTTAGATATTTTGTATATTTTGTGATCTTAGTAATATAAGTAGAGGCCTCCCCTCTCCTTATTTGATCATCTTATAATGTAATCTTTGGTATGAAAAAAACTCTCTCTAGAGTTATACCTTCCTAGTCTACTCTTCTCTTGGAAGAATTCTACTTTGGTGTTCTTCAATCTAGTATTGTATCTCTTTCATATTTTATGTTATTCTTCTTGTTTAAATTCTTGTTATCTTATACATGTTTACATACACCTTGATTTATCTCTGTATCTAATATTTCTATATATATTTTGTTTAGTTTTCTTAATCAGTAAAAGTCGTTTTTAGTTCTTTTCACATATAAGATTGTGTCGTGATAATCAACAGTTATATTGAGAAATTGGTTAACTCGAAGGTAAACGATACGGTTATCGAAGGTTGGTTTTACGGTTCACACGGAAGTTGGGTTGTGATCGGAGACTGACTATTCGATAACCTTTATTCAACAAATCAAATTATAAACGGAAGTTTGAATTTGGCTTTTGGTCGCGATTCTAAAATTATCATGGAAATAGATAAAAGTAGGAATCGGAGAAATTGTTTTATCAAAATCTTAATGCTTCTAGTTAAGTCGGATGTCACGGAAGTAGTCAACCGCTTAACTAGGAAGGTTTACTTCACCTCGGAAGAGGGTCTTAAACGGTTTTTAGAAAGATAAACCTCTACCTCGATATAATTGTTGGGTGTCACCACTTCCATCTCGTATTTATGTCTTAGTTCGATACATGTCGTAATTAATCTTTTACTATAATTTTCATAGTTTTTGTTATAAATAGTTAAAGTCCCTTTTATGTATTTATGTTTTATACTTGTATTTTGATTTATAGGTTAATCCTTAGTTTAGAAAAATCTCCATCAATTGTGTTCCCATAGCTAGTTCATGATTTATAGCAGGATTAGTACTTAAACCACTGCCCCCTGTGATCGACCCGTATGCTACACAACCCGTACGCTTGCGGTTAAAATATTACTCAACAAGTTTTTGGCGCCGTTGCCGGGGAGCAATCGGTTTAATATGGATTTAGCTATAAATTAACTAGACTATGTTTCTATCTATTCCATTTTTCATGGTTTACTTTGATTTATTGTCTTGTTACCCTGTTTAATCTCGGATTTCTCCTTGAGTTTAGTACTTCTCGTGCATGAAACGGAGATCGTGCAACACTGACGAGTGACGGCACATTAACAAAACGACGACACGTAGACGAAACGTTGAAAGAAGAAGGAGATTAAGATAACAAAGAAGGGCAGGAATTCCGCAACCCAGATCTTTGATGGACGTTTACACAACCCACCATGGCTCAGTGACGAGTAAGGTGCTCGTTCGAATCCTCCGTCAAACTCATGGCAATAACAAGTAAATATATATATTATGTTATCTAATATATATATATATATATATATATGTTTATAGCGCACGACCCGTGCGTCAAAAAAAATTAAAAATTTTGTACTATTCACACGCACGACCCGTGCGTGGTTGAAAAAGGAAGGCAGACGCAAAAAAAAAATTTGGGGATTTTGTTTTGTTTGTGCAATCTTTCTTTTCAGGTTGCATTTGTAGAAAAAGGATTAGAGCTTTTACCGTTTTCAAGTCTGAAAATCTTCATCCTAAACCGCGGTAAATTCGTTTTCTTTCTTTATTTTTGTGTGCATTGCTATTTTTCTTAAGTTTTAGTTTAGATTGGGTTGTCAAGTTTGTTGGGACAGACATAGGCTTGGTTTTTGTTTTGTCAATCGTACGTGTGCACCGCGACATCCCTCTAAGCATTGAGGACAATGCTTAATTCTAGCTTGGGGGGTGTCATTCTAGCTTCATGCATTTTTGTTTCTTGTTTCTTAGTACCTAAAAAAAATATTATAAAATACAAAAATCAAAAATATTTTTGTTGGATGAACTTTTTTAGCTTCAAGATGTAGATAACCTGTTCATACTTGATATAATCAACATTTAGGTTCATTCCTTGTACATCACTCAATTCATAGCTAGTTGAAATCTAAACTGTATAGAAAGCATTGTTTCACTATTAGGAAGATACTTACATGCACTTCTCACTACATCACCGCACGTAACCTTTTGGATCAGTCCACATGCCGTAATCCCCCTGCATTACAAATGTGACTGCTTGGATGGACCCCACCTAGTGAGAATTTGGCCCGTTTTGGATTGAATCATCTATAATCAATCCTAATCTATTCTTTCTTGTGAGGTACCTTCCACCAAAACGTAGCTCTAGGTTTTTGACTTGATTCTCGTTTAGAATAACTATGAAACTACATTGAGGCCATCATTTTTCTTTCAACTCACCAAGAGCACCCCTATCATCCCCTTCACCACAAAGCTATAAAAAAAATACAAAAGAAGATAGCTTGGGGGAAATACAGTAGAAGAGGTTCACAAAAGGGAACCGAAAGAATCTTGAATCAGATTAGCCCCTCAAGGCTATGTTTATTACCAAGATAAGCCAGTATCAAAAGAAAGGCAAAAAGGATAAAGCTGAATGTGTAAAGACACCATCCAACCCAAGACTTTCCTTTTAACCCAAAATCCCCTTTGAGCCTAAAAAGTCCTCTGTATGTGTAGTTTTGTGGAAACTTCTAGACTTTGAGAACCATTTCAAAAGCATCAAGAATGAAATACATTCTTGGTTAGGAAGGATATTTGAGCGTATACACCTTACCTTAAACACATGAGAGTTATTGAGTGGATTCTGCGAGTATCCATCCAGCATGATCACTTATCCCACTCCCTTAGTGATTACGGTATGTTTACTTATTCTCTTAAGGTCGTGTGTGTGATTTATTGAAACTAGTGTCATGTTAGTATTAACCTTTGTGTAAAACAATTGTATTTTTTTACGTTTAGTGATTGACATGCGGGTATTGGTTGTGTTTGTGCATTAATGAACTTAAATAATTGATTATCTCTTTTGGAAATATGGTTGGCTTATCTTATTGCTTTTAAGGTTTGTCTCCTTTGTTGTTTTCTCCCATTTTTGACTTAATGAACAACATGCTTCCTTGAGGACAAGGAAGAGTTTAGCTTGGGGGATTTTGTTAGCTAGTAATTTTGTACATATTTTCTCTATTAATCTAATATGTTTTTCATCCTAGTTTAGCTTAAATTGTGCATTTTTAGCTTAAATCGCATTGCATCCATCATTCGTTCCGTGTTCAGGTCATATTTGGGAAACTTGCGCGTTTATTCAAATTTCAGGTTGATTTAATAACACTCGGTTCGGGTACAAAGGATGCCAAGTAATACGAAGGAAGCAAGGTGGAAAGTGGAGAAGAACTATTAAAGAACAAAGGCTGGACTCACTTTCTGAAGGTGCGCACGACCCGTGCGCACTTCAGGCTACAACAGCGCACGACCTGTGCGCCTTGTCCAGAATGTTTTCTGCTTCATGCATTTTTCTGCAAACTCAAGTTTAGATTTTTATGATATTTTTCTTGATATTTGTTTTGATATTTATTTAGATATTTTGGATATTTTGTGATCTTAGTAATATAAGTAGAGGCCTCCCCTCTCCTTATTTGATCATCTTATAATGTAATCTTTGGTATGAAAAAAACTCTCTCTAGAGTTATACCTTCCTAGTCTACTCTTCTCTTGGAAGAATTCTACTTTGGTGTTCTTCAATCTAGTATTGTATCTCTTTCATATTTTATGTTATTCTTCTTGTTTAAATTCTTGTTATCTTATACATGTTTACATACACCTTGATTTATCTTTGTATCTAATATTTCTATATATATTTTGTTTAGTTTTCTTAATCGATAAAAGTCGTTTTTAGTTCTTTTCACATATAAGATTGTGTGGTGATAATCAACTGTTATATTGAGAAATTGGTTAACTCGAAGTTAAACGATACGGTTATCGAAGGTTGGTTTTACGGTTCATCACCAACGAAAGTTGGGTTGTGATCGGAGACCGACTATTCGATAACCTTTATTCAACAAATCAAATTATAAACGGAAGTTTGAATTTGACTTTTGGTCGATTAACCAACGATTCTAAAATTATCATGCAAATAGATAAAAGTAGGAATCGGAGAAATTGTTTTTATCAAAATCTTAATGCTTTTAGTTAAGTCGGATGTCACGGAAGTAGTCAACCGCTTAACTAGGAAGGTTTACTTCACCTCGGAAGAGGGTCTTAAACGGTTTTTAGAAAGATAAACCTCTACCTCGATATAATTGTTGGGTGTCACCACTTCCATCTCGTATTTATGTCTTAGTTCGATACATGTCGTAATTAATCTTCTACTATAATTTTCATAGTTTTTGTTATAAATAGTTAAAGTCCCTTTTATGTATTTATGTTTTATACTTGTATTTTGATTTATAGGTTAATCCTTAGTTTAGAAAAATCTCCATCAATTGTGTTCCCATAACTAGTTCATGATTTATAGCAGAATTAGTACTTAAACCACTGCTCCCTATGATCGACCCGTATGCTACACAATCCGTACGCTTGCGGTTAAATATTACTCAACATAGTGAAAATCCAAGCTCGAACTCGACTCGATAACTAATTCCCAAGCTTGAACTCGAACTCGTTTCAAGCTCGAACTCGAATCAAGCTCGAACTCAAACCAATTCCCAAGCTTGAACTCGAACTAGTGTTTATATCCGTTCGTTAAGGAAATAGGTATGTTCATGTTCATTTATGTTCGTCAAGTTAAAACTAAAAACAAACATATACAAACTTAAATAAAAAGAAGGTGCACCTATTTTGATAGTGTGCTCATATAAAAATCTTTCACTAGTTCAAGCCATTAGCTCAAGCCACTAGTAGAGAATGCAAAGAAAATAGTGGAGGCCTACCCATATATATACTAGAGTAAAGAGTCAAAAAAGAGTTAATGGACCAATGTGGGATGGGAGAAAGTCTCTCTTCTTACTTAGGGGTGTTCACGGTTTGGTTCGGCTCTGTTAGTAAGAAAAATGTGAACCGAGCCGCATGAGATGGATACTTGGTTACCCGAACCGAAACAGAACCGCGGGGTGAACTAAACCGAACCGAACCGAAATTAGTCAGTTACCCGCGGTTCGGTTCACGGTTACCCAAATTTATTAGGAAAATATTATTTGCAATATAAAAATTATACCAAAATAGAAAATTTAAACCAATTACAAAACAAATACATAAAAAATAATTCAAGAAAAAAAATTGAAATTAGTTTTATTGTTTAAAAAATCCAGTATTAAGTTGATGACTATTTAAAAATTAAATTGTTGATATCAAATATAATATTATTAATTGCTTTATATATATCGGCTCGGATCCGGTTACCCGCGGATACCTATAATTTAAAACCGAAACTGATACGTGAATACCCGGTTTTTTGGTTTTCGGTTTTTTCAATTTCGGATCAAACGGTTCGGCTCGGTTTCTCGGTTTTTTTGAACACCCCTATTCTTACTTCTCATCTTCTCATCCTCCTTTTTTAGAGTTTTTTTTATTCAATTTTTAAATTTTGATTTATTATCTTAACATTAATGTATTGTATTAAAATAATTATTATTAATTTTTTTTACATTATATACTTTATAAATTATAGGGTAAATTACAGATTTGGTCCCTAACGTTTGGCGTTTGTTACGGAATTGGTCCCTAAACTTCAAAAATGGCAAATAAACCCTCCACGTATGCATTTTGTGTTGGATTTGGTCACTCGAGCTAACGGCCGTCTATTTCCTCCGTTAAGCCAAGGGTATTATGGTCATTTTACCTATTTTGTTTATTTTTCCTTTTTTTTAATTACTTTGCTTGAATCTTCATATTCTATCTCAATGAACACCAAGAACACCAAAAACAAACCCAAATCAAACTTGTTAAAAATCCAAAATCTTAAATGTTCATCTAACCCTAAATCAAAACCCATATTCAAAACAACCTAAATAAAACGTAGATTTAAAAATCAAAAACATAAATCAAACACATATACAATAACCAAAATCAAACACATATACAATAACCAAAATCAAACTCACTTAAAAGTGAATAGAGAGATCTGAGAAAGAGAGAAGAGAGAGGGATCTGAGAGAGGGGTTTGAGAGAGAGAAGAGAAAGGGATATGAGAGAGAGGGGGGGTCTAAGAGAGAGAAAGAGATAGAGATCGAGAGAAGAGAGAAGGATCTGAGGTAGAGATAGAGATAGAGATCGAGAGAAGAGATACATAAAAGATAAAAGATGCAGACCACAGGGAGAAGAAGTCGCCGGAGAAGACGATGTCGGCGGAGAAGACGAAGTCGCCGGAGAAAGGTTTAACGACTTTCGTCCCTGTGCTTCGTCCAACTCTTCTCTCTCTCTCTCTTCTCTCGATCTCTCTCTGTCAGATCTCTCTCTCTCTCTTCTCTGTATCTCTTCTCTCTCTCTCTCAAATCTCTCTCTAGGAATCATAAGCTGGAAATCATAGAGTGAAATGGAGAGGAAATTATGGTGTTCTTCGATCTCTATCTCTTTGTTCTTACTGGGAATTAAATAGTGAAATGGAGATGGGAAATATGGAATTAAAGTGGAAATATGGAAATATCCCAAATGGGGTTATGTAATTTCACTAACTTTGGTTTTGATTTTGGTATTATTTGATGAAATTAAACTGAAAATCTGGAAATCCCCCAATGGGTTTAAGTAATCTCACTAATTATGCTTCTGATTTTACAATTTTTAGAGGTTCTTGATTTAGGGTTCTTGATGAAGAAGATGAACATTCAAGAAGATGATGAATATTCATGAAAAAAAAATTATAATTAATTGAAAAATTGAAAAATAAATAAAAAAATTGAAACCTAGATTTGATCTAGGTTTTTAGACTTGGTTTGATTTGGGATTTTTTAATTTGGGTTGATTTAGGATTTTGGTCTTTAAATATGGGTTTGATTTAGGATTTTGAATTGTTAACATGAGTTTGATTTGGGTTTTTTGAATCTTGGTGTTCTTGAGGTAGGGATGAAGATTCAGGTAAATTATTTAAAAAATTAGAAAAATAAATAAAATAGGTAAAATGACCATAATACCCTCGTGTGCATCTCAAGTGGGAGGCGTTAACGGCAGGAAATAGACGGCCTTTGGCTTTAGGGACCAAATCCAACACAAAATGCATACGTAGAAGGTTTATTTGCCATTTTTGAAGTTTAGGGACCAATTCCGTAATAAACGCCAAACGTTAGGGACCAAATCTGTAATTTACTCTAAATTATAATATAAATTAATTATATATATAATATATATTCGAGTATCTCACGAAGTTATCGAGTTGAATATCAAATCGTTTGACTCGACTCGTTAGTATGTTGAGTCGAGCCTATTCAAGTTGAGTTTTGACCGAGTCGATCTCAAGTAGCTTGCGAATTGTCTCGTCTCATTTACCGATGTAATTGATAAAAGGAGACCTAATTTTTTTAATTTAATTCATATTTATTTTAATCTCCCCCTTCCCCCTCTCTATGCCTCTTCCTCTATCTCTCCCTACCCTTCCCTCTCCCTCTCCCTCTCCCTCTCCCTCTCTCACTCTCTCTCTCTATATATATATTATATAACAAACCATGAAGCAAAATCATGATTCCAAGAAAACATGCATAAAAATCAAGAACCTAAAGAAACCCTACTTTCATATTGCTGATTAAAGAAGTAATACAAACACAAGCAATACATGAACTGATTTGTTTGATTTATTTGGAAATACTAGAAACTTCTTCCATTGCGAATGGCCGTGCGATTCCATGTACAACGAAACTCTTTGACATCAACAAATCCGGTGAAGTTATCTCGACTCTATTGATAACGAGTAACTCATCGAAAAGATTAACCACACTTTCAGTGATCTCGATTTCCTTACCCGGACACAACGTCGTCAATGACGCTCTTTCCCGCATGGACGCCAAGTGTTTGAAAGAATGCCTCTTAGGAACAATATGAGATCTCACGAATTTATGCCTCAAACTAGATGGCATTTCCACCATTCCAATGATTGGAGGTGCAAATATCGTCGCAGAATTCAAATCCGGATGATCTTTAAGAATCCCATCAAGCACGGAATACAACGAAATCGCAAAAGGGGTGAAACCGGCGGAACTCAGAAACCTAACCACCGTTCCCCATTCGGCCTTCTTCTTGATGCGATCAACTTCACCACCACCAACAGTGCTGTGCGAAAGCTCACTCTGATTCGTGTTGCAGATCGGCAACTCGGTGATTTCTTGATGAAATTTGAAAGATGCAAAAGGACCACCGACGCCATGGATGGAAACCGGTCCTTGTAC
This sequence comes from Arctium minus, assembly GCA_954870635.1. Classification (NCBI taxonomy): domain Eukaryota; kingdom Viridiplantae; phylum Streptophyta; class Magnoliopsida; order Asterales; family Asteraceae; genus Arctium; species Arctium minus. The sequence continues at coordinate 37,609,050 of OX941084.1, forward strand.
GAAAATATCCGGATGAGTAATCAAGACGTTATTGATTTCAAGAACTCGACGTTTCTCGTCTTTCTTGGTGATGGATATCTTCTGTTGTTGAAACATTGTCGAGAAGCAGGTGTTGAGGGGTTTCTGAAACAGATCTTGGATGGTGAGTTTGGAGGGGGAGATGTGGTAAGTGACGAGTTGGATGGTCATGTATGGAGGGATGGAGAGGTTGGAGATGGCGGAATCAGGGATGGCGAAGATGGTGGAGTGTGGTGTTGAGAGGAAGAGGTCCGGCGAGATGTGGAGGAGGGTGGCGATGAAGGTGAATCCGTTTGATCGGAGTAATTGGGAGGCATTGGAGGTGAAATCGAGCGGTGGGTCTTTTGGATGGCGTGGGTGGTGGTGGTGGTAGGAGCCGAGGGTGGCGGCGATTACGACGGCGAGAAGTATGGTGGCGGCGATGAAGAATACGGCTTTACTCATGTTTTGCAGAGAGAATTACAGTGTACGGAAGAATGATGAAGAAGAAGATGACGGTTTTGTGGAATGATTGATAAGTCGAGTGGCGGGGATGATTGAAGAAAGGATTGCTTTATAATTTGCTTTTTGTTTTTTGAATTTTATTTTATTTTCGAGAGTGTACTTTAATTATCATTATTGATTGTATTTTAATTTTAAGAGAAAATTACAGATTTGGTCCCTGTGTATGTTGATTTTTATTGATATAGTCCTTAAACTTCATTTATTATGTATAATATCTTGTGTTGTGCTGGTATGCATTTTCTGTTGGATTTCATAATATAGTAAACTACAAACTTAGTCCTTGTGGTCTGTTGGATTTCATAATATAGAGGTTGTTTACCAAATTTTCCATTAAGTCCTGTATGGATAAATGTGTCTGTCTGGATAAATTTGTCTGTCTGGATAAATTGATGTTGTTGTTTACTTTTTTATCTGAATTAACAGTCTGAATAACAAAAATGACCAATTTACCCCTGAATATGAATTTTAAGCTGTTTTATAAATTGTTGTTTATTTTTTAAGCCATATATTCATAAATTCATTGATATATTCAAAAATCAAACAAAAATTCATTAAGTACTTAAACTTCCAAGTTCAAATACAATGTAGCCAAGTTCAAACAAAAAGTAGCAAGTATGAAACAAGTATGAAATTGACATTGTAGAAATCATGGTTACAAAAATCTACATTGCAGAAATGTCGAGCAACTATGGAGAAGAAACAAGTATGGAACAAAAATCGACTGAAAAAACAAGTAAGGAACAACAATCGACTGAAGAAAACAAGTATGGAACAACAATCGACTTAATAAATAAGTATGGAACAACAATCGACTGAAGAAACAAGTATGGAACAACAATCGAGTATGGAGAAGAAACAAGTATCGAACAATCATTAAAATCATTACCTTTGGAGAAATCGACCAAAGAAAATTATCGTCTAGGTTTGAAATCGAACCAGCAGTGAATTGAAATAGTGTAATCGAACCAGCAATGAACTCGAAGCAGTAAAATCGAACGAGCGGTGAAGGTGAAATCAAAATCGAACAAGCAGTGAAGGTGAAATCGAGCAGCTAGGTTTTATTACGTGATTATTGAGTAGGAGGGTAGGCATGTATTTATTTTTAAAGGGTAAAAATGTCAAAGATGTGTCTTAATGGGGACAACACATCTTTCCCCTACTTAGTGAATAAGTCTGAAATGTTTGCGCGAATAAGCCGTTTTGTCATTAAGCCCCAAGTAAACACTCCAAACGTCTGCGCGAATAAGTCGGTTTTGTCATTAAGCTCATTAAGCCCCACGTAAACACTCCAAACGTCTGCGCGAATAAGTCGGTTTTGTCATTAAGCTCATTAAGCCCCAAGTAAACACTCCAAACGTCTGCGCGAATAAGTCGGTTTTGTCATTAAGCTCATTAAGCCCCAAGTAAACACCCCCATAGTAAACTACAAACTGGCGATGACAAGTTTGGTCTTGGATATGGAAAAATGGACGATGATTATACCTCTCTTCAAGACATTCCTTTTTCTTCTCAAGATCCTCCCTCTTTCTCTAAACTTCCTTCTTACTCTCCTGAGTACACTGATATTGACTCTGGAGATTCTGGCACAGTCTATTCCATGGATCTTCGTGACTCCAAAAAATTTGGAATTTTCGTGTCCGCCAAGCAATCCAAGCCTCTTCCTGAGGAAGACCAAGATTCAAACGATATTGTTAAACATGTTTATGATCTTTTCAAAACAATGAATCTTGATGGAGAATCCTCTTCCTTTTCTTCTTCTTCCTCAAAGAAACCTTCCTTTCTTGACAAAGGAAAGGCTATTGTTGTTGACGTTCCCTCAAAAAGAAAGATAACACTTTCCTCAAAAGGTAAATCTCATGCAAAACCAACAGAGTTCATTCCCAGATCAGTAAACCTAAAGAAACATAAGGGAATATCCATTTCTTCCTTTCCATCTTCTGAAAAAAGGAATTCTAGGACCTATGCCTAGTATTCTCCCCAATCCTCACAAATCACCCATTCTTCCTACTCTTTCCAAACCAGTCAAACTCAAGTCCAAAGCCAAAGCCAAAGCCAAAGCTCCTGCTCAAGAATCTAAGAAAATGTTCATATATCGAAAGTGTTATAATTGTGGTGACACTTTCCATTTGGCTAAGGATTGTCCAAAGGAAAGAATTGACATATACTGTCAAGATGTTCCTCCTTTTACTTCTAATTCTAACTCTAAATGACCCACTTCAAAATGGGTACCAAAGGACTAATTTGTTTGTGATTGCAGGTCTTTGGACATCACCAAACTTGGTATCTTGATAGCGGATGTTCACGACATATGACCGACAACAAACTTCTTCTAATAAACTATGTGAATGAAATAGGACCTACCGTAACCTTTGGTGACAATTCTCGTGGTTCCACTAAAGGTTATGGAACTCTCACTAATGGCTTCATCACTTTCAATAAAGTAGCCTATGTGGAAGGACTAATGCACAACCTTCTGAGAGCATGATTGTCCCATTATTGATAAACAATTTCACACTGTCCTATCTGGCTTTAGAAAGGACAATGTGTATGTCATCAATATGAGTTTCAAATCAATTGAAGACGAAAACATATGTTTCATCTCTGAAGACTCTGAGAGGAAGAACTGGCTCTGGCATAAACGTTTATCTCATCTAAACTTTAAGACATTAAATGCTCTCTCCAATAAAGAGCTGGTTGTAGGACTGCCAAAAATCTCCTTCTCTAAAGAAAGACTATGTGTAGCCTGTGAAAAAGGGAAGCTGACAAAGTCTTCATTCAAATCTAAGCAATGTTTCTCCATCACTACTCCTCTCCAAATGCTACACATGGATCTATGTAGGCCAGTTAGCACTCCAAGTCTAGGCAGAAAAAGGTACATTCTTGTAATTATTGATGAATTTACACGTTACACTTGGGTATCTTTTCTCAGGTACAAAAGTTACACATCTAAAGAAATCATCAATTTTATCAAGAAATATGAAGTGCTCAACGGACAACTTGTACGATCTGTCAGAAGTGACAATGTCACCGAATTCAGAAATGCTACCTTAGATGCTTTCTTCTCTGACAAAGGCATCTCACAAAACTTTGCATCTGTCAGAACTCCACAACAAAATGGTGTCGTGGAAAGAAAGAACCGAACTCTATGTGAAGCTGCACGATCTATGCTAAGTGAATTTAATCTTCCTACCTATTTCTGGGCTGAAGCTATCAACACAGCCTGTTTTACTCAAAACAGGTCCATCATTGTGAAGAGACACAACAAGACTCCTTATAAAGTCTTCTATGGCTGAAAACCTAACATCAGTTTTCTTCATGTTTTTAGTTGTGTATGCTTCATTCTCAATGATCGAGAACATCTTGGGAAATTTGATCCCAAAGCAGATGAAGGAATCTTTATGGGCTACTCTCTATCTTCTAAATCCTATAGAGTCTATAATCTTAGAAGAAAATGTATTCATGAGTCAATGCATGTGAAGTTTGATGATCACAAGTCATCCTCTATATCATGTGTTGACAATGAACTGTATGAATGGATTACTTCTTGCGTAGGGGAAGATTCCCCTAACCAAATATCGACAGGTTCTCCGTATATACCCTTTTCGGCAGAACCTCCTTCCTCAACCAACTTAAATTCAGCAGGGCTCTCACCCTCTTCCGAACCTGCCGAACCTATATATTTCTCAATACCTCATCATCATACACACATCATCCCTGCCGATCCATCACCATCTTGCTCTCCAAATCCGTTTCCTGCACCTCTCCCACCAGCTCTTAAGTGAACCAAAGATCACCCCATTGAACAAATTATAGGTGATCAATAGGCAAGTGTCCAAACCAGAAGAGGTGTTGGAAATATTTGTCTCTACGTGAATTTTCTCTCTGTTATGGAACCCAAGAAAATTGACGAAGCTCTAGCCGATCCATGTTGGATCGCTGCAATGCAAAAAGGAGCTTTCTCAATTTGATAGAAATAAAGTGTGGAGACTTGTACCTTGTCCTTCTAGAAAGACCATCATTGGCACTAAGTAGGTCTTCAGAAATAAGATGGATAAAGAAGGTATTGTCATCCGAAACAAGTCTAGGCTTGTTGCTCAAGGATACCGACAGGAAGAAGGAATTGATTATGATGAAACCTTTGCTCCAGTTGCTAGACTTGAGGCAATAAGAATCTTTCTTGCCCATGCTGCTCACAAGAACTTCTGGGTATTTCAAATGGATGTCAAAAGTGCATTTCTCAATGGAGAACTTGCTGAAGAAGTCTATGTGAAGCAACCTCCAGGGTTTGAAGATCCAGCTCATCCAGACTATGTGTTCAAACTAGATAGAGCTCTCTATGGTCTCAAACAGGCTCCTCGTACCTGGTATGATACTCTATTAGACTTTCTTCTCTCCAACAGATATACCCGAGGTAAGATTGAAAACACTCTCTTTCTCAAGAAGACCAAAGGTAATATAATTCTTGTACAAATCTATGTGGATGATATCATTTTTGGTGCAACTGATAAATCTCTTTCTCAGGAATTTGCCTCTCTCATGAAAAGTAAATATGAGATGAGTATGATGGGTGAGCTAACATTCTTTCTTGGTCTACAAATCAAACAAACTTCTGAAGGAATTTTCATAAACCAAGGCAAATATATTCGTGACCTTCTAAAGAAGTATAATTTTGAAAATTGCTCTCCCATGAAAAATCCCATGGCACCACCTCTTAATATTCATGTTGATCCAGCTGGTAAGCCAGTTGATATCACAAATTATAGAGGAATTATTGGGTCTCTTCTTTATCATACTACTAGTAGACCTGATATTATGTATGCTACGTGTCTTTGTGCGCGTTATCAAACCAATCCTAAGGAATCTCATTTGGCTGCTGTGAAACGCATCCTTCGGTACCTCAAAGGCATTATGAATATGGGTCTTTGGTATCCCAAAGACTCAGGTTTTGATTTAATTGGTTATTCAGATTCTGATTTTGCAGGGTCTAAAGTGGATAGGAAAAGTACAACAGGGAGCTGCCAATTACTAGGTGGAAATTTGGTCAGTTGGTTTAGCAAGAAACAACACTCGGTCTCCACCTCTACCGCTGAAGATGAATATGTTGCAACTGGCAGTTGTTGTGCTCAGATCTTGTGGATGAAGAACCAACTCCAGGATTATGACAAGTTCTACTCCCAAGTGTTAGAACATAAATGTTATGTTTATAAGTTTAGTAAAGTAATCAATTGTATTTGTGTTTTGGGCCTTGTACTTTGGGTTTGGGCTAAAATGTACACAAGAGTGTGAGGCGTATAAATAGGAGTCTGTTAGTTAGTTGTTTGTAACTTTTCATTTTTTTCACAATGTAGCCATACGAGTTCTTAGTTCTCTGTAGTTTGTTTTTCTTATTGTGAATAAAACTACAGATTCCCTCCCAAATCATCCTTGTTATGTTTGTTTAATCAATTCAACCTTGATCATGGACCTAACAAGTGGTATCAGAGCCTAACGAAGAATTATTTCTACGAACGATCGAGATCAAGTTGATTGATCTTGAACAGTTCACTGTCACCTTCAAGTTTCTGAGAATTTAGAATTTTGATGAATTGATGCTAATTTGGATGATCTTTGATGCTAAATTGATTCAAAGGATAGTGTCGAATCATATTGAATCAATTACAAGTTGTAATTTCAACAGAGTTGGTAGAATTGGATCGTTTTTGAGAAATTTTTGTTCGAGTTTTTTTTCTACTGTGTTGAGATCGATTTGGGCTATAGAATTGTTTTTAGACATAATCATCAACAACAAATGTTCTCCATTGATATTTTTGAACCTGCTCTCAAATTTTCAGACTCAAATTCGATGTTTTAAAGGTGAATTTGAAGATTTTTGGAAAATAAGTCGTAGATCCAAAGAATTCGCATGACTCTTGATGAACTCGCATGAAGAACACGCATGGAAGATTTCGCATGGAAGATTTCGCATGAAAGAATTCGCACGATGAAAAGCTTTGAAGATGAATTTTTTTAAGGACATAATTCGCATGAAAGTGATATGCGAAATGTGCAGAATTCGCATCGATACGAATTCCTGTGGCCAAAGAAAATTCTAAGTAAAGAATTTGTATGTAGTCGTGTTCAAAATGTTGAGAACTTGCATCCTACCTTATGCGAATTGCGAGGAATTCGTACACAGTCTCATGCAAGAAACAAGAATTCGCACATAGGCATATGCGAAAAGTAGGAATTCGCATATAGGCCTATGAGAATTGTGAGGATTTCAGCTAAGCCTCATGCAAATTGTGCTTTAATGAATAATGATATGCGAACTGTGAAGGTTATGCGAAAAGTTTTTATCTTTATACGAAAAGTGACTGTTCTGAACCCATTTTGCTACAAGTTTGCCCTGTTCCTGAGATTTTTCGCGTAATGCATATGTGACATCATTCCTATCTTCCGTTGGTCACATATTTTTAGCAACTGATCAAAATTTTCATGAGTGCTCATGTTTGTTAAGATTTTCAGATATTGGATGTTTGGATTTAGTCTCTGATTGGATTGGATTAGCAGCATGGGTATCTGCAATCATCAGTCTGGAGTGCTTCTTTATGTTGTTATACCGTTGAGTGCTCTTAATAGTTCTTCTGACCTGATCAATCAGGAGTGTGAGCGAATGCAATCATTGTTCTAATGCTTTAGTTGTGATTCAGAATCCTGAGTGCTTATAATCATCCAGCTGATTCGTGAAGAAAGGAGGTCTGAGTTCGTTTGTTCAGTATCCTGGAAAGCAATTAGAAAATGATTGTCTTTCATCAGTTGTTGAACATCTATAAGAGTTGTCTTCTAACCCTTGCATTGTAGTGTTTGCTACCGGATGCTTCCTCCTGCAAGCTGATCAGAATAAGTTCTTAAGTTGAATTCTTATTCAACTCGTGGTTCAAAGACAGATCAGATGTTATATACTGAAGATGCACTTTGGTTGTCATTCCATAATCCACACATTTCTTTCTTGTGGGCGTAACGAATGTGTTTGATTTACTAGAGATAAAAGTTGTCTTTATGTGCACTCAATCGAGTTATGGTCTACATCAGATCTGATATTAAAGTTGAAACTTCAAGGATAAGAGCTATATTCAAGGGGGAGCTGAGGATGCTTTGAAGTTTATGCAACACTAAGTTTTCTAAAGAAATCAAGGGGGAGAGGAGTTGAAGCTGAAAGAAGATGATTACTTTAAAAAACTTAGGGGGAGAATGTTAGAACATAAATGTTCTGTTTAGAAGTTTAGTAAAGTAATCAATTGTATTTGTGTTTTGGGCCTTGTACTTTGGGTTTGGGCTAAAATGTACACAAGGGTGTGAGGGGTATAAATAGGAGTCTGTTAGTTAGTTATTTGTAACTTTTTATTTTTTCACAATGTAGCCATACCATTTTTTCACATAAATAGAATTTTTTTCTTATTGTGAATAAAACTACAGATTCTCTCCCAAATCATCCTTGTTATGTTTGTTTAATCAATTCAACCTTGATCATGGACCTAACACCAAGTTCCCATACTTTGTGACAACTCCAGTGCCATAGCCATTGCTAACAATCCTGTGCTGCATTCAAGATCAAAACATATTGATATTCGATATCACTTTATAAGAGATCATGTCTCTAAAGGTGATATTGAACTTCATTTCATTCCTACTGACCTTCAACTTGCAGATCTCTTCACTAAACCTCTGGATGAAGCTAGATTCAACTTTCTTGTTGGATCTTTAGGTATGTTAAATTATGAGTAAAAAAACCTTTCTATCGAAGTCTCATTTACTTCGGTACTCATGCTTTCGGTACACATGTTCTCACAAGAAACAACAATCCTTTTACCGAAAAACCCTCCTTTTATCTCCCTTTCAGCATCCATCCTCTTTCAGTAAGCCTCACGCCTACCACACTTATTCCTTGTCGAACTCTCTTCTCATGTTTTCGGTAAGCCTCACGCCTACCAAACATATTCCTTACTAATTTTGTCTTTACTCCTTTGGTACCAAATATTCTTCTAAACTCTTTCGGTAAACCTTAAGTCTACCGAACATGCTTTCGGTTCAAACAAGCTTTCAACCTTCTCACTTTCGGTACCTTATCCATCTATCAAGTTTACTTCAGCAACAACGCTGACGAACTTTGTCCCTATCCGTTCTCTTTTTGGCACCTCTGCTCTCACCTTATCACCATATGCCACGTGTCCTGATTACACTCACATGTCAGGGACATGACGTTTGGCGCTTCACACGTCCCTGACATACTCCGTTTTTCGCCTTCCCACTTCCCAGGTTCCTAATCATTTTCTTTTAATATATTTTAATCACATTGAGTTCTTTTTGAAATACAACTTTCCCTCTCTCTTTCTCCTATATATATATATATATATTCACATTTCATCCATTTCTCTTTTTTACTTCATCAATGGCAACTTCCAAGACCTCCAAGAACACACCTCTCTTAAGGGAAACTCTTGTATTCCCTGCTTGCAACCAACTCGCTTGTCTTTCCGCAGATATTGACCACCCTGAGTTCAACTAGATTTCAATCTTTCTTTAGAGATCTCCTCTTCAACATGCTCTCACAGCATCTACCAAGATGAGCAAAATGCTTTTTGGAAGCTTTTGGCTCACTTGCTCATACGATGAAGAATCTCATCATGTATATGCTTCCATTCTTACCTCTGATGAACATCCCGACCTTACTTTTGGGGTTGAGGATGTACGCTCGATTCTTAAGCTTCCCATCTATAAGTCTTACGCTCCTTTTCCTACTGGACTGGAACATGATGAAGTAATCACTGCATTGAACTACTCTCACGACGGAAAGGGAAAGGGTTTGGGCACTCTTCTTCGTAAGAACATGGGTGTTATCTGGAACTTCTTTTTCTCATACCTCATCTACTGCATCTCCCACAAAACATCTGGGTGGGACCAATCTCCCGCTTTCATCACTCGCTTGGCACATGCACTCATTTTCATGTGCCGCATTGATTTCGCCCAGGTGATTTTCGACTTTATTGTTACTGCCATTTCGCCACCTCGTACTCACAATGTGACTCTTCCACGGTTTCTCTCTCTAATCATCAACGAGAAACTAGTTGGCCCGCTGCGTGCCGATGCTGATTTACCCGAGCCAACAGTGGTGTTTGACTTGCCATCTACTCAAATTAGCAAGTAAACTCTTCACAAACCATTGAAGCCTACCGACAATCCACTGCCCGCAGGTATGATTTCTCTTATAACTTCTTCCAATCCGATTTGGGGAACTTCTTTGGAAACTGGTACCGAAAGGTCTCCAATTTCTCAAGGTCCATCCAAATCGGTGGACCCTATCCCCCCAAAAACTACCCGAACCAAATCGGTGTCTATTAAAAAGAAACATGCCACCGGTAACGCCACACTCGCTTCTATGACTCTGTCTCTGATAGATCCTTCGACGACCACCCAAGTAATCAACCCTTCTTCACAAAAGCGGCGAGCTCAAAATCCCCACCTAAGTCTCGCTCTAAGAGACTTAGGGAATCCTTAGCGGCCGAACCACACATTCTTTCTACCGATTCTCAACAATCGGCTGAAGTTTAAATTTCCCCTCTTGGGCCAAGGGGATCTGATGAACCCATAGCTACCTCCTCTACTCCCTCCCAAAAGGGTTTGGTTGTACAGCCGGAGTCCCTCATTAGTCCTTCACCTCAATTTCAATTGAGGGATGAATATGAGTTGTTCTCCTCTCCAGACCAACGTGACTTTTCTTCACCGCACAACCTAACACCCGGGGTTATACCTGATGATTCTGCACAACTCGATGAAGAGTCGACATTTCCAGGTGTCGGCTCCAACAGCACAAAAGATAACTTTCTGGAACTCTTGTTTTCTGACACTACCATCTTCACCTCCAACGAAAGATCGCCTTCTCCCCAACCTATACCATCGACAGTAACCTAAACTACCGACAAATCCCTCTCGCCTCCAATAAACTCCCCACCGAAATCCTCCCAATCGAAGTCCCCACCGAAAACCTCCAAACCGACCTCTTTCCCTCCTAAAAAAATCCCTATCAAGAAGCCCTCCCCACTCTCCCTCTTCATCTGATGACTCTTCCCCTGATTTCCCTCCCAGAAGGCAACCTGTTATACCCAGGAATTCAAGTTCTAATTACTAATATGAATCACAAACAAGATTTAAACAATATACCTGTTTGATTAATCACAATATTCACAATACAAATTGATTTGAATCACTTTCTTTCTCTAGTCACAACTCTTTCTCTCTTTAGAACTCTTTCTCTATCAACGTACAACTGAATCTCTGAAAAACTAGTTACTTACCCTTCTAAAAATAAACTAGTCATATATCTATTCAACAAAACAAAACAACACGCTTAAAACAAAAATTACATTGACTTTGACTTTTATTGAATTTTGACTTTGACTTTGCTTGAAAATTGACTTTCAGCTTTGACATGCTTGACTTTGACCTTCTGTCTTCTATGATCTTGTATCCAACATATTTTTGCTCTAACAATCTCCCCCTTTGGATCAAGATCATCTAAAAAATATATTTTGCAGTATAATCTTCTCTCTTTAAGCTCAGTAAAAATAATCTCCTCCTTTGATCATCTTTAACAATCTTCACAACCTCTCCAAAATCTTTCTTCAAACAAAATATCAATCTCCCCAAATGATGGTAGATATGCTCTTCAACAATCTTCTCAATGTTATCTCAAACCTCTTTCAAACTTCAGAAAGAAATTATCTTCAGAATTTGTTCAGATTGCTTCAGGAAATAATCTTCAAAGAAAATTTCTGTAACTTCAGTACATCTTCAGAAAACTTTGAATTTTCTCTTTTGAACTTTCAATCTTTGCCAAACTTCAAATAAATAACAAATATTTCTTGATCTTCTCCCCATCTATAAAATTTCTGAAACAAACATTTCTTGATTTTGTCTCCCTCTTTTTGATGATTTTTGAATTGAGATCATCAAAACTTTCTCCAAGAAATGTCAATATCAATTATGACTATTGATCTTTTGAACACAAGAGCCTCTGATTATCCGTCGATCCAAAATAATGTATTCATCTAGATCTTTTCAAATCCAGACAAATTAGAATGTAACACCTGAATCAACACCTGAATCAGGTAATATGTCTGTCAGTAACACAAAGTTACTGTGTGTAACGAATACACATTGGAAAGGAGCTTTTTGAAGTTCACTCCCCCAGGGCTTCCATTCAATCATCGAAACACCACAAAGGAATTTCTATGAACGTTATGACAAGAAAACAAATTCCTTGTGTGTTCGTGCAAGTGTTAGAAAGAATTAAGCACATGATGATTGCTTTTTAATAAGGCTCAAAATTGTGTAAACCATTGAGACAACAATAGTTAAACACAGACTCAATGTGCATGATCGAAGTGCGAAGGTGGGACATACTTCCTTCTTTTTCAATATTCAGATTTTCCAAATGAAAATCAGATAGATAATGTGTTGCGTCCCCTTGAAAATATGAAACATTTTCTTGTTGAGAAGAAAATGAGTAGCTGGTGGGGTTTTTATCAAGAGTTGGCATGGGCTAGTTGCCTATTTCAATAATGTTCACGAAGAATTGTGAAACACTAGTAATGTGGCTGCCCGGCTCAAAAAGTAGTTGATGCAGACTTTATATTCTTTTACTCTGATCTCACACCCTCTTTCTTTTAATCATTGAGCTCACATCTAACCAAACTCTCTTTTACATTTTACCTCATCGCTCAACCCACACTCATTTCTTTTTGACTCCTCACACTCGATCACTAAGGATTAACTTCTTGGGTAGGAAACACTGATTATCTTGAATCCATAGAAGTTTCATTTAAGTCCTACACAATGAACCCATATTTTCTATTAAAGCATAATGTTGCTCAAAATTGGTTTAACTTGATCAGTTAAAGCTCAAATATACAAGTCAGATGTCTGTATGCTCATAAATATAATCATGAAGATTTGAGCATTTGTAAACATTGAAGACTTTTCAAACAAGATAATTGAATGAATGAAATGAATACAAGAAACTTGTTTGAAAATCTGACATTGTATGAAAAAGATCAATATCGAAATGATTTATCGATTAAGGCTTAGGTCAGCAAAAATCGGATATTGTTTATACGAACCAAAAATATAGACATTCTTGATAGAACGTTTCAAAATGAAATCACGCTCAAAATTCATTGAAGTTCAATCGGGGTGTCTTACCATCAAAAATATTGTTTCAATTTAGAGACATGATAAGAACAATTTCAACAAAAATTAAACCGGTGTGTGTGAATACTTGATAGTATATAGACAAGATAATACACAAGTATTTATCTTTGAAAACACACGGTTTATTAACGTTTAAGCACAAGTAAAATGAAAACATTTAAAATCGCACTTCCAATTCATGAAATCTGTTTAAGAATCGTGAAGTGGTTTGAACATTTTAAGAATATGTTTTCTATGATTGAAAGTCGTCCTTCTTTAAACTATACATGAGATTAAGATAAGAAATAAACCTTTTGTGCGATCTTAAATCTCATCAAGTCAAGCTTCAAGTCATAATGATATGATCATTAAGTATTCTCTCAATCTGCATCAGTCAGAAAGTCCATCAAAGCAACTTTATTCACAACATTTATTGAAAAATAAAATGACATAAAGCAATAAAACGTTGAATGTACGACTGATCTGAAGTAATCAAAAGTCATAATTCTTACTCCTTATCTTTCATACTCTAACTCCCCCTGCATTTATGCATCATAAACATTTTTCATGTAAACATATGCAGAAATGTATGTACTCCCCTTCAAATGAATATAGATAATCTTGTCATCTTCTCTCACTCCCCCTGAAAACATAAACACACCTTAAAGTGCAGATATCTTTTTCAGAATAAAGATAAAGAAATGAAGAAAAATAACAATAAGAAAACTTTAATAAGTAATCACAGATTATGTCTTGAGATTTAACATACCAAGTTTCGAGATAAGAAAATTAAATCTCTTTTCATCGAGAGGCTTGGTAAACAAATCAGCAAGCTGATAATCAGTGTTTACAAAATAAAGTTCTATTGTACCTTTTTCAACATTGTCTTTGATAAAATGATATCTAACATCTATGTGTTTTGTCTTTGTATGCTGGACAGGATTTGCAGATATTGCAAGGGCACTCTTCGAGTCACAATCAATAGGGATTTTGTTGAACTGAAAACCATAGTCTCGAAGCTGTGTCCTCAACCACAATACTTGAGTGCAGCAACTGGCAGCAGCTACATACTCTGCTTCAGCAGTCGAAGTGGAAACACAAAGTTGTTTCTTTGACGCCCAGCTTACAAGCTTGTCTCCAAGAAATTGAATGTGACCCGATGTGCTCTTCCTGTCTAACATACATCTAGCATGATCTGCATCCGAGTAAGCCGTCAGTTCAAAACCAGTATCTTTAGGATACCACAGACCAAGATCTAAAGTCCCCTTCAGATCGAAATATGCGCTTTACTGCAGACATATGGGATTCTTTTGGATTGTCCTGATATCTTGCACATAAACATGTATAGAACATAATATCTGGCCTACTTGAAGTTAAATACATTAAAAAACCGATCATTCCTCTATAGGTTCTAACATCGACAGATTTTCCCGAAGGATCCATGCCGATCTTAGTTCCTGGTGCCATCCAGGTACCAATTGGTTTACAAGTTTCCATTTTGAATTTCCGAAGAATATCAAAAATGTACTTAGCTTGATTTATAAAAATCCCCGTTGAAAATTGTTTTACTTGTAATCCGAGAAAGACTTTAATCTCTTCCATCATAATCATTTGAAATCTGGACACCATGAGGTTTGAAAAATTGTTACAAAATTTAGGATTTGTAGAGCCAAATATAATATCATCCACATATATCTGCATAAGAATAATGTCGGATTTTCCTTTTTAGTGAATAAAGTCGTATCGATTTTACCTTTAGTGAAGCCCGACTTGACCAAAAACTTTGATAATACCTCATACCAGGCTTGAGGCTCTTGTTTAAGACCGTAAAGTGCTTTATCCAAGATGTAAACATGATCTGGTTTATCTGGATTCACAAAGCCTTCAGGTTGTGAGACATAGACTTCCTCCATAAGAATACCATTAAGAAATGTAGTCTTCACGTCCATCTGGTAGACAGTGAAGTTTTTATGAGCAACGTACGCTAGAAACATGTGGATTGCTTCTATACGTGCCACTGGAGCATAAGTCTCGTCGTAATCAATGCCTTCCTCTTGCCGATAGCCTTTTGCGACAAGTCGTGCTTTATTTCGAATTACGATATCATCTTCATCTTTCTTGTTTTTGAATACCCATTTTGTACCAATGATTGATTTTTCTTCAGTTCTTGGTACAAGTCTCCAGACTTTCAAAGCTTCAAACTGATTTAGCTCCTCTTGCATGGTAGTAACCCAATCTGAGTCAGCTAGAGCTTCAGATACTCGAGTAGGCTCTATCTTTCTTAGAAAGGAATCATGCATACACATGTTCAAAGTTGCAGACCTACTTTGCACTGGTTTTGATATATCTCCAATTATTTGACTAATCGAGTGCTCTTTGGTCCACTTGTGTTCGTGAGGGAGCGGATTCGATGTAGATTGATCATACAAATCATCTAAGTATCCACTATCAGTTTCTTTTTGTTCAGCATTGTTCGGGGGTGCAGTTGAAGTCTCTTGTTCAGAAGATTCAGTTGGCACAACTTGTTCAGTCTGTTGATGATCCATGATAGTGCATCCAATTGAAGTAGTAACTTCTGGTTCAACATGATTAGGTTCAACTTCAAATGAAGGAGTATTTGTTTGAATTGGAGCTTCTTTCTGAACTGGGGGAACAAGTTCAGATGATACATCTAAAGTAATTGGATGATTAGGTATTGAATTCTCCGACCTGTCAACCACAACAGATTTAGGAAGTTTAGATCCTAGAAACTCATCATAGAAAAATTCAAACAATAAATCTAATTCAGATAAATGAGATGTAGAAGTTGAAGCTTTATCCGAATTAGTCTCTTTAGATACAGATTCTGGACTGAATTGTCCAGAAGCTAACACTCCGGTAAGTACGGGTTCTGAACGGTGTTGTTCAGAAGCCACTTCCTCATCAAATGTTACATTGACGCTTTCAATAACATTCTTTGAGCTCTTCAGATATATTCTATATGCAGCAGATGTCTGGGAGTATCCAATGAAGATTCCTTCTTCAACCTTTGGTGAGAACTTATTCAAGTTCTCTCTATCATTAAGTACAAAACACCTGCAACCAAACACATGAAAATGCTTAATACTTGGTGTACGATTATTAATCAATGCATAAGGAGTTTTACCAAACCGTCTGTGAATAATGGAGCGATTCTGCGTATAATATGCAGTTGAGACAACTTCTGCCCACATAAATAGAGGTAGAGCTGATTGGCTGAGCATAGTATGAACTACCTCGACTAGCGTTCGATTGCGTCGTTCAACTACTCCATTCTGTTCTGGCGTCCGAGCAACAGAGAATTGATGTGTTATCCCGACCGATTCGAGATAATTTGCAACAATTTTGTTCTTAAACTGTGTGTTGTTATCTGTCCTTAGAAGCTTTACTGTCTTCTGCAAGTTCACCTGGGTAGTCTTTAAAAAGTTAATGAGTACTTCGGGCATCTCATCTTTTGTCCTTAGAAACTTTACCCATGTGTAACGTGAATAATCGTCCACTATTACTAAAACATACTTCTTTCCTCCTATGCTTTGAGTTCTCATCGGACCACAAAGATCCATGTGTAACAACTCAAGTGTAGAATTTGTACTCGGTTCGGGTGTAGGCTTGTGAGCTGCCCTCTTCATTTTACCCTTTTCACATGCTGCACATAGATGTTCTTTTTCATATCTCAGCTCAAGAAGACCTTTCACCAATCTGTCTTTGACCAATTTGTTTATGTAGCGAAAATTCAGGTGTGACAGCCTTCGGTGCCAAAGCCAACTTTGCTGCATCGAGGCTTTTGTCAATAAGCAAACCTGATTGTCAGTCTGTACCTTTGATAGATTTATCGTGTAGAGGTTGGACTTTCGAGTACCGACCAAGAGTTCTTTTCCATCTTCAGTATGCACCGAGCAACTATTAGCCTTAAAATTTACCTCTAATCCTTCTACGTAACTCACCTTCTAAACTGGCCAATACTAAACAGGTTATGCCCTAATACTTCTATGTAACTCACCTTCGTTATTGTTACATTCTCTTGTATCATGTCACCATATCCAAGAATCGGTGAAAATTGATCATTGTCGAATCTTACATTTCCGCAAAATTTCTCTGTATAATTAGACAATAAAGCTTTCTGCCCAGTCATATGCTTGGAACACCCGCAATCCAAGTACCACATATGACGGGTCTGCATAAGAGAAATCAGGTAAGAACAACTTTAGGTACCCATTTAAAAGTGGGTCCTAATTGTTTAGCACAAGATTTTGGTATCCCTTTATACATGGATCCTCTGAACTTTTGAAAAACTTTTGATATAGAAGACTTATAAGAACATACATGATAATCTCCAAACCAATCATTAGAATATCGGTGAGAGACAAAATCATTTCGTCTATAAGTAGATGACTTAGTAGTAGATTGAGATAATCGGAGTAATCGCTTTCTTGAATATCGCTTGTAAGGAATTACAAGGTTTTGTTTATTTAAAGCAACACTACCAACTACATCAGAAGACTACTAGTATATCTATTATAATCCACATCAGGAGATGATTCAGAACTCTCATCGATCTTCCTTTTTGGTCACCATTTCTTTCGTTCTTCAGATCTTTCCCTTTTTACTGAAACATAAGATTTAGACCTGTTAGGAAAATTAGATTTCTGAGAATGTATGTTCTTGAGCTTACCAGTGTTGTTCTGTTTCTGTGAACACCTTTTCTTTTGCTTCTTACCTTTTGCATAGTAATCAGCATTCACAGAAATTGTATCACCAACTTTAGTTGATGATTCACCAAATTCATGCACACTTGGTAAAGTTTGACCATTAATAACAAAAGTAGAATGATATGGAAGTTTAGCATTGAAGTCAAACATATTAATCTCATTTACACACCCTTCATCAGAATTTAGAAAATCATTTGCAGATGCAAATAAGTCATCAAAATCAGTTTCAGAAGTTTGAGGGACTTTAGAAGATGTAGAACACTTTTGAGAATCAACTTTTAAATCAATGTTCTTTAAAACAGTAGAAAATACATTTTGTTCAATCTCAACCAAGATTCTCTCATCAGTTAAAACATTTTCAAGCTCAATTATTTTGCTTTCTAGAATGAGTGGAGGAACATAAATCTTAGCTTTAACTGGTTTTGCCTCCATCTCAGTAATAGAATAGCTAGCAAAATAATCATTTGAAATAACCTTTGGTTTTTCAGAAAGATAACTATCATTCAGTTTTTGATAACAGAATGGTAGTTGCATGTTCTTTAAATTCTTTATTTTCTCATCTTCTTTAGTCTTAACCTCATCAGATGATTTGGTAACAAATTTGGGTTTCAAATGAGAATATTTAGCAGCTGCACATAGAAAATCAAAATTATATAACACAGGCTGTTTTCTGATAGCTTTCTTTAGATAGTGTGGATTTTCGTAACCGAGACCCCACTTCTCTCTAACATCAGCTTCCTCATTTGGTGTGTTTAAGAAAATTGTTTGATCTATTTGGCCTCTAGCATACAATTTTACTTTCAAACCATTTACCTTGTTTTCTAAGTTCTTGTTCTCAACCTGCAATTTAAACTCTTTTAGAACACTTTCTTGCTTGTCTGAAACATACTTAGACAGTTTAGATTCAAAATCAGAAATCTTACTTTCAAAACAATCTTTTTCATTTTTAAAATCAGAAACAGATTTGCGAAGAGAATCAATCAGATCTTTGTTTCCAATAACTGCTTTGTTAAGGTCAAAGATCTTTTGATTTTTCTTTTTAACTCTGCTCTTTTCCTTTTCCAGCTTATTTTGAAGATCTTGAAGTTCGACCATCATGGCTTCCATTTTGGTCATAAAATCAGATTTAGATAAATCATTACCTCATCAGATGTCTCATCTTCAGAATCATCATCTTTCACTTCTTTGCCCATCAAGCACATGTATGTTGTCTCTTCTTGTTCATCCTCATAATGGTCTAGCCAGAACTCGTCTTCCGCCATAAGAGTTTTCCCCGCTTCCTTTTGTGTAGCAAGAAACATCTTCTGCTTGTAATATTCACCATTCCTGACAATTGGCTTTCGACAGTTCTTTGCAAAATGGCCAACCTTCCCGCAATTGTAGCACTTAATCAGCTCTTCACTCTTTTTCTCAGATCCATATTCATTCACATATCTCTTCTTCTCTTCAGGCTTTCTCTCCAAATATCTCTTTTCTTCAAATCTTTTTTCCCTCCACTCATTCTCTATGCTCATGGTTCGTTGATCCAGAAGATGAATATCTCTGAGAATTTGAACTCGGTTTCTTGTAAAACTTCTTCTGAAAGGCACGAGTCAATAGCAACATAGCCTGTTTGAGATTTTCACCATCATCACTGTCCGAATCAGAACTAGAGTCAGAACCGGGAATCATTACTTTCTTCTTTTTCTTCTCTTTCTTCTCTTTTTCCTTCTCTCCTGCTACTAAGGCAATAGGATCTGACAATTTCTCACTCTTCTTTTTCTCACCCCTTTTCTCTTCGACCTCTTCCTCATTTTGTCGCAATGTCTCATACACTTCATGAAGAGGTATCTCACTCAAATCCTTCATCTGTTTCATCCTCCTGGTATGCTTCTTCCATTCAGGTTACAAAACACTGAGGAACTTTACATTGTTCTCTA
This sequence comes from Arctium minus, assembly GCA_954870635.1. Lineage (NCBI taxonomy): Eukaryota > Viridiplantae > Streptophyta > Magnoliopsida > Asterales > Asteraceae > Arctium > Arctium minus. The sequence continues at coordinate 37,628,443 of OX941084.1, forward strand.
TCTGCTTCTTCATGACTTTGTTCTTTGACAGTTCATTCAAAAGAAGCACGAATCTCTCATAAGTTTCCTCGAGACTCTCATTTTCCTTAGCTTTAAATTCTTCATAACTGTTTATACAGTTTGCAACTTTCATCTGGTTTCCCACCTTGAACCCATCATCATTTTCTGTAGTTGATCCCACATTGATTTGGCAGTTGCGTTGTAGCTGTCTATTTTGATGTAGATCTCGTTAGTTATGCTTTGCAAAAGTAGAGATCTGGCTTGTTTGTCAGCTTTGAGCTGATTCTTTTGCTGTTCAGTAAGCTGAGAAACATCTTTATCATCAATTGTTGTCTTCTGAACTCCATCACCATCTGATTCATTATCCTTATTAGGAATCTCATCAGTAGGCATTTTCATTAGACCCTCTGTGATTGATAACAAAATATTCTCTCCATTTGTGTATCGGTCAACAAAATCACGAAAACGGTCCTTCCACTGTTCGTACTCCCCTTTAAACAGAACATGGGGATTTACATCTGTTCCAATGGAAAGAGCGTCTCTAGAAGTCATCCTGTTTGAAAAATTAAAATAAGAACTTCACAAACTGATCGTTAGTCCAAAAGAAATCAAGTAGATCAGAAAAACTTAGACAGGAAATTAGAAATGAAATTTCCAAAATTCTCTAAGTATAATATGAAGTATATAGAATTCGCAAACCACAAAAATTCGCAAGATATACTATGAAGTATATAGAATTCGCAAACCACAAAAATTCGCAAGTACATTCAAATCAGAATTCGTAAACAAAAGACCCAGAATTCGCAAGTCACATAATTCAAAATCAATTACAAGTTCAAAATTCGCAGACAACAAAGATTTTGAAATTTGCAAACAACAAAGGTTTCAGAATTCGTAGATCAGAATTCGCAACACATGTACCTAGGAATCCTGAAGAATTCGTATCACACTATGTACGAAATCTGCTCTTTTCGCAAGTAACAATACTGCGAAACTTTAGTACAAGACTGCGAATTATGTCCTTATCAAAATTTTTATCAAAATCATTTCGTAAAAAAAATCTACGAATTCTTGGTAAAATAGCCTTCTGCGAATTCTTGGCAACCTGCAGATAGAACAATACGAATACTGAAGAATTCGTAATTCAACTACTTGAGTTCTGGAAAATTCGAAATACTAACACCTGCGAATTTAACACTTAGAATTTAAACACAAAAACTCTACGAAAAATAGAGATCTGCGAAAACTAGACATCTGCGAAAGCTAGAGCTCTTCTTGAAAGTTCTTGAAGAATCTGCGAATTCTTCAAATCTGTTTGCGAAGTCTTCAGATCTACAAACAAAATACGATCTGAATGGCTCAAAAACCTATCTAGACTTCTAATTTCTATTCGAAAATTTGACAATACGATCACCTAAACATCTAGAATCACTTTTGGTCAATGAAAATCAATAAGAACTACACAAGAATACAAATTGATCCAATACAGTGCATAACAAACTCATGAACTCTAAACTCTACAAATCTCAAAAATTGACAATCAATTACAGTGCAATTCGATACAAAACATATACAAACTCAATCTAATACTCATATCGAACTCAAACCAATTGATTACAACATGAATTACACACAAAATCTCAAAATCGAATCTGGACTTCGATAAAACAGTGTCGACTTTCTAATTTTCTTGATTTCAATCTGGATCTGCTCTGATACCAGTTGTTATACCCAGGAATTCAAGTTCTAATTACTAATATGAATCACAAACAAGATTTGAACAATATATCTATTTGATTAATCACAATATTCACAATACAAATTGATTTGAATTACTTTCTCTCTCTAGTCACAACTCTTTCTCTTTCTCTCTCTAGAACTCTCTCTCTCTATCAACGTACAACTGAATCTCTGAAAAACTAGTTACTTACCCTTCTAAAAACAAACTAGTCATATATCTATTCAACAAAACAACACGCTTAAAACAAAAATTACATTGACTTTGACATTTATTGAATTTTGACTTTGACTTTGCTTGAAAGTTGACTTTCAGCTTTGACATGCTTGACTTTGACCTTCTGTCTTCTATGATGTTGTATCCAACATATTTCTGCTCTAACACAACCTCTAGACCCTCACCGAATATTACCTCACCACCCTCCCTCACCAGTTACTGAAAGAGTTGGTCCTTCGGCACCTTCTCCTTTTGTGCCGAATTCCAACCAATCGCATATCTCTCTTCCCTCTGAAGTTATTGAGAAATTATTGATATAAATCGGCAACAACACTTCTTAGGTTCCCAATTTGAGCTATTACGGAAGTCAATCCGTGATCCCAAGCTTTTTGCTTCTCTTGATATCAACAATCAATCGCTTGCCAATCTTCTTCAACTCATCAAAGAAAAGAACACCGAACTTCTTTGTGTAAATTCAGACTTCTATAGGTGTATGGATGCTATGGAGCAAGACATTCTGTATTTCTGGACCCTCTTAGTGATGCTCTCGATGTCGTACTCAAAGAGGTGATCAAGCTAATTGATAACAACACCTCCCTCACTGTCTCTATAGCTGCTCTCAAGTCAGCATCTGATGCTCGTGATCAAGAACTAGCCTCTCTTCGGCAACGGCCTAATTCTTAGGATAAAATAAATGCTCAACTTCTTAATGCTCTCTCAAAGATCAATGTCAAGCTTGATGCTATGCCTGCCGATATTGCTCAATACTGCGCTAACTCCCTTGACATTGATATCACTGATTCTGCCTTTGCTCCTGCTGACTGACGAATTCTGCAACGGATCGATCGCCGCGTTGGTAGTTTATCGGCCAAGGCAGGTCTTTCTTCTCCGGCATACACTGAGGGGGAGAAACCATCTGAGGGGGAGCATGTTACTTCTCAGATTCCTTCCCGTGCGCGTCGGGAAGAACATCAAATTCTTTACTCTCTAGGTGATATGGCTAAGGGGGAGTGTTCTAAAGAAAAGGTTGTGGATGATGTTTCGGCATCCACCGACACAAACATTGAAATGGAAGTTTCGGTATCTGCCGAAAAAGAAGAAAAAAGAAAGGGCCTCTGAGGCAACGGGCAAAAAAGAGGGAACTGATGATGTTCTTGTCATCGAAGGTGAGGGAACCGATCACTCTCCCAAAGTGGTCGAAGAGCCCAAAGGGGAGCCTGGGCCAATGAAGGATAAGGGAAAGCATAAACTCACTTCTGATGAGGAAGTTGCCGAAGCAAAGCGTCTTAAAGATGCTCAGATTAAGCAGTTTGCCGATGAGGGTGGAATAAAACTTCATCCTCCCCCAAAGACTGCCTCCTCGGAACTTGGTTTATCAGAAGAAGAAATAAGAATTGCCAAGCTAGCTCAAAAGTCTCACGATAAAGATTCTGAGCTTGCTCAAAAATTGGCTAAAGAAGAGGATGAGAAAGCAAAGGCCTCTACCGATCCGGTATTTGCCCAACTAAGTGCTTTGGAGGAATCGGCGAAGAAGAAGGAGGAAATCAAAGCTATGTGCATTGATTGGTACCACAAGGTTCTCAACAACCGAAGATATTCTACAAAAGGCATTGATGTAAAGATCCTAAAACCCTCTAAAGAATGCAACGCCACCCGGCTAATTATTTTGAGGGAAGATCTTACTAGGACGGTTGATAGACTTGACTCTTTGGTAAGGCATGGAGTAACCGAATGGATGGAGATCGTGTTATGCCTAGAGAAGAGCAAAAACACTCTCAAACTTGAAATTGAAAAATATATCACTGACCTCCAAACAAAATTTGGCGACTATCGAAGAACTTACAAGATAGTACATACTCCTGCCGAAGAAAAAATAATCAAAATCCTGAAAGTCGACCTCCCTCCTCGCTCCAAGACCAAGTCGAAGTCCTCAAAAAGAGAATATGTGTTCGCTCAAATTGCCAAGGAAGGAAAAATTCCAGATGTTTCCAACCTTGACCTATCTATACCGACTTTGGTGACTCATCATTCAACTACTGTTCTTCGTGAGCCGATTAAAGGAGTCTTCTTCAATGATGGCTTTGGTCAGATCCGTTTCTTCATAACGGATGAGATTCCTATTGCCGACAATATCTTTCTACATGGGATAAATCAAATCATCCTAATTCAAGCAAAGGATCTCTATGTGGCTGCCACCGATGAACTCAAGAAAAGGGATGTCGATCCTAATCTTCCTTTCCAATAACTTTTGTTGTTTATCTTTATGTGTACTTATCTTCTATTTTTGAACTTGTACTGTAATCTTCTTCTAAGATTAATACAATGTACAATTTTAGTTTAAAGTAAATATTGTGTATAGTTCATTGTTTCATTCTTTTATACTTGTAATTGTCAGATACTTTAGAAAATCCAAAAAGAAACAAAAAGAATAGTCTATGTGAAAAAGAACCCAAAAGAGTAAGAACAGGGTCAAAATACATTATTCATGTTTTATCTCTTTTATCTAAGTATGAGATGTCATCATCAAATAGGGGGAGATTGTTGGGTCATCTAAGATTTGGAGATAACCTCTCCTTCAGCTTGTAGTTGTTCATTTGTAAAATGATTGTACATTTTCATACTTAGAAAATTCTATGGTTCTTTGTAATAGCTTAGTTACGTTCTAAAAAGATCGGTGAATCAAAGACCAACTGAACTCAACATGAAGCAAGTCTAATGATGCGGATCAAGATGCTCTTCAAAGTAGAACTAAGCTACCTCTGCCGAAAATCAACAGCATTTTCGGCAGACACTCCTCTGCCGAAGCATCTTCTTTTCGGCAAATGAAAATCAAGCCGAAACAAAGCTAAGGCATTACTCTGCCGATCCTTCGGCAGAGAACCCTCTTGCCGAGTCTCCTTTTATTCGATACCATCTTATGTCAAATCCTCATAATTTGACATACTTCCTCATTCCCAATGATCTTCTGACATAGGGAATGGAAACTACTATTGCATAAAGGATATTCACTTGAGTTCTGATTTGATTGAGACTTTCTATTTTGAAGATCTCAAAAAGATTTGTACCAAGTATATTATATTAAGATATTGTCTTTACATAGTACAAAAGTTACCTTTTGTATTGTGATAAGTCACTTCAAGTATCTAATATTTTGTTGAAGATATCAAAGGATCCACTCTTTAAATGACAAGTATCCTTTGCATTTAATGCATTGGACAGTATATAAAGGGTGAAGACTCCTCCATACAAGATACACTTTCTAGCTCAAGAATTCAGAGTGCATTCAGCAAGTTGTTTAAAGTTTGTCTCTCTCATAGCTTTTGACTTTGTGCCTTCTTAAGTTGTGTTCTAAATTTTCTAAGTGATAGATTGTTTAGGATAGTTTACTATTATTTTCCGCAACAATCTTTTGTAAGCTAAGTGTAATTCTTGATAATTTTTATTATCTAATAAAGAATTAAAATTAAGTGAAAATTTGTGTATTGTATTCAACCCCCCCCCCCCCTTCTACAAAACCTTGTGTACACTTTTTGGGACTAACAAAAATTATAAACAAAACCTAAAACAAAAGTATCTCCATGGAATTTCTTCAGACCAAGCATTTCCATTATCATTAACACCATGAAATTTCTTTAGGCCGAGCATCTCCATCTCCATATTCGATGGAAGTTATTGGATCTCCGATGATTCGACCTCGATTAAAGCTACTAGACAAAGTATCTCCAACTTCATGGTTCATGCATCTTTATATCGTTCTTCAACTACACAGGGCCAAGCATTTCCATCTCATTCTTCAACTACATAGGGACCAAACATCTCCATCTCCTTCATAGTCCAAGCATCTCGTTTAAGGGTTTCACGATCCAAGCATCTCGTTTATGGGTTTCACGATCCGAGCATTTTGTTTATGGGTTTCACGGTCCAAGCATCTCATTTATAGGTTTCACGATCCATGCATCTCGTTTATGGGTTTGAATCTTGTTTCTCGTTTCCTCATGGTCCAAGATCAAAAAACACAATGATATTTGGGTTTGAATATGGGTTTCGATCTTAGGTTTGAATTATTTTTTTCGGTTTCATTTCTAGGTTTTCGTTTGTGGGTTTTGAGGTGTTTTTTGTTTGATGTGATTTAGTGTTTGTTTTTTGAATTCGATGTTTGTTTTTTATTTCTGTTTGAGTGAATTTTAGCAAAATTGTTCTCTATGCTTTTAATATTAATTGATATTCTTAAGTTTTTTTTAACATTGTTCTTGTATTCATGAAGATGTTGGTCGAGACTCATAGTCCTAGAACTAAGCTCACCAAATCTACTAGTCACATTAATAACCTTGGGAAAACTCAAAGATTTTAAGGCGGTAACTCGCAACAAAGTCAGTCAACCTTACAATTTCTTCCAAAAACGATGATGATTTAACAAGCCTATGGTTCAATCTTAACCAATATCTCTGACCCACAATGGTCGGCTTAACTTAATCATCATAGTTAACTGTCACTCAAAGTGACAATGCTATAAACATCAACTTCTTCTTATGACTATTCACTAAGAATTTATCCACTACCCCATCGATCATCACATGAAGGCGACTCAAGCACCCACATGTAACATGTAAGTTCACCATAACACTGACCAGGTGCAATTATGAACGTACCATACATGAAAATTCTTGCTACCCGCATTATAATTCCTGATTCTAATGACTCTATCGACCTCAAATATCATATCTTAAAGTGCCTAATTGTACAATCTCACTTTCATCCACTTAGTAGAATGCTAGTTTGAGTCTAGGTATCCAAAATCAACACCTAAATCTCTCAAACTTAAACTCTGATACCAACTTGTAACACCCTCAAATTTGGAAAGAGTAACTAATTTAAAATTTTCAATATTACATCACATAAGGGATAAAACCTCTTTCTACAATTAAATACTTGAAATGTTTCAAATTAAATTCTATTGTTAACCTCAACAGTTATTAACTCAAGACTTATACAAGGACAAAATCAAGGTCGGGAGTTAGTAAAACCCTATATTAGCTGCTATCTCTGAATGTGGAAACATCACTCACCGGTTACATCCTTCTCGTGCATCTAACAAGCACTCAACTCTTCACGGTGTCGCTAGTACCATTTCTCCATCAAGGACCTGATGCACATGCCGAAAAATAAAAAGGTTAGGCTAACGCCTAGTGAGTTCAAGAGTTTTCATCACTATATAATCAATAAAACGGAAAGAATATAATTTAAATCACGATTCCCATTATGCAAAACGTTTAGAATAAATAATGATGTAATTCCCAAAAATCCCATTTTACGTGTTAAAGCGCTTAAATAGAAATACTCTGAAAATGTGGAACTAAACCCTTTTACCCACGCGAAACATAAATAGGATAAAATTCAAATATCAAAACATGGCAATAATCACTTCATGCAAACCTTAATATATGTGGAGGGGTCCAATATTAAAGTCATCAATTGCAATTACTCGCCAAAGACCCAAACGATATTAAAGCATGGATATTACAATATCTAAAAATAATGTTTGACAACAACGGGAGAAACCTGTATCCATTGAGAGTGGAGGAAACACATAAGTATGTCACTCATACAATGTTAATCGCATGACATGTCCCGACATGAAGTTTAAATGTCCCTACAACTCCTCATCAAGTTTCACCCAAATATTCGGTTGACCTTGGTATCTATCCACATGGATTTTCACCAAAAGGCCTAGCAACATTTGAGGACTACAACCATGGCAGTACTCCGAATGGCGGAGGTCCTAGTGCCTACCCACATGGTAGCACCACCCCGGACTCAACCCTCCTAGTATCTACTTGAAAAGTTAAGGTCATAAAACATGGGTCTCGGAGAACATGCCCGTAATACCCAATTGACCATCAACAAAGATTGGTTTACGTGCCTATGAATCCAATGCAACGTAGTCTAAAATTACATGACTCCAAAAGAATGTCCAACATCCTCAAAACATGTAATTTACAAATAAACATGCCTTAAATGCATGTAATTCCAAAAGAATGTCCAATACTCTCAAAATATATAATTAACAATAAATATGACTCAAAAGCATACAACTTCAAAATCCCATCATAGAGCAAAATAAACCGGACTAATGTCCCCAAGAATCCTTTAAGTCAAGACCGAGCCAAAAGCTTAAAAACTCAATTGACCATCAAATAAAGGTCGTCAAACATTAAAACACATTTAACCGGCGTTTATGTAAACACATATCTCGAATATATGATTAGCTCAAAAACTCGTCATTGATTGAGACAAACCATTTTTCAAATGAAATCATACCCTTATATTTCCAAAATGCCTCATAACATGATAACGTGCATTTTTCAAATGGTTTATAAAAAATCAAATACCCCAAAAATTAATAAATCGTCAAATAGACTCCATTTGTACAATAAATCACCAAAAGAACACATTTATGAGATTTACTCGTCAGAATATTCAAAAATCCAAATATAGGCATTTCATAAGATTTATCAACCCTAATTTACAAAATATGAAAACTTGGTCAAACACTCAACACATTGATAAATACCAAGTAAACACATTATTACTTCAAAATACACATTTTGGCATGTACATAGTTTTTACAAAGCAGCTTGAACTCACCTTGTTATATTTAAGTTAAATCTAGGTTTTTACCCCAAACTTGAGTCTCCTTTGATGAAGACTTGAAATCTCCAAGCAATCTCCCTAGATCTTAGATCCAATACGTCCGCAAAGTTTCCTTCACCACACGAATCATGAAAGTCACACCAAAGTTGTAGGATGAAAGGGAAAATGATGAAAACATCAAACTCTAGCTTAACAATAAGAGAGATATGGGGCTTACCTAAACAAAATACTCTTTGTTCCTCTAATAGATTTCCATTATCTTATTCTAATATTGAAGAACTCTAAAAGAATCATTGAAATCGGAGTTGAGATGAAGAAGTTATGAGGCAATGAAAATGATCCAAGAAAAATTCGGACTTTTAGAGCTAACAGGCGCTAAAGCGAGTAAAGTCACACGAAAGTCGCCCGGATTTATCAGAAAGTCGCACCATACACTGCCCGCTTGATTTTCTTCGTTTTTCATGTCCGACCTCTGTTTTGTCCATAACTTATTCGTTTTATTTCCGATTTTGCTCTGGAAAAAACCGTTGGACTGGTTTTTGAACTCTTTATCCCATAAGACTATAAAATCTAGGATTTAAGACCAAAATCTTATTTCTTCTATTTCTCTTAAAAGATCAATTTTTGTACTAACTTGAAATTATACATTCCTCAAAATCGGGGTGTTACAGGTGTAACACCTGAATTTTTGGTATGTTTCTTTTCGAGTTTTATATTTTAATTGTCGTTAAAATAACCCTTGGAATAATTCTTGAGTTAGTTTGCATCTGAGTACGAATTAATTAAGGAAAAACTAAAGAACTTCAGCAAGTTTCATGTCCGTGAAAAAGATTTCAAGCCAAACAACTAAAAGCAGCAAGTTGTCAAAGTTTGTGGGTGGGAGGCTGGAGCGCACAACTTGGAACACACGACCCTGGGTCGTGCCGCACGGCTCGTGTCCATTACAAACACTTTAAAAAATGTAAATACTATTAAAATTCAAGTCATACCACAACAAAATATACCTCTCAATCGATGAAGGCTCGATCGATTTTCAAAATCATATCAATCGCTTCTCCAATAATATAGGCTTCGCAGTTAGCTCTATAAAATTACTATCTTCTTGGAAAAGGTTTTTTAATTTCAAGAACACTAGAAGTGTACTCGCGCAATGCCGCTAGATACATCACGATTTTATGTTTCATTTTATTTTCTATTTTTTGTCGATTTACATTACGATTTTTGTTGGTTGTGAGAGAGCGATAATGATTTTTTTATATAAATTTGTTTAATTTATACTTAATAATATAATGTAATTTATTTTGGTTTAATAATATATATTTTTTTATAAAATATTCTGTTAGATTTTTTTAATTATATTTTATATTTTTATATTTAAAATTTGATTTTTATTCTATATTTAATTATGCTAAGAGTTATTTTAGGGGAGTTAAAGTGGGAAATGATTTTAAGAGAGTTAAAATGGTTAGAGATAATGATTGAAAATTAATAAATAACATTAGATGTAGTACATACAGTTTTAATGGTTGTTTTTTAAGTAATTAGCATTAAATAGCGGTACATTAAGCTTTAAGACTTGTTTTTAAGAGTTTTTTATGTCATCTTTATAATATAGTATAGATTTAATATATTCATTTATTCTTCCACCTTTTTCTGTTTTTTATTTGGTGTTATTGGATCCGGCATCAACGTGTGGTATCTATTCTTTAAATATCATATTCATAAATTTAATTCACGTATTTTTTATATATACTTTTGATCTAAAAAATGTTCACATTGGTGCCTCAACCTCTTTCCCTCTCGTCAACACCAACCATTTAGAAATCAGAAGATCTTCTGAAATTTGTTTGAAATGAGAGACTCTTTTACAGGTGGTGTGGATCCAGAATTTTTGCCGAGTGGTTGCATCTTTAAGGTGAATCAAAGATCCACAAACTCGTCCGATGTATTCTTAGGCAATTTCCACCATTTCAAGTGATTTTTAAGTTTTTTGGTTGATTTCAATAGACCTTCGATGTTTCAGTTAACTTCGAAAGATTTTTTTTGGTTATTGTTCCTTGTATTTTCTAATATCACGGAACACCCCTCAAAATTTAACGGCTAAACATCTCATACCAAAAATAAATTCTACTTACGAAAATAAATTGATCGGATGCATGAGACCCTGCTCGTCGCTTCATAGGTCTAGACCGTGTGACACAAAAAATACATTTATTTTATCGCCATATAAAAGTACATTTTTTTTCCATCTAGATACTAATGGAACAAAACCCATAGATGTACAAGATAAGTAAATTACTAAATTACGACTCAAAACTTCTTGGAATTCTTCACCTAGAATCTGTTTAACAAACGCACCACAAGATGTTCCAACAACATACATTGTGCAGTTATAACCAAATGATCGTCAGTGATTGAAACGTATTCCAGTACTTCATAATTATATTTATTTAAAAAATATAAAATTTAATATTGAGTTTAAACGAATAATCTATTATTCACACCTCTAATCACTAAAAAAAATTAATGAAAAATTAAAAGATTTGTAATATTTCCCAATCCATCAACGATTCTGGCCGTCCCTTGTACGAGTGACCCGAATGTAGCAGTAAACCGCCGCAAAAGTGACGGTGGCAAGGCCGCCGATGATGACGCCTCCGCCAGCGACGGACGAGTGATGATGTTTTTCCGAATGCACCCCTTCACTTTCATCGCCATCTGATCCCACCGGCGACGCCGCCGGAGAAAGTGATTCTGGAGCGAAAGCCGATAGCCCTTTTGAATCAACTTTTTCGAATCTAACAGATTCGTGAATGGGTCTGGCGGCGATTGGTCGGAAAATCAAGATTCCGGCGAAAAAGAAGCAAAACAAGACGATTTTGAAGCGACCCATGTGTAGGTGTAGATTGATTGATTTTAAGAATAAGAGAAGGAGGCTGAGGAAAGTTTGGAAAAGATTTATGTGTTACGTTATACTTATTAGAAGTTGGTGGGGGGGTATAAATAAATAAATAAATAGGAAGAGGGTAACCGCGTGGGCCCTACACTGAGGAAATGTGGTTACCAGAAGTACTCAAGCTGTTATTTTCGAAATGCGAACATAATTATTACTAGTGTTGGGCCCGTGCATTGCATGGGAGGATAAATATTTTGCTGAAATATTGAACCGAGTTAAAATGAAACGTAATTTATCTGTTAACAGTTAATGAAATACAATGTGAAAAACGAATGTATTTTCATAAGTGGTTAACTTGCATATATTCTTAATCGTTTGTTGTTATGAGTTTGTACAATAATATTGGTAATAGTTTTGTATTATATTATTTAAAACTCAAACGACATGTCTCACAACATATTTATCTGACTATTGACTTCAAGACCTCATAGTATTAATCGATAAAAATAAATATATGTATATATATATATATATCTTATTCCCCTACTTCGAAAAATATGATTGTGGGTTTTGAAAAATATAAATAAATTCTCAGTAAATAAAATAAAATATAAAAAAGTAATTTTTCTAAGAAACAAAAATATAGTGGAATACCTTTAGTTCAGTTGCAGGTTCCGCCATTAACACCCGATCGTTCGTCTTCATCTTGTACTCGGATGATACATAGAGAAGTTATATATATTTATAGTGAATGTAGAGAATATTTAAAATCTTTTATTTTCATTTTCGATTTTACATTTAAATGTAAATATATTAAAAATATAGAAGAATATTTTTATATCTACATCGTTTCTATTTTATTTTCTTTACACTTAGTTAATTTGGAAAGTATTGCGTAATATTTTTATTTTAAAGAATACGATAATTTATTAGTGTATCTCGTTATTTTTTATTTTTAATTCATATCAATCTTCTTTTTTCTTCTTTTAATACTCGTGAAAAAAAAATACGTGTAGATTTTATATTATCAAAAAAAATACGTGTAGATTTTATATTATGCTAATATAAAATACGTGTAGATTTTATAAAATAAAATATATTTTATATTAGCAAAAAAAATACGGAAGAAAAAAGAGTTTATATTACATCTCATTATGTAAAAAGATTTTATAAAATAAAATATGGAAAAAGATTTTATAAAATAAAATATAGAAAAATCATTATGAGATGTAATATAAAAAAATACGGAATTTTTTTTTTATATTACATCTCATTAATATAGATATAAATGTAAAATCTACATTTAAAATAGATTATGCTAATATAAAATCTATTTTATAAAATCATCCACCAAAAAAACAAATAGTTATTATATTAATAAATTAGTATTCATTCCACAAATAGATACATTTAAAATAAATTATGCTAATATAAAATCTATTTTATAAAATTCTCCACCAAAAAAACAAATAGTTATATTAATAAATGAGTATTCATTCCATAAATAGATGATTGTGTGAGATACTGTGTTTGGAAAGGTTGTATCAAAGCATTAAGAAATTGTAAATTAAGTAATTGGCTTTAATTAGTTGTAATTTGTGTTTAAAATGTTGTAATTAAGAGTTTTTTATACCGTTTTTATAATATAGTATAGATATAGATAGATAAGTAAAAGATTTAATTTTGGTAAAAATCAATTCAAACCAATTTCTTTTTCTAATATATTCTCCAAATTAAATAAAGTTGAAGAAAGAATGTCATTTTTTTTAAATTTAAAGAACCTTTTAAAAATAATTATAATGAGAGAAAATATTTCTTTATTTTATTTTATTAATAAAAATTCTTAAAATAAAATGTTTAAAATAGAGAAATAATATTTTAATAATATAATTAAATATGTGATCTTTAAAATGGAAAATCTGTTGGAGTTGATTCAATTTTTTAGAGGTTTTGAACTATAATTCTCCATTTTGGAAAACTTTTTAGAGAAGTGGTTGGAGAAAGTCTAAGGTTAAGAGTGAATTATACAAGTGTTTCATATAGTTTGTTTAAATTTTGGATTTGATCCTTAAAATGAACTATTTATATTAATGATCCTTAATTTTTTGATTCAAAACACTCACGGTTTCTAAATTAAACATGATGAGTTAGTAATCGTTATAAAACAAAAATCGGTTTTTGTTACAAACTACAAGAATCAAAAGTGTAGTTCACTATTAAATTAATTGTGATTTACATTTTAAATTTCTTTATTAAAATATTTTATAAATGTGGATCCAATGACAAATCATTTTTTTTCAACTAAAGTAGATATTAGATAAAAATACTTTATTTTAAAAAACTATTAAATGGATAAAATGACTTTTGGATTATAAAATCCTAATTTTAGAAAAAACAAAAATAATAAAGAAAAATTAACATATCTTTTGGGATGAACATATGCAAATAGAGTAAGTATAGTTAGCATGGAATAATGATATATTAAAATTTATTTGTTAGAATAAATAATTTATTTGTTATGAAAAAAGATAATCATGTTATAAAAATTAAAATATTGTGAGACATTAACTATCAAATAATTATGAATAAGGTACAATACTTTGGTATAACAATCAAAATATTATTAAAGACATAATAACAAGAATGCTTTCAAATTATTTTTGGGAAAAAATAAGAAAAAAATTAATATATTGTAACATTCTATATTTTTGACAACAAACTTTTTTTTATATATAATTGCTCTTATAATTCCTATTATTTTTGTAGGATTTGAGAATAACTTTTTAATTGTTTGAATAATCTATTTTTTTTTTTATATTTATAACAGTTGTATCTGTCCAAAACGTTACGGTCTTTTGAATTTTTATTTTGTTATCATTTTAGTTATTTATAGTTTGACTGCATATTAATAATTTCACGCAAACTGTAATTAACTTTCAATACTTTACTTGCATATTTTAATACATAATCCAAAAGATACGTGAACTTCTTTTGATTTTCTTTATTTTCTTAAACTTGGGATTTCATAATATATAATAGGGGTGTTCATGGTTCGGTTCGGTTTGGTTAGTAATGAAAATGTGAACTGAACCGCATGAGGCGGATACCTGGTTACTCGAACAGAAACCGAACCACAGGTTGAACCTAACCGAACCGAGCCGAACCGAAATAAGACGGTTACCCGTAGTTCGGTCCACGGTTACCCAAAGTTATAAAAAATATCATTTACAATATAAAAATGGTATCAAAATATAACATTTAAAAAAATGATACAAAAAATATATAAAAATAATTAATGTGCTTCAAATTAAAATAAGTTTTATTGTTTAATAACATTCATTTTTCGGTTAACATCTAAATTTAGTTAAATCCACCGTAATTATTGATAGCAAAAAGTAAAAGATTTGTATTCATTTAACTTTAGGTTAATAAATAAATAAGTAATTAATATAAATTAAATATTATGTATACATTATATTCAGTTCGGTTCGGGTACCCGCGGGTACCGAAAAATTGAAACCGAAACCCAGACCTGGCAAAAAATGACACGACACGAGCTCGACACGAAATAAACGGGTTTGGGTAATACATTTCAACCCGTTTAAGTAAACGGGTTGACACGATACGACACGAAAATTAAACATGTAAGGTCAGGGTCAAACTTTTCAACTCGAAAATGACCCGAATAACCCGTTTATATATATATATATATATATATATATATATATATATAGGCCTAATCAAATGAGAACTAGGTAGTCTGTGGTAACCGTTAGATCCAATATGAGTCACTCATTCCATATAATTAATGTTATTTTTAAAATAAAGTAAAAGGATAATTTGGTAATTTAACAATTTTTATTTTTTTACTATAAATAAAATCATTAATTACTCAATCCATAATTACCTAATTGATTACAATTTACCCTACTTATCAGTTGGTTTCCCCAAGGTCGGTAACATCCGGGGAGGGTGTAACACCCCGAATTCTGAAAACATATGTATTATTTTCTCATTTTGGAACCTTCTAAATTTATGGATTTATCAGTTGTATATCGAACTTATCGGATTTAAGCATTGTGGGCTGAAAAAGTATCAAATTTGAAGTTTTAGGGGCTGCTCGCGACAGTGCCCGCGAGAGTGACATAGTGTCACAATCGCGGAGGCACTATCGCCGGAGGGTATGTGGCCTCGGTACGTTTCTCGCGATGGTGCCCGCGAGAGTGACAAGGGTCACAATCGCGGGGCACTATCGCCCCATTTGTACCGCGGGTGGATTGGTCTCGCGCGACCTTGCCTCGCGAGAGTGACAAGTGTCACTCTCACATGTCACTCTCGCCGACGGGTGTTTTGGGTATAAAAAGCCAAGTCGCGATTTTCAGTCATTTTTATCTGATTTCTAGGGTTTGGGAGCGATTCTCTCTACTGATTTCGGTAAGTATTTTCCATCTAGACTTCTCTCCTCATTTATGGTCATTCATAGTCATTAATGGTGGTTCTTAACACTTTTAGGAAGTGTTGGTAAGAAGCTCTCAAGTGGTTAAGCATCTCATCTTCATCTCCTTCATTCTAGGGCTTGGTTTCCTTTAAGGAAACTACTAAGGTGAGTTCTTACACCCTTATAAACCCTATACATGTTAAAAGGTGGATTTTGAATACCTAAATATCTCCCCTTTCATATATTTGATTTATAAGACATTGTACCAACTTAATATTTTGGGGATTTTAGGGTTTATGATGATTTGATAAAATGGATATTCATACGTGCTAATAATGTTCCAATAGCTTACCAATACTTGGGATTTCATTGAAATGGATGGCATTTACTATATATACTTATGGGTTTGAAAATATTGATTTTGTGGTTAACTGCTGATAAGTTTACATATTTGCTGATGCCATGTTTTGGGATTTGAAATATAAGAAAGATCGAGTATATTTTTAACTAGTGATATTTTAGGTAAACAATGGAAATGGTTTTGGTGGAAATCACACTTCATGTCACTTATTCATATTAACCATTGTTGGAATAACATGTTGGGCCTTATGCGCATTATTTGGCTTAATTGATGCATTTGGGAGTCATGACCCCGTGTTTGGTTTATTATTGTTCCGGCGTGGGACGACTAGTTTTCCACGTCGAGGCACGTTAGGCACCGGATGAGGTATAAGTCCTTCGTGCTCAAGTACTACGATATTGGATGAGGAGTTCGACGTAGGAACCCCTCGGGGTTGAACTTGAGTTTTCGTGGGTGTACGTTTAAGCCACTAAGCCTGACATCCCTTGCGTGTACTTTATTTGTGTATTGGTTTTACTGACTCATCGAATGGCTTACTTTTGTGTTCCATCATTTGTGTTAGTAAGCGGGTCTCCCCCGTTAACCCAAGAGGTATTTGCTATATTTCAAAGAGCATTATTGTATCATCCTATTATTATCATTGTACTAAAGAAATTCTTTTACTCACTTTTACATTAATTATTTAAACTGCAAATGTTTGATCTCACTAGACTCTAGCCTAACACTTTTTCTTAAAATGGCATGTATAGCAGGTCAGCTTTCCGGTGGGGCTCGTCGGGAATGAGTGGATGGCTTTGAGGCCAAGAGCGGTCCTTTTGGAAGATGTGTAGACCGGTATTTTGGATAGCGGGCATACTTTTGGAAGAATAGCAACACCCGATATTAATCTTTCTTATTTAAGTTAGATTATTAGGTTGTTAGTATATTCTTCATTTGATTAATTGTATGGATATAGTTTGTTTTCCCCGTTCTATCGGGATGATACTTTGGGGTTGTTTACAACAGGTTTTTATATATTCCCAGGTTTACCAATTTATAGCCGTCATATTGTAGAATTTTCGAATTTTTATTCCGCTAAAATTTAGGGTGTTACAAGTTGGTATCAAAACATTAGTTTAAGTGAACTAGGTATGGATGTAGGGTACCTAGACTTAAGCTGTGAAATTAGGCAATAATCGTGTGAGATTGGGTAGAACTCTTAAGATAAGATGGTCTTAGAGTCGACAGAAGCTACACGAATTAAGAGTTATGGTAATGGGAATGAAAATTTTTATGTATCGCATGTTCATAATTTCGCCTAGCTAACGTTATTATGAAGATGTTTTACGTGATTATGCTTGTTTTCCGTTGTTATGATAATTAATGAAGGTGGTAGTACGTTTCCTTGTTTATATTCTGTTCATCCTCATCTCACCTATATTCTCGCGTGTGTGGCAGACTATGGTTAATACGCGTAATCGGCCGAAAGGGCAGGATACGGCGGTGTCTACGGCGGATCAACCGAGAGTAACGAATAATGATCTGCCCCCACCTTTTATAAACGCGTTGGGTGGAGGACCGAAGCATATACCTCAACGTAACCTAGCTGCAACTCATCCGATTATGGAAGAGGTAACTCCATAAACTAGAATGATGGAACGGATGATGCAAGCAATGAATGCAGCTATGGCTCAGCAGCAAGAAGCATTTCTGAAGCTCTTGGATGACCGAGATGCTAACCACCGTAGGCATGAGACGGTGGCAGAGAACATAATTGTGGCGGGATCCGGGGGTACGGGACCCGTTGTCCCTTCTAATGAAACTCCACCTCCCGAAGTGAGGCAACCGTCTAAGGCTTGTACCTTCAAGGCATTTCTCGGATGCCAACCACCAGAATTCAAGGGCACAGATGATCCGGTAGCACGCATGAAATGGATAAGAGAAATGGAACAGGCTTTCCGGTCAAGCGAGTGTGGGGAAAGTCAGAAAGCTGTGTTCGGATCCCAAATGTTGAGAGGGGCCGCCCTCACATGGTGGAACGTGTACTCTAGTTCTATTGAAGCCACCGTGTTGGATAAATTGAGCTGGGAGACTTTCAAGAAGAAAGTTATGGAGGAATTCTGTAATGAACGAGCTATGGATCGCATCATCGATGAATTCCGAGGTTTGAAAAAGGGGAACTTGTTGGTAAAGGAGTACAACAAGCTATTTATGGACAAGTTGGGCTTGGTGGGACATCTGGTCCCCACCGAGAGGGAGAAAATCAAGGCATACATCAAGGGTCTGCCTACGGAAATGATGAACATGGTTCGGGTATCTAAGGCCTCTACCCTTCGAGAGGCAATAGAAGAAGCGCAGTTAGTAGAAGACTCTTACGGCTCGAATAAAGTGGAGAGGAGCGGGGTAGTCGAGAAAAGGAATTGGGAAGGGGGTCCCACATCTTCAAAGAGGCCAAACCACTTCAACAACAATCCACGGGGGAATGTTCCGAGACGGGATTCCCCGTGGTGTTCCAGATGCCGAAGTAATCACACCGGCCCTTGTAATTCGGGGTCCAGTCCGTGCTTTAAGTGTGGCAAACTCGGCCACTGTTTCAGTGATTGTTCGATCAAAGAGTGAATTTGTTTCGAGTGTAAAGAGTCGGGCCATATTAGAAGCGAATGCCCGAAGGCAAAGGTGAGCTTTAGCGGAGGCAAAAAGGTGGACGCTCCTAAAGCAACAGGGAGAGCTTTTCAGATGACCACCGAAGAGGCGAAGGCGTCAACGAATGTGGTGTCGGGTGCGTTTCTCCTAAACTCCGTACCTACGCGTGTTCTATATGACTCGGGAGATAGTTTTTCATTTGTTATCAAGTTCTTTTTTCCCAAAACTATCCATGCCCACTACTAGTTTAGAAGATGCGTTAGTGGTAGGGCTAACTGATGGTGATCAAGTAGTGGTTCGGGATATTCTAAGAAATTGCAAGTTTGAAACCGAAGGGAGAGAGTTCCCGATTGATCTAATACCTATGGTCATCGGGGGATTTGATGTTGTAGTCGGTATGGATTGGTTGTCAACCAATCACGCAGAAATTCTTTGTGCCAAGAAGTTGATCCGAATTCCGGGTTCGGATGGTCATGCGGTGACCGTGTACAGTGAAAGACGAAAGGGTGAAGTTGCAATCATCAGTATGGTGAAGGCACGAAAGTGTTTGGCGAAAGGATGCTCATCCTTTTTGGCATATGTAATAGATGCCAAACTCGAGAAGAAGAAGTTAGAAGATGTCGAAGTGGTAAGGGAGTTTCCCGACGTATTTCCGAACGACTTTCCTGGTTTACCACCCGATCGTCAATTGGAGTTCAAGATTGATCTATCGCCGGGAGCGGCTCCTATAGCCCGAGCTCCATACCGTTTGGCTCCGTCAGAGATGAAGGAGATGATGAGCCAGTTACAAGATCTTTTGGAGAAGGGGTTGTAAGGCCGAGTTCCTCGCCTTGGGGAGCACCGGTCTTATTAGTGAAGAAAAAGGACGGTACTATGCGAATGTGTATTGACTATAGGGAGTTGAATAAGGTAACCGTGAAGAACAAATACCTACTCCCTAGGATTGATGATTTATTCGACCAACTTCAAGTAGCGGGTTGCTTTTCGAAGATTGATCTCCGTTCGGGTTATCACCAAGTGAAAGTCAAAGAGGAAGACATTCCTAAAACCGCTTTTAGGACGCGTTACGGTCATTATGAATTCTTAGTAATGCCCTTCGGATTGACGAACGCCCCAACGGTGTTTATGGACTTAATGAACCGCGTGTGCCGACCCTTTCTAGATAAGTCCATCATCGTGTTCATTGACGACATTCTTATCTACTCGAAGGATGAAGTCGATCATGCGCGTCACCTTCGGGACGTCTTGGAAATCTTGAGGAAAGAGAAGCTCTATGCAAAGTTTTCCAAGTGCGAGTTTTGGTTGAAGGAAGTGCAGTTCTTGGGGCACGTAGTTTCGAAAGATGGAGTGAAGGTGGATCCGGTCAAGATTGAAGCTTTGATGAATTGGGAACCGCCCAAAAGTCCATCCGAGATTCGGAGTTTCCCAGGCTTGGCGGGGTATTACCGAAGGTTCATACAAGACTTCTCCAAGATTGCTTCTTCATTGACGATGTTGACCAAGAAGAATGTAAAATTTGTGTGGACCGAAGAGCAAGAGAAAGCATTTAGGACGTTGCAAAGGAAATTATGCGAGGCTCCGATCTTATCCCTGCCGGAGGGATCGGAGGATTTTGTGGTTTATAGTGATGCGTCCAAAATGGGACTTGGATGTGTACTTATGCAAAGAGGAAAAGTGATCGCGTACGCATCCAGGCAATTGAAGGTGCATGAGAAGAACTACCCCATTCACGACTTGGAGTTGGCAGCGGTAGTTTTTTCATTAAAGTTATGGCGACATTATCTCTACGGCACGAAGTGTACCTTGTACACGGATCACAAGAGCTTGAAGTATGTTTTTGATCAAAAGGAGCTCAACATGAGGCAACGAAGGTGGTTGGAGCTACTTAAGGATTACGACTGTGAATAACTCTACCACCCGGGTAAAGCTAACGTGGTAGCCGACGCTTTGAGCTGAAAAGAGTATAGCGGGAGACTCCAAGCCAAGCTTACAAGAATCGAGTTGGTGTCGAGTCTCATGGAAAAGATTAAAGAGGCGCAAACCGAAGCATTAAAAGAAGAAAACCTCAAAGAGGAAGTGATGACCAAGCAACAGTTATTGTTGACCGAAGATAGTCAAGGGATAAAATGCTTCAATGGGCGAGTTTGGGTACCAAAGTTTGGTGGTTGCCGAGAGCTACTCTTGGAGGACGCGCATAAATCCAAGTATTCTATCCACCCGGGAAGCACCAAGATGTACCGGGATTTGAAACTACATTTTTGGTGGCCAATTATGAAATTGGACGTGGTTCATTACATAGAGATAAGCGTAACTTGTTCGCAAGTGAAGGTCGAACATCAACGGCCCTATGGGAGCCTTCAATCACTAGAAATCCCCGAGTGGAAATGGGATAAGATCACTATGGACTTCGTGACCAAGTTACCGAAGACCTTGAGAGGAAACGATACTATTTGGGTTATTGTCGATCGGTTGACGAAGAGTGCCCACTTTCTAGCAATGCGGGAAACTTTGCCAATGGATAAGTTGGTGAAGCTTTACATAGACGAAGTGGTCTTTAGACATGGGATACCCTTGTCGATAGTTTCCGATCGTGATAGTCCGTTTACGTCGAGGTTTTGGGGAGCTTTACACCAAGAGTTGGGTACGCGAGTAAATTTGAGCACGACATATCACCCACAAACGGACGGGCAAAGTGAAAGGACCATTCAAACGCTTGAGTACATGCTTAGATCATGCGTGATCGACTTTGGCGGTAGTTGGGATACCCATCTACCTTTGGTGGAATTTGCGTACAACAATAGTTACCATTCTAGTCTTGGGATGGCACCTTTTGAAGCTTTGTACGGGCGAAAGTGTAGAACCCCCGTATGTTGGCTAGAGGCGGGGGAGAAGCAATTTGTCGGCCCAGAAATTGTGCAAGAGACGGCCGACAAAGTCAAATCTATTCGAGAACGGTTGAAAGCGGCGCAAGATCGTCAGAAAAGTTACGCCGACAAAAAGAGGAGACCGGTAGAGTTTCAAGTGGGAGATCGTGTGATGTTAAAGGTGTCCCCTTAGAAGGGATCGATTCGGTTTGGAAAGCGCGAAAAGCTAAGTCCCCGTTTCCTAGGACCGTTTACTATTCTCGAGCGCATCGGACTCCAAGCTTACAAGTTGGATTTACCACCGGAGATGGACAGGATTCATTCCACTTTCCATGTGTGTTATCTATGGAAATGCTTAGCGGAAGAAGAAAGCGTCATACCTTTGTCCGAAATTCGAGTGGAGGATAACCGTTGCATCGAAGAACCCGAGTCCATTTTGGAAAGGGTAATCAAGAAGCTCCGACATAAAGAGGTAGCAATGGTAAAGGTCCAATGGAAGCACCACCGTGGCACCAATTTGACTTGGGAGGCGGAAGAAGACATGAGGCGTAGATATCCTCATTTGTTCAGTTAGTAGGATTTCGGGGATGAAATCATTCTCAAGTTGGGGAGGATTGTAAAACCCCGAATTCTGAGAACATATGTATTATTTTCTCATTTTGGAACCTTCTAAATTTATGGATTTATCAGTTGTATATCGAACTTATCGGATTTAAGCATCGTGGGCTGAAAAAGTATCAAATTTGAAGTTTTAGGGGCTGCTCGCGACAGTGCCCGCGAGAGTGACAGAGTGTCACAATCGCGAAGGCACTATCGCCGGAGGGTATGTGGCCTCGGTAAGTTTCTCGCGATGGTGCCCGCGAGAGTGACAAGGGTCATAATCGCGGGGCACTATCGCCCCATTTGTACCGCGGGTGGATTGGTCTCGCGCGACCTTGCCTCGCGAGAGTGACAAGTGTCACTCTCGCATGTCACTCTCGCCGACGGGTGTTTTGGGTATAAAAAGCCAAGTCGCAATTTTCAGTCATTTTTATCTGATTTCTAGGGTTTGGGAGCGATTCTCTCTACTGATTTCGGTAAGTATTTTCCATCTAGACTTCTCTCCTCATTTATGGTCATTCATAGTCATTAATGGTGGTCCTTAACACTTTTAGGAAGTGTTGGTAAGAAGCTCTCAAGTGGTTAAGCATCTCATCTTCATCTCCTTCATTCTAGGGCTTGGTTTCCTTTAAGGAAACTACTAAGGTGAGTTCTTACACCCTTATAAACTCTATACATGTCAAAAGGTGGATTTTGAATACCTAAATATCTCCCCTTTCATATATTTGATTTATAAGACTTTGTACCAACTTAATATTTTGGGGATTTTAGGATTTGTGATGATTTGATAAAATAGATATTCATACGTGCTAATAATGTTCCAATAGCTTACCAATACTTGGGATTTCATTGAAATGGAAGGCATTTACTATATATACTTATGGGTTTGAAAATATTGATATTGTGGTTAACTGCTGATAAGTTTACATATTTGTTGATGCCATGTTTTGGGATTTGAAATATAAGAAAGATCGAGTATATTTTTAACTAGTGATATTTTGGGTAAACAATGGAAATGGTTTTGGTGGAAATCACACTACATGTCACTTATTCAAATTAACCATTGTTGGAACAACATGTTGGGCCTTATGCGCATTATTTGGCTTAATTGATGCATTTGGGAGTCATGACCCCGTGTTTGGTTTATTATTGTTCCGGCGTGGGACGACTAGTTTTCCACATCGAGACACGTTAGGCACCGGATGAGGTATAAGTCCTTCGTGCTCAAGTACTACGATATTAGATGAGGAGCTCGACGTAGGAACCCCTCGGGGTTGAACTTGAGTTTCTGTGGGTGTACGTTTAAAGCCACTGAGCCTGACATCCCTTGCGTGTACTTTATTTGTGTATTGGCTTTACTGAATCATCGAATGGCTTACTTTTGTGTTCCGTCATTTGTGTTAGTAAGCGGGTCTCCCCCGTTAACCCAAGAGGTATTTGCTATATTTCAAAGAGCATTATTGTATCATCCTATTATTATCATTGTACTAAAGAAATTCTTTTACTCACCTTTATATTAATTATTTAAACTGCAAATGTTTGATCTCACTAGGCTCTAGCCTAACACTTTTTCTTAAAATGACATGTATAGCAGGTCAGCTTTCCGGTGGGGCTCGTCGGGAATGAGTGGATGGCTTTGAGGCCAAGAGGGGTCCTTTTGGGAGATGTGTAGACCGCTATTTTGGATAGCGGGCATACTTTTGGAAGAATAGCAACACCCGATATTAATCTTTCTTATTTAAGTTAGATTATTAGGTTGTTAGTATATTCTTCATTTGATTAATTGTATGGATATAGTTTGTTTTTCCCCGTTCTATCGGGATGATACTTTGGGGTTGTTTACAACAGGTTTTTATATATTCCCAGGTTTACCAATTTATAGCCGTCATATTGCAGAATTTTTGAATTTTTATTCCGCTAAAATTTAGGGTGTTACAGAGGGGTTGTGGATGGTATCCCAATCTACCCGGTTTCGAATCCAAGGGGAGTCATTCTGAGGGCATGAGGAGTACCCAATCCTTGGGTCGGTCCAGTCGTTGACTGGGCTCCCCCCAACCAAGTCTTAAAACCGTGGTTGGGCTCTAGGTTCAACATAAGTTGGGTCGGGACATCGGCGGATTAGTGGGTTGCCCGTGGATGCCCGATACCGCCGGGGAGGTGTGCATGTGTGTGTTCGTGGTAGTCGTTCGTTGGTTCGATGCCGCAATGCCTTCCAAAAAAAACAATGTATCACAGTGGTGTCACAATGTATCACAGTGGGTGTCACAATGTATCACAGTGGGTATCACATGTGGTATCATAGTACATCTTGTATGTATTTTGAGTATCATGCTCATGATTGTTTGAATCTATATTTTTTTAACATTGTCGATGTTTTTAGATATCACATTGTGTATTATAATTGTATCACAGTGGCAATATAGTTGTATCACAGTGCGTCTTATATTACTTTGGGTATCACACTGATGAATGTTCGTATGTGGGTCTCGGAGGTCAGATTTGAAAGAGAGAGAGAGAGAGAGAGAGAGAGAGAGAGAGAGAGAGAGAGAGAGAAAGAGAGAGAGAAAATCATATTACCTAAAATGCCCTTTAATTAAAATTTAAAGTCAAATTGCCAAATATATTAATTTCCTAATTTATTCTTTGATATGTGGATGAGACTGGATCTCACAGTTATCACAAAATATATAGTTCTCCCTTGAATGACCCCCTATATATATATATATATATATATATATATATATATATATATATATATATATATATATATATATATATAGGGTGCGTTTCTTTTGCAACCCAAACAATTTGTACAAATTATGCAAACCACTATATTAGGAAACAATAGATATATTTATGGATAATGATTATGATTCATTAATAATATTGTGATATATATGGAAAATGTTAAGTTTATTCATTATAATCATGAAATGTTAAGTTTATTCATTATAATCATGATTTTAAATTAGGAAACATAATAATATCATATATTTATTAGACTTGATGAACGGCTAAGATTGGTTTGCATAGTTTGTACAAATTGTTTGGGTTGCAAAAGAAACGCACCATATATATATATATATATATATATATATTATAACTTTTCTTTTTAATGCTTTGGATTTTTAATGTTTTAGATTTGGTTAGAACTTTTAAATTTGAACTATAAAATTTGGATTCCTAATGCTTTCATTTGAATTTTGGATATGTATTTTTTTGTGAATTTTTAATTTTTAGTTTTATTAATATTAAACGGGTTAGACGGGTCGTGTCGGGTTAGGGTTGAAATTTTCTGACCCATTTATTAAATGGGTCGGGTTAGGGTTAGACACTATCAACCCGTTTAACTTTGAAACCGACCCGACCCGACACGTTTGTCAGGTCTACCGAAACTAACCCGTGAATACCCGGTTTTTCGGTTTTCGGTTTTTTGATTTTCAAATTTTTTCGGTTATCGGTTTTTTTCGGTTTCGGATCAAACGGTTTGGCTCGTTTTCTCGGTTTTCCGGTTTTTTTTAAAACACCTAATATATAAATCATTATGTCAATTTAATAGTATTTTAAATAAATATAAAGATTTTTATTTAATATTTATTTTAATTTAAGAACTTTGATTGTAATTGAATATAAAAAAAGTCATAATTTTTTTATAAAAAAAATATAAATCACAATTAATTTTATAGTAAATACATTTTTGGTCCATATAGTTTGTCTAAAAACTGATTTGTTTCTTATAACGATTGCTTACTGGCATTGTTAATTCGTAAGGACCACAAATATTATAAAATTAAAAAGCTATGAATCATTATTTTAAATAATTATTTTAGGGACTAAATCTAAATTTATACAAACCACATAGACTCCCAGTGTAATTCTCTTTAAAGGTAATAATAATTGATTATGAGGTATAAATTGGTGGATTCGGTTTTATGTCTATTAATTAATGGGTTAAAATTTGAAAAATGATATTTTTTTTAATTGCTGGGCGGTGGCCATTCCTTTGAAATGGGGAGAGACGGCAGTTACAAGAAGATGTCATGACATGTGAAGGAGCGCGCAATCTTCAACAACAAAATCTAATTCAACCTTTATTTAATAATCAACATTTTCTATATAGGGTCCCCTTCATTTGCTAACCAACGCATTGGTGTTAATCGTGTTAATCAATCTTAACCGTAGATTGATTAGATCAATGGTCTACAATTAATTGATTTTTTATTAAAATAAAATATAAAAAATGGTTTATAAAAATAAAATGCATGTAGAAAGCTTCTGATTGGTCGAAAATTGGTTAGCACGGTTAGCACCAATGCGGTCGTTAGCAAATGAATGGGGCTCTTTTTCTATATAATACTATATATATATATATATATATATATATATATATATATATATATATATATATATATATATATATAGGGTCCCCTTCATTTGCTAACCGTTACATTGGTGTTAACCGTGCTAACCAATCTCAACCGTTAATTACGATGATCAACGGCTCATATTTAATTGAATTTTCATTTAATTAATTATTATAGATAGGGATTGATTAAAAATAATGCACAAGTGCACAGGGTTAATTTGGTAAAATAACAACCCAATGTTATTTACGATAACACGTTTTTAAATCATATAATCCCTAACATTTAGGGATTTCTTCCTTAAAATATTTAGGTAACCATCAAAACTCAATCCTTCAAGAAATCAACAACAAGATTACCATTGTGGCATCGAATCCGGAGAAAGCAAAGGGAAATCGTAAACTACATCCACATTTATCGGAAAAGAACGGATTAACCATCTAAATCGTGGGTATCATAATGCGTTCAAGTTTTTCACTGATGCATTTATGCACATTAAGTGTGAAATCCATATGCACACAATGCATCTTTTTTTAGTATGAAGTCAATATACACACATTGCATTTGTTTTTGTAAGACATTAAATTTTGTTTGTCGAAATAGAAAATACATGTGCACAATTTATATATGCATATGCGCATATTTTGGAATATACATACATAACCTGTAATAACATATGCACATGTGCATATTTGTCATATATGGAAATGGATATAGACATGCATATGTGCACCCTACCATAAAATGCATATGAGCAGATAATCCGGTATTGAACGATTGAACTGACTCATTATGACGGGTGCACGGGCGAGCGTCTTGACTTTCAAAAATAGATTCCAAAAATCTATCGTTATCAACAACGGAGGTGATTCCATTGTCGCTCATTATGATTTTCACTAGAAACGAAATTTTTTCTTCAACAGAGATTTCAAACAAAAAAAAAACACTTTATGATAAACAATGTTGGATCCGTTAGAAAGCTTAGAAAGATATAAACTTGTTTAAAAAAATTTAAAAGATAACTTCCAAGATTAGTTTAAAGTAAATCGAAATTTGATTTTTTATTAATATATTTAAACTCAAGATAAATACCATAATAACAAACACCTTAAAATATGGAAACCTATTAAATGGGTCGAAATTTTGAAAATTCTCATATCACCCTTTAATATTTAAAAGCATTTATCTCATTACCTAAACTCTATGAAGCTTCTGATTGGTCTAAATTCGGTTAGCACGATTAGCATCAATGTCACGGTTAGCAAATAAATGGGTCTCTCTCTCTCTCTCTCTATATATATATATATATATATATATATATATAAGTAAAAGGGGGTTATGTAGTATGATGTAAGGTGATATGTATATGCATTACAGTAGAGAGTGTTTATTTATTAAGATTGAGATTAAATTGGACTTTAATTTATCGTTTGTAGACTTGAGTTACGCCTTTAGGATCGAATCTGATATAAGTTTTGGACCAAGAACTAGTAAAATCCGGTTCTATATCAATTATCATCTTATCAAGTCTCTTCAAAGCATATTTTAACTTGAATAATATTCACTTAACCAAATTTCTCTATCACATACACATAGTTAGTACTTTTTACTTGGTTAACAAATAATAGTACAAAGTTTGTTAACTAGGGTATTTTTGGACTTTTTACATATTAATATCACATTCCTTAAATATCTTATTCACTTAATTATTACATTCACCTAATTGTTTCACCTATTTATGGTTTCACCTATGAACTTATTTAAACTTCCTTAATTATCTCATTTATTTTCTGGTTTCACCTATGAATTTTGGTAACTTTTTTGGAAAAAAAATTCATACACGAAACAACATTATAAACTTTAAATAAAAATCATTGTTTTCGCCTATGAACATTAAATAAAAATCATTGTTTCAATTTCTAGTTTCACTTATGAGTTGTGAATATCTAGTTTCATCTATGAGCTGTCAATATCTAGTTTCACCTACAAACTTTAAACAAAGATCATTATTTCACTTTCTAGTTTCACTTATAAACTTTCTGGTTTTACCTTTAAATAAAAAATCATTTAATTATTATTATTAATTATCTTTCAAAAATAAAATATAATTAAATTCAAAAAAATAAAAAAATATTTAAATATTATTATTGATTATCCTTTAAAAATAAATATGATTATCTTTCAAAAATAAGAAAACAATTTGTTCCAAATGTCCTTCGTTTAATACCATTTAATTTGTTTACTTTTTTATCAGATTATAACCTCCCCGCAACCTTTGATCAGAAAAATGAAAGACTTATATCGGTTAACAAAATTAATATTTATTTGGTTAACAAATGACTCTCTCTCTCTCTCCATATATATATATATATGTATGAGTCTGATCAACCAGACTCGACATATCCAACTCAGAACTTAATTTTTGTAAAAAAAATGTTCACAATCAAGACATATTATTGGGACAAAAAAATGATTTAACTACGATTATAACCAGTCTTATATAAAACCCGCTTCTAAAAATACCAATACAAAAAGACAAAACTCAATCAACAACTACGGGATCGAACCCAAAACCATATTGATTTGGGCAGAGTTGCTCCGGTACTTTGCAAATCGCCCCGAACTTTCATAACGGAGGCAATGATGACTGGGTGACGTGTCAAAGAGTGGTACACGTGTCACTTAATAAACTATATCTAGAAAGGTGGTGACATAAGCATAACACCTGAATTATCTTCCTACTAGTGTTTGGACCGCGCGTTACACGGTGAAGAAAATATTTTGTTAGGAAATATGTAAATAAGTTAAGATTAAATGTAACTTATTATTTGACAACTAATGGAATACAATGTAAAACCTGAACTCACTTAAAGTGTACTCTTTTAATGTCAGTGTCGTTTCAGGCTTGTACGTGTGGTTTGCATCTTTATACACGTTTGGTTCAAGTTAAGAAAGTGTCTTGCTAAGCCCTTTTCAAGGTGGAAATGTTATGAACATAACCGTCCAATTGATAAATATGTTTTATTTTTTGTAAGAATGTACTAAATTGCAAGTTGTGTGCAATATTATTTGTAAGTTGTGCCCCCAATAATTTCTTGTTAGAAAATATTGGACATCAACAAGAAGAAATATAAGCAATGCCAACACCAATTAACTTTTTTAAAATCAACCAAATAGCCATTCCATCATCATTACATCTAGTTGTCCTTAACATTATTAACTCCAAACAGGCAATCTTGATTCCACATACACTATTTACATGTGCACTAATAAACCAACCATATATAGGTTATGCATAGAGAATATAGAGAGTTGTAATATATATTGTTTGTTTACTCCAATAAAATCGTGAAATGGTAGAAAATCCATCATAGATAATGAGTTGAACCTCAATGATCCAATAATCCTTGTACCTAAAACAACATCAACATAAAAGTTAGGAAGAAGCTAAGTTGAATCTTAAAATCAATCTAAAGACACTTATATATATATATATATATATATATATATATATATATATATATATATATATAACCAAAAGAAAACTGGTATAACTTACGAAACCACAAAGCCAATAATTAATTATATAAAATAGAGACCAAATAAGTGGCAAAAGAAGTTCACAAGAAATTCTTGGAGCTATTATGTTGCTTCGAATCTTTTCGGTTGTTCTTATATGTTAAGAGATTCACCAAAGTGTCTTCTCAGAAATGAACATGGAAACAAAATTTGAAACATTTTAAACTTAGTGATAGAAATCACAGAGGAAGGATTTTATGTAAGAATAAAATAGTAGTCGGCAATAAGCCTACATTTTTAAACTTCAAATTTGAGATTTGACAACAACATTATGCTCAAATATTGCTTGATAGATTAAAGGGTCATTTACAAACACTTTCATCTATAGTTAGCCGCCTTTAAGTTTCGAAGCCATACATTCCACCAACCTGTTTTTATCTTTTCACCCTAAAATATCATTTGGTCATTTTCATTGGAACAAACTACTCCATAGTGGACCCAGATTAAACAGTTAACTGTTCTAAGAACAACAACGTTTGTTAGGATCAAAATTAAAGACTACATAGATATTGTGTTCAAGTGTTTGGAGAACAAAAACAACCCACTGTTCTTGAAAGAACTTAAATTTCTATGGCAAATACTCAAGTCTTCCTTTCAAACAAAACATAAGATTGAAATGAGATACAATTCCAAATGCCTCCAAAATAAATCCAATATTGCAAACCAAATGGAATCTAAATTGACGGCTTATCGCATCTCTCTCTCTCTCTCTATATATATATATATAATCAACAATTTCACCAAGAACTGTTAAAATCATTTTAAATATTTAAAATTGGAAAATATGTATATATGAGATATCTATGACCACCTAAACAATGTTATTTTTAGGATGAATAACCAAAAATGAGACTGTAAATAGTAATAGCAAAGAAAAACTTTGAATGATGGGAAGTACCTGGACATTTACAACAAGAATAGACTGGAAATTCTTCGGAAGAAAAACCAACAACGGGGAGCTCAACAAACCGAGCAATGTGATCATTTTTTCTTTGAGATAATAACACATCAACACGAAATGGGTAATACGCTGCATAATTAGGTGCATGTTCTTTCTTTTATCCCTGCAAAATAAACTGAATCCCACAAACCACTTCATTTTTAGGCTATACTTTCGACAAATTATTGGAATCCAATGGCTAAGAATGCATCCAGTAGGTGCTCTTGACGCTATCAATCTCTAACAATGGATATCAAAGGGTTGTGAAGTGTTCTCATTTGATGAACTGAATACAAAAAAAAGAACTCCATTTTTAAGCAGAAGCAAATATGTTCACAAATGTTGAGAAGTTCAAACAAACAAATCAATGATTACCAAGAACACAAATTGGCAAGAAAAAAACTGACAAACCATGGAGAAGCATTGGAAGCCAAAATCGTTGCAAGAAAACCCAATCCCCAAAAGTTTCTTAATTTTATGAATTAGACCTCATAATCGATCTGTTATTAAACGAATTGACAAAAAAACAAAAAAACACTCTTGTCGTACATCAACGTTTATGAATTAAAAGTGCCAAGCCAGTAAATCGGATTTACCTAATGCTAGTAGCAGTTGCGATGGTGTAAGCAATATCATTCCCAAACAAACTCTTGTTGAAAGGCACCGCACGTATCCTCTGATTCCTCTCCCTTTCTTTTCAAAGATAGCCTCAATCGGAATGCTCGCTTCTGTCACTAATTAATATTGCATTACCATAAAAAAAACAGACAAGAACATTTTGGTAACTTAGTAATCAATCTAAAACTGATATCTAAAACATCCACTGATATTACGTTAATAATCAATCTATTGAAACTGATATCTAAAAACATCCACTGATATTAAGTTAATTCCGAAAAACAAAAGTGAAAGAATCGAAAATGTCAAGAGAAATCCATAACTGACCTAAATAGAACCTGAAATCTTGAAAGCTTGAAGAAAGGAAGCATGCCTATCGGGACCTAATTCGGAATCCGGAGATCTGTAACAATCGGAAAGAATAGACGTTGAAACTCCGGTAACCAAAGCGAAAACATTGATTGCAAGAGCACCAAACAACCATCCGAGTTGAGCCAATCTCCATCCCAACGACAACACTCCTGCTCCCATCACTCCGGTTATTATATGTGTTATCGCCGTTCATATCGTTCCTGTAACTCCATATTTACATTCCGATCATATCCGGTGAGCAGACGATCAATGATTCAATTCAAATTCCAATAAAACTGGAAACGATTGGAAGAAATTGAAATTAACATACCAGTTCTATGTGTGATGAGGTGAGATTCGTGAAGATCAGATGAATGCTAGTGTTGTAGTAATGGAGATTGATCTTCTTCTATGGAGTCCACCATTGAAGTTGCAGGTTTTTCTCCCACGCAAGCAACAAATTAAAAATGGGAGTCGTGTGAGAGTGAAAGGACCAATGACGTTGATTTTATGATGAAAACTGATTTGAAGATAAACGCACCTGGTTAACAGCCCTATACTGTGAATCCATTATCCATGGTTGTTGTTAACACTCAACAGGCATATCTAACCCATATATATATTTTGTGAATCCTTTGTTCCATAGGCTAGAAGGTAGATGTTGACTGAGAAGGAGAAAAGGCGTTCCAATAGAGGAGATGATTAGTTCACATGGAGATGGAAATGGAGAAGGAGAACGAAGAGATGAAAAAAATGGAAATTGATGGATTGAGAGATGGAGATGAAGAAAGAACGTACAAAGGGAAGGGGAAGGGGAAGGGTTTTGGATTAAATGTAAACCTTAATTTGTAAAATTACAATGAAAAAGAAAAGCAAAAATCTGAAAAAACAGTAAGGTAGGATTTCTGATTCCAGGAGCTGACACGTCAGCTTCTAATGATTTTGCTTTATATATTTATATAGATTCTTGAACCTGTTGACTGATTTTCCTCATTCCTTTTTCTTTAAAACGATGTCCTTATATCCTTTTCATTTTTAATCAATATGTTGTTAGTAATTTCGATGTATTTTAATAATACATAAAATAAACAAAGTTAATCAACTAATGATTAAGAATTCGAAAACTCAATTAATGATTTTTTAGGACAACAATAAAGAAAATAGAAGAGGATATAGAATAAAAGTTGAGGCTCGTGTGTAACATAATTCCCTTAAACAGATTCGTCGTCTGTTCCCAGGGAACAACAGCAAAAGCAGTAGTACTGTCGGAGATGACCACTTGTCTTGAAACTTCACCAGAGTTATCGTATGCACTATGAATTTCAGAGAGAGAAATATGTGAGAGTGTTTCATTATCTGGGATGTGGTTCTCTATTGTGTCATATGAATGCAACCAACCCTCCTATTTATATTAAAAACCGAAACCGACAACATTAATACGTAATAAACCAATAATTAAAGAATTAATCTTTAAAAATCGACAAGATTAATTCGATAATTAACTGGTAATTATAATATTAATTATCAGAATTCAATGCGTTTGATTTGGGGTTACAAAATCCGAAACAGTGCACGGCGCGATTTACCGTGCGAGTTAGCCTGCCCGGTGCACTGTTTTGATACACTCCAGTGCACGGCGCGGGTTGCCGTGCGGTTTAGCCCACGGCATAAACCGCCCGGGCCACTGGATCAAAACAAAAAATTCGCAAAAAACCAAGCTGCGCGAACACAAGATTTCGGAGCTGTATTCGTGTTCGTAGGTCGCGCCCACGCACAAGTTCGCCGATTTTAGCTTACGAAAATCTCAATCGGCATCCCCCCTGCGCGCGGGTAGGAGTTGGAATAAAACCAATCAAAGGAGCTTGTAAGCCCTTCCCACATTCATGGTTATAAACCACGAAATGTTTACTCCTCCTTCCTATGTGGGACACATTCCCACACCCACTTGATTTCCACCAAATTCATCCCAAACACTCAACTTTGAGCATCGATATCTCATTCACACATATTCCGTTTTGGACACATAATATATCGTTTCAAAGCTCTCAT
The DNA here is from genome assembly GCA_954870635.1 of Arctium minus. NCBI lineage: Eukaryota > Viridiplantae > Streptophyta > Magnoliopsida > Asterales > Asteraceae > Arctium > Arctium minus. The sequence goes on from OX941084.1 coordinate 37,662,730, forward strand.
ATAGGAGAACACAAAACCACTAAGAGTTAGATATATACAATACATATACATGTATTTAAATGTGTCCAAAGTTAGTAAAAACCCATATTTTACTAAATTTTCCAACATATGTTATATATTTGTGTGTATATATATATATATATATATATATGACGCAGAAGTAGATTCATACCGAGCACAATATCTATTTAAGAAAACACGAGAAATATTGAATCAATACAAAATCATATATGATTTACGTACAAAATCATATATGATTCACGCAACTTTGTCAGCGGCAAAGTTGTCCACGTCCACTTTTTTGCCCGTTAATGTCGAATCATATATGATCTTGCACATGATTTCTTGTTTTCTTAAACAGTTAGTGTTTTTGTTTGAACCTTCCTCTAGATACATATGTAATATGATGTTATAACGGTGTAACTTCTTTTTATCGTACCCTTACTTTTAATGATAACATTTATGCCATATTCGAACACTTAGGGGTTGTTTGTTTTTTTAAAAAAACCTCTTAATGACTCTTAAGTCTGAATCATTCATACATTTTTACACATCACCTCTTATTAATCATAACTAGAATAAGACTTCAGACTTTAGACCTCTTAAAAAACAAACGGCACCATAATGTGTTGTTTTGGGGTATTAATGTAATGTAAGAAAAATGACAACAAAAACTACTATCTATTTATTCAAAGCAACTCCGTCTGAACTCTTTCGTATATCATAGTGTTTTCAGTTTTTAGCATATTGCTTTCCAATATACAATATGAATTAATATATGCAAGGTAATTTATCAACAACGCACTTGGTGGTGATTGAGTTTCTATAACAACACAATTCCTACAAATTCCGGTGGAGAGAATATGGATTTTTGGTGTAAAATGGATATGAATATATGGGTTTTTATGACAACCTTTTAACTATCACCGTCAGACTGTTTTGCGACATCTGTAAGGAAAGACGATGCTTCAAAGCATTGCGCCTGTGCAAACACCACCTTTTGATCCAACCATTACTAACTATATCTGTAACACCCGTAATTTTCAGTAAGTAATTGTCACCCGGACGTTTCTGTGACATGTAAACAGTGGGGTTTTGTTGGGAAATGTTTTGTTTAAAGTCCCTTGGAGTAGCGGGAGTATTGACAATGAAAAAGTCTAGTTTCGGGGCTCCGGAAAGGTCCCGCGACAATGTCCGGCGACTATGACAAGTCACAGACGCACATGGCACAGTCGCAGAAGGGAAGCAGAAGCCTGGGGCAAGCTGGCGACTATGCCAGGCGACATTGCCCTGGGCATAGTCGCTTGGCAATGTCGCTAAAAGGGACCAGCCTGCTGTTAAGACGAACTTTTCAGCCTATTTCTCATTCTCACTTCTCCGAACTTTTCAGCCTATTTCTCATTCTCACTTCTCTAAACTTCCCTCATTCCCTCTCAAAACGTTTTTCCTCTTCTCCCTTCAAACCCTAACTTATTTGTGGACCAAATCCTTGTATTTTATGGAGATAAAACACCATCAAGTGGTAAAATAGAAAGCTACGATCAAGGATTCACCATCTCCATCTTCATCTTCAACCTCTAGCTCATTTTTGAGTTTTCTAGGTTTTCACCAAAACCTATGTGGTAAGTTTACTTTCTCCATCTCTAAACCTTGTTAAGTGATATAAATGCTCCATTGATGGTTTCATAGTGTTTGATTTCTTCAATTTCGGTTTGTAAGATTTTGGAAGATTTGGGTCCAAAATTAGGGTTTTGCCTAAAATGGAGGTTTTGATGTAACGTGTTCGGGGATCAATTCTATATGGTTTGGGATGTATATTTATGGTGGAAAAATTTATGTATCTAGGTTTATGGAAGTTTTGTTTGGACCTTGAAGATTCAAGTTTCTTCAAAGGAGCTCAATGTGGGGTAAAATCTAGATTTAGCCTAAGTCTAGCAAAGTGAGTTCAAGTTGATTTGTGAAAACGGTGTACATGCCAAAATGTTTATTTTAAAGTGTTTTGCATCTTACATGAAATTGTTAACTGCTGATAAGTTTGGTTATTTTGAAAGTGTTAACTTTATAAACTTATATAGCACACATCTTTGGGATTTTTGGGCATTTTGTTAAATGTGTCATATATGACTGTGTTTTAACGATTTATTGCATAAATGGATATTGGTCAAAATGCATTTTATTGTTTGTTAGGTTTCACGCATTATTCATGTATTGGGACGTTTTGAAAGTAAGAGTGTGTGAGTCTTTTTGGGTTGGATCATTCCCGACCATGGGAACATTTTAGAATTAATTAATCTTTTCTTTGGATTTTGGGCCGAAGGCCAATGGTGATTTAAGAAACAAAGGTTTTGAGGAAAGATGTATTTTGGTTTATGTAACCATATTGGCTCTCGTGTTTTAGCCAAACGTTTATTAAGCCTTTTGGGGCTTGATTTGCACTCGGTTAAGTCTTTAGAACATTTGTTCAGTTTTGGTAGCTCGTTAAGGAGCTTTGGACGTATGGTGTACTTAGTTGCACCTTATTTGAGAGTTACATGTTTTGAATGCGTTAGTTCATTCTTTTGACTCATGTAACGTTTTAGACTGTAACGCATTGGATCCATAGGCATAAGAGTCAGTTTGAGTGGGATAAATATCCCCGTATTGTAACTTGAAATAGGCATGGGGTCTTTTGGCCAATTATTGCAATTTTCTTGTGAACGAGTTTAACTGGGATGTTTGGGAATTCCAAGGTATAGACCCAGAGGGGTTGAACTTGATGAGTGCACGGAAATTCCAAGGCACAGACCTAGAGGGGTTGAACTTGATGATTATCCAAGCAATAGACACAGAGGTGTTGAGCTTGTTGATTTGTTAGCTATATACCCGGAAAGGTTGATGTTAACGAGTATTTTATCCCTAAGTGAAGCTCGTATAACATTGATAAGTGGCTTAACTTTGTGTGTCCGCCACCTTCGATGGAATTCGGGTATCCCCCGTCACCGAAAGGTATTGTTTTTTAGTATTGAGTTTTATTATCCAAGTTTTCGGTGATGTTTTGTATATATGAATCTTATCTATGATTTCTCGGTTGAGTATTATACCCCACCCGTGTTTTGGTGTTTCGGGATATAAAATTTTATCCACGTTTTATAAATTGGGAGTCCACTTTCTATTCTCCTTTTTGAGTGAGTTCTGTGTTGAAATTAATTTACGAAGAAACGTTGTTATTTTAGGGTCTTAATCCTTAAAACATTTTGGTTTGGAAAACGTTTATTATGGTGCCCCATTCGTTTAAAATGCATATTATTGGAAAACGAGTCGTTTTCACATTTGAAGCATATCATTTTGAAAGATTATGATTTCAATTGCATTCTTCTCTTTAAAAAAAACGATAAGTTTATACATGTTGAAAACTCTTGAGCTCACTAGGCGTTAAGCCTAACCTTTTGTTTGTCGGCATGTGCATCAGGTTTTAGTTGGGTTTTGGTTCTAGCAGTGCTACGAGGAGATGAGCATTAGATTTACACGAGAGCAAGTAGTTTGGTGAAGTCTTCAGCAGTTGGAGATAGTGACTGCTATTGGGTTTTAGTAGCACCCGTCCTTATTATAGACTGTTTTCATAGAACGAAATGTGTGTATTGAAGTTAAATATTAAATTGTGTTTGTAGATGAATTACTTATCGATGTATTTAGAAAATTTTAAATTAGTTCCTATTTTCGGATTTGAGGGTGTTACAATATCGACCGAAGTGTTGCAATGGTTGCATGCACACATCGTCAGGATCACTTATGAGGCTTCTACATGAATCGTTGTTATAGTTTCCCAACTCCTTCAAATCATCACACATGTTCGGCGTTGTCATTTATGGGCGTGTCAAAAAGAAATTATGTAGCTCAAAGAGGCGATGGAAAAGTGCAAAATACGCCAAACCACCACATTGTTTCCATAGTCGCACAAATGTAACAATGCCTTACACTTATATTAACATAATATAAAGGAAATGGTTTCGGTTATATACACATAATTATATATTGAACTCTTGTACATTTGTAAAATACGACAAAACTCACTAAAATCATTTATTTTTCTTCTTCTTAAAGACCCAGTCAGATAAATATATAGGGTATGTTTAATATTTGAAAATTACTCGACATAATTTGTATAAAATGAAATTTAAAAGTAAACTTGAAGAATATATATAGGTAGTTTAATTTGCAACCCATGAAAATCTTACAACCCATGCAACTCACTTTTTAACCGCTGGATTAATGATCGATGGTTACAATACATGTGAGTTCAATATTTTCAATTAAAAAAATAAAAAACAAAATAACCGTTTATCATGAATCCAACGGTTAAGATGTGAGTTGCATGGATTCACTACTAGAAAAATGTGAAATACCGACCGCAATTACCGACGGCAAAAAACAGTCGGTATTTACCGACGGCAAACCGACGGCCTACCAACGGTATCTCTTTAATTTTATTTTTTATTTATTTTTAATAAGTCGTCGGAAAACCGTCGGAAAAATTAGTGAAATACCGACGGCTTACCGACGGTTATTTTTTTCTTTTTCTTTTATATTTATTTTTAATAAGTAAATACCTTCGGAAAACCGTCGGTAACTGGAACCGTCGGTAAGCTGTCGGTAGTTGTTGTCGGAAAACCGTCGCTGAATATTACCGACCAGCTTTTTATCAACGATCATTCCCGTCACAAAACCGCCGCTAAAGCCTTTTTCCGACGGTTTACCGACTGTTTCAGTCGTCGGTAATACGATTTATTTTAGTAGTGATTGTAAGATTTACATGGGTTGTAAATTATCTTTGACCTATATATATATATATATATATATATATATATATATATATATAGGGGAGCGATCAAATGGAAACCACTCTAATTTTGAAAACTGTGGAAACCCCCGATTTCATTGGTTAAGTTAATGAAATTGTTTCATGAAATTGTTTAATTTGATGAAATTGTTTCATATAATTCTTTTATTGATGAAATCGTTGCATATATCTGTGTTTTTTATATAAAAATGAAAAAGTTTCATCAGAATGAGAAAAATAGATGAAACTATATAAAAAACATAAATATATAAAACAATTTCATTAACAAAAGAATTACATGAAACAACTTGATCATATTAAACAACTTTATGAACCAATTTCATTAATTTAACCAATGAAATTGACGATTTCCAAAGTTTCCAATCTAATATGGTTTACCATTGAAACCACCTCTATATATATATATAGTAGTTGACTAAAATTATAACTCCATAAATGCAAAAAAAAACATTTATTTTGTATAGTAATTGTGACATTAAGAGAAATAAATAATGACAACCATAATATGAGGTTTTTATGGGTGTTTGAAAATGAAGGTAAGAGTTTATCAAACTCATTTATAACTTGGAAGGCTGGATGCCAGCAGACCAAACCCCTCTTCACCATCCAAAATTAGTGGTTGCCTTTGTTTTATTATTCTTTCAAAATAATTTTGATGAAATTATATACTTCATCCGTTTTAAAATATAATTCAACAATTAAAATAATACACAATTTTATACATGATAATTGTTTAATTTTTTTGTCAACTAAATGACGTTTTTATCTTTATTTAATTTCTATCTTTACAACTCTTAAATATTTATGCATTAGTTAAAGGTAAAATATGAGAATTTAATTATCAACTTTTAAAAATAGATACTTATTTTGAAACAAAAATAAGAAAACTTTTTGATAACTATCAAATATAGTAATATTTAGACTTTAGAGTTTCGTTAGAGCATCTACAATCATGGACCTTATCAAAAGTCCATAACTTTGCCACATCAGCTTTCTCTCTCTGCCACATCAGTTTTCTCTTTCCTACACATTTCATAAACCTTTCACTCTCAATCATGAACCGGTCCATAGTTTATATAATAAAAATATAATAATAATAATAATAACTTACTATTATAATTAAAAGACAATAATTAAAATACCCTTAATAATTAAAACTTACAATAACATGCCATAATAATTAAAAGTTACAATAACTAAAAATTTATTTTAATAAATCTACACCAATCTTCCTTAAACCTTTCCCAAATATGTTCGACCAAATCTGATCGAAGTTGATGATGTACTGAACCTTTCACTCTCAATCATGGACCGGTTCATGATTTATATAATAAAAACCTATAATAATAAATATTATAATCTAGGACGAAGAAATGACAGTAGTAAACTCCTCCCGGTATACGTCCATAGCCGAAACAAAAAAAATTGTGACCTCCAAAAATCGAAACCCCTTTGGGTGGGGAAGATTTGGATCAGCGGTAGGTGAAAACGAAGGTGAAAGGGGAAGGTAATGGTGGCTAGAGGCGTTGCGATGGTGGAAGCAACAAAGAAAACAGAGTCAACAGAGACCAATGGAGTACAAAAGAGGCAGAGATCACGGCAGGAGACCGCAATAGTATTAACTGGAGAGGGGGAGGGGGGGAGCCGCCGTCGCAGCTAACCTGCAATCTATTTTGGGGGGGGGGGGGGGGTTGTTCTATTAGGGTTTTTTTGTTTCCTATGTTATAATGTTACAATTACATTTAATATAATTATTTTTTTATGATCTGTGTGTTTGTATACAAATAATATAATAGATTTTTTCTTTTTGATATAATTACCATATTATATCTTTATTTTAATGAAACTATAACAAATAAATTATATATAAATTACATATAATTTTTTATTTATATCCCTAATATCCTTAAAAAGATTAATAATTTATTCTTAAATAAAAATACTATATTATCCTTAATTTGACAAACCTTGTCTAAATTACAATTAAAAAATTAAAAATTTAAGAAAATGAAAATAAAATAAAGTATCAATCTAAAGTAATAATTTAATAAAAGTGAAATTTTATATTTTCATATCACATTGAAATTTGGTTGAGTATTTAGACGATAAGCTTCAATTGGTATATTACCTTAAAGATATATTACCCTTTTAGTTTAACAATCATAAACAATCCAACTTGAAAGCGATAACACCTACACCATCTCTACATAGGCTTTCAGAATATGATTTTATCGAGTAATCTGACCTTTACACAGTTACACTAGGACCTCTTAAGTTTAAAATTTTAAAAATTGAAGTAAGCTAATCAAGATACCAAATTCGATAGGGAGAACAAAATGTTAAATTATGTTAAAAAAATTGTACCATATATTCTATAAATTTTGATTTGCTTTGATTTTATGAACTTGATTATTTAAATGTATATTGTGTGCTCTTTAATTAACTACCTTAACCTCTTAGTTTGATGATTTCCATCACTAAACCTTTTAGTGTGTTTTTGTCTCAATTATTGTTGTTGAGATGGCATAAGAGGTATTTTTAGTGTAACAATATTAACGTTTACAAACTTGTAGTAATGGATACTCCGTATAATGTTGAAGAGTTTTCATCCCTAGGATACCAATATGGTTGAAGTCTACTCATAACATCGTTTATAGAGAAGTTTTATGTGATGAACAAGGTACAATCAACTAATTACTATTACACATATGATACAATATGTTTCTATTTAGAAAATTATGTTTTTTCTACAGAACATGCTTATAGATTGACGCTTCACATGTCTTATCATATTTTGAATCTATGGATCTTCAACATATCATTGTAATATCTGTTTTTTTAGTCATTAATTTCATTTTTTTAACGAGTTGTGAATATGTAGATTTGGAAACTCGGCACTTTGACGATTATTTTCCTATATATCTTGTCAATAAACATATTTTATTGTAATAACTGTTTTGCAATTAAACCACACTAACCTATAAAAAAAATTGAGAGAAAAGAAGAATAATACTAACAAAAAACATAAATGTTAGATAAGTTTGGTTTCGAAATTGTAATTCACCCGCGCTGTATCGCGCGGGTAGATAGCTAGTGTATATATATATATATATATATATAAATTGATTAATTATTTTTAATTGATTATTACTTTTAAAAAATGAATAAACACACTATTTCAATGGTTATTGATGTAATTATATAAATATAAAACTATGTGGGGGCCATCACTTTAACCTCAAGGAGCGGTTCCTCTGTGAGGACCGCTCCAATGAGGTGGCCAAAAACCTAAACATTCTTAATGGCAAGAAAATAAAAGAACCGGTCCATGGAGTGATGACCTGGAAACAAAAACCTACCGCTGCAGATGCCCTTAGGGTTTGTTTTTAACTTTTTGAAAATTTGGGCGATGTTCGGCATACATAAAGTAGTTTATGTTTTGAAATTATTTCAAAAGTCCCGTTTAGATAGGAAAAAAGTAGCATATAATCTAGCTTATTAAAACGCTAATTGGAATAACGTTTTAGATGGTTTTAACACTTTTTTTAATTATAATCTTGATTAATATTAATTGTTATTTATTATTATTAATTATAAATAAATATTAACTATTAATAAATTTGGTAATAATTTTAATTGTATATTATACATTAATATTAATTATTTAGAGTTATTTTTAAATATATAATTTTTTATATATTATTATTTTTAATTATTATGTCATAGTTATCAAAAAGCGAATACAAGAATTCAAAAAGTATTTATATAAGTTAAATAATAAAAATAAAATTTATATTTATTATAATAATAAAACTGTACTAAATAATTTTAATAAAATATTTAACTTAATTATTAATTAATTAGGATATGTTAAGTTAACCAATTTTATATTTATTCATATTATAAGTAACGGTTATTTAAAATTAAATATAATTTTTTTTATAAATCCAAAATTTAAAAAGAATATAATAATAATAATAATAATAATAATAATCAATTTGAGGTTATTTTAATTAACCATTTTAAATTGTATGATTTAATTTTTTTTACGATTTCTTGTACTAATTAACATATTATATTATTAGGTAATTGTTTTAATTACATTATGAATTGTTGTAATTGACCAACTTTATTCAGATGTCATTTTTAGTCATTTAACATTTTTCATCCAGATTATCAACTAGTTTTTGTTAAACGTGATTAGTTCATCAGCTAGTTTGCCAAACATGGCCTTGGTAATAGTGATGGCCATCTCGGTCCAACCTGATCCGGCCCGATCGGTTAACCGGGGCCCGACCCGCCTGAAGCCCGGCTCGGCCCGGCCCGGTGCCAAACCGGTTTGAAGCCCGAAAACATGAACCGGGCTAGGTATTTGGAGGATTTGTCGGCCCGGTCCGGCTCGGCCCGAAACAGGTTCACGGACCGGTTTTTGGCTCGGCCCGGCCCGATTCTCACTAATTCAAAAAACTAGCCGTTATGGTATCGTTTGTGACCATTTTTTGACCCTTTTTTTTATTTTTACCCATCCAAACCCCTATAAATACTTGAATTTATGTATTGTAAGTTTGTAATTTAAAATTATAAATAAAATGTATTTTTAAAGTGTATTTTAGAGATTTATTATAAATAAAACGTATTTTTAAAGTTTATTTTAGTGATCCAATCCAATTTTTATTTTTTAAAGTTTAGTAATTAATTATTATATAAAGAAATTATTAAAAAATATATATATACGAGGCCCGATCTTGGCCCGGTTTTGGGCCCGGCCCAGCCCGGTTTTTTGTAAACCGGTTTAACCCAAGCTTAACCGGGCCACACATTTTCGGGTGAAACCCGGCCTGGCCCGAAGCCCGATTGGCCCGATTTTTGCTTTCACTGTTTGGGTCCGAAGCCCGTTTTGGCCCAGCTCGGCTCGGCCCGAGCCCGATATTTTGCCATCACTACTTGGTAAGAAGAAATAACAAGGGGCCGTTTGCCAAAAAATTACCGAGTAAACATTTACCGGCAAAAGCCCTCACCTCTTTTACCTTGTCGGGTAATATTGTCGACCATCAAAATGGATTGTTTGTCGGTATCTCTTAACCGATAAATACTAACCAGTAAGAGTATTTTTCTTCACTTACAGAGTAAGAACCTCAGTTATTTTTTCTCATATATTCACTCAATAAGTTAAGTGACCCAGTAAGCATTTGATAAATTACTCATTACTTGAATAAAACAATAATTTTTTATATATAGATATAAATGTTATATTTTAATTTAAAATGTCAAAGTCAATACTTAGGGGTCATTTACCCAAACACTTACCGGTAAGTATTTACCGGTTAAATTCAACGCTATCACTTACCTTATCTGGTAAGATTTTAGTTTATTAAAACGGTATCGTAGGCAACAATTTACTCGTGCTCTAATCGGGTAAGAGTCGTCGTCCTCATTTACCGGGTAAGACTCTCGACTATTGTTTTCGCTCTTACTGGGTAAGATTATTGGTCATTGCCATATTCATCGGTTAAATATAATATAATTTGGTAAGCTTAATTGATAAACACTTACCCGGATAAGCATTTGGTAAACGACCCATTAGATTTGTAAATCGTCTCACTAGCTTGATATTTTATTTATATTAGCTAATTTGCTTGAACTTAACGAAAATAATGCAATTGATAATGCATGTAATTATAAAGGTGACGCATAATAATGTTTTAAAATCATGAAATTGGATATTGATTAGATGTGATTATACTTGTATACGAGTTGTATATCTTCGTACTATATTAAGATATAGGATTAGGTTCCAATGAGAAGTTGAATTAACGTAAGAAGCATGAAAAATGGTTATCAATCGTTGGATGCACATTACGATGAGATGCATGGAGATAAGATGTACCAAAATGCACTAGATCAATTCCCTTAATGAAACGCGATTCATGGGTGGGTTTGAGATTACAAGTGATCAAAGGTTCAAATCCACTTATCACGCCTTTCACGTTAACTCAACCCACACGATCCATCGCCTTAAGATACATGTATATATATATATGTGTGTGTGTGTGTGTGTGTGTGTGTGTTCAGAAGGACATGGATGACTGGTCAACACATACCATATTAAGATTAGGGGTACATGTACAAAAAACTGTCAACTCACGAAACCCGTCCAACCTAACCTGCTAACAACCCAATTAAATCCAACCCGCCAAACCACTAATTAGGAGGGTTGAAATTGGGTTAAGATAACTCAACCCAACCCAAACCGCCAACCCACCATTAATATATATTATTTCGATAAAATTATACACACACACAAATATAATATTTACAACCATTATAATTTACAACCCAAAAAATATATACATATATTAGTTTAATTTACAACCAAAGAATATATAAATATATTAGTCCAATTTATAGCCCAAAATCCGAAATTAATTCAACTAGGTCGATCGAACGTCTCAATAAGCACGACTGCACGAATACATTGAAACAACTAGATCGACATTGTTTTCATTGCATAAATGAACATATGAAATATATTTTAAACAATAGATTTCAAATTAGAAGTATGAACATAAATGAACATATGGAATATGTTTCGAACTAGAAGTTCGAACCACAAATTTTGTTTTTCATTGCATTGATGTTGTTAGAAGTTTGCTTTTTATTGTGTAAAGGAATCTCATATGTTTCTTGCGGTTTTTACTTTGTTTTTTTTATCCTATTTATCGATTGTTTTGCGACCTGAGGATTAAATTGAAGAAGAAGTTAACAAAAGTCGAACAAAGAATATGTTCAACAACTAATTGGAGTCGGATAGGTCCAACACAATCGTACTTTATTGATGATTTGAATTGAATGCTATCATTCAAATGTTTGTAGTTTAATTCTAAGACTTAAGGATTTCAATAAATATTTGGATGATTGTAATAACAAATAACTTTTTTGGTATATTTTAAGTATTATTTATCGTATCTAATTCATCAATTTTAAATATTTTTCTAACCCGTCAACCCAATCCAAACCGCCCGAACCCGCAAGGGTTGGGTTGGGTTATACTTTTGAACGGGTTTGGTTGGGTTGAGAATTTTCAAATCGCCGTAATTGGGTTGAGTTGTAAAAATGTAATAAACCGTCCAACCCAACCCGCGTACACCCCTAATTAAGATACACACACAAATATAGTTGAATTTCGGTAAGAGTAAGAGTTATCATGAAAACGTGTCATGTGAGAACATCATATACCTATATTTACCTATTTTTATCATCATGACCGAAATTCATGCATTCGAAAGTGATTAAATATATGTAAAAGTTCATAAAATTGACTAAAAATGAAAATAAATGTGAAGATAAAGGTAGATTAATGTAGTTGAAGGTAGTTGAAAATAAATGAAGTTATATTGAAAAGTCATGTAACACCCTCAAATTTGGAAAGAGCGACTAAATTAAAATTTTCAACAATACCTTAAAGTATAATAAAATCTCTTACTACAAGTTCATACTTTGAATACATTCATAGGTTGAACCATCAACAAATAATTAAAGTTTTACATAAAGACTAATTAAGGTCGGGTATTACTAGAACCTAATAACAGTCGCTATATCCAAAATAAGTGTGGAATACTTCATCAAACTAATCACCTCTTCGAGCACACAACTAGCACCCATTTATTCACAGTGTCGCTAGAACTAATCCCGAAATGGAACCTGATGTACATGCCGACAAGTAAAAAGGTTAGCCTAACGCCTAGTGAGTTCAAAAGTTTTCATCATGATTATAAAAATCGTTAAACGAAAATAATGTACTTAAATCATGATCCTTTAAAATGAATTACTTTAAATATGAGAACGATCCGTTTTCCAATAATACGCATTTTATAAATGAATGCCTCAACACCAAAACATTGTTTCATGAACTGATGCAACCCAACGCTTACTCAAACATGAATAATGGTAAATGCTCAAATATTGAAATTTGAATAAGACTTTATAAACCAAATGACCAAAATATGATTAAACTCAAGTCTCCAAAATTATAACAAATGGTGAATAACCCAAACTCAAAACGTCACCGAAAAACAAGGATAAAAATAAATACCCAAAACAACACCTCTCGGTGACGGGGGAGACCCGAATTCCAAAGCTAGTGGCGGAACACAAAAATAGGCCACATTCCAAGTTATTGAGCTCACCATACTAGGATCAAAGCCACGAACACATCGGCTCGTACTAAGATGTGGGGGAGGGCACCCAATGATTCCTAGTCATGCACATTCACGAGGATTACATTTACGACCCACGGCTAGTATCCGGTTCCACATAACCGTACCAAGTTGTCACCCTAGGGTCCAATGTCTCAACTAGCTACAAATGGGAAGTGACTATCTCATAAAAACAAACTCAGCAATTACATCACGGGCCCAGGACCAAATGTTAGACTCCACGAGCCCGCACCATAAGGCCCTCGATAATCCCATGACTAATTCTGGTCCCAACATGGAAACAATAGCCCTTTTTCTTAAATTAATAAAGACCGACTCATATGCCTATGAATCCATTACATTACAGTCTATAACATTACATGACTCCAATTGAATGACCAAAGCACCCAAAATATGTAACTCTCAAATGACACGTAATAAACGCTATCATACTAAAAACTCCACAACGGGCTATTATACCGGACAAATGTCCCCAAGACTCATCTTAGTCAAAACCGAGCCAAAGGCTCTACAATTTACTTAAATCTCCAATGAAAGCAGTGTAAACAATAAAACATGTTTGACCAACGGTTATGCAAACACAACGACCAAAAGTATAATTAACTCAAAACTCATCATTGGTTGAGGCAAACCATTTTCCAAATGAACTCATACTCTTATATTTCCAAAATGCCTCATCACACAAAAATATCCATTTTCCCAAACGGTTTATAAGATCAAATACACAAAAGGACATTTACATCAAATGAGCTCAATTTATATATAACATTGTCAATGAAATATATCAACATGATTTATTTATCAAAATGCCCAAAAATCCTAAATGTGGGTGTTTTGCAACGCTTATGAAGTTAAACACTTCAAATAATCAAAACTCGTCAAATAACTCAACAGTTAATAATTTCATGGTAAACACATAAATACTTTAAAATGAATATTTGGGCATGTACAACGTTTTCACAAATCAACTTGAACTCACCTTGCTATATTTAGGTTAAATCTACGTTTTACCCCCAAAACTTCAATCTCCTTTGATGAAGGCTTGAATCTCCAAGCAATCTCCCTAGATCTTAGATAAAACACATCTACAAGGTCTCCTTCACCACACAAGTCAACAAAATCACACCCAACTTGAAGGATGAAAGGAAAAAGGATGTAAGCATCAAACCCTAACTTAACATTAAGAGAGATGAGAAGCTTACCACCACAAAATACTTTTGGATACTACAACAAACTTCAAATATCTTGATATATCCTTGAAGATCTCTCAAAAAAGAAATCATAGCAACTTGAATCACCAAAATCGGATTTAGGAGGAGAAAGTTATGAGAAAAATGAAGTTAGATCTCCAAAAATCGAGTATAAAACCCTCGGGTCGTTTCCCGCGGTTTGGCCTGTGGCTTGAAAGCCGAGGGGTAAACCACGCGCTTCCTCAGCATCAATCCAGAGGGTTACGTGGCCTAGGGTCACCCACCAACCCGCGGGGCCTCCGAAATCCACCATTTCTCGCGTCCGATCACTGTTTTCGCCATAACTTCTTCGTTTTAACTCCAATTTTGCTCCGAAAAGAACCGCTTAACTCGTATTTGAATCCTTCATCCAACAAGACTATAAAATCTAAGATTCAAGCCCAAAATATTAGTTCTTATATTTCTTTTAAAATACTGATTTCTATACTAACTTGAAATCATACTTTTCTAAAAATCGGGGTGTTATAATCTTCCCAATCATGAAAGAGATTTCGTCTTCGAAATCTAGATTCCCACGAAACGTTGACCGTAGAATAGGTTGTCTCTACTCCACTTGCCAGCAATACCACCATAACCTTATGCTGGTCCTCACGATAAATGTCCCCTTGGGCACCTCACACTTATATCCGAGTGAACACTTATCTTACTAACGTAGCCTTTAACCATGAGACTGTGGTTGTCTCCCAACCTTAGGTGACACGTACTACCTCAAGGATAGTTTGTGATCTCAACTTCTCACTGACCAATTCACCTCATATCCACATGTTTCTGAACCCAAAACAATGACCGACATCAAACCCCAAAGAATTCTCAAAATTCTTAATGATCCATTCTTTGTGTTGATAAGGTTGTCCCTCCAAGGCGTACCAATATGCTCTCCGGGTAGTTGGTTAATGCAGATCTGGCTATGACTCAACTCCGATCTAATCTTCTTTAAATTTCACCACCGAGAGGTCATCAATTCTCATGATCTAACGGGGATACCTCCAAGAATTCCAAGATTCATTGACTTCAAGAAAACAAGTCGACGCCTAAAACCAAAATGGTGATATAAAAAATGTGGACATCCCACCCAATATTTCATTCCAGAAATATTGTCGCATTAAGGTTGACACCTAACAGAGGACTAATATTCCCAATCTTACATCCCTAACGAACGGATCACAATAATTCCTTTATTCGCGAAAACCCAATAAGACGGTACACCGTCAACATATAACATGATGTCAAACGGACAAGCAACCCATCAAATCGAACCCAATCAGGCGCAGATAATCACATAAGACCTTATCCCGCAGGTTTACCGAAGCATAAAAATCACTAATTAACTGAGAAGACTTAAATCTAATACCTCCATTATTAATGCGTGCACAGATTCAAAAGCTGAAACCCAAAATTTAAGACCGACCGCAAGTCGGATCATCCGACTCTTCAATTCCCAAGGACTCCTCTAGTCCCTAATTACAACTCTTTTCAAGGTAGGGTTTTAAATCTATAACCCTAACGAGTTCAAGGTTTTTCAACTAATATGCCAATTGAAATTTTATAAAACTTTCAAATACCCAAACTTTATAACAATAAATTGTATGAGTAAAATCCACTACCGATTTCTCGATAGGTGTGCAAAATGGTCATCAAAGTCACACATATAAAGCAATTTCGAAATTCATTTGGTCCTTAATCACGTTATTAATGACAATAACAAAAGATGCGCAATAAAATTTTCAAATGGACTACCATGGTCCTAGCATGCATCAATTAATACTATGTACGTGAAATAATTTTATGCACTGAAACATATGCAACAAATGTTTGTACAACTCCAAAAAGGGGCCTTCACAATTTCAACTTCAAAATTTTTTCCTTTAAACCACGAAACGTCGTGGAATAAAATTTCCAACAAGGCGCGCATACATCAGTTTATTCCCCAAACTTAGTAAAACGATAGGTGTGTATGACTTGGTCACAAGTAAATAAATTTTAAATCAAATTCAAACCTTGGGCCGCACAAATAGATTGCACTTGTCCAAAAATAGTAGCTACAGTGACATGTATACCGATAACTCATTTAATGCATTGCAGAAATTTATAACAGTAAAATCAACAACTGAAGAATGTATAAGACAAAAGTTCAACTCGAACCATTAGAGACCTTTCACATGCTTACTCACAAAAAAGTGTAAATAAATTCAAATGTTAATTAGCATACAACGAAATGATTTTGTATAAAACCCAAAAGAGAAACCACATGACATTGAACTTCCCAGAATAACATGTGATAAAACATTCATCAACAAAACTCTCAAAACGTCTCTTATGGTTGTGAAAGGACATGTGCAACTCGCATGAGATAAAATATTAAACGAAAATTCATAAGGTAACGCACACACTAATGTAAGTATACACGATCCAAAATTTTATCTACGCGACCCAAAATGTCGTAAAATAAAACGCCATAAAACCCAACTGAATTTCCATAAAACTCATTAATGCTAAAAATCAAGCGGTGTCAAAATTTTCGTTTCCCAGCATAAAAGCATAAGACGACAATGTCTTAAAATGTTAAAAGTCTAAGAGTTTCCCCTTTTACTGCAATAAAGTGACACTTCTCAACAAAGCTTGCATGGGACACGACGTCTAATAACTTGCAAATTTACCCGCAATAAAATCAAAACTCACACATGTGGGTGTTTTGCAAAGCTTATGAAGTTAAACACTTCAAATAATCAAAACTCTCAAATAACTCAACAGTTAATAATTTCATGGTAAACATGTAAATACTTTATAATGAATATTTTGGCATGTACAACGTTTTCACAAATCAACTTGAACTCACCTTGCTAGATTTAGGCTAAATCTAGGTTTTACCCCTAAAACTTCAATCTCCTTTGATGAAGGCTTGAATCTCCAAGCAATCTCCCTAGATCTTAGATCCAACACATCTACAAGGTCTCCTTCACCTCAAAAGTCAACAAAATCACACCCAAGTTGAAGGATGAAAGGAAAAAGGATGTAAACATCAACCCTAGCTTAACATTAAGAGAGATGAGAAGCTTACCACCACAAAATACTCTTGGATACTCCAATAAACTTCAAATATCTTGATATATCCTTGAAGATTTCTCAAAAAAGAAACCATAACAACTTGAATCACCAAAATCGGATTTAGGAGGAGAAAGTTATGAGAAAAATGAAGTTAGATCTCCAAAAATCGAGTATAAAACCCTCAAGTCGTTTCCCGCGGTTTGGCCCATGGCTTGGAAGTCGCGGGGTAAACCGCGCGGTTCCTCAACATCAATCCAGAGGGTTACGCGACCTAGGGTCGCCCACCAACCCGCGGGACCTCTGAAATCCCCCATTTCTCGCGTCCGATCACTGTTTTTGCCATAACTTCTTCGTTTTTACTCCGATTTTGCTCCGGAAAGAACCGTTGGACTCGTATTTGAATCATTCATCCAACAAGACTATAAAATCTAAGATTCAAGCCCAAAATATTAATTCTTATATTTCTCTTAAAATACAGATTTCTATACTAACTTGAAATCATACTTTTCTAAAAATCGGGGTGTTACAAGTCAACTCATCTACGGACTTGGAAATGTTCTCACTGTTCTCAGTATAACTGTTATTCTCACACGATCCCTAATATATATATATATATATATATATATATATATATATTATCAAATACAAAAATATTGAGAAAAATTTTATGAGTATGATTAATTGTTAATTTGTCAAATTTATATAAGAGTAAATTACATTTTTTGTCCTTATGGTTGCTACCCATTATCAAGTTTGGTCCCTCTTTCAAACTAAGTCACTCTTTCAAACTAATTACAATTTTAGTCATTGTGGTTGTCATTTTGTTTCACTTTTGGTCCCTCTGACCAACTTTAGTTAAAAAACTTAGTTAAATTAAAAAGTATATTACGTTTTTAGTCCCTGTGGTTTGTTAAAAATTGCGAATTTCACCCATGTGGTTTCAAAATTTCAGTTTTCGTTCCTATGGTTTGCAATTCATTTCTATTTTCGTCCTTGAGGTCAAAACACTATTTTTAAGTATGGAGGACTAAAATAGAAATAAATTGTAAACAATAGGGATGAAAAAAACAATACAAATTAAACCATAAGGATGAAAAAAGTAATGAATTTTAAAATATGGGATGAAAATCGTAATTTTAAAACCATAAGGACGAAAATAAAAATTTTCATCAAATCACAGGGACTAAAAACGTAGTTTACTCTTAAATTAAGGGTATTTTGGTCATTTCACCTTTTATTTGTCTTTTTCATTTTATTTGTTAAATTAGATTATATAGTAAATTACAATTATAGTCCTTGTGGTTTGTCTTTTTCTAAACTCTTTTCTTTTCTTTGCTACATTTTTTTTCATTTTTCATTTTATACTCTTATTATTTTAATGATAATTTTAACTAACTATACATTAAAAATATGTATTTCATTTTGTAAACTACACCATTAGAAAAATCTTGTAGATAACTTTAAAATAAGTTAAGTATTGAATATTTTTAAAATTTTATGTAATTTATTTGATATAGATATCTACAAGTTTGTCTACATTAATCTTAAAAAACTTTTCTCTTTGAAGTTGTGTTTAAGAAATTTAATGTTTTCTTTATTTATGTAAGAAAAAAAATCAAAATTTATCTATTTCTATTAATTAAAAAAATGTATCATTTTTAGATATTCTAATGAATTAAATGTTTTTATTAAATGTTAATGAAAAAATAAATAACCAACTAACAACTACAAATTTCTTTATTTTATTTATTTTCATGAATTAGTAGATCAGAAAAAAATGATTTATAAGGTGAAGTTTGCATGGTTCACTAGTTTGTATTTTAGATCAAACAAAGTAATAAGAGCTCGTTTGGTTTGACATAATGTTTTCGAGACATTTGGATTTTATGTAAGGATGTGGAATTGGAAATGTTTGAAATTTTTGGGGTATATGATTCGTAGTTTGGAATAGAACTGAATATCATTCTCTATATAAATTTAAGTTTATATTTTAAATATTTTTTTATTATGATAAACTAAATTTATATAGAACTGAATTAAGTTTATATTTTGATTTTTTTAATATGTATATTATAAAATTTATTAATTGATACACATTTAAAAAACATGTAATTAATGAACTATCTAAAAACGATACATTTTTTTATTAATAGACATAAATGTATTTTGATTTTTATATTACATAAACAAGAAAAAAAAGGATAATTTTTTTAAAGACAACTTAAACTAGAAGGTTTTTTTTGGATTAATATAGACGGATTTACATATATATATATATATCAGATAAATTGCATTGAAACATAAAATATTTAATATTTAACTTATTTTAAAAGTATCGACAATATTTTTTAATGATGTAATTTACAATTATCATTAATTAATATAAGAAGGGTTTAAAATGAAAAATGTAAAAAAAGTAGGAAATAAAAGAAAAGAAAAAAAACCACAGGGACTATAATTGTAATTTACTATATAACCTAATAAAACAAAAATTGAAAAAGACAAAGAAAAAATAAAATGACTAAAATACCCTTAATTTAACTATGTTTTTTTTAACTAAAGTTGGTCAGATGGCCAAAAGTGAAATAAAATAGCAACCACAGTGATCAAAATTGTAATTAGTATAAAAGAGGGACCAAACTTGATAATGGATGACAACCATAAGAACCAAAAATGTAATTTACTTCTTTATATAATAAAAGACTTTATTATTGGATGTGTATGTGTATATATATATATATATATATATATATATATATATATATATATATATATATATATATATATAGGGTTAAGTTCTTTTGTTAACCCTTGTTTTGTTGTTAACTTTATGAACCAATCTCAAGCATCCATCTTAACATTGGATGGTTGAGATTAAAACTAATTTTGTAATTAATAAAATAGGTTTTATTTATTAAATGAACATGTGAACATATGTGGTTAAGAGTAATTTGGGGAATCAAATAATAATTCCTTTAAACCCCCATTTAATGGCTCATTAATTTCCCCTTAAACCACAATCGTAACCGATGATTCCTCTACGATTCATTATTTTGAAATTGAGATTGTTAATTAGTTCATCCTTTACTAATATTCATATATCGCCAATAATTAGGATTGACTTATCAAAGTCTCTTCATTATATGTTTTGCACATCTATAATAATAATATATATGAACATCACGTATACAATGTTCAAGTCCATTCATGTGCATCCAAGGTGAATCAAAGTGCACATTTACACTTTTTCGTTACATTGTTCATTCATTTTCACTACATATATTTGAACATTGATGAACATTATAAACAATGAACGTTGCTGAATATTATAAATATGAACATTGACAAATATTTTTCGTTACACTGTTCATTCATTTTCACTACATATATGGTATATTATAAACAATGAACGTTGCTGAACATTGATAAACAATGAACGTTGTTGAACTTTGATAGAACGACTATTCGATATACGGTTTTATCCAAGCATGAACCAAACTACTATAGTAATATTGAAATGATTCAAAAATATTACGAAAAATGATAAAATTCTAGAATCGTAACCTACAAATCAATTAAACTTTCATCAATTAGAATCTAGAATCGTAACCTACAAATCAATTACAAATATTATGAAAAAGGATAATTTTGGAATCTTCATTTTTGTAACTCCCATAAAATTAATCACAAAAGATTACTTATGAAATGACGTTAATACCCTTTTGTATTAAATAAATAAATCAATTAAACATCAACTAACCTTACAATTCTATTGGTTAAGTAAGGTTCACATAGTTAACAAATGATCCTTGCTCTCTCTCTCTCTATATATATATGTATATATATATAGGGGGCCTTTCATGGGAGACCCTAGTATTTTGTGGTAACCATGAGATCCAATCTTACCCATCCATTTAATTAATCAATGGTCTAAAATAACTAATATAAATAATAATTAAAAAACGGATTTAATGCAACTAAATTAGGAAAAAGGGGTAAAATTGTCAAAAAAACATTATAATTCAGCGTGATCTAATTTAGGCGTGTTTCGATAATTTTGGGTGTGATCTAAGTTAGCGCTTACCGGATTTAATGCAACTAAATTAGGAAAAATGGATGTGATACATTGTGATCATCTTGCAAAACCTTATATCATTCATGATAGAATGATGGAATTATTGTTGCTAATTCCGTAAGTGGTGATACACTATGATCAGTGTCTCATGGTACATATGAGATTCAGATGTTAGATTATCAGATATATGCCAAATCACAATGTAACACATACATCAAAATGTAACACATATATCAGATATATGCCAAATCACAATGTAACACATACATCAAATATATGACAAATCACGTGGCACATGAGATTCAGATGATGTTATATTATCACAATGTAACACAATGTCACATGGTCCATATGGATATTATCCCAAAATCAATTTGTTGAGATAATAAAGGAAACGTAATATTTGATTGATGAGACTTTGATTTTTTCAGTTACATAAAAAATGTTATATTAATTAATTTATCAAATTACTAATATATCATCCCCTATTAATTAATTAAAAAAATAAATTAATTAAAATGATTGGATGAGATTGGATCTCATAGTTACCACAATCTAATAGGGTCTCGTTTGATTAGGTCCCTAAATATATATAGTCTTAGGTTCATTTGAGAAACACTAAATATATGAGAAATAGAGAAGTGATCATGGCCCTTGAATTAAATGATCTGACTTTTTTTTAAGGAAGGGTAATATTGTAATTTAGGACATATCGATTAGAATCAAAATTGAAATTAAACATATCGTTTCCTAAATTAGCGTCAATCGTATCCCTTATTTCTCTGCAATTCAGTTACCGAACACCACTTCATTGTATTTGATCTCGATTTCTTCTTCCTGTTTCGCAAAATTTAGGTTTTCAATATGATGTCGAATTCAGAAAATGTTCCTGATCAAGAAGTCGATGAAGAAGTCGATCTATTATATAATGACGAATATATGATTGATGAAGATGAAGGTTTTTTGAACTTTTTTACTGTTTTGGAATTTGATTGATGAAGATGAAAGTTTGATTAATTAATTTATGAAGATTTGATAATGTTTATGAATTATTTGAATTCTTTATAAACCTTCATATATTAATTATATGTTGTTTAGTTGATGCGTTAGTTTTGTTTAAAATAAAGAAATATATGAACATTATTAAGCAATTCAAATTCATATATGAATTTTTTGTTGAATTTGAATTGCTTTGAACTTTTCATATATGAATTGTTATAAACTTTCATATATGAATTATATTTTCTTAGTTGTTGCATTAGTTTTATTTAAAAGAAATAAATAGATTCATATATGAACTTTATGAAGAAATTAAAATTCATATATGAATATTTGTTTGAATTTTAATTGGTTTTGAAAGGTTCATATATGAATATCTATATGTTAATTTATTCTTTTTTGTAGCAGGTTCAAATCATTCGTTTAGAAATACATATGCTATTCATCATGTCATTTTTTCACCTTCTAGTTCGAAGTATTGGATACCAAATGTGCATTTGGATTTGAAGTCAAAACTAGGTAGTTTTTTCAGTCTTATCAGCAAGCTATTTCAATGTATGAACAGTATGCTGAGAAAGATGGTTTTGATGTTAGACTTTCAACAACGGTTAATGGTAATCATGGGATTGTGAGGATAAAGTATGTTGTGTGTAGTAAAGAAGGGGATCCACCAAAAAAGAGTTTTAATACTGTTCATGATAGTATTGAAGGTAAAAGTCATCGTAATTCAACTGCGAAGAGGACAGGTTGTAAAGCATGCATTAGGGTGCGTTTTGTACCTTCAAAATAATTATGAGGTTTATCACTTTGAGGAGAAACATAATCATATGCTTCTTGATGAAAATGAAGTGAGTATGTCTCGAAAACGAAGGCAGTTGTCTTTAACTGATCAAGTTTTTATCCATAATGCAGCAAGTTGTAATATTGGAGCATCGAGGGCGCATACGTTGCATATGTCTTTGAAGGGTGGTTTTGAGCTATTTGGTTCCACTGTTGATGATTATAAGAATTTTAGGAGAGATTTGAATGCATTTGTTGGTGCTGGTGATGGTGAAATGGTTCTTGGTATCTTGGAAGATAGATCCAAAGATGATGCACAATTTTCTTTTGAGTATAACCGATAGGATAATCAATTATGTGGAATTTTTTGGGCTGATGAAATTGCCAAGCTGAATTACCAAGAATTTGGAGATGTTATTTCATTTGATGCTACTTTCCGTACAAACCAGTAAGTTTGTTAACTATTATTCAATTTTTTTAGATTATTTATATGTTGGTTTATATGTTTTTACCTTTTGTTTTTGTTATATCATTTGTTTTATAGGTATAGAATGGTGTTTGTCCCATTTACTGCTATTGATAATCATAAAAAATCTATTATTGTTGGTGCTGCTTTGTTGTCTGGTGAAACTCTTGATAATTTTAAATGGCTTCTTGAGGCATTTTTGAAAGCACATTGTGGGAAGCATCCTAGTTTGGTTTTAACAGATCAGTGTTTGGCAATGAAACACGCTATTCCATTGGTTTTTACGCAATCACGTCACAGATTATGTAGTAGCATATCATGGCCATAGTTCCAAACAAGGTTAGTATCTATTCATATATGAATTATTTGTATATAATTAAACTTCATATATGAATTATTGTTTTAGCATTCTTTGTTTTCATATATGAGAATATGAGAATTGATATAAAATAATAATTCATATATGAATTCTATAAGTATAAAGAATTTATATATGAAGCGTTCATATATAAATTCATATACTTCATTTATGAACTTATATGACAATTCATATATGAATTCATATATGAACATTCATATACATTCAACACATTCATATATGAATTATACAATATTCAACAGATTCATATATGAACATTCATATATACATTCAACATATTCATATATGAACTATACAATATTCAACAGATTCATATATGAACATTCATATGCATTCAACAGATTCATATATGAACTTTGCATTATTGAAAATTCATATATGAACTATACAATATTCAACAGATTCATATATGAACATTCATATACATTCAACATATTCAAATATGAACATTCATATACATTCAACATATTCATATATGAACTATACAATATTTCAACAGATTCATATATGAACATTCATATACATTCAACAGATTCAAATATGAACATTCATATACATTCAACATATTCATATATGAACTATACAATATTCAACAGATTCATATATGAACATTCATATACATTCAACACATTCAACACATTCAAATATGAACATTCATATACATTCATCATATTCATATCTGAACTATACAATATTTCAACATATTCATATATGAACATTCATATACATTCAACAGATTCAAATATAAACATTCATATACATTCAACATATTCATATATGAACTATACAATATTCAACAAATTCATATATGAACATTCATATACATTCAACAGATTCAGTTATGAACATTCATATACATTATTTATTTATATCTATTTTGTAGGTTAGCACAACTATACAGGGAGACAGATTTTAACAAACGGTTTAATAAACTTGTTTGAAATGTTCAATTAGAGCCTGAAGAGTTTGAAAGTATGTGGTTGTATTTGATTAATGAGTTCAAATTTCAGAAGAGCAAATGGTTTTCATACATGTTTCGTATTCGTCAACGATGGATTTCTGCTTATTTCAATTCTATTCCTTTTTGTTCATTGATGAAAACTACATCAAGGTCGGAGAGCATAAACTCCTTTTTCAACAAATTTGCTCACCATGGTAACAATTTTGTAACACTCATGCTTGCATTTGAGAATGCAATGCGTAAGCAAAGGAATTCTCAACGGAAGCTTGACCATATGACAAAGACAACTATTCCTTCTATGTGCACTCCGAAGGCAATTGAGAAACATGCATATGAAGTTTACACACGATATATATTTTTGGAAGTTCAAAAGGAGATTAATAAAGCAGCTTGGTCCTGTGTTCAACAGAATGTTGTTGAAAAGGATGGATGCCAAGTTTATACAATTCAGCAAAATGATAAGGATAATAAAAAGAAGTAGTTCAAGGTAATATCAATTATTCATATATGCATTTACATTACTATTTAATAACACAACTTACATTTTCTTGTTCATTTTTGTTGTAGGTTGTGTGGAATCAATTGGATTCAACATTTGAATGTCAATGCAATCATTTTGTTCAACATGGATATCTATGTCGTCATGTTTTCAAAGTCTTTATGAATGAGAACTTTGATGCCATACCCGAGAAGTATATATGTCGACGTTGGAAAAGAGACTTGATATCTTTTAATCTTAGGCACATTTCATGGAGGCAAGGGGATCCAAATGGTGAATTGGCAAGAATTACTTATGATGCATAAGCAACTTTGGATTATATTTTGATTAGTCTTAGAAATGACAAAGAGAAGCTTAAAGAGGTTGTTGACAAAATTCACAGTATGAAGATTGACGTAGATGCTCATGTTCCTTACCAAACGAGATTGCAGAAGAAGAATGAGACGATAAGGAATCTGATTGGTGTGAATCAATCAGAAAAAATTGATATTCATCCACCATCCGGTATCCATAACAAAGGTTGTGGAACTGGAAAACGTTTGATCGGTGCAGGGGAGAAAGCAACGAAACAGAATCAAAAGACTAAGAGGCTGTGTAGAAATTGTCAAAAGACTGGGTATCATGATTCTTGTAATTTCCCGTTGAAGATTGTTGATTAGTTGATAGATACATACATTTTTTTAATTCAATAATTACTGTTATAATTGCTTTATTTCATAAATAAATGATAATTTTTTTAGAGTAAACTACAATTTTCGTCCCTGTGGTTTGATGTTTATAACGATTTTCGTCCATGGTCTTTCAAAACTGCTTTTTTAGTCCCTGTGGTTTCTATTTACTTCCATTTTCGTCCCTCCATCCAATTTTATTAAAATTAAATGTTAATTCATTTAAAAATGGAATAAGTAAATTACATATTTGGTCCTTATGGTATATAATTTTTTACATTTTTATCCTACTTTACATTTTTTTTTACTTTTTCTTTATTTATTGTATTTCATCAAGACATTTATTTTTCTATTAATTATATTGTATATTTTCATAATTATTATAATTTTAATTATAAAAAGAATCAAATAATTTCGTTAAAAATACTGATAAATACATGATATTTTTTTTCAAACTACTAGGTTTAAATCACTTAAAATTAATATTTTGTATATGTTGATTTATTAAAGTTTTTTATTTATTTTAAATTACTATCGAAAAAAGTTTAATAAAATTCGAGAAAAAATAGTATTATTTTATAACAAGTGATTGTTTTTTTTGTTAAATTCAATTTATTCCCACTATTCTAAATTTTCATTTAATCTTTATTTTCTATTAATTAATCAAGTTTGTTTAGTATTTAAATAAAACATACACACACATAAACACACACACACACACACCATTTTAAATTAGGTTATATATTAAAAACAAAAAATAAGACAATAAAATGATAAGAAGATTTCAATATGGTGTTACAAAAATCATGCAATAAGCCATGACATGCCACAGAATTAACGTGACGTCAAACACAAGGCTTAAATCTCATGTTATTTAGAACATTGATGTATATATATATATATATATATATATATATATATGTGTGTGTGTGTGTGTATGTGTGTGTCTATGTGTGTATGTTTATTTTAAATATTAAACAAATTTGATTAATTAATAAAAATAAAGTTTAATGAAAATATGGAATAATGGGAGTAAAGTGAATTTAACAATAAACAACCTGATGTTATAAAATAAGACTATTTTTTTCTCGAATTTTATTAAATTTTTTCCAATGGTAATTTAAAATAAATAAAAAGCTTTAATAAATCAATAGATATAAAATATTAATTTTAAATGATTTAAACCTAAAGCTTTGAAAAAACTATCATGTATTTATCAGTATTTTTAACGAAATTATTTTATTATTTTTATAATTAAAGTTATAATAATTACGAAAATATACAATATAATTAATAGAAAAATAAATGTTTTGATACAATAAATAAAGAAAAAGTAAAAAAAAAAATTAAACTAGGATAAACATGTAAAACTTTATATAAAATAAGGACCAAATATGTAAATTGCTTATTCAATTTTTAAAAGAATTAATATTTAATTTTAAATAAAATTGGATGGAGGGATGAAAATGGAAGTAAATAAAAACCATAGGGACTAAAAAAGCAGTTTTGAAAGATCAGGGACGAAAATCGTTATAAACATCAAACCACAGGGACGAAAATCGTAGTTTACTCTTTTTTTTATTGTGAGCATTAGAATTTATTTTTATAGTTGTTTATTTATTAATGTTCATATATGAACTCAAAGACTCATATATGAACACAAAGTAGTATTTAATTGTTATTCATATATGAATGCAAAGGTTCATATATGAAGCTTTGCTTTATATATGAGAATGAATAAGTCTTGCAGTTCATATATGAATAGCAAAGATTCATATATGAAATATAAATAATTCATATATGGATTCATATATGAATGCATTGTACTTACTGAATTCATATATTCAATTGATATTCATATATGATCTCAAATTTCATATATTAATATTAAGTTTCATATATGAATTATAAAGAATTCATATATGGATTCATATATGAATCATTTATATATGAAAATGAATAAGCCTTGTCGTTCATATATGAAATATAAATAATTAATATGTGGATTCATATATGAATCTATTGTACTTATTGAATTCATATATTCAATTGATATTCATATATGAACTCAAGTTTCATATATTAATATTAAGGTTCTTATATGAATTATAAAGAATTCATATATGGATTCATATATGAATCATTTATATATGAAAATGAATAAGCTTTGTTGTTCATATATGAAATATAAATAATTCATATATGGATTCATATATGAATCCATTGTACTTACTGAATTCATATATTCAATTCATATTCATATATAAACTCAAGTTTCATATATTAATATATGGATTCATATTGAATCATTTATATATGAAAATGAATAAGCCTTATCGTTCATATATGAATATCAAATATTCATATATGAAATATAAATAATTCATATATGGATTCATATATGAATCCATTGTACTTACTGAATTCATATATGAAATATAATAATTCATATGTGGATTCATATATGAATCCATTGTACTTATTCAATTCATATATTAATATTAAGGTTCATATATGAATTATATGAATCCATTGTACTTATTCAATTCATATATTAATATTAAGGTTCATATATGAATTATAAGGAATTCATATGTGGATTCAATTCATATATGAATATTAAGATTCATAATATATATATTAACTCAAGTTTCATATATTAATATTAAGGTTCATATATGAAAATTTTTAAGTAATGGACTCATATATGAAGTATAAATCTTATTCATAAATGAATGCAAATGTTCATATATGAAGATTTTTCTTCATATATGAAAAAGTATAAACAAATATTCATATATGAAGTATAAAGAATCAATATATGCCGAAATAGATCAAAAATACTATAAAATATACCAAAACAGATCAAATATACCAAAACATATCGAATATACCAAAACGCATCAAAATTTTGTTCCAAACAACCCATTACCACTATACGAAAACGTATGTTCACCATCATCAACCCTAATTGTAGCCGAAAACATTGTTTTTACCAATCCTCCATTACTCGAAAGCAAACAATCCCATCATACCATCATCCCATACCAACAAACAAACATTGTTCAACAAACCCATCATTACCTACAACATGTCTTGCCTCTCATTCTTTTTTTGTCTTTGCAAGAGATTCAAGATATTTCTTCTTTGTTTCATCGAATAAGTCAAACTTGTTGGCTTCATTGATAACTTTTTCCCTATGCAAATTCTTCTCAGAAAGCAACAACTTTGTTGCATATTTGTATCTCAGCCGAAAGATTTGTTGTTTTTGAGGTTTTTCATTTTTATGAAAACCACAATCCCACTTCACCATATCTTGTCCGATGTAGTGCTCCATATGGCGCATCGTGAAGATCCCACGATCTATTCTATTTTTTTTCCGAACACCACTTCATTATATGCCTTAGTGGTTGTAGTGGAGTCATCAATTCAGCTTTTGGATGCTCAACTGATCTCACATATTTGATAAACAATTCATGTTGCATAATATTATTATTTATATCAGTAAACTTCATAATATATTCATTTATGAACTTTACAAAAATTTAAACAATACTATGTTTACTGGTATTACTGGTACATTTCCATATTTGTTTTGTATGGAGACATCGGTAGACATGTTGTATATGACAAGAAACTGTGGGTTCTTCAAGTTGTAAACAAAAAGATAGAACTGGCTTGATTGTATGATTGGAAAGAATACATGTTTTCATTATAGAATTGAAAAATCAATTAAATTTCATCTAACTGTGTATGTTGTGTATATAATTTTTATACATACCAGATCATACTCCCTTAAGTTTGCCATATTTTCATTGTTCTTTAATACATCCTTGATGTTTGAGCTGAAAATCTCAAAACTTTCTTCTGCTATGTTTTCCTTCTTCACAACTCCATCCGGCTAAGTAAACAAAGTAATTACATTTGAATTTTTATTTTCACAAAATTTTTAAATATGAACACCAATGTTGACATTCATATATGAACCTTTTCATATATGAACATTAAGGTTCATATATGAACACCAATGTTTACATTCATATATCAACCCAAAGGTTCATATATGAATCTTTGTATTTATGTTTGAAAATGAAATTAGTATATTATTTTCTTCTATAACTCATGCATATATCAACTAGACTAAAAAATGTATATATGAATCAAGTCATACCATAACTGTCGTGTTTAGAAAAAGACAGTGTGGCGATTCTCTGTTTCTTAATGGCTCTTCCGAGTTCAGTAATGCAGCCCAACTATCAATCACATTTGCCACTACATACGTATTTGGCATTAAAGTTTCAACCGCCACCTTTATCATTGATGCTCCATCATTTGTTTCATAGATCATATCACTATAAGGCAATAAAATTAAATTAAGTTCATCATATATGTAGATCATAAATTTTTAAAGTAAGATATTTAAATTATAATATTAACTTACCACCATTCTCCGGTTAACGCAAACAACCATCTACCAATTTTCTTTTCATTTATTGATAGACATTTTGTGATTAGGACCACTCTATCAAGGTATGGTGACCTTAGTGTTTCTGGCAGTCTCACTTCCCTTTTGCCCAATGCTTTCTTTTGTTTTCCTTCTTCCTCATTTTCTTCCTTCTCTTTCACTTCCTTCCCTTTTCCTTCCTTTTTTCTCTTTCCTCTTCTTTCTTTTCATTGTCATCTTCATTGTTTTCATCCTCATCTTTTGATGTCATTCCCAAGCTGAAACTTGGTTGATCCTTCAAACATGAAGATGCAATTTTTGCAACATCTGGTGATTGTTCTCTTCCAGCTTCTTGTTCAACACTCTTCTCTACTCCTTCTACCTTCTCTCGTTCTACCTTCTCTCATACCTCTGCATTATCTTTCTCAATTGTCTCTTCTCTGTCTTTCTCCTCTCCTGCCAACTCATCTACCTCTTTTGTGACCTCCTTTTCTTGTTCGTTTGGTCATATACTTTCATTAACAGTTCAACTTCCCCACAAGTTTTTGGGTCTTTCCAGAATTTTGCATCAATCGTAGTGGTAACAGGTGTCACTACCGATCATTCATCAACATTTCTCTCGAACTCTAGATTTTCTGATATCAGAAACTCTTTTTCTTCAACTGCAAGCATAAGTTCATCTTTCATCTCATCTTCTTTTTTGAACAACTTTTCGAATTCTAATTTGTATTTTTTGAATACCTCATTATTTGGAAATGTTTCCAAAGCTCCTTTCAGTCCTTCTTCTATGATCATTCTATCATACCTTATCCCATCCAGTTTTTGTTTTATCATAAACTCTAAAGCCTACAATTTGCATAAAAATTATGATAAATTATTAAAAGATTCATATATGAATTCATGTGTTAAGATGAAATTGAATTCACAAGTATATAGGATTCATATATGAATTCATATATTAATTAAAATAAGATTTCAAATATGAATTCAATAAGTTTGAAAGATTCATATATGAATTCATTAATTATATATGATTCACATATGAATTCATATGAGAATTGATATATATGAAGTATTCATATATGAATTAAAATAATAATTCATATATGAATTCTATAAGTATAAAGAATTCATATATGAATTTATATGACAATTGATATATATGAAGTATTCATATATGAATTAAAATAAGATTCATATTTGAATTCATATGATAATTCATATATGAATCCTCATATATGAGAATATGAGAATTGATATATATGAAGGATTCATATATGAATTCACAAGTATATAGGATTCATATATGAATTCATATATTGATTAAAACAAGATTTCAAATATGAATTCAATAAGTTTCAAGTATTCATATATAAATTCATTAAGTATATATATGAATTCATAAATGTTTATACTATACTTACTTCTTCTCTTTCAGCATCTGTTACGAATTCTTTAAGAAGCTTCCCTCTACCAAATCCGTCATTTTCTATCTTATATCCTTCTCTTCTTCTTAATCTCTCAGCTGTCCACATTTGAATCAAGGGTCTCTGTCTTTTTACACTCACAGCTTCACATTCTATATTATCAACATACATTAGTTGCATATAAGAATCAATTAAAACAGTTAATACATTAATGTAAGATATATTTTTAATTCGAAAATGTTATAGTATACTTACAATCAAGTATGTGATACATCCTACGTAGAAACTCATGTAAGAGTCTCTTACCCAACCTTTTTTGCTTGTTTTTAAACAATCATAAATGTAAGAACACCGGTTTATCTTTGCAATCTCTGTGTAGTTTACCACAACCAGATTGTAGGTACCGCTTTTGTTCCCTTCTGCCATCGTGTTGCAGAAAAGTGTAATGAAGTTCAATTTAAAATTGAAGTCAACTTCATTACTGTTAATGATCTTCTGCTTGATGTCAGTTGGTCGTATGTTTGCTTTGGAAAACTGTGATCTCCAATTGACAATGATATCGTTGTCATCATTAACAAACTTGCCATTAAATATGCCTTCTCCTTCATTTGGAACACCAAGCATGTCATGAATTGATTCTTTAGTTAACATGATCAAGTTTTCTCCCACTTTCATCTCCATTTTTTCATCATTGAAGTTGTCAACAACATAAAACCCAAGCTTAGATGGAATTCCATCCATCTTCATTTCTAGTAATTCTTCAAAACTCATATTTCTTACACATTGTTTCTGCTCTTTACTCAAATCTTGAATGACATCAACTAGAGGTTTCGGAGAAGTCCTTACCTTTATCACTGGGTAGTTTATTTTTTCTTGCTCTTTTTTCCCTGTTTCTTCAACCTTTTACTCTTTTGAACAGATAAATCATCATCTTCATCAACCAGTGTTGTAGCTTTCACTCTCTTTGCTTTTTCTTTATCTTTTGTACTGGGCTTTTGTTGTTTATCTGTTTATAGATATTGGTTAATATAATTAATGAAACAACATTTTAATTTAAAATGTCATCATTATGTATTATGGTTTCCATACATAATACTATTTGCTTTCCTTCTTCAGTCTCGTTGCCTTTAACAGAAACTTCTTGTTCTTTTGCGTTTGAAGGTTCTACATCACCTGTTAATATGCAACATATTGATTTAAATGAAAAAATGAACGAACAAACATTCAACACATTCATATATGAATTATACAATATTCAACAGATTCATATATGAACATTCATATATATATATATATATATATATATATATATATATTCAACATATTCATATATGAATATTCATATACATTCAACATATTCATATATGAACTATACAATATTCAACAGATTCATATATGAACATTCATATATGAATATGTTGAATGTATATGAACATTGATATACATTCAACAGATTCATATATGAACTTTGCATTATTGAACATTCATATATGAACTATACAATATTCAACAGATTCATATATGAACAATACAATATTCAACAGATTCATTTATGAACATTCATATACATTTAACAGATTCATATATGAACATTCATATACATTCAACATATTCATATATGAACTATACAATATTCAACATATTCATATATGAATATGTTGAATGTATATGAACATTCATATACATTCAACAGATTCATATATGAACTTTGCATTATTGAACATTCATATATGAACTATACAATATTCAACAGATTCATATATGAACAATACAATATTCAACAGATTCATTTATGAACATTCATATACATTCAACAGATTCATATATGAACATTCATATACATTCAACATATTCATATATGAACTATACAATATTCAACAGATTCATATATGAACTTTGCATTATTGGAACATTCATATATGAACTATACAACATTCAACAGATTCATATATGAATGTGTGTATCTCAAAACCCTATATTGATCAAATAACCGAAGAAACATTCTAAAGATTCATATATGAATTAATCATCGAACATTCAACATTCATTTATGAATGTTTGCATCTAAAAACCCTAGATCTATTAAAAACTACAGAAATTATCGAGAAACATTCAAAAAATTCATATATGAATTATTCTATATTCAAAAATTGAAAACCCTAGATTCAAAAAATTCATATATGAACTATTATATATTCAACATTCATATATGAACCATCGAATATTCAACATTCATATATGAATGTTGCCATCTAAAAACCCTATATTCAACAAAAATAACGCATTCTTTTATGAACGAATATACCTTCAGTATTTCGTGCCTTCTTCTTCGTTCGTATCTTCAGTTTTGGTAAACCATGTGCATTTTTCGTTGTAATCAAAAAACAAAACAACATTTATGAACTTTATTAAACCCTAAATTTTTCTAAATGATTTCATCCACTCGTTAAACATAGAATCACTGTATATGATGATATTTTATGATAATCATTCAAACGTTTTACAAAAAATATGTATAAATACCGTCTCTAATGATAGTTATCAATGCTTCATCCTCGCTCATTTGATTTTCTTCCTTCTCTGGACTTTTTGATGGTTCTTGTTGAAGATTCGGAGTATCCTCTCTTGTTTTCGCCATTACTTCATATTGAAGATGAATAAGCGATGAATTTTTTGATGTTTTTGTTGATGAATCAGGGTTTCTAGAGAATAATCTGGAGAATCTTGATGGTTTGTGATGAAAAAGATCGTGCACAATACTATTATGATTAAGTTGCCACCTATTTTGATTTAGTTGTGCATTTTACCAAATTGCCCTTATGTTGTCCTATTTTTGTTATTGTGCGACCGAATTTATCCCGTGTTACACATTTGACCCCTCAATTAATGACCCTTGATCATTTAAACCAAGGGCCATGATCACTTCTTTATTTCTCATATATTTAGTGTTTCTCAAATGAACCTTTCCCTATATATATATGGTTAGATACAAATACAAATTTATATAAACTAAACGTATAAATGGTTTAACTGTACATGGATATCGAACCAATAAGAACACATCCACAGTAGGATTGGGCCCAAACCATGTTAAAGGCTTAAAGCTATAGTAGATGGTTGAAGTCGTATCACCGACAAAGAGAATGTTATGCCCTTGACACACTACGCTTTCGACAGGTAACGAGAGCACACAAAATGTAGAAACGCATGCTTTGAAGAAATGGGATCTTTTATATAAGAAGAATATATTTTTTGGTAGGTACAAACAAATTGACATGGAACTTCAAAAGAATTTAAATTCTTTACCTAAGATAGAACATGCTCGACAGAAAACTCCTATTTCACATAATTTACTTTAAAAAACAAAAACAAAATATACAATAAAAAAGACCTTACAATTGACCAAACGATCAAAGGTCGTTTGCACATGTGTGCGGTCTCGTTTGTAACACCCGGATTTTCGCTTAGTAAGTTTCCATTCATCTCCAGCCATCTCTTCACCTTCCGTCTATCTTTTTGGGTGAAATAAGTTGTACTTTCGAACCTTGAATCGACCCACGCGAAAATCTCGAGTTTTGGACATTTTTGGGATTCAGTACAAGTGGCGTGAGAGTGACTCGCGATAGTGACATGTGTCACTATCGCGTGGCACAATCGCCGGGGGTGTACCACCCGCGGTACATTCCGTGCGAGAGTGACTCGCGATAGTGACACATGTCACTATCGCTGGGCAGAATCGCCGTCGGCCCTTGGTTATTTTAAATCCCGAAATTTCAGCCTCTTTCATTTGTTATCTTCACCCACTTCGTTTTTCTCTCCCAATAACCGAACCTCACCATCCTATTACGAACCCTAACTTATCTTTGGGTGTTTTTGTCATAAAACCAAGTGTTCCTTCATCTTCTAATCATGTTTTGGAAGCTAGAATTAGATCCTTTCATCTTCACCTTCTTAACCCAAGTTTTCTAGGGTTTCATCCATCTCTCCTCCATTTTTGAAGATTGGGAGGTTGTGGCTCATTTTGGTGTCCTAGAAGTGTTTGATTGTTGGAATCAAGTTGTGGTTGAGGTAATCATCTCTTCTCTTCATTTATGAAAATTAGGGTTTCGATATAAGTTGAGGTTTCACGTAAAATAGTTGGGGGAATGCTTCTATATGGTTGAATACGGTTATTTACGGTTGGAAATGTGTGGATCTAGGTTTTGGAAGCTTGAGTTGAAGAGTTGGAATGGATGTCTTCGGAAAGCTTTGGGCGAGATCTATGCTTTTGGGAGGCCAATGGTTGGGGATTGAAACCTAGGTTTAACTTAACCTAGCAAGGTGAGTTCAAGATGATTTATGAAAACGGTGTACATGCCAAAATGTTTATTTTAAAGTGTTTGTATTTTACATCAAATTGTTAACTGCTGATAAGTTTTGGGTATTTTGTTATATCTGACTTTATAAACTTGTGTCACACGCATATTTGTAATGTTGGACATTTTGACAAGTAAATCATTTTGTTTTGTTTATTTGATGTATATGTATATAAATGGAGTCCATTTTATGTAAATGTCCTTTATATGATTTTGTACTTGCAATTATTTGGAAAATGTGTATAAATATGTCATGAGGCATTTTGGAAATATAAGGATACAGAGTCCATTTGGAAAATGGTTTGCCTCAACCAATGTTGAGTTTAAGTCAATTATGCTTTTGGGTCGTTGTGTCTTCATCAGTCGGTTAAACGTGTTTTTAATGTTTACAAAGGCTTTCGCTGGAGATTTACGTAAAGTGTTAGGCCTTTGGCTCGGTTTTGATTAAATGAGTCATGTGGACATTTGTCCGGATTTATAACCGTCGTGGGTTTTGAGTATGATAACGATTATTTCATGTCATTGGTGAGTTACATGCTTTGGGTGCTTTGGTCATTCAATTGGAGGCATGTAATGTTAGACCGTGTTGTAATGGATCCATAGGCACGTAAGTCTGTCTGTTTTGGAAAGCCTAAGTTTTTGGTTACTATGGTGACCGCTTGAGTTTGCTAGCGAGTAGACAATAGGTGGCTCGAGCCGCTGAGTTGAAACTCGTTTAGATTGGATATGCACCCATATTTGTAAGACCCTGGAGTGGAACTCGACGGAGTATGGCAAGGGCAATAATAAGTCTGAGGATTGTGATGTCTGGTATGGCATGGGAACTAGGACCGATATGTGTGGTGAAATCCAATAACATCACGGGTGGCCCCATTCACGTGTTCTCGCCACCCAAGATGGAAACGTTTAGATGACACGCGAGGAAGTTGTTTGGGCGGCCTATTTGCGTGTTTCTCTATTCTCATTGTATACGGGTCTCTCCGTCGTAGACCGGTGGTGTTTTAGATGTTAATGTCGTATTTTTACCAACTCTGGTTTGTGTGGTCGACAATAAATGATGACCTTAATATTGGGATTTTCCCACGTATATTAAGGTTTGAATGGAACGCGTCTTTTCCACGTTTCGGTATTTGATTTAGTCCACTTTATGGCCGTGTGAGTCTTGGGTCTAATACCCGTGTTCATGGCAATATTCAATTATATAGATTTTCACTTATGGTTTATGAGTCGTGTATCTTGTTCCACCCGTGTTGGGTATTTCGAAGTATAACATTTCCACCCGCGTTTTATAAAATTGGAAGTCCTCTCTCTCTATTTTCCTTTTTAGCAAGTTTTGGTTTAAATCCAAATTTACAAAAGTACATTTCATATTGAGATCCTCTCCTTTTAACCCGTTTGGTTTGGTTAACGATCATCTCAGTGTCTCTCTCGTACAAAATGCATAGTTATTGTTAAATGAATCGTTTTCATAAGTGAAGCATATCATTCTGAGAGATTATGAATTTACTCGCATTCTTCCTTTCTAAACGATTAAATTATATGCGTTGAAAACTCTTGAGCTCACTAGGCGTTAAGCCTAACCTTTTTATTTGTCGGCATGTGCATCAGGTTCCAGTTGGGGGTTTGGTTCCAGCAGTTCTATGAAGAGTCGAGCATTAGCTTGGCATAAGGGTGAGTAGTTGGTGAAGTCGTCCGCAGATTGTAGATAGTGACCGTTATTGTGTTTTAATAGCACCCGTCCTTATTGTAGACTGAATGTATAGATTGAACGTGTGTATTAAGGTAAATTCTTATATTGTGATTGTAGATGATGTAATTATCGATGTATTTAGAAAATTTTAATTAGTTGCAATTTCCGGATTTGAGGGTGTTACAAGTTGGTATCAGAGCTTAAGTTTGAGAGATTTAGGTATTGATTTTTAGGTGCCTAGACTCAAACTAGCGTTCTTATAAGTGATTGAAAGTGAAGTTGCACATTAGACACCTTAAGATAAGATATCTTGGAGTTAATCGAGTCGCTAGAAGCGGGAAATTTGTCAAGGGTCGCAAGGATGATCATGTATGGTACGTTCATAATGGCACTTGGCCAGTGTTATGGTGAACCTGCATATTACATGTGTATACTTGAACTACCTTGGTATGATGATCGTTGGGGTAGTGAGAAAGTTTCTAAGCGAGTAATCTAAGGAAAGGTTGATGTCTATAGCAATGTCACGTTGAAGTGATAGTTAAGTGCGATGAATGCATTAAGTTGATCATTTTAAGTCAGAATTATTGGTTGGATTAGAACTATAAGTTCATTAGACCAATTTCATTTCGAGGAGAAATTGTAAGTTAACCAAATTAGTAGGTTTGTGGTTCTAAGATGTTTGATGCATCTGGATGGCAATAGTATGTCGGGAAAATGGAGGAGTGTAGTCCTATGATGCTGAGTGCCGACCAAATTCATGCATTAAGTTATTTCTAAAATAAGTTGCATAAATTGTTTCTCATGTTCTTAAAGCGTAAAGTGAGTTACGTTATAAAATCTTGGCAAAACATTTAACACTTATCAGATTTTCAACCGTGAGCTTAAGCGAGCATGAAATTATTTTGTTGCACGTGATTGTATATTATTATCGAAAATCTCTTTATTCTCGTTTCGTGTCTAACGCTATTTTTGGATGTTTTAAGATTCATGTTTTTAATGTCATTTGAGGTATTGGGCAAGTAACTGTGGAATTTTGACCTTGACATTGGATCTTCTCCACGTATGTTAAGGTTTTAAAGGAAGAGTTGTTCCCATATTTTTGAGTCAGAGTTTTCTTGGAAATTTTAGTCTGTACGAGTCACATTGAGTTTTATGAGATATTGTTTTGCGACGTTTCGGGCGTGTGAGTGTACTTTGTGTTGCGTGGGTTTCAATTTTATTGCGTGTAAATTTACGAACTTTTCGGGCGGCGTGTCTCATGAAAGTTTTGTTGAAAATGATCACTTTACCTTACGTTGCAATTTATAATTTGACCTTTCGGATTTATTGTCGTATTACATTTTTATTATTATGTTGGGAAATGAAATTTTCACACCGTTTGATTTAGCGTTATTGAGTTTTATGAAAGTTCAGTTGGGTTGTAGGGTGTGTTATCTTACGACATTTTGCGTCGCGTAGGTGAATTTTGGGACGTGTATACGTACGTTATTGTGTGCGTTGATTTATAAGTTTTGGTAATAGACGTCATCCCACGCGTTATCTTGGGAAAGTTTCATCTTCACGTGTTTTTATCTCTGGACTATATTCAAGCGTCAATCGTTTTATACTAAATCTTATTTGGATTAAATTATACCGTTGGTATGAGTAAATGTATAAAAGATTTATGTTGTTTCAGATAGAACTGTTTATTTAAACGTGTTTCAATTGTAAACTTTACTGTCATGAGTTTCTGTAACGCATGAAATGGATTTTCGGGTTGCATGTCGTTGTAGTTACCGCCTTGGGTAAGCGTGTTTTGTCTGTGCGGCCATTTATGTTCCTATCATGTAGTTATATTTGGAAAAAATAAACGGACGTATATGGGCCTTGTTGGAAATTTTATCTTCTGATGATTTGCGTTTTTAAGGAAAAGATTTTTAAAATTGAAGTCGTGAAATTTTTCTTTAGGAGTTGTACAAACTTTTGTTGCACGTGCTTTGGTACAAACTTTCACAGTTATGGCATATTTTGACGTATGTTAGGACCATGGTAGTCCATTTAAAACTTTGCTACACATTTTTTGTTTCTGTCCATATTAACGCATGTACTAATCAAATGAGTTTTGGAAATAGTTTTATATGCGTAGTGTTGGAAATCAATTTTGAAACCTACCGAATAAACGGTAGTGTGTTACTTTTACCGCACGTTTATTTGCTATAAAACTTATGTATATGAAAGTTTTATAAGATTTTAAATTGGCATACTGGTTGAAAAACCTTGAACTCATTAGCGTTATAGATTTAAAAACCTCTATAGTGAAAGGAGTTGCAATTAAAGGAATAGAGGAGTCCTTGAGATTCGAGGTGTCGGACAGTCTGACCTGTGGTCAACTCTGAATGTTGGGCTTCAGTTTTGGATCTATGCAGGTATGAACAATTGAGGTATTAGATTTATGTCTCCCAGTTAATTAAGAGTTGATCCTTATGCTTCTGTAGACTTGCAGATAAAGTCTTGTATGATTCTAGGTATGGTTGGATTGGATTTGTCGGTTCGATGGACCGTTGGACATCATGCTATACGTTGCTAGTATATCGTTTTGATGGGATTGCATGAGCAAGGGAAGTATGGTGGTTCATTGGTTAGAAATGTAAGATTGGGAATCTTAGCGCCCTGATAGGTGTCAACTTTACAGCGACAATACTTCGGGAGTGAAATATGGAGCGGAATATCCACGTTTTTGATATTACCAGTTGGTTTAGGCGTCAACTTGCCCTTTCAAAGTCAACAAATCGTTGGAAGGTTTGAAAGTATCCCCGTTGGATCAAGAGAATGTTGGCCCCTTGGAGGTGGGAATCAAAAGAAGGTTAAATGTTGGTAATTAAGTATCGATGTGTTTAGGTTCCTCGTTGTGATAAAGATCTTAGTAAGGGAATGTTCCGAGGTTGAGAATAGAACGGGGTGAGTGATAGCCAAATCTGCATTAACCAACTACCTAAAGAGCGTATTGGTACGCCTCGAAAGGACGACGTTGTCAATATCAAGAACCAATCATTAAGAATTGTGGGAATTCTTTTAAGATTGATGTCGAACCTTGGTTTGGATTCAGAAGCATGTTCAATTAAAGTGTATTGGCCGGTGTGAAATCGGGGTTACAGGCTGCTCTTGAGGCAATAAGTGTCATCCAAGGTTGGGAGACAACTGTAGTCTTGTAGGTAAGGACTACTTTAGTAAGTTGAACGCTCAC
Organism: Arctium minus; assembly: GCA_954870635.1. NCBI lineage: Eukaryota > Viridiplantae > Streptophyta > Magnoliopsida > Asterales > Asteraceae > Arctium > Arctium minus. The sequence goes on from OX941084.1 coordinate 37,704,044, forward strand.
TCGGATGTAAGTATGATGTCCCCAATGGGACACTTATAGTGAGGACCGACATAAAGTATGGAGTTAGTTTTGGCTAGCGGAGTAGGGGCAATCCACTTTGCGGTTATCGTTTCATGGGAATCTAGATTTCGAGGACAAAATCATTCTAAGGTTGGGAGGATTGTAACACCCGGATTTTCGCTTAGTAAGTTTCCATTCATCTCCAGCCATCTCTTCACCTTCCATCTATCTTTTTGGATGAAATAAGTTGTACTTTCGAACCTTAAATCGACCCACGCGAAAATCTTGAGTTTTGGACATTTTTAGGCTTCAGTACAAGTGGCGCGAGAGTGACTCGCGATAGTGGCACAATGCCCGGGGGTGTACCACCCATGGTACATTCCGCGCGAGAGTGACTCGCGATAGTGACACATGTCACTATCGCCGGGCACAATCGTCGTCGGCCCCTGGTTGTTTTAAATCCCGAATTTTCAGCCTCTTACATTTGTTATCTTCACCCACTTCGTTTTTCTCTCCCAAGAACCGAACCTCACCATCCTATTACGAACCCTAACTTATCTTTGGGTGTTTTTGTCATAAAACCAAGTGTTCCTTCATCTTCTAATCATGTTTTGGAAGCTAGAATTAGATCCTTTCATCTTCACCTTCTTCACCCAAGTTTTCTAGGGTTTCATCCATCTCTCCTCCATTTTTGAAGATTGGGAGGTTGTGGCTCATTTTGGTGTTCTAGAAGTGTTTGATTGTTGGAATCAAGTTGTGGTTGAGGTAATCATCTCTTCTCTTCATTTATGAAAATTAGGGTTTCGATATAAGTTGAGGTTTCACGTAAAATAGTTGGGGGAATGCTTCTATATGGTTGAATACGGTTATTTACGGTTGGAAATGTGTGGATCTAGGTTTTGGAAGCTTGAGTTGAAGAGTTGGAATGGATGTCTTCGGAAAGCTTTGGGCGAGATCTATGCTTTTGGGAGGCCAATGGTTGGGGATTGAAACCTAGGTTTAACTTAACCTAGCAAGGTGAGTTCAAGATGATTTATGAAAACGGTGTACATGTCAAAATGTTTATTTTAAAGTGTTTGTGTTTTACATCAAATTGTTAATTGCTGATAAGTTTTGGGTATTTTGTTATATCTGACTTTATAAACTTGTGTCACACACATATTTGTAATGTTGGACATTTTGACAAGTAAATCATTTTGTTATGTTTATTTGATGTATATGTATATAAATGGAGTCCATTTTATGTAAAGGTCATTTATATGATTTTGTACTTGCAATTATTTGGAAAATGTGTATAAATATGTCATGAGGCATTTTGGAAATATAAGGATAAAGAGTCCATTTGGAAAATGGTTTGCCTCAACCAATGTTGAGTTTGAGTCAATTATGCTTTTGGGTCGTTGTGTCTTCATCAGTCGGTTAAACGTGTTTTTAATGTTTACAAAGGATTTCGCTGGAGATTTACGTAAAGTGTTGGGCCTTTGGCTCGGTTTTGACTAAATGAGTCGTGTGGACATTTGTCCGGATTTATAACCGTCGTGGGTTTTGAGTATGATGACGATTATTTCATGTCATTGGTGAGTTACATGCTTTGGGTGCTTTGGTCATTCAATTGGAGGCATGTAATGTTAGACCATATTGTAATGGATCCATAGGCACGTAAGTCTGTCTGTTTTGGAAAACCTAAGTTTTTGGTTACTGTGGTGACCGCTTGGGTTTTGCTAGCGAGTAGGCAATAGGTGGCTCGAGCCGCTGAGTTGAAACTCGTTTAGATTGGATAGGCACCCATATTCGTAAGACCCTGGAGTGGAACTCGACGGAGTATGGCAAGGGGAAATAATAGGTCTGAGGATTGTGATGCCTGGTATGGCATGAGAACTAGGACCGGTATGTGTGGTGAAATCCAATAACATCACGGGTGGCCCCATTCACGTGTTTCGCCACCCAAGATGGAAACGTTTAGATGACACGCGAGGAAGTTGTATGGGCGACCTACTTGCGTGTTTCTCTATTCTCATTGTATACGGGTCTTTCCGTCGTAGACCGGTGGTGTTTTAAATGTTAATGTCGTATTTTTACCAACTCTGGTTTGTGTGGTCAGCGATAAATGATGACCTTAATATTAGGATTTTCCCACGTATATTAAGGTTTGAATGGAACGCGTCTTTTCCACGTTTCGGTATTTGATTTAGTCCACTTTATGGTCGTGTGAGTCTTGGGTCTAATACCCGTGTTCATGGCAATATTCAATTATATAGATTTTCACTTATGGTTTATGAGTCGTGTATCCTGTTCCACCCGTGTTGGGTATTTCGAAGTAAAACATTTTCACCCGCGTTTTATAAAATTGGAAGTCCTCTCTCTCTATTTTCCTTTTTAGCAAGTTTTGGTTTAAATCCAAATTTACAAAAGTACATTTCATATTGAGATCCTCTCCTTTTAACCCGTTTGGTTTGGTTAACGATCATCTCAGTGTCTCTCTCGTACAAAATGTATAGTTATTGTTAAACGAGTCGTTTTCATAAGTGAAGCATATCATTCTGAGAGATTATGAATTTACTCGCATTCTTCCTTTCTAAACGATTAAATTATATGCGTTGAAAACTCTTGAGCTCAATAGGCGTTAAGCCTAACCTTTTTATTTGTCGGCATGTGCATCAGGTTCCAGTTGGGGGTTTGGTTCCAGCAGTTCTATGAAGAGTCGAGCATTAGCTTGGCATAAGGGTGAGTAGTTGGTGAAGTCGTCCGCAGATTGTAGATAGTGATCGTTATTGGGTTTTAGTAGCACCCGTCCTTATTGTAGACTGAATGTATAGATTGAACGTGTGTATTAAGGTAAATTCTTATATTGTGATTATAGATGATGCAATTATCGATGTATTTAGAAAATTTTAATTAGTTGCTATTTCCGGATTTGAGGGTGTTACATCGTTGTCGTGGATAGACGACCAATGTTTTAAAACCCGGGTTGACCCGGCCGGTTCAACCGGGAACCAGTCGAGAGACCGGGTCAACTATCACCGGGTTTTTGGGGATTTATGAACCGGATCGAACCGCTGGGTTTTTTGAGAAAACCGGTTGAACCGGTATGATTGAACCGGCAAAAACCCGGTTTGACCCGGTTAAAAAAATATATTTTTTTTATATTTGTGTTTTTTTATGTTTTTAGATTGATATAAAACTTGTTGTTATGTGTTTTTTTTAATGTTTTTTGATTGATGTAAACTTTTTGTTATGTGTATTTTTAATGTTTTAACTTGTGGACATCAAATTCTTGGTTTTATATATATACATATATAGAGGGAAAATCATGCGAGAAGTTAAACATTTTGCGAGAAGGCGAGAAGTGTTTAATCATATATGATTACACGGCTTGTAAGTGTATTTAATCATGTATGATTAAACGTTTATGTATTGCCAATATAACATGTGTTTAATCATATATGATTAAGCTTGTGTATCATATATGATTAAACATTTCTCGCCTTCTCGCAAAATGTTTAGCTTCTCGTTTGAACCTACCCCTACATATATATATGCAAGAAAATGAAAAATACGTAAAAATTTTGAAACCGGGTCAACCACCCGGTTGGACCGGTTGAACCGTGACCCGGTCACCACACTGGGTCAACCAAAAAACCGGTTTTTAAAACATTGTAGACGACCCATGTGAAAATGTTCCATTTCATGCTTTAAACGTATGGTGTTCGAATTGGCCAACTCGTTAATTGTTCCTCATCATATGCCATAATTATTATCCATGCTGCTCGATAAGGTATGCATTGCCATTTTTCACACAACATTTTTATTCCACTCTTGCTAATCCCTCAAATTATTCTTTAAACACACAATTTTACATTTTCTGCTGTTAACCTAACCAACTATTGGAAACCACATTATCAAACGATACATTGGTTACACATTCAAACGTACTAACTAAAGAACTTGATAAATACCATAAGCCATCAATAATGTTATATCTATTTCGAAAGAACTTTTAAAACCTCTTCTTAATAATAAAAATCTATAAACCACATAATTTATTCAAAATAATTTAATTGTTTTAAAGTATAGTATCTTACATTTATATATTATTAGTGTTGGGTCCGTGCATTGCACGGGAGGATAAATTTTTTGTTGGAATATTGAACCGAGTTAAAATGAAACGTAATTTCTCTGTTAACAGTTAATGAAATACAATGTGAAAAACGAATGTATTTTCATAAGTGGTTAACTTGCATAAATTCTTAATCGTTTGTTGTTATGACTTTGTGCAATAATATTGATAATAGTTTTGTATTATATTATTTAAAACTCAAACGACATGTCTCACAACATATTTATCTGACTATTGACTTCAAGACCTCATAATATTAGTCGATAAAAATAAAGATATGTATATATATCTTTATTCCCCTACTTCGAAAAATATGATTGTGGGTTTTGAAAAATATAAACAAATCATCAGTAAATAAAATAAAATATAAAAAAGTAGTTCTTCAAAGAAACAACAATATAGTGGAATACCTTTTGTTCAGTTGCAGGTTCCGACATTGACACCCGACCGTTCGTCTTCTTCTTATACTCGGATGATACATAGAGAAGCTATATATATTTATAGTGAATGTAAAGAATATTTTAAAATCTTTTATTTTTATTTTCGATTTTACATTTAAATGTAAATATATTAAAAATATGGAAGAATATTTTTATATCTACATCGTTTCTATTTTATTTTCTTTACACTTGATTAATTTGGAAAGTATTGCGGAATATTTTTATTTTAAAGAATACGATAATTTATTAGTGTATCTCGTTATTTTTTATTTTTAACTCATATCAACCTTCTTTTTTCTTTTTTTAATGCTCGTGAAAAAAAAAATACGTGTAGATTTTATATTATCAAAAAAATATGTGTAGATTTTATATTATGCTAATATAAAATAAGTGTAGATTTTATAAAATAAAATAGATTTTATATTAGCAAAAAAAATACGGAAGAAAAAAGAGTTTATATTACATCTCATTATGTAAAAAGATTTTATAAAATAAAATATGGAAAAAGATTTTATAAAATAAAATATGGAAAAATCATTATGAGATGTAATATAAAAAAATACGGAACAAAAAAGATTTTATATTACATCTCATTAATATAGATTTAAATGTAAAATCTACATTTAAAATAGATTATGCTAATATAAAATCTATTTTATAAAATCCTCCACCAAAAAAACAAATAATTATATTAATAAATAAGTATCCATTCCACAAATAGATGATTATGTGAGATACTGTGTTTGGAAAGGTTGTATCAAAGTATTACGAAATTGTAAATTAAGTAATTGGCTTTAATTAGTTGTAACTTGTGCTTAAAATGTTGTAATTAAGAGTTTTTTATGTCGTTTTTATAATATAGTATAGATAAATAATTATTTAGATAATATATATTATTTTGTTAAAAAAAAAAGATAATTAATGTTCATATACAATATATATACCATATATATATACTAGAAGCGTACTCGTGCAATGCAACGAGATATATCACGATTTTAATGTTTTATTTTATTATTTTGTCGATTTACGTTACGATTTTGGATGGTTTTGAGAAAGTGATAATGTTTTTTTTATAAATTTGTATAATTTAGACTTAATAATATAATGTTTTTATATAAAAAAATTAAGTATTTTGTTAGAATTCAATGATTATCTTATATATTTTAATGACATCTAGAAAAAATAACCAATTACATATTTAATAATACTAGCATCATGTCTGTGCAATGCACCGGGTGAGTAAGGTGTAAAATTTTATCATAAATGAAAAATTAAAAGCCCTCGAGCGTGTAGCTCCGTTGGTAAATGGGTTGACTGTTGAGAAACTTTGTTAACCATCCAAACAAAGAAATAGATATGTAGAAATGAAGGAAAGACAAACATATGAAGGAAACCAGATATGTAGAAATGAAAATTTGTTGTTCATAGTAAAGAAATCAAATATGCGAGAAACCAGAAAAATAAGACAAACATGATACCGCCATTTGAGATAAGACCACTCGATTGATTCTCTCAAGTTCCACCGATTGACAGGTCTCTTTAGATACAAACACAAACACCTCAAAAAAATCAAGAAGGACGGCAATAACAAATACACACTCAAACAAGTCAAACAAAAACGAAAAAGAAGACAAAACCTTATACAGAAACACCTCAAAGAAATCAAGAAGAAATCAAGAAAGACGGTAATAACAAATACACACTCAAGCAAGTCAAACAAAAACGAAAAAGAAGACAAAACCTGATACAGTTGTTTGAAAAAAGGCGCTACTCGATCGATCTTTTCGATTTCATCCTCATCTTCTCCATTCAAAATTCATGTTTAAATAAGGATATAAATAGAAGGAAGGGGGCGTGTTTAGAGATAGAGATACATGAAAATGATGATAACAATGGTTTTGAATTTTGATTTGAACGAGTTGGAGGGATTTAGGGATATGAAGGAAGTTGAATTGGTTTAGGGATAAGGTTGAACGTGTTTAAGGATATGCATTGATTGTGTGCTTTAGTATAATGTTTTTTATGTAAAAAAAATAAGTAATTTGTTAAAATTCATTAATTATCTTATATATTTTAAATTTTTTATATTTAAATTTATAGATATTGGATGTTTTTTAGAGAGTGATAATGTTTTTTTTAAATTTGTTTAATTTAGGCTTAATAATATAATGTTTTTTATACAAAAAAATAAGTAGTTTGTTAAAATTCATTAATTATCTTATATATTTTAAATTTTTTATATTTAAATTTAGATATTTATTCTGTTTTGATTATGTTTATCAGAATTCAAATTTCATAATTTTAGGGTTTATATTTTAAATTTTTTATATTTAAATTTAGATATTTATCCTGTTTTGATTATGTTTATCAGAATTGAAATTTCATAATTTTAGGGTTTAGGGATTAGAGATAAGGATTTTGGGAGATAAGGATGAAATTTATTAATTAGGGTTAAAAGCATTTAAAAGTAGTACATATTGCTTAATTAGTTGTTTTTTAAGAGATTTTAAGTAGATTAACATTAAATAATAGTACATAATGCTTAATGGGTTGTTTTTAAGAGATTTTTATGTCTCTTTTATAATATAGTATAGATAAAAGAAATAGTTGTTTTAAAGTATAGTATCTTACATTTATATATTATAAAAGAAATGACAAAAATGCCGTCCAAAACGATCTTCCTTTGACTTATTTATGTGTCGGAAAAACCAAAGGCATGTGATTGATTCTGTTACCCACCACCGCCATGCCATTCAAAATAAGATTTTTATTTAAATACCAGGCATATACCCGTATGATGCAGCGGAATGTAAGTAAAGAACGAACAATTAATACTATTTCCTTATATACATGTCATCAACAATTAACCATGACCTAAGAATCACAACTTATGAAACTTAAACCCATAAAGATATTCAATAATTAGTTTATATTACAATTATTGACGAAACAAAATTATAATGATATAATTTATAATAAGAATGAAACGTATTTTTACGATTATGTATTTTTAATGTGCTAACGGTGGAAAAAAAAATAAAACGTATGGATAGAAGACAAATTATTTCGTAGATATTCATGATATTTAATAGTATGGTTAAATTAAAAAATATTCAATATTTGGCTTGTTTTGAAGGTATTGACGAGACGATTATAATGATATAATTTGTAGAAAAATTAACGTATTTTTCATTGCATTTTTGTTAATATATGATTATTTGTGTTAATATGATAATGATGTAAAATGAAAAATGAAAAAGTAAGAAATATAAAGTAAATTAAATAAGTAATTATAAGGGTGATAAATGTAATATTGTAAGGGTGGTAAATGTAATTGTACAAAAGTTTGTACAATAACCGTTTTAGTTTTTTCATTATATAGTATAGATTAGAAACGTACTCGTGTAGTGCAGTAAGATACATCACGATTTTAATGTTTTCTTTTATTTTTTGTTTTTTATCGATTTACAGTATGATTTTGGATGGTTTTGAGAGAGTGATAATGATTTTTTTTATAAATTTGTTTAATTTAGACTTAATAATATAATGTTTTATATATATAAAAAAAAATTAAGTATCTTATTAGAATTCAATGATTATCTTATATATTTTTAATTCTTTATATTCAAATTGACATGTTTATCTTGTTTTGATTATATTTATTAGTTAGTTATAAATTCAAACATATAGCTTTAGAAAACTGTACTCATGCATCATGACTTATAATCTTGAATTTTAAGTAATGTGTATCAATAAACAGTATTTAATGTAATTTATTTTAGGTTTAATAATATAATGTTTTTTTAATGAAATAAACATTAAAAATTCTGTTAGATTTTTTTAATTAGATTTTAGATTTTTTATATTTAAGTTTTGATTTTTATCCTGTATTTAGTTATACAGTAAGTGATTTTAGGGGAATTGAAGTTGGGAGTGATTTTAGGAGAGTTAAAGTGGTTAGAGATAACGATTGAAAGTTAATAAATAGTATTAAATTTAGTACATAAAGCTTTAATGATTGTTTTTATATAATTAACAATAAATAACGGTATATTAAGCTTTATAAGTTGTTTTTAAAAGTTTTTTTATAAATACTTTATAATATAGTATAGATTTACAATTTTAATATCGATATTAGCTTAAATTTATTGACCAATGTTAAATAACTTTAATTTACATCCAATATTATATAACATTTTTGTTAAATTTTCAAAAGTAAATTATTAAATATTCTTTTATTAATGTATAATCTATTAAAATTCAACTTTACAACTTATGCGTTAGGGCCGTTTATTAAATCTTCATGTTTAAACTCCATAAAATTAACTAATAAACACGCTCAAATATATTATATGCATTAGGGACCATTTATCAAACGCTTATCGGATAAGCATTTACGGGCAAGAGTCACCCCTCTCATTTACCATATGGATAAACATTCGCAGTCATCAAAATGAATTGATGATAAGAGTTTATTACCTGGTAAGCATGTACCGAGTAATAGTCATCTCCCTTGATTCTCTCTTAATCCTTGTCTTCCCTCTTACCGGTTGTTGATTCTCGGTGTTTGTTATGTTTACCATGTAAGGTAATTGAATCGGTAATCGCTTACCAAGGTAAGTGCTTTGCATAATGTATACTGCCCCTTAGCCTTAATAGTACAACAACATGCTCTATAAATTTCGAGTTTTCATTTTTAATAAATAAAGGCATTAATTTTTCATTTTTAATTTATAATAAAATTTTACATTCCGTAACATTGCATGGTACACAACTAGTTCTTCTTAGTAACATGAATATGACAACAAATTCCGAGATAAATATAAGAACAATGAGATAAAGAAGATGGGCCAAGTCCAAACCCAGTTGTTAAGGCCCAGTCCAATGCTCACCAAAGCATACCCTGGCCTTTGACATTGGACTAGACTACCACCCCAACCATAACCCTAAGACAACCGAACCATAGTCGATGCCGATGCACCCCATTGCACCGCCATCAAAAACCCATCACGTCACCATTTGCCCGATATTGGAATCTAAAACCAACAACCAAACCCTGAATTCGAAAACGAAACGAAGGACGGGGCTAACGTGTGACCATGCGATAAAAGACATCAAGCTACGAACTCTGATGAGACTAGTGCCAGTAACATATATAACCCTTTTTCAAAATTTCAAGTTTAATTTACATGAACTCTTCTAAGATTGTGAGTTACATAATTATCATCCATATAAATATTAATTTTGCATTAAGTAAACATCACCAACAAACATTTGGTGTTGTTTTGTTGATTTGATCCAATTCGGTTTCTTCCTCTTTGCCTATAACCTCTAATGTGTGCTGCATGCATGTCGTAAAATGATTAATTTCTTTCTTGATGGAGGAAATAGGTGGTGAGATAACCGACTTTCATAATTATGGTCTAATTAAGTTACTTTTAGATTTAATTTCATCTATCCATCTAGATAAATTAAAACTAACTGAAGACTTATTTTATTTAGGGGGTGTTTAGGATTGCTTATTTAAAACAACTTATATTTTTTATATAAAAGTGTTTATTAACTTATGCGATGTTGAACCAGAGTTTTATAAAAAAAATGTTTGGATTAGCTTATGGTGGTGTTTGGGATTTGCTTATAGCCTTATACATGTAAAATAACAAAAAACTCATAAGTTGTTTCAAATAAGTTAATAAGTTAGAACGAAATGACTTATTAAAAACTCTTTATCAGCGGTGACAAAACGGTTTAAGTAGATTTTTTTTCTCCCATCCAAACACTAAAGCCTCCTTATCAGCGATGATAAAATGGAATAAGTTAATAAGCCATTTAAATAAGTGATCCCAAACACCCCCTTAATAACATATGTTTTGTGCAATAAGGATTCTTTTAGTGACCATATCTAAGAAAATGTAATATTCTTAAAAATATTTCAGTCATTGTATGTAAAACATTGATTATAATTCTTAAGGGGGGTTTTCAATTTTATCTTATTAAATCTTACATCAATTTAAATTTAAATATTTTATAAGTATGTTTTATAGACTTATCAAACCAAAATATTGGTGGTGATTTTAGTGAAATCGTTAGGCTATTATGTGTAACTGGATTAACATGAGAATGATGGGGTTGTTAGTTAATTTATAACACAAGTTATTAGGTGTGTATTTCACACTCTTGTAAGCTATCTCGAACATGGGATCCTTGGATGACGTCTGTTAGAGATAGTTTGTTTGAATCAATTTGTCTTTTGTAAGTCATTGTATTTTCTAGCTTGTATTGTCGTCAAGGTTTGTTTGACCATATATATAGGTTTCTTGCTTTGTGTTTTGTAACGAAGTTGTAACACCCCGAAATCTGTATACGTGCTAATTTCCTTTTGATTCCACCTATGTGCCTCCTCGTAATAAAATTGATAATTTTAATTATGTGATATTATGTTTACGATGCTCGTGTTGTATTTATGACCATAGAACTATTCTATCGAACCCTTAGTATCGTTGGTTTGCGAGTCGAGGTCGAAATGGGAATTTTTCAGGTTCTGGAGAGAGTCGGCGAGAGTGCCAGGCGATTATGCCACGGTCATTCTCGCCTAGGGCAAGATCGCGTCGTGGAGATGGGTTACGGTACATGTGGGGTGAGAGTGCCCAGCGATTGTGCCGTGGTCACTCTCGCAAGGGCACAGTCGCGGGGTGAGTACCACCCGCGGTATATCAGGCAATAGAGCCTGGCGACATTGCCAGGTCACTATCGCATGGCAAGGTCGCCCGCGTTCCCCGACTTGTTTTCTTTTAGTAGCGATTTTCACCCCCACAACCCTCATTTTCAGATTTCTTTTCAAACCTTCCTCTCATCTTCCCTAAAGGCGATTTCTCCACTCTTCCCCTCTCTCTTCATTAATTTCTTGACCTAATCTATCAAAACCATCCATTGTCATCTACCTCCACCCACCTCATTGAAGTGAAGATCCAAGTCATAAAAGCTTCATGAAAACATCCTCATTATTAGGGTTCTCCATTTCTAGGGTTTTTACTTTACAAACCCTATAGGTGAGTCTCCTACTAAGTTTTCTCATATAAATGCTTAACTTGCTATACAAATGCTATAGAATTTCTATTTATATTATTTTGACCTAGAAATCATAAAGGTGAAGGGCATTTCCTACTTGTTAGACCTCTTTGGTTAATATTTGGGATTTATGGACATGTGACTAGTTTAACATATGTAAAATCATCATTTTATGCTAGTTCATGAATTTATGATAATATGTGTTATATGGTGTTGTGTAATGGTTATGGACCCAACTCTTATGCATGAGAGTTGGGTGTGAAATTATTAAGTCTTACAAACCTCAATGAAAAGCTAGAGAGTAGGCACTAAAGAATTTCCTTCCTTGAGGTGAAACACTACTAGATTAAGGGTAGACACTAAGGTTTTATAAACCTTGAGGTTGGACTCTAAGGAGTGGACACTAAAGGTGGGGAAAGTGCTTGAGGTGACGCCGGGCACGGTGTGCACTAAAGCTAGAACCTGAGGTGTAATTTCCAAATACTAAACTCAAGTGATCCAAATTATGGGCTCGACCACTTGAGAGGGCACAGGTCTCCCCCGTAAATGAGCTGGTAATGTTTATAAAGTTATGTGTTCAGGTTGAGCATCATGTATGGTCATGGATTGTGGACAAATGTGTAACACCCTCAAATATGAAGATAGCAACTTATTAAATTTTTTTTAAATACATCAATAAATACTTTGACTACAGACACAAATTGAGAATTAACCTCAATACACACATTCGTCCTATGCATTCCACCTATGAAAAGGACGGGTGTTACTAAACCCAATAACAATCACTATCTCCAATCTGCGGAAGACTTCATCAGCTACTTACTCTTGTATAAAGCTAAGGCTCAATCCTCATTGCACTTGCTAGAACCGAAACCCCAACTGGAACCTCATGCACATGCCGACAAATAAAAAGGTTAGGCTTAACGCCTAGTGAGCTCAAGAGTTTTAACATGAATGAATATATCTTTAAAAGACAGGAAATCAGTTTTAAAGCAAGATCCATCGAAATATTATACTTCAAAATGGAAACGACACATTTTCCCATAATATACACTTTTAAAGACAATGCTTCCCAAACATGCATTTCTTATTATAACGATGCAACCCGTAACTCACCCAAAACGGGGTCATAGTTCGATACTCAAATGTGCTAAAATGTAAATAATACTTCATAGTCCAAAAGACCCAAAACTCGGGTGAAACATAATACTCGACCCTTAAATAATGGAAAACAATCCATATAAATATGATACGCCATTAAAACATGGAACTGAAACTTCATACTCACACGACCATAAAATGGAATGAAATCCGAATATTAAAACATGGACAATTAAATATCCAAAATACAGCGGGCCGACGACGGGGGATACCCGTATCCGTTGAGAGCGGAGGAACACAAAAGTATGCCACTCAACAACGTTGATCGTATGACACTTCACGACATGAAAGCCCAAGTGCCCCTACGACCTCTTGACAAGTTTCACCCAAAGAGACAGCTGACCTTAGCGAACACCACCGGAATTACCGCCAAAGGCTCGGCACACGGGGGATACAACAAAGGCATTGCCCCATATGGCGAAGGTCCCAAACGCCCATCAGAGGACTACCCATAGTCATAATAGCTCAACCGGATCCAGCCCCTCCTAGTGCCTACTCGTAAAGACAAGGTCATAAACCATGAGTCCTAGAGTCCAACCCCGTACCACTCAATTGACCATCAAATAAGACTGACTTACGTGCCTATGGATCCAATGCAACACAGTCTAAGATTACATGACTATCCCTGAATGACTAAAGCACTAGAGTCTGTAATTATCAATAACATGCAATAAAATGCATTAAGATATAAATCATAAATTGGACTTTACATCGAGCCATTAAAACCGGACAAATGTCCTCAAGACTCGTTTAAGCCAACACCGAGCTAAAATGCTCGAAATCCATTTGACCAACAATTACCGGTCCCCCAAAAAATGAAATGTCTTTAAACGACGTTTACGAAGACACGTACCTCAAAGACGGGATTAACCCAAAATTCAACACATAATGGGACCAAAGATTTTTCAAAGGGTTTATGAATGCAAATACACCAAAATGCATATAACATGAAATAGACTCCATTTATACAAAATCGTCAAAGATGTATAACTCATAAAATATATCTTACTTGTACAAAATCACCAAGAATACGTAATTCATGCTATTTAACTGTTGAAACGTTCAAGGCCCAATATAAGCATTTTAAGAGGTTAACACAACCCACGTTTACCAAATATGAAAACTTATCAAAATACTCACTATTTAACAATTAACCAAGTAAAACATATTTTACATCAAAATACTCAAAACTTATCATCAGTTAACCATTTCATGTAAAACACTTTAAAATAAACATTTTGGCATGTACACCGTTTTCACAAATCAACTTGAACTCACCTTGCTAGATTTAGGCTAAATCTAGATTTTACCAACTTAGAGCTTTCCTTAAAGAAACTTGATTCTTCAAACCAAATCTTCCAAGACCTAGATCCACAAGGTTCCAACCTTAAATATACATAATTAACCACAAAGAATCATTTCCCAACCTTAAACATGAATACCTCAACTGATACCGAAACCCTAACTTCCATAAATGAAGAGAATAGAAGATTAACTTAACTCAAGCTTGAATCCACCAACCAAAACACATCTAGTTCACCAAAATGGTTACAAACCTCCGATCTACGAAAGGGAGGACAAAGGGTGGATGAAACCCTAGAAAACTTTGGTGAAGAAGATGAAGAGGAAGAGATGAGGAGCTTACCACCACAAAATACTCTTTTATACTCCAATAGACTTCCAATATCTTTCTAGATCCTTGAAAATCTCTCAAAAACAAAACCGTAGCAACTTGAATCACCTAAATCGGAGTTGTGATGAAGAAGATATGAAGAAATGAAGTTTGGTGGCTGAAAATCGAGTTTTAAGCTCGACCAGGGGGTTTCGCGACTTATGCCGCTACTGCAAGTCGCGGAGTAAGTCGCCCGCTTCCCCTAAGTTGCGGCGTAAGTTGCGAGATGCACTGTTCGCCCGGTTTTCTTCTCGTTCACTGTTTTGGCCATAACTTCTTCGTTATAGCTCCGTTTTTACTCCGGAAAGGACCGTTGGTGGCGGTAACTTGGTAGTTATTCTTGTCTTATACTTAATTGTTTTATATGCTTGCGTGAGATCTCAGTATACATTCAGTCTAATCATCCTTATTGTGTACCCTCTACAGGTTCTCTTAGCAGGGTGCAAAGGGCACCTTAATTTCCGGCCTTATACGTAGAAGTTTGAAGGACCAAACTTTTTGGGATACCACTGAGAATAGTGTTTTGGATGCATAGCAACACCCACCTTAATCTAGTTGTGTATTATTCTAGATTAAATAGGTTGTAATTTGTGTCATATTCTTCAGCTACTAAATTTGTTGCAAACTACCCCAACCCTTTGGGTTTTAGTTGTTATCAATTTACAGGGTTAAAAACCTTCGTATTTTAGACGTCGTATTGCCAAAATTTTTAAATTTTAAATAGACCCCTTTTTAGGGTGTTACAAAAGTAACTAAAAATGTCATTGTGTGACTCTAAGAGATATATGACAAACATTTTCTCTCTCTACATTCTCTCTACATTTACATTGTGTTCTTGATTTGATTCATACATTTTGATCTTAATTGCTTGAAATCTGGAACAACAATTGGTATCAGAGCAAACCGATTAATTCATATTCAATGGATTTTTGAAGATTTGTGTATTTTTTGGAAAGATTGAAGAACTCGCAGATATATTTGGAAAGTCACCGTTTCATTCAAGATTTTTGCAATTTGGTAAAATTGTGATTCAAGATTGATCACAATTGGTTCGATATTAGTTGTGGATCAAATCTTATTCAGGTTCTTAATCCTAATTCACAACAATTAGTGGTGAATTTTGGATTTTGAACATTTTTTTGGTTCTAAAGTTCGAAGTTACTGTGATTGAATCAAATTCGTGAATTAATTTATTTTTGGACAAAATCTTGTACTAGAGAAGTGTTCACGATCACATTTCGAGCAACCCTGTTGATTTGCAGATTGAATTGTGCATATTTGAAGAATCCATGGCATATTTGATGATTTTCGAGAAAGAACCTGCAAGATCTGGACTTTTCGCTAGCTTCAAAGTAGAATTCGCAAGCTTCATGTTGTTGAAGATTTGAAATTTGTTAAGTGAAGAATTCGTATATACAAGCCTACGAAAAGTGAACTTCTCGCAAGCTAAAGCCTACAAGTTATAGTGGTACTTGTTGTTCTTACTGTGGAGAGAATGACTTTGTTCAGAGAGAATCTGCTCATAACTGGTACGGTTCTTATAGAATAACTTCTCGGAATTCTGGTTTTAAAAGATATACATCTAATGAGAAGTGGATTCCTAAATCTAACATACCAGGACCCAAATACCAGTGGGTACCAAA
Organism: Arctium minus; assembly: GCA_954870635.1. NCBI lineage: Eukaryota > Viridiplantae > Streptophyta > Magnoliopsida > Asterales > Asteraceae > Arctium > Arctium minus. The sequence goes on from OX941084.1 coordinate 37,720,148, forward strand.
GCCTGTTAAATATGTTTCACAAGTACCACAGGTATAGGGGGAGCAAGATGATTGACTTCTAATCATGTACAGATCAGGACTTGTACTTCAAAGTACAAAATTATGACTTCTGAGTAAATCAACTTAGGACTCGGACTTCAAAGTCAAAGAGTTATGGCTTTTGAACAAAAAAGTTCAAAACCCGAATTTTAATGTAAAGACTGTGGCTTCTGATCACATGACAGATCAAGACCCATTCTTTAATGTTCAGATAAGGATATTATGCAAAATATCCACGGGGAGCTTAATAGACTTAAATCATTCTATAATGATTTGAGGGGGAGCTTAAAGGTAAATATCTTCTAATATAGATCTCTGATTGTTTGAAAGAAGAACAACTTTCAAGCATGAAAAACGTGTTCTTAAATGTTCAAACCACTTCTCTATTCTCAAACGATTTCATGAATCTAGAAGTGTGATTTTAAATGTTTTTCATTATTGAGCTTTAATGTTTAACTGGCCGTGTGTTTCTAAAGATCAATACTCGTGTATTATCTTTCCTATATACTGTAAAGTATTCACACACATCGGTTTAGTACTTCATTTTAATTTGTTATTACCATGTCTCTAAACGAACCTATTTTTCGATGGTAATACCCCCGTTTGTAAATCACTGTTGTTGAGCAACAATCATCATTTCAACTTGAGCGTTCATTGCTAAATTGTTTATATTTGTTCATATAAACAAAATATCTAATTCTTTGATACCCTAACCATTTCATTTGATCTGATTGATACATTGTCAGATTCTCAAAACAATTCTCTTGATTTCATTTCATTCATTCAATATTCTTGTTTTGAGAGATCTTCATTGTTCAAATGCTCAAATTTCATTCTTAATTTTAAATGAGCATACATTCTGACAATATTATCTTTTTGAGCTTAACTGTTCAAGTTAAATTGTTGAGCAACCATTCATTTTAGGACTTACATGGGATTCATGTGTGAGCTTAAACAGAACTTCCATGGATTCACGCAAACCAGTGTTTCCTACCCAGGAAGTTATCCTTGTGTGAATGAGGGGTGAGGGGTCAAAATCAAAGAGTGGGGGAGATAACTCATCTGGTTGAGTTTTGCTCATTAAGCTGAGGTAAAATGAAAAAGAGAGTTTGGTTAGAAGTGAGCTTTAATGTTAAAAAGAAAGAGGGTGTGAGAACAGAGTTAAAAGAATATCAGAACTCTGCACCAACCACTTTCTGAGCCGGGCAGCCAAAAAATCTGATTGGTTCACATTCTTTGGTGACCATCATTGAAAAAGGCAGTGAGCCCATGCCAACTCTTGCATTAACCCCACCAGCCACTCGTTTCTTTTTTAACAAAGAAATGTTTCATTTTCTTTGGGGACGCAACATATATGCTATCTAATCTTCACTCGAAAGATTTAGATATTGAAAAAGAAGGAAAGTTGCCCCACCTTCGCACATCCTTCATGCACATTGAGTCCGTGTAATACTTGTTGCTGTCTCAACAGTTTACATAATTTGAGCCTTATGAAACACAATCATTGTGCTAAATTCTTTCATACACAAGCACGAGCACACAGAAAATTTGTTTTTCTGTCAGAACATTCATAGATAAACCTTGTGTTTTTCAATGATTGAATGGAAGTCCTGGGGAGTTATCATCAAACCAGCTCCTTAAATTGTACATTCGTTGTACACAGTAACTTTGTGTTACTGACAGGCACTTCTAACTGTTTCATTTGTTGAATCAGGGTTACCAAGTTCATTATATCTGAATTTGAAAAGATTCGGGTATATACAGTTCATGATTCAGTTCAGATCAAGAGGAGGAGAATGTTTTTTCAAGGGGGAGAATCAAAGATTAAGTTGAAATTGAAAATGTTTTGATGATTATGATGCTCACAATCATCAAAGAGGGGGAGAAATCAAAAGAGATCAATATCAAATCAATTTCAATGTTTTGAAGAATGTTCAAAGTCAAGACTTGTGAAGAATTTTCTAAAAGTTCAAATCAGATGAAAAGAAATCATTCTCAAAGATTTCTGAAGATGAAGAATTTTGAAATGTGCAGGCTGCAATGCTGAAATCTGATGCCACAGCATTTGATCGCAGATTTAGATTCGGGCTTTTTGCGTGCTTAAAAGAGAAAATCGGCCAAGATTCACAAGTGGATGCCAACTAAGCTAGTTAAGTTAAGGATCAATTGCTATTTTGAAATGAATCAGATTGTAACTAAGGTCTTTTGTACTTCTAGTTAGCTTTTTGATTTATTAGTATTTTATAAGTTGCTTTTGTACTTATTACTATTTGCTATAGTCCTTGTTGTCCCCTCTTGGAACCTATAAAAAGGAGGGAGTGGGCTGTAATTGAGGTAAGTATTCTGAGATTTAACATAGGATTGAAAAGCTTATGGTTGAAGATTCATATTTAAATATTAGTTTTGAATTTCTTTTCGGAATTCTTGTTCTTACACATGGGTTGCTACAGCATTGCATGATAGATTCTTCTAGTTTTCTTTATTGCTTCATATCATTTACTTTATGCTCTTTACTTTCGGTCATTTATATTTAGTAATTTAAATTCAGTCATTTATTTTCCGTCATTTATTTTCCGTAATTTATATTCCGTCATTTACATTATGTCTTTACTTTATGTCATTTACATTTATTGCAATTTATTTTTACGTAATGAGTAGCTAATTTTATAGTTTGGGTGTGAGACAAAAAGAGAGGTTGTAAACCAAAAACTAGTGGACTTTGTTCTTCCATAACATTGTTCCACCATGTCATTTTAAGTTTTATAAATCCAAACGCACTTCTTGACGAATTGATCACTTCTTAAAGTGTGAAAGTGCCATGGACTTAGGAATAAGCCATGAAAAAGCACGTCAGTTTGAATGATACGGGAAGTATACTTGGAAGAGTTGCTAGCAAGCGAACTTGCTATCTTTGTTATTCAAACCGATTGATTCTTGACGGGTTGATCACTAGTCAAAGTGTTAAAGTGTAGTGGACTCAGGAATGAGCCATTAAGAACACGTCAACTTGAATGATATGGGAATCGACTCGGAAGAGTGATTTACACTCACACTGGTCCGAACATTTGCATAGGCATATGTTGATGGAAGGCTAAACAACAGTGCAATGGTAAATATCTGGAAGGATACTCTTTAAAGTACATGGTGGAACTTGTTGTTGCTGAACTAATACTAATGCTATAGCATCCCTATAGCATTGGCCTCCAGAATTTGTGTTTACTCCTCACTTCAAGTCTTGCACCCATTCTATATTTATATATCTTGTTAATCATCTAATTGTTAACCAACTCAAACCAAACAAAGTCTTCAAATCGCCATCTGAAATCTCTTCTTTTAGTACACTTTTATTGCACTTTTACAACAATCTCTGTGGGACGATATCTGGTATCCTACCATCTTATTACTTGAAAGACGATATTGGATCCCATTGTATACTTGCTTTGAGATTCAATTATCACATGTCTATAGGTGTGCAAACATCCGTATCAATAATCTTGCTTTCAAAAATAAAGGTGTCAAATCAAAAGTTTCAAAACCAGATCAGATTCGTCATTCAAATCTTGGAATTAAGTTTGTGACGACTCACTATGAGAAATACAGCTTAGGTGGGATGTGTTCAATTTCGTATATGAGGCAAGGTATTATTGGGGAATCTCTTTTGGATAGAGAGCTAATCCATCTTGTAAATACGACATTGGGTGTTTGGTCGGTGCTAGATTTCAAGGACGAAATCTCTTTTAAGGTTGGGAGGATTGTAACACCTGTGATTTTGGAGACCCTTAACCCATAATATCATAACCGTATGACCATTATAATAGAGGTTTAGTAACGTTTTACTCCTCTTTTTGTAGTGGAGCCATCGAGGATCAAATCGGACGCGAAAACGGAAGAAAACCAGGGGAAATGGATTCCCGAAGTTTGGTGTGTGGCTTGGGGGTCGCGGCACGAACCGTCCAAGTCGTTGGGTCGACATCAGAAGACACGTGCGGCCTACCATGCGGTCTCAAGTCGCGGTCAAGGCCGCGGGAGCGACCTGGAGGCTTAAAATCGACATTTTTGGGGGTTTTCTTCATTTGGTTTCATCTCCTTCATCCTAGGTTCGATTTAGGTGATTCTTGGACCTAGGGTTTCGTTTTTTGAAGTTTTTCAAGATGAGTTAGAATAGGATTGGTGATATTAGGTTGATCTAAGGGTTTATGGTCAAGGTAATCTTCTCCTCTCTTCATTGAGATATACTAGGGTTTGATGTTTTCATCATCTTTCTTACATCCTTCAACTTTGGTGTAATTTTGGTAGCTTGGTGGTCAATGAAACCTTCTGGAGGTGTTGGATCTAAGATTTAGGAGGATTGCTTGGAGGTGTCAAGGAGATTCAAGTTTTGGGGGTAAAGCCTAGATTTAGCCTAAATCTAGCAAGGTGAGTTCAAGTTGCTTTGTGAAAACTATGTACATGCCAAAATGTGTATTTTGAAGTTAAAGTGTGTTTACTTTATGTTTATCAAATGTGTTGAGTATTTGACAAAAATTTCCTAATTGGTAAATTAGGTTGTTACATATTATAAAATGGTTATCATTGATTTCCGGGTGTTTTATTGTGTAAACCCCAAAGCATATATCCTTTTGGTGATTTATTGCATAAAATGAAAGTTATTTGACGTTAACGTGATTTTGGTGTTTTTGGTTTATAAATCGTTTGGAAATTACACGTCGTCATGTCATGGGATATTTTGGGAAAATGATGAGGGTTTTAAATTGAAAGATGATTTGTCCCAATAAACTCATGTTTTAAATTGATATTGATTTTTGAAGAACGTATTGCATAAATGTCGTTTAAATGCGTTTTGTTATTTGAGGACCGTCATTTGTTGGTCAAAAGGATTTCAAGCACTTTAACTCGGTTTTGACTTAAAAGAGTCTTGGAGACATTTGTCCGGTGTTAATGGCTCAATGTAGAGCCCCATCTATGATTTGTATCTTTATGCATCTTGTTACATATTAATGATAATTACAGACTCGAGTGCATTGATCATTATTGTGTAGTCATGTAATTTTTAGATTGTGTTGCATTTGATCCATAGGCACGTAAGTTAGTCTTTATTTGATGGTCAACTAGGTGTTGCGGGATTTGACTCTGGGACCCATGTTTTATGACCCTAACCTTTCAAGTTGACACTAGGAGGGTTGAGTCCGGGGTGGTGCTACCCTGTGTGGGTAGGCACTAGGACCTCCGCCATTCGGAGTAATGCCATGGTTGTAGTCCTCGAATGTTGACGGGCCTTTTGGTAAAAATCCATGAGGATAGAGACTAAGGTCAACCGACTCTTTGGGTGAAACTTGATGAGGAGTCGTAAGGACATTTGGACTTCATGTCGGGACATGTCATGCGATTAACGTTGTATGAGTGACATACTTTTGTGTTCTTCCACTCTCAATGGATACAGGTCTCCCCCGTTGTCGGCCAACAGTATGTTAGATATTTAATTGTCCATGCATTAACATTTGGATTTCATTCCATTTTATGGCCGCGTGAGTATTGAATTTTAGTTCCATGTTTTCGGTGGCATATTATATTTATATGGATTGTTTTCCATGATTTATGAGGTGAGTATTATGCATCCCTCGTGTTTTGGGTGTTTCGGGATATGAAGTTTAATCCGTGTTTTTATAATTTGGGAGTCCGCTTTCCATTCAAATTTTGAGTGAGTTGTGGGTTGCATCACTTTATAAAGAATATTTTGTATTGAGGCGTTCGTTCTTAAAAATGCATGTTATTGGAAAACAAGTTGTTTTCATACTTAAAGTAAATCATTTTGAAAGTTGTAATTTAAGCTGCATTATTTCCCTCGTAACGAAATATTTATTCATGTTGAAAACTTTTGAACTCACTAGGCGTTAGCCTAACCTTTTTATTTGTCGGCATGTGCATCATGTTCCGGCTGGGGTATGGTTCTAGCGACACTGTGAAGAGATGAGTACTAGTTATATGCACGAGGGTGAGTAGCTTGGTGAAGTCTTCTGCAATTACCTTGGGAATAGAAACTTGTAATTGGGTTTAGTAACACTTGACCTTTAATTAGTCTTTATGTAAGACTCTATTCATGTTGTTTATGGTTAAACTCTAGAATCATATTCTAAGTATGAACTTGCCATAAGAGATTTTATCCATCTTTGAGGTATCATTGAAAATTTTAAATTAGTTGCTCTTTCCAAATTTAAGTGTGTTACAAAGATCAAGAAGTTGCTGATAATATTGGTCATGGAGAAAACATTCAGGATGGTTTATTTAAAGATTTTGATACTGATGCTCTACATGTTCTGTATGCCCAAGATTCACCATAGGATATGCATGTTAGTCCTCTTCGTAATGAGATTCCAGAGTTTTCTGATGTTTCTATTTTTCCTACCTTTGTGCCTACAAGTCAAGAGATTCCAACTTCTCAACCAACTCCACCAAGTGAACCTGTTCAGCCAGCCATTCCATCTGCAGATGAACCAGAACCTTCTAGCCAAGCAAATCAATCAAATGAAGTTGGTCCTTCTAATCAAGTCGGTCCTTCAAATGCTGCTGAGCCTAACCTTTCTCAAGCTGATGAGAGATTCCTCATAAATGCTCTCAGAATGCCTTTTCTTGAAGAAACCAATAAGATGTATGTGCACCATATTCGGAAGCTTGATATTCGTCTCATCTTGGGAATCAAAGACAGGTCCAAGGCATTCCAAGATCACTACATTCATATGATCAATGAGCTCAAACAGTGTGAAGATATTATGAAGTCAAAGAGTAAGATTGTGGTTGTCAAAGAAGTCACTTTGAAGAAAAATGGTATTTTATGGTATCCATCCTTTGTGGTTCAAAGAAGAAATACGTTGGATTACTCATTCTCAGAAGCAGATTTCCACCATCTTCAGATTGATGACTTTGAGACCATGTACCACGAATTCAGAAATATGACAATCAGGAAGGAGAATATCACTTTTGCACTGGAAGCAATTAAAAGGTTTTTGAGAAGGCACATCAACTTTAATTAATGTTATGACTTTCAACTTGGGATTGAAAGCAAACAAAAGAAGATCAATATGGAAAAGCCTAATTGTTCACTATTATGAGAAAACCAAAATTTGGGGTAGTCTACAAGAATGACAAGAATGAAAAGAGATTCCCGAGGTTTTCAGAAATAGCTAAGTTTTCAGATGGTACATTGAAGTTGATAAGGCTACAACTTCAAACCAGACTTAATGAGAATGAAAGTTCAAGGTTAGCTGGAGGTGTTCATGTTCCTAGAAGAGCAAGGTTGGATATGGTAAATGCTCTTGAAAAGCTGGATGACAAAATTGAATTCAGAAAAGTAATCAGGCATTTTGAAACATATTTGGGTATAAGAGATACCAGAACAAGACGTTTCACAAATTGATCCAAAAGGGGGAGATTGTTAGAGATAGTTTGTTTGAATCAATTTGTCTTTTGTAAGTCATTGTATTTTCTAGCTTGTATTGTGGTCAAGGTTTGTTTGACCATATATTTGTGTTTTGTAATGAAGTAACTAAGAATGTCATTGTAAGATTTGTGACTCTAAGAGATATATGACAGACATTTTCTCTCTCTACATTTACATTGTGTTCTTGATTTGATTCATACATTTTGATCTTAATTGCTTGAAATTTGGAACAACAACGTCCTATGATAAAGTCCAATGGGCAGCGCCACGAAGCAAAAACAAATTCTAAGATAGCAAACACTAACGATTTTAGTGTCAGGTGGTGTACATTAGCTATCTATCAGTCTCTGTAACACTGATAAGTGCTGCTTCAAGGAGTTAGCAAATGATGGCATATCCACGGATGGGTTATCAGTCGATGGTGAACCCATTGATGGGTTATCAACTGATTACCCAAGGATAGTTCTCAACTGATTGGATCAATTCGTAAATGCTTTGTTTTGAATTTCATAACGTCCTAGTTATATTCAATAATTATTTCTATTTAGTGCAGTATCCATTGTCGATTTTAATGTATGAACGGTTACAATTTCTAGATTTATACTCTACAATTTCTACCAAAATCAGGATTGAGATTGAGATTATTTTCGAGTAAATTTCATTATACCCAGACATATTTGGGCCGAAATATAATTTAGAAAACGATCTCTCACCGGATATCAAGTTTTATCCGGTGTTTAACATTGTTTCTACTCCTGGCGTAACTTCCCTTAACAAATACAATATTTATTTTAAAAAAATTTATAAAGAAAATACAAAAGGCAAGAAATGAACAAGAGTTCCTCTAACAATGACCCGATTGATTATAAATACATGTGACTGAACAAAAATCAAGAACTGCTATTTTGGATACTCATAAGGTCCAATTGGACCAGATGACAAAAACTTAACCTCTATCAAACCAAACACTAACATGAACATAAATTATGTTGAATATAAATCACCTATCTTAAACTGTACATCTCTTATGTGTTCAATGAATTATAAATCAACTTGATATTTGTTAGCAGGTATGGATGTATAAGGGTATTGGTGGGGGGAAGGGCTCCCATTAAAAAATTATTTTCTCTTTTTTATAGGTTAAAAATAATTTTATTTTTTAATTTCTACAATTCGTCCCCTCGGTATTTTTCTGTCTGTGCCTCCACTAACCAAAAAAATTTACTTGGAAATCAACAAAAAAACCAAAAAAGTCTCGTGAAATCAACAAAAAAAAACCGAAAAAGTCCCTCGAAATAGACAAAAGAACTTAAAAACTCTTCAAAATGAACAAAAAAACTTTAAAAATCCATCGATTTGCAAAACAGGAGGATGAAGCGTTCATTTGGAGTCTGATTTCTAAAAGCATGAGAAGTTGTACAATATGCTTCTCATATTGTAGTTAAGAGATTTTTGAAATTGATGTTTAAAAAGGTAATACTTTATGCTTTATTAGTTGTTTTTAAGACTTTTTAAGAGATTATGCATTAAATAGCAGTATTTCATGCATTATTAGTTGTTTTCAAGACTTTTAGCAAATTTGCTTTATAAGTTAGTATAAATATGTTCAAAATGATCACCATTAACGTTCAAATCAAGCTTAATTCTATCATTCATGTTGTAGCCCAGTGGTTTGGTAACATCCTGGGGGGTCAGTGGATGGTATCCCTGACTACCCGGGTTCAAACCCCGTGGTGAGCATGTTGTGATATCCAGATCATGAGTCTGCCACTTAGTGGTACCCTTAATTGGGTTGGGCCGTGGTCGATGGAGATTAGTCGGGTGGCACCCTTAAGTGGGAGCCCGAATATCCCGAAAACGTGTGCGTTTCAAAAAAAAATCAAGTTTAATTCTAATGACATCAATGAAAGGTTTAGTCTTTCCATAATTTTTGGGTGATTCTAAATACAATTTAAATCTCTTGAGATTTTCTCATATCAATTTTTTTTTCTTTTTTGTAGTTTTAATGCTCTAAGCTAACTTAAAAGCAAATATCAATTGATCACAAGTCGACCTCAAGAGTTATTTGGTCCACATACTTGGGTCCATCAATCAATTATTGGCCATTATTTTACCAATGAAAATTACCTATTTCACAAATTCAGACAATAATTTTAGTAAATTATCAACATTTACAATATATTTTTTTTAATAACAATCATATAAATACGATATAAACTATTTATCTATATTATATTATAAAACACGGATAAAAAAACTCTTAAATACAAATTATTAGGTACAAGGTACCATCATTTTATGCAAGATTTTAAAAATCTCTTAATTTATAAGTATCAAAGTACAAGAAACATATTACTACTACAGACTTCTAACACCCACCAATTTGGTATGTGTAGGGTCTTTCTTTTATGCAGACTTTTCCATGTATCACTATTAATTAATATATTATATTACTATAACTTTGTTTTAATTATATTATTTAATATGTAATTGGTTATTTTTTCTAGATGTCATTAAAATATATAAGATAATCATTGAATTCTAACAAAATACTTAATTTTTTTATATAAAAAATTATATTATTAAGCTTAAATTAAACAAATTTATAAAAAAAACATTATCACTTTCTCAAAACTATCCAAAATCGTACTGTAAATCGACAAAAAAATAAAATGAAACATTAAAATCGTGATGTATCTCGCAGCATTACACAAGTACGCTTCTAGTCATCATATCATATAAAATAATGGCATATTGACAGATAATCAATTTTTTTTAATTGTTGATTGCATTGCCCATTGAAGATGGGTACTCATAGCTCCACATATTTATTAATAGATACGGGTTTTATACAAATCCAACATCGAAAAATATAGACATAACGTGAATTAAATATTAAAGTATAATATTATTAGTTGATTAGGGTTGGGTTCACGTGAGACCAACCTATTTTCGTGAGACCCGTGAGATCACGATTTTACACTTGAAACTTCATAGCAAAACACTGTGAGGGTAAAAAAAATCTGAACCTTTACTGTGTTTTACTGTGAGGTTTTAATATTCACAGTGTTTTGCTGTGAAATTTCAAGTGTAAAAACGTGGTCTCACGAAAACAGTCTAGTCTCACGTGATCTCAAATTCTAGTGGACTATTATTTATATTTAGTAGAAAGGGAAATTGACCCAAATGGCCTGAATAGGGGGAGGGATTGGCCTCCTAGCCATCCCTCTCCCGTTTTTACACAAATGTCACTACCTACGCAAAAAAGAAGGGGTGCGCAATTGCAGGGTGCGCAAAAAGGGGGGGTGCGCAATTGCGTACCCCTCCTTTTTTGCGCAACTGCTACGTACCGACCCTCCTTTTTATACTTAAACAATGATCTACCCACCACCAACCCGGATTTAATACCATGTCCGCAATTGCGCACCCCCCCCCCCCTTTAATTGCGCACCCTCTTTTTTTTTTTTTTTTTGATACAGAGGGGTGGCCCATCCGATCAAGAAAAAAAGTCAATTTTTTTGATTTTTTTAATTTTTTGATATAAAATAAAACCAAGGCAGCACTCGGGTGAAAGCTAGGGGTGTACGCGGGTTGGGTTGGGCGGTTTGGGACATTTTTATAACCCAACCCAACCCTTGCGGGTCATGACGGGTTGGGCGGGTTGGGCGGTTTCGTAGTCTAAATAAAATTATAGAATGAAATACAATAAATACTACTAAAACTCTAAAAGTATTATCAACAAAGTTACTAATTATTACAATCATCCAAATATATATTAAAATCCACAAGTCTTTAAAGTTAAACTTCAAAAGTCTAGATGATAGCAATCAAATATCCTCAATCAACTACGACTAACTTGGACCTCTCCGACCCCAACGTTGCATTCTCCTTGAGTTTGTCTACAATTCGAAAACAAAAATTAAACAATTTATAAATGAGTCTAAAATTTAAACAATTTATAAATGATTCTAAAAATTAAACAATTTATAAAATACCCCAATGTAAGCATTAAAAAAGAAACATTGTTAAATTTACCTTCTTCAAGAAAGTCATACGATGCAATTTCATCCAAATATTCACCTATTTGAATGCCTTCATTATTCCCTTTCAACCAACTTTGTGTGCACACAAGAGCCTCCACCATTCTTGGACTCAAAGAGCTTCTAAACGAGTCTAAAATACGGCCGCTAGTACTAAAGGCGGATTCAGATGCTACGGTAGATATAGGTATAGCAAGAACATCTCTAGCTATCATAGACAAAATGCTATACCTATTAGCATTATCTTTCCACCAAATTAATACCTCAAATGATGGAGTCTTTGGATTGATAGATTCATCAACCAAATATCTATCAACGCCGTTCATGCTCTCCGGCACGTCCATTTGTTGTTGTTGTAAAAATGATTCCAATAACTTTCTCCGATAATTTTCTTTAGAATCACTCCTTGGTGGTGAATCTTGTTTGGTAACCTATACACATAGCAAAAAGAAATACAAACATAAACTAAACAAATGATTATAATTTATACATTAACAAGCATAATAAAATTCTAAAAAACAATTATGCATAAAACTAAGTAACTAACCTCATCACCGTCTTTACCACCTCTTGAATAATGATTATACATTCGATGAAGGATTTGTTCCACCTTGACAACAAGCTTAGCAACAGTTTGAGTATCATATAAGGACTCAAAGCAAAACTTTAGATACTTCAACTTATACCTCGGATCAAGCACAACCGCCAAAAACATCATCGGATTGATGCGATCTGGATCACCCCAATATTTGTCATATTTACTCTTCATCTTGGTGGCCATTTTGTATAACAATGAAACATCGTTACGAGCCAAGTAACTCAATTGAGAATCAATCTCACAAAGCTCATGAAAGAAATTGTTGGAAGTTACGTGCAATGTGCCACTAAACTTCAAAGTAACTTCGTAAAAAGTGGACAAAAATTTGACAAAAATAGAAGCACACTCCCAATCACTAGAAGTAGGTGGTCCAATCATCTTCTTGTCGTTTTCTTTCTCCTCAAAATAACTCACAAACTTGTCATCTTCCTCCGCATACCTTTCAAATGCCTTTTGAAATTTAAGCGCTACATCCAACATCATAAAAGTAGAATTCCATCGTGTAGGAACATCTAAAACCAACCACCCTTTGTATTCAATTTTTTCCTTCTCAACGCAAGACTTAAACTTTTGCAACCGTGAAGGAGATGAACGGACATATCTAACACAATTACGAATTGCAGTAATCGAATTATGCATCTCTTTCAACCCCTCGTTTACAATTAGGTTTACTATGTGAGCACCACACCTTAAATGCATGTACTCACCATCAAGAACAGATCCACCCCATGCATGAACCCTTCTTTTAATGAAAGCAACAACTACATCGTTTGCAGATGCATTATCAACAGTAATGGTATTAACATTCTCAATCCCCCACCTAAGCAAACAAGCTTCAATAACCTTACCAATCGTCTCACCCTTATGATTTGAAATCTGGCAAAAATTAAACGACCCCTCATTGCTAGAAGGAAAGTTAAGCAATTTTTGTTTTTTATCGGACAACGTATTCAAATACTTCTTACATTGGTTTCTCAAATGATTCCACAAAGAACTTGTACCAATTTTCTTACTATGATAAGCATAGTCTTTTCCACAATAATTACACACACATCTAAAGTCCTTTTTGGAAAAGTGATCCCAAACGTTTGAAGTTCTACCACCCCTTTTTTTAGACGTATTGTGTTCATCAATGTCTTCGATTTTTGGAGATTTAGGAATATTTTCCATTGCTCCTATAAATATTGATTAAGCATATATTTAGATTCAAACATTCAAAGTTTCAAACAGTATACTCTAAAATGAAAATCAAACCATCTATAAAGAATGAAAATAAAAAAAATATACTTATCAAACGGTATACTTGATGCAATAGACAAGTAACAATGAAAATCAAAAAGTCTATAAAAATGAAAATCAAACATGACTGATAAAAACATACAATAGTTCAAATAGTAAAACAAGTAATTCTATAAAAATGAAAATCGAAAAGGATATATACCTGTTCAACCACCGGTAGAGAGCAGCGGCGTCGGTGTTCAAGGCTCCATGCTCCAGCGGCGTTCTTGCTCCAGCGGCGTGCTCCAGCTAGTTTAGCGGCGTTCTCGCTCGTCGCTCCATCCTCCAGCGGCGTTCTCGTCCAAAGTCCAGACTACAGACTACCAAAATGAAACCTAGGTGCTAGTTGCTACTTGCTCCGTTGCTCGTTCATATTTCACTTCACCTATTCAAATTCAATTACAACTTGTGGGCTTAGAAATAATTTTGGACTTAAGCCCTTAGGACTTAGAAGTGAGAAAAAAACTTACTTGCGCTTTATTTTCGTTGGATTGAGTTATTAATATGGGCTTAGGAGATAGGAATTAGATAAATGAATATTAGACTAAATTTAACAGGATTGTAAATATTTTTTATTTATATATATGTGTATATATATATATATATATATATAATTTTATAAAAAAAATTAGCGGCGGGTTGGCGGTTTGGCGGTTTGGGTTGGGTTGAGTTTTTCTAACCTAATTTCAACCCTTCTAATTAGCGTTTTGGCGGTTTCGCGGGTTGGGTTTAATTGGGTTGGGAGCGGGTTAGGTTGGTCGGGTTTCGCGGGTTGACGATTTTCTGTACACCCCTAGTGGAAGCTAAACCGAAGCAACCACCGGAAAAAGAGCAAAGTTCAGAGAACAAGGGGAGAAGAAACAGAAGAAAAAAAGGGGGGAGAAAAGAGAAAACCAACCACTAGGGGAAGTTCTAAGCATGTCTAGCATGCACAACATTCGGGGACGGCTTCAGATTCAAGCCGAGAAGCCTAGACCGAACATCATCAAAAATAGTCTTAACCATCGTATAATGCGATCTTCTCTTATTCTTGAAGATACGATTATTCCTTTCATTCCAGAAGTGGTAGGCAGTCCCAACCAACACTAGTCTACGAATAATAGACCAAATGGTCTTGCCTTTGGTGGTCGGCTGGAGAAATCTGACAATGTCCGTCCAGTTGTCCGGGACATGAGGGAGTTTAGCTTTGGCTTGAGGCCAAGCCAAACCTGCTTAGGAAAAGAACACTTGAAGAAGAGGTGATTGTGAGAATCCGACCCATTCTGACAGAACCCACACGAGAGATTCGGGTAGGCCTCCCACGAACGAAGCTTATCATGCGTCTTGAGACGCTGATGCAAGGCAACCCAAAGGAGGAAAGCATGTCTGGGAATATTCTGCGAGAACCAGACCATGTGATGCCAATCCGTCTCAGGCTCATTGGGGCGGATGCTGAGCCAGACTTCATGCACCGAGAAAGGAGTAAGGTTGCCATCCCGTTTTCTCCAAAGGAGTTTGTCCGGGATAGAAGGGGAGAGAACCGGAGGATCGAGACGACCAAGCAGGGAAGTAGGATTATCCTGCATCTGAGGACAGACCCATCAACCGTTATGAATAATGTCAATAACCCTAACATTCATAGAAAGATTAGCAGTAAGAATGTTGCGAGGGGTTATCGACTTACAGAGAGGACCAGCAGGATGCCAGTTATCAAACCAGGCAAAGGTGGTCACACCATTGCCAATCTGAGAAACCAGGCAGT
Source organism: Arctium minus (assembly GCA_954870635.1). Taxonomy (NCBI): domain Eukaryota; kingdom Viridiplantae; phylum Streptophyta; class Magnoliopsida; order Asterales; family Asteraceae; genus Arctium; species Arctium minus. Next base: position 37,735,279 of record OX941084.1, read on the forward strand.
CTCGAATCTTTTCCCACATACCGAGGATTTTCCTCCAGCCCAAGCCGACATCACTTCGGATTGGGGCATCCCTCTTCTTTGCGTAGGTAGTGACATTTGTGTAAAAGAGGGATGACTAGGAGACCAATCCCTCCCCCTATTCTGGCCATTTGGGTTAATTTCCCTAGTAGAAATACTCAATGTTAATAATATTTAAAAAAATATGTTATATTCTTTTTTAATCATAAAAATATCCTTCATATTCTTTAGTTTTTACTTTTTTCTGTCTTTTTGTTAACTCTTTTTTTTGCCCTCATCTCTTTTAAAACTCAAAATTTTCTAGCATAGTCATCTTATATGATCTAAACATATAGTTTTTTTCGGAGATCTTCATGACAATTACACGATAGAAAGTCGATAACAACACGATGGTTACTCATTAATAACAAATTTTTTGCCATTATTTTTTGGTCTATGATTGTTACACAATGAAAACTTCACTCCTTTAACAATCTTATTATATAACAATCGTGATGTCATAATTTTCACTTTTAATTGGTATCAAGATTATTTTTTTTGAAGTTGTTGATCTGTTGAAGATCTATGTTACCAAAATTGGATTTCTATCGAACTACCATCAAGTTTATATCCAGTTTTATCTATCAACTATTGTGAAGGTATAACTTGAGTGTGTCTGTGATTTTTTTTTTTTTTTGTTAATCGTGGGTGTCCAAGGCGCTTACGTGCACCTCGACTAATCTCACGTGCTTTGAAAAACAAAATCACTACCGGTTTTTAGAACTTCAACCGTTGACTTTTGAGGAGAATCCCCAAAGACCGACGAATTATTACAAGTTATTTTATTGATTTTTGTTTATTCGTACACCAATAATTTGTTGAAATATGGTACTACTATTATTTATTCACGTGGTAAGGATGCCCGTGAGGGAATACTTATTATTCTCACGTCACCACTTTTAACTTATTTCATTTTTCAACAATTAACACATGTTTAAAAAACACAATTAAGTATTATTATGGTTAGAAGTGCAAAAACAATCGACCTTATAAAGAAAAAATAATCCGAATAACCCAATTTAAACGAACGAAAATCCCGATCAAAAACAAAATTCTACAAACCGAGATAGCATTGCAACATGAAAATATATACGTAACTGTGTAAAAACGACAAGTTAAATCCAAAACCCAAATCGTCTGTATTTCCAATTAAATTCAAAATTTTCTTTTGTTTTAGATCACTAGATCTTCCCATGGATGCCTTTGTTTTGTATTTTCCTCTTTATTAATAAAATTTGTCTTTCAAAAAATTCATTTTCTTCGTACCATTTATCACTTAGGCTTTGTTTGGCAAACTAGCTTATAAGCTACAAGCTAGCTGATAAGCTAATTTACGGGTCGATAGAGTTTTCTTTTTTCCTTTCAAATCTTCGAACATTTTATGGGTTGTCTTAATAATCATCTTAAAGACACGATAAACCAATAGATTAGATTAACATTAAATACCTTACAACAACAAAATATGTAAAACATGAAGCTCATGTTTCGTTCTTTCCATCTTTTTACATTCGATTCCTAACCGGACCAACTAATGGCGATGGTGCTCGCATTCCACCGGCACCGACGCAAACCTAGCGGCATCGTTGCAATAATCGTAAATCATATGGTTTGCCCGCACCCATATCAACTGATGACTTTGATGCACATTTAACTCCGACAACACCGGTCGGTCCCACCAACCACCGCTGCTAGCGCACCGCTTCGCATTATCGGAATCCGCCGTCGTCACCGGACATTCACAGCCGTCGATTTCAAACCCACGATACGACGCCACAAACGGGGCGTGACTCCAATCGGTCTTGACCCGACCACCTTGAGTGGCCCAATCGTCCGCATTCCAAATCGAACTGTACACACCCATGGCTTGATCTTTAGGGAAGGGTATACCCTTGTGCTCCAAATTAGAGTGAACCCTGATCGGCGTCTCATCGACCATAAACCTGCATTATTTCCGGTGATTTAGCTTATGCAATAAACACTTGTACATTATGCATTAAAATTTGTAATAATCAAAAGTAAAGTGAGATACTCGATGAATAATAAGAAAAGTATGCACGTTGCCTGCTTTCTTTTTCAGACCCATTATTGCGAATTAAAAAAAGGCAGAGTGAAATGAGCATCGAATTGTACAACATAAAGCAGCGTGGTGTGCTTTAACTACTTGTACTTTTAGAGGGCATTTGGTTTGATGGATTGGATTTAAGGGATTTTTAAACATTATTTTATACATAATTCATACAGATATTCCTGCAAACCAAACGTATCAAAATCCTATGCTTGACGGATTTCAGGATTTCAAATTCAGATATTCCTGCAAACCAAACGTAGAGATTGTGGGTGTTTTAGCAATGGAACTTACACAACTTGGCGCTGATTCCAAAGGATGGAGTAAGAATGGAAGTCTTTGGTTGGGTCAAACCAGAGGTTTAATCGTTGCTCTCTGTTTCCGACGCCATTCACGTAAACATTGGTCTGAACAACGTAAGGTTCGCCGGTTGAGTTCCCGAGGAACTCGAAGTCGAACTCGTGGTGTTTTGGACCATCGGACGACATCTAAACAGATCATGAACATAAAAAAGACGTTTAGAAAATGAATCAAACACCCAAATGATATCATATTCAAACTCATCGGAATTCAACTCACGTAGAATGCAGTTACAGTTCCGGCCGAATCACCTTCAACAAGCTTGATTTGAATGTTAACTTTACCAAACATATACTTCGATTTCGACGAAAATCCAGCACCTGATAAATTCAATATTTATGACATATTTTCAAGGTTACTTGAATCACAAACAAAATATATAAACAAGTTCCGATTAAAAAATTACCAGAAAAGTTATCGAGCTTCATATTAACGGCATCGCCATGAAAGGAGAAATGATCAGCAGCCCAGTAAGGCTGAAATAATTGATCAAATTTAGCAGTTGAAATCACAGAGCAAACACACAGTGAGAGAAATAATGCAATAAGAACATAAGATGAAGAAGACGCCATGGATGAATTTGAAGGTTTGAGTTTGAGGGAAGAAGACGATGAATGTGGGGTGGTTTTATAGCGGAATGGTGAGAGGGTGGGTTGGGTGATGTGGAGGCCATGTCAGAGCCACGTAGGATTGGAGAGGTAGGACATGTAGGAAAAGTGGGACCCACATATGAAATTAAAAAAAACTAGCCGTTTTAGCTGGCTGTCGATGGGTGTAAAGTGTGGGCACACGATTCGAATTGTCACTGTCGGAAAAGATTACTGCAGAGCTTGTCAAATGAAAAGGTGACAAGTGGCGAACTACAGCTGGATACTGTACAGTCTAGCTGTCATTTATATAGTGGTTAAAAAGGACATGCTTCTTTGCCCAGTTTTACATTCACCAATTCTCTTTATCGATGCTCGTTCCCACGCGCCAGATCATGCGTGGAGGCCAAGCTTGATAAAAACACATTTATATTAAACTTTTCTTAAATATATTGAATAAAAATGTAAGAGCATCTCCAAGTTTATTCCTTCCACATTTAAGTTAGGGGCTGTTTGGTAGTTCCTGAATGGTTTAGTGCAGAATAGTTAAGAGGTCAGAATGATTAAGAGGCTCTGTATGGTTTAGTGCAGAATGAAATATGGTTGTTTGGTAACTGCTCTGAATAGACAGTCTGAATGACAACAAATTACCATTTTAACCCTCTGATCATTAAAGAACCAAAATCAGCTGAACCACATTAAAGAATCAAGTACTTCCAAATCGAGAAACAAAAATCAAGTATACGTAATCAAGTTTAATTCATACATTGAATTCATTAAAAAAAATCAATAAAGAGAAATAGGTAAAATGAAATCAGGAAAAACAGAAGAAGAAATAGGTAAAAACAGAAGGTTTTGTAAAATCAGGAAAATCATATTTCCAAGCAGAAATAGGTAAAAAAACAGAAGGTTTTGTAAACATAAATCGATTTAAAAGCAGAAACCAGTAAAAAGAAATTGGCAAAATCTGCTTTGAAGGTTTTGAAATCGGCAAAATCGATTTCAAAGCAGAAACCTTGATGCATCAGTCGTTTCAAAGCAAAATTCAACGGTGGGAGGAGACTGCCGTAAGAAGGACAGCAACCGTGGGAGGAGGTCGGCGTCATGGAAAGCTTTTGGAGGCGACAGAGGGAAGAAAGGGTAAACTCTGTGAAATGGATGGAGGAGAGCGTCGAGTGAGATGGAGGAGAGCGTTGAGTGAGATGGATGGAGAAGACGCCGGAGCGTGAGATGGACGGAGAAGACCGCCGGTGAGATCGATTTGGGAGGATTCGGTGTGGAGGACGACTTGGGAAGAATCGGTGTAGGATAGATGTGGGAAGGGCAAGAGTGGAATTATTTTAGATCTGAACCATTTAGTTCAACCCCAATGTCAAAATCGTTAAGAGGTATATGTAACGGTTAAGAGGTGTCTTTTTTTTTTTTGCCAAACAGCCCTAGCCTCTTACCGATTCAGAGGTGAGCTCTTAATGTCACCATTAAGAGCTAAACAAACAGCCCCTTAATGTATAGAGTGAAATGTATAGAAGTTACTAAGAATATTGTTATTCCAATAATATTATTTGTAGGAAGCTTATTATATTTATTGAGTGAGATAATAAAATTAGGGTAATGCTATATGCACCTTTTTTTTTATGTCAGAATCATAAATTGAGAATGTAAAAAGTATGTCTTGATATTAATGTGAATGAAGAGGAAGTTAGTAGATAGATGCACATTTAACAATGTATAAAGGTGCAATTAGCCTCCTTTTAGAAATATATAAAGGTGTATTTAGTCTACTCCAAAAATTAATACAGGGAGTCAATGTAGAGAATCCATTGGAGTGATGTTTTTTTCTTTATATTTGACTCCCTACAATAATTGAAGATTCAATGTATGGAGTTCACTGAAGATACACCAACATATTTTATCTGATTCTTGTTTTATGTAACGTAATTTTGAATTATTAGTTTTAATGTGTATCAAATGTGTAACCTTTTCATACAACTGAATCATTTTTTAGTTGTATAACTATTTATAATGAAGATTTTCCAAAAATGTAAAATAAACTTTTATTGTCTGTATTATTTTGTAACAAATTCCGAGTAAATTCGATTAAAATTACAATGATACCCCCTGAGCTGGCGAATAATTTGGAGGAGCGAGTGGGGGAGGCATTGGAAATATCTTTTGCCTTTTGTTTTATTCTTTGAAAAATGATGTCAGAGTGCCAGCTGGGACAGTACATTTTCCCACTGCACCCCCACTCTTATCCTTTTCAAATAAACATCCAATTAAATACCACTTATTTTCATTATTTACTACTCTTTTCAGATTATATTTATTAATTCATCATTCATATAAAAAAAAAAATCCCAATTTAAAATAAGTAGTTAATTAAACTAAAAATACATTTAATAAAAACAATATCAAAATTATACTACAGTTAATTTGCTAATAGATGTTTTTAAATAGACAAAATATGAAAAATACTGATTATAGTTATGGAAACCAAAAGATTTCTGTATAATGTAAAGAATAAATAATTTTTTCATATAAATAAAACAACAGATTAATTAATTATGTTGACATAAAAAATCAATTTTATTTATACCCTCCTCTTATATGAATAATGAGACCAGGAATAAATACCCCCCACTCCCTAGAAACAAAAAAAAAACAATTATTTTCAAAAACATATCTAAACACTCCCCTCGAAATCTTGGTTTAATCATATATAATAGTATATAATTGTGTATTTATCCTCTGGAAATGGGGAGGTGTGTCATATATTTTCTTTTTGCCCCTTGGGGTCTAAGTTAAAGCACAATTGGACCCCCTCACATTTAGCTAATGAAATTTCAAGTCCTTATATATTAAAATTTATTTTTACATTGTGATGCTAATGTTTAACTGTTACGCGTAAACACAATAACTATTTAATATTTATGGTGTTTTATATCAGTTACCAAATTATTTAGTTGGTCAAAACTTTTACTATAAATTAATTTATGGTGTTGTATCAGGTATATTTTATTGAGATATCGTCTTATATAAAAGTCACATTTTGTATTTTGATAAGTCACTTTAAATATTTCATAATTTATTGAAGAAATCTCAACTACCCATCCAATAAATGACAAGTGTCATTTGCATTTAATGCATGAGGTAGTATATAAAGGGTGAAGATCTCTCCATGCAAACTACGCTTTCAGCTCAAGAATTCTCAGTGCATTCAAGCAAGTTGATAGTTACCTCTCTCCTCATAGCCTTTTGTCTTTGTAATCTTTAAAGTTTTGTTCTTAAAAGTTTCTAAATGCTAGATTGTTAGGATAGTTTTAACTATTCTTTTCCGCAACAATCGTTTTGTAAACTAAGTGTAATTCTTGATATTTTATATCTATAAAGAATTAAAATTAAGTGGAAATTTTGCGTATTGTATTCACCCCCCCCCCCCCCCCCCCCCCCCCCCCTTTTCTACAATACTTGTTTTGGTTACTTGAGACTAACAAGTGGTATCAGAGTGGTTGGTTTAATCTAATAAACCAGATCCAAAATGGCATCACCGTCCAATGCTAAAATTGATTCTTCTTCCCAAAACCCTTTTTCTGTTGACAATGGCTCAATAGCCAAACCTCCAAGATTCAACCCAAACAACTTTTCCCTGTGAAAAAGTCAAATGATGTTGTTTCTAGAGGGTGTTGACACTCGTTTTCTCACTGTTCTTCGTGATGGTCCTATTATTCCAAAAGTCTGGGAACTCAGCTTTTCGAGAAGCCATGTAGGAGCATCCTCGACCATCTGCATGTCATAGACAAACACTATATGTTTCCAAAGTTGAGCGACAAAGCTGCAATAAAAAATATACATGGATCAAGTGTTCCAAGTCGTTTGCGCAAAGAGGACAATCGATGGGTGTGGCAACGACCCTTCGTACCAACATATATCGGACGGGGATATTATTACGACAAAACCTCCATATGAAAATTTTCAATTTGGGAGGAATAGAGATCTCTCAGATAATTTTCCACCCGACAGAGTTATGAACATCAACTTAACGAGCATTGGAGGTATTGTTAGTCCCAAGTAAGCAAAACAAGTATTGTAGAAGGGGGGGTTTGAATACAATACACAAAATTTCCACTTAATTTTAATTCTTTATAGATATGAAATATCAAGAATTACACTTAATTTACAAAACGATTGTTGCGGAAAAGATTAGTTAAAACTATCCTAACAATCTAGCACTTAGAAACTTTTAAAAACACAACTTTAAAGAACACAAAGACAAAAAACTATGAGGAGAGAGGTAACTATCAACTTGCTTGAATGCACTGAGAATTCTTGAGTTGAAAGCGTAGTTTGCATGGAGAGATCTTCACCCTTTATATACTACCCCATGCATTAAATGTAAAGGACACTTGTCATTTATTGGATGGGTAGTTGAGATTTCTTCAATAAATTATGAAATATTTGAAGTGACTTATCAAATACAAAAGGTGACTTTTGTACTATGATAAGACGCTATCTCAATAAAATATATCTGGTACAAATCTTTTTGAGATCTTTTAAGAAGAAGGTCTTAATAAAATCAGAACTCAAGTGAATATCCTCTGTGCAATAGAAGTTTTCATTCCTTTTGTCAGAAGAACATTGGGAATGAGGAAGTATAGTCAAATCGTGAGGATTTGCTATAAAGGTATTACTGAATAATAGATATTCGACAAAAATGGTTTTCTACCAAAGGATCGACAGAGGATGCCGATAGAGGATTAATCGGTAGGGATGTCCTCTGCCGAGCATGAGAGAAGTCGGCAGGGAGAAGGTCTGCCGAAGATGTTGCATATCTTCGGCAGATATAGTTTGGTTCTTTTGAAGTTTGTCTTGATCCGCATCAGTAGACTTACTTCATGTTGAATTCGGTTGGTCTTTGATTCACCGATCTTTTAAAGCACAACTAAGCTATTACAAAGAACCATAAAATATCCTAAGTATGAAAGTGTACAACATTTTACAGATATGAAATTATAAGCCGAAAAGGGGAGGTCATCTTCAAATCTTAGATGACCCAACAATCTCCCCCTATTTGATGATGACATCCCATACTTAGATAATAGAGAGATACATGAATAATACATTTTGACCTTGTTCTTACTCTTTTGAGTTCTTTTTCACATAGACCATTCTTTTTGTTTTTGTTTTTGGATTTTTTAAAGTATCCGACATTTACAAGTATAAAAGAATGAAATAATGAACTATAAAAGATATTTACTTCAAAACCAAAATTGTACATTGTATTAATCTTGTGAGAAGATGACAATACAAGTCAAAAGATAAGAACAATAAAATTAAAGATAGAAAAACTAGAATTATTCAAAAGGAAGGAGAGGAATGGGATATCTTCTTTTGAGTTCATCGGTGACAACCTTTTAGAGATCCATGGCGCCCATTGGGATGATTTGAAGAATCCCATTAAAAAAGAGAGTATCAGCAAGGGGAATCTGACTTGCTCTGAAGAAGCAAATCTGGCCGAATCCATCGTTGAAGAAGATTCCATGGATTGGCTCATGAAAGGACTGTGGTAGAAGGTTGAGGCACCAAAGTCTGTAAGGATAAGTCAAGATTGGAAACATTTGGAATTTTCCCTTGCTTGGCCATTTGAAAGAACACTTCCTCCTTTTTGGAGGACTTCGACTTCGGCTTGGAGGGAGGAGGATTGTCGGCCATGAGTTTAACACTAATCTTCTCTTCGGCAAGAGTGTGCACAATATGGTATCGTTCGGTAGGAGCCGAATTTCTTCTGAAGATCTTTAATGAAATTTTCAACTTTGGGTCTAAGAGCATTTATACTCTTGTTCATGCAGTCCATAATATCCATCCATTCGGTAATGCCATACCTTAGGAGAGAATCAAGTCTCTCAACATACTTTGAAAGATCTTCCCTTGTCATATCTAGCCGAGTAGTGTCGCATTCTCTAGAAGGTTTGAGAATTTTGACATCAATAATTTTGGGAGAGCATCTTCGATTGGAGAGAGCTTCATGATACCATTTGATGCACATAGCCTTGATTTCTTCATTTTTCTTGGTTGACTCCTCCAAGGCACCCAGTTCTAGAAGTTGAGCATCAACATCAGCCGAAACTTTTGCCTTTTCAGCCTCTTCTTCTGCCAACTTCTGAGCTAGCTCTTTATTTTTATCGTGCTCAATTTGAGCTAGCTCAGCCTTCTTGAGCTCCTTAGTCGATAGCCCAAGATCATAGGAAGCTATTTTAGAAGGAGAAGGAAGTTTTATCCCACCATCATCGATAAACTTCTTGTTCCGAGCATCTTTAAGACGCTTGGCTTCAGCAACTTCTTCCTCAGGGGTAAGTTTCTTCTTTCCTTTGTCTTTCTTCGGCTCGGGCTCACCCTTAGGCTCTTCGACCACATTAGCATAGTGATCGGTTCCCTTACCTTCGGTAATGTTGGCAGCGGCTGAATCACCGGTTCCTTCCTTTTTGGTAGCAACCAAAGGTTCCTTTTCTTTTTCTTTCTTTTTGGCAGAAGCCGAAAGTTCCGTTTCTTTTTCTTTATTTTCGGCACCAGCCGAAATTTCGCTTCCTTTTCTTTCGGTTGCTCCCCCTCAACTGAAGGTCCTTCTTGTTGAATGATTTGCTAAGGAGGAGAATTTTGAGGTTCTTCCCGGTGCGCTCTGGTAAAAGTAATGTGAGGGGTATTTTGCTCCCCCTCAGATGGTTTCTCTCCCCAGCGTGTGTCAGAGAAGAAAGGCCAGCCTTGGCCGACACATGGCCCATCCGGCGATCGATGCGATGAAGACAAACACGATCATTAGGACCGAAAGCAGAATCGTTGATGTCAATATCTAGGGAATCAGCAAAATACTGAGCTACAAAGGCAGGCATACTGTCAAGCTTGGCATTGATCTAAGAAAGAGCCGCCAGAAGTTGAGCATTAATATGATCCTGACTATTGGCCTGTTGCCGAAGAGAAGCAAGCTCCTGATCCCGAGCATCAGAAGCAACTTTCAGAGCGGCCACGGAAATGGTAAGATCGATATGACCCTTGATGAGCTGCTCCAAATGCTTAATGATATCATCCAAAGCATCCCCGAGAGGGTTGGCCAAATTTTGAATATCCTGCTCCATAGCATCCATGCACTTGAAAAACTCAGACTGAACCTTGAGGAGATCAATCACGGTAATAAGAGACTTAGGGTTGGCCTCCAAATTACCAGTGATCCTCGTGTCCCGAACAACACCTTCTTCGAGAAGATTGATACGATGGCCGGTGGAGGCAAGAAACCGCTCATATTCCGCTCCCAAATTGGCAAATTGAGTGCCAAGCATTCAGTGTTGCCAATTGGTGTCGAGAATATCGGCAAACACATCTTGAGGAATGGGAATATGAGGTGGAGAGGAACGTGGAACATATGGTGGTGGAGAAGGTGTAGGAGGTGTTATCGAAGGACCTGCTCGTTCGGAAATGAGGGAGGGCGGTTGATGAGGTAAGATTCTGTGAGGTGCAAGAGGTTGTCTCTTATGCGGGAAATCAGGTGGGGAATCGGTGGAGGAAGAGGTAGAGTGTGGGGGTGAGTGTTTGGGAGTGGATTGGGGAGAAGGGGTAGGAATTTTAGGAGAGGGTTTAGTGGGGGGAAGGTTTCTTAGGTGAAGATTTCGGTAGGGAAGATCGCTTTAGTGACTGTTTGGGTGAGGGTGATTTGTCGGCATGTAACACCCTCAATTCTGGAAATAGCAACTAATTTAAAATTTTCTAAATACGTCGATAATTGATTCATCTACAATCACAAAATAAGGTTTTAACCTCAACACATATAATTTATTATCTACATACAGTAAATAACAAGGACGGGTGCTACTAAAACCCAATAATAGTCGCTATCTCCAAACTGCGGAAGACATCACCAACTACTTACACTTGCACAAAGCTAAGGCTCAACTCTTCATAGCTGCTAGAACCAAACTCCAACAGGAACCTGATGCACATGCCGACAAATAAAAAGGTTAGGCTTAACGCCTAGTGAGCTCAAGAGTTTTCAACATATATAAATTAATCGTTTAAAAGGAAAGAAAACAAATAAAATCATAATCTTTCAAAATGATATGTTTCACTTATGAAAACGACTCGTTTACTAACATTATGCATTTTAAACGAAAGAGACACCGAGTTAATCGTTAACCAAACCAAACTGTTTTAAAGGCGGAGATCCCAATATAAAACGTTCTTTCGTAAATTTAAGTTAAACTCAAAATTTGCTCAAAATGAGAATAGGAAGAGGACTCCCAATTTTATAAAATGCGGGTAAAATGTTATATCTCGAAATACCCAACACGGGTGGAACATGACCCACAACTCATAAAACCAAAGATAAAAACCCATATAAATAAATATCGTCGTGAACACGGACATTAGACCCAAAACTCACGCAACCATAAAATGGAAAGAAACCAAATACTGAAACGTAGAAATGACGCATTCCATTCAAACCTTAATATACGTGGGGAAAACCCAATATTAAGGCCATCATTTATCGTCGACCACACAAAGCCAAAGTTGGTAAAAATACGACATCAACATTTAAAATACCACGTATCTACGACGGAGAGACCCGTATACATTGAGAATAGAGGAACACGCAAGTAGGCCGCCCATACAACTTCCTCGCGTGTCATCTAAACGTTTCCATCTTGGGCGGCGAGAACACGTGAATGGGGCCACCCTCGATGTTATTGGATTTCACCACATATCCCAGACTTAGTTCCCATGCCATATCAGACATCACAACCTCAGACCGTTTACTGCCTCTAGCCATACTCCGTCGAGTTCCACCCCAAGGACTTACGGACATGGGTGCCTATCCAATCTAGACGAGTTTCAACTCGGATGCTCGTGCCGCCTATTGCCTACTCGCTAGCGAACTCAGGCGGTCAACGGTCATAACCAACCTTACCCGCTTTCCCAAAACAGACAGACTTACGTGCCTATGGATCCATTACAACACTGTCTAACATTACATGACTCCAAATGAAAGACCAAAGCTCCCAAAACATGTAACTCTCAAACGACACGAAATATGTGCCATCATACTCAAAACCCCACAACGGTTATTAATCCGGACAAATGTCCTCAAGACTCAATTTAGTCAAAATCGAGCCAGAGGCCCAACAATTAACGTAAACCCCCAAATGAAAGCAGTATAAACATTAAAACACATTTGACCAACTATTATGCAAACACAATGACCCAAAGTATGATTAACTCAAATCTCATCATTGGTTGAGGCAAACCATTTTCCAAATGAACTCATACCCTTATACTTCCAAAATGCCTTATAACACAAAATATGTATTTTCCGGAAAGGTTTATAAGACCAAATACACCAAATGACACTTACATCAAATGGACCCCAAATATATATGTAAAATCATCAATGAAACCTTTCAACATGATTTATTTATCAAAATTCTCAAAAATCCCAAAATGGGTGTTTCACCATGTATATAAAACTAAATATTTCAAAATAACCAAAATTTATCAGGTGATCAGCAGTTAACAATTTCATGTAAAACACAAAACACTTTAAAATAAACATTTTGGCATGTACGTCGTTTTCACAAATCAACTTGAACTCACCTTGCTAGATTTAAGCTAAATCTAGATTTTACCCCCAACTGAGCTTCCTTGAAGAACTCCGAATCCACAAGCAAAACCTTCCAAAAACCTATCATCACAAGTTTCCAACCATGAATATACTAATTCAACCATTTAGAATCGTTCCCCAAACATTTTACAACAAAATCTCCAACTTGGCTAAAACCCTAATTTTTGACCTAATTTCTCAAAAACCATCAAATCTGAAATTGAAGGAATCAAACACTAGAAAATCATCAAGAGAACATTTATATCTTATATTAGGGTTTAGAAATGGAAGGTATACACTTACCACTTAGGTTTTGATGAAAACCTAGAAAACCCTAAAATGAAGCTTGAGGTTGAAGATGAAGATAGAGATGGAGAGTTCTAGGTCAAGGCTTCAATTTACCGCTTGATGATGGTTTACCTCCACCATACCAAAGGATTTGAGCCAAAGATGCTTCAAAATTATCATAAGTATATTGGGTTTCTTCTAGAGAGTGTTTGGAGAGAAATGGAAAGGAAATGAGAAGTAAGAAATGAGAAATGGCTGATTTCCCGAATTTAATAGTCTGAGTCCTCCCTGGTGCGACATTGACCAGCGACATTGCCCTGGGAAATGTCGCCTGGCAATGTCGCCAAACTCCCCCAAGCTTCTGAATTTTGATGCTATAATGACAGGTGCGACTATGACACTGTCATAGTCGCCGGGCATTGTAGTCGTGCCCGTACCAAGCCCCAAAACTCGACTTTTTCAATGCCAGTACCACCGATACTCGAAGGAACTTTAAATAATGATTTCCCAATAAAAGTCCCATCGTTCATAAGTTCCAAAAACGTTCGGGTGTTCTTTACTTACCGAAAATTGCGGGTGTTACACGACAATCGTCATGGCTGCCAAAACAATTTCCTTTGGAGATGGGGGTTGTTGTTCGGTGGCATCGTATGAGGTGGTGTCATGGAAGATCATTTCCAGAAAGTCATTGTTACCCTTGGAACCGACCCCTGGAAATGCCAATTCTTCATCGAGTTGTGCAGAAACATCGGGCATAGACCAAGGTGTTAGGCCGTGATGTGGCGAAAAGGAACGTTGGTTCAGGGAGGAAACCAACTCATCTTCATCCAACAATCAAAATTGATAAGTACATATTTTAAATCATTTTTATATCAAATTCCTTACATTCCATCATGATTTAATAGTTAATAGACCCCTTTAATCGTTGTTATTGGTTGGTTATTAATAGGTGCTAAAACAAAGATGGATTTAGATGCAATAGAATATATATTTCAAAGATTTACAAGATTATGCATGTTTCTCAAATGTTTAATCAATTAATGCATAATTATTGAAGTTTAATGTGGGCATATTTCCCATATGGGCCATATGATGAGAATAGAAATAAGATTTTGTTAAAAAGAAAAAGAAGCCTACGACTTATTGCTTTCAATTTTGGTTTCTTATTATTATTTATTTATTTATTTATTTTTATTTTTTGTTGTTGGCAGCAAAAGACGGCCCAAATTGCAGCCTGGCCCAACATCTTTGTGACCTTCTTCCAGCCCCCAATTGATTGGAGGTGAGGGCGATTTTCAGCAAGGAGTTTTTTTTGGCACGACCTCCATGGGAACCGTTGATTAGAGGAGAAGATGAGAAATTAAAGAAAGGAGAAGAAGACAACTTTGGGGAAAAACTTTTATTTGGTTCAATCCATTAGGTAATTTTAGTTTTAGGTTTAATTTTGATTGCATAGTTAACTTTTACATTTTAGCAATGGGTTTGTAAATATTTGATGGGATTGTGTTGAGACTTGTTGAATCTTTTCATATCATTTGATTTCCATTTATGCAAACTTTGGTTTAATCGATTATCATTGTTGGGTTATTTATTTAAGTCGGTACCCTTGAATAATTTAGTCTAATTGTGAATTGCTAGATAGAGTTTTGAATCCGTAATTGTTCTCAATTCTATTTTAGTAGCAAACGATACTTCAATTAATTGGGCGTCTGATTAATTTTAGTGTCGTGGGTTTGCTTAATCTAGTCTAAATGGACGGCGTCCGTTCATTGGCTAGGAATGGCGTTTGTCTAAGCCTAATGCAATTAGCAGTTAAGTCTATGTTCGTAACTAGACTTAATTAGCTGATTAGGAACTAGTTTATTGAGCGTCTCATGCTAGTTTAATTTTACGGACAAACAGAGTGTCGGTGCGTATCGATGCCCATGGCCTTTCTGGAATAAAATGAGAAAAATCTTTTAAGAACAAGTCTATGATACACGGTCCGGTCAATGATTTAAACTCGTTGCTAGTTTTTTAATTATTTATTTTCCGCTTTAATTTCATGTTTACTTTAGTTTATCAATCCAACCTCCCCCCCCCCCTTTTTAAATAAAGCGTAAAAGTTTGACATTGTTCACGACCAATCCCTGTGGATTCGACCCTGCTTACCACTATTGCAATTTAGGTTGTAATTTGAGGTAAATAGGATAATTTATTATTTGTCGGGCTCGACACCCGTCAAATTTTTGGCGCCGTTGCCGGGGATTGGCAACGTTGATTGTTGTTGGTTTTTATGCTTTATTTATTGTTTTTTTTTAGTCTTTAATTTTTAGTTTTTATTGTAAGTTAATCGTGTGCCTAACGCCAAGTGGTTTAAGTGTTTCTTATATTTATCATGGCGTATCATTCATATGATTACGGGTCACGATACACCACCACAGAATATGACCCAATCGAGGTACGTCTCTCATCCATTGAGTCAAAAATTTCAGACCTAACCGATATTGTGAAGCAGATAGCTTGTACAAAGGCACCACCGGTGGGAATGTTCGGGACATATGCTCAACATGCTTATTCAATTGAGCCACTCCCAACTTTCCACTACAACACCGAGCCAGCCTACAATTATGGAGGATTTCCAAGCTCGTGCCAAAGTGCCTTTGAGCCGACCCATGATTCTTTAAACTCGTACTCAAACACCTACTATCCGGGATGGCAAGACCATCCAAATCCGAATGAGTACGAGTACGGGTGGCAAGGGCATTCATTTCATAGCTATGAACCGACACCACCGACAACACAACACTATTATGAGAACTCAGGTATGTCTCTTGAAGAGATGGTCCAATTAATAGCCCTTAACACGCAATTATATTCTTTTCAGCAGGAAACATTCAAGTTCCAGGAGGAGACAAGGGCTCAAATTCAGAGTATGAAGGATCAGATTAGTGCATACATATCTTCTCAAAGCCGGTGGGAAACTCAATATGAAGAGCTAGAAGTGGTTGATAAGTGGAAAATAGAGAGCTCCATAGAAGAAGATGATGAAGAAGTGATCTTAAGTACATTTAGTTCACATGTCGGTGACACCAAGGGAGAAGACGTTGGAACTCAAAATCTGATGGTGGTGACTCCTCATTATCATATGCCAATAGTTGATATCATCAAGGAAGAGGAGGAAAGCGTAGATATTTGGGGAACCTTCACAAAGCTTGAAGAACCGATGATTGAAGATAAGAAGGTGACCCCGAGTGATGATGCCTTTGCCGAGCTACAAAGAGAAGTATCACCAAAATGCAAAGGCCCTGCACTTGAAATCCGGACGGACTTCAAGGCGCCCCAATATGTAGAGAAGGAGCATGTATGGGGCATAGACTTATTGTACACCGGATAGAATGTGGAAGGCGTCTAGCCAAAGACGTAAAAGAAAGGCGTTACATGGGAGGCAACCCATGGGTTTTAAATTTATGCACTTGTTTTAATTGTTTATTTCCTTTTTATAGTTTTCCCTATCGTCGTCTAATCTCTTATCTATTTTTTCTCAGGATATCCATCCCCCAACATGGAGCTTAAATGGATGCACTCACCTTGCTAGTTCATACGTTGGAGGTCACTCGCCAATCAGGGGAGTTTACTAATTTCCCTTTGTTTTTAATGTTTTCGAGTGTCCTAATCATATTGCATACATTGAGGACAATGTATGAATTAAGTGTGGGGGTGGAGATCATTTGCATGATTTGGGATTATTTGGGTATATAAATGCTTTTTAGGGGTAAATTTTTTGCAAATCTTGCGCTTAAATGCGGGTCTTTGTTCATTTTGGAAATATGTTAGCATATTTTTAAGGAGCTTAAATTGTTGAAGATGATGAGTTTGGATGCATGTATAGCATGATTGAATTTGATTGATAGCACTTAGAGTCGATTAGTGGTAATATGTCGGTCAAAGTTAGACTTTTGCTAATCTCTTGAACTAGCTTTAACACCGTGAGACTTTGAGCCTATTAGACTAAACATCTTACGTTAGTCTCAAATTTCACTTCTTGTGTGATTACGTCACTCCTAGATATGTGCCTCTAGAACTTGATTTGTCTCTCCTTAAGATTACATGATATTTACATGCTAATAAATATGATAAAGGCCATCATTTGATCATTTTTATGTTAACCTATTAGCCTTGAGCCTACCCTTATGTCATGATTATCCTTTTTGCATACCACTTTGAGCCCTAGCCTATTTCTTTTGTCACCCACATCATAAACCAATCCAAACACAACTCACCCGACCGATCACCAATGGAATGGTCCAGGTATCCCTATGTGCTTGAAAGTAAAACATATACGTTGGGAAATAAAAATAAATGAAAAAAAATGAAAAGGAAGAAGGAAAAGAAAAAAAAATGGAGAAAAATTCAAAATGAGAAAAATATGAAAAAAAAAGTGAATGAGAAAAAAAATCTATGAGAAAATAAGTCGTCAAGAAAAGAAAAGAAAAAAAAATCAAAAAGAAAAAAAAGTAAGACGACAAAGATCGATAATAAGTTCAATTATTTGTGTTTCATTTCTACTTCTTATCATCCAATGGGAATGTGTTTAAAGAATGTATATCAAGATCCCATTTGCTAAAATGATCAAGTTAGTAACCGGGTCCTCCATTGGTGTAAGGTCTTTAACCACTCTTTCCCAAATGTATCCCTACCTTACCCAAGCCTTATTTTACATTACACCCATAAAAGACCTTTTGATTTATAAGCATGTATTTTATCAAAGTAGTGGAGAGTGAGAGACTTTTCAAGCCTATAGTAGATACATGCTAGTGTAGTGACGTTTCGAGCGATACACTTTAACCCCAAGAGTGAATTAAGAGTGTTGTTCTAATTTTTCCTATTTGTGAGAGTTCTCGTGATTAGCTTGGGTCTATTTGATTGCATGTATGCCCACTTTTTGACGCTAAGTTATAAATCTTGAGTTCATGATATGTTATATATGTTGACACTCTCGTTTGATTATTTCTATCGTTACGTGCTAACTTAGTCATTGCCGAGGACGGACAATGATCTAAGTGTGGGGGGTATTTGATAAGTACATATTTTAAATCATTTTTATATCAAATTCCTTACATTCCATCATGATTTAATAGTTAATAGACCCCTTTAATCGTTGTTACTGGTTGGTTATTAATAGGTGCTAAAAAAAAGATGGATTTAGATGCAATAGAATATATATTTCAATGATTTACAAGATTATGCATGTTTCTCAAATGTTTAATCAATTAATGCATAATTATTGAAGTTTAATGGGGCATATTTCCCATATGGGCCATATGATGAGAATAGAAATAAGATTTTGTTAAAAAGAAAAAGAAGTCTACGACTTATTGCTTTCAATTTTGGTTTCTTATTATTATTTATTTATTTATTTATTTTTATTTTTTGTTGTTGGCAGCAAAAGACGACCCAAATTGCAGCCTGGCCCAACATCTTTGTGACCTTCTTCCAGCGCCCAATTGATTGGAGGTGAGGGCGATTTTCAGCAAGGAGTTTTTTTTGGCACGACCTCCATGGGAACCGTTGATTAGAGGAGAAGATGAGAAATTAAAGAAAGGAGAAGAAGACAACTTTGGGGAAAAACTTTTATTTGGTTCAATCCATTAGGTAATTTTAGTTTTAGGTTTAATTTTGATTGCATAGTTAACTTTTACATTTTAGCAATGGGTTTGTAAATATTTGATGGGATTGTGTTGAGACTTGTTGAATCTTTTCATATCATTTGATTTCCATTTATGCAAACTTTGATTTAATCGATTATCATTGTTGGGTTATTTATTTAAGTCGGTACCCTTGAATAATTTAGTCTAATTGTGAATTGCTAGATAGAGTTTTGAATCCGTAATTGTTCTCAATTCTATTTTAGTAGCAAACGATACTTCAATTAATTGGGCGTCTGATTAATTTTAGTGTCGTGGGTTTGCTTAATCTAGTCTAAATGGACGGCGTCCGTTCATTGGCTAGGAATGGCGTTTGTCTAAGCCTAATGCAATTAGCAGTTGAGTCTATGTTCGTAACTAGACTTAATTAGCTGATTAGGAACTAGTTTATTGAGCGTCTCATGCTAGTTTAATTTTACGGACAAACAGAGTGTCGGTGCGTATCGATGCCCATGGCCTTTCTGGAATAAAATGAGAAAAATCTTTTAAGAACAAGTCTATGATACACGGTCCGGTCAATGATTTAAACTCGTTGCTAGTGTTTTAATTATTTATTTTCCGCTTTAATTTCATGTTTACTTTAGTTTATCAATCCAACCTCCCCCCCTTTTTTTTAAATAAAGCGTAAAAGTTTGACATTGTTCACGACCAATCCCTGTGGATTCGACCCTGCTTACCACTATTGCAATTTAGGTTGTAATTTGAGGTAAATAGGATAATTTATTATTTGTCGGGCTCGACACCCGTCAAAAATGTTGGTGAAGGTTTATTCGGGGTCCCCTTTTGTACAACTAAACCCTTTTGAGAGGGAGTGGAGGAGGTGGGTTTAGGTATAGCAGATTCCCGTGGTCCAAATGGGAGAATTTCAACTTCAACCGATCTTTGAGAATCAGTAGAAGGAGTGTGAGGTTTGACCAAGTGGGGTTTCCTAAGCCTCTTAGAACGAGACTTAGGAGGGGATTTAGAGCCCCGCGAGAAGAAGAGGATGTGACATGGGTAGTCTCCGAAGGCTTTTTCGGAGACAGTGTCATTGCTGCAAGTGCGACGGCACCGGTAGCCTTTGGAATTTTCTTTTTCGAGGCTACCGTTTTAGCTTGGGAAGAAGTGGGGGGAATAGGGGATTTTTTAGGCCTTTCGGCTCCCACAGTTCAATTCTATGTAACATCCCATACTAACTCCATATTCGCTTAAACACATACAGAGCAACTAAGTAAACTTTACAGCAAAATAGTACTAGTTATTGACAGCCGGACATTAAGGTACATATATATACAATCCCAAAAGTATCTATTCACAAAATAAGGTTGTCCGGTAAGTTAGTCTTCAAAATATCCACTCTTGGTCTCTCAACCCAGATATTCCCCAAGTTTGTCTCTAGAACCTGGCACGGAATAACAAACGTGGCTGAGCAATAACTCAGTGAACAGATCAATGAAATCAACAATAAACAATATAGGGTAAGTACAAATTATCCCTATAATCATGAAACGATAAAATAAATCAATTGAATATCACAAAGATATAACAAAGGGGTTCACATAATCACCCGTTCCATGTTTCGTGTTATTCAAGTTCACATAAATCACCCGAATACACTAAACCTGTTGTTCCCAAAGAATGTACGGTTCTATGGGCATAATTGAGAACTAGCGATGTGGGCACAACACCAACTAGCAATAATAATATCACGATCATTGGACCGATTCAACAAACCATATTTATCACATTCCATTCGCGCCTCAGCATTCAGAGTAAAACTCAAGAATCGGGCCAACGGTCCCTATTAGGAGCAACAAACTTTGGAAAAGTCCTAAGTCGTGCTCAACTAATGGAACACCAAATGGAATTCAACAAAGAAATTACACGATAAAAATCCAAGAATCAACATCAATGTGGTATTTTCGTATCTCAAATTTACAATTCGTAAATCATATTTGAATGGATTAACCCTCAACAATAGGTCAATCCCGTTCCAAGAAAATAAGAGATCCGTACCTTTATATAGCCGAGAAAATCAAACAAATGCTCGAATGTCAATGTTTCCAATCCTTGCTAATCAGATTTCCTATCACAAGTAATATATACTTAGAATTATACGAATATTGCCAATATTTATTTGATCTACTTAGCCTATTGACACCCTTCTTTTAGCTTAATTTAACCTTATTTGTATCTTTATAGTCTTATAGTACAATTCTATTGTTATGAAAGGATGCTAAATGAATCGAACAAAACAATTAAAATATTGCAAAAAAAAAACTCCCCTGCACATTTCAGCTTCTGTCCGTCTCCGTGTTAGACATATTACTCATCCTTAGGAGCTGAATTTCGTGATATTTTCTAAATTAAAGTTGTACCTATGCCTCTTAGGAATCCAATCGAACTGGATTCATGTTGTTTTAAGCTATGATTGATTTTATATGAATTTTTTACTAACAGTGTGCAGTTCCCGATTTTACAGAGACCAGCTACTGTAATTTGCTATTTTAGCATACTTGAGCTCAAAATCAGCTTTAGTACTCTTCATAACAATTGAACTAGACACACTAAGGTTTTCAACTACATATTACACACATCAATTGGATCAATGGTTAATTTTATACAAAATTTTAAAGTAACATTAACTTTCTGCTTCCTTCCAACAGCACCAAAATTTAACTATTTTAACATATCAACACTACCACAAGATTTTGTAATCATTCTAAACCATCTATGAACCAATTTGATTTGGTTTAACAACCTTGAACATCACATAATCAAAACCTAGATAAGTTATTCAAGCATCTAACTCAAAGATTATCAAAGTTCTTACCTTTAAGGATGATTACACCTCTTCAAGGTGTTGATTCCTTTAATCCCTTAACTCCAGCCCCTAATCAAAAAGAACACACATAAACTTAGAATAAATCTTCCTCAAATAACTTATATTTCAAGATTACAAGCTTACCCAATGGTTACCTTCAAGATTTAGCTTCAAAATCATCAATTTCCCATCATTTCTTCAAGGTTTTGAGGTTTAATTTCATGGATAAAGGTTTGGTCTAGGGTTTTGAGGAGAAACGTGAAGAAGAAGAAGGAGTTGGAGATTGAAATCTGATTATGAATTTTTACTAATTTCATATTTTGTTTTATATTTTTCAATTTTCCACTTTTAGTCCTTCAAATTGCATAAGTTGCATATTTACCATGATTAGAGATTTCCTTCACATTTTTGGTTTAATTATTGTTTCACTTATCCATGTTTAACCCCTCTAATGGTTATGTTTGACAAAGTTAGTTCGGTTTAAGCCCATATGCTATATGTACAAGCGTACAAAGCAATGACCAACTCTAAACACTAATTTTTCACATAAAGTTCGATATGAAATGTTCGGTTATTATAACGTAAGCCAAAAATTGCCAAGAAGCATTTTGCTCATCTTAGTAGAAGCAGTAACAGCATGGCGGAGAGGTGATCTTTGAAGAAATATCGACACCTGGTTGAACTCTGGGTGATCGATATCAACAATTAGTCGGGCAAGGTGGTTGCATACGGGGAACACAGGAGATTCCCTAGTGAGTGGTGTGTTCTTACTTGTCTTGGAGGACTTTGAGGATGCCATTGATGGAGAATGAGAAGCTTGAGAGAAGACTTTCAGGTTTCAGAGAGAAGATATCTTGAGAGAATGAAGAATATGGCAAAGAGTGAAAAGGAGGTTATGGTATGTATATATAGTTGGGGGGAAACCGTGAGAATCGGATTTCAAAAAAAAACTAATAAAACTTAAATGAGATTTGAAAGGTAATGATGGTAATAGGTCGTGTAGGACGTGGGGAAATGGAACGGCATAAAACGACTATGTCAGGGACGTGGAGGGTTGCCAAACGTCTTGTACATGACATGGCGTGTCAAATCATGACATGTGGCGAAGAGTTAGTGGGGGTAGTCAGAAGTGTCGAAGAGATTTCGGCAAAGGAAGTGGATAGTGACAAAACATGCCAGCCTAGGTGTCGAAATATATTCGGCAGAGGATAGAAGTTCGACAAGGATTAGAGATGTCGATTATTAGAGGTTCGGTAGAGGTGAAAATTACCGAAAAGATAAGGAGAATATGTTTGGTAGGCGTGAGGTTTACCGATTGTAGGATAGGTTCGACAAGAGTGTGGTCGGTTTGTAAGAGGCTTACCGAAATGATGTAAGTTTCGGTAGGGATGATATTTACCGAAAAGGAGTTGTTCGGTAGGAAGATGTCCTACCGAAAGAGAGGAAATATTTTTTACTCAAAATTTAGCATACCTAGAAATCCAATAAGAAAGTTGAATCTTGCTTCATCCAGAGGCTTTGTAAAGATATCTGCTAGCTGAAAGTCTGTAGGAATGAAATGAAATTCAATATCACCTTTGGAGATATGATCTCTGATAAAGTGATATCGAATGTCTATGTGCTTGGATCAGGAATGAAGCACCGAATTGTTTGCAATGGCTATGGCACTTGAGTTGTCACATAGAATCGGGACTTGTGAGTAGAACTTATCATAATCTTGGAGTTGATTTTTCATCCACAAGATCTGAGCACAACAACTTCCAGCTGCAACCTATTCAGCCTCAATAGTAAAAGTGGAGACCGAATGTTGTTTCTTGCTGGACCAGCTGACCAACCTAGTAATTGGCATCTTCCAGTTGTTCTCTTCCTGTCGACTTTAGACCCTGCAAAATCAGAATCTGAATAGGCAATTAGATCAAAACTTGAGTCTTTGGGATACCAAGGACCCATATTCATGGTACCTTTCAGATACCGGAAGATGTGTTTTACAGCAGCCAAGTGAGATTCCTTAGCATTGGCTTGATAACGTGCACATAGACAGGTAGCATACATAATATCTAGTCTGCTAGCAGTAAGATAAAGAAGAGAACCAATCATTCCTCTATAATTGCTGATGTCACCTGGTTTACCAGCTGGATCAACATGAATTTTAAGAGAGGGGTGTCATGGGAGTTTTCATGGGAGAGCAGTTTTCAAAATTAAACTTCTTTAGAAGGTTGCGAATGTATTTGCTTTGGTTTATGAAAATAACTTTAGAAGTTTGTTTGATTTGAAGACCAAGAAAGAATGTCACCTCACCCATCATACTCATCTCATATTTACTTTTCATGAGAGAGGCAAACTCTTGACAAAGAGATTCATCAGTAGCACCGAAAATGATATCGTCCACATAGATTTGAACAAGAATAATATTACCTTTGGTCTTCTTGAGAAAGAGAGTGTTATCAATTTTACCTCGTGTATATCTATTTGAGAGAAGAAAGTCTGATAGAGTATCATACCAGGAACGAGGAGCCTGTTTGAGACCATAGAGAGCTTTATCCAACTTGAACACATAGTCTGGATGAGCTGGATCTTCAAAACCTGGAGGTTGCTTCACATAGACTTCTTCAACAAGTTCTCCATTGAGAAATTCACTTTTAACATCCATTTGAAAGACTCGAAAGTTCTTGTGAGCAACTTGAGCTAGAAAGATTCTTATTGCCTCAAGTCTAGCAACATGAGCAAAGGTTTCATCATAGTCAATTCCTTCTTCCTGTCGGTATCCTTGAGCAACAAACCTAACTTTGTTTCGGATGACAGTGTCTTATTCATCCATCTTATTTCTGAAGACCCACTTAGTACCAATGATGGTCTTTCCAGAAGGACGAGGAACAAGTCTCCAGACCTTGTTCCTTTCAAATTGAGAGAGCTCTTATTGCATAGCAGTGATCCAACATGGATCGACTATAGCATCTTCAACTTTCTTGGGTTCCATGATAGAGAGAAAATTCACATAGAGGCAAATATTTCCAATCCCTCTTCTTGTTTTAACACCTGCCTGTTGATCACCTATGATCTGTTCAATGGGGTGATCTTTGGTCCATTTAATGGCTGGTAGAAGAGGAGCGGGAAGTGGTTTTGGAGAGTATGAAAAGGAGGGTTCAGTAGAAAAACTGTAGGTAGGTTGAGAAGGAGTGGTTTGAAAAATAGGTTCGACAGGGAGTTCAGATACCACAATCTGATGGTTTGGTTCGGCAGGGAATGAGGATGAAGGTTGGTTATTTTGAGAAGGGAGATATGCCGAAAAGGGGATAGATGAGGGTCCTGTCGAATTTTAACTAGGTGAATCTTCTCCTACACAAGAAGTGATCCATTGGTATAATTCATTGTCATCACAAGAAAAAGCGGATATCTTTTGATCATCAAACTTTACATGTATTGATTCATCAATACATTTTCTTTGAAGATTGAAAACTATGTAGGCTTTGGAAGTGAGAGAATAGCCCATAAAGATCCCTTCATCAGCCTTGGGGTCAAATTTCCCAAGATGTTCTCGATCATTAAGAATGAAACACACACAACCGAAAACATGAAGGAAGCTAATGTTGGGTTTTCGGCCATAAAAGACTTCATATGAAGTCTTGTTGTGTCTTTTCACAATGATAGACCTATTTTGGGTGAAGCAAGCTGTGTTGATAGCTTCAGCCCAAAAATAGGTAGGAAGATTAGATTCACTTAGCATAGACCTTGCAGCTTCACATAGAGTTATGTTCTTTCTTTCCACAACACCATTTTGTTGTGGTGTTTTGACAGCTGCAAAGTTTTGGGAGATGCCTTTGTCATTAAAGAAAGCTTCCAAGGTAGCATTTCTGAATTTTGTGCAGTTGTCACTTCTAATAGATCGTACGTGTTGGTCCCGAAGGTGCTTAACAAGTTTGTAGAAGGGGGGGGGGTTGAATACAAACACAAAATTTAAGGTTTAATAAATTGTTTATTGATAAATCAAAATACAATTTACATGTTTGTTGCGGAATAAGATTAAGGAAGAACCTAATCTAAACAAACTTAAGAAACACTATGATGGTTGCACAAGAATTAGAGAAAGGGGATTAAGGGAATATAGAAAACAAGGGTTTCTATATTTTATAGAAAGATTGAATACTGAAGGCTTGGGGGCAACTCTCAGATAGAGTTGTAATCTTTCTATTTATACCCTATGCACTAAATGCATGGCAGGGTACTTTACACGTGTCCTTCTCTGGTTGGTTGCATGAGTTTGACTTTTGGAGACATGCTTTTGGCCGTATGATGAACAGTGTAGATATCAGAGTTGTTGTATGAAATGTTGCATAGGTATGTCTTTTCTGACACTCGTACTATTTATGCATAGATAAGACAACAGAGACTTGAGGTATAAGCTAAGTGATCATCGATTGCTAAATATCTCTTCCTTCTTGGAGATAGAAAGAAGTTCAACTATCGCTGTAGCTTTTCCTCAGGCTTCTTCGCGTGTGAGTAGACTTGTCTTGTTTTCGCTGATATCCGGATCAGGTCATGAGTAGACTTTTCCTTTGTTCAGCAGCTTTGTTTTTTATTCAGCAGTGAACATCTTTTGTCGTGAAACTTGTCTTCAGGGATTACGTCTAACTATTTACATGAGAAATCATCAGCGATACTGAACATACTCAGTATTTGATCGCTGATAGTGAAACACTAATACATACAGATGTTAAACGTATTTTTCACTAAGTATTATAAAGGGTCATTATCAAATCACTGTGAGAGTTGGATCAACAATCTCCCCTCTTTTGATGATGAAAAAGTAACTATAAAGAAAATTACTTAAGTCAAAATAAAGGATAATCAGGACTCATAACATACACGTCCCAATTTCTATTTTGAGGGATCTTTTACAGTACTGATAGAGTTAAGTACTTCACTAAAATTTTCATTAATTCAAAGAAAGAATTACAAGAAGAGATATGAAAATTGTAAGTACAAGTGAAGATCTAACTACTGTAAGTCTAACTAACAGATTACAAGAAAGAAAATCTATCAGCTATCTAGATAAGATTTCAGGACCTTGATCATATAATCTGGTACTTCCTCTCCTTTTTGTCTTCGATCAGCTGATTCTTGTCGAATGAGAGTCTTGATCAGTTCAGTTGAGGGAGAGTAGGTACACCATAAGCATAGAAGGTCCTTGAGATGATTTAGAGAGCATAGAGAGATTTCAGAGACTCTTTGAAATCTGAGCTGACCTTCATCATCTCTGAAAAAGATTCCAAAAGGGTTCTTCAAAACTTGCCCTGGGATGAATGGACCACCAGGAAGCAGGGATAGATCAAGAACTGAGAGATCAAGAGGAGGCCCGAACAGTGCTTCTTTAGAGAACTTGATGGAGGTGTCGTTCTTGATCACAACGACATTATCAGAGGAGGAGGAGGCAGGCCTTCTTTTGATTTTCTTTGGCTTTGGTGGAAGAGCTGAAGGCACTTTCAGAATAGCAGCGACTCTGTTGATTAGAGCTCCAACGAGACTTTCAACATAGCCTTTATACGTTGATTTCGATTTCTTCAACACTTCTTTGAACTCTAGCCACTCAACGTAATCAAAGTGTTCAAGCCTTGACACGAACATGGCTTTTGAGCTTCCATCCTCTCTGGTTATCTCCATAGTCACTGATGTTCAGTCCTTTTTCTTTCTCCCCGAGATAGTGACAGCGACGATCGTCATTGGGTCAGAGCGATAGTCTATTTTTTGTTTGCACCAGTCTAGACTTTTATCGCTGACCTCTTTTTCTTTTGAGCGCTCCTCTTCAATCTCTTTTAATATAGCATCTTGAACAACAACTGCATTTTCTTTCAGCTTGTCATCTTTAAACATGGACGCATGTACCTTGAGAGCTAAATCAACATCTCTTCAGCAGTCAGCGAGCAGTCTTTCAGTTCTGATAGATTCTTCATATTCGGCTTCGAAGAGAAAGTTGAGTTCTTCTGGAAGAGATTGAGGAGGGATCGTTAATCGCTGACTCTCTAGGTGAGATATCATCTTTGTTCTTCTTTTAAGTTCATCCTCTGACCATTGAGTTGGTCGAGAGGGCCTTCCTGGATGGAGCAGGGTTTCATCTTCTTCTTCCTCTAGTTTATCAACCTCATTGAAGGAGGTTGGGATTATTTGATCATCAGCTGTGAGAGCTAGGATTATTTGCAGTGATGGAGTTCCCTTAAGCAGGGGAGAGAACTGTCTGAGCAAAAAATAGGGAGTTAGTGTATAATATAGGACGATAAAGATAAAGGTTTAGAATGGGAGGGGTGATAGGTAGAAATAGAAGGAGAGAGGGACAATAGAAAGACATACCTGAGATTGTTGCTCCCCCTCAGATGGTGATAGAAGCTTCAAGTTTCCTTCGACAACGATCCCCTTCTGCTTGCCTTGAGAGGAGGAAACTGGAGCACCATCCTTTTGTCTCCCCCCCTGCTTCACTGAAGACAACGCATTTGGTCTGAGGCGCTGATGTCGCTGAAAACCAAAGAGAGGGGTCTTCATCTTCATCATCATGATCATCATCTACGTCATCATCATACTAAAGATTGAGAAGAAGAAGGAGGGACCTGAACTTCAATTTCTGAAACCTTAACTATCTTCTCCCCCTCAAATTGAGAAGGAGGTTCTTCCGCAGCTACCTAAGCATCAGCCGCTGTATTTTCTTTAGACATCATCTCCCCCTCTTTGTCATCATCACGTCAGAGGTCATCGTTTGTAGAAGCAGCAGCATCAGTGACAGGTGTCTTACGGGCATCAACCTCCAGCTTTTTCAAACATCCTTCAATATTAGGAATAGCTGAAGTTGCATGATGAATGAAATCAACAACAACTGTCAGCGACATCCGATCGTCATGCGTAAAAGAAGGAGTTGGAGCAGGAGCTGGTTCATTCATCTTGGTCAGCAGCTGAGAGAGCAGCTGATTGGCAGAGTCCATCTTGGTGTTGAGACCCCGAACTTCACCAGTCAAGTGGTCAACATGGCTGGTGAGGAATGGGAGTTGACTAGTGTTGCGGGCCATGTTGTCATTGAGCTGATTGACCTCGTCCTGAAGAGAGGTCAGCTGAGAAGCAGCAGCTGTAGTGGCGGTTGCTAAAGTTAAAGTCTTCAGCTCTTCACCTTCCTGATTAACGGCAATGGTGTTGGTGTCGAGAGAGGCAGCCAGACTTTCCACCTTTTTAGCCAGCTTGTTGACGTTGGCGTCAATAGTTTCCAAAGTAGGACCTGAAAAAGAAGTTAGCAGTTGAGCGAAATTATGCTCAGGCTTATTTAGAGAGGTGGGAGAAGTGTATATGATTTTGGGGTTACCTGAGTTGTCAAACATGTTAAAAAAATGCATGTCCCCCTCAAAAGGTGAGAAGGGCTGAGAGGTTTGAACAACAACAGGTCCTGTAGTAGCATCAACAGAAGCTGGTTGCTATAAAAATGAAGGGTTAGGGACCAAAGAAATAGAAGGAGAAGAAATGCTGGGGATAGAAAAAGGAGCACTGGTGATTATAGTAATTACGTCAGTTGTTTGAGAAACTGGAGGATTTGGGTTGATCACCGGTGGTGTATCAACGATGGATGTCACTGACACGGTTGTTGTAGTAGCAGTTGTGGAAGAGAGAGCCACGAAACCATCTAAGGTAGTCTGTTGAGAGACCACCTCAGGTACCTTTGTCGAGTGGGATTGCTCCACAGTCTTCTTGGCCTTTTTAGAAGGACCAGAAGGAGCTGTTGATTTGCGTTTTTGAGGGGTGGTAGTGGCGGGGATAACTGATGAATAAACCATCGGTGTAGCCACTGAAGTCGAAGAAGTTTGGGAGAGGCGAAAGCGCAAGGTTTGAAGACTTACCTCTTGTTCAGCGGGCTTAACTTCTAAGGCTCGAAGTCCAACCTTGGAGAAGTTGTAGTCTCCTTCCTTGGGGTATTTTTCAGCGAGGAAGAAGTGGAGAATGGTGGAGATGAAACAGACGTAGGGAATTTTGATGTCCCTTTCAGTCTTTTCAATCTTTGACAAGAGATATTCAAAGATCGATCATGCATAGTCGAAATGCCGCCCAACAAGTACTGAGTATCCCATCTGGACCTGAACTTTGCTAGCTTGATCCAGTGATCCAACCTTTCCGCTCATACATTGAATGATATGAGTGAAAATGAAGTTCAGCTCCGAAGGCATGTTCGCCTTTTGGATCTTAGTCAGCTTCTTGTTTGGGATGGTAGTGCGAGGCCTGAAATCCCATTGGTAGCCTATCAAGTCAAGAAACTGAATGAGTTCAGCGTTAGTTGGTGGAGCATCAAATCCTTTGGAGGTCTTCGAAGGAAGGCGAAGTGTTGTGCGGATAGAGAGAGCGGTGATGTTCCCTGGACCATGTTGAGTATGGAAAGTGATGGCAGAGATTAGTTTGCCTTGCTTTCTTAGAACTTCACCCTTATCAACAGTGAACCATAATTGCTGAAGAAGAGATTTGGAAGGCTTGGGATCAACCTTCAATGCATATCCTAGGCATGATTCCTTAAGAAAGTTTGCAGCATGCACGAGATGAGGATATTTTTCAGCGTCGAAGTCTAATCGTGCTAAGTGGTTGTTCTTAGCAACTTCTGAATCAGCAATGGCGAATTTAACATTCTTGGAAGGAATGAGATTAGCTTGGGCCATTTCTGGAATAGAGAAAAAAAATAGAATAGAGTAGAAGGTTTAGTTTCTAAAAACATGATAAATTGTTTTACCAGTTTCCTTTTGAGGAAAGAAACTTGAAAATAAGTTTGTTTTTAGATTAGAATAATATAAAGAAAAAGAACATTCTTAAAGACCAAAGGTCTTTGCACAGAGTAAAATCATAAAGAAAATGATTTTAAGAATGAAAAACACTTTGAATCAAAAAACAATATAAGTTTTCGAATCAAACATGTGTTTTTATTAAGAAAAAAATGAAGAACAAAAACATGAAAGTCTTGAGAGGTTGAAGAAGTTCAAGGAATTTGCTTGTTTTCTTGAATGCCAAAAATACTTTTCTTGCCTTGGAAGTTTTTGAGAGCGTAAAAGGCAAAAATGTAAACGACATTCCTTTTATATGAGGAGAGAGAAGGAACTTGGAGTGGGAAAATGAGGTCATCATGACACGGACACGTCCCACGAAATTGATTGGACATGAAGTGCAACGGACGAACGTGTAAGAAAAAGGCGTGCCATGGATTATCGTTTAGAATGACGTCATAGGAAAGAGAAAACGTTTCATTTTTAGAATCACTGATAGAAATTCAGAGATAAATTTTCTTTTCAAATGATCACTGACGAGAAATATCAGTGATAAGATTGGTTTATCAAAAAGCTATTAACCATTTGAAGAAATTCAGTGATTGACGATTTGATTTTTGAAAAACGTCTTACTGAATGAGATATTCAGCAAGAGAGAATGAGAAAACATACCTGAGAGTTAGAATATTTAGTTAGAGATTACATGATGAAGTGTAACATATTATTACTGACATAATGCATGAAAGCTGAAGAGTTAATCTTCAAGATTCAGCATTCCAAACTCACTGATGAGAAAGTTAAATCTTGTCTCATCAATAGGTTTGGTAAAAAGATCAGCGAGCTGATAGTCAGTAGGGATAAAGTGAAGTTCAATATCACCATTCATCATATGATCTCTGATAAAATGATATATGATCTCTATGTGTTTCGTCTTTGAATGTAGCACTGGATTGTTTGCTAAAGCGATGGCACTAGTGCTATCGCAATAGATTGGAATTTTGGATAACTGAAGGTCATAGTCTAATAGTTGATTTCTCATTTATAAGACCTGAGCACAACAACTTCTAGCTGCTACGTATTCAGCTTCAGTTGTGGAAGTGGACATTGAGTTTTGCTTTTTACTTGTCCAACTTACCATCTTTCCTCCTAGAAGTTGACATCCTCTAGTGGTGCTTTTTATATCAAGTTTGTAACCTGCAAAATCACTATCTGAATAACCAGTGAGATCAAACCCTGAATCTTTGGGATACCAAAGACCGAGGTTAGGAGTTCCCTTAAGATATCTGAAGATTCGCTTTACAGCGATCAGATGGGATTCCTTGGGTTCTGATTGATAGCGTGCACAAAGACATGTAGAGTACATGATGTCAGGTCCGCTCGCTGTAAGATACAACAGGGAGCCGATCATTCCTCTATAGGCAGTGACATTTACAGGTTTTCCCGCTGGATCCTTGTTTAATGGCAGAGGAGGCGCCATAGGAGTTTTCATCGCTGAAGTTTGAGTGAGATTAAACTTCTTCAGCATATCTTTAACGTACTTACCTTGGTTAATAAATGTACCTTTATCAATTTACTTGATCTGAAGTCCAAGGAAGTAAGTTAGTTTACCCATCATACTCATTTTATATTATTTCTTCATTCTTTCATCGAAGTGAGTACACAGAGATGGGTTAGTAGAACCAAATATAATGTCATCAACATATATTTGTACAAGAATAATATGACCTTTTATCTTTCTGAAAAACAAAGTGTTATCAATTTTACCACACTCAAATTTTTCAGAGATAAGAAAAGAAGAGAGAGTGTCATACCAAGCACGAGGAGCTTGTTTTAGACCATAGAGAGCCTTATCCAGCTTATATACATAATTTGGATGCTTAGGGTCAGAGAACCCTAGGGGTTTATCAGAGTTGTTGTACGAAATGTGGCAGAGGTATGTCTTTTCTGACACTCGTACTATTTGTGCATAGATAAGACAACAGAGACTTGAGGTATAAGCTAAGTGATCATCGATTGTTGAATATCTCTTCCTTCTCAGAGATAGAAAGAAGTTCAGCTATCGCTGAAGCTTTTCCTCAGGCTTCTTCTCGTGTGAGTAGACTTGTCTTGTTTTCGCTGATATCCGCATCGGGTCATGAGTAGACTTGTCCTTTTTTCAGCAACTTTGTCTTCGATTCAACAGTGAACATCTTTTGTCACAAAACTTGTATTCAGGGATTACGTCTAACTGTTTACATGAGAAATCATCAATGATACTGAACATACTCAGTATTTGATCGCTGATAGTGAAACACTAATACATACAGATGTTAAACGTATTTTTCACTAAGTATTATAAAGGGTCATTATCAAATCACTGAGAGAGTTGGATCAACAGTACGAGTTGACCATTAAGCACTTCAGACTTCTTGATAAAGTTGATGATTTCTTCAAAAGTGTCACTTTTGTACCTGAGAAAAGATACCCAAGTGTAATGTGTAAATTCATCAACAATTACAAGAATGTACCTTTTTTCACCTAGACTTGGAGTGCTGACAGGGCCACATAGATCCATGTGCAACTTCTGGAGAGGTGTGGTGATGGAGAAACACTGCTTGGTTTTGAAAGAGGACTTTGTCAATTTCCTTGTCTCATACGCTGCGCATAGCTTTTCTTTAGCAAAAGAGAGTTTTGGCATTTCCATAACTAGCTCTTTGTTGGAGAGAGCATTTAACGTCTTGAAATTAAGATGAGAGAGACGCTTATGCCAGAGCCAGTTCTTCTTTTCAAAATCTTCATATATGAAGCATATGCTTTCTTCTTCTGCCGATTTGTGGATCTTGTTGATGATATACACGTTGTCCTTTCTAGAACCAGATAGGACAGTGTGATAGTTTTTGTCGGTAATGAGACAGTTGTCTATTCTGAAGATCACATAGTAACCCAAATCACATATTTGACTAGTGCTCAGAAGATTATGCATTAGTCCTTCTACATAGGCTACTTTGTTGAAGGTGATGAAACCATTAGAGAGAGTTCCGTAACCTTTAGTGGAACCATGAGAATTATCACTAAAGGTCACAGTTGGTCCCTTTTCAGTCACATAGTTTATTAGGAGAGATTTGTTGCCGGTCATATGACGTGAACACCCACTATCGAGATACCAAGTTTGATGATGTCCAATGACCTGCAATCACAAAGAAATCAGTCCTTTGGTACCCATTTTGAGGTGGGTCCTTTAGGGTTAGAAGAAGAATAAGAAACATCTAGATTGTATTAGAAGAGATTTGTTTCCGGTCCTTTAGGGTTAGAAGATATTTGTTGCCGGTCATTTAGTTTTTCTTTCTCGAGAATCGATCGCAAAGTGTTTTTGTTTTCATTGTTGGTTTGTGCCATTGGTAATCTACAATAGAGAAGTAGAGTTCTTAGTGTCATGAAATTTTATTGTTTAATAAGGACTTTCATCAAACAAGCTCCCACTATTTTAATCAAAACAACAACCTTCTTTTATTGTTTCAAAAAACGTCATAAGCTTTCTAGCGGGTCAAGACCCATATTCTCATTATCGATCAATTTAACTTTAGCTAACCGATCAACCAATAATGTTTTAGGTAAGCAACGACATTGCTAATTACATATCTATGTAACTCTTGGATAGTTAGGTAAATAACTTTTATTTAAATTCATCATATGAATGTTCCCAACACATGTCTCCAAATCCCCAATCCTATTAGGCTTAATTTGGTTAAGTCCGACCCAAAATGGCTTGTAGGAATCCTATGCTTACCTTATCTTACTAAGATTAAAGAGAGTACCCAACTTTAGCATGACCCACCCTCGATGATCAAAGTCTTGACAAGTACCATGTTTGGAAGACATCTTAAACTTAATATTTTGGTGAGGGATTTTAGTTAGTATGATTTTTACCATTCTTTCTTTTGTAATAGATCATTTCCTCATAGTTTGATTTAACCGGAATCCAAATTGGAGGAGGATCACGAGGATCACTTAAATACCTTCCTTTCTTTGGCGGTTTAGGTCTTTGTGACAAAACCGGTTGAAATCTAACTATGATGTACTAAGACCTTATCACTCAAGATCGACGGTCCACTTTATATCTTATATAAATACCAATTTTTATTTTATCAAAACTCATTTTGATTTGTAAAACTCCTTTTACTTATATATTTTAAAATCATATTTTGTTTTAAAATGTTGTAACAAGTATCACATACATACAACCACGCATAATATATCACAATATATGTAAAGCGTAAAATAAAGCATAAAAATAAATGTGAGATGGTTATAGCCCCCCTACGCGATATTCATAGAGCCAAGTATGAATATCATTACATAAAATAAACTCTTATGGTTCTAAGTCTTCTCATTTTCATCACTTCATAACGCCTCCATCTTTTGCTTTCTTTTATACAAAATATTTTACATTTCAAGCAAAGAAACCTCGAGTTACATTCGAGGGGATTGGATGAGAGGAGAATGTACAAAGAGAGTATATAGAGAAAGGCACGACATGCAAGTCGTATTTATCAAATATAATACATCCATGACTAAGGGCTATAACCATTCACCAAGCAAATCACATTATACATATTCAATCACATTGAAACATAAAGCCGATTTGCAACACCACCGTATAAAATTAATACAAAATTTTCACGATATCGAAAAAGGGTGATTCAAAGTTCTTTAGAAAACTAACAAAAAGATACACATCTTTTATGTTTTAGGATTTCAAAGATCCAAAACCCTTATGGGTCGGAAATCAAGTCAAACCCGTAGTGGGTTCGATTTTCGGACAGCATTGCGACACTGTCGTAAAAAAATCATAAAAAATTCATACGAAGTTGAAATAATGCGATTTAAAAGCCTGTGGAATCCTAACAGAAAGATCCACGATTTTCATGTTTTAAGTTTTCTCAGATTCAGAATATTTCTGGGAAGAAAAAACCAAAACATTTACGAAACAAAAACA
This sequence comes from Arctium minus, assembly GCA_954870635.1. Lineage (NCBI taxonomy): Eukaryota > Viridiplantae > Streptophyta > Magnoliopsida > Asterales > Asteraceae > Arctium > Arctium minus. The sequence goes on from OX941084.1 coordinate 37,770,509, forward strand.
TACAGCAACAAAACAGTTTTTAAAAATGCATGCATGTCACCAAAAACCGATCTAGAGGTTCGTAAGTAGCTATGATACCACTGTTGGGTTACGGGATCTCAAGCACAACGGAAAATAAAACCGTAACCCTCCAAGGACCCATACGAACCGGAATAAATCAGGTGTTTCGAAATTATACCTCACAGTTAACGAGACTTTGAATCACAACAACAAAGCAAACTTGATGCCTCCACGGTATCCACGCGAACAATCCGAATCCTTTGCCTTCTCGTGATGCTAGTCACGGTTTCAAAACTTAGAAAGGAAAGAGAGCATATAGTTGTAGGTGATTTTAGAGAGAATTGCAAGAACAACAATTGCATACAATGTCATACATTATATATGGTGATGGAAGTATGGCCTAAAAGATCACCATCATCTCCACACCTTACTTGAGTGTAAGAGTGGCCATGCACCATCACTTTCTTACATAACCATACCTGGTCAACTTATTTAATGTCCAACAAAATAATATCTGATTTTTATTTAATCAGATTAAATCAATACAAATCAGATATAATAATTAAACATTTTAATTATTGAAACTCCTTATTCGAATATGTTCAATGCGTGTAAGCCAATGAGTTCTCGACATGTTGGTAATAAATATAAATATCGTATTTATAGTTATAAACAATGAGCAGTATCTAGCAATACATCATCACCACCCAAATGACGAGAATTGGTGATACAACAAATTACCGGTATGTAGTCAATTTTAGTGTACATATTTAATTCTTTTGTCCTTGATGTCTAGATTGAACACGAGACATTGAATGTGTCATTCATGTCCAATCTCTAGTTTCTTGATTCCCTGATATACTAATAAAAACATAAATTGATATCTCATATCATTTATCTGAGTATGCATGCATTTCCTTAGTATATATTTATCAAGGGGCCTAGAGACATCACTCCTATCATAAAGGAGGGACAAATCCTATCTTGATACATGCTAGTTCTACCATGTGATTTATAACATATCCAACAATAATTCTGTCACCCAGCTACAGAATGATTAGAACAAATGTCAAAATACATTACTCAGACATAACAAACTCCATATTTCTCAAGTCAAATAATTACATGTACATTGACCACATGAGAAACACTTATGACACTCACATGACATCCAATGAAGTGTTCTCATAGCGAGTCACGTCTGATACACAAAATCTCCATTTTGTACCCATATGTAGATTCAATATCTCTATATGAATCCCTACATATGCTAGTCATTATCATATTACTTCAACCTTAAAACCCAAAATAATATTTAACTAGGGACATTTAGAATACATTATTCTAAGGTTATTTATTATGAAAACTTAAAAACACAAAATATAACATAGACATAATAAATTGGGCAATGCCTTTTATTTATTTATTAATTTCATGAAACAAAACTCAAAATTACAATCATCGTATGATTAGCTTTTGGGCATTCACTAACAGTTACCTGGTCTTGAAAAATCTTTTCAAGGTTCTTAGAAGAAGTTGTCCATTTGCTAACAATTTCTTGTTCTTTCTGAAGACGTTTAAGCAATTTATTTTTCTCTTTTGCAAGGACAAAGTTGGTGGTTTTCAGATCTTCTAACTCAGCTTTGGTTTTGTAAAAATGTTTTAATTGAGGCAGACAGACTTGAAGTTGGGAAGAAAGAGACTTGATATGAACATTTGCTCTTTTCTTGGCATCTTTTTCATTATGATAAAGAACAGTTAAAGAGTCATATGCTTCAATCTTTTCATCATTTGAGAGAGAGTGAAACGGCCTTTGGCCTAGAGGTATCAAGAGTCTTTGACCTTCTAGGAGGTCATGGGTTCAAACCTCCCAAAGGTGAGGAGGATTTGTGAGTTTATTTGTTGCATTTGCCGTATATAAATATTATATACTTAAAAAAAAGGGATGTACCCAAGAAGAAGAGGAAGAACACTCAGCAAAGAAGTTCATTGTTGTATCAGTATCCTTGGCATAGACTACATCATCTAGCTTTTCCATAAGACACTTGCTTGAAGTCTCCTTTTCGCTTTCAGAAATAGGTTCATCGGCCCAGTCATGGGATTCGGCCATTAACCCCTTTCCTCTTCGGCGTGAGCTTTCATTTCTCTCTTTTTCTCTTTTGTACTTTGCTTTGTACTTTTCAGCTCGATCAGAATTTTCTTTTAAGGAAGAGGAAGAAGATTTTTGAGAGTGGGATCGACCTGTAAGATATAGATCTTAATCTTCTCCCTTTGGAGGAGTTGAAAAAGTTTGATTTGGATTTCCTTGGAGGATTGCTTCTGCACTCAGACGCAAAATGGCCTTTTTTCCCACATGCATAGCATTCCTCTTGGGATTTATCCATAGAGTTCTTAGAGGAGAAGGAAGATTTCCTATTAGTTCTAAAACGGTTAGAAGAGTGGTTGTTTCTTAACTTAGAAAAGTTGGCCAACATGCCCATTTTCTCAGTCATCTGATCAACCGAGGTTTCCTCACCCTCATTATCGACCTTACTTAGATAGGCCCCTGAATGGTGATATGAGTCATCATGACTCTCTCGGTCAGAATCATCTGAAGGATAGGTGATGCGAGAGATACACATAGATTTCTTGGAGCTATCACTGATAAGAGCCATAGAAGGGGCTTTTATCTCTTTTATGATAGTCTTCCTTTGAATTCAGGTTTGCTCATAATTAAAGAGAGTTCCATAAAGCACAGTAAGGGGAAGATGATTAAGATCCTTGGTCGTCTTGATGCAAGTGCAAATGTTCTCCCAAAAATCTGGGAGTCCATCCATAAATTTGCATAGGACTTCCTCATTATCATATAATCTCCCCAGTAACTTGAGATCATTAAGAAGACTGGTGAAACAGTTGTAGTAGTCAGAAAGAGATTCTCCCTTTTCATGGGAGAATAGTTCGTATTTGCGTACGAGAGAAATCTTTTTGTTTTTCTTTACTTCATCTGTACCCTCGTACAGAATATACATAGTTGACCACATCTCTTTGGCAGTAGAGAGGTTGAACAAGGAGTGATACACTTCATCGGGAAGGGAAAGAACAATGATTGCTCAAACTCTAGAGTCAAGGCCTATAAGGCGTTTGTCTTCCTCAGTGTATTCTTTGGGATTTTTGACAATATATCACCCAGTGACAGAAGTTCTTTCCTCATCCGAAGAGTCATCGGAATCTTGAAACAACGTATCCTTGTCTTTGTCCTTTTCTTTTTATGTTCCTGCAATTATAGTGGTTTCATTCTATAAGGTGCTCTCGAGATGGGTTCCACCCCAGGGATCCAATCTATGGTGAGCTCTACCTCTCTAACTGGTGGTACCCCTGGAAGTTCATCCGAAAACACATCAAGAAATTCTCTGACAATTGGTTGACTTTTAGGGGAACGCTCCTCCACCGACGTATCTCTAACCGATGCTAGAAAGCCTTGACATCCGTGAGAAAATAACTTTTGAGCTTTCAAGGCATATATAATCTTCACTTCTCTTTTTGGTTGGGACCCTTGATACAAAAATTCAGGCTTCTCTTTATGACCGAAAACCACTAGCTTAGCTTGACATTTAACCGTTGCTCAATGCTTAGACAACCAGTATGTTAGTGCACAAATATGTTGGATCCAAGATCATTGGAATTTAATGTCAAAAGTCCAAGTCAATCTCTTCAAATGCAAAGTCCATCCAAATTGTCACAGTTCCGTGGGGCATTTGGTTTTTTAGAAATAAGAAGGTTTGAGAAAACAAACCCGTTACTACTTCTGCGACTATGGATTGGAGCAATAATATCAATGGCAGATGGTAAGATTGAAGTTGGTTGGCAAAAATACATGAACCAACCGAACTAGTGGAGTTGAAAACTAAAGGTGGATGGCCCGCCCTCTCGGTCATCTGAAGTTGAATGTTGATGCATCGGTGGTGCATGACGTGTATTCCATCTTGGTGGGAATGCTCATTCGGGATAATAGGGGAGCCTTTATCCAAGGAAAAACTATGTGGTTCAGATGGACCATTTATGTCTTTGACGCGAAAGCTATAGGCTTAAATGAAGCTCTCTCATGGATTTTTTTGCTACAACTCCAACATGTCACTATTGAAGACTGACTCTCTTCTTACGGTGAAGGCGCTTGAAGGGTCATACCACAACCATCTCAAAGTTAGGAACTGCATGGAAAGTTGTCGCTTGAAGCTCCAAGACTGTGGTGATATCTCTATTAAGTATGTTCGAAAGCATGCTAACAAGGTTGTGCATTTGATGGCTAGAATCCCTTGTCTGGTTAATTGCTACAATGCTATCATGTCTCCTCCTCGTTATATGTTGGAGACTCTAGTGTATGATTCCATTTCTTATTAAAAGATCTCCGTTTTCTTCAAAAAAAAAAGTTTAAAAGTTTTTTGAATATCTTGTATTTGTTATGTATAATGTAAAATAGGGTGAGATCTCATTAAAATAGGTCTTGTTATCACCCTAAATATGCATATATTTATAGCAACTTTATTGTTTATTTTTTACTTGTAAAAAAAAAAGCAAAGTACAAGGGACTAAAGTATGAAATTGAAAACATAAGGATATTTTCGGTTAAACCAATAATACGAGGAGGCAAAGTGAAAATATGCCTTGAAATTGAAAAACTATACATTTTAATCCAAAAAGTCAAAATTAGAAAGGAAAAAAAAAAGTAAATGAAAAGTGAGGTTGGTGACAAAGCTCCATTATATCCTCCACCATATTCCTAAATCAAATATGGACAAGACCCTAATGCCTATTTATTTTATTACTTTTAGAGATGCTTACTCCTTTTAATACAATTATAAAATATAGTTTATTGTCTTTTTTAATCATCATATTTGTCAAAAATTAAAATGCTATTTTACTACATGATTGAGAAAACTAAATGGTATCATTGGTCCAAGAGTGTCCTTGGAGGATTTAATTTTGTTTTCTATGTAGCAGTTTCACCTCTTTGTCTTAAAAGGTGACAAATTAAACTTTGTGTTAGTGGTTAACATCTCTCTTGCACGTATAAGGTGGCGTCCTATGCAATAATGTAAGCGCTAACTGTGGTAAGAGTTGTCGCAATTACTTATCGGGTAACACTCTTGGTCCTTGTCATATTCATCCGGTAAGGTAATGTGACTTGATAAACACTTATCCGGGTAAACGTTTGATAAATTGCCCCTTAGTTTTATTTTCTTAAGGGTAAAGTGATTGGGGGCACTAGGGGTGTTCGCGGTCCGGTTTGGGCGGTTTAACCCCTCAAACCACAAACCAAACCTCTAGTGGGGGTTTATTGATTTTTTAAACCGAGCGGTTTGACATCAAGTGCCCAGACCGGTCAAGTCAGACCGCGGTTTAGGCGGTTTGGTCGACCAGTTTAGGCGGTTTGGGCCTTTTAGTGAGCTTTAAAGTTTAAATATAAAAAACATATAAAATATTGAATTTTAAAGATTCATTATCTTGAGCTCATTTGAATAAAGAATGTCCACAACAATGTTAACAAAGTCCAAAAAAGTTAACAAAGCATCCCAAGACAAAACACTAAAAAAAAGTAATATGCAAAATGCAAATAAAATTATAGCGATTTAAAATTATATTTGGGTCTCTTTGTATATATTTAAGTCTAAAGATAAATTGGATATTTGGGCTAAACAATAGATGATATAAAAATGTATATAAAAAAATAAAAAACAAAAATATATATATAGATATATTTGGCGGTCGGTTTGGTCCAAACCACCCAAAAAAAACTTCAAACCGCAGACCGGACCGGACCGCCCGGTTTGGCAATTTTTCAGACCAGACCAGACCGTCAGTCCGCCTAAACCACCAAAAACGGTCCGGTTTAACTTGGTTCGACCGGTTTAAACGATCCAGCGGTTTTTTTTAACACCCCTAGGGGGCACTTCCCCCCCCCCCCCCCCCCCCCCTTTTAATTGATCGGTTATGATAGATGCCATCAATCTATATCTATCCAACAATATATAAAACGACATGGTTTGAACCATATGAAAGATGTAGAACATTGAATTTAGATGTTTTTTTTATTATTTACAATCAAATTTATCTTTCACTCACTTCCCCATTTGTTGTGACATTTCAATTCTATGTACTTTATACTCCATTACTTATTTTCAACATACAACGTTTTCTTTTCCGACAATCATCACTCGCACCATAAAACAGAGACAATCGAAAAAGGTTATGTCGTTATATGATTGATGAGTATTTGCTCGTTTTAAACACTTAAATATCAGAAAGTTAGGTTTCTTATATCTCTCAAGGGTGGTTTTTTTATCTTCTAAAAGACAAGTGAAATTAAAAAGGAACAAAAAGTTATAAAAACCATATAACATCAAGTTTCACCAACATACAATTAAAATTACAAATAATTATTCCTCTTTTATTTGAAGTAACCCAAAGTTCGAAATAACAAAACTAATAATTACAATCAAAATCCACCTCAGTCCCAATAAATATCAATAATAATAGAAATAAAATATAATTATTACATTTTTTAATTACTTAATTGATAACTTAACCTCTAATTAACTCTTTCTCTTTATAGTCTTAAATATTTATGTATTACAGTAATTAAGGATAAATTTAAGAATCTAGCTATCTATTTTGAGACTGAATAATTATTTAGGACTAAACATAAATAAAAATATGAATATTTGATCCGGGGTTGGGTAAGAGCATCTCCAACAGATTCTCCAAAATTTTTCTAAAATGGAGAACCAAAGTTCAAAAATCTCTAACAAAAATTGCATTCATCTCCAACAGATTCTCCATTTTGAAGATGACATCATTACTTATATTATTAAAATAATCTATATATCTAATAAAATATTATTTCTCTATCCTACACATTTCATTTCAAGATTTTTTATTGGTGGAATATAATAAAAAAAAAATTTCTCTCTCATGCATTTTGGGAAAGTTATCTAATTTTGGAGAAAATTACACTCTCTCTCTCTCTCTTCTACTTTCTATGGAGAAAGATTTGGAGAATTTATTGAAGCAAAAAAATATACAAAATTCTCATTTTCTCCATTTTAAAGAATTTGTTGGAGATGCTTTAAATATTTAAATAAAATTAAATTATTTACCAAAGAAAATAAAATGGTGTAATGAAAAGGATAAGATTAGGTTGAGAAGAAAGGCATTGGGATTGGTGGATGTGACCATATGCAATAATTGTTTGTACGGTGAAGAGGGCCACCAACACTCATATCTCATTATTGTTATCATTCATTCTACATTTTTTCTTTTCTGCTTGGTTAATTTTTATTTCAGTTTCGTGAATGATCCACATGAAACTCGGTTGTTTGTTTTTATCATAGTAAACTACAATTTTGGTCCCTGTGGCCGACACCCAACAACGTTTCTACATTTCACAAAGTATAGTAATGATGAGTGGGGTCTGTATTTTGTTTCGAAAATGATTACTTACACTAACATCGTCAATTAATATGTTTTTAACTCGTTAAGTGAGGGGTAATTTCATCATAAGTATTGCTTGTAGGGACATGTTTTGACGATATTGGTAGGGATGTTCAAAAAAACTGGAAAACCGAGAAACCGAGTCGAACAGTTTGATCCGAAACCGAAAAAACCGATAACCGAAATAATCCGAAAATCAAAAAACCGAAAACCGAAAAAACCGGGTATTCACGGGTCGGTTTCAGTTTCTAATTTTCGGTACCCGCGGGTACCCGAACCGAACCGAATATAATGTATACATAATATTTAATTTATATTACTTACTTATTTATTTATTAACCTAAAGTTAAATGAGTAAAAATCTTTTACTTTTTGCTATTAATCATTACGGTGGATGACTAAATTTAGATGTTAACGGAAAAATGGATGCTATTAAACAATTAAACTTATTTTAGTTTGGAGCGTTTTAATTATTTTTATATATTTTCTATGTGATTTTTTTAAATGCTATATTTTGGTACCATTTTTATATTGAAAATGATATTTTTATTAACTTCGGGTAACCGTGGACCGAACCGCGGGTAACCGTCTTATTTCGGTTCGGTTCGACTCGGTTAGGTTCATCCCGCGGTTCAGTTTCGGTTAACTAGGTATCCGCCTTATGCAGTTCGGTTCACATTTTTATTACTAACCGAACTGAACCAAACCGTGAACACCCCTAGATATTGGTGCAATGAATCATTTTCAAAGCAAAATGCAAACCACAGTAATTATTACTGTACTTAGTGAAGTCTATGAACGTTGTTCGTCGTTGACTGTAAACCATAGGAACCAAAATATTAATTTACTTTTTTTTAATTAAGAGTAAATTACCGATCTCCATATGGTTTTAAGTTTATCTTGGATTTGGTCCTCAAAGTTTTTTTTTCCAAAATAGCTCCTATAGTTTGCATTTCTATTGGTGGCAAGGACTAAACGTTACAAAAATGTAAACTCTAGGGATATTTTAGAGTAAAAATAACTCTAAGGGAAGAAATCAAGACAAACTTAAAATCACATAAAACAAATCTATAAGTTACACTTTTATCAATTCAAACTTGAAACAAAGTTATTGTACATTTATATGTTTGAATTTAAAACAAATAAATCACCTATTTAAAACTAATGTTATGTTTGGCAAACTAATCAATAAATTAGTTGTTGACTGAAAAAAATAGTTGTTAGTTGAAAAGATAACTGATGAATTATTTATGTTTGGTAAAAACTAGTTGAGAAATGTAAAATTACCAAAAATAAACACAAAAAATTACTCAATTCTAACATTAAATAATATATTTCATCATCAAAATAAGTAGTAAAAAATAGAGTTTTCGGTTATTTATGTTTAGTGGACATTCTTTGCTTTCTATTTCATATTTTCAATATCATTACGGTTTTCACACATCTAATGGCACGATCCTCGCATGTCAGAAAATTATGGATGTGGTCCTTCTGTTATGGCATAAAATAAAATTCTCGTTCTTTAACTTTGTTTATATAAAAACCTTTTGTCGTATGTGTTTTGTCTATCCCAAACTCCATGAATCCCCTTGATAACTCTCATTTTGAGCGTTTTTTACGCGTCATTTGTGTGAGTTTTCTTTTATTTTAGTCGTGTTTCCTTTTTATTTGTTTGTCTTTCTTCCTTTTATTATTTTATTTTCATTTGGAGTTGCTGAGAATGTTTTATGGTTAAACGCATCATTTTTGAGTCAAAACGTCACTGTTCCGCAGTGGGCACAGTCTGTCCACTGTGGGCACCCGAGGGCACCCGAGGATAAATACGGTATTGGCTACGTATTCGTATTCTGGGGGTATTGCAGAAATAAATGATAGAAATTAGCTGGAAATTAGAAGATGGATGCTAGTTGGAGGAATCTTGCTAATCATTGTACTCTTTTACCCAATAGTTATTATCCTTTAGCTTTTGGGTATTACTCATTGGGTAAAAGCTTGTTTTTCCCTTATAAATATGTATGTTCGTTAGCATTTGAGAAGAACAACCAACCAAGCTCCACAATGTAGCACTTCTAGTTTTCTTTACATTTTTAGTTGTAGTTTTATTATTTTAGTTGTAGTTTAATTTATAGTATTTTATTTTCTTGCATTTAATTTCCGCATTTACTTTTCATCTAACTTTGTAGTTTTATTTCTCTTTTTATTTAATGCAAGTAGTTAACAAGTATTTCCTTTCTTACATTATGTCTTTTATTTTTATTAGAGTAAACTACAATTTTCGTCCCTGTGGTTTACCACTTTCTTTGAAAGTGGTCCCTGTGCTTCAAAAACTGCAATTATCGGCCCATGGTTTGCGAAACGCTTTGAAAATGGTCCCTCGCCGTTAACTCCGTTAAAATTGTCCGTTAGAGTCAAGGGTATTTTCGTCCAACCATGTTTTTTTCTCTCCTTTTGCATTTTTCTTTGTTTTTTCTTACTTTTTTTAAACCATAAAAACATTAGGGACCCAAATTGTAATTTTCATTAATTTATATGAATATTATATTAATTTATAATATATATATATATATATATGCATATATATATACAACGCAGACAACCTCCTTTTCCGACCAACTGATCACCACCTCCGATCACCACCTCCGACCACCTGCAATTCCGATCAACCTTTTCTTCGACTCCGGTGACCACCCCAACCCTCCCTATCCCCTTCCCGTGAACCGCTGGTCAGAAGGAGCCGACGACCACCTCCATCGTCCCTCCTCCGGTTTCAAGATCATGTTCTTTAAGATGGAAGGGGTGTGTTAGGGGTGGTGGGAACGGGAACAAAAAGAAAAAGGATGTGCTTTGAGGTCGTCGGAGATGTTCTTTAAGCAACTGAGGTCGCCGGAAATGGTGACCGGAGGTCGCCGAAAATCTTAGGCATGAATATGAACTCCTCGATGTCATTCAAGAATCATCACACAAGGAACTCAGCTTCAAAATGCCAACACCACCACACCACCACCACCACCATCACCATTCTCCAGAGAACAACACAACCACCGCCGGCCGACGTGAAACTTAACACCACCCTATATCATGAGAAAAGGAGACGAAAACATATTTGTGTGTATGATTGTATATGTATTATGCGTGCAGTGTGTATATTGCGACTTGCAAGTCTAGAAGTTGGGTTGGAGAAGAAAGGTTGGGTCGATGGAGAGTTGGTCGGAGTTGCAGGTTGGGACGTGGGGAGTTGGTCAAAAAGGGAGGGGGGCGGGCAGGGCTGGAGAGGTAATGTTGTCGTCGGAGGATGGTGCCTGCCAGAGAAGACCGCCGGAGTTGTGTTGGTACTGTCAGTAGGCGTATGTATATATGACACACACACACACATATGAGTTGAGATTTAAGTAAATTACAGTTTGGTCCTTCTAACTTAATCAAAATTGTGTGACTAGTCCCTATAAAAGGAAAAAGACGAAAATACCCTTGACTTAACGGACGATTTTAACGGAGTTAGTGACGAGGGATGATTTTCAAAGCAAAATGCAAACCATGGACCGATAATTGCAGTTTTTGAAGCACAGGGACCGCTTTCAAAGAAAGTGGTAAACCACAGGTACGAAAATTGTAGTTTACTCTTTTTATTATGAGTTAATCATCTTTTAGGTAAGGGTGTGAGCGGACTTGAGACTAGTAGGCAACACTTGGGTGTGGCCATCATTACTAGCTCTTAAGCTTGGTTACTTAAGTCGAGGCTTAAACTCAACGCTGATAAGCCGATCACTTTGAAATGTTAATATTAAATCTTGACCTCGAGAGGGGCGAATTCGAAATACGGCTTAAGGGATGCACAAGGATTTGAGAGAGTCTTTGATAACCACGTAGAGATACGGGTTTTGCATGATTTATTACGGTTCAAACATCGGAGGAGATTTATATCACAAAGAGATTTGAGTGTAAATCTCCGTACCGATAGAACTTGATTTATTTCAACGTAGTTAAATCGGCAAGATTAAGAGTTGGTAACGATGGATACTTTATGGGCATTTTGTAGGACCGGTCTTTAAAAATTCACTTTCGAGAGATTGGGATTTTTATAGACATTCCGTACTACAAAAGGCCTAACCATTTTGTTACTACGTAAATCTCAAGGAAAACTTACACCCATACCCATTTTAGTTTCTTATTTAGTTTTTGTTGTTAAAAGCACCAAACTCTCTCAAAAATATTTCCTTTTTCTGTCATTGAAATCGGTGTATTCTCGACTTATGACTCGAAACTTTGAAGTCCAATCCCTGTGGATACGATCTCGTTATATTTACTACTTTATTACTTGTAGCGACCATAGTGTCGGTGTATAATTGCGCCCACAGCCCCACACTGTGGACCTATACGGTTTTTTCCGCTGCCACCCCTCTCGTTAAGTACGAAGGAAAATTGTCATTATAAGAAGAAAAAAGGAAACATAACCCAAATGTCTAATTGTTATTTTTACCCCTCCCTCATTTCCCTTTGCCAACTCGAGCCTTTTATTTAATTTAGAACCGTAATTCTCAGTTTTTAAACTCTTAGGTAAATTCATCTGGCATTGTTGTTAATAGGGGTGTTTGCGGTCCGGTTTGGGCGATTTAATCCTCCAAACCACAAACCAAACCACAAATGGCGGTTTAGGAAAATTTTAAACCGGTCGTTTGGTAGCAAGTGACCAAACCGATCAAACCGGACCACAAAAAAGTGGTATGGTCTGACCGGTTTAGGCGGTTTGGCCTCTTATGGACTTTAAACTAAAAAAACATAAACTCTATATTCAAAAATTCTACCAACTATACATTATTAAAAAAACAGTATATCGAATTATAAAAGAATGTTTATATATTAAATTAAAAAAAAACATTGAGCAAGTTTAAAAAAAATTAAATAAGTCCACCAACAATGGTTCAATTTTAAACAAATATTGAGAAAGTCGAATAATGATTTGGATTTAAATTTGAATTTTAACGGATCTTAGAACTTTGTCAATTTAGATAACACAATCAATTGAGAATATGAAAACTAAAGACATAATTTTTTGACGAACCTTTTTTAAACGAGCCATAAAAGTTGAGCCTACAACATGAAAACTAAATATGATTAAAACATCTATACTTTTGGCGGTCTATTCGATCCAGACCGCTAAAAAAAAGGGTCAAATCGCAGACCAGACCGGACCGAGCGGTTTGACTATTTTTCAGACCAGACCGGACCGTCAGACCGCCAAAAACGGTCCGGTTTGACTTGGTTCGACCGGTTTGAGCGGTCCTAACGGTTTTTTTGAACACCCCTAGTTGTTAATCTGACAATGCCATCTTCGAAAACCAAATCTAACGTTTGGTACGCAGACTGGATAAGACTGAACAAGACGGGACTAGATAGGACTAATGGTCTGTTCTACGTTTGGTACAACTAGAACAAGACAGAACTAATTGTCTGTTTTGCGTTTGGTAAGCTGAACAGGACGGGACAAAACTGTGAAAATGACCAAATTACCCTTAATCACATAAATCACACAAATAAGAAAAAAAATCGTAAAGCAAAGAAATCCCAGAAATCTCCACAGCTATAGAACTCGTAAACCACATAACTCATAATCGAGAACCATGGAGACAAGAACCCATGGAACTGATGAGAAATCGACCATGGAGATCGATAACCTTTGGAACTGATGAGAAATCGACCCTATCGAAAACCCACAAGACCCATGGAACTCGAAAACCATGGAGATCGAGAACCCATGGAACTGATGAGAAATCGACCCTATCGAAAACCATGGAAACTCGAGAAATCGAGAACCATAAGAAGACCTGTGAAGATGATGTAATACAGTGGAGAAGATGAATCTGTGGAGACAAAGTAATACAGTGGAGAAGATGAACCTGTGGAGACGAAGTCATGAAGTTTAGATGGAGGCGATGATTTGGTATTAGGTTTAAGTATCAGGTGTAAAAAAAGGGTAATATGGTAATCTTTCAATTTAGTCCCATGTTGTTCCACCTATTTTGGTGGAACAAAAAAACTTAAGTTTTGTCCCATGAAATCAAGCTTTTGTCCCATCTAATTTTTGTCCCATGACATACTAAACATGAGACTATTTTGTTTTTTGTCCGGTCCTATTCCACCCAGTCTGAATACCAAACGCACCCTAATGGAACATCAATCATACCCAAATCTAATGGAGCATCAAACTTTGTTGTTCACCACGATTCGTCTCCATCGGATTGTTTCTTGATTGATCCATACATAAAAGTTTAAACAAAATACTAAAATTAAAATAATAAAAAGGCGATTATCTAAGTGTATCATTTGCCCTTATCCAACCATGAACTACCTAGCCTTGAGATGCATACTATAGCCAGCTTATAAAGCTCAGTGAGTTCATGGTTTGTGTGAGTGAAATCAAATCGTGTCACACATCAAACATGCAAACTTCATATAAAATAGTATGCATTTTTCTGAAAACATGCAACACTGAGAAAAAGACCTCATAACCGCCTCATCGAGTAGGGATTGATAAGTTGCAAGCATTGCCTAGGTGTGTTCGACTCACCTATAGCCAGTAACCAATTACGGGGTCGTGCTGCTATGTCACAGTCATTCCCTGGTGTGTACGACATTCCCTGCACGGGGTCATGCATCTCCTTAAATGTGACAAATCAAACTGACATCTCATACTCCAAACCATGTACCATATGTACAATCTAAACCAACTGAAAACTCAAGCATGCTAAATATGTTTAAAAATCTAAATACAATTAGCATGTATACTCCACAAAAATCCACATACATGTAAATATATACCAATAACATGTATTTAAATAATTATCATGCATAATATTCACCATCACAAAATTATAACATGATAAAATAACTTTATACATATATATGCACCCCATTGTAAGTCTCATGAATACTCGCTTGACAATCTAGGTTGCTTAAAGAAAATCGTTGACTGTTAACCTACAATTTATAAAGTCACAGTCCATTAATGACTAATTTCTCCAAAAGCCAACCTTGGTCAACTACGATCAATCTTGGTCAAACTAGACCCGACCTAAAGTCAAACTCTAGATTTCTCCAAAAATCAACTTACAGTCAACCTTGGCTAAGAGCATCTCCAACAACTTTCCAAAATTTCTCCAAAATGGAGAACCAAAAGTCAAAATCTCCAAAAAAAATTACGACCATCTCCAACAACTTCCCCATTTTAGAGATAAATCATTGATTATATTATTAAAATATTCTATATATTTAATAAAATATTATTTCTCTCACCTAAACAATTCATTTCAAAGTTTCTCATTGGTGGAATGTAATAAAAAAATAATTTCTCTCTCTTGGTAATCATTTTTGGGGATATCTTCAAATTTGGAGAAAAATGTATTCTCTCTCCTACTTTCTCCATTTTGGAGAAAGTTTTGGGGAAGTTGTTGGAGCTCATTTTACACCCAAAATCTCCATTTTCTCCAAAATGGAGAAGCTGTTGGAGATGCTCTAATGTTTTAATAGTTGTATTCTTAAAAAAATTATGTGTTTCTAAGAATAAAAACTCGAATGCTTTATAATTATTAATTAAAGGTTTTAGAAGGTTTGACACAAAATTTAGTCTTTCTAGAAATTATAGGGACAAGTGGGTATGACTTTTTGGTGAGGATGGAGTTTTCTCGGTTACAACGCTGATGGAGATGGTAGATAAGAAGTGTCTTCGGTGATACAAGTAGTTGAAACAAAATGGAACAGTTTGGTTCCAAGGAAAGTTCGCATCTTCCTGTAAGATCAAATATATTAGTGGTTTGTTCTAAATGCAATGTTAGGATTGACAAATTTTTGTCAATGTTATTTTAGGTCATTTTACATTTGTCAACTAACTTATCAATAAGATTTTGTTATCGTCATAATTAATTTATAGGCTAGCAACTAGCTTATCAATTAGTTTGGCAAAAATAGTCTTAGCTTTCATGTTATCCACCCGAGTCTGATAAAACTTGCCGGTAAATCACATGTTACGATCTCATGGATATTGGTTTCTTGAGCCCTTCATCGAAGAAGATCGACCATTGTTGCTTAAATTATCTAGACCTACATATTAAGTAACAATAATTTCAACCTATGTATATATAAACTATATTAATTTGTCACACATCACATATTCAGATGCTTATAATCTTTTAAATTGTTTTTGTTAAAAAAATTAGATCATTATCTTAAAAACAGTTCCATTATCGTATTTTATATAATAATATTTTATTAAATTCAAAATAACTTTGACTTATCAACCAACACAAACCCTTTTGACCCATCTTATAAATTTGACTGTTAGCCAAAGAAACAACCACCAAATAGCCCATCAGAAAAATGCATACGTTTTAAAGACATAAATTGTATTGTTAAAGATTTATGAACTAATTCTACTTATGCATTGAATAGTAGTTCATTGATTATATACATTTCCTTTTTCAGAGCTATAGTGAACATCGGGCGATATGAAAGCACAAAAAAGCTCACGCATGAAAAGGTTAGGGCAAGTAACCCCGAAAAGCCTTAGAACCTGATCAGACCAAAATTTTGGAGGTGGGCCGGCCCAAAAAAGCCCAGTCTGTGTTTTTCAACCCAAAGCCAGCCCGACCCAAACTTAAAAAAGGTTGGCCCTTCTTTTTGCTCACTGAAAACAGACTTGGAAGGCCCGGCCCGATCCCAAGCCCAATAAAAGCCCAGGCATTGTGCATTTCTAGCACCACCGCCCTTATTTTACAAGGAAAGAGAAAAAGATGACATTACGGTGGATACATAGGCACCCAAAGACGAGGAAGGGCGTAGTAAGCGACATATCGATCCGAATGAATCACAAATGATAAACAATCGAGTCTAGCCTTTCGTCTCCTTAGAAAGTGCAACCAAAAGCATCCATTTACTTCTCCTAAAGCGGAGGGTAACAATTATTTTGCAAACCAAGTGGCCATTAAGGAAGCCCTTCAAAATAATTTGAAAATACAATGTTGTATTAAAAATATAGATACACACATTATGGTGCCGTTTGTTTTTTAAGAGGTCTAAAGTCTGAAGTCTTAATTTAGTTATGATTAATAAGAGGTAGTGTGTAAAAAGGTCTGAACGATTTAGACTTAAGAGAGATAAGAGATTTAAAAAAAAAAAAACCCTATGTCTTGTTTTAAGCAACATGATTGTCTTCTTATTCCATAAACAATAAGCATCAAGTTCCCAAGCTAAAAGTTAGAAGCACGGTTACATATACATTTTCATCAATCAATAACAACATATAAATACTAAAAGATTTAACCTTTTCATGAAAAAGAACCCTCACCTAAGCAGATATTGGTTCCTATGACACATATTAGTTGCACGGTTTCCAAAATAGAAAACTCGGGGTTCCATGTAAATATTTCACTCTCAATGCAGCTTCTAGCACGGTGATAACAAACTCAATGAAATTGCCCCTGATTTTGCTACTTGTACACAAAATATTGCATCGGGTCACTTAGATCAACATGTGTTTTCATTTAGTCACTTATCATGGTGATAGAAGCAACATTCAGAGTGAAATACTTACATGGAATCTAGAGTTTTCTTATTTGGAAATCGTGCATCAAATCTGTTGCCATTGGAAGATTGCAAAATTGCCATCTCTCCGAGATATAAAAACACTGTACCCACCCAGGTGAGGGTTCCATTGCACGAAAGATTCCATCTTCAAGTTGTAGCACCCATGGCTTGGTCTTTTGGGCTTGGTGTACCCTTTTGCTTCAATGTTTCAACAATGTCCCTGTTGGATTATATTAATAAAGTTATAACACTTGATATTATCGAACATCATATATAATGATTTTTGGTAATATATGTATTTAAAAACTTTTTGTTGGTAAGGTGAAGGTGTGGAAACATGTCTAACAACCCAAGGGGCTGAACCAAATCTTTTATACAAATGTGTCACTAACAATAAAAAGTTATAAGATATTAAAACTCTAAAAGAAGAACTCCTCATCAATCTTTTGTAACTTTGAATTAATGCACAATTTCCTCCAAACCAATATTTTCGGCAATTTTTATTCTATAAAGAAAAACCAACGAGTTTGATTTGAGCATTTGTTTCTAACCAAAAACCTTTGTTCAAATGTGTTTGATAGCAATATGTTTTTACTATTTTTAGTACCTAATTACCTACACATGAGCACTCAAAATCCAATTCTAACTCCATTCCACGATTCCAAGTACTTGCTATAGCCTAAATGGCAGCCTAAAGATTAAAGAACTAACATTGAAGTAAAATACTAAATGGCAGACTAAAGATGCAAGATATAACATTGAAGATTGAAGGTTCAAGAGAGACTTTGACCCATCAAGTTTTTAGTTCAAGTGACAAGTCATAAGATTTTGTGGATCACTTGAATACCATTTTCACCAAACCAAGAAGGAAAGTCTCTCAGCCCTCAGTTGTTCTTTCAAAACAAGATATTAGAAAGAAACAACAAAACATTTAACTCCAATTCAAAGAAGGATTTGTGGGTTACCTCCAAAAACACCCATAGATCAAGATTGAAGTCTAAAGAATTAAAATTGAACTAAATGGCTACGTAAAGATGAAAATATGAACAACTAAATACCAGATCTGATCCATGGTCAAACTCAAAATCCCAAACATTGGAGAATCAAGATTCAAGAACTAAGAATGAAGAATTTAAACATGAAAAGTGGCGTATGGTTTTGAAATATCTGAAATAGACACCATCTCATGGATTTCAAGGGTATTATTGTCTATTTGACATTAATTTATCTTCATCTTTATCATTTTCATGTGGGCCATTAATGGATTTCTTTTTGTTTGTTTGAGGCATTATATCGAACAGTTTATGTGCACTGTTCTCGAAATCAAACTCCTGGTGTTTCGGATCATCCGATCAGATCTGAACCATGTAAATGAATCTAACATCGAACAAGCAAACCATCTAGCATTTGAAACACAGTAAATATAACAATAAAGTTCCAATTGAGGACTTACCCGAAATGTTATGAATCTTCATCTTCACCGCATCCGCCATTAAAGAAGAAATTGACGAGAAACACAATCAGGTTGAATCATAGCAGTCGACCGCAAGAGCCATGGAAGAAACAATCCTCAATCTTGGATTGTTTTTATTGTGTAGGATGCAAACGATCTGGGGGTAGTTTTATAGCCAGAAGGGAGAGAGAGTGGCCATGTGAGAATGAGATCCCCAATTTCGGGGGTGTTTGGGATTGCTTAGTTGAGTTGTTTTTTAGTTTATTGCGATTTGACATCGGAGATAAGCTCTTTTGAGTGTTTGGATGAGCAAAAATTAAAATGGCTTATAGCGTTGTCAAACCTCTGAAAAGCCCTTTTTGATAAGTAATTTGGTTTTAACTTATCAACTTTTTGAAAAGTGCTTATGACTTTTTTGGTTATTTAATATGTATAAGCAATCCCAAACACCTTCAAATAACAACTTATTAGCTTATTACGTTTTGGTACCACAAAAAGCTAATCCAAACACTTTTTTAAAAACTCCGGTTTGACACCGCATAAGTTGATAAGCACTTTTTAAAATAAGCACAAGTCGTTTTAAATAAGCAATCCCAAACACCCCTGAACATCTCTTCCATTTCCCGAATACCGTTCACACCTGTTTTTGTAATTATTTTTAAATGAAGCGGGTGTTTTTGTAAAAAAAACTGAAACTTTTGGGAATCTTTGGAGAAGTTTAACTGTGAGACCCTGCATTTTTCATAATATCTATAAACTACTCATTACTTTTTTTTAGAGTAAATTGCAGATTTAGTCAATGTTTTAAAAACCCGTTTTTACACCGGGTCACGGGGTCAACCACCCGGTTTCAAGAAATTCTAATATATATATATATATATATATATATATATATATATATATATATAACCAAGAATTTGATGTCCACAAGTTAAAACATTAAAAAAACACATGACAACAAGTTTTACATCAATCAAAAAACATAAAAAACACACATATAAACATAAGTTTTTTATCAATTCAAATACATCAAAACGAAACATAACGTTCAAACCAAATCATGGATCTTGAGACATTGGAGTGTTAAATGCATCAAACTCACGATCGCTTAGTAATTGAAATTCACTCTCAACTTCATGGTCATCAACAACATGGTCACTTTTTACAATATCAAATAAAAAAATATTAATGTCACATAAAAAGCTAATAATAAACTAACAACACCAAATTAATATATATAGAAATAAAAAAAATGTCAACTTGCGTTTGAGTGTGGAATCGAGCGTGGACTGATGGAATCGAGTGTCGAGTCGATGATTTGTGAAATTGATTTTTAAACCCTAGTCGTTACCTTACAGTTATATGAAATTGAATTTTTAACCGGGTCAACCCGAGTTTTTACCGGTTCAATAAGACCGGTTCAACCGGTTCTATCAAAAAACCGGCGGTTCGATCCGGGCCGTAATTTGCCAAAAAACCGGTCGTAATTGACCCGGTCTCTTCACCGGTTCCTGGTTCATTCGGCCGGCTCAACCCATGTTTTAAAACATTGGATTTAGTCCCTGTGGTTATATGAAAATTTGGATTGGGTCCCTCAAAAGAAATAATTACATGTAAGGTCACTGTGGTTTCACTTTTGTTATGAATTGGGTCCCTTACCCTAACGTTGTTAACCTTCTCCCTGTTAGATCAAGGGTGTTTTGGTCTTTTACTTTGTTTAAAATAAAACAAAACAAAACAAAACAAAACAAAACAAAATATATTTTCTATATAGTTATTATTATATTACTATATAGATACGCATATAGACAAATCCTATCTGACAACAAAAGCCTCATTCTCTTCCCTCCATCTCCGTCATCCGACTACTTCAACAAACACAAAGAGCACATGGTAAGAGAAAGCTTTAATCCAATAGAGAAATCGAACCAGGTGAAGATTTCAAACTCAAATGAAAAAAGTCGAACCCAAATGAAGTGTCAGGATCGAAATTCAAAACAAGAATTAAACTTAAACACTCAGAAACTATGTTAAAGAAGTTTGCGGAATAACACTTTAACAGTAAATTATTGGAACAGTGTATGACTGCAAATCACAAGTTATATTGATTTAACTTAATGATTACAACCAAAGCCTCAATCTGTTGAACAGGCTCAACAGACGTTCAATACTTCTCTAAAGAAAGGATTTCTAACAATCTTAAGGCTAATTCTCTCTAGAACAAAAACAATACGTATTCTCTGTATATTCTATATGTCTATGATCTAAGACTTCTATACTATATATACAAAACAGATTACAAGATAATTACAAAAATAATATTGATCTTCAGCATCCATTCCATAATTATCTTCAATCTCCTTGTCTTTCGCTTTAAGCAACAAATCATCTTTATCTTCATGAGCAACATTAATCTTCAGCAGCATCTTCTAGTCAATAGCAGTACTAATCATGCTTGCAGTAGTAATTTCCATCTTGCAGTATTAACTCTTCAAGCAGTACTAACTACTAGCAGTAGTAATACCTCTAGCAGTAGTAATACCTCTAGCAACACTAAAATCTTCAACAGTAGTAACCAGCAAGATTCCGCAGTATTATTCATCCTTAGCACATTTCAGACCCAACAATCTCCCCCTAACTTAACTTTTAAAATCAAAAAGTAAAGTTGTTTAGATTATGGTCTTCATGATGCTTTCAAAATCACTGCTCAGATTCCTAGATCAGGATTCAAACCTAGACTTTGATTGATTGTTCTTTTGATCACAATTCTGACCATTTCTGAACCTTTAGCACATACCAGCTTAGCTCTCAACATCCCTTGCAACTTTGCTTTGCTGTGGTCATATACTTTGTAGTTTTGGCAATTTTTACAGCTTTCAACATGTTTTTACAGTTTTTAGCAGGGTTTATATAAAGATTTTTAATGAGAAAACAGGGTTTAGGGTTTAGGGTGACGGTTTGAAAAATAGACGTTATTGCACGCCATTCTATAGTGATGTTTTGAAAACTAAAAGTGACCGTATGTTAAGTTACGGTGACGGTTTTAACAAATAAACATCACCATATGAACTTCTACAGTGACGGTTTTGGAAAATAAACATCATCGTATGATATTCTACAATGACGGTTTTTAAAAAATTAACGTCACCATGTCATGAAAAGTTGACGGTTTTAAAAAAAAGTCACTATATGTCATGCTACAGTGACATTTTTATTAAATAAACATCACCGTATGTCATGGTACAATGACAGTTTTGATAAATAAATGTCACTGTATATCATGCTTAAGTGACAGGTTTAACTAATAAACGTCATTGTATATCATTATACGGTGACGGTTTTGAAAAATAAACGCCACCGTATGTCATGTTACAATGATGGTTTTGAATAATAAACACTGTATGTCAAATTATAGTGACAATTTTGAATAATAAATGTCACCATATGTCATGCTATGGTGACGATTATAAAAATTAAACGTCACTGTTTGTCATGCTACCGTGACAATTTTAACAAATAAAGGTCACTGTATGTCATACTACAGTGATGATTTTGACTTAGAAATGTCACTCTATGTCATGCTATGGTGACGGTTTTGACAAAGAAATGTCACTATATATCATGCTATTATGACGGTTTTGAAAATATAACGTCACTATATGGCATGCTACGGTGACGGTTTAAGGAAAAACATTAATTTTTTATAGACTTAAAGTGACGGTTTTTTAAGTTATTGTAACGTTTTTTATGTGATTTCTTAACGTTTTTTAAACGTAACCAAAAGTGTATCAAAAGTGACGGCAAGTAAGGTGACGATTTTTATGTCCACGAAAACCGTTACCGTATACGTATGGTGACGGTTTTTAACCGTCACTAAAGACCTTTTTTGTACTAGTGAATGCTTGATTCTGGATTGCCTCCTCTGCTTGATCACTCCAGTCAAATCCCATTCCATCTTGTGAGACAAGTGCTTGAGATGAGTTCATGTTGTTTGATTGTTAATTGCTGCTCCCATGCTGTTGAGAGATTCCTCCTCTGCATTCTCTTGCAAAGTGCCCCAGTTTATGACACTTGTAGCATTCCACCTTGGATTTGTCGAATCCAGCACCATCTTCTCTTCTCATGGAAAAATTGTTTCTTCCATTCCTTTTAATGAATCTTTTGATTCTCATGGTAAGCATTGCCATTTGCCACTTAATGTCCATCTCTTCAAGATCATCAACATTGATCTGCTCCAGATCATCATTAATAAGAGAAGTTTTGGCATGGCTAGCAAGGAAGGCTTCCAAAACAGAATCATTAGATCCATCCTGTTTTGAGCCATAAGCAACACTAACTGATTCAGTATTAGCAGGAGAATCAGTAGTAGATGATAGAAGAGCAGCATTGTGAGAGTATCCAGATGGCTTCTTCTTAGATTCAACTTCAACTTCAAACACCCTTAGATCATTGTAGAGATCATCAAGTTCCTTATCCTCTAGATTATCATTCTGTTTGAATGATATTGTGTACATTACCCATTCTTCACCAAGAGATCTTAAAAACTTTCTGTTGACATCATCCTGGTCCATCTTGACACCAACAGTGGCCAATTCTCCAATCAACTTGTTGAATCTATCAAAGGTTTGAGTCATAGACTCATTCTTTGTAGACATGAAATTCTCATATTGTTGCTTGAGAATTGCTTTCTGATTTCTCTTAGTGCTTTTGGTACCTGAAAATCTCTTTTCCAAAGCATTCCACAGGATTCTGGCATCAGCACAGTTGCAAAACTGATGTTGGTATTCATTAGAAATTGCCAAGAGCAGAGTGCTCAAGGATTTCATCTCAGTCTGCCTAGGAATGGCAACGGGGCGGGTTCGGGGCGGGTTTGCCATCCCCCGTCCCCGTCCCCGAAAGTGAAATCCATTCCCGTCCCCGCCCCGTTCCCCGTCGGGTTTTTATTCGGGGCGCCCCGTCGGGGATTTTTTATGCCCCGAACCCGAACCCGACCCGAACACAATACAAAAAATCCAAGCGTGAAAATGGCTGAAAAATCATGTCGAGGTACGATGTAAATTAAAATTGTTGCTCCAAACACAATCCAAAAATCTAAATTAAAATTGTTTCTCCAAACATAATCCAAAAATCTAAAAGAGCAATTATAAAAGCAAACAAAAACTTGTTCCAACGAAGATACAAACAAAATACTTCATCACATCAAGTCATCCAAAGACGTCGTGCCACTTTCTTTAGTACCTCCCTACATTAAGAAATCCATCAATAAATCAACCAAATTAAAAGAGCAATTATAAAAGCAATGTTACCAAAATTTTACAAATGTTATTACCTCTTCCACGTCCTCATCAAATTCAATGGACCGACAATATGCCTCGGTATCTTCCGAACAAGTTTCTATAATTAAAACAAATAACACAAATATATTATTTAAAACAAATAACACAAATATATTATTCATGAATAAAAATAACATATGAGATACAATATAGCGTTACCTCGAATCTCATTCAACAACCAACTTTGAGCACACATTAAAGCCTCCAAAGTTTTTGGGTGAAGCCTACTTCGGTGAGGACTTATTAATCTTCCACTTGTGCTAAACGCGGACTCTGAGGCAACGGTGGAAACTGGAATTGCCAATATATCTTTTGCCATCCTTTGAAGTGTCGGATACTTACCACCATTTGTCTTCCACCAAAGCAACAAATCGAGATCTACGTCCTTAGGCATAAGCTTCTCTTTCAAGTAGTTATCCAACTCCGCCATATCACCCGAGTCATCATTCTCGCTAGCAAGTACTTCAATGTCAGATAGAAATTTTTTGAATCCACCACGATACTCAGTTGACAACCCCGAACCGAAAGAAGATGAGCCAAAACCACCACCTATAGTTTAATGTGAAAATAAATCAAATATTAGCAATGTTTTATTTATCATATAAACAAAAAGTACTAACCAATATGATAATACCTTCATAGTAGCTTGCTGCATGTAAGTTGGTAGATTCATATTCTTTAAAGAAAGTTCGAACAAACCCCTCAAGAGTTTTAAACTCATTCTTTGCCTTTTCAGGTCCATATAAGGCAGGCATAAGCAACTCTACAAATTTTAACTTGTACCGTGGATCTAAAACCGCCGCCATCCCCATGATCCCATGAATTACGGACCAATATTTATCAAACTTGACCATCATTTTATGGGCCATCAAACCAATCTCATCAATAGAAGACTTCACCCATTCACGTATAGAAAAACTAATCTCACATATCAAAGGGAAAAAGACATTAGCTGTCGGATACTTGTTACCGGAAAACAAAAGAGTTACCTCATAGAATAGTTGTAGCCTGTCACATATCTCCTTTGCTAATTCCCAATCAAGGTCCGTAGGCAAACAAGTATATCTCGACTCTCTTTGCTTTAATCGCTTGAAAACATCTCTATAAGGTATAGCGACACTAAGCATCAAAAAAGTAGAGTTCCATCGCGTCTTGAAATCAAGGGTCAATTTCTTTGTGTATTCCATTCCTAACTGACGAGTTGCTTCCTCAAATCTTTGCTCCCTCTTTCCTGATGCAGACCAAAACGAAACACTATCTCTAATTCTTTCAATCCCCTCCTCGATAACAGATAAGCCATCTTGAACAATCAAATTGAGAATGTGCGCACAACAACGCATATGAAACAACTCGCCTCTCATCATGAGCAATCTCAGTGGAAGCTTGTCTAGTAACTTGCTAATAATTGCATCGTTTGTGGTGCAGTTATCAACGGTAAGTGTAGACAATTTTCTATCGAGATTCCAATCACATAAACTATCATAAAGCATCTCCGCTAGAACATCAGCTGTATGTGGTGCAGGCACATAAATAAACCTATTGATATAAGTGTAAAAAAAACATTTAAACTAACTTTATGCGAATATAAGTGTAAATAATACAATTAAACTACAATTATATTAGACCTGTAAAATATTTATGTTATACCTCATGATTCGGCTTTGCAAGTTCCAAAACTCATCTATAAAGTGTGCAGTGATGGCCATAAACCCTTTTCTTTGATGGCTAGCTGTCCACATATCCGTAGTTATTGCTACCCTACTTGTGTTCCTCCCCAATAACTTCATTGTTTTTATCCTTTCAAAGTCATAAATCTTTAAAATGTCGCTCTTGACGGTATTTCGACATGGAACCTTAAACAAAGGTTGAAGGCCTCCAACAAACTTTCTAAAACCATGATGCTCCACCATTGTAAGAGGATACTCATGCACAATAATCATTTCCGCGAGATCTCTCCTTGAAGTGTCTGCATTAAATGTGTAGTTGGATAGATACGATGAACTACCGTCAACTTTCTTTTGCTCCTTTACCAAGATGCTTTGTCGTATATCTCTAACCGTTCGTCTTGGACAACGTTCAAAATGATCTAGTAGATGCTTTGTGCCGTTTTTGCTATTTGCTCCTAGTCTTTTCTCACAATAGTTGCATTCCGCCTTATCTTCACCATTCACTTTCAAAATTTTAAAATGGTTCCATGCAACAGATCTTTTCCTTTTACCACCGGACTTTTCACCATCATCTAAAGCATCACTGGGGTTTGTTTCGCATTGGGTAGTAGAGTTAGATGGGGGTGGTTCATTAGAATCTTTTACCCCTTGACTGCTTCCTAGAGGAGTAGTAGGGTTTGACATAGATTTATCAGCTTGTGATTCCATTTGACCTGAAACATATTACAAATTTACAATTGTGTCTTGATAGCGCCATAACAAAGTAATGAATGTATAACCATCACAAATTTACAATTGTGCCTCTTGAAGGGTATTTTTCAGATGTATGACGGTATGAGTTTTAAAACATGTATATTTGGTGTTTGCTGTTGAAATTTTGTGCAGTGACTGCCCAATTATTTTTCTTCTCATTTTACCATTTCATTTTGGGTCCTAATTATATGGTGTGAGAAGAGATGAAGGCATGGCATGAGTCCCGATTATGTGATGTGAGGACAAATCAGGATGGAAACCATAAATGAAGAATAGAGAATGTAGGAAAATGGTATAAATGAATGGACCCTAATTTTACTTGTATATTGTTCCATTGGTTAGCAAAAGTCACAATTTGGAGATGTAGCCTCCATTTTAATAATGCAAAATTTTTCATCGTATGATTTGTATCCATCGACATAGCAATTTTTCATGAGCATATATCAAAAATGAGAAATTTTTCGTATCCATCGTATGACAAATTTTTCTAAAAGCATTGTTCCTCAAATAATGAGAAATGAAGAGTCACCTGCAGATCGAGATTCGAGAGTCGAGAACTCGAGATTCAGTGATTCAGTCTTCGGTCGTTAATCGTCGCGGGAGGGTGAACTGAAAGTTAAGCCGTGAAGTCAAAACCAATTAGCCAAACAAAATACTTGGAGATCGTGATTCGCGAGTGGAGAATACCTGGAGATCGAGATTAGAGAGTCGACAGTCGAGATTCAGTCGTCGCCTCGTCGGTCGTCGATCGTCGCCGGAGGCTGAAATGAAAGTGAAGACGTGAAGTACTGAAGTTGGAGGCGGCTTGGCTCTTGAGTAATTGTGCAGTAAACTGATAAACCCTAAAAAATTAAAATTATATATCATATATATATATAATTTTATTTTTTTTAATATATGTATATCGGGGCGGGGCGGGGCGGGGATACCTTGCCCCGATACCGAACCCGAACCCGATAAAATCCCCGAATTTTTCCCCGTTACCCGACCCGACCCGACCCGAAATTGCCTAACCCGACCCGACCCGAAATTGATCGGGTTTCGGGTTTCCCCGTCGGGTTCGGGGTTTTCTGCCATCCGGTTCGGGGTTTTCTGCCATCCCTAAGTCTGCCTCATCTTTCTTTCTCCATCAGTCTTTGGTGGAGGTATCTTGCCATCTGCTCCGATCTCTCCTTCACTTGAGGGACCATTCTCAATGATATCCAACGTTGAGTAGTCTGTAAGAAGAATGTACTGCCTGATCCTGATTTTTCACATGTCAAACTCATTAGGTTTGAGCATGGGGACTTTTGAAACCAGAACACTGTCGCTTGATCCGTCCATGATGATTATTGATTTCTGAGTTCCTTTGCTCTGATACCACTTGTCAGGATCAAAATTCAAAACAAGAATTAAACTTAAACACTCAGAAACTATGTTAAAGAAGTTTGGGGAATAACACTTTAACACTAAATTAATGGAACAGTGTATGACTGCAAATCACAAGTTATATTGATTTAACTTAATGATTACAACCAAAGCCTCAATCTGTTGAACAAGCTCAACAGACGTTCAATACTTCTCTAAAGAAAGGATTTATAACAATCTTAAGGCTAATTCTCTCTAGAACAAAAACAATACGTATTCCTGTATATTCTGTATGTCTATGATCTAAGACTTCTATACTATATATACAAAACAGATTACAAGATAATTACAAAAATAATATTGATCTTCAGTATCCATTCCATAATTATCTTCAATCTCCTTGTCTTTCGCTTTAAGCAACAAATCATCTTTATCTTCATGAGCAACATTAATCTTCAGCAGCATCTTCTAGTCAATAGCAGTACTAATCATGCTTGCAGTAGTAATTTCCATCTTGAAGTATTAACTCTTCAAGCAGTACTAACTACTAGCAGTAGTAATACATCTAGCAACACTAAAATCTTCAACAGTAGTAACTAGCAAGATTCAACAGTATTATTCATCCTTAGCACATTTCAGACCCAACATGAAGAAATATAAACCAGATGTGTATGTGTGTGCCATTGATAAACCCAGATTTGTTGTGTGTTGTGTGATGCCATTGACACCACCCTTTATTTATACATATATAGATCAAAATTTATCGAGAATCAGATCCATAAAAGTGAGTAAAAAATATTAATCACACGCACTAATAAAAAGAAAGGTAGGTTTTCTATAGGGTTTCCACAAAACTGTTGCTGCCGACAAATGGGAGTTCGCCAACGAATATTTCAAGTGTGGCCGGAAAGATCTTCTCATCGAGATCCATCGCCGGAAAACCGTCACTCGACCAAAACCAAAGTCCGACGGAGCTGCAGATTCGGTCTCACCGCCTTCTAGCTCCGGCGACCATCTTGAATCTAGCTCAACCTCATTGTTGGGCTCAAAAAATCCCGGTTCCGTCACTCCACTGCCGCCGACGGTGGAGGAACTCGAGAACTTGTCCGACGAGAACGAGAAACTGAAGAAAGAGAAACAGTTAATGACGTCGGAGCTTGAGCAGGCGAAGAAGCAATGCGACGATCTAATGTCGTTATTGTGTCTGTGTGTGAAGGTGGCGCCAGATCAGATTGATCGGATCTTGAGTGGCGGCGATGTGGCGGTTGGTGAGATGGCGACGACGGTGGGACACGAAACTAACGGTGACGTTGATGATGATGACGACGATAGTGACGGAGATTTTTTTCGGTAAAGATCGCCGTAGGTGCAGGAGTTTTCGCCGGAAACTTGCAGTGGGGAAAAAAGAGACACCGACTGGAGAAGGGGGAATCACGATAGACAGGGGCGGTATTTGTGTAATTCAACTAATTTTTTTATATATTGATATGTAGATTTTTGTAAATTGTATTATTTATATTATTTAAAACAAAAAGTAAAAAGACCAGATTACCCTTAATTTAACAGAACTAATGTTAATGGCTTTAGGGTAAGGGATCCAATCCATAACAAAAGTGAAACCAGAGTGACCTTATACGTAATTATTTTTTTTGAGGGATCCAATCCAAATTTTTATATAACCATAGGGACCAAATCTGTAATTTACTCTTTTTTTTATATATAAAATGTTGGATATTTGCACTACCAAACAAAAGGGCTTTATTGATAGATTTTTTGCTAGAATTTTCCAACAAATTAATGGTAGCCTTTTCCACTGGTGATGGTCAATCCACAGATAATCATGATCATCGACCATATTTTCTCCGGCCTTGAGATTTGCCAGTGATTGCTTTTTTCGATGATCAAATTTTTCATTAATAAATCCCTTTGTTTTGTAGTATTGTAGGTTTATATAGCACAATACATACTCTTTGTACAACATGATGAATTTATATATAGGATTGAATGCAATTTTCTTCTCAAAAAACATAACAATAGTCATCTATGAACAAAATCATTGGGCTATTTTAGGGTCTTTTTATTTTATTATTGTTTACCTTTCATACTTTTGCCTCACAAACTTTCAGTGATACGTCTAAGGATTTTGGTGATAGAGGTCAGAGTTTAAGTCATGAGCACGTGTCAATGTGGTTGACAATGTTCTATAATAAATATTTTCGCCTTATTTATATCTTTGATGATGTTGATACCCTGTAACTTTTTTTTTTCTTCCAATTTGGATGGATTCAAAGGAAGATTATTCAAATCAACATTCTTAGACATCAAATGGGTAAAACTAGCTTGAGGAATATTACAAGAATTATTACTACGATTGTAGTTCCAGTTCTTGGTCATTTTTTTCAACAATTTTTCCATTTTTATTCTATTGAAATAATAAAACAATAACAATTAGCCACCCAATATATATTATTACGAACTCTGTATCAACTAACAAACCATAACTCCTAACAAGTAACATGCATTAACTAATAAACTCTAACACTAAGGAGGCGTTTGGTTCACATAATGGAATTTGATGGAATTGGAATCCATCGAAGAAATTTGACTTTGAAAGAATTGGAATGAAATTTGATGGAATTTGACTACGCATTTGTTGGAAGGAATTCAATTCTTTCACTTAAGTCAAGGCATGCTGAATTCCTTAAATTGTGGAATTCAATGGAATTAGAAGGATTCAATCACTTTCATTCCGTAAACCAAACATGAACTTGAAATTGGCCATTCCAATTCCTTCAAATTTCTTCCAATTCCATGAACCAAACAACCCCTAAGAATCAACAAAAAAATTAACAATAATACATCAATTGACGAACCCTAACCCTAACAATTAACAAAAGAAAAAAAAATTAGACATCAACTAATAAATAAACCCTATATCATAAAAATTAACAATTAACAAAAGTTCACAAGTATGCATCAAATAACAAACCCTAACCCTAACAATTAACAAAAATTAAAGTTAACAAAATTAGACATTAATCAACAAACCTTAACAATTAACAATCCATGAAAAATTAACAATTAGGCATCTAAACAAAGCTAACAAACTCTAACCCCAATAATTAATAAAAAGTTTACAATTATGAATTGTAACAAACCATAAACCTAACAATTAATGTAAAAGACTAATTATATGAAAAAAAAACTAACAATGAAATTGGCCTAAT
This sequence comes from Arctium minus, assembly GCA_954870635.1. NCBI lineage: Eukaryota > Viridiplantae > Streptophyta > Magnoliopsida > Asterales > Asteraceae > Arctium > Arctium minus. The sequence goes on from OX941084.1 coordinate 37,801,335, forward strand.
TTTTTGTAGGGTCAAACCTTAATTCTTTTCGTTAGGGTTCAAAACAATATATATTTATAAAAAATTAAATTTATATTTCCGATGGTAATATGTATAATAACATAACAAGAAAGTTTTATGTCTTGTCCTACAATAAGAATTATTTTCTACACTTCAAATACAAATCTCAATTCACCTTAAACACATATGTAAATTAGCACTAGTTAAAACTATTCAAATAGCGTTACTTCAAAAATAGTTTTGTGTTTGAGTGAAGTTTTGGCAGCTTGTATTTATCTTTTATCTATGAACCATGTGGGTTATTGTTTCTCTATGCATATGTCTATTTCAAAGGTTCGATATACACTACTACAAAATAGTTAATGGTACCCGGTTGCTAAACTTAATGGTACCCGGTTGCACAACCGGGTACTATTTAAGGGGGTACGATTATGACACATAATGCTACCCGGTTGTAATAACCGGGTACAATATGCTTAATGCTACCCGGTTCCTCCGAACAAACGGGTACTATTACTGTGTAGAGAGAGCGGGAAGGGGCATCAAATAGAACCTGGTTCTCTTTAATAAACCGGGTAGGATTTGTATTTTTTTTATTTTAAATTTAGCATATATTGATATGCTACCTAAAACCTATTAAAACACTAAACACAAATAAAAATGGATACAATATCAACACAATGTTGGAAATCAACAGATCTAGTATTCTAAGTCATTTAAAATATTTACATAAAACGTATAAAAAAATGGCAACACAATCAATAGATTACTCACAAAAAAAAACTAATAAATGCTTGGATAATGTTGGTACGTTTACCTTAATAGTTCACGAATCTAGAAATAAAGTATGTAAAAAAACTAAGCAAAAGAAGTGGGTGACTAATGCCCAATAAGCTAACCGATATCAATTCTTCATATGTTTTAGATAAGTGCTAGAAAAGTGCTTAGCCCATGTCACAGCCATAATGTCCGTCATTCTTTCTGTCAGGGGAGTCATGTCGTACCATGGTACCTACATGCAAATGAAAATCAAAATTGTTATTTGACGACAATGTTAAATGCAATAGACACAATAAAAAATGTTTAACAAATATGTACCTTCTTCGTAAACTGTGATTGATGATACATCACAAAATTGAGCATAAAATGCATGATATAGTAGCCACACTCCCAACCGATTTTTTCAAACGAGCAAGTTGATTTTTTGTAATCTGATAGCCCAAACAATCCTAAAAAATATAAAAAACAGCGTACACCATCAATTATATATTATTTCACATATACATACATTCATGAATTATATATATATATATATTATGCATGTATATATGTGTGTTATATTTGTGTGTTGTGCATGTGAGGAGATATAGAGATAAACAATTAATATATTTAGTGAATTACCTTGAAAAGTCTTAATGAAGCTTCAAGTTAATGGAGATGTAAAAAGAAGATGTAAAAAGGAATCAGGAGCCGTCATATGCATGTTAGGAAGAAGATAACTAATAAAAGTGTTAAGGTATTTGACCTAGGGAATTGTGGAGAATAAATGGTACCCGGTTTCCTTAAAGGAACCGGGTAGAATTACTAAAAAAACGTGGCTATATTGCAACCCACCAAATAGCACCCGGTTTCCATAAAAGAACCGGGTAGGATTACTAAAAAAACGCGTCTGTTTTGCAACCCACCAAATAGTACCCGGTTTCCATAAAAGAACCGGGTAGAATTCCAAAAAAGCGCGTGCATTCATTACAACCCATCAAATAGTACCCGGTCGGGTATCATACCGGGTACGCTTGATAAAATGAAACCTGGTTTCTCATTATAAACCGGGTACTATTATGTTTCCCAAATTTTCATCCAAATATAACCCGGTTTTTTTGTTAACCGGGGTTCTATTTAGGGGGTTGTATTAGACTTTCTGTAGTAGTGATAGGCGCACATGAATTTGTTGCTTTTTAACACTAATGTATATTAGAATCACTTCGTTTGAGTTGAAACATTTAATCGATGACAACTCTCAAATTTTAGAGTTATTTGTTCTCTTTTTAAACCAATTTTTACCAATCTAATACTCGTTTGTGCCTTTTCCCACTTCTTTGGTTTAAATTTTTCTTTAAGAGAGAAATAACCGAAAGTTCGGTTTTGGTAAGAAAATTCGTCAATGTGGCCACTCGGACTCACCACAGTGGCAAACATCACCTTTGGAGATATTGCAGAAATCTTGCTGCTGAATTGGTGAAATGAGGAAAAGTAAGAACTTGATCAAAATCTGAAGCATTCATGAAAATAGAGGAGATATGGACAAGGTGAATGGAGACAAAAGTTGGTACAAGACACCATGAAAGGTCCCTTTCTTCCTTGGTTTTTGTTCTCTTATGTCCCTTTCACGCCTTTCTCCTCTTCCACTATAAATTGTAGTTTGGAGGACCATTTGCAAGACATCCATTAATCCCATAATCCATTGATTCCTTTCATTGTGTTTTATTCGTAGTTTCAGCGGAATTTAGTGAGTAACTTGGTTGTAATTTCAATTTCTGTCTTTCCATTTATGTACCATTGTGGTGACATCTACCACCACAGAAACATTTTTAATTTATATGCACTTTACTTTTGAGTATTTTCTATCTTCTTGTATGTCTTTACTTATGATTAGTAGCTAACCCCCTGGGTGCGTGTGTAAGCCAAACCCGAGAGGTTAAAATGTAACACTTGGGTGTTACCGTATTTTGGCTAACTTCTCGGTTTGGTCATCCAAGTTGAAACTTTAACTCAACGTGGACAAGCCAATCACTTGTGTGTGTTAATATTAGATCTTAGACCTCCAGAGGGGCGGATTCGAATATGGCTTGGGTGATGCAAGGAGGTTTGAGAAAATCTTCAATAATCGCATAGAGATGAATTTTTGCATAATCAACCTAAGGTTCAGATGTCGATCGAGTTGGTGTGTCATAGAGGTATGCGCATCTCTCCATACTGGCGGGGCTAAGATCTTCGAGATCTACTTGGTGAGATTGGCAAACCGAAAGTTACCATTTGTGGATACTTTATAATAAAACCGTAATCGCCACCTATACTACGTAGCTTCGAGAGGATGAAATCGTGTGGGATCACATTGTGACCTGTTTTGTTAACTATTTAAGTTACTAATATACTCTCGGGGAAAACTTACACCTGTACCCGACTTTTTTTTTATCGTGTTAAACTTAATATTTAATATTTCGCTCCAAACCAATCAATTTTATAAAACTCTAAACTTTGCACCGGAAGTTTGTAGAAATATCTGATTCTTAGTTAAGTCCAATCCATGTGGATACGATATTTGGTCTTTACCATTATATTACTTGTTAAGCGAACTCAATAGTTGGTGTATACTTGCATCGCTATTGTGCCACATTTTACACGTGTGCATGTTTGCTATCAATCGAGTTTTTGAATAACTCCAAATTAAACATTGTTGTTATGAAATCGACTTCTTAAGGTAAGTGAACATTATTTTGTGTTTGAAATCAACTTGAGCTCGAAATTACTATGTTTTGCATTACCAAAACTTTGATTTTCGTCCTTAGATTCGGAATTACATAAGTAACTTCGTAGTTTGCACTTTGTTACAGATTTCATCCTTGAGCGCCCATTAAGGGCATTGTTTAGTGCCCCTCACGTGCTATTCATGCGATACATTTTGGTCATATGTGATTCTAAGGAACTTGTTGATGTGCTACTACTATCGGTTCGACTTTAGCAGTTATGATTTATTTGACTTAGTCGTGCCTGTCTGACCTCAGTTGGGGAATAAATTGAATATGATTGGACATTTGCCTCGAATGACTGACGTTAGGATATTACTTCAGAGGCTATCATTCTTTAGCTTTTATATAATAAATTTGTTGTTCAAAGTTTAAAGTTTTTATATATAAGAATTTGTTATTTGGAAAAAAAAAACTTCTCAAATCTATCCACCACCCAAAAAAAAAATCAACCCTAGATCCAAATCAATTCACCTCGCCACCTCCCTGAAACTTCGTGCAATGGTGTCTTTCATGATGATGGATCATAGAGGGTAACTTGATGTACCTCCCCCTTGATCTCGCCCTTCATTTTCAATATTTTTGCATGAACAACACCACCACCATCGAACATCATCATCACCTACGACAGTAGCACCATAAATGCCTAAATGGAATGGGTTTGAGTTTAAGGTTATGTATAACGAGAGTGACCAACAATATTATCGCCTAACAACTCGTCTTCTGCTTGATTTTCTTTATTTTATGGTTTTGAAAAACCATTGTTGATTTAGCGTTTAATTTTAAAGGTTTTGATTTGTTTTTTTACCACACAGTTTAGGATTGTGTTGGGTTGATTCAAAATGTTATGATTATGTCGTGTTCGGGATTCATGTTCTACTTTGAAGAACATGATGAATATGTTCTTGTTCTTAGAATATTTATTGGTGGTAATATTTTGGGTTGGAGAACAAGATGAAAATCTTGTGATTATGTTTTGGATGGATGTGGATTGAAGAACATGTTGTTCTTGACATGAACTAATTCATTTTTCATGGGACGAAGAAGAAAGGTAAATCACAAAAACTGCTCATGTGGAGAATGACCGAAAGACACTCACGTGAGGAGCACTTAACAGTCGTTAGGGACAGAGACAAGATCATGCAATACACATTGTTATTGCCTTAATGATATAATTTCGAAACTCTAAAACTAAAATCATAGCTCTGGTAAACCATATGGGTTATTTCTTTTTGTAGTTTACTCTACTTAAAATGAATTTAATTTTAACACCACTACAAGGATAATGAGTTTCAGAGAAGGAATCTTTAGAGAAGTTTTTAGAAGTGTATCTAAAAGTACATTTTAGAGAATGAATTAGATGACAAAACTAAAAACTGTAACTAAAGATATGATGACTTTTAAAGAAGGATTTTCGAGCAAATTATACAGTATAAAAAACGTCTCTAAAACTTTTAGAGATGCTTTTCATGAAAAACCTCTCTAAAATTAGATCTGAGTTTTAGTAACGCATTTTAAGCGTCTCTAAAAGTAAAGTGTATTTTTTTTATATACTAGAAGCGTACTCGTGCAATGCAGCGAGATACATCTCGATTTTAATGGTTTTTTTAATCGATTTACAGTACGATTTTGGATGGTTTTGATAGAGTGATAATGGTTTCTTTATAAATTTGCTTAATTTAGGCTTAATAATATAATGCTTTTTATATATATAAAAAATTAAGTATTTTGTTAGAATTCAATGATTATCTTATATATTTTAAATTATTTATATTTAAATTAAGATGTTTATCCTGTTTTGATTATTTTTATCAGTTAGTTATGATTTCAAGCATATACCTTTAGAAATTTGTATAGTTGTACTTATGCATCATGACTTGTAATCTTGAGTTTTAAGTAATGTATATCAATAAACAATACTTAATGCATAAAATGTTGTTTTTAAGAGTTTCATTCTATAGTTTAATAATAATATAATTTATTTTAGGTTTAATAATGTTGAACCCAGATTAATAGTTGATAAACACTCACAACACAATAAAGAACAAGAGATGAATAGATCAAATTAACATACCACAGATCTCTTGATTAATCAGATAAAAACGTGTGTGTGTTCTTGGTGTATACAGATACCTCTTGTAGAATACAGAGAATATGGCTCCTCTACTTCAGTTCACCTTATGCGATACACACACTAAACCTAGAAAATAAAACTATTTATACTTAGGTCAACATGACCTAATTAATATTAACTATTTGCTAAAATACCCCCAAAGGTATTAAACACTATTACAAACTAGACCCCTTTTATAATTTAATCTTGAATACAATTACTGATCCAACAATCTCCCCCTTTGGATTCAAGATTAAAAAAAATGGGTTGATACAAATCAACAGTTAAGTGCAGTCGTCAAGTATAGAGCCCTGTGTGGAAATAAGAGCAGTCTCCCCAGATAGAGAAAGTGATTATTTCAATCTTTGCAGATTCAGATAAGTAAAAAAAATGGTAATCTTGAATCAACAGATGACTCAGTTCAAAATGCCTGTCAGTAGCACACAGTTACTGAGTAACACAAAGTTACTATATAAGGAGCTGGTCTTGATGTTGGCTCCCCAGTACTTCCATTCAATCATCGAATAACACATGGTTATCTATGAATGTTCTGACAGAAAACAAATTTCTGTGTGCTCGTGCATGTGTATGGATGAAATTAAGCATAGATGATTGCTTTTCATTGTAGGCTCAAAGTATGTGAACTTGTTGAGACAACAACAAATTATACAAAGACTCAATGTGCATGAGAAAGGGTCGAAGGTGGGGCAACTTTCCTTCTTTTTCAATATTAGTATCTTCCAAGTGAAGAACCAATAGCATATATGCTGCGTCCCCAGAAAATGTGAAACATTCTCTTTTTGAGAAAATAATGAGTAGCTGGTGGGTTTGTATGCAAGAGATGACATGGGTTAGGTGCCTTTTTCAATGATGGTCACCAAAGAATGTGAACCAATCAGATAATGTGGCTGCCCGGCTCAGAAAGAAGTTTGGTGCATAGTCTAATATTCTTTTACTCTGATATCTCACCCTCTTTCTATTAAACATTAAATCTCACTTCTAACCAATCTCTCTTTTCCATTTTACCTCTTCACACCCCAACACTCAAATATTTTGACCCCTCTCCCCTCAATCACTCAGGGAATACTTCATGGGTAGGAAACACTAGTTCTCGTGAATCCATGGAAGTTCTGTTAATCTTTCACACTGAATCCCATGTATTTTCCTAAAAGAACGTGTTGTTCAACAACCTTTTGTACATGTAAGCACAAAGGAATACAAATGAACATGAAGAATAAAAATTTGGAGAACAAAAATTTGGAGAAGTAAAAAACATAAGGTGTTTGACAATACAATTCTCCCCCTCAAACTAAAGGTGGTTGGCAATTAAGCTCTCTGACAATTAAGCTCCCCCTCAACTTAATAAATGATTTTTTTTACATAATCAAATAAATAGAAAACAAAACACTGAAGTGCGGGTTCTAATCAGATGTGATTAGAAGCCATTGTCACTTGAACTATCCTACACATAGAAGAAATCATGGTAATCATTTGTGAAAATGATTCCTCTATCGTTAGCAACAGTTGGAGAATAAATATATAAAACACAAGATTAAGATTCAGAATACTCCCCCTCGAATCATGAGTAAGGTCTTAAGAAGACATGTTCAACATTCCAAGTTTGCTGATTAGAACCTGGAACCTCTTTTCATCCAACGGCTTGGTGAAAAGGTCAGCTAACTGGAAGTCAGTTTGAACAAAGTGCATTTCGATATCACCATTTTCTACATGATCTTTGGTGAAGTGATAGCGTACATCTATATGCTTGGTCTTTGAATGATGAACCGGGTTAGCGGTTATGGCGATTACGCTCTTGGAATCACAATAAATAGGAACGCGCTTGTAATTGTATCCAAAGTCCCTTAACTGAGTTTTCATCCAAAGGACTTGCGAACAGCAGCTAGCAGCAACTACATATTCAGCCTCAGCAGTGGATGTTGAAACACAATTTTGTTTCTTTGAGGTCCAACTTACAAGTTTGTCACCTATAAATTGACATGATCCAGAGGTGCTTTTCCGGTCTAGCTTACAACCTGCATGGTCAGCATCTGTAAAGGCAGTTAGATCAAAACGAGAATCCTTTGGATACCAAAGGCCTAAATTAGGAGTGCCTTTGAGATATCTAAGGATTCGCTTAACAACATTAAAGTGCGATTCTTTAGGATTAGATTGATATCTCGCACAAAAACATGTGGCAAACATTATATCTGGGCGACTGATAGTCAGATAAAGTAAAGAGCCAATCATACTACGATACACCTTTTGATCTGCAGGCTTACCAGAGGGATCTGCATCTAAGAGTGTACCCGTAGCCATTGGTGTTTTCATGACTGAACTGTCTGACATATTAAACTTTCTTAACATGTCTTTTATGTATTTGGATTGATTAATGAAAATGCCTTCGGGTAATTGCTTTACTTGTAAACCAAGAAAGAAATTTAATTCACCCATCATCGACATTTCAAACTTTGTTTCCATGATTTTAGAAAAGTTCTTGCAAAATTTCTGATTTGTCGACCCAAATATTATGTCGTCAACATAAATCTGTATGAGAATCAAGTCCTCACCTTGCCTTTTGAGAAATAAGGTGGTGTCAACCGTACCTTTCTTGAAACCAGAAGCAAGTAGAAATTTAGTGAGAGTTTCATATGAGGCTCCTGGTGCTTGTTTGAGACCATAAAGCGCTTTGTCTAACACATAGACATGATCAGGGTGATGAGGATCAACGAAACCTTCAGGTTGTGCCACGTAGACCTCCTCATGCAAAACGCCATTTAGGAAAGCTGACTTTACGTCCATTTGATAGACTGTAAAGTTTTTGTGCGCTGCATATGCTAAGAAGATTCTGGTGGCTTCGATCCTTGCAACAGGTGCGAATGTTTCGTCATAGTCAATACCCTCCTGTTGACAGTACCTTTTTGCAACCAATTGAGCTTTGTTTCTCACAACTACTCCGGCCTCGTTTTTCTTGTTTCTGAATACCCACTTAGTTCCAATGACAGTTTTACCTTTAGGTAGTGGGATCAAGCGCCAAACCTTGTTCCATTCGAATTGCAGAAGCTCGTCTTGCATAGCAGAAATCCAGAAGGGATCATGTAGAGCTTCGGATGCTTTCTTTGGTTCTAGGGAACTAAGGAAGCTTGAAAACATGCAGAAATTTGCTGACGCAGACCGTGTCGTGACACCAGATTGTACGTCACCTATCACGTTATGCAGGGGATGATCCTTTGTCCATCGATGTGTGCTTGGCAAGGATTCAACTGTTTGTTGCGTATTTGATGCATTGTATTCATCATGAACGACAGGTAGATCCACAGATGTACTCGGGACATCTTGTACAGGTGTTTCTGATACTGAAGTTTCTGGAATAGCAGCTGAAGTACTCATGACTTCATTTCCAGAAGGACTATCTGCAGAGACAGATTCAGCATTAGTAGAGTCAGAAACTAACAATTTAGTTGTACCTGATGGAGATGCAGTTTCAGTGACTTCTTCGGACGGTCCAGACATATCTTCAGAAATAGTAGGGACCTCCGATCTTGTTGTTGATGTTGATATGCCTTTGTCAAAGTCTCCACAAATTTCATCGAAGGCATCAATAAACAACAAATCTAACTCAGATGAAGTAGAGTTAGAGTTAGAAGAAGTAGACGCTTTAGAATCTGGTTCTATTCTGAATTGAATAGAAGCTTGGTTCTTAAGTCCGAGTTCTGAACAGTTGTGTCCAGAAGTCCGGGTAGAATTCTCATCAAAGGAGACATTCATGCTTTCAACAATCGTCTTGGTTCGAATAATGTAGATTCAATAAGCTTTGAATGTCAGAGAATATCCAACGAGATATCCTTCATCCGCTTTCTTATCAAATTTTGATAGTCCTTGACGCTCTCGTAGAATGTAACACCTGCAACCAAAAACACGAAGGAATTTGATATTAGGTTTACGATTGTTGATCAACTTATATGCTGTTTTGTCAAAACGTTTGACCACAATGGTATGATTCTGAGTGAAGCAAGCTGTTGCGACTGCCTCAGCCCAAAGATACATGGGTAGATCGGAATATGCAAACATAGTACGAGCAACTTCAACAAGAGTGCGATTCTTCCGTTCAACAATGCCATTCTGTTGTGGAGTGTAGGCTGCGGAGAAGTTGTGTGAAATGCCCACAGAAATAAGATAACTCTGCAAGGTGTCATTCTTGAACTCCGTGCCGTTATCACTGTGAAGAGTTCGAACTGGCAATTGAAGACGAACTTGAATACGCTTAATGAAAGCGATAATCAATTCTGGCGCATCTGATGCTGTTCGCATTGGGCCACAAAGATCCATATGAAGAAGTTCCAGTATAGATGAGGTCGATGATTCAGTTTTGGACTTGAATGAGCTTCGCTTCATTTTGCCCAACTCACATGCAGAACATAGTGAGTCTTTCTCAAACCTCATTTCAGGTAGACCTTTGACCAGACCTTGTCTCTGTAGCTTAGCTATTGATCTGAAATTCTGATGAGACAAGCATCGATGCCACGTCCACGATTGTGCTTTAGACGCTTTGGCTAATAGGCATACTGGACGTGTGGCAGACAATGTCGGAAAATCTACATAATATAGATTTCCATGTCGTTCAGCTCTGAAGATTTCGTAACCATCTGGGTCCTCTAGATAGCAATGAGATGTTGTGAAGCGAACTTGATATTTCATGTCACAAAAGTGACTGGTGCTGAACAAATTATGATCAATCCCTTCAACATATAACACCCTTTGTATCTTCACAATGCCATTATCCAGCATTCCGTATCCTTTGACCTTTCCTTCTACTTCTGAATTTGCAAACCTAACTGCTCCGGCAGGCTCCTCCACATAGTTATGTAGAAGGTGCTTGAATCCTGTCATGTGGCGTGAACAGTCGGAATCTATCACCCACACTCGACAGGCCTGCAAAAGAAACAATTAGTTTTGCTTTGGTACCCATATCAAGATGGGTCCTTTGCTGTTAGCTTCAAGCAATTCAGGAATATCAGCAAGTTTAACTTTCACTCTTCATTCATATTGGGGTTTTGGAACCCATTTCCAAACCATTTTAACATTTAATTCCTGAAAATGCTGTTTAGATCTTGGATTGGTAACCTTAGCACGAAACACTTTGGGTTGTGTGGAAGAATTAGAATTAATATTTAATTTAGCTTTTCTTTTACTCTTCTTGGAATTAGGAGTTGAGTAGTATTTGAAAGAATTATCCCAACAGTGTTTGCAATATAAATTCTTTTGAGCAAAAGTCATAAATTTAGATTTATTGGAACAAATCTGACATTCATGTCCATCAAAAGAAGTACATTTCAAAGCATCACTGTCTGTAGTACAACTGTTTGCAACAGAAGTTTCACTAAAATTCAAACTATCATTTTTATTCCTCTTACTCCTCCCAACTCCATTTCCTTTCATATCTGAAACAGAAATAGGAACCTTGTTAGTCTCTTTCTTAGAAGGTGATTCTTTTCTTGAGATACTCAAAGTTTCACCCTTTTAAAAAATACTAGGTGGATATTCAGGACAATCAGAGTAAATAACTGAAGGTTTTACAGGAGCATCAAATTCTGGATTAATTCTGACCTTCCATCTTTGATCATCAAACATCTGTTTATCATTTGAAACATTCTTAAACAGAGTTACTTTCAAATCATTGATTTCTGTGCAAAGCTCTTGATTATCTTTCAAAGATTTTTCAAGTTTAAATTTGAGATCAAAGTTTTCATCTTCAATCTCTTCAAGAGACTATTGCAACCTGTCAAATTGTTTCATCAATTCAGATGTATGATCACTCACAGAGATTGACTTCTTTGAAACAGAAACAGGATCAGAGTCTGAAGCATTCATCATTTCAGAAAACCTTTCTTCAGTCATGTGCTCAATAAACTCCATTTTATCATTTTTGAAACAAGATTCATTCGTGATAACAATTTCTTCTTCGACCTATTCAACAAGTAAAGGTTTAGAAGGAATGGGATTTGGGACTGATGGTATATTTGATGGATCGGCATCCGATTCATACTCATCATATTTGCATTCAGTCTCAGGTGGAACTGTGTTATTGCTGACTGATTCTTTTAAAGATGCGGTAAACAGTGACTCAAACTCAGTTCGATCTTTCGAGTCTCATAGCTTTTGTTCAAATCACTATATTTGAAACCAACTGATTTAAAAGAATTTTGAGAATCAGTCTCACAAGACTTGTCCTCTTCCATTTCTTCTCGACCTTTGGTCTCTATAAAAGGTTTAGGATTACTTGCTTCAACAAAAGTTGCACGAATGTTAGGAATGGGTCTGACTGTGGAGCCAAGTTTATCAAAATTATACAAGTGCTCCGGTGCCTTTTTCAACATATCGTTAATTGGCAAACCCAAACCTCGGCATCCGATTCTTTTTAGCTTGTCTGGCGCAAATGTGAGAGTCGACCGGACTCTTGTTCAACCGGTAATATGCACGACCGGATGGTTGCTCGACTGGACTTGATGTCTTCGACCGATATTGAGTAATTTAAACAATGGACCGGTATAATGTAAGGTGGTCGACCGGAGGTACTTTTGGACCGGTAAGTTTTAAAAGTTCTCGAACGATATTAAAATAGTCGACCGGTAAGTTGTAAAAGTGTTAGACCGAAATTATGCAAACAATGTGAGAGTAGAGGACCGATAGTAAAGATATCGACCGGTATAATGTATTATCGGTCGACCGGTATGAGAAATTGGATGTGAAATTGGAGTTTTGCATGTGAAATTGTTTTGTGCATGGAATTATGATTGTGCATGGAGGAAAAGGTGAGAGGCTGCCACGTGGAAATGAAACAACAAACAAAAAGGTGAGAGGTTGCCACGTATCCTTGATGTGTGGAAAATGGATACGTGTAGATGCTTTCTGAATTGTTTGAATCTAGGACCGATAAAAATGGATGTGTGGAAATTGACCGGTATGTTGTGAAAGTGGGTAGACCGATATGTTGTTTAAAAAAAAACGATGGACCGGTATTCAAGTGAGAGTGACCGATAGATGAATAGTGGTCGACCGATAAAAACAATTTTGGACCGGTACCTTGTAGTTCCTTCGACCGGTATAAAAGAAATTCAACCTGTATGTGTAGGTCGACCGGAAAAGTGTAGGTCGACCGGTATGAATTCTCGACTGGAATACGTTTCTTCTCCGATAAAACGACCCTGTAACTGATAAATTGACCTGCTTGGAATTCGATTTACAGCCCAATATTTTGACACTTTGATCGACTTACCAACTTTAACAAGATACAACACTTTGATTTTAAATATAACCACTGTATCAAAATATGATTGATGACACAGTGTTCTGGAAGAAATGAAGAACACAGAGACTTGAAAATTTGATTTTGATTTGGTAGAGGCTCTGATACCAATTGTGAGTCCGTGATCGTTTATCAAATCAAGCAACAACAAGATATAAAGATTACCAACCTGTTTAGATTATAAACGCAGATTACAGAGGTTGATATTGGTTATAGTTTAAGCTTTCTCTCTCTCTGTTCTTGATGTTCTTGTTCGATGTGTTAGTATTGAGAGATTGAGAATCTAACTTAACTTAAACTAACTAAACATTAATATCTAAACTATAATATCTAGATATTATCTAATATAATATCTAGATATTTAAACTAAAATATCTAAAACATAATATCCTAAAATATCTATTAGTTAGATATTTAGGACTAATATTAAATACTAAAACACAATAATTAACTTTGACATTTATTACAAATGACATTAGACTTAATCTCGAGAGCGACTTTTCAGCAGTAGCTTCAGATTGCGAACTTCACTTTGGATGATCTTGAATCCAATAGATATGTGATCTAACAACCTTTCTTCAATCATGTGCTCAATAAACTCCATTTTATCATTTTTGAAACAAGATTCATTCGTGATAACAATTTCTTCTTCGACCTCTTCAACAAGTAAAGGTTTAGAAGGATTGGGATTTGGGACTGATGGTATATTTGATGGATCGGCATCTGATTCATACTCATCATATTTGCATTCAGTCTCAGGTGGAACTGTGTTGTTGCTGACTGATTCTTTTGAAGATGTGGTAAACAGTGACTCAAACTCAGCGAATTCGATCTTTCGAGTCTCATAGCTTTTGTTCAAATCACTATATTTGAAACCAACTGATTTAAAAGAATTTTGAGAATCAGTCTCGCAAGACTTGTCCTCTCCCATTTCTTCTCGACCTTTGGTCTCTATAAAGGTTTAGGATTACTTGCTTCAACAAAAGTTGCACGAATGTTAGGAATGGGTCTGACTATGGAGCCAAGTTTATCAAAATTATACAAGTGCTCCGGTGCCTTTTTCAACACATCGTTAATTGGCAAACCCAAACCTGGTTTAAGTTTATAAAACCTTTCATCTTGTAGTTTATTGGTCAACATATTTAATGTCTGCTCAGTTTGACCTCGTTTCATGTTAATATCCTCCAATTGCTTAATTTTGGTGTAAGCTTCATTTCTTTCTTGAAAACACACTTCGAATTTGATTTTAAACTCACCCTTTTCAGCATTGAGATTTACAAGGTCCTTTTCTAAACCAGATATTTTTCTTTTTAAAGATTCCTTGTCAGCTTTTAAAACATCCTTTTTTTTCTTTTTTTTTTCCACAACAACTTTCAGTAAAGCGTTTTCATCACGAAAACTCAAGACTGATTGATGTTCAGAGTTAAGTTTACCTTTCAACAATTTAAACTCATCTTTCATATTATGTATTTGGACCATCAAAGATTCAATAAGTTCAGAATTTTCATTTACCTCAGAGTTGTCATCTTCGGAATGAGCCTCAGAAGCTTAATAATCACCATCCAGTTTTGCCATGTAGGAGACTTGGGTAAAGTGCGCCTTCTCCTCGTCATCAGAACTTTGGAACAACCAGTTTTCCTCTTCAGCCATAAGCACCTTTCCCTCTTCAGCTTTCTTGGCAATGAGTGACTTTCTTGTATAGTATTCTGAGTTCTTTACTTTCTTGAACTTGCAATCTCTAGAGAAGTGTCCAAATTTACCACAGTTGTAGCATCTGCCCGGTTCATCCTTTCTCTCTTCTTTCTTCTCCTCTCTCTTTTCTTCTCTTCTATCTTCATTCCTTTCATCTTTCCTCTCTTCTCGTCTTTCCTCTCTCCTTCCATACCTTGGCTTGTATCTCATTTCAGACTTCTCTTTCTTGTACCCTTCGTACTTTGGCTTTGAATAGTACTTCTTCTTGCCAAAGCTCTTCTTGAATTGACGAGTTATCATGGCCAAGTTCTCAGAGAACTTCTGTATATCATCATCAGAATCAATCTCCAGTTCTTCATCACTTGAAGCAGAATCGGACTCAGTAACCTCCGTAAATAGTGCTTTAGACATTTTCTTCTTTGACCTTGCAGAGGATATAGGACCTGAACTTGAACTCTTTCCTTTGCCAGCTATTGAGAGCCACGGAATCCTTCAGATTATTGGACTCATTATTGATAGTTCTCACCTCATCCTCATGCTGAGAAAGAGTAGAGAAGATGTCAGTTACATTCTCTTGAGCCATGTTCTTTGACATCTGTAGGTTGATGGCAAAGTTTTTCCATTCAGGATTCAAGTTCTTGATGAACTTATAATTTATCTCGGAAGCCGATTTTGAGATGTTGTTCCTCCGCAGGTCATTTAGAATGATATTGTATCTGTTAGATCACATATCTATTGGATTCAAGATCATCCAATCTGAAGATTCAATCTGAAGCTAATGCCGGAAAGTCGACTCTCGATATAAAGTCTAATGTTACTTTGTAATAAATGTCGAAGTAAATTATTGTTTATTGTAATTTAGTATTAACTTTAACTTAGTTTAAATATCTAAGTTAGTTAGATATTATATTAGTTTAAACTATAATATCTAGATATTAGTTTTAATATCTTAGTTTAGATATTAAGTGTTAGTGTGTTGAGGAAGTTAACATCTCAGAAATCAGATCACATTCATACACACACACACAAAAGGTGTAAAACTAGAGAGAACACACAAAGAGAGCTTCAATCGATCAACCTTGTAACCATTGTTATTAATCGAAACAGGATGGTAATCGTTAATGTGTTGTAATCTATAAAACTTGATAAGTATTGTGGACCGACAGTATCTGTTGTAGGTATCAAGCAGCGTTTCTCCTTCCTTTGCGTGAAATCCCTCATAGGCATTTATGCATAGATTCTGCTTGGCTTGGATGGAGGCTTCACTTCCTTCAAACTGTCTTGATAATTCATCCCAAACTTCTTTAGTAGAGTTCCGACTGTCTACACGATTGTAGATGTCATTTGGAATTGCCATTGTCAGATAAATGAGAGCCTCTTCATCTATCTTGTACAGTTCTTTCTCCTTTTCAGTGAAGTACTGATACAGTTTAGGAACAAATATGTCAGGGATTTCTGGAGAGGTTTCAGTTGCAGCTTGACCAGGTACTCTGATAATTGGATTTACTGGACCAGAAGTGATTGATTCTATGTAATCTCTGCTCTTGTGATTTAGGAACTGAATCATTCTCTTCTTCCATTGCTGATACTCATTAGCCAAGAGGACAGGAGGTTTGGACTGAGAGCCCATTGAGAGAAGTTGGTTTGACATCTTTAGCTGTATGGTTAGAAAGCAAACTTATCTGTACCAAGAGAATCAACTAATAAGATCTTTTGAATCAAGAATTGGATAAAAACTACACTAAAAAATTTTCAGAAAAATAAATTTCCAAAAATAATCAAATGCAGAATTCGCAAACAGTATAAAACACAAAGAAATTAGCAAGCAAAAAATCTGGCGCAAATCACAGATTGCGCTCAAGGACAGTGGCGCAAACTATAGTAGCGAAAAAGAGACTTTGCGCTAAGAGTAGATGGTGCAGAATTTGGATACTCGCAAAGTGCAGATGGTGCAAAATAGACTTTGCGCGAAGAGAAGGTGGCGCAAAGAAGGTTTGCGCGAAGAACTGATGGCGCAAAGAAACCAAGTGTCGCGACCGGTGTGTTACTGCGACCGGTGTGTTGCTGCGACCGGTGTGGACCGAGGTCGACCGGTGTGTTGTGACCGGTGTCTTGCTGCGACCGGTGTGGACCGAGGTCGACCGGTGTGCTGCGACCGGTGTGGACCGGTGTCTTCCTGACCGGTGTGGACCGGTGTCGTGTGTGGCGCAAAAGACAATTTTGCGCCAAGAGACGGTGGCGCAAAATACAGTTTGCGCTAAGAGGGACTGGCGCAAAAGGCCACTTGAATCTGGCGCAAACTGGGAATCTTGAACAAACTCGCTAGTTCATCACTGTTCGACCCTCACGTCGATTTTTAATGCAGAAACTCATCAAAAGGTTAAAACTCAGTGTAAAAAAAACATACCATATATCCACAAACATACTACGAATGAACCCCAATCAAAATCAATGATTAAAAACAACTTTTATGCTTCAATTCAAATGAGACAGTAGTCGATAGTTTCATGAACACAGTATTCAAAAATCATCAAAAACCAATCAATTGATGTTTTTAACAGTAAATAGGCAATCTACTATTGTTCAATAACATAAAACACACATAATCAAATCGATTTTATGCATAAAAACACATTAAATCGTGAAATCGATTTTCACACAGCAAGTTATCGATAAAAACTGTTTTAATCCAAAAACTTGATTCTTTGGCTCTGATACCACTTGTTGAACCCAGATTAATAGTTGATAAACACTCACAACACAATAAAGAACAAGAGATGAATAGATCAAATTAACATAGCACAGATCTCTTGATTAATCAGATAAAAACGTGTGTGTGTTCTTGGTGTATACAGATACCTCGTGTAGAATACAGAGAATACGACTCCTCTACTTCAGTTCACCTTATGCGATACACACACTAAACCTAGAAAATAAAACTATTTATACTTAGGTCAACATGACCTAATTAATATTAACTATTTGCTAAAATACCCCCTAAGGTATTAAACACTATTACAAACTAGACCCCTTTTATAATTTAATCTTGAATACAATTACTGATCCAAAAAATAGCATAATGTTTTTTTTATAGAATAAACATTAAATATTATGTTAGACTTTCTTAATTATATTTTATATTTTTTATACTTAAAATTTGATTTTTATCCTGTATTTAGTTATTCGATGAGTGATTTTAGGGGAGTTGAAGTGAAGTGATTTTAGGGGAGTTAAAGTGGTTAGAGATAAGAATTGAAAGTTAATAAATAACATTAAATGTAGTACATAAAACTTTAATAGTTATTTTTAAGAGATTTTAAGTAATTAACATTAAATAGCGGTACATTAAACTTTAGCAATTGTTTAGAGATTTTACAAATGCTTTGTAATATAGTATAGATATTTTATAAATTAGATAAAATATGTAAATACGTTTGTTCTCGTCGGATTGTTCTCATTGTTCCCGTTTCTCAAAACAGAATTCGAAGCCCTAATCTCTCTCGATCCTTCCTGTTTCTTCCAGTCTGTTTTTGCCATCATCACTGTAAAATGGTTGACTCCAGAATTCATATATATATATATATATATATATATATATTCATGCATGCAAATGGAGTTCACAACTCATGCATGGCAAATGGATAAAAGTTGTTGTTGTGCTAGAGATCATGGAGGTGATGCATGGATGCTTTCAAAGTCAAAATGAAGGTCCAAGGTCAGATATGAAGGTTGAACACACTGTGAGCAAAGTGGTTGGTTTGAGACAAAGCCCACGTGTACACCACCTTAGACATTGTTGTCTACAATTCCAAACTGCTCCGGGCGACTTTCCAAGCCTCCTTAGCCACATTTATCTCACTTCAAGGGAGTGTGGACCATTTTATGTGCAGTTTCGGATTACTTCATGTGGGTCTCTCCAAAATATGTAATTTTGACGATCTCTCCCAACAAAATTGAGACGATCTAGATTAGCATAAATTATGTATTTAGATCTTCATCGATCTCCGTTTCTCAAGCATTGTAACATCGTCGATTATAGTTGACTTCTTGGTGGTCTCCTCCGCCCGTGGTTTTTCCCGTTTTGGGTTTTCCACGTAAATCCGGTGTCGTTTCTCCCTTATTTATTTCCATCAAGTTTACGTTTTTATTTGTGTGGTTGATTATTATTCCGTTGAGAATTTCGAGTTTATAGCTTTTCGCATACGAACTCGTTTGAGTTTATTTTTGGATCTTGGGTTGATTTTGATTAAGTTTCTACTCGTTTCTTATCTCGTTTTGTGGGGTTCATTCGAGTGTGGTGTGATCGATATTTGCAACAAGTGGTATCAAAGCTCTCGGGTTTTGTCGATAAACTTTGTTTTGCGATTTCTCAATTAGGTTTTGATCAATATGTCGACCATGAAGATCGATTTTCCGTTGCTTGATAGGAATACTCAATTTCCTCTTTGGATGATTAAGATGAGGGACGTACTGATACAAATGTGTTTACATTGGTGTATCAAGGGTTGTGATGCAATGTCCGCGGTGTGGAACGAGGAGTTGAAGGATTATAACGATTTGAGAGCGATATCTCAAATTTACCTACATTTGTCAAATGATGTTCTATAAGATATGTGTGACGAGACTACTACGACTGCAATATAGGCGAAGTTAGAAAATTTGTTGATGACCAAGAGTTTACCCAACAAACTCCACATGAAACAAAGGCTATATACTCATCGATTACAAGAGGGTGGCTCCATTACCGAACACATCTCAACGTTCAAGGAGATTGTTGAAGACTTGAAGAACTTGGATGTGTCGTACGATGAGAAAGACTTGGGTTTGTTTCTCTTGTGTTCGCTGCCACCGTTATTCGCTAACTTCATGGATACGATTATTTATAACCTAGATTCGTTGTCATTGGAGGAGTTCTATGCATCTTTGAATGCAAAGAACAAGATGAAGCAGATCGCTAATGTTACTAAGGCGGCTGAAGGCCTTAGTATAAGAGGGAGACAAATGCCTATTTGGGTCGTGTTATAAACGCCCTGGCTAAACCTATATATTGATGGTAGAGGTGAAATTTCATCTTCTGAATATAGGTTAATTGAATGGAGAGAGATTTCAAGAGCCCGGGGAGATCAAGGTCAAAATCCAAGGTCAAGAGAAAGTTTTGCAACTTTTGTAAGAAGAAGAGTCACGTAATTGACGAGTGCTACAAGCTACAGAAAAAAAACAAAGACAAAGGAAAAGGGTCTTCTAGACAATCTTAGGCGGATGTAGCCGAAGATGATACGTGTGATTTGATGGTCATGACGGATGACGTGAATGCTTCACCACCCGAGTGGATTCTTGACTCGGGATGTACCTGCCACATATGCCCAAACCGTGACTGGTTTTCCACTTATGAGCCTTGCTCGGGGTCGGTTCGGGATGGAAATGGTGCTTTGTGCAAGATAGTAGGTCAAGGTAATGTTCGAATCAAGTTGTACGATGGGGTCATCTGGAACTAGACATGTACCCGAGCTTAAAAGGAACCTGATTTCACTTAGTAGTCTTTACATCAAAGGCTATAAGTTCATCAGTGAAGGTGGAGTGATCAAGGTGGTTAGAGGTAATCTTGTCTATTTGAAGGGCACTAGGTAAAGCGCGGATTTGTATGTTCTGACGGGCACTGTAACACCCGCAAATTCTGGTAAGCAAAAGTAGTTTTATGAATCGGATTGTGAATTGCTTTTGTTGGTTTTGTATCTTGACGGCTTACCATTAATACCATTGTTCGACGGAATCATTTTCAGTGAGATATTCGGGTTTTCGGGCCTCGGTACCCGTGAGGCGACTATGTCAATGTCACTATCTCCAGGGGCACTGTCGCGGGAGAAGGCACCCCCACAGTACGTACCATTTAAGAGTGCCCTGTGACTATGACATGGTCACTATCGCATGGACACAATCGCGAGAGGGAGGAAGGATGCGGTATGTGTCCCGCGATTGTGACCGACGATTGTGACAATGTCACTGTCGCCCGCAGATGCCAAAGGGCTTTATAGTTTGATTTTGAGAGGGTTTTTGCCATAACTCTCCTTGTACCTCACCTCAAACTCTCTCATCTTGATTTCCCCTATTTATGTCAACCTATAATGCATTGGAGGTTCTATCTACCTCATCTCTTCAGGTTTGGTTGTATCAATAAAGATTGGAACATTGGGATCAAGAACTCACTTTCTCACCATCATCTTCAAGGAATATCTAAGTTTCCTACGTTTTCATCAAAACCTAATTGGTGAGTTCATCCTCCTCTTTTCTAAACATTTATATGGGTTATAAATGTCCATTTAATGATTTCCTAGTGATTATGTTTCTCAAATTTCGGATTTGATTATTTTGGAGAATTTAGGTCAAAATTAGGGTTTTGGCCAAAATGGGGATTTTGATATAAAATGTCCGGGGAAAGATTCTAAATGGTGGAATATGAATGTTTATGGTTGGAAACTTGTGGATCTAGGTTTTGGAAGGATTTTCTTGTGGATTCAAATTTCTTCAAGGAAGCACAAGTTGGGGTAAAATCTAGATTTAGCCTAAATCTAGCAAGGTGAGTTCAAGTTGTTTTGTGAAAACTATGTACATGCCAAAAATGTTTATTTTGATATATTGAAATGTTTTCTTTGACATTTACCAAATGTAGATATTATTTGATGAGTTTTGCATCTTAGTACCATGAGTTTATAAGTCTTGAGAAATGTCCGTATTTGGGGTTTTTAGACATTTTGATAACTTAAACATATTTGTGGGTCTTTTGTTGATTTTCTTGTAAATGGAGATTATTTCATGTAAATGCATTTTAGTGTATTTGGATTGGAAAAACATATTATTATGAATTGGGACATTTTGGAAATGTAAATGACATGATCTCTAATGGAAAATGGTTCGTCTCAAGTCTCAACCAAGGAGGGGTTTTGAGTAGATCGTGTCTTAGAGCATGTGTTTTGTATGGATGTTGCTTAAATACGTTTATATCACTTATGGTGACTTCTTTTGATTAGTCATTTGAACTGTTGAGCTTTTGGCTCGATTTTAACTCAGATGGGTCTTAGGGACTTTTGTCCCGTTTTTATTGGCTCAATAAGGAGCTTTGGACGTATGGCACATTTATAACAGTACAATTGTTGGAAATTACATGTTTTGAGTGCTTAGGCATTCAATTGGAGTCGAGTAATGTGTTAGACTATGATGCAATGGATCCATAGTCATAGGAGTCGATCTGTGTGGGATGCACACCCCCGTTTGAAAAGTGGAATAGGCATGGGGTCTTAATGGGTAATAGTTGTGGACTTTAAAGTCGGGCAACGACCAATGACCAATAATTGTAATTCCTGTAATGTAACAAGAAATAAGTATGGGGTCAAGATGGGTACTAGTTGTGAACTTCAAAGTCGGGCAACGACCAACGACCATTAATTGTAATTTCTTGTGAATGAGTGAAATCTAGAATTAATAGAATGACCATTGATTCGTAGTGGGGCTCTTGAACATGTGTATGTGACGTACTTTTGTGTTCCGTCACATTCAATGGAATCAGGTCTCCCCGTCACCGAAAGGTGTTGTTTTGGGTATTGTATTTTAGTATCCATGTTTTCGGTGAAGCTTTATATATACGGATTTCTATCTGTGATTTATGGATCGAGTATTATGTCCCACCCGTGTTTTGGGTGTTTCAGGATACAGAGATTTATCCTCGTTTTCATAATTTGGGAGTTCTATTTCTATTCTCGTTTTGAGTGAGTTTTGGCTTGAATTTACTTTACGAAGGAATGTTTTATGTTGGGGTATTCATCTTTAAAATTGTGTGGATTGGAAAACGTTTATATTGGTGTTTCCATCATCTAAAATGCATGTTATTGGAAAACGGTTCATTTCCATATTAAAAGTAAATCATTTTAAAAGATTATGATTTAAGTTGCATTCTTTCCCTTTAGCGATATATTTATTGTCGGTCCGTAAATAAACCGTTGAACCAGTTCTTATCAAATAACAACAAACAATATGATTACCAACCTGTTTAGATTATAAATCAAGGATTACAGATTGATGTTCTCGGTTTGAAGCTCTCGATGTTTTTCTCTCTGATGAACAGTAAACACCGTGTATGTGTGTGTTGTATGTGATCTGATCTCTCTCTAGCTTCTCTAACACTCTAACATCAACTTGCAAACATAATATCTAAACTAACTAAACTAATATAATATCTAATAAATATCTAATAAATAGATATTTAGGATATAATATAAAATACTAAAAACTAAACTTTGACATTTTATTACAAACGACTTTAGACTAATATTTAAGAGTGACTTTCCGGCTTTAGCTTCAGATTGGATCTTCAGATTGGATGATCTTGAATCCAATAGATCTGTGCGCTAACAATCTCCCCCTATGGATCAAGATCATTACTAAAAAGGTTTAGCAATTTAATCTTCTCTTTCAGCTCAGAAGATGCAATCTCCCTCTTAGTCTACAAATGTAACAATTA
This sequence comes from Arctium minus, assembly GCA_954870635.1. Classification (NCBI taxonomy): domain Eukaryota; kingdom Viridiplantae; phylum Streptophyta; class Magnoliopsida; order Asterales; family Asteraceae; genus Arctium; species Arctium minus. The sequence continues at coordinate 37,824,479 of OX941084.1, forward strand.
TCTCCCCAAAAGATGTAGATAAACTCTCTTTCAGATGATGGGAAGAAATTATCTTCAGATTTAGCTCAGAATGCTGTAGCAAAGTATCTTCAAAGAAAATTTCTCTCAAATCAGCATGTCTTCAGAATACTTGCTCTAAACTTGTGTTGTTCCCCATTTCTTGTGTAACTCTTCTCCCTTTTTTGATGAAAAGAGCAAAGAGTTCATCAAAACATATATGTCAAGAAATGACTTTCTTACAGAGCCTCTGATCCGTCAATTCGAAAGATATTCATCCAGATCTTTGCAAATCCAGAAAAAATAGTCATGTAACACCTGAATCAACAAATGAACCAGTTAATATGCCTATCAGTAACATGAAGTCACTGTGTGTAACAAACACACATTGGAAAGGAGCTTTGTGATGTTCACTCCCCCAGGGCTTCCACTCAATCATCGAAACACCACAAAGGCAATTTCTATGAATGTTATGACAAAGAAACAAATTCCTTGTGTGTTCGTGCATGTGATAGAAAGAATTAAGCACTTGATGATTGCTTATAATGCTCAATATTGTGTAAACCACTGAGACAACAGTAAGTTAAACACAGACTCAATGTGCATGAGTGAAGTGCGAAGGTGGGACAGACTTCCTTCTTTTCAATATCCAACTTTTCCAAATGAAAATCAGATAGCAAATGTGCTGCTTCCTCTTTGAAAATGAAACACTTTCTTTTTAAGAAGAAAATGAGTAGTTGGTGAGGTTTGATCAAGAGTTGGCATGGGCTAGTTGCTTGTTTCAATAATGATCACCAAAAAGTTGTGAAACATTAGAATTGTGGATGCCCGGCTCAGAAAAAGTTGGTGCAGAGTTCTGATATTCTTTAACTCTGTTCTCACACCCTCTTTCTTTTAAACATTAAGCTCACTCTAACCAAAATCTCCTTTTCTGTATACCTCATCACACAATCCACACTCATTTCTTTTCGAGTCCTCACACTCAATCACTATGGATTACTTCTTGGGTAGAAATCACTGGTTAACGTGATTCCATAGAAGTTGTGTTAAGTCCTAGCACAAAGAAATCATGTTTTCCTATGATGCATATGATGCTCAAAATGGTTTAACTATTTCAGTTAAAGCACAAAGATGAATAAGAAAGCATTTAAAATTACACTTCCAAATTATAAAATTTGTTGAAGAATCGGGAAGTGGTTTGAACATTTAAGAACATGTTTTCAATGATTGAAAGTTGTCCTTCTTTCAACCATAGATGAGATTAAGATAAAGGATTATACCTTTATGTTCGAACTTATATCTCAGGAAGTTAAGCTTAAAGTCATAAAGATATGAACGTGTAAGCGTCTCTCAAACTGCAAAAGTCTAAAAGTCAAGGTCAAAGCAAATTTATTCACGAAAATTAAAAAGACAAAAAAGCAGTAAAACAATGAAAGTACGAGTTCTGATCTGAAATAATCAGAAGTCATATCCTAACTCCTTTGACTTGTAAAAACTCCCCCTAAAATCATGCATTACAAAAATTTGACATTAAAAAGGTAAATGCAGAAATTAGTGAGTCTTCTCCTAAAATAAATATTGACCAATCTGTTAATTACTTCTCATACTCCCCCTTGGATCATGAACAGAATATTTGAAGTGCAGATATCATTCAGAAATAAGATTGAAGAAATGATGAAAAAGTATACAATTAGACAACTTTGATAGGTAACTACTGATTATGTCTTAAGATTTAGCATACCAAGCTTAGAGACAAGAAAGGTGAACCTCTTTTCGTCTAAAGCTTTGGTAAACAAATCTGCAAGTTGGTAATTAGTTTTTACAAAGAAAAGTTCAATTGTTCCTTTTTCGACATTATTTTTGAAAAAATGATACATGACATCTATGTGTTTGGTCTTGGTGTGCTGAACAGGATTCGCTGTTATCGCGATGGCGCTCTTTGAGTCACAGTAGATTGGGATTTTGTTGAAGTGAAAACCGTAGTCGCACAGTTGTGTTCTCATCCATAGGACCTGAGAACAGCAGCTAGCATCAGCTACATATTCTGCTTCGGCCATTGAAGTTGATACACAAAGTTGCTTCTTTGATGCCCAACTTACGAGTTTATCACCGACGAACTGTATATGACCTGACGTGCTTTTCCTATCTAGCATACAACCAACATGACCTGCATCTGTATATGCTGTTAGTTCAAAACTAGTATCTTTAGGATACCACATACCAAGATCTGCAGTCCCCTTCAGATGCCTAAAAATGCGCTTAACTGCAGACAAATGGGATTCTTTAGGATTGGCCTGATATCTAGCACATAAGCATGTAGAGAACATTATATCTGGACTACTAGAAGTAAGATACATTAAAGAACCTATCATCCCTCTATAAGTCCTAACATCAACAGCCTTTCCAGAAGGATCGGTGCCAATCTTAGTACCTGGTGCCATTGGGTTACCAATCGGTTTAGAATTTTCAATTTTGAACTTTCGAAGAATATCAATAATGTATTTTGATTGATTGATAAAAATCCACGATGAAAATTGTTTTACTTGTAATCCGAGAAAGAAATTCATCTCTCCCATCATATTCATCTGAAATCTTGACACCATAAGGTTTGAAAAATTCTTATAATACTTAGGATTTGTAGAACCAAAAATAATATCATCCACATATATTTGAATAAGAATGACATCGGATTTTTCCTTTTTAATAAACAAAGTGGTATCTACCCTACCTTTTGTAAAACCAGACTTGACTAAAAATTGAGATAGGACATCATACCAGGCGCGAGGAGCTTGTTTCAGTCCATAGAGTGCTTTGTCGAGAATGTAGACATGATTCGGTTTCTCTTGATTGACAAAGACTTCTGGCTGTGAGACGTAGACTTCTTCCTTTAGAATGCCATTCAGAAAGGCGGTCTTCACGTCCATTTGAAAGACAGTGAAGTTCTTGTGAGCTACGTAGGTCAAAAACATTCGAATTGCCTCTAAACGCGCCACAGGAGCATAAATCTCGTCGTAGTCAATTCCTTCCTCTTGCCTATATCCCTTGGCAACAAGTCTTGCTTTGTTTCTGATAACGGTGCCATCTTCATCTTTCTTGATTTTGAAAACCCATTTCGTACCTATAATGGTTTTACCTTGAGGTTTGGGTATGAGTCTCCAGACTTGAAGTGCTTCGAACTGATTCAACTCTTCTTGCATTGCAGTAACCCATTCTGGATCAGCAAGGGCCTCAGATACGCGACTTGGCTCAATCTTGCTCAGAAAGGATTCATGCATACACATATTCATTTAAGCTGACCTAGTTTGCACCGGTTTTGTTGGATCACCAATGATCTGGCTTATCGGGTGCTCTTTGGTCCATTTATGTTCATGAGGGAGTGGATTATATGAATATATATCAATATTATCATCTAAGAATCCACTGGTACCTTCTTCAGGTTGTTCAGGAGGAATGATGGTTGCAGTTGAAGTAGAAGGTGCAGAAGGCTTAGTAGGTACAACTTGGTCAGTCTGTAGATCAGTCCGTACAGAACATCCTACTGATGCAGCAACTTCTGTCTCTTCATTATTCATCACAGCTTCAACTGTTGGAGTCGGCATTTGAACCTGAATTTCTTGCTGAATCGGGGAGTTGGATTCAGTAGAGATATCTGAACTGGTTAGATGAGTAGTCGTTAAGTCTTCCATCCTGTCAACCACAACAAATTTCTTCACATTAGATCCAAGAAATTCATCATAAAACAGTTCAAATAATAAATCTAAATCCGATAAATGATTAGTAGACGTTGATGCATCATCTGATTTGTTCGCTTGAGACACAGGTTCTGGACTGATTTGCCTAGAAGCTAGTACTCCTGCTATCATGGGTTCTGAACTGTGTTGTTTAGAAACCATCTCTTCATCAAATGTGACGTTTACGCTTTCAACAACTGTTTTTGACTTCTTCAGATATACACGGAATGCAGTAGATGTATAGGAATAACCAATGAAGATGCCTTCGTCCGCCTTGGCACTGAACTTGTTCAGACTCTCTCTATCGTTTAGAACATAACACTTACACCCAAATATATGGAAATATTTGATTGTTGGTGTTTAGTTGTTGATTAAGGCATAAGGAGTCTTCTTATATCTTCGGTGTATCATGGAATGATTTTGAGTGTAGTACGCAGTCGATACAGCTTCAGCCCATAAAAATAGAGGTAAGTCAGAATGGCTTAGCATAGTCTGAGCATCCTCGACTAGCGTACGATTTCGACTTTCGACCACTCCATTCTGTTGAGGCGTGCGAGCAGCAGAGTATTGATGTGATATTCCGACTGATTCGAGATATTCTTGAATTGTTTTTTTCTTAAACTCTCTGCCGTTGTCAGTTCTGAGAAGCTTGACTGGTTTCTGCAGATTCACCTAGGTCGTCTTCAGGAATGTAATGAGAACATCAGGTGTCTCATCTTTTGAACGTAGAAATTTGACCCAAGTGTATCGCGAGTAATCATCCACGATAACTAGAATGTACTTCTTTCCGCCTAAGCTTTGTGTTCGCATCGAACCACAGAGATCCATATGCAACAACTCTAACGGAGAGCTTGTACTCGGTTCAGGCTTTGGTTTATGTGGAGATCTCTTCATCTTTCCCTTTTCACATGCTGCACACAGGTGTTTTTTTCATACTTAAGCTCTGGAAGTCCTTTAACTAGTTTTTCACTGACCAACTTGTTTATGTACCTAAAGTTGAGGTGAGAGAGCCGTCGATGCCATAACCAGCTTTGTTGCATCGAGGCTTTTGAGAGTAGACACACCTGCTTGTCAGTCTGGACGTTTGACAAATTAATTGTGTAAAGGTCGGACTTTCGAGTACCGACCAAGAGTTCCTTGTCTTCTTCAGTGCGTACAGAACACCTCTTGGCCTTGAAGTTTACCTCTAAGCCTTTGTCACAGAACTGGCCTATACTGAAAAGGTTGTGTCCTAAGCCTTCAACATAGCTCACCTTCTTAATCATGACTTTGTCGTGTACCATATCACCATATCCCAGAATTGGTGAAAACTGGTCGTTGCCAAATCTAACTGTCCCGCAATATTTCTCTGTATAATTGGTCAACATTCCTTTCTGTCTGGTCATATGCTTGGAACACCCGCTATCCAAGTACCACATATGACGGGTCTGCACAAAAGAAATTACGAAACAAGATATTTAGATACCCATAAAACAAAATATAAGTAAAGACTTTTGAGCATTGAAGTGCGGGTCTTGAACTGTTGTATTCAAGAGCCATTGTTCTTTGAGGTACGAGTCCTAGATTGTTTTGTCTAGAAGTCATACTTCGTTGAAGTACGGGTTCTAAGCTGAATTGCTTAAAAGCCTTTTTTCGCCTACTCCCTCTTGACAGTAGGTGCCTGCAACACAGATTCATCCCTTTTCTTTGGTATCCATTTGTATTTGGATCCAACTGTGTTAGCACAAGATTTTGGTATCCATTCAAATTTGGGTCCGCTTTGATTTTGAGAATCAAATGAAGAATTTGAATTATAAGAGTGAACATGATAAGTGCCATACCAAACATCAGAATCTTGACAAGAAGCATAAACATGTTTATCATAATATGAAGACTTTCTAGCAGATAAAGATAACTGGAATAATTGCTTCATAGAGTATTTCTTGCGAGAAACGATAAGTTTTGGTTTCAAAATAGCAACATCAGCAATCAAAACTTCTTTACTAGGCGTAGTCTTATTACAATCAACACTACAAAAAGATTTATCAGTCTTGTCAATCTCCTGTTTTGGTTGCCATTGAGATTTAACTCCTATCCTTTTCTTGCTCTGATTTGAAACATTTGAAACTTGTGAGTTAGACTTTTGAGCAACAAATGAATGCTTCGTCTTTGGTTTACCAGTAGTGATCGGTTTATGTGAATGTTGAGATTTATTCTTACCTTTAGCATTCTTAGTTTTCACAGAAACTGATTTATCAACTTTCGTTGATGTTGCAGTTTTCTCAAACATACTGGATGATCCAAAGGAATTCACAACAAAAGACGAATGATTAGGAAGTTTAGCACTAAAATCAAATTGATCAAAACAATCATCTAAAATACCATCAGACTTTATAAAATCTAACCCTTCATCAAGTAGACCAAACATATATTTAGATTTTGAAGCCTGGGTTGATTTAGAAAGAACAGAATATTTAAGCACAGTTGAAAACACATTTTGTTCAACATCTATCAAAATTCTTTCTTCTGCTAAAGAATTCTCAAGTTCAGAAATTTTACTTTCCAAAATGAGAGGAGGGACGTAAAGTTTACCTTTAACAGGATTAGCCTCCATTTCTTTTACAGAATAACTCTCAAAGAAATCATTTGAAAGAGATTTTGTTTGAACATAATCATAACTTTGATTCAACTTCCCATAAAGAAATGGAAGTTGAATTTTAGATTGTTCTTTCGTTTTTCTGTTTCCTTGGCTTCATCCTCCTTAGACAGTCCAGTCCAGAAAACTTTAAGGTCAGGGAACCGTTGAGAAAGTTTATAGAAGGTAAAATCATAAAGTGCAAGCACTTCAGATATACCCTTTTTAAGGTAATGAGGATTCTCATAACCAAGTCCCCAATTCTCTATTTTCTCTTTGGGTTTGTTTAGATGAATGGTTTGTTCAGTTTGACCCAATGAGTATCACTTCCCTTCCATAGAATTTAATTTTGCAAGTAAAGATTTGTTTTCTTCAGAACACGAAGAATACATTTTAGTAAGCTCTGTAAAATCAAACTCACACATTCTCAATTTAGAATGTGTTTCAGTTATCTCTTTGAGAATTATAGTCTTTTCTTTAGCGCAGTTATCAAAGTTTTTATGCATTGTCTCAATCAATACTTTCTTCTCAGCAATATCCTCGCTAAGTTTCTGTATTGATTGGTTTTTGTCATTGATAACACCCTTTTCGCGCTTAAGCTTCAACTCTAACTCTTCGAGTTTAGTCAACATGGCATGCATTTGATTTAAGAAATCTGATTGAGTTAAATCACATACCTCATTTTCCTCATCATCGGAGTCAGCTTCAGCTTCTGTTTCCTGCTTGCCCATTAAGCACATGTGTGTTGTCTCGTCCTTCTCTTCATTCTCATCTTTCTGGTCTGAATGATCTAGCCAGTACTCATCTTCTGCCATCAATGCCTTTCCAGCCTCCTGTTGCTTGGCTAGAAGCATTTTATTCTTGTAGTAGTCTGAGTTTCTGACTTTGGGTCTTCGGCAGTCTTTGGCAAAGTGACCAAGTCTACCACAGTTGTAGCATTTTGGAGGTTCTTGCTGATTAGACCCTTCAACTTTATACCTTCTCTCTTCCGGCCTTCTTTCCTCTACTCTCTTACATTCAACCATCTCCTTGTGAACATAGTTGCTTGGACCAGAAGAATACCTCTGACTGTTCGAGCTCGGCTTTTTGTAGAATTTCTTTTGAAAAGCCTTAGTCAACATAAGCATCGCCTGATTTAGTTGTTCACAGTCGTCAGAGTCAGAGTTCATTTCATTTTCAACATCATCTGATTCAGACATAATCATCTTCTTCTTCTTCTTCACAACAAGAGCAACTGTATCATCAACTGACTTCCCAGTCTGCCTCTTTTCATCCATGATCTCATCCACCTCTTCCTCATTCTGCTTGAGGGTTTCATACACCTCGTGAAGTGGAATATCGTTCAGGTCCTTGACTTGCTTCATCTGCCTTGTAAATATTTTCCATTCAGGCTGGAGGATGCTCAGGAATTTGACATTCAGCTCTATCAGTGATTTATTGACCTTGTTCTTGTTTAACTCATTCAGCAAGGTCACAAATCTGTCGTATGTTTCTGCTAGAGATTCTCCAACTCTGCCTGTCAATTCTTCATAGTTGTGTAGGCAGTTGGATATCTTGAGCTGGTTCCCAACCTTTGAACCTAGCATCATTTTCTCTAGCTGATCCCACATCTCTTTGCCAGAGGCTTTATAGCTGTCTATCTTCACATATATTTCATTTGGAATGCCTTGAAGAATATAAGACTTTGCTAATCTATCACCTTTTGCTCTCTTTAGGTTATCACCATCGAGATCATCATACTTAAGTTCAAATTCTGTAACCACAGTTCCCTCCGTACGAGTTGTAATAACTGGTGGCATAACTCCTTCTTCCAAGGATTTCCTGATGAATACTCCCAAATCATGTCTTTCAATGAAGTCCATGAACCGATCTTTCCACTACTCATACTCTCCCCTGAAGAGTACTGGTGGCTTTGTGTCAGTTCCGATAGCTAAAGCTTATCTTGATGTCATCCTGTTTAGATTATATGTGAAATAAGAACCTGTACTTGATCGTTAGTGCAGATAAAATCTAATGAATACAGATTAAAACAAATCAGAAATGACAGTCAGGTACTGGCGCAAAAGCAAAATTTGTGCTAAGAGAGGATGGCGCAAAAAGTCAGGTTTGCGCGAGGTATGGATCGTGCGAAGTGGAACTTTGCGCGAGAAGTGGTTGGCGCAAAACGTGACTTTGCGCGAGAAGAAGGTCGCGCGTTTAGAAGTTTGCGCGAGTAGTTGGTCGCGCGAAAGGAGTTCTGCGCGAGACGTTGATGGCGCAAAGTTGGAGTATGCTCGACCGGGGTGATGTCGACCGGAGTGTTGCCTTCGACCGGTGTGGAGTCCTGCGATCGGGGCCTTGTTCGACCGGTGTCTGCGACCGGGGTCTTATTCGACCGGGGTCCTGCGACCGGTATGGACCGGTGTCGAGCCTTGACCGGTATCGACCGGTGACTTTAATGGCGCAAAAGCATATTTGCGCGAACAGCGTGTGGCGCACAATGGAGGTTTGCGCTACGTGAAGGTGGCGCAAGACACACTATGAACTGGCACAAAACTTGTACTTGCGCGAGTTCGTCCCTGTTCTTCGAAAATTCGATCTGCTCGCTCAAAATAACCTTGTTTTTCGACGATTAGTAGTCCCAAATTTTAACAAATTGACCACAAACAGTTTTAGAACAGATTACAACCCTTTGATCTCAATAAAAATCACTTTTTGAAAAATAGATCGATAGAACAATGAGTTTTAGAAGTCGACTTCAGACACCAAAAATCACAAAATTGGAATTGATTTAAAGTGCTATACTGAAATTAAAGTATACCACAACGATCTAAAATGATTTTCGATCACAACCTGATCGATTTCAAGTCCAATAACACCCTAAAACTCGAAAATGATTTTGAAAAAGAAGAACACAGTGCGAGTTTTTAAAAACTTGATTTTGATCTTGTTTTTGCTCTGATACCAATTGTCGGTCCGTAAATAAACCGTTGAACCAGTTCTTATCAAATAACAACAAACAATATGATTACCAACTTGTTTAGATTATAAATCAAGGATTACAGATTGATGTTCTCGGTTTGAAGCTCTCGATGTTTTTCTCTCTGATGAACAGTAAACACCATGTATGTGTGTGTTGTATGTGATCTGATCTCTCTCTAGCTTCTCTAACACTCTAACATCAACTTGCAAACATAATATCTAAACTAACTAAACTAATATAATATCTAATAAATATCTAATAAATAGATATTTAGGATATAATATAAAATACTAAAAACTAAACTTTGACATTTTATTACAAACGTGTTTAGACTAATATTTAAGAGTGACTTTCCGGCTTTAGCTTCAGATTGGATCTTCAGATTGGATGATCTTGAATCCAATAGATCTGTGCGCTAACATTTATCCATGTTGAAAACTTTTGAACTCATTAGGCGTTAGCCTAACCTTTTTATTTGTCGGTATGTGCATCAGGTTCCGGTTAGAGAATGGTACTAGCGATACTGTGAAGAGATGAGTGCTAGTTTTATGCACGAGAGAGCGTAGCTTAGGCGAAGTCTTCCGCATTTTGGGAGTTAGCGACCGTTATTACGTTTTTAGTAACACCCGACTATAATTGGTCCTTATGTCGGGCGACTTTCCAAGCCTCCTTAGCCGCATGAAACTCTCTTCAAGGGAGCGTGGACGGTTTTATGTGCAGTTTCAGATTGCTTCATGTGGTTCTCTCCAAAATATGTAATTTTGACGATCTCTCCCAACAAAATTGAGACGATCTAGATTAGCATAAATTTTGTATTTCGATCTTCATCGATTTCTTCGTTTCTCAAGCATTGTAACATCATCGATTATAGTGGACTTCTCGGTGGTCTCCTCCGCCCGTGGTTTTTCCCGTTTTGAGTTTTTCACGTAACTCCGTTGTCTTTTCTCCCTTATTTATTTCCGTCACGTTTTTATTTATGTGGTTGATTATTATTCCATTGAGAATTTCGAGTTTATCGTTTTCCGCATACAAACTCGTTTGAGTTTATTTTTGGATCTTGGGTTCATTTCAATTAAATTTCTACTCGTTTCGATCTCGTTTTGTGGGGTTCGTTCTAGTGTGGCATGATCGATATTTGCAACAGTCACTCTCACGAACATGTTATCTATTACAGAAGTTTTCAATGTGTATATGTTTTCAAGTTTGCATGATTCTCTTACGTTCTTGTCATCGTCACTCTCAGAACGATCTTGTCTCCCCTTTCACCCGAACAACAAGAAGCGATGAATCAAACGAGCTTCAAATCAAATAGGTTTGGGTCGATTTACTTTGATATTCTTGTTTGTAATCATAACTAACCAATACACGGTAGATTATTTTGCCTACATGGAGCTATAGATAAATACTAATCCACTGCCGCCATTAATGAGCTTTAAGATTTGTTATTCTTCGATATTTGTTTGACATCTGTCTAATTTTTTTTGTTCTAATACAACTACATTCAAAGTATGATCCATTGAGATTTGTTTGTGAACTAATCACACCTTAATAGAGAGTTTTTATCCCCTGTTTATGTCAACTCCGCCGTACACGGTGTTTGGAGATTGGCGGCCACCATTTGGTTACTATTATTGATATAAAATCCCATCAATAGAGTTGTGGCGCAATTTTAAATATCCATTACTATATTTTGAAGCTAAAACAAAGTAGGTTACCTACAATTTGCCTTTGGAAAGTCGACGAAGACTCTTATTTGACTGTGTGTTATTGCTGCTACGTTGTGTAACATCCTCAAATTTGGAAAGAGCAACTAATTAGAAATTTCAATATTTCATCAAGTAAAGATAAGTCTTCTTCCTATAAATCAAAACTTGATAATTCTCCAAAATAAAATTATACATATAACTTCATCAATTGTAAATTCCAGTCTTATACAAGGACTAAACCAAAGACGGGTGTTACTTAACCCAAATACAAGTTGCTAATCCCATAATAAATGCGGAAGACTTTACCAAGCTATTTACTTATCGAGCACACAACTAGCACACATCTCTTCACAATGTCACTAGCAATATCCCCAGCCGGAACCTGTTGCACATGCCGACAAATAAAAAGGTTAGGCTAAAGCCTAGTGAGTTCAAGAGTTTTCAACATGAATTAATATATCGTTGAAAAGAAGGAATGCGATTTAAATCATAATCTTTCAATATGATATGCTTCAAATAAGAAAATGACTCGTTTTCCAATAATATGCATTTTAGGCAGAGGAAACACCGATATAAACGTTTTCCAAACCAAACTGTTTTAAGGGACTAAGATTCTAATATAAAACGTTCTTTCTTAAATTAAATTCAACCCAAAACTCACTCAAAATGAGAATAGATAGCGAACTCTCAATTTATGAAACATGGATAAAACTTTATATCCCGAGACACCCAAAACACGGGTGGGGCATAATACTCAACCCATAAACCATGGATAAAAACTCATATATTCAAAACGTCACCGAAAACATGGATAATAAAACTCAATACCCAAAACAACACCTTTCGGTGACGGGGGAGACCCGAATTCCATCGAATGTGGCGGACACAAAGTTAAGCTACTTATCAATGTTCTCGAGCTTCACATAGAGGCATGGATCCTTGTATACGGCTCCCTACCGATCAACCACCGCAAGATACCCAAATGACCCTAGTGTCTACTCGACCTCTAGATGAGTGTCATCTCAAAATCCACAAGTCCCCGTATCTCGCTCACAATGGGCACCACAGCAAGACTTAGCTCCATATACGGCTCTGCAGAGCACCATCACAAGCTTACGTAAAAACATGACTTAGGGACCACTCACTAGACTTCAAACGCGGACACTAAGTTCCACGATGAATAACTAGACTGGATTACACGGGCATCGAGTTCAACCACCCACGATATATACCTCAAGCCCTTCACTAAAGGTTACATGGTTATCGAGTTCAACCACCCACGATCTATACCTCGAGTTCTCACTAGCCATAAATAATTTCTAGTCCCAAAACAGGGATAAAGTTCCCAACTAAACCAACTGATTGACTTATATGCCTATGATTCAATTGCATTAAAATCTAAAACGTTACATGACTCCAACGAATGAACTAACACATTCAAAACATGTAACTCTAAAAAAAGATGCAACTAAGTACATCATACGTCAAAGGCTCCTTATTGAGCTACTAAAACTGAACAAATGTTCCAAAGACTCATTTGAGTATAAATCAAGCCCCAAAAGGCATAATGAACATTTGACTAAACAAACACGTGAGCCAATATGGTTACGTAAACCAAATACAACTTTTCCAAAAGTCTTTGTCTCTCAAATCACTATTGGCCTTCGGTTTAAAACCCATAAGGTTACAATTTCTAAAATGTTTGCAAAGTCGGGAACTACCAAATCAAAGGACTCACACAGTTGTGCTTTCAAAACGTTCCATTAAATGAATGATGCATATTTCCAACAAACACTAAAAGTGCATTTTGAACAAGTAATCTCAATTTAACCAATAACTAATCAAAACACTTTCATTTATGTAACACCCTCAAATTTGGAAAGAGCAACTAATTTAAAATTTTCAAATATACCTCAAAGATGGATGAAACTTCATCCGACAAGTCCATACTTAAAATGCGATCCTAGAATTATCCATCAACAAAACAAATAAAATCTTACATAGGGACAATTTCAAGGTCGGGTGTTACTATAACCCAATAACAATTGCTATCTCCATAAGTGCGGAAGGCTTCACCGAGCTACTCTCTCTCGTACAGGACTAGCACTCATCTCACCACGAAGTCGCTAGCTACAATCCTCAACCAAACCTAATGCACATGCCAAAAAATAAAAAGGTTAGGCTAACGCCAAGTGAGTTCAAGAGTTCAACATGAAACAAATATATTTGTTAAAGGAAAGAATGTGAGTTAAATCATTATCTTTCAAAATGATTTACTTTAAATATTAAACGACTCATTTTCCAATAACACACACCTTAAAAAAAGCAATCCAACATAAAAGTTCTTTCGTAAAACAAGTTCAACCCCAAATTCACCCCAAAACGTGAATAGTAACTAAAACTCCCAATTTATAAAATTGCGGATAAGGCTTTATTTCTCGAAACACCCAAACACAGGGGGGCATAATACTCGGCCCATAAATCACGAATAAAATCCGTATATACAAAATGTCACCGAAAACATGGATAATAAAATAATACTATTTAATACCCAAAAATAACACCTTCCAGTGATGGGGGAGACCCGATTCCGTGGTATGTGGCGGAACACAAAGTTAAGCCACCTAGCCACTTTATTGAACTACACCTCAGATCGTAAATGTATTACCTACTCTGTCGAGCTACACCTCCATTCGGACTTTATCTCAAGTCCCAAAACACCGTATCCCTCATTGCCTGCTCCGCCGAGCGACACCTCAAGGATACATGATCTTATTGCCTGTTCGGTCTCTAGTGGAGTTTCATCCTCAGGGTACTCATTCGACCCCTAGTGCCTACTCCCTAGCATTCAAGATAGGAGCCTAAACTCTTTACTTGATAACTCCCAATGTCTAACCCTCGTGCACAAGAATTAGACATCCAATCACAAGACCCAAGGTCCCCGAGTACAACCCATAAAGGTTCCTCTTCGTCAAACAATCGGGACAACAAAGATGCCAACACGGCATAATTTCCAAGGTGAGAATATCAACACTCCTCATCCTTAAATATGACTGACATACATATCTGTTGAATCCCATATTATAGTTGATAACAATCACACAAGACAGTAAAGATCAAGAGATAAACAGATCAGAATAACATACCACGATCCCTTGATTAATCAATGAAAACCTTGTGTGTGTTCTTGGTACCTTGATGATGCGATACAGAGAGTATACGACTACCTCCAATACAATAATTATGATTATGATAATGATAATGATAATGAAAGTTAAACCTAAAACCTAATTAATAAAACTTATTTATACTTAGCCGTATAGGCCTAATGGGCTTTTGGGACCAATTACAATTAACCATCAAATAATTACAATTTGAACCCTTAACTTTAATCTTGAATACAATTACTGATCCAACAATCTCCCCCTTTGAATTCAAGAATAAATTTTTTTTTGGTAATTATCTTCGGGTCTTCATTTCTCTTGAAAACTGTATCTGATATGACATTGACAGCTTCAAATCTTGTAGCTTTACACAGTCTTCATCTTTCTCTTTCTTCAAACGAAGTGTCCTTCTGACGATCATCTTCAGTCAGACTTTTGATAGATCAAATAAGTTCAGACACTTTGATATCTTTGAATTCTTCAGCAGTCTTTACTTCAAAACTTCAATAATTCTTGTATATATCTTCCTCTTTTTGTATTCTCCCCCTTTTTGATGAGTGGTGAGAATCATCATCATCAAAACATAGCAAAACAATCTCCCCCTTTATGTATAGATCCCTGTTTGGAAATAAGAGCAGTCTCCCCAGATGGAAAGAGTGATTATTTCAATTTTTTCAGATTCAAATAATTAAAAATGGTAACCCTGAATCAACAAATGACTCAGTTAAAGTGCCTGTCAGTAACACATAGTTACTGAGTAACAAAAAGTTACTATATAAATAGCTGGTTTTGATGTTGGCTCCCCAGGGCTTCCATTCAATCATCGAATAACACATGGTTATCTATGAACGTTCTGACAGAAAACAAATTTGTGTGTGCTTGTGCATGTGTATGAAAGACATTAAGCACAAATGATTGCTTTTCAATATAGGCTCAAAGTATGTAAACTTGTTGAGAAAACAACAAATTATACAAAGACTTAATGTGCATGAGAAAGAGTCGAAGGTGGGGCAACTTTCCTTCTTTTTCAATATTAGTATCTTCCAAATGAAGAACCAATAGCATATGTGCTGCTTCCCCAGAAAATGTGAAACATTCTCTTTTTGATAAAAGAATGAGTAGCTGGTGGGGTTGTATGCAAGAGATGGCATGGGCTAGGTGCCTTTTTCAATGTCGTTCACGAAAGAATGTGAAACAACAGATAATGTGGTTTCCCGGTTCAAAAAGAAGTTTGGTGCAGAGTTTAATATTCTTTTACTCTGTTCTCTCACCCTCTTTCTTTTAATCTTTTAGATCTCACTTCTAACCAATCTCTCTTTTCCATTTTACCTCTTCACACCCCAACACTCAAATCTTTTGACCCCTCTCCCCTCAATCACTCAGGGAATACTTCCTGGGTAGGAAACACTGTTATCGTGAGTCCATGGAAGTTCAGTTAAGTTCACACATCAAATCCCATGTATTTTCCTAAAAGAACATGTTGTTCAACAGTCTTTTGTACTTGAAAGCACAAAGGAATACAGTTACACATGAAGAATAAAAATTTGGAGAAGTCAAAACATAAGATGTTTGACAATACAATTCTCCCCCTCAAACTAAAAGAGTTTGATAATTGAGCTCACTAAAAGAGTTTGACAATTAAGCTCTTTTTTTTTTTACCATCATAAATCAAACAGAACAGAATGAAAATAAAACTCTGAAGTGCGGGTTCTAATCAGATGTAATTACAAGCCATAGTCACTTGAACAATCCTTGAAGAACGGGTCTTGAACTGATTTATTCAAGAGCCATTGTACATATTCTCTGGTAAGGATAGTATTTAATCTTCTCTTCTCCTCTTTTGATCTTTGAAGATCAAGTCCTGATCTGTACATGATTAGAAGTCATTTTTCTTTCACATTGAGAAACGAGTCCTAGACTACGTTGTCTAGAAGTCAATATTCTTGTCATTGAAGATCGAGTCCTAAGCTGTTGTACTTAGAAGTCAACGTTCTATCTCCCCCTTAAACCTTGGGTGCCTGCAACACAGATTTAGCTTTTGGTACCCACTGGTAATTGGGTCCTAATGAGTTAGTTGCAGTTCTTGTAGAAGAGATAAAATAAGAACCATACCAGTTATTCACATAATCTTTTCTTACAAAATCATATGTACCACAGTAGGAACAACTAATTTTCTTATGTGCTAACCTGATCAATTGATTTATAGTGTAAACCAGATCAGGTTTGCCAAAAGTTTTACCTTTTGAAACATAGTTCCATTTAGCATTTGACGTATGCACAAATGATTCTTCTTTCTTCCTTTCCTCTGGAGATCCTTTAATTCTCCAGAACCAATTTCCTCTATCTTTCTCATCTTCCCTTCTCCAGAACCTTTTCTTCCGAGACTTGTTCTTCTTGAAGTTACCTGAACCATCAATATTTTTATCAAAGAATAAATTAGAAGGACGAATCTGATCATTAGATTTAGATGTAAGATCATCATCTAAATCAAATAAAGGATTATAAGAAACATTTGTAAAAATTGAACTTGCAGCTGAAGTTAGATCATCTCTCGGTGATTGAGCTATTGACTCTGGCGTTTTGTGCTCAGTCAGCTTCATCTTAAATACGATTTCTTCAAGTTCCTTAATCTTTGATGTCAACCTGTTTCTTTCCTTTGCAATCAGATTAAACTTCTTTTGCAATTCAGATTTTGTCTTCTTTTCCTTCAGAATATCTATTGACAGCTCATATAGCTTACTTGTCAGCTTAGTTATCGCAGTCTCTAGAGCTTTCTTTTCTTTAGAAAAATCTTTATTTACATTCTTCTGCTCAGCTATCTTCTTCTCTTTCTCAGCCTTGTCTCTCTCTAGAATGACAACTTTCTCAAAATCTGAAACTTGTTGAGAAAGCTTAACACATTTAAGCTCTAATGATTTCTTCTCTTCAAAGGCTTTTCTTGAGAAATCAGAGAATTTCTTAGCAAATTCTTTTCTTTCTTTCTCAATCTGCAACATCTCATCTCGGGCTTTTATGTTGTTTCTGTCTTGGGTTGGTTTTTCTTTCATCATATTAATCTCAACCTCAAGACTGAAAACTTTATCTTTCAAAGAGTTTCTTTTAGCAAAAATTTGAGAATTCATTTTTCTCAGCCCATCAGATGTCTCACAAGCAATGTTTGCTCTTCTTCTCAGTTCATCTAGCTCTTTTTGCATTGATTCCTTCTTTGACCAACTTGTGCTAGAATTAAGACTTTCAGACCTTCTCAACTTGTCTTGAAGATTTAAAATTTCTTTCTCTTTCAACTCAATAATTCCTGCAAAATTTATTTTGGAGTTAGAGATACATTCTGAGCAAACAAAGTCTTTCTTTAGATCTTTAACATCTTTCAATCTATCAATCTGTTCTAGAAGAGATGAGTTCTGAATCTTCAGATCTTTATTCTCAGCTTCTAGTGCTGGAATCTCTGGCATATATGCTAAAGCACAATCTCTGTTTGTTAGCACCAGATTTCCTTTTTCATCTGTATAAGGCATCTTTAGCAGAGTGATTAGTAAGCAAACTTATCTGTACCAAGAGAATCAACTAATAAGATCTTTAGAATCAAGTATTGGATAAAAACTACACTAAAAATTTTTCAGAAAAATAAATTTCCAAAAATAATCAAATGCAGAATTCGCAAACAGTATAAAACACATAATATCTATGGATAAAATCAAGGGAATTTAATTAAAATGCCCTAAGTTGAAAAATCAGTACCCAATATGCCCCAAATCTTGTTATTTTTGCCAAAATACCCCCTAGGTCCGCGTTTTGTCCGCGTTCACTATTACACGCGGACTTGGGCCGCGTTTTGGCCGCGTTTCGAGAGTTACACGCGGACATTGTACGCGTTTGGCTTCGATGCGCGTTTGGCTTCGATGCGCGTTTGGTCCGCGTTTGGTCCGCGTTTTCCACTGTGAAACGCGTATCTGGGCCGCGTTTTCCACTGTGAAACGCGTATCTGGGCCGCGTTTTTTGTTAAAAAACGAGGGTTAGGTCCGCGTTTAATAGTGTAAAGCGTATTAGGGTTTGGAAAATTAGGGTTTCAGGCCTATGATTTCATGTGTGGTCAACTGTTTGTGACATATTTTTTGAATGATTTTACTGTTTTTTTCCACATTTTAGTCTGATTCTCATACAATAAGTGTACCATTGTCATTGAATATGTGGTTCACATTCATTTTCTCCATTCAATTTTTCCTATAAAGATTAGTAAGATTAGATGCAAAATCGTTCATCACATCCACTTGAATTGCTTCATTTTTCATACTACTGAAAAAATGAGTTCATCTGTTCAAAAAACTAGAGTCTTATTATGTTTTGATGGTCAATGGGTGCAAAACAACAATGGGTGGGATTATATTGGCTACACAAAGCATGGTGTATATATTCCAATAATGGTTTCGTATAAGACGTTTATCGATTACGTCGTGGGAAAGTGTGGAATCGGAGATTCTGCTGCTTGCAAGTTGGTGTTCAGACGTGCAGATGGCTCATTGATGGAGATAACCAACGATGACGAAATCCTTGGTTTTATGCTACTTGCAGCCGATTCAGAAATACCTCCACAACTTTTTGTGTATGTCGCACCATTGGTGGGCGATGACGAAGATCATGACGAAGATCATGACGAAATCCATGTCGGTGGTAGTCAACTGGAGCCTGACTCTCAATTTCAGGCATCCTACGACACCACACTTTATTATGATCATGCATATCGTCCTAACGAATCTTATCCCGAAGTTGTTCCGGAGACGCAACTAGAAGAAGAAGAAGAAGAAGAAGAAGAAGAAGAAGAAGACCCAAAAAGACGGTTTGTTGGAGTTGCTGATGACGAAACACATGTTTTCACAACTGGTATATCTGATCTGGACAGATCAGATACCGATAATGATGAGGACGAAGAAACATATACCCCTAGCAATAAATCATTTGGTGCGTTAAACGATTATTTTGATATGCCCCCTTCTCTTCCTAACCCGGAGAACCATAAACCAGCCTACCAACCCGCACCTTACAATCGTAGTACAACTATACATGAAGGTCAAATATTTCATACGAAGGAGGAAATGACCGTACAGTTGGGAATGAAGTTCTTGCGAGAGGGTTTCGTGTTTAGAGCGAAGAAATCCGACAAACGCAGATACAAGGCTGTATGTGACCAACAAAATTGTGAATGGAGTATGTCCGCGAAGTCCGTGGGCCCTAAAGGAGGGTTGTTTGTCGTTAGAAAGCTGAACGACGTACACACATGTTCGAGGACACAACTAAATGCCAGCCACCGGCAGGTCAACAAAAGGACTTTGGGACACATACTGAAAGACAAGTTTCTTGACGCTAGCAGGTCATTTCGGCCGAAGGACGTCGTCAACGATATAAATCAGCAGTACGGGATCAACATTGGTTACCACCAAGGATGGCGTGCGCGATGCAAGGCACTACTAATGGTGAGAGGCACTCCCGAGGAGTCGTACGAATGACTCCCTGCGTATTTATATAACTTGGAGCTGAAGAATCCGGGTACACGCACCAGAATAAGGACGGATTCAAATGGACGTTTCGAATTGTGTTTCGCTGCACTTGGATGTGCGGTAAGTATATTAAATCATCGTAGCTTTACATATTATGAATTTTAACATTTATAAATAATAACCACGTACGTTTATTGCAGATCCGGACGTTTTTGACAAATCTGCGTCCTGTCCTTGTAATAGACGCTGCCCATTTAAAGGGGCATTACCTGGGTATGATGTTCTTGGCGGTTGCCATGGACGGAAATAACAACATTGTGCCCTTGGCTTTCGGAGTAGGAAAGTCCGAGACGGGGGAGGAGTGGGGTTGGTTTCTGAACATGTTGCGGGAATGTATCGGAGGCCCGGAAGGGTTGGTGTTTATGTCCGACAGGGCTCCTTCCATTAGCGCGGCAATTTCTGCCGTGTACCCCTCCACCCCTCACGCCCTATGTTGTCGACATTTGGAGATGAACGTGAAAAGCGCGGACAAACGTATCACAACAAACAAGACCACGTATTGGAAGGTGTGCAAAGCATATACTATTAGGGAGTTCGAGACCTACATGAATGCACTACGATATGAAGTACCTCGTGGAGCATAAGTTATGGACGAGGCTGGTAAAGAGAGGTGGTCAAGGGTCCATTTCCCTGCACAACGGTATAACATAATGACCTCTAATAGTGTAGAGTCGGTGAATGCACTGTCCCGTTTTGCACGCAGGTTACCCATTGTCGGCCTTATAGAGTACTTCCGAGATTTTCAACAAGAGTGGTACCAACTTCGACGACGAAAGGGAGGTTGATAAACTCTAAAATCTTTAACTTATATGTTTGTTTCATTTTTCGTCTTCCGTATAAATCGTAACACAATTAACACATATTTGTAGATGAAATGCGTAATCATCTCACACCAATGGCGGAGGAGATAATTAGCAGAAGGTCGGGAAAGTCTACGACATGGAGGGTAAGTCAGATTGGACATGGTAAGTTCAACGTTCGGGATATCCGTTATCACGCGACTGTCGATATGGTCAACGGTGTTTGTGAATGTAACCAATGGCAATATTCTGGTTTACCGTGCGGTCATGCCATCGCTGCTGCAAGGTCAATGAATCGTAGAGATTGCAGCGATCTGGCTATATCTTACTACACGTCCAGTACTTACGGGATATCCGTTATCACGCTCCGTCGAAACCAACTCGACTGCTGCTCATCCTAAGTAGGCCTCAGTTCCGCATATGGCGCATTAACAACCTAAAAAATTATAAGACATATAAATCACAAATAATTTTTTAATTACTACAATTAAAAATATAGTAAGAGGGCGTACGCTCAAAGCTGAGTTGAAGATCCCAATGCATGCAGACTTACTAAGGACAGCATCTCGATCCCATTTGGTTCCCCTAATCAACCTGTCGGAGCGCTTGGTGAAATTTTTCCGGCAGGCAGGAAACATCTCCAAGATCCATATCTGGAATTACATAAATTGAACAAGTACGTTAGAATAAATCCAAAATTAGCAAAATTAGTTAATGAATTGATAGTTATGTTATTGTACTTATCTAACCTTTAGGGCGTGTGCAAACCCGTTCAACGTCATCTTGTTGTTTTGCTGGTTCTTCTGCTTGCGTCTGGCGATAGCACCGTGGAGTCCTTTGTATGAGTGACTCCAGATGTAGCTACCCCACGGATAGCGGTTAAACCTCTCCAAGTCATCGACAGCGATAAGTACAGTAGAGGAAACCGGCAGCCTTGGATCACGACCCATGAACATCAAATCCGCCATCACCACCAAGCAAACACGTACAACATCCTCATCGGATATCGCACCCAGACCAGTTCTAATCGTCTCGAGGACGGTTCTCAGCGTCAAGATACCTGGTGCAAGGCCGGGCCAAACCCTACTAACGAAGGACTCATCTGTCAAGGTAGGAAGGTCGGGTATTTGTCCGAAAAGGAGTCCTGTTACAATACAGAACTCACGACGACCAAAGTGCATGCGAGTCCCACACACGTGAAAATACAATTCCTCCGGCTGTGGTCTCGCAACCTCGACCTCCATCTGTAAAAACATGTGTACTAGAAGGGGGTCCTGTCCAATATTGGTAAGCTCGAGCCATGGCCCGAAAGATGTGCGGCTAAACATTTCGTGTAAACGTTGTGCCCGTTCAGGTAGACACGCTTCAAAAGCATCTCTAATTTCCTTTACCATGGCGATGCGGCATTTGAACGAAAGATCGACGTTATCAAAATCGTCCTACATAGTAATGCAAGGATGTTGTCAACGCACCTAACTTATAACAAGCCCAATCTCTACAGTTTTTTTATACAAAAAGAAAAAACGCAATCTCTAAGATTAACGCAATCTCTACAATTATTTTATGAAATTAGCGCAATCCCTAAAACAAGCCCAATCTCTACACTTTTTTTATACAAAAAAAAAAACGCAATCTCTAAGATTAACGCAATCTCTACAATTATTTTATGAAATTAGCGCAATCCCTAAAACAAGCCCAATCTCTACAGTTTTTTTATACAAAAAAAAAACGCAATCTCTAAGATTAACGCAATCTCTACAATTATTTTATGAAATTAGCGCAATCCCTAAAACAAACCCAATCTCTACACTTTTTTATACAAAAAAAAAACGCAATCTCTAAGATTAACGCAATCTCTACAATTATTTTATGAAATTAGCGCAATCCCTAAAACAAGCCCAATCTCTACAGTTTTTTTATACAAAAAAAAAAACGCAATCTCTAAGATTAACGCAATCTCTACAATTATTTTATGAAATTAGCGCAATCCCTAAAACAAGCCCAATCTCTACACTTTTTTATACAAAAAAAAACGCAATCTCTAAGATTAACGCAATCTCTACAATTATTTTATGAAATTAGCGCAATCCCTAAAACAAGCCCAATCTCTACAGTTTTTTTATACAAAAAAAAAACGCAATCTCTAAGATTAACGCAATCTCTACAATTATTTTATGAAATTAGCGCAATCCCTAAAACAAGCCCAATCTCTACACTTTTTTATACAAAAAAAAAAAAACGCAATCTCTAAGATTAACGCAATCTCTACAATTATTTTATGAAATTAGCGCAATCCCTAAAACAAGCCCAATCTCTACAGTTTTTTTATACAAAAAAAAAACGCAATCTCTAAGATTAACGCAATCTCTACAATTATTTTATGAAATTAGCGCAATCCCTAAAACAAGCCCAATCTCTACACTTTTTTATACAAAAAAAAAAAACGCAATCTCTAAGATTAACGCAATCTCTACAATTATTTTATGAAATTAGCGCAATCCCTAAAACAAGCCCAATCTCTACAGTTTTTTTATACAAAAAAAAAAAAACGCAATCTCTAAGATTAACGCAATCTCTACAATTATTTTATGAAATTAGCGCAATCCCTAAAACAAGCCCAATCTCTACACTTTTTTTATACAAAAAAAAACGCAATCTCTAAGATTAACGCAATCTCTACAATTATTTTATGAAATTGGCGCAATCCCTAAAACAAGCCCAATCTCTACAGTTTTTTTATACAAAAAAAAAAAACGCAATCTCTAAGATTAACGCAATCTCTACAATTATTTTATGAAATTAGCGCAATCCCTAAAACAAGCCCAATCTCTACACTTTTTTTATACAAAAAAAAAACGCAATCTCTAAGATTAACGCAATCTCTACAATTATTTTATGAAATTAGCGCAATCATAAAAAAAATGCAATCTCTAAAATCAACGTAATATGTAAAACTAAAATTAACGCAACCTCTAACATATTATCAACATAAACGCAACACTCTAAAATTAACACATAATCACTAAAATAAATAAAAATTAAAACGCGCTTAAAGAAAACTTACTGAAGAAAGTGGTCGACCCATATCCGACTTTTATAAATGCTAACCAACCGAGCCGAGCTCCGAGCGTGTGTAATACACGATATATTTGAGAGAGTGAAATAGATGGGATCCCTTTGAGAGTGATGGTGGTGGGGTTATGGGTGGGGGACCTCACTTATTTATAGGAGCCAAACCCTAACAAATGACAATGCTATGGGCCGGCCCCCAAGTACGCGTTCCACAGTAAAAAACGCGGCCCAGATACGCGTTCCACAGTGGAAAACGCGGACCAAACGCGCATCGAAGCCAAACGCGTACCATGTCCGCGTGTAACTCTCGAAACGCGGCCAAAACGCGGCCCAAGTCCGCGTGTAATAGTGAACGCGGACAAAACGCGGACCAGGTCCGCGTGTAACAGTGAAAAACGCGGACCTAGGGGGTATTTTGGCAAAAATAACAAGATTTGGGGCATATTGGGTACTGATTTTTCAACTTAGGGCATTTTAATTAAATTCCCTAAAATCAAATAAATAATACTTAAAAATGAAATTAAGAAAATTTTGATCAAGAACAAAACTTTGTCCCCCCTCCGCAGACTTGGCACGGGGGTATGGGGGCAGCGCCCCTAGAGAAAAATATTTTTGACATTTAGAGGCCATATTACAGTTTGCAAAAATTTGTCTAAGTATGGAAAAGTGTGAAATTGGTGCAAAAAGACAAATTTTGCGCTACAGGGAGTTGGCGCAAAAAGGGATCAAGTCACGACCGGTGTTGTGATGCGACCGGTGTCTCGTCGACCGTAGTCCCGTGATCGGATCCTTCGACCGGTGTTCTGCTGACCGGACCTGATATCGACCGGTGTCTGAGTATCGACCGGACCTGACCGGTATTTGACCGACCGTTGTTTGCGACCGGGATGTATCGACTGGGACCGGTGTGGACCGGTGAGTTGCTGCGACCGGTGTTTCGACCGGTGTAGACCAAAGTTGAGCGACCGGTGTGAACCGGTGTGTCTCTGACCGGTGTTGCGACCGGGACCGGACTTGATGAATAACGACCGGTGTTCTTGAAGAGTTCGACGACCCAGAACTCGATTATTAACCCAGAAATCCTCTTGAACCACTGAAACTCAATGCAAAAACCAAACCTATGTATCCATAAACATGTATCGATTAAAACCCAATCAACATTAATGATTAAAAATCACTTTTTATCATTCAATTTGAAGAACAAAGACCTCGACAGTTTTATGAACCAGTTGAACCCATATTCCAAAAATCATCAAAAATTCAATCGATTTATGCTTTAAAGTGCAATTAAAGTATCAGGTAACATTCAATAATATAAACCGCACCTAATCAGATCGATTTTAAGCATAAAAACACATTAATTCAAGAAATCGATTATCGCACAGTAAGAAATCGATGAGAACAGTTTTAATCCAAAAAGCTTGATTCTTTTGGCTCTGATACCACTTGTTGAATCCCATATTATAGATGATAACAATCACACAACACAGTAAAGATCAAGAGATAAACAAATCAGAATAACATACCACGATCCCTTGATTAATCAATGAAAACCTTGTGTGTGTTCTTGGCACCTTGATGATGCGATACAGAGAGTATACGGCTACCTCCAATACAATAATTATGATTATGATAATGATAATGATAATGATAATGAAGGTTAAACCTAAAACCTAATTAATAAAACCTATTTATACTAAGCCGTATAGGCCTAATGGGCTTTTTGGCCCAATTACAAATAACTATCAAATAATTACAATTTGAACCCTTAACTTTAATCTTGAATACAATTACTGATCCAACAATATCTATGGATCCAAATGCATTACAGTCTAAAATACATGACTCCCATTGAATGACACACACACTCAAAACATCTATTCTCCAAAATAAAGTGCAATGTAACTCACACCTAAAGCTCTACTTTAAGTTATTAAAACCGGACAAAAGTCCCCAAGACCCGACAAAGCCGAAAACGAGCCTTAAGCTCAACCAGTCAAATGACCATATGCTAAAATCCACAATATACATTAAAATGCAACCGACCACGTTTATGCAAACACATGCTCCAAAAAATGCATGATAACACTCAAATATCATTTAGATTTGAACAAGTCATTTTCTAAACAAGTTTATAACCCCATTGGCTCTCTCAAACGTCCCAAAGCACAAGGTCGACATTTTTCATAACACACATTAAAAGTACAATCACTCCAAAGGATTAACATGCGTATGATAGATCGTTAAGACGTCATTATTAAAGATTTACTCAACAAATTACTTGAAATACATATTTCCCAAACACCACAGAGATTTACAATAATCGAAAGGTACACAGGGTTAGGAATGACCAAACTCAAATAACTCGTACATAGTATTTTAAAAACGTTTCACAACACAAAATGAACATTTTTCCCAAAAATCCCCAAAGGTGGGTAGTTTATAAGTTTATAAAGTTAAACAATTCCAAATAACCAAAACTTATCAGATAATCAACAGTTAACAATTTCATGTAAAACACAAAACACTTTAAAATGAACATTTTGGCATGTACATCGTTTTCACAAATCAACTTGAACTCACCTTACTAGTTTTACGCTAAATCTAGATTTTACCCCAACTTGAGCTTCCTTGAAGAAGTCCAAATCCACAAGCAAAAACCTTCCAAAACCTAGATCCACAATTTCCACCTATAAATAATCATATTCAACCATTTAGAATCGAGCCTCAAACACTTTACATCAAAATTTCCATTTTGGCCAAAACCCTAATTTTGACCTAAATTTCTCCAAAAAAACACCCATACCGAAAAATTAAGAAATAAAGCGCTAGGAAGTTATAAATGGATGAACTTACAATAGTGGGTTTTGATAAAACTCAAAACCCTAGAACTTTCTTGAAGAAGACATCAATGGAGATGTGGAATGGTAGCTCCGTAAATCCTAGACTTCCAAGAATTAGATGATCATGGAATGCATCAAAATCAAAGTGAATGGACATAGGAATGGCTAGGGTTCGAACCAAGGAGATGGAAATCGGTTTGGGAGAGAGAGAGGGTGGGATTTGAGAAGTGAGATAAAAATCTGGAAATCGCGACTTAACAACCCTCTCCACCCCTGGTGCGACATTGACCAACGACATTGCCCACATTGCCTGGAAATGTCTCCAAGCCTCCCCCAAGTTTTGTTTCCCTTCTGCGACTTTGCCCTATGCGACTGTGACTCATCATAGTTGTCGGGCATTGTAGTCGTGCCCGTACCAAGCTCTGAAACTCTTTCCAACGCCAACCCCCCGATACTCTAAGGGACTTTAAATAATGATTTCCCAACAAAATCCCGCCATTTATAAATTACAAAAACATCCGGGTGGCCTTTACTTACTAAAAATTACGGGTGTTACAATCCTCCCAACCTTAAAAGAGATTTCGTCATCAAAATCTAGATTCCCATTTAACGCTGCCTGCGAATTAGGTTTTCCCTAATCTACTTGTCAGAACAACCACGATCACCTTATGCTGATACTCACGACAAATGTCCCTTTGGTCACATTACACTTATATCCGAGTGAACGCTTAACTTACTAAGGTAGCCTTTAACCCCGAGACTACGGTTGTCTCCTAACCTTGGGTGACACGTACTTTCTCAAGGGTAGTTTGTGACCTCAACCCCTTTCTGACAAATCCATACCAGTTCAACATGATTTCGGATCTGTATTTCCATGATCAACTCCAATTTCAAAGAATTCCCAAAATTCCTTGATCATTCATTCTTGTTATTGGTAGAACCATCCTTCCAGGGACGTGCCAATTCGTTCTCCACGGGTCGGTTAATTCATATCCGGTGGTTTCCCAATCTCTCAAACTGTTCATAAACATCAATCATCTAGTCACTATAAACCTTTACCATAACAAGAAATTCTTAGCCATCGGTACTTAATTATTAACATCCAGTATCCTTAAGGTTACCACTTAAATCGCAACCACACAAGATTAGTCGGAAATGTACTGAAGCCCCCAATGGTCATTATCCTCAAAATCGAATGTCGACACCTATCCTCAAAACGACTATACCGCAAGCACGGGTGTATCGTCATATATTTCATTTCGAATTTACATTACCGAACTTAAGGTTGATGCCTAACATAGCATCAAAATTCCACTGTTACATCTCCAACAAACGAACCACAATATTTTCTTTATTTACAAAGACTCATTCAAGTGATACACTACCAACCCATAGCATGATGCCGAGCGAACAAGCAACCCATCAAGTCAAATCCAACGGTACTCCAATAACCACGCAATGCTTCAACCCGAAACCTACCGAAAGGGGAAGACCACCATTTGCATAACTGGGATGGTCATATAAATCTACTACCTTAAATAGTCTTACCTGATCATACTTCATGAGGTTGAATTTCCATAATTCAAATCTGCTAACAATTCAGATCATTTGCGATTTCAATTCCCAAGGGTGTCTCTAGTCCCTTAACACACCACATCATTTTTTTTCCAAGAGGGTTTAAATCTATAGCTCTAATGAGTTCAAGGTTTTTCAACTATAGGACCCAACAAGAATGCTAACTGAAATTTTATAAAACCTTCAAACGCGAAATATTTATAGCAATTGGACATACGCATGAAAATCCACTACCGTTTACTCGGTAGGT
This sequence comes from Arctium minus, assembly GCA_954870635.1. Lineage (NCBI taxonomy): Eukaryota > Viridiplantae > Streptophyta > Magnoliopsida > Asterales > Asteraceae > Arctium > Arctium minus. Next base: position 37,852,745 of record OX941084.1, read on the forward strand.
GTGCAGAGTGGTCACAACTGCCACACATATAAAATTATTTCGAAAGAGAAACATTTGATCACTACTCGCACTATAATGACAATAAAAAAGGATGCATAATAAACTTTTCAAATGGACCACCACGGTCCTGCTATGCATCAAGTTACGCCATGAATGAGAATAATTTTACGTACTAAAATAGTATATAACAAGGCGTTTTGTACAAAACTCCAGAAAAGGAATTCACGTAATCAAGTTTCAATAGTTTCCCATTTAACCATATAAATGACGTGGAATAAAGTTTCCAACAAGACCTGCATGCTGAGTTCGTTTTCTCAAAATTTAGCAAGACAAATTATGCATGCGATCGGTCAAACATAAAATAAATTAAATCAATTTTCAAACTTTAGGCCGTACAAGTAAAATGATCTTGTCCAAAAATAGTGGCTACAATGACATGTACACCGATAACCCATTTAATGCATTGCGTGACATATATAACAGTAAAATCAGCAACCGACGAATGTTCAAAGAAAAAGTTCAACACGGGATACCCTTGTATAAAAACCCAAAAGCGCAACTATGCAACATGAAGACACTCAAGACGCCTCGTGCGGTTGTGAAATGACACGTGCAAAACCCGTGTAAGACAATAATGTTAATCAACAACCCAAAAGTTAATGCACACAATAATTCAATATACATGTCCTAAAAATTCATTTATGCGACGCAAAATGTCGTAAATTAAAACTCCATAAGACCCAACTAAATTTTCATAAAACTCAATGACGCTATAACAAGCGGTGTCAAAATCTTCGTTCCCAACATAAAAACCATAAGACGAAGATATGTCTAAAGTGTCAAAATTCTAAGAGTTTCCCTTTTATCTCAAGGTAAAAAAGCGACACTTTTCAACAAAACTTGCATGAGACGTGACGCTTAATAAACTCGTAAATTTTCACGTAACATAATTGAGACTTACGCACTTCAAAGTTCACTCACACGTCGAGAACGTCGAAAAATAATACTCTATAAAACTCAACACAACTCGTACAGACTAAAATTTCCAAGAAACTCAGACGCAAGAACATGGGAATAACTTTTCCTTTAAAACCATAACATACATAGAGGAGATCCAATGTCAAGGTCATAATTTCGCAGTTACTTTCCCAATACCCTAAATATCAATAAAAACGAATATTACACCATTCGAAAATAGTGTTAGATGAGACACGGGGATGAAGAGATTTTCAATAAAAGTTTGCAACCACAAGCAATAAAACATTTTCATACATGTTTAAACTCACAATTTCAAAATATGGTGCGTGCTAAACATTTTTCCAAAATCTCATAATATATTTCTCTTTATGATTCGGGAAACATGAGATGTAATTGGTGCAAACTTATTTCAGAAATAAATTTCGTGCATGAATTTTGGTTGGTACTCAACATCATAGAACCACGCTTCTCAATTTCCTAGTCACCCTGTCGTCATCCGGATGCTCAAACATCTTAAATCAATAATCAAACTAATTTGATTAACTTACAATTTCTTCTTGAAATAAAACTAATTCAATAAGCCTATGGTTCTAATTCGACCAACAACTCCGACCCACAATGGTCAACTTAGTGTATTCATCATGCTTAACCATCACTCCAATATGATAATGCTACAAACATCAATTCTTCTATCGATTACTCGCTTAGAAACTTTCTCACTACCCCAACGGTCATCATACCAAGGCTATTCAAGTGTACACATGTAGCATGTAGTTCACCATAACACTGGCCAAGTGCCATTATGAACGTACCATACATGATCATCCTTGCTATCCTCGACAAGTTTCCCGTTTCTAGCAACTAAATCAACCTTAAAATATCATATCTTAAGGTATCTAATGGTGCAATTTCACTTTCAATCACTTAGAGGGACGCTAGTTTGAGTCTAGGCATCCAAAATTAACACCTAATTCTCTTAAACTTATGCTATGATACCAACTTGTAACACCCTCAAATTTGGAAAAAAACAACTAATTTAAAATTTTCAAATATACCTCAAAGATGGATGAAACTTCATCCGACAAGTCCATACTTAAAATATGATTCTAGAATTATCCATCAACAAAACAAATAAAATCTTACATAGGGTCAATTTCAAGGTCGGGTGTTACTATAACCCAATAAAAGTTGGTATCTCCATAGGTGCGGATGGCTTCACCGAGTTACTCTCTCGTGCAGGACTAGCACTCATCTCACCACGAAGTCGCTAGCAACAATCCTCAATCAAACCTGAGGCACATGCCGACAAATAAAAAGGTTAGGCTAACACCTAGTGAGTTCAAAAGTTTTCAACATGAAACAAATATATTTGTTAAACGAAAGAATGCGAGTTAAATCATTTTCTTTCAAAATGATTTACTTTAAATATTAAACGACTCATTTTCCAATAACACACATCTTAAAAATACAAGCAACCCAACATAAACATTCTTTCATAAAACAACTTCAACCCCAAATTCACCCCAAAACGTGAATAGTAATTAAAACTCCCAATTTATAAAATTGCGGATAAGGATTTATTTCTCGAGACAACCAAACACAGGGGGGGCATAATACTCGACCCATAAATCACGAATAAAATCCATATATACAAAATGTCAACGAAAACATGGATAATAAAATAATACTATTTAATACTCAAATAACACCCTCCGATGACGGGGGAGACTCGACTTCGTGGTATATGGCGGAACACAAAATTAAGCCACCTAGACACGTTGTCGAACTACACCTCAGATCGTAACTGTATTGCCTACTCTGTCGACCTACACCTCCAGTCGGACTTTATCTCAAGTCCCAAAACACCGTATCAACTTCTGCCTGCTCCGCAGAGCGACACCTTAAAGATACACGATCTTATTGCCTGTTCGGTCTCTAGTAGAGTTTCATCATCAGGGTACTCATTCGACCCCTAGTGCCTACTCCCTAGCATTCAAGATAGGACCCTCAGATCCTTACTTGATAACTCCCGATGTCTAACCCTCGTGCACAAGAATTAGATATCCAATCACAAGACCCAAGGTACCGAAGTACAACCCATAAATGTTCCTCTTCGTCAAACAATTGGGACAACAAAGATGCCAACACGTCATAATTTCCAAGGTGAGAATATCAACACTCCTCATCCTTAAATATGACTGACATACATGCCTATGGATCAAAATGCATACAGTCTAAAATACATGACTCCCATTGAATGACACACACACTCAAAGCTTGTATTCTCCAAAATAAAGTGCAATAAATGCAACTCACACCCAAAGCTCACACTTTAAATTATTAAAATCGGACAAAAGTCCCCAAGACCCGACAAAGCCGAAAACGAGCCTTAAGCTCAACCAGTCGAATGACCATATGCTAAAATCCACAATATACATTAAAATGCAACCGACCACGTTTATGCAAACACATGCTCCAAAAATGCATGAAAACACTCAAACATCATTTAGATTTGAACATGTTATTTTCTAAACAAGTTTATAACCCCATTGGCTCTCTCAAACGTCCCAAACCACAAGGTCGGCATTTTTCATAACACACATTAAAAGTACAATCACTCCAAAGGATTAACATGCGTACGATAGATCGTTAAGACATCATTATTAAAGATTTACTCAACAAATTACTTGAAATACATCTTCCCCAAAACCATAGTGATTTACGATAACCGAAAGGTACACAGGGTTGGGAATGACCAAACTCAAATGACTCGTACTTTAGTATTTTCAAAACATTTCACAACACAAAATGCACTTATTTCCAATAACCACAAAATGCATTTTTACCAAATACCCTCCATTCATGAAAATGGTTATCAAAACGTCTCCATTATGATACATTCATCAAAAATCCCAAAAATCCCCAAAGGTGGTTAGTTTATAAGTTTATAAAGTTAAACAATTCCAAATAACTAAACTTATCAGTTAACAATTTCATGTAAAACAAAAAACACTTTAAAATGAACATTTTGGCATGTACATCGTTTTCACAAATCAACTTGAACTCACCTTACTAGTTTTACGCTAAATCTAGATTTTACCCCAACTTGAGCTTCATTGAAGAACTCCGAATCCACAAGCAAAAACCTTCCAAAACCTAGATCCACAATTTCCACCCATAAATAATCATATTCAACCATTTATAATTGATCCCCAAACACTTTACATCAAAATTTCCATTTTGGCCAAAACCCTAATTTTGACCTAAATTTCTCCAAAACACCCAAACCGAAAACTTAAGAAATAAAGCGCTAGGAAGTTATAAATGGAGAATTTATAACTTGATTAAAGTGTTAGAAAGAAAATGGATGAACTTACAATAGTGGGTTTTGATAAAACTAAAAACCCTAGAACTTTCTTTAAGAAGACATCAATGGAGATGGTGGAATGGTAGCTCCTTGAATCCTAGACTTCCAAGACTTAGATGATGATGAAATGCTTCAAAATCAAAGTGAATGGCCATAGGAATGGCTAGGGTTCAAACCAAGAAGATGGAAATCAGTTTGGGAGAGAAAGGGTGGGATTTGAGAAGTGAGAAATGAGATAAAAAGCTGAAAATCGCGACTTAACAACCCTCTGCACCCCTGGTGCGACATTGGCCAACGACATTCGGCAATGTCGCCAAGCCTCCCCCAGGTTCTGTTTCCCTTCTATTACTTAGCTTTGTGTGACTGTGACTCGTCATAGTCGCCAAGCATTGTAGCCGTGCCCGTACCAAGCTCCAAAACTCAACTTTTCTAACGCCAACACCCCCGATAATCTAAGAGACTTTAAAAAAACCAATGTCAATTTAAAGAAAAAAAGAGACCTACTATCAAGGAAAGGTGGTATCGTGTTGGAGACTTCAACACACCAAACCTTGATGACCAAGAAACAAATAAAAGAAAAGCATTATCCTAAAAATAGTCTAGATATGTATATATCTTTTCTACCTTTAATGACCTATTTATCTAATACTAATTATGCATCAATATCACTTGAATCCTCCGATTTTTACTTTCGATAACGCTTTGGTTTATGGATAACACGTGAGGGCCTTGTCTTGGTTACCTGGGTCGTCCCACGTATGGGTTCCTCTTCAATGTGGTTGCCATGCAAGCATGTATCGGTGTAGTTCTTGAAACGAAAACAAAAGTTATAATTAGAAAATTATCTGAAATAGACAATGAGAGATTCAATAACTACCAAAATGCATTTGAAACATTTGGTAAAACTGCATCCGGTAATGCTAGTGCTAGTAGTATAAACGTTAATTAATTATAAAAACATAACTTTCCAATAATATAGTTGATAAGACCAAGAAACGATAAAAACAAATACCAAAATAGAGAATTAGGTATTTATAGTGGCTCAAATTCTACTTTGTTTACAAACATTTAATAGTATTGATGATTTAGAATCTTGGAGAGAAAAAGAACCACAATTCCCAACTATGACCGCATTGGCCCGTGACTTACTAACTGTCCAAGCTAGCATTGTAACCTTGGAATATGCTTTTTTTCTTAGTTGCAAGCACTACAAAAAAGGGGCTTCACTAATAGAAAAATCAGTTAGTAATCTATTGGAAAACGACATCATCGTTGGTTTATCGACGGATCTCATCGTCGGAGAAAATGTGGTTGGTTACGGACTGAAAAGTCTGTCGGTAATCCCAAATTGATGGAAATTAACGGCAGAAAAATCCGTCTATAAACCGTCGAGGGGTCCTAGGGGTAGCTGTAGAAAATTTCTATCTAAGTTATAAAAGACTTAGAAATTTGACTAAGTTTTGTGTTTTTAGCTATAAACCATTTGCTGAAGGGAACTTCGGCCTATCGTTGATTGGCTTCAACTGTCACTGAAAGGCCTTTGGCTGTCGCTGAAAGATCCTTCATCTATTGATCAACTTATCGCTGAAAGGGACTTTAGCTATCGCTGAAGATGTATTCTTCCAAAACTCAAATTCGGTTATTACTACTTTTTGGCCTTATCTTTTTTAACGGTTAAAATGTTTAACCGTGTTTAACCGCCTATAACCGTCGATCTTCCATTTAAATATGTAAATCGAGAATCTGGATATATATATCAAGGTTCTAAATGGCGTGAGGCGTGGCGTGGCGGCGAGGCCAAGCCTCAAGCCTTAGGAGCCACGGCGAAGCCATGGCGTTTTCAAGGCGTGACTTATGGCGTCAAATTTCTAATTCATATATAATATTATATATAAAAACGTATGTTTTATAGTGTTACTCAATGAGTCAATAGTAATAAGCAAGTTAAATTAGGTTATATATTAAAAACTTGCAAATAAGACATTAAAAACGTAAAGAAAAATCAAATATCTCATTACGATAATTGCGCATTAGGCCATGGCGTGCCATGGGCTTAACGTGGCGTGACACACAAGCCTTGGTGCCATGGCGCGCCATGGCGGCTGTGCGGCGAGTTTTTTAGAACATTGATATATATATATATATACATATGTTAAACAACCTTTGGAGGAGAGAAAAAAATCTTAAGAATTATCCCAATACAAGGTTCGTGAACCCAAGGCTTATTGGATCGAATTCTTGTATCCGAAAAGTGCTTTACGACATGACGCTTAAGATTATCCTATCACGATATCATCTCGAAAATTACTCAATACCTAATAGTATTTTAGATATTTGAGTAAGTACGCATTGTTTAATTTTATGTAAAAAGATAGGATTAAATACCTGGCTTAGAGTAGTGCGTGTTTTGAGATACTTCGGAAAACATTAATAACGTAGCAGTAACACTTAATCAATTTAACTCCTGTTTGTATGGTGTGAAGTTGTGGACTATTCATCTTCATTATTAAATGCGTCAAACAAGTACTTCTTTCTTGCAATATTTTTTGTTTTTGGACGTCTAATTGTGTTTTATTACAAGGGTGTTGTTATATTAATCTTTTTTGGGGTTAAATCAAAGTGATTCTTGCGTTTAAAATGTAAAAGGAGAAAGGTTGATCTCACTACAACCACTATAAAATGGAAAACTTTTACCTACACAATTTTCTTTCAGAAATCCATTGCTAATAGGGTGATTCGACACAAAACCGTAACAAAAGTTGGTAGTTAAAATGATTTGTATTTTAATATGAGGATGATTAATTGAAATTGATCTATACATTTGATAAAGATTGCATGTAATTGTTGTAATCTGGGATCTACATTTGGTATCAGAGCTAGATTGAATCAATTTTCATGCGCTACGATCAGTTTTGCAACAATCTAATGAATGTCCGTGGCGATGAACTCAGAGCTGATTTTGGAGAATTGGTGAAAATTAGTTAAGCTTTGATGTAAGATTGATTAGATTCTTCCGTTTGAATCATTTTGAATCAATTACAAGTTTCAATTTCAAGCAATTTATGGAGAATTTGAAGTTTTTTGGATTAGATTTGACATTTTTGGAGTTCGACTGTGTTCATCGCTTTCTTGAGATTTTTTTGCAAATTAACAGTTTTTTATCCGATTTGATTGCAAAGGATTGATCGTTTTGTATTTAGAAACATCATATGATCACCAGTCCATCATAATTCGATCAATTTGGATATTTTTGTGATTTTTGGATCGAGAACTTGCACAAATCGGGAAGTTCATTTCTCGGGAAACATGATTAATCCGGTAAAATGTTAACCAGATTACAGATTTGGAGTGTTAACCGGATTGCAGATTAGGATTGGTTACCGAGAATCTAAGTCCAATGACCATGTAATCAAGATTGATTTGGTTTACCGGATTTTTGGATTTTGTTTACCGGGATTTTGGAGTGTGATAAGGAATTGAGTGATCCGGATCCGACAATTAATCCGGGAATCGACTTGACCATGTGAATCAGGAAACAAAACTGTAATTGATCCGAGAATCTAGTTCAATCCGGGTGACCGAGAAACAAGAATTAACCAGGATTGATATTGTCCACTTTTTTTTTGTTTACTGCGTGATCCAGGAAATCTAGATTTTTGGTTTACCGGGATTTGATGCTTGGGACCACTTGGTTTTATTTTAAGAATTTTGTTGTTGTTTCAAGAATTTGGTTTACCGGGATAATTTAAAGGAGCAGAAGGTAAAGTATGATTTGCAAAAGAAATATGATTTGATGTTTGAGGAGAAAGATGTTTTGCTTAACAAAGTAAAAGAACTTGAAGACATAAACTTTAAGGTTGAGTTATCTGAACAAACTAGTTTGGATACTAATGTTCAGTCTCCATATGATGACTCAACTGATTCTATGCATTCTTTTAAAACTGCTTCAAGTTTACTTTATGCAAACATTTCTTCGAAAACAAAAAGCTTTTTGACAAATCATCTTTGTCCTTCTAATCTTTTCAATAATCCTCTGTTCCATAGTTCAGGTAATCATGTTTCTAATCCTAAAGATAAAAAATGTTTTCAATAAAGTAAAGATGGTTTGGAGAAGAAAAAACTTATCTTCTGAGAAAGATGCTTCAAAGTCATCAGTTCCTACGCCTCAAGTGAACAAGAAGAACAAAAGGTAAATCTTTTGCTAAACTTGATCTTGTTTACTTTATAAATTAATTAATCAGGTTATTGTAGTACAAATGATTTTATTCATAAAGACTATATTCATGATTGGTACGGAACTTATAGGGTTACTTCAAATAACAGATTAACTAATAGATCTAGACCCAAGTTCCAGTGGGTACCAAAATATACTCCATCTGTTTTGCAGGCACATCATGTGTAGGGGGAGTAAGAAACAACGACTTCTGAATACATCAGTTTAGTACCCAGTTTAACAGGATGTTTGACTTCTGATCATATCAGTTCAGGACTCTGTCTTCAATGTGTATGGAAATGACTTCTGAATTTACTTCAATCCTAGTAATTCAGAACTCGTTTTAATGCTTAAGGATTATGCAAATATTAAAGGGAAGCTTAGATGATTCTAAATCATTTTGTATTTTGCAGATAATCCTTATCTTGAGGGGGAGTTAATTTTTTTTTGGAGAATAATTCAAGGGGAGTATGAGAAGTTAAGAATTCTTTACCGAAGGTAAATATTTCTGATTCTTAATCTCTGATTGTTTGAAAGAAGGACAACTTTCAGGCATGAAAAATGTTTTCGTAAATGTTCAAACCACTTCTCTATTCTCAACAAAATTTTATGAATTTAGAAATGTGATTTTAAATGTTTTTCATGAAGATATCGGATTACATCTTTTTCTGACCGTGTGTTTCCAAAGATTAATACTTGTGTATTATCTTTTCTATATACTTTCAAGTATTCATACACACTTGTACAACTTCGTATTGATTTTGTTATTTTCATGTCTGTTAGGGCTATTTTGATAGTTAAATAGAAGTTCAGGGTAGTTTATGACAAGTTGTTATAGTTGTAAGCTTGTTGGGCCTTAAAGCCCATAAGCCCATTAGGCCTGCGAGCCTACGTATTTAAAGTTATTTCTGTTTCATTTTTTAGGTTAGAAAATCATTATTCAGTTTACTAGTCATTAGGTTTACATACCCTTAACAGAAATTCTCTCTGTAAACCTTAACCCTTTGAAGTTATATCAATCATATGACTAGTTGTTGTGGCCTATAATCTGTTCATCATTGTTCATATTACTTGTGATTGCACTGCACTGGGATCTACAATTGGTATCAGAGCAGATAGGGAAAAATGTTTGATCCAGTAAAAAGGTTTGTCTGAAACCCTAAGATCAATTTCTCGTGTTAATTGATTTACATGCATTAATTGATTGTTTGATTGTTTGATTTATGTTTTTTTTTTAGTCGATCGATTTTTTTTTTCGAAAACAGTATAGTTCGGTCGAATAATTTTTTTTCTGGAAATCGTTAGTCCGGTCGATTGTTAATAGGGTTGTTCGGTCGATTTGTGGTTCTGTTGATTTTTTGGTTGTATCGTTTTATGTTCGGTCGAAGTTTTTTTTTTTTTTTTTTTTGGTGAATATTGTTTGTTGCTTTCGATTGAAGGAGAAGATCTGGGTTTTGATTTCGGTCGAATCCCAGATATTCTTCGGGTTCTTCGGTCGAACTCTTCGAGTTCTTCGGTCGAACTCTTCGAGTTCTTCGGTCATCGATATTATCCATATTTGTGTTTTTCAATAATTTAAGTCTTTTGACCTGGGTATTCGACCGGACACTTGTGCTCCGGTCAAATCCCTTCGACCGAATAAGTTTTCCTCCGGTCTAACACATTCGACCGAATAAGAGTTTCCCCGGTCTTACCCATTTGACCTGACACTTTATTTTTTTATTTTTTTTATTTTTTTTTCCCATTAGGATTGTTTTTTTTTAAGTTGTTTTATATATCTCCGAAAACTCCAAAAATATGTTTTTTTTAAGGTTTGGTTTTTTTTTTTGTTTTTTTTTGTGTGTTTGGTTTGGGTTGTTTGTTTGGTTTGATTCGGCCCAAAGTCTACCCCCCCCCCCGGCTCAAGCCCAAGTCACCTCCGGGGGTATAAGAACCCCGATCGAACCAGTTTGTCCCTCATTCGATCGATCTTTTTGTTTTCTCTCATCGTCTTCATCTCTCTCTCTCTCCCGGTGCTTCCTCCGACCCTCTCTATTCGACCGAACTCAATCGACCGATCTCAATAGTTTGGCTTCTTCTTCGATCAAACAAGGTAGGATATTCGATATGTTGGTTTTCAGGTTGCATTGATCGATTGTATTCGATCGATGGTAAGTTTTATTCTTCAATCGATCTGTGGTCGATTTGTCTTCTCCGGGGGAATACTCCGATCTAGGGTTACGCCCCGGTCGAAAGCACCCCCCGGTCAAAAGGTCCCTCCGGTCGAACACATATCCGGTGGTTTAATCACCGGTCGAATGTGACCTCCGGTCGAATATCTCCTCCGGTCGTCGACCATATCTGGTCTTCAGGAATATCCGGTCGATTGTAACCTCCGGTCTTAGTGACCTCCGGTCGTATATCTTATCCGGTCGAATCCAATTTCTTTGGTGCTTATAGTTATACCTTTTAATATGTGTTGTTTATGAGGAAATTTTGTTGGTTATATGTGCTGGTGCATTCTATGCGCCTTGGTGACTGACCCTAATTCACGAGTAGGGTTTGCTCTTCCAATTTTTGGAGTTACTATCCGGTGTGATCTAAATCATGACTGTATAACTACAACGGCTATTATCTTGGTCCAAACCTGCGTACTAATCGATTAATTCTTCACAGGTACAATGGCACAAAACCAGCCACCAGCGATTGATCCAATCGCAGATGCGGAACTGATTCCCGAGGATCAGTTCCTTCCTCTTACAGCCAATAACTACCATCTCGATGTAACCCAACCTGCTATTCAAAATCAGGTCATCATCGAGATACTCAGGGGCCATCCAATCTCTTATGCTCTAACGGAAACTGCAACCGTACCAATCTTATACTTACAGCAGTTCTGGCATTCTCTTCATGCGTTAGAAGCCGATGGCGGATTCCATCTTGAAGGTCGGATAGATCACACACCAGTGCTTCTCACAAGTGATCTCTTCCGACAATTTCTTCGGTTACCGACCGCCGGATCCGTAGCAAGCCGAGAAGACTTCGACCCGATTGTCACTGATGCTACACTGTGCACCGACCTTCACTCTTTGGGTTATGACGCAGTACTTCGCATTCCGTCAACCTTCAACCGCAAACATCTATCGACGATATGGTACACGCTGTTCACATACATCAATCGGTGCCTTTCTTCTATAACGAAGGGCATTGATCAGACGAGCGCCCCGATTCTTCGCATCTTTCACGCGGTGGCTTTCAATCGCCACGTGGACTTTGCCGACTTTATCTGGTTTGAACTCATTCAGAGAGTTCGTTCTACTGCATCTCGCCGGTCAAACTTCATTCCATTCATGCGGTTCCTACAGATCGTTATCCGGAACTACATGAACCTGTATCCCGAGATACAACGCCGCTCTACCCATCCGACGTGTCCACAACATCCAACTCGCAAGATTCCTTCTCGTGCTGATCCGGAAGGTGTTGTTGCCCGACAAATTCCAGTCGGGGTACTAGACCATGCTCGTCCCACGACACTGAGTGTGATAGCTTATAGGCACACACACACAACATTCCAGCTCCTATGGTCCGGCCAGGACCGACAGGACCTGCCCAGGGAGCAAGACCTGAGCGACGTGAGGGTCCGCGTCCACGAACGAGAGGCAGGAGCGTCCGGACAGCTGGGGCTTCCGGACAGGGTGTGTCGAGAGCTATTATTGTGAGGGGATCTGGCGTGGGCAGTGCCGTTGGAACGAGCCATCCTAGTTCTTCAAGACAACCATCTTCGCCACCACCAACCGAGACTCAAATGGCAGAAGAGGCAACAGAAGAAACCCAAACTGCAACATCGGCCTCAAATGAAGAGTCTTCTGACTCCGATGGTGACGATGATCAGCCCTCATCTGGAGATATAAGGAGAGCGGAGGGAGTCTCAGTTGAAAATCAAGAAGTGAGCTGTGTGAGGGAAAGGCGGAGTAAAATACATTCCGAGAGTACATGAGTGACGGGACAACCATCTTCGGTTGTATCCCCCCTAACCACATTTAGCCAGGTAGCCACATCTGCTACCCAGTCTCATGTGTTGGGACAGGGTATTGAAGAAGCCGCCGTGGACCTAGCGGCGCACTTGCACGCCCAACCAAGCCACTCCACCATCTCTCAACAGATGGTGGTTTCACATGCTCACGGGGATTTAGCACATACGCTATCGGGCTCTCACTTGGAGGGTGCCGATATTGAAACAAGAGAACAGCTGCCCCCGTTCTCGCCTTCTTTGCATGCACGGAGTCTAGATCCATTTGTTATTCATGCCATTCCTAGGACACAGATTCCTTTTTCGGCTATCGCCGGTAGCCTAAGTGGCCCGGCCGGAACATCCATAGTAAACCCACCTTCGGGTAGGTTACGAGGATTGGGTGGAAGTCCTACCACGGCTATCATCACGCCAACCGTGAACGTAGGCGGCTCGACTTCTACATTCGTAGCTAAAACGGGAAGTCTAAGTGACTCCGGCGTTACCCCAACTGAGTTTGTCTCAAGGGAATACATGGACGGCGCCCTAAAGGCTGTCCAATCTATGATGAGGGAGGAGATGGACAACATCAAATGCATGGTCAAAGGCAAAGGTCCTGCGATTGAGCCGGAGACCACACCTATTCCACCTTCTCTACCAGCCACGGATCTTTCAATACCTGAACTCAAATCTATCCTTCTCGCCAAACTTCTAGCCCAATCTCTAACCGAACCCACCCAGGATGCCGATTTGCTATCCCTACTTCGTTCTCAAGCATCCACACCTACCCCACCTACACCCCAACCTATTGTCTCTGCCGAAGCCTTCCAGATCCAGCAAGCTATGCTTAAGTCACTTCAGCAAACCGTAGCTGTTTTGACTGAACGCCTTTCAGCAGTGGAAGATACCTGCCGTAGCCAGGCAGAACGGCTCAAGCGCCGACATGATGATCAGGATGATCCTGATCACCATGAGGGGGAGAAGCGCCAACGTCTATCTGAGCCAGAGACACATGTAGTGGAGTCAGAACAGGTTGAACAGGGTACGGGTTCCGGTACTCGATCAGAAGGGCAGGGAAAGGAATGGGAACAATGTATGGAGTTAGTGCTGTTTGAAATTCCAAGGGTTGAAAAGCCTGAGGAATTTGATGAAGGTTCTCCGATAGTCCCTGAAGATTGGGCATTGATACTTGATCCTTATGAAGTTTATGAACCGACGGAAGAATTTGCTAATACTGAACGAGCGCTGGTAGTCATGCAAGCCGAAATAGATGAGATCCTTCATTCGGACTATCAGCCAGACGATCAGATTTCTGTTGCGGTTCCACTTTTGACCTATTCTGATGCTAATCCTGATCTTCCTGAAACAGATTTTCCCTTCAGATCTCCTCCAACATCTCCAGTTATGGGAACAGAAAGTACTACTCCAGTTCGTCCATCCAAGTGGGAAAGAGTCCGAATAAAAGTTCCTTTCCTTGAAGAAAGCCAAAAGAAGATCTTTGCCCACTGGATACGTAAGTATGATGAAGTTGTACTGCATGGTCTACAGTCAATGAAAAGCAAGGAACAACAGCGTGAACTCATATTCGTGTACAAGAAGTTTCAAGTCAAAAACAACAAGACAAAGCTGAAGATTACATCGGTTGATCAGATATTATCTAGTTTCTTCATGAAAGTAAAGTATTCAGATTTCATGGTGACTAGAGAAGATGGTCAGAAGTATTGTTTCTCTGAAGCTGACTTTCTGTTTCTTGAACCACAAGATCTGCTGTTCATTCTTCGAGACTTAAAGACCATAACTAACAGACCCGGGGAAGTCATTGATGCACTTGAGACAGTAAAGAGATATATGAAGTGTGCAATGAAGCTTGCCTCGGTGGAAGATTTTCAGATCAGGTTAGAAAGCAACCAGCCAAAGATTAATATGCTCAAGCCTGATTTGAAGATTCCGTCTGATGCCCAGAATGTACCTGCATTTACTGTGATAAAGCTTCCAGAGTTTGGCATGACCTACTTGAATGACAAAGGAATTATGCGTTTCATTCGTTTTAATCAGATTGCCAGATTCTGTGACGGTACGTTGATGTTGCTGAAAGAAAAGTTGAAGCGTGTACTTGGTAAAGAGAAAAAAGGGGTTCAACTTTTGGATCCTAAATACAAGCCACTTGTTCTTGAAGCACTGGGTGTAATTGAAGAGCGATTGGAGTACAGGACTCAGATTCGATATTTCGAGATCAGCTTTGGTTTTCGAAAAATTTATGTTCCTAACTGGCGTGACTATCAACTTCTATTTAAAGGGGGAGATTGTTAGGGCTATTTTGATAGTTAAATAGAAGTTCAGGGTAGTTTATGACAAGTTGTTATAGTTGTAAGCTTGTTGGGCCTTAAAGCCCATAAGCCCATTAGGCCTGCGAGCCTACGTATTTAAAGTTATTTCTGTTTCATTTTTTAGGTTAGAAAATCATTATTCAGTTTACTAGTCATTAGGTTTACATACCCTTAACAGAAATTCTCTCTGTAAACCTTAACCCTTTGAAGTTATATCAATCATATGACTAGTTGTTGTGGCCTATAATCTGTTCATCATTGTTCATATTACTTGTGATTGCACTGCACTGGGATCTACAATGTCTCAAAAGAAACATATTTCGATGGTAATACTCTCGTTTGCTTTCAATGTTGTTGAGCATCATATATCATTTTAACTTGAGCTTTTATTTCAATAATGTTTATATTTGTTCATATAAACTCTATCAAATTCTCTGATACCTTAACCTTTCAAGTTTATCTTTCATGTTATTTGATCTGTGAAAGATTGTCAGATTCTCAAACAAGTCTTTCGAATTCATTTCATTCATTCAATATCCTTGTTGTGAGAAACCTTCAAAGTTTATATAATAATGATGATATTTTTGCGGAACATACATTCATTTGACAATGTGTTTCATATGCTGAGGTTCATATTTGTTCAAGTTAAGCTATTGAACAACACATCTTTTTAGGACAAAATTTCATGGGATCAGTGTGTGAGCTTATAGAACTTCTATGGATTCACGTTAACCAGTGTTTCTTACCCAAGAAGTTATCCTTGAGTGATTGAGGGGTGGGGGGTTATAAACTAAAGAGTGGGTGTGATAACTCATACGATTGAGTTTTTCTCATTGTGCTGAGGTAAAATGTAAAAGAGAGTTTGGTTAGATGTGAGTAGATTAAAAACAGAAAGAGGGTTTGAGATAAGAGTTAAAAGAATATGAGAATTCTGCACCAAACTTTTTCTAAGTCGGACAACCATATTACTGTTGTTTCACAATTCTTTCGTGAACATCATTGAAACATGCAGTAGCCCATGCCAACTCTTGCTTTAACCCCCAACTATTCGTTTCTTTCTCAACAAAGAAATGTTTCTGTTAGAGCAGAAATATGTTGGATACAAGATCAAGAATTCTGAAGGTCAAAGGTTCAAGAAGTCAAAGCTGGGAAAGTCAACTCTCATTAAAAAGTCAAAGTCTTGTTGTAATAAAAGTCAAAGTCTCTTGTATTGTATTTTGTTTCTTTGTATTTTTGTAAGATATAAATAGTTTTTGTTTTTGTAAATAGATATATGACTAGTTCAGCGTATTTTGTTATCAGAGAGAGAGAGTTGTCTAGAGAGAGAAAGTCAAGAAAAGAGCTTGTAATCGTGAATTTGTGAATTGAATCAAACAGGTAGTTGATTAATTCTTGTTTGTTTGTTTAGAATTGCAATTAGAAACTTGATTTCTGGACACACAATTGGTATCAGAGCTTAATCCAATCTGAAATCTATTCAAGAAAGTGTTCGACACTGTGTTCGTCAAAGTCCAGATCAATTTATGAGTTCTAGTGCAAATTTCGAGTTGTAATCGATTAGGATTTGTTTGTTGAGTATAATCGATCGAGTTTGTATAGTTGAATTCGTAAATCGCATTGTAATTTTCTCAAATTTTTGGATTTTGTTGAGTTTTATGTCACGAGTTCATACGCACTGTAATTGGTTCAATTTGTATTGATTTGTGTTTTTAATCGAAATTCATTGCTAGAATTGTGTTTTAGATGATTAGACGATCGAATTGACAAAGTTTCGTATTGAATTTCGAAGTTTTGAGTGGTTTTTGGTGCTGATTTGATCGAATTAGGAGTTTTGCGTCAGATCCAAGATTTGTCCCAATTCATTAAGTTTTGCGCCAGTTCTTCATAGATTTGCGCCAACAACGTCAAGATTTGAGCCAGATCTACGTTTTTCGCAAGAGTAGTCAGATTCACTAAGCTTTTGCGCCATAGTCTCTTCGCGTAAACCTTACTTTTGCGCCATCCATACTTAGCGCAAATCAGTTGCTCTACAAGACTAGTTTCATAATCTCAAGTTAGAATTTGCACTAGCCTCACGTAGCGTGAGTTGTCATTTTGCGCCAGCAACAAGTAGTGCAAAGTTTAGTTTGTGCCATAGTCATTTAGTGCAAAACAATATTTTGCGCCATGCCCTCTTAGAGCATATCTGAGTTTTTCGCGATTTAGTGTAGCGAAAGTTGTGTTTTGCGCCAATATCTCTTATCGCAAAAGTCTCATTTGCGCCATCATCTTCTAGCGCAAAGTGTGTTTTGCGCTATACTCTATTAGCGCAAAGTTTGTTTTTGCGCCAGCTTCGCTTAGAGGATTTCTTGTTTTTGAGTGTTAAGTTTTGCGCTAGTGTCTCTTAGCGCAAAATTATTTTTGCGCCAGCTTTGAGTAACGCAAAGTTTGCTTTGCGCCAGTTTCAGTTAGCGCATAATTGACATTTGTGCTAGATTCTCTTGGCGAATTTCTTTTTGAGATTTCTATTTTGGACTAACGATCAAGTTTGAGTTTCTTATTGCATATTTGTTTCAAACATGATGACTTCAAAAGATGCTCTGTCTATTGGTACGGATGTAAAGCCTCCTGTTCTCTTTAAAGGAGAATATGAGCAATGGAAAGACAGATTTCTGGATTTTATGGATAGGCATGCAAATGGGGAAAACATTCTACTGTCAATTAGAGAAGGTCCCATGATTCCACCTACTGTCCAAATACCTGATGATGAATCCTCAGACAGTGAGGATGGAGATGAGGATAGAGTGCAAAGGATGAGAACTGTTCCAATGGATTTTGCACAATATTCTGAGGAACAGAAAAGTCGTTTTAAAGCATACAAGCAAGCAAGATCCCTTCTACTTTAAAGCATTCCGAATGAGATATACATCAAGATAGATAGCTACAAGGCCAATGCTAAGAAGATGTGGGATCAACTTCAGAAGATGATGATGGGATCGAAGGTTGGAAATCAGATGAAAGTAGCTAACTGCATTAACAGCTACGAAGAATTTAAAGCAAAAGAGAATGAAAGTCTGGAAGACAATTATGAACGGTTTGTCTTACTTTTGAACGAATTGTCAAAGAAGAAAGTGAAAAAGAAGCAACTCGAGAACAATGTCAAGTTCTTAAGCATCTTGCAACCTGAATGGAAGAAGCATACGCACAGAATGAAACAGATGAAGGATCTAAATGACATTCCGTTACATGAGGTATATGAAACTTTGAGGCAGAACGAAGAAGAAGTGGAAGAGAAAAGAGCTGAGAAAAAGAAGATTGAGAAAGTTCCAGATCCTATAGCATTGGTGGCTGGAAGGAAAGAAAAAGAAAAGAAGAAGAAGAAGATAGTGATTTCAAGTTATGAATCAGAGTGTGAATCTGATGGAGATGACCGAGAAAGTCTCAAGCAAGCAATGCTATTACTGACCCGAGCCTTCCAAAATAAATTCTACAAGAATCCGGGATCCAATTCTCAAAGGTACTCTTCGTCCAGCTCCAATAACCATGAGCATAGAGAAAGGGTAGAAGGAAACAGTTTTGTTGAGAAGAAACCAGAAGAAAGAAAGAAATATATGAATGATTATATTGGTGCTGAAAAGCCAACTAATGATCTAATCAAATGCTACAACTGTGGCAAGATTGGACATTTTGCTAAAGAATGTTGAAAGCCAAAGGTTCGCAACTCATAGTATTATCAGAACAAAATACTCTTGGCCAAGAAACAAGAGGCAGGCAGAGCATTAATGGCTGAAGATGAATTCTGGTTAGATCATTCCGATGTAGAGGAAGAAAAAGAGAAAGAAGAGTCTACTCATCTCTGCTTAATGGGAAAAGAAGATAAAGAGGATGATTCTGATGAAGAAACTGCTGATGAGGTAATAAATTTAACTGAACATGATTTCTTGACCAAAATGGAAGCTATGATGGTCGAGCTTCAAGATCTTCAAGTTAAACTGAAAAAGGAAAAGGACAGAGTTGCTAGAAGAAATCAAAAGATCTTTGAGCTTAATAAATCAGTTTTTGGAAACAAAGATCTAATTGATTCTTTACGCAAGTCTGCTTCTGATTCTAAACTCCAAGTAGATTGTTTTGAAAAGAAGATTTTTGATTTTGAAGCTAAACTTTTTAAGTCTAATTTAGAAAAGAAAGAATTTGCACTAACTATTCATAAATTGCCGGTTGAGAACAAGAGCTTAAATAAGAAGGTAAATGGTTTGGAAGCCAAACTTTATGCAAGAGGCCAAACAGGTCAAACTATTTTTCTTAATGCACCTAACGAAGAGGCTGATGTTAAGGAAAAATGGGGACTCGGTTATGAAAACCCCCATTACTTAAAGAAAGCCATCAGAAAACAACCAGCATTATATAATTTTGATTTTCTTGCTGCTGCTGGTAAACATACTCATTTAAAACCCAAATTTGTTACCAAATTACCAGAAGAAGTTGAGGCCAGAGAAACTGAAAATAGAAAGAATGTTAAGAAAATGCAACTACCGTTTAACTATGAAAAGTTAAATGATAGTTATCTTTCTGAAACACCAAAATTTCTTTCAAATGACTATTTTGCTAGTTATTCTGTTTCTGAGATGGAGGCAAAACCTATAGTTGCAAAAGTTTATGTTTCTCCACTCATTCTGGAAAGCAAAATAGTTGAGTTTGAAAATGTTTTATCTGATGAAATAATTTTGGTAGACATAAATCAAAGTGTATTTTCTACTGTTTTAAAGAACACAGTTTTTCAATCTAAATCTACAAAGTGTTCTAAAGTTTCAAAGGCACCTCAAACTTTGACTGCTAACTTTGATTACTTATTTGCATCTGCAAATGATTTTCTAAATTCTGATGATGGGTGTATAGAAGAAATTGATATGTTTGATTTCAATGCTCCACTTCCAGATCATTCTACTTTTCTTATAAATGGAGAAGCTTTACCAAGTGTTTTTGAAATTGGTGAATCATCAACTAAGGTTGATGAACTAGTTTATGTGAATGCTGATTACTATGCTAAAGGTAAGAAACATAAGAAACAACGCTTACAGAAACGGAATAACACTGGTAAACACAAGAAAAGGCAATCTCAGAAATCTGATTTTCCTAATAAATCTAAATCTTTTGTTTCAGATATAAGAAAGAAAAGATCGGAAGCAAGAACTGAATGGCGGTCAAAAAGGAAGAATAATGAGAAGGCGGAATCAATTCCTGATGTAGTTTCTGATAGATCTGATAGTAGTGTTACTGATGTAGTTGGTAAAGTTGCTTTTAACAAACAAAACCTTGTAAATTCTTACAAGCGATATTCAATAAAGCAATTGTTCCAATTATCTAGTACTACTACTCAGTCTTATACTTATCAATGGAATGATTTTGCTTGTTCTCATAATTCTAATGATTGGTTTGGATCTTATCATGTTTATTCTTCAAGATCAAATGTTTTTAAAGGTTTTCAAAGGAAAAGAGGATCATATTAAAATGGATACCAAAATCTTGTCGTAATCTGTTAGGACTCGTTTTTAAATGGGTACCTAAATCTGTAATTTCCTGATTTCTCTTGCAGACCCGGCATATGTGGTACTTGGATAGCTGTTGTTCCAAGCATATGACCGGACAGAAAGCTTTATTGTCTAATTATACAGAGAAATTCAGCGGCAATGTTCGTTTTGGGAACAACCAGTTTTCACCGATCTTAGGATATGGTGACATCATTCAAGACAACATAACAATTACGAAGGTGAGCTATGTCGAAGGCTTAGGGCACAACTTGTTTAGCATCGGTCAATTCTGCGACAAAGAGTTAGAGGTAAATTTCAAAGCTAAGAGATGCTCAATGCGTACTGAAGAAGGCAAAGAACTCTTAGTCGGAAATCGAAAGACAAATCTCTATACCATCAATCTTTCAAAGGTTCAGAATGACAATCAGGTTTGCTTACTGACAAAAGCTTCGATGCAGCAAAGTTGGCTTTGGCACCGACGAATATCATACCTGAATTTTCGTTATATAAACAAGCTGGTCAAAGGAAGATTGGTGAATGGACTTCCTGAACTGAGATATGAGAAAGAACACTTGTGTGCAGCATGTGAAAAGGGTAAGATGAAGAGAGACGCACATAAACTGAAGCCTGAACCAAGCACCAGTTCTCCATTAGAGTTGTTGCATATGGATCTCTGTGGTCCGATGCGGACACAGAGCTTAGGCGGAAAGAAATATGTTCTTGTTATCGTGGACGACTATTCGCGATACACGTGGGTCAAATTTCTTCGATCAAAAGATGAGACGCCCGAAGTACTCATTACATTTCTGAAGACGACTCAGGTGAATTTGCAGAAACCAGTCAAGCTTCTCAGAACTGATAACGGCACAGAGTTCAAGAACAGAACTGTTGAAGAATATCTCGAATCGGTTGGGATATCACATCAATACTCTGTTGCTCGTACACCTGAACAGAATGGAGTAGTCGAAAGGCGAAATCGAACGCTAGTCGAGGCCACTCGCACTATGCTTAGCCAGTATGATCTACCTCTATTTCTGTGGGCAGAAGCTATTTCGACTACGTGTTACACTCAAAATCGTTCCATGATACACCGCAGATTTCAGAAGACGCCGTATGCTTTGATTAACAACCAAACACCAACAATCAAATATTTCCATATATTTAGATGTAAGTGTTTTGTGCTGAATGACAGAGAGAGTCTGAACAAGTTCAGTGCTAAGGCTGATAAGGGCATCTTCATTGAATATTCTTCTACATCTGCTGCATATAGAGTCTATCTGAAGAAGTCAAAGACAGTAGTCGAGAGCGTCAATGTTACATTCGATGAAGAGATGGCTTCTGAACAACTCAGTTCAGAACCCGTGATAACCGGAGTGTTAGCTTCTGGGTCAATCAGTCCAGAACTTGTACCTGAACAGAACAAATCAGATGGCGCTTCTTCGTCTACTAGTCATTTATCTGATTTAGATTTGTTATTTTAATTCTTTTATGATGAGTTTCTAGGATCTAATTTGCCTAAATCTGCTGTGACTGACAGGTCTGAAGACACAAGTTGCAATCATCCAGTCACTTCAGAAGTCATAACTGAACGTGATCCCCCAGTTCAGTCAGAAACTTAAATTCAAATAAATACTCCTACGGTTGAAGAGGTGCAAGATATTGCTGAACCAGAAGTATCTGTATCAGTTAGTTGTGCTACATTGTCTACTCAATAGCCAGAATCTGCTGTTCCAACTGTAACTTCTGCACCAACTATTTCAACTGTACCCCCAACAAGAACTATACAAGAAGAGACTGGCAGTGGATATTTAGATGTCAAGTATGATCAATCTGCATCTAATCCACTCCCTCATGAACATCGCTGGACCAAAGAGCACCCACTACACCAAGTAATTGGAGATCTCAACAAACCGGTGCAAACTAGGTCAGCAAGTTCAAACCAGTGTCTGCATGACTCATTCCTCAGTAAAATAGAGCCTACTCGAGTATCAGAAGCTCTTACTAATTCGGATTGGGTTACTGCGATGCAAGAAGAGCTGAATCAATTCGAAGCACTTAAAGTCTGGAGACTAGTACCGAAACCTGAAGGTAAAACCATAATAGGTACAAAATGAGTATTCAAGAATAAGAAGGATGAAGATGGTATCGTAATCCGGAATAAAGCTAGACTTGTTGCCAAAGGATATAGGCAAGAGGAAGGCATCGATTACGACGAGACCTATGCTCCAGTGGCACGTATCGAGGCAATTCGGATGTTCCTCACTTACGCAGCCCACAAGAACTTCACTGTCTATCAAATGGACGTGAAGACAGCGTTTCTAAACGGCATACTCAAAGAGGAGGTCTACGTCTCGCAGCCAGAGGGCTTTGTCAATAAAGATAAACAGGATCATGTATATATTCTCGACAAAGCACTTTATGGACTTAAACAAGCTCCTCGCGCCTGGTATGATGTCTTATCACAATTCTTGGTCAAGTCAGATTTTACGAAAGGTACGGTCGATACTACTTTATTCATTAAAAAGCCGATATCATACTTATTCAAATATATGTTGATGATATTATTTTTGGCTCTACTAATCCTAAATACTGTAAGAATTTTTCAAACCTCATGGTGTCACGTTTTCAGATGAGTATGATGGGAGAGATGAATTTCTTTCTCGGATTACAAGTCAAACAATTTAAAACGGGGATTTTCATCAATCAATCTAAGTACATTTTAGATATTCTTCGGAAGTTTAAAATGGAAAATTGTAAACCGATTGGAACTCCAATGGCACCTGGTACTAAGATTGGCACTGATCCTTCGGGAATAGCTGTCGATGTTTGGACTTATAGAGGGATGATAGGTTCTTTGATGTATCTAACTTCAAGTAGGCCGGATAAAATGTTTTCAACATGCTTATGTTCTAGATATCAGGCTGCTCCTAAAGAATCCCATTTAGCTGCTGTAAAACGGATTTTTAGATATCTGAAGGGGACTGCATATCTCGGTCTGTGGTATTCTAAGGATACAGGGTTTGAACTAACTGCTTACTCAGATGCAGATCATGCTGGGTGTATGTTGGACAGGAAGAGCACTTCAGGTCATATTCAATTCCTTGGAGACAAGCTCGTTAGCTGGGCGTCAAAGAAACAACTTTGTGTTTCCACGTAGACTGCAGAAGCAGAGTATGTAACTACTGCCAGTTGCTGCTCTCAGGTTTTGTGGACGAGGACACAGCTGCGAGACTATGGATTCAAGTTTTGTTGGGAACTGAAGAATTGCTAAGTGAAGTTAATGCTACTGATACAACTTAATGCTTCTCATCAAGAATTACTACTGCCAGTACATCATGATTACTGCTGCTAGTAGATTTTACTACTGCTAGTAGTTAGTACTGCTGGAGTTAGTACTGCTAGAACAAAGTTAATACTGCTGAGCATGGTTATTACTGCTGAACTTAATACTGCTCAGAGTATTAATGCTGCTTATGAGATGAAGATTCATATGGCAAGGATGACAGCTGGATTGAAGATATCTATGGAAGCTTAGAGATAATGATGGAAGATTATACTGAAGATCTTTTATTATTTTGTAATTATCGTTTATCTTCAGTATATGTAGAGAATAGTTTGTTTCTTTAGTCATAACAATAATTCTAAGTTTTTCTAGCTTTAATAGAGAGAATCAACCTCAAGGTTAGAACCCTAATTCTAGAGAAGTAGAATTCGTATTGGTGAGTCTGTTCATCAATATTGAGGTTGTGTGTAAAAGTTTGTGACCTTCAATCATTCAATAAAAGTTTACAAGTTGTGATTTTGATTCACTGTTTCATTGTTTTTCTGAATATTAAAGTGTTATTCTGCAGCTTCTTTAATATTGTTTTCTGAGTGTTTATTCTTGTTAAGAATTGAGATCCTGACAAGTAGTATCAGAGCCTGTATTCTCAGAAATCTTATTCATCATGGAAAACACAGCTGAATCAAATAGTACTTTGGTCTCAAAGGTTCCAATGCTCAGACCCAATGAATTCGACATGTGGAAGATCAGAATCAAGCAATACATACTTCTCACTGATTATTCTATGTGGGACATCATTGAGAATGACCCATCTGAAGCAGGAAAGATTGGTGCTGATGGAAAGAGGACACCACCAAAAACGGATGCAGAAAAGAAGTCAAGACAGACAGAGATGAAAGCCTTAAGCACACTGCTTTTGGCTATTCCCAATGAATATCAACACCAATTCTGCAATTGCACTGATGCACAGATGCTCTGGAATGCTCTAGAGAAGAGATTCTCAGGTACCAAAAGTACCAAGAGAAATCAGAAGGCTATATTGAAGCAACAATATGAGAACTTCATGTCAACCAAGAATGAGTCCATGACTCAAACTTTTGACAGGTTTAACAAGCTAATTGGTGAACTAGCTACAGTTGGAGTACAAATTGATCAAGATGATCTAAACAGGAAGTTCTTAAGGTCCCTGGGTGATGAATGGACCATGTATACTATCTCTTTCAGACAGAATGATCAACTGGAAGAAAAGGAACTTGATGATCTATACAATGATCTAAGAGTTTTTGAATCTGAGGTAGAGGCTAAGAAGAAGCCTTCTGGGTATGTTCACAATGCTGCACTCTTATCAGCATCAATTGATTCTACTTCCAACCCTGAATCAGTTAGTGCTGCTAATAGAGCAAATCAAGAGAAAGGCACTAAATCTGTGTTTGAAGCCTTTCTGTCCAGTCATGGAAACTCTTCTCTAATTAATGATGACTTGGAACAACTCCATCCTGATGATCTTGAAGAGATGGACATTAAATGGCAAATGGCCATGCTCTCTATGAGAGTAAAGAAGTTCATCAAGAGAACTGGGAGGAACAACTTCTCCCAAAGAAGAGAAGATAGAGCAGGTTTTGACAAGTCAAAGGTGGAATGTTATAAATGTCATCTGAAGGGGCACTTTGCTAGAGAATGCAGAAGTGGAGTGTCTTACAACAACAACCACCAACAAACACAGTCTGGAAGCTTCAATAATAACAGAAACTCTGCTCAAGCCCTAGTCTCTCAACAAGGTATGGGGTTTGACTGGAGTGATCAAGCAGAAGAGGCTATCCAAAACCAAGCTCTCATGGCAGAAGTTTCTGATCTCCCAACTGAGGTAATTTCTAATCTTTGTTCTCAAAATTGCGTAGACACAGTTAAAAGGTACATGGATCACAATCAAAGTATGAGTGATAACCTGAAGAGATTAGAAAAAGACATAAAAAACTATGTGAAGATTGTTGAGACTTTTGAGGAACAAATTAGAGGTTTCCAAGCCAATGAACTTCAGCACATGTATGACACCAATTACTGGAAGTGGGAGAAAGATCAGTATGAGTTTAAGCTAAGACATAAAGAAGAGGAGTGTGAGAAGATAAAAAGTGAGTATGAGAAAGCTAAGCTTGACATTGAAAAGTATTCATATGCTTCTAAAGCTATGGACTCTATTCTAAAGGTCCAAATACATGACAAGATTAAACCTGGAATAGGGTACGACACCACACCACCACCCTACAACAACAACTACATCCCTCCTAGTTCAGACTTGTTAGAGACAAAGGATAGGAAGGACCTGCCTGAGGGAGCCACTAAGATAGATACCTTAGATGAAGTAGTTGTTGAGGATAAAACTGAGAAAGAAACTGTCAAGAATAAGGACAACACTGTGAGTGGTGAGATTCCTATAGAAAATCACATTATCACCAATGAGGGGTGTGGAAAGACTTGGGTCAAGTCCAATGAGATAGAGAAGACTGAGGGAAAGAATAAGAAGGTTCACTATAAGCAGACCACTATTGTGAACCCTATCCCTTGCAACAAGTGTTCATGCAATAAATCTGAGCCCCAAAAACATGATAAAAAGAGGGGTAATCAGAGAAACTGGAATAATATGTGGGCACAAAAACAAGGGATTGATCTGAGTAAAATCAATAGACCAAAACCCTGTTTTATTTGTGGAAAGCTTAATCACATTGCCAAATACTGCTATTTCAATCCTATGAACCAAAGGCTGAATTTTCAGAGACCTACTCAAAAACCCTTTGGTTATAGCAAGAAAGAAAATAACCATGTGGCTAAGAAAGTTGTCAAATCTAAAAGCCACATGAAGAAAAGGAATGTGGAGGACAGTGTCAAGATATGGATACCTAAAAGCACTAAAACTGTTAGTACTGCTACCACAAATAGTGCTGCTGACAGTGATAGTGCTGCTAGAAGCAATAATACTGCTACCAAGGTTAATACTGCTAACTCTGTTAGTACTGCCAACAAGGTTAGTACTGCCAAACCTGTTAGTACTGCTAACTCTGTTAGTACTGCCAACAAGGTTAGTACTGCCAAACCTGTAAGTACTGCTAACTCTATTAGTACTTCTAAAGATAGTGCTGCTTCTAGTATTAGAGCTGCTAGACCAATAATCTTGACAAAGTACTCAAATACTAAGTGTTCTGATTTTAAAAACCTCATCAAAAAGGAGTGTAAGTATTTTGATGAGAAAGGGAGACCCAAGACCACTTTGGCTTGGGTTCCCAATCAATACTAATTGTCTAATCTTATGTGCAGGGCAACCAACAACTCAAAGGGAAGAGCATCTGGCATGTTGATAGTGGTTGCTCCAGGCACATGACAGGGAACATGTCTTGCCTCAAGAACTTCAAGAAGATTGATGGTGGACATGTTGCTTTTGGGAATACTCCAGATGGAGAAGTGATGATTATGCAGGTTCAGGGAGTGGAGGATCAGGGGATACACAAGTTCAAGACATTATTCCTCAGTTTGTGATCTTTCCTATGCCTATAAAAGAACCTGTTGAATTCTGTGAAAAAGAAACTATATCTGAGCCAATTCAGAGTGAAGAAGAAAGAATAGAAGAGGAATATTCAGTGCATAAAGAGCTAGAAGTAACTGAGGTGATCCCCTCAGCTGACTTAAATGATTCAAATCTAGAGGTGGGAATCCATGAAGAACCTAGTTTTCAGACCATAACTCAAAAGAATCATCCTCCAGAGCTGGTCATAGGAGACATCTCTTCTCCCATGATAACAAGGAATCAAAGCAGACTTCAAGAGCTGCAGGATCAACAACACACAATACTCTCCTGCTTTCTATCCCAGATTGAGCCTAAGAAGGCCTATGATGCATGAAGGATTCAAGTTGGATAGAAGCCATACAAGAAGAGTTACTTCAATTCAAACTATAGGATGTTTGGGACTTGGTGGACCTTCCAAAAGGTCATAGAGCTATAGGCACCAAGTGGATTTTCAGGAACAAAAAGGATGATAGAGGTATTGTGATCAGAAACAAAGCAAGGCTTGTGGCACAAGGGTACACTCAAGAAGAGGGCATAGATTATGATGAAGTGTTTGCTCCAGTGGCAAGAGTAGAGGCAATTAGGCTATTCCTAGCCTATGCCTCATACATGAAGTTCAAGGTCTAGCAAATGGATGTAAAGAGTGCATTTCTATATGGTACAATTCATGAAGAAGTATATGTCTGTCAACCACCTGGTTTTGAAAATCCTTCATATCCTGACAGAGTATACAAACTGAAGAAAGCACTCTATGGTCTACATCAAGCCCCAAGAGCATGGTATGACACTCTGTCTACCTATCTCTTGGAGAATGGGTTTGAAAGGGGCATCATTGACAAGACCCTTTTCATTAAAAGAAGTAAGAAGGACATCCTATTAGTTCAGATCTATGTGGATGATATCATCTTTGGATCCACAAAAGATCAGATGTGCAGAGACTTTGAAAAGTTGATGCACAAGAGCTTCAAAATGAGTTCAATGGGTGAACTTACCTTCTTCCTTGGGCTTCAAGTGAAACAGAATAAAGATGGGATCTTCATAAGCCAATCAAAATATGTGAAAGACATCCTGGACAAATATGGATTATCAGACTCAAAGCCAGCAAGCACACCTATGGAAACTCATAAACAGATCACTGCTGATCTTGAGGGGGAGGATGTTGATGTCCATCTATACAGATCAATGATTGGATCACTCATGTATCTCACAGCCTCAAGACCAGACATCATGTTTCCTGTGTGTTTGTGTGCCAGATTCCAAGTCAATCCAAAGCAATCACATCTTCAAGATGTTAAAAGGATTTTCAGATACTTAAGAGGACAACCTAGATTAGGTCTTTGGTATCCATATGAATCTTCATTTGACTTGATTGCATATTCAGATAGTGACTTGGGTGGTGCTAACATGGACAGAAAGTCTACTTCAGGGGGATGTCAACTTTTGGGTGCAAGACTAGTATCTTGGCAGTGTAAGAAACAAACCACAGTGTCCTTATCAACAACAGAAGCTGAGTATATTGCTGCTGCAAGTTGCTGCTCTCAGGTTCTATGGATTCAAAATAAGATGTTGGACTATGGGGTAACATTTCTTCACACTCCAATCTTTATTGACAATAACAGTGCTATAAGCATTGTTAACAATCCAGTCAAGCACTCCAAAACCAAACACATTGAGATCAGGTATCACTTTATCAGAGATTGTAATGAAAAGAAGCTCATTCAAGTTGCCAAAGTTCATACTGACAACCAGTTTGCAGATCTATTCACTAAAGCTTTTGATATGGGTAGATTCACTTTCTTGGTCTCAAGTGTGGGCATGATCAACTCTGAATGAGCTCATTTTTCTTAAAGTGTTTTCATACCTGTTATTGGTTTATTCTTTGGTGCTACTAACATCTTTCTCAGGAAGTTCTTACCTTGCTCAGAGTACCTTAAAACTTCAAAAAGTGTAAGTATAGTTAATGCTGCTAGTGCAGTTTTAATACTGCCAGTGCACAGTTAATACTGCTCTCAGTTAATACTGCTAGTTAGTTAATACTGCTAGTGGTTAATACTGCTCTCAGTTAATACTGCTAGTTAGTTAATACTGCTAGTGGTTAATACTGCTCTCAGTTAATACTGCTAGTTAGTTAATACTGCTAGTGGTTAATACTGCTCTCAGTTAATACTGCTAGTTAGTTAATACTGCTAGTGGTTAATACTGCTCTCAGTTAATACTGCTAGTTAGTTAATACTGCTAGGAGTTAATACTGCTTATGTCCCGAATCGTATAAATACCCTTTTTGCCCGCCCAAAAGTTCATAACGACTCTTTGCTTTCTATTCATCTGCTCTTTAACCCTTTTTCTCTCAAGAACAAGTGTTTCAGTTCAGCATACTCAAGTTCAATGGCTTCCATGACTTTCATTGATGAGCACAACGAGATTGCGATGCTACAGAAGCCAAAACAAGCTGCTGGATTCCACCAGATTGTGGATTTTCTCAAATCCAGCCACCTTGCCCATGCTCTCACTGTATCGCCAACAATCTACATAGAGCATCAAAGGCAATTCTAGGAGAATGCCACCATAGTCACAGAGAATGGTGTGCAGATTCTGAAAATAAGGGTGTGTGACAAACACTTGTCAGTTACTGAAGAGGTGATACGCGTCTGACTACGTCTAGACGATGCTGAAGGTATTACTTCTCTTCCTAATGAGGACTTGTTCTCAAACCTTTCACGAATGGGGTATGGAGGCCAATTGGGTGGTTTCAAATTCTCAAAAGCAAAATTTTATACCCAATGGCGTTTTCTTGTTCATACGTTAATGCACTGTATTTCCAAAAAGACTACTGGATGGAGTGAGTTTAGCAGTACCATTGCTTATGCTATGGTCTGCTTGGCCACTGCCAGAAAGTACAATTTTTCTAGAATGATTTTCAGTGATCTTGTATCAAACTTGGGAAGCAAAAAGAGTTTTTATATGTACCCTAGGTTTATACAGGAAGTTATAACACACGAATTGACGGATATGCCTCACTTTGATGAGGTATATGTACCCAAAATCCCCAAAGGTAAGGTCTTTTCAAACATGAAAAGATCTCCATTGGACTCGGAAGGAGTTGACACCCCATTGTTCTCTACAATAATGGTGGTGTCCCACAATGAAGAAGGTATGGAAGCAGGGTCAAGGCCCTCATTAGACCATCCCACTGCTAGCCAATCCCAACCTTCCATCTCTATATCAATCCCTCAGTCCCTAATTCATAAGCCAATTTCACCAATCACCCAAACTTATACAAGGAAAAAGGTAAAGAAGGCTCCTTCCCTTCTTGTATCATCACCCACTGAGCCTTTAAGCCCTCTAATGGAGAATTCTCCATTAGAGAATATCCACAGGGAAACCACATGGGTGTCTCCCAACCCCAAGGAGGTGCTCACTGAGGAGATGTTTGAGCATATGGGTACTAAGGCTGCCACTAGTCCTGCTAGCACAGAGGAGGTCAGTGGTAACATAAATAAGACCTTCCCCATGGCAAATTTGGGTGAGCAATCATCCAAAGGTCCCTGGTGCCAAGAACCCACGGGGGTGGAGAGTGCTTCTGTTAGGCAGAAGGCTCCCACTACAAAAAGATCCCATGATCCTTCAAAAGAGTGTAACACTTCTGGAGAAGGTGAGGACAGATATAACTATCAAGAATTGATGGATGCTATGGGTAACATAAACATGGATGTCATCAATGTTGGGTCTGAAATATGCCAAGGATGGATACTACTGCTGAAGTTGTTAATACCGCTAGTTCAACATGGTTGCTACTTCTGAAGTTAATGCTGCTAGTTGAAGTTAATGCTGCTAGTTGAAGGTTAATGTTGCCAGTTGTAGTTAATGCTGCTGGAACAAAATTAATGCTGCTAGAAGAAAACAGTTAATACTTCTAGTTAGTACTTCTGTTATTAATGCTGCTAGTTGATGATTAATGTTGCTCAACAAGATTAGTATTGCTAGTTCAAAGTTAGTACTGCTTGAAGAGATTAATGCTGCTGAGCATGGTTAGTACTGCTAGTGGTTAGTGCTGCTCAGGATATTAATGCTTCTTATGATTAATACTTCTTATGAGATGGAGATCTGTATGGAAAGGATGACAGCTGGATAAACGGAAGATATTCATGGAAGCTTAGAGATAATGATGGAAGATATTCTGGAGATATTGTATTAATTGTAATTATCTTTTATCTTTAGTATATATATTGTATTGTTTAGAATAGTGAGATAATTTTTAATAACTCATTCTATGTTTATGTTCAAGGGAGAATCAACCTCAAGGCATAGATCCTAATTCTAGAGAAGTAGAATTCGTCTTGAAAGAGTCTGTTCTTCAAGATTGAGGTTGAGTTTGTAATCTTGTGATTTTAATCATTCAATACAAGTTTACAAGTTATTAATCATATACTGTTTGTTTACTGTTACATTGAATATCAAAGTGTTATTCCGCAACTTCTTTGATATTGTTTCTGAGACTTTATTCTTGTTGAGAATTCGATCCTGACAAGTGGTATCAGAGCTAGTATTCTCAGAAACCTACACTCAAAATCACATCATCATGGCTAAAGGTTCAGAGTCTTCAAGCTCAGAAATTCCTACAGAGGTAACATCTAATCTTTGTTCTAAATCCTGTATTGAAACTGTTACAAGGTACAAGGATCACAACCAGACAATGAGTGATGATCTTAAAAGATTAGAGAGAGATATAAAAGACTATGTAAGAATTGTTGAGAGTTTTGAGGAACAAATTAAGAGTTTCCAAGCCAATGAGCTTCAACACTCTTATGACATAAACTACTGGAAGTGGGAGAAAGATCAGTATGAATTTAAGCTGAAACAGAAAGAAGAGGAGAATAAGAAGATAAAGAGGGAGTTTGAGAAAGCCAAACTGGATATTGAGAAATTTTCCAATGCTTCTAAAGCAATGGACTCTTTGCTCCAAACTCAAATCCATGACAAACTTAGAAGAGGAATAGGCTATAACACCACCCCACCACCATACAACAACAACTACATCCCTCCTATATCAGACTTGCTAGAGACCAAGAATAGGAAGGAATCATCTGATGGAGCCACAAAGGTAGATCCATTAGAAAAAGTGGTGGTTGAAACAGACTCTGAAGAAGAGAACCTTAATGAAAAGAGTAAGAAGAACACTGTGAGTGGTGAGATTCCTATAGAAAATAACATTATCACCAATGAGGGATGTGGAAAGGCTTGGATCAAGTCTAAGGACATAGAAAAGACTGAGGGAAAGTCTGAGAAGGTCCATTATAAGAAAACCACAGTTGTGAATCCTGTCCCTTGTAAACAGTGTTCTTGCAATAAATCTGAGCCCCAAAAACATGATAAACCAAGGGGAAATCAGAGAAACTGGAATAATCAGTGGGCACAAAAACAAGGAGTTGATTTGAGTAAAATCAATAGACCAAAACCTTGTTTTCTCTGTGGCAAATTGAATCATCTTGTCAAACACTGTTATTTCAACCCTATCAACCAAAGAGTCACTTTTCAAAGAAA
Organism: Arctium minus; assembly: GCA_954870635.1. Taxonomy (NCBI): domain Eukaryota; kingdom Viridiplantae; phylum Streptophyta; class Magnoliopsida; order Asterales; family Asteraceae; genus Arctium; species Arctium minus. The sequence goes on from OX941084.1 coordinate 37,885,505, forward strand.
ACCACAAAACTCTTTTGGTTATAGGAATCACAGAAGGAATCATATGGTTGAGAACAGAGCACCTATAAGATCACATGCTCAGAACAAGTTTGCTAAACCAAAGAAAAATACTCCAAATAAGCCAAGGAGTAATTTAAAGACAAAGAAAGCAAACAACTTTGTTCAAGTTTGGGTTCCAATTGCAAAGAAACCTGTTAGTACTGCTATCCCAGATAGTACTGCTAACAAGAATAGTGTTGCTAACTTGATTAGTACTGCTAACCAAGTTAGTACTGCTAACAAGGCTAGTGCTGCTTCTAGTAGTAATGCAGCCAAGCCTATAATCTTGACAATGTACTCCATTCATGAGATTCCTAAACAACTCATTCAGACCAAACTGACAGATTATATTAATGAGAAAGGTCAACCCAAGACCACTTTGGCTTGGGTTCCATCAAAGACTAACTGATTTATCAAGTGTGCAGGGCAATCAAAAGCTCAAGAGGAAGAGCATTTGGAATGAAGATAATGGTTGCTCTTGGCACATAACAAGGAACATGGACTGCCTTTAAATTGTTTAAAAGATTTGATGGAGGATATGTTACTTCTGATCCAGAAGAAGGTAAGAAAAGTGAAAAAGGTATAGTTTCAAAAGATAAAGTAACTTTTGAAAATTTTATGGTATGTGGTACTACTAACCTTGTGTCTGTAAGTGTTTCAGGTTGCTAATACTGAAAGGTAGTTAGTACTTCTAGTTCAGTGAATACTGTCAGACTGTGTTAATGCTGCTGGTATGTGTTACTACTGCCAGTCTGTGTTAATGCTGCTGATAAGTGTTACTACTGCTAATGTAAGTTTTCTATATCTAAAAATGATCTTCAATGATTTAATGTCAAACCTGGATATCAATCAAAAAGCTTTTATCTGTATCCAAGGTTTGTACAAGAAGTACTTAATAATGAATTGACGGACATACTTCACTTTGATGAGGTATATGTACCTAAACCCCCTAAAGGCAAGGTTTTCTCAAACATGAGAAGATCTGCTAGGGACTCGGAAGGAGTTGACACCCCATTGTTCTCAACAATGATGGTGGTGTCCCAACCACAAGAAGGTATGGCAGCAGGGTCAAGGCCCTCATTAGACATTCCCACTGCTAGCCAAATCCAACCTTCCCACTCTATATCTATCCCACAGTCTCTACTTCATAAGTCAACTTCACCAATAAAACAGGTAAAGAAAACAGGTAAAGAAGGCTCCTTCCCTTCTTGTACCTTCACCCACTAAGCCTTTAAGCCCTCTAAGGGAGGATTCTCCTTTAGAGAATATCCATAGGGAAACCACAGGGGTGTCTCCCAACCTCAAGAAGGTGCTCTCTAAGGAGATGCAAGAGCATATGGGTTGTAAGGCTCACACTACTGACTTTGCACAAAGTGCAGGACAGGACAGTGTGAACATTACTAAGACCTTCCCCATGGCAACTTTAGATGAGAAATTATCTAAAGGTCCCAGGTGCCAAGAAACCAAGGGAGTAGAAGGTGCTTCTGCTAGGCAGAAGATCTCTACTAAAAGATCCAAGGATCCTTCAAAGGTGGTAAACACACCTAAAGGAGGTGAGGACGGTTTAACTACAAAGAATTGATGGATACACTTGGTACAATTAGTCTGAAAGTTCACAATCAAATTATGGAGATAAAAGAGATGAAAAGGTGATCACTTCTTATCACTAGCAGATAGATCATATCAAGAAGCCGGTACTGAAAAAGAAGAAAATTAAAGTTTGTATTGATATGAAATCTTATTTTGAGGGGGAGATAACTGAAGAAACTGAATCAAGAAGAACTAGTAATTGCAGAAAGTTTTGAAATTATCATAAAGACCCTATGCTGAAGAACTTAACTTCTCAGTTTTGAAAAGTTAAGTTAGGGGGAGATTGTTGGGTCTGAAATATGCCAAGGATGGATACTACTGCTGAATGTGTTAATACCGCTAGTTCAACATGGTTGCTACTTCTGAAGTTAATGCTGCTAGTTGAAGTTAATGCTGCTAGTTGAAGGTTAATGCTGCTAGTTGAAGTTAATGCTGCTAGTTGAAGTTAATGCTGCTAGTTGAAGGTTAATGTTGCCAGTTGTAGTTAATGCTGCTGGAACAAAGTTAATGCTGCTAGAAGAAAACAGTTAATACTTCTAGTTAATACTTCTGTTATTAATGCTGCTAGTTGATGATTAATGTTGCTCAACAAGATTAGTACTGCTAGTTCAAAGTTAGTACTGCTTGAAGAGATTAATGCTGCTGAGCATGGTTAGTACTGCTAGTGGTTAGTGCTGCTCAGAGTATTAATGCTGCTTATGATTAATACTTCTTATGAGATGGAGATCTGTATGGAAATGATGACAGCTGGATAAACTGAAGATATTCATGGAAGCTTAGAGATAATGATGGAAGATATTCTGGAGATATTGTATTAATTGTAATTATCTTTTATCTTTAGTATATATATTGTATTGTTTAGAATAGTGAGATAATTTTTAATAACTCATTCTATGTTTATGTTCAAGGGAGAATCAACCTCAAGGCATAGATCCTAATTCTAGAGAAGTAGAATTCGTCTTGAAAGAGTCTGTTCTTCAAGATTGAGGTTGAGTGTGTAATCTTGTGATTTTAATCATTCAATACAAGTTTACAAGTTATTAATCATATACTATTTGTTTACTGTTACATTGAATATCAAAGTGTTATTCTGCAACTTCTTTGATATTGTTTCTGAGACTTAATTCTTGTTGAGAATTCGATCCTGACAATCAACAATTGGTATCAGAGCAGACTTTGATTCGTAATATCAAAGGATCCTGTTCTATACTTGATTCCCACGTTCCAGGTAGTAGTTTGAAGTCTGTTTATTCACCTTGAACAACACTCTATTTTCTGGAGCTACATCAACCTGTTTGACGTAGATTCGAAAGCAAGTGTGCTTAAACCCTCGAAGACAGATTCAAAGCTCAACTTAGCTAGTTGTTATCTTTATCATACCAAGAAGTCATCCCTGCTAAAAACATTTCCCATCTTTCTCAAAAAATCTCCTCATACTCTGTTTTACATTTTACTCAAAAATGGCAAACCCTATCAACTACTTCAGTGCAGGATCTCAGTCTAAACCTCCCACTCTACTGAGGGATGAATATCCTCAGTGGAAGATCAGGATGGTGCACTTTCTCGAAGGTGTGGATCCTGGTCTGATTGAGTTTCTTCACAATCCTCCCTTCATCCCAATGACAACAGTTCCTCGTGTTCCCGCCACTGCAAATACCCCTGAAATCCCTGAGTATCAACACCCCAAACCTGTCCTTGAATGGAGTGAAGAAGAAAAGGCACAACATGAACTTGCAAAGAAAGCCAAAAGATTGATCATTATGGCTATTCCAAACGATATCTTCCAGTCCCTTGATTCCTATGAAACATCGAAAGACTTATGGTTGGAGTTGGAGAAACAGCTTAAGGGTGGTGCCAAAACTCTTAAGAACAATAGAGCATTATGCATGAATGAGTATTTTCCATTCAAGGCTCTGCCAGGTGAATCCATCCAAAGCACAAACAACAGGTACAACTCCTTACTGAACAAGTGCAAAAGGTATGACATCCATGGAACCTCTAAAGAAAACAATGTCAGATTTCTTCAAAGTCTGAATGATGAATGGCTCAACCATGTCTATGCAAGCTACACTGGATCTCGATGTTTGGTCCATCTCAGACCTTTTCGGGACTTTGATAAGTCAAGAAAACAGGATATCAAAACTAATGACCCCTGTCGGTGGTCCTCTGGCATTGATGGGAAGCACCATAGAGGGTCAGGACAAAGGGAAAGAACAAGCGATAGAGGATGTCCAAAAGAAGAAGAAGAAGAAGGTTCTAGTGGAATAGAGAGAAAGTGAGGAAGAATCGGAAGAAGAGATGGATATGGCTGCTTTAGCCAAGACTCTTGCTCTAATGACCCGACAATTCAATCGTGGTCTCAAGAAAAAGCCTGAGTATAGAGGGAGAGAGGATAAAGTTGAAAGAAGCAGAGGATTTGGTGAGGTAAGAAAGTATGGGAGAGAAGAATTCGAGGAGTAAAGACAAGACAAGAGGAGCGGACAAAGGCCAGATGGCAGAAGCGATGACTGAGCCTCAAAGCAAACTGAAGGCTGCTTTAAATGCGGAAAACCATGCCACTATGCTGTAGAGTGCAGGTCCTCTGTCAACAAAGGGAAGCCGATTAGAGATGTTGCTTTCTACAAAAAGAAGGCAGAATATTACACACAGAGGTCCCTGATGGCAGAGCAGCAAGACCTTGAGACTGATGAGTCCTCTGATGAAGGGGACAACAATGCTCTCTTCTGTGGAATGGCTGAAGTCCACTCTTCTGACAACAAAAGTGAGGTATCTACTTCTAACTCCAATGATTCTGACTCTGAGAACAAACTTCTTACAATACAAAATGAGTTTCTTGCCTACAAAAACATGTGCTCAGAACTAGAGAAGAAATTGGCCTTCTTTGAGAGAGAAACAAGGCTTCTCATTCAAGAAAAGGACAAACTCTATCAAGAAAGAAAAACTCTTGTTTCTAAACACATCATCGAAAGGAAAGGATTAAAAGATAAAATTTTCAAACTTGATCTAGCCTTAAAAGACAAAGTAAAGGATCTAAAGAAATGTGAGAGTGATCGATTAAATGCCATTTCTTTGAAAAACTTTTTTTCAAAAAGAAAGAGAAGTACTTCATCAAGATCTGTTCGACAAAGATCTCCAAATTAAGAGGTATCAGGATGCTCAAAAGGTCCATGAAAAGGTCAACACCCAGATTGGCAGAAGAGGAATAGGGTTTGAGGATATTGACCCTTACACAGGAAATAAAAGAAACAAATCTTTATCAAACATCTTCTGCCTTGGACAATTTCTAAAACCAAGTCTTCCAAACCTATTATCCACATTCAAGAGGCGCAGAACCTCTGAGGGACCACATCCGAGGAAACCTCTGCAGATGACGAATGTATGGTATGAAAACAATGATTCAGCATCTGCACTCTCGTTAAAGAGAAAATCTATTCCAAAGAAATATCTATCTCAAAAACAGATAGGAATCTTCAGATTCGGTCACCCATAAACTCAAACCCAAATGGCTTTCATGTGCCTGATGGTTCCTAAAAAGGAACTATCCTCTGATGCACCAGAGTTCGTTCCATCCTCTGTGGAAGAAAAACTATTTAAAAGGTTTTTGGAAAGCGACTTGAGAAGAACTTATGAAAATCATTTTCTAAACCATCCTGATTTAACCTCTGAAATAAGAGAAATCTTTGAGCAAGATCTGCAAAATTGTCTTAGTGTTCCTATGGTCATTCCTTGTATTTCAAAAGTTCTAAATACTTCAGAGGACACCAATGGACAAAGCAAGGAACTTACAGAAGGTCATGCTCTCATTCACAGAGACTTTCTCGATTCAGACTCTGAATAAGAATCTGAGTCCTATGTCATATCGGAGACAAGTTCTGTAGAACTTGACATGGTCTTTTGTGGTCCAGAGGATAATAAACTACCCTCTGGCATCCTTAACAGGACAATTGCTCCCAAAAGGAGAACCACAGGAATACCAATCTGTCCTGACTTCTTGGACATGTGTCTTCAAACAAAGACTTCTCTTGAGCTTGAAAAGTTGAAAAATGAAAAGATCAAGATCACTCAAACTCCCATAGTTCCAAAACCTGTCTCTGTATCAAGACCTTTTCAAGAAAAGCTCACCTGGCAACAGAAAGCTAAATGGCCAAAATTTGACAAAATTGATGCTTCTGTGGAAGTGAATGCTCAAAGGAATGATCGTCGAGGGAGAGTACACAAAGAGATCCATTCAAGTAGAGTTTTTGACAAAAGACAACCTAGATTAGACAAAGTTTTATGTAAAAAGAAACCCGAATCTAAAACGGGTTGTAATAAAAATTGCTCTGTACACTCCTTTGACAATTTTAATGAAATATTTAAGAAGTTTGTTTTCAAGGTTCCTCATTGCAAATGTTTTGATCTTATGCATGCATTAAATAAACATTTCTCAAGGTCCTCCTGTTTTGTATCTCACCCAAAGCCAATGAATGCCAAATTCAAGGGTAAGAAAGGACAAAATTGTACCTCCATTAAAGAGGATAAAGCCAAAATCAAAGATGTTAAGGCATCTTCAAAGACTTCTAGCAAAGATGGACCCATTTGGAAATGGGTACCTAAATCTTCTTGATCTGTCCGCAGAAGAAACAGCATGTGCCCATTTGGTACCTAGACTCCGGGTGCTCAAGGCACATGACTGGCTACAGAGGGTTACTCTCCGCCTACAAAGAAAAATCTGGAGGTGGTTCAGTAACCTTTGGAGACAACAAGAAGGGACAAATCAAAGGCTATGGAGTCATTACCAACGGAGACATCGATGTCAACAGAGTTGCATATGTGGATGGCCTTAAGCACAATCTGCTAAGTGTTAGTCAACTCTGTGATAATGGACTTGATGTGATGTTCAAGAAGAAACATTGTTCTTTGTTCAGGGAAGACACCACCACAGAGCTTCTGCGAGCCAAGAGACGAGGTGATCTATACCTCATGGACTTCAAGTCCATCAACAGAGATGAAAAGCTCTGTCTAGTCTCAAGTAAGAACGAAGAAGCTTGGCTTTGGCACAACAGGTTCTGTCACTTAAACTTTCATTCTTTAGACAAACTTGTGAAGTTAGACCTAGTGAAGGGGTTACCAAATGTCAAATTCAACAGAGATCATCTATGCTCTGCATGTGAAATGGGCAAACTCAAAAGAGTTGCCCATAAGACCAAAACAGACATGTCTTGCACCAGACCTCTGCAAATGCTTCATGTAGACCTCTGTGGTCCTATATTTGTGCAAAGTTTAGGTGGCAAGAAGTACATCCTTGTACTCATAGATGAATTCTCAAGATACACATGGGTGGAGTTCGTTCGAAAGAAATCAGATGTTCCTGAGGTACTAATCAATCTCCTTAAGAGGATACAAGTTCTTTATGATTGCAGGGTACAGAGAGTTCGAAGTGACAATGGGACGGAGTTCAAGAACTCAACAATAGAGGCCTATCTCACGACAGAGGGAATCTCACAGAACTTATCTGCTGCAAGGACTCCACAACAAAACGGTGTTGTTGAACGCAAGAACCGAACGCTTGTGGAAGCAGCAAGAACTATGCTCACTGTCTCAGGACTTCCAATTTCCTTTTGGGCAGAAGCCATCTCAACGGCATGCTTCACCCAAAATCGATCGTTGGTGGTGAAAAGACATGAAAAGACCCTTTACCATCTACTCAATCAAAGAAAGCCAAACATCAAGTTCTTCCATGTCTTTGGCTGCAGATGCTTTGTGTTGAACGACAGAGAGCAGATAGGGAAATTCAGTCCCAAAGCTGATGAGGCCAAATTTGTCGGCTACTCATCAAACTCCAAGGCTTATCAAGTCTATGTGCTTAAATCAAAACATATACTTGAGAGTATAAATGTTTCATTTGATGACTCGTTTCAGGTGACTTCTGAGCAAATCAGCTCAGGACTCAAGCTCCAAGATAAGGAAACTGGTGACTCATCAAGAACAAATGAGTTGCATCACCTATTTGAAGAGATGTTCAACGATGATGGACCCTCAGAGGATGCCCACAGAGCCTCTGGAGCTGAAGCCTCTGCAGAACAATCAGGTACCTCTATGTCAGGTCCTAGCAGTACCTCACCCTCTTCCAACACTTTTACAGGTGCAAATGTCGAGGGGGAGCACTCAGAGGGTAACATTGATCAAGGCTCCACACTCAATCAAGAACATGGTCAACTTCCAAACATCTCTGAAGGGTCAACACCAGAGCAATCGGAGAACTCTGAACAAGGCATGACAGAGCTCATGACATCAACTCAGAATGAACAAAGTCCAGTGACAAGTACAAATGATCTCCCTCCCACAGAGGAAGATCAGGTTCAAGAAAATGAACATGCTCCAGAAGTGTTCCAAGAAGGTTCAAATGATCACCTACCTCGAATGACCAAGTGGACCAGAAGTCACCTACAGAGTCAAATTATTGGTGACCCATCTGACAGAGTCCAAACTCGATCAAGTACTGCAAACTTTTGTTACTACACAAATTTTGTGAGTATCATCGAACCCAAAAAGATCTCTGAAGCTCTTGAAGACCCAAACTGGGTAGAAGCTATGCAAGATGAGCTTCTGCAGTTTGAAAGGAACGAAGTATAGACCCTAGTGCCTCTACCGAAAGGAAAGACCGCAATAGGGACCAAATGGGTCTTTAGGAACAAAAAGGACGAGGATGGTGTTGTGATCAGGAACAAAGCAAGGCTGGTGGCTAAGGGATACTGTCAAGAAGAAGGGATTGACTACGAAGAAACTTTTGCCCCTGTGGCCAGACTCGAAGCGATAAGGATATTTCTTGCCTTCGCAGCCCACAGAGGTTTCAAAGTTTTTCAAATGGATGTTAAGTCAGCCTTTCTGAATGGCCAAATTCAAGAAGAAGTATATGTCCAGCAACCACCAGGGTTTGAAAGCTCCAAGTACCCAAATCAAGTATACTTCTTGGACAAGGCTCTGTACAGACTCAAGCAAGCCCCCAGAGCCTGGTACGACAGACTTTCAAACTTCCTTCTTGCAAATGGTTTCGAAAGAGGTACAATTGATACAACTTTATTTTATAAGAAGAGAAAAGGTGAGATTCTACTTGTACAGATTTATGTTGATGACATTATTTTTGGGTCCACAAATGAATCATACTGCAAAAAGTTTGAGTCTTTGATGAAGAGTGAGTTTGAGATGAGCATGATGGGAGAACTTACCTTCTTCTTAGGATTGCAAGTCAAACAAACCAAAGAGGGTATTTTTATAAACCAATCTAAATATGTCTCTGACATACTTGAAAAATACAAGATCTCTGACTCTTCACCAATGAAAACCCCTACGGCCACTGGATCTAAACTTTATGCAAACCCAGAGGGCAAATCTGTGGAGTGTAAACTCTACAGAGGTATGATAGGGTCTCTGTTGTACTTAACCGAAAGTCGACCTGATATAATGTTCGCTACATGCCTCTGTGCAAGATTTCAAGTTAACCCCAAAGAATATCATCGTCATGCTGTCAAGAGGATCTTCAGATACCTAAAAGGAACCAAAAATCTTGGGCTTTGGTATCCGAAAAACTCTGGCTTTGATCTTGTGGCTTATACAGACTCAGATTACGGAGGATGCAAGCTCGACAGAAAAAGTACCTCTGGGAGTTGCCAATTCCTTGGAGGGAAATTAGTAAGTTGGACTTCCAAGAAGCAGAACTGTGTCTCGACCTCTACGACAGAAGCTGAATACGTTGCCGCTGCTAGTTGTTGCTCGCAAGTACTGTGGATGAGAACCCAACTTAGAGACTACGGATTTGACATCGAGAAAATCCCCATCCTCTATGACTCCAAAAGTGCCATTGCGATCTATGCCAATCCAGTTCAGCACTCTAAAACGAAGCATATCGATATCAGGTATCACTTTCTGAAACATCATGTGGAGCATGGGACAATTGAAATGTATTTTGTCCCCACAGATTACCAGCTTGCCGACCTTTTCACGAAGGCATTAGACGAGAAAAGATTCACTTTTCTTGTTGGAAAAATTGGCATGCTCAATATGAGTTGATTCACAGAGCCTCTGTAAGTTCATATTGTATCCTTGTAAATAGCTTTTGTACATTCTCTTAGAAGCCTTTTTCAAAATAGCCTTTTTCAAAAACCCGGGCACAGTTCAAGGGGGAGCAAAGATAAAAGATTTTGACACTTCAAGGGGGAGCAGACATCTTCTGACAAACTTGTTGCTCTGCCCCTCATCTTTGCTCTCACAACTATCGAGTGATCACCAAACACATCATTTCCTAAATTAGAAATTTTGAATCTCAGAACCTTTGAGGTCCTCCATAGAGTCTTGTGACCCTTCACAGAGCCTCTGTACCTAAATTGGAGTTGTGGTCGATCAACTCGTACGCCTTTTTAAGAATGTCGGTCATTTCGGATATCTTGAAACCTCATAATGATCACAGAAGCTCTTGTCCCACATAGCTTCTGCCAAGTTTGACTTCAACACTTATTTACCATGGTCATTATGTGCGGGTTATTTACCAAAATCACTGTCATGTGGGAATACTAACTGCCACGCGTGTGAGAATAGAGGGAGGCGCACGTACTCGATCGTGCACCGCCTATTCTGACGTGGCACACATCTATTGGTCCGAATTTGTACCGTCGTTTTTTTTAAAACGGCTACTTATCCGTTAGCACTCATGACGGATTTCAAATATTTATTTTTTACCGCTAATTCCTTCTCCCCCCCCCCTTTCTATATAAATAAACCCTTCTTTATCTTCCTTCTCTTTTTACCTGAAATTTTTGCTCTCAAGAACTCCCTTTGCAAAGAATTTCCTTTCTTCATCTCTCTCCATGGCTTCTCAATCTGCATCTTCAAAGAACTCCAATGGCTCCCACAACTCCATCAACTCCCATCACTCTACTGTTCAAAAGGCCGATTCGACCTCCATTGGACAAGAACAAGTGATCATGAGCAGAATGCTCTCCTTTACCAGGCATGATTATCACATGCTTCAAATGAATAACAAACCAAACAATCACTTTGTCACTCTCAATCATTTTGGATTCCCTGCCGAAGAAGCTCCCCTGCTCACCATCCTCAAGAACCATTTTTTGTTCAAAGCCCTAACCCTAAAACGTAATGACATCCATGAATCCTACATTCAGCAGTTCTGGCTGAGTGCTCGCCATGCCAAAATGGAAAAATATGGACATTGCATCATTGGTTATGCAACCCATCCTTCGACAACAAAGATTCTGGACTTAGGCATCAACCGTAGAAAACTATCTGAAGTTTTTGAACTTCCCACTAAGGCAGATCTCAACCTGCGCAAGTTCTCAGAAGAGCTCACAGAGGAAGAAATCCTGGAATTTCTAAGGTTCATTGGGTATGCAGTGCCGATCTCCAAACTAACAAACTTCAGAAGGCAAAACCTACCTCTTCTGTGGAACGTGCTCTTCTCAATTCTGAACCGATCCCAACCCCAGCCATCCGGACAGAGTATATCCCTTCATCCTCTGTACCACCATCCGGGGAAACCAAATCCACCTCACCCTCTCAAAAGGGTGAGAGTGTTGTTCTTCGTGTCCATTTTCCCCATGACACTCCATCACACACAGAGGCATTTGTTGCCTCTGTCATGCACACGAGTGGCCACAAAACTGCTTCAGAGCTGGCAGTGCGAGATCACACTGGTTTTGTGGTTCTAGAACAACCACAAAACCCAATCACTAAGGATCTTGGGGAAGCCTCTGAACCCTCCCCCAAGAAACTTGCTGACAGAACTTCCATAGATTCTTCCTTTGTGGAACATCGAGGATTGGAAGGAAATCCTCCAGAGCTCAACATAATCACAGGCTCTGAAGGTGCCAAAGACTCGTTGGCTAAATCTGGAACATGTGTTGTTCCAGAGGTTACCTCAGACACCTTTGTCATAAAGGGCGAGTTTAAATCTGAAAAGCTCTGTCACAAGGGAATCACAAGCCCACTCCCAATTCCTTGCAGAGGCTCTCAAAGCAAATACAGAAGCTCTGAACGACCTTCGCCAATATTCAATTCAACAATCAACGGTGATCACTAAGCTAACAACGAACTGTGCGACTCGAGATGATCTAAAGGCATTTGGTAAAACAATCATCGCACATTACAATCAAATTCAGATTCTGGGGGATCTCTGCACAGAAGAAAATCCAAAATTTTCTGCTCAAATAGTTCAGTCATATGTGGATGACCTGACCAAACTTCGAGAAGAAATCAAGGATATAACTCGCAGTGTTATAGTCCCTTTCGAACCTCAGGCGTCCACCTCTGCACCCCTACCATCAACCTCTGCCACTGACCTCTCTGCCTTTGCAACAAAGAAAGAGTTAGAAACAATGGGGAAAATGGTTCTAAGCAACCTCAACCTCATTGGCTCTAACATCTCTCAACAGGGTAAAAAGGTGGTAGAAGATTTGAAGAAAACTGTAGCCACGATCAAGTTCAAATCTGATCTGGAAGTCAATAGAATGTCGTTGGCTACAGACGACGTTTTAAAGAAGATCACGCAGCATTTCGACGAGCACCTCTGCAAGCGAAGGAAGAGGAAGGTACCTACGACTTGCCAAGCAGAGGCATCGCAGAAGAGGTCTAGGCATGAGGACCAGGATCCTGATGCCTCTGGTCCTCATGAGGGGGAGAACATGCCATCAGAAGTAGTAATCATTTCAGCAGCTGAACGCCTGAACCAAGTCCCTACAAGCTCAGAGCCTGGACCACAGAAGCTAGATCAGAAACAGGCCTCTGCAGCTCCATCATCCCTCAAAGTCCAAATCCTAAAAATCCAAACGAAAGCACCACCCACCTCAAAAGACAAAGGCAAATCTATTGCCACAGAACCTCTGAAAAAGAAGGGCCCTCGCAGCACAGAGAAGCTCCTCCAAAGCTCTATGGACGCCATTAGAGGTGAGTCCTTGAGAGGCATTAAACCTGAAGAGGAAGACTGGGCTTTTGATCTACAACCCATCTCTGAACTCCCCGTCCTTGACCCCATTGAAAAACCATCAGAGGACAGGGTGGCGGAGGTAATACAAGGCTTCGAGAGCTTGAGAAGACCCTTCCCCGTTCCTCAAAAGAAGAACCTAGAAGAAGACGTCTACAAGTATCTCTACAGTCGCGGGATCCATGATCAGCCTTTGGTCAATCTCTCAGAGGAAATCATCTCAGAAGAGAGGAGGAGATTCTACAAAAATAAATCCAAACCAAGGGACCAAGTCTTCTCTATGTTCAAAATCACAGAGGTTCTGTCAATAAAGCTTAGCCACACCAAATGCAAAAACTTTTGGTTCTACGCGTATGCCGTGAAGAGAGAGGATGGGAATATATGGACATTCACAGATGCAGATCTGACAACTCTCCATCCCCACGATCTCCCAGAGTTGCACAAATGGACAGAAAACAAGTATGGGTGGAATAGGGAGTACCAAGAAGCCCACCAAATGATCAAAAGAATTATGAGGGAAAAGCTACTCTTTTATAGCATGGTGGACTTTCAGGTGGCACTTAACCTCGGGGTCAAAAAGGTGAACTTTCCTGCACCAGAGGACAGTTTATCACCCTCTGCCACAATACTTCCAAACTCTATAATCAACTCACCTTCCTTTGGCTTTGTGTACATAAATCCCAAGGGAGAAAAGAAGTTATTTATGGGGATTGAAAGCCACAAGTATTCTACTCTGTCTATGTTGCTCATCCAAGAACTCATCATCAAGCACAGAGGAACTCCACTCGTCCCCACAGAACCTGCAAACGTCCTTCTGGAGAATATACGGGCAACTCTTAACTTCAGGGACTTGTGCGTGTTCTATTACAGAGAGTTGAAGAAGGAAGGAGGTTTTGGAAGAAAGATAAACGACTTTCCAGATGCCAAAGTATAGGCCCTGAAGAATTATATTTTCAATTTTACTTTCATTATTGTAATCAAATGTAATTGCCTTCTGGAATTTCTCTTGAATGAAAGTAAGTAGACAGAGGATGAGTTCCTTTCACCTCTTTGTGTTTCTAACTTGGCCAAATGCTCATTTTTCCATTTCTTTATTTTTCAATACTTAGGGGGAGATTGTTAGCTCCAATCACATTGTATAGAAGTATTGAAAAATAGGCCAAGTATAGGAACCGCAGAACTTTGTCACAGAACTACCAAGTGCACCACAGAAGATGCGATCCAGAAGACATCCATCGACTCTCTACCAGAGGACAACACCTGATAATGATCTTCAGATCACAGAGCCTCTGTGATCACTCACAGAGCCTCTGTGATCACTCGCAGAGCCTCTGTGATGGCTAACCTCTGGAGACAGTTCGAAGATTTATGCAAACTCCGTTCAAGACAAGATCACATGCAGATCACGTGATGCCTGCTGTATGAAGATTTTCAGATCACCTTTAGTGCGGCACACGATGGTTTCACTTTCCAGGTGGCATTCCGTTTATGGAATGTCAGTCTTTGTCTTGTACTAAGGGGTGCATCCTTCTTGTATATTATGGGAGCACCACCTTAGAGTTTTTAGGAGAGAGTACGAGCACACACAAATAGAGAATAGTGATTGTATATTTCAATAGAACATTTTGCACACACCAGTGCGTGTTTTTGGTGTTCTACAGTAATCAATGAAACAGTTCTTTGAGTAAATTTCTAGTAATACTTTACTTTTTGTTTATTGATTACTTGTGTGTTTACTACCTTGCATGTTCCACCTTTCTACACATCCTAAACGCTTCCGCACTCTGTTTAATTAATCTGTGTGTATTGAAAGGTTAAATCAAGTTATAAAACATCGCAAATGGGATCAACAGGTTTCTTCACTTAACAACTCTGATATAGCTTCTTCAAGAGTGGGTAGTGGCTGCCCCTGAAGAAGAGAAGCACGAACATTCTCGAATTTATCAGTAAGACCCATCAGAATGGTGATCAAATGTAGCAGGTTGAAGTAGGCTGTGAATTGTTGAGTCGTTTCATCAAAAATTTGTGGGGCGCCAAGACTTATATGATCTCTGAGAGACTGCATTTCAGAGATATAAGAGTTTACAGATTGCTCAAGAAGTTGGCGTTTGTTCTGAAAGGTGGTCCACAGTTGATACTGATGAGATAGGCCCGATGATGTGTACTGCTTGGCGAGAAAATCCCAGAGACTTTTGGCGGTGACATAGCCAAGAAACTGTTGGTTGATCTCAGGAGTAGTGGAAGCATTAATGAAACCCAGAATACGTGCATTATTGATATCCCACTCATTTATGCGTTTTGCAAAATCAACAGCATTCTCAGTTGCTGCCTGAACTGGAAGTTTGGATGCACCAGTAACATAGGTGTAAAGCCCGTGGGATTTTAGTAGAATTGTCATATGGTGATGCCATAAGATGTAGTTGCTACCATTGAAAACAACCGAAATAGGATTTGAATGACTGAGATTGGCAGCCATGTATGTGACGAGAAACAGATCAGGTTGCGAAAACTTCAGATTTGCGCTAGAGTGGCTGGCGCAAAGAGATGGTTCGCGCTAAGAGTGGTTGGCGCAAAGAGATGGTTCGCGCTAAGAGTGTCTGGCGCAAAGTGTTACTTTGCGCTAAGAGTGTCTGGCGCAAAAGTAACACTTTGCGCTAAGAATGGCTGGCAAAAAGTAACACTTTGCGCTAATAATGGCTGGCGCAAAGTGTTACTTTGCACTAAGAGTGGCTGGCGCAAAGTAACACTTTGCGATAAGAGTGGCTGGCGCTTTGCGCTAAAAGTGACTGGCGTAAAAAGACAAGTTGCGCTAAGAGAGTGGCGCAAAATAACCCTTTGCGTTAAGTAAAGAAAATCCCGATTGAAGATCCCGATCAGACGACTGGAGTGATTCGAAGATGGGAGACAGAGAGGACGTACCCGTGCGATGTTCCCGTGCGATGAGAGACAGAGAGGGCGGCGATGGCGATGAGAGACAGAGAGTGAGGCGACGAGAGACAGAGAGGGCGGCGACGGCGAGGGTTTATCAGAGGTTGTCTGTGGCTAGGGTTTCGGTTGTCGGCGGCGACGGCGAGAGAAGGATGGTGACGGTGAGGGTGAGGAAGAAAACAAACCTACAGCTCTGATACCATGTTAGAAGATGATGATGATGATGATGATACGATGGTTCATAGGTGAAAACAAACCTACAGCTCGATATATTGATTGAGTGAATAACGTACAATACGACAAATAATAATAAGAAAACTTAACCTAGACTAGAAGATACAAAGGGATTTATATACAGAGACTATATGGGCCCATGGGCATGGGCCTTATACACATATATACACTAACAGTATGTCCTTGAATGTTTTCTTGTTTTTCTTAACTAGATACTATTCTAGTATGAACCGACCTTTCTCTCTCTTTATATATATATATATTCATTGGTTTTTGTGGTGCGAATTTGTAATGCATTAAAACTTATGGCTTTTTCTCTTTTTGTTTCTTTTCTTTTTCTTCGCTTAACCTTATCATTTTAAAATAGTTAAAACGTGGCTAAACCAAAAAGTCAAACTTAAATCCAACCTCATTTTACAGTTAACTTATCCTGATCTCTATGTGTATTAAAATACTTTCTTTAATGATTAATATATATAACTTTAGTGATCATCTTGATCATTCAAAAGTATTGGTTATAGGATAGAACCTACCAAAAAGTCAAAAACAAAAAAGAGTGAAGAAAAATCTTATCCTGTCAGAAGCTTAATTTATCCACAATAGTTCACTTTCATAACTATGTAATTTTGGGACAAGGAAAGCCATTAACCGTTGGAACAACTTCGTCCCAGCAAAGATAATTTTTTTTTTCTGGAGAGCTTATCTTAACCGTCTTCCTACTAAGGACAGATTGGAGATGCTGGGAGTTGAGCTAAATAACACCTTATGCCCCTTTTGTAACTGTGACATCGAGACGATCCAACACATTCTTTTTGGTTATTGTCGAGTAATAGAGATATGGAATAAGATTCAACGGTGGTGGGATTTCCCCTTCTCCTCTTTCAATTCTTTGGAAACGTCTTTGGACGACATCGATACATCCCATCTCTCCAAGGTGCATTGAATAGGTGTCGAAGCCATACTTATGATCACACGTTTTTCCTTATGGCGTTTTCGCAACAAACTCCTTTTCGACAAGTCTAAGCCTAGATTGAGTGATCTCTTTAATTTCATCATTGACAATTCCTTTAGTTGGATGGTTCATAGGTGTAAAGGGAGTCGTAAAAACTTTGTTGAGTGGAGCTTGTCTCCTTCTTCTTGCCTCGGGTCGATGTAATTTCTTGTTGTTGCTAGCCTCTGGCTAGCTTCTTTTCTCTTAATAAGACTTGTCGTTTCCAAAAAAAAAGAATGAAATTAGAGGTCTTTTGAATGACTTAAAAACCCTACATCTAATGGTTTGGCTATTTAAAAGTCAAACCGTAGGTTTAGAGGAGTTTTGAATGACTTTAAAATTCTAAGTGTTATAGTTTGACAATCTGAAAATCAAATCATAGGTTTAGAGAAGTTTTGGATGACTTTATAACTCTAAGTGTAAAGGTTTGAGTATTTGAAAGTCAAACCGTAGGTTAGAAGATTTTTAAATGACTTTAAAACACTAAGTGTAATGGTTTGACTATTTGAAAATCAAACAATAGGTTTAGAGGAGTTTTGGATGATTTTAAAACTCTAAGTGTAATGGTCTGACTATTTGAAAGTCAAACCGTAGGTTTAGAGGTGTTTTGGATGACTTGAAAACCCTGCATGTAATGGTTTGGTTATTTAAAAGTCGAATTGTAAGTTTAGAGAAGTTTTGAATGACTTGAAAACCCTACGTGTAATGTTTGACTATGTGAAAGTCATACCATAAGTTTAAAGAAGTTTTGGACGACTTTAAAACCCTACATGTAACAGTTTGACTATTTGAAACTCAAACTATAGGTGTAAATCAAAAGGAGGTGTTTTAGATGACTTTAGAACTTTTGTGTTATGGTTTGACTATTTTAAACTCAACCCATGAGTTTAAATGAAACAAATGAGTTTAAAACACAAACATATGTTTTTAAAGTTTCGCCGTCATAACGGCTAAAAATGAATATTTCCAAATACAATTAAGCCTAATGTTTGCCCAACAATTGACAACCTAACTACAAATAAATAAAATCAAACCTATGTTTGCCAACATTTGGCAACCCAACTAGTTAATAACACAAGTTTTGAATCACATAACGAAGTAGATAAAAAACGCTATTTGATGAAATGAAAACTTCACCAAAACACAACAACATCACCCCATTAATCACAACTAAAACCAAAACACAAGTTAACAGAAAAGTAGGTTAACTACAGATACTCGACTATACTAAGCACATTCAAACTTTAGCCAAGACTTACCAGCAAAAAATGGGGGGAGGGGGTTCTCGTTTATCGTCAATCAATTATCAAACATGTATAGCTATATTGCTTATTGATCATACACATACATGGACTTTACTTGAATTTAAGACTTAAATTCAAATTCGTTCTATCTCTTCTACACCAAATCTCTTTTACGTAGCTATTGAATTCACCAAAATCAACCCCACAATTGAATTTATCAAAATTAAATATCGAAATAAAGCAATTAAACAACAATCAATTAAGTAAAATAAAAACATCCCAAGTTTAAGTTAAAATTTATAAGTTAGGTTAAAAGTTCATACTCAACAGTGGTGGTGCTCGACAATAATGGTGGTGCTCGATGGTGACGGTAGTCACTGGTGTAAAGAGAACGAAACGAGGAGGTGTCAACAATGGTGGTGCTCGATAGTGGTGTAGAAAGAACGGAGATGGTGGTTGGTTGTGGTGGTGGTTGACGATGACAGAGAGGTGGTGGCGTCGGTTGCGGAAGGAGGTGGTGGTCATGGGTTTTGGGCGTGATCAATTGCAGATCAATTTCAGGGTTCTGGTTGGGGTTTTGGGGCGAAGTTAAAAGGAGCCCGCTTTTTTATAAAATATTTCTAAAACAAAAACAGATTTCAATGGAATTTTCCTTGCTAATTAGCGACAGATAGAGGCCATCAGTAATTAGCGACTGATTTCCGACGACTATAAAATTACTAAATTATTTTTAATTAATAATTAATAAATATTTAATTATTAAATAATCTTAATTAATTTTATTAAATAATAATTAATCATAAATTATTAAAATATTATATCATATAAATTGTTTGTTAATTACGAATTGATAAAATATTAAATAACTTTAATTACAAATTATTAAAAAGTAATTAATTATAAATTATTTAATATTTATTTATTAATTTATTAAAAAATAGTTCATGATTAATAAATTATTAAATAATCTTTAATTAATTATAAATTATTAAAGAATAATTAAGTTTAATTATTAAATATTTACTAAAACACCCCTTAATTGTTTAACCGTGTGTTAAATAATGCAATTAACAGGATATTGTTTGAAATGACTAAAATACCTTTGATTCAATTGGACTAAACGAAAAAAGTTAACGACTGTTAGGAGGATGGATCAAAATCCTTATGAAATGACAAACGTAATAGACCAAATTCGAGTTTGCAAAGTTTCGTGACGATATATGTACATTCTTTGTATATACATATAGATATACACACCCCCCCCCCACCCCCCCCCCCCCCACATATATATATACATATATATACAACAATATATACATAGATCGATCACCGTTAGCAACCAACACACATATACACATATACGTATACACACATACAGATATAGACATACAAGCACACATATACATATGTATCCCATACATGTATGGGCACATATAACACATACACATGTATACATATAACACGAACCGACGGATAAATATAACACATACATGTATACATATAACACACTGACGGATACATATAACACATACACAAGAGAAAACAAGAAAAATAAATATTTTTGTCCCTAATCCTTCACTAATTAGTGACGGAATCCACATATCCGTTGCTATCCGGTGGAATTTTTTTATTATTTTAAAAATGAAAATCCATCGCTAATTGGGTTAGATATGACCCGTCGCTAAACCATTTGTCATCACTAATACTTGTTTTTGTAGTAGTAATATGAACTTCTAGACTAATATAGATCACATGCATAAGCAAAAGCAAGGGCAAAGGCTAAAAAAGAGTAAACTACAATTTTGATCTCTGAGGTTTACACAAAAATAAAAAATGGTCCCTAAACTTAAATAAGTGCCGATTTCATCTCTATTGTTTTGATTTTGCTTTGAAAGAAGTCCCTCGTCGTTAACTCCGTTAAAAAACTCAGTTAAGTGAGGGGTACTTTCGTCTTTTTACACGTTTTTTTGTCTTTACTTGTTTTTGTCCTATTCTTGTCTCTCCCTCTCCTAAAACTCCTTCCTCCATCTTTTTTTTTCACAGACAATGTATTCCCCATCTTCCTTCTTCCTCCTTCCTCCTTCCTCCTTCCTCCTCCAACTTCCTTCCCCATCTACAAATTTTAAAAAATCTTGCAACCAAAACCAAGATACATCGCACCACCACATGCTCCAGTCACCATCTCCGGCGACCTCAATGCTCCGGTCACCATATCCGACGATCCATAGACCCACAGTAACGATGGTATTTCTCATTGAAAAAACCTACGAAGCAGTAACGGTGAGATGGTGAGTTATGACGACAATCGAGGGAATGGGGAAGCGATGGTGAGTTATGACCGCGATGGACTCTATGTCGTTGCAGGTGCCAAGAGGTTATGGAAGGTGGGTCGTTACAGTTACCATCTTCGGCGAACTAACCACCTCCGATCACCATGTCTGGTGATGTGAACTACTTCGGTCACCATCTCTGACGATCTGAACTACTTCGGTCACCATCTTCGGCAACCCGAACTATTATGTTCACCATCTCTCAAATCAAACCCAAATCTAAATCGATTGGTGGTACTTGAATCAATATGAATCGAGATCGGTGGTGCTTTATTCTCTTTCCACCGTCGGCCCTACCCATCATCAAGCGCACACACCACCCATCGTCGCCCCTCCATCGACCACAATAACCTCTGTGTGACCTCCTGTGTGTGTATACAGTGTATATGTGTGTGTGTGTGTGTGTGAATCTATAGAGATCGATCGATCGATGTATACGTGTGTTTTACAACGGTGTGATTATATATATGTGTGTGTGTATGTATGTATGTATATATATATATATCATGAGGAGGGTGTGGACTTGGTCGGAGTGATTGCTGGAGGAGGGTGTCGGAGATAACCGCTGGAATTGCTCAGGTCCTTGTAGTTTACCGTGTTCATATGTATATATGCAAACAAATGTATATATATATATATGTGTGTGTGTGTGTGTATGATTTTATATATATGTGTATGTATGATTATATATGTGTGTGTGTGTATGACTAATTTTGGGGAAGAAGATAGAGGTCAGGGAAGAAGATGAGGTTGATGCATTAATGAGTTGTACACATAGCATGTGTACTTTAAAAACAATTTAATAGAAAAAGAAAAAAACCTTAAAAGATGAAATTACCCCTCACATAACTGAGTTTTTTTAATGGGATTAACGATGAGGGACCATTTTCAAAGCAAAATCAAAACAATACTTATTGAAGTTTAGGGACCATTGTTGTATTTCCGTGTAAACCTCAGAGACCAAAATTGTGGTTTACTCGCTATAAAAGGAAAACTAGGTGATATTGAAACTTATTTCACTTATGTTGTACGTGGCATAAGAGCATCTCCAACAGCATTGCTATCTTGTTTGCTATAATAGAGAATCAAAAGTGAAAATCTCTAAAAAGTATTACATTCAACTCCAACAGATTTGCTATTTTAGAAATTTTAAAATAACTTATATTATTATAATATTCTCTAATTTATAATCCCAATACATTTTTAAAAAAAAACTTAATATAAAATGATAAAAAATGAATCTTATTGGTGAGATTGAATAAAATAATCATTTATCTTTCCAACCATTAAGTTTTAGAGAATTCTCTAAATTTAGAAAAATTTCAAGTTTTCTCTATTTTAGCAAACAAGATAGCAAAGTTGTTGAAGAGGTTTAGAGAACAAAAACTCATTTTTTTCTATTTTATAAAACTGTTGGAGATGCTCTAATTTTTCTATTTTATAAAACTGTTGGAGATGCTCTAATGAGGACATTATATATTTCTACAAGGGTTCTAAAAGGAAGAAACATTCATTGGTAACCTGTGTTAAGGAACATTTTTTGATTGATGGAGACCAATTTTTAAATGAGATTTAAATATTCAAAGATACCATTATATATCAAGAGAAAGTTTAGCAGTTTATATAAATAATATTGGAATGCATGAAAATGTAAAATAAAAGAGTTTGTATTAATTTCTATTTAGTGTTAAAGAGAAAAACAAATAGAACAATAATATGGAGAGAATAACAATAAGATAGAGAGAAGAAGTTTGTAATTCTCATTAATCATAAGCCATTTAAATAGGGAGGAGTTTACAAAGAAAATGAAACATTCATTATGGTAAATTGTAATACTAGAAAAATATTATATCAATCACTTCCTTTTGATGATGGCACATAATCCTACAACACTCCCCCTTGTGCCGAGTCAAATGAGTGATGGTGCACAATTGTTGTCTCGTTAAAACCTTATGCCAAAATAAAAACCCAGTGGGAAAAAATAAAAGTCTGACGAAGGAAAGAGTACAATGCACCAGGTTTTGCAATATATAGACTTTTACTTCAATCTAGTTTTCTCTTAGATTCGTGCATTAATCGAGAGAGTTAGGAAAATATGATGGTATATAAACAGTTGCCTCACTAAAACCTTAAACTAAGGAACAAAACCCAATGGGAAAAATAAAATCTTGGTTAAGGAAAGAGCACAACATACCAATATCACAAATATAGTAGACTCCCCCTTTTGTCTACTACTCCCCCTGATTCGTGCATTAATCCAGGGAGTTTGGAAAACATTTGCGTTTACTTTCTACATGTTTCCCAATATATGGATTTAGGTAATGATTTGGTAAAATAAGTAATATTCTCCTGGCATCTTACTTGATTCAATTGAATCTCGAGGATAGTTTTCTTATTGCTGATTGTATAAGAATTAAGCAGAATATGCTTTGTGTTATCACCCTTGATGTATCTTATGCTCATTTCTTCGATACATGATGCATTATTTCCATATATGCAAATAGGATACTGGTTAAACCTAAAATTACTAACTCCTCTAATATATGTAATGATAGTCTTTAATCATATACATTATCTCATGGAGAGTAATATTATTGGATTAGTTCAAGGAGGTAGTTACAAGGGTTTGCTTAGCTTAATTCCAAGCAATCGGCGTATTCCTAGTGGTAATTCCTTATCCAATTTGAAAACAACCTTTGTATGGGTCAGACAGATACCTAATATCAGCAAAGACATACCAAGAGGTTGTTTGGTGTTTTTCTATAAGAGCTAGTACTTTTGCTGCTTACATTCTAAATAGGTATTGAATTTTCATTATCAATCTCATTTTTATTTCTACAGAGAAAGTATAAGCCCATGTCAATGGTTCTAAAAGATTTACTTGATATCATTCCAAATGACGTTGCGTTGGCGCTGAGCTAAATCTAGCTAACAAGTTCACTGAGAAATAGAATATCCAGTCAAGTGTATTGTGCTAAGTATGATAATGCTTATATTGTACTTAGATAGGGAATTCCATCTCCCAACACTTTTTCGTCACCATCCTTTAGACGAAATGGACAATTCCTTATATCCAACACTTTGACCAATCATGGGAGTGTTAACCGGATGCGCTTTGTCCATATTTTTTCTAGACATATGCGATCGGTGAATATTTCACAAACTCGGTGTCCTGGCTCAAATATCTAGACAAACCCAAGTTTTCCCAAGATTTTTATCTCACATTTAGATTTCAAGTTGCTTGTGGTTTCTCTTATTTCATCAAGAGTGCCTATTATGTTCATAACATCGACATATAAAGCTACTTTGAAAATCTAGAACTTGTTTTTCTACATAAATACGCAAGGGCACAATTCATAGTTCTTATATATCATTTTCCAATCAAGTGTTCACTTAGGGGGTTATACCACATCCGCATAGATTGTTTTAATCTATAAAGTGAGCGTTTCAATTTTATTGCAAACGCACTTCGTGGTTTAGAGTTACTTGATTTTGGTAATGTAATGCCATCAAGCACTTTATATCTCTGAATCTAGATCCCCATAGAGATATGTATTAACCACATCCATGAGCTGCATTTCCAGTCCTTCGGAAACTACTAGGCTAATTAATTAGCATAACGTTATAGCATCCATCACGGGAGAGTAAGTCTTCTCGTGGTCAATCTAGGGCGTTGTGAGAAACCTTGCGCCAAAGGAGAGTCTCATACATTATGACTTGATTATTCTCATTACGCTTTACGACAAATGATTTATCTATGTCTTACAGGCTTTACACTTGGTGGGTTAGCACTACCAAACCAAATACATGTTCACTTGTCAAATAATATGATTCTCCTGGATTGCTTATTTAGGCCAATTTGCTCTTTGTTGATATTTTTCAACTAAGCATGGTTCGATGTCAATGTGCTCTATCATCTCATAAGCAACAATATATGCGAAATATATCATCAATGAGTATGTATGATCTGTCCATCGACTCATATGTACTCTTATAATTCATTTGAAATTTCTTTAATCTCTGGAATCAATATTAACTTTGGAGCGTCCTCCGGTAATGATTCATAGACATAGTTTAATCAGAGACAATCTCATGAGAGGTTTATGTATTGATGACAAATAGTTGTGCCTTACTCTTCTCTTCCTTTATATGAGTATCTATCGAACCAAGTAGCTTCCCCCATTTTCGTTTGGGAGCTACGACCTCAATCACACCTCCACCATGTGTGATTGCAACGCACTTTCCAGCGGCGTTGTGCCCTTGTTTGGGTACTTTAACCTTGCGAGTATATTTGCAGCTCGTATATGTGATATTGTCACTTCTGGAATAACATTAAATGTATCAGGTATCGAGTCTGATTCGTTTAACTTCAACATTACGTTGTGAAAAATGAGACAGAGTGGGAATATTCAATGAAACTTCCTGTCGTTCCCATGGAAAATCCTTTTTCTTATCTCCCCCTAACGACGGGAAGATCGTCTCATGAAAGTGACAACCCGCAAATCTAGCGGTAAAGATATCACTAGTCAAATATTCTGATTAACGGATAATTGTTGGGGATTCATACCCAACATATACCAAATCGTCTTTAAGGACCCATTTTGATGCGATGTGGGGGCGCAATTGGCACATATAATCAAACATGCATAAATGTAAATTGTCAGGCTTATATCCAGTTACCAACTGGTACGCATGAGGTTGGTTAGCAAGCAGTGGGTCTAAAAACGAAGAAAAAAAACTGCATATAATAATTGCATAACCCCGGGTAGATGTGGGTAAATTGGTGCACATTACTAATACCCTAGATGTCATCATATTCTTTTTGATAACAACTTCTATGAGACCATTTTATATATACACATGGGGTATAGAAAACTCTACATTGATCCTCATACATATGCAATTAACATCAAATCCTTAAGATGTAAATTCTCCAGCATTCCAAGTCATGTAGATTTGATGAAATAATCAGGGTGGTGAGCCCTTAAACGTATAGCTAGTGCTAGGAGTGCAATATTTCATGTGGACAATAATACGACATGCGTTCATCGTGTCGAAACCATAACCATAAAGTTTTAATGGTCTGGATTCTGGATATTTATGTCCATAAATATCACCTTTTATTCGTTGTAACAATGGAATATTTTTGTATTATGTCCTTAGCTTTAGGATGATCTCATTCCTGTCTTGGCTAAGGGTATATACAAAAGTTTTAGGTGTTCAAGAGGGCATATTATGATGGAAATGTTGTTTCTTATGCTGCAGAAGTCAACAGTTGCAATTTGCCTCGTTTTTCCTATTACTCGAAAGAGAATGTGTCTATGTGTATTTTGCAATACACGGATCACTATGTCATAACCATGGTGTCCCACATGGTCATGTCGAAACATATATGTGTCATTTCCCTAAAATTCTTTATTGGTGACAAAAATGTTTCGATGACTCAATAATCTACTAGCTAGTTTGACACATAGTTTCCATGATATATGTTTACTTTTTAATTCATTAGAACTTATGTATATATGCTAATTATAATTTCCATTTGATACGAATATCTTTACAAGGTTCGTATTGATCTTGTACCAACAAGAAAATGACATTTCATCGTCTAAGTATTTGGGTTGAATGAATTATAAAATAAGTATTTGTCTATCATTTTAAATTGTGTGAGAGGTAAAAAAAATCAATTCTCCTCGATACATTCCTACATGGAACGGAGAATATTGAAAATTTTGCATTTGTTACGATGTATTTCTTTACATCTATAATGGTTACATATTCGATTACTTAGCAGGGAAATTAATTTTGATACTTAAAATTACATTTCAAAGAAACATATGCTTAATCAATATTAAATATTAAATTAATATGTTATAGTTCATTTTCAACTTGTTCCATTTTCGACAGGAACACTCTTTAGTGCATTTCTTATTTGATTGCTCTTTAGTGCATTTCTTATTTGATTGCCCATTTTCACATGGGGCGGTAGTTGTATCTCTACTCCAGATGTTGAAAAATCATTCCCGACTTTTACCGAGACTTTAACCCCGTTCTAGGTTTCCGTCCACATAGTGCATAAATGTCACATGTGTGAAATTATTTTTTAACTCTCTGTTCTTTGGAATTGTTTCCACCGTTAATGCTTTCATTATTGATCTCGAGAATTTTCTTTGTCTCGACATATATGGTGTTGTTATTCGAAAGAACCTTGTTATGTCTCTCAACCACTTGTAGTAGGTTGATGAGTTTGTCTAAAGGTTACTTTCCAACTTATATTAGTTCATTAATATTTTTGATATATGAAAGGTGGAAATAATGTTACGAATCATGTCATCTTCTGTGAGTTCCTTGCCATAGAGATTGAGACGCATTTTGGATATAAAATTTCTTTGTTGAAATCAGTTATCTTTTTGTAATCGAGTAAGTGGGTTTCATTCCACTGTACGATTAGTTCGGGAAGTACATATTCATGACTACTCCCTATTATCCCTTTTGGGACATCCCACATTTCTTTGGGGGTTTCTAGTAAAGGTATTCCTATGAAACTTAGGATTTATATGCCGTCTCAAAACATGAGGGTATTTGCTTGTACCTTTTCAAGAGGTTGGTTTTAGAGTCAATTGGGGAGTTGATGGACTTTAGGTATTTTCTTGTACCTTTTCAAAATGAGGTTTATATACTCATTTATGATACTCAGATTCTTTTGAGTTTACGACATTGATTTTGGGATAAGTTGATTCAACCATTTACGTATATAAGGGATAATATATGATTTTCTTTTTGATAAGACAACGGATTGTGGTTATAATTATTATTTTATATATGAAATTTCATTATCATAACCATATTGGATTTTTGTATGCTTTAATTTTATTGATAATACTTCATCAATATTTCAATTTGCGAAAACAAATCACTCAATCTATTGGATTTCCAGATAGTAGGGGAATCATATGGATTTCTTAAGTCCCTAAAAACCTTAGGGCTATTTACACCCGTTTGACAAAATCCAATCGATATTTGGAGATTTATTTAATTTAAATATTATTAATTATAGAACATTTGGCATGAGGCCAAAATGACTATGAGTTTGACATATAAAGCCAATTTTAATACCTTAATAGTATTGTTGGAGCTTTTGGTAAGATACCAAAATATGGGGGTTGGAAGTGTAACTTCTAAAATTTAATTACAAAATTAAGAATTATGAGTAGAAACTCAAGATAAACATTTAAATTTATATATTAAATTTTATAAAGCATTCAATGTCAAAATGAATAAACTACAAAACATTTTAACAATATATGATCCTCAATCGCAAATATGACTACTAAGAATTCAAGAGACTTTAAATATACTTAAATACTAATATAATATTTAAATATTACAATATAAATAATAGGAACCTATTTACACATCCATATATAGTTGGTTTAAAATAGCAACTAGAATATTAAATAACTCATATCATTGAATTAAATAAATTATCATATCTTAAATTAACTTGTTATAAAACAAACATATATGATAAAAGTGTATATTTTAGGAATATTTAAACAAACATATAATTTTTTTTTGGATTAACCAAAATAAAATAATAATGAATTTATAAATTGACATACATATAGAAGATTTCAAAAGAGATAATAATGGTATTAGAAATCCATAATCAAGTTTATAAATATTTATTGCCCCATATAATTAAATTAAAAATGGCAAGCCAAGTTAAAAAAATTAACTATCATATTCAAATAATAATTAATTAGCATATCCCACAATAATATTTTAGTCTAATTTAAAAGATATCATTAAATTGTAGACAAAAATAAATACATAACATTATATAATGAAACTAATCATCTAAACATGTTTAAACTAATTGAATAATCATAAATAAAAAATAAAAATAAATTCAAAATTATAAATCTATCATATACATAAAAGCTATCATTCCGCATTAAAACACAATAAATTAATATAATAAATATTTAATAAATTAGATAAATAAAACCAATTTAATATAAGCTAAATACAAACCATATTTCAAATACATACGGTGAGCTACATTTGTGAAAATTTAATTGAAGAATACGATTTTTTTTAATTGTTTTTTTTTTTACAACAATCCTAAAGTTGCATAGTCCCCAAAAAAGTTATTGATTTCAAATCAAATTAAATAACGATCAATTACTATTATCAAAAAAACCATATCACCATTAAAAAAAATAGAAAGATTTTGAAAGTAATTGGTTACAACCTTGCAAATTGCCAGAACCATTTTTATGTTTATTAAAATTGATCGGCGACTACAAACTAATAAGAATAAGAAAAAAAAAACTGAAACATATAAGCATGATCATAGCTAAAAGGTTAATAACGATTAATCATAATTCATAGACAAAAAAGTTGTAAGTTTTTGTAGAAATACTTACTTGAATTTCAATATTGGAAAAACAGACCTTCTAATCTAATGGTGGTAGATTGCGAATAGAACAACCGTTTAATAGCGGCGGAAATGATTTGAGGGAGCGACAACGCAAACGAGCTACGTGCTGATAACGTGTTAAAGGGAAAAACAAATAGAACAATAATATGGAGAGAATAACAATAAGATAGAGAGAAAAAGTCTGTAATTCTCATTAATCATAAGCCCTTTAAATAGGGAGGAGTTTACAAAGAAAAGGAAACATTCATTATGGTAAATTCTAATAATAGAAAAATATTATATCAATCACTTCCTTTTGATGATGACACATAATCCTACAACATTTAGTGATTTTTTTTCTCGATTAATAAAACAAACTTCAATTATTTATATCTCGTACCCATTTTACGTAATAAACTAGTATAAGCCTAAGTATATATGTGGTATTAGTTGTTTTGATCGCATGATCAAATTTTCCCACCTAATCTAGAGTTAGAATGTAATGTGAATACCGAATAAGATAAAAAGTGAACGTTTATTAAACTAATTGAGAGAAAAAAAATGATCCTTACGCTAAATGAATATAATTATGGTGAAATTTTTATATTTTGGCCTTAAGATTTTGTATAACCTTCAACTATAAGTTATGCCGATCTAACGTACCTATGCCATAGAAACTAAAGAGAAAGTAAGTTTGAAGGATGATGAAGTTCATAAAACAAGTTTGAAACTCTCATTAATTATAGGATGAGAAATCCAAATACAATCTGTTTTAGATTATCATCTTTAACCAGCGACTCATGTTTATGATGATATGTTTCCAATATATTGTTACTTTTTTTACGATAAAACTCTTTAAGTATCATTTTGATTTTATGATGAAAACAATTTTTAAATGTAATACATTGCATTAAATAAAAATTTAATCAAACAAGCAGTCGGACCCTTCAATTGAGAGATGAGAGAGAGAGAGAGAGGGTGTGAGAGAGAGTGGGAGGTGGGGGTTTGAGAGAGTGAGGTCAGTGCTCAAAGCATGGCACGGTAGGTACAACGGCAACGCTCCAGATCAGTTTCCGAACAGAATCAACAACCAAAAAGAGATATCCTTCTTGTTTTTTAACTTTTTGGCTAAATGGGAAGTGTCTCATCTATGGAGAATGTTCAAAAGGTATGGAATAATTACGGATATTTATATGGCTTAAAAGAAACCGAGGAACGTAAAGGAATTCGGGTTCGTTAGATTTAAAAGAACAGGTGAAGAAAGTAAACTGGAGAATAATCTGAAAAGTATATGGATTGGGTCTTTTAAGTTGCGCATATTCAGGGCGGAGGAGGGAAGGAGGAAGAGTAGATTGGAAAGGAAAGGGCAACAGCATAGGGGAGAATATAGCGTTCGGACAGAGAGGAAAGGAGGAGAGAGGAAATCGTATAAGTCTTACCTGGATGCGGTCAAAAATGGATCCAAGAACGTGGAGCATTTGTCGGTCGGGGATCAACCGAAGGTCGGAAGAAAGGAGGATCAAATCTACAATCAAAACTCAGTCCTAGGTGAATGGAGAAGCGAAGAAAGCAACAACGATTTCCTAAAAAAGTGCGTCGTGGGAAGAGTCTCCTCAATAGATCACTTAGAGGTGATAAAGAAGTTGTGTGTAGAAATATGGTTAGTATGAAAAGTAAAATACCTCGGTGGAATGCAGATTTTGATTAAACTCCATATTGAGGAAGAGTTTCAAAGAATTGTAAACGATAACAACCACGGTATTAATTTTTGGGTTAAGGACCTTAGAAGATGGTCCGAAGGTTACCGAGCGGCGGAAAGATAGATATGGCTAAAGATAACCGGGGTGCCTCTTCATGGTTGGAAGGAAGACGTATTTGCGAAGATTGCTAGTAAATGGGGTAACGCCATAAGAACTCTGAATTGTGAATTGATAGATAATGATAATCTAGCTTGGGGTAAGGTGCAAATCTGCACTTCTATTTTATCTACTATAGACCAATTCATCAATATAAAAGTGGGCAACTTTTTCTATCGTATTAAAATAGAGGAAGAGGACAGCTCATTCTCTTCGTTCATGGAGGATCAGTCGTTGGTGCAAGAGGAGGTGGGGATCGATAGCAGCGAGGAAAATTCAGATCAGTCATTCCGGTCGGAAGACGATGGTGTTAGTGAAACAGAATGGGGGGAAGAGAGACGGTTCAGAGAGGACGATGGTCGATCGGTCAACGGGGATAAAAGAGATATGCAAGGAAATGGAGTAGGGGTGGAAGGGTCGACTGGAGATCTGGGGGGCACTCCGGCTCCAGCAACGACCAAGAAAGCTGAACAGACAGTCGGCGACAATGATGACTACGTTTTTCAAAAAGAGGCAGGAGGCAATGACTTTTACGAGGAGACAATAGGTTTTAATGAGGTAGAAAAAAATATGAATGGAAAAGTTGGATCAATGAAGTATTCGATGGGCCAAGTCAACATGGAGAAAAATATGGATTTTCAAGGCCAGTTAGCAAATAGTGGAGAGTCAAGCAGTGGGCCTAGTTGAGATATCAATGGAGTCCAACAGGATGGGCCTGTTGGAAATCTCGAAATAGCCCATCAGGCTGGTGTTTAGAGTGAAAGCCACATAAATGGCATGGGTGTTTCAAAAAAATTGGTATCTGGAATGGGATCGCAAGTCTGGAAGAATTGGTGAAAATAAGGAAAACATGGAAATGAATTTGGCATTCTAATCAATAAGTCAGAAACACATGGGAGAAAAATCGAAAGGGAAGAGGTCGAAAATTCCTGGTTTGGTTGGAGGAAGGGTGAGCTTTCGTCTGTTGAAACAAATGGCGAGAAGCAGTGGGAAAAATCAAGCTAGAAAAGAGGCTCAAATTCAAATCAATCACAGAAATTGATAAAAAGAAAAATGAGAGATAAGGAGGTCCCGTCGGTCGCGACTCATGTATCAATCTCGAATGAACTTGGAAGCAAAGACAGTACAGAAGGGCTGAAAGATTTTGGGGAAAAGATCGGTGTGAATTG
The DNA here is from genome assembly GCA_954870635.1 of Arctium minus. Taxonomy (NCBI): domain Eukaryota; kingdom Viridiplantae; phylum Streptophyta; class Magnoliopsida; order Asterales; family Asteraceae; genus Arctium; species Arctium minus. The sequence goes on from OX941084.1 coordinate 37,917,283, forward strand.
GAAGAGCAGGAAAATAAATAAGAGCCCAAAGGATAGAAGAAACGCATAAGATCATCGTTGTGGTCACAGGTTAGTCTCGCTTTCAGATCTTGTAATTATGAAAGTAATTTCTTTCAATATAAGGAGATTGGGATCGATATAAAAAAAGTTGATCAAAGAAATTAACACGAAGGAGAGACCAGACTTGTTTGGAATTCAAGAAACAAAAACGGAAAAATGGTGTGCGAACCAAGTCAATTATTTGTGGGGGAGTGACGATGGAGACTATGCTCAAGTAGGAGCGTCCGGAAATTCGGGGGGGGGGGATTCTAACAATGTGGGATAGCAAAAAATTCTCTTGCAAATTCATAGTGGAGGAAATGGATTTTGTGGCAGTGGTGGGGCATTGGGTGGGTATAGAAGGTCTAATGGGATTTGTAAATGTGTATGGTCCGAGGGATGTCCAGGAAAGGAAGGTGTGTTGGGAAAAATCGGAGAAGATTGTTTCGAAGGAAGAAGTGATATGGTGTATTTTCGGGGACTTTAATGAGGCAAGAGGAGAGGGAGAAAGATTAAATGCGGCCTCAGATCCAAGAGGCATGGAGGAATCAACGACTTCATCAATCGAAGCGGCTTGATCGAGATACCGATGCATGGGAGGAAGTTCACTAGAATTAGCGATGACATAATCAAATTTAGCAAACTCGATCGGTTTTTAGTTTCAAATGAATTTGGTGCCTTGTGGAGAAACTTAGGGGTGAAGGCGTTGGATAGGGTGTGGTCGGATCATGTTCCAATTGTGATGGGAGATGACAAATTAGATTTCATCCTGAAACTGTTTAAGTTCTTTGATGTTTGGCTAAAAGAAGATGGAATCGAAGAAGTGGTGCGTGGAGCGTAGAGAAGCGAGGTAAACTCATCCCAACCGGATTGTGTATTTAGGGATAGATTGAAAAATGTAAAAAAGGCGCTTAAAAGTTGGAGTAGAGAAAGATTTGGTAACTTGGAGAAAAAAATATCCCGAGCAAAAATTGAATTCATCCAAATTGAGTCAAACGCGGAATCAAATTATTGGGAGGAAGCGGAAAGGAATAGTTGGTTGATAGCTAGAAAAAAGTGGCTAGATCTTGAAGAGAAAAAAATCGGGATGGAAAGTCAATAAGCTAAAGTGAAATGAACGTTAGAAGGCGACGAAAACATAAAGTTGTTCCATGCGACATTTAAATATAGAGAACGAAAAAATTTGTTAAGAGGCTTGAACATCAACGGGTAATGGGCAGAAGACCTGTCTCAAATTAAAAATCATGTTTTCGAGTTTTTTAAGTGCAAGTTTGGTATTGGAAGTTTCAATGGCCCTTATCTTTCCAGTGGGAAATTTAAAAGACTCTCTACCGAAGAAGCCGATTTTTTGGAGAGACCGTTTGAGGAGGAAGAGGTATGGAATGCGATTAAAGGGTGTGGTAGAAATAAATCGCCCGGGCCGGATGGATTTACGTTCGGATTCATGAAGCGTTTTTGGGGGATAATTAAAGAATACTTGATGGCGGAGGTGCATTGGTTTTGGGAAAGGGAGTATATAAGTCTTGGTTGCAATTCGTCGTTTTTCACTTTGATCCCGAAATTATCTAATACGGATGGACTTGGTGATTTTAGACCTATTAGCTTAATCAGGGTGTACTACAAAACGGTGGCTAAAATTCTTGCGGAAAGATTAAAAAGAGTGTTGGGTAAAGTGATAAGTAATGTTCAAAGTGCTTTCATTAGAGACCGTCACATTTTAGATGGTATTCTTATAGCAAAGGAGGTGGTGGAGTATATTCGGAAAAAAAAAAGAAAAGTGGATGGATTTTCAAAGTGGATTTTGAAAAAGCATACGATTCGGAGGAGTGGAATTTCCTTTTAGAAAGCATGGAAAAGATGGGTTTTGGAAGGAAATGGATAGGGTGGGTTAAGGCATGTCTCAAGTCCGCCGCGATGTCGGTTCTAGTTAATGGAGCGCCAACAAAAGAGTTCATGATGGGTAGAGGACTAAGACAAGGAGATCCGCTTGCTCCATTTCTCTTTCTCACCGTGGCGGAAAATTTGAATATTTTAATGGAGGAAGCTGTGGAAAAGGGATTATTCGAAGGCATCAAGATATGGGCTAAAGAAGTGTCGATATCTCACTTGCAATAAGCGGACGATGCGATTTTCTTTGGAAAATGGAGTTTATCGAATCTAAAAAATTTGTTGGAGGTTCTTGAATGCTTGCAAGCTATATTGGGATTGAAAATCAACTTGAGGAAAAGCAAGATATATGGAATGGGCGTTCGAGAGACGAAAACTCAAGATTGGACGAGAGGGGTCGGTTGCGAATGGGGGGCGCTTCCTTTTACGTACTTAGGCCTTCCGGTTGGTGCATCAATGTCTAAGTTAAATAGTTGGATTACGATGATAGAGAAGGTAAAATCAAAACTCGCATCTTGTAAGGCAAAAACTATTTCATTTGGTGGTCGATTAACGTTGGTTAAATCGGTCCTTGGTAGCGTGTCTTTGTACTTCTTGTCCATGTTTCGAGCATCGAGAGGAGTGATAAGTGAGTTGGAGAGGATCCGAAATAGATTTTTTTGGGGAGGGGTTCGGGGGAGAGTGGAAAAAAGGGTTTGTCGTGGGTTAAATGGGAAAGAACTTTGGGGAGGTTTAAAAAAGGGGGTCTAAATATTGGTAGGCTTCACGTGATGAACCGGGCTTTATTGAGAAAATGATGGTGGCGCTTTCTTTCGGAGGAGGATTCCATTTGGGTGAGTGTCATCAAAAGTATTTATGGGAAGGGTAGAGGGATTATAGGGGGGAATCGGGGGAACCAAAGGGGGCCTCGACTTGGAATAATATCATTCGGGTGGGTAGAGAGTCGATCTCGGAGGGCGTTAATTTCTCGGGATCTTTTAGAAAATTAGTAGGTGACGGAATGGAAACGAGATTTTGGACAGAAAATTGGGTGGGAAATAACCCCTTAGAAGTGGAGTTTAAGAGAATTGTAAGGTTGGAGGTTGATAAAAAAGCATGGATAGCTGAAAGGGGAGATTGAGTAGCGGATAGATGGGTGTGGAGATGGAATTGGAGAAGTCCCTCGGGAGGTAGAGAGTGTGGGGAGATGGAGTAGATGTTGAGGAAGTTACAAGGATGGGAGCCTACGAGAGGAAGAAGAGACAAATGGGAATGGATGTTAGATAAATCAAACGGATTCAACGTAAAAAAGTTCCGTGAAGTAATTGAGGAGGGAAGGAGGGTGGGATAGAGAGTATGGAAGAAACATTGTGGTGTCCCGTGGTTCCTAAAAAGTGTGTGTCTTCATTTGGAGAGCGAAAATTTGGAGGATCTCGTGTAGGTTGGTGATTAGCGAGATGGGTATCGACCATGATTCCACTCTATGTCCTCGATGTTGGAATGCGACGGAAAGTAGGGATCATGCGCTAGTAGGGTGTGAAGAGGTGAAAAGATTGTGGGTGAGAGTAGGGAGATGGTGGAATAACTCGTTAGAGGGGATCGTTTCTCTCCAAGAGTTGTTGCAAGGGGATTCGGGTGGGGGTGGGGGACTAAATGGTAGCACGGTATGGATGGGGGTGAAGTGGTCTTTTTTATACCTTATTTGGAATCACAGGAACAAAATTGTCTTCAAAGTGGAAAAGAGTTGGCTTGACGAGCTATTTTTCGAGTGGCAAAGGATCGTGTTTGAATGGGTAAGTAGAAGATCGAAGAAACAAAGAGCGGACTGGATTACTTGGTTGTCGGGCAACGTAAGCGCAGGCAATCAGATCGCCAGGTAACGAGGAGGAAGGCAGAAAGTGAGGATCGACAATTAAGATGTGGTTGAAACGCGATCGAGATGGCTGCTATTTTTGAAGTTAAAACAAACAGTCCTTGGGGTTCGACTTTGAAGATGGAGTGCACAGTGTAGTGTGACTTTGCGCTGGTCAGAAGGTTGGTCTGTTGGAGGCCGAAAGTGAGGATGGTTCGAGTAGCAGGCTGTTGTCGCTGAGAGTCTTTATGTAGTTGCGTAATCGTAATCTTATGGTGTTCGGTGATATATGGCTAATGTGGGTATGATTTAGATGCTCGCGGTTTTGGCACATTTAGCGGTTTTCTTCGTTCTCATGTTGCGGTGATCGTTTGCTTCTCGCAAACTACATCGCTTGAAGCTATTGTGTGTGTTTGTTGGGTCTTTCGACTTCCTTTGTTCTAGATCGGTAGGTGGTTGTTAATTGGGGTTTTCTGCGTCGTTTTGTTCGTTGTAAACTTTGATATCAGAGTTGGTGTGGTAATATGTCAGGATCTGAATTCTTAACAAGAATAAACACTCAGAAACAATATTAATGGAGTTTGCGGAATAACACTTTAATATTCAAAGATCAATGAAACAGTGAATCAGAATAACAACTTGTAAACTTTATTGAATGGTTATAAAGCTACAAGATTTCACACACAACCTCAATATTGATGAACATGCTCACCAATACGAATTCTACTTCTCTAGAACTAGGATTATAAACCTTGAGGTTGATTCTCTCTAAGAAAACTAAAAACTCAGAATAATTCTATATTCTAAAGTTACAAACTATTCTATACATATGATGAAGATAAAAGATAATTACAAAGAATAAAAGATCTTCATTATAATCTTCCAAAGTTATCTCCAAGTTTTCCATGAATATCTCCATTCAGTACAACTGTCATCCTTGCCATCCGAAGTCTTCATCTCATAAGCAGTATTAAGTCTTCAACAACATTAATACTTTGAGCAGTATTAAGTTCAGCAGTACTAACTAATAGCAGTACTAAAATTGCTTAACAATAGTAACTTCATTAAGCAGTATTAATCTTGACTAGCAGCATTAATCTTTCTCAACAGTAGTAACTTCAGAAGTAGTAACCATTTAGTGCTAGCAGCATTAACTGTACTTAAGCAATTCTTTCAGTTCCCAACAATCTCCCCCTAACTTGACTTTTAGGAAGAGAAGTCAAGTTCTTCATATGCTCCCAAAACACCATTATTCATATCCCTGTATTAGCATCCAACCCCAAGCTTTGATTAATTGTTCTTTGGATCAAATACTTTGCCATTTCTGAATCTGGTGCACAACCAAGCTTTTTCTTCAACATGGCATGCAGCTTCAATCTGCTGTGGTTGTAAACTCTATCCACTAGGAAGTATTCTATGTGATTTATGTCCATAGTCAGTGCATACACTCCATTAGTTTCATATAGAGTCCAGTTGTTGACTGTTTGAAACACATTTCTGATAACTTCCTTCACTTCTTCTGGTTTGAACATCATACACAGATACTCCATCACAAGTTTTGTGATTGAAATCTCTGGAGCTTTTAATTGATCAGCATACAACTTCATTCATATTTCAAACATCTCCTCTAGATCAGACCTGGAACATGTTCTGACAATCTTGGCCCAAGTATTATACACCTCATACTTCTCATCTTTTCTTTTGAGCCTGATATACTCTTTTCCATCAACCTTCATTGTATCCCAGAGAATGACCTCAGGAGGCTTAACACCAACAGGTTCAACTGTTATAGGTTCAGGAACTTTGTCCATCACTACCATATACAGATTCACATCATCAGTACTTGATGGTTCTTCCTGTTCAACTGGCTTAGGTGCCCCTTCTTCTTCAGCAACCTTCTGTTCTTTTTCAGTTTCTTCTTTATCCACTCTAGGCTTCTTGGCTGATTTTCTTCTTGCCATCATTTTAGTTCTTTTTAAAGTCCTCAGACTTTCACCTAGAGTGGCTTCCTTCTTTGGTGTTTCTTGTTCATCAGGGAAAGGTTTTTCTATCAGAAAGTCATTACTCTCTTTCATCCTCTTTTCCATTTCAACTCTGGCTGTTTCATTCCCTTGAAGCTTTGTCATCTCTGAATCATACAACCCTTTGATCTGTTCAAATGTCATTTTTGAGAACATCTCCTTTCTGACTCCCACAACACCTTTGAGAAAAGTAATCATCTTCTTTCTCTCTTGAGTACCAAGGTAGGTCTTTGAAGGTTTTCTCTTCTTTGCAGCCATTTTGACCAACACAGACTTCTTTAGGGTTGCAGCTTTCTTCTGTGCTATTTCAGTTGCCAAACTTTGTTGATAAGCTTCATTTAGCTCTGCAGCTAGAGCCTTAGCCATCTCTCTATCTTTGTCCACTTGAGCCTTTTCTACTTGCTCAAGTTCAGCCTGAATCTTTTTGGCCAAAGCTTCATCTGACTAAACCAACTTTTGCTTTTTAATTGGTTGATCAGATTCCACTAACTTTGCTTTGCCTTTGTCTTTGCTTACTACCTTCTCAATACTTGCTTTCTTGATCACTTCACCTTTTTCTTTGATGATAACTCCTTTGGCATTTGAAGTGACCTTGGGAGTATCATGCTTAGCCTTGATTAAAGTTTCTGCTATCTCAAGGTCTATTAATACTTCTTGCACCATTTTTGCTGCTTCATTCAATTCAGAAGTATTAACAGTTTCTGCTACTTGTTCAAACGCACTTTATGTTTCTACTGCTTTCTCTTTTACTGCTGTTATGCCTGCTTTCTCTTTTACTGCTGCTATGCTTTCTGTTTCTGCTGCTTGTACTTTATCTCCACTAACCCCATCAAACTCCCCCTCAACTTTAGCATCTTCCATGTTGGCATCAGCTTCTGACTCCCCCTTTTTGGGAGCATCAGTCACTGGTTTCCTTCTTCTGAGCACAAACTGATTCTTCTTCTTTTTCTGGACCAATCTCTTCACCATTTTCTTCAGGTTGGTAATATGTACTTGTTGAGACAGAATTATCATTTTCAGCTCTTCTATGTCTTTTCCCTGCTTGATTACATCCATATTGATGTTGCCCATTGTTTCCATCAATTCATTATAGTCATATATGTCCTCACCTTCTCCAGGAGTGTAACCCCCTTTTGAAGGATCATGGGATCTTTTAGTAGTAGAGGTCTTCTGCCTAGCAGAAGCACCTGCTACCCCCATGGTTTCTTGGCACCTGGGACCTTTGGATGATTGCTCACCCAAAGTTGCCATGGGGAAGGTCTTATTGATGTTACCACTGACCTCCTCTGTGCTGGCAGGAGTAGTGGCAGCCTTTGCACCCATATGCTCATTCATCTCCTCAGTGAGCACCTCCTTGGGGTTGGGAGACACCCCTGTGGTTTCCCTATAGATATTATCTAATGGAGAATTCTCCATTAAAGGGCTTAAAGGCTCTGTGGGTGAAGGTACAAGAAGGGAAGGAGCCTTCTTTACCTTTTTCTTTATGTAGGTATTGGTGATTGGAGAAGTGGGTTTTTGAATAAGGGACTGTGGGATTGATATGGTGATTGAAGGTTGGGATTGGCTTTCAGTAGGATGGTCTAATGAGGGCCTTGACCCTGAAGCCATACCTTCTTCATTGTGGGACACCACCATCATTGTAGAGAACAATGGGGTGTCAACTCCTTCCGAGTCCAATGGAGATCTCTTCATATTTGAAAAGACCTTACCTTTGGGGATTTTTGGTACATATACCTCATCAAATTGAGGCAAATCCGTCAATTCATTGGTTATAACTACCTGGACAAATCTTGGGTACATATAAAAACTCTTTTTGTTTCCCAAGTTTGACACAAGGTCATTGAAAATCATTCTTGAAAAATTATACTTTCTGGCAGTGGCCAAGCAGACCAAAGCATAAGCAATGGTACTGCTGAACTCACTCCATCCAGTAGTCTTTTTAGAAATGCAATGCATAAGGGTATGAAGAAGAAAACGCCATTGGGTATAAAATTTAGCTTTTGAGAATTTGAAACCACCCAATTGGCCTCCATACCCCATTCTTGAAAGATTTGAGAACAAGTCCTCATTAGGAATAGAGGTAATACCTGCAGCATCGTCTAGACGTAGACAGATGCGAATCACCTCTTCATAAACTGACAAGGGTTTGTCACACACCCTTGTCTTGATTATTTGCACGCCATTTTGTGTGACTACAGTGGCATTTGCCCAAAATTGTCTTTGATGCTCTATGTAGATTGTTGGCGACACTGTAAGAGCATAGGCGATATGGCTGTTCTTGAGAAAGTATACTATCTGGTGAAATCCATCAGCTTGCTTCGGCTTTTGTAGCATTGCAATCTCATTATGTTCATCAATGAACGCCATAGCTGTCATCGAGCTTGAGTATTCTGGACTGAAACACTTGGTGCTTGAGAGCAAAGGATTAGAGAGAAGATGAACAGTATTCAAAGAGTCGTTATGATTCACTATACTTACACTTAGGCGGGCAACAGGGTATTTATAGGATTTGGGACATAAGCAGTATTAACTAACTAACAGTATTAAGTAACTAGCAGTATTAACTGAGAGCAGTATTAACCACTAGCAGTATTAACTAACTAGCAGTATTAACTGAGAGCAGTATTAACCACTAGCAGTATTAACTAACTAGCAGTATTAACTGAGAGCAGTATTAACCACTAGCAGTATTAACTAACTAGCAGTATTAACTGATAGCAGTATTAACCACTAGCAGTATTAACTAACTAGTAGTATTAACTTTGCACTGGTAGTATTAAAATTGCACTAGTAGCATTCACTATACTTACACTTTTTAAAGCTAGAGGTACTCTGAGCAAGGTAATAACTTCCTGAGAAAGAAGTTAGTAGCACCAAAGAATAAACCAATAACAGGTATGTAAACACTTTTTAAAACATGAGCTCATTCAGAGTTGATCATGCCCACATTTGTGACCAAGAAAGTGAATCTACCCACATCAAAAGCTTTAGTGAATAGATCAGCAAACTGGTTGTCAGTATGAACTTTAGCAACTTGAATTAGCTTCTTTTCATTACAATCTCTAATAAAGTGATACCTGATCTCAATGTGCTTTGTTTTGGAGTGCTTGACTGGATTGTTAACAATGCTTATAGCACTGCTATTGTCAATGAAGATTGGAGTGTGAAGAAAGGTTACCCCATAGTCCAGCATTTGATTCTGAATCCATAGAACCTGAGAGCAGCAACTTGCAGCAGCAATATACTCAGCTTTTGTTGTTGATAAGGACACTTTGGTTTGTTTCTTACACTGCCAAGATACTAGTCTTGCACCCAAAAGTTGACATCCACCTGAAGTAGACTTTCTATCCATATTAGCACCACCCAAGTCACTGTCTGAGTATGCAATCAAGTCAAAGTTGGATTCATAAGGATACCAAAGACCTAATCTAGGTTGCCCTCTTAAGTATATGAAAATCCTTTTAACATCTTGAAGATGTGATTGCTTTGGCTTGACTTGGAATCTGGCACACAAACACACTGGAAACATGATGTCTGGTCTTGAGGCTGTGAGATACATGAGAGATCCAATCATTGATCTATATAGATGGACATCAACATCCTCCCCCTCAAGATCAACAATGATCTGTTTATGAGTCTCCATAGGTGTGCTTGCTGGCTTTGAGTCTGTTAAACCATACTTATCCAGGATGTCTTTCACATATTTTTATTGACTTATGAAGATCCCATCTTTCTTCTGTTTCACTTGAAGCCCAAGGAAGAAGGTAAGTTCATCCATTGAACTCATTTTAAAGCTCTTGTGCATCAACTTTTCAAAGTCTCTACACATCTGATCTTTTGTGGATCCAAAGATGATATCATCCACATAGATCTGAACAAGTAGTATGTCCTTCTTACTTCTTTTAATGAAGAGGGTCTTGTCAATTATTCCTCTTTCAAACCCATTCTTCAAGAGATAAGTAGACAGTGTATCATACCATGCTCTTGGGGCTTGATGAAGACCATAAAGTGCTTTCTTCAGTTTGTATACTCTGTCTGGATATGATGGATTTTCAAATCCAGGGGGCTGACAGACATATACTTCTTCATCAATTGTACCATAAATAAAGGCACTCTTCACATCCATTTGGTATACCTTGAACTTCATGTATAAGGCATAGGCTAGAAATAGCCTAATTGCCTCTACCCTTGCCACTGGAGCAAACACTACTTCATAGTCTATGCCTTCTTCTTGAGTGTACCCTTGTGCCACAAGCCTTGCTTTGTTCCTGATCACAATTCCTCTCTCATCCTTTTTATTTCTGAAAATCCACTTGGTGCCAATAGCTCTATGACCTTTTGGAAGGTCCACCAAGTCCCAAACTTCTTGCAATTTGAACTGCAGTAACTCTTCTTGCATAGCTTCTATCCAACTGGAATCTTTCATTGCATCATAAACCTTCTCAGGCTCAATCTGAGATAGAAATCAAGAGAGTACTGTGTGTTGCTGATCCTGCAGCTCTTGAAGTCTGCTTTGATTCCTTGTTATCATAGGAGAAGAGATGTCTCCTATGACCAGCTCTGGAGGATGGTTCTTTTGAGTTCTAGTCTGATGACTAGGTTCTTCATTGATTCCCACATCTAGATTGGAATCATTTAAATCAGCTGATGGGATCTCATCAACTGCTTCTGGCTTTTCATGCACTTGATTCTCCTCATCTCTTCCTTCTTCTTCACTCTGAATTGGTTCAGTCATAGTTTCCTTTTCACAGAACTCAACAGGCTCTATTGTAGGTATCGGAAAGATCACAGACTGAGGAATAATGTCTTGTACTTATACTTGTTCATCCCCTGATCCTCCACTTCCTGAACCTGCATGATAATCACTACTGAAACCCAAAGAGTTAGTTAGTGAATCAATGTCAAATAACCACTGAGGACCAGACCCAATAGGATTTGGTATGTTCTCATTGCACTTGACATTGTCACTTTCCTCAATTATTCTAGAAGAAGAATTAAAAACTCTGTAAGCCTTACTCTGAGATGAGTAACCAACAAGAAAACCATCATCTGCCTTGCTATCAAACTTTCCTAAGTGAGTTTTGGTATTGAGAATGGTACAAGGACACCCAAAAGGTTTGAAAAATCCAATAAATGGTTTTCTGTTATTTAAAAGCTCATATGGTATCTTGTTTTTAGGCTTGACTACTAGAACTCTGTTTTGGACATAGCAAGCAGTATTAACCGCTTCAGCCCAGAAAGTAATTGGAAGTTTGGAATCAGCTAACAGTGATCTAGCAGCCTCAATCAGTGTCCTATTCCTTCTCTCAGCAACACCATTTTGTTATGGAGTCCTAGGAGCACTGTATTGCCTCTCAATTCCTTTTTCTTCACAAAATGTGTTTACGTCATGATTTTTAAATTCAGTACCATTGTCTGACCTAATGACTTTTACCTTTTGATTTGTTTGGTTTTCAATTCTTAGAATAAAGGATTTGATCAGTCCACTTGTCTCATCCTTAGTCCTTAGAAAATATACCCAAGTAAATCTAGAGTAATCATCTACAATAACTAGGCAGTATGATTTCTTACCTATACTCATAACATTTGTAGCACCAAACAGATCCATATGCAACAACTGAAGAAAACTAGAGATTGTGTTCAACTCTTTGGACTTATGAGAAGTTTTGTGGTGTTTGCCTTTGAGACAGGCAACACAATGATCATCACATGAAAAGACTTTGGAAGGTAAACCTCTTACAAGGTTGTTTTTAACAAGATTATTCATTGTTTTAAAGTTCATGTGACACATCCTTCTGTGCCAAAGTGATGATTCATCCAAAGAAGCTTTTGAAACAAGACAGTTTAGGGATGAATCAGTTGAAACACTTTCCATATCTAAGCAATATACATTATCCTTTCTTGGAGTTCTTAGTAGTATCATCTTTTCATCAACTACCTTGAATCTAGGAGCAAGGATAATGCATTCAGAATCAGTAAATAATATACTATGCAGTTTGTCACAAACCTGTGATACACTTAACAGGTTGTACCTTAATTGCTCAACATAGAATACATCTTCAAAGGTCATTTTACCTTTGGTTACATCCCCCTTACCACTGATCTTACCTCCATCTGGAGTATTACCAAAGGCAACATGCCCACCATCAATTTTCTTGAAATTCTTGAGGCATGACATGTTCCCTGTCATGTGCCTAGAGCAACCACTATCAACATGCCAGATGCTCTTCCCCTTGAGCTGCTGGTTGCCCTGCACATAAGATTAAACAATTAGTATTGATTGGGAACCCAAGCCGAAGTGGTTTTGGGTCTCCCTTTCTCATCAAAATATTTACATTCCTTTTTGATGAGATTTTTAAACTTAGAGCACTCTTTATTGGAGTACTTTGTCAATATGATTGGTCTAGCAGCACAAACACTAGGAGCAGTACTAACTTTAGAAGTACTAACAGAGTTAGCAGCACTAACAGGTTTAGCAGTACTAACCTTGTTAGAAGCACTAACAGAGTTAGCAGTATTAACATTTGAAGAAGTACTAACCATGTTAGTTTTAGCAGTACTAATACTCTTAGCAGCACTAACATTGGTAGCAGTAGTATTGCTTCTAGCAGCACTATCATTGACAGCAACACTATTTGTGGTAGCAGTACTAACAGTTTTAGTGTTTTTAGGAACCCACATATTGACACTCTCTTTAACAGTGTTTTTCTTCATGTGGTTTTTAGATTTAACAGATTTCTTCTCCACATGGTTCCTTTCCTTCTTCCTATAACCAGAGGGTTTTTGCATAGATCTTTGAAAATTCATCCTTTGGTTCATAGGATTGAAATAACAGTATTTGTCAAGATGATTCAATTTGCCACAGATAAAACAAGGTTTTGGTCTATTGATTTTACTCAGATCAACCCCTTGTTTTTGCGCCCCCTGATTATTCCAGTTTCTTTGGTTTCCCCTCTTTTTATTATGTTTTAGGGGCTTAGATTTCTTGCATGCACACTGTTTGCAAGGAACAGGATTCACAACTGTGGTCTGTTTGTAATGGACCTTACCAGACTTTCCCTCTGTCTTCTCTTGGTCCTTTGATTTGACCCAAATCTTTCCACACCCCTCATTGGTAATGATGTGATTCTCTAGGGGAATCTCACCATTCACATTGTTCTCCTTACAATTACAAACCTCTTTCTCAGTCTTTTCCTCAACAACTACCTCATCTAAGGGATCTATCTCAGTGGCTCCCTCAGGCAAGTCCTTCCTATCTTTGGTTTCTAGGAAATATGATGTAGGAGGAATGTAGTTGTTGTTGTATGGTGGTGGTGTGGTATTATACCCAATTCCTCTTCTCAATTTGTCATGAATCTGAGTTTGTAGTAAAGAGTCCATTGCTTTAGAAGCATTGGAAAACTTTTCCACATCAAGCTTAACCTTGGTTAGCTCCTCTCTCAACTTTTCACTCTCCTCTTTAGATTTGGTCAGTTGGAGTTCTAGATCCTTTTTCTCTCACTTCCAGTAATTGGTATCATATGAGTGTTGGAGTTAGTTGGCTTGAAAACCTTTAATCTGTTCCTCAAACCTCTCAACAATTCTCACATAGTCTTTTATGTATTTTGCTAACCTCTTAAGGTCATCACTCATGTTTTGGTTGTGATCTCTGTACCTTTTAGCAGTGTCTATGCAAGTTTTAGAACATAGATTAGAACTTACCTGAGTTGGGAGATCAGATACTTCTGCCATAAGAGCTTGATTTTGGATAGCCTCTTCTGCTTGATCACTCCAGTCAAACCCCATTCCTTGTTGAGAAACAAGGGTTTGAGCAGAGTTTCTATTGTGATTGAAGCTTCCAGACTGAGCTTGTTGGTGGTTGTTGTTGTGAGACACTCCACTTCTGCATTCCCTGGCAAAGTGTCCCTTCAGATGACGTTTATAGCACTCCACCTTTGACTTATCAAAGCTTGCTCCATCTTCTCTTCTTTGGGAGAAGTTGTTCCTCCCAGTCCTCTTGATGAACTTCTTCACCCTCATGGAAAGCATGGCCATCTGCCATTTAATATCCATCTCTTCAAGATCATCAGGATGAAGTTGTTCCAAGTCATCATTAATTAAAGAGGAATTTCCATGGCTGGAAAGAAAGGCTTCAAACACAGATTCAGTGCCTTTTTCTTGATTTGCTCCATTATCAGCATTAACTGATTCAGGATTAGCAGTAGAATCAATTGATGCTGATAGAAGTGCAACATTATGGATATATCCAGAAGGTTTCTTCTTTGCCTCCACCTCAGCTACAAATACTCTAAGGTCATTGTACAGATCATCAAGTTCTTTTTCTTCCAATTGTTCATTCTGTCTGAATGAAACAGTATACATGGTCCATTCATCTCCAAGGGACCTTAAGAACTTTCTGTTTACATCATCTTGATCAATCTGTACTCCCATAGTAGCTAGTTCACCAATCAGCTTGTTAAACCTGTCAAAACTTTGAGTCGTGGACTCATTCTTAGTTGGCATAAAGTTTTCATATTGTTGCTTCAATATTGCCTTCTGATTTCTCTTGGTACTTTTGGTACCAGAGAATCTCTTTTCTAGAGCATTCCAGAGCATCTGTGCATTAGTGCAGTTGCTGAATTGATGTTGATATTCATTGGGAATAGCCAAGAGCAGTGTGCTCAAGGCTTTCATCTCTGTCTGTCTTGTCTTCCTTTCTGCATCTGTCTTTGGTGGGGTCCTTTTTCCATCTCAACCAATCTTTCATGCATCAGATGGGCCATTCTCAATGATGTCCCACATGGAGTAATCTGTGAGGAGAATGTATTTCTTGATTATAATCTTCCACATGTCAAATTCATTGGATCTCACCATTCACATTGTTCTCCTTACTCTTACAAACCTCTTTCTCAGTCTTGTCCTCAACAACTACCTCATCTAAGGGATCTATCTCAGTGGCTCCCTCAGGCAAGTCCTTCCTATATTTAGTTTCTAGGAAATCTGATGTAGGAGGAATGTAGTTGTTGTTGTATGGTGGTGGTGTGGTATTATACCCAATTCCTCTTCTCAATTTGTCATGAATCTGAGTTTGTAGTAAAGAGTCCATTGCTTTAGAAGCATTGGAAAACTTTTCCACATCAAGCTTAACCTTGGTTAGCTCCTCTCTCAACTTTTCACTCTCCTCTTTAGATTTGGTCAGTTGGAGTTCTAGATCCTTTTTCTCTCACTTCCAGTAATTGGTATCATATGAGTGTTGGAGTTCATTGGCTTGAAAACCTTTAATCTGTTCCTCAAACCTCTCAACAATTCTCACATAATCTTTTATGTATTTTGCTAACCTCTTAAGGTCATCACTCATGTTCTGGTTGTGATCTCTGTACCTTTTAGCAGTGTCTATGCAAGTTTTAGAACAGAGATTAGAACTTACCTCAGTTGGGAGATCAGATACTTCTGCCATAAGAGCTTGATTTTGGATAGCCTCTTCTGCTTGATCACTCCAGTCAAACCCCATTCCTTGTTGAGAAACAAGGGCTTGAGCAGAGTTTCTGTTGTGATTGAAGCTTCCAGACTGAGCTTGTTGGTGGTTGTTATTGTGAGACACTCCACTTCTGCATTCCCTGGCAAAGTGTCCCTTCAGATGACATTTATAGCACTCCACCTTTGACTTATCAAAGCCTGCTCCATCTTCTCTTCTTTGGGAGAAGTTGTTCCTCCCAGTCCTCTTGATGAACTTCTTCACCCTCATGGAAAGCATGGCCATCTGCCATTTAATATCCATCTCTTCAAGATCATCAGGATGAAGTTGTTCCAAGTCATCATTAATTAAAGAGGAATTTCCATGGCTGGAAAGAAAGGCTTCAAACACAGATTCAGTGCCTTTTTCTTGATTTGCTCCATTATCAGCATTAACTGATTCAGGATTAGCAGTAGAATCAATTGATGCTGATAGAAGTGCAACATTATGGATATATCCAGAAGGTTTCTTCTTTGCCTCCACCTCAGCTACAAATACTCTAAGGTCATTGTACAGATCATCAAGTTCTTTTTCTTCCAATTGTTCATTCTGTCTGAATGAAACAGTATACATGGTCCATTCATCTCCAAGGGACCTTAAGAACTTTCTGTTTACATCATCTTGATCAATCTGTACTCCCATAGTATCTAGTTCACCAATCAGCTTGTTAAACCTGTCAAAACTTTGAGTCGTGGACTCATTCTTAGTTGGCATAAAGTTTTCATATTGTTGCTTCAATATTGCCTTCTGATTTCTCTTGGTACTTTTGGTACCAGAGAATCTCTTTTCTAGAGCATTCCAGAGCATCTGTGCATTAGTGCAGTTGCTGAATTGATGTTGATATTCATTGGGAATAGCCAAGAGCAGTGTGCTCAAGGCTTTCATCTCTGTCTGTCTTGTCTTCCTTTCTGCATCTGTCTTTGGTGGGGTCCTTTTTCCATCTCAACCAATCTTTCATGCATCAGATGGGCCATTCTCAATGATGTCCCACATGGAGTAATCTGTGAGGAGAATGTATTTCTTGATTCTAATCTTCCACATGTCAAATTCATTGGATCTCACCATTCACATTGTTCTCCTTACTCTTACAAACCTCTTTCTCAGTCTTGTCCTCAACAACTACCTCATCTAAGGGATCTATCTCAGTGGCACCCTCAGGCAAGTCCTTCCTATCTTTGGTTTCTAGGAAATCTGATGTAGGAGGAATGTAGTTGTTGTTGTATGGTGGTGGTGTGGTATTATACCCAATTCCTCTTCTCAATTTGTCATGAATCTGAGTTTATAGTAAAGAGTCCATTGCTTTAGAAGCATTGGAAAACTTTTCCACATCAAGCTTAACCTTGGTTAGCTCCTCTCTCAACTTTTCACTCTCCTCTTTAGATTTGGTCAGTTGGAGTTCTAGATCCTTTTTCTCTCACTTCCAGTAATTGGTATCATATGAGTGTTGGAGTTCATTGGCTTGAAAACCTTTAATCTGTTCCTCAAACCTCTCAACAATTCTCACATAATCTTTTATGTCTTTTGCTAACCTCTTAAGGTCATCACTCATGTTCTGGTTGTGATCTCTGTACCTTTTAGCAGTGTCTATGTAAGTTTTAGAACAGAGATTAGAACTTACCTCAGTTGGGAGATCAGATACTTCTGCCATAAGAGCTTGATTTTGGATAGCCTCTTCTGCTTGATCACTCCAGTCAAACCCCATTCCTTGTTGAGAAACAAGGGCTTGAGCAGAGTTTCTATTGTGATTGAAGCTTCCAGACTGAGCTTGTTGGTGGTTGTTGTTGTGAGACACTCCACTTCTGCATTCCCTGGCAAAGTGTCCCTTCAGATGACGTTTATAGCACTCCACCTTTGACTTATCAAAGCCTGCTCCATCTTCTCTTCTTTGGGAGAAGTTGTTCCTCCCAGTCCTCTTGATGAACTTCTTCACCCTCATGGAAAGCATGGCCATCTGCCATTTAATATCCATCTCTTCAAGATCATCAGGATGAAGTTGTTCCAAGTCATCATTAATTAAAGAGGAATTTCCATGGCTGGAAAGAAAGGCTTCAAACACAGATTCAGTGCCTTTTTCTTGATTTGCTCCATTAGCAGCATTAACTGATTCAGGGTTAGCAGTAGAATCAATTGATGCTGATAGAAGTGCAGCATTATGAATATATCCAGAAGGTTTCTTCTTTGCCTCCACCTCAGCTACAAATACTCTAAGGTCATTGTACAGATCATCAAGTTCTTTTTCTTCCAATTGTTCATTCTGTCTGAATGAAACAGTGTACATGGTCCATTCATCTCCAAGGGACCTGAAGAACTTTCTGTTTACATCATCTTGATCAATCTGTACTCCCATAGTAGCTAGTTCACCAATCAGCTTGTTAAACCTGTCAAAAGTTTGAGTCATGGACTCATTCTTAGTTGACATAAAGTTTTCATATTGTTGCTTCAATATTGCCTTCTGATTTCTCTTGGTACTTTTGGTACCAGAGAATCTCTTTTCTAGAGCATTCCAGAGCATCTGTGCATTAGTGCAGTTGCTGAATTGATGTTGATATTCATTGGGAATAGCCAAGAGCAGTGTGCTCAAGGCTTTCATCTCTGTCTGTCTTGTCTTCTTTTCTGCATCTGTCTTTGGTGGGGTCCTTTTTCCATCTCAACCAATCTTTCCTGCATCAGATGGGCCATTCTCAATGATGTCCTACATGGAGTAATCTGTGAGGAGAATGTATTGCTTGATTATAATCTTCCACATATCAAATTCATTGGATCTCACCATTCACATTGTTCTCCTTAATCTTACAAACCTCTTTCTCAGTCTTGTCCTCAACAACTACCTCATCTAAGGGATCTATCTCAGTGGCTCCCTTAGGCAAGTCTTTCCTATCTTTGGTTTCTAGGAAATCTGATGTAGGAGGAATGTAGTTGTTGTTGTATGGTGGTGGTGTGGTATTATACCCAATTCCTCTTCTCAATTTGTCATGAATCTGAGTTTGTAGTAAAGAGTCCATTGCTTTAGAAGCATTGGAAAACTTTTCCACATCAAGCTTAACCTTGGTTAGCTCCTCTCTCAACTTTTCAATCTCCTCTTTAGATTTGGTCAGTTGGAGTTCTAGATCCTTTTTCTCTCACTTCCAGTAATTTGTATCATATGAGTGTTGGAGTTCATTGGCTTGAAAACCTTTAATCTGTTCCTCAAACCTCTCAACAATTCTCACATAATCTTTTATGTCTTTTGCTAACCTCTTAAGGTCATCACTCATGTTCTGGTTGTGATCTCTGTACCTTTTAGCAGTATCTATGCAAGTTTTAGAACAGAGATTAGAACTTACCTCAGTTGGGAGATCAGATACTTCTGCCATAAGAGCTTGATTTTGGATAGCCTCTTCTGCTTGATCACTCCAGTCAAACCCCATTCCTTGTTGAGAAACAAGGGCTTGAGCAGAGTTTCTGTTGTGATTGAAGCTTCCAGACTGAGCTTGTTGGTGGTTGTTGTTGTGAGACACTCCACTTCTGCATTCCCTGGCAAAGTGTCCCTTCCGATGACATTTATAGCACTCCACCTTTGACTTATCAATGCCTGCTCCATCTTCTCTTCTTTGGGAGAAGTTGTTCCTCCCAGTCCTCTTGATGAACTTCTTCACCCTCATGGAAAGCATGGCCATCTGCCATTTAATATCCATCTCTTCAAGATCATCAGGATGAAGTTGTTCCAAGTCATCATTAATTAAAGAGGAATTTCCATGGCTGGAAAGAAAGGCTTCAAACACAGATTCAGTGCCTTTTTCTTGATTTGCTCCATTAGCAGCATTAACTGATTCAGGGTTAGCAGTAGAATCAATTGATGCTGATAGAAGTGCAGCATTATGAATATATCCAGAAGGTTTCTTCTTTGCCTCCACCTCAGCTTCAAATACTCTAAGGTCATTGTACAGATCATCAAGTTCTTTTTCTTCCAATTGTTCATTCTGTCTGAATGAAACAGTGTACATGGTCCATTCATCTCCAAGGGACCTTAAGAACTTTCTGTTTACATCATCTTGATCAATCTGTACTCCCATAGTAGCTAGTTCACCAATCAGCTTGTTAAACCTGTCAAAAGTTTGAGTCATGGACTCATTCTTAGTTGACATAAAGTTTTCATATTGTTGTTTCAATATTGCCTTCTGATTTCTCTTGGTATTTTTGGTACCAGAGAATCTCTTTTCTAGAGCATTCCAGAGCATCTGTGCATTAGTGAAGTTGCTGAATTGATGTTGATATTCATTGGGAATAGCCAAGAGCAGTGTGCTCAAGGCTTTCATCTCTGTCTGTCTTGTCTTCCTTTCTGCATCTGTCTTTGGTGGGGTCCTTTTTCCATCTCAACCAATCTTTCCTGCATCAGATGGGCCATTCTCAATGATGTCCCACATGGAGTAATCTGTGAGGAGAATGTATTGCTTGATTCTAATCTTCCACATGTCAAATTCATTGGATCTCACCATTCACATTGTTCTCCTTACTCTTACAAACCTCTTTCTCAGTCTTGTCCTCAACAACTACCTCATCTAAGGGATCTATCTCAGTGGCTCCCTCTGGCAAGTCCTTCCTATCTTTGGTTTCTAGGAAATATGATGTAGTAGGAATGTAGTTGTTGTTGTATGGTGGTGGTGTGGTATTATACCCAATTCCTCTTCTCAATTTGTCATGAATCTGAGTTTATAGTAAAGAGTCCATTGCTTTAGAAGCATTGGAAAACTTTTCCACATCAAGCTTAACCTTGGTTAGCTCCTCTCTCAACTTTTCACTCTCCTCTTTAGATTTGGTCAGTTGGAGTTCTAGATCCTTTTTCTCTCTCTTCGAGTAATTGGTATCATATGAGTGTTGGAGTTCATTGGCTTGAAAACCTTTAATCTGTTCCTCAAACCTCTCAACAATTCTCACATAATCTTTTATGTCTTTTGCTAACCTCTTAAGGTCATCACTCATGTTATGGTTGTGATCTCTGTACCTTTTAGCAGTGTCTATGCAAGTTTTAGAACAGAGATTAGAACTTACCTCAGTTGGGAGATCAGATACTTCTGCCATAAGAGCTTGATTTTGGATAGCCTCTTCTGCTTGATCACTCCAGTCAAACCCCATTCCTTGTTGAGAAACAAGGGTTTGAGCAGAGTTTCTATTGTGATTGAAGCTTCCAGACTGAGCTTGTTGGTGGTTGTTGTTGTGAGACACTCCACTTCTGCATTCCCTGGCAAAGTGTCCCTTCAGATGACGTTTATAGCACTCCACCTTTGACTTATCAAAGCTTGCTCCATCTTCTCTTCTTTGGGAGAAGTTGTTCCTCCCAGTCCTCTTGATGAACTTCTTCACCCTCATGGAAAGCATGGCCATCTGCCATTTAATATCCATCTCTTCAAGATCATCAGGATGAAGTTGTTCCAAGTCATCATTAATTAAAGAGGAATTTCCATGGCTGGAAAGAAAGGCTTCAAACACAGATTCAGTGCCTTTTTCTTGATTTGCTCCATTAGCAGCATTAACTGATTCAGGGTTAGCAGTAGAATCAATTGATGCTGATAGAAGTGCAGCATTATGAATATATCCAGAAGGTTTCTTCTTTGCCTCCACCTCAGCTACAAATACTCTAAGGTCATTGTACAGATCATCAAGTTCTTTTTCTTCCAATTGTTCATTCTGTCTGAATGAAACAGTGTACATGGTCCATTCATCTCCAAGGGACCTTAAGAACTTTCTGTTTACATCATCTTGATCAATCTGTACTCCCATAGTAGCTAGTTCACCAATCAGCTTGTTAAACCTGTCAAAAGTTTGAGTCATGGACTCATTCTTAGTTGACATAAAGTTTTCATATTGTTGCTTCAATATTGCCTTCTGATTTCTCTTGGTACTTTTGGTACCAGAGAATCTCTTTTCTAGAGCATTCCAGAGCATCTGTGCATTAGTGCAGTTGCTGAATTGATGTTGATATTCATTGGGAATAGCCAAGAGCAGTGTGCTCAAGGCTTTCATCTCTGTCTGTCTTGTCTTCCTTTCTGCATCTGTCTTTGGTGGGGTCCTTTTTCCATCTCAACCAATCTTTCCTGCATCAGATGGGCCATTCTCAATGATGTCCCACATGGAGTAATCTGTGAGGAGAATGTATTGCTTGATTATAATCTTCCACATATCAAATTCATTGGATCTCACCATTCACATTGTTCTCCTTACTCTTACAAACCTCTTTCTCAGTCTTGTCCTCAACAACTACCTCATCTAAGGGATCTATCTCAGTGGCTCCCTCAGGCAAGTCTTTCCTATCTTTGGTTTCTAGGAAATCTGATGTAGGAGGAATGTAGTTGTTGTTGTATGGTGGTGGTGTGGTATTATACCCAATTCCTCTTCTCAATTTGTCATGAATCTGAGTTTGTAGTAAGGAGTCCATTGCTTTAGAAGCATTGGAAAACTTTTCCACATCAAGCTTAACCTTGGTTAGCTCCTCTCTCAACTTTTCAATCTCCTCTTTAGATTTGGTCAGTTGGAGTTCTAGATCCTTTTTCTCTCACTTCCAGTAATTTGTATCATATGAGTGTTGGAGTTCATTGGCTTGAAAACCTTTAATCTGTTCCTCAAACCTCTCAACAATTCTCACATAATCTTTTATGTCTTTTGCTAACCTCTTAAGGTCATCACTCATGTTCTGGTTGTGATCTCTGTACCTTTTAGCAGTGTCTATGCAAGTTTTAGAACAGAGATTAGAACTTACCTCAGTTGGGAGATCAGATACTTCTGCCATAAGAGCTTGATTTTGGATAGCCTCTTCTACTTGATCACTCCAGTCAAACCCCATTCCTTGTTGAGAAACAAGGGCTTGAGCAGAGTTTCTGTTGTGATTGAAGCTTCCAGACTGAGCTTGTTGGTGGTTGTTGTTGTGAGACACTCCACTTCTGCATTCCCTGGCAAAGTGTCCCTCCGATGACATTTATAGCACTCCACCTTTGACTTATCAAAGCCTGCTCCATCTTCTCTTCTTTGGGAGAAGTTGTTCCTCCCAGTCCTCTTGATGAACTTCTTCACCCTCATGGAAAGCATGGCCATCTGCCATTTAATATCCATCTCTTCAAGATCATCAGGATGAAGTTGTTCCAAGTCATCATTAATTAAAGAGGAATTTCCATGGCTGGAAAGAAAGGCTTCAAACACAGATTCAGTGCCTTTTTCTTGATTTGCTCCATTAGCAGCATTAACTGATTCAGGATTAGCAGTAGAATCAATTGATGCTGATAGAAGTGCAACATTATGAATATATCCAGAAGGTTTCTTCTTTGCCGCCACCTCAGCTTCAAATACTCTAAGGTCATTGTACAGATCATCAAGTTCTTTTTCTTCCAATTGTTCATTCTGTCTGAATGAAACAGTGTACATGGTCCATTCATCTCCAAGGGACCTTAAGAACTTTCTGTTTACATCATCTTGATCAATATGTACTCCCATAGTAGCTAGTTCACCAATCAGCTTGTTAAACCTGTCAAAAGTTTGAGTCATGGACTCATTCTTAGTTGACATAATGTTTTCATATTGTTGCTTCAATATTGCCTTCTGATTTCTCTTGGTACTTTTGGTACCAGAGAATCTCTTTTCTAGAGCATTCCAGAGCATCTGTGCATTAGTGCAGTTGCTGAATTGATGTTGATATTCATTGGGAATAGCCAAGAGCAGTGTGCTCAAGGCTTTCATCTCTATATGTCTTGTCTTCCTTTCTGCATCTGTCTTTGGTGGGGTCCTTTTTCCATCTCAACCAATCTTTCCTGCATCAGATGGGCCATTCTCAATGATGTCCCACATGGAGTAATCTGTGAGGAGAATGTATTGCTTGATTATAATCTTCCACATGTCAAATTCATTGGATCTCACCATTCACATTGTTCTCCTTACTCTTACAAACCTCTTTCTCAGTCTTGTCCTCAACAACTACCTCATCTAAGGGATCTATCTCAGTGGCTCCCTCAGGCAAGTCCTTCCTATCTTTAGTTTCTAGGAAATCTGATGTAGGAGGAATGTAGTTGTTGTTGTATGGTGGTGGTGTGGTATTATACCCAATTCCTCTTCTCAATTTGTCATGAATCTGAGTTTGTAGTAAAGAGTCCATTGCTTTAGAAGCATTGGAAAACTTTTCCACATCAAGCTTAACCTTGGTTAGCTCCTCTCTCAACTTTTCACTCTCCTCTTTAGATTTGGTCAGTTGGAGTTCTATATCCTTTTTCTCTCACTTCCAGTAATTGGTATCATAAGAGTGTTGGAGTTCGTTGGCTTGAAAACCTTTAATCTGTTCCTCAAACCTCTCAACAATTCTCACATAATCTTTTATGTCTTTTGCTAACCTCTTAAGGTCATCACTCATGTTCTGGTTGTGATCTCTGTACCTTTTAGCAGTGTCTATGCAAGTTTTAGAACAGAGATTAGAACTTACCTCAGTTGGGAGATCAGATACTTCTGCCATAAGAGCTTGATTTTGGATAGCCTCTTCTGCTTGATCACTCCAGTCAAACCCCATTCCTTGTTGAGAAACAAGGGCTTGAGCAGAGTTTCTGTTGTGATTGAAGCTTCCAGACTGAGCTTGTTGGTGGTTGTTGTTATGAGACACTCCACTTCTGCATTCCCTGGCAAAGTGTCCCTTCAGATGACGTTTATAGCACTCCACCTTTGACTTATCAAAGCCTGCTCCATCTTCTCTTCTTTGGGAGAAGTTGTTCCTCCCAGTCCTCTTGATGAACTTCTTCACCCTCATGGAAAGCATGGCCATCTGCCATTTAATATCCATCTCTTCAAGATCATCAGGATGAAGTTGTTCCAAGTCATCATTAATTAAAGAGGAATTTCCATGGCTGGAAAGAAAGGCTTCAAACACAGATTCAGTGCCTTTTTCTTGATTTGCTCCATTAGCAGCATTAACTGATTCAGGGTTAGCAGTAGAATCAATTGATGCTGATAGAAGTGCAGCATTATGAATATATCCAGAAGGTTTCTTCTTTGCCTCCACCTCAACTTCAAATACTCTAAGGTCATTATATAGATCATCAAGTTCTTTTTCTTCCAATTGTTCATTCTGTCTGAATGAAACAGTGTACATGGTCCATTCATCTCCAAGGGACCTTAAGAACTTTCTGTTTACATCATCTTGATCAATCTGTACTCCCATAGTAGCTAGTTCACCAATCAGCTTGTTAAACCTGTCAAAAGTTTGAGTCATGGACTCATTCTTAGTTGACATAAAGTTTTCATATTGTAGCTTCAATATTGCCTTCTGATTTCTCTTGGTACTTTTGGTACCAGAGAATCTCTTGTTTAGAGCATTCTAGAGCATCTGTGCATTAGTGCAGTTGCTGAATTGATGTTGATATTCATTGGGAATAGCCAAGAGCAGTGTGCTCAAGGCTTTCATATATGTCTGTCTTGTCTTCCTTTTTGCATCTGTCTTTGGTGGGGTCCTTTTTCCATCTCAACCAATCTTTCCTGCATCAGATGGGCCATTCTCAATGATGTCCCACATGGAGTAATCTGTGAGGAGAATGTATTGCTTGATTCTAATCTTCCACATGTCAAATTCATTGGATCTGAGCATTGGAACCTTTGAGACAAGAGTACTGTTTGATTCAACTGTGTTTTCCATGATGAATAAGATTTCTGAGAATACTAGCTCTGATACCACTTGTCAGGATCTGAATTCTTAACAAAAATAAACACTCAGAAACAATATTAAAGGAGTTTGCAGAATAACACTTTAATATTCAAAGATCAATGAAACAGTGAATCAGAATAACAACTTGTAAACTTTATTGAATGGTTATAAAGCTACAAGATTTCACACACAACCTCAATATTGATGAACATGCTCAACAATACGAATTCTACTTCTCTAGAACTAGGATTATAAACCTTGAGGTTGATTCTCTCTAAGAAAACTAAAATCTCAGAATAATTATATATTCTAAAGTTACAAACTATTCTATACGTATGCTGAAGATAAAAGATAATTACAAAGAATAAAAGATCTTCATTATAATCTTCCAAAGTTATCTCCAAGATTTCCATGAATATCTCCATTCAGTACAGCTGTCATCCTTGCCATCCGAAGTCTTCATCTCATAAGCAGTATTAAGTCTTCGGCAGCATTAATACTTTGAGCAGGATTAAGTTCAGCAGTACTAACTACTAGCAGTACTAAAATTGCTTAGCAGTAGTAACTTCATTAAGCAGTATTAATCTTTACTGGCAGCATTAATCTTTCTCAACAGTAGTAACTTCAGAAGTAGTAACCATTAAGTGCTAGCAGCATTAACTGTACTTAAGCAATTCTTTCAGTTCCCAACATAATATAAATGGTTCTGTTGCCGTTCAAAAAAAAATACATTGCATTAAATTTTAGAAATTGAATGATTTTAACCACAACTTTAGATATGATAATTTTCTTTGACGACATATAGACAACCATATAAATTAAAGTTACATTTTCAATAACAATAATTTTTTTGAATGTGCTTTTTGGCTGAATGATTTAAAACAAGAATAATTGATGATGGTAGATTTTAAAAATACGAAACTTTAAACTTATGGCTTTTTCTCTTTTTCTTTCTTTTCTTTATCTTCGTTTAATCCAGTACGCAGTTAACCTCTGTTTGTAAAATTAAAGTACTTTCTATGGTGATTAATATATAATCTTTGGTGATCATTTAGACGTATTGATTGTAGGATATAACCTATCAAAAAAAAGGAGTGAAGAAAAACCTTAACCAGTAAAAAACTTAATTTATTCACACCAGATCACTTTCATAATTATGTAATTTTGGGACATGGAAAGCCATTAATGAGGAGAAGGCGTGTACAACGTTTATGGTATTCAAAAGAGGCTTAATTTGCAACATGAGACCCACCCACATTTGTATGGTGTATGATTCATTTCCGAATATTTGGTGTGACGGGATTGATGGAGAAAAAAATTGACTATTATAAACAGGGGCGGAGCAGGAATCGGTAAGAGGGGAGCACCAAATGAATAAATCAAAATAATTATTAACTTTTTGAAGGCAAAAACAATTATATTACAATGCTGAAATATTGATCTTTACAGATTCAATGGTGACTTGATATCCATATGACTTGTGTTTTCAACTATCAAAATAATTTTTTTCTTACAAAGATGACGATAGAGGTATGATAGGATCGTTAATGTATCTTACTTCAAGTAGGCCAGATATTATGTTTTCAACATCCTTATGTTCTAGATATCAGGCTGCTCCTAAAGAATCCCATTTGGCTGCTGTCAAAAGGATTTTTAGGTATCTTAAGGGGACTGCAGATCTTGGTCTGTGGTATCCTAAGGATACTGGGTTTCAACTGACTGCCTATTCAGATGCAGATCATGCAGGTTGCATGTTGGACAGAAAGAGCACTTCAGGTCACATTCAATTTCTTGGAGACAAGCTCGTTAGTTGGGCATCAAAGAAACAATTATGCGTTTCCACATCGACTGCTGAAGCAGAGTATGTAGCTGCTGCCAGTTGCTGCTCTCAAGTCCTGTGGATGCGAACACAGCTACGAGACTACGGATTCAAGTTTGATAAAATTCCAATATATTGTGACTCGAAGAGTGCAATCGCGATATCTTCTAATCCTGTCCAACATACGAAAACCAAACGCATTGACGTCACGTATCATTTTATAAAAGATAATGTAGAAAAAGGAACAATTGAACTTTATTTTGTAAAAACAGATTATCAGCTTGCAGATTTATTTACCAAACCCTTAGATGAAAAGAGATTTAATTTTCTTGTCTCTAAGCTTGGTATGTTAAATCTTAAGACATAATCGGTTGTTACCTAATAAAGTTACGTATTGTTATTTTTTATCATTTTCTTTATCTTTATTTCTGAAAGATATCTGCACTGTAATAGTTTGCTCATGATCTCAGGGGGAGAATGAGATGCACTTTAAGATGATCTACATTCTTTTGAGGGGGAGCATATCTAATTTCTGCATTTTGCTTAACTGACAAATTTTTGTGATGCATGATTTTAGGGGGAGCATATAAATCACATCAAAAGGAGTAAGACTATGATTTCTGATTATTTTAGATCAGAACTCGTACTTTAATCGTTTTACTGCTTTATGTCTTTTATTTTTCAAATAAATTTGTGAATAAATTTGCTTTGACTAGACTTTGAGACTTATGCAAGATGAGAGAGGATGACATGATCATATCTTATTGACTACAGATGACTTCATGAGAATTAAGATTGAGCGAAAAGGTAAATTTCTTATCTTAATCTCATATGTATCTGAATGAAGGACAACTTTCAGATATGAAAACATGATTTTCTTAAATGTTCAAACCACTTCCCGATGCTTAAACAGATTTCATGAATTGGAAGTGTGATTTTAAATGTTTTTCAAGATTTACTTGTGCTTACATAATTATAAACCGTGTGTTTCCAAAGATAAATAATTGTGTATTGTCTTTTCTATATACTTTCAAGTATTCATACACACCGGTTTAATTTTTGTTCAAATTGTTCTTACCATGTCTCAAATTGAAACTATTTTTTCGATGGAAAGACACCCCGCTTGTACTTCAATAAATTTTTGAGTGTCATTTCATTTCGAAACATTCATTTCAAGAATGTCTATATTTTTGTTTCATATAGACACATATCCATTATTCTTGACCATAAGCTTTGATTGTTATATCATTCATTTATGATCATTTTCATACAATGTCAGATTTTCAAACAAGTCTCTTGCATTCATGTTCATTCGTTCAATTAACTTGTTTGAAATATCTTCAATGTTTTAAAGATGCTCATATCTTTATGATTATATTTTATGAGCATACATTCATCTGACATTTGTATTTTGAGCTTTCACTGATAAAGTTAAACCATTTGAGCAACACGTTCTTTTAGGATCATACATGGGTTTTTTGTGCTAGGAATTAACTGAACTTCTATGAAATCACGTTAACCAGTGATTTCTACCCAAGAAGTTAATCCATAGTGATTGAGTGTGAGGAGTCTATAATGAAATGAGTGTGGGTGTGACAAGGTAAAATGGAAATGAGAGATTGGTTAGTAGTGAGCTTAATGATTAAAAGAAAGAGGGTGTGAGATCAGAGTAAAAGAATATCAAACTCTGCACCAACTACTTTCTGAGTCGGGCAGCCACCTTACTAGCGTTTCACAATTCTTTGGTGAACGTTATTGAAACAGGCAACTAGCCCATGCCAACTCTTGTCTAAACCCCACCAGCTACTCATTTTCTTCTCAAAAAGAAAATGTTTCACATTTTCAAGGGGACGCAGCATATATGCTATCTGGTTTTCATTTGGAAAATCTGGATATTGAAAAAGAAGGAAGTCTGCCCCACCTTCGCACTTCAATAATGCACATTGAGTCTGTGTTTATCTACTGTTGTCTCAGTCGTTTACACTATGTTGAGCCTTAAAAAGCAATTATTCGTGCTTAATTCTTTCTACACTTGCACGAACACACAAATAATTTGTTTCTTTGTCATAACATTCATAGAAATTGCCTTTGTGGTGTTTCGATGATTGGATGGAAGCCCTGGGGAGTGAACATCACAAAAGCTCCTTTATATTGTGTATTCGTTACACACAGTGACTTCGTGTTACTGACAGACATTTTAACTGATTCATTTGTTGATTCAGGAGTTACATGTTCTTATTTTGTCTGGATTTGCAAAGATCTAGATAAATACATGATTACGGATCACAGAATCAGAGGCTCAGTTTGACAGATCAGAATGGTCAAAGACATTTCTTGGAAGAAAAGTTTTGATGATATAAATGTTCAGATCATCAAAAAGGGGGAGATGGTATCAAGAAAATGATAAAGTTTTGAGAGATGATTTTCAGAAATGTCCAAGTCAGAAGTTTCAAAGTAAAGATTTGAAGAAGATCAAAGAATTTTTGAAGATGTGCTGATTTTTGAGGAAATTTTCTTTGAAGATTATTTGCTACAGCAATCCGAGCTGATTCTGAAGATAATTTCTTTCCATAGTCTGAAAGTATCTTGTGAAAGTTTTGAGGAGATTGTTAATCGTTTGAAGACAGTTTTAGAAATAATACCATCAAAGAAAAAGGGGAGATTGTACTGACAGAGCTTAAAAAGTGAAGACTGAATTGCTAGATCTTTCAACAGTGATCTTGAATCCAAAGGGAGAGATTGTTAGAGCATAAATCTGTTGGATACAAGATCAAGAAGACTGAAGGTCAAAGTTCAAGAAACTCAAAGATGAGAAAGTCAACTTTCATTAAAGTCAAAGTCTTTTGTAATAAAAGTCAAAGTATTGTATTTGTATTTGTTTTTCTTGTATTTTAGATGTAGGTATAAATAGTCTTGTATTTTCTGTTTCTAGTTGATGTATGGGATTAACAGAAGGAGTTCTAGAGAGAGAATACGTTTTAGAGAGAGAATCTGTAGAGAGAGAAAGAGAGTTTTAGAGAGAAGAGAGATTGTAATCGTTTGAGATTTGGAATTTGAATCAAACAGATAATTTGATTGAATCTTGTTTGTTGATTTGTTTGTCATTAAAACTAGAAACAGGGAATAACAGTTTATTTGACTTCTATATAAATAACGTGAAATATCTAGATTTTAGTATTACATTCGTTAATCTTTGTTTCTATATCTAGATTTTATCAAATTTATTACTATATAATAGTACAAAAATATATAAACCATTGATATATTTTTTTGTTAATGTTCTTACGCTTAACAAAGTTTTTTATATTTCTAATAAAATTTATTAGTAGATCATAGTCAAAAAAACATATTAAAATCTCAATGAATTTATATTGCTATATTTTCAGTCTCCAAAATTTTGTAATATCATTTTTCGGCCCCCGAGGCTGTGATGTTTGTGTTCCGCCACTGGATCATGCGTTAGTAGGGTGTGAAGAGGTGAAAAGATTGTGGGTGAGAGTAGGGAGATGGTGGAATAACTCGTTAGAGGGAATCATTTCTCTCCAAGAGTTGTTGCAAGGGGATTCGGGTGGGGGTGGGGGACTAAATGATAGCACGGTATGGATGGGGGTGAAGTGGTCTTTTTTATACCTTATTTGGAATCACAGGAACAAAATTGTCTTCAAAGCGGAAAAGAGTCGGCTTGACGAGCTATTTTTCGAGTAGCAAAGGATCGTGTTTGAATGAGTAAATAGAAGATCGAAGAAACAAAGAGCGGACTGGATTACTTGGTTGTCGGGCAATGTAAGCGCAGGCAATGACCAGATCGTCGGGTAACGAGGAGGAGGGCAGAAAGTGAGGATCGACAATTAAGATGTGGTTGAAACGCGATCGAGATGGCTGATGTTTTTGAAGTTAAAACAAACAGTCCCTGGGTTGCTTCTCGCAACTACATCGCTTGAAGCTCTTGTGTGGGTTTGTTGGGTCTTTCGACTTCCTTTGTTCTAGATCGGTAGGTGGTTGTTAATTGGGTTTTTTCTGCGTCGTTTTGTTCGTTGTAAACTTTGATATCAGAGTTGGTGTGGTAATATAAGTGGTTCTGTTGCCGTTCAAAAAAAAAAATACATTGCATTAAATTTTAGAAAGTGAATGATTTTAACCACAACAACTTTAGATATGATTATTTTCTTTGACGACATATAGACAAAACATATAAATTAAAGTTATATTTTCAATAACAATAAATTTTTTGAATGTGTTTTTTGGCTGAATGCTTTAAAACAAGAATAATTGATGATGGTAGATTTTAAAAATACGATTATTTAAAGACAGACAAACTTTAAACTTATGGCTTTTTCTCTTTTTCTTTCTTTTGTTTATCTTCGCTTAATCAAGTACGCAGTTAACCTCTGTTTGTAAAATTAAAGTACTTTATATGGTGATTAATATATAATCTTTGGTGATCATTTAGACGTATTGATTGTAGGATAGAACCTATAACAAAAAAAGGAGTGAAGAAAAACCTTAACCAGTCAAAAACTTAATTTATTCACACCAGATCACTTTCATAATTATGTAATTTTGGGACATGGAAAGCCATTAATGAGGAGAAGGCGTGTACAACGTTTATGGTATTTAAAAGAGGCTTAATTTGCAACATGAGACCCACCCACATTTGTATGGTGTATGATTCATTTCCGAATATTTGGTGTGACGGGATTGATTGAGAAAAAATTGACTATTATAAATATGACTATATTCTTTGACGACATATATATATATATATATATAGAAGAAAATTCAAATGAAAACTCATTTTTCATTGTGCATGTGAGAACAAATCTCGGCTACTCGATCTCTTTTGATCCAACAACTCATATTAAATAGAGTTTTTAATTTTAAAATGTTTATGGGTAAAAATGGAAGAAAATTTAAACACACGCCTACCATATTTGACTTTTTATTTTCTTTTTTAATTAAAAACCTTTTACCTAATTAAAGTTTAAAATAAATTATCTTAAAAATTATTAATATTTTAATCAAACAAATTACATCAAAAAAACGAGAATTTCGTACTCTTCGATATGACATTCATCTCGATATAGTTTTTTTTTTGTCGTTTTAACCGTTTTTTACGTGAAATACAATATATATGTTATATTTATTATGAATATTTATGTACGTTCAAGTTTGTACAACGTCTCGACACCGTAAGTATGTAACTCGATATCACATTCTTCAACACTTTCTTCAACGTCGTAAGGCATCATGTTTCTTCAGGTTCGTAACCCAACACCCATCAAGACGAATCGAGAACCTATCGAGTAATACTATTGTGAATCGGGGAACAAAAGAGAGTGCATCACGTCTCAACATCTTCACAGGTCATTCGTGTGTTATTCATCATGAATAATGTATCATTCAGGATGAATAATACAATATTCAGGGTGAATAATTCACGATTCATGAATTCGTGTAGTATTCGTCATGAATGTTGTGTAATTCATTCTGAATACTATATTATTCATCATGAATAATGAATGGACGTTCACATTTGTTATTCATACTGAATGTGGGACATCAGGGGATGTGCACACATATTCATAATGAATTAAACCAAATTTCGGTTGTGAATTGGGAAACAAAAGAGAATGCGCGTGTCTACACATTCACGGGTCATTCATATATTATTCATCATTAATAATGTATCATTCATGATGAATAATAGAAGATTCAAGGTGAATAATACACGATTAATGATAAATAATACATGAATCATGGATTCGTGTATTATTCATCCTGAATATTGTATTATTCATCCTGAATATTGTATTGGGAAATTAATTAAAATAACCGTATTTGAACATCATATTAAATCTCGTCGACTTTGCCGAAATACCCTTTAAGTCCGGGAAACGTGGCCGGGATGAGCATCGATCCCGGGGTTGTTGTGTTTCGGCCGGGAAAGGACTCGATCCCGGGGTTATGTCCGGGAATCCCGGGGTTAGGGGCCGGGATCGTGTACATGTGTGTAGATACATATATGGGTGTCTGTGAGATACATATATGGGTTTCCTGGACATAACCCCGGGATTCCCGGACTTAAAGGGTATTTCGGCAAAATCGACGAGATTTGGGGTATTTCGGTAATACGATGTTCAAATACGGTTATTTTAATTAATTTCCCTATTGTATTATCCATCCTGAATACTGTATTATTCATCATGAATAGTGAATGAACGCTCACCTTTGTTATTCATACTGAATGTGGACACCCGAGGACGTGCATGCATATTCATAATTAATATAACACATATATAAATTTCACGTAAAACACGGTTAAAACGAAAAAATCTTGAATATTGTATTATTCATCCTGCATACAGTATTATTCATCATGAATAGTAAATGAACGTTCACCTTTGTTATTCATAATGAATGTGGACACCCGAAGACATGCATGCATATTCATAATGAATATAACACGTATATAGAATTTCACGTAAAATATGGTTAAAACGAAAAAAAAAACTATATCGAGATGGATGTTATATCGAAGAGCACGAAATTCTCGTTTTTTTTATATAACTTGTTTGATTAAAATATTAGTAATTTTTAAGATAAATTATTTTAAGGTTTAAGGAGTACATTTTTTTAATTAAAAATAAAAATAAAAAGTCAAAGAAGGTAGGCGTTGATTCAAAATTACAATTTTGTTCTTAATCACTTCCCAATTAACCTTATTATGTATTAACCATTGATTAGTTTTCTAAGTTTTGATCAATGGTTAAGATTTGTCCTTATATGTACAATAAAAGATGAGTTTTCATTTGAACTCACATCTCTCTCTCTATATATATATATATATATATATGACAAAACTTAAAACTTAAAGATTAAAGTTATATATAATTTTTTTGAATGTATTTTTTTGGTTGAAAGTTTTAAAACGAGAATAATTGATGGTGATAAATTTAAATATACGATTATTTAAAGACAACAAATTTAAATATATATATATATATATATACATATATATATATATACATATATATATATATATTTATACTATATTATAAATAGTTCAAATCGTTAAAACGTGGCTAAACCAAAAAGTCAAACTTAAATCCAACCTCATTTTACAATAGGGGTGAGCAGAACCCGACCGATCCGAATAACCCGACCCGACCCGAAATTAAGCCAAAAATCCGGTATCCGAAAACCCGAGAACCGAACCCCCCCGACCCGTCTAATATATCGGGTAAAGTAGGATCGGGTTGGGTACCAAAACACAGACCCGACCCGACCCGAATATCCGAAAAGTACTTTTTTATTTTAAAAAAAAAATCAGTTTTATAAATATATAACCTAAATCCAAATTCATCGACTTGTTCCAGTCTCATCATCATCGACCCTTCAGCATCGACTCGCCTTCAATCTTCATCATCGACTTGTCCGGCGACTACCGTCCACCGTCCGGCGAAGCGTCCAGTCGACCATCGTTCATCATCGGCTTCCATTCGAGTCATTCCAGTCTTCACCACCGGCGATTTTCGATTTTGGATAACCCACCCCGGTCCCCGACCCATCAACTGGTAACTATGAAGCATTTACCTTACACTAATCAAGCTATGTTTAATTTTTTCTGGGTTTTTTATCGAAGCATTCACCTTACAATTGGGATTTGGAAAAATTGATAAATCCACTAATTTACCTTATTGTTTTGATTGGTTTCCAATTTTGAAAGTTGATAAATAATAAAACCCCTTTGATTGACAACCATTTTGATTGGTTTCCAATTTTGAAATCGATTTTGATTGTTTACAATCTTAGATTTGGAATCTGTTTAGTGTTTACAATTCCAATGGGACCAATCTGTTTAGTCTTTACAATTCCAAAAAGACCATTGAAGCCTAACCCGCATCACCCGACCCGACCTATCCGAACCCGAATTACCCGAACCCTAATCGGTCGGATTTCGGGGCACTCCCTCCTACCCGAATATCCGATCGGGTTTAGGGTTTTGGGGCCCGACCCGACCCGACCCGACCGATGCACACCCCTATTTTACAGTTAACTTATCCTGGTCCAGTACGCAGTTAATCTCTATGTGTATTAAAATACTTTCTTTAATGACTAATATATAACTTTTGATCATTCAAAAGTATTGGTTATAGAAAAATCTTAACCTGTCAGAAGCTTAATTTATCCACAATAGATCACTTTCATAATTATGTAATTTTGGGACAAGGAAAGCCATTAATGAGGAGAAAGGCGTGTAAAACGTTTTTTAAAAGAGGCTTTGCAGATGAGACCCACACATTTCTGAATATTATAGGCTTGCAATTTTACACTGACCATCTTCGATGGGTACGTCTTTAGGTTATGACATCAATAGCAAATCATGGTCTTATAAAAGGAATAGAAGAAAGGTAGAGTAATCAAATGTTAGTATTAGTTTCAGATGGAACTTCAACTCTATCAAGTACCTTTCCCCAAAAGGTTCTTTCTCATTCTTAAATCAAAACAAAATCTCCCGCAAATTATAACGCAAAAGAGTAGACATCGTTGTTCAATTGCCATCAACAAAGTTTCTCAAGCCAATAATGGATTGTCCATTTACAAACCAAGTAGTTGGAATCATAAATCTGTCGAGTCCTTGGATACGAAATTCCCGGTAACTCAGAGTCTCAAACATTTTATTGTGGGGAAGTGTTTGTGATGTTTTTCATTTTAAGCCTTGTGCATAAAAAGTTGTATATGCATATGGAACCTAGCTTTAATCTTTTGCAACAGCCTTTGAACGCATTCATTCTCTCTCTCTCTCCTCTCCCTATCTCTCTAAAAAATATATATATATATGTGTGTGTGCGCACGCACGGACACACACGCGTGTGCGCATGCGTGCTTGCACATCCACATACTAATTAAAGCTAGTATTTGATTATGCTACTTGTAATAATTTTAGACCCCCCCCCCCCCCCCCCTCTTGATTAATTAACGCAGATCAAATTAAAGGAGAAGATGAAGGAGCTAGAGAAGAAAGTGATCTGGGCATTGGATATTAAGTATGAAAGTGGTGCTCTTAGTAGCTTGCAATTGCTTGAGCTCATAGATAGTATCGAAAGGTTGGGTCTTGGCTATCGGTTTCAAGATAAGATAAGGACATCACTTGAGAAAATAGCATCAAAAATTGGAAATAACATTGAACTTGGAGAAGAAGAAGAAGATATCAGTCTACATGCTGCGTCTCTAAGATTCAGGCTTTATAGACAACATGGCTATAATGTGTCCCAAGGTACTTCTAAGGGTTTTCTCTTCAATTTAAAATCAGGAACCATTTCATGTTTTATTTATCAAGATTTTCACTGTATTCTTTATATCTGGGGTATTTCGTTCCAAATCGATTTATCGGTATGAGTTGTTATATATATAGTCTTCATAAGTGAGATTTGTCCCACATAGAAAGAATAGTGGAATCTTACTTGTTTTGTGATTTTAGGCTTATCACTTGTCTCACATTGGAAGAGTGATAAACTCTTTCTTAGTTTATAATCCTTAAACAACTTGTAGAGTTGTTTAAGAGATCAATTGAACTAAGGGGAATTTGGCGTTGTTGGGTGGATTTTACACATATATTTAACGGTCAAAAGATAGCACTAGCACGTTGCACGTGTGTGATTCTCATAAAATCATAATTTTTGTGCTTGGAACAGTGTAGAACGCGGGTTCAATGTGATCAAACCCGCATTCACTTCTGTTGGCAGTTTTTTGACAGGTTTCGGTTATAATTTAAATTTGGATTAAGTTTAAAGTTGGTTAAACTTATCCAAATTAGTTATAATTTGAATTTGGATCAAGTTTAAAGTTGGTTAAACTTATCCAAATTAGTTATATGTCAAACCCTATATATATGTGCCATAATTCCATCATTTAATCAATCTAAAATCCTCTATTTGTTCTTCAAAACTTTCTGCAGATATGTTCTTTGAGTTTATGTTGTGTTGTTGAACATAAACTATTGATTAGATAATTCCTGGGGGTGTATTAGCCTAAACCCAAACAACCTTGATAGTGGGGGCTAATAATATCCTAAGGGAAGTGATTCATATCACGTTCTAATCTATTGCTTTCCTACATCTTTTCTTTCTTTGCATACCTTATTTCTAACATGAGTTATGAGGCCTTATAATTCCTTAATAGCAGTACATTATCAATATCTTTTTGCCATGGGTTCATGATTAATCAGTTGCAACTAAACACAGATTTTCTTAAGAGATTCAAGGATAGTCATGGTGGCTTTATGGGATGTCTACAAACAGACGTAAAGGGATTACTAAGTCTTTATGAAGCTTCATATCTTGCTTTTGAGGAAGAGAGTGATTTGCATGAGGCGAAGTTATTTGCGACCGAACATTTGCTGAAGCTTAAAGGACAAGAAAACGAAGTCCTAGAACATGTATCTCATGCGTTGGAACTCCCATTGTATCGTAGGATGCTCAGATTACAAACTAGGTGGTACATTGATGCATACCGTAAACAAAAAGATGCAAATCTACTTCTACTCGAGCTTGCTGTGTTAGATTTTAACATGGTTCAATCAGCACTAAAGAGAGATCTTCAAAACGTGTCAAAGTAAATAGCTTTTTATCAGTATTCTACATATAAAACTGACAAAAATGTTAATCTTCCTAAAGTTATAATATACAAACTTTATCCCTCTCTTTACAACAGGTGGTGGGGAAATGCAGGCCTAGCAAGCAAGTTATGCTTCATTAGGGATCGACTAATGGAATGCTTTTTTTGGACTGTTGGAATGGTATTCGAACCTCAATATCATTGCTGTCGTGTAGGGCTAACAAAAGTTGCAGCACTAATAACTACCCTTGATGACCTCTATGATGTTTATGGATCTCTAGACGAACTGGAGATCTTCACAGATGCTGTCAAGAGGTAGTTTGTAATTTTGAACCGAGTCTCTCACTACAACAAAGTTGGGTTTCTAGAACATCAAATATCTAAATGTCCAAATAGATTTGCTTTAGGGGACTATATTATTTTTGGTCTTATATAAATGTGTTACTATAAGAAATAAATTGATAAGATGTTTCTGGGTGTACTATCAAGTTTTTTAAGACATTTTTGAAATAAAATATCTTATTTGTCTTTTCTATGACATTATTTAAAAGTGTCATATGCACACATCTTTTCATCGTACACCTGTTTTTTATAAGACGTATTTTTGAGTAATATCATATCACAGCACTAATATGACAATTTATTTTCAAAAGTATTTTCATAAACTTGTTAGAGCGTCCAAAAATATTCTATCAATTTATTGTAATACCTTTATGTAGAACGCACAATTGTTTGATTTTATAAACTTAAATCTTTATGAAACACTTTATTAAGACATTTAGGGGTTGTTTGTTTTTAAAAAAACTCTCAATGGCTCTCAAGTCTGAATGGTTCAGACTTTTTTACATTAAATTTTTTTTTTTTCAGTTTTCAGAACCTCTTAACTCTTAAATACATATGAAATAAAAAGTGGTAGACCTAACTTCTTAAAACCTTTTACCAGAGTTCATATGCTCTTCTCTCTCTCAAAACGCCTCCAGACGTTACAGAAACATACAATTTTGTTGATTTAGATTTCAGACTTCTGCATCACCTCTTAGTATTCAGAAGTAAAATAAGACTTTTCCGACTTCAGACCTCTTAAAAAACAAACAACACCTTAGACATATTTGACTCCTATATAAAGTATTTTTTGTTGTGTCTTTTTCTACCGTTTAAAATCATAATCATTCTCAATTTTAGGTGGGATGTTAACATGGTGAAACGTCTGCCAAAAAATTTACGGATAAGCTTTCTAGCTCTCTACAACACCATCAATGACATGGGTTATAATAACACTTCAAGTGCACAAGGAAAAGACAGTGTACCAATCCTACGAAAAGTGGTTAGTATACTACTAGAAGGAATTCTTAATATTTTAATGAGTTAGTTCATGTAGAGAATCACATTGCGGGCTTCTACTTCAATTTAACAGTGGGGAGAATTATGCGAAGCATTTTTGCTGGAAGCCAAGTGGAGTCATAACAAATACATACCAACATTTGAGGATTATCTTGATAATGCATGGCAATCGGTCTCAGGAGTCGTTATGCTTACTCATGGCTACTTTTTGACCAACCAAGAGATCAAAAATGATGCACGCGTGTCCTTGGATGAATGCCACGATCTTATGAAATGGTCGTCGATGATTTTTCGGCTGTGCAACGATTTGGCTACTTCATCGGTATATATGCTTTATTGTTGACTCTATGGATAAAATCTGCTACAATTCCTGCTTAGTTTTATTTTGGACAAGATATCTTGATCTTGTATCTTTTGAACAGGCTGAGATAGAGAATGGGAAACTTGCAAATGCAATTTCATGTTACATGAATGAGAATGGTGTTTGTGAAGAAGTTGCACGTGAATATATAAATACGCTAATCGACGAAGCATGGAGAAAAATGATCGAAGCCCGAGTGGATTGTTGTCAAGAATCTGGAGATCCATTCATTGAAATGGCTATAAATCTTGCTCGAATTTCACATTGTACATACCAATATGGGGACGGACATGGAGCTCCAGACGCTAGAGCCAAGGACCGAGTCTTGTCTGTGATTATTGAGCCCATTACGATTAGGGAATAATTGCACACAGATCTTAAGATAAAAACCATGATTTAAATAGTTTCCGTTTGTTTATATGGGTGTAAATAAAGATGTGCTTACGATAGTGGTGGCCTGGTGGGGAGGGCTGGCCTGGGGTGTGTCGGTGGTGCCGGCGTATAGGACCTCCAATTGTCACGAGACTCCGGATATCTTTTATTTTTCTTATTTGTATCAAATTTATTATAATGGATTAAGACAAATATTGAAACAATTGAAGTTGCAGCCTATTGGTAGCTAGGAGACTTTGAAGTTGTAGGGACAACTCATTTGACTTGGGATCAAATCTTATATCTTAGGGTTTTTTTTTTTTTTTTTTTTTTTTTTTTTTTTAATTTAGGATTTTCTAACAGTATATAACTTTTCAATGATCTCTTTATTTCCCTAATTTTTGTTAGAGATGAATTAAGTATATTTTTAATTATTTTTCTGTTTCCTGCTAATTCTTTATTATTCTGATTATGAAATTTCATAACTACTTTTAAAACTTCCCTTCAATACTATAACCTATTCTTCAAACTCAACCCAAAATCCCTAATACCTATTTATTTTTCAATCTTCATTTGTCGTCATCATCAAGCATGGTATTTAGTGTTTTTCTTTAATTTTTAATTTTCTTAATGATTTCTTCTATAATTTTCTTTTAAAAATTAGATAGAATTTATAATTCTTTTTTAATCTTTGGTGATTTTTACCTATATGTTTTTTGGAGTTTTTTTTTTCTTTTTTTAATTTTTAATGCTAGTGTTTTCTTAATGGTGATAGGTTGTTAAGACCTTCTTGTTGATATGTTTTTGTAATTACCAATAATGATCTATTTATTCTACATGAAATATGATGTCTCAAAGTAGAAAATTTAAATCACGCATTTTAAACGTCAAAAAAGAAGAAAAGATGATTAGTTTGTTCAAAGTCATATATAGAAGAGTATATATTGATTGATTATATTATCAAATAGACGTCAAAATGTAGTAAAATTAATAAAATAAATAGTATATAATAAAAAAATAAGGGTCATATTTAGTTTTTTGCACATGGTCTCCAAAATGTCAAGATCCCTGGCTAGTGGGTTTAATTTTCTTAGAAAGAAATGTCTTCATCAAAGGCATATTCATGGGCCATTGTTGTGACTTGTGAGAGATTATTATAAGATTCAACATGAATGAACTTTCATTTTAAATAAATTTGTAACAGTTCACTATTCACATTACATTGTTGCAGACAGAAGTAGTGGTTCGTAGTTTCAATAGGAAATCATCAGCCACGAGAGAATCTCATAAGATCATAACTATCAATCATCCTTTTTTGAAGCTTTTCTAGCATACAATTAATACAGGGTGTTGTTATTCCTACCTCCTCCCCACTCACAAAACCCCTATACCCCTGTACCTCACTCACATACCCCCTATAGGAAGGGTATGGATAGATTTCACCTTAATACATTACATGTATTACACCAAAAAGCAGATTGGCTCTAAATGAAGCTTTTGAGTAATACTACTTCTCTTGGAAATAACTAATATGAAAGCCTAATAATTGGTAGTTATATAGCTTAATGATTACATTCATGCCCAGAACGCCAACTCAAGCTCTGACCTTTTCCTTGTAGCTAAGAGATATTATAAAATCTGTTAGGACCGGCCCTTAACCGCTCTCGAAATTTCAGTCCAAGCAGCGACAAACCCCGTATTTTTTGTTGAGAAGATAGATTAAAAGCTCGCAAAGTCACAGTTTGAACTTTTGTCTTAGGCGTAAGACCGACGTGTTTATATCCAAACACCACTGTTTAAAGAGACTTTTTCGGGTTTTATTGTTGCTTTAAAAGGACTTCTTCAGATTTTTGGTTGATTTCGAAATTTAAGTTTTTTGATTAATTGATATCCTTTAGACTTTTCATTTTTTTCACTGTCAAGGTACATTTCTATTGCAAAAGACTTTCAAACGTACTTCAAAAACATATATGTGCTTCTGAGGTATGTAAGAGGTCTGATTAAAAATTGTCGTTTACCAGAGGCCGTTATACCCCTCTAGCTGCAAGTAAGTACCGGCTAGAATTTTGCTTACCATATGTTTTATATCAAGTGTAACTTGAATTGTTCTTCATAAAATGTGTTACATATTTTTCTCCGAGTTGCTTTTTACTTATGAAATTATATTGATACTTATTTGGGTGAAAAATTTCATAACAACGACAGAGTACGATAAAATCCTCACGAGCATATCCTCGACGTTTGATCATTCATAACCATGACAATTGATTAATTGACTATTAACGACAACGTTTCTTTCATGATATTCATTGCATGTAGAACTCCATAACTGAAGATTAATTAATGATAGAGGATTTTTTTACTAATGTGTAAATCATAACCGACCAACAAAAGTTATGAGCCACATCAAAGCCGCATAAAATCCATGGATGTTCAACTAACTGTTACAAGAACATGAGTGTTTGAGTAAAAATCTACGACTACGACAAATGATATTTTTACACACGACTGGTCTTGTATTAAGATAAGGTCATGTCGACCAAACATATCTATAACATTTGTCGACACTATTTTCGATGTCGGTCGAGTATTAATCACACCATTGTCGCAAGATTACCACAATTACACTAACGTACGAAACAACGTTCTTCCAATGTTCATTTAATGCAAGTTTAATACTCTTAAATACCAATGGCTATAACCGACCAGAGCCATTAAAGCCATTATGGAGCTTTGATCGTTACACCAAAGACTCAATGACACATTTATGAAGATCAAAGACTATAAAACCCAAGATATAAATTTCATTCGGACAACTACAGCAAATACAACATCTGAGCTCTGATATAACAAGCTAACGAAGAATTCTCGCAAGTACTCTCAATCGTACTACACAATCACAGTATGTAACATCCTAAAAATTGGGGTCAATTTGAAAATTGAAAATTCGGCTATATAACGTCCGTAAATGGAAGAAACCAATCTACCCAAAGGGGAGATCCAATGACCTGTAAAATAACAGTGTAACAATCTAACCCAAAGTACGTCAACCCAAAACGGGGACCAAGTATGGCTATTACAACCCAATAACAAATGAAGAATACAATTCAACAACCTAGTAATCTAACTTGTATAAGCAAGATTAATGTCGGGTGTCGCTATTCTTCCAAAAGGGTATGATCTCTATGTACTTCAAGTACCGGTTACTAAGTCATCAAAAAGACCACTCTCGACCCCAAGGTCGTCCGCTCAATCCCGACGTGTCCCACCACTAGAGTGACCTGCCATACATGACAAACAAACAAGTGTTAGGCTAGAGCCTAGTAAGAATATATAAGAGGAAAATAATTTAGACAATAAACCCGATTGAAGTCATGTAGCCGATCTAGCGGTGAGCTAAGTCAAAACAAATCCAATAAACCATTAGCATTCAGTAAATACTAACAACAGTTCAAAACCACATAGCGAGCATCAACTACTCCAAGTCTTTAGCTCGAAAACATCAAGTCAACCACTACAGGTCTATTCTTGAGAGTTCCCAAAACAGGGCAACTCGAGCACAATGGGATTACACCTTACTGTCCATGGGACGCTGCCCGACCGTATAGGCCCACACCCTACTT
This sequence comes from Arctium minus, assembly GCA_954870635.1. Classification (NCBI taxonomy): domain Eukaryota; kingdom Viridiplantae; phylum Streptophyta; class Magnoliopsida; order Asterales; family Asteraceae; genus Arctium; species Arctium minus. The sequence goes on from OX941084.1 coordinate 37,960,333, forward strand.
ACCATGGAGCCCGATGCCTATCCCGTGCCAAGGGTAACCAAATGTCCGGACAAGACATTGGGTTACCGTGCCTATGGATCCATTGCAATAAACCAAGAACCAACTTACCATTATAACCATATATAATCATGCATATAATTCATGAGACCAATTTCCAAACATATGAGCTACTAACATGGCTCATCTCACCTTTGTTAAGAAACTTCATAAATGTACTCCCATCAATGATGACACCATAATCTCATTTCAAAGGTCATAGTGCCCAATAATAAATCTAATATACCAAATATTCCCAAAACCCTAATTTTCATTTCGTGTGATACCAAATCCCCAAATAGCAAATATTAGTTAACAAATGATTGAGTAACTATGAACAACATTATTTTCTCTAACATACCATCCCATAAAACTTGTTTAGTCAACTAATCATAGTATCTTCAAAACCCCTAGTTAGGTCAAAACCCAACAAAATCCAAACATGATTAGGAGACAAGGAAAGATTATAAATACAACAACTAAAGAGTAGAGTAGAGAAGATATCAGTGACATTTTCTTGAGCCATATTCTTTGACATCTGAAGGTTGATGGCAAAGTTCTTCCATTCAGGATTCAGGTTCTTGATGAACTTATAATTTATCTCTGAAGCTGATTTAGAGATATTGTTCCTCCGCAAGTCATTGAGAATGATATTATATTTGTTGTAGGTATCTAGCAGCGTCTCTCCTTCCTTTGCGTGAAACCCCTCATAGGCATTTATGCATAGATTCTGCTTGGCTTGGATGGAGGCTTCACTTCCTTCAAACTGTCTTGATAGTTCATCCCAGACTTCTTTAGCAGAGCTCCGACTGTCTACGCGGTTGTAGCTGTCATTTGGTATTGCCATCGTCAGATAAATGAGAGCCTCTTCATCTATCTTGTAGAGCTCTTTCTCCTTTTCACTGAAGTACTGGTATGGTTTTGGGACAAACCTATCAGGGATCTCTGGAGAGGTTTTAGTTTCTGCTTGACTAGGTACTCTAATCATTGGATTTCCTAGACCATTGATGATTGATTCCATGTATTCTCTGTTCTTGTGATTTTAGAAACTGGATCATTCTCTTTTTCCATTGTTGATATTCATCAGCCATGAGGACAGGAGGTTTGGATTGAGAGCCTATTGAGAGAAGCTGATTCGACATCCTAGCTGTATGGTTAGTAATCAAACTTATCTGTATCAAGACAACCAACTAGATGAGATCGTTAGAATCAAGTATAGGATAAAAACTACACTCAAAAGTTTTCAAAAAAATAAATTTCCGAAAATGATCAAATGCAGTCCTCGCTCACAGTATAAAGAACAAATAGATTAAACACAATTAAATCTGGCGCAAAAATCAGATATATGCTAAGGACAGTGGCGCAAAGAGCGATTCGCGTGAGAGGCAGGTCGTGCAAAGAGGAGCTTTGCGTGACAAGCGGATGGCGCAAAGGAGGAATTTGCGTGAGCCGCGGGTGGCACAAACAGAGGTTCGCGTGACAAGGCCGTGGCGCAAAGCTGAGGTCGACCGGGAACTTGTCGACCGGTATGTTGCACGACCGGTAGGGTCTTCGACTGGTGAGATGCTATGACCGGTATTCTATTCGACCGAAGAGGAGAGTTTCGACCAAAGTCCAGAGGAGACCGGTAAGAATATGGACCGATATGTTGTATGTGAACGATAAAGTGTCGACCGATAAAGTGTTGGCGATAGGAGCGACCGGTAGTTTAATATGACACGTATTCGGTCGACCGGGATTAAGAGTGACCGGTATTCTGTCGACCGGGGTGGACTATGAGTGGGCTGACCGGTGTCCTGCTTGGACCGATATTATGTGGTTGACCGGGATACTGTCGACTTGAATATCGACCGGGACGTTCTTAGTTCCAACCCAGATCGACGATAATGAACCCAGATAATCAACCCAGAAACACTCAAGAACACAAATTCAGTTGTAAAAATCAGACTTTAGTACCAATTAACATGTAACGATCAAAGTGCAATCAAAATTATTGATTAAAAACCACTTTTTACCATTCAATTTGAAGCATGCAGTAGTCGACAGTTTATCAGCCCAGATACCAAAATTTATACAAAGCCAATCGATTTGATATCTTAAGAACAATTAACCAAACAGATGAAATTCAAGAACATAATATGCACTTAATCAATTTGACTTTAAGCATCAAAACACATTAAATCAAGGAATCAATTTTTGCACAGTGAACAGTCGATGAACACAGAAAAGTCGATGAACACAGTAATCCAATAATCCAAGAAACTTGATTCTTTTGGCTCTGATACCACTTGTTATCCCAGTTTAATCTAGTTGATTAACAATCACATAACACAATATAGATCAAGAGATATAAAGATTAGAATAACATACCAATCCCTTGAATAATCAATGAAAATCTTATGTGTTCTTGATACCTTGAATGTAGGATTACAGAGAAAATAGGCTACCTCACTAATATGATTATTGTTATTATGAAAGGTTAACCCTAAAACCTAATTAATTAAAACATTATATACCTAAGCCATATGGGCTTTAAGCTTAATGCTTAATGGGCTTGAGATATGAGGCCCATTTACAACTTATTACAATTTAAACCCCAAACTTTAACTATCAAATAAATACAGTTTAGACCCTCTAATTTAACTTTAATCTTGAATACAATTATTTGATCCAACACCACGCCACCATGACATAACATGTGTCAGATAGACCATCATCATGGGTCTAGTTAGAAACGAACCGATTCGGTTCTGACGTGACTAGAGCCTCCCCCCAAGTGACATGTGGCGACCGCCAAAATTATCGATAAACTTAAAATTTAAAATTCAAAATTGTCGCTTAATTTTAAATTTTGGGGGCAAACTGTTTGGGTAAAAATCCACGACCACGACAAATGTTATTCTTACACACGACTGATCTTGTATTAAGATAAGGTACTGTCGACCAAACATATCTATAACATTTGTCGACACTATTTTGGACGTCGGTCGAGTATTAATCACACGACCGTCGCAAGATTACCACGATTACACTAACGTATGACCCAACGTTCTTCCATTGTTCTTTTAATGCAGGATTGATACTCTTAAAGATACTATTAAAGACCAACAGTTATAACCGACCATAGCCATTAAAGCCATTATGGAGCTTCGACCGTTACACCAAAGATATAATGACACATTTATGAAGATCAAAGACTATAAAAACCCAATATATACGATTCATTCGGACAACTACGACAAATACAACATTTGAGCTCCGATATTACAAGCTATACGAAGAATTATCGCAAGCACTCTCTATCGTACTACACGATCACAGTATTATACACACGACCGAATTGTTTCATACACGTCTTACACTTGCTAGTACTTCCTACATTTGTTTCTAGTATTTTTCGTGTAAAACTCTGTAATACATAAGGACATCGTCCCTGTTTGGTGATCATAGTGCTCGATGACCTCTATTAGTCATCTGCGGTTTTTTCCTCGTTGAGGTTTTTATGCATCACCAAATCTCTTGTCTCTCTATTTTTACTATCATCACACGATTTGTTGCCTGGTTACTTTCTTTAGTTGGATAAAGCTCCACCCCGACCTTAAATCTTCCGTTGGATGATTTTTGTCATTAACAATGAGGATAAATATGAAGATCATCTCATTCCAAAGTACATCAAACAATTTTTAGTGTACATTGCTCTCTACAAATACATTTGCTACTAGATACAATATGTTACACGATTACTTATGATCACTCTCATTATCGAGGATCTATAATAGTGTCAATTAACAAGAAGGAAGACGTCCCTTATTGACGTCCATAGTGCATCTCGAGGATATCTCTGATCGTCCGTGGTTTTACTCTCGAAGGATTTTCCGCGTCACCAATTATCTATGTCATTTCTTTTATTTATTGTCTTAAAGGTTCAATCTTTAGTTGATAGCTTCACGATCCAACCTCAAATTAATTTGCACATCTTTTTCGGTAAAAACAGTTTGGCACCTTGGCCAGCTAAGGATTTCTTCCGAAAAAGAAACGTGTTAACATATCTTTTTGCAAATTTCTTTATCTAGTATGTCGACGGTTGGTTTTGATCAGAATAACATGGCGAGAATGTAAGTTGAGCTTCTCGTCACAAATTTCTCAATTACATGAGAAAAATTCAAAAGCGAATCAAGAACTTTCGAGTCTTTGATAAAATCCCCAAAGAATAACGTAGACATCTTCTAACGTCGCTAAAACCTCTAATGTCCGGCCATTTCCTCCAAATTCCATGAGTATGCCATCCTTTAATAGACCTCTTTTTCTTAGTTATGCATCTTCGAATATGCAATCACAAGGACTACCTCCACCACCAACTTTTCCCCTCATTGGACCTTTTTTCCCTAATCCACCAATCTTGCACCATCAGTTCCCATGTCATCAATATTTCATTCTACTAATATTCCTTTTCACACTATATGGTATCTTTGATGATGCATAATCAACTTAAAAGAAATGGTGTGAATGCAACCATTAGACACCATACCCAAAGTTCTGGCTTTACTAATCCTGTAATGTCCATTCCAATGCCGAATTTTGCAAGGCTGAAGAAGACCCCATACCCGTGCCTTAGATTGCTTGAAGAGCATAATTGAAAAGTTTTGTCGCTATTATCGTAATTACCTGGAGCAGTTGTCCTCATGGATGTAGAACCCTCTATTTGATTCCCAAGCATCACCTTTCGCTGACCAATATTGCCCGCCCTGCTCGACGTTCCTAAAAAAAATATAATATCTTGACCTTCACGCCCAAATGTTCTAGAATCACCGACCCATATGAACACATTGCTCAATATAAACAACTAATGTGGACCGTTTCTATTCCCTAAAATCATCAATAGGTTTGAATGTGCAAAAGCTTTGGGGTGACTTTAATTGGTGTTGCACTCGAATAGCTGCCTAAGACCATAAACTCCTATGCTGACCTTATTAACCAAAATTTTCAATAATTTGCTAGAAATCGATAAATGGAGAAATGAACTGTTGATTTATATCACATCACACAAAAACCTGGTGATATCACCCAAAAACCCAGTGAATCTTGTGCATGCCTATTTTAGTCGTTTCAATTCTAAGATGATAAGTATAAGGAATTGTGAAATAAGAACACACTTGAAGCTTATAAACGGTGATTTGAAAAAGAGTCGGAGTTATATTTGGAATTAACCAAATATCCTACTAAGACATTTGAAGACGTAAGATCCATAAGACTTGCTCATATGCGAATGAAAGACGATAGTTTGTTTATTAAAAATCACTCCCACAACAAGCAATCTCTTAGCGTCAAGAAATCAGATTTCAAACCTAAAAAAACAATCCTTGACTTGAGCAAACATGACACATTTCAAATGTCAGGTTCGATAAATCAGAAAAAGAGATTCCACAACATCCTAAGACTTCAGAATATGGGTTCAAGGGACCAACAAAGACTCGGTCGACAGTTTAAAGGCGATCAAAGCAGTTGTGACATGGCCTAGAAAGAGCGATAAGCTCGACGCTCAAAAAGACAAAGCTAAATTGTGTGATTTCCATCTCAATCATGGTTATCCGAACGATGATTATGTTTTTTTTCCGAAGAGAGGTTTCTTTGCTCCTCTCTAAAGGACATTTGAAGCACCTCTTGACTAAAGTTTCCTATCAAAACCAACGACAATTAGTGACCTCCATCTCTTGTTCACACTAAGGTAATTAATATTGCATAACTAGTGGATCATATATTTATGGATTAACTTATTCTACTGCTAAAAGACATGCCACCATACAAGTCATCTTTTTACAGGGTAAACAGATCGGAGTCAGAAGTGGCACTAAAGGCGATGCGTATATCCTTCAATCAGGAAAGTATATGTGATCCATGGCCGAAACACCATGATGGATTAATTATCCAATGATTTTGTTAGTGTATATATATGTATAAGGCCCAGGCCCATGTGTGTATAAGGCCCAGGCCCATATAGTCTCTGTATAAATACCTTGTATCTTCTAGTCTAGGTTAACTTTCTCATTATTATTTTATCGTATTGTACGTTTATTCTCTCAATCAATATATTGAAGTCTCAAGCCTTCAGCATATTCATCGTTTCTTTCAATCATCATCATATTCTAACATGGTATCAGAGCTGTAGGTTTGTTTTCACTATCACCGTCATCATCGTTTCTTTTAATCATCGCCATCTCGTCGTCATCGCCGTCTTGCCACAGATACGACAACTGAAACCCATAGCAAAACCCTAGCCGCAGACAAATCTGTGTAGTCGTCGCCGCCCGCCCTCTCTCTCATCGTCGTCGCCGTCGCCGCCCTCTCTGTCTTTCATCACACGGAAACATCGCAAGGGTACGACTTTTCTTTCTCTCATCTTCAAATCAATCGGGTTCGTCGGGTTCGTCTGTGAAGAACACCGATTCTTGTCGAAACACTGGTCAGATACACCGGTCACACCCCTTTGGTCCACACCCCGGAAGAACTCCGGTCGCAAAACACCTTACCGGTCGATACCGGTCAACACACCACACCGGTCGCATACACCGGTCGATACCGGTCACCACCCCGGTCAGGTTCGGTCGCATACACCGGTCGAGAATACCGGTCGAGCATGGCTGCCAATCTCAGTCACTCAAATCCCATTTCGGTTGTTTTCAATGGTAGCAACTACATCCTATGGCATCACCATATGACAATTCTGCTAAAATCCCATGGGCTTTACGCCTATGTTACTGGTGCATCCAAACTTCCAGTTCAGGCAGCAACTGAGAATGCTGTTGATTTTGCAAAACGCATGAATGAGTGGGACATCAATAATGCTCGTATTCTGGGTTTCATTAATTCCTCCACTACTCCTAAGATCAACCAACAGTTTCTTGGCTATATCACCGCCAAAAGTCTCTGGGATTTTCTCGCCAAGCGGTACACGTCATCGGGTCTATCTCATCAGTATCAACTGTGGACCACCTTTTAGAACAAACGTCAGCTTCCTGATCAATCCGTAAACTCGTATATCTCTGAAATGCAGTCTCTCAGAGATCATATAAGTCTTGGAGCACCACAAATTTTTGATGAAACAGCTCAACAATTCACAGCCTACTTCAACCAGCTACATTTGATCACCATTCTGATGGGCCTTACTGATAAATTTGAGAATGTCCGTGCTTCTCTTCTTCATAGGCAGCCACTACCTACTCTTGAAGAAGACATATCAGAATTGTTAAGTGAAGAAACTCGTCCTCACATGCGTTCACCGATACCCACTACTGATGGCGTTCTCTACACGTCTCATCCCAAGTCCAAAGGTAAATGGACCAACAGCAACCATTCCAAATCTGTGGGAAAGTCGAACACATCTGAGTGTGCCATTTGCATTCTACTGCTCATCTTCTCCTTGATTGCCCTATTCACAAGTGCCGTCGGTGTGGCATCACTCATCCACGCCATTATGAGTTTGGCTGCCCTAAGAACTCAAAGAACACTGGCCCTCAGAACCGGACTCACGCTTTTGCTGGATCTACTCTCGCTGATAACGAGGTTTCTCCAGTCTCCTCACCTGACCTCATGGAACTGATGCGTCGCAATCAGGAGCTCATGGAGCATATCATGTCTGATGCTATAGGTATGAATTCTCAACACTCAACTGCATCGCATCAGGTAATTCATGGCTTTTTGACTCTGAGTGTTGCAATCATATGACTCCCTGCACTGATGGTTTTGTTTCTAAGAAACCACCTCAGCATTTTACGTCAGTACGAACTGCTGACAACACTGGCCTACCGGTATCCTTTAGTGGAACTGTCTCCACTCCTCATATACAATTACCGGATGTTCTAAATGTTCCGAAACTATCTCTGAGCTTAGTTTCGATTGCGCATCTTCTATAATCTAATATGATCATTTTATTTCATTCTTCTGGTTGTGTTGTACAGGATCCAAAGACCAAGCAGATCCTTAGACTCGGTCGTAAAGTTGGATGAATGATTGAAGTGGTCTACCTTCGTCTTCCATTATACCCTCTTCAAGTCTTGTTGCCTCAGTTTCCAGCACTTCTTCCTTTGACTTGTGTCATTAGCTAATTTAGGGGTGTTAGGAAATTGTATGTCAACTGACAAATTTTCTTGTTTATCATCCAAACTTGGCAAACATCATGCTTTATCTTTTGAAACATATGAGTTTAATTCTACTTCTCCTTTTGATCTTATTCATTCTGATGTATGGGGACCAACACCACATCCATCCATGGGGGGTGCTCGATATTTTGTTATCTTTATTGATGATCATACACGATTCACATGGATATATCTCATGAAACATCGTTCGGAGCTACCTAAAATTTATATTATTTTTGCTCGGATGATTCATACCCAATTCTCAAAATCTATAAAGATTCTTCGGGCTGACAATGCTATGGAATACAAATAGTCCTCTCTTCTCTCCTTTTATTCAATCTCAGGGACTCTCTCTCAGTACTCCTGTCCCAGCACATCTCCTCAAAATGGTCGTGCCGAACGCAAACACCGTCATATTCTTGATACGGTTCGCACTCTTCTCATTTCTGCAAAGTGTCCAGAACGTTTTTGGGGTGAAGTTGCTTTCACTGCAGTTTATACTATCAATCGTCATCCTACTCCCATCCTTAATAATAAGTCTCCTCATGAGGCTCTTCATGAGATCACCCCTGCCTATGAACTTTTAAAAGTTTGGGGTAGTGCTTGTTTTGTTCAGTTACAACCTCATGAACATACCAAACTTGAACCTCGCTCCAGACTTTGCTGCTTCCTTGGATATGGTATTGAGCACAAGGGTTATCGCTGCTGGGATCCTATCTCCCAGCGTCTCCTGCCTCTACACCGCCTACCTATCCTAGTTTTCCTAATCAACATCAATCATCTGCTCTATCCGCACAACCAACATCTGAGCTGCCTGCTGAGTCTTTGGCTCATGGAACGTCTCAATCTCATAATGTTCGACGATCAGATCGGGTAAGACAAGTTCCCTCTCATCTTCGTGATTATCGTGTTTATGCTGCTCTGTTGTCCAATCACGAACCTACTTCCTACAAGGAAGCCTCATCTAACCCTGATTGGCAAAAAGCTATGGCTGAGGAACTTCAGGCTCTTGACAAAGCTCAGACATGGGAATCTGTCCCTCTTCCACCGGGCAAGTCACCCATTGGTTCCAAATGGGTTTTCAAAATCAAGACAAAATCTGATGGCTCTATTGATCGGTACAAAGCTCGCCTTGTAGCCAAGGGCTTCAATCAAGAGTACGACATCGATTATGAGGAGACATTTGCACCTGTTGCTCGAGTCACTTCTGTTCGCAGTCTCCTAGCCATCGCAGCTACCAAACAATAGTCTCTCTTTCAGATGGATGTTAAGAATGCCTTCTTGAATGGTGACTTATCTGAGGAAGTCTACATAACACCTCCTCCAGGCGTTCGACTTCCACAAGGTCATGTTTGTTGTCTTCGGAAGGCTCTTTATGGACTCAAGCAAGCTTCGCGAGCTTGGTTTGAAAAGTTCAGTTCCACAGTCACCTCTCTGGGTTTCTCACCACTGAGGCTGGCACAATTTTACTTCTTTTGTATGTTGATGATATGATTATTACTGGGAGTGACTCTAAAGGCATAGCTCATCTCAAGACATCTCTCAGCTCCTGTTTTGAGATGAAGGACCTTGTCTCTTTACACTATTTTCTTGGTCTTGAGGTGCTCTCAGATCCATCGGGAGTTTATCTTTGTCAAGCCAAATACACCTCATATCTCTTGTCAAAAGCTGGGCTTACTGACAACAAAACTGCATCCACTCCTCTTGAGCACAACCTTCATTTAGCTCCGAATGTTGGACCTCCTCTACGTGATCCTACTTTGTATCGACAGTTAGTGGGGTCACTTGTTTACCTGACAGTGACTCGTCCTGACATTGCCTATGTTGTTCATACCGTCAGTCATTCCATGTCTGCACCCTGTTCCGATCACTATGTTGCTGTCATGCGCATCCTTCGATATTTAAAAGGGACCATGTTTCACGGTCTTCATTTTACATCCACATCATCATTGACTTTGCGAGGCTTTTCTAATGCTGATTGGGACAGTGACATGACTGATCGTTAGTTTTAATCCCATAAGATCTTGAAAGGTACACATTCTAAATCCCCTATGGCGTGGTTTATTTTAATTAAATGCATCATTGGATCCGATTGGGTTTTAATTGTTTAGAAAAGTTTTCTATCTATATATTATGTAACCAAGATTTCTTTTAATTTCCGCTGCGTATATCGGTTACAAATTGTCTTAAACCCAACAGAACCACTGCATCCAATTTGTTTCTCTAGTTTAAAATCATAACTATTCTCCATTTTCTGGACAAATTTGTGATCATGCTCTATTTTCTGCCCTTTTAGGTGGGACATTAGCATAGTGAAACACATGCTTGAATTTTTCGGATAAGCTTCCTAGCTCTCTACAACATCATTAACGACATGGGTAGCTATAACACTTCAAGTGCACAAGGAGAAAACATTACACCAATCCTAGGAAGAGTGGTTAGTGCTACCAGAAGGAATTCTTCATATATTTTAACTAGTTGTAGAATCAGATTGTAGTGTAGGGAATGTGTGCTTCCTCTAATTTCCCTTCAATCAATTTAATAGTGGGGAGAATTATGCGAGGCATTTTTTGTGGAAGCGAAGTGGACTCATAACAAATACATACCAACACTTGCGGAATATCTTGAAAATGCATGGCAATCTGTCTCAGGAGTGGTTTTACTTACTCATGGCTACTTTAATTTTCAAACAGAGGTTCATTGATTAAGCGAAGATAAAGAAAAGAAAGAAAAAGAGAAAAAGCCATAAGTTTAAAGTTTGTCGTCTTTAAATAATCGTATTTTTAAAATCTATCATCATCAATTATTGTTGTTTTAAAGCATTCAGCAAAAAAGCACATTCAAGAAAATTATTGTTATTGAAATCTACCATCATCAATTATATGTTTTGTCTATATGTCGTCAAAGAAAATAATCATATTTAAAGTTGTTGTGGTTTAAAATCATTCACTTTCTAAAATTTAATGCAATGTATTTTTTTTGAACGGCAACAGAACCACTTATATATTATTACCACACCAACTCTGATATCAAAGTTTACAACAAACAAAACGACGCAGAAAAAACCCAATTAACAACCACCTACCGATCTAGAACAAAGGAAGTCAAAAGACCCAACAAACCCACACAACAACTTCAAGCGATATAGTTTGCGAGAAACAAACGATCACCGCAACATGAGAACGAAGAAAACCGCTAAATGCGCCATAACCGCGAGCATCCAAATCATACCCACATTAGCCATATATCACCGAACAACACAAGATTGCGATTACGCAACTGCATAAAGACTCTCAGTGACAGCAACCTGCTACTTGAACCATCTTCACTTTCGGCCTCCAACAGACCAGCCTTATGACGAGCGCAAAGTCGCACTACACTGTGCACTCCATCTTCAAAGTCGAACCCCAGGGACTGTTTGTTTTAACTTAAAAAACAGCAGCCATCTCGATCGCGTTTCAACCACATCTTAATTGTCGATCCTCACTTTTTGCCCTCCTCCTCGTTACCTGGCGATCTGGTCATTGCCTGCGCTTACGTTGCCCGACAACCAAGTAATCCAGTCCGCTCTTTGTTTCTTCGATCTTCTACTTACCCATTCAAACACTATCCTTTGCCACTCAAAAAATAGATCGTCAAGCCGACTCTTCTCTGCTTTGAAGACAATTTTGTTCTTGTGATTCCAAATAAGGTATAAAAAAGACCACTTCACCCCCCCATATCGTGCTACCATTTAGTCCCCCACCCGCAACCGAATCCCCTTGCAACAACTTTTGGATAGAAACGATCCCCTCTAACGAGTTATTCCACCATCTCCCTACTCTCACCCACAATCTTTTCACCTCTTCACACCCTACTAGCGCATGATCCCTACTTTCCGTCGCATTCCCACATCGAGGACATAGAGTGGAATCAAGGTCGATACCCATCTCACTAATCACTGACCTACACGAGATCTTCCCAATTTTCGCTCTCCAAATGAACACACACACTTTTTTAGGAACCACGGGACACCACAATGTTTCTTCCATACTCTCTATCCTACCCACCCACCCACCCCCCTTCCCTCCTCAATTACTTTACGGAACTTTTTTACGTTGAATCCGTTTGATTTATCTAACATCCATTCCAATTTGTCTATTCTTCCTCTCGAAGGCTCCCATCCTTGTAACGTCCCCAACATCTCCTCCATCTCCCCACACTTTCTACCTCTCGGGGGCCTTCTCCAATTCCATCTCCACACCCATCTATTCACTACCCAATCTCCCATTTCCTTTATCCGCGCCTTTTTATAAACCTCCAACCTTACAAGTCTCTTAAACTCCACTTCTAAGGGGTTATTTCCCACCCAATTTTCTGTCCAAAATCTCGTTTCCATTCCGTCACCTATTGATTTTCTAAAAGACCCCGAGAAATTAACGCCCTCCGAGACCGACTCTCTACCCACCCGAATGATATTATTCCAAGTCGAGGCTCCTATTGGTTCCCTGATTCCCCCTATAATCCCTCCACCCTCCCTATAAATACTTTTGATGACATTCACCGAAAGGGAATCCTCCTCCGAAAGAAAGCGCCACCACCATTTTCCCAATAAAACCCGGTTCATCACGTGAAGCTTACCAATATTTAGACCCCCTTTTTTAAAACTCCCCAAAGTTCTTTCCTATTTGACCCACAACAAACCCTTTTTTCCACTCTCCCCCAAACCCCCTCCCCAAAAAAATCTATTTCGGATCCTCTCCAACTCACTTATCATTCCTCTCGGGTATCGAAACATGGGCAAGAAGTACAAAGACACGCTACCAAGGACCGATTTAACCAACGTTAATTAACCACCAAATGAAATAGTTTTTGCCTTCCAAGATGCGAGTTTTGATTTTACCTTCTCTATCACCGTACTCCAACTATTTAACTTAGATATTGAGGCACGAACCGGAAGGCCTAAGTACGTAAAAGGAAGCGCCCCCATTCGCAACCAACCCCTCTCGCCCAATCTTGAATTTCCGTCTCTCGAACGCCCATTCCATATATCTTGTTTTTCCTCAAGTTGATTTTCAATCCTGATATAGCTCGGAAGCATTCAAGAATCTCCAACAGATTTTTTAGATTCGATAAACTCCATTTTCCGAAGAAAATCGCATCATCCGCGTATTGCAAGTGAGATATCGAAACTTATTTAGCCCATATCTTGATGCCTTCGAACAATCCCTTTTCCACAACTTCCTCCATTAAAATATTCAAATTTTCCGCCACGATAAGGAAGAGAAATGGAGCGAGCGGATGTCTTTGTCTTAGTCCTCTACCCATCATGAACTTATTTGTTGGCGCTCCATTAACTAGAACCGACATCGCGGAGGACTTGAGACATGCCTTAACCCACACTATCCATTTCCTTTCGAAACCCATCTTTTCCACGCTTTCTAAAAGGAAATTCCACTCCACCGAATCGTATGCTTTTTCAAAATCCACTTTGAAAATCAACCCACTTTTCTTCTTTTTCTGAATATACTCCACCACCTCGTTTGCTATAAGAATACCGTCTAAAATGTGACGGTCTCTAATGAAAGCACTTTGAACATTGCTTATCACTTTACCCAACACTCTTTTTAATCTTTTCGCAGGAATTTTAGCCACCGTTTTGTAGTACACCCTGATTAAGCTAATCGGTCTAAAATCACCAAGTCCATCCGTATTAGATAATTTCGGGATCAAAGTGAGAAACGACGAATTGCAACCAAGACTTATATACTTCCTTTCCCAAAACCAATGCACCGCCGCCATCAAGCCTTCTTTAATTATCCCCCAAAAACCCTTCATGAATCCGAACGTAAATCCATCTGGCCCGGGCGATTTATTGCTACCGCACCCTTTAATCGCATTCCATATCTCCTCCTCCTCAAACGGTCTCTCCAAAAAATCGGCTTCTTCGGTCGAGATTATTATAAATTTCCTATGAGAAAGATAAGGACCATTGAAACTTCCACTACCAAACTTGCACTTAAAAAGCTCGAAAACATGATTTTTAATTTGAGACGGGTCTTCCGCCCACTCCCCGTTGATGTTCAAGCCTCTTAACAAATTTTTTCGCTCTCTCTATTTCATTGTCACATGAAACAACTTTGTGTTTTCGTTGCCTTCTAAAGTCCATTTCACTTTAGCTTTTTGTCTTTCCATCCCGATTTTTTTCTCTTCAAGATCTAGCCACTTTTTTCTAGCTATCAACCAACTATTCCTTTCCGCTTCCTCCCAATAATTCTATTCCGCGTTCGACTTCATTCGGATGAATTCACTTTTTGCTCAGGATATTTCTTTCTCCAAGTTACCAAATCTTTCTCTACTCCAACTTTTAAGCGCCTTTTTTACATTTTTCAATCTAACCCTAAATACACAATCCAGTTGGGATGAGTTTACCTCGCCTCTCCACGCTCCACGCACCACTTCTTCGATTCCATCTTCTTTCAGCCAAACATCAAAGAACTTAAACGGTTTCGGGACGAAATCTAATTTGTCGTCTCCCATCACAATTGGAACATGATCCGACCACACCCTCTCCAACGCCTTCACCCCTAAGTTTCTTCACAAGGCACCAATTTCGTTTGAAACTAAAAACCGATTGAGTTTGCTAAATTTGATTCTGTCATCGCTAATTCTAGTGAACTTCCTCCCATGCATCGGTATCTCGATCAAGCCGCTTCGATTGATGAGGTCGTTGAATTCCTCCATGCCTCTTGGATTCGAGGCCGCATTTAATCTTTCTCCCTCTCCTCTTACCTCATTAAAGTCCTCGAAAATACACCATATCACTTCTTCCTTCAAAACAAGCTTCCCCAATTTTTCCCAACACACTTTCCTTTCCCGGACATCCCTCGGACCATACACATTTACAAATCCCATTAGACCTTTTATACCCACCCAATGCCCCACCACCGCCGCAAAATCCTTTTCCTCCATTATGAATTTGCAAGAGAATTTTTTGCTATCGCACATTGTTATAATCCACCCCCCCCCCCCGAATTTCCGGATGCTCCTACTTGAGCATAGTTTCCATCGTCACTCCCCCACAAATAATTGACTTGGTTCGCACACCATTCTTCCGTTTTTGTTTCTTGAATTCCAAACAAGTTCGGTCTCTCCTTCATGCTAATTTCGTTGACCCACTTTTTTTTATATCGATGCCAATCCCCTTATATTCAAAGAAATTACTTTCATAATTACAAGATCTGAAAGCGACATTAACCTGTGACCACAACGATGATCTTATGCGTTTCTTCTATCCGTCGTGCTCTTATTTATTTTCTTGCTCTTCCAATTCACACCGATCTTTTCCCCAAAATCTTTCAGCCCTTCTGTACTGTCTTTGCTTCCAAGTTCATTCAAGATTGATACATGAGTCGCGACCGACGGGACCTGTCAAGATCGAAAATTCTAAACAAGAATTTAATATAAACTCAGAAACAACGTTAAAGAAGTTGCGGAATAACACTTTAACAATTAATCAAAAACACAGAATATGAACTCAAATCATAAGTTTATATTGCATAAAACTTAATGATTACAAACACAACCTCAATCTGTTGAACAGACTCAACAGACGTTCTATACTTGTCTATAGAAAGGATCAATACTAGTCGTGAGGTTAATTCTCTAAAACAAAAACTACTATATGAATGTATGTTTCTCTATCAAGAACTTCTAGACTATATATACAGAATTAATTAAATGATAATTACAAAAGAAATATTAATCTTCAGAATCCAGTCCATAATTATCTTCATCTCCTATTCTTCCGCATCAATCCATATTTATCTTCAGAAGCAACATTAACTCAATAGTAGTATTAACTTTTTCCCTGGCAGTACTAACCATGCTTGCAGTATTAATCTCTTATGGCAGTAGTAATTTTCATGCAGTATTAACTACTAGCAGTACTAATATTGCATAGCAGTATTAACATCTTAAGCAGTAGTAATCTTTCTTCACCTAGCAGTACTAACCAGACTTGGTTATTTCTGACCCAACAATCTCCCCCTAACTTAACTTTTCAGATTGAGAAGTTAAGTTCTTCAAGATGTGTTCCTCCATGATGCTTTCAAAACTCCATCTTAGTTGCATAGATTAGGATCCAGACCCAAACTCTGATTGATAGTTCTTCTGACTACTATCTTGGCCATTTCAGAATCCTTTGAACATACCAGCTTAGCATTCAACATACCTTGCAATTTGGCTTTGCTATGGTCATAGATCTTGTCAACCAAGTAGTACTCATGGTAGCTTTTGTCAATAGTGATGACATAGACTCCACACCTTTCAAATAGCATCCAATTGTCTATTCTTTGGAATTTATTCTTCAGATACAGATCTCTGACAACATGTTGAACTTTGCTAAGATCAAACATCATGCATAAGTACTCCATGGCTAGTCTTATTAAGCTCATTCCTGCTCCTGTCAAGTCCTTTTCATACAAGCTCATTCCAACTTTGAACATTTCTTCTAAGTCTGATCTGGAACAACTTCTGATGATTTTGCCCCAAGTAGAGTAAACCTCATACTTGTCTCCCATCCTTTTAATCCTGAAGTATTTCTTCCTTTGATCTTCCAGGATATCCCAATGGATAATTTCAGGGGCTTGGACTGATATTGGGTCAGCTTCTACAGGTTCACTGTCAGTCACTGTCATATACAAACCAACATGTACCTCAGATTATTCAGATTGTTCTGCACCTTGTTGACTAGATTGTTCTTCAGGAGTTGCAACAACAGGTTCGGCTTCTTTTTGAACTTCTTCAATCCTTGGCCTTTTGGTCTGTTTCTTTGAAGCTATGTTTTTCACTCTTTTGACAGCTTTGACTGTTTGAGCAAGAGTTTCTTCTTCCTGTTCTTCTTCCACTTCTTTTGTAGGAGTGGTTTCTTCATTCTCAGGAAAAGGTTGTTGGATATGCAGATCATGCCTTTCTTTCATTTTTCTTTCAACCTCAACCCTTTGAATGAAGTCTCCTTGCAGCTTTGCCATTTCCTTCTTGTAAAGTTCTTCAAGCTTTCCAAAAGACATACTTGTAAATATTCCCTCAGGAACTCCAATAGCTCCTTTCAGGAAGTTTATCATCTTCCTTCTTTCTTGGTTGGCTAAGTATGTCTTGGAAGGCTGTCTTTGTCTAGTCTTCAGTGGTAGCCTTTGCCTTGAAGCCTTCTTTGTGACTTTCTTAGCAGCAGCTGCAGACTTTAGACTCTTTTGATATTCTTCATTGATCTTCTTGGCCAACTCCAATGCAATCTCTCTGTCTTTGGCAGATTGAATCTCATTTTCCTTTTCAAGGTCTGCTTGCATCTTCCTTGCCAATTCTTCATCCAGAGCTATTTGACTTTGTTTCTTTGATTCTTTTACAGATTCAACCACCTTCTCTTTGCCCTTACCCTTAATCTCAGCAATAGTAGCTTCTTTTCTTTTCTTTGCTAGACCACCTTCTTTGATTTCCACTCCCTTAGCCTTTTGAGTAGCCTTGGGAGTGTCAGCTTTGGCCTTCACTAGTGTTTCTGCAATCTGTATTTCCTCAATAGTCAGCCCTGTTTCTGCTGCTACCTTTTCAGTTTCTACTGCAGCCTTCTGAGTTTCTGCTGCTAGACTTATTTCTGCTGCTTTGCTATTTTCTGCTTCTGTACTCAACTCCCCCTCAAATTTAGATTCCATGGACTTTGTTTTTCAGTTTCAACTTCAGTTGTCTCCCCCTTTTTGGAAGCATCATCATCTATGCTCCTCTTCTTTAGCACAAATTTGGTTTTCTTCTTTTTGTGCACTAGCCGCAGAAGCATCTTCTTCAGTTTGGTGATCTGAAGTTGTTGGGAAAGTATCACCTGTTGCATATCTTTTATCTCCAGTGCTTAATCAGTAATTTCCTGACTTAAGGTACCAAGTGTATCCATCAATTCATCATAAGTATATCTATCCTCACCTCCTTTGGGTGTGTTGACCACCCTTGAAGGATCCTTGGAAGTTTTAGTAGGAGTCTTCTGCCTAGCAGAAGCACCCTCTACCCCCTTGGTTTCTTGGCACCGGGGACCTTTGGATGATTGCTCAACCAAAGTTTCCGTGGGGAAGGTCTTAAAGATGTTCACACTGTCCTGCCCTGCACTTTGTGCAAAGACAGTAGTGTGAGCCTCACTGCCCACATGCTCTTCCTCCTCCTTATTGAGCACCTTCTTGGGGTTGGGAGACACCCCTGTGGTTTCCCTTTGGATATTCTCTGATGGAAAATGCTCCATCAGAGGGCTTGAAGGCTTTGGGGGTGAAGATACAAGAAGGGAAGGAACCTTCTGTACCTTTTTCCTGATATATGTTTTGGTGATGGGGGATTTGGGCTTGACAATAGGGATCTGAGGTATATTAACATAATTGAATGGTGTGGGTAGGTCATCAGTTGGATGGTCAATAGGGATCTGGCCTTGTTCTTTATTACTATTCCTCTCTCATCTTTCTTGTTTCTGAAGATCCATTTAGTGCCTATAGCTCTGTGTCCTTTAGGAAGGTCAACCAAATCCCATACATCCTACAGCACAAACTGCAGTAGATCCTCTTGCATTGCTTCTATCCATCTTGGATCCTTCATTGCATCATATTCCTTTTTGGGTTCAACCTGAGATAGAAAGCAAGAAAGTAAACCTGATTGTATATCTTTCAATCCTCCCAACTTACTTTGATTCCTTGTGATTATAGGTGAATTGATGTCACCAATCACCAATTGAGGAGGATGATTTTTCTGAACTCTTGTTTGATGAACAACCTCTTCATGAATATCTGCTTCCAGATTAGAGTCATTCTTTTCAGGAGTGTTGCCACCAAAAACTGAAGAGTTATCATCATCTGTGTCATCTTCTTCCAAACATGGCATCTTAGGACTTTTGATTCCTGAATCTGAGGGTTGATCTTCCTTTTCACCTCTGTCCTCTTCATTCTGAGCTGGTTCAGTGTCCTTTGAATCTGAAGTATCTTTCTTATCTTGGTCACAGAATTCAACAGGATCAGCAGTAGGTGTTGGGAACAACATAAACTCTTGTCTTTGTACTTGTACCTTTTCTGTCCCTGTTCCTGCATTATGCTCATTACTGAAACCCAAAGAATTAGTCAGTGAATCAATGTCAAATAGCCAATCAGGACCTGAACCAAGTCGATTTGGTGTGTTCTCATTGCATTTGACATTGTCACTTTCCTCAATAATCCTAGAAGAGGTGTTGAAAACTTTGTAGGCCTTACTTTGAGATGAATATCCAACAAGAAACCCATCCTCAGCTTTGCTATCAAACTTTCCTAGGTGAGTTTTGGTATTGAGAATTGTGCAAGGACACCCAAATGGTTTGAAAAATCCAATAAAAGGTTTCATCTTTTTAAAAAGCTCATAAGGTGTCTTGTCTTGGGATTTCACTACTAGAACTCTGTTTTGAACATAGCAGGCAGTATTAATTGCTTCTGCCCAAAAAGTAATTGGAAGTTTTGAATCTGCCAACAGAGATCTAGCAGCTTCTATCAGAGTCCTATTTCTCCTTTCAGCAACACCATTCTGTTGAGGAGTCCTAGGAGCGCTGTATTGTCTCTCAATGCCTTTTTCCTCACATAAGTTGTTTAGGTCATGGTTTTTAAATTCAGTGCCATTATCAGACCTGATGACTTTAACTCTTAGATTTGTTTGGTTTTCAACTCTAAGAACAAAGGATTTGATCAGTCCACTTGTCTCATCCTTAGTCCTCAGAAAATAGACCCAAGTGAATCTAGAGAAAGCATCAACAATAACCAAGCAGTAGGATTTCTTACCAATACTCATCACATTTGTAGGACCAAACAGATCCATATGCAGTAAAATAAGAGGTGAAGAGATTGTATTTATCTCTTTGGACTTATGAGAAGTTTTGTGCTGTTTGCCTTTAAGACATGCAACACAATGATCATCACATGAAAATACCTTTTGTGGCAAACCTCTTACAAGGTTGTTTTTCACAAGTTTGTTCATTGTTTTAAAGTTCATGTGACACATCCTTCTGTGCCAAAGAGATGATTCATCCAATGAAGCTTTTGAAAATAAACAATTTAAAGATGAATCAGAAGATACATTCTCCAAGTCTAAGCAATAAACATTGTCCTTTCTAGGAGTTCTAAGTAGTATCATTTTTTCATCAACTACCTTGAACCCTGGAGCAAGGAAAATACATTAAGTATCATTGAATAATATGCTATGTTTCTTGTCACAAACCTGTGATACACTTAACAGGTTGTATCTTAATTGCTCAACATACTATACATCCTCAAAGGTCATCTTGCCTTTTGACACATTACCTTTTCCACCTGCTGGATTATCACCAAAAGCAACATGTCCTCCATCAATTCTTTTAAAGTTTTGAAGGCAGGCCATGTTACCTGTCATGTGCTTAAAACAACCACTATCAACATGCCAAATGCTCCTTCCCTTGAGTTGTTGGTTGCCCTGCACATATAATAAAGCAGTTAGTTTTTAATAGGAACCCAAGCCAAAGTGGTCTTGGGTTTCCCATTCTCATCAACATATTCATATTCAGACTTGATGAGATTATCAAACTGAGGAATCTTATTGCTTGAATACTTTGTCAGAATAATGGGCCTGTCACTGGAAGCAGTACTAACTTGATTTGCAGTACTAACTTTGTTAGCAGTACTAACATCATTAGCAGTACTAATTGGGTTAGCAGTACTAACTTTGTTAGCAGTACTAACTGGGTTAGCAGTAGTATTGCTTGCAGCAACACTATTCTTGTCAGCAGTACTATTTGAAGTAGTAGTACTAACAGATTTCTTTACTTTTGGAACCCAAACCTGGACAAAGTTGTTTGCTTTCTTTTTCTTTAAGTTACTCCTTGGCTTATTTGGAGTATTTTTCTTTGAATTAACAACCTTATTCTGAACATGAGATTTTATAGGTGCCCTTCTCACATTCTCAGCCATATGATTCCTTATTTGCTTCCTATAACCAACAGGATTTTGTATACTTCTTTGAAAAGTGATCCTTTGGTTAATAGGATTGAAATAACAGTGTTTGGCTAGATGATTTAACTTGCCACAGATAAAACAAGGCTTTGGTCTGTTAATTTTACTCAGATCAATTCCTTGTTTTAATGCCCACTTATTATTTCTGTTTCTTTGATTTCCCCTTGTTTTATCATGTTGTTGGGGCTGATTCTGTTTACATGTACAGGGATTAACAACAGTGGTTTGCATATAATGGACTCCCTGTATCTTTCCCTTCCCTCTCTTAGAACTTTCAGCCTTTTCACTCTTTACAAAAGGTTTACCCCCCCTTCATTAGTAAGGATATGATTTTCTAAAGGAATTTGTTTAAGGTCATCCTTATTCTTACTCTTAGTGGTCTCTTCTTCAGCCTCTTCCTCAATCACTAAACTATCAAGAGGATCCACATTTGTGGCTCCTACAGGTAAGTCTATTTTCTCTTGTCTTTCTAAGAGATCTGAAGTGGGATAGTTATTGTTATAGGGTGGAGGGGTACTATTGTATCCTAAACCTCTTTTCAGGTTGTCATGGACTTGAGATTTTAGAAGTGAGTCCATTGCTTTAGAGGCATTGGAAAACTTCTCAATGTCCAACCTGGCATTCTCAAAATCACTTCTTATCTTCTCACATTCCTCTTCAGACTTTTTAAGCTTAATTTCTAACTTATTCTTTTCCCACTTCCAGTAGTTAGTATCATATGTGTGTTGAAGTTCATTGGCTTTGTATGCCTTAATCTGGTCTTCCAAATTCTCAACAATCACAACATACTCTCTTCTATCTTTTTCTAACCTTTTTAGGTCATCACACATGCTTTGATTGTGATCCCTGTACTTTTTAACAGTTTCTATGCAAGATTTTGAGCAAAGGTTAGATTTTACCTCTGTGGGAATATCAGTGCTTGCTGATTCTGAAACCTTAGCCATTAAAGCTTGATTCTGAACTGCTTCTTCTGTTTGGTCACTCCAATCAAATCCCATTCCTTCTTGGGAAACAAGAGCTTGAGAAGAGTTCCTGTTGTTGAAGCTAGTGGACTGTGATGGTTGATGGTTGCTAGTATGCTGTTGAGGCATTCCACTTCTGCATTCTCTTGCAAAGTGCCCCAGCTTGTGACACTTGTAACATTCAACCTTGGATTTATCAAATCCAATTCCATCTTCTCTTTTCTGAGCAAAGTTGTTCCTTCCAGTCCTTTTGATGAACCTTTTTACCCTCATTGTGAGCATAGTCATCTGCCACTTGATATCTATCTCTTCCAGATCATCATCATTTATCTTTTCTAAGTCATCATTAATTAGAGTGGAATTAGCATGACTGGCTAGAAAAGCTTCTAAAACTGAGTCATTAGCTAGCAGCACTAACTGATTATGTATTAGCAGCAGAATCAGTAGAAGATGATAAAAGAGCAGCATTGTATGAGTATCCAGAGGGTCTCTTCTTTGC
Organism: Arctium minus; assembly: GCA_954870635.1. Lineage (NCBI taxonomy): Eukaryota > Viridiplantae > Streptophyta > Magnoliopsida > Asterales > Asteraceae > Arctium > Arctium minus. The sequence goes on from OX941084.1 coordinate 37,982,969, forward strand.
TTCTACCTCTGCTTCAAACACTCTAAGGTCATTATAGAGGTCATCCAGTTCCTTGTCCTCCAGTTGATCATTCTCTCTAAAGGAGACAGTGTACATAGTCCATTCATCACCAAGAGATCTTAGAAATTTTCTGTTGACATCATCTTGATCTATCTGAGCACCAACAGTAGTCAATTCACCAATTAACTTATTAAATCTATCAAAAGTTTGAGTCATGGACTCATTCTTTGTAGACATGAAGTTTTCATATTGCTGCTTCAGGATGGCCTTATGATTTCTCTTGGTACTTTTGGTACCAGAAAATCTTTTCTCCAGTGCATTCCATAGAATTTATGCATCCGTGCAGTTGCAGAACTGGTGTTGATACTCATTAGGTATAGCCAAGAGCAGAGTGCTCAAGGCTTTGATCTCTGTCTGCCTCATCTTTCTTTCTCCATCAGTCTTTGGTGGAGGTCTCTTTCCTTCTGCGTCCATCTTTCCTCCATCTGAGGGACCATTCTCAATGATGTCCCACATTGAGAAGTCTGTGAGAAGAATATATTGCTTGATTCTGATCTTCCACATGTCAAAATCATTGGGTTTGAGCATGGGAACTTTTGATACCAAAACGCTGTCACTTGAACTGTCCATGATTATAGATTTCTGAGTTTTCTAGCTCTGATACCACTTGTCAAGATCGAAAATTCTAAACAAGAATTTAATATAAACTCAGAAACAATGTTAAAGAAGTTGCGGAATAACACTTTAACAATTAATCAAAAACACATAATATGAACTCAAATCATAAGTTTATATTGCATAAAACTTAATGATTACAAACACAACCTCAATCTGTTGAACAGACTCAACAGACGTTCTATACTTCTCTATAGAAAGGATCAATACTAGTCTTGAGGTTAATTATCTAAAACAAAAACAACTCTATGAATGTATGTTTCTTTATCAAGAACTTCTAGACTATATATACAGAATTAATTAAATGATAATTACAAAAGAAATATTAATCTTCAGAATCCAGTCCATAATTATCTTCATCTCCTATTCTTCCGCATCAATCCATATTTATCTTCAGAAGCAGAATTAACTCAATAGCAGTATTAACTTTTTCCCTGGCAGTACTAACCATGCTTGCAGTATTAATCTCTTATGGCAGTAGTAATTTCCAAGCAGTATTAACTACTAGCAGTACTAATATTGCATAGCAGTATTAACATGTTAAGCAATAGTAATCTTTCTTCACCTAGCAGTACTAACCAGACTTGGTTATTTCTGACCCAACAGGACCTCCTTATCTCTCATTTTTCTTTTTATCAATTTCTGTGATTGATTTGAATTTGAGCCTCTTTTCTGACTTGATTTTTTCCCACTACTTCTAGCCATTTGTTTCAACAGATGAAAGCTCACCCTTCCTCCACCCAAACCTGGAATTTTCGACCTCTTCCCTTTCGATTTTCCCCCATGTGTTTCTTACCTATTGATTCGAATGCCAAATTCATTTCTATGTTTTCCTTATTTTTCACCAATTCTTCTAGGCTTGCAATCCCATTTCCAAATACCAATTTTTTTGAACCATCCATGCCATTTGCGTGGCCTTCACTCTCAACACCAGCCTGGTGGGTTCCTTCGAGATTTCCAGCAGGCCCATCCTGTTGGACTCCATTGATATCTCCACTAGGCCCACTGCTTGACTCTCCACTATTTGCTAAGTGGCCTTGAAAATCCATATTTTTTCCATGTTGACTTGGCCCATCGAATACTTCATTGATCCAGCTTTTCCATTCAGATTGCTTTCTACCTCATTAAAACATATTGTCTCCTCGTAAAAGTCATTGTCGCCTGCCTTTTTTGAAAAACGTAGTCATCATTGCCGCCGGCTGTCTGTTCAGCTTTCTTGGCCGTTGTCGGAGTCGGAGCTCCCCCCAGATCTCCGGTCGACCCTTCCACCCCTACTCCATTTCCTTGCATATCTCTTTTACCGTCGTTGACCGATCGACCATCATCCTCTCCGAACCGACTCTCTTCCCCCTATTATGTTTCACTAACACCATCGTCTTCCGACCCAAATGACTGATCTGAATTTTCCTCGCTGCTTTCGATCCCCACCTCCTCTTGCACCAACGACTGATCCTCCATGAACGAAGAGAATGAGTTGTCCTCTTCCTATATTTTAATATGATAGAAAAAGTTGCCCACTTTTATATTGATTAATTAGTCTATAGTAGATAAAATTAAAGTGCAGATTTGCACCTTACCCCAAGCTAGATTATCATTATCTATCAATTCATAATTCAGAGTTCTTATGACGTTACCACATTTACTAGCAATCTTCGCAAATACATCTTCCTTCCAACCATGAAGAGGCACCCCGGTTAACTTTAGCCATATCAATCTTTCTGCCGCCTGGTAACCTTCGAACCATCTTCTAAGGTCTTTAACCCAAAAATGAATATTGTGGTTTTTATCGTTTACAATTCTTTGAATCCCTTCCTCAATATCGAGTTTAATCAAAATCTGCCTTCCAACGAGGTATTTTCTTTGCATCCTAACCATATTTCTGCACACAACTTCTTTATCGCCTCTAAGGGTGCGTTTGGTATGGTGGACAGGATGGGACCGGACAGGACAGAACACACCTGTCCCATGTTTGGTATGACCATATGTGGAACTGTTAATGTATATAGATGTATAAGGCCCAGACCCATTTGTGTATAAGGCCCAGACCCATATAGTGTCTATATAAATATCTTATTTTCCTTTTTTCCTTTAGTCTAGGTTAATAATCTCATTATTTTACTTTAGTCATATTGTACGTTTATTCTCTCAATCAATATATTCATCTTCTAACATGGTATCAGAGTTGTAGGTTTGCTTGCAATCTCAACATTATCATCGTTCTGTTCATCATCGTTTTCACTGTTCATCGAGTTTTACTGTTCATCGATTGTATCGCCGTCCGCCGCCCTCTCTGTCCATCAGGTTCGAATCGCACCAAAACCCTAGCCGCAGACCGGAAGAACTTCGGTCGCTCACCCTACCGGTCGATACTACCGGTCGCACACCCTACCGGTCGATACTACCGGTCGCTAATACCGGTCCATACCGGTCGACATCCTACTGGTCGCTAATACCGGTCCATATCGGTCGACATCCTACCGGTCACTACTACCGGTCGCTAATACCGGTTCGCATCCTACCGGTCCATACCGGTCACTCTCAGTGAACTGTTTCTCGTCCCATCCATGGCTACCAATCTCAGTCACTCAAATCCCATCTCAGTTGTTTTCAATGGTAGCAACTACATCCTGTGGCATCATCATATGAAAATTCTGGTAAAATCTCATGGCTTTACACCTATGTTACTAGTGCATCCAAAATTCCAATTCAGGAAGCAACTGAGAATGCTGTTGATTTTGCTAAACACATGAATGAGTGGGACATTAATAATGCTCGTATTCTGGGTTTCATTAATGCCTCCACTACTCCTGAGATCAACCAACAGTTTCTTGGCTATGTCACCGCCAAGAGTCTCTGGGATTTTCTCGCCAAGCGGTACACATCATCGGGTCTATCTCATCAGTATCAACTGTGGACCACCTTTCAGAACAAACGTCATCTTCCTAATCAATCCATAAACTCTTATATCTCTGAAATGCAGTCTCTCAGAGATCATATAAGTCTTGGAGCACCACAGATTTTTGATGAAACGGCTCAACAGTTCACAACCTACTTCAACCAACTACATTTGATCACCATTCTGATGGGTCTTACAGATAAATTTGAGAATGTTCGTGATTCTCTTCTTCATAGGATTGTTAAGTGAAGAAACTCGTCTTCACATGCGCTCACCGATGCCCGCTACTGATAGTGTTCTCTACACGTCTCATCCCAAGTCCAAAGGTAAATGGACCAACAACAACCATTCTAAATCTGTAGGAAAGACAACACGTGACTCGTCAGACTATCCAGCTTCTTCCTATTTCAACTATTGATCAACCGACCGACATTTTTACTAAAGCTCATCTTCCAGGACGGTTTCGTGATCTAGTTTCCAAACTCCATCTGGCTCATTCTTCTCCCGATTGAGTTTGAGGGGGGATGTTAATGTATATATATGTATAAGGCCCAGGCCCATATAGTGTCTGTATAAATATCTTATTTCCTTATTTCCTTTAGTCTAGGTTAATAATCTCATTATTTTACTTTAGTCATATTGTACGTTTATTCTCTCAATCAATATATTCATCGTTTCCTTCAATCATATTCATCTTCTAACAAAAGTGGAACTAACTAGAACAACCATGGGACAAACTTGTTCTCCTCTACCCCCTAGAACAAGATGGAACAAGCTTTCTTTTTACAAAATTACCCTTGAAAATATTTAACCATCTATCAGATAGAAACGCTACTCACAAGTCACAACCCATCGCCAAATTGACTTCTCACCCGAAGATTCTCACCGGACGATTCTCGTCAGCCGACTTCTCCATAGGTATTTGACTCTCGATTTCTCCCGACTTCTACATCGATTGACCTGCGGTTTTTTTTTGTTTTTGGAATCTGACTCTCTCTACCGATTGCACCTGCAACTTTTGCGTCCATCTTTGCTTCCTATTTATCCCGACTTCCATCTTTGGACCTGCAAGATTGCACCTGCGTTTTTCTATTGAACCTTAAACTTGTGTTTTTCTTTTGTTGCTTCTGACCTGCTACGATTTATGCTATGGATTCGAGGTTTTTTTTTTGGTTTCTGATCTACTCGATTGAAGGGTGATAGATTCATGCTATGTTTTGAGGGATTCATTTGTGGTTGAAAACACATCTATGAATATGTGATATCATGTTATCATGTATGTATGTATGTATGTTACTTATGTAGTCATGTATGTATCTGTGTGTATTGCATAATTGTGTGATTTTTTTAACCTTTAAATAAGTGCTTCCATTTGATTGATTATTTGGTAAAAAAAACCACTAAACAATTCAGTAGGGGTAAATTGGTCATTTAATCAGTTATGTTCTGTCCAGTCCTGTTCTGTCATGTCTTACCAAACGTTGAACAACTGTCCTGTCCTGTTCTATCCTGTCCTGTCTACGTACCAAACGCACCCTAAGTGATCTATTTAGGAGACTCTTCCCACGACACACATTTTTTAGGAAATTGTTGTTTCTTTCTTCGCTTCTCCATTCACCTAGGACTGAGTTTTGATCGTAGATTTGATCCTCCTTTCTTCCGACCTTCGGTTAATCCCCGACCGACAAATGCTCCACTTTCTTGGATCCATTTTTGACCGCATCCAGGTAAGACTTATACGATTTCCTCTCTCCTCATTTCCTCTCTGTCCGAACGCTATATTCTCCCCTTTGCTGCTGCCCTTGCCCTTCCAAACTACTCTTCCTCCTTCCCTCCTCCGCCCTGAATATGCGTAACTTTAAAGACCCAATTCATATACTTTTCAGATTATTCTTCAGTTGACTTTCTTCACCTGTTCTTTTAAATCTAACGAACCCAAATTCCTTTCCTTTCCTTTCCGTTCCTTAGTTTCTTTTTAGCCATGTAAATATCCGTAATTATTCCATACATTTTGAACATTCTCCATAGATGAGACACTTCCCATTTTGCCATAAAGTTAAAAAAACAAGAAAGATATCTCATTGTGGTGGTTGATTCTGTTCGCAAACTGATCTGGAGCGTTGTCGTTGTACCTACCGTGCCATGCTTTGAGCCCTGACCTCACTCTCTCAAACCCCCACCCCCACCCCCCCTTCTCTCTCACACCCTCTCTCTCTTTCTCTACTCTCTCTCATCTCTCAATTGAATTTTTATTTAATGCAATGTATTACATTTAAAAATTGTTTTCATCATAAAATTAAAATGATACTTAAAGATATTTATCGTAAAAAAAGTAACAATATATTGGAAACATATCATCATAAACATGAGTCACGGGTTAAAGATGATAATCTAAAACAGATTGAATTTGGATTTCTCATCCTATAATTAATGAGAGTTTCAAACTTGTTTTATAAACTTGATCATCCTTCAAACTTACTTTCTCTTTAGTTTCTATGGCATAGGTACGTTAGATCGGCATAACTTATAGTAGAAGGTTATACAAAATCTTAAGGCCAAAATATAAAAAATTCACCATAATTATATTCATTTAGCGTAAGGATCATTTTTTTTCTCTCAATTAATTTAATAAACGTTCAGTTTTTATCTTATTCAGTATTCACATTACATTCTAACTCGGGAAAATTTGATCATGTGATCAAAACAACTAATACCACATATATAGTTAGGCTTAAAACTAGTTTATTACGTAAAATGGGTACGACCGGGATAAGAATAATTGAAGTTTGTTTTATTAATCGAGAAAAAACAACAATCACTAAATAGAAATTAATACAAACTCTTTTATTTTACATTTTCATGCATTCCAATATTATTTATACTAGAAGCGTACTCACGCAATGCAGCGAGATACATCATGATTTTAATGTTTCATTTTATTTTTTTGTCGATTTACAGTACGATTTTAAATAGTTTTGAGAAAGTGATAATGTTTTTTTATAGAGTTGTTTAATTTAGGCTTAAAAATATAATGTTTTTTATATAAAAAAAATTAAGTATTTTGTTAGATTCAATGATTATCTTATATATTTTAATGACATCTACAAAAAATAACTAATTACATATTTAATAATATAATTAAAACAAAGTTATAGTAATATAATATATTAATTAGTATTGATACATGGAAATGTTTGCACAAAAGGAAGATCCTACAATACCAAATTGGTGGGTGTTAGAAGCATGCAGTAGTAATATGTATCTTGTGCTTTGATACTTGTAAATTAAGAGATTTTTAAAATCTTACATAAAATGATGGTACCTTGTGCCTAATAATTTGTATTTAAGAGTTTTTTATCCGTACTTTATAATATAGTATAGATAACATGCTTAAACTTTCTCTTGATATATAATGGTATCTTTGAATATTTTAATCTCGTTTAAAAATTGGTGTCTATCAATCAGAAAATGGTTACACAGGTTACCAATGAATGTTTCTTCCTTTTAGAACCCTTGTAGAAATATATAATGTCCTCGTTATGCCACCTACAACACGGATGAAATAAGTTTCAATATCAGCTAGTTTTCCTTTTATAGATAGTAAACTACAATTTTGGTCCGTGAGGTTTATACAAAAATACGAAAATGGTCCTTAAACTTCATTAAGTGCCGATTTCATCCCTACTGTTTTGATTTTGCATTGAAAATGGTCCCTCATCGTTAATTCCGTTAAAAACTCAATTAAGTGAGGGTAATTTCGTCTTTTAAGGTTTTTTTTCTTTTTCTATTAAATTGTTTTTAAAGTACACATGCTATGTGTACAACTCATTAATGCATCAACCTCATATTCTTCCCCGGCCTCTATCTTCTTCCATAAAATTAGTCATACACACACAGACACACACACACACACATACACATATATATATATATATATATATAAGAGTAAACTCCAATTTTAGTCCCTGACGTTTAGTGATTTCTTTGAAAGAGGTCCCTATGGTTTCATAATTCAAGTTTACATCCCCAGGGTATGGATTTTGCTCTAAAAAAGGTCCCTGGACACTAACTCCGGTAAAAACCTCCGTTAGGGTCAGGGGCATTTTCGTCCAACCATGTTTTTGTCACCTTTTTGCAATTCTCTTTTTTTTCCTTATATTTTTATAAAACCATAAAAGTTTAGGGACCAAATATGTTAATTACTCTAATATATATATATATATATATATATATATATATATATATATTGTGTGCGTGAGAGTGTAAAACACAGGACCATCGTCCTCTGTGATTTGGTCCATCACCGGCCAAGATCTTGCCCCTCCACCTGATTCCTCGCTCAATAAATCGTTTCCGGTTAACTACTCCGACGAATACTATCTCTTCTTCGCTAATTGCAATCGTCAATCGCTTGTATCGATGAACGTCCGTACGGAGCTTTACAATAGCGACGACGAAAACCAAAAGGATTACTTATCCGCAGGGCAAACGGAACTCCCGTTGTTTTACTTCATTTTCTCCATGATTTACATGTGTTTCGTAGGGTTATGGACGGTCGAATTCTTGAAAAACAAAGGATCCATTCAATGGATTCATTTACTCATGGGCGTGTTGCTGGTAGTGAAGGCACTCAACTTGATCTGTGAGGCGGAGGCCAAACATTACGTGAAGGTTACAGGCACTCCTCATGGATGGGATGTATTGTTTTACACGTTTCAGTTCTTCAAGGCAGTGCTTTTGTTCACCGTGATATTGTTGATCGGTACGGGATGGTCGTTTTTGAAACCATTTTTGCAAGAAAGGGAGAAGAAGGTTTTGATGATTTTGATTCCACTTCAAGTTTTGGCAAATATAGCTGCAATAGTGGTAGGGGAAACAGGGTCGTTCAGTAAGAGTTGGGTAACTTGGAACCAAGTGTTCATGATAATAGATCTTCTCTATTGTTTCGCCATTATTTTACCCATTGTGTGGTCGATTCGATCACTGCGAGAGACCTCGAAAACAGATGGGAAGGCTGCTAGGAATTTGGCAAAGTTGACCTTGTTTTGAGAATCTTGGTCTCAAAAAGCTATTGGGACCAAGGTTCTTCACATCTACGTCTTGTTTTCTATACATGTTTTAATCATTAATTTCCACCAAAAACAAACATAGAATCGAGATTAAGTCCAAAATCAGTCCAACAACATAGTTAAGTTCGAACAGTAAAAAAACCAAATCAGTCCAAAATCAACGATTAAATCCAAAAGTTAGGTTTATATATGAAATTGAAACAAGATTCTCATATAAAATTCACCATTTAAGTTCATGATTAGTCCAGATTCACAATTCAAAGTCCACGAATTGAAGAACTCGGTTTGAAGGCTTTCTTGAAGATGAACAGTCGATCAAAGAACCAAGCATTTGCTATTAAGAATCGAAATTGATGATTGAAGTTAGTTAAAAATCATAAATTGACTATGAAACAATGGATTACAACATCAATTTCCTACCTTGAAGTGTGATTAGAACCTGAGAAGTGAAAAGTCGAATATAGGTTCTTGAGAGAAAAGTGTAAGTGCAAAACTCGTAAGCAAGGAGTGTGGCGGTGGTTGTGTAGCAGCGGTATGACATGGTGGCGACGTTGCATGACGGAAGGGGAAAGGGGGGAAGGTCGATGGTGGTGGCTCTGGTGAAGCGGTGGTCCTGTATATCGTCCTCTGAAATTGTAATTGGGGAAGTTTAGAATTAATTGTCTATTTGGTCCATATACTTTGATATATTTACAAATATAAAGAAAAAATAAAAGAGAATTACAAAAAGAGGACAACAACATGGTTGGACGAAAATGCCCCTGCCTTTAACGAAGTTTTTAACGGTGTTAGTGTCGAGGGACCTTTTTTAGAGCAAAATCCATACCCTGGGGATGTAAACTTGAATTATGAAACCATAGGGACCTCTTTCAAAGAAATCACTAAACGTCAGGGACCAAAATTGGAGTTTACTCTTAAATATAACATATTGATATTTCAATTATGTAATTTATTTATATAACATGAGTACATAATGACTAATAAGTGTTATGAACATGCTAATTAATGGTAACAATCATTTTTTATGTAATTTATTAGATAAATATAAGTTGTGTTTATAATTTAAAAATGAAAAGTATATAGGAGTAATAGTAAAAATAATAAAGAAAATGAAAAATTTTAGTCATTTAATGTGTGAATTTTATTTAAAAATAATTCAAAATCACCACAAAATTCTAAATCGATGTCTCTCCTTAACTCTCTCTCCTCTTCCTTCTTTTATATATATATATATATATATATATATATATATTGATTGATTGTTAGGTTAGTAAATAATATAAGTTTATTAGATAAATAAGAGTTGTGTTTATAATTTAAAAATGAAAAGCATATAGGAGTAATAGTAAAAATAATAAAGAAAATGAAAAGTTTTAGTCATTTAATATATGAATTTTATTTAAAAATAATTAAAAATCACCACAAAATTCTAAAGCCTACATGGAGGCCTCTCCTTGACTCTCTATCCTCTTCCTTCTTATATATATATATATATATATATATATATATATATATATATATATTGATTGTTAGGTTAGTAAATACTATAAGCTTATTAGATAAATAAGAGTTATGTTTATACCAATACGGACAGATACTAGAGCCAAGGATCGAGTATTGGATGTGATTATTGACCCCATTATGATTTCGGAAAAAGAATACACCAATAATATCCTTGATAAAGACCATGATTTAATTAGTTTTCATTATTCATATATATGGATGTAAATGAAGACGATTTATCGGCATATTAGTTTAATGAATGTATTTGTCTAAAAAATGCAATTTGGATTGAACAAATACAAGAAATTGGTGAAACACTTCAGTTAGTAATGCGAAATTAAGGATAACCTTATCAAGAAATTGGCATTTTGATATCATAAAGTTTTCGTTTATTATGTTTTAGTGATTTTTTTTGAATTTTAGTTGTCTCTTATTATTTAATTCACTTCAGTATCCATAATCATTGAATTCATGTTAATTGTGCTAAAAGTAGTTTTATCTTTAGTAGTTAAATAGTATTTGAGCTTAAATGAGAAGTGAATAATAAATATGTATGACCCACATGCATGTAAATCAAAATAACAAAACAACGTTTAACTTAAACCACAAAGTACTTGAGAAAAACGAATCCCTATTATTTACCCTTGTACTCCAGTAAGTTCAGTTTAGTTAACGCATAGAAGTCGAGTGTAACTTCATTCGAGAAAAGGTTGTTGATAACACTGTGAAATTAAGTTATCTGTACTCGATCTTAGTTAGCATCAGGGGCGGACATGCTATAGTGCATACGGTGGCCTGAGCTGCCACCACTTCATTACTCCGTCGTAAAAATCTTAAGGTCGTGAAAGGTGCTACTGTATTATTTTGTTAGTTGCAACCGTACATTCCTAGAAACTACTGTTCGGATTTGCTTATAAGTTTGTCCCACATAGAACAAGAGAGGAAAATCAACTTGCCTTATAATAGGATTCCCCTACCTATTATCAAAATGGGTTACCCAACCAAATGGGTTAGCCCATATTAAATGTCAAGATGGGCCTTGGGCCTTCGTTCTCTTGGCTTGAGAGAGGGCAAATCGCAGGCCTCAATCTCACAACGATCTTCATCAAATTTCCATCAAGGTAATCGAGTTATTCATCGTTCTCTTTCTGTTTTCGATTATGTATAGAATTCGTTTTATATTTGTGAATTTATTCTGAATTTTACGATTCAAGGTTTATTGTGTAAACGAATTTCTGATTCCGTTATCTAAGTTCAAACAATCTTAGACAGAAATTTCATTGACGATGGATCAATCTTCTTTATTGAAATCGCACGTGGAGAAACCCGAAAAATTAAAGGGTTCCGATTTCAGAAGATGGCAGCAAAAGATGTTGTTCTACTTGACGACGTTGAAGGTGTCTAACGTGCTTACCGATCAAGCACTGACACCACCGGTTGGAGAAGGGGAAAACGCCCCTTCACAGATTCAAATGGCCGCTTACCAACGTTCCGTTGACAATTGGAACGTGAATGAATATAGTTGTCGCAATTATATTCTGAATGGGATGGATGATGGTCTTTACGACATTTATTCATCCTTCACCTCGGCTAGAGAAATATGGGAATCTTTACAGTCTAAATACAAGACGGAAGTCGCTTGTTCTAAGCGATTCATTGTGGGCAAATTCCTGAATTTCAAGATGACAAATTCTAAACCGGTTGTGAAGCAAGTAGAAGAACTTCAAGTCTTGGTCCATGAACTGGAAGTCGAAGGTATGGGTGTCAATTCCAATTTCCTTATTGGTTCTATTATTGACAAACTTCCTCCATCTTGGAAAAAATTTAAACTATATCTCAAACATTTGTCTGAGGATATGAGCTTTGAGCAGTTGATACTGAGGGGGTGTTTGGGATTGCTTATTTGAGGTGCTTATTAACTTATTGCGTTTTCAAACAGCAAATAAGCCGTTTTGAGTGTTTGGATTGGAAACTGCTTATGACTTCTCCACTCCGCTAATAAGCATTTTTTGATAAGTCATTCTCAACTGACTTATTTGTAACTCCTTATTAACTTATTTAACCAAATTACGTATTTGCCCCTTCTTTCTATAAGTTAATAAGCACTTTACAAATAATCATAAGTTAATAAGCACATTTGCAAATAAACATAAGTTGTTTTAAATAAGCAATCCCAAACACCACCTCAAGCTGCGAGTGGAGGAAGATAACCGGATGAACGAGAAAGCGGATGCAAAATCTCGTTGGAGCCAAATGCAAACATGGTTACCGATAGCTCTTCAAAGACAAAGTTCCAAAAAGGGAAAGGCAAGCTTGTGGCTGTCAAGCATCACTCAATTGCTTCAAATCCATTGTCTACACAAAGAAAGTCTTTCAAGAAGCGAGTCTTGAGTTGATGGGTATGCGGTAAGCCAGGCCATCGAGCAAAGGATTGCTGACATAGGAGGGACCACGGTGGACCCGGAGGAGGAGGCGCCGGTGGTGGAGGGCCGGTGGAAACCCACATCAAGCCAATGTGGTCAATTCTCCAAACCAATTCGTTGGAGTAATTAAGGCTTTTATTGGTGGGTTGATACCGGTGCCACCAATCACATTTGTAACTCCAAGTGTAACATCCCATACTAGCTATATTCGCTTAAACACATATAGAGTAACTAAGTAAACTTTACAGCAAAATAGTACTAGTTATTGACAACCGGACATTAAGGTACATATATATATACAATCCCAAAAGTAACTATTCACAAAATAATGTTGTCTGGTAAGTCAGTCTTCAAAATATCCACTCTTGGTCTCTCAACCCAGATATTCCCCAAGTCTAGAACCTGCCACGGAATAACAAACGTGGCTGGGCAATAACTCAGTGAATAGATCAATGAAATCAACAATAAACAATATAGGGTAAATACAAATTATCCCTATAATCATGAAACGATAAAATAAATCAATCGAATATCACAAAGATATAACAAAGGGTTCACATAATCACCCGTTCCGTGTTTTGTGTTATTCAAGTTCACATAAATCACCCGAATACACTAAACCCGTTGTTCCCAAAGAATGTACGGTTCTATGGGCATAAGTGAGAACTAGCGGTGTGGGCACGACACCCACTAGCCCGTGACTACTATTAAAGCAGTCCTAGTCCTAGTTCTGTTCTGTTCCTAGGATATCCATTCGCCTCTATGGCCGGATCAGGGCCAGCGCACTCTCCACGCATACACAAGGACGCCATAGTGATTATAGACACCATGAAAGCATCACAAAGTCGGTGTCCCCGACTAAGTGTCTGGGTAAAGGATCACAACTAATGTGATCTAACCGGATCACAAAGATGTAACAACAATCAATGAACAAATCAAAATAGCTTGACTCTATCTAGTCGTGCCAATCTCAATTCGATAATCTCATGGTCATTGGACCAAGTCAAAAATTCATATTCATTAATTCCATTCGTGCCTCAGTATTCGGAGTAGAACTCAAGAATCGGGCCAATGGTCCCTATTAGGAGCAACAGACTTTGGAACAGCCCTAAGTTGTTGGGAACTGAAGAATAACTCAAGTGATTAATGCTGCTAGTTCAGAATTACTACTGCTAGAAGACTCCAAAGTTAACACTGCTGAGTATTACTACTGGTAGTAGAATTAATACTGCTAGTCAAAGTTAGTGCTGCTTGAACAAAGTTAGTACTGCTTAGCTAGTTAGTACTGCTAGTGGTTAGTGCTGCTTAGTAGTTAATGCTGCCAAGACTTAATGCTGCTTATAAGGTAATGTGAAGATAATGATGAAGAGATCGTGGGTAAAGATAAACAAGGATAGTCTGAAGATATTCATGGAAGATATACTGAAGATATTTTATTTATTTGTAATTATCTTTTTGTTCATTATATGTATAGTTTTGATAGATTTAGAGAAAAACAGATTTATCATTCTAAGTTTTTTTAGAGAGAATCAACCTCAAGGCATAGTTCCTAATTCTAGAGAAGTAGAATTCGTGTTGAAAGAGCTTGTTCTTCAAGATTGAGGTTGAGTGTGTAATCTTGTGATTTTAATACAAGTTTGCAAAGTGTTTATTATATACTGTTTGTTTACTGTTCCATTGAATATCAAAGTGTTATTCCGCAACTTCTTTGATATTGTTTCTGAGACTTTATTCTTGTTGAAAATTCGATCCTGACAAGTGGTATCAGAGCCTGTTCTCTCAGAAACATCTATTCATTCATCATGGAAAACTTTGCAGAATCAAACAGTACTCTGGTCTCAAAGGTACCAATGCTCAGACCCAATGAATTCGATATGTGGAAGATCAGAATCAAGCAGTACATACTCCTCACTGACTATTCTATGTGGGATATCATAGAGAATGGTCCTTCTGAAGCAGGTAAGATTGGTGCAGATGGAAAGAGAACTCCACCAAAAACTGATGCAGAAAGAAAGGCTAGACAGACAGAGATGAAAGCCTTGAGCACTTTGCTCTTGGCTATCCCCAATGAATATCAACATCAGTTCTGCAACTGCACTGATGCAGAGATGCTCTGGAATGCTCTAGAGAAGAGATTCTCAGGTACCAAAAGTACCAAGAGAAATCAGAAAGCCATTCTGAAGCAACAATATGAGAACTTTATGTCAACCAAGAATGAGTCCATGACTCAAACCTTTGACAGGTTCAACAAGCTTATTGGTGAACTTGCTACAGTGGGAGTACAAATTGATCAAGATGATCTGAACAGAAAGTTTCTAAGGTCCCTGAGTGATGAATGGACCATGTATACTGTGTCTTTCAGACAGAATGATCAACTGGAAGAAAAGGAACTTGATGATCTATATAATGATCTAAGAGTTTTTGAATATGAGGTAGAGGCTAAGAAGAGGCCTTCTGGATATGTTCACAATGCTGCACTCCTTTCAGCATCAACTGATTCTACTTCCAACTCTGAATCAGTTAGTGCTGCCAATGGAGCAACTCAAGAGAAAGGCACTGAAACTGTATTTAAAGCCTTTCTAGCAAGTCATGGAAACTCTTCTCTCATTAATGATGACTTGGAATAACTCCATCCAGATGATCTTGAAGAGATGGACATTAAATGGCAGATGGCCATACTCTCTATGAGAGTCAAGAAGTTCATCAAAAAAACTGGAAGGAACAACTTCTCACAAAGAAGAGAAGATGGAGCAGGTTTTGACAAGTCAAAGGTGGAATGCTATAAATGCCATCAGAAGGGACACTTTGCTAAAGAATGCAGAAGTGGAATGCCTCAAAACAATAACCATCAACAAGCTCAATCTGGAAGCTTCAATAATAACAGAAACTCTGCACAAGCCCTTGTCTCTCAACAAGGCATGGGGTTTGATTGGAGTGATCAAGCTGAAGAGGCCATCCAGAACCAAGCTCTAATGGCAGAGGTGTCTGATCTCCCAACAGAGGTAACTTCCAATCTTTGTTCTCAAAATTGCATTAACACTGTTAAGAGGTATAGGGATCACAATCAGAACATGAGTGATAACCTTAAGAGATTGGAAAAGGACATAAAAGATTATGTGAGGATAGTTGAGAGATTTGAAGAGCAGATTAAGGGTTTTCAAGCCAATGAGCTTCAACACTCTTATGACACAAACTACTAGAAGTGGGAGAAGAATGACTTAGAACTTCAACTAACCAGATCCAAAGAAGAGAGTGAAAAGTTAAGAGTAGAACTAGCTAAAGTCAAGCTAGATGTAGAAAAGTTTTCCAATGCCTCTAAAGCTATGTATTCTTTACTACAATCTCAGATTCATGATAAACTGAGAAGAGGAATAGGGTACAATACCACACCACCACCCTATAACAACAACTACATCCCTCCTAGTTCAGATTTGTTAGAAACAAAGGATAGGAAGGACCTACCTAAGGGAGCCACTGAGATAGATCCCTTAGATGAAGTAGTTGTTAAGGATAAAACTGAGAAAGAAGCTGTCAAGGATAAAGACAACACTGTGAGTGGTGAGATTCCTATAGAAAACCACATAATCACCAATGAGGGATGTGGAAAGCATTGGATCAAGTCCAATGAGATAGAGAAGACTGAGGGAAAGAACAAGAAGGTTTATTATAAGCAGACCACTGTTGTGAACCCTATCCCTTGCAAGCAGTGTGCATGCAATACTTCTAAGCCCCAAAAACATGATAAACCAAGGGGAAATCAAAGAAACTGGAACAACCAATGGGCACAAAAACAAGGCATTGATCTAAGTAAAATCAATAGACCAAAGCCTTGTTTCATATGTGGAAAGTTAAACCATTTGGCTAAGTACTGTTACTTTAACCCTATTAACCAACAGATGAACTTTCAAAGATTTGTGCAAAAACCTGTTGGTTATAGGAAGGCTGGAAAGAAACATGTGGTGAAGAAACCTGTTGAAAACAAAGGCCCCATGAAGAAAAAGGTTTTGAATGAAAGTATTAAAATGTGGGTCCCTAAAAGCACTAAAACTGTTAGTGCTGCTGACAGAG
The DNA here is from genome assembly GCA_954870635.1 of Arctium minus. Lineage (NCBI taxonomy): Eukaryota > Viridiplantae > Streptophyta > Magnoliopsida > Asterales > Asteraceae > Arctium > Arctium minus. The sequence continues at coordinate 37,999,603 of OX941084.1, forward strand.
ATAGTGCTGCTAGAAGCATTACTGCTGCTACCAGTGTTAGTACTTCTGAAATTTTTAATGCTGCTAATACTGTTAGTACTTCCTCAAAGATGAATACTGCTAACACAGTTACTGCTGCTAAAACAGTTACTACTTCTAATAAGGTTAGTACTGCTAAGCATGCAAGTGTTGCTAATGCAGTTAGTACTTCTAAAACCAGTACTACTTCTAGCAAATGTGTTTCCAAGACTATCATTGTGACAAAGTACTCCAGAAATGAGGAGTCAAAGTTTAAAAATCTTGTCAAGAAAGAATGCAAGTATTTTGATGAGAAAGGGGTACCCAAGACCACTTTGGCTTGGGTTCCTAATTCAAACTAACTGATTTATCTTATGTGCAGGGCAACCAACAGCTCAAGGGAAAGAGCATTTGGCATGTTGATAGTGGTTGCTCTAGGCACATGACAGGCAACATGTTATGCCTTCAGGATTTCAAGCATATCAATGGAGGACATGTTGCTTTTGGAAATGATCTTACTGGTGGTAAAATAAGTGGCAAAGGTAATGTCACAAAAGGTAAGATGACATTTGAGGATGTCTACTATGTTGATCAATTGAAGTACAACCTGTTAAGTGTATCACAGGTTTGTGACAAACAACATAGCATATTATTTACTAACACAGAGTGAATGATCCTTGCTCCAGAGTTTAAGGTAGTTGATGAAAGCATGATACTACTTAGAACTCCAAGAAAGGACAATGTTTATTGTCTAGATATGGACAATGTTGATAGTGATTCATCCCTGAACTGTCTTGTTTCAAAAGCTTCTGTGGATGAATCCTCTCTATGGCACAGAAGGATGTGTCACATGAATTTCAAGACTATGAACAAACTTGTTAAAAACAACCTTGTAAGAGGGTTACCTTCAAAAGTCTTTTCATGTGATGATCATTGTGTTGCTTGTCTTAAAGGCAAACAGCATAAATCTTCTCATAAGACCAAAGAGTTAAATTCTATTTCTTCTTGTCTCCAGTTATTGCATATGGATCTGTTTGGTCCTACAAATGTTATGAGTATAGGCAAGAAATCTTATTGCTTGGTTATTGTTGATGATTACTCCAGATTTACTTGGGTATATTTTCTAAGGACTAAGGATGAGACAAGTGGACTGATCAAATCCTTTATCCTAAGAATTGAAAACCAAACTAATCAAAAAGTAAAAGTCATTAGATCAGATAATGGGACTGAATTTAAAAATCTTGATCTAAACACCTTTTGTGAAGAGAAAGGCATTGAGAGACAATATAGTGCCCCTAGGACTCCTCAACAGAATGGAGTTGCTGAGAGGAGAAATAGGACACTAATAGAGGCTGCTAGATCTCTGTTGGCTGATTCAAAATTGCCAATTACCTTCTGGGCTGCAGCAGTTAATACTGCTTGTTATGTCCAAAACAGAGTTCTAGTAGTCAAGCCAAAGAACAAGACCCCATATGAGCTTTTAAATAAAAGAAAACCATTTATTGGATTTTTCAAACCTTTTGGGTGTCCTTGTACTATTCTCAATACCAAATCTCACTTAGGTAAGTTTGATAGCAAAGCAGATGATGGATTTCTTGTTGGTTACTCATCTCAGAGTAAGGCTTACAGAGTCTTTAACTCTTCTTCTAGAATAATTGAAGAAAGTGACAATGTCAAATGCAATGAGAACACACCAAATCCAATTGGGTCTGGTCCTCAGTGGCTATTTGACATTGATTCACTAACTAACTCTTTTGGTGTAAGTAGTGATGATTATGCAGGATCAGGGAGTGGAGGATCAGGAACTACACAAGTTCAAGACAGTTTATCTCAATCTGTGATCTTTCTCATACCCACAGTGGATCCTGTTGAAGACTGTGAAAAGGAACCATCTACTGAACCAAGTCAGAGTGAAGAAGAGAGTAGAGATGAGGAGACTCAAGTCAATAAGGAATCAGAAGTAGCTGCTGAAAACACCTCAGTTGAGTTGAATGACTCAAATCTAGAGGTGGTACTTAATGAAGAACCTAATCATCACACCAGAATTCAAAAAAATCATCCTCCACAACTGGTAATAGGAGATATATCATCTCCTATGATGACTAGAAATCAAAGCAGGCTGCAAGAATTGCAAGATCAACATCATACAGTGCTTTCTTGCTTTCTATCCCAGCTTGAGCCTAAGAAGGCACATGATGCTATGAAAGAATCTAGTTGGATAGAAGCAATGCAAGAAGAACTACTGCAATTCAAGATGCAAGATGTTTGGGATCTGGTAGACCTTCCTAAAGGCCAAAGAGCAATAGGAACAAAATGGGTCTTCAGGAATAAGAGAGATGAAAGAGGAATTGTGATAAGGAATAAAGCAAGGTTGGTGGCTCAAGGGTATACACAAGAAGAGGGAATAGACTATGATGAAGCATTTGCACCTGTGGCCAGGATAGAAGCAATTAGACTATTCCTGGCTTATGCTTCTTATATGAAATTCAAAGTCTATCAAATGGATGTGAAAAGTGCATTTCTTTATGGCTCAATTGAAGAAGAAGTATATGTCTGTCAACCACCAGGGTTTGAAAACCCAAGCTATCCAGACAGGGTATACAAATTGAAGAAAGCACTTTATGGATTGCATCAAGCTCCAAGAGCATGGTATGACACTCTGTCATCCTATCTCTTGGAAAATGGCTTTGAAAGAGGAGTCATTGATAAGACTTTATTCATCAAGAGAAAGAAGAAGGATATCTTGCTGGTCCAAATCTATGTTGATGATATCATCTTTGGATCTACAAGAGACAACATGTGCAAGGAGTTTGAGGATCTAATGCATCAAAGGTTCAAAATGAGTTCCATGGGGGAACTTACTTTTTTCCTTGGACTCCAAGTTCAACAGAAGTCAGATGGAATCTTTATCTGTCAGTCCAAGTATGTGCAGGATATTTTAATCAAGTTTGGTTTCTCAGATTCAAAACCTGCCAGCACACCTATGGAGACACACAAGTAGATAACAGCAGATCTTGAGGGGGAGGATATGGATGTTCATCACTATAGATCCATGATCGGCTCTCTCATGTATCTTACAGCATCTAGACCAGATATAATGTTTCCAGTCTGTGTATGTGCAAGATTCCAAGTTAGGCCAAAACAATCTCACTATCAAGCTGTTAAGAGGATATTCAGATATCTCAAAGGGCAACCCAGATTGGGACTTTGGTATCCTCATGACTCATCCTTTGACCTACTTGCATACTCAGATAGTGATCTAGGTGGAGCAAACTTGGACAGAAAATCTACTTCTGGAGGATGTCAGTTTTTGGGTGCAAGACTAGTGTCTTGGCAGTGCAAGAAACAAACCACAGTGTCCACATCTACAACAGAGGCAGAGTACATAGCAGCTGCAAGTTGCTGTTCTCAAGTCTTATGGATTCAAAATCAAATGCTGGACTATGGGGTAACCTTTCTACACACTCCAATTTTTATTGATAACAGCAGTGCTATTAGCATTGTGAATAATCCTGTCAAGCACTCAAAGACAAAGCACATTGAAATCAGGTATCACTTCATAAGAGACTGTAATGAAAAGAAACTTATTCAAGTTGTAAAGGTTCATACTGACAACCAGTTTGCTGATCTATTCACCAAAGCCTTTGATGTGGGTAGATTCACTTTCTTGGTAACAAGTGTGGGAATGATCAACTTTGAATAAACTCCTTCTCAAAAAGTGGTTCAATACCTGTATATTATGTATTCTTGGTGGTCCTAATCTTTCCTTTCAGGGAATTCATAGCAGTCCTCAGTTCATCATAAGTTGAAAAGAGTAAGTATTGTTAATACTGCCAGTGCATTATTAATACTGCCAGTGTATTGTTAATACTGCCAGTGCATTGTTAATACTGCCAGTGCATTGTTAATACTGCCAGTGCATTGTTAATACTGCCAGTGCATTGTTAATACTGCCAGTGCATTGTTAATACTGCCAGTGCATTGTTAATACTGCCAGTGCATTGTTAATACTGCCAGTGCATTGTTAATACTGCTTCCAGTTAATACTGCTAAGTAGTTAATATTGCTTTCAGTTAATACTGCTTCCAGTTAATACTGCTAAGTAGTTAATATTGCTCTCAGTTAATACTGCTCTCAGTTAATACTGCTCTCAGTTAATACTGCTCTCAGTTAATACTGCTCTCAGTTAATACTGCTCTCAGTTAATACTTCTCTCAGTTAATACTGCTCTCAGTTAATACTGCTCTCAGTTAATACTGCTTATGTCCCGAATACTATAAATACCCTTTGCCCGCCTAAAAGTTCATAACGACTCTTTGCATACTGTTCACTTGCGCTCTAAACCCTCTCTCTCTCGAGTTCCAAGTTTTCAGGCAAGAACCTTCAAGGTCAATGGCATCCATAGCATTCATCGACGAGCACAATGAAATCGCGATGCTCCAAAAGCCAAAACAAGCTGAAGGTTTTCACCAGATAGTCGACTTTCTGAAGTCCAACCATATTGCCCATGCTCTCACTATATCTCCTACCATCTTCATAGAGCATCAGAGGCAATTCTGGGCAAATGCCACCATTGTTACTGAGAATGGTGTGCAAATGATCAAAACAAGGGTGTGTGACAAACCCTTGACAGTTACTGAAGAGGTACTTCGCATCAGTCTACGTCTAGACGATGCCTCTGGTATAACTTCTATCTCTAATGATGAACTGTTTTCTACTCTTACAAGAATGGGGTATGGAGGCCCATTGGGTGTGTTCAAATTCTCAAAAGCCAAATTTTCACCCCAATGGCGTTTCTTTGTCCATACTCTTATGCACTGTATATCTAAAAAGACTACTGGATGGAGTGAGTTCAGTAGCACCATTGCTTATGCTTTGGTATGCTTAGCCACTGCCAGAAAGTATAAATTTTCACAAATGATTTTTAATGATCTTGTCTCAAACCTGGGAAGTAAAAAGAGATTTTATATGTACCCCAGGTTTGTCCAAGAAGTTATTAACCATGAATTGACGGATATACCTCATTTTGATGGGGTATATGTACCAAAAATTCCCAAAGGTAAGGTATTTTCAAACATGAAAAGATCCCCTCTGGACTCGGAAGGAGTTGACACCCCATTGTTCTCTACAATGATGGTGGTGTCCCAAACTGATGAAGGTATGGCAACAAGGTCATGGCCCCCATTAGACCAACCCACTGCTAGCCAATCCCAACCTTCCCACTCTACATCACTTCCCCAGTCTCTTCTTGATAAACCAACTTCACCAATAACCCATACTTACAAAAGGAAACAGGTAAAGAAGGCTCCTTCCCTTCTTGTACCATTGACCCCTAAGCCTTTAAGCCCTCTAAGGGAGGATTCTCCCTTAGAGAATATCTACAGGGAAACCACAAGGGTGTCTCCCAACCCAAAGAAGGTGCTCTCTGAGGAGGAGGAAGAGCATATGGGTGAGCAGGCTGCCACTACTCCTGCTAACACAGAGGAGGACAGTGGTAACATAACTAAGACCTCCCCCATGGCAACTTTGAATGAGCAATCATTCAAAGGTCCCTGGTGCCAAGAAACCAAGGGGGTGGATAGTGCTTCTGCTAGGCAGAAGACTTCCACTACAAAAAGATCCAATGATCCATCAAAAGAGGGTAACACTTCTGGAGAAGGTGAGGACAAATATACTTACTATGAATTGATGGAAACAATGGGCAACATCAACCAAGATGTTCTCAAACAAGGGAAAGAAATTGAAGAGATGAAGCTGGTAATCTTGTCCCAACAAGTGCAGATTATCAAACTCAAGAAATTGGTGATGAAGCTAGTACAGAAAAAGAAGTAGAGACAATTTGTGCTAAGGAGAAGGAAATCTGGGAATGATGCTCCCAAAAAGGGGGAGATCAACATGGAAGAAGCTACAGAAAAGGGGGAGCTTGATGGGATGAAATATGGTGGTGAGGGGGAGAGAATTGATGTTGAGGGGGAGCAAGAAGTAGAAACAGAAAGAGAATCAGTGCAAGCAGAGATAAAAGAACAAGCAGCAGTAACAAAGCAAGCAACAGAAACCATTAATGCTGCTAGTTCAATTAAAGCAGCAGAAATGGTTAGTACTGCTGAAATAAGCAAAGCAACAGAAACTGTGAAAGAAGTTTTAACAGATCTTGAGATTGCAGAAACCTTACTTAAAGCCAAACATGATACTTCCAAGGTCACTTCAAAGACCAAAGGAGTAGTCATCAAAGAACAAGGTGAAGTGATCAAGAAAGATAACAGTAAGAAGGTAATGAACAAAGACAAAGGAAAAGCAAAGATGGTGGAATCTGATCAACCAGTCAAAAAGCAAAGGTTGGTTGAATCAGACGAAGCCTTAGCCAGGAAGATGCAGGCTGATGTTGAAAAGGAAGAAAGAGTTCAGGTTGAAAAGGACAGGGAGATGGCAAAGGCTCTAGCTGCTGAACTGAATGAAGCCTATCAACAAAGCCTGACAACTGAACTTGAACAGAAGAAAGCAGCATCTTTGAAGAAATCGGTAGTGATAAAAACAGTTGCAAAGAAGAGACAACCCTCAAAGACTTTCCTTGGTACTCAAGAGAGAAACAAGATGATAATTTTTCTCAAGGGTGCTATAGGAGTCAGAAAGGAGATGTTCTCCAAGATGACATTTGAGCAGATCAAGGAGCTGTACAATTCTGAAATGACTAAGCTTCAAGGAAATGAAACTGCCAGGGTGGAGATGGAGAAGAGAATGAAAGAAAGTAATGATTTCATGATAGAAAAACCTTTTCCAGATGAGCAAGAAACACCACCAAAGAAAGAAGCCACTCTAGGTGAAAGTCTAAGGACTTTAAAGAGAACCAAGATGATGGCAAGGAGAAAGTTAACCAAGAAGCCTAGAATAGCTGAAGGAGAGGCTGAGAAGGTTGCTGAAGAAGAAGGGGCACCTGAGTCATCTGAAAATAAGGAATCTTCAAGTACTGATGATTTAAAGATGTACATGGTAGTGATGAACAAAGTTCCTGAACCAATTTCAGCAGAACCTGTTGGTATAAAGCCTCATGAAGTTATTCACTGGGATACACTGACAGTAGATGGAAAGGAGTATATCAGACTCAAGAAGAAGGATGATAAGTATGAGGTATTCAACACTTGGGCCAAGATTGTCAGAACATGCTCTAGGTCTGATATAGAAGAAATGTTTGAAATAGGGATGAATTTGTATGCAGATCAGTTAAAAGCTCCAGGGATTTCAATTACAAAACTGGTGATGGAGTATCTGTGTATGATGTTCAAACCTGAAGAAGTGGAGCATGTCATAAGACATGTGTTTCAAGCAGTCACAAATTGGACTCTATATGAAACTAGTGAAGTATATGCAGTGACTTTGGATAGAAATCACATAGAATACTTCCTAGTGGATAGAGTATACAATCACAACAGACTTAAGCTTCATGCAATGCTGAAGAAGAAGCTTGGATGTGTTGAAAACTCAGAAATGGCCAAATATCTGATTCAGAGAATGATCAATCAAAGTTTGGGGATAAATGTTGATACAGGGATCTGAAGAATGATATTTTGGGAGCATCTGAAGAACTTGACTTCTCTTCCTAAAAGTCAAGTTAGGGGGAGATTGTTGGGAACTGAAGAATAACTCAAGTGATTAATGCTGCTAGTTCAGAATTACTACTGCTAGAAGACTCCAAAGTTAACACTGCTGAGTATTACTACTGCTAGTAGAATTAATACTGCTAGTCAAAGTTAGTGCTGCTTGAACAAAGTTAGTACTGCTTAGCTAGTTAGTACTGCTAGTGGTTAGTGCTGCTTAGTAGTTAATGCTGCCAAGACTTAATGCTGCTTATAAGGTAATGTGAAGATAATGATGAAGAGATCGTGGGTAAAGATAAACAAGGATAGTCTGAAGATATTCATGGAAGATATACTGAAGATATTTTATTTATTTGTAATTATCTTTTTGTTCAGTATATGTATAGTTTTGATAGATTTAGAGAAAAACAGATTTATCATTCTAAGTTTTTTTTAGAGAGAATCAACCTCAAGGCATAGTTCCTAATTCTAGAGAAGTAGAATTCGTCTTGAAAGAGCTTGTTCTTCAAGATTGAGGTTGAGTGTGTAATCTTGTGATTTTAATACAAGTTTGCAAAGTGTTTATTATATACTGTTTGTTTACTGTTCCATTGAATATCAAAGTGTTATTCCGCAACTTCTTTGATATTGATTCTGAGACTTTATTCTTGTTGAAAATTCGATCCTGACATAAGTCGTGCTCAACTAATGGAACACCAAATGGAATTCAACAAAGGAACGACACGATGAAAATGCAAGAAACAACATCTTTGAGATATTTTCGAACCTCAAGTTTACTTTTAAATGTAACATCCCATACTAGCTATATTCGCTTAAACACATATAAAGCAACTAAGTAAACTTTACAGCGAAATAGTACTAGTTATTGACAACCGAACATTAAGGTACATATATATATATATATACAATCCCAAAAGTAACTATTCACAAAATAAGGTTGTCTGGTAAGTCAGTCTTCAAAATATCCACTCTTGGTCTCTCAACCCGGATATTCCCCAAGTCTGTCTCTAGAACCTGCCATGGAATAACAAACGTGGCTGAGCAATAACTCGGTGAACAGATCAATGAAATCAACAATAAACAATATAGGGTAAGTACAAATTATCCCTATAATCATGAAACAATAAAATAAATCAATTGAATATCACAAAGATATAACAAAGGGTTCACGTAATCACCCATTCCGTGTTTCGTGTTATTTAAGTTCACATAAATCACCCGAATACACTAAACCCGTTGTTCCCAAAGAATGTACGGTTCTATGGGCATAAGTGAGAACTAGTGGTGTGGGCACGACACCCACAAGCCATCGACTACTAAGTGTCTGGGTAAAGGATCACAACTAATGTGATCTAACCGGATCACAAATATGTAACAACAATCAATGAACAAATCAAAATAGATTGACTTTATCTAGTCGTGCCAATCTCAATTCGATAATCTCATGGTCATTGGACCAAGTCAAGAATTCATATTCATTAATTCCATTCGCGCTTCAGCATTCGGAGTAGAACTCAAGAATCGGGCCAACGGTTCCTATTAGGATTTAGGGGCAACAGACTTTGGAACAGTCCTAAGTCGTGATAAACTAATGGAACACCAAATGGAATTCAACAAAGGAACGACACGATGAAAATTCAAGAAACAACATCTTTGAGATCTTTTCGAACCTTAAGTTTACTTTTCGCTAAATCAAATTTGAATGGAATGACCCTCCACAAAAGGTCACTCCCGTTCCAAGAAGATAAGAGATCCGTACCTTTATATAGTCGAGATAATCAAAACACGATGCCCAAATTCCAAAGTTTCCAAAATCCTTGCTAGTCGGATTCCTATCACAACTAATATATATACACTTAGAATTATACAATGATTTCCTATATTTGTTTGATCTCTTTATCCTATGGGCACCCTTTTATTAGCTTATGTTAACTTTATTTCCATACTTATATGCTTATAGTTCAATGTTAGTGTTTATGAAATGGTGCAAAAGGACTTAAACAAAACAACCAAAATATTGCAAAATAAAGTTCCCCTGCACATTTCAGCTTTTGTCCATCTCTGTGTTGTACATATTACTCATACATAGGTGCTTAATTTGGTGTTATTGTCTAAACAAAAGTTGTTAATATACTTATTAGGATTCCAATCGCACTGTATACATGTTGTTTGAAGCTATGATCGATTTTATATGAATTTGGTACTAACAGTGTGCAGTTCCCGATTTTACAGAGACCAACTACTGTAATTTGCTATTTTGGCATACTTAAACTCAAAATTAGCTTTAGGACTCTTCATAACAATTGTGCTAGACACACTAAGGTTTCCAACCACATATCACACACCTCAATGTTGGTGATTTTAGTGAAATCATCGGTCATTTTGTGTAATCAGATTCACAAAGATAATAATGGGGTTTGTAGCTAAGCTATAACACGAGTTAGGAGGTGAGGAGTGCACACTCGTGTAAGATAACTATGAACCGGGATTGTTAGGAAAGTAAATTGGTGTTTGTGAGACGAAACAGTGGCTCACGCGGGTTGTGCCGCGGGTTAACCCGCGCGGCTACCCGCGTGAAGCACTGTTTCGTGTGGGAGACAGTGGCTCACGCGGGTTGGGCCGCGGGTTAAACCCGCGTGGCTACCCGTGTGGTGCACTAGATTTGGGACGAACAAAGGCTCACGCGGGTTGTGCCGCGGGTTAACCCGCGCGGCTACCCGAATAATGCACTGTTGCTTGTGCGGTTTGTAACCACCGATCAATCTCTTTTTTAACTCCCAATTTGATTTATAACCTACACCAATTGACCAATTAACATTCAATTCCATTAAATGGATGATTATTATCATTAATATTATGGCATCGGTTACATTCTCTTGGTGTTTAAATAGTGTCGATTTCTGCCAGAATCGATACGGTGAATTTGAGATTATCCTCGAGTGTATTTTGTGATACCCAGGCAGAATAAGGTCGAAATAACACTTAAGGAAAGCGAGCTCTCACGCGATCTCACTTTCTATCCAAGTTCCGATCATCTCTCACCTCTCTCTACCCATCGATTTCTGCAACCTTACAAATCCCCCAACAATCTTAAGTGTTATTCCGTTCGTGAGAGACGGCGAGTGATCAATCGGTGAGAGATATGACGACCAAGTTCACCAAGCTGGAGAAGTTTGAAGGTGTCGACTTTCGACCATGGCAAAAGAAGATGCACTTCTTGTTGACCACATTGAAGGTCGTGTACGTGTTAAGCACGCCCATGTCGGAGGTGATGGAGGATGAGACGTTGGATATGACCCGACGTCGCGGAAAATGGGAGAACGACGACTACATCTGTCGTAGCCACATTTTAAACGGTATGTGTGACTCCCTTTTTGATATTTATCAAAATGTTGAATCCGCTAAAGAGATGTAGGACTCTCTTCAGTCCAAATATATGGCGGAGGATGCTTCTAGTAAGAAGTTCCTCGTAAGTAATTTTAATAATTACAAAATGGTGGATTCAAGGCCTGTGATGGAGCAATACAATGAGCTCCTTCGCATTCTAGGCCAATATGCTCAACATGATATGAAGATTGACGAATCCATCTCCGTATCAAGTATAATTGATAAATTTCCTCCCTCTTGGAAAGATTTCAAACATATGTTGAAACACAAGAAGGAAGAGTTATCTCTTGTACAACTCGGTAGTTACTTGCGCATAGAGGAATCTCTTCTAGCGCAAGAGACTGGGAAACCTAAAATGAAAGAGGTTTCTGCACCTTCTGTGAACATGGTGGAAGAGGGAAGATCCAACAATTTCAAGGGAAAACGTAAGTTCAATGAAGCCAAGAAAGGTCCCAACAAAAAGGTTAAATTAACCTGTTGGACTTGTGGGATGACCGGCCATCTCAAGCGGGATTGTCGAGTTATCAAATATAAGAATGGAGCAAGCTCAAGTGGTGGTGGGCAAAGATCCAACGATCAACACCCACGATAAGGTCAGTTTATTGACTTTGGTGTTTATTCAAATTTGAATTATGTACCACTAATATCCGAATCATTTTATGTGCAGGATGATAATGATGCTTGGTGGATTGACATGGGTGCATCGAGTCATGTGTGCAAGGATCCACGTTGGTTCTCCTCTTTGGAACCGGTTGAAGACGGATTTGTGCTACACATGGGGAACGAGTCAAATGCTCCCATTCTTGGACGTGGCTTAATTAGACTAGAATTAGCTCTAATAAAATTATTGAACTTGTTGACGTTTTGTTTGTACCACAAATTCGAAAGAATTTGGTTTCCGGTAGTACCTTGAATAAATTAGGATATAGGCAAGTTTTTGAGTCCAAAAAGTTTACCTTGTCTAAAGGTGGCTCTTTTGTAGGATTAGATTATTTGAATAATGACATGTTCATGTTAAGTTTAAATAATAAGAATTTTGTTTCGAATTCTATTTATATTGCAAAAGAAATTCTTGTTGATTCTAGTTTATGGCATGCTAGACTAGGTCATGTTAATTTTAAAAGAATGGTTGAAATGTCAAAAGACGGTCTTATTCCGGCTTTTGACGTTAAAACCGGAAAATGTAAAACTTGCATGTTGACGAAGATCACTAGGCAACCGTTTCCCAATGTTAAAAGGGATTCGTCGGTGCTTGAATTAATTCATAGTGATATTTGTGATTTGCATTCAACTCCGTCTTTTGGTAATAAAAAGTATGTCGTTACTTTTATTGACGACGCTTCACGGTTTTGTTATATTTATTTATTGCACTCAAAAGATGAAGCGTTGGATAAATTTAAAATTTATAAAACGGAAGTTGAATTGCAAATTAACGGTTTAATTAAATGTTTACACACCGATTGTGGTGGGGAATTTTACGACCCCATGTTTTTCCAATCCGTAGGAATAATTCATGAAACTACGACGCCTTATACACCACAACAAAATGGTGTGGCGGAACGGAAAAATAGAGTTCTCAAAGAAATGGTGAACTCTATGGTATCCTACTCGGGATTGAGTGATGGAATTTGTGGTGAAGCCATGTTAACGTGTAACACCCTAAAAATAGGGATAACAAAAACTTTCCATAAATGGAAAGTTGGTATAAAGTTTGCCATAGCAAGAGCCTCCCAACAAGGGGAAATATACAAATAACCTGTTTAATCACAAATCTGTAATTTAACGGATAAATAAGCAACAACCAACTAATCTAATTTCTACATCTAGAAAAGAGATTACAAAAGGGGTGTCATCTATAAACCCAAATCTTTCAAAAATAGTTCAAGTGCCAAAATCCCCAAGCTCTTGCCCAAAACATCTAAACTTGCCTAGGAGCCGCGCCGCTAACACCTGAAATACACATCGACACCAAAGAAGTGTTAGGCCAAAAAGCCTAGTGAGTTGGACAATAATAAGCATGCATTAAACAGTCACAATTTCTTATCAGCAGTTAATCAGTGTTCAAATATATGTGGAGTCATTAGGGGAGACCCAAAGCACCAATCAATTCCACTCCAAAGAGTCGATGCACCTTGATTCCCTTAACAAGGAACACCCCAAAGGCCCGACACACCCGGAGATCAGACCATAAAGGAAACTTTCCGAGTGGCGGAGGTCTAGGCACATACCATCCCGGTGGTGCCCCAAGACTACATCCTCCTAGTGAACTTGCCTTGATTCGTCCAACACAATGCCTATAGAAGGTCCTTAGGTATATTTCAACCCAACATATTTCCATACCAACTACGGGTACAATGTTACCATCCTATCCTCATAAAGTCCAACAAAAGTCCCAAATGACAATTATATTCATCATGCATATAAATATGTTACCAAAGTGACATTCCAACTAAAACCATCATAACTCACATATATGCATACATTTAACATATGAAGGTACCCATTTTATATTTCCATGGGAAAGCCCCAAATAATGGTACACATAACATAAAACATAGCATATCACCAATATCCATATTTCCAACCATTTACATCAAGAAATCCCAAATACTTGAACACATAGAGAATGAAATAACAAATAGAAGATTATGATGTGTATCTAGTTTTAACAAAGGTTTAGTAAACTCACAATCTAGGTTTTTGGACCAAAACCTAAAAAAGTGTCAAACCCTAGAAGTTGGAGAAGATGAGACTTGAAGTGGAGAGGAGTAGCTTGAGGAGAATCTTCACTAGATAAGCTTGGATGAAGCTTAATGATCAATAAATGACTCTAACAACCCAAACCCTAGGAAATAAATGAAGTAGGTGATGAAACCCTAAAAATCGCCTCCAAGAAGCGTTCTCCCGTTTTTTGTAAAGTGAAAGTGAGAAATGAGGTATTAATTTCTATAAAATAGCAGACTGGACCACGCGGGCGATAATGCCCGACGATAGTGCCATTGGCACTATCGCGAGTCACAATCGCGGGACACTCCGACCCCTCGGTACATGTTCGGCGATAGTGCCCTCCGCGATAGTGCCAAGGGCACAATTGCGGGGCACAATCGCGAGTCATCCCGAACTCTCGGTACAAGTTCAGAGATATTGCCCTCCGCGATAGTGCCAAGGGAACAATCGCGGGCACAATCGCGAGTCACTCAAAACAGTCCAAAACTCAAACCGAAAACGATAACGAGCACAAGAATTGCATGATTAAAGATGGTAAACCAATATATGACATTTTAACATAATTCATGATCATAAAATGTACATAAAGACACATATTCACACATAAACGAATTTAATGCATTAAGGGAGACAAAATACTTACCTTATGAATTTATGGGTGTTACAATCCTCCCCACCTAAATGGGATTTCGTCCCCGAAATCTTACCCTAAACAAACAAGTGAGGATAACGCTTCTTCATGTCATCTTCAGCCTCTCACGTAATGTTAGCACCCCGATGGTGCTTCCATTGGACTTTAACCATGACTACGTCTTTATGTCGTAACTTCTTCACCTTTGACTCCAAGATCGTCTCTGGTTCTTCAACGCAACGATTTCCATTGTCCACCCGAATTTCTGTCAAAGGAATAACGCTTTCCTCCTCAGCTAGAAACTTCCGAAGGTAGCATACATGAAATGTAGGATGTATTCCATCCATTTCCGGTGGTAAATCCAATCGGTAGGCTTGTAAACCAATTTTCTCCAAGATGACGAAAGGTCCAAGGAAACAAGGACTAAGCTTCCCACGTTTCCCGAAACGTATGATCCCCTTCCACGGAGACACCTTCAACATGACCCGGTCGGCCACTTGAAACTCAACCGACCTTCTCTTCTTGTCTGCATAACTCTTTTGTCGGTCTTGTGCCGCCTTTAGCCTCTCCCGAATCTCTTTCACCTTGTCCGCCGTCTTTTGCCCTATTTCCGGCCCGGCGAATTGCTTTTCGCCCACTTCTAGCCAACAAACTGGGGTTCTACACTTCCGCCCATACAAGGCCTCGAACGGTGCCATTCTGATACTAGAATGGTAACTGTTGTTGTACGCGAACTCTACCAAAGGTAGATGTGAATCCCAACTTCCCCCGAAGTCTATTACACACGACCTCAACATATCTTCTAATGTATGGATCGTCCTCTCGCTTTGACCATCCGTTTGAGGATGATACGCCGTGCTCAAATTTTGTAGAGTACCCAACTCCTTTTGCAAACTAGCCCAAAAGTTCGAAGTGAATCGGCTGTCCCGATCCGATACAATAGATTTCGGAACTCCGTGCCTCGACACCACCTCATCAATATAAAGCTTGGCCAACTTCTCCATTGGCAAGGTCTCCCGCATTGCAAGGAAATGCGCACTTTTCGTCAACCGGTCAACAATTACCCAAATGGTATCGTGCCCACGCAAGGTCTTTGGTAACTTCGTCACGAAATCCATAGTAATGTTGTCCCATTTCCACTCGGGAATGTACGACGGTTGCAAACTTCCATACGGTCTTTGATGCTCCGCTTTGACTTGAAGGGATGTGACACACCTTTCCACATAGCTAGCCACATCCAGCTTCATCACCGGCCACCAATAATTCAACCTTAAGTCTCTATACATCTTGTTGCTACCGGGATGTATAGGATATTTCGACTTATGAGCTTCCTCGAGAAGTAAGTCACGATTTCTTCCAATCTTTGGCACCCAAATTCTCCCTTGGAAGAGTTTGAGTCCACGACCATCTTCTGTTAAGAGTTCCTTTTGCTTGGACATAACCTCGGCCTTGAGGTTCTCTTCTTTAAGTGCTTCCGCTTGGATCGTTCTTATACTTTCCAACAAACTCGACACTACATCGATCCTAGCAAGGGACATTTTGACACCTCCGTCATGACTCCTTCGACTCAACGCATCCGCCACCACGTTGGCCTTACCAGGATGATAGAGTAGGTCACAATCGTAATCCTTCAAAAGCTCTAGCCATCTCCTTTGTCGCATGTTGAGTTCCTTTTGATCGAAGATGTACTTGAGACTCTTGTGATCCGTGAAAAGAGTACACTTGGTCCCATACAAGTAGTGTCTCCACAACTTTAATGCGAAAACTACCGCAGCCAACTCCAAATCATGAGTTGGAAAGTTCTTCTCATGATCCTTTAATTGCCGCGACGCGTAGGCTATTACTTTCCCCCTTTGCATTAGGACACACCCAAGCCCCATCTTGGAAGCGTCACTAAACACAACAAAATCTTCCGATCCTTTGGGTAGGGATAAGATCGGAGCTTAGCACAACTTCCTCTTGAGCGTCTGAAAGGCTTGCTCTTGTGCATCGGTCCAAAGAAACTTGACGTTCTTCCTTGTAAGAGAAGTGAGCGGTGTAGCTATCTTGGAAAAGTATTGAATGAAACGTCGGTAGTAACCCGCTAAACCCAAGAAGATTCGGATTTCCGTCGGACTTGTTGGAGGTTCCCAACTCATCATTGCCTCGATCTTTGCCGGATCCACTTTTACCCCGTCCTTTGATACCCCATGCCCCAAGAATTGCACCTCTTGAAGCCAGAACTCTCACTTCGAGAACTTCGCGAACAGCTTCTCCCTCCTCAAAACTTCTAATACTTCCCGTAAGTGTTTTCCATGCTCGGACTCATCCTTTGAATATATTAAAATATCGTCGATGAAGACGATCACGGATTTGTCCAAGAATGGGCGACACACACGGTTCATCAGATCCATGAATACGGCCGGAGCGTTGGTTAGACCGAAAGGCATCACCAAAAACTCGTAATGGCCGTATCGCGTACGGAAAGCCGTCTTCGGAATGTCCTCTTTCTTCACTCTCACTTGATGATATCCGGACCGAAGGTCAATCTTCGAGAAACATCCCGCGCCTTGAAGTTGATCAAAAAGATCGTCGATACGAGGTAAAGGATACTTGTTCTTCACCGTGACTTTGTTTAACTCCCGATAATCTATGCACATCCGCATGGATCCATCCTTCTTCTTCACGAACAAAACCGGTGCTCCCCAAGGTGACGAGCTTGGTAGAATGAAGCCCTTCTCCAACAACTCTTGAAGTTGCATCATCATCTCTTTCATTTCTGTCGGTGCCAAACGATATGAAGCACGAACTATCGGAGCCGCTCCCGGTGTGAGGTCAATCTGAGACTCCACTTGCCGCTCCGACGATAATCCAGGTAAGTCTTCCGGAAAGACGTCTGGATAATCTTGCACCACCTCCACATCTTCCACCGACTTCTTTTCTTTCTTCGCGTCCACGACGTAGGCCAAGTACGAAGGGTAGCCCTTCGTTAAGAACTTGCGAGCCTCTAGAGATTGATGGCAGTTCTTTTGGAGTGGATTTATTACCTATGGTTATAGGAGGATTTGATGTAGTCATAGGTATGGATTGGTTAGTAAGGCTCTGATACCAACTTGTAACACCCTAAAAATAGGGATAACAAAAACTTTCCATAAATGGAAAGTTGGTATAAAGTTTGCCATAGCAAGAGCCTCCCAACAAGGGGAAATATACAAATAACATGTTTAATCACAAATCTGTAATTTAACGGTTAAATAAACAACAACCAACTAATCTAATTTCTACCTCTAGAAAAGAGATTACAAAAGGGGTGTCATCTATAAACCCAAATCTTCCAAAAATAGTTCAAGTGCCAAAATCCCCAAGCTCTTGCCCAAAGCATCTAAACTTGCCTAGGAGCCGCGCCGCTAACACCTGAGATACACATCGGCACCAAACAAGTGTTAGGCCAAAAAGCCTAGTGAGTTGGACAATAATAAGCATGCATGAACAGTCACAATTTCTTATCAGCAGTTAACCAGTGTTCAAATATATGTAGAGTCATTAGGGGAGACCCAAAGCACCAATCAATTCCACTCCAAAGAGTCGATGCACCTTGATTCCCTTAACAAGGAAAACACCCCAAAGGCCCGACACACCCGGAGATCAGACCGTAAAGGAAACTTTCCGAGTGGCGGAGGTCTAGGCACATACCATCCCGGTGGTGCCCCAAGACTACATCCTCCTAGTGAACTTCCCTTGATTCGTCCAACACAATACCTATAAGAGGTCCTTAGGTATATTTCAACCCAACATATTTCCATACCGACTACGGGTACAATGTTACCATCCTATCCTTATAAAGTCCAACAAAAGTCCCAAATGACAATTATATTCATCATGCATATAAATATGTTACCAAAGTGACATTCCAACTAAAACCATCATAACTCACATATATGCACATTTAACATATCAAGGTACCCATTTTATATTTCCATGGGAAAAGCCCCAAATAATGGTACACATAACATAAAACATAGCATATCACCAATATCCATATTTCCAACCATTTACATCAAGAAATACCAAATACTTGAACACATAGAGAATGAAATAACAAATAGAAGATTATGATGTGTATCTAGTTTTAACAAAGGTTTAGTAAACTCACAATCTAGGTTTTTGGACCAAAACCTAGAAAAGTGTCAAACCCTAGAAGTTGGAGAAGATGAGACTTGAAGTGGAGAGGAGTAGCTTGAGGAGAATCTTCACTAGATAAGCTTGGATGAAGCTTAATGATCAATAAATGACCCTAACAACCCAAACCCTAGGAAATAAATGAAGTAGGTGATGAAACCCTAAAAATCGCCTCCAATAAGTGTTCTCCCGTTTTTTGTAAAGTGAAAGTGAGAAATGAGGTATTAATTTCTATAAAATAGCAGACTGGACCACGCGGGCGATAATGGCACTATCGCGAGTCACAATCGCGGGACACTCCGACCCCTCGGTACATGTTCGGCGATAGTGCCCTCCGCGATAGTGCCAAGGGCACAATCGCGGGGCACAATCGCGAGTCATCCCGAACTCTCGGTACAAGTTCGGCGATATTGCTCTCCGCGATAGTGCCAAGGGCACAATCAAGGGCACAATCGCGAGTCATTCAAAGCAGTCCAAAACTCAAACCGAAAACGATAACGAGCACAAGAATTGCACGATTAAAGATGGTAAACCAATATATGCCATTTTAACATAATTCATGATCATAAAATGCACATAAAGACACATATTCACACATAAACGAATTTAATGCATTAAGGGAGACAAAATACTTACCTTATGAATTTACGGGTGTTACATAACGCCTTGTTATTTATTTATTCGAGTTCCCAATAAAAGGAACAAGATTACCCCATATGAACTTTGGTTCAAGAAAAGTCCTAACTTGAATTATATTCGAGTTTGGGGTTGTCGAGCGGTTGTTAGACTACCCGAACCCAAAAGGAAAACCTTGGGTGAAAAGGGTATTGATTGCATCTTTGTTAGATATGCCGAGCATTCCAAGGCATATAGGTTCTATGTTATTGAACCTAATGATTCTATAGCGATTCACACCGTTATAGAATCGAGAGATGCATTATTTGATGAGACTAGATTCTCTTCAATACCTAGGCCGAAGGATCTTGTTCCAAATACTAGTGTAACTAGTGAGGTTCAAGAACAAGCAATTGTTCCAACCGAATCTACGATGCTTCGAAGGAGCAAAAGAGGAAGGATTGAAAAATCCTTTGGTCCCGATTTCCACGTATACTTGGTAGAAGGATCAAGAGATGAAATTGGATCACAATTCTCTTACTGTTATAGTATTGAGGAAGATCCAAAATCATTTGATGAGGCTATGAAGTCTCAAGATATTGCTTTATGGAAAGAAGCAATAAATGATGAGATGGATTCCATCATGGGAAAATATTACTTGGGTATTATCGGACTTGCCACTGGGTTGTAAGCCGTTGGGTTGCAAGTGGATCTTCAAAAGGAAGATGAAAGCCGATGGATCAATCGACAAGTTCAAAGCTCGATTGGTAATCCAAGGCTTTAGGCAACGGGAAGGCATCAATTATTTTGATACCTATGCCCCGGTTGAAAGGATCTCCATGATTAGATTGTTGATAGCCTTAGGAGCTATCCACAATTTAGTGATTCACCAAATGGATGTCAAAACGGCATTCTTAAATGGTGAATTGGAGGAAGAAGTTTACATGAAACAACCGGAAGGTTTTATTATGCTCGGAATGGAGCATAAGGTGTGTAAACTTGTAAAATCATTGTATGGGCTTAAACAAGCACTCAAACAATGGCATCAAAAATTTGATGAAGTTATCTTGTCCAACGGTTTCATGTTAAACCAAGCGGATAAGTGTGTATATAGCAAATTTGACATATCCGGTAACGGAGTAATAATTTGCTTATATGTTGATGACATGTTGATTTTTGGCACTGACCAAAATCAATTTGATAAAACTAAAGAGTTTTTGTCATCAAAATTCTCCATGAAAGATATGGGAGAAGCGGAGGTGATCCTTGGAATAAGGATCAAGCGTGAGAACAAAGGGATTGCAATTACGCAATCTCATTACATCGAGAAAGTATTAAAGAAATTTAATTACTTTGATTGTTTTCCGGTGAGTACTCCATTTGATCCGAGTGTGAAGCTTATGCCCAATTCGGGTGAAGTTGTGTCACAACTCGAGTACTGAAAGGCTATTGGTTGCTTGATGTATGCCATGACAAGCACTAGGCCGGACATCGCTTTTGCCGTAGGCAAGTTGAGTAGGTATACTAGTAATCCTAGTATACATCATTGGCAAGCGATAGAACGAGTATTTAAATACTTGAAGAAAACCATTGATTATGGTTTGTCATATGTCGGGTTTCCTTCGGTTTTAGAGGGATATTCGGATGCAAGTAAGATTACCAACTTAGAAGATCACTCTTCTACGAGTGGTTGGGTATACTTGCTTGGGGGAGGTGCCATTTCATGGGCTTCCAAGAAGCAAACTTGCATCACGAGTTCGACTATGGAGTCGGAATTTGTGGCATTAGCCGCTGACGGTAAAGAGGCGGAGTGGCTAAGGAATTTAGTCCACGAAATTCCATTATGGCCAAAACCCATATCACCCATTTCTATCCGTTGTGATAGTGCGGCTACTCTGGCTAAAGCTTATAGTCAAGTGTACAATGGCAAGTCTAGACACCTAGGTGTTAGACATAGCATGATTCGTGAGCTAATCACGAATGGGGTGATTTCGGTTGAATTTGTTCGGTCGCAACAAAATCTAGCGGACCACTTGATGAAGGGGTTAGCTAGGGACTTGGTTCACAAGTCGGTAATTGGGATGGGTTTAAAGTCCATTTGAATCTCTAACGGTGAGATACCCAATTCCCTTCTAATACAACGTTAGAAGTTGAATTCAATGGGAAAGCTCACTCTAAGGGATTGGAGCACAAGGTAATCATCCCAAGGTATGTGCTCGGTACTGCAAGCGAGGAGGTAATTGTTCGTTTGTTAAAATGCATGTGCAGGTGCATGATGAAAGGAACTACCTATATGAGTGCGAAGTGTGGCCGCTTCAAGAAGCTTGGACTTAGCTTTGATGCACTCACGAATGGATAAGGACACACGACCTGTATAGTGTCAAGTTTAAACTTTAGAGAATTTTAAATTCATGTGTATGTTATTTTCTGGTACTCAAATGGGTTGAAGGGTTCAATCCATAGGACACCCGGATTCTCGAGTATTTGAAATGTGTAATGTACTAAGATGGAAATTCAATCTTTTAGATATTTTCATTTATACATGAGTTTGTTTGCTATATTAATCTTATTTGTGAATCAAGGATTGCACTAAAATGGGGGAGGAATGTTGGTGATTTTAGTGAAATCATCGGTCATTTTGTGTAATTGGATTCACAAAGATAATAATGGGGTTTGTAGCTAAGCTATAACACAAGTTAGGAGGTGTGGAGTGCACACTCGTGTAAGCTAACTATGACCCGGGATTGTTAGGAAAGTAAATTGTTGTTTGTGACACGAAACAGTGGCTCACGCCGGTTGTGCCGCGGGTTAACCCGCGCGGCTACCCGCGTGGTGCACTGTTTCGTGTGGGAGACAGTGGCTCACGCGGGTTGTGCCGCGTGTTAAACCCGCGCGGCTACCCTCGTGGTGCACTGGATTTGGAATGAACAAAGGCTCACGCGGGTTGTGTCGCGGGTTAACCCACGCGGCTACCCGCGTAATGCATTGTTGCTTGTGCGGTTTGTAACCCCCAATCAATCTCTTTTGTAACTCCCAATTTGATTTATAACCTACACCAATTGACCAATTAACAATAAATTCCATTAAATGGATGATTATTATCATTAATATTATGGCATCGGTTACATTCTCTTCGTGTTTAAATAGTGTCGATTTCTGCCAGAATCGATACGGTGAATTTGAGATTATCCTCGAGTGTATTTCGTGATACCTAGGCAGAATAGGGTCGAAATAACACTTAAGGAAAGCGAGCTCTCACGCGATCTCACTTTCTATCCAAGTTCCGATCATCTCTCACCTCTCTCTACCCACCGATTTTCTGCAACCCCACAAACCCACCAACACTCAATTGGATCAATGGTTAATTTTATACACATTTTAAAAGTAACATGCATATTTATGTTTGTTGCAACAACATCATTTTTAACATGTTTAACATACCAAACACTACCATTTGATTTGATAACCATTCTAAACTATCTATGAACCAATTTCAAGTATTTTTGTTTTTTTTACAGCCTTGAACATCACATAATCAAAAGTTTACTAGAATTTTAAGTTACCAAACATGTAATTAAAGATTTACAAACTTCTTACCTTAGGGATGATTACCACATCTTCAAGATGTAGATTCCTTTAATCCTTTACTAACTCCAGCCCCTAATCAACAAGAACACACACAAACTTAGTATGAATCTTCCTCAAATAACTTAGATTTCAAAAGTACAAGCTTACCCAATGGTTAGCTTCAAGATTTAGCTTCAAAATCTTTAATCTTTCATCATTTGATCAAGTTTTGAGGCTTAATTTCATGGTGGATGAGTTGGGTCTAGGGTTTGAAGAAGAGAAAACGTGAAGATGAAGAAGAGATAAATCTGATTATCAGATTATTAATCTCAAATTTTGTTTTTATATTTTTCAATTATTCACTTTAAGTCCCTCAAGTTTCATAAATTGCGAATTTACCATGTTTGGAGAATTTTCTCACATTTTTGGTTTAATTATTGTTTCATTTATCCATGTTTAACCCCTCTAATGGTTATGTTTAAAAAAGTTAGTTTGGTTTAAGTCCATATGATATAGGTACAAGCATACAAAGCAAGAGGAGAGGGGAGAAAGATTAAATGTGGCCTCGAATCCAAGAGGCATGGAGGAATTCAACGACTTCATCAATCGAAGCGGCTTGATCGAGATACCGATGCATGGGAGGAAGTTCACTAGAATTAGCGATGACAAAATCAAATTTAGCAAACTGGATCGGTTTTTAGTTTCAAATGAATTTGGTGCCTTGTGGAGAAACTTAGGGGTGAAGGCGTTGGAGAGGGTGTGGTCGGATCATGGTCCAATTGTGATGGGAGACGACAAATTAGATTTTAGCCCGAAACCGTTGAAGTTCTTTGATGTTTGGCTAAAAGAAGATGGAATCGAAGAAGTGGTGCGTGGAGCGTGGAGAAGGGAGGTAAACTCATCCCAACCGGATTGTGTATTTAGGGATAGATTGAAAAATGTAAAAAAGGCGCTTAAAAGTTGTAGTAGAGAAATATTTGGTAACATGGAGAAAAAAATATCCCGAGCAAAAAGTGAATTTATCCGAATGGAGTAGAACGCGGAATCGAATTATTGGGAGGAAGCGGAAAGGAATAGTTGGTTGATAGCTAGAAAAAAGTGGCTAGATCTTGAAGAGAAAAAAATCGGGATGGAAAGACAAAAAGCTAAAGTGAAATGGACGTTCGAAGGAGACGAAAACATGAAGTTGTTCCATGCGACAATGAAATATATAGAACGAAAAAATTTGTTAAGAGGCTTGAACATCAACGGGGAATGGGCGGAAGACCCGTCTCAAATTAATAATCATGTTTTCGAGTTTTTTAAGTGCAAGTTTGGTAGTGGAAGTTTTAATTGCCCTTATCTTTCTAGTGGGAAATTTAAAAGAATCTCGACCGAAGAAGCCGATTTTTTGGAAAGACCGTTTGAGGAGGAAGAGGTATGGAATGCGATTAAAGGGTGTGGTAGCAATAAATCGCCCAGGCCGGATGGATTTACGTTCGGATTCATGAAGCGTTTTTGGGGGGTAATTAAAGAAGACTTGATGGCGGCGGTGCATTGGTTTTGGGAAAGGGAGTATACAAGTCTTGGTTGCAATTCGTCGTTTTTCACTTTGATCCCGAAATTATCTAATATGGATAGACTTGGTGATTTTAGACCGATTAGCTTAATCGGGGTGTACTACAAAACGGTGGCTAAAATTCTTGCGGAAAGATTAAAAAGAGTGTTGGGTAAAGTGATAAGCAATGTTCAAAGTGCTTTCATTAGAGACCGTCACATTTTAGACGGTATTCTTATAGCAAATGAGGTGGTGGAGTATATTCGGAAAAAGAAGAAAAGTGGGTGGATTTTCAAAGTAGATTTTGAAAAACCATACAATTCGGTGGAGTGGAATTTCCTTTTAGAAAGCATGGAAAAGATGGGTTTCGGAAGGAAATGGATAGGGTGGGTTAAGGCATGTATCAAGTCCGCCGCGATGTCGGTTCTAGTTAATGGAGCGCCAACAAAAGAGTTCATGATGGGTAGAGGACTAAGACAAGGAGATCCGCTCTCTCCATTTCTCTTCCTCACCGTGGCGGAAAATTTGAATATTTTAATAGAGGAAGCTGTGGAAAAGGGATTATTCGAAGGCATCAAGATATGGGCTAAAGAAGTGTCGATATCTCACTAATAATACGCAAACGATGCGATTTTCTTCGGAAAATGGAGTTTATCGAATCAAAAAAATTTGTTGGAGGTTCTTGAATGCTTCCAAGCTATATCGGGATTGAAAATTAACTTGAGGAAAAGCAAGATATATGGAATGGTGTTCGAGAGACGGAAATTCAAGATTGGACGAGAGGGTCGGTTGCGAATGGGGGGCGCTTCCTTTTATGTACTTAGGCCTTCCGGTTGGTGCATCAATGTCTAAGTTAAATAGTTGGAGTACGATGATAGAGAAGGTAAAATCAAAACTCGCATCTTGGAAGGCAAAATCTATTTCATTTGGGAAAATGATGGTGGCAGTTTCTTTCGGAAGAGGATTCCCTTTGGGTGAGTGTCATCAAAAGTAGTTATGGGGAGGGTGGAGGGATTATAGGGGGGATCGGGGAACAAGGGGGGCCTCGGCTTGGAATAATATCATTCGGGTGGGTAGAGAGTCGGTCTCGGAGGGCGTTAATTTCTCGGGATCGTTTAGAAAATTAGTAGGTGACGGAATGGAAACGAGATTTTGGACAGAAAATTGGATGGGAAATAACCCCTTAGAAGTGGAGTTTAAGAGACTTGTAAGGTTGGAGGTTGATAAAAAGGCGCGGATAGCGGAAAGGGGAGATTGGGTAGCGGATAGATGGGTGTGGAGATGGAATTGGAGAAGGCCCCCGAGAGGTAGAGAGTGTGGGGAGATGGAGGAGATGTTGAGGAAGTTACAAGGATGGGAACCTTCGAGAGGAAGAAGAGACAAATGGGAATGGATGTTAGATAAATCAAACGGATTCAACGTAAAAAAGTTCCGTGAAGTAATTGAGGAGGGAATGTGGGGTGGGATAGAGAGTATGGAAGAAACAATGTCGTATCCCGTGGTTCCTAAAAAAGTGTGTGTCTTCATTTGGAGAGCGAAAATTGGGAGGATCTCGTGTAGGTTGGTGATTAGTGAGATGGGTATCGACCTTGATTCCACTCTACATCCTCGATGTGGGAATGCGACGGAAAGTAGGGATCATGCCAGGGGCGGAACACAGTGAGGGCCAAAGGGGGCCATGGCCCCTGCAAATTTAGGAACAAATATCATATATTAGTAAAAAAATATGTATTTGGTGTTCTGTTGAGATGGTTATCAATTTCTTGGCCACCTGTGAGTGATCTTGGGTTCTAGTCCATGACTCCATTGTGCTATTTCTTTTATTTTTACTATCAAATATTATTATTTTTCTTTCATTACTTATTTTCTTCCCATGTGCGACACATATTTATTGCATATAATTTTTATGAATCGTATAAAAATTTATAAGTTTATGTTAGAGCATAAATTTGTTGGATACAAGATCAAGAAGACTGAAGGTCAAAGTTCAAGAAAGTCAAAGCTGAGAAAGTCAACTTTCATTAAAGTCAAAGTCTTTTGTAATAAAAGTCAAAGTATTGTATTTGTATTTGTTTTTCTTGTATTTTAGATGTAGATATAAATAGTCTTGTATTTTCTGTTTCTAGTTGATGTATGGGATTAACAGAAGGAGTTCTAGAGAGAGAATACGTTTTAGAGAGAGAATCTGTAGAGAGATAAAGAGAGTTTTAGAGAGAAGAGAGATTGTAATCATTTGAGATTTGGAGTTTGAATCAAACAAGTAATTTGATTGAATCTTGTTTGTTGATTTCTTTGTGATTAGAAACTAGAAACAGGGAATAACAATTGGTATCAGAGCAGATCCAAAAGTGAAATCAGATCAAGAAATAGAAAAATTTTGGTTCGACACCGTGTTCTTGAGCCGAAGAATCAAATTCTGAGTTCTAGTGCGAATTTCGAGTTGTAATCGATTAGGTTTTGTTTGTATAGTGAAATTGATCGAGTTTGTATAGGAAATTTCTTCAATTGCACTGTAATTGAGTTTTAATTTTGAAATTTTGTTGAGTTTGTAAGTCACGAGTTCTACGCACTGTATTTGAATCAATTTGTATATTTTTGTGTTGTAGATCGAATTTAGTTGTTAGTAATGAGTTTTCGATGATTAGGTGTGTAAATTCTCAAAGTTTGGTGCTGAAATTCAAAGTTTAGATTGAATTTTTGGTGAAACAGATGAAGAACACGCAAGAAATCTGAAGAACGCGCTAGATCTGAGAAACGCGCAAGTTCTTCGATAGAACGCGCAAGCTGAAGAATCTCATTTTTTGACAAAAACGCGCAAGGCGTTATTGGCGAGTTCTAGAAACTCGCTGGTTGAAGTCTGCGAGTTTTGAAAGTTAGAAATTTTTTCTAAGGACCAAAACACGCACGTAGTGGTTAGCGTGTTCTACAAACGCGCTAGTCTAAGCGTGCGAGTTCCAGCGGAACAGTGATCTGCGAGTTCATTTGACTTGCGAGTTTGTTCAAAACGCGCTAGTAGTGCTTAGCGAGTTTCTCAAACACGCACGCCTCAGCCTGCGTGTTTATAAGTGAATAGTGATCTGCGTGTTTTAGGCATTAGCGAGTTTCATCGACTAGCGAGTTTCAGCTATCTGCGAGTTCTCAAAACACGCACCCTTTGTTTGCGTGTTTCTCAAACGCGCTTGACTCAGTCTGCGAGTTTCATAATGACTTGCGAGTTTTGTCACTTAGTCAAATTTTTCAAAATTACTGATTTTTTTTAAGATTTTTCTTGTGATTTCATATTTGGACTAACGATCAGTTCTAGTTTCTTATTGCATATCTTTTCAAACAGGTATATTCAAGATGACTTCCAAAGACGCTCTTTCTATTGGCACAGATGTTAAGCCTCCTGTTCTGTTCAAAGGAGAATACGAACAATGGAAAGACAGATTTCTGGATTTTGTAGACAGACATGCAAATGGGGAAAACATTCTTCTATCCATCACAGAAGGTCCTATGGTACCAATCACAATTCAAATACCTGATGATGATTCATCTGATAGTGAAGATGGTACTGAGGAAAGAGAACAGAAGATGAAAACAGTTCAAGTAGAGTGTGGTCAATATTCAAAGGAACAGAAAAGCCGGTATAAAGCAGATAAACAAGCAAGATCCTTACTTCTTCAAAGTATCCCGAATGACATCTACATCAAGATTGATAGTTACAAGGCAAATGCTAAAAAGATTTGGGATCAATTGCAAAAGATGATGATGGGATCCAAGGTCGGGAATCAGATGAAAGTGGCTAACTGTATCAATAGCTATGAAGAATTCAAAGCCAAAGAAAATGAAAGCCTGGAAGATACCTATGAACGGTTTGTCTTGCTTCTGAATGAACTGACAAAGAACAAAGTGAAAAAGAAGCAGCTGGAGAATAATGTCAAATTCCTAAGTATCCTACAACCTGAATGGAAGAAGCATTCGCGTAGGATGAAACAAATGAAGGATCTAAATGACATACCGTTACATGAGGTTTTTGAGACTCTGAGGCAAAATGAAGAAGAAGTAGAAGAGAAAAGAGCTGAGAAAAAGAAGGCAGAGACAGTTCCTGAACCCATTGCACTGGTTGCTGGAGAAAAGAAGAAAGAAAAGAAAGAGAAGAAGAAAAAGAAGAAAGTGATGACCAGTTCTGAATCAGAATTAGAATCAGATGGAGATGATGGAGAACGCCTCAAACAGGCTATACTGCTATTGACCCGTGCATTTCAAAAGAAATTCTACAAGAAGCCGGGATCCAATTCTCAAAAATATTCTTCATGAAGTTCCAAGAATTATGAGCATCGAGAAAGAGTTGAAGGAAAGAGACATGAAGAGAACCGGTATATGGAAAGGAAGCCGGAAGAAAAGAAGAAGTTTGTGAATGATTACATTGTTGCTGAAAAGCCAACAAATGATCCAATTAAATGCTACAATTGTGGCAAGATTGGACATTTTGCTAAAGAATGTCGAAAGCCAAAGGTTCGAAACTCCCAGTATTATCAGAACAAACTGCTATTGGCCAAACAGCAAGAAGCTGGCATAGCATTAATGGCTGAAGACGAATTCTGGTTGGATCATTCTGATCAAGATTTCATAACCAAAATGGAAGCCATGATGGTTGAGCTTTGTTAGAGCATAAATCTGTTGGATACAAGATCAAGAAGACTGAAGGTCAAAGTTCAAGAAGTCAAAGCTGGAAAACTCAACTCTCATTAAAGTCAAAGTATATTTGTAATAAAAGTCAAAGTTAATATTTTGTATTTTGTTTCCTTGTTATTGTTTGGAGGTATAAATACCTTCTTGTCTTTGTATTTCATAAGAATTGTAACTAACAGAAAAAGTAGTCTAGAAGTGAATACGTTTAGAGAGAGAGGGAGTTCTAGAGAGAGAAAGATTGTAATCTTGGAATTTGAGATTGAAATCAAACAGGTAATTTGATTGAAATCTTGTTTGTGTTTGATTGATTGTGTTTAGGAACTAGAAACAGGGAATAACAATTGGTATCAGAGCAGATCCAAACTGAAATCAATTCAAGAAAATGAGTTATGCACTGTTCATCGAGTTTGGAGGTTGATTTTTGTTTTTCAGTGTGAATTTTGAGTTGTAATTGATTAGGTTGTGATCGTATAGTGTTATTGATCGAGTCTGTATTGTTCAATTTGTCAATTGCACTGTAATTGATTGTTAATCTTGGATTTTGTTGAGTTTTTAAGGCACGAGTTCTTGAGCACTGTTTCATAGATCAAATTGTAATTTTGAGTGTTTGATTTTGTAATTCGTGTATTGTAAAATGTTAGAATATTGAAATCGAGCATCCCTACAAAGTTTCAAGTTATTTGGACAAGTATTGGACCGAAATCAGATGGAAAAATCAAGTTTTTTGTTCGACAGACTGAAGAACGCGCAAGTTCTTCGCAAGAATGCGCAAGTTGAAGAATTTGGTCTCAAACGCGCAAGGTGTTATTAGCGAGTTCATAAAACGCGCAAGGCGTTATCTGCGAGTTCTAGAAACGCGCAGATCGAAGCCTGCGAGTTTGAAATTTGGGAAAAAGTTTCTAAGTGTTGAAACGCGCTAGTAGTATCTTGCGAGTTTCTCAAACGTGCATGCCTCAGCTTGCGAGTTTTAAGTAAACAGTGGTTAGCGAGTTTTATCAAAACGCGCTAGTAGTGCCTAGCGAGTTTCTCAAACACGCTCGCCTCAGCCTGCGTGTTTATCAGTGAATAGTGATCTGCGTGCTTAGGCACTAGCGAGTTCAAAGAGAATAGTCACTTGCGAGTTTCAACATTCAGCGAGTTTCAACGACTTGCGAGTTTCAACAATCTGCGAGTTTCAGTGTTTTGCGAGTTTTGAGCTTCTACGAGTTCCACAGTGATTTGCGAGTTTTCATACTTAGTCTGCGGAGGGGGACAAAATTCTGATTGTGATCAAAATAATTTCTGACTTTTATTTTTCAGTGTCATTTCTATATTCTTGTGATTTCATAATTGGACTAACGATCAGTTTCTAGTTTCTTATTGCATATTTTTTTTCAAACAGGTTTAATCAAGATGACTTCTAAAGATGCTCTTTCCATTGGCACTTATGTCAAGCCTCCTGTTCTGTTCAAGGGAGAATATGAACAGTGGAAAGACAGATTTCTGGATTTTGTAGACAGGCATGTAAATGGAGAAAACATTTTGCTGTCAATTACAGAAGGTCCTATGGTACCAATCACAGTTCAAATACCTGATGATGACTCATCTGATAGTGAAGATGGTACTGAGGAAAGAGAACAGAAAATGAAAACAGTTCCAGTAGAGTATGGTCAATATTCAGAGGAACAGAAAAGCCGATATAAAGCAGATAAGCAAGCAAGATCCCTTCTTCTTCAAAGTATCCCGAATGACATCTACGTCAAAATAGACAGCTACAAGGAAAATGCTAAGAATATGTAGGATCAGTTGCAGAAAATGATGATGGGTTCCAAGGTCGGGAATCAGATGAAAGTGGCTAACTGCATCAATAGTTATGAAGAATTCAAAGCCAAAGAAAATGAAAGCCTGGAAGACACCTATGAACGGTTTGTCTTGCTTCTGAATGAGTTGTCCAAGAATAAGGTGAAAAAGAAGCAACTTGAGAACAATGTCAAATTCTTGAGCATCCTACAACCAGAGTGGAAAAAGCATACTCGTAGAATGAAACAAATGAAGGATCTCAATGACATTCCGTTACATGAGGTTTATGAGACTCTGAGGAAAAATGAAGAGGAAGTGGAAGAGAAAAGAGTTGAGAAAAAAAGGCAGAGAAAGTTCCTGAACCTATTGCTTTGGTAGCAGGAGAGAAGAAGAAAGAAAAGAAAGAGAAGAAGAAAAAGAAGAAAGTACTTACAAGTTCTGAGTCAGAATCTGAATCAGATGGTGATGATGGAGGAAGTCTCAAACAAGCAATGCTTTTACTGACCCAAGCTTTCCAAAAGAAATTCTACAAGAAGCCGGGATCAAATTCACAAAGATATTCTTCATCAAGCTCCAAGAATCATGAGCATCGAGAAAGAGTTGAAGGAAAGCGATATGAAGAGAACCGGTATATGGAAAGGAAGCCAGAAGAAAAGAAGAAGTTTGTGAATGATTACACCGTTGCTGAAAAGCCAGCAAATGATCCAATTAAATGCTACAACTGTGGCAAGATTGGACATTTTGCTAAAGAATGTCGAAAGCCAAAGGTTCGAAACTCCGAGTATTATCAGAACAAACTGCTATTGGCCAAACAGCAAGAAGCTGGCATAGCATTAATGGCTGAAGACGAATTCTGGTTGGATCATTCTGATCAAGATTTCATAACCAAAATGGAAGCCATGATGGTTGAGCTTTGTTAGAGCATAAATCTGTTGGATACAAGATCAAGAAGACTGAAGGTCAAAGTTCAAGAAGTCAAAGCTGGAAAACTCAACTCTCATTAAAGTCAAAGTATATTTGTAATAAAAGTCAAAGTTAATATTTTGTATTTTGTTTCCTTGTTATTGTTTGGAGGTATAAATACCTTCTTGTCTTTGTATTTCATAAGAATTGTAACTAACAGAAAAAGTAGTCTAGAAGTGAATACGTTTAGAGAGAGAGGGAGTTCTAGAGAGAGAAAGATTGTAATATTGGAATTTGAGATTGAAATCAAACAGGTAATTTGATTGAAATCTTGTTTGTGTTTGATTGATTGTGTTTAGGAACTAGAAACAGGGAATAACAATTGGTATCAGAGCAGATCCAAACTGAAATCAATTCAAGAAAATGAGTTATGCACTGTTCATCGAGTTTGGAGGTTGATTTTTGTTTTTCAGTGTGAATTTTGAGTTGTAATTGATTAGGTTGTGATCGTATAGTGTTATTGATCGAGTCTGTATTGTTCAATTTGTCAATTGCACTGTAATTGATTGTTAATCTTGGATTTTGTTGAGTTTTTAAGGCACGAGTTCTTGAGCACTGTTTCATAGATCAAATTGTAATTTTGAGTGTTTGATTTTGTAATTCGTGTATTGTAAAATGTTAGAATATTGAAATCGAGCATCCCTACAAAGTTTCAAGTTATTTGGACAAGTATTGGACCGAAATCAGATGGAAAAATCAAGTTTTTTGTTCGACAGACTGAAGAACGCGCAAGTTCTTCGCAAGAATGCGCAAGTTGAAGAATTTGGTCTCAAACGCGCAAGGTGTTATTAGCGAGTTCATAAAACGCGCAAGGCGTTATCTGCGAGTTCTAGAAACGCGCAGATCGAAGCCTGCGAGTTTGAAATTTGGGAAAAAGTTTCTAAGTGTTGAAACGCGCTAGTAGTATCTTGCGAGTTTCTCAAACGTGCATGCCTCAGCTTGCGAGTTTTAAGTAAACAGTGGTTAGCGAGTTTTATCAAAACGCGCTAGTAGTGCCTAGCGAGTTTCTCAAACACGCTCGCCTCAGCCTGCGTGTTTATCAGTGAATAGTGATCTGCGTGCTTAGGCACTAGCGAGTTCAAAGAGAATAGTCACTTGCGAGTTTCAACATTCAGCGAGTTTCAACGACTTGCGAGTTTCAACAATCTGCGAGTTTCAGTGTTTTGCGAGTTTTGAGCTTCTACGAGTTCCACAGTGATTTGCGAGTTTTCATACTTAGTCTGCGGAGGGGGACAAAATTCTGATTGTGATCAAAATAATTTCTGACTTTTATTTTTTAGTGTCATTTCTATATTCTTGTGATTTCATAATTGGACTAACGATCAGTTTCTAGTTTCTTATTGCATATTTTTTTTCAAACAGGTTTAATCAAGATGACTTCTAAAGATGCTCTTTCCATTGGCACTTATGTCAAGCCTCCTGTTCTGTTCAAGGGAGAATATGAACAGTGGAAAGACAGATTTCTGGATTTTGTAGACAGGCATGTAAATGGAGAAAACATTTTGCTGTCAATTACAGAAGGTCCTATGGTACCAATCACAGTTCAAATACCTGATGATGACTCATCTGATAGTGAAGATGGTACTGAGGAAAGAGAACAGAAAATGAAAACAGTTCCAGTAGAGTATGGTCAATATTCAGAGGAACAGAAAAGCCGATATAAAGCAGATAAGCAAGCAAGATCCCTTCTTCTTCAAAGTATCCCGAATGACATCTACGTCAAAATAGACAGCTACAAGGAAAATGCTAAGAATATGTAGGATCAGTTGCAGAAAATGATGATGGGTTCCAAGGTCGGGAATCAGATGAAAGTGGCTAACTGCATCAATAGTTATGAAGAATTCAAAGCCAAAGAAAATGAAAGCCTGGAAGACACCTATGAACGGTTTGTCTTGCTTCTGAATGAGTTGTCCAAGAATAAGGTGAAAAAGAAGCAACTTGAGAACAATGTCAAATTCTTGAGCATCCTACAACCAGAGTGGAAAAAGCATACTCGTAGAATGAAACAAATGAAGGATCTCAATGACATTCCGTTACATGAGGTTTATGAGACTCTGAGGAAAAATGAAGAGGAAGTGGAAGAGAAAAGAGTTGAGAAAAAAAGGCAGAGAAAGTTCCTGAACCTATTGCTTTGGTAGCAGGAGAGAAGAAGAAAGAAAAGAAAGAGAAGAAGAAAAAGAAGAAAGTACTTACAAGTTCTGAGTCAGAATCTGAATCAGATGGTGATGATGGAGGAAGTCTCAAACAAGCAATGCTTTTACTGACCCAAGCTTTCCAAAAGAAATTCTACAAGAAGCCGGGATCAAATTCACAAAGATATTCTTCATCAAGCTCCAAGAATCATGAGCATCGAGAAAGAGTTGAAGGAAAGCGATATGAAGAGAACCGGTATATGGAAAGGAAGCCAGAAGAAAAGAAGAAGTTTGTGAATGATTACACCGTTGCTGAAAAGCCAGCAAATGATCCAATTAAATGCTACAACTGTGGCAAGATTGGACATTTTGCTAAAGAATGTCGAAAGCCAAAGGTTCGAAACTCCGAGTATTATCAGAACAAACTGCTATTGGCCAAACAGCAAGAAGCTGGCATAGCATTAATGGCTGAAGACAAATTTTGGTTGGATCATTCAGAGGGTGAAGAGGAAGAGAAAAAAGAAACTGCTCATCTCTGTCTAATGAGAAAAGAGGTCAAGTATGATGAGCTTAATGACCTTCAAGAAAAACTGAAAAAGGAAAAAGACAGAGTTGCTAAAAGAAACAATAAGATCTTTGAGCTTAATAAGTCTGTTATTGGGAACAAAGATCTAATTGATTCTTTACGCAAGTTTGCTTCTGATTCTAAAATTCAAGTAGATTGTTTTGAAAAGAAGATTTCTGATTTTGAAGTTAAAATTTCTAAGTCTGAGTTTGAGAAGAAAGAATCTGCACTAACTGTTCATAAATTGCAGGTTGAAAACAAGCTTTTGAATAAGAAGGTAAATGGTCTGGAAGCCAAACTCTATGCAAGAGGCCAAACAGATCAAACCATTTTTCTCAATGCACCTAACGAAGAGGCTGATGTTAAGGAAAAATGGGGACTTGGTTTTGAAAACCCCCATTACTTAAAGAAAGCCATCAGAAAACAACCAACACTTTATAATTTTGATTTTCTTGCCTGTGCTGGTAAACATACTCATTTAAAACCCAAATTTGTTACCAAATTACCAGAAGAAGTTGAGGCCAAAGAAACTGAAAATAGAAAGAATATAAAGAAAATGCAACTACCATTTAACTATGCAAAGTTAAATGATAGTTATCTTTCAGAGACACCAAAAGTT
The DNA here is from genome assembly GCA_954870635.1 of Arctium minus. Classification (NCBI taxonomy): domain Eukaryota; kingdom Viridiplantae; phylum Streptophyta; class Magnoliopsida; order Asterales; family Asteraceae; genus Arctium; species Arctium minus. The sequence continues at coordinate 38,034,546 of OX941084.1, forward strand.
CTTTCAAATGACTATTTTGCTAGTTATTCTGTTTCTGAGATGAAGGCAAAACCTGTAACTGCAAAGGTTTATGTTCCTCCACTCATTCTTGAAAGCAAAATAGTTGAGCTTGAAAATGTTGTTTCTGATGAAAGAATTTTGGTAGATATTGAACAAAGTGTATTTTCTACAGTTTTAAAGAACACTGTTTTCCAATCTAAATCTACAAAGTGTTCTACAGTTTCAAAGGCACCTCAAACTTCGTCTGATAATTTTGATGACTTATTTGAGTCTGCAAATGACTTTCTTAATTCTGATGAGGGTGCATAGCAGAAATTGATATGTTTGACTTCAACACTCCTCTTCCTGATCATTCTACTTGTCTTATAAATGAAAAAGTGTTACCAAGTGGTTTTAATATTGGTGAATCATCAGCTAAGGTTGGTGAATCAGTTTCTGTAACTACTGATTATTATACTCAAGGTAAGAAACATAAGAAACAACGATTACAGAAATAGAAATACACTGGTACACAAAAGAGAAATCAATCTCAGAAATCTGATTTTCCTAATAATTCTAAATCTTATGTTTCAGATTTAAGGAAGAAAAGGTCGAAAGCGAGATCTGAATGGAGACCAAAGAGGAAGAATGATGAGATAGTTGAATCAGTTTCTGATAACTCATGTAATAGATCTGATAGTAGTGATACTGATGTAGTTGGTCAACTTGCTTGTCATAAACAAAACCTTGTAACTTCTTACAAGTGTTATTCAATAAAGCAATTGATTCAATTATCTCCTATTACTACTAAATCTTTTCATTATCGGAGAAATGATTTTGCTTATTCTCATAATTCTACTGATTGGTTTGGATCTTATCATGTTTATTCTCCAAGATCAAATGTTTGTAAAAGTTTTCAACGAAAAGGAGGGTCCATATTCAAGTGGATACCAAAATCATGTGTTAATCTGTTAGGACCCGTTTTTAAATGGGTACCTAAATCTATTGTTTCCTGATTTCTCTTGCAGACCTGGCATATGTGGTACTTGGATAGCGGCTGTTCCAAGCATATGACCGGGCAGAAAGCTTTATTGTCTAATTATACAGAGAAATTCAGCGGCAATGTCAGATTTGGGAACGACCAAGTTTCACCAATCTTAGGATATGGTGATATCATTCAAGACAACATAACGATTAGGAAGGTGAGTTATGTCGAAGGCTTAGGGCACAACTTGTTTAGCATCGGAAAATTCTGCGACAAAGGGTTAGAGGTCAACTTCAAAGCTAAGAGATGTTCAGTTCGTTCTGAAGACAGCACAAAACTCTTAGTTGGCAAGCGAAAGAGAAATCTCTACTCCATCAATCTTTCAAAGGTCCAGAATGACAGTCACGTTTGCTTATTGACAAAAGCTTCGATGCAACAAAGTTGGCTTTGGCACAGACGATTATCACATCTGAATTTTCGTTATATCAATAAGTTGGTCAAAGATAAGTTGGTAAAAGGACTTCCTGAGTTGATATATGAGAAAGAAGACTTATGTGCTGCATGTGAAAAAGGTAAGATGAAGAGAGCCGCACATAAACCGAAGCCTGAACCAAGCACCAGTTCTCCACTAGAGTTGTTACATATGGATCTCTGCGGTCCGATGAGAACACAAAGCTTAGGAGGAAAGAGATACGTGTTGGTTATTGTGGATGATTATTCAAGATACACGTGGGTCAAATTTCTACGATCAAAAGATGAGACACCCGAAGTTCTCATTACTTTCTTAAAGAAAACCCAGGTGAATATGCAGAGACAAGTCAAGTTTCTTCGAACTGACAACAGCAAAGAGTTCAAAAACAACACCGTTGAAGAATATCTCGAATCGGTTGGGATATCACATCAATACTCTGCTTCTCGTAAGCCTGAACAAAATGGAGTAGTCGAAAGGCGAAATCGGACGCTAGTCGAGGCCGCTCGTACTATGCTTAGCCAATCAGACTTACCTCTATTCTTGTGGGCAGAAGTTGTGTCAACTGCATGTCATACTCAAAATCGATCCATGATACACCGCCGTTTTCAAAAGACTCCATATGAGATGATCAACAACAGAACACCAACAATCAAGTATTTTCATATATTTGGGTGTAAGTGTTTCGTGCTTAACGACAGAGAGAGTCTGAATAAACTCAGTGCTAAGGCAGATGAGGGTATCTTCATTGGTTATTCTTCAACATCTGCAGCATACCGTGTTTATCTGAAAGAGTCAAAGACAGTCATTGAGAGCGTAAATGTTACATTTGATGAAGAAATGGCTTCTAAACAACTCAGTTCAGAACCCGTAATTACTGGAGTATTAGCTTCTGGACAGATCAGTCCAGAACCTGTTTCTATAGAGAAAAATTTGGATAACACTTCTACTTCAGTTTCACATTTATCTGATTTAGATTTTTTATTTGAATTCTTTTATGATGAGTTTCTAGGATATAATTTGCCTAAATCTGCTGTGACTGACAGGTATGAAGACACAAGTTGCAATCATCCAGTCACTTCAGAAGTTTTAACTGAACTTCTATCCCCCGTTTAGTCAGAAACTCACATTCCAACAACTACTCCTACAGTTGAAGATACACAAGTAACTGATGAGCCAGAAGTAACTGTTTCAGTTGGGTGTGATATATTGTCTACTCAACAGCCAGAGTCTGTTGTTCCAACTGATGCTTATGCACCTGAAACTTCAACTGCAAACTGCCCTCCTATTATTCAAACTGAAGAGTCTGATAGTGGATTTATAGATGATGATCATGTTCAAACTTCATCTACTCCACTCCCTCATGAGCATCGCTGGACCAAAGAGCATCCTTTACATCAAGTAATTGGAGATCTTAACAAGCCAGTGCAAACTAGGTCAACGACTTTGAATCAATGTCTGCATGATTCATTCCTCAGCAAGATAGAGCCCACGCGAGTATCAGAGGCTTTAGCTGATTCGGATTGGGTATCTTCCATGCAAGAAGAATTAAATCAGTTTGAAGCTCTAAAGGTCTGGAGATTAGTTCCAAAACCGGAAGGAAAATCCGTAATTGGCACTAAAGGATGAAAATGGTATCGTCATAAGGAACAAAGATAGACTTGTTGCCAAAGGTTACCGGCAATAGGAAGGCATACACTATGATGAGACATATGCTCCAGTAGCGCGTATAGAGGCAATCCGCATGTTTCTAGCCTACTCAGCTCACAAGAATTTCACAATCTATCAGATGGACGTGAAAACGGCCTTTCTGAATGGCATTCTTAAGGAGGAAGTCTACGTGTCTCAACTAGAAGGGTTCTTGAATCCAGATAAGCCAGATCATGTATACATCTTGGACAAAGCCCTGTATGGTTTAAAACAAGCCCCTCGAGCATGGTATGATGTTCTATCAAAATTCTTGGTCAAGTCAGGTTTTTCCAAAGGTAAAGTTGATACCACTTTGTTCATCAAAAAGGAAAAAATCCGATATCATCGTTATTCAAATATATGTTGATGATATAATATTTGGATCTACTAATCCTAAATACTGCAAAAACTTTTCTAACCTCATGGTGTCACGTTTTCAAATGAGTATGATGGGAGAGATGAATTTCTTTCTCGGATTACAAGTTAAACAATTTTCAACGGGGATTTTCATTAATCAATCTAAGTACATTTTGGATACTCTTCGGAAGTTTAAAATGGAAAATTGTAAACCAATTGGAACCCCGATGGCACCAGGTACTAAGATTTGCACTGATCCTTCGGGTAAAAGTGTTGATGTTAGAACTTATAGAGGTATGATAGGATCGTTAATGTATCTTACTTCAAGTAGGCCAGATATTATGTTTTCAACATCCTTATGTTCTAGATATCAGGCTGCTCCTATTGAATCCCATTTGGCTGCTGTCAAAAGGATTTTTAGGTATCTTAAGGGGACTGCAGATCTTGGTCTGTGGTATCCTAAGGATACTGGGTTTCAACTGACTGCCTATTCAGATGCAGATCATGCAGGTTGCATGTTGGACAGAAAGAGCACTTCAGGTCACATTCAATTTCTTGGAGACAAGCTCGTTAGTTGGGCATCAAAGAAACAATTATGCGTTTCCACATCGACTGCTGAAGCAGAGTATGTAGCTGCTGCCAGTTGCTGCTCTCAAGTCCTGTGGATGCGAACACAGCTACGAGACTACGGATTCAAGTTTGATAAAATTCCAATATATTGTGACTCGAAGAGTGCAATCGCGATATCTTCTAATCCTGTCCAACATACGAAAACCAAACGCATTGACGTCAGGTATCATTTTATAAAAGATAATGTAGAAAAAGGAACAATTGAACTTTATTTTGTAAAAACAGATTATCAGCTTGCAGATTTATTTACCAAACCCTTAGATGAAAAGAGATTTAATTTTCTTGTCTCTAAGATTGGTATGTTAAATCTTAAGACATAATCGGTTGTTACCTAATAAAGTTACGTATTGTTATTTTTTATCATTTTCTTTATCTTTATTTCTGAAAGATATCTGCACTGTAATAGTTTGCTCATGATCTCAGGGGGAGAATGAGATGCACTTTAAGATGATCTACATTCTTTTGAGGGGGAGCATATCTAATTTCTGCATTTTGTTTAACTGACAAATTTTTGTGATGCATGATTTTAGGGGGAGCATATAAATCACATCAAAAGGAGTAAGACTATGATTTCTGATTATTTTAGATCAGAACTCGTACTTTAATCATTTTACTGCTTTATGTCTTTTATTTTTCAAATAAATTTGTGAATAAATTTGCTTTGACTAGACTTTGAGACTTATGCAAGATGAGAGAGGATGACATGATCATATCTTATTGACTACAGATGACTTCATGAGAATTAAGATTGAGCGAAAAGGTAAATTTCTTATCTTAATCTCATATGTATCTGAATGAAGGACAACTTTCAGATATGAAAACATGATTTTCTTAAATGTTCAAACCACTTCCCGATGCTTAAACAGATTTCATGAATTGGAAGTGTGATTTTAAATGTTTTTCAAGATTTACTTGTGCTTACATAATTATAAACCGTGTGTTTCCAAAGATAAATAATTGTGTATTGTCTTTTCTATATACTTTCAAGTATTCATACACACCGGTTTAATTTTTGTTCAAATTGTTCTTACCATGTCTCAAATTGAAACTATTTTTTCGATGGTAAGACACCCCGCTTGTACTTCAATAAATTTTTGAGTGTCATTTCATTTCGAAACATTCATTTCAAGAATGTCTATATTTTTGTTTCATATAGACACATATCCATTATTCTTGACCATAAGCTTTGATTGTTATATCATTCATTTATGATCATTTTCATACAATGTCAGATTTTCAAACAAGTCTCTTGCATTCATGTTCATTCGTTCAATTAACTTGTTTGAAATATCTTCAATGTTTTAAAGATGCTCATATCTTCATGATTATATTTTATGAGCATACATTCATCTGACATTTGTATTTTGAGCTTTCACTGATAAAGTTAAACCATTTGAGCAACACGTTCTTTTAGGATCATACATGGGTTTTTTGTGCTAGGAATTAACTGAACTTCTATGAAATCACGTTAACCAGTGATTTCTACCCAAGAAGTTAATCCATAGTGATTGAGTGTGAGGAGTCTATAATGAAATGAGTGTGGGTGTGACAAGGTAAAATGGAAATGAGAGATTGGTTAGTAGTGAGCTTAATGATTAAAAGAAAGAGGGTGTGAGATCAGAGTAAAAGAATATCAAACTCTGCACCAACTACTTTCTGAGTCGGGCAGCCACCTTACTAGCGTTTCACAATTCTTTGGTGAACGTTATTGAAACAGGCAACTAGCCCATGCCAACTCTTGTCTAAACCCCACCAGCTACTCATTTTCTTCTCAAAAAGAAAATGTTTCACATTTTCAAGGGGACGCAACATATATGCTATCTGGTTTTCATTTGGAAAATCTGGATATTGAAAAAGAAGGAAGTCTGCCCCACCTTCGCACTTCAATAATGCACATTGAGTCTGTGTTTATCTACTGTTGTCTCAGTCGTTTACACTATGTTGAGCCTTAAAAAGCAATTATTCGTGCTTAATTCTTTCTACACTTGCACGAACACACAAATAATTTGTTTCTTTGTCATAACATTCATAGAAATTGCCTTTGTGGTGTTTCGATGATTGGATGGAAGCCCTGGGGAGTGAACATCACAAAAGCTCCTTTATATTGTGTATTCGTTACACACAGTGACTTCGTGTTACTGACAGACATTTTAACTGATTCATTTGTTGATTCAGGAGTTACATGTTCTTATTTTGTCTGGATTTGCAAAGATCTAGATAAATACATGATTACGGATCACAGAATCAGAGGCTCAGTTTGACAGATCAGAATGGTCAAAGACATTTCTTGGAAGAAAAGTTTTGATGATATAAATGTTCAGATCATCAAAAAGGGGGAGATGGTATCAAGAAAATGATAAAGTTTTGAGAGATGATTTTCAGAAATGTCCAAGTCAGAAGTTTCAAAATAAAGATTTGAAGAAGATCAAAGAATTTCTGAAGATGTGCTGATTTTTGAGGAAATTTTCTTTGAAGATTATTTGCTACAGCAATCCGAGCTGATTTTGAAGATAATTTCTTTCCAAAGTCTGAAAGTATCTTGTGAAAGTTTTGAGGAGATTGTTAATCGTTTGAAGACAGTTTTAGAAATAATACCATCAAAGAAAAAGGGGAGATTGTACTGACAGAGCTTAAAAAGTGAAGACTGAATTGCTAGATCTTTCAACAGTGATCTTGAATCCAAAGGGAGAGATTGTTAGAGCATAAATCTGTTGGATACAAGATCAAGAAGACTGAAGGTCAAAGTTCAAGAAACTCAAAGATGAGAAAGTCAACTTTCATTAAAGTCAAAGTCTTTTGTAATAAAAGTCAAAGTATTGTATTTGTATTTGTTTTTCTTGTATTTTAGATGTAGGTATAAATAGTCTTGTATTTTCTGTTTCTAGTTGATGTATGGGATTAACAGAAGGAGTTCTAGAGAGAGAATACGTTTTAGAGAGAGAATCTGTAGAGAGAGAAAGAGAGTTTTAGAGAGAAGAGAGATTGTAATCGTTTGAGATTTGGAATTTGAATCAAACAGATAGTTTGATTGAATCTTGTTTGTTGATTTGTTTGTCATTAAAACTAGAAACAGGGAATAACAGTTTATTTGACTTCTATATAAATAACGTGAAATATCTAGATTTTAGTATTACATTCGTTAATCTTTGTTTCTATATCTAGATTTTATCAAATTTATTACTATATAATAGTACAAAAATATATAAACCATTGATATATTTTTTTGTTAATGTTCTTACGCTTAACAAAGTTTTTTATATTTCTAATAAAATTTATTAGTAGATCATAGTCAAAAAAACATATTAAAATCTCAATGAATTTATATTGCTATATTTTCAGTCTCCAAAATTTTGTAATATCATTTTTCGGCCCCCGAGGCCGTGATGTTTGTGTTCCGCCACTGGATCATGCGTTAGTAGGGTATGAAGAGGTGAAAAGATTGTGGGTGAGAGTAGGGAGATGGTGGAATAACTCATTAGAGGGAATCATTTCTCTCCAAGAGTTGTTGCAAGGGGATTCGGGTGGGGGTGGGGGACTAAATGATAGCACGGTATGGATGGGGGTGAAGTGGTCTTTTTTATACCTTATTTGGAATCACAGGAACAAAATTGTCTTCAAAGCGGAAAAGAGTCGGCTTGACGAGCTATTTTTCGAGTAGCAAAGGATCGTGTTTGAATGAGTAAGTAGAAGATCGAAGAAACAAAGAGCGGACTGGATTACTTGGTTGTCGGGCAATGTAAGCGCAGGCAATGACCAGATCGTCGGGTAACGAGGAGGAGGGCAGAAAGTGAGGATCGACAATTAAGATGTGGTTGAAACGCGATCGAGATGGCTGATGTTTTTGAAGTTAAAACAAACAGTCCCTGGGTTGCTTCTCGCAACTACATCGCTTGAAGCTCTTGTGTGGGTTTGTTGGGTCTTTCGACTTCCTTTGTTCTAGATCGGTAGGTGGTTGTTAATTGGGTTTTTTCTGCGTCGTTTTGTTCGTTGTAAACTTTGATATCAGAGTTGGTGTGGTAATATAAGTGGTTCTGTTGCCGTTCAAAAAAAAAATACATTGCATTAAATTTTAGAAAGTGAATGATTTTAACCACAACAACTTTAGATATGATTATTTTCTTTGACGACATATAGACAAAACATATAAATTAAAGTTATATTTTCAATAACAATAAATTTTTTGAATGTGTTTTTTGGCTGAATGCTTTAAAACAAGAATAATTGATGATGGTAGATTTTAAAAATACGATTATTTAAAGACAGACAAACTTTAAACTTATGGCTTTTTCTCTTTTTCTTTCTTTTGTTTATCTTCGCTTAATCAAGTACGCAGTTAACCTCTGTTTGTAAAATTAAAGTACTTTATATGGTGATTAATATATAATCTTTGGTGATCATTTAGACGTATTGATTGTAGGATAGAACCTATAACAAAAAAAGGAGTGAAGAAAAACCTTAACCAGTTAAAAACTTAATTTATTCACACCAGATCACTTTCATAATTATGTAATTTTGGGACATGGAAAGCCATTAATGAGGAGAAGGCGTGTACAACGTTTATGGTATTCAAAAGAGGCTTAATTTGCAACATGAGACCCACCCACATTTGTATGGTGTATGATTCATTTCCGAATATTTGGTGTGACGGGATTGATTGAGAAAAAATTGACTATTATAAATATGACTATATTCTTTGACGACATATATATATATATATATATATAGAAGAAAATTCAAATGAAAACTCATTTTTCATTGTGCATGTGAGAACAAATCTCGGCTACTCGATCTCTTTTGATCCAACAACTCATATTAAATAGAGTTTTTAATTTTAAAATGTTTATGGGTAAAAATGGAAGAAAATTTAAACACACGCCTACCATATTTGACTTTTTATTTTCTTTTTTAATTAAAAACCTTTTACCTAATTAAAGTTTAAAATAAATTATCTTAAAAATTATTAATATTTTAATCAAACAAATTACATCAAAAAAACGAGAATTTCGTACTCTTCGATATGACATTCATCTCGATATAGTTTTTTTTGTCGTTTTAACCGTTTTTTACGTGAAATACAATATATATGTTATATTTATTATGAATATTTATGTACGTTCAAGCTTGTACAACGTCTCGACACCGTAAGTAAGGCATCATGTTTCTTCAGCACCGTAACCCAACACCCATCAAGACGAATCGAGAACCTATCGAGTAATACTATTGTGAATCGGGGAACAAAAGAGAGTGCATCACGTCTCAACATCTTCACAGATCATTCGTGTGTTATTCATCATTAATAATGTATCATTCAGGATGAATAATACAATATTCAGGGTGAATAATTCACGATTCATGAATTCGTGTAGTATTCGTCATGAATGTTGTGTAATTCATTCTGAATACTATATTATTCATCATGAATAATGAATGGACGTTCACATTTGTTATTCATACTGAATGTGGGACATCAGGGGATGTGCACACATATTCATAATGAATTAAACCAAATTTCGGTTGTGAATTGGGAAACAAAAGAGAATGCGCGTGTCTACACATTCACGGGTCATTCATATATTATTCATCATTAATAATGTATCATTCATGATGAATAATAGAAGATTCAAGGTGAATAATACACGATTAATGATAAATAATACATGAATCATGGATTCGTGTATTATTCATCCTGAATATTGTATTATTCATCCTGAATATTGTATTGGGAAATTAATTAAAATAACCGTATTTGAACATCATATTAAATCTCGTCGACTTTGCCGAAATACCCTTTAAGTCCGGGAAACGTGGCCGGGATGAGCATCGATCCCGGGGTTGTTGTGTTTCGGCCGGGAAAGGACTCGATCCCAGGGTTATGTCCGGGAATCCCGGGGTTAGGGGCCGGGATCGTGTACATGTGTGTAGATACATATATGGGTGTCTGTGAGATACATATATGGGTTTCCTGGACATAACCCCGGGATTCCCGGACTTAAAGGGTATTTCGGCAAAATCGACGAGATTTGGGGTATTTCGGTAATACGATGTTCAAATACGGTTATTTTAATTAATTTCCCTATTGTATTATCCATCCTGAATACTGTATTATTCATCATGAATAGTGAATGAACGCTCACCTTTGTTATTCATACTGAATGTGGACACCCGAGGACGTGCATGCATATTCATAATTAATATAACACATATATAAATTTCACGTAAAACACGGTTAAAACGAAAAAATCTTGAATATTGTATTATTCATCCTGCATACAGTATTATTCATCATGAATAGTAAATGAACGTTCACCTTTGTTATTCATAATGAATGTGGACACCCGAAGACATGCATGCATATTCATAATGAATATAACACGTATATAGAATTTCACGTAAAATATGGTTAAAACGAAAAAAAAAACTATATCGAGATGGATGTTATATCGAAGAGCACGAAATTCTCGTTTTTTTTATATAACTTGTTTGATTAAAATATTAGTAATTTTTAAGATAAATTATTTTAAGGTTTAAGGAGTACATTTTTTTAATTAAAAATAAAAATAAAAAGTCAAAAAAGGTAGGCGTTGATTCAAAATTACAATTTTGTCCTTAATCACTTCCCAATTAACCTTATTATGTATTAACCATTGATTAGTTTTCTAAGTTTTGATCAATGGTTAAGATTTGTCCTTATATGTACAATAAAAGATGAGTTTTCATTTGAACTCACATCTCTCTCTCTCTATATATATATATATATATATATGACAAAACTTAAAACTTAAAGATTAAAGTTATATATAATTTTTTTGAATGTATTTTTTTGGTTGAAAGTTTTAAAACGAGAATAATTGATGGTGATAAATTTAAATATACGATTATTTAAAGACAACAAATTTAAATATATATATATATATATATATATACATATATATATATATTTATACTATATTATAAAGCACAGATAAAAAACTCTTAAATACAAATTATTAGGCACAATGTATCATCATTTTATGCAAGATATTAAAAATCTCTTAATTTACAAGTATTAAATCACAAGATACATATTATTATAGCTTCTAACATCCACTAATTTGGTATATACAAGGTCTTCCTTTTATGTAGACTTTTCTATATATCACTATTAATTAATATATTATATTACTATAAATTTGTTTTAATTATATTATTAAATATATAATTGGTTATTTTTTCTATATGTCATTAAAATATATAAGATAATGATTGAATTCTAACAAAATACTTAATTTTTTATATATAAAAAACTTTATAATATTAAGCCTAAATTAAACAAATTTAAAAAAAAACGTTATCACTTTCTTAAAACCATCCAAAATCGTACTGTAAATCGACAAAAAAACAAAAAATAAAATGAAAATTAAAATCGTAATGTATCTCGGTGCATTGCACGAGTACACTTATAGTATATATATATATATATATATATATATAGAGAGAGAGAGAGAGAGAGAGAAAGGTTCAAACGAGAAATATTTTTAACAAGAAACAACAAATCATGTAGAAATTCATATGTAATTAATTTTTACATTAACCAGAAAAAAACCCCGGATGTGGGTTTTTTTTTATTTATAAGGTAAGGGATATAATATGAAGAACTTTTAAAAGGAGATGGAGGATTGAATGATCAAACTAAGAAGATGGGAGGAGAGTGTTTTAGCAACTCATAATTTTATTAAGATGCTTTGGATGACGGATTTTTAGGGTTTCCGTTAAACCACTTAAAGTCAAAATAAAGACATAAAAATGAAAATAACAACATAAAAAGAAAGAAGAAGGCAAAATAAACATGAACTAAAAACATAAAAAACTTACAGAGATGAGAGCGGAATCACCAGAGTTTATGTACGATGGTGGCCGAATTATAAGGAATAGTAAAATTTTTTTGACTTTGGCGTTGCGGGCAAAGTTGCGTGAAATCATATATGATTTTGTATGTACTTGAATGTTTTCTTGTTTTTCTTAACTAGATATTGTTCTCGTATGAACCTACCTTTCTCTCTTTATATATATATATATATATATATATATATATATATATATATATATATTCATTGGTTTTTGTGGTGCGAATTTGTAATGAATTAAAACTTATGGCTTTTTCTCTTTTTGTTTCTTTCCTTTTTCTTCGTTTAACCTTATAATTTTAAAATAGTTCAAATCGTTAAAACGTGGCTAAACCAAAAAGTCAAACTTAAATCCAACCTCATTTTACAATAGGGGTGAGCAGAACCCAACCGATCCGAATAACCCGACCCGACCCGAAATTAAGCCAAAAATCCGGTATCCGAAAACCCGAGAACCGAACCTCCCCGACCCGTCTAATATATCGGGTAAAGTAGGATCGGGTTGGGTACCAAAACACAGACCCGACCCGACCCGAATATCCGAAAAGTACTTTTTTATTTTAAAAAAAAATTCAGTTTTATAAATATATAACCTAAATCCAAATTCATCGACTTGTTCCAGTCTCATCATCATCGACCCTTCAGCATCGACTCGCCTTCAATCTTCATCATCGACTTGTCCGGCGACTACCGTCCACCGTCCGGCGAAGCGTCCAGTCGACCATCGTTCATCATCGGCTTCCATTCGAGTCATTCCAGTCTTCACCACCGGCGATTTTCGATTTTGGATAACCCACCCCGGTCCCCGACCCATCAACTGGTAACTATGAAGCATTTACCTTACACTAATCAAGCTATGTTTAATTTTTTCTGGGTTTTTTATCGAAGCATTCACCTTACAATTGGGATTTGGAAAAATTGATAAATCCACTAATTTACCTTATTGTTTTGATTGGTTTCCAATTTTGAAAGTTGATAAATAATAAAACCCCTTTGATTGACAACCATTTTGATTGGTTTCCAATTTTGAAATCGATTTTGATTGTTTACAATCTTAGATTTGGAATCTGTTTAGTGTTTACAATTCCAATGGGACCAATCTGTTTAGTCTTTACAATTCCAAAAAGACCATTGAAGCCTAACCCGCATCACCCGACCCGACCTATCCGAACCCGAATTACCCGAACCCTAATCGGTCGGATTTCGGGGCACTCCCTCCTACCCGAATATCCGATCGGGATTAGGGTTTTGGGGCGCGACCCGACCTGACCGATGCACACCCCTATTTTACAGTTAACTTATCCTGGTCCAGTACGCAGTTAATCTCTATGTGTATTAAAATACTTTCTTTAATGACTAATATATAACTTTTGATCATTCAAAAGTATTGGTTGTAGGATAGAACCTACCAAAAAAAAAAAAGAGTGAAGAAAAATCTTAACCTGTCATAAGCTTAATTTATCCACAATAGATCACTTTCATAATTTTAGAAAGTGAATGATTTTAACCACAACTTTAGATATGATAATTTTCTTTGACGACATATAGACAACCATATAAATTAAAGTTACATTTTCAATAACAATAATTTTTTTGAATGTGCTTTTTGGCTGAATGATTTAAAACAAGAATAATTGATGATGGTAGATTTTAAAAATACGAAACTTTAAACTTATGGCTTTTTCTCTTTTTCTTTCTTTTCTTTATCTTCGTTTAATCCAGTACGCAGTTAACCTCTGTTTGTAAAATTAAAGTACTTTCTATGGTGATTAATATATAATCTTTGGTGATCATTTAGACGTATTGATTGTAGGATATAACCTATCAAAAAAAAAAGGAGTGAAGAAAAACCTTAACCAGTCAAAAACTTAATTTATTCACACCAGATCACTTTCATAATTATGTAATTTTGGGACATGGAAAGCCATTAATGAGGAGAAGGCGTGTACAACGTTTATGGTATTCAAAAGAGGCTTAATTTGCAACATGAGACCCACCCACATTTGTATGGTGTATGATTCATTTCCGAATATTTGGTGTGACGGGATTGATTGAGAAAAAAATTGACTATTATAAACAGGGGCGGAGCAGGAATCGGTAAGAGGGGAGCACCAAATGAATAAATCAAAATAATTATTAACTTTTTGAAGGCAAAAACAATTATATTACAATGCTAAAATATTGATCTTTACAGATTCAATGGTGACTTGATATCCATATGACTTGTGTTTTCAACTATCAAAATAATTTTTTTCTTACAAAGATGACGAATCGCAAGTTGTTTTCCTCTTTCTTAGACATTTAACCATGGTTGTTAAATATTAAACTAGTGATATAAAATAAACTAACATCGGCGTTTAACAAGTAACAATTATAAATCAATAATATATAAATGGGCAAAAAAATTAACTATTATAAATATGACTATATTCTTTGACGACATACATACATATATATATACATACATATATATATAGGGGTATTTCAATTGGAAACCAAATTTCATTGGAAACTTTGGAATTAAAATTTCAACCATAGATCTTTTTAATCAATGATCAAGATTCATTTGAATTATATATGATAATAAATTAATTAATTTATTAATAAAAGATAATAATAATATGTCAAAAGGGTAAATGTGTTTTTTTCTTTTGTGTTTCAAATTTGGCAACAAAGATGAAATATGCTTAAATATAGAAAAGCATATATTTCTTAAAAAAAAGCGCATATCAAGACTACCTTTTTATTACTTGCTCATCAATATGCAGTATGTAAAAACCAAATAAGTTTCATTACCATTATTGTTTCATTACATTTCCATTATGTTTTACTATATCAAATATGTTTTATCAGGTTTCAATATATTAATATTTTGTTTCACTATATCAGGTTTCACTATATTAATATTTTGTTTCATTACCTTTCCATTATGTTTCGCTATATCAAATTTGTTTCATCAGGTTTCACTATATTAATATTTTGTTTCACTATATCAAATCCATTATGTTTCACTATATTAATATTTTGTGCCTGGAGGTAATATTGAAAATTTCATATGAATATCAACTTTCATTCATTGGATGAATTAATCACTGATTCATAAGAATAAAAAAAAATTTGATTTGTAACTTGCGTATGAATCAATTTGTGTTTACCTAAATTAAATACTTCATGTTTAAATTAATAAAAGATCAATATTACCATATATAAAATACATTAAAATTAAATAATTAATATTTTAATAATAATAGCACTTACCATATATATTATGAAATTATGTAAAAGACTAAAATAACCTTATCAATTAAAAATAAAAATAAAAAAAGGAAATTCGATGATTGGTTAATTTCGGTTTCCAAAGTTTCCAATGTAATATTGGTTTCCAATTGATCACTCCCATATATATATATATATGACAAAACTTAAAGATTAAAGTTATATATAATTTTTTTGAATGTTTTTTTTTAGTTGAAAGTTTTAAAACGAGAATAATTGATGGTGATAAATTTAAAAATACGATTATTTAAAGACAACAAATATATATATATATATATACACTACAAGAAAAAACAGTTTTAGAGAAGGAACTTTTAGAGAAGGATTTGAATGTGTATCTAAAGGTGATCTTTAGGGAAGGAATTTCTGCCTTATGGCAGTTGAAATGGTATTGGAAGGAGGAAAGTAAATGGAGGACTGTTTTTTGGCTGAGTACTTACTGGAATAGTTGGAGGCCTTACCACTGTTCTACTGAGCTAATCATTTGGCCCATGGTGTGTGGTTACTATGCTTTTATACCAGTTTTGAACTGTAATAATGGTGTCTTGCTGGACCATCAGGAATCCCAGCAGCTGGTTAGTTCTCTCACTTGATTTTAACTCCCTGCAGGTACAGGTACAAAGATAACCATATTTTTTGGAAATTTACACCCAAGGTTAGTTTCTTTTCTTTTATGTACAAAAAATTGAGTTAGTTTTAGATTTTAACTTCAAATATTTTTATCCATGTCTGTCACTTGTAATTCGGATTAATTGTTCAGTATTTATCATCAAATACTTGAACAGTTGGTTAGTTGCATGTACTACAGGATCTGATCTGTTTATGAACATTACCTTCTTCAACTTGAGGTAATTAATCTATCTGTTTTTCTGCAATTACTAGTATTAAAATTTCGAGCTGCTCATAAAACAAGTTGTGCGAGATAGGATTAACAATTAGTGATGCCAAAGAGTAACGACAGCTTGCAACAAACCATCTTCACTTAGGTGCCGTTTGTTTTTTAAGAGGTCTAAAGTCTGAAATCTTATTTTAGTTATGATTAATAAGAGATTGATATGAACAGATTGATATCAACTAGGATCAGGAATAACCATCTTCACTGTTTATATAAGACCGTTTTAATAGAATTAGCTTTGTTGCATATTCTTTAATCTTTATAGAAGACTATTTTAATTTTTGGGGAAACCTGTTAAATTTTCTGCTTGAACCTTTAAAGTAGTTGGTAAGCTTAGGTTGATGATGCACAATATCAACATATGATGTCAATCTCATAAAACTTGAATATTTAATGACCGTATGAGACCTTCTTAACTGATAAAACTTGGAAGCCTTCTCCTTAACCACAGAATAATGAGGTATCTGTAAGGTAAGTGAGATTCGTGGACTGTGTATGTTTTGTGCGTAACCACAGAATAACAGAGGTATCTCTGTAAATGCTATTGAAATGCCACATTCTCGTTTTAGTTTTCTTTTACTTGGACTGTTGGAATCATATATGATCTGGTTTATATTTTGTGTTGATAGTCAAATACCAGGTTCTAGGCTTAGCGACATTATGTGTTTTACATCTCCAAAGATAAAATCCTGAAACACATGAGAGTACTAAAATATTGTTGCTTGTTAATGGAATTGAAGAACAGAGGAAATGTGAATTTATGTATATTATTGAAAAGAAGATTGCATCTGCTCTACCTGTTAACCACTGTAGTTAAGCATACTAACTACTAAATTAACAACCACTAATGCCTACTAACTAACTTTGATAAAATTAGAGGGTTAATATTCTTCATGTTCATCTTGGATGGCAAAGAAGACAGCACCAACCATGCTGACAGTTTAGTAAAAATAAGTGCTAGTTGATATATCTTTTTATTATAATTCATAAACTTGAATGTATGATTGTGTAGGCTATGTCAAGTTGATTGAGCCACACCGAGATGTCTATTAGACTTAACTCGACAGAGTCCGAGCTTGCTTCAACCAAATCCGAGCTTGCTACCAAATCCGAGTTCGTTCTTATGAAGGGTGAAATGGCCGAGTTGCGTCAAATGGTGAGCTCGTTTGTGTCTGGCCAACCACTTCTGAGTTTTTCATCTTCAGTCTTCACTAAATGCTCAAGAACATGGTTCTGAGACTCGAGATCGTTAGAACATTCGGTTATGATTTTGGATTTTATTTAAAACTTGGATGGATGCATGAATTGATTGAACTTTAGGGTAGAAATTCTTGTCTTTTATATAATGAATCTATAAAAACACTATCGCTTTGGGATTTTTAAGAATTTGTTCTTTGATTAATTTAATATTAATTATTTATTTGTTCTATTATATATATATATATATAATTATATATGTATATGCAATTGAAATATGGATGAAAATAAATATAAAATATACTCTTTAGAGAAGGATTTGCATTTTTAAAAGTGTAACTAAAGGTGACTTTTAGAGAAGATTTTGAGTGTGTATATCTAAATACCATATTTAGAGAAGGTTTTGAAAGTGTTACTAAAGGGGACCTTTAGAGAAGCTTTTCCATTTCCTTCCCTGAATGTATCTTTTAGTAACTCTTATAATCTGTCACAAAAACTTGAAAAGCGTCACTAAATAATTACTTTTACAGAAGCTTTTTGAAAAAAAATTGATTAACCTTTAGAGAAACTTTGAAAGTGTATCTAAAGACCCACAAAAACGTCTCTAAAGGCTACCCAAAAATGCACCATTCGAAAACCCTCACTAAAGCCTTTACCTACCCTTATATAGGGAAGCTCTTTGACGGAAATGAAAAGCTTCTCTAAAGGCTTTAGAGAAGCTTTTAGGACTTTTAAGTACAAAACAAAACCTTCCCTGAAGGTCATTTCTCTTGTAGTGATATAGAGAGAAAGATTTAAACGAGAACGCTAACTAACAAGAAACAACAAATCGTGTGAAAGAGAGAAAGAGAGAAAGATTTAACCCATATGTGGGCGACTTTGGCGTCGTGGGAAAAGTCGTGTGAAATCATATATGATTTTGTATGTACTTGAATGTTTTCTTGTTTTTCTTAACTAGATAATGTTCTAGTATGAACCGACCTTTCTCTTTCTCTCTTTATATATATATATATATATATATATATATATATATATATATATTCATTGGTTTTTGTGGTGGGAATTTGTAATGCATTAAAACTTATGGCTTTCTCTTTTTGTTTCTTTTCTTTTTCTTCGCTTAACCTTATAATTTTAAAATAGTTCAAATCGTTAAAACGTGGCTAAACAAAAAACTCAAACTTAAATCCAACCTCATTTTACAGTTAACTTATCCTGGTTAGGGGTGCTCAAAAACCCGATCAACCCGACCAACCCGATCAACCCAACCCAACCCAACGCGAAATAACTCAAAACGAAGCAACCCGATGTCTAATCGAGTTGTAAATTCAAGAAGTATGGATAAGATGTACCAAATGGTTGATGATGGCACGACCAACCTCAAGGCCAAGAAAGAAAGCATCGGGGTTGGAGACGTCTAAAACGATTGTTGTTTATTGACATATTATAATTTGGTTTAGACATTTTTATATGTAATATTGTAATGTTTTTAATATTTTTGATGAACTTACATACTCTCATGAATTATCGGTCATTCGGTTGTATTTCAAAGAAATGTTTTCTTTTATGTTTATATTTCTAAATTTGATTTCATCTTTTTTAAACACAACCCGATCAACCCGAACGGTTTGGGTTGGGTTGGGTTGTACTTTTGATTGGGTTGTGGCGGGTTTTAAAATTCTCAAACCGTTTATATTTGGTTGAGTTGTAAAAAAACCTTCAACCCGATCAACTCAACCCGTGAGCACCCCTAATCCTGGTCGAGTACGCAGTTAATCTCTATGTGTATTAAAATACTTTCTTTAATGATTAATATATAACTTTAGTGATCATCTTGATCATTCAAAAGTATTGGTTATAGGATAGAACCTACCAAAAACAAAAAAGAATGAAGAAAAATCTTAACCTGTCAGAAGCTTAATTTATCCACAATAGATCACTTTCATAATTATGTAATTTTGGGACAAGGAAAGCCATTAATGAGGAGAAAGGCGTGTAAAACGTTTTTTAAAAGAGGCTTTGCAGATGAGACCCACACATTTCTGAATATTATAGGCTTGCAATTTTACACTGACCATCTTCGATGGGTACGTCTTTAGGTTATGACATCAATAGCAAATCATGGTCTTATAAAAGGAATAGAAGAAAGGTAGAGTAATCAAATGTTAGTATTAGTTTCAGATGGAACTTCAACTCTATCAAGTACCTTTCCCCAAAAGGTTCTTTCTCATTCTTAAATCAAAACAAAATCTCCCGCAAATTATAACGCAAAAGAGTAGACATCGTTGTTCAATTGCCATCAACAAAGTTTCTCAAGCCAATAATGGATTGTCCATTTACAAACCAAGTAGTTGGAATCATAAATCTGTCGAGTCCTTGGATAC
Organism: Arctium minus; assembly: GCA_954870635.1. Lineage (NCBI taxonomy): Eukaryota > Viridiplantae > Streptophyta > Magnoliopsida > Asterales > Asteraceae > Arctium > Arctium minus. The sequence goes on from OX941084.1 coordinate 38,054,290, forward strand.
GAAATTCCCGGTAACTCAGAGTCTCAAACATTTTATTGTGGGGAAGTGTTTGTGATGTTTTTCATTTTAAGCCTTGTGCATAAAAAGTTGTATATGCATATGGAACCTAGCTTTAATCTTTTGCAACAGCCTTTGAACGCATTCATTCTCTCTCTCTCTCCTCTCCCTATCTCTCTAAAAAATATATATATATATGTGTGTGTGCGCACGCACGGACACACACGCGTGTGCGCATGCGTGCTTGCACATCCACATACTAATTAAAGCTAGTATTTGATTATGCTACTTGTAATAATTTTAGACCCCCCCCCCCCCCTCTTGATTAATTAACGCAGATCAAATTAAAGGAGAAGATGAAGGAGCTAGAGAAGAAAGTGATCTGGGCATTGGATATTAAGTATGAAAGTGGTGCTCTTAGTAGCTTGCAATTGCTTGAGCTCATAGATAGTATCGAAAGGTTGGGTCTTGGCTATCGGTTTCAAGATAAGATAAGGACATCACTTGAGAAAATAGCATCAAAAATTGGAAATAACATTGAACTTGGAGAAGAAGAAGAAGATATCAGTCTACATGCTGCGTCTCTAAGATTCAGGCTTTATAGACAACATGGCTATAATGTGTCCCAAGGTACTTCTAAGGGTTTTCTCTTCAATTTAAAATCAGGAACCATTTCATGTTTTATTTATCAAGATTTTCACTGTATTCTTTATATCTGGGGTATTTCGTTCCAAATCGATTTATCGGTATGAGTTGTTATATATATAGTCTTCATAAGTGAGATTTGTCCCACATAGAAAGAATAGTGGAATCTTACTTGTTTTGTGATTTTAGGCTTATCACTTGTCTCACATTGGAAGAGTGATAAACTCTTTCTTAGTTTATAATCCTTAAACAACTTGTAGAGTTGTTTAAGAGATCAATTGAACTAAGGGGAATTTGGCGTTGTTGGGTGGATTTTACACATATATTTAACGGTCAAAAGATAGCACTAGCACGTTGCACGTGTGTGATTCTCATAAAATCATAATTTTTGTGCTTGGAACAGTGTAGAACGCGGGTTCAATGTGATCAAACCCGCATTCACTTCTGTTGGCAGTTTTTTGACAGGTTTCGGTTATAATTTAAATTTGGATTAAGTTTAAAGTTGGTTAAACTTATCCAAATTAGTTATAATTTGAATTTGGATCAAGTTTAAAGTTGGTTAAACTTATCCAAATTAGTTATATGTCAAACCCTATATATATGTGCCATAATTCCATCATTTAATCAATCTAAAATCCTCTATTTGTTCTTCAAAACTTTCTGCAGATATGTTCTTTGAGTTTATGTTGTGTTGTTGAACATAAACTATTGATTAGATAATTCCTGGGGGTGTATTAGCCTAAACCCAAACAACCTTGATAGTGGGGGCTAATAATATCCTAAGGGAAGTGATTCATATCACGTTCTAATCTATTGCTTTCCTACATCTTTTCTTTCTTTGCATACCTTATTTCTAACATGAGTTATGAGGCCTTATAATTCCTTAATAGCAGTACATTATCAATATCTTTTTGCCATGGGTTCATGATTAATCAGTTGCAACTAAACACAGATTTTCTTAAGAGATTCAAGGATAGTCATGGTGGCTTTATGGGATGTCTACAAACAGACGTAAAGGGATTACTAAGTCTTTATGAAGCTTCATATCTTGCTTTTGAGGAAGAGAGTGATTTGCATGAGGCGAAGTTATTTGCGACTGAACATTTGCTGAAGCTTAAAGGTCAAGAAACTGAAGTCCTTGACCACGTAGATCATGCATTGGAACTCCCCATGTATCGTAGGATGCTCAGATTACAAGCTAGGTGGTACATTGATGCATATGGTAAACAAAAAGATGCAAACCTACTTCTACTCGAGCTTGCTATTTTAGATTTCAACATGGTTCAGTCAGCACTCAAGAGCGATCTTCAAAAAGTGTCAAAGTAAAACTAGACTTTTATTTTTATCAGTATTCTACATATAAAACTGAACAAAAATATTAATTTTCCTAAAATCATAACGACCCTTTCGTCCTCTCTCTACTACAGGTGGTGGGAATATATAGGCCTAGCAAGCAAGTTTTCCTTCATTAGGGATCGATTAATGGAATGCTTCTTTTTTATTGTTGGAATGGTATTCGAACCTCAATATCACTGCTGTCGTGTAGGGCTAGCGAAAGTGTGCATGTTAATTACTACCTTCGATGACATTTATGATGCTTATGGATCTCTAGAAGAACTCAAGATCTTCACAGATGCTGTCAAGAGGTTTGTAATTTTGAACCACTGCATCCAATTTGTTTCTCTGGTTTAAAATCATAACTATTCTCCCTTTTCAGGACATATTTGTGATAATGCTTTATTTTATGCTCTTTTAGGTGGGACATTAACATAGTGAAACACATGCCCGAAAATTTTCGGATAAGCTTCCTAGCTCTCTACAACACCATTAACGACATGGGTAGCTATAACACTTCAAGTGCACAAGGAGAAAACATTACACCAATCCTAGGAAGAGTGGTTAGTACTACCAGAAGGAATTCTTCACATACTTTAACTAGTTGTAGAATCGGATTGTAGTGTAGGGAATGTGTACTTCCTCTAATTTCCCTTCAATCAATTTAATAGTGGGGAGAATTATGCGAGGCATTTTTTGTGGAAGCGAAGTGGACTCATAACAAATACATACCAACACTTGCGGAATATCTTGAAAATGCATGGCAATCTGCCTCAGGAGTGGTTTTACTTACTCATGGCTACTTCTTAACCAACCAAGATATCAAAAATGATGCACGTGTGTCCTTGGAGGAATGCCACGATCTTATGAAATGGTCGTCGATGATTTTTCGACTTTGCAACGATTTGGCTACTTCATCGGTGTGTATATATATATATATATATATATATGCTTTATTGTTGACAGTAATGTTAAAATCTTTTATAAAATCTTTCACAATTCCTGCTATTTATTCTATTTTGGACAAGATGTCTATTGATCTTGTGTTTTTGCACAGGCTGAGATAGAGAATGGTAAAATTGCAAATGCAATTTCATGTTACATGAATGAGAATGGTGTTTGTGAAGAAGTTGCACGTGAATATATAAAAACTCTAATTGACAAAGCATGGAGAAAAATGATCAAAGCCCGAGTGGATTGTTGTCAAGAATCTGCAGATCCGTTCATCGATATGGCTATTAATCTTGCTCGAATTTCACATTGTACATACCAATATGGGGACGGAATTGGAACTCCGGACGCTAGAGCCAAGGAACGAATCTTTTCTGTGATTATTGAGCCCATTACCATTGGGGAATAAGTGCACCAATATCCTCGATAAAAACCATATATGATTTAGTTAGGGGGCTTTTGGTTCATTATAAGCAATGAAAATGAAAATAAAAATGGGAATGCAGGAGAATGGGAATAGGAATGAACATTGCATTGATGTTGTTTGGTTAAACCAATATAATTAATAAAAAAATGTTTTATATAATATTTTTAACACAATATGTGACATCCAACATGAAAATAAAAAATATTTTACATTCAACATCGACAAATAAAGGAACGCATGAGAAAATATGACTAAGCGGGAATAAAATTTTCATTCCCTCCAATTTGGTCGGGAATGAAAATTAATGGGTTTGGGGTAATGAATCCATTATATTATATCAAACCAAACAACATTTTTCATTATCATTCTCATTCCTTACCCCTCAATACCCCCAACCAAACACCCCCTTATTTTCTGTCAGTTTCTTTATATTAAGAATAAAATAAAAATGCTCGAATCATCAGTGTATTGATTACAACTTATTTGTAACGGTAATTAAACTGACATAAATATTACTCGACATCTACAATTTCAGTTATTAGAGTTACAAAATTGCAGTTAGTTGCTCAGATACAATTTCACCTACAGTATGGGATTCTATACTCTGTAGGTTAGCTGAATTATTTGTCTTGATATCATCTTTCTCCTTGTTTTTTGAAGTTGCAACCAATTCAACTTCCTTCCTATCCCTAAACCCCTCCAACCCGTTCAAATTAAAATTCAAAACCATTGCTATCATCATTTTCATGTATCTCCATCTCTAAACAGGCCCTCTTCCCCCTATTTATATCCTTATTTAAACATGAATTTTGAATGGAGAAGATGAGTATGAAATCGAAAAGATCGATCGAGTAGCGCCTTTTTTCAAACAACTGTATCAGGTTTTGTCTTCTTTTTCGTTTTTGTTTGACTTGCTTGAGTGTGTATTTGTTATTACCGTCCTTGATTTCTTCTTGATTTCTTTGAGGTGTTTCTGTATCAGGTTTTGTCTTCTTTTTCGTTTTTGTTTGACTTGCTTGAGTGTGTATTTGTTACTGGTTTCCTTCATATGTTTGTCTTTCCTTCATTTCTACATATTTATTTCTTTGTTTGGATGGTTAACAAAGTTTCTCAACAGTCAACCCATTTACCAACGAAGTTACATGCTCGAGGGCTTTTAATTTTTCATTTACGATAAAATTTTACACTTTACTCACCCGGTGCATTGCACGGGCATGATGCTAGTATATTATAAAGCAGACATAAAAAACTCTTAATAAGTTTTAAAGCTTAATATACCGCTATTTAATGATAATTATTTAAAAGACAACCATTAAAATCGTATGTGTACTACATTTAATGTTTATTATTAACCTTCAATCATTATCTCTAACCATTTTAACTTCTCTAAAATCATTTCCCACTTTAACTCCCCTAAAATCACTCTCAGCATAATTAAATATAGAATAAAAATCAAATTTTAAATATAAAAAATCTAAAATATAATTAAAAAAATCTAACAGAATATTTTATAAAAAAACATTATATTATTAAACCAAAATAAATTACGTTATATTTTGTAGTTAAGTTTGTGATAGTCCAAGATCAATGAATCTTTAGAGAGAGAAAGTAGAGAGAGAGAGCAATATGAGCAAAACAGAGAATGTATTCAATGAGCGTGAAAAGTTCTGACAAGGAACAAAGACCAAAGGGACTTAAATACCTTTGGTCAGATACAACACAGAAAGACTCTAAACACAGTATATGACCAAGCCCTATAAATACAATGATTACTATAAAATCAGATCTAACAATCTCCCCCTTAGTAATCATTGGCGCTTTGGTCTTAAAAAATTCATCTTCTAAAACATCACAGACCATTAAAGCGACTTTGTGAAGCTTTCTGACTTTTAAGAAAAAATTTCTTCTCAGCATCTTTCAGATTAAGTTGTCTTTGCTGCCTTGAGCTCTAGACGACACACTTTTTTGAATGATCTTGAATGAACGGTGGTGGTCGGAGCAGAAACAGCAAAAGAATTAGTTGTAGCTGAGAGAATAGAATCTTTGAGCGAATCTTGATCAACAGATAAACATTTGTGCTCTTTCTCTCTTTATCATCTCCTTAACATCTCTTAATTCTCCTCCTCATGACCTTGATGATCATGATCAACTTGGTCATGCAAATGTTGGAGACGAGACAACTTAAGATCTGCAAAATCAATGTTGGAGACGAGACAACTTAAGATCTAAATTTTTTTACCTGATTAGCTCTTTGACTCCCCCTACACAAATGCACTAAATTTGACAATTCAAGTTAGCATTCATATAAAGAATCAAATACTCCCCCTCAAAAACAGATATAAACTTTGAAAAATATTCTCTTTGTTCACTCCCCCTTGAATAATGCATAAACCCATTAAAATATATTTATGAGAACACAATGATCAAATATTAATGTACAAAGAAAAAATATACTGAATATAAATTTTAAAACAACTAAACATATAAAACTTTAAACACTAAACAAATTGAATTCTACTGAGTGAAATATGACAAATTTATCAATCAGTTGAAATCAAATATATGTTGTTGGATAAAGAAACAAGTTTTATTGCATATCAAGTTAAAACATGTTCAGTTTCAAAAACTTCCAGCAATCTATTCAGTGTGCTCACATGTGAATCTTCGATTAGTTTCAAGAAAATGCAATTCTAAAAATATAATAGAGAATTTTGCATGTACTCACACTAATCCATCAAAAATTAAGATTTTCACAAATTATAGGTTTATCGCAACTGAAACATATCACCAAGTATCATGAGATGTGTGCTCATTGGCATCTTTTAGCAATGTGCTCATTGGCATCTTAACATGAGTGTGCTCTTTGGCATCTTTTAAGTTCGTGCACTTTGGCATCTTTTTAATCAAGACGTTTATTAAGTAAAGAACATGTCGTAAACGTAACTTTCTATCTGACCCTATTGCAGGATTTGGGTCAGCCGCTCCCACACCAGTTGGCCTTAGGGGACTAGGTGTCAAGCACCCCTTGGAACTTATTCTCCCAGATCAGAAAGGCTACATCGACATATCCTAAACCCATTCATACCAGTAGAACATGACTTTCGATCTGGTTCTATTGAAGGATTTGGGTTCGATCACTCCCAGACCAAATGACCTTAGGGGACCAGATGACAAGCATCCCAAAGAACTTACTTTCCCAAACCAGAAAGGCCACAGGTACAAACTTTTAAACTTAGAGATTTCTAAATTTTAAGAATTTAATATTCATCTCAATCACTCAGTTTTACATAAAAAGTACTTAGCCCATATTTTCATTACAATCAAAATTTTGACTTTTTAGAATTTTCCAAGCATTGTAAACTATAAATATTCCGAATCACACAACTTTAAAGCAGTAATAAAAGTTTCAAACATGTTGCTGACTTTTCGACCTTTGTAAGACTTGAAATTTGATCATATAAAAACTTTAATATAAACAAAAGAACTTGAAAATTTATCCTAGACACATATTTTATTCAAAAGAAAGAAAAAATGTAAAACTTTACTTTATAGAATAAAATTTGTAAAGATTTAAACTTTTAAACTCAATATGCCAATGTTAAAAATTTTCATTAAAGACAAAATGTAAAGAATTCGGCAAATTGATATTTAGTTGGAACAAAATAAAATTCAGTTATTTCAACTTTCACATTATAAAAATAATTTATGTCTCAAATTAAAAAATTGGGTTATACAAAATTAAGAAATAGTTGAACAAGCTCAGATTCTTGAAAAATAATGAGAAAAACTGGAACACATCATAATCAGAGATAAAATGCAGCGGAAATAAAAATGATGTACTCACAGTATCTCATTTATTCAGAAGCTTAAATCATTGAAAAACGAGTTCTAAACTGATTTGTTTAGAAGTCGTAGTCTATAAAGTACGAGTCCTGAGCTGAAGTACGCAGAAATCATCGTTCTATTACTCCCCCTTAACATGTGATGCCTGCAACTTTGAATCAGATAAAGATTTGGGTACCCACTTGAATTTGGGCCCGTGTTTGTTAGTTGCAGTTCGTATGGGGAAATAATTGACAGGTTTGACAATAGAAGCACAAGAAAGATAATCTGGAAAAAAAAACTCATACCGTCAGAAACATCAACGGCCCACAATAGTATGACATTGGATCAGTCCTATTCCAATTTGTTTTGCTTCTCTTCAAACAATTAACAACAAGCTCACACCAATCAATGTTATCAACATCCTCTACATTTGCAACACCGTGCAATAGTATTTGATTAGTTGTACCCACCTTCATAGCCTCGCATAAGCACGTAGTAACAAGCACCAAAAAGTTTAACTTGAACATATCTCCTCTATCCCGTTGTTCCTTCATATGTTCTACAACTAAAGAAGGATGAATTTCCTTTTTTGACGGAGGAAATTGGCTTCTCCAACGCTTTACGATTTCATCATTTTCACTTGTTCTCTTTTGCGTTATATGAATCCCACCACTTGGAAAGCCAAGATTCTGATGAACAGTGTCTTTTGTAATCTCTAACTCTCCAGCCGGAAGCTTTAATACCATCTTTTCGTCATCAAAGTTGTCAACAATATAAAACCCTAACCTTGCTGAAATGTACTATATGCCTAAATGAAGAAGTGACTTTAGCCCCATTGCAACAACAACCTTTCTTTGCTCTCTCTAAAAATCTTTGATTGCCGAAAACAACTTAAGAGGAACTCCTGGTTCTCAACAGCTGAACTGCTTCATCTTCATCTTCAATCACAACCCTTGGCATCTTCATTTTCTTTTCTTTCTTTGTTGGAAGTACACATTTCCTTTTGTGAGCTTTAGAAGGTCCTTCAGAAGGTGCAGGTTTTGCGGCTGCATTTCATTACGCAAAAGTTATAGATAACAACACTACCTTCACAGCATTACAATCGGGAAGAAATTAGAGCAGATGGTACACACATGGACTTAAGAACTCGATGGTAATATTTTTATGAGTTAGGGTGTAAGATGGTGCAACTGTGTGTATCATTCCACATTACTTACACTTGCTTGCAGTTATATTTTAACATTAATACATGCATTATAATCTACTAATGGATACATATTGCATGCCAATTTTCTTGATAATGAATCTTAAAGGGGTAAGTTAACATCCTATGATGACTAAATAAGGATTTTCTTTGATGACTCTTGTATTTTGATATTGAAATATATATTTGCAAACATGGTTTCTAGACATCAAATAATCACACATGTGTTTCAAAGAGAAATAATTCACATACTGAAATTCGTTAAACTAAAAAATCATATAACAGCACTACCTTCACACAGTATACTTACTGTGAAGGTTTATTTTAAACATTTAGACATTTCCTGTGAAGGTTTATTTTAAACATTTCCTGTTTTTTAGACATCAAATAAAACTTACACATGTGTTTCCAAGAGAAATAATTGATATAGTGAATTTCATTAAACTAAAAGATCAGATAACAGGACTACCTTCACAGTAAGTATATTATGAAGGTGTATTTTTAACATTATTTGATTCTTCCACATGTGTAGCCTTCAAAACCCTTAGACGCAGATTCCTTTTTGAAGCTATGGGTTGGCTTGATGGCATAAGGGATATGTTCTCATCATCTCTCAAGCTAACCACATTATCTAAGAAAAAGAATAAACTTAGAATGGTTTGCTGCCATTAGAGAAATGTAAATAGTTTGCAATGTGTAATTATTGATGACACATAACATTGAAATGAAGACAAAAAATAAAATATTGAACGTTCATTCAGTTGTTACCTTTACTATTCATCTCAATTTCACGTTCTGAAGATGAAATATCCTTCTGAGTACTTTTAAATTTGGCAACAAGACCTTTTGTCAATGGTGCTTTTCCTCTTGCCATTCTTAATGAGTCTGATGAAATATTAAAAAAAAAAAACACGTTAAGTAAAAAGTAGTACTTCTAATGTAAGAGTGAGTATATTCTACATACAAGCCACTAGATGTCATCCAAACATTGGAAAGCATGGAGATTTACCACTTCCTTTCATAAATTACATTAAAAATCTAAAAATTATAAGGATACTTGGGATCTTGTGAGGCCAAACTATTTCCATAAGACCATAAAAATGACATTGTCCAGGCACAAAAACACCAAACTTTCACAACAAAACACTATGAACGTAAAAAAGTCTTATCTCATGAGAACGAGGAACACACCATAATAGATAAAATGACACACATTACAAAGGAGGAGATGTTGAGAACTAGTATATTGTACACAAAAGTTACCTTCTTTGAACATCGATTCATCCACTTCTTTCGATTGCTCATTTAATTATACGCTAGGAACTTCTTTAGACTGCTCATCTGAATTTGAACTAGGAACTGATATAAAAGGTACAACGAATTATAAAAACATAATTAAATAAAAGTAAAATAACGAGGAGGTATCATTAGTTGTTCCCAAATGAAATAAAGAAAACCTTCACAATTAGTTTGTTGTGAAGGTTTGTTCAATAACTAATACCTTTCTCATTCAATTAATTGGGATCAGGTACTTCATCACTTTCACCAAGTTCTTCATCCTCTCCGATCGTGGTCTGTGTGTTGTTAACATCAGTTGACTCCAACTCTTCATCTGACTCTGTACAAAAAAGACAAAAAAAGAAATTAGTATGCATAGTCTGGGTCTTTTCTTCACCTTGAGTTAAAAGACAAAAAAAAAGAATAAAAGAAACTAAACAACTGCACTAAACAGTACATGATAAACATATTGAAAGCATACATCCAATAACTTCATATTAATAATTAGTGTGCTGTAAAGATTTGTTGAATTACCTATCAAATCTTCCTCACTGGAATGCCCTTCAGGATTTGTGAATTCGATATCTATGCTTGCTTAATCACTGGAATCTTGCAGTGGCATTTCTTCCTTTGGAGTATTTTTATACTTTGCCGCAAGACCTTTTGTTAATCGAGTGCTTTTTCTTGGCATTGTAAAGCATCAGTTGACTCGAATTATAAATAATGTATAAAACGTAAGTTGGTCCCGAATGAAATCAAGTAAACCTTAACAATAGGTTGCAGTGAATGTTTGTTCATTTAAAAGAGGGTAAGAACTATTACATTGTTCCAAACGTAATTTAACATCAATTGAATGAACCTTCACAACAAGGTCACTGTGAAGATTCAGTTGTTTTGTTTGAAAGTTAAAAGTCATCAAAGTCTCCCAACCAGATAATACCAGAAATATAACTTAATTAACAAAGAATTGAACCTATATAACACATTAAGCATGTAATAAGTTAGCAAGACAAACCAAGAGCTAATAATCAAGAATGCAAAACACCAAGCTACCACATGAAAGTTTTTATAACTAATTTTCAGTAATTATGTAGCTTTTTTAATGTCCTAATACATTACGTATGCACCCAAAATCTAGGGGAAACGAGCTTAAATGGGAAGAGGATAACATTGAACTACTTCCACTTTATACAAGAATTAAACACCAAACAAACACACTTGTATTAGTAGAAGGTGTCAGTATGCCAAATAGCCAATTTCAATCTCCTAATCGATTTTCAACCATGTATCTACTAATATGCATATTGGACATGTGTGAAAAATGACTATTATCAAAAAAAATTGCACAATCAAACAAACATTCAAAACAACTAATCAGTTAGTCACATACATGCAAAATTATGTCTGACCTATTCCAGTAACACTCATACCCTCACTGAAAGAATGAATTTAGACCTCTTAAAGAGGCAGATTTGGAGTATGTTATGGTGCCAAACTCGGTTTTTAACTGGAAAAAGGACTCTAGAGTTGGCTGGTCATGTTGGCCTTTTTTCACTTGCATTATGGACCAATTGAATCAACATATCATAAAAATAGCATTTCTATTTGAAATGTGAGCAGTCGGTTTGTGAAACAACTGAAATCTTAGTGCACAAAAACTCAGAGAACTGCACAACTTACAGATTCACTATGACCGGTCAAGGAATGTACCAATGGACCATCACTAGCATTCCAAACACATATCCTGCAATCTGAACCAAAAACAGTCAATTTAAGAAGAAAAAAAATTACATATACAGTTTTTGCATAACAACATCCATTTAGGCTTTATACATCAGTTGGACGTACTGCTACATGTATCATTAGTACGTCTCCAATGAGGTTTTATGTGTATCGGCCCATGGCCCATCCAGATTAATTGTTATTTTTCCATGGAAGTGGTTAGAACCTTTTATGAATCCTAAAACCAAATCAAACCAAACGAACCCGGTATATCCTGGCCAGAGGTATGGTGGGGGTGTAAGATGTACTCAAACAGTTCCTCTACTACAAGAGGCAAAGAGGTTGTTCCCGGAAAGACCCCTGGCTTGCGAAAAACAATTGGAAAGCAAAGCTAGATGCCACGGTTTTGTAATATATATATATATATATATATATATATATAAAGAGATTTAAAAAATATTGCAAAAGCCTGAAACAAACTAAAATTTTGGAGTAACCTTTTGTGAACTTGAATCCATAAAAGCAGTTTAATCATATATGTACCAAATACGCATGTCCGACATATATGCTGCAACTTCAGGGGTGTTAAATGTGTCATTATGATTCTAGTATTATTGGTATGTCTCTAATTAGGTTTATGTATCTCGAACATGTCCTATGTGAATCTATGTATTGGCATATTTTCTTAATCATGATTTAAGCTTTTTGAGAAGCCTATTTTTCTCTTCGATTACCTAGATAAGGAGCAGTATCAAGACTATAATTTACAACAACTTTCAGAAACTTCTATTAGCATTACTTTATTCCTTTTGGTTCTGAAATGATCAATGTTTTTTGCTAACTATATGCACCTGAATTATTTTCCTTTTAAATAGTAAATACGCCAACAAGAGTAGGTGGTGAAAAGAACATCAACAGGGTCTCCACATGAAATAAGAAATCATTTATTTAGATGCAGTCCTCGTAAGGACTGATCACTACATTTTAATAACAGCAGATTTTGGGAATAGTAAAATAATAACCTCTACAATCTAGAATTAACATCCCTTAACGAGATATAAACCCTAGTTTTGCTTTTAAAAAACCTTAGTTTTGAGAATCTCGATTTCACTTACAAAACGTTGAGATGCTTACCTGTTGATGAACGATTTCTGCGATTGATGAGTAGAATCGAATTGCAATCCTTTAAGCAACAATGGAGGTTCGTCGTTGAACTGATCAGAGAGGTTTTTGAAAAAGTGAAAAGGCGTTGTATGATGTTAGAACTAAGAATACCATAAAGAACAAAATGTAGTTGTACAATTTCGAGATATAAACCCTAGTTTTGCTTTTAAAAAACCTTAGTTTTGAGAATCTCGATTTCACTTACAAAACGTTGAGATGTTTACCTGTTGATGAACGATTTATGCGATTGATGAGTAGAATCGAATTGCAATCCTTCAAGCAACAATGGAGGTTCGTCGTACTGATTAGAGAGTTTTTGAAAAAGTGAAAAGGCGTTGAACTGATCTCAATTTCACTTACCATTTACGCGGTCTTTTTTTTACTATTATTAATGCCACCAAACTTCAACATTATTACAATAATTCCACCGTGAACATGGTAATCGTTGATCATTTTGATGATCTAATCTGACGGTCAATAATTGGTCTCATGGGTCTCACAAAATTCCTTTGGTCTCACATGAAACTAAGTCTATAGTACATATATATATATATGTATATCATGTATATACGTGTATGTCGTATGCATATAAGTGTGTGTTTTTGTATAAGTGTGTATATGTCTATATCATGTATGTGTGTATGTATATGTCTATATATAGATCGATACTAGAAAAATCCTTAATACCGACCAAAGTTTACCGACGGACTTAATTCGTCAGTAATCCTTAATATGTGTTATATACATAAAGCAATACACACTACTACAAAATATGCTTTTATAAACGGTTGTTTTTGGGCTTTATACGCGATTTTGGAATCGCGTATATCGCGGGTGTTTGTAAAAGTATCGGGCTTTTATACGCGGTTTCAAAACCGCGTATAAAACTCAACTTTTATATACGGTTTCAAAACCGTTTAGAAAAGTAATATTAACCGCGTATAAAAGTGACCATCTTACACGGTTTTTAGATGAAACCGTTTAAAAAATCTATACTAACCGTTTATAAAAGTATTTATCTTACACGGTTTTTAGATAAAACCGTTTAAAAAAGTCATACTAACCGTTTATAAAAGTCTATATCTTACACGGTTTTTTGCTAAACCCTTTTACTATTGTATTAATTTTTCACGATTTTCGTAACAAAACCGCGTATAAATGTAACCATTAATAAAAAAAATTGCACACATTTGTACACGGTTCTTTTACTAAAACCGCGTATAATGAGTTATATTTATATTATTAATATTTTTCTCGAATTTGTTACCATCCATTATTCCAAATATTGGTGAAGTTGCATTATATCGATATTCTAAATTTCCAAATACGATTCATATTCGAATACTGGAGCATGTCAAACACAATTCCAAATACAAAAATCAGCTAGACGCATAAACTAATGTAGCATCTCGAAGTAACCATTAACCATTAAACTTTAAAAATCATCAACGTAAATGTAATATCTCAAAGTAACCAAACATTCTAATATTTTTCATCGTATAATAAGTTTAATAATTCTTAAAACACCCCCCCCCCCCAAATTCATTACCACATTTTACTCTCTTTCATACGTTTCAAAGTGAACGATCTCGCAATATCGCAAGCAATCTCCTCAACTTGTGTACTTGTGAAAGGATTCGTGGTTGTCCATGTGTCCTATAAATAAATTTGAAAGTAGGTGTTATTATAAATAAAATAAAGTGTTTTTAGAATATATAAATAAAATGAAATCAATTTAAGAAGCACGTACCTTGAGAGAGGAGGAATATTGTTCATGCATCACAAATTGGAAGATTTGCTTCACTACATAGTAACCACACTCCCAACCATCTTGTTGTTGATTACACTAAAGTGTAAAAAAATAGTTATTAAACATATTAAAGTACGAAATAAATTGTTGGGATATATAAATTATACCTTGTTTAATCTCCATGTAACTGAAGTGTTGGCTTGAGAAGACCCTGTGGCATGATTGTACTTTGCAATAGCCCTAAATGAAAAGTAACAAAATAGTTGTGTTAATAGTCGATTACTATATAAATAAATATCAATATACTAAAGTAATACATTACTTGCGTATCAATTGGGTCTTTGATCATGTAAGTTTCGGTTGTCTTTCCGTTTGTCATCATCGAATCTAATACATAGTCCAAGCTACGTCTAGGCCTAATGATTAGTAGCGACCAATGGTGCCTAAAAATGTTCAAAATGATAACTTAAAGTGTAAAATTTATATTATTATTATAATAGTAAGATATATAAGTATATATCTTACCCCTGTGAGTATGGTGCCAAGAAAAACTCTTTTTCTTTTTGGTGCATCATTGTTGCCAAAATTGTGTCTATGAGAAGAGTACCATCCCATTCAATTTCAAGTGCATTTATTACTCCCGGTGCTATAAACGCACACTTGTTCCTTGAATTTTGAGATACTATCTTGTGTAAATCCCTGAAAACATTAAAATATGATAACTATGTTGGATATTGTGAATATGCATACCTTCTTAATTGATAAGACATATATAAATATCGACTTACGCTAGATACAAAGCGATGATGTTCTGGTCGAGCCACCCATTCGTCATTAATAACTTCAAGTCATCGTACTCGACCCCTATGTGCATAGACGTATGGCCAAGGACCCCTGCCTCGACCAGAACCGTAACCCCAGTCGGTGGCCATTCTTTGCTGGAATGTAGGCGTTGAAATAGCTCCTTCATCGCAGGCGGTCGATCCTACATTAATTTGGGCAACAGCTTGGTCTTATTAATTATTTTTTTATTTTTCTGTGGCTCAGATGCAGTGACTACTCTCTTCAAATGTGCCTCATCATATTTTTGTACCTACATTAATATTACATTTGATTGAAAATTCAATACTGTTAGGGAGATGAAACATGCATATACGTAAGGGTTGAGCGACTACGTGAGGGTGGATAGGCACAGTCGTGGGTGTCACTTGGGTGGCGATCACAACCTTGCTTGAATGGGCCACATCTTCCTTTTGTATGTGAGGAAGAATAGGTTCACTCATTGGTGGGGCATATGTCACCGATTTATTGGAAGTGGCCTATTAAGAAAACAACAATAATGTTAGTAAACATGACATGTATTGGAAAAATCTTAGTGTAATCTAACATATAAAGTAAAGCACATGACATGAATATACCTGTCGCAACACCACAGAACGTATCTCCCACTGGATGAAGTTCCCAATAGCTTGACCTAGTTTTTCAATATCAGCATTTGGCATGGGCACCGGGAGGTCATACTCTTCACATCCATCCATAACCATGTCAACCTGAACCTTCATGAACCCCTCCTCCAACGGATTACCATGAAGAACGTCCGTCGATAAAGGATAGGCCAACCCCTTAGCAACTAGTATTTTGGCCCCCCCGCACCGGAAAACCAAATCGCAGTTTGTAGCTTCCTGAAAACGAAACACATAAACATCATAATTTTAAAAAAATGGTTCATTTCGAACTTATAAAATTGTAACACACACACACACACACATATATATATATATATTACAACTCACCTAAATAGATTCGATTCGTGGATCCAAAGCAGTTGATCCAACACTGCTCTTGTTAACCATCGGGCTTCCTGCAGGGCTGACAATATTCCTCTATACTCGTTCTGCTTTAATCTCTTTCACCTGTTGCTCTAGGTTAGATGTTCGTTCCTTTAGGTCCTTTATTACTGCATCTTTCTTGTTACGCCTTTTCCTTTTATTTCCAAAGCCTAGGCCCACACGCAAGCCAACGTTGTGACTGACACCCCGAGTGCGACCTGGGTGGTCAGGTCCCAACACTGCTGCAAAGGGATCAACTGCCACTTCAGGGTCCCAATCTCCCTGAGAGAACTGTTTATCCTTTTCTATCTGTCATGTTAAACAACAAGCAATTCAGGTAAGTAATTAATGATTATAAGCAAATTAGCAAACTTAAAATAAAGATATAATAACTTACTATATCTTCTACGATAGGCTTCATCTTATCCGGTAAGATGAATTCATCGGGGCCTGATTTCACCAGTCTCGCCAATATAAAGTCATGTGCCCTATTACTATACATATTCTTTATCTCGGGCATTATACCTCGAGTCCTCGATCCTTATACGTCGCCCACGAATCCTGCTTCCCTAGATACCCCCGTGATCCTAAGTGGTGGGGGTTATCATTCAACTTTGCATGCTCGTTGTTTTTTTGGCTTAGTGCCTTGGCATAATGAAAGTCACAAAATTAGGAACATATAAATCTATATTAAGACTAAAAACAATAAGGTTATTGTTATTACACCTCAAATTCCGGCGTCGATTTGAGCTTAACGAATTTATCCCACGTATTCGATTTAACAAACGTGTACTTACTGCACAGTGTTTTGTTTTTTCTCACGTATGATTTTACGAGCATCGACTTAAAGCTCATCCATGAGTTGGAAGCAATCGACATCGTCTTTTTCTTCAACCGGTCATCCGCCTCTATATTCCACTTTTGTTGTTTGATCAAAATAAAGTTATTCAACGGTTAATAATATGCAATATCTTATATGATGATAATACGAGTAAAATATAATGAATTGTATACCTTAATCGCTGCCTATAACCGAGCCTTCTCATCAGCGTCAACTTTATGCCAATCAGGTACGAGTATTGATATCTTCGATCTCGCCTCCATTCCTACCCAATTAGCATATTTTGATGAATAAGCACCGATGGGCCGACCAGTATCAGGACAAAATTGAATTATGCAATCATTAGAGTCCCTTATTTTGGTCAATGATGTCACCCCTCGGGTTTTGGTCGACCTTTGTGTGGGTTCAAACCTAGCTACTTTGCACTCCCTAGCCATGTGATACAACTTCCCAAATTGAAACATGTAGTGCTCCCAGTTATTCTAAAATGCCCAAACACCTTATTGGCAACTATACAAACAACACATAACAACTGTACATATGCAGAAGCTTGTCTAGAAGTTGTCCAGACCACGCAGAGGTTGATGTATGCAGCATGAGTTGCTGTTGTCCATGTTAATTTTCTGCAGGTTGTGCAGGTACTATAAGTGAAGTAGAAAATTGTGATTTGTGATTTGTGATAAGTGAAGCAAAAAATTATGCCAAGGTTGTGCAGGTACTCTAAGTGATGCAGGTATGACTGATTTGATTGTGATTTGTGAAGAACAAAAGAAGTTGAAACAAATTGGGGGTGGTTTAGTGCATGATTCCAGCAAAAACAAAGCCACAGGAAACAGATTCGAGGATGCCATGACTCTAAACAATGTTGTCAACAACATCAAACATGGAAGATCAATAAAGCACATCAACCAACAAGGCACCTGCAGCAACTTCAATTTCTGTGTGACCAATTGATTCTTTGAGTGAACCAGATATGGGTTCTGACCCTTTTGCCCTCTTCTTATCAAATGTAATAACAAGTGTTGTCTCTTTATGCAGCTCTGGCCTAAGACTACTACTACTACTTGTTTCCTCCAATAACATTACAAGTTTTGATTCGACAATGTGTTCTCAATTGATTACTCTTGTACTATAAATATTAATTTAAAACAATTCAATCTTGTTATAATAAAAAAAATTCTAACCAAATAACCAAAACTGAACTAACTCTTTAAAGTTGTTGTCAAAGCAGAAAAACAGTCCAAGTGCGGGTCGTTCTATGACAGAAGCGGTTATCATGCCGCTGATTCTACTTCTATTACATTACCTTCTGTCCAGTTGCTATGACTTCTAAACTATCTCTGGAGTATTATGGGACAGTGGAGAAATAGAAGTTATGCGGTTCAATATTTGCTATAATTGTTTCTTAATCTTGAATACATTCTCCATTGAAGAACATGTATGTGGTTTTTTTTGAGCTGAACCCGGGATAAGCTGCTACAGTTTTTCAAGCTCTTTGGTACAGGGCCTGAGAAGAGATTATCACCCACAATGACAACTGAACAAGGGTTGTTGTCTTTCCTAATTCAGGTGGTATGATGCCACTGAGTTGGTTAACAGCCAAGTATAACTCTGTTAGCTGAGTGTAGTTTGCAAAATAATTTGGAATGGACCCAGATATGAAGTTCTCACTTAAGTACATTCTTCCAAAAGTTATGACCACAAATAAGTTAGCACTTCTCAGTGAAAGGTGAAGGATGATGTCCAAAATATTGATTCTATGCTACTGTAAATATCATGAATGTCTCTTTTGCTCTAGTTAAGTGTTGTCTATTTATGCAACTCTTTATGATGGGCCAAATAAACAATATTTCCAAATTCCAATTCATAAGTAAAAGGGTTTATTTTAGAGAAACAAATAATATCTTGAACTACAAAAAGTACCATCACTAACAAATCATGATTGTTAAAACATTAATGACTCTATATCAACTTGCTATTACAAAAATAGCCCATGACCATAAAAGCATAAAGGAGACCAACTTTGGATGGACGCACCATATACATGAGGTAAAGGCCTATATACTCTCTCTCTCTCTCTCTCTCTCTATATATATATATATATATATATATATATGCATGTTCTTCTTCTAACGTTCAGCATAAATCCTTTCTGGTTGATGATTGATGCACTGTCTTTTTAATCTTTGATATTCGAAACACACAACCTAAAGTAAGACTATCATTCTTGATAAAACTAATACACTGATTCTAGAATAGCACCTCTTCTTATAGTTTCTTATAGCACCCAGATTAATAATTTTTTTTTTGAGAAACTCACACACACACATGCTACCAAAGATGCTCACACTCACAACCTAAGGGTTGTGGAGACTCAATCAGCAGAAACTTGGAACAAAATAAGTTATTAACCCTAGCCGCTCCATATGAAAATTGAAATTGTTTTTAACCGGGTTAAACCGGGTCAACCACGGTTCAACTATACGGGGTCAACCGGTTCCCTCAAAAACCCGGCGGTTCGATCCGGTGCAAAAAACCATGGCTCGTAGCTGAAAATGTTCCTTCCTGTACGCATCATACACTTCGATGCCAGGACTCCATAATTCTTTCAAGTCTTCAATTAACGGAGCCAAATATACATCAATGTCGTTCCCAGGTTGTTTGGGACCTTGGATTAGCAACGACATCATGACGTATTTACGTTTCATGCATAACCATGGTGGAAGATTGTAAATGCATAGAAGCACCGACCAAGTACTGTGACGACTGCTCATGCTTCCAAATGGATTTATTCCGTCAGAGCTAAGACCAAACCGAATATTCCTAATTTCATCACCAAAATCTTCAAAGATGTTATCGATATTCCTTCATTGAGGAGAATCCGCTACATGTCTAATCTTCCCATCCTTTTTACGATCTTCAGCATGCCAACGCAACAACTTTGCATCTTTGGCATTTGCAAATAATCGTTTCAATCTTGGTACGATTGGCAAATACCACAACATTTTAGCGGGAGGACCATCCTTTTGTTTCACATCGCTATTATCTTTCGTTCAGTTCTTTCGCTTATACCTCGATGTACCACATATGCGACACTCGTTTAGATTAGCATCTGCATTCCTATACAACATGCAATCATTCGGACATGCATGTATTCTCTCTATTTCCAATCCCATCGGACACATCAATTTTTTCGCTTTGTATATCGAAACAGGTAATTCGTTATCATCGGGAAGCATTTCATGCAAAATCTCTAGCAAACTAGTAAAACTTTTGTCACTCCAACCGTTGCTTGCTTTTAAATTGAACAGTTTCAACACAGCTAAAAGTTTGGTAAACTTTGAACAACCAACATACAACGGTTTTTCAGAGTCGATAAATAATTGTTCAAAATTGTCATAATCCTTATCGGTAATATTATCCTCCACGTCATGTAACATCTCATCTAAGTTATCACGGTTATCATTATCTGATTCATAGTTATCATCGGTGTCATTACAATCTCGATCGACCGTGTAACTACAATTACAAAAATCCTCGCCATGTCGAATCCAACAGGTATATCGTTCCATAAAACCACGTACAATAAGATGTTCTTTAATTAAATTATGATCACTATATTTACAAAAATTTCTACAATCCCGACAAGGACACCAAATTTCACTTTCTCCAGTGTTCACCCGATTATTCTCAACAACCTCCATAAACTGATCAAGACGGGACAAGTATTCCTTTGTAGCTCGTGGTATTTGGTACATCCAATCATAACGATCCATCTGCAATATCGAAATAAAGTATTAATTTTAAATGCATGTATGACATGATCTCAAAAGGCTATAGGTGGCCATCCTAACCCACTTTTTGAATATTTGGTCTCATATATGAGTGCTTATAACATATTGATTACTTAAGAAAAATCCGGCAGCATTTCCCCATAACTCCCCAAATATGTGTATAATAAAAACACATATTCGTAGGAGTAATGGGAAACGTCTACCGAATTTTTCTTAAACAATCTGTTATATGCATTCACATCCTAAATGAGACAAATATTCAAAAAGCAGTCCCAAACAGGGGACTATCCGAAATTAATCTCTATTAGTTCAAAATTCGGACGGGCGACCTAAAGGCATCAAATGCATGAACTTGTATAATAAATGCATGCAAGTTAAATTTTTAGCAATCATGTGCAAAATTAATATAATTAATGTGTAGTATAGTATAATACCTTATCAGTGTTGTTGGTAAGTGATCAGTCCAGTCTAATCGGTACGCGCGCCTATACGAAAAGCAAAGCTGCTAAGATCACTGTGGGTCCAACAATACTATATCAAGTTCTTAGATTAACAACACAATAAGATTACCAACCTGTATTGATTATAACAAATGGTTACAAGGTTGATTGATTAAAGCTTTGATTGTGTTCTCTGTGTATTCTCTCTTTTACACCCTTAAGTATGTGTTTTGTGTGATCTTGATAATATCTGATATTTGTTGTTAGAGAGATACTAGAGATATCACAAAATCTAATCTAACTAGTGTGTCTAACACACTTCCTATAATATCTAGATTTAATATCTAGATATTATTTCTAACTAAATAATATAATTAACTAAATAACTAGAAACTAACTAAGTTAAATAGTATCTAACAAACTAGATATTAAGTTAACTATTATAATAACAAACAATTACATTGACATTTATTACAAATAGACATTAGACTTTAATATCGAAAGTCGACGTTTTGGCTTTAGCTTCAGATTGCGATCTTCAGTTTGGATGATCTTGAATCCAATGAGATTGTGTCTTAACAATCTCCCCCTTTGGATCAAGATCATTACGAAAATGATTTTAGCAATTCAGTCTTCTTTTTCAGCTCTGAAGATGCAATCTCTTTCTCTAGCTCTGAAATCAACATGTCTTCAGAATACTTGCTTTTGAAGATTTCAATCTTGGACGTGATTCTTGAAACATGTGATCTTTGCCATTTCTTGTGTAGTCATTCTCCCCTTTTTTGATGTTAAGTGCAACGACTTCATCAAAATTATTTGTAAGAAATGTCTGTCTTGCGGTTAGAGCCTCTGATTCGTCAATTCATAAGATATTCATCTAGATCTTTGCAAATCCAGACAAATTAGTCGTGTAAAACCTGAATCAACTAATGAATCAGTTAACATGTCTGTCAGTAACACTAAGTCACTGTGTGTAACGAATACACATTGGAAAGGAGTTGTTTGATGTTGACTCCCCCAGGGTTTCCATTTAATCATCGAAACACCACAAAGGTAATTTCTATAAACGTTATGACAAAGAAACTAATTCCTTGTGTGTTCGTGCTTGTGTTAGAAAGAATTAAGCACTTGATGATTGCTTATTAGGCTCAAAATTGTGGAAACCACTGAGACAACAGTAAGTTAAACACAGACTCAATGTGCATGATTGAAGTGCGAAGGTGGGGCAGACTTCCTTCTTTTCAATATCCAGATTTTCCAAATGAAAATCAGATAGCAAATGTGTTGCATCCCCTTAGAAAATGTGAAACACTTTCTATTTGAGAAGAAAATGAGTAGATAGTGAGGTTTGATCAAGAGTTGGCATGGGTTAGTTGTCTGTTTCAATAATGTTCACCAAAGAATTGTGAAACACTAGTAATGTGGCTACCCGGCTCAGAAAAAGTTGGTGCAAAGTTGTGATATTCTTTTAACTCTGTTCTCACACGCTCTTTCTTTTAAACGTTTTGCTTACTCTAATCACACTCATTTCTTTTCGCTTTCTCACACTCAATCACTATGGATGAACTTCTTGGGTAGAAATCACTGGTTAACGTGATTCCATAGAAGTTTCTTGTAAGTCCTAGCACAATGATTCCTTGTTTTCCTATGATGCACGTGATGCTCAGATTGGTTTAACTATTTTAGTTAAAGCACAATTTAGATCTTCGAATACATTTAAAGTACACTCCCAAAATATAAAATCTGTTGAAAAATCGGGAAGTGGTTTGAACATTAAAAACAATGTTTTCCAATGATTAAAAGTTGTCCTTCTTTCAACCATATATGAGATGAAGATTTAGAATTATACCTTTACGTACGATCTTTCAACTCATGAAGCTAAGCTTTAAGTCATAAACATATGAACTTGTAATCTTCTCTCAAAAATTCTGCAAAAGTCTTATGTCAAGTCAAGGTAAAATTTATTCACTTAAAATGAAAAGACAAAAAGCAGTAAAACTTTTTAAAGTACGAGTTCTGATCAGAAATAATCAGAAGTCATATCCGTACTCCCTTTTGACTTGAAGAGCTCCCCCTAAAATCTTGCATTTCAAAAAGAAATTTGACATTAAAAAAGTACATGCACAACTTTTATGAGCTCCCCCTCGAAGTAATATTGACCACTTGTCAATTTCTTCTCATTCTCCCCCTTGGATCATTAACAGAATGTAGAAGTGCAGATATCAATCAGAGTTAAGAATGAAGAAATGATGAAAAAGTATACAATTTAGAAAACTTTTATAGGTAACTACTGATTAGATTTTAAGATTTAACATACCAAACTTAGAGACAAGAAAGTTAAACCTCTTTTCGTCTAAGGGTTTGGTGAACAAATCGGCAAGCTGATAATTAGTTTTTACAAAGAAAAGTTCAATTGTTCCTTTTTCAACATGATCTTTAATAAAGTGATACCTGACGTCTATGTGCTTTGTCTTGGTGTGTTGAACAGGATTCGCTGATATTGCGATGGCGCTCTTGGAGTCACAGTATATCGGGATTTTGTTGAAATGGAAACCGTAGTCGCATAATTGAGTTCGCATCCATAAGACCTGAGAACAACAACTAGCAGCAGCTACATATTCTGTTTCGGCCGTGGAAGTTGAAACACAAAGTTGCTTCTTCGATGCCCAACTTACGAGTTTGTCACCGAGGAACTGTACGTGTCCTGACGTGCTCTTCCTGTCTAACATACAACCTGCATGATCTGCATCTGTGTAGGCTGTTAGTTCAAAACTAGTATCTTTAGGATACCACAGACCAAGATCTGCAGTGCCCTTTAGATACCTAAATATGCGCTTCACAGCAGACATATGGATTTCTTTAGGATTGGCCTGATATCTTGCACATAAGCATGTTGAAAACATTATATCTGGCCTACTAGAAGTAAGATACATTAAAGAACCTATCATCTCTCTATAAGTCCTAACATCAACAGCCTTTCTCGAAGGATCGGTGCCAATCTTAGTACCTGGTGCCATTGGGGTACCAATCGTTTTTGAATTTTCCATTTGGAACTTCCGAAGAATATCCCTAATGTATTTTGATTGATTGATAAAAATACCCGATGAAAATTGTTTTACTTGTAAACCGAGAAAGAAATTCATCTCTCCCATTAAGTTCATCTGAAATCTAGACACCATAAGGTTTGCAAAATTCTTACAGTACTTAGTATTTGTAGAACCAAAGATAATATCATCTACATAGATTTGAATTAAAATGATATCGCCTTTTTCCTTTTTGATAAACAAAGTGGTATCTACCGTTCCTTTTGAAAACCCAGACTTGACTAGAAAAGTGGAAAGGACATCATACCAGGATCGAGGTGCTTGTTTCAGACCGTAGATTGCTTTGTCGAGAATGTAAACGTGATTCGGCTTCTCTTGTTTAACAAAACCCTCTGGCTGAGAGACGTAGACTTCCTCCTTCAGAATTCCATTCAGGAATGTTGTCTTCACGTCCATTTGAAAGACCGTGAAGTTCTTGTGGGATGCGTAGGCTAGAAACATTCTGATTGCCTCTAATCGTGCCACAGGAGCATATGTTTCGTCATAGTCTATTCCTTCCTCTTGTCTGTATCCTTTGGCTACTAGTCTTGCCTTGTTTCGGATAACGGTACCATCTTCGTCTTTCTTTATCTTGAAAACCCATTTCGTACCTATAATGGTTTTACCTTTAGGCTTTGGTATGAGTCTCCAGACTTGAATTGCATCGAACTGATTTAGCTCTTCTTGCATTGAGACCACCCATTCTGGATCAGCAAGTGCCTCTGATACACGTGTTGGCTCGAACTTGCTCAGAAAGGAGTCATGCAAGCACATGTTCATTGATGCTGACCTAGTTTGCACCAGTTTTGATGGATCGCCAATGATCTGGCTTAGCGGGTGCTCTTTGGTCCATTTATGTTCATGAGGCAGTGTATTAGATGATTGTATGTCGGTTGTATCATCTACAAATCCACTTGTACCTTCTTCTGTTTGTTCAGGAGGAATTATGATTTCAGTTGAAGTGATAGGTTCAGAAGGCTCAGCAGGAACAACTTATTCTGGCTGTAGATTGATCTGAATAGAATCTCCTACTGTTTCAGCTACTTCTGTCTCTTTATCATTTGTCACTTCTTCAACTGTTGGAGTCGGCATTTGAATTGTAATCTCTTGTTGAATTGGGGCGTTTGATTCAATAGGAACATCTGAACTGGTTGGATGAGTAGTTGTTAAGTCTTCCATCCTGTCAACCACAACAGATTTCTTTACATTAGATCCAAGAAATTCATCATAAAACAATTCAAATAATAAATCTAAATCAGATAAATGGTTAGTAGAAGTTGATGCTTCATCTGATTTATTCTGTTGAGACGTAGGTCCTGGACTGAGTTGCCCAGAAGCTAGTATTCCTGTTATAACGGGTTCTGAACTGTGTTGTTCGGAAGCCATTTCTTCATCAAACGATACATTGATGCTTTTAATCATCGTCTTTGACTTCTTTAGATAAATACAGAATGCAGTTGATGTCGAGGAATAACCAATGAAGATTCCTTCATCCGCCTTAGCACTGAACTTATTTAGACTCTCCCTATCGTTTAGAACAAAACACTTACACCCAAATATATGGAAGTATTTGATTGTCGGTGTTCGGATGTTGATTAACGCATAAGGAGTCTTCTTGAATCTACGATGTACCATGGAGCGATTCTGTGTGTAGCACGCGGTCGATACAGCTTCTGCCCACAAAAATAGAGGTAAGTCTGATTGACTTAGCATAGTACGAGCAACCTCGACTAGCGTTCGATTTCTTCTTTCGACCACTCCATTTTGTTGAGGCGTTCGAGCAGCAGAGTATTGATGTGAAATCCCGACAGATTCGAGATATTCTTCAACTTTGTTGTTCTTGAACTCTGTGTCGTTATCTGTTCGTAGAAACTTGACCGGTTTCTGCAGATTCACCTGGGTCTTCTTTAGGAATGTGATGAGTACATCAGGTGTCTCATCCTTTGAACGTAGAAACTTGACCCATGTGTATCGCGAATAATCGTCCACGATCACGAGTATGTACTTCTTTCCGCCTAGACTCTGAGTTCGCATCGGACCACATAAGTCCATATGCAATAACTCTAACGGAGCACTTGTACTTGGTTCAGTCTTTGGTTTATGAGGTGCCCTCTTCATCTTGCCCTTTTCACAAGTTGCACAAAGATGTTCTCTTTCATATTTCAGCTCTGGAAGTCCCTTGACGAGCTTTCCACTGACCAGATTGTTGATGTACCGAAAGTTGAGGTGAGAAAGACGTCGATGCCATAACCAACTTTGTTGCATCGAGGCTTTCGTCAGTAGACAAACTTGCTTGTCAGTTTGGACATTTGATAAATTGATTGTGTAGAGGTCTGATTCCCGAGTACCGACCAAGAGTTCTTCGCCTTCTTCATTGCGAACTGAACATCTCTTAGATTTGAAGTTGACCTCTAAGTCTTTGTTACAGAACTGGCCTATACTGAACAAGTTGTGTCGTAAGCCTTCTACATAGCTCACCTTCTTGATCGTGACATTGTCATGTTGTACATCACCATATCCCATGATTGAAGAAAATTGGTCGTTGCCGAACCTGACTGTTCCGCAATATTTGTCTTTAAAATTGGACAGTATCTCTTTTTGCCCTGTCATGTGCTTGGAACATCCGTTGTCCAAGAACCATGTATGACTAGTCTGCATAAGAGAAATTACAAATTTAGATATTCATACGACAACTTTGGAATATTCACTTTGATTATCTAAGTGCGGGTCTTTAACTGATTTGTTCAAAAGCCTGTTTTGACTTTGATGTTCGGGTTTTGAACTGCATTATCCAAAAACCTATTTTGACATTGAAGAACGAGTCCTGATCTGTACATAATCAGAAGTCGCATTCTCTTTAAGCTTTGTGTGCCTGCAACACAGATTTAGCCTTAGGTACCCACTGGAATTTGGGTCCTGCTGTGTTAGCACAAGATTTTGGTAACCCATTTCAAATTAGGTCCTCTTTTCTTTTGAAATGTATGTGAAGAATTAGTATGAGATGAATGCACATGGTAATTGCCAAATCAATCTTCAGAATCTTGACAAGAGATAGAAATATGTTTATCATAAATAGAAGACTTTCTAGCAGATAAAGATAACTGAAATAATTGCTTCATTGTATATTGTTTACGAGAAACAACAAGTTTTGAGTTCAAAACAGCAATATCAGCAATTAGGACATCTTTACTAAGCGAAGTCTTATTACAATTAACACTACTAAACGATAAAACGGTCTTGTCAAGCTTCCGTTTGGGTTGCCATTGAGAATTTACTTCTGGCCTTTGCTTGCTCAGATCTGAAACATGTGAAGCTGGTGAGTTAGACCTTTGAGCAACAAGCGATTACTTCTTCTTCGGATTACCAGTAGTGTTCGGTTTCTGTGAATGCTGAGATATATTCTTACCTTTAGCATTTTTAGCTTTCACGGAGACTGAGTTATCAACTTTCGTTGATTTTGCACAGTTAACAGGCATACTGGTCTTTCTTGAAGATTTCTTAAAAAAAATTGAATGGTTAGGAAGTTTTGTATTAAAGTTAAATTGATTAGAACCATTATCTACACCACCGTCAGAGTTCAAAAAATCAAATCCTTTATTTGAGGAACCAAACAAATCCTCAGAGTTTGAAGTATTTGAAAGAACAGAATTTGAAAACACGGTTGAAAAAACGTTTTGCTCAATATTTATCAAAAGTCTTTCATCTGACAAAGAATTCTCGAGTTTAGAAATTTTACGTTCTAAAACGAGAGGAGGGACATATAGTTTACCTTGAATAGGCTTCGCCTCCATTTCCTTTTCAGAATAACTTGGAAAGAAATCACTTGAAAGAGTTTTCTTCTTTTGATATATAGGATTTTCATTATAACTATTATTCGTCTTCGCATAATTAAATGGAAGATGAACTTTAGCTGATTTCAATCGTTTTTCCGTTTCATTGGCTTCATCCTTTTCCGATAGTTTAGTCCAAAATGTTTTAAACTCAGGGATTCTGCGAGCTAATTGCATTGAAAGATGATCATAAAGTCCTAGCACTTCAGACATCCCTTTTTGTAGACAGTGAGGATTCTTATAACCGATTCCCCATCTCTCTATTTCCTCTTTGGGTTTGTTTAGAAAAATAGTCTGTTCAGTTTGACCCATTTTATATAACTTCTCTTCCAAACTTTTTAATTTTCCCAGTAAAGAAAAGTTTTCTTTGGTTCAAGAAGCATGCAATTTTGTAAGCTCATAAATATCTATCTCACTTTTTAGCAGTTTAGACTTAAGATCAGAATTCTCTTTAAGAATTATTGTCTTTTCCTTAGCGTTGGTGTCATTATCTCTATGAAGAATCTCAACTAATACTTTCTGCTCAGCAATTTCATTGCTAAGTTTCTGTATCAATTGGTTTTTGTCAGTTATGACACCATTTTCTTGCTTAAGATTAGATTCTAACTCTTTTTGTTTTAAACTTATGGCATGCATTTTATTCATGAAATCTAAATCTGATAGATTACATACCTCCTCTTCTTCATTGTCTGAATCAGCTTCAGCATCTGATTCTATTTGGCCCATCAAGCACATGTTGACGGCTTCATCTTTTTCTTCATCCTCTTCTTCTTCTTCATCTGAGTGATCGAGCCAGTATTCATCCTCAGCCATCAGTGCCTTGCCAGCCTCCTTTTGCTTTGCAAGAAGCATCTTGTTCTTGTAATAATCGGAGTTTCTGACTTTTGGCATTCGGCAGTCTCTAGCATAATGACCTGTTTTGCCACAGTTGTAACACGTTGGTGGCTCTGTCTGAATGGATCCTTCAGCTTTGAACTTTCTATCTTCTGGTTTCCTCTCCTCTAATCTCTTCCCTTCATACTGATACCTTCTCTCTTCAGGTTTCCTCTCCTCTGTTCTTTTCCCTTCAGATCTCTTTCCTTCATATCTGCTTCCTTCAACCCTTTCCTTGTGGATGTAGTTGTTCGGACCAGATGAGTACCTCTAACTGTTTGATGTTGGCTTTTTGTAGAACCTTTTCTGAAAAGCATTTGTCAGCATCATCATTGCTTGATTTAGCTGATCATTTTCATCTGTGTCAGAGTTTGCATAAGCTTCATCTTCTTCTGATTCGTACACAATCGTCTTGTTCTTTTTCTTCCTAACTACAAGAGCGACTGTGTCATCAACTGTCTTACCTCTCTGTCTATTCTCAGCTAGAATTTCATCCACCTCTTCTTCATTCTGACGGAGGGTTTCATACACCTCATGAAGTAGAATCTCATTCAAGTCTTTGATCTGCTTCATTTGTCTTGCAAATCTTTTCCATTCTGGTTGAAGAATGCTCAGGAACTTGACGTTCAGCTCAATTTGAGATTTGTGGACTTTGTTCTTGCTAAGTTCGTTCAGCAAAGTCACAAACCTGTCATAGTTTCTTCTAAAGTTTCTCCCACCCTGCCTCTAAATTCTTCATAATTATTTAGGCAGTTGGAGATTTTCAACTGATTGCCAACTTTTGAACCCAGCATCATCTTTTCAAGCTGATCCCACATTTCTTTGCCGGAGGCCTTGTAGTTGTCAATCTTTACGTATATTTCATTTGGGATTCCTTGTAAGATGTATGACTTAGCTAATCTGTCGCCTTTGGCTCTTCTAAGGTTATCATCTTGTAGCTCATGAAACTTAAGTTCAACTTCAGTCGGCACATTTCCAACTACACGAGTCGTTATGACTGGTTTCATAACTCCTTCTTCAATAGATGTCCTGATGAAATCACCCAGCTCATGTCTGTCAATGAAGTTCAGAAACCGATCCTTCCACTGTTCGTATTCTCCTTTGAAGAGAACTGGTGGCTTGGTGTCAGTTCCTATTGCGAGAGCTTCTCTGGATGTCATTCTGAAGAAAATTCTAAGTGTGGAATAGAAGCTTTGTGTTTGAGAAGGTTTGCGTTTCAAGTTGGAAGCGCAAAGTTGAGTTTGCGTTTCAAGTGGTAAGCGCAAAGTTGAGTTTTGCGTTTCAAGTGGGAAACGCAAAGTTGAGGTTTGCGTTTCTAATGGGACGCGCAAAGTAAGGTTTGCAATTTACGTTGGAAGCTCAAAGTTGAGGTTTGCGTTTCCAGTTGGAGGCGCAAAGTAGACTTGATCTTCTGAAGATATGAACACTAGTGAGGTTTGCGTTTCTTACTTGATCCGAGAAGTGAAGTTTGAGGTTTGCGTTTGCACTTTGAAGCGAGAAGTGTGCTTTGCGTGCTGTTTGAGAAGCGCAAAGTGGGCTTTGCGTTTCACTTGAGGAGCGCAAAGTGAAGTTTGCGATTGTAGTGGGAGGCGCAAGGTTGGACTTTGCGTTTCAAGCTAGATGCGCAAAGTTTGACTTTGCGTGTGTTCTTCGTCTGCTTTGCGATTGTTCGTCCTGTTCTACGAAAAATCAACTGAAACTTGTTTTCTTTGTCGATTAGCAGTACAAATCTCTACCAATATGTCTAGAAACACTTCTAGTACTGAATGTAAGCACTCGATCTCACTTAAACACACTATTTGAAGAAAAATTTTATCGCACAGTGACTTTTTGTTCTCGACAGTTTCCTCACTAAATCCACAAATTGGAACTCGATAAATGCTTAGTAATGAAATCAAACAACAACAAATCGATCTAGCATGCTAATCGATCATAACCTGATCGATTTTAACACCTAAAACAGTTTAAATCACTAAATCGATTTTCAATAAGAACACAGAGACGTTTTTCAGAAAAACTTGATTTTGATCTTAATCAAGCTCTGATACCAATTGTGGGTCCAACAATACTATATCAAGTTCTTAGATTAACAACACAATAAGATTACCAACCTGTATTGATTATAACAAATGGTTACAAGGTTGATTGATTAAAGCTTTGATTGTGTTCTCTGTGTATTCTCTCTTTTACACCCTTAAGTATGTGTTTTGTGTGATCTTGATAATATCTGATATTTGTTGTTAGAGAGATACTAGAGATATCACAAAATCTAATCTAACTAGTGTGTCTAACACACTTCCTATAATATCTAGATTTAATATCTAGATATTATTTCTAACTAAATAATATAATTAACTAAATAACTAGAAACTAACTAAGTTAACTAGTATCTAACAAACTAGATATTAAGTTAACTATTATAATAACAAACAATTACATTGACATTTATTACAAATAGACATTAGACTTTAATATCGGGAGTCGACGTTTCGGCTTTAGCTTCAGATTGCGATCTTCAGTTTGGATGATCTTGAATCCAATGAGACTGTGTCTTAACAATCACATATATATAATTAAGATTACTTAAACATGATGTTATAAAAGTAGCAATTAATGAACTATATGGTTAAGATTATCGTCATACCTTAGTTTTTGTGAAGAATAATGCCAAAAACCATCAAAAAACTCCCAAAAATCGTGAAAAAAGTGTTTTTTTTTTCGAGTATGAGCAGTAATAAGTTAAAAAACGGCGCATCCCATATCTTATTTATAGGTAAACCCTAGTAAGACCTTTTATACGCGGTTTTTAACAAACAACCGCGTATAAAAGGGTTAGCTTTTATATGCGGTTGTTTGTACTTTCATATGCGGTTTTTGTACTTTTATACGATGTTTTAAATAAGCAACCGCGTATAAAAGGGTATGACATTTATACGCGGTTTTAAATAAGCAACCACGTATAAAAGGGTATGACATTTATACACGGTTATTTGTACTTTTATACGCGGTTTTTAATAAACAACCGCGTATAAAAGGTTTACATTTTTACGCGGTAGTTCGTACTTTTAGACGCGGTTGTTTGTACTTTTATACACGGTTGCGTATTACAAAACAACGTATAAAGGTAACCTTTTATACGCGGTTATTTATTAAAAACCGCGTACAAAAGTGTTACTTTTATACGCGGTTTATTGCTAAAAACCGCGTGTAAATGTAGCTTTTACGCACGGTTCAGTTAGCAATAACCGCGTACAAAAGTAAGACTTTTGTATGCGATTTTTAATAAATAACTGCGTATAAAAGGTAACCTATATACGCGGTTTTTCCGATGCAACCGTTTGTAATCTAGAACCGTGCATAAAACCATATTTTTAGCAACGGTTCAAATTGAACCGTGTAAAAAGGTTCCAGATTCGACCTTTATACGCGGTTTTTGTAAAAACAACAAAAACCGTGTATAATTAGGCGCGTATAAAAGTCATATTTGTAGTAGTGAACGATAGTGTATCATCGTTAACTAAACTTTTCTATTATTTACGTAGCTATATATCAACAGTAGTTGTCTACGACTATTTTTAATTATATATATGTATATATTTTGATAGGTTCAAATGAAAAACACAAAATGTTTGAGAATGAAAGAAGCAATTTCAATCATTAGCTCAAAATTTTGATTCCATGTCTTTTTTTAGATCAAAATTTTGATTCCAAGTCTTTTTTCATTATTTAAGGTAATTATGGGAAAAAATCAAATATTCTAATTTACCTGCTATTTTTCTAGAACATTTTTTTGGATATTGATAATCATTGATTTTTTATACAATTTTTGACCTTGAAATCATTGGCGACTTTACAATCCACAAATCTAATTAAAACTCATTTGCTTAAATCTCATATGTGAACACGAACATCGATATTCTTCATTAGTCTTTTGAAATGTAACGAAACGGAAAAACTCCCAACAAACCATTATCACACGGTGATAATTAGATGTTGATTGTTCATATTTGAACATGTAAATTCTAACATAGATCCAAATGTAAATCTTGATCATAACTCGTATGGGAATTAATTTAAAACTTGTAATCAACATTCTGAACCAGTTTAAGATTCATATGTGAACATTTAAACCCTAACACAGATTCACATTTAAATCATAATATATATTCACATGTGAATCTTAATTATAACTTGCATGTGAATCAATTTACAACTTATAATGAGATTCTGAATCAGATAAAGGTTCATATGTGAATCTTATGTATGTATATATATATATATATATATAAGATTCACTTCTGAATCAGATATTGAACAGCTAAGCACCACACTTTTATTAAAACCAGAGAAAAACTAACAAACCAAACAAGGATCTCGAACACAAAACAAAAGAGGGTGAAGGAAGCTTGCGAGAATCAAGCTGCAAACACCGCTACCACCTACACTACTCCAAAATGAACGGCTACCCGTTCAAACAGAGAACAAAAAATTTCAACGCTAAGTGAAACTAAATCGAACAACACATCTACCTCGAAACGAAACCATATGGACGACCACCGCTGCCCCGAACTGCACTATCATCCAGCACACAAGTCAGAAGGGTCCGCTAACCAACTTACCCAATCAAGCCACACTTGTCGATCTCTTTTCGTGATCCATTCGATCACCTTCCGTTGAAACTCAAGACATATATATGATATCCATCCTTTCTCCCCTTTGAAGATTATTTTGTTTTTGTTCGACTATATTAAATAAAGGAACGACCAAACCACCCATGTCCAAACTCTCGATTTCTTTGACTCCCCTTCCGAATGTGTCCCAACCATAAAAAGGTCTTGAATCAAGTTGTCCTCCTCTGTATTGATGTTCCACCACCTTCCCAATAATTGGAAAATCTTGTTAAATTCACCACAATGAACCAACGCATGATCCACCGATTCAATTGCCATTCCACCTCTAGGACAAAGTATGGAATGAAGATCAATACCCATCAAATCCAACACCGCTCAGCAAGGAAGTTTTCCTAATCTAGCTCTCCACATAAAGAAGCAAATTTTCTTGGGGATTACCTTGTTCCATTTGGTCTAAACTACGGTACCGTTCACTGTATCTACACGTTCTTCAATTAAGCTCTGAAGCCTTTTAATCAAAAATTCACCTTTTGTACACTGATTTTGGTCTCTTCGATCCTTAGTTGGCTTTTTGTCATGAATCACCCTCAACAAGTCTTCTAGTTCTCCTCTCTCCCTTCCTCTTGGTTCCTTCTCCAATTCCATCTCTATTCCTAACTATCCCCTTGCCATCCCCTTTATTCGAGATTGTGGCACCCTTAACGGTTTCTAATTGGAACAACCTCGGGAATTCCAATTTGAGCATTATATCGTCTAACCATTTATCCCCCCAAAAACTCCATACAACCCTCCCTCACTACTGTATACACTAGTGATCATCTTAACCCACAACGAATCCTTTTCATTAAGTTATATGTAATACCTATATATATATATATATATATATATATATAGGGTCTCCTTCATTTGCTAACCACGGCATTGGTGCTAACCGTGCTAACGAATTTTCAACCAATCAGAATTATCCTAGAGTTTATGTCCTCAAAGGGTAAAAGACAGTTCATAATTCACGCCTATTTAATGTATTTCCATATTTCAAGGAATTATTAGTATGGTAGTTATCTAAATATTAAATATAATATTTAATATTTAATATATTTCCATATTTAATGTATTTCCATATTTCAAAGAGTTATTAATATGGTAGTTATCTAAATATTAAATATAATATTTAATGTATTTTCATATTTCGAATGTGTATATATGCATGCATATATATATATATATATATATATATATATGCATGTCTACACCCATCAAGACGAATCGAGAACCTATCGAGTAATTTTGTTGTGAATCATGGAACAAAAGAGAGCGTGTCATGTCTCCACATCTTCACAGGTCATTCATGTATTATTCATCATGAATAATGTATCATTCAGGATGAATAATACAACATTCATGGTGAATAATTCATGATTCATGAATTCGTGTATTATTCGTCATGAATGTTGTGTAATTCATCCTGAATACTATATTATTCATCATGAATAATGAATGAACGTTCACATTTGTTATTCATACTGAATGTGGGATATCCGAGGATGCGCATACATATTCATAATGAATTAAACCAAATCTCGGTTGTGAATTGGGAAACAAAAGAGAGTGAGTCATGTGTCTACACATTCACGGGTCATTCATATATTATTTATCATGAATAATGTATCATTCAGGATGAATAATAGAACATTCAGGGTGAATAATACACGATTAATGATAAATAATACATGACTCATGAATTCGTGTATTATTCATCCTGAATACTGTATTATTCATCATGAATAGTGAATGAACGTTCACCTTTGTTATTCATACCGAATGTGGACACCCGAGGACGTGCATGGATATTCATAATGAATATAACACATATATAGAATTTCACGTAAAAAACGATTAAAACGAAAAAATTCTGAATATTGTATTATTCATCCTACATACGGTACTATTCATCATGAATAGTGAATTAAACATTCACCTTTGTTATTCATACTGAATGTGGACACCCGAAGTTGTGCATGCATATTTATAATGAATATAACACGTATATAGAATTTCACGTAAAAAATTGTTAAAACGAAAAAAAACTATATCGAGATGGATGTCATATCGAAGAGCACGGAATTCTCGTTTTTTGATGTAATTTGTTTTATTAAAATATTAGTTTTTTTAAGATAAATTATTTTAAAGTTTAAGGGGGTAAATTTTTTTAATTAAAAATAAAAATAAAAAGTCAAAGAAGGTAGACGTTGATTCAAAATTACAATTTTGTCCTTAATCACTTTCTAATTAATCTTATTATATATTAACAATTGATTAGGTTTCTAAGTTTTGATCAATGGTTAAGATTTGTCCTCATGTGCACAATAAAAGATGAGTTTTCATTTGAACCCACCCCTATATATATATATATATATATATATATATATATATATATATATATATATATATATTACTACTTTACATTTCCTTATCTATGAATTAAATGACCATTTTAATAACTAAAACATAATACATTAATGATTACAACATGTTTCATTATGTAAATAATAATAACGAGTACAGATACGATGAATCAATAAACAACATAATTGTTTGAAAGATGATACCTCATGAACTAATTGTAATACAAAATTAATGATATTAATGATGAAAATAAGTACACTTAACATATATATGTGTATATTTGTTTTTAATAGGATCCTCTAAAACAAGAAATTTAATAATGTACATCCAAAATTATATATAGGTATCCATAGGTCATGAATAACTCAAATAACTTGAGAATTAAGGTTTGAAAGATGGAAAAAGCATGGACAAAATTTATGTCTTGTGCATTGTATTACTTGTTCATCTTTGTCATCCTAACATACTCATTTGCTTTGACACATGCATGCATTACTACTAAATGGGATATTTATGTTACGAGTGATATCTCAGATAATATCGTCGCTCGTATCAAATCCGGAGATGATGATCTTGGAAATCATATCATTCCGTTCCAAGGAAGTTACCGATGGTCATTTTGTGAAAGGATTGATGGTCGCACTCTTTTCTATGGCAACTTTTGGTGGGGTTTGAGATTTCAAAGCTTGACTTTGTATGATGACAACATTGGACAAATATGCAATCCAACCTTCACGGGTGGACATCAACATTGTTATTGGTTAGTACGAACAGATGGATTTTATATATCTCCATCTAATAATTCATTATCGAATTATTATTTTATGAAACCATGGAGTTGAAAAAAAAGGATGCCATGTGGTTCTTCTATAGCATTGTATGAAACAATAACAATAATAATTATTATTATTATTAAAAGACTATTTGGAAATATCTGAGTTGAGGTATCGTTCTCAAAAATTGAATAATTGTGAATTTAATTTTCGAAACGATAGTGTATCATCGTTGACTAAACTTTTCTATTATTTGCGTAACTAATATATCAACAGTAGTTGTCTACGACTATTTTGAATTATATATATATATAGTGTTTGGTTCATTTGAGAAATGGTAAATATATGAGAAATAGAGAAGTAATCATAGCCATTCATATGGTCAAGATCGGATTTGACTAATCAAATATTGCGGCTTTGACCGGTCAAAAGTTGCGGCTTTGACTGGTCAAAAGTTGCGGCTATCCCAAAAATAGAGGACAATTTCGTAAATTTTACAAAACACATGGGCTGTGTTCATATATGAACATGTATAATTCACATATGAACTATATGTTCATATATGAACCAGTGCAATTCACAACTGAACTCTTTTAACTGATTCATATATGAACCTTTATAATTCATATATGAATCAGTTGAACTAACTAACAGATTCATATATGAACCTTTGTGATTCATATATGAATCTGTATGAATCACAAATATTCATATATGAACCTTTGTGAATCACAAAGATTCATATATGAATCTGTATGAATCACAAAGATTCATATATGAATCTTTGTGATTCATACAGATTCATATATGAATTCATCCCGTGTATTTTACGAAATTACCCCTCTACCTTTTATAGATCACACAAGGAATTATCCGGTGCTTCGCGGTCAAAGCCGCAAATGTTGACAAGATGAATGACTAAGATTACTTCTCTATTTCTCATATATTTACCATTTCTCAAATGAACCTCTCTCTCTCTCTCTCTCTCTATATATATATATATATATATATATATATATATATATATTGTTAGGTTCAAATAAAAAACACAAAATATTTGAGAATGAAAGAAGCAATTTCAATCATTAGCTCAAAATTTTGATTCCATGTCTTTTTTTAGATCAAAATTTTGATTCCAAGTCTTTTTTCATTATTTAAGATAATTATGGGAAAAAATCAAATATTCTAATTTATCTGCTATTTTTCTATAACATTTTTTTGGATATTGATAATCATCGATTTTTTATCTAATTTTTGACCTTGAAATCATTGTCGACTTTACAATCCACAAATCTAATTAAAACTCATTTGCTTAAATCTCATATGTGAACACGAACATCAATATTCTTCATTAGTCTTTTGAAATGTAACGAAACGGAAAAACTCCCAACAAACCATTATCACACGGTGATAATTAGATGTTGATTGTTCATATTTGAACATGTAAATTCTAACATAGATCCAAATGTAAATCTTGATCATAACTCGTATGTGGATTAATTTAAAACTTGTAATCAACATTCTGAACCAGTTTAAGATTCATATGTGAACATTTGAACCCTAACACAGATTCACATTTAAATCATAATATATATTCACATGTGAATCTTAATTATAACTTGCACGTGAATCAATTTACAACTTATAATGAGATTCCGAATCAGATAAAGATTCATATGTGAATCTTATATATATATATATACATATATATATATATATTGAACAGCTAAGCACCACACTTTTATTAAAACCAGAGAAAAACTAACAAACCAAACAAGGATCTCGAACACAAAACAAAAGAGGGTGAAGGAAGCTTGCGAGAATCAAGCTGCAAACACCGCTACCACCTACACTACTCCAAAACGAACAACTACCCGTGCAAACAGAGAACAAAAAATTTCAACGCTAAGTGAAACTAAATCGAACAACACATCTACCTCGAAACGAAACCATATGGACGACCACCACTGCCCCGAACTGCACTATCATCCAACACACAAGTCAGAAGGGTCTGCTAACCAACTTACCCAATTAAGCCACACTTGTTGATCTCTTTTCGTGATCCATTCGAACACCTTCCGTTGAAACTCAAGAAATATATCTGATATCCATCCTTTCTCCCCTTTGAAGATTATTTTGTTTCTGTTCGACTATATTAAATAAAGGAACGACCAAACCACCCCTGTCCAAACTCTCGATTTCTTTGACTCCCCTTCCGAATGTGTCTCAACCATAAGAAGGTCTTGAATCAAGATGTCCTCCTTTGTATAGATCTTCCACCACCTTCCCAACGTATGATCCACTGATTCAATTGCCATTCCACATCTAGGACAAAGTATGGAATGTAGATCAATCCCCATCAAATCCAACACTGCCCAGCAAGGAAGTTTTCCTAATCTAGCTCTCCACATAAAGATGCAAATTTTCTTAGGGATTACCTTGTTCCATTTGGTCTCCACTACGGTACCGTTCACTGTATCTACACGTTCTTCAATTAAGCTCTGAAGCCTTTTAATCGAGAATTCACCTTTTGTACACTGATTTTGGTCTCTTCGATCCTTAGTTGGCTTTTGGTCGTGAATCACCCTCAACAAGTCTTCTAGTTATCTTCTTTCCCTTCCTCTTGGTTCCTTCTCCAATTCCATCTCTATTCCCAACTATCCCCTTACCACCCCCTTTATTCGAGATTGTGGCACCCTTAACGGTTTCTAATTGGAACAACCTCAAGAATTCCAATTTGAGCATTCTATCGTCTAACCATTTATCCCCCCCAAAAACTCCATACAACCCTCCCTCACTACCGTATACACTACTGATCATCTTATCCCACAACGAATCATTTTCATTAAGTTATATGTAATACCTATATATATATATATATATAGGGTCCCCTTCATTTCCTAACCACGACATTGGTGCTAACCGTGCTAACCAATTTTCAACCAATCAGAATCATCCTAGAGTTGATGTCCTCAAAGGGTAATATGGACATTTCATAATTCACGCCTATTTAATGTATTTTCATATTTCAATGAGTTATTAATATGGTAGTTATATAAATATTAAATATAATATTTAATATTAAATGTATTTCCATATTTCAAAGAGTTATTAATATGGTAGTTATCTAAATATTAAATATAATATTTAATGTATTTCCATATTTCGAGTGTGCATATATGCATGTCTAGATGTCAGTGTATATCTCAACCAATGCAGAATAGATCAGCTGATATGCACATATACAACATGTACATATTCACAATACTCAATGTGCACATATGCATATTAGATACCAGTGTGGAGATATGCATATGCTCAATGTGCACATATGCATATTAGATACCAGTGTGGAGATATGCATATGCTCAATGTGCACATATGCATATACTCAATATACACATATGCATATAAGATATCAGTGTGCATATATGCATATAATATTTCAGCAAACATATGCATATATGTACTGTATGCAAGTGTGCACATATGCATTATCCTGAAAATCAATTTCTTCAAATCCTGAAAATCGTTTTAACCAACTTTCTTGCCAAATTCCGATGACCCTTATCTTGGTTCAATTCAACTCAACTTCATTTTCCGGTAACGTTGATTTATAGGCGATGCATTTAACCTCCCATGCATTATTTCTCCGTCTCCCTCTTTTTCTCTGGCGAACCCAACCCCACCCACCGACGCCGCCAAGAAATCGAACCATCGCCGGAAAATCAAGATTCTCATAATCACCGTTTCCGTTGGTGGGTTTTTGTTATTATGCATCTTGGTTGCATTATTAACGATTTGTTTGAAAAGAAAAAAGAAAAAGACGTCGACGGTGGGTGTGAAAGGCGCAGAAGCAGTTCCGGCGTGCGTGGTGGCGGCGGCGGCGATGGAGGTGCGGCGAGTGGTAGTGGGAAGAATGGTGGATGTGGGTTTTCAAGTGAAGGTGATGACGACGGTGGGATTGAGAAGTTGGTGTTTTTTTATGGGATGAAATCCCTAATTATTTGGGTTTTTAATTTGATAGACCTATGTTCCCCAAATTAAAAGGAATTGTATTTTGACCGAAATACCCCTGTGCATACATGCATTGTATTTTTTCAACCGTTTTTAATGTTTTAAATTAATAAAAAATCAATTAATTGTGGACCATTGATCTCATCAATCTACGGTTGAGATTGGTTAGCACGATTAGCACCAATGTCGTGGTTAGCAAATGAATGAATCTCTCCCTCTCTCTCTCTATATATATATATATATGTATGTATGTATGTATGTATGTATGTATGTATACAGATAGATAATAGATAGATATGGATCTTAAATTAAACATAACAAAATTCTTGTTTCTCTGAATAATTTATTAAAATAAAATATTGACTATAGTTTAAATAATTTAATTTAAAAAAATGGTTAATCTAATTTTTTAAAAAGAAATTGGATAAATTTATTGAAAATAAATGGATTAGTGATTTAATAGGTTCGAAATTTAATTACCCAAAAGTTTCAAAATTTTCACTCAACTTTCTTTGGTTCGTTAAATTAGTCACAGTTTTACCTATATTTACATAATTTTTCTTAAGCTCTTGGCTATTGAAAAAATCTCATCTAATGGTTGTGATCTCTTCTTACTTTCTCAACATTTTTGGGCTCCTCATTTTAACCCTCAAATATATATATATATATATATATATATATATATATGGGTGTGTTCAAATGAAAACTCATTTTTCATTGTGCACATGAGAACCAATCTTAGTCATTGATCAAAACTTAGAAAACTAATTTGTGGTTACAACATAATAAGAATAATTGAGAAGTGATTAGGGACAAAACTAGAAATTTGAATCAGCGGCTACCTTCTTTGACTTTTTATTTTTTTTCTAACTAAAAAACTTTTACCTCTTTAAAGTTTAAAATAAATTATCTTAAAAATTACTAATATTTTAATCAAACAAATTAAATCAAAAAAACGAGGATTTCGTGCTTTTCGATATGACATCCATCTCGGTATAGTTTTTTTTTCTTCATTTTAATCGTTTTTTACGTGAAATGTTATATATGTGTTATATTAATTATGAATATGTATGCACGTCATTGGATGTCCATATTCAATATGAATAACAAAGATGAGCATTCATTCACTATTCATGATGAATAATATAGTAGTCAGGATGAATAATACAACATTCAGGATGAATAATACACGAATTCATGATTCATGTATTATTTATCATGAATCGTGTATTATTCACCTTGAATGATACATTATTCATTATGAATAATGTATGAATGACCCGTGAAGGTGTGGACACATGACGCACTCTCTTTTGTTTCCCGATCCACAACCGAAATTTGGTTTAATTCATTATAAATATGTATGCGCATCCTCAGGTGTCCCACATTCAATATGAATAACAAATGTAAATGTTCATTCATTATTATTGATGAATGATACAGTATTCAAGATGAATTATAGAACATTCAGGATGAATAATACACGAATTCATGAATCGTGTATTATTCACCCTGAATGTTGTATTAGTCTTTCTGAATAATACATTATTCATGATGAATAATACATGAATGACCCATGAAGGTGTGAAGATGTGACGCGCTCTCTTTTGTCCCGGTTCACGACCGAAACTCGATAGGTTCTCGATTCGTCTCGATGGGTGTTGGGTTACGGTGATGAAGAACGTGATGCCTTACGACGTTGAAAAAAGTGTTGAAAAAGATGATATCGAGTTACGGACTTACGGTGTCGAGGTGTTGTACACACTTGAACGTACATAAATATTCATAATGAATATAACACATATATAGCATTTCACGTAAAAAGAGGTTAAAAAAATTTATATCAAGATTGATGTCATATCAAAAAGCACGAAATTCTCGTTTTTTTAATATAATTAGTTTGATTCAAATATTAGTAATTTTTAAGATAATTTATTTTAAACTTTAAGAGGGTAAAAGTTTTTAATTAAAAGAGAAAATAAAAAGTCAAATATGGTAGGCGTGAGTTTAAATTATCTTCCATTTTTACCCCTAGTCATCTTAAAATTAAAAGTCTATTTAATATAAGTTGTTGGATCAATAGAGATAGAGTGACCGAGATTCGTCCTTACGTGCATAATGAAAATTGAGTTTTTATTTGAACTTTCCTCTCTCTCTCTCTCTCTCTATATATATATATATATATAGGGTCGGGTTCATTTGTTAACCCAATATTTTGTACTAACTTTGTGAACTCAAATCTTATCGATTGATATTGAAATGGAGGGTTGAGATTAAAAACAAATCAACATTAATTATAATTTATGAGTTTTCTAATAATTAATGATATTGAACATATATGATATGGGCATTTGAGGAAATTCATAACTTTTTTCTAGATAACTGTATTATTTATGTTCATGTCTAGTTGTTCATATATTATGAACAAGGATGAACATGCAATATGAATAAATACGATGAATATAATGATCACTCACTATTGAATGTTATTCCTAGATAACTATATGAACAATTATGAACCATGATACTAAAATTTGAACATTTATGAACATTGTTTATCCTTCGATCTTCCTGTTCATAGAAGTTTATGTATAGTTGGGTTCATCCGTGTTTATGATCGAGCCGTGTTTCAATATCTTCATCAACATCTATGTCTACTCCCTCTTCAACATCGTTAAAAACTCTTGATTCATAATGTTGTTGTCTATGTTCATGATGAAAAAATGTGAATTTTATACACTTATTGATACTAAAAGTTACAAAATATTTAAGAATTAAAAATATGGCTAGAATCAAAGAAAAGTTGATATTTGTAA
Organism: Arctium minus; assembly: GCA_954870635.1. Taxonomy (NCBI): domain Eukaryota; kingdom Viridiplantae; phylum Streptophyta; class Magnoliopsida; order Asterales; family Asteraceae; genus Arctium; species Arctium minus. The sequence goes on from OX941084.1 coordinate 38,097,921, forward strand.
CTCCCTCAATAAATGAATGTTACAAAAAAAAACATGGATTTCCATCCATACCCCAATTTAATTGTTGGATACACACTTGAAACTAAAATAGAAAATGACTTCCTATTGGTTGAAAAGGGTTAATATAGTACAAATCTTGGGTTAATAAATGAACCTTACTCTCTCTCTCTCTCTCTCTCTCTCTCTCTATATATATATATATATATATATATATATATATATATGGGCAGGTTCAAACGAGAAGTTAAACATTTTGCGAGAAGACGAGAAGTGTTTAATCATTTATGATACACAAGCTTAAACATATATGATTAAACACATGTTATATTAGCAGTACATAGCCGTTTAATCATATATGATTAAACACATCTACATGTCGTGTAATCATATATGATATCACACTTCTCGTCTTCTCGAAATATGTTTAACTTCTCGCATGATCCTTCCTCTCTCTCTATATATATATAGAGAGAGAGAGAGAGAGAAAGAGAGAGAGAGGTTCAAGAGAAAACCTCAAAAAAAATATAAAACTGAGGAACACGCTGGTAGCCCTTAATATGGACGGTATGCACTTGTACATACAAATTAGGGGTGAGCATAACCAGGTACTCGGCCAAATTTTAATGGAACTGAAGTCGACAGTTCTTGGAATGAAGGAACCGGAACCGCTTACATTGATTCTCTATATTTTGGAACCGGTTCCGGGTACCCGATTTAAAAAAATTTTAAATTTTTTTAACATTTCATACAATAAAAATGAAATTTTAACTTTTTAAGTCTAATACAAACTATAAAGTACCAACTTAAAGTAATGAATACAACAAATGGTGAAAATTAATCCGATAAAAACTAATTACTACATAAATAAATTAGACACTCTCGAGTTTTGACAACAAAAAAACAACTTCCATAACATTTCACGTCAAGTCGTCAACACCTAACAAATAAAAGACTTGGATCAAAATGAATAAAACACCTAACAAAACCAATACCACATCATTTTATAAATTGTTACAAGTCACAACAATAAATAAACTAGAAGATTACCTCAAAACGACTTCCATAACACTTCACGTCAAGTCGTCAACACCTAAGAAATAAAACACTTGGATCAAAACGAATAATACACCTAAAAAAACCAATACCACATTATTTTATAAATTATCACAAGTCACAACAATAAATAAATTAGAAGGTTACCTCAAAAAGAAAATTAGTTGATGCTAACAAATGTCTCATCTAGACCATTACGACCAATTTATGAAATCATGGGATTTACCTTTGGATTGGAGAAATCGATTGAAGTTCGGAGAAGATTGACGACATGAAGTCGAGTAAACTGGAGATTGAAGTTCGGTTGTGTGTATGTGTAATGTTAAATTGTAACCCTAAATGGTAGTTTATTAAATATATTAAATATATAAAACATTCTTTTTTAAAACAATGAGTACCTGTCAGTTCCGGTTCTGGTGCCCGACGGAACCGGGTACCCAGTCCTGGAACCGGTCCCGGCGGGTAGCCAGCGGTAACGGTTCCAAAAAAATTGAGAACCAGAACCGAACCAGTCTTAATCGGTTCTGTATTTTAGGAACCGGAACCAATCACATCGGTTCCGGTTCCAGAACCGGTAGTTCCGGAGTGGTTCCGGTTTCAAAAGAGGGTACCCAGTTCTGATGCTCACCACTAATATAAATTACTTGTATGCACAAGTGCATACCGTCCTGATAAAAGGCTACCAGAGTGTTCCTCAGCTTTCCATTTTTTTTTTAGATTTTCCCCTGAAGCTGAGCCATATATACATATATACACGAAGGATAGTGTGAGAAGAAGAGTTAATATGAAAATGTAAGAATGGACCTAGACCTTTGATCACTTTTAATCTCAAACCCACACATGGATCGCGTTTGATGCGATAATTGATCATGTGCATCTCGATCAAGGTTCTAAATGGCGTGAGGCGTGGCGTGACGATGAGGTCACGCCTCAAGCCTTAGGATTTTTGAAGGCGTGACTTATACCGATAAATCTTATATCATATAAATTATTTTACATATAAACATATATTTTCTGTTATTACTCGATAAGTCAATGATATTAAATATTTTAAATTAAGTTATACATTAGAAACTAACAAACAAGACATAAAAAAGTAAGAATAATCAAATATTGCGTTACAAAAACCGAACATTAGGTCATGGTGTGCCACATGCTTAACATGGCGTGAGACACAAGCCTTAAGTCATGGCGCGCCATGGCGGCTGTTGCGACGAGCTTTTTTGAACACTGACCTCGGTGCACCTCATCTCAATGCATCTCATCATAATGTGCATCCAAGGGTGGAAATCCCTTCTTACCCTTCTCACCATAACTTTCATCCTCACCGGAATCTAACCCTATATCTATATTTATATCCATCTATATATGGGTTAAATCAAATGAGAACCATGGAAAATTTGAGAACTTTGAAAACTAATCTCAATCACTAATTGAGTTTAATATATGGTTATGATTTATGAAAGATGATAGCATTTTTCTAATATAAGGGAAATATGAAACTAATTTTTATTGAAACTAATTCATAATTAAAATGCCCCAAGTTTAGCAATGACTTACTTAAATGCCCAAAACCTCCCCACTTTTGCCCAAATACCCCATAACCCCGCGATTTTCTGTTAGATATAGGGAATTTGACATAAACAAAATGATCAATTTTAGACTAAAACGAGGACGTGATTAAATCACTATCCTTAAGGAATATTAGCCCCCACTAAGTCGTTGATGGATCTAGGCTAACTCCTCTCAGGACCTCCTCGATTCTAAGAACAGTAGGCAACGATCCTACATGTTCTTCTCATGATCATGATTATTGTGTTTGTGAAGGAGAGTGAAAACAAAAGAAAAAGATTATTTCTTTGAAGGAAACTATTGTATATATATAGCAGAAAAATGAAAAGGTGCAACCTTTCATGAAGAGGTGCAATGATTCGATTTCCCTACAAAAATAACTGAATTAACTAACTAACGGGGTTAACGAAAATATTAACGGACCGTTAATTATAAGGACCAAAATTCACTCTTCCTATGTGGGACAACAACAAGTGATAAATACTATATGTTCCAATATTTTCACCCTCGATCGCGGGGTCAATTATTTTTTTTCGAATTCGAGCTTAAGTCCGCGATCGATAACTAAGTCACCCCGCGATCCAACCCCGCGATGGCACTCTTTTGCCCGCGATCGATAACTAAGTCACCCCGCGATCCACTTCACTTTAATGAAATTTTCTAATTTAAATAATTAAGGTTTTTAATTTTTTGGGCATTTGATTGAGTTTTTCACCCCGCGATCCACTTCACCCAAATAATTTTCTAAATCATAGATTGCTTAAATAATTAACCTTAAGGTTTTCACCCCGCGATTTTAGATAAAACATAGATTGCTTAATTATTTAGAAAATTATTTACCCCACGATCCACTTCACCCAAATAATTAAGCAATTTAATGAATTTTTCTATAATATACTGAAAGATTTTCACCTTGCGATCGAGGGTGAAAATCGCGGGGTTATGGGGTATTTGGGCAAAAGTGGGGACGTTTTGGGCATTTAGGTAAGTCATCGCTGAATATGGGGCATTTTAATTAAATTCCCAAATTGATAAATGTCAAATTTGCTATATATTTTAGGGCAAACTGTGCAAAATAGCAACCTGCTTTTGTAGATTTTCTTATTATAGTAGTGATCAAAGGTCCAGGTCCATTCTTACATAGCAACCTGCTCTAATAAAAAAATGTTCTTCTAACACCCTCGGATTTGGTAAGGGCAACTAATAAAACTTTTTCGATATCACATCAAATAAAAGACAAACTTCTTCCTACAAATCAAAACTCAATAGAAAAAAATTCTATAATTGGCCTCAACAACGGTGACATCAGTATTAAGCAAAGACTAAACCGAAGTCGGGTGCTACTTATCCCCAATAAAAGTTGCTCTCCTCAAAATTAGTGCGGAAGACTTCTCCAAACCAATCTCACTCGTGCATGCAACTAGCACTCATCCCTTCACAAAAACGTTAGTACCATTTCCCAACCTGAACCTGATGCACATGCCGACAAATAAAAAGGTTAGGCTAACGCCTTCAACATGAACAAATATATTTGTTAAAGGAAATAATGCAGTTTAAATCATTATCTTTCAAAATGATTTACTTTAAATATTAAACAACTCATTTTCCAATAAAACACACATTTAAAAACAAGCAACCCAACATGAACATTCTTTCGTAAAACAACTTCAAACCCCAAACTCACCCAAAACATGAGTAGTAATTAAACTCCCAATTTATGAAATTGCGGATAAGACTTTATTTCCCGAAACACCCAAACACGGGTGGGCATAATACTCGACCCATAAATCACGAATAAAATCCGTATATACAAAACGTCACCGAAAACATTGATAATAAAGTAATACCATTTAATACCCAAATAACACCTTCCAGTGACGGGGGAGACCCGATTCCTTTGTACGTGGCGGAACACAAAGTTAAACCACATAGCCACGTTGTCGAACTACACCTCATACCGTAACTGTATTGCCTGCTCTGCCAAGCTACACCTCCAGTCGGACTTTATTTCAAGTCTCAAAACACCGTAACCCCCAGTGCCTGCTCTGCCGAGCTACACCTCAAGGATACACGATCTTATTGCATGTTCAGTCTCTAGTGGAGTTTCATCCTCAGGGTACTCATTCCACCCCTAGTGCCTACTCCCTAGCATTCAAGATAGGATCAACAACTCTTTACTTGATAACTCATGATGTCTAACCCTCGTGCACAAGAATTAGAACATCACAACACAAAACTCCTTGGCCCGGAGTACAACCCATAAAGGTTCATCTCCGCAGCACAACCTGGACAACAACAATGCCAAACCGGCATATTACCCAATATGAGAATGCCAAGATTCCTCACCATTAAATACGACTGACTTACATGCCTATGGATCCAATGCATTACAGTCTCAAATACATGACTCCAAACGAAAGACACACGCACTCAATCAGGTATTATCCAACATAAAGCGTAATAAATGCGACTCCCACACAAAGCTCCACTTTAAGTTGTTAAAACCGGACAAATGTCCCCAAGACTCGGTAATTACAAAAACTAAACCTTACACTCAACCAAAAAAATATGACCATATGTTAAAATCCCCCAAATGCAATAACGCAATAGACCAACGTTTACGCAAACACTAGTTCCAAATTACATGCATAAACCCCAACGCAATTTAGATCGGGACAAATCATTTCCCAAATAAATTTATAACCCCATTGACTCTTTCAAAATACCCCATAACACGAGGTCGAGAAGGACCAAACTCCAAAGACCCACACGCTAGTATTTTCAAAACATTCTACGCCATAAAATACACATATTACCAACAAACACAATAATGCATTTTTACCAAATAATCTCCATTTATGAAAATAAGTCGTCAAAACATTTTCATTATGCTATATTCATTAAAGTTCCCAAAAATCCCAAAGATGGGTGTTTCACAAGTTTATAGAATTAAACACTTCATATAGTCAAAACTTATCAAATAACTCAACATTTAATAATTTCACATGAAACGTATAAACATTTAAAGATTGACATTTTTGGCATGTACACCGTTTTCACAAAGAATCTTGAACTCACCTTGCTATATTTAGGCTAACTCTAGATTTTCCCCAACTTGAGCTCCTTTGAAAGAATTCGAATCTTCAAGCCAAAACTCCCAAAAACCTAGATTCATAATTTCCAACCATAAGTATACATATTCAACCATCTAGAATCGATCCCCAAACATTTTACATCAATATCCCCAATTTGGCCAAAACCCTAATTTCTGACCTAATTTCTCCAAATCATCAAACCCGAAATTTGAGAAACCAAACACTATAAAATCATCAATGAAGCATTTATATCTTATAATAAGGTTTAGAAATGGGGAGGATGAACTTACCACCTAGGTTTTGGTGAAAATCTAGAAAACCCTAGAATGAAGCTTGAGGTTGAAGATGAAGATGGAGATGGAGGTTCTTGGTGTCTAGCTTCTACTCTTGATGACACTTCAATATCTGAGGATTGAGGCATATAATGAATCAAAACCACCATAAATGGGTTTGGGTGGTCATGGAAGAGTTTAGAGAGAGTTGGGAGTGAAATTGGAAGAGAGAAATGAAGAATGGAGCAAAATCCCGTATTTGACAGCAATCCAGCCCCTCTGGTGCGACATTGCCAGACGACATTGCACTGGGCAATGTCGTTGGAGTGTACCAACCCACGGTACCTCCCATGCAATTGTGACAGTGCGACTATGACACTGTTATAGTCGTCGAGCATTGTCGCGGGACCCTTCCCAAGCCCCGAAACTCGACTTTTTTCAACGCCAAAGGACTCTAAATAATGGCTTCCCAATAAAAGCCCACCATTTACACGTTCCAAAAACGTCTGGGTGACCTTCACTGACCGAAAATTACGGGTGTTACAATCATCCCAACCTTAAAAGAGGTTTCGTCCTCGAAACCTGGATTCCCATTAAACGTTTCCCGCATAATATGATGTCTCTAATCCACTTGCAAGAACCGCCACCATAAATCTTATGTTGATACTCATGACAGCCGTCCCTTTGGGCCCATTATACTTATATCCGAGTGAACGCTTAACTTACTAATGTAGCCTTTAACCATGAAACTATGGTTGTCTCCCAACCTTGGGTGACACGTACCACTTCAAGCGTAGTTGGTGACCTCAATCTCTCTCTGACAAATCCGTACCAGTTCAACACGATTCTAGATCCGTATTCCGATGATCAACACCAATCCAAGGAATTCCTAACATTACCATTCACCCTTGTTAATTGTAGATCCGTCCTTCCAAGGACGTAGCAACACGTTCTCCACGGGTCGGTTTATTTAAATCTGACGATTTCGTAACTCCAAACTGTACTTACTCATCAATCCTAATGGTCGATATAAACCTTTACCATGTCAATAATCTTGATCATTGATACTTAATCACAAACATCTAACATCCTTAAAGTTACCGCTTAAATTGTAAACGCACAAGATCCATTGAGTGCGTTCTAAAGCACTCCAACTGTCATTTCCCTCGGATCGAAAGTCGACACCTATCCTCAAAATGACTATACAGCAAGCATGTGTGTACCATCAAATATTTATTTCCGAATTAGCATTATCGAATTTAAAGTCGACACCTATGTCGCACTAAAGTTCCACACTTACATCTCTAACAGGCAAACCACAAAATTTCCTTTATTCACTAAGGCTCATTAAGGCGATATCCCACCAACACATAACATGATGCCGAGCGAACAATCAAACCCTCAAACAAAATCCAACCATATACAAGTGATCACACGTGGCTCTAACCCGAAATTCACCAAGAGGGAAAGATCACACTTGCCTAATTAGGATAAAGACATAGATTTACTACCCCAAACAATCATACCTGATCCGACCTCTAGAGGTTGAATTCTCACAATACAAATTTGCCAACCATTCAGGTCATTCGTATGTTCGATTTCCCAAGGGCGTCTCTAGTACCTTATTACAAGTCATTTCACGATAGGGGTTTAAATCTATAGCCCTAATGAGTTCAAAGTTTTCAGATTAATATGTCAATTTGGAATTTCATAAAACTTTCAAATGCAAGAACTTTGTTAATAATTAATCGTACGTGTAAAAATCCACTACCGCTTTCTCGATAGGTGTGCAAAATGGTCACTAATGCCACACATATAAAACGATTTTCGAAATTTGTTTGATCCTTACTCACGTTAATAATGGCAATAACAAAGACACGCAACAAGATTTTTCAAATGGACCACTATGGTCCTAGCATGCATCATTCATGTCGTGTACGCGAAAATAATTTATGCACTAAAACATGTGCAACAAATGTTTATACAACCTACAAAGAAGAGTTTCACAATTTCCAACTCCAAAATTCTTTTCTTTAAACCACAAATGTCATGAAGTAAAATTTCCAGCAAGGCCTACATACATCATTTTATTTCCCAAACTTAGTAAAACGATGGGTGCATGTGATTTGGTAAAACGTAAACAATTTTTTTAAATCAATTTCAAACCTTGGGCCGCACAAATAAAATGCACTTGTCCAAAAATGGTGACTATAAAAGTCATGCATACCAACAAATCAATATAATGCACTACGTGAAATAATAACGATAAAATCAACAATCGAATGATGCATACAACAACAGTTCAACACGAACCATCAAAGGTCATTTATATGTTTACTCACACCAAAGTATAAATCAATTCAAATACTAAATAACTTACAACGAAATACACTTGTAGAAGACCCAAAAGAGAAATCACACGATATTGACACTTCCAAAATAACACCTGGGATAACATCTATCAACAAAACTCTTAAGACGTCTCTTACGGTTGCAAAAAGACATGTACAAAACTTGTATGAGACAAAAGTACTAAACAAAGACTCATAAAGTAACGCACACAATACTTCAAATATACGTGTTTCAAAGTTCATCTACACGACACAAAACGTCGTAAAATAGAATCCCATAAGACCCAGCAAAATTTTCCATAAAACTCAATGAAACCCAACGACACTCAAAATCAAATGGTGCCAAAATCCGCGTTCCAGTAATCAAATAACATAAACAAAGCTATGACTAAGATGTGATAATTCTAAAGAATTCCCTTTTTCCATATTGTGATATAAAGTAACACTTTTCAACAAAACTCGCATGAGACATAACGCTTAATAAAACCCATAAATTTACATGCATCAAAATTAAATCCTACGCATTTCAAAGTTGACTCATGCGTAGCCAAACGTCATAAAATAATACTTCATAAATTCAATAAAACTCACACGGAATAAAGTTTCCAATAAAACTCGAACACCAAAATAGTGGAAATAACTTTTTCCTTTAAAACCTTAACATATGTGGAGGAGATCCAATGTCAAGGTCATAAATCGTAGTTAATTGCCCCAAACTCCCAATTTATGAAATTGCGGATAAGACATTATTTCCCGAAACACCCAAACACGGGAGGGCATAATACTCAGCCAATAAATCACGAATAAATACGTATATACAAAACGTAACCGAAAACATGGATAATAAAGTAATACCATTTAATACCCAAATAACACCTTCCAATGACGGGGGAAACCCGATTCCTTTGTACGTTGCGGAACACAAAGTTAAGCCACAGAGTCAGGTTGTCGAACTACACCTCAGATCGTAACTGTATTGAATGCTCTGCCGAGATACACCTCCAGTCGGACTTTATTTCAAGTCCCAAAACAACGTATCCTCCATTGCCTGCTCTACCAAGCTACACCTCAAGGATACACGATCTTATTGCCTGTTCGGTCTCTAATGGAGTTTCATCCTCAGGGTACTCATTCCACCCCTAATGCCTACTCCCTAGAATTCAAGATAGGAGCCACAACTCCTTACTCGATAACTCATGATGTCTAACCCTCATGCACAAGAATTAGAACATCGCAACACAAAACCCCTGGTCCCGGAGTACAACCCATAAAGGTTCATCTCCGCAGCACAACCGGGACAACAATAACGCCAAATCGTCATATTACCTAAGATGAGAATGTCAAGAGTCCTCACTATTAAATACGATTGACTTACATGCCTATGGATCCAATGCATTACAGTCTCAAATACATGACTCCAAACGAAAGACACACGCACTCAATCAAGTATTCTCCAAAATAAAGAGTAATAAATGTGACTCCCACACAAAGCTCCACTTTAAGTTGTTAAAACCGGACAAATGTCCCCAAGACTCGGTAATTACAAAAACTGAGCCTTACACTCAACCAAAACAAATGACCATATGTTAAAACCCCCCAAATGCAATAAAACATAATAGACCAACGTTTATACAAACACCAGTTCCAAAATACATGCATAAACCCCGACGCAATTTAGATCGGGACAAATCATTTCCCAAATAAATTTATAATCCCATTGACTCTTTCAAAATATCCCGTAACACGAGGTCGAGAATGACCAAACTCCAAAGACCCACACGCTAGTATTTTCAAAACATTCTACGCCATAAAATACACATATTACCAACAAACACAAGAATGCATTTTTACCAAATAATCTTCATTTATGAAAATAAGTCGTCAAAACATTTTCATTATGATATATTCATTAAAATTCCCAAAAATCCCAAAGATGGGTGTTTCACAAGTTTTAGAATTAAACACTTCATATAGTCAAAACTTATCAAATAACTCAACAGTTAATAATTTCACATAAAACGTATAAACATTTAAAGATTGACATTTTTGGCATGTACACCGTTTTCACAAATCATCTTGAACTCACCTTGCTAGATTTATGCTAAATCTAGATTTTCCTCAACTTGAGCTCCTTTGAAGGAAATCGAATCTTGAAACCAAAATTCCCAAAAACCTAGATTCACAATTTCCAACCATAAGTATACATATTCAACCATCTAGAATCGATCCCCAAACATTTTACATCAATATCTCTAATTTGGCCAAAACCCTAATTTTTGACCTAATTTCTCCAAATCATCAAACCCGAAATTTGAGAAACCAAACACTAGCAAATCATCAATGGAGCATTTATACTTTATAATAAGGTTTAGAAATGGGGAGGATGAACTTACCACCTAGGTTTTGGTGAAAACCTAGAAAACCCTAGAATGAAGCTTGAGGTTGAAGATGAAGATGGAGATGGAGGTTCTTGGTGTCTAGCTTCTACTCTTGATGACACTTCAATATATGAGGATTGAGGCATATAATGAATCAAAACCACCATAAATGGGTTTGGGTGGTCTTGGTAGAGTTTAGAGAGAGTTGGGAGTGAAATGGGAGGTGAGAAATGAAGAATGGAGCAAAATCCCGTATTTGACAATAGTCCAGCCCCCTGGTGCGACATTGCCAGGCGACATTGTCCTGGGCAATGTCGTTGGTCATTGTCGCTGGAGTGTACCAGCCCACCTACCTCCCATGCGATTGTGACATTGCGACTATGACGTGTCATAGTCACCGGTCATTGTCGCGAGACCCTTCCCAAGCCCCGAACTAGACTTTTTCAACACCAACACTCCTGATACTCTAAGGGACTCTAAATAATGTCTTCCCAATAAAATCCCACCATTTACACGTTCCAAAAACGTTCGGGTGACCTTCATTGACCGAAAATTACGAGTGCTACGCGAAGTTATTGTTGGGCTTTTTAATTATATTGCTTTTAATCGTATATTTAATTTAGTTAATCAAATCCAACCCTGCTCCCCCTCTTTTACTTAAAGTGTATAAGTCTAATAATTATCACGATCAATCCACGTGGATTCGACTTGGCTTACCACTATTATAGTATATATTGTGACTGAGATAATTAGAACATATTATTTACCGATCTCGACAGCCATCAGAAATGGTTTGTTAAAAGGGCATGGAAGAGATTTTCGCATGTGCCCCGTTTTTCCTAATTCCCTTAAAAACCTATCTCATTTAATTTTTCTAAAATAAATCCAATTTAATTTTTTAAGGATCCGTAAAACGTTAGTATGTTATCATTTTTCCTTAAATTATCTAAATATAAATTTTTATCTGTTTTAAAACTAAAATAAAACTTAAAATTAAAAAGTTTATACCAAATAAAGGATCATTTTATTTTCTTTTATTTGAAACCATTATCATTATATATGTTTGAGACTTTATAATCTTTATAATTTTCATATGAAACATTACATAGAAGGGCAAAGCAGTAAAAAGAAATTCGCTCCTATGCAAAGAAAATCCCCTAGAAATAGGAAAACCTTCCATGTAAAAGCAATTCCATTATGTAATTAATTGTTCTTCAATGCAATCTCGTACAAATCGGTTTAACCAATTTCATTATGTAATTAAAAAATGTGAAACATTTCACCAAAAATCAATAATCTAGTGAAACAGATTTCACCAAACCAAATAACACAGTTTCATCAAATGAAACTGGTGAAACAAGTTTCATCAAACCAAATGAAACATGTGAAACAAATTTTATCAAGAACAAATGTTTCATTCCGCGAAACAAAATCACTGAAATAATGAAACTCACGAATGAACCACAAAAAAATACTGAAAATCTAAAAAAATAGGAAAAGTCGGGAAGATAATATCTATAATACTGATAATTATGAAGAAATCGTAAATTAAAAAAAACACCGATCGTTGTAATTATCAAAAATAAAAATATAACCCATTCATAATAAATACGGTTATTAAAAATATGCTTCCCAAATTACTTTAATTATATGACATTAAGTATAAAAACAATCATGCCATTACAAATTAAAAAGAAGAAAAAACGGATTTTCTGATTGGTTGGTTTGAGTTTGCACAGTTTGTACAAATAGGATGGTTTGTATTTGAATGATTTTATATATATATATATATATATATATATATATATATATATATATATATAAAAGGGACTTTCAAGGAAATCCTCCTATTTTGTGGTAACTTTGAGATCTAATCTCATCCATCCATCTTAATAATCAATCATATAAAACAATTAAGAAAAATATTAATTAAAAACACAATTTACTGCCATTAAAATAGGCAAAAAGGGTAAAAATGTCAAACAACAATATAATTCATTGTGATCTAATTTTGGACGCTCCTATAATTATGGCATGAAATCAAATAGGATAAATTCTAAATACTGAAACGAATCACATTGTGTATCACCGGAGGAAGTCGATTGAAACAGGCCACAAATCACATTGTGTATCACCGGAGTTTTGGAATCACATGCCACAAATCACATCTGTTGTGATACATTGTGATCACTTTCCTCTGTTGTTGATCACTTGCCTCTGTTGTGATACATTGTGATCACTTGTCTCTGTTGTAAATTAATGTGATCACTTGCCTCTATTGTGATACACTATGATCACTTGCCTATGTTGTTGATCACTTGCCTCTTTTTATTATAACTTGCCTTTGTTGTGATACATTGTGATCACAACCCACTATGGTTACCCAAGAACTTCTATACAATAAAACACAAACGGACTATGATACATATCGTGATACCACTATGATACCTATCGTGATACAATGTGATCCACTATCAAAAACCCGTAAACACACTCTGATATGATCCATTGTGATCTACCTAAATCTAAACAAAAAAATGAAAACCATAGAAATCTTCGACGAGATGGTTTTGGGGTGCACCATCGAGGTCTCGGGCGAGAACTGGGCTTCAGTGCCATCGAGATCTTCGATGAGGTCGTGTTGTGGTGCAATGTTGACATCTGTGCGACGTTGTGGTGCTACATCGATGGGTGTAGGGGAGGTCGTTGATGTCGGTGATTATCTTCCCTTTCATTTGAACTACTAGACAAGGATCGAACGAAATCTACATATAATTATCGGTCCACTAAAAGGCAGAAAACAAGCAGATGCAAGAACACATACTTAATTCTGGAGCAAGAATGCAAGTTTCATGCGGCAGCAAGAATGCAGACTTCATACGCTTGAATTCAAACTCAAATATGGATATTATCTCAAAATCAATTTATTGAGATATTCAAGGAAACGTAATATTTGATTGATAAGGGTTTAATTTTTCCAGTTACAAAAAAATTGTTATATTACTTAATTTATCAAATGACTAATATAACCTCCCTTATTAATTAATTAAAAATTAATAAATTAAATTGATTGGATGAGAGTGAATCTCATAGTTACCACAAATTAACAAGATCACATATGATTAGGCCCCTATATATATATATAACATATATACTTAAATTAGTTTTTGTTTTTCTTTAAAGATAAAGAAAAAAAACTAAAATGGCCACAATACCCATGACGGTTTTTGCATTCCCCGACCCAGACCCTGGTTTTTGGTATAAATCCCCGACCCCGATCTCTAGAGGGTACGAGGATTAATCTCCCGCCCCCGCTCGTTACCCTGTCTATCCCCGGTCAAATCCTCATTCTTGTCCCCGCTCAATACCCGATGTGGTCGATTGGTGGACTCACAGTGGTCGATTGGACGATTTGTGGACCCACAGTGGACTCACGGTGGTCGATTGGTGGTCTTCTCACTTCTATTCTGGTCGACGGCCCTATGGTGGACTCACGGTGAAGAGTAGTCGACGACCCTGTGGTGGTTCGACAGAGAGTCTCAAGTCTCAACGGAAGTCGATGGGTGGACTCACGTAGAGAGTCTCAACAACAGTCGATTCATAGACTTACACAGAAAGTCGATGAGTGGATTGGACTCACGCGGAAAGTCGATGGGTGGACTCATGCGGAAAGTCGGCAGTCGATGACGAGTTACAAAGATGAAGTTGTGGATATGATTTCGACGAGGTGAAGCGGGGAAATAGAAAGTTGAATTGTGGAAACCTAAGTCTAAACTCTAACAGAGAGTACAAAATTATTAAGTGAAATAAATTAATAAAATAATCAATTAATTATATTATTGAATTATTTAATACAATATATACCGGGTACGGGGCGGGTCGGGGGTGTGATACCCGGCCCCGACCCCATCCCCGGTTTCCTCAAAGATACCTGGACACGGGACTCGGTTTAGCGGGGAATCCTCGGCCCCGACTGGGTCGGGTGAACCAGGTTTCCCACCGGGTCGGGTCAAATCGTCATGCCTATGACCCAATCCATAAATTTTCATATGACCATAGGGAAGAAATATGTTATTTACTCAAAAAAAAAAATGAAACAATCCATCAGTAAATGATAGGGAAATTCGGAGTGAGATATAGGCCAATGTTCCGTCGGAAAGTACCGACAGGTTTTTGCGATCGGTGATACTCATTTTTCTAGTAGTGCTACCTGTGTAAATATATGAACCACATTACTTTTCAAACGATCAATAAAGAAACAATGATATTCATGTTCACTAGGCAAAGGAGATTTAATTTGTAGATTGTAAAATCGCCAATGAATTCATGGTCAAAATTAGATTAACAAAATCAATCATTATCAATATTCAAAAAAAGGTTATAGAAAAAATAGAAGATAATTAAGAGATTTGAATTTTTTTCAAAAGTATCTTAATTAGTGCAAATAGTATTCGAAATCAAAATTCTAATATAGTGGTTGAGATTGTTTATCTCATTCTCCATATTTTTATATACATCGACGGAGCTACATCGTAACCAGAGGGGGCATCCCCCCACCCCCTTTCAGAATTTCATTTTTATTTATTTTGATGTAAGCCCAATATCCCTATCCATTTAATTCCTACATGGGTTGTCCCTCGTATATTTAAATTCCTCCCTTCTTTTTAATTGCCACCGCTAGTTGACTTTATATTTGGGATCCCCCATCCACTACCAATAAAACTCCTCTTTCAAATTGTTACACCATTTTTAGTATTATAGTTGTTTATTAATAGGTATATAGAATTTAGATACTTTGAAATTTGTAACACCTGGAATTTCGGTATGTTTATCTCAAGCTCCCACTACTGGAAAATTGCTTATTTCCGACCACATTTACCGACGGATTTAATCCGTCGGTAATTACCGACGGTAAAGAAAATTTTGCGACGGATAAACTATCCGTCGGTAATCCGTCGGTAAATGTACAAATTACCGACGGATATTAAATTTTTTTATTATTTTTTTTATTTTTAAATCCGTCGGTAATCCATCGGTAATCCGTCGGTAATTTATATAATTTAATAAATATTTATTTTTTTTACGTCCGTCGGTAATTACAGACGGATTCTTAAAGGCCGTCGGTAATCCGTCGGTAAGTTTAATAATTTAATAAATATTTATTTTTTCTGTGATCATGTATGTATATATATATATATATGTATGTATGTTTGTATGTATGTGATCATGTATGTAGATACACAAGTACGTATGTGATCATGAATGTATGTACACCATGTATATATAAAGTATATGTATACATCATGTATATGTATAGTATGTATGTACATCATGTATATGTATAGTACGTATGTGATCATGTATGTATATACAAGTACGTATGTGATCATGTATATACAAGTACGTATGTGATCATGTATATACAAGTACGTATGTGATCATGTATAATATGTATGTTAAAGCCCAATTGGATACGTTAAAGCCCAGCTGTGAACGTTAAAGCCCCACTGAATCCATTAAAGTCCAACTGGATCTGTTAAAGCCCAACTGGTAACGTTAAAGCCCAACTAAATCCATTAAAGCCCAACTGGATCTGTTAAAGCCCAACTGGTAACGTTAAAGCTCAACTGGGTATATGTATAGTATGTATGTACATCATGTATATGTATAGTACGTATGTGATCATGTATGTATATACAAGTACGTATGTGATCATGTATATACAAGTACGTATGTGATCATGTATATACAAATACGTATGTGATCATGTATATACAAATACGTATGTGATCATGTATAGTATGTATGTTAAAGCCCAACTGTGTATGTTAAAGCCCAATTGGATACATTAAAGCCCAGATGGGAACGTTAAAGACCCACTGAATCCATTAAAACCCAACTGGATCTGTTAAAGCCCAACTGGTAACGTTAAAGCCCAACTAAATCCATTAAAGCCCAACTGGGTCTGTTAAAGCCCAACTGGTAACGTTAAAGCCCGACTGGGTACGTTAAAGCCCAACTGGATTCATTAAAGCCCAACTGTGTACGTTAAAGCCCAATTGGATACGTTAAAGCCCAGTTGGGAACGTTAAAGCTCCACTGAATCCATTAAAGCCCAACTGGATCTGTTAAAGCCCAATTGGTAACGTTAAAGCCCAACTAAATCCATTAAAGCCCAAATTGATCTGTTAAAACCCAACTGGTAACGTTAAAGCCCAACTAAATCCATTAAAGCCCAACTAGGTACGTTAAAGCCTAACTGGATCCATTAAAAGCAACTGGATATATTAAAGCCTAACCGGGTCCATTAAAGCCCAACTGTGTACGTTAAAGCCCAATTGGATACATTAAATCCCAGTTGGGAACGTTAAAGCCCCACTGAATCCATTAAAGCTCAACTGGATCTGTTAAAGCCCAACTGGTAACGTTAAAGCCCAACCGGGTCCATTAAAGCCCAACTGGATTCATTGAAGCCCAACTGTGTACGTTAAAGCCCAATTGGATACGTTAAAGCCCAATTGGATACGTTAAAGCCCAGTTGGGAACGTTAAAGCCCCACTAAATCCATTAAAGCCAAACTGGATCTGTTAAAGCCCAACTAAATCCATTAAAGCCCAATTGGGTATGTTATTGTTGGATCGATTTCGGGTAGGTATTTTACTATATTTAACTTATTGAGTGGATTTATTTTTACTTAATCCAAACAATGTGTTTGCAGTTGTATTATAGTTGGCCTCCTGAGATAGATGCCGATGTATTAGCTGCTTATCGGCGTCACCTACATAATAGGTACTCCGACATGATGAGAGATGCACGTGTCTTCGCCGAGGAAAGGTCTTTAGCCATTGATGGTGTCTAGTTCGACGGACATAACTACAGGATTCTTGCGCCACACCCTCCAGAGTGGATCCGGAGTGAGTTTTGGGTCCAGATGATTAAGCAGGTTTGTTTTGTTTTGAATACTTGTATCTGGTTGTACTAGGATTTATATTGATTTATGTCTTCTTTTTAACAGGTATGGAACACCGACACGTTTCGGCGTGTAGTTTCGGCCAATACAGCCAATCGGGCCACCGAGTATGAGGGGATGACATCCAGACACTGTACTGGATCTATTAGTATCCCTATGCATCGGGATCGCTTGGTAATTTATCATACACTAGACTAAATGTATATAATTGATGAATATATCATATATGTACTATATACATGATTTTATTACCTACTAACAATTTAAGTTGTGTATTCTAGAGAGATGCATGGGGCCGTGAACCTACCAGCGACGAGGTTTGGGAGGCTACACACTGCAACAGGAAGCTTGTTCCGGGTGCGACTGGTCCGACCACGGATCCTCCGATCTACGTTTATCCAAAGGCGGCTCATATGATGGTAAGTTCAATTATACATGACTAGATATTTGTTTGTTTTATAAGATAGATAGAAATTATAGCAAACTTAGTTTGGGCTGCCAATTGTTGGGCAGACGATATGATTGTTTTCATAAAAGCAGGTCATGGATATATGTTCAAATCACAGTTAAAATGTTGCCGAATTTTCTATAGGTTAGTTGACTTGACAATGTCTAATTTGGTAAACTATAGGATGCCTACCATCGGAATAGGGATGAGGAGTACCCGGACTTACCTCCCGGCACTGTACCTCCCAATGACGCCGAGTTGTGGGAGCGTAGTGTCGGAGGACGGCGTAAGGGTCGTCTTTTTGGATGGGGGACCAGTCAGGATCCCTATTATGCTATGACCGGTGATTCAGGTGTCAGTTCGAGCAGGAGCACGCGCGACCGTCGCGATGAGGAGGTATGCTTGTCAAATGTTGTTTAACATTGTTAATCATATGTTTCTTAAATGTTGTCTGACATTGTTCTATATATGTTTGTCAAATGTTGAATTTCAGTTGGAGGAGTTGAGGCAGAGGTTAGAGAGAGAGGAAACACAGATGATCCAATTGCAGGAGCGACTACAGAGAGAGGAAGCAGAGAGGATCCGGATGCAGGAGCGATTGGATAGAGATGAAGCAGAGAAGAGACAGATGCAGGAACGAATGGCACAGTTTAACACGTTCATGATCAAGTTTAACAATCAGCACCCCTTTCCCCCTCCGTAGGATTATGTTTATGTATTTATAGATATTTTGTACACTTTAAGAATTAGTAATATTTATAAATTGGCAGGTTTTGTATGGGATAAAAAGCTGGAAAATTTTAATTTTTAATTATTTTTTTAAAAAAAATTAAATTACCGACGGATTATCCGTCGGTAATCCGTCGGAAAGTATTTTTTAATTTAATTTTTATTTAATAAATATCCGTCGGAAATCCGTCGCTAAATTCGTCGGAAAGAATCCGTCGGTAATCCGTCGATAATCCGTCGCTAAAGGAAGACCGTCGGTGATCCGTCGGAAATAACCTCGCCGTCGGAGATCCGTCGGAAAACATAACCGTCGGTGATCCGTCGGTAATACCCGTCGGTGATCCGTCGGTAATTTGAACGCCGACCACCTCTTTACCGACGGATCACCGACGGATTTCCATTTTACCGACGGATTCATCCGTCGATGATAAGCCTCTGTTTTGTAGTGTCTAGATTTATATTTCGACATTAGAATAGCTCTTGGTATGAATTTTGCATTCGTGCAATGCTTTAGGTGAAAATCAAGTAATTTAACTTTTCTGGAGATGTTTCATGCCTGTGGCAAAATCTTAACGCCCGGGGAAAAATCTTCACGCCCGGGGAGTTCGGGCAGAAATTTGGGTCTGATCATTGAACCCATCAACTCATTTAAAAACATTTTTTTTGCCCTAAAGTCTCATTTCTTCTCATCTTTCTTCTTCTTCCCTTCTCTCCCACCATTGAAATCATTGGTAGAGCTCTTGGATCATATTTTCAAGGATCTTAGGAGCATTCAAGAGGAAATCAAAGATTCAATATCATCTTCATCTTATCCACTTCTTTTCCACCATTGGTGACTTGTTTTAGGGTTTTCTCCTAAAAATTATTTGGCCAATTTTCTAGAAGATTAAAGAGTCTTGGAGTTCAAGATCTTCATCTTCCTTACCAAGCTTTCCACCATTGTTGACCTAGTTTTTTTGGTGCTTTTTCCTAAAAATGAATTGTAAGTCAATTTTAACCATCTAAACCTTTATTCTTGTTAAACCCTTTCATTTTAACCTCCTATGACATCCCTTTTGATGTATATTCCATATTTTAAAGTTTTGACCAATTTTGGGTATTTTGGATGATTAGAGGATTTGATTAAGATTGGTTATAGATCTGAGTTTGGGGTTATATTTGGTACATCTTTAGGCTTTGGTTGTGACCTAGATAAATTTTCAAGAAGTGGGTGTTGATGGACCTAAAGCCTTCACCATTTTGGAAGCTAGAAATGAGTTTGGAACCTAGGTTTAACCAAACCTAGCAAGATGAGTTCAAGTCGCTTTGTAAAAACTATGTACATGCCAAAAATGTCAATTTTGAAGTATTAACGTGTTTTACTTAATATTTATCAAATATGTTGGTTATGATGAGTTTTACATATTTGGTACATTTGGTTAATAAATCATGAAATATGTATGTAATTGGGATATTTGAGTATTTTGATAAATAAATCATAAAAGTGTTCTCTTGATGATTTATCCCTTTAATGGGATTATTTGTGGTTTATACACCTTTGGTATTTTGATTTTATAAATCATCCGAGAAATAAAAATGGATGACTTGTTGGGCACATTTTGAGTGTCATTACTTGTTTGGAAATGTTTTATTGAAGTTATGGTGTGTTTTGGGATTTTACCCAACCTTTGAATCGATAATAAAAGTATTCACCTCTTTTGACCATGAGTTGTATAAACTTTGGATAATTGTATTTTATTGGTTTATGTTGACTTTTATTGAATAGTCAATTGAATTGTAGAGTTATTCGCTCGATTTTGACTCAGATGAGTCTTGAGGACATTTGTCCAGTTTTATTTGCTCTACGTCAAGTCTAAGACATTGATTTGCATTTATTGCAATTTTTTATTTGTTATTTGAGAATTACGCATATTGAGTGCGTTGGTCATTCATTTAGAGTCATGTAATTTAGACTGCAATGCATTAGATCCATAGGCATATGTGTCCATCGTTTTTTGCAAATCAAGGAGTTTTGATGTTCTCGTCTTGGAGTCAAAGGGTACAGTCAATAGAGGAGTTTAGATGTTCTCATCTTGGCCCCCTTTTTGGTTTGTGACAAGAGAGAAGTTTTGAGGTTCTCTTCTTGGTATCAATGGTTTGGGACAAAGTGAGGAGTGTTGATGTTCTCGCATTAGAACCTTTGGTTTGATTTTGGGCAAGTGAGGAGTTTTGATGTTCTCATCTTGTAACTTTGGGACTGACTAAGTAAAGAGTTTTGATGTTCTTATCTTATCCCTAATAAGAGTAATTACCAAAGCTTGTATGTTGGGGGTGATTTACTAGTCATCATCTCGATGTGGCTTACTTAGTGTTCCGCCACTTGATGGAAACGAGTCTCCCCCGTCACCGAAAGGTGTTATTTTTGGATAGTATATTATCTATGTTTTCGATGTTATTTCGGGTACAGAGTGTATCCATACTTCATGGTCTTGGTATATTGGAATTTATCATGTTTGTTACTTTGGGCATTAAACCTTTCCATGTTTGGATGTCTTGAATAACAGAGTTTATCCATGTCTTCAGAATTTGAATCTTAAATCTTATTCACGTTTTAGGTGAGTATTGGGTTTTGACTTCATGTTAAAATAGGTGCTTTAATCACCAATTGTTCATCACAAAAATGATGGTTTTGAGAAAGATATTTTTATTATATTAAATACATTTCATTTTGGAAATGTGATTTAAATAACATTTTTTCAATTTTACTATTTTATATTGAAGATGAAAATTGTTTGAACTCACTAGACGTTAAGCCTAACTTTTTTATTTGTCGGCATGTGCATCAGGTCCTTGTTGAGGAATGATACTAGTGACACCGTGAATAGTTGAGTGCTAGTTAGATGCACGAAAGGAGTTTAACTATTTGGGAAACGTCTTCCGTACTTTGGAGACTTGACTATATATTATGAAATTTTAGTAAGACTCGACCTTGGCCTAGACATTTTGTGTATGGCATATTTTGCCATATATTCTTGATGTTGAATCTTAGATTGTCATTGTAGGTAATCAATTGTTGACTTTTAAGAAAGAGACTTATTCCTTATTAGATGTTTTATTGAAAATTTTAAACCAGTCGCTCTTTCCAAATTTGAGGGTGTTACAGGATTAGGTGTTAAAACTGGTTGTTACTTGTTTGTTTTAAAATTAGTTAACTTTAAATTTTTTTGGTTGGGTAATCTTTCGACTTGGGTGAAATTCGAAACCATTGAACTTCGACGAAACTTCTATGCTTGATTTAGTTATTATTCTAAGTAATTTTGTACTCCCTCTGTCCCAAAAAAGATATCCATAATTGAAAAGGCACAGTGTTAGACATGTATATGAACGTTTATTTTAGGACAAACATAAATAAAAATGTGAACATTTATTTTAGGACGGAGGAAGTAATTGTATTGATGTTTTATCTTAAAAGTTACCCTTTCAAGACTCCAACCCAACTAACTAACAAGTTTATATTCTAAGTCCGGGCTCACTCCTGCGTATATGAATATTATTATTATTTATGGGTTAAAGTGTATGAAAGATTCTAACTTAAATTAAAAGAAGAATAAAAGGTTACTAGATATGGTGGGAGGGGCATATTTAAGATGCATGAATCATGATGATGATGAGGATTGACATGTCAACTACCACATTGACATCCCTATTCCCCAGCTCTCATCCAAAAAATGCAAATTTTGCTATTTTTGGTCTTATATATATATATATTATATATATATATATATACATAGAGAGAGAGAAAAAAAAGTTCATTTCAAATCCATTTTCGCTTGTGAATCAGGGGACAAAGGAAAGCACGACACGTGTCCCCAATGTCCACATTCAGTATGAATAACAAATGTGATTTAATATGAATAACGAAGGTGACCGTTCATGAACTATCCAAGATGAATGATACATCATTCATGATAAATAATACACGATCATGATTCATGTTAAATTGATTTACTATTCATGATGAATAATACTCATTTTTGAAAAGTTCTCCAAATTTTGGAAAAATTTACACACTTTCTCCTTTTTTTTCTCCATCAAAATGCATCATATGCAACAATTTACCTGGTAAATGCTAACCGAGTAAGAGTCTTTTTCTTCACTTACAATCGAAGACTTTTGGTCTTTATTATCGTTCTTACCGGGTAAGATTCTTGGTTCTTGTCATGTTTATTCGGTAAGCTAATATGACTTGGTAAGCACTTACCGAGTAAGCATTTGGTAAACGACCCTTAGTCTTACATTAACAAATTTTCTCTAAAATGTAATATTATATCATAGAAAACGAGAATAAAAAACAATTTACATATGTTTCATTTGCGTCTAATTAATTTTTGTCATATTATATTTCGGCCCCCCAGATTATAACGGTCGTGTTCCGCCCCTGCTCCCATGGTAATTGACTATTGGCGCCTACTTCGTTGATCGCCACCATGACCACCGCCCAGGTTTCTACCTTCTCCCTCTCACTCGTTTTCTCCCCTTCTTCCTCATTGCGTTCTTTCTTCTGGTCAACCTCAATACGACAGAGGTATATCCTAGTGAATCTCGCCCCTCTCCCTTTCCCGGTGAAAACTCACCACTGCATCACCATCAATCAACCCACCACTGTAAATTGAACCCTTCGTTAATATCTCTCTGTAAATTGACCCCTTTATCTCTCTAGTAACTCTAGGGTTTGTGTTTCCATCTTGAATTCAATTTTTGTTGTTATTAAGTTCATGTGAATCTCTGATTGTTTGGTCCTGGCTTGAATTTTTTTCTCACATTTCCATGGATGTTGCATCAGGTTTACCCTATATCTCAAAATTATGCAAAAAAAGGGATTTAGTTGCAACCAAATTAATCTTGAACTCAAACCTCGCATGGGCTCTCCTCTGCTTCTGGTACACTGGTTTCGGTTGTACACCAATTATGGTTTTATATTGATTTTGATTTTGTTTTGGATTTGGTTTCATCAATTAAGTTTGCATCAGGGGTTGATTTTGATTTTGATTTGAATTTTGGTGCTTGGATTTAAATATACGTTTGATTTTGATGTTTAGATTTGAATTTAGGCGGAAGTTCAGTCGGAGAAGATAATTGGAAACGATGGTCGTAGGAGGGTAACCGGGAAAGGAAAGGTGTAATGGAAAGGGGTGGTAGGGACACCTGTAGCTGTTTTAATGGATGAATCTAAATCCGGTCGTTTTTACAAACCACGATAGCCAATTTGCATTTCAAAACTATAGGGACCAAAAGTGTTAAAACCATTAAACCACAGGGACCAAGTTTGTAGTTTACTCTTGTATCAATAAGGACAAATATACTCAAGTGTCCTATTATGTTTTTTACAAGTAACTTCTTTATATAATCCATGTTTTGTTGTAGTGTGTATTTATGTTATGAGCAAAAGAGACAAGTAAATAATGAACATAAAAGTTGAGCAAAAGACATCTCGTTGAGATTACTCAATTACTTGTTCAACTTCCATGGATCTAGAATGCCATTTTTGTCCTTGTACTAAGGCATTGTTTGGCAAAAAAAATTTAGCTTATAAGCTAGATTTTTTTTGTACATGATTGGATGACCATAAACTAGCTTATAAGCTAGTTTATTGAAAAACTATTCATATTAGCGTTTTAAAAAGTTAGTTTATCAGCTACCAACTAGCTGATAAGAGCTAATTTGCCAAACATAGCTTTATGTTTGTCATTATATGAACAAGGCATCTATATATCAATACTACCAGAATTGAAAAACAGTAAACTATGACTCTATGGAACATTTGTGAATAATGGATTTTTACTTGCATAAAAGGTTGAAGAAATATAGGGTTTTTGTTTCTGTTTGTTCAAAATCCATCAAGATGGTAATCCTTGAGTAAATATAGGAGTTATGTTTATGAAATATGGAAGTTATTCATCTCTCACTAGATAACCGATTTATTTAATATGCACAATAAATCCTTAGAGGAAGGTTCAAACGAGAACGCTAACTATTTAAGAAAATTAAAAAAAAAACCGATCATGTACAAAATCATATGTGATTTTACACTAACCGGGACGCGAGCGACTTTGGCCGTGACTTAAGTCGTGGGGCAAAGTCGCGTAAATCATATATATATGATTTTGTATGTAGTCGGTTGTTCTCATGTTTTATAAAATAGATATTGTTCTCGTATGAACTCACCCTCTAAATGTTTAACTGTCATGTAAATTAAAAGTTACCAAGATACCATATTAATATTATTTATTTATTAAAACAAAATGATTAGACTAGATTTGTTCTCATTGTTATCACAATATTTGTGGTCCTCATTTTTTTTTTTAAAGCAAAGGCAAATTTTATTAGGAAAAACAACAAACAGGCAGGAAGCCCCCCATACACCATGTTGCTCAAAAACACTCACAAAACCAAAACAGCAACAACCAAACCTAAACTTCCAGACACCAACCAAGCATCACCAAATACAAAACAAAAACTCAGACCCACACCATAAAAAAAAACATACCATAAAAGAACTAAAACAGATTCTTCAAATCTTTTGATTATATATATAAAAGAGCAAAATATTTATTTTTGGATCTAATTTGTTAAATCGAAAAATTAATTATATTTAAGATAATTAGAGCATTTCCAACATTTTCTTCAAATCTTTCTCCAAAATGGAGAAAGTAGGAGAGAGAGTGTAATTTTCTCTAAATTTGAAAAACTCTCCAAAAATGATTACCATGAGAGATAAATGATTTTTTACTATATTCCACCAATAAGAAATCTATAAAAATATTCATAGATTTTGAGACAGATGCATAGAAACTATAAAGTTTGAGAGGCGTTTTTTGAAATAATTAAAATCAATTCTTCTTTAATTTAGGCGATAAGACGTCAACCCCATGCATATCCATCGGATGAAGCCATTTACTGTATTTCCTTAAACAAATATTTAATTTTTATGGAGACGTTACGTTATAGGCTCATCACATCAGAAATTAATGTTTAGTTTTCAATGAATTGTCAAATAGGCGGATATTTTTTCCATTTACGATCTTGAAATTGGCTTCATTGTTTTTCATAAACAGGGTAATAATTAGCAAGCATCAATATCCCATCTCGTTCGTTACCACTTACAAGTAAAGACAAATAAATTATCCACAAATTCTGTTTTATAAACACCAGGAAATAAACGAGAAAGAAAACGACGCCACCAATCATCAACTTCAGATCTAGAACACAAACGGAGTTGGAGAAAACGCAGGAATCGCCATCGCATGACTCAATTTCCTGCATTTCAACCTAGAAATATTTAGTACCACAAATTTCGAATCAATAATCACTAATTTGAAATTTTCGATTAGTATCAGTTGAGTCAAATCCAAAATTATAAAAGAAATATGATGAAAACTCGAACTAAATTTGAAAATTTTGAGCCACAAAACTTCAAATTCTCCAGGCATAAAATTGATACGAACAATGAAGTATACAACTAAGAATCAGGACTCGAAGTTTCGAAGACGCAATTTAAGTACCTGTAATCACTGCTATATGTATGAGATCGAGTTTTTCCGGCCGATCTAGGTTTGTTCAACGGTTTCTTCTCAGATCTGACGACGCTAGTAGATTCACGACTCTGCCTGCAGACCTTCAACGCGCCACCGTCCTCTGCAATCGCCGCAAGCTCCGGCCTCCAGTGTTTCGTTGAATTACCTTGCGTTAAACGACGGCGAGTGGTGGAGACATCAGCGGAGGTAGTTTCTGTCGCCGGTGTTAGGACGGTACCGCCGAAACAAAAACCGAGCTCCGGGAAGAAAAACTTCATGGATCTATAATTCAGTTTCTCTTCCTTCCCTCCCTCTCTCTGTCTCTATTGATTTTGATTGTGTGTGTATATATGTATCTATAGTTGTAAAGGAGAGAGAACTCAGTAATGCACGGAGTCTACGTGAGGCTTCTCTTTATTGGTGACTTTAAAAGTGAAAACCCACTGCTTCACTTCATGTATTTATAAAGAAAAGTGTAAATTACATTTTTCATCCGTCTTGTTTATTGATTATTGTGGACTTGGTCCCTTAACTTCGTTTATTACTAAAAATAACCTTGTGGTTTGCACTTTGTTTTAGAATTAGCCCTTGTACCAAACGGCGGTCCATTTTGTCCGTTAAATTCAAGGACTATTCTGTCATTTGCCATTTTTTCCTCTATGTTAATACTTATTTTTTTTCCTTAAATCTTCATCTCTTTAGTCAAGAACATCATGAACAAACCCTAAAGCCCTTAATCAAGGGGTTGTCAGAAATTCATCATCTTTTCCAATTCTGCAGCAAGTTCAAAATAATTACCTATGGTATATAAACCTCCTGAAGATCAGATGAAGAAGCTAGTTGAACATGACAGTGGATTGAAGGAGGAGGCAGTAGAGAGCAAATCGTGTTTGACTTACGTTTAAGTGAGACTATTATGGTTTGATGTCATGATCAATATTTTATGTAGGAGAAGACGTGGTAAACTAAACTACAAAACTAATGAATGCCATAAAAATCTTTCTTAGGCTATGTTTGGCAAAAAAAAAAGCTAGCTTTTGTTCCTGGTACATATTTGGATGACCATAAGTTAGCTTATTGAAAAGTTACTCATAGTAGCGTTTTGAAAAGCTAGCTTATCAGCTACCAGATAGCTTATAAGCTAGTTTGCCAAACAATGCCTTTGTTGGTCTAAAAAATTATGGGATCCACAAGGACCATAACCTATATGGTTTCTTTTTCTTATGGTTTTTTCTTTTAGAGTTTTTTTTAAATTTATATTTAAACTTTTTGATTAATGTGTTGGATTTAGGTTTAAGATTTGTCATGATAAAAGTAAAATTAATGAATTTTAAAAATTGTTAAAAAAAATATAAATTGACCCTTTTGTCTTCATACTTAAGGGATAAGGTGAACAACCGTTGGATCAAGGTACCAATTTCAAAACAAAGTGCATACCATAAGACTTTTTGTTTAATAAAAGAAGTTGAGGGACCAAATCTATAATGATTGACATACCACATGAACCAAATCCCAAAAGAAAGAAAAAAAGGAGTTGAAGCGGACAGAAACCAGAGGAAGGGGGTGACTTCCAAAATTATTTCATTTTTTTAAAATTATATAATATTAGAAGCGTACTCGTGCAATGCAGCTAGATACATCACGATTTTAATGTTTCATTTTATTTTTTTGTTGATTTACAGTACAATTTTGGATGGTTTTGAGAAAGTGATAATGTTTTTTTATAAATTTGTTTAATTCATGTTTAATAATATAATGTTTTTTATATAAAAAAATTAAGTATTTTGTTAAAAATTCAATGATTATCTTATATATTTTAATGATATCTAGAAAAAATAACCAATTACATATTTAATAATATAATTAAAACAAATTTATAGTAATATAATATATTAATTAATAGTGATACATGAAAAGGTCTGCATAAAAGAAATGTCATGCACATACCAAATTGATGAGTGTTAGAAGTTAGCAGTAGTAATATGTATATTGTGCTTTCAAACTTGTAAATTAAGAGATTTTTAAAATCTTGCATAAAATGATGGTACCTTGTGCCTAATAATTTGTATGTAAGAGTTTTTTATCTGTGCTTTTATAATATAGTATATATATAGATGTATATACAATCATACAATCTATTAAAACCCCATAATTGACTTTTTATGTGTTTTTAAAATTAAAGTACGTTTTAAAAACAAACATTAATCAAAAATGTAAATCTTTAAATAAAAGTCTTTTAAATTATGAAAACTAGATGTAGTTTTAAAAGTTATGTTTTTTTTTAAAATAAGGTTTGCATTAATATACATTTCTTTTATATGCAAATTACTCTTAAAAATACATATTGATATTAACAATGAAATTGTTGATAAATAGGAATAAAAATGGTGACAATTAATAATAAATTATTTATTAAAGCTAAAAGTTTTTAATTAAAAATTAAATTGATGTTGAAAATTAGATTCTAAAATACATATACATATATAATGGATAATGGACAATTGGGTTTATGCCAAAATAATATTTTCTAAGCCATATAGGAAACATTAGATTAATTAATTCATAATATAAAAATGCAACATGAAATATTAAATATATAAAATAATAAAGTGGAGATAACACGCAATTAGTCCGTTAGAGCATCTTCAACAACTTTTCCAAAATAAAGATTTTAGGATTTTTTTGCTCCAACAGCTTCCCCAAAACCTTCTCCAAAATGGAGAAAACATGAGAGAGAAAATGAAAATTTCCAAATTTGGAGATATCTCCAAAAATGATTACACATGAGAGAGAAATTATTTTTTGTTCATTATACCAATGAGATTGGTTTAAAATAAATGTTTAGGAGAGAAAAATAATATTTTATGAGTTATATTGAATATTTTAATATTATAATTAATTGTGTAATCTCCAAAATGGAGAATCTGTTGAAGATGAAGGTGATTTTTTTTTGGAGATTTTCACTTTTTACTTCTCCATTTTGGAGAAGCTGTTGGAGATGCTCTTAGGACCATTGCGGATGAGCATATATTTTGATGATCTAAAGACAACTTGTAGAAAAAGGCAATGTCTTGATCCATGGCCCCAATGGTCGCGGGTAACCATGTCACCTACATTAATGAAACCGTTTAATAATCACATAATTGGTCCTACATAAAAATATACAAATAAAATTTAAATTTACAGTCTATTGGTTTGGTTGCTTGCTTTTTTAATCACTGTATATAATTCTTTTGTTACAAATTAATCATCGTTTTTAAAAAGCAGTTAAAAGTGTGTAGTCAATAGTCAATTATATGTACATACATCAAGGCCATGTCATGCATAATAAGGTACTAAGATCACTAAGTTATTCAGTAAAGAGATTTATGATGCGGGCATAAGTGTGGAAGACCAAGCGTTAAAGTTCTTGGAAGCCCATGACTAGGCCTATGGAGGATGTCCCACTTAAACACATGTAATTTTTGCTATAATATTTCGTTTCAGGCCGATGATACGTCGAATCCAAGCTAAGAACAAGCAGCTCGCCTTGGCCTTGGGTAGGACCCAATGGGGCTTAGGATATTTTCGAAGCCAAAAAACTTCGTTTAAACATATTTTGAGACACTTGTGGGGTTTTTTTTTCCTGTATTTTTCATTTTCCTTTTGGGTTTTTTATATTTAGCCCATTGTTTTTGAAACTCATATTTATATGTTGGTTGTGTAAGGTGAATGGTCACTTGATCAATAACACATTCCATTTTTCCATCAAAAAATTGAGTTCTCATTGAATTCAAGTTTGAGTCTAAAGATTGCATTCGTTTAATGAACGAGCTTTATAAAAATTTATTCATGGGTATTCATAGAATCAACAGAATTAATCTTTAATTCAATTTTCATACTTTGCATCAAATTTCTAAATAAAGATTCAAAAAAACCGCAAACAATAATGTGAATTTTTGTTGTTAATCCATTGGTTCATGCACCTACGTTTGACATACCAATAGTGAGATAGGAAAATGATGTTTATACCAAACTATTGGACAAGTATAACCGACGCCTAATGATGCATGCAAGATCAAACATTAAAGTTAAATTAAGAGCGAATGATAAATCTTTAAATAAATTGATGATAATTGAGACGTTAAACCTTAAAAAATCAATAACATAAACATAAAATAAGGTTTTGAAGACGTTTTTTTGATCCATTATGAATAGAAAATTATTGATTTAGTCGATTGATATGACACATTTTGGTAAAATATAACTAGAAAGTATATAAAAATAAACGAGTGGACTATTAATTTATAAAACCAACTAATTATTGATGAACAAAAACGTGTAAGGTGATTGTAAAAAATAGAAAAATTCTAGTGTGTGGCTGCTTTGTAATTAATATTATATATATAGAGAGAGGGTATGTTATTATGCAATCTTTTACATGGTGTAACCCCTATCCACTATTTATTTTATTTTCAGTTTTTTTCCTTTTTCTTAATTACAAAAATTAAAATAAAATGAGTGGTGGATTGATGGATTGCATGGGTTACATCATGTAAAGGGTTGCATTTGAACGACTCTCTCTCTCTCTCTCTCTCTCTATATATATATATATATATATATATATAGTTAAATCAAATAAGAACCACAATTATGTTACAAACATGTGAAAACCGATATAAAAATATTTTTTACATGATATATTTTTATCAAATGCTAGAATTTAAGATATTTTCACATGTATTTGTTTCACCATGTGATATTTTTTAAGTTTATTTTTCATTTCGCTAGGTGAACCAATATTTTTTTCACGTATAGTTTTTTCACAAGGTGAACACAAACATATGTGAAAGTGAAACAATATATTAAATCATAGATTTTGATGGAAAAAAATCATGTAAAAATAATTTTTATATCGGTTCTCACAGGTTTGTAACATATTTGTGGTTTTCATTTAATTATCGTTATATATATATATATATATAACAACCCAACCAGAGAATTACAAGATAACAATTTAAATCTTAACATTAACAATAATTCATGCCAAAGCGGCCCCCAAACATACATTAATATTCCACGGTTTGCAAAGACAACCTATTCACAACTGAGATAATGAAAATAAAAGAACTATGATGACGGTCTTCTAACTGCTCCCACTATATCTTCTCCGTACCTTTATCTGACCTTTCTAAAATTCGCCTACCTGAAAAGATTTTTAGTTTGAAAGAGCGAGGGTTAGACCGAAGGTCTAGTGAGTTCCCTCTAACAGTTAAGCAACAAAATACTTTTCAGAATTAAATCAACATTTAATAAATGCACATAGGTAAAACACGCTACGGACCACACGACCGTCAAAGACGATGTGTCTAACTCGCGTTGCCTTAATGTTGGGACACACCTCCAACGACATAAACGGGCCACACTCCCCGACTTAGGTCACATATTCCACAAATAATGTATGCATACATTTTAAACATCAACAATATATAACACACTTAAATCATTTCGTTATAAACTTGACATTGTAAATAAATCAACATTTAAAGAAAATCAAACTTCGCATGCTTTCGATCATAAAAGATTTAGTTAAGAAAACTCATCTGACGTCCTTTGCTTTAGGCTTTACTTCTACTTTAAAATCCGAACTGACCTATAAAACAAGGTATCACTCGTGAATTTCCGCTACTTTCTATTTTACAAAAAATTGACCTTAACACCCTCATCCATCGACATTTATACCTTGACCGAACTTAATCCGATAAATCTTACTTGACTCGTTACTTGAGTCCTAGAATTAAAATAAAAATGGGCCGACAATCTAGAAAACCAAACTCCACCTATAAAGATACCCATTAAAAAAGGCTGATGGGCCGCGGCCCAACAACAGAGCCCGGGGACCGGGTTGACCGGCAGAGAGACTAGCGACTGGGGTCCCTCCCCTTTTCCACGACTGGGGTTTCCCCCCTTTTCCACGACCGGGGTCCCCCCCCCCCCCTTTTCCATGATCGGGGTCTCCCCCTTCCTTACTCGACCGGTTCCACACTAACCGGTGATCGGAGTCACCTCCCTGGTATCAACCGGGGCTTCGACCGAACCCAACCGAACCCGGTGACCGGAGTCACAATCGACCGATATCCAGGCTTTTCAAACGAAAACCCTCGACGACTCGATATACCGATAATACGAACTTCAGATTAATCCCAGAAAACTGTAACAATCCAACCCCACATCCCTTAATCAGATACAAAACTTGATTAACCAAAACCCCATTAATCAAACAGCAAATCTACAGCAGCCTTAAAAACTTAACCCAGAAAGATTAGAGGAGTAATCGATAGAGAGAAAACCCCCAACTAACAGATATGAGAAGAACAAGGGATTAACCCTTACTCAAACCTAAAGGGAATGGAAGTAGTGTTTACCTTTGAAGATTTGACGAATACCTAATTCTGCCTCTTCTCCTCTCCTTCGACCGAATCTCCTCAAGCTCTCTCTCCCTTCTTCCAATTATCAGCCGCCAACAACATTACACTAGGTCCTAGGGTTAAATCACTCCTTTTTTTTCTTATTTACCCATTAGACTCCTCTATCAACATTCTTTTACAAAGACTTCCCCAAAGTCTGATTTATTTCACTTAAGTACGGTTATTACAATATCCCTCCCTCAAAAGAATTCCGTCCTCGGAATTCCTTCGCTGAACAAACTGGAGTAAAGAGACCTCATGTACGACTTTAACTCTTAAATCGCTTCTTTTACCAGTTGAAATTCTTTGCTCCTCAATTTCTTCACTTTACGATCCAGAATAGCTACCGGTTCCTCTACGTAGCTTAACTTCTTATCTATTTGAACATCCTCTAAAGGTATAAACAACATCGCTTTCTGCTATACACTTCTTCAGATTAGATACATAGAAAACGGGGTGCACTCCTAAAAATCTACTCGGGTAATTCCAATTTATAAGCTACTTCCCCATCACACTCCATGATAGCAACGATCCAACAAATCTAGGTCTTAACTTCCATTTCTTTCTGAATCGAGTCACACCCTTCCAATGCGAGCCTGGTAACTTTACATTTGTCCCCACTTGAGACTAACGACTCATGATTCTCAGTCTAACCAAATTAGTACCATTCGATTACCCAAGCCATTCTGATCAATACCTATCCGAACGTAACCATCAGATTTACCTCTCGATTACATCTACCTCCAAAACTGAAAGAATTTTACCGGAGTCACACCATGACAACATACATCTCTGACTACATACTCACTCAACTCGCCAACATAACACATCGCCAACTGTAGACATCACCAACAACTCACCGTCACGAGTTCCTTCCTCATGGAACTTGCCCTTGCAAGCAACCCCTCTTAGCACGACATAAGTCAAACGCAAAAGCACTTTCTTTTTCGAACCACTACGATCTTATCTCCTCGGCATTATCCAAATCTTACACGCTGAATACACATCGCCCCAACATCATCTCTACAACTTCCCACATATTGGTAGACCCTTCCACAATTCAAAACCTTCGTAATTCACCAGTTCCAACTAGCCAAGCAATGCGATGCATA
This sequence comes from Arctium minus, assembly GCA_954870635.1. Taxonomy (NCBI): domain Eukaryota; kingdom Viridiplantae; phylum Streptophyta; class Magnoliopsida; order Asterales; family Asteraceae; genus Arctium; species Arctium minus. The sequence continues at coordinate 38,131,900 of OX941084.1, forward strand.
CCCCCCTTTCTCATCGCATCCACAATCACTCGACCAAAAGCGTAATAAACCCCAGCTTTACCCACTCAAAACAGAGCGGCCAAGCTCATTCAAACCACTCCAAGTAGTTTAACACTGGACAACTGTCTCACTTGGAATCCCCTTTGCATGCATTACCAAAACTAACATTATGGTCCTTCGTTCCGAGCACTATATTTCACCCCCTCTACCTTCCTCCTTGAAGACTTCAAATCTACTTCTAACGACCAACTCACTGATTAGTGGTGTGAACTCTTGATCAACAGCAGGATTTTTTTATTTATCAACACTCACACCGTACCGAAACGCCATCTCCTTTCTCTCATACCCACACTAGGGATTTATAAACTTGCTAACAGCAGAGTCTGAAAACCTACCTCCACATTTTTGTGTCACTTGCCAAACTTCTTACTCTCCGATTTCCCACCTTTCCGACAAGATATATTCCCTCTCTTTTCGCTGCAAGAAACACTGCTCTCCCAACATTGCTTACTCTATTCCTTGATGATTCCCAAATGTGCCGACTCACATTTACATTACTTTGCTTGATCAACCGACCATCCACAATTCTTACACGAGATAGTCAACCCAACCCTTCCAAAGCATTACCCACTACTCGAATGCGCCGCATAATTCTCGCACGCCAAACAGGATTGCCCGATCTGCTAGAATCCCTTCACTCCTAAAGAAAGAATAATTCAACATGTCCACAGATTTCCTATCTACTACACAACCCCCTTGAGATAAGCAGTTCGACACTTTCAACAATCATTCTAGGGGTATAAGATAATACTGCCCAAAACTTGCCGAAAACCAGATCACACAGCTCCTCTCTTGGATAACCGCCAACCATCATTTGAAAAAGATTATTCTCAACTTAACAATACCTCAATAACTAAACATTCGCACACCCCAACCACATACTTACCACTTACAAATAATTTCCCATAGATATTCAAACAAGGAAGCTCATCCGATAACAATGACGCCAGTCTTCCACATATCCTCAAGGAAGCTCCTTACCACTTTAATGTTTTACACTCCCAGATATGCCATAAAGACATCACCAACTCATGGATATAACCACCACTCTACTATCTCATCCCAGAACAACTGCAAATCTCCACGACCACTTGTCACACGTACCAATACCTTCATTTTCTCACTAGCCAAAATATTAAAATTTGACTTCAAGGCATTTCACGACCTTGTCTTTCCCGAACCTGAATAAATCGCAAAACTATAATCCTCAAACCCCCCAACAAGATATCGCCCCTTGTCGGCTCATCTCGACCTGCTGGAATCAAACTCCAGTAGCCTGAAAGATTAAGCATACTACCTCGAAGACTTAAATGTCCAAAGCACAACCCCTCCCAGTTGTGCTATACTTGAACTTCGCTCCCACATGACTAACAGAATCTCATCGGTAAGGAACCACCTGATCGAACTAAAGATCTTCCGTTTCTTGTAAGATCCGTACAATGTTGTTCAACATCGCATTAGGTACACACCTTTTCTGAATAACTCTTCGCTTCCTCACAAAACTCCTCAAAACTAACCATAACTACTTCTTCATTTCCAGCGTTCCGCCATTCACCTTGAAAATTGTTTCTGACTACCACGACAACAGTCGACGTTGCGATACTTCTACTATGCCTCCAATCAACAAGGATCCCCAATGAAATCTACCTCTTCCACTGCGACAGTTAGCTGCTAAAAATATCTTTACGACTTCACGTTCCACTCCCGACACAACCATTTGCCGACATTCCCATCTCAAGTCTCGGAACCAACGGTAAGCCACTATAGTACCATCATCCTTAATGTTATAGATCAGTGCCTTCATTAATCACATCCTCCACTCACCACCCTTACTTAGAAAGATACCAATATCAAGTACCTTCTACCCTCCGATCGAGCGATACACTTCCATTCTCAAAACTTTCATCATCCTTAATTGCAACCTTTCCCTATAACCCAGAGAGTTCATATCCTTCATGCATGACACACCAATAATTACTCTCTTGGCACTTTTGAAAATTTAGAACGGACTACATTATGAAACGAGCTCGAGTGTACACTACACAAAACTGACTAGCCATGCACAACGGTTTCAAGAATCGTTCAATCCTTAATTTCACGACAAATTTCTCTTCATCACACCCCAAAATCGGTGTTGGCACAATTGAAATTATTTCCGATAAACTTTACACACTCAATTTATAAAATACTACAAAGTTGCTTACACTGAGCGTGCCAAACGACTCTCACCCTCATTGATATGACAACACATGCCTGAACAAAACTCACTTATAAAATCACGTGATCAAATGTTGTTTTGGTTTTCATAACAAAAGTTAACTCATTTACAAAAGACATGTAATAATTCACCCACACCAAAATCAAAATTTATCACTCAACGCCATAAACTTGTCTTTTCAATCCAAACACACAGTTACACGCGTCGACACGTTTTCAAAGAAAATACCTCGTAAGGCACACACTCGTCAAAAGGTCTGATATGAATGATATGAAAACTCCAACAATTTGTTTGACACTCAATGCATGGGACTCAATGACATTAAAGGCTATTTACTCTAACAAGGTCAGCTGCCGGCACTCACCACAGCTCATCTCAGACTTTCTACTTCCGACCAACCCAGTAAGATCCTCACATTTGCCACTACTTCTAGTACCAACGCTTCCCAACATCCTTGAATGTCCAGGTACCAGTTACCAACGCAACTACAATTTTGCAAAACACGCAACCTCCCTTTTACCCTCAAACAAACTTACCAATCATATCTTGATTCTATTGATCCTCACTACATTTTATTCATCAGCACTGATTTCGCCTCTCAACCAACCTTCGGTTAGCTACAGCTCCACAAGCCTCATTTATATCCTTCGATTCTTGGATTAACACTCTCCTGCTTCTCACTAATCGACATACCATTCTACCAAACCAAAGACTCCCTTGGAGCGAAAAGCTCACCTCCTACCATCAATCACTTCCTTATGGACTCAAGAGGTCATTTCTCAACGAAATATCTACATCCCGCTCGATACTCATCCTCGACGGTATTAACTTTACAACCATAAACGAACTCACACAACATTCCCGATCAACACTATCAATTCATAGATAAGACTCTCTACCCTAAACCCACCAAACAATAGCAATCGAGTATGCCCATGCACCTGTAAATTCATAATGACATTGGCCAGATGTGATTTTGAATTTACCTTACATGAGGGTACTCGCTATTGTTATCACGTCTCACAATAACCAAGGTCTTCCTTAAAGACTTCTTATATCTCAGTTGTGTCCATCTACTCCACAGTTTAAGTTTAGGCTCATCCGGTCACCTAAATCCCTTAAACTATGGCTCTGATACCAATTATAACAACCCAACCAGAGAATTACAAGATAACAATTTAAATCTTAACATTAACAATAATTCATGCCAAAGTGGCCCCTAAACATACATTAATATTCCACGGTTTGCAAAGGCAACCTATTCATAACTGAGATAATGAAAATAAAAGAACTATGATGACGGTCTTCTAACTGCTCCCACTATATCTTCTCCGTACCTTTATCTGACCTTTCTAAAATTTGCCTGCCTAAAAAGATTTTTAGTTTGAAAGAGCGAGGGTTAGACCGAAGGTCTAGTGAGTTCCCTCTAACAGTTAAGAAACAAAATACTTTTCAGAATTAAATCAACATTTAATAAATGCACATAGGTAAAACACGCTACGGACCACACGACCGTCAAAGACGATGTGTCTAACTTGCGTTGCCTTAATGTTGGGACACACCTAAAGGGAAAACCCCCAACTAACAGATATGAGAAGAACAAGGGATCAACCCTTACTCAAACCTAAAGGGAATGGAAGTAGTGTTTACCTTTGAAGATTTGACGAATACCCAATTCTGCCTCTTCTCCTCTCCTTCGACCAAATCTCCTCAAGCTCTCTCTCCCTTCTTCCAATTATCAGCTGCCAACAACATTACACTAGGTCCTAGGGTTAAATCACTCTTTTTTTTTCTTATTTACCCATTAGACCCCTCTATCAACATTCTTTTACAAAGACTTCCCCAAAGTCTGATTTATTTCACTTAAGTACGGTTATTACAATATATATATATATATATATATATATATATATAGAGAGAGAGAGAGAGAGAGAGAGAGAGAGAGAGGAAGAAGTTTGCGAGAAGTTAAATATTTTGCAAAAAAGCGAGAAATGTAATATCATATATGATTACGGTTTAGTTTTAAAAAATATTTACGATTCTTGAATTTATCTATCTATACTCCTTTAAAAAAATACTTATGGTTATTCTTGAATTTTTAGGATGTACAAATCTCAATACATCATGTACAAGTTCAAAAGCTTTTAATCCTCCCATGTTCAACATGATTATTAAAAATAAAACTATTTTTTATTTTTAAATTACATTTTATACCATTATAATTAGTTATTTAATTACTTTATATCCCCTCTCTTTTCATTTATTTTATCATTATCATATTAACATACATAATCGTATATAAACTAAAATACATTAAACAAATGTTTTTTTTACATATTATACCATTATAATCGTCTCATCAAAACCTTCAAAATGAGCTCAAATTTTATGGGTTTGAAGACCTCACTTTCGAACGAATATTTTACAATTTTTTTGATCAATTGACCATATCGACCTTTAATTTTATACATCCGATATGCGATTTAAAAACACACAAAACCATAAAATTGTCATCGTGTGATAGAGAATGAAACTAAACATGAAACAAGATTATTCTTTCGAATTCTCGGCTTTAAATTCGAAATGCTTCATGCCGCATCGAGCACAAGTAATTATCTAGTATGTAACAAAAAGAATTAGTTTCTGTCTGATGCAATTTGGCCAAAAATCTATATAACTAGATGTACAATTTCGTCCAAATAACTAAACCAAATAACTTGATTTCACACTTTTCAAAACAAACAACGGATTAGAGGATTTTCCACCATCCAAACGGACCAAATTATTTTGGTTTAACCGGTTTACTCGGTTTTGTCAAACCATTCACACCTCTTTTGGTGTTTCGTTCACAAGTAGAAGATAATTATTTGCTTTCAATGCGTTTTTAATGTATTGATTCTAATAAAAATGATAATCGTAAATACTTTGAAAATTCAGGATGCAACTATTCATCAATATTTTAGGGGTAGTTTGTAGCATTCACACAATATATGGTTATATCACATGTCTCCCGATACAGTTACATTATATGTGAAGATTGTACATTTTTCACATTCTCACAAAAATTGGTTGTTCTCACCTTCTCAACCATTTTTTATTTCTCATTTGATATATATATATATAGAGAGAGAGAGAGAGAGGCCCATTCATTTGCTAACCACCGCATTGGTGCTAACCGTGCTAACCAATCTCAACCGTAGATTGATGAGATCAATGGTCCATAATTAATTGATTTTTTATTAAATTAAAATATTAAAAACGGTTATAAAAATTACAATGCATGTATGCACAGGGGTATTTTGGTCAAAATACAACTCCTTTTAATTTGAGGAATATACACCTACCAAATTTAAATCCCAAACAATTAGGGATTTGATCCCAAAAATCGTGGGATGGGATCTTCTATTTTGTTCTGAAGAAGATCTGTACCAAATCCTTGTTGAATGGGGACCTCTTCACCATGTTCGTGTCATTAAGGAACGGAATTCTGGCATTTCTCGTGGATTTGCATTTATAGATTTTCCTTCCACGGGGTCTGCACGTTCGATGATGGACAAGCTCGGAGATGAGGGTCTTGTCGTGGATGGTAGGAAGTTGGGTTCGATTAGGTGATATCGGAGATCAACACACTTTCGATAATCCTCAACGAAGAACCAAACAACATCAACAATGGAAGTTTAACTCCAAAGATCCCAAATCCTCCAAAACTCGTCCCCTCGTTAACCTCACAACAACCGTCGCCGCTGGCAGCGGCGGCGGTGTCCCAATCACCGGCGAATATCAAGGAACCATAGATGTTGGCGAAGATAAAGATGGCACCGGAAACTACAACAATCATCACAACATGATGAACAATGGTGGTAATAATAACAACAACGCGTTGGATAGTGTTGCGATTGGGATTTGGAAAGATAGGGATTCGGCTTACCCGATGAATTGGAAATATTTACATGAATCGTCACTCTACTTTCAAACTTTTCTTCCTAGATGAGATGAATCGCCCCTCTACTCTAAATGCATATATATGCACAAATGCATATATACACAAATGCATATATGCATATGTGCATGTGGGTTGTAGAAAAATATTATATGCATATATGTGCATACTTGCACATAGGATTTATGTATATTGGCTATGGATGTGCATCTCGAATTTTTGGGATGTGCATAATGCATGTATACACTTTTTATTGGCATATGTGCACGTTTGAATTGTGAGTATGTATATGTCTTATGTGTGCACATGTGAGTTGATGATTTGCTAATTTTAAAGTAACTTCTGGTCAATTTGGATAGTGCACATATGCATATGTGCATACATGTGCACAGTGTTTTTGTATATTGTCTACAGTTGTTCATTTTGAATCTTAGTAAAACAAAAGGAAAAAACAAATTGGTGAAATTGGCTATGGCATAAGAAATATATCAAATGCTAAAAATAAGGAAAAAGATAACTTCCATTCATAAACACATGCAAATCCAACTTTAATTTTGAATTAATACATTTATTGTTTAGATAAATACCAAATTTAAAACCTCCTTAAAATATGGTATGCATTAAATTGGGCGATTATATAGAATTCCAATTATGCCCTTTGACATTTAATAGCCTTGATCGATTAACATAAACAAATGAAAGCTTCTGATTGGTCGAAATTTGGTTAGCATGGTTAGCACCAATGCGTTAGTTAGCAAATGAAGGGGACCCTATATATATATATATATATATATATATACTTAGGATCACGTGAGGAAAAAAAAGGTATGAGAAGTGGTGAAGCTAGCCTTATATTATGTGAATATTACGTTATATTTTGTGAATGTGGTGAATATTACAGAACCTAAATGTATACTTTCCCTAGTTTATGTGGAGACATTCATCTGCACACGCTTCACATAATATTAAAGTAACTTCACTGACGTAGCGGGAAATATGCGGAACGGATCGACAACCGTCAAATCCAAAGGATTAATGAGTCTACAAGCGTAGAAACCGGAAAATAAGAGAAAACTCTTATAACTAGAGATAAAACTCTAAAAGATAACTTTATTAATCAATAATAAACTTTTCGATTAACAAAGAAAACAATAAACCCTATTTATACTTTAAGATAACTAAGAGATAACTATTCAAATCTAATCCTATACCAACTATGAAAGTAGTTAAATAATGAATAAAAAATTAAATAGTAATCATAATAATAATTATCCTAAGTTTAAATAATTAAAATAAGGAAATACGTTTTTGAGAGTTGTCTCGAGACTTAAGTCTCGGTGAAACTCTCGGTAGTCACTGCAAGCGAGAGTTGTCTAGTGGTCACCGAGACTCGTCCTTAGAGTTAAGTCTCGGTGAAACTCTCAGTAGACTCTGGAACTCAGTGGCACCGAGACTTGTCCCGAGACTTAAGGCTCGGTGAAACTCTCGGTAGCTTCTGTTTGCCTCTTTTCCGATTACAATTTTCTAGCCTCTTTCGAGCTTGTTTTCTTTTTTTCCAATTATTTTCGAAAATCCTTATTACCTCCCGAATTCTCCCTGTATCAGTCACCCTCACTTGAAAAGAACTCGTCCTCGAGTTCACTTGAAAAACATCTTTATCCAACCCGTAGAACATTTGTTTCTTCAAAACGTTTAGATTATCAACTTGGCCTCCAAATTTCAAAAAATTTGGCCAGTCTTCAAATCCCAATGGAGGTTATTGTGATCGTCTCCATACGAGTGATATTTTATCAAACTCGAAATGGTAAGAGATTAAAGTAGCTTTACCGGGATTTGTTTCAGTTTGAACCGGAGCCTTGGGTGCGGGAACAACATAAACAAAATCTTCGGGATTAATCTTCTTGACTTTTGGCAATAAAGATTTCGTTGGCTCAGGAATGTTCTTAACCGAATCACTTTCGATTTCTTCAGTGGCTGGTCACTTTGGTTTCGGTCAAGATTTCTTGTTGTGGCTCGGTCATGACGGGGATGACTTTCTCTTCGAATTTGTACGACAAGACTTTATCCATTCTTGGTGGCTTTTTCGGAACAGGTGGTTGTTTGACTAGGGAAAGAAACGAATCCATAATATGGTTAACGTTGTTGTTGCGTGAAACCTTGACTGGCCAGTCCCTCTTCTGGCGGTTGTCGTTGTTGAGATCGGGTTGGAGCCGGTTAACAGTCTCCGTCAGATTAGCAAGTGTCGAGGTAATGGCCTCAGTCATCTCGGCTAAATCTGCTTTGGTAGAGGGTTGTTGATCTGCTATTGGTAGCGAATAAGGGCAGGCGAATCCTGCTCTAATACCATTTGACGTAGCGGGAAAATTGCACGGAACGGATCGACAAACGTCAAATCTAAAAGATTAATGAGTCTACAAATGTAGAACCCGGAAAATAAGAGAAAACTCTTATAACTAGAGATAAAACTCTAAAAGATAACTTTATTGATCAATAATAAACTATTCGATTAACAAAGAAAACAATAAACCCTATTTATACTTTAAGATAACTAAGAGATAACTATTCAAATCTAATCCTAATCCTATACCGACTATGAAAGTACTTAATTAATTAATGAAAAGGAAACTAAATAATAATCCTAATAATAATCAAACTAACAATAACTATCCTATGTTTAAATAATTAAATAAAGAAATACGTTTTCAAGAGTTGTCTCGAGACTTAAGTCTCGGTGAAACTCTCGGTAGTCTCTGCAAGCGAGAGTTGTCTCAAGTGGTCACCGAGACTTGTCCCGAGAGTTAAGTCTCGGTGAAACTCTCGGTAGACTCTGGAGCTCAGTGGACACCGAGACTTGTCCTGAGACTTGAGTCTCGGTGAAACTCTCGGTAGCTTTTGTTTGCCTATTTTTCGATTCCAATTTCCTAGCCTCTTTTGAGTTCGTTTTCTTCTTTTCCAATTATTTTCGAAAATCATTATTACCACTTGAATTCTCCCTGTATCAGTCTTCACGTATAATATTTAAAGTTTTTACGTTGTATTATGTGAATGTTCCATTTCTCACACTTCTCACGAAAAATGACATTCCTCACAGAACCTAACCTCATATTATATACATATATATATATATATATATATATATGGCATTTCTCACGGAAACTCAACATGGTTTTCAAATGAAACACACCATATATATATATATATAGAGAGAGAGAGAGAGAGAAAGGAAAGTTCAAATGAAAACTCATTTTTCATTGTGCACGTGAGGACAAATCTCAGTCACTTGATCTTTTTTGATCCAACAACTCATATTAAATAAAGTTTTTAATTTTAAAATGCTTAGGGGTAAAATTGGAAGAAAAATTTTAATACACGCCTACCATAATTGACTTTTTATTTTCTTTTTTAATTAAAAACTTTTTACCCAATTAAAGTTTAAAATAAATTATTTTAAAAATTACTAATATTTTAATCAAACAAATTACATCAAAAAAACGAGAATTTCGTGCTTTTCGATATGACATCTATCTCGATATAGTTTTTTTGTCGTTTTGACCGTTTTTTACGTGAAATACTATATATGTGTTATATTTATTATGAATATTTATGTACTTTCAAGTTTGTACAACGTCTCGACACCGTAAGTATGTAACTCGACATCATCTTCTTCACCACTTTATTCAACGTCGTAAGGCATCACATTTCTTCAGCACCGTAACCCAACACCCATCAAGATGAATCGAGAACCTATCAAGTAATTCTGTTGTGAATCGGGGAACAAAAGAGAGTGTGTCACGTCTCCACAGGTCATTCATGTGTTATTCATCATGAATAATGTATCATTCAGGATGAATAATACAACATTCAAGGTGAATAATTCATGATTCATGAATTCGTGTATTATTCGTCATGAATGTTGTGTAATTCATCCTGAATACTATATTATTTATCATGAATAATGAATGAACATTCACATTTGTTATTCATACTGAATGTGGGACATCCGGTGATGCGCATACATATTCATAATGAATTAAACCAAATTTCGGTTGTGAATTGGGAAACAAAATAGAGTGCACCATGTGTCTACACCTTCACGGGTCATTCATATATTATTTATCATGAATAATGTATCATTCAGGATGAATAATAGAACATTCAGGGTGAATAATACACGATTCATGATAAATAATACATGAATCATATATTCGTGTATTATTCATCCTGAATATTGTATTTTTCATCATGAATAGTGAATAAACGTTCATTTTTGTTATTCATACTGAATGTGGACACCCGAGGACGTGCATGCATATTCATAATGAATATAACACACACACACACACACACACACACACATATATATATATATATATATATAATTTCACGTAAAAACGGTTAAAACGAAAAAATCTTAAATATTGTATTATTCATCCTGCATATGGTATTATTCATCATGAATAGTGAATGAACGTTCACCTTTGTTATTCATACTGAATGTGGACACCCAAAGACGTTCATGCATATTCATAATGAATATAACACGTATATAGAATTTCACGTAAAAAACGGTTAAAACGAAAAAAAAAAACTATATCGAGATGGATGTCATATCGAAGAGCACGAAATTCTTGTTTTTTTGATGTAATTTGTTTGATTCAAATATTATTAATTTTTAAGATAAATTATTTTAAAGTTTAAGGGGGTAATTTTTTTTAATTAAAAATAAAAAGTCAAAGAAGGTAGGCGTTTATTCAAAATTACAATTTTGTCCTTAATCACTTCCCAATTAACCTTATTATGTATTAACCATTGATTAGTTTTCTAAGTTTTGATCAATGATTAAGATTTGTTCTCATGTACACAAGGAAAAATGAGTTTTCATTTGAACCCACCACCCCTATATATATATATGTGTGTTTCATTTGAAAACCAAACAATTCGTGTAAACTTTGCAAACCACTAATTTTGCAAACCGTGTAGACCGTCGATTTCATTGGTTCATGAAATTGTTTAACTTGATAAAATTGTTTCATATATTTGTGTTTTTTCTTGATGAAACAATTTCATTAACTTACCAATGAAATCGACAGTTTGCACAGTTTGCAAAATTAAGATGGTTTGCAAATGAAACTGCCCCTATAATATGTGTGTATACACACACATACACACATATACATATATATATATAGAGAGAGAGAGAGAGAGAGAATAGATTCGGGTTCAAACAAGAACGATACCTATTTAATAGAATACGAAAACGGCCAAATCACATGTGATTTTACATTAACTTCACGTACAAAATCACATGTGATTCATGCAACTTGGCTCCGCGACGTGAAGACGTGGCCAAAGTTGCCCGCACACCTTTTTTGGCATGTTAATGTAAAATCACATGTGATTTTGCACGTGATTTGGTTGTTTTCTATTTTCTTAAATAGTTAGTATTCTCGTTTGATCTTTCCTATACATATATATATATATACTATAATCGCACTCGCGCAATGCAACGAGATACATCACGATTTTAATGTTTCATTTTATTTTTTGTCGATTTACAGTAAGATTTTGGGTGGTTTTGAGAAAGTGATAATGTTTTTTTTTATAATTTTTTTTAATTTAGGCTTAATAATATAATATTTTTTTATATAAAAAAATTAAGTATTTTGTTAGAATTCAATGATTATTTTATATATTTTAATGACATCTAAAAAAAATAACCAATTACATATTTAATAATATAATTAAAACAAAATTATAGTAATATAATATATTAATTAATAGTGATACATGGAAAAATTTGCATAAAAGGAAGACCCTGCACATACCAAATTGGTGGGTGTTAGAAGCCTGCAGTAGCAATATGTATCTTGTGCTTTGATACTTGTAAATTAAGAGATTTTTAAAATCTTGCATAAAATTATGGTACCTTGTGCCTAATAATTTGTATTTAAAAGTTTTTTATTCATGCTTTATAATATAATATAGTATATATATATATATATATAGAGAGAGAGAGAGAGAGAGACTTGGGTTGATCACGTGAGACCAACACGTTTTCGTGAGACCCGTGAGACCACGATTTTGCACTTGAAACTTCACAGCGAAACACTGTGAATGTAAAAACCTTTACAGCAAAACACTGTGAAGGTTAGGATTTTTTTACCTTCACAGTGTTTTACTGTGAAGTTTCAAGTGTAAAATCGTGGTCTCATCGGTCTCACGAAAACGTGTTGATCTCACGTGAACCCAACCCCATATATATATATGTGCGTGTGTGTGTGTGATGAATTGCCTTGTATGTTTGTGTATGTGTGTGATGACTTGCCTTGTATGTGATGGTATGTAGGCCCAACATGTCAACATAGAAGTATCATTATCTTATAAACCATGTAACATAAAAATCTTGGTTCGATTAATTATATGTATGTATGTGTGTGTTTCCTGTAGCTGCCTCCCTCATGAGGGAAATGCCAAACCATGCAAACCACACAAGATTATTCATGAGTATGCACCACATCATTCAATTCATATTTGCTACCATGCATTAAATCTTATCTCGTTATCGTTAGTAACAAATATGTGTTCAAATCTTATACTGATAAAAGGCAAAATTGCATCTTGAACCCTTCTAACGATCGGTTAATGGACAAATTATTGTTATCAGATCTTGAGACTCTGAATTCCCTTTAAAGTTGATATGTTCTTTGGTTGATAATTGCTAGTGAATTTTAGGGTTTTTTTTTATTTATTTTTTTGCCCCCCTAGGAATGGTTTCTATTATAGATTTTTTTTGTCGTGGTTCTATTCATATACTATTTGTAAAAGTGTTTATAACCGGCAACCCTCGAGCCGACCCATATTGGCTCGCCATAAGAGTATCAAGTGAAAGACAAAACAGGTACGCAACATCCCCAAAAGAGCTGTAACTCCCATATATAATACGGCTATCAGATTCAACCCTTGACTGTTTGTGCAAATATACCACCATGTAGCCAACTCTGATATACCATGAGGGTTTATATTTGTATAGTTATCGGATGCATCATAGTCAATTTGATCGTATTTAATATAGTTGAGCTAGTAAATTGTTGTTGTTCATGAAAAACCATCTCGCTGGATCAATGGTTCAAAAATGGTAAGATTTTGATCATACAAAAAAACTCATGGCCGACATATTTCCTATGAAACACTGTAGAAAAATTGGATTTGGATAAGAACGAGAAAATCGTCTATGACAACACATAAACAATTAAAAGAAACATCGACAAGCTGACAAGGTATAAATAATCGTCATAAAATTTCTTGATGTAAATCAATCAACAATTTAATTTGGCATTTTCCAACTACCATATTAATTATATATACAAGGACAACATCAAATTTGGATGGAGCATGAATCATCATTTTCATAAATTTGTTTACAATTAATTAAATTACAAATAAATATATTTTTATTGCCCACTCAAATAAAATTTATATAGTAGTTGTTGATAGCTTACAAATTTATGAAATAACGAGCTATTTTGATAAACATATTTTGACAAAGCATAAAATTATCTGTTTTATTTTTATTTTATTTTATTTTTTTGGGAAGGAGTATCCCAGACCACAATGGGCCCAGACTAATATCCGGAAAACAAGCCTTTGACCTGCGGGCATTCATCCCGTGGCCACAAGGATGACACATGTGCCAATATTTGGCACAAATGCTGCGTGTGAGGCTTGAACCCGGGCAACCGCTATGAAGTCCCCAGACTCTTACCACCACGCCACACCCTTGTGGTTAATGATAATCTAAGGACCCGTCCATTATTATTTTTATTGATATGTTTGTAGGATAGATAGAGATAAAATGAAATCCATTCTAAGGTCCCCATTAGACACTGGAATTCTGTCTGCTATATTTCTAATAAAGTGCTTCTGAATTCATCTTATCGACTCTTACCACCACGCCACACCCTTGTGGTTAATGATCGATTATATTTTCTGAAACCAAAAATGAGTTTGATAGTTTCATTATGTTCAAGATTTTGTAAAAACTCTGTCAAAAATTATAAAAATGAGTTGATGGTTTCATTATTTTCAGGCAAAACAATTTTGATGAAAATTGAACAAATACAAAATTGTCCATTTGTTCTCGTGATTACGAATTGTCGACCTTCTTAAAGTCGAACAAAACTCTCAACACCGTGTAGAATTGAAGAATCACCCAATTAAGTTGGTTGTTAGAGGAACCCAAACCGGAAGCCTACTTTCAAGTACTCATACGATAGAAAATAACTAAACATAAATGATAAAAGCTTTCAATATTTTGATTTCCGTATATTTTATCATATTTGATCTTTTAACTGATGTAATATTTGAACATATCAGATTTAAAACTAATTGCCTGAAAACAAGATCGTGATTGATAATAGAAGTTATAACATGAGGACGAAGGCAACCCCAACTATTGAAAATATCTCTTGCATTTAATTCGGAATTGATGTGTTGGATTGTAGCCATTCTGACCAAGAAATCGACATATGGGCCATTTTGCAATATAATATATAATCAACAAGTTTATATAAAATATTTTATATGATTTTAGATAAATTTAATGTAATTCTGATTGTAGTTGTTTGTTGCCCTAACGAATTAAAAGCATCTATAAGAATATATTATATGTTATTTACGTTATATTATCGTCAATTCAATAAAACAACAACCTTATAAAACTGTACTAGACCAACAAAATAACAAACTTCGTAAAACTCCAATAGACAACCCACTTAATTAAATGATGAATTATGGTGACAATATATATATATATATACACACTATATTGTAACATATTTAAGTAAAATATTTAAATTAGAACAAAAAATTTAAATTAAACAAAATTTAAAAAAAAATAAAAAATTTATAATCTTTAATTTGACATCCATATCAATATTTTTTTTCCAGGTGCTTTTATCCAGACGCGGTATTTAGCCACAACATATAATTTATATTTTTATAATATATGATATTTATATGTGGTAAATAAACAATCCTCATGATCACCTTGGTGAAGTTTCAATCTCTGACTTCCTAGGAGGAGAAAACCCGGATACCCACTAGGTCAAAGGCCTTTTGTTTAATCTTAGATTTTGGATTTTCATTTTCTATAAAGATCTAGATTAAATAGTGTGTTTTCGATTTGCTGTAAAATATTACATACTGTTGTATCACACGATACACAACTAGTACTGATCTAAGTATTTCTATAGACATGCAAAACTTTTGAAATCTAACGCCTGGTTTGATAATGGATCAAGATGGTAAATGAAACGTTGGAGACCGATTATAACTGTTGAGGATCAATAACGTCTTTTATAATGCATAGAAAAAGTTATAAACTTACTTTTTAATCAAGTTAATTAAATAATAATAATAATAAGACCATCGAAGTAGCCGAAAAAAGCAAAGGACTAGACCACTAGAGCCCCATTAGTCATCAAACCCACATCTCGATTAAAAAGCCCAATTAACTATCTTAATAACAAAAAATCGATCTTTTTAACATCAGTTATAAAAACCCGACTGGGATAACCAAGCTCGAATGTAGATATTAGCCATCTGAGCGGGCCACAAGTGGTCACAACCTGGCTACTACTCTTAAGTCGTGGTCTTGGTCCATGGTCGGTCTCTAACCGAGTTGGCCATCTCTAATGAAACAAGTTTTGGGTTATTGGGTTGGAGGGCCCAATTGTTCTCTTACAAAAGCCCAAGCTTACAAGTGTTTAAAACTCTATTTCACTTCTTTTACTTTTTCATCTTAGATTTATTCTTTTCTCTTCATGTTATTTATACCTTCGTTATTATCCTGAATTACGATTCGTTTTATTATCATATGGTAGAATTTTGTGATCAAATCATGTTCATTTTCATATCAAATTATATGAATATTAACTTGATACTATGCTTGCAAAAGATTTTAAGCAATATTCATTTTAATTATTTCGTTGTTATCCCGAATGTTTGGTCCCTTCCAAGCCACGAAACCTTCCAGTGTCCCAAGCTCTATTGTCTTGATCAATAGCAAATGGGTGATTTTTTTACTGATATTTCTATACATCTTGATCAAACACACAAATTTTAATAACGGAAAATAGACAAGAAGAATGTACTGCTATAGTTTTACTTTTTTTACTCACAATACACATAAAAAAATTTAATTAGTATCATACATAATATATGATAATGAATAATTGCATGTGATCAACTGCATACATTTGCTAAATTCACATATAAACACTCAAGAAAATACCAACTTTAAGCCTTGATAGTTCATACATCATTGCATTTTGTGCTATATAGTTCAATCAATCGTATGCGTTTTGGTTTAGTATTTTGTTAATTTTTTTGTTTAATCTTCCCTCAATACTTGTTCGGAGCATATTGATGATTGATGGAGGTTTGTGTAAGTAATTAACCATGAAGTGGGGTTTGAGACAAATCGTGGAACGTATAGAGAAGTTGAGGATAATTCAAACTAGGAAGAAGCAAAAGACGAAGAAGAAGAAGAAGAAGAAGCAGCTAAGGCGGGGGAAGCTAACAGTCTTGTCCTGTATAAGGGAACGTCAATGCCAAAATCCACACACGATTGTGCCCCATATAAAGGCACAACCATGAAGCGGCATCACAAATCTTGACTTCCAAAATCCAGAGGTTTCGTAGGAATTTTGCTTGGGACTTGGATGTAAGTTTTAGGCTTTTAAAAATTGTCATCAGATCATTTGCTTTTTTTCCAAATTAGTACAAGTTCATTTTTTTTTCCTCTCAATTTCATAGGACGATTTTTTTTGGCATTAAGTTTGAACTAGAAGCGTACTCGTGCATGCAATGCAGCGAGATACATCACGATTTTAATGCTTCATTTTATTTTTTTGTCGATTTACAGTACGATTTTGGATGGTTTTTAGAAAGTGATCATGTTTTTTTATAAATTTGTTTAATTTAGGCTTAATAATATAATGTTTTTTATACAAAAAATTAAGTATTTTGTTAGAATTCAATGATTATCTTATACATTTTAATGACATCTAGAAAAAATAACCAATTGCATATTTAATAATATAATGAAAACAAAATTATAGTAATATAATATATTACTCCCTCCGTCCCAAAATAAGTGTCCACAATTGACTTGACACATAGTTTTAGACATGCATAATTATTACATATTTTTGTTACCAAATGACATTTTTACCCTTATTTAATGTTTCTCTCTCTTCACAACTCTTATATATTTGTGTATTAATTAAGGGTAAATATGAGAATTTAGTTATCTACCTTTTGAAAATGGACACTTATTTTTGGGACAAACATAAATAGAAATGTGGACACTTATTTTGGGACGGAGGGAGTAATTAATAGTGATACATGGAAATGTCTGCATAAAAGGAAGATCCTTCACATACCAAATTGGTGGGTGTTAGAAGCCTGCAGTAGTAGTATGTATTTTGTGTTTTGATACTTGTAAATTAAGATATTTTTAAAATCTTGTATAAAATGATGGTATCTTATGCCTAATAATTTGTATTTAAGAGTTTTTTATCCATGTTTTATAATATAGTATAGATTACATCTAAAGGTCATTACGAATTTTATTGCTGAATGAATAACCAAAGTATGAATACGAATATAATGACTATTACTAATTTATTAATTTGTATTACCCAATAATTCAATTTTATTAAAATTGTGATTGTAAAAGTAGATCGTCATTTACGTATTCTCATTGTCTTATTTTATACATTCGGCTTTTAAATATGTAGTAAAAATTTGTAATTCATAATATATATATATAAGAGTAAACTATGATTTTTGTCCCTAGACTTTCAAAATTATGGTTTTCATCCTTGTAGTATGCAACTTATTGTTGTTTTCGTCACTTAGCC
Source organism: Arctium minus (assembly GCA_954870635.1). Lineage (NCBI taxonomy): Eukaryota > Viridiplantae > Streptophyta > Magnoliopsida > Asterales > Asteraceae > Arctium > Arctium minus. Next base: position 38,150,042 of record OX941084.1, read on the forward strand.
TAACTTTGCCAGTTGTCTACCTTTAAGTATAAGAGGCTAAAACAACAATGAATTGAAAACCACAGGAAAAAGAAGCAATGAATTGTAAACCATATAGACGAAAAAAATAGTGAACTGTACACACAGTGACGGAAACTATAATTTCAAAAGCACATGAGCGAAAATAAAAAATTTCAACAAACCACATAGACTTAAAACAGTAGTTTATAGAAGGCCTTTGGGAATTTTCCTGGTTGTTCATTTTCCTGGTTGTTCTTCAAGGCCCCTGAGATTAGTCGAAGTGTACACAATCTTACTCAAACACCCACAATTCTTTATAGAAAAAAACAATAGTTTACTCTAAAAATAAAGATAAAAAAGTCGTGTAAAAAAGAAAAAGAAAAGGTTAACCTAAATCGGGTAACTGAAAATAGATTAATGGTTTAATATAGAAAAAATAAGAAAAAAATATGTTTTGCAATTTTCATAATTAGAATTATAAAAATAAAAGTAGCAGTTACAGGATTGATTATAGAGAAAGGAATTTTGAGTTATATGAAAAATAAAAAATGAAAATCGCAGTGAAAAATAAGAAAACGTGGAGCCGGAAATCCTTATGGAAAGTACGATCAGCCCAGTGCCTATGCCTGTTGTTCCCTCATCACTTAGCAATTCAAAATAGGGTTATTTCTTCCCTACCCCTGCAAAAAAAATTGGAGAGCATACCCCCTCTAAGTTTATACCTTCAACTCATTTAATTGATTTAGTTTATACTTTTAAGTTTGATATTTTACATTTTACATTTTTATTATGTTAACACATATAATTGTATATTAACTAAAATAAGTTAAAAAAATAATTTTTAATTTTAACAAGTTACACCATTATAATCGTCTCGTCGATACCTTCGAAATGAGCCAAATATTGAATATTTTTTGATTTAATTAGATTATTATACGTCATATATTGTACCTTGGTTAATCGAATTTTTTTTTTTTGAAAAAAGAGAAAACACATCACATCGAACGTAAGTTTTTAACATAAAGATAATAAAAATAATAACTATACTGCGTATTTTTTTTATTCCAACAAATTCCAACTTTGATTATTCATTTAAATCAACATAGTCACGAGTACGAGTACGCTCTATATATTCTTCATACATATCTAATCTACGTTTGTATGGGATAATCCACGACCTTGCATCTGGAAGTACATGATGTGTCCAATGGGGTACGAGTGTGGCATTGGGTAATCTCTGTTTAATACCACCTTTATGTAATGATTACCATTAACATGCACTATTGTAATTGACTCGTCTTGGGATGATGACGACGGGTGTGTCCTGAATGGTAAGTATGTTGCACTGTCTTCCATACTGAGAACATGTAATATGACATTGAACCTTGAAGCAGTTAGAATTCCCATTTCAGGCATAACAATCCAATGCATATGTGGTGCAAAGGCGCCCTTCTCGAACCAATTCAACGCGGCGTAAATTCTTTGGCACTCGTTGTTGCCAATCACATTAAAGTAATAAGCATAATTCTCAGTTAGTTCACTCATTAACTCTGTGCGGATAGTGTCTCATGCATCTTCATGACCACCCAAACAAGTAGATATGACTCGAAATCCACAATTTCCATCGCCCAATACATCTTGTATTTGTGTGATGTATGGATGAAATAAACTCGGGATTTGATCAAGATATGGATTTGTGGGGGTGGGTTGTCGTTGGAAGTAGGAGCTATGCCTCGCTGATTCTTGATGACCAAAATATTCGGAGTTGATAAATGTTGGCGTGTTAGAACAACTGCGTCTACGAGGGTCTTCAATAATCTTTTTCTTTTGAGCTTGATTCTTTAGAGAAGGACGTCCACGAGTGGTTCTATGAGCTGAGGGTTCATGAAACAACGTTTTTTCTGGCATTATTATATCCTTCAATTTTTTTAACTCAAATGGACAGTCAAACTTTCTTGTTCCAGTATAACGGCTGGAAATTTTGTCACCTTTGTAAACCCCACTATGTTCACACATAAACACGATTTTATAAACATCTCCATTTGTCTTAGCCTTTGATCTTTTGGTAACAACAACGACACCAACCGAACATCCCACATTACGCACCCAGTCAGTTATTTCTTCTCGAGATTCGAACACCTGAAATTATTATATTTTGTTATAACTTTCACTTGTACCAGTAAGTTAAAATTAACACAAATGTTAGTTATCATAATATTGTACCTGGTTGGTGATAAATTCTGATGTTGGTGTCAAATCTTCTCCCATGTTTGTCATCTGCAACTTTGATATATATATATATATATATATATATAGAGAGAGAGAGAGAGAGAGAGAGAGAAAGAGAGAGAGAGAGAGAGACGAAGAAGAAAATATTCAATCGTTCGATATAAATAGGGGAGTAGGGAAACAACACCCGTGTTATATTGGAGGTGAATTGAGTGTGGGTGTCAAATCACTTATCCTTCATTTTCTTTGAAATAATCATACTCTTTATCAACGGTGCTTAAGCCCTATCAATCAACACCCTATCACATCGCACTCACATTTTGAAATGAATTTGAATTTAAAGTTACAGTTTATATCCCTATAATTAGTTAATTAGTTTACTTTATACCTTTTACTTTTCTAATTTTCATTTTACACCATCACCATATTAATACATATAATCGTATATTAACTAAAATACGTTAAAAAAATACGTTTTAATTTTAACAAGTTACACCATTACAATCGTCTCGTCAATACCTTCGAAATGAGCCCATTATAATAAAATAATTAAATCAAAAAATATTCAATATTGGGCTCATTTCGAAGGTATCGAAGAGACGATTGTAATGGTGTAACTTGTTAAAATTAAAACGTATTTTTTTAACGTATTTTAGTTAATATACGATTATATGTATTAATATGGTGATGGTGTAAAATGAAAATTAGAAAAGTAAAAGGTATAAAGTAAACTAATTAACTAATTATAGGGGTATAAACTGTAACTTTAAATTCAAATTCATTTCAAAGGGGTGTTTGTCGTATGTTGTCTGTATTGTGAGGGCATATAGAGGTTAGGTGGGGGTATGTTTTTTTATAGGGGGTAGCAAAAACAACACCCTTCATTATGTTTCATTTTAATTATGTTTGGTTTAAAGGCTCGTTTAGATTTGAAATGTTAGAATTTCATTGAAATTCCATAAACATGGGATTTAAAAATCCATTGGAATTCCTCATACATAGCTTGTATTTCATGAGATTTCATATAATTTATTTGTAATAATATTTTAAAATATTTAAAAAAACTTATTTTATAATAATCAATTAGTAAAAGGATAACTTAATTATTTTTATAATTTGTTTTTTTACATTGTTTATAAAATTCATTCAAAATTATACAAACAAACAAACCAAAAATTCCAAATCCTTCCTTGAAATTTCAATCTCTCAAAAAGATTCTTTCAAACCAAAAAAGTCCTAAGATTTAAATATAAAATAAATATTTTTTTTCTATAAACATTAATTTCGACCAATTCAATCATCACAAAATAGATATAGACCGAAATCCTAACAAGTCATGACTAGACCTGGAAAAAACTGACACGAAATGCTAACCCGATACGAACTCGGCACGAAATATACGGGTTTGGGTAATACCTTTCAACTCATTTAAGTAATGGGTTGACACGATACGAAAATTAAACGAGGTGGTCAGGGTCAAAATTAAGGTAGTTTCATTTGGAAAACACCTTGATTTTGAAAATTATGAAAACTGTCGATTTCATTGGTTAAGTTAATGAAATTGTTTTAAAAATTTGTAAAATTTGATAAATTGTTTTATATAATTCTATTATTGATAAAATTGTTTCATATATTTGTGTTTTTTATTTAAAAATGAAAATGTTTCATCAGAATAAGAAAATGAATGAAACAATTTCTTCAGAATAAGCAAATACATGAAACAATTTTATTTTTACATAAAAAACACAAATATATGAAACAATTTCATCAACAAAAGAATTATATGACACAATTTCATCATTTTTAACAATTTCATTAACCAATTTATTAACTTAAACAATTAAATTGACGGTTTCCATGGTTTGCAAAATTAGAGTGGTTTTCATTTGATCTCTCCCCTATATATATATATATATATATATATATATATATATATATATATAGTGGGAGGATATTTTGCAACCCTTGCAACCCACATCTTAACCGTTGGATTCATGATCGACGGTTATTTTATTTTTATTTTTCTGTTTTTTTAATTAAAAATATTATGCCCCATATCTATTGTAACCGCCGATCATGAATCCGACGGTTAAAATGTGGGTTGCAAGGTTTGCAACATTTTTAAGGGTTGCAAATTAAACAACCTCTCTCTCTCTATATATATATATAAGTTTTCTTTTTAATGCTTTGCATTTGGTTAGAATTTATAAGTTTGAACTACAAAATTTGGATTTATAATGCTTTCATTTGAATTTTGGATTTGTAATTATTTGTGAATTTTCAATTTTTAGTTTTATAAATGTTAAACGTGTTAGTCAGGTCGTTGTAACATCTTAGGCTAACCGTATCAGATATTGTTCGTTTTGTCCACACACTTGGACTCATGGTTTTAATACGCGTCTGATAGAGAAGGTATTCAGTCCGTTATAAGGCAACTTTCGTTCCCCTCCCCAACCAATGTGAGATCTTACAATCCACCCCCCTCCCCTTGGGAGCCCAGCGTCCTCGCTGGCACACTAGTCCGGCTCCCCGCTCTGATACCATCTGTAACATTTGCAGGCTAACCGTACCAGATATTGTCCGCTTTGTCCACACACCTAGACTCACGGTTTTAGAACGCGTCTGATAAATGAGGTATCCAGTCCCTTATAAGGCAACTTTCGTTCCCCTCCCCAACCAATGTGGGATCTTACAGTCGTGTCGGATTAGGGCAGTCGGGTTAGGGTTGGGATTTTTTAATCCGTTTATTAAACGGGCCGATTTAGGGTTAGGCACTTGTAACACCCCAAGCCAAAAAATTTAAGCACAACATAATAATAAATAACATTTAACACCCAAAACGGATAACACTACAAGAATAATAAAATGAAAATTAACAAGGTTCCAAGGGAAATTCAATTCGATCACAACCGAGAAACTATAATTTGCAACTAACACCGCACTAAGGCAACACCTTCCGCCCCGCTAGCTCTCAACATCTCTCTTTTCCTTTAAACGAACCGCCAACAGTTTCCTTACCTGAAAATGGGGTTTTAAAAAAAAGAGAAGCGAGGTAGACCAGAAGGTCTAGTGAATTCCCAACCTCGGCCCGATTAAATATTATAAAGATCAAGTACAAATAATATCGAAACAAATACCACTTGTAACATTAACTCGAATAATTCCGCGTCCGGAATTAATATCCGAGAATCCATTGCAACGCACTCGGGGCCCCAGTAGATCCCCATCCGTCCCCCTAGTAGATGTCGTCTTCTGTATGCATAGGAAACAAATTCCAAGCATATGGTTTAACCATCCCCGATGGTTTCAGATAAGCCATGACAAGCGACCCAAACGTTTATAATGCAATTACATCATTATTACCATACGTAAAAGCATAAGCATGTGATCGATAACAATTTTACAATCCACGATTTCAACATAGTGCACATATATGAAAGACAAAATAAAGTTTATGCCCGAACACCATTTTCAATTAAAAAGCTTTTAGATAAGGGAACTCACCGGTTGGTTGAAACTCGACACACACGGATAACTAGCTCCGGAAGAATCAAACTCCTACATTTAGTTTATTAACATAATTAAAAACTTCCCGCATGAAAGTCCTATAAACTCCTACATACCAAAAGGTCGATTTAAAAAGGGACCCACAAACCAAAACCCAATTGGATTGGGCCACGACCCGGGTCTGGGCTAAAGGCACGCCGCCCGGGTCTGGTTCAAACCCCCCACCCGGTACGCAGTAACCCCGGGTACTCCCGGGTCATGAATCTCCCAACACATCCGGGTGAATGTGGCCCCGACACCACCTATCGATAGGAGACCCGATGCGCCCGGGTTTGGGAACTCCCGGGGCACATGGGACGGGGTAACTCCCGGCTCCAACCGGTCATGCGCCTCTTGGCGCACCCAGGAAGGGCGACTCCCGGGGTGACCGAGTTAGACCAAACGACGAAGTAGAGATCAACTTTTCCCTTATCGATCGACAACACCCATTTTGACAAACCAACAAAAAAATACATGGAAGGAACTAAATCAACCAATCTTTAACTTGCACCAAAACCTAATCATTATCCAAACCCAATACTAATTTCATTTCTTGGGGAGACTTTGATAGATCGATCTTACCACACGAAGAGATTTCTAAAAACAAACCAGATAGGAGTTAGAAACATTACCTCTTCAAGAAGGATTTCCACCCTGTCGATTTCTTAGGAACCCCAAGGATGATCCGTTCACAGTTACAATCCCCAATCGAATTTTCTTCACCCTTGCTCTCTTCTTCATGTGCCACTCTCACCAAGATTATGCCAAATGAGGAAAGGGTTTAGGGTTCTAGGACTTAGTAAGGTAACTTTTCCAAAAGATGCGTTTGGTACACTAAACATGTCAATACAAAATAGAACAGGGATCACTGTCCCACGTTTGACATGACTGTTATGTGGAACAGATAGGAACAGAGTGGAACAAAAGTGGAACATGTCTGTTCCACCCCCACCCCATGGAACAAGGTGAAACAAATTTATGTTTTACCAATATAACCTCAAAATAAAATCTAATTATCTTCTAAAATATTAAATACACTTTTTTTTTAAATATTTTATTCATTATTTAAATTTTATTTATTTTATTATATTTTATTTAACTTTTCATTTATTGTCCTCAAATATTATTTTTATACAGTTACTATGTTTTGATTAATTTATTTAAATTATTAAATATTAATAGTAAAAAAATATAGAAAGGGTTAAAAATAAAAATTGAAAACTATATAATTTTTTTTTATTTTGGTGTCACTTTAATCTATCTCGAAAATAACTTTCTAATATTATATTTTGTTATAAAAAATATTTATTTCGTTATAATTTAATAAACTACATAATTAATCAAATATATATCTATATGTATACTATATTATAAAACACGGATACAAAACTTTTAAATACAAATTATTATGCATAAGGTACCATCATTTTATGCAAGATTTTAAAAATCTCTTAATTTACAAGTATCAAAGCACAAGATACATATTACTATTGCAGATTTCTAACACTCACCAATTTGGTATGTACAGAGCCTTCATTTTATGCAGACATTTTCGTGTATCACTATTAATTAATATATTATATTACTATAAATTTGTTTTAATTATATTATTAAATATGTAATTAGTTATTTTTTCTAGATGTCATTAAAATATATAAGATAATTATTGAAATCTAACAAAATACTTATTTTTTTATATATATAAAATATTATATTATTAAGTCTAAATTAAACAAATTTATAAAAAAAAACATTATCAAATTCTCAAAACCATCCAAAATTGTACTGTAAATCAACAAAAAAACAAAAAATAAAATAAAACATTAAAATTGTAATGTATCTCGCTGCATTGGTCGAGTACGCTTCTAGTATATATATAATATATAAAAACAACTTATTAGGTGTAAATTGGTCATGTTATCTGTTCTGTTCTGTCTAGTTCTGTTTTACCAAATGTTGAACATCTGTTATGTCTTGTCCCATCCTATTCTATCATGTCTGCGTACCAAATACACACTAAAGGATTTAATGAAAAATCAACTAGATAACCTTATAGTCCATTCTCTAATATGAAGTTTCTAAAATCAAATTACACAAAATAAAAACTAGAATAATGTGCCTTTTATTTTGATACAATTTATCCTTTTATTTCAACTAGCAATTAAATATGTAAAGTATTCTACATGATAAATTAGAAAACTTGTAGATTATAAATGATCTTATAATATCTAAAACAGTTGCTAACCAGTAATAAATAAATAAATTTGTAAAAAATGAAAATTCTAAATAAACAATTGTAGCATTTTTCTTTTGGAGAAATTAAAACAAAAAAAATGTATTTATTAAACAAAAAAAAATTTAATCATTAATTAAAGGGAAATTAATTAAAATGGGCGTATTTCAAATCCGTATTACCCAAATGCCCCAAATCTCGTTCAAATCGCCGAAATACCTCTTTTGTCCGGGAATAGTGGCCGGGAATCCCGGGTTGGGTTGTGTGGCCTAAAACAACCCTAATTTTCTCAAACCCTAAAACAACCCCGGGAATCCCGGCCCTAACCCCGGGATCGAGTCACATTTCGGCCGAACACGTCCAAACCCGGGATTCCCGACCACTTATCCCATACATAATGGGCATTTAGGCAAATTCAACGAGATTTGGGGTGTTTGGGTAATACAGTGGTCAAATACGCCTATTTTAATTAATTTCCCTTAATTAAACCCTGTGATTAAATCTATTAATTCAAATATTAATTTCTTTGTAATTTCATAAAACTACTTGTCGTACATGGGGGCAAAACAGTAAAGCAACAACCGCTTGTACGTTTATCAGCTGCCACAAGACGTTAACGCAGCTATCTGTTGTACGAAGCCGACAAACTCCCGCCGCATGTGCTAACCACATGCAGTGGTATCTGGCCGTCCGATCTCAATCCAACGGCTATTAAACGAACTTGCCAAGTTTTTGTTTTTTGTTTCCGGTCACTCGAGCAAGAAATAAAGACAAATTATAGACAAAGAGGACTACAGTGGCAACAGCCACTTGTCGGTTAACAGATTCCGTTTACATCCAATCCCCGGTTGCCGCATGCATGATTCCAATAAGATACCGTCATAATCTATCGGGTTTCGCCACGTGTACATTCCCCATGCTAACAAATTTTATACCCCGGTTATCTGTTTATGAGAATATACAGAACTGACCCTGAGTTTCTATTTTGTTTTCAAAATAAATCCCAACTACCATCATTGTCAATTTTCTTTTAATTTTATAGCCTTAATAATATATGGTATTTGACCAAAAATTTGATTACCAGCAACTCCAAACCAGGTTCACATGTAATCCGCCTACAAAGACACCAATATGAGGAGACATTTTTTTGGCTCACTCAGCGGTTGAGATTAGTAGGAGGATCAACATGTCTTGTATTTGGCAACGTCGCTCGCCCAGGGGCGGACGCAGTAAGGAGGGGGGGGGGGGGGGTAGGGGTCCTGGGCCCCCTACCAACCCATGTGTGGAAAACTTAAAAAAAATTACCTCTATATTTTTTTTGTTGTTTACCAATCTGGGCCCCAACTAAAATTAATTAAGGCCCCTTTGACCTTGTCCAATCCAGATTTCTTTCTTTTTAGCTATCTCGTCAATTATGAATTAGTTGATTTTTGTATTAATATCTAATGTGTTAATTTGTTTTAAGTTCAAACGAGATATAAAAATATATAAATAGTAGTATAATGTCTCAGTTTAACCGAAATAGTAAAAAATTAACCGAAAATTGAATCAAATAAGTTATCTTAATTCGATTTAGCGCACAGTGTAAGGCAAAAACGAATAACTCGAAACCATTTTTGGTTCCGATGAATTATTCCGTTCCGGAAAATTTTCGACACCCTTAAAGGTGCCCCCAACCATAAAATTTTCTAGATCCGCCACTGCGCTCGTCCTTTGTCAACTAAGCTAAATGTTAGAGGCTTGATGATATATGATTATATTGTATTTGAAAATTATATTTGGAGTTGCCTAATATATGTATTTTCACTTATAATATTTACGATATATATGGGCAGTTTTATTTAAATGGCTTTAGACAATAGACAAATAGTTTTTTTCCAGTATGATAAATCATTTTAAATATTTCTATCAAATTGATGTTGATAATATTATATAGTTTCTTGTTAAAAAGAAAATGATATTAGCGAAAGAGTAAAATAATTCCATATTTTATCTTGAATGAGAATGAGTAGTGACTGAAAATGTATAATTGAACTTTTTAAACCAGAAGACATAACATGAACAATGTTAAAGCGACCAATTCAGTTAGGTTTCAAAGAAATGAGGTTTGGATTCGATTTGCAGAAATTTCAAACCAGATAATGAGTTTTAAGCTTCGGTTCATGTTCTTTAAACTTTTATGCAATTTAACTTTATTTTTCAATCGACATTTAAATTATTGAACATAATTAAACTAATTTAAATTATTATTTTTAGTTTAATTTTGAATCATTTATTCATTTATAGTTGGCTAGAGACGGTTTGGTTGGTGATTCAAATCAAAATCGAACACTTGTACTATATTCGATGATTTGGAATGAATGTTCAATTTGGATTGGTTTTGTCAACTGGATTTGTTACTAAGGATAAAAATTAGTGTATAAAATAAAAATATTGATACATCGGGGACTAATTATGTAATTTACTTTGTATTTATATCCTCCCCTTGCACCCAAGCATGCATTTCGCATCACAATAGAGATCTCTCTTTCTCTCTCTAGATTGTTCGTGAAAGCTATGGAGCGAGGTTTCTTATCGCTTCTTAACGCCGGAAAATCTGCAGTCGGTGATGACAATTTTTCACCGGTGGAAAATTCCGATGAGGCCTCTGTCAGAGGCATGAGTTTTCAACCACTAAACTACGAGAAATCTATGATTTCGATGCTGCAGTATCCGTACGGTTCATCGTATGATGTCTTGGACGGAGATTTTCGAAGAAAGAAGATAGGTGAGTGGTCGAAGGAAGACAGCAAGTGGAGGAGCATGGAGAGGGACGAGAAGTTCAAAAGGCTGAAAAATGAACCTTCAATAGAGCCGATCAACTTTAGCCCGACGATTGTGTTCGGTCAGTTACCGGAGCTTCAATCAATGGAACAAATGAATCACGAGGAGAGGCGTCTGAAACAGTCGTTTTCGCCAATTGCAACTACTGCTAATCCGCAGATTCTCGAACCGACGACGTTAACGAATTTTCAACTGATCACAGCGAACTACTTCACTCCGACGCCATTGCAACAGATACAACCTCCTTTTCCTCCGCCGGCGGGGAAGATGTCTCCTAGAGAGCAGGCTCGTAGACGACGGAATACGCTCAGCGACAAGACACGGTCCTTACAGAAGGTGCTTCCATGGGACAAGAAGATGGACATGGCTACGATCTATGAAGAAACTTACAAGTACATCAAATTTCTCAAAGCACAAATCGCTGTTCTTGAATCCATGCCTGTTGCTTCTAGTTCCTCCTCGAATTTTGGATCTGAAAACCCTAGGTACGGCAATGTGTATGGCGTATTGGGGAAATTGAACAGACAACAACTGCTGGAGGTTCTGGTTAACTCTTCCGCGGCTCAGACGATTCTGTATTCCAAAGGTTGCTGCATTTACTCACTGGAGCAGTTGATTTTGTTCAAGGACATAGCCGAGAAGAACTTCTTCATCTCCGATCCTTTGAATCTCTCATTTTCAAGGTACTTTACTTTCTCGATTAATTATTAATTAATTGATTCTCTCTGTTTAATATCACATCATTTTTACTTTTTGATTAATCTAATCTCTAGTTTTCCTCTTCCTCTTCCTGGTTAGTTACCGACACGAGTGATCCGTTTTGGTCGTCTTCAGCAAATGACCGGCGCCGGCAGCATAGCGACGGTGTAGGTAAGTGAGTACGCTATAAGCACCAGATCAGATTAGGTATAGTCTTTTGGTCCTGCCCTATCCCAGATTGGGAATTTTTGCTGTAAAAGAAAAAGTGCAGGAAGTACTCAGTTTTGGCTTTGTTTACCGTTTGCTAATCATCACCTTAGACTTTTGTGTAATTGGGAGAAAGGGACCCCGCAAATCAAGATCAAAATCACCATTTCATTTTTTCATCATATATATTGATATTGATGATCATATCGATATCAATATGGACTACAAACTGAATCACAAGACTTTAGATCAATCAGATCGGAAACACAATATGGTAGTCCGTTGTTTAATGCATGCATCAATTCATCTCTAATAAACTGCTCCTTTCTAACGATGAAATTAAGAAATTACACGGATGATAATTACATAATTAGATAAGCACATATGCTATATAACATTGTATGGGTGTTTGTCCGAATGCCTAACTCTGTCCATCAAACACTACATACTTTAGACGTTCAATTGAATATCGTCCATAGGGCTGCAAACAAGCCGAGTTGGGATAAAAATCTCCTGTCCCATTCATGTCCACCAATCACATGAATACACGTTATCGGACAGAGAATATAAACTTAATTAAATAAAATCAAAAATATATAAAATCTGATGTGTCTTGATTTCATTGGTCGGACAGGAATGGGACAAGAGATTTTTATTCGCCGAGTTGAGCTTCAGGTTGATCAATGTTCTTGATGTTTAGGCTCTGTTTGATTAGAAGAAGATTCTAGCCCTCCATCAAAATTTAAGTTTATTAGAAAAATCGCAATTTAATAGCTCGAGATATATTTATCTATCAGAAATTATGTTCAATAAAGTTGTAAGACCTAAAAATATTATTATATATAGACACATAATCATGTAAAAACTCGATTAACTCAATGAAGACTGAATTATTCCACGAAAATTTGACTCTTAATTATGGCCACCCTATTTTATTTACACACAAAACACACACCAAAATGACAGGGTTTTGGAATCTGGATAGGCTCATTCATGTGTGTTAACCATGGAGAACCATTCTTTATTTTATAGTTAACGAAGTCAATATCTTGAACATAAAATATTATATCTCACATTCGAAAACAAATTAAAATTATCACAATTTCTTAAAGGATTGCATACTTCTAATTTGTTTTTGGAAGTGTTCAGTTTTTTCTAGATCTTCTTTAATCATCAGCAATATTTTTTTTGCACTAAAATGATATAATATCACAAGAATTTCTAAACATAGCATTATAAGACCATCCACTACAAGGATTTTTAAGAGAATTTGTTAAGTGGCATAAAGGATAAAGTGGTGATGCGGCTTACTTTTGTATTAGAACTTACTGTCACTGTTGTAAGTATAATTTTAATTAGAAAATTGACTTTTAGTAATTGTTAATGTTATATCAATACTTTTGTTGATGTAACAGTATAAGAAATTGTTTTTTACTAATTGCTAATAATGTCATGTCATTCTTTTTTTATATTCTGGGAAATATGTTTATACAATAAATGACTTTTTTTTTTTACCTTTTATCTTATGAAACTTTCCTCCCCGGTGGCAAGGAGGAGTTCATAATTAAATATTGTATGTTTAATTTAATATTTTAATATTTATTAAATGTTGTGTGTTTGATATAGTTTTTCATCTTTTGTTGATAAATTAAAGGGAATTTAATTAAAATGCCTTAACATGAAAAATCAGTACCCAATATGCCCTAAATCTTGTCATTTTTTACCAAAATACCTCATATGTCCGCGTTTTTAGACCTTGTTTTTGAAAAAAAACGCGGGGTTCAATATTTGGGTCCCCGTGTTGGTAGAAACGCAGGGTTGGTCCGCGTTTGGTTGATTTCACACGGGTAAAAGAATTCAATTAATTGAATTGTTGATTTTTATTATATATTTACAGTTTATACCCCTATAATTATTTAGTTAGTTACTTTATACCTTTTACTTTTCTATTATTCATTTTATACTTTTATCATATTAACACATATAATCCGTATATTAACTAAAATACGTTAAAAAATATGTTTTAATTTTAACAAGTTATACCATTATAATCGTCTTTTCGATACCTTCAAAATGAGCCTAATATTGAATATTTTTGGATTTAATTATTTTATTATATCACGGGGACCAACCCTGCGTTTCTACCAACACGGGGACCCAAATAGTGAATCCCGCATTTTTTTCAAAAACGAGGCCCAAAAACGCGGACATAAGGGGTATTTTGGCAAAAATGACAAGATTTGGAGCATATTGGGTACTGATTTTTCATGTTAGGTCATTTTAATTAAATTCCCAACAAGTAGAATAACACTACACAAAACTTTAAAAGTTGCTTTAATTTTTCTAATGCATTAATATAAACATTTATTTATTAAATCTAAAGTATTTTATAAATTAAATTAAAATATTTTACTTAATTAATAAATTTTTCTTTATGATAATTATTTAATTAATAAGTTATTTCATATTAAATTATAGTAAATAATATTAATTAGAGTTTTATTGTTATTTGATAAATAATATTTTATGATAATGTGTCATTTAAGAAATTGGTTAGAAATTATTGTAGTAGATGATCAAAGTATATTCAATGTTTAAGATACAAAACGGAGCATGTTATTACAAAATTAGTGTTTAACTAGTCATAATATCATTTTCTTCTCCAACTGGCATTAGAACAAGAAGAAAGTAAAAGGAGAAACTTGTTCAATAATCATAAAAGGTTGATATAAATTTTGATTTTGTTCATTGCAAAGGAGTTTGTGGGGGAAAACAGTTTGATGTGTTGTTCCAATGGAGATCTTGAAGGAGTGCTTTGAGAAAACCCGAAAGATGACAACTAACAATTGTGGCAAATTTACTACTTCAGCCGTTTAAACAAACCTGTATTGTAACTTCGAGGGGATCTTAACGGGTAAAATATTGGGTTTGTTCTCCAAAGGTTATCAGTTTAAGACTTCACAATTTCTTTCGCGTGATTGGAGAGCTTCCATGAAAACGGTTTGAAAACTAAAATACAAAAGAAAAACTTCAATAAACAGTTAGAAAAACAGGAAGGGTGAAATAATTAGAATATAATAATGTCGTTGACCAATGATATGATGCCACTTGGCAGCAAAAAAGCTTCAAAAATATTTGTCCCCTCGATCTTGATCACTCTAGCCGGTTAAGCAACAAATCCTCATAATCGGTCACATTTGACCTAGTAGGACCAATTTGGGTTTCAGTTTGGGTAACGAGTTGTGCTTGACAAGTTACATATCAGCAGTGACGGACCCAAGAATTTTGCTTAGCGGATGCACAAAAGAAATACCAAAAAATATAATATTTTTATTTAGAAAAAGTACTATTTTATTAAAACAATAAACAAGTATTAATTAATGTAACAAAAAAAAATCAAGTGGTACACTATTGGACCATACGGGTAAAAACGATAAGAATTTTTTCATAAATATTATAATAGTGTAGTTGGTTTGTTGCTTTCTTTTGTTAGGGAAGGTCGAACCTTCCACCTTTCTCCCTACTTCTTTCCTTCATTTTTTTTCTCACAAAAGTATTAAAACCGAAATTTAAAAAGTGAAAAATTGATTTTTTGTTAAAATTATGAATTGAACCAACAACCTCTCAAAGACAATCATTAACCCAAGCATCTCAACCACTTCAGAATTCTATTATAAGTTTGTTTTTAAATCATTTGCGGGTACCCTTCAATATCAAGAGGATGCACGTTTAAACCCCCTAAAGTTTTTTCCATTGCTACTAAACGATTGAGCTGTAACGCATGCACCCCCTACCCTCTTAATAAATCCGCCCCTGCATATCCAGCGTAACCAATCCCTCCTCGATTGGTTAAGAAACGAGGTTGGTTTCGATTAACTTGGACTGGTTGCTAAGGACCAGTTACATTTGCCCATATTTAATTGCGTACATGACTTCTTTGCTTCTTCTTCTTTAACCTATGACAACTTTGTTTTACATTTTCTATTTCTTTTAATTAAAAAAACCGACACATTTTTTGACCATTCATTGTCTTTTAGATTTTCTCCTTTTACCAATATCAAAAATTCAAACTACATAAATTGATTGAAAACGATTAACTCACATTCAAGCATTTCTCAAACATTTATTTACGTTGGGCTTTTGTCTAGCGGTATCATGTAACTTAACCTTTCTAGAGGTCAATCATTCTAATTCACCAAAGGTAAGGAGTATATGTAAGTTTCATTTGCGTTATATAAAATATAAATATTATATATTTCAAAAAAACATGGGTGGGCCTACTTGGCAGCATATGGTGGTCGGTGCCACCACTTGATAGTTTCGACATAGTGGAGAAAAATTACGTTCTTAAAGGATATCATCATATATTTCTTTGTGTGACCCTATATTTCTTAAAAGGCCATATTTAATTAGTTTTCGCAAAATACTTAGGGGGCGTTTGGTTCGCAGAATGTTTTTGGATGTAATGGAATCTGTCAAAGGAATTTGACTTTGAATGAATTGAAATGGAATGTTGTCAGGTTTGACCACCTGTCTGGTTGACAGAATTGGAATGAAATCTGTTAAATGAATTTGAATTTTTCTGTTTGGTTCACAGATTGTAGCTTTAGAATTGGAATGGAATTTTGGTAAATGACCAAAATACCCTTTTTGTTTATTTTAATTTTTTTCAACATATATTACTTTAATGAAATAGTCATTAAATAGTTTAATTTTTAACTAAAATTGCTTTGATTATTTTAGCACACGAATGATGAGGAGAGAGAGAGGGAGAGAGAGAGAGATAGAGAGGAGAGAGAGAGAGGGAGAGAGATAGGAGAGGAGAAAGAGAGAGGATAGAGAGAGAGAGGGGAGAGAGAGAGAGAGGGAGAGGATAGATTGAGAGAGAGGGTAGATAGAGAGGAAAGAGAGATAGGGGGAGAGAGGAGAGAGAGGAAAGAGAGAGAGGAGAGATGATAGATTGAGAGAGAGTAGAGCGAGAAGAGAGAGAGAGGGAGAGAGATAGAGGGAGAGAGGAGAGAGAGAGGATAGATTGAGAGAGAGAGGGTAGAGAGAGGGAGAGAGAGAGGATAGATTGAGAGAGAGAGAGAGTAGATAGAGAAGAGAGAGAGGGAGAAGAGAGAGAGGGAGGGAGAGAGGAAAGAGAGGGAGAGAGAGAGAGGAGAGAGAGAGTTGGTGTCTGCTGATAATGTTGAACGGTAGTGGTGGCCGGTGGTGGTGGTGGCCGGTGGTGGTGGTTGCCGGAGACGGTGGTGGCCGGTGTTGGTAGCCGGAGGTGGTGGCCGGTGTTGGTAGCCGGAGGTGGTCGATGGTGGCCGGAGGTGGTGGCCGGTGTTGGTAGCCGGAGGTTGTGGTGGCTGGTGGTGGTCGGTGGTGGTCAATGGTGGCCGGAGGTGGTGGTGGTGGTGGTCAGTGTTGGTGGTGGTCGATGGTGGTCAATGATGGCCGGAGGTGGTGGTGGTGGTGGCCGGTGTTGGTAGTCGGAGGTGGTGGTGGCTGGTGGTGGTCAATGGTGGTCGGAGGTGGTGGTCGGAGATGGTCGATGGTGGCCGGTGTTGGTAGCTGGAGGTGATGGTCAATGGTGGCCGGTGGAGGTGGCAGTGGCCGGAGGTTGTGGTGCATATTAGGATGAGGGGCAATTTTGTCCAAAAAAAATATGACATTCCATTCCAATGAAATACCACCTCCCCCCCAAGGAATGTTGAATTCCTTCATTTGTGGAATTCATTGGAATTCAACATTCCAATTCCTTAAAAAGAATGAACCAAACGATGTAATAGAATCTGGTCAACGGAATTCAACATTCCAATTCCATCAGATTCCATCATAATCTGCGAACCAAACGCCCCCTTAGATTTCACAAAAAATTGAATAAATATTTTATTTTTAGAGTAGAAAAACTAAAGGGAAATGTGAGTTTATATCCTCAACAAGATCCCCATATATCAAAATATGCTCCAATGTTGAAAGATTTATGTTCTAAAGTTGTCTTCTTAAAATACCCTTTTATATAACCCTACACCACTATGGCTTCCTTTTTTGTATTTCTTACTCCAAAAGTTTGAACCATCAAACCTCTCTATCAAATCTTTTTCTGCTTCTCTTCATCTCCCACCAACAGGTTTTGTGCTTCTGAATGTCTTGTTGTCTTCTTGGTAAGGTTTGGATGTTCTTTGATGATTTTTTTCGGACTTATGACGAATGTATTACATGTTTTTATGATGTTCATTTGGTACTCTAGAAGATCAATAGAAAGTTCGAAATGCTTAATGACGTTCAGTATCGATGGAGCTCGATAGTCGTTGATAAATGCTCGATACATGCTCAATCGAGTTTGATACGTACTCGATAAGTGCTTAATGGCGATAACGAGGGAACAATAAGTTGAAGATGACTATAACACCCGTAATTTTAGTTAATGTTTATAGTGGTTGTTCGACCATTAAGATGGAAATTTAATAAGGTTTTTATGTATTGATCACAGTGGAACGCGAGGATCGAATCGGGCGCAAAAACGGGAGAAAAACGCGAGGATGGGATTCTCGCGACCTGGCGCACGACCTTGGGTCGCGACCCAGGCCGCGTAAGTCGCTGAAGGTGAGGCAGGAAACACGCGCGACTTGCCCCGCGGACTGAGGTCGCGGGATGGTGTCTACAGGTTTAAAATCGTGACTTTAAGGGCTTTCCTCATTTTCTTTACACCAAACTTCCTCCTCACCCTTTCCTCTCGATTTTGAAGACTCTTGGGGCTCTAGGGCTGATTTTGGGGTCTTGGGTAGCTATTGTTGGTCATTTTGGACCTTGTAGGAGTTAAAGGTAAGTTCTAAAACTCCTTTTTTGACCTAGGGTTTTAGATAATTGCATCCTCAACATCCTCTTCTTCTTTGTGATGATTTTACTAGAGATTGGAAGTAGATGCGATGTTCTTGAGAATTTTGCACTGTAGATCTGGAGGTATAGCTTGAGGAACCTCAAGCCTTCACCATTGGAAGTTAGATGTTTGGTTTGGGAACCTAGGTTTAACTTAACCTAGCAAGGTAAGTTCAAGTTGCTTTGTGAAAACTATGTACAAACCAAAATGTGTATTTTGAAGTAATAATATGTTTACTTGGTAATTATCAATGTGTGAGTATTTGACAAAGTTTTCATATTCGGTAAATTTGGGTTGATAAATCTTGTAAAATGCCTACCTTTTTTTTTTTTAATGTTTTGAGAAGTAAATTTCAAGAATGTGTTCTTTTGGTGATTTGTTGTACAAATGGAGTTTGTTGGGTGATTAATACATTTTTAGTGTATTTGATCTTATAAACTGTTTGGAAAATGCATATTATTGTGTTATGAGGCATCTGGAAATATAAGGGTATTAGTTCATTTGGAAAATGGTTTGTCTCAACCAATGATTAGTTTAGAGTTAATCATACTTTTGGTCGTTGTGTTTGCATAATCGTTGGTTAAATATTTTTATTCTTTACACTAACTTTCATTTGTACGATAAAGTAAATTGTTGAGTTTTTGGCTCGATTTTGACTAAGATGAGTCTTAGGGACAATTGTCGGTTGTGGAGTTTTGAGTATAATTGCATTTATTGCGTATCATTTGAGAATTACATGTTTTGCGTGCTTTGGTCATTCAATTCATCAATTGGAGTCATATAATGTTATAGACTGTAATGCAATAGATCCATAGGCATAGCAGTCCGTCTTTATCATTTTAAAAGGGACGGTTGTTCCGATGTTGGGACATGATTAGTCATTGGGTCATCGAGGGCTTTATGGTGCAGGCTCTTGAAGTTGAACATCTGCCATTGACCCTGTTAGCTCCACTCACATTGTATAGAAGTATTGAAAAATAGGCTATGGGAATCGCAGAAGCCTGCCGCTGAACACTCAAGTACACCACAGAAGGTGCAAAGCTCAGATGTTACTCCGCAGAAGATCTACCAGAAACCTGAATGATTCTTGGATCACAGAGCCTCTGTGATCACTCACAGAGCCTCTGTGAAGGCCAACCTCTGGAGATCAATGTTGAAGTTTTTCTAAGAGATCAAGACAAGACCACGTGCAGAACACGTGAGACCTGCTGTACGAAGATCCTCAAGATCAAAGTAATGGGCATCCCACGATGTTTACTTTCCAGGTGGCATTCCGTTTATGGAATGTCAGTTTTTGTCTTGTACTAAGGGGTACATCCCTCTTGTATATTAAGGGAGCACCACCTTAGAGCAAAAAGAACACACACGAAAATAACAGTCTGTATAATCCTTGAGCACTTTTTGCACACACCAGTGCGTGTTCTTGGTGTTATTCAGTAATTAATGAAACAGTTCTTTGAGTAACTTTCTTGTGATACTTTACTTCCTGTTCATTAATTACTTGTGTGTTTACTACCTTGCATGTTCAATCTTTCCTACACGTATTAAACGCTTCCGCACTCTATTTACTTAATCTGTGTGTAGTAAAAGGTTAAATCAAGTTAAAGAACGTCAAAACTGGGACCAACAATTGGTATCAAAGCAAACTTTGATTTTCAACATCAAAGGATCCTGTTCTATACTTGTTTCCAGTACTCAAGGTACAAGTGTGTTCTTCATTCAAAGACAGATTCAAAGCTAGTTGGTTGATCATCTGCCTTTACTGTTATACTCTTTCTGATTCGTGCCATACCTTGTTCTCCTCTCTAAAACTAAAATGACAAACACTGTCAACTACTTCAGTGCTGGATCTCAGTCCAAACCTCCCACTCTTCTAAGGGATGAATATCCTCAGTGGAAGATCAGGATGGTACACTTCCTTGAAGGTGTGGATCCTGGTCTGGTTGAATTTCTTCACAATCCTCCTTTCATCCCAATGACAACTGTTCCTCGTGTTCCTGCCACTGCCAATACTCCTGAAATTCCTGAATATCAACACCCCAAACCTGTCCTTGAATGGAGTGAAGAAGAAAAGGCACAACATGAGCTTGCAAAGAAAGCCAAAAGACTAATCATAATGGCTATCCCAAATGATATCTTTCAATCTCTTGACTCATGTGAAACTTCAAAGGACCTATGGTTAGAGCTGGAAAAACAACTTGAGGGTGGTGCCAAAACCCTCAAGAACAACAGAGCCTTATGCATAAATGAATATTTTGCATTCAAAGCTCTGCCGGGTGAATCCATTCAAAGCACTTACAATAGATACAATTCTTTGATAAACAAGTGTAAGAGGTATGGGATCCACAGAACCTCCGAAGAAAACAATGTCAGATTTCTACAGAGCCTTAATGATGAATGGCTTCATCTAACCATGTCCATGCAAGCCACGTTGGATCTTGATGTTTGGTCCATATCTGATCTCTTTGGAACACTGATTAGCCAAGAGAACAGAATTTCCAAACTATCAACCTCTGTCGGAGGTCCTCTGGCTCTTGTGGGTAGTACCTCAGAAGGCAGAGACAAGGGAAAGAAGGATAAGGCAGTTGAGGAGGCACAGAAAAGGAAGAAGAAAAAGGTACTCGTAGCAGAGAGTGAAAGTGAAGAAGATTCTGAGGAGGAGATTGACATGGCTGCTCTGGCCAAAACACTTGCACTAATGACCCGACAGTTCAATCGTGGTCTCAAGAAGAAGCCGGAGTACAGAGGTAAAGAAGAAAGAGATGACAGAAGCAGAGGATATGGTGAGGCAAAGAGAAAGGAGTGGTCTGAGGAACCAAGGCAAGAAGAAAGGAGTGGACAGAAGTCAGACGGCAGAGCTGGTGACAAATTCCCGAAGCAAACTGAAGGCTGCTTCAAATGCGGGAAACCAGGCCACTATGCAGCAGAGTGCAGGTCCTCTGCCAACACAAGGAAACCCACAAGAGACGCTGCCTTCTATAAAAAGAAAGCAGAGTACTACACTCAGAAATCCCTAATGGCAGAACAAGAGAACCTTGTAACCGATGAATCATCTGATGAAGAAAACAACGCACTCTTCTGTGGAATGGCAGAAGTCCACTCTTCTGACAACGAGAGTGAGGTATCCACTTCTAACTCTTGCAACACAGACTCTGAAATCAAACTTCTTGAAATACAAAATGATCTTCTAGCCTGTAAAAACACTTGCTCAGATCTTGAGAAAAAACTTGCCTTCTTTGAAAGAGAAACTAGGCTTCTCACAGAAGAGAAGGATAAGCTTTATCTTGAAAACAAAACTCTTACCTCTGAGCATATTTCAACAAAAAGGGGTTTCAAAGATAAAATCACAAATCTCGACAAAGCTTTGAAAGAAAAGGTCAAAGAGCTAAAGAAATGTGAGAGTGATCGTTTAAATGCCATCTCTTTGAAAAATTTCTTTCAAAAAGAAAGAGAAGCTCTTCATCGAGATCTGTTCGACAGAGATCTCAAAATCAAAAGGTATCAGGATGCTCAAAAAGTCACTGAAAAGGTCAACACCCAAATTGGCAGAAGAGGCATAGGGTTCGATGATGTCGATCCCTATACTGGAAACAAAAGAAACAAATCTTTAGAAAACATCTTCTGCGTTGGAAAATCGTTAAAACCAAGTCTTCCAAACCTTCTATCCACATTTAAAAGGCGAAAAACATCCGAAGAACCACATCTGAGGAATCCTCTGTTGATGGTAGATACATGGTATGGAAATAATAATCCACCTTCTTCACTCTCATCAAAGAGAAATTCTATTCCAAAGAAATATCTGTCTCAAAAACAGATAGGAATCTTCAGATTCGGTCATCCAGAGACACAAACTCAAATGGCTTTTGTATGCATGATGACTCCTGAAAAGGATTTGTCCTCTGAAGCTCCAGAGTTTGTTCCGGCATCTGTGGAAGAAAAATATTTAAAAGATTTTTAGAAAACGACATGAAAAGAACTTATGAAAATCATTTTCTCAACCATCCTGATTTAACCTCTGAAATAAGAGAAATCTTTGAGCAAGATCTACAAAACTGTCTTAACGCTCCTATGGTCATTCCGTGTATTTCAAAAACTCTAAATACTTCAAAGGACACCAATGGACAAAGCAAGGCACTTGCAGAAGGTCAGGATCTCATTCACAGAGACTTCCTCGATTCAGACTCTGAGTCAGAATCAGAGTCCTCTGTTGAAAATGAGACAAGTTCTGTGGAACTTGAGATACTCCCCTGTGGTACAGAGAAGAGTAAACTTACCTCTGGCATTCTTAATAGAACAGTTCTTCCCAAAAGGAAAACCACAGGTGTACCTATATGTCCTGATTTCCTGGACATGTGCTTGCAAGCAAAGACTTCTCTTGAGATTGAAAGATCTGAAAAGAACAAGACCTCTCATGATTCAAAAGCTCCAAGACCATTAAAACCTTTTCAAGAAAAACTCACTTGGCAACAGAAGAATAAATGGCCTAAAATTGATAAACTTCATGCTTCTGTTGCAGTGAAAGCAAGGAAAGAAGATCAAGGGAGAGTACAACCAAAGAGCCACTCAAGAAGAGTCTTTGAAAAAACTCAACCTAGATTAGACAAAGCTTTATGTAAAAAGAAACCCAAATCTAAAATGGGTTGTAGTAAAATTTGCTCTGTACCCTCCTTTGAAAAATTTAATAAAATTTTCAAGAAGTTTGCTTCAAATGTTCCTTATTGTAAATGCTTTGATCTTATGCATTCTTTGAATCAACATTTCTCAAGGCCCTCCTGTCTTATATCTCACCCAAAACCCAAGAATGCAAAATTCAAGGGTGAGATGAGACAAACTGGAACCTCTGCAAATGAGGATAAATCCAAAACCAAAGATGTTAAGGCATCTTCAAAGTCTCCTAACAACAATGGACCCATTTGGAAATGGGTACCTAAATCTCTCTAATTTGTCCACAGAAGAAACAGCATGTGCCTATCTGGTACCTAGACTCCGGGTGAACAAGACACATGACTGGCGGCAGAGGGTTGCTTTCCTCCTACAAAGAAAAACATGGAGGAGGATCTGTGACTTTTGGAGATAACAAGAAGGGACAAATAAAAGGCTATGGAGTCATTGCCAAAGGAGACATCGATGTCAACAAAGTTGCCTATGTGGATGGCCTTAAGCACAACCTTCTAAGTGTAAGTCAACTCTGTGACAATGGGCTCGATGTGATGTTCAAAAGACAATACTGCTCTCTGTTGAAGGAAGATACAACCACAGAGATTCTGCGTGCCAAAAGACGAGGTGATTTATACCTCATGGACTTTAAATCAACTAACAGAGAAGAAAAGCTCTGCTTAGTCTCAAGTAAGAATGAAGAAGCTTGGCTCTGGCACAACAGGTTCTGTCATCTAAACTTTCACACACTTAACAAACTTGTGAAACTAGAACTAGTAAGTGGTCTACCAAGTATTAGATTCGGCAAGGATCATCTATGCTCAGCTTGTGAGATGGGCAAACTCAAAAGGGCTGCCCACAAAACCAAGTCCGACATATCTTGCACCAGACCTCTGCAGATGCTTCATGTTGACCTCTGGGGTCCTATTTCTGTGCAGAGTCTTGGTGGCAAGAAGTACATCCTTGTACTCATAGATGAATTCTCTAGATATACTTGGGTTGAATTTGTTCGAAAGAAATCAGATGTTCCTGAAGTACTAATCAATCTTATCAAGAGAATACAAGTTCTTTATGACTGCAGGGTACAGAGAATCCGAAGTGACAATGGGACAGAGTTTAAGAATTCAACCATTGAAGCCTATCTTTCGACAGAAGGCATATCACATAACTTTTATGTTGCAAGGACTCCACAACAAAACGGTGTTGTTGAACGAAAGAACATAACACTAGTGGAAGCCGCAAGAACTATGCTCGCTGCTTCAGGGCTCTCTATTTCTTTCTGGGCAGAAGCCATTTCAACCGCATGCTTCACTCAAAATCGATCCTTGATCGTGAGGAGACATGCAAAGACACCATATCACTTACTACACCAGAGGAAGCCAAACATTAAGTACTTCCATGTCTTTGGCTGCAGATGCTTTGTACTGAACGACAGAGATCAGATAGAGAAATTCAGTCCCAAAGCCGATGAAGCCAAATTTGTTGGCTATTCATCAAACT
Organism: Arctium minus; assembly: GCA_954870635.1. Taxonomy (NCBI): domain Eukaryota; kingdom Viridiplantae; phylum Streptophyta; class Magnoliopsida; order Asterales; family Asteraceae; genus Arctium; species Arctium minus. The sequence continues at coordinate 38,174,806 of OX941084.1, forward strand.
CCAAGGCATACAGAATCTATGTACTCAAATCCAAGCATATACTCGAAAGTATTAATGTTTCATTTGATGATTATTTTCAGGTGACTTCTGAGCAAATCAGCTCAGGACTCAAACTTCAGGATGAAGATTCTGGTGGATCATCACGAACAAATGATCTTCATCATCTATTTGAAGAGATGTTCAATGATGATGAACCCTCTGAAGGTGACCACAGAGCCTCTGAAGCCGAAGCCTCTGAGGACCAAACAAGTACTTCTCTAACTGGTCCTAGCAATACTTCACCCTCTTTCAGTAATGCTGCAGGTACAACCATCGAGGGGGAGCACTCAGAGGACAATACGAATCAAGGCCCCAAGCTCAGTCAAAATCATGGTCATCTTCAAAATCTTTCTGAAGGGTCAACACCAGATCAAGGATCCGCAGAGGTCTCTACCTCAATTCATGATGAACAACCAAGTCCTGTGGCAAGTACGAATGATCAATTCCTCTCAACAGAGAATGATCTAAATCAAGATGAACATGCCCCTGAGCTAACCACAGAAGTTTCAAATGATCACCTGCCTCGAATGATCAAATGGACCAGAAGTCACCCACAGAGCCAAATTATTGGTGACACTTCTGACAAGGTCCAAACTCGATCGAGTACTGCAAATTTTTGTTACAATACAAATTTTGTAAGTATCATCGAACCCAAAAAGATATCTGAGGCTCTTGAAGACCCAAACTGGGTAGAAGCTATGCAAGATGAGCTTATGCAGTTTGAAAGAAACGAAGTATGGACCCTAGTGCCTCTGCCGAAAGGCAAAACTGCAATAGGGACCAAATGGGTCTTCAGGAACAAAAAGGATGAAGACGGTGTGGTGATCAGAAACAAAGCAAGACTGGTGGCCAAGGGATACTGTCAAGAAGAAGGCATTGACTATGAAGAAACCTTTGCCCCTGTGGCACGACTCGAAGCAATAAGAATCTTTCTTGCCTTCGCAGCCCACAGAGGTTTCAAAGTATATCAAATGGACGTCAAGTCAGCCTTTCTGAATGGGCAGATTCAAGAAGAAGTATATGTCCAACAACCACCAGGGTTTGAGAACTCTAAGTACCCAAATCACGTCTACTTTCTGGACAAGGCTCTGTATGGATTAAAACAAGCCCCCAGAGCATGGTACGATAGACTTTCAAACTTCCTGCTTGCAAACGGTTTCGAAAGAGGTACTACTGATACAACTTTATTCTATAAGAAGAGAAAAGGTGAGATTCTGCTTGTACAAATTTATGTTAATGACATTATTTTTGGGTCGACAAATGATTTATTGTTGGGAACTGAAGATGTGAACAAGTCTTTAATGCTGCTAGTTCAGAATTACTACTGCCAGAGGACTTCAAAGTTAATACTGCTGAGTATTACTACTGCTAGTAGAATTAATACTGCTAGTCAAAGTTAGTGCTGCTTGAACAAAGTTAGTACTGCTTAGCTAGTTAGTACTGCTAGAAGTTAGTGCTGCTTAGTAGTTAATGCTGCCAAGACTCAGTTAATGCTGCTTCTAGGATAATGTGAAGATAATGATGAAGAGATCGTGGTTAAAGATAAACATGGAAAGCTGAAGATATTCATGGAAGATATACTGAAGATATTTTATTTATTATAATTATCTTTTATTCAGTTTATGTATAGAATTGATAGAATAGTTTAAAAAAGAAAATTAATCATATACTAAGTTTTTGTTCTAGAGAGAAAATCAACCTCAAGGCATAGTTCCTAATTCTAGAGAAGTAGAAATCGTCTTGAAAGAGTTTGTTCTTCAAGATTGAGGTTGAGTGTGTAATCTTGTGATTTTAATCATTCAATACAAGTTTACAAGTTGTTAATCATATACTGTTTGTTTACTGTTACATTGAATATCAAAGTGTTTTTCCGCAACTTCTTTGATATTGTTTCTGAGTATTCATAATTCTTGTTGAGAATTCGATCCTGACAAGTGGTATCAGAGCAAGTTCTCTCAGAAACATCTATTCATTCATCATGGAAAACTTTGCAGAATCAAACAGTACTCTGGTCTCAAAGGTTCCAATGCTCAGACCCAATGAATTCGATATGTGGAAGATCAGAATCAAGCAGTACATACTCCTCACTGACTATTCTATGTGGGACATCATTGAGAATGGCCCTTCTGAAGCAGGAAAGATTGGTGCAGATGGAAAGAGAACTCCACCAAAAACTGATGCTGAAAGAAAGACTAGACAGACAGAGATGAAAGCCTTGAGCACTTTGCTCTTGGCTATTCCCAATGAATATCAACATCAGTTTTGCAACTGCACTGATGCAGAGATGCTCTGGAATGCTCTAGAGAAGAGATTCTCAGGTACCAAAAGTACCAAGAGAAATCAGAAAGCCATTCTGAAGCAACAATATGAGAACTTTATGTCAACCAAGAATGAGTCCATGACTCAAACTTTTGACAGGTTCAACAAGCTTATTGGTGAACTAGCTACAGTGGGAGTACAAATTGATCAAGATGATCTAAACAGGAAATTCCTAAGGTCCCTGAGTGATGAATGGACCATGTATACTGTGTCTTTCAGACAAAATGATCAACTGGAAGAAAAGGAACTTGATGATCTATATAATGATCTAAGAGTTTTTGAATCTGAGGTAGAGGCTAAGAAGAGGCCTTCTGGGTATGTTCACAATGCTGCACTCCTTTCAGCATCAATTGATTCTACTTCCAATCCTGAATCAGTTAATGTTGCCAATGGAGCAAATCAAGAGAAAGGCACTGAAACTGTATTTGAAGCCTTTCTGGCCAGTCATGGAAACTCTTCTCTTATTAATGATGACTTGGAACAACTCCATCCAGATGATCTTGAAGAGATGGACATTAAATGGCAGATGACCATGCTCTTTATGAGAGTTAAGAAGTTCATCAAAAGAACTGGGAGGAACAACTTCTCCCAAAGAAGAGAAGATGGAGTAGGTTTTGACAAGTCTAAGGTGGAATGCTATAAATGCCATCAAAAGGGACACTTTGCTAGGGAATGCAGAAGTGGAGTGTCTCACAACAACAACCACCAGCAAACACAATCTGGAAGCTTCAATAATAACAGAAACTCTGCACAAGCCCTTGTCTCTCAACAAGGTATGGGGTTTGATTGGAGTGATCAAGTTGAAGAGGCCATTCAAAACCAAGCTCTAATGGCAGAGGTGTCTGATCTCCCAACAGAGGTAACTTCCAATCTATGTTCTCAAAATTGCATTAACACTGTTAAAAGGTATAGGGATCACAATCAGAACATGAGTGATGACCTTAAGAGATTGGAAAAGGACATAAAAGATTATGTGAGGATAGTTGAGAGATTTGAAGAGCAAATTAAGGGTTTTCAAGCCAATGAGCTTCAACACTCTTATGACACAAACTACTGGAAGTGGGAGAAGAATGACTTAGAAATCCAACTGACCAGATCCAAAGAGGAGAGTGAAAAGTTAAGAGGAGAACTAGCTAAAGTCAAGCTAGATGTAGAAAAGTTTTCCAATGCCTCTAAAGCAATGGATTCTTTACTACAATCTCATATTCATGATAAACTGAGAAGAGGAATAGGGTACAATACCACACCACCTCCCTATAACAACAACTACATTTCTCCTAGTTCAGATTTGTTAGAAACAAAGGATAGGAAGGACCTACCTGAGGGAGCCACTGAGATTGATCCCTTAGATGAAGTAGTTGTTAAAGATAAATATGAGAAAGAAGTTGTCAAGAATAAGAACAACACTGTGAGTGGTGAGATTCCTATAGAAAACCACATAATCACCAATGAGGGATGTGGAAAGAATTGGGTCAAGTCCAATGAGATAGAGAAGACTGAGGGAAAGAACAAGAATGTTTACTATAAGCAGACCACTGTTGTGAACCCTATTTCTTGCAAACAGTGTGCATGTAATAAATCTGAGCCCTAAAAACATGATAAACCAAGGGGAAATCAGAGAAACTGGAACAATCAATGGGCTCAGAAACAAGGAGTTGATCTGAATAAAATAATCAGACCAAAACCTTGTTTCATATGTGGTAAATTAAACCATTTGGCTAAGCATTGTTTCTTTAACCCTATTAACCAACAGATGAACTTTCAAAGATTTGTGCAAAAACCTGTTGGTTATAGGAAGGCTGGAAAGAAACATGTGATTAAGAAATCTGTTGAAACCAAAGGCCCCATGAGGAAAAAGGTTTTAAAAGAAAGAATTAAAATGTGGGTGCCTAGAAGCACTAAAACTGTTAGTACTGCTGACAGGGATAGTGCTGCTGGAAGCATTACTGCTGCTACCAGTGTTAGTACTGCTGAAAATATTAATGCTGCTAATACTGTTAGTACCTCTTCAAAGGTTAATACTGCCAACACAGTTACTGCTGCTAACACAGTTACTACTTCTAACAAGGTTAGTACTGCTAAGCATGCAAGTGCTGCTAAGGCAGTTAGTACTTCTAAAATCAGTACTGCTTCTAGCAAAAGTGTTTCCAAACCCATCATTGTGACAAAGTACTCCAGAAATGAGGAGTCAAAGTTTAAAAATCTTGTCAAGAAAGAATGTAAATATTTTGATGAGAAAGGGGTACCCAAGACCACTTTGGCTTGGGTTCCTATTTCATACTAACTGATTTATCTTAGGTGCAGGGCAACCAACAGCTCAAGGGGAAGAGCATATGGCATGTTGATAGTGGTTGCTCTAGGCACATGACAGGCAACATGTCATGCCTTCAGGATTTCAAGCATATCAATGGAGGACATGTTGCTTTTGGAGATAATCTTATTGGTGGTAAAATAAGTGGAAAAGGTAATGTTACAAAAGGTAAGATAACATTCGAGGATGTCTACTATGTTGATCAATTGAAGTACAACCTGTTAAGTGTATCACAGGTTTGTGACAAACAACATAGCATATTATTTACTAATACAGAGTGTATGATCCTTGCTCCAGGGTTCAAGGTAGTTGATGAAAGCATGATACTACTTAGAACTCCAAGAAAGGACAATGTTTATTGTCTAGATATGGACAATGTTGATAGTGATTCATCCCTGAACTGTCTTGTTTCAAAAGCTTCTGTGGATGAATCCTCTCTTTGGCACAGAAGGATGTGTCACATTAATTTCAAGACTATGAACAAACTTGTTAAAAACAACCTTGTAAGAGGTTAACCATCAAAAGTCTTTTCATGTGATGATCATTGTGTTGCTTGTCTTAAAGGCAAACAGCACAAAACTTCTCATAAGATCAAAGAGATAAATACAATTTCTTCTTGTCTCCAGTTATTGCATATGGATCTGTTTGGTCCTACAAATGTTATGAGTATAGGCAAGAAATCTTACTGCTTGGTTATTGTTGATGATTACTCCAGATTTACTTGGGTATATTTTCTAAGGACTAAGGATGAGACAAGTGGACTGATCAAATCCTTTATCCTAAGAATTGAAAACCAAAATAATCAAAAAGTAAAAATCATTAGATCAGACAATGGAACTGAATTTAAAAACTTTGATCTAAACACCTTTTGTGAAGAAAAAGGAATTGAGAGACAATATAGTGCCCCTAGGACTCCTCAACAGAATGGAGTTGCTGAGAGGAGAAATAGGACACTAATAGAGGCTGCTAGATCTCTGTTGGCTGATTCAAAACTGCCAATTACCTTCTGGGCTGAAGCAGTTAATACTGCCTGTTATGTCCAAAACAGAGTTCTAGTGGTCAAGGCAAAGAACAAGACCCCATATGAGCTTTTAAATAAAAGAAAACCCTTTGTTGGATTTTTCAAACCTTTTGGGTGTCCTTGTACAATTCTCAATACTAAATCTCACTTAGGTAAGTTTGATTGCAAAGCAGATGATGGATTTCTTGTTGGTTACTCATCTCAGAGTAAGGCTTACAGAGTTTTTAACTATTCTTCTAGAATAATTGAAGAAAGTGACAATGTCAAATGCAATGAGAACACACCAAATCTTATTGGGTCTGGTCCTCAGTGGCTATTTGACATTGATTCACTAACTAACTCTTTTGGTTTCAGTAGTGATGATTATGCAGGTTCAGGGAGTGGAGGATCAGGAACTACCCAAGTCCAATACAGTATATCTAAATCTGTGATCTTTCCCATACTCACAGTGGATCCTGTTGAAGACTGTGAAAAGGAACCATCTACTGGACCAAGTCAGAGTGAAGAAGAAAGTAGAGATGAGGAGACTCAAGACAATAAAGACCCAGAAGTAGCTGCTGAAAACACCTCAGTGGAGTTGAATGACTCCAATCTAGAGGTGGGACTTAATGAAGAACTTAGTCATTACACCAGAACTCAAAAGAATCATCCTCCACAGCTGGTAATAGGAGATCTATCTTCTCCTATGATGACTAGAAATCAAAGCAGGCTGCAAGAAATGCAAGACCAACAGCATACAATGCTCTCTTGTTTTTTATCCCAGCTTGAGCCTAAGAAGGCACATGATGCTATGAAAGAGTCCAGTTGGATAGAAGCCATGCAAGAAGAGCTACTGCAATTCAAGCTGCAAGATGTTTGGGATCTGGTAGACCTCCCTAAAGGCCAAAGAGCAATAGGAACAAAATGGGTCTTCAGGAATAAGAGAGATGAAAGAGGCATAGTAATAAGGAATAAAGCAAGGTTGGTGGCTCAAGGGTATACACAAGAAGAGGGAATAGATTATGAAGAAGTATTTGCACCTGTAGCCAGGATAGAAGCAATTAGATTATTCCTGGCTTATGCTTCTTATATGAAATTCAAAGTCTATCAAATGGATGTAAAAAGTGCATTTCTCTATGGCTCGATTGAAGAAGAGGTATATGTCTGTCAACCACCAGGGTTTGAAAACCCAAGCTATCCAGACAGGGTATACAAATTGAAGAAAGCACTTTATGGACTGCATCAAGCTCCAAGAGCATGGTATGACACTCTGTCATCCTATCTCTTGGAAAATGGCTTTGAAAGAGGAGTCATTGATAAGACTCTATTTATCAAGAGAAAGAAGAAGGATATCTTGCTGGTCCAAATCTATGTTGATGATATCATCTTTGGATCTACAAGAGACAACATGTGCAAGGAGTTTGAGGAACTAATGCATCAAAGGTTCAAAATAAGTTCCATGGGGGAACTTACTTTCTTCCTTGGCCTCCAAGTTCAACAGAAGTCAGATAGAATATTTATCTGTCAGTCCAAGTATGTGCAGGACATTCTAACCAAGTTTGGTTTCTCAGATTCAAAATCTGCCAGCACACCTATGGAGACACACAAGCAAATAACAGCAGATCTTGAGGGGGAGGATATGGATGTTCATCATTATAGATCCATGATTGGCTCTCTCATGTATCTTACAGCCTCTAGGCCAGATATAATGTTTCCAGTCTGTGTATGTGCAAGATTCCAAGTTAGGCGAAAGCAATCTCACTATCAAGCTGTTAAGAGGATATTCAGATATCTCAAAGGGCAACCAAGATTGGGACTTTGGTATCCTCATGACTCATCATTTGACCTACTTGCATACTCAGACAGTGATCTAGGTGGAGCAAACTTGGACAGAAAATCTACTTCTGGAGGATGTCAGTTCTTGGGTGCAAGACTAGTTTCATGGCAGTGCAAGAAACAAACCACAGTGTCCACATCTACAACAGAGGCAGAGTACATAGCAGCTGCAAGTTGCTGTTCTCAAGTCTTATGGATTCAGAATCAAATGCTGGACTATGGGGTAACCTTTCTACACACTCCAATTTTTATTGATAATAGCAGTGCTATTAGCATTGTGAATAATCCTGTCAAGCACTCAAAGACAAAGCACATTGAGATCAGGTATCACTTCATAAGAGACTGTAATGAAAAGAAACTTATTCAAGTTGTAAAGGTTCATACTGACAACCAGTTTGCTGATCTATTCACCAAAACCTTTGATGTGGGTAGATTCACTTTCTTGGTAACAAGTGTGGGAATGATCAACTCTGAATAAGCACCTTCTCAAAAAATGGTTAAATACCTATATTTTATTTATTCTTGGTGTTACTAATCTTTCTTTTCAGGGAATACATAGCAGTACTCAGTTCATCACAAGCTTAAAAGAGTAAGTATGGTTAATACTGTCAGTACAGTTTTAATACTGCCAGTGCACAGTTAATACTGCTAGTGGTTAATACTGCTCTCAGTTAATACTGCTAGTTAGTTAATACTGCTAGTGGTTAATACTGCTCTCAGTTAATACTGCTAGTTAGTTAATACTGCTAGTGGTTAATACTGCTCTCAGTTAATACTGCTAGTTAGTTAATACTGCTAGTGGTTAATACTGCTCTCAGTTAATACTGCTTGTCCGTTAATACTGCTCTAGGTTAATACTGCTTATGTCCCGAATACTATAAATACCCTTTGCCCGCCAAAAAGTTCATAACGACTCTCTGCATACTGTTCACTTGCGCTCTAAACCCTTTCTCTCTCAAGTTCAAAGTTTTCAGGCAAAAACTTCAAGATCAATGGCATCAATGGCATTCATAGACGAGCACAATGAAATCGCGATGCTACAGAAGCCCAAACAGGCCGCTGGTTTCCACCAGATTGTGGATTTCCTCAAGACAAGTCATATTGCCCATGCTCTCACTGTATCGCCATCCATCTATATCGAGTATCAAAGGCAATTCTGGGCAAATGCCACCATTGTTACTGAGAATGGTGTGCAAATGATCAAGACAAGGGTGTATGACAAACCCTTGACAGTTACTGAAGAGGTAATTCGCATCAGTCTACGTCTAGACGATGCCTCTGGTATAACTTCTATCTCTAATGATAAACTGTTTTCTACTCTTACAAGAATGGGGTATGGAGGCCCATTGGGTGTGTTCAAGTTCTCAAAAGCAAAATTTTCACCTCAATGGCGTTTCTTTGTCCATACCCTTATGCACTGTATCTCTAAAAAGACTACTGGCTGGAGTGAGTTCAGTAGCACCATTGCTTATGCTTTGGTATGCTTAGCCACTGCCAGAAAGTATAATTTTTCCCAAATGATTTTTAATGATCTTGTCTCAAACCTGGGAAGTAAAAAGAGTTTTTATATGTACCCCAGGTTTGTCCAAGAAGTTATTACCCATGAATTGACGGATATACCTCATTTTGAAGAGGTATATGTACCAAAAACTCCCAAAGGTAAGGTCTTTTCAAACATGAAAAGATCCCCTCTGGACTCGGAAGGAGTTGACACCCCATTGTTCTCTACAATGATGGTGGTGTCCCACACTGATGAAGGTATGGCAGCAGGGTCAAGGCCCCCATTAGACCAACCCACTGCTAGCCAATCCCAACCTTCCCACCCTAAATCAATTCCCCAGTCTCTTCTTGATAAACCAACTTCACCAATCACCCAAACATACAAAAGGAAACAGGTAAAGAAGGCTCCTTCCCTTCTTGTACCATCAACCCCTAAGCCTTTAAGCCCTCTAAGGGAGGATTCTCCCTTCGAGAATATCTACAGGGAAACCACAAGGGTGTCTCCCAACCCCAAGGAGGTGCTTTCTGAGGAGGAGGAAGAGCATATGGGTGAGAAGGTTGCCACTACTTCTGCTAGCACAGAGAAGGTCAGTGGTAACATCTCTAAGACCTTCCCCATGGCAACTTTGGGTGAGAAATCAACCCAAGGACCCCGGTGCCAAGAAACCAAGGGGGTAGCTGGTGCTTCTGCTAGGCAGAAGGCCACTATCAAAAGATCCAAGGATCCCTCAAGGATGGGCAAAACATCCAAAAAGGGTGAGGACAGAACTGACACTGATGAATTGATGGCAAAACTTTCCAAGGATCCTTCAAGGGTGGGTAAAACACCTAAAGAAGGTGAGGATAGATATACTTACTGGGAATTGATTGAAGCATTAGCCAACATTAATGTTGATGTGGTTAATCAAGGAAAGGATATCAAAGAATTGCAGCAAGTGGTTCTCTCCCAACAACAGCAGATTTCCAAACTCAAACAAATGGTGGGAAAGCTCATGGCCAAGAAAAGAAGAGGTCAGTTTGTTCTCAGAAGGAGAAAGGAGGCAACCAACATAGAAAATGTCCATGCTTCCAAAAAGGGGGAGAATTCTAGCTCAGAACAGATAGATCAACAGTTTGAGGGGGAGTTTGTTGAAGAAAAGAAATCTGCAGAAACAACACCAGCAGCAGTTACAACTAAAGAAGCAGAAATGGTTACTACTGCTGAGCCAAAACAAGCAGCAGAAACTGTTAGTGCTGCTGAAACTTCACAAGCAGCAGTAACAGAGTTAACACCAACAGAGATTGAAGTAGCTGAAATGCTCATCAAAGCAAAGAATGACACTCCCAAAGCAAAGGGAGTGGTCATAAATGAAGGGGGAGCAAAGAAAATAGAGAAGAAAGAAATGGCTGCAGATGCAAGGAAAAAGGGAAAAGCAAAGATGATAGAATCTGATCAACCATCTAAAAAGCAAAAGATGATTGAGTCAGATGAAGCATTAGCAAAGAAAGTACAATAAGAGTTAGATCAAGCAGAAAAGGAGCAGGTTGAAAAAGACAGAGAAATGGCCAGAGCACTTGCAAATGAGTTAAATGAAGCATTCCAGAAAGGGCTGGAAATAGAGAAGGCAAAGCAAAGAGCAATGAGCTTGAGAAAGGCTATGATGGCCAGAACAAGTGCTAAGAAGAGAAGACCTTCACAAACTTACCTTGCCACTCAGGAAAGAAACAAAATGATAACTTTCTTGAGGAGTGCAATTGGTGTAAAGAAAGAAATGTTTGTGAAGATGACTTTTGATCAAATCAAGGATCTCTATGAGAAAGAAATGGGGAAGCTGAAGAGTAATGAAAAGGATAGAGTGGAGTTTGAAAAGAAGGCCAAGGAGAGACATGATGTGAATATTAATCAACCATTCCCTGAAAGTGAAGAGGGAACTCCTATCAAAGAAAAGGCAGAGAAAAAGGAAGAAAAGAAGAAGGAAGCTACTTTAGGGCAAGTTCAAAAGACTCTGAAGAGAACTAAAATGATGGCTAAAAGAAAGAAGATTGTAAAGAAGCCTAGAGTAGAAGAAGAGCAAAAGTTTGCTGAAGAAGAAGAGGCACCTAAGAATGAGGCTGAAACTCAGGAAGTACCACAGAGTTCAGATGTAAACATGTACATGGTGGTAATGGATAAAATTCCAAAGCCTATTTCAGCTGAACCTGTTGGATTCAAACCTCCTGAAGTTATCCACTGGGATACTATGGAGGTGGATGGCAAAGAGTACATTAGATTGAAAACAAAGGATGAGAAGTATGAAGTCTACAGCACCTGGAACAAAATTGTCAGAGAGTGTTCAAGATCTGATTTGGAAGAAATGTTTGAAGTGGGGATGAAAGTTCATGCATATCAGTTGACAGCTCCAGGGTTACCAATTGTGAAGTTAGTTATGGAATATTTGTGCATGTTGTTCAAACCAGAAGCAGTAAAGCATTTGATAAGAGATGTATTTGAAGCTGTTAGAGGATGGACTCTATATGAAAGGAGTGGAGTCTACGAACTGGCATTGGATACTTTTCACATGGAGTATTACTTGGTGGATAGGGTATACAACCATACAAATCTAAAGCTTCATGCCATGTTAAATAAGAAGTTGGGTTGTGCACCAAATTCAGAAATGGCAAAGTACTTAATTCAGAGAACTATAAATCAGAGTATGGGACTAGATCCTAACATTGGAGTAGATCAATGAAGATTTTGGAAGCATTTGAAGAACTTGACTTCTCTTTCTAAAAGTCAAGTTAGGGGGAGATTGTTGGGAACTGAAGATGTGAACAAGTCTTTAATGCTGCTAGTTCAGAATTACTACTGCCAGAGGACTTCAAAGTTAATACTGTTGAGTATTACTACTGCTAGTAGAATTAATACTGCTAGTCAAAGTTAGTGCTGCTTGAACAAAGTTAGTACTGCTTAGCTAGTTAGTACTGCTAGAAGTTAGTGCTGCTTAGTAGTTAATGCTGCCAAGACTCAGTTAATGCTGCTTCTAAGATAATGTGAAGATAATGATGAAGAGATCGTGGTTAAAGATAAACATGGAAAGCTGAAGATATTCATGGAAGATATACTGAAGATATTTTATTTATTATAATTATCTTTTATTCAGTTTATGTATAGAATTGATAGAATAGTTTAAAAAAGAAAATTAATCATATACTAAGTTTTTGTTCTAGAGAGAAAATCAACCTCAAGGCATAGTTCCTAATTCTAGAGAAGTAGAATTCGTCTTGAAAGAGTCTGTTCTTCAAGATTGAGGTTGAGTGTGTAATCTTGTGATTTTAATCATTCAATACAAGTTTACAAGTTGTTAATCATATACTGTTTGTTTACTGTTACATTGAATATCAAAGTGTTTTTCCGCAACTTCTTTGATATTGTTTCTGAGTATTCATAATTCTTGTTGAGAATTCGATCCTGACATTTATATTGCAAAAAGTTCGAGTCATTGATGAAAAGTGAGTTTGAGATGAGCATGATGGGAGAACTCACATTCTTCTTAGGATTGCAAGTTAAACAAACCACAGAGGGTATTTTCATAAACCAATCAAAATATGTCTCTGACATACTTGAAAAATACAAGCTCTCTGACTCTTCACCAATGAAAACTCCTATGGTCACTGGATCCAAGCTTTACGCAGATCCAGAAGGCAAATCTGTGGAGTGTAAGCTCTACAGAGGAATGATAGGATCTCTGCTGTACTTAACCGCAAGTAGTCCTGATATAATGTTTGCCACATGTCTATGTGCAAGATTTCAAGCTAATCCCAAAGAATCTCATCTTCATGCTGTCAAGAGGATCTTCAGATACCTAAAAGGGACCAAAAATCTTGGTCTCTGGTATCCGGAGAACTCTGGCTTTGATCTCATGGCTTATACAGATTCAGATTACGGAGGATGCAAGCTCGACAAAAAGAGTACCGCTGGGAGTTGCCAATTCCTAGGAGGGAAACTAGTAAGTTGGACTTCGAAGAAACAGAACTGTGTTTCGACCTCTACGGCAGAAGCAGAATATGTTGCTGCTGCAAGTTGTTGCTCACAAGTTCTGTGGATGAGGACCCAACTTAGAGACTATGGATTTGATATCGAAAAAATCCCCATCCTCTGTGACTCCAAAAGTGCCATTGCGATCTCTGCCAATCCTGTGCAGCACTCTAAGACCAAACATATCGATATCAGGTATCACTTTCTGAAACATCATGTGGAGCATGGGACAATATAGATGTACTTTGTGCCCACAGACTATCAACTTGCCGACCTTTTCACAAAGGCATTGGATGAGAAAATATTCACTTTTATAGTTGGCAAAATTGGTATGCTCAACATGAGTTGACCACAGAGCCTCTGTACCCCTGCACAGAGCCTCTGTTGCACATATTTGTATATAACATATTCCTTGTTTATAAATAATCTCTTTGACTTTCTTTATTATATTATTTTCTGCAAATCTATGTCTTGTGCAAATCTTATCTTTATATGATCCAAGCATAGTTGAAGGGGGAGCAGAACGAACCATCAAAGACCAATCGTGACTAGTCAAGGGGGAGCAAGACAGTTCTGCGCAACAGACTACAGAGTGAGGTTAGTCCATCTGAACCAAGGGTCAAAACTCTTTCTCGAGAACTATGCACTCAGAAAGATCCCACTTTGTACTAATTTTTCTGTCAAAACTTTGAAATGATCAAATCTTTGAAAATCTTTCCTAAAAAGGAAATTTTTGGTCTCAGAACCTCTGAGGTCGATCACAGAGCCTCTGTGATCTATCACAGAGTCTCTGCACCTCTGAACTGAGGGTGCTTGAGCAAATGCACTTTAAAAGGATCATTTCATCGCACTTTTCTCCCTCTTAAAAAGCTCTTCTGATAACCTTGCCTATGACCTCAGAAGCCTCTTATCCCCAGAGCTTCTGTCATTCTCATCACTTGAGAAAATCAGGTCATGTGCTGCGGGTTATTTTTTGAAAACTCACTGTCACGTGAGAATAGAAAATGCCAGGCGCGTGAGAATAGGGAGGCGCACGTCCTAGATCGTGCACCACCATCATCTGACGTGGCAACATGTGATTGGTTCGTAACATGTACCGTCGTTTTTATGAAACGAATTCTTATCCGTTTCCACTCATCACGGATTTGAAATCTTTGTTTTTTACCGCTCAATTTTTTTTTACCTTCCCCTGTATAAAACCCCTTTTACCTCTTCATTTTCATTTTACCTACATCTTTCTCTCTCAAGAACTTCTAGCAAAAAGCCTTTCTTCTTCTCCTCTATTCTTTCAATGGCTTCTCCCTCAACTTCCTCCAAGAACTCTAATGGATCGAAGAAATCCAACAACTCTCATCACTCGATGGTTCAAAAAGCTGATTCAGACTCCGTCGACCAAGAACATGTGCTTACCAGCAGGATGTTATCCTTCACCAGGCATGACTATCACTTGGCCCAAATGAATAATAAGCCAAACAACCACTTTGTCACCCTAAATCCCTCTGGTTTTCCCACTGAAGTTGCACCATTGATTCAACTCCTCAAGAATCATTTCCTGGTTAGCGCCCTCACATTGAAACGAGATGACATCCCGGAATCATATATCCAACAGTTCTGGCTAAGTGCCCGCCATGCCAAAATGGACAAATATGGACACTGCATCATTGGCTATGCAACCCATCCATCAACTGCAAAAATTATGGACTTAGGGATCAATCGTAGGAAACTCTCCGATGTATTTGGACTTCCCACCAAATCAGATCTCAACCTGCGTAAATTCTCAGAGGAGCCCACAGAGGAAGAGATACTAGAATTTCTGAGGTTCATTGGCTACGCAGTTCCAATCACCAAAAGAACAAACTTCAGGCGACAGAATCTACCCCCTCTGTGGAACGTCCTTTTCTCTATTCTGAACCGATGCCTAACATCGAAGGTTGGAAGCCCGGACCAATCGAGCCATACAATTTTGGCTATAATGTATGGGATTTACTACGATCTCCCACTGGACTACGCTGGACTCATTTTCAGGGAGATCCAAAATGCTGTGATTTCCAAACAGCAGGACCAAGACAGAGGGACAGAACCAAAGAACATCGTGTTTGGACGTTTCCTAGGACTGCTTCTAGGCGATGACTTGATCGGAGAAGGAAAGCTACCAGCAGAGGATAAGACAATCAAACTATATGAGATGAAGTCTCATAAACCCACCACCATCAAAACAGGATATCCAGAAGCCAGACCTCTGTCAACAAAGATGTTGACTTATTTGGGTAGTAAAGAAGAGGTTAGGGAATACATACGAGGGAACAGGACACCAGAACCACGTCCTGTAACCCCCCCCCTCCCCCCCGCGTAGGTTTCAAAGTAGGAGACATTGTAGTTTACTTGAGAGACGAGGGAGTACGAACAGAAGTTGAAGCCGCAGAGGCTAAAGTGAGTGAGAAAGAGAGCCCATTAGTTAAAGGGGAGGGGAGTGAGAGAAAGACGAAAAAGAAAAACAAGAAAAAGAGAGTCGCAGAGGTAGAGACTCCAAAATCCTTGGCAGCTGAAGAGAAAGCCACAGAAGAAACTGCAGAGACCAGAGTCTCTGAGAAAAAGAAAAGAAAATTGAGGACGCTTGCCGAAAAAGAACAAATATTGGAAGCCCTCAAACACAAAAGGAAAGATCTAGATGAATACCTTGCTGAGAAAACCGCACCTGCAGAGGGTCAGACAAAGCCCCTGCAGAAGGCAAGAAGAGCCCTAGTCCTTGAAGAGTCCCCTGAGGATGGACCTCAGAGCCCAATTCAAATAGCCTCTGCAATAGCACGCGAGGTCTCTCTTCAATACTCTGGAGGACTAGGGGAAACCGTGGAAATGGAAATAGATGACGTGACAGGAAGGTCACAGAGCGAAGATGAAGGAGAAGAACCAAGTAAAAAATCGTTGGAGGAGAGGGAAACAAAAGATGTCATTGGCACACCACCAAAACCAACTCCTAGTGCAACCCACACTTCTACCCCTGCAGTTCTAGTGCAGAGGGGTATTGAAACAGGACCGCACAGTCCAAACCTTACCTATGCCATCCGGACAGAGGATATTCCTTCATCCTCTGTACCACCTTTCGGGGAAACCAAAACCACCTCACCCTCTCAAAAGGGTGAGAGTGTTGCTCTGCGTGTCCATTTGCCCCAGGACACATCTCTTTCACACACAGAGGTATTCGTTACCTCTGTCACACACAAGAGTGACACCCAAACCACCTCAGAGTTGGTGGTGCGAGATCACGATGATTCTGTGGCTCTAGAACAACCACAGGATCCATTCAACATCGATCTTAAGGGAGTCTCTGAACCCTCCCCCAAAGAACGTGTTGACAGAACTTCCATTGGTGCTTCCTCTGTGGAACATCGAGGATTGGAAGGAAATCCTCCAGAGCTCAACATAAAAACAGGCTCTGAAGGTGCCAAAGACTCGTTGGCCAAATCTGGATCATGTGTTGTTCCAGAGGTTACCTCTGACACCTTTGTCACAAAGGCCGAGTTTAAAGCCTTTGTTGACATGGTGCTCACAAAACTTGCCGAGTTGCAAAGCTCAACCTCCAGAGAGTCCCAAGCCCTTGCAGAGGCCCTAAAAGCCAATACTGAAGCTCTGCAAGCACTCAATACAAACTGCGCGAAAAAGGCTGATCTTCAAGCTTGTGGACAAGCCATCATCGCACACTCCCATCAAATTCAAGTTCTGGGGGATCTTTGCACAGAGGAGTTCCCAAAATATGCTACGAACGGAGTTCAGACCGGAGTGAACGAAATGGCCAGGCTCAGAGAGGAAATAAGGAACATAACTCGCAGTGTTATGGTACCAGCTCACACACAAGCATCAACCTCTGCCCTAGACCCCTCTGCGTTTGCAACAAAAGCCGACTTGAAAGCCATGGGAAATCTGTTTCTGCAAAATCAAAAACTTCTTCAATCCAACTTCAACGACCAAGGAAAGAAGCTGTCAGCTGAACTGAAGCGATCCATAGCCACATTTCGTTTCAAGTCAGACATCGAAATCAACGCTCTGTCATTGGCTGCAGAGGACGCAATCAAGAAAATCACAGATCATGTCGATAACAACCTCTGTACGCCAAAGAAGAGGAAGGAACCTGTCACCTGCCAAACCCAAGCAGGGCAGAAGAGGGCACGGCATGAGGACCAAGATCCTGATGCCTCCGGCAGTGGTCCTCATGAGGGGGAGAATCTGCAATCCACAAAAGAAGCACCAATATCAGTGGCTCCCCTAAACCAAGTCCCTATGAGCTCAAAACCTGAACCACAGAGAACAACTAAACAAAAGGTCTTTGCAGCCCCCTCTCCCACCATAATCCAAAGCAAAGAAACCCCACCAACTGCCAAAGACAAAGGCAAGGCAATAGCTACAGAACCTCTGAAGAAGGTCAAGTCTCCTCCTCCCTCCTCTGAGAAACTACTAAAGAGCTCTTTTGATGCTTTCAAAAGAGTGAAACCTGAAGAGGAAGATTGGGCCTTTGATCTACAACCTCTGTCGGAACTCCCCATCTTACAACCACTTGACACACCATCAAAGGATAGAGTTACAGAGGTTATCCAAGGCTTTGAGAGCCTAAGAAGACCCTTCCCTGTTCCTCCAAAGAAGGACATCGAAGAAGAAGTATACAAATACCTCTATAGCCGCGGAGCTCAAGATCTTCCAACTGTCAGACTCTCAGAGGAAGCTATATCAGAGGAGCGAAGGAGATTCTATAAAGATAAAGCCAAGCCAAAATCCAAAGTCTTCAACATGGCCAAAATCACAGAGGTTGTGACAATCAAGCTTGGACACACAAAGTGTAAGAACTTCTGGTTCAGTGAATACGCCGTGAAAAGGGAAGATAAGAAGATATGGACTTTCACAGACGCAGATCTACCGAATCTTCACCCTCATGATCTTCCAGAGCTATTCAAGTGGACAGAGGATAAGTTTGGCTGGAAGAAGGAATACCAAGAAGCACATCTCACAATCAAGAGGGTCATGAGAGAAAAGCTGTTGTTCTATAGTATAGCTGACTTTCAAGTGGCACTTGACTTGGGAGTCAAAAAGGTAAGCTTCCCTCAACCACAAGACAGCGTACCACCCTCTGCCAATATTTTACCAAACTCCATCATCACTTCACCTTCTTTTGGCTTTGTGTACTTAAACCCCAAAGGAGAAAAGAAATTGTTCATGGGGATAGAAAGCCAAAAGTACTCAACCGAATCCCTGCTGCTCATTCAAGAACTACTTATCAAGAACACAGGAACTCCACTTGTATCCACAGAAGCGGCAGATGTCCTTCTGTCAAACATAGATGCAACCTTAAATTTCAGATTCCTGTGCGTGTGCTATTACAGAGAACTGAAGAAAGAAGGTGGGTTTGGAAAGAAAATCAACGATTTTCCAGACGCCAAAGTATAGGCTCTGATGACTTGTAATCATTTTTATTGTCAAATGTAATTGCCTTCTGGCATCATCTTATTTTAAATAAAAATCAAGATTCAGAGGTTGAGTTCCTTTCACCTCTTTTGCTTCTAGTTTAGCCATCGCTATAAATTCCAAATTTTTATTTTTCAATACTTAGGGGGAGATTGTTAGCTCCACTCACATTGTATAGAAGTATTGAAAAATAGGCTATGGGAATCGCAGAAGCCTGCCGCTGAACACTCAAGTACACCACAGAAGGTGCAAAGCTCAGAGGTTACTCGGTAGAAGATCTACCAGAAACCTGAATGATTCTTGGATCACAGAGCCTCTGTGAAGGCCAACCTCTGGAGATCAATGTTGAAGTTTTTCTAAGAGATCAAGACAAGACCACGTGCAGAACACGTGAGACCTGCTGTACGAAGATCCTCAAGATCAAAGTAATGGGCATCCCACGATGTTTACTTTCCAGGTGGCATTCCGTTTATGGAATGTCAGTTTTTGTCTTGTACTAAGGGGTACATCCCTCTTGTATATTAAGGGAGCACCACCTTAGAGCAAAAAGAACACACACGAAAATAGCAGTCTGTATAATCCTTGAGCACTTTTTGCACACACCAGTGCGTGTTCTTGGTGTTCTTCAGTAATCAATGAAACAGTTCTTTGAGTAACTTTCTTGTGATACTTTACTTCCTGTTCATTAATTACTTGTGTGTTTACTACCTTGCATGTTCAGTCTTTCCTACACGTATTAAACGCTTCCGCACTCTCTTTACTTAATCTGTGTGTAGTAAAAGGTTAAATCAAGTTAAAGAACGTCAAAACTGGGACCAACAGACCCTATGATGTAATTTCTGAGTCGGTTTTTATGGGATTGTTATTTACCGTTTGTAACTAGTTGAGACATTGGGCCCTTGGAAGGCGACTTGATACGGTTATGTGGGACCGGATACTAGCCATGGGTCGTAAATGTAATCCTAGTGAATGAGTATGATTAGGATCATTGGGTGCCTTCCCCCACATCTGAGTACGATTCGGGGAGCTCGTGGCCTTGATCTAAGTATGATGAGCTCAATAACTTAGAAAGTGGCCTACTTTTGTGTTCCGCCACTAACCATGGAAATCGAGTCTCCCTCGTCATCGAAAGGTGTTGTTTTGGGCATTTAGTTTTATCCATGTTTTCGGTGACATTTTGAGTGTGGGGTGTTCTCCATAAATTATACTTTTAGGGCTTGAGTCTTGCTCATATTTCGGTAGTATGGACAATAAATTTATATCTGAATTTCAATATTTCAGCATTTATCGTTATTCACGTCTTGTGTGAATATTGGGTTTTGAATTCGTATTTGAAAGAATGTTTTGTATAGGGATATTCATCACGAAAATAGTGAGTTTTAGGAAAGGGTTACTTTATATTTTTGTACAATCCTTTTTAGAAACCGTGATTTAAAAAACATTATTCAGTTTACCGTTTTATATAACTGTTGAAAACTTTTGAACTCACTAGGCGTTAAGCCTAACCTTTTTATTTGTCACTATGTGCATCAGGTCCTTGATGGGGTTATGGTACTAGTGACACAGTAAAAAGTCGAGAGCCAGTTAGATGCACGAGAAGGTTCTAGCTATTTGATGACGTCTTTCGCTTTTGGAAATAGAGACACAGTGAAAAGTTGAGAGCCAGTTAGATGTACGAGAAGTTCTAGCTATTTGATGACGTCTTTCGCTTTTGGAAATAGCGACTGTTATTGGATTTTAGTATCACACGTCCCTATTATAGACCTTGTATAAGGTTTGATTTGTGTCTTTTGAAGTCAAACCTTAATTTGTTACTTTAGGTGATTCAATTATTGATGTATTTAGAAAATTTTAAATTAGTTGTTATTTTTAGATTTGATGGTGTTACAATGACATGGATCAACATGAGTTCTATTCCTATTATTTTTGGAAGATCATCTAATAAGAAAAAACATGATATAACCCACTTTTACTTGAATGGATTTTTACTATTGAAGTAGTCAACATGCTCTACCAACTTTAGCACGTCCTCTGATAGCCATATGATGCATAATTGACATTTCGTTGTAACGTACTTACAACTAATCGACATTTTGTTTGAATAACTTGAAGTTTATAAGCTAAAGTTACACAATTACTAGACATCTATTTAAACCTATGCGTTCAAATATATAGAATCTCATGTCCAGGTATCAATGGTTGAAATATTGAATATATATATAGAGAGAGAGAGAGTTGGATTCCGGTGAGAAGTGTCAAAAATGGTGAGAAGCATAAGAAGTGGTTATCAACCGTTAGATGAGAAATGAATGAACATTAGAATGAGATGCATCGAGATGTTTTTGTGAGACCACATTTTTACACTTGAAACTTCATAATAAAACACTGTGAATCTAACATTGTCTTTTGCTGTGAAGATAATCTCACCCTCACCTCATAAATCACATTTGATAAGGGAATTGATTTGATACATCTCCATACATCTCATCCTAATGTGCATGCATCCAAAGGTGGATATCCCTTCTTACCCTTTCTCACAATAATTTTCATTCTCATCGGAACCTAATCCTATATATATATAAATATATATATATATATATATATATATATATATATATATATATATATATATATATATATATAATTTAGGGGTGTTCGCGGTGTGGTTTGGGACGGTTTGGGGCAAAACCGCACCGCATATACCTCAAACCGCACCGCAAAATGCGGTGCGGTGCGATTTGTACCTTACGCATTTTACACCTACAATTCAATAACTATAAGATCAAAACTTCATTTTAAAATCAACGATAATGTGATCGTAGTCCCTAAAAATAAAAATATTCAATACGTCCGATTCTAAAATACATATTATATAAATATTGCAATTATTCTAATACATTCATATATGTGTTTAATATACAAAATTAAAAATATATACATATACATAATGCGGTTTGATAACTCAAAACCGCAAACCGCACCACATAGTGCGGTTTGGTAAAAATGCAAAACGCAAACAGCACCACGGACGTTCTAAACAGTGTTTTGCGGTGCGGTGTGGGAGGTTTAGAGGAACACCCCTAATATATATACACACTTATATAATACATATATAAAATAACAATTATATACTTTTTAAAAGAAAATGTCAAATGACTAAAACACCATAACTTATCGGAGCTAAGATAACAGAATTAAAGAGAGAGATCCAATCCATAACAAAATTGGAACCATGCTTGTAATTATTTCGTTTGAGAGATCTTATCCAAAATTTGTAATTTAACGGTGAAATCTCTGAATCTATTGTAGCTAAATCTTTTTAACTTTTGGTTTGAAGACACTGTTATCAAACTCATACGAGATAAATAAAAAAAAATCATTAAAAATGATTCAAGAAGCGAGAAATGTGAGTTGTGGGGTTGAAGAACGTAAAAATCGCATGGTGACTGGTGAGGCCCAGGCAATGCAAAGCTTGGGGTCACGTTGACCAAGTGCTTCACGAGACTGAAGGTGGCCTCTTAAACATTTTTATGTGATCAATACCAAATTAAAATCAAAATCATTTTCAAGAATGTTAATATCTAATAAATATAACATCTCCAACCATAATCAAATTGCAAAATCTTCCAAAGCAGATAGATATTGGGATAAGATCATTCGTACCCAACCCAATCCAATGAACCTCTATCACTCTCTTCATATACATATGCTTTAAATCTCCTTTCGATACAACTCTTTCTTATATTCAATAAATGTGATCATATACATGCAAATTGAGGAAGGCAGTAGTTGAATGTGACCTACTTTAAGGAGTATGTTGTACTAATCGATTGATAATGAATAAAAGAATTACGAGTATAGAAGAAGAAACCATATTCAAGGTAACAAACATATGAAAATATTTTGATGTACCAAAACCAAAGTTTCAACACAGTCCCAACCCAACCCTTACTATCAACCCGACCTATGTTCACCAATCCCCCCTACCTAACATCATTTGAACATTATCACGATAGAAGAGGAAAGCGCTGTGCATGCTACTTGTTCAAGCATTTGACTCGTTGACTTAAAAAAAATGATTCAAATTATAACAAACCGAAAACACTTTGCTAAAATAGATTATAATTCTTGACAATAAACTCACTTGGGTAACCAAAGATGCATCAATGCAGCTCCCAAAAGTAATTCCAGGCGCACTCGAATGACCAATTATTATAGTTAAACCTATTGTCATGGATGCTCGACAAAACAACAGACGATATCATAAAACCAACATCTTTAACCATGATTTATCAACATGTTCAAATAGATCAATCAAGAAACACATGTCATACAGAGCAAATAAGCTATTATGCATCAGAGTGAAAGATTCATCGATATAGTATCCATAACTAACTGTAAAAGACTGAATGATCATAAATTTAACATCTTTAACAATAATATCCCCCTGTTATTTGTCCCCCCGAAAGAAAATGATCAATAAATCACATCTCATACAACGCGCAACGGAGCAAAGACGCATCAATGTAAGTTTCCAAATAGTAAATCTAGAAGCACGAATGACCATTTGTAGTCAACAAACGACAGATAGAATCATACAAATCTTTAAGCACATTGTCGACATGCTTTTCCATCCCAGAACATACAAAAGATCGATCAACACAAATGTCATTAGGGTAGACGTCATGTATCCTAAGTAGCAATCTAAACAGCTCAAGCGAGCATGACGTACGCCAAAAAAGATCAATTTCAATTAAAGATAAAGAAGAATAAGCTAAACCATTAAACAAAAGGAGCATTAACCCCATAGGGTCAGGTTTTGGGGGAAAACCTCAAAAAAGGGGAAAACTAAGAAACACCCGGTTAGCCTTTCATCTAGACGATATGCACTTGTGCATACAAGTAATTTGTAACATGCACAAGTGCATAAAAACCAAAAAACAACTTAATTTACTTGTATGCATAAGTGCATACTGTCCAGATCAAGGCTACTAGAGTGTTCCTTTTTTTTTGAGGTTTACCTCCCTCTAAGGCTCTCTAACCCCATAATACGCAAAAAGATATGATGATCAATATGCTATACTATTAAAACACAAGCTCCTGTCAATCATGTAGCTTCCAAAGCAATTCTACGCTCAAATAATCGATTGTAGTCAAAGTCAACGCCATCGCTAACGAACAAACCATAGATAGTATCATAAATTGAACATCTTTAACCCAATAAAAATTACAAAAAAGATTAAGCAGAGTACTAACATAAACAACTAAAGCATAAGTTTCATATGTCAAAGGTGATTCATTTACCTAATGATGTCCCCAAATCGGCTACATAACTGAGCAACGCGATTCTCCTCTTTCGTAGCATGATCTCATTGTCAAAATAAGCCTCCCATTTCTCATCCAATTCTTTTGCTTTAGCTTCCCCAATCAAACTCAATTTTTCCTTGATCAAATTGACAGCACCCGTCGGAAAATTCAAAGACGACGAAACTTCCGAGTTCAATCCCGCATTCAAATACGGATACAATGTCTCGAAATCATCAACTTTCGCCACCTTTCTTCCATCATCTTCATCCTCCAACTCCTCCTCTTTCACTTCGATTTTCGGCTTCGTTTTAGTTTTGGATTTTGCATTCGCATTCGAATTCGACCCACCAACACCCTCGCACCCGTTGATTCCCCATATCTTCTTCGAAACCTCGAACAGTTTACGCTCGTGTGGCTTAGGAAACACGGGATCTTCACCATTATCACTCACTTTCTCAGAGTTAACTCTAAACTTCTTTTTCAATCTCCTGATTTTCTCATACAATTGGCTCTTTGAAGCATTGCCTGGAAGAGAATCCATCGTGAACTGATAAAATCCATCCATATCGGATAACGGAGAACACCCTTTTTTCAATTGATAATCGATAAATCCTTGCAACAACAAAAGCTCATCATCATCACTCCAAACCCTTTTCATCACAGACTTCTTTTCATCATCAACAACATCCCCATTCGAGACCTTGATTTTCTTTTTCTGCTTGACATCTGATTCGGAAAAAAGGCGCTTTGATGTAGGTGTCTTATCAGGGTTTTCGTGAGCATTTATTTTCTTCGAAGGTTTGATTGCGAAATCTGAAGCGGTGGGAGATTTCAAATCGGGATCAGCATCGAAATCGAAGACCGAAGAGGATTTGGGGGTTAGGGTTTTTGGGTTTTGGATCGAAGTTTCGACGTGAGTAGGTGTTTCTTCTTCTGACTCTGATTCCGATTCTTGTTCAGATGATGATTCGGCTGCTTTTTTTGAATTAGGGTTCTGGATTTTGGGGTTTTCAGGGGGGTTTGGGATTTTGGATTCTTCTTCAGATTCATCGTCTTCTTCTTCTAATTCTTCTTCTTCAGTTGATGATTCTTCTTGGTTTGTTTTGTGTGTTAGAATTTGTTGTTCGTCTTCGGTTTCATCATCATCGGAGGAAGCAGATGGAGGATCATCAAGAGGAGTGGAACGCTTGGAAGCCATTTAAGATTAAAAAACACGAAGGAATTCGGAAGTAGAGATTTGATTTGGATTATGAACAGGTAAAGATTAGGGTTTTAATGCGGGCTATGGGCTTCCCACACACGCAAACACACAAAATAGCTTCAACTAAAAATTGAAATAAAACCAATTTTGAAAGATATAAACTATATTATAAAAAAATTTAATTTTACTTTTTTTAAAATAGTTAATTTTTAAAAATTAAATAAACAACGATACAAAATCTTTTTGGGGGATTTGGTTCATTTTAATGAATGAAAATAAAAATTAAATAGGATGAAAATAGAAATGAGCATTGTATTGATGTTGTTTGGTTAAACCAATATAATCAATAAAAAATTGTTTTATATAATAATGTTAATACAAATATGTGTCGTCTAACATGAAAATAAAAAATATGTTTCATTCAACATCGAGTGATGAATGGCGTATGGGAAAAATTGACTGAGCGGGAATAAGATTTTCATTCTCCCAATTTGGTCAGATATGAAAATTAATGGGTTTAAGGTAATGGGTCCGCTATATTATATCAAACCAAACATCATTTTTCGTTATCATTCTCATTATTTACCTCTCAATACCTCCGACCAAACACCCCCTAATTTATAATATTCTTATTACTAGTGTTGAAACCGCGCGTTGCGCGGTAACATGAATAACTTGGGTAGTAATATGAAGATTATTGTTGGATGCATATTGTATTCAAGATTAAAATAGTGGGTCTAAGTTGTAATAGTTAGAAAGTGTATTTGTGTCTTTGTAATTGTTAGAGGGTTGACTTGCTATAGGTCATGTTGACCAAGTATAAATAGCAAAGTTTTTGTGTTTTAGACATAGACGAACACACGCAGATTGGTAAGAGATTTTTACACTTTGGAAAACACACACATACAACGTGAGATCTGTGGCACCTTGTTAGATCTATGACTTCGTTGTAATTATGTGATTAGATAAATAAAAGATTGTTTGTTAATATGTGTATTGATTGTATGCTAGTAATTCTGGGATCACATTCATTTTTTAGAAAAACGAGTTCGCACTGTTTCTTGAGTTCTTGATTTGAATTTTGTGATTAAAAGTGTTTTTGTTAAAATCTTTGATTGAAAGTTGGTTGAAATATGTTTTAGATTGACTTTATTGGATTGAATTGCACTGAAAAACAAGTTTGATCAACAAATTTTGATTTTTGAAAGTTTTTGGTTCGTACGAGTTCAATTTACTGTTGCACTATGATTTTTGATGTTTAAGTGTGATTTTGGATTTGATACTGAATTGGACTGTTCTATGTACTAATCTGATTGATTCTGTGAAGTTACAGCCTCTGGATTGAAGTTTTGGATTGGAATTTGGACTAGAATTGACTTTTAGGACCGAAAACTCAAGAACTCGCAAAATCCGTACTTTTCGTACGAAGAACTCGCGAGCCTTAAGATTCGCAGAAAGAATTCGCATAAAAGTTCAACTATATTCGTTAAATAAATAATTTGTATCACTGTTGTGTACGAAATGTTGTAGAATTCGCATAAAAATCTTTGGAACTTTGTTTTAAGTGTTGATTTCGTATAATTCTTCATACGAAAAGCAAGAATTCGCATAAGAGTGTTGAGCGAAAAGTTGTTTTTGAAAATTAAATGAAGGAGCAAGAAACTACATGTGAATTGTAAGGAATTCACACATAGCTATGTACGAATTATGAGGAATTCGCAAGTGTGACTTGTACGAATTCTTAAGTTTTTGCACATTTGTTCAAAATTATTTCTAAGTTCAGAATTCGTATGAGATACGAAAAGTTGGTGAAATTTCAAAATTTTGTCTAAGTAAAGAATTCGTATCCTTGTGTTATACGAATTCTACTTGCGAAAAGTTTGTGTACGAAAAGTTTGAGAAATTTCAAATTTTTTTAAGGAAAGAACTCGCATAAGAGATACGTGTGAATTGCAAAGAACTCGCAGAAAGCTTTATACGAATTCTTAAGAATTCGCATATAAGCTCATGCGAATTGCTTGATTTTGAGTGTCTCTTCTTGCGAATTTTAGACTTGTGCGAATTGTGAGCTTGCTTATACGAATTCTAAGTGTTATACGAATTCTATCACTTTGTGCATGCGAATTGCTCTTCAATCTTATTGCATGCGAATTATGTACTTAAGGTTTTTAGAAATTCCAGTTTCTGAAAATTTTTAAGTCTTGCTTTCATTATCTCAAATTGTTGAATTAAAAGATCAATACTAGCATTTTCTCTTTGTGTACAGATTTGATTGATAATCTCATCATGTCTAAAGAACTTCTTTCCATGGGTTCCCAATCCAAACCTCCGGTGTTGTCTATCGGAGAGTACTCTCAGTAGAAGAGGAGGATGATTCAGTTCTTAAACCATAAGAACCGTGACTATATGAAATCCATCACAGAAGGACCAATTCAACCTGTTGTTATTGTACCGGGTCAAGCTGCTACATATACCTCTCCTGAAATTCCAGTCAAATATGTGCCAAAGCCATATCAATACTTCAGTGACAGAGAGAAGGATCTATACAAAATAGATGAAGAGGCTCTCATCTATCTCACTATGGCCATTCCAAATGATATTTACAACAGAGTAGATAGTCGAGAATCAACAAAGGCCATGTGGGATGAGCTCGAAAGACAATTTCAAGGTACAGAAAGGTCAATTCAGGCTAAGCTGAACCAAAGTATCAATGCATATGAGGGATTTCATGTCAAGGAAGGGGAAGCTCTAGTGGACACTTATACAAGGTTCAATGTGATACTGAACGACTTGAGGAGAAACGGGATGAACAAATCCGTATCTGAAATCAATTACAAGTTCATCAAGAACTTGAATCCCGAATGGAAAAGTTATGCCATAAACATTCAGATGACCAAATATATGGCACAAGAGGACGTAAATGACATCTTTACTACACTTGCTCAGCATGAGGATGAGGTCAAACTTCTGAATGAAGAAAAGAAGATTGTCAAGGACTCTCTAGCTCTATTAGCTGAAAGGAAAAAGGGTTCAAGTTCAAAGACCGTCTCTTCCTCAAAATACAAGTCCAAGAAGTCCAAAGCCTTCCTCACATAACTTAGTCAGTCAAGTTCTAAAGAATCCTCTGATGAGACTGAAGTACATTCTGATGATGATATACAGAAGTTTGCGGAAAACCTGGCCCTCATCACCAAGCAATTCTAAAAGAGCTTTGGTAAGAAACGGTTCTCCAAGTCAAAGTATGAAGGGTACAGGAAGGACCGATCAGAAAATTACAAACCGAGGTATGGGAAGAAAGAAGGAAAAAGAGAAGAGAAAAGAGAAGAGAAGAAAGAAGAGAAAACTGAGCCCAAATATGGCAGGTGTTACAACTGCGGTAAGCCTGGTCACTTCTCTAAAGATTGCAAGTTTAAGAGGGTGAAAAACTCCGAGTATTATGCCAAGAAGTTCTTATTAGCAAAGAAGTAGAAGAAGGAAAAGAGTTGATGGATGAGGAAGAAAATTGGTTCTTTCAAAGTTCACATGAAGAATCAGCCCACTTTACACAAGTTTGCATGATGTCAAAGATTGATGATGAAGCAGAAACTTCTTCTGACCGATATGACTGTGACTTTGAGGTAAATACTCCTTATAACTCTGAACTTGTTGAATCTCTCATGGCTCAGATTCAAAACATGGAAAAAGAATTTGAAAACTTAAAAGGCAAACTTAGCACTGAACGACAATTAATGATGAGTTTTCGTGATGAAAACGCATTGTTGAAGGATGTTGTTGAGGACAAGGAATCAGAAAAAGATGCCTTGAAGAAAGAAAATGAACTTTTAAAATCTAAAATTGTGGAGCTTGAAAGAAATCTTGTTAATTTAAATTCTGAAAAAGGTGAATTTAAGATTAAGTTTGAAGCTTGCTTTCAGGAGCGAAATGAAGCTTATTGCAAGATAAAACAACTGGAGGATTTGAACCTAAAAAGAGGACATACTGAGCAAACATTGAATTTGCTAACTAATAAACTCCAAGACGTCAGATTTTATAATGCTAAGACGGGTTTGGGTTTTGAAGAAAGCCCCCGAAAACTTGTATAATTTTGACAAATTGGGGTCTAAAACAAAGAAAATCCTGGACATTCATGAAACATTTGTCAAAGCTGAAAATCCTAAGTCTGACATTTCTTCTAAAGGTAAAGAAGTGATAGATGACGATACATCGAGTTGTGCTTATTCACATTCAAGCTTTAAATCTGTTGGTTTTTCATACAATGATTTGAACAAAAGCTATAAAAACAGGAAACTTGAATTTGTTGAGTTTCAATCATTATTTCTACACCATCACCAACAGAATCAGACAACAACGACACAGATATACCTGAAACTCAATGTCAGTATGATGAATATGAATCAGACACTGATATTGAGACTCAGACTCCAATATCTGAATCAGTCACTTCTAATCTCCAAAAGAGATTAAGACTGATGAGTGCTCAAATATCATGAATTCTAGCATTAAAACTGATTTTGCAAAGAAAATGACTGAGGAGATTTTTGAAAATATGATGAATACTTCAGATCCTGTTCCTATTATTGAGAAGTTAAACTCAAACTCTGTGATAGATCAAACATCTGCTTTTGAAAAACAAATCAAAGATCTACAAAAGACCATTGAAGAGTTAGAAGATGAGAAATGTGATCTCAAATTCAAACTTGATAAGTTTTTTAAGGAAAACAAAGAGCTTTCAAAAGAATTAAATGATTTGAAAACTGATTTGGTTAAACAAAACTTCAATGATAAAAAGATGTTTGATTCTCAAAAATAGAATGTTCATTCAAATCCAGAGTTTGAGACTACTTCCAAAACCTCTGTTGTTTATTCCGAAAGTCCTGAATATCTTCCAAGTATTTTTGAAAAAGGCGAGTCTTCAGGTATTTTAAAGAAAAATTCATCTTTGAAGAAGAAAGCTAACAAGGTTTCATTTCATGTTTCAGATTTGAAAAAAAGAAATGGTAAAGGAGAATGAATGAATAAAGAGAGTGAAAAGAAAGATGTTAAAACTGAATGTAATGTTGCCAATAGTGTTGTTTCTCTTTGTACAAGTTCAATTGCAAATAAATGTCAAAATCGTATGAATAAATGTACTCAGTTTGATAAATCAAAAATGTTGACATTTGCTCGCAAGAACTTGATTTGCAAACACTGTGGTGACAATGCATTTACATTTCACTCCATTTCTCCTAAGCCTAAATATGTTAAACAAGCATCTTGAGCTAAATCTGTATCCAAATCCTCAACACAACACACTAAAGTGTTTCATGCTAAGAATGCTCATCTTTCTAGGAAAAAGCAATTTCATGAGCTTAATGTTAATGTGATCTGGAAATGGGTACCAAAGCCTCGTTATGAATGGCGAATTTAGGCTAAGGTAGATGATATCAAGAAATTGCATAAGGCTAACCAAGAAGTACCCTTCTAGATATGGGTACCTAAAAAGAAGTGATCTGTTCTTTTTGCAGGCCTGTCATCTGTGGTACATTGACTCAGGATGCTCTAGACACATGACAGGATTTAAGAGTTTATTGCATTATATAGAAGAGCCTGCAGGAACGTCCAGCTTCGCCAACTCTGAGCTTAATGGAATCATCATAGGACACAGTTCACTAAAGAATGGCACTGTGACAATCAATAAAGTACTGTATGTAGAAGGACTTGATCACAATCTTTTCAGTACAACTCAATTCTGCGACAATCAATATCAAGTTCGGTTTACAATTGATAGTTGTTTTATTGAAGATGGGAACGGTGATGAGATTTTGAGAGCAGAACGTCATGGTAATCTATATGCGGTGAACTTTCCAACACTGTTTGCAACTAAATCTATGTGTCTACTTGCCAAAGCATCAAAAGATGAAAGTTGGACATGGCATCGGCGCCTGTCTCATCAGAACTTCAAAGCGACAGTTAGCGAGACATGGTATAGTTAAAGGTCTACCAGAAATGAGGTTTGAGAAAGATTATCTTTGCCCCGCTTGCGAGATGGGAAAGATGAAACGTAGTTCACACAAAGCAAAGACTGAATTTTCATGCTCAACACCTCTGGAACTCATTCATATGGACCTTTGCGGCCCAATGCGTACTCAATCGATCAACGACAAAAAGTATATACTTGTTATGATAGATGTATATACTTGGTTGGAGTTTCTAAGGAACAAATCTGATGTGCCAGAACTGATAATTGCCTTCATAAAAAAGATCCAAGTTCGACTGCAACTGTCTGTTAAAACGTTGAGAAGTGATAACGGCACAGAGTTCAAGAATGATACACTTCAGAGTTATCTCACATCTGTTGGGATTTCACATAACTTCTCTGCTGCCTACACTCTACAACAAAACGGCGTGGTCGAAAGGAAAATCGAACCTTGGTTGAAGCTGCTAGAACTATGTTGGCATATTCTGGTCTACCGATGTATCTTTGGGCTGAAGCCATTGCGACCGCATGTTTCACTCATAACTGTACCATTGTGATTAAGAGACATAAGAAAATAGCGTATGAGCTTATAAATAAAATAAAATCGAACATTAAATTTCTACATGTTTTTGGTTGCAGGTGCTATATACTGAACGACCGTGATAATCTTGGAAAGTTCGATAAGATAGCAGACGAAGGCTACTTTGTAGGATATTCTTTGATGTCTAAAGCCTATCGGGTCTACAACAGACGGACCAAGACTATCATGGAAAGCATGAACGTGTCGTTTGATGAATCATCTACATTGACTTCTGAGTAAAGCAACTCAGGACTTAGACTTCAATGTCAAATGACTGTACTCCGACACATAAAAGATGATCAATCTTCAAGGGGGAGTACTTAATAAGTTAATATTACTTCTGATAAATTGTAAATGCAAATTTTCAAGGGGGAGTTTAAGATAATTTTCACTATCATATCTTTTAGGGGGAGAAGATACTTATACTTTGATTGTCATATTTTTCTGATAAATTGATTTTTTTACAGATATTGAGGGGGAGAATATCTGAAGTTTTTGTCAAGCGTACTTAAATGATCATATTCATTTTAGGGGGAGACTACATGTATATTTTTCTATATCTTAATATTTATCACTTGTTGAAAGATGAACAACTTTTACTTGTGAAAAATGATTTTCTTAAATGTTCAAACCACTCCGTGTTCTCAAAATGTTTTATGAATTTCGAAGTATGCTTTTAAATGATTTTCATTTGGATACTTTGATGACTAACTGACCGTGTGTTTCTCAAAGATAAATACTTGTATATTGTTTTGTCTTTATACTGTCAAGTATTCTTACATACATTGGTTCAGTACTTTTATTGACTTTGTTATTACCATGTCTCAAAAGATAAATCTTTCGATGGTAATACTCCCGTTTGTATTCTAAATTGTTTGAGATCAGACGTCATTTCTTAAAAATTGTGCTTTCATTGTCAAATTGTTTATATCTTGTTCATATAAACATCTTACGTCTTTGATATCCCAAATTATTATTCTTCATAAATATTTGATCTGATTTTATCATTGTCATATTCTCAAAACACTTATATTGATTTCATTTCATTCATTCACTTTATTGTTTTGAGAGATCTTAAATGTTTAAAATGCCCAAATTTCATTCTTATCTGTTATGAGCAGACATACACTGACTATGATTTCTTGTGCTTCATTGTCAAGACAATCATTAAGCAACACATTCTTTTAGGAACATACATGGGATTCAGTGTGTGAGCTTAAAAGACTTCCATGGATTCACGTTAACCAATGTTTCCTACCCCGGAAGTAATCCTTGAGTGATTGAGGGGAGAGGAGTCAAAAAGAATTGAGAGTGGGTGTGATGAGGTAAAATGGAAAAGAGAGATTGGTTAGACGTGAGCTCAAAAGTTTAAAAGAAAGAGGGTGCGAGAATAGAGTAAAAATATATTAAACTCTGAACCAAACTTTTTTTGAGTCGGACAACCATATAATCTGTTGGTTCACACTTCTTCGTGACCTTCATTGAAAAAGGCAATTAGCCCATGCCAACTCTTGCAAACAACCCCACCTTCTACTCATTCTTTTCTCAACAAAAGAATGTTTCATATTTTAAAGGGGAAGCAACACATAATCTATTTGATCTTCATTTGGAAGACTCGAATATTGAAAAAGAAGGAAAGTTGCCTCACCTTCGACCCTTTCTCATGCATATTGAGTCTATGTATAACTGTTGTTGTCTCAATGGTTTACATATTTGAGCCTGATAAAGCAATCATTGTGCTAATTCTTTCATAACACAAGCACGAGCATACAGAAAATATGTTTTTTCTGTCAGAACATTCATAGAATTATCTTGTGTTTTTCAATGATTGAATGGAAGTCCTGGGGAGTGAACATCACCCAAGCTCCTTATAAAGTACATTTGTTGTACTCAGTAACTTTGTGTTACTGACAGGCAATATAATTGTTTCATTCGTTGATTCAGGGTTACAATTCAAAATTTGTCTGAATTTGAAAAGATTCGGATAAATACTTTTATGAATTGACGGCTCATTATCATATCAGATTTGTGGAGATTGCATATTTGCTCACATTCTACCAAAAGGGGAGATTGTTCATGAAGCATGTGCTTATCTAATTATTTAGGGGGGATTTTCAAAGACAGAGCTGAAATTGTTAATGTTTTGATGATTCTGTTTCTCAAAATTCATCAAAAAGGAGGAGAATTTTCAATGATCAATTTCAGAGCGAAAGCAAAGTCATATGAGGTGTGATAAAGAGAGAAGTTCAAGTCAGATGGTTGATTGTCATAAAGTGAAAGATAGTTCGAGATTTTAAAGTCAGATTTAAATTCAAAACGAAAGCCAAAGCAAGAAACGTTAAAAGAAAAAGAAGTTTGAAGTTTTTCATAAGAGAAATTTATTTGAAGAATGACAAAGTTTCAAAATTTTGAAGTTGTCAAAGCTGAAAAAGATCATCTACGGAAGATTATTCTGAAGAAACGAAGACCTGAAGATTATTGCAAAAAAAAAAAATAATCTTGAATCCAAAGAGGGAGATTGTTGGATGCATATTGTATTCAAGATTAAAATAGTGGGTCTAAGTTGTAATAGTTAGAAAGTGTATGCGTGTCTTTGTAATTGTTAGAGGGTTGACTTGCTATAGGTCATGTTGACCAAGTATAAATAGCAAAGTTTTTGTGTTTTAGACATAGACGAACACACGCAGATTGGTAAGAGATTTTTACACTTTGGAAAACACACACATACAACGTGAGATCTGTGGCACCTTGTTAGATCTATGACTTCGTTGTAATTCTGTGATTAGATAAATAAAATATTGTTTGTTAATTTGTGTATTGATTGTATGCTAGTAATTCTGGGATCACAATTGTCCATTTAATACATGCTAATTGTTAAATATGATAATCAACAAACAGGGTATAAATTATTTGTAGAAATCATTAGAATTTAATTAGTGAAATTTTAATATATATATATATATATATATATGTATATGATAGGTTTTTTCCAATTAATGGTATAAATTATCGATTGGCCTAATTTATGCATTGTTTGTATGATTGATGATGACATTGTGTTTTTTTTCCCTTGTTTTTGGAGTTGAAAGAGAATGGTACATTTGTTATTAAAAATGTGAGGTAATGATATTTGATTAATAGAAAAATGTAAGTAATAGTTGTTAGATGTAAAAAATGAAGAGACTTGCATATTCTTTTTTATATATTTTTGTTACGTTAATAATACTATGATGTTGAAGTTAATTTACAAAAATGGTTAGTAATATTAAACATTATGTTGAGTATGCAAAATTGATCTTTCCATATATACTTTATAAATTTGTTTTGCAATGTAATTTATTAACATAATAAGCCCAATTAAATGGATGCCAAATATATGTATCATATTTACATGATTTTTTATGAATTAATGACCAGTGACCACTTTCAATCAAGGTGTAACATCTATGTTGCTTACAAATGTGGTTGTAGATATAAATATAATCACGGAACAAAACAAAACATTTCCCTATGAGGAAAAATAAAATAACAATGCCTTGAAATTGCCAACTGTTTCAAATAAAAAAAACAAAAACCAAGTATTAAGAAACCAAAAATGATATAAAATATAACAAACCTCATTATTCAAAGTTCAATTTCAAACTTCTAACACTCTGACAAAAACCATATTCAAGAAGACAAGTTGACAATTTTTCATACCACTGACGTGGTGCCTGTTTCAGACCATAAAGAGATTTTACTAATTTACATACTCTTTTATCATTAGCAGAAAGTAGCCTGGAGGCAAACTCATATAGACATCTTCAACTAGGTCTCCATACAAAAAAGCATATAAACCACTAGGACTACGATTAAAAACAGACTACGATTAACGTCACTAGGACTTCTCTTTCAACGAGTGAGAAAAGAAACAGAATGAATATTCTCAGAGACAAACGAAATGCCTTGAAACCGAGATCTAAACCAGATCCGATTCAAGAACAAACTGAGATGCAACTAGGTTGCAAGGTTCAAGAAACAAAAAAAAACGAAAAAGAAACAAACAGAAAACCAGATCTCACATTGACAGCGAAACACACATAAAAATGAGCGTTCTCAAAAGACCTTGAACCAAGATCTACAGAAGATCTGATCCGAGGACAAACGAACCACACCTCTGTTGCAATATACGAGTAAATCAGACCTAGATAGGTCAGATCTAACTCTAATGAAGAAAATAACAAACACAAAAGACTAAAGGGACTTTGGACCAGATCTACACAGATCAGATCCGAAAGTTCAAGAGTCGAATTTCAATAACGAGTAAACCAGACCTAAAAGGTCAGATCTAACTGTAAAAAGAAAGAACAAACAATATAGGCTAGAGAGACTTTGGACCAGATCTACACAGATCAGATCCGAAAGTTCAAGAGTCGACAACAAAAAGAAGCACGAATAGAGAACATTTTGAAAAGAAGAGAGAAATAGGTTTTGAAAAGAAGATGGTTAGGTCTAATCGACACAGAAACTTGGAAGAACTCGTAAAAACGATTCTAGGTTTAAAAAAAACAAGAAGCTCAGATTTGTTACCTGTTGTTGTGATGAAGAGCTCAGATTTGTTACCTGTGGTCGTGATGAACAACTCAGAACTGATGAATGAGATCCATCGCTCTGATACCATCTAGAAACTTATAAAATCAACAGATTACAATTATTTATTACAAATAAAATGTAAATCTATCTAATCATCTTCAAAAGGTTTGAAGATGTTGAGAAGAAAAAGAAAACCTAAAACTTTAGAGAGAGAAACAGACTACTCGTGAAAAATGGTACTGAGAAAAATTAGATGAAAAAATCTAAAAGACATGGGTGAGAGCCCATATTTATTACAGCAGTAAATTCCAACTTAGTCCCTCAAAACTCCTAAATTGCTCCGCTACCCTTGACATATCTACAAAAGTGAGTTGCACCCCTTTAAGTCCTCATGAATCAACACCTTGTTATTTCAGCCCCTATAAACCAATATTTAACACAACAAACAAAATAAGTTAATACTTTGTCAAGATTGGTACAAAACTATTTTACCTTTTAACAAAACTACATCAGATTGATACAACTCAAATGATAGAATTCCGAAAAATCCCAACATAAGTAAAAAGGTCCTTAAGGAAAATGTTGATGAAGAACTTTATGTATACTTTGATGAAGAAGATGGAGGTAATGAAGTATACCCAAACTTCGTGAAAATTGAGTTTAACCTGAAAAAGAAGCAACATAAAATAATTATGGTATATTGTTGTTTTAAATGAAATTCATGAGATCCACAACAATACTAAAAAAATGTTTGCCTATTGATTGTAGATTAACCTATATATGACAATGGTCCTCGTAGCCACATTTGCTAGGTTTCATATGTTAAATCTGTTTATTTTAAAGAAAGTGCGCAGTTCTTTTCTCCTCCGTCACTCATGATTTTCTTGCTAGAAAAAGAACAAAAAGTTTAGCATAATACACGTTTACATATTACACTTCTAATCAAATATAAACGATAAAGCAATAGAAAATTAGAAATAAAAAACGGTAATAAAAAACTTCAATGTATGCATAAGTAGAGATGAATAGAGTTGGAGAGTTGGATGTTGAACATAGTTTTGTGAGTAACATTACAAATAGAACATTACATTTAAAAAAAAAAACATTACAAAGAGAACAACCAAATTATAATGAAACATACATTTTTCATAAAGAGCAAAAATGTGTATTAAATATTTTTTTAATGGAATGAAAAGGTATACCTCAAAATTGTTTCGTATGCACAAAAAAAAACTAATGTATCAATCCTAAAATGACAACACAATTCTTATGACCTATATATACTGATTGATAATTGATCGTATTTAATATTCAGTAGTGACTTTAATTCTTGAAAATAATCAATATATAATATACATTTCATTAACTAATATTTCTTAAAAAAATAAAAAAATTTATTATATTTTTATTTCATTTATATATATAGTTTGATTTTAATGTAAATTAAAAAAATGAAATAATCTTTATATATATATATATTAATAATCATAGTAATTTTTTTCATTTAATTTATATAATGTACATTGCATCAACTAATATTTTTTAAAAAAAATAATAGAATTGATTCTAATTTCATTCATTTATAAACATTTGTTAACTTATTAGGAAATTAAAAATTAAATAAATAAAACAATAGACTCATTTAATAAAAGTTTTGATTTATAAGTATTGTTATCTTACTAAGAAAAAAAAATAGACTAATTTATATCAAAGGAGTGGGATGACTTTCAATATAAATACATAAAATAACACTATGAGGTATTAAATATGACAGAATGAAAATTTAGCAATCTTACCAAAAGGCCTTTGGTCTAGCGGTATCAGAACCCTTTGACCTTCTAGGAGGTCAGGGTTTCAAACCTCACCTTTGGTGAGGAGGGTGTGTGGGTTTATTTGTTGCATTTGCCGTATATAAATATTATATACTTAAAAAAAATTAGCAATCTTAAATGATGACTTGTCGTTGAGTCTTGGTTATTCCATATTGATGAGTAAGAGAAATATAAATCTATAAATGAAAGCTATAAGGTATTAACATGGCGAATGAGAATTTAGTATTCTCAAATTGTGTAGAATATGATCGAGTATAAAAGAAGACGGGGGATGACATGAAAATCAATATTAATATTTATATATAAAGGAATCATATGAAAGTTTTGTTCATGGTGTGGCCATACGCTAAACATATACAAAAGACGCAAGGAATCGGGAAACGAATCGGGAAAGGGAACTCCCGGTACAAGCTCTTGGCGCAGTCCGATAAATATATAAAGGAATCATATGAAAGTTTTGTTCATGGGGTGGCCATACGTGTAACACCCGCAAATCAAAAAGGAGCAACTGATTTAAAATTTTCAAAAATGCCTCAAAGAAAGACAAAGTATCTTACAACAAGTTTATTCATGAAATACTGTTCTAGATTTAACCATCAACAAATATAAATAAAGCCTCACACATATACTAATCAAAAGTCGGATGTTACTAAACCCAAATACAAAATGTTATAACCCAAGATAACGGGGGAAGGTTTCACCAAACTACTCACCCTCGAGCATAATCTATTTCTCATCTCTTCACAATGTCACTAGTACCACACCCAACCGGGACCTGATGCACATGCCGACAAATAAAAAAGTTAGGCTAACGCCTAGTGAGTTCAAAAGTTTTCAACATGAATAAATAAATCGTTAAAAGGAAAGAATGCAATTTAAATCATAATTTTTCAAGATGATTTACCTCAAATATGAAAACGACTCGTTTTCCAATAACATGCATTTTTAAGGGCAACCGCCCCGATACAAAATATTCTTTATAAAATGATGCCGCCCAAAACTCGCTCAAACGTGAATAGAAAATGGACTCCCAATTATAAAAACGCGGATAAAACTTTGCATCCCGAAACACCCAAAAACCTGGGTGTGGCGTAATACTCAATTCGTAAATCATGGAAAGCAATCCATATAAATGTAATATGCCATCGGAAACATGGAACTAAAATACAATACTCACGCGACCATAAAATGGGATGAAACCCAATGTTAAA
The DNA here is from genome assembly GCA_954870635.1 of Arctium minus. Taxonomy (NCBI): domain Eukaryota; kingdom Viridiplantae; phylum Streptophyta; class Magnoliopsida; order Asterales; family Asteraceae; genus Arctium; species Arctium minus. The sequence continues at coordinate 38,213,915 of OX941084.1, forward strand.
ACATGGACAATTAAATATCCAAAATACTGCTGGCCGACAACGGGGGAGACCCGTATCCGTTGAGAGTGGAGGAACACAAAAGTATGCCACTCATACAATGTGACACCCTCAGATCTGGAAATAGCAACATAATTAAAATTTTCTAAATACATCAATAACTGAATCATCTACAACCACAAATTTAGATTCGACTACAAAGCACATATACAATCTATACATACGGACTATAAAGGACGGGTGCTACTAATACTCATGCATAGTCACTATCTCCAACTTGCGGAAGACTTCACCGGGTACTTACTTTCGAATCTAGCTAAGGCTCTACTCTTCATAGGACTGCTAGAACCAAACTCCCAATGGGAACCTGATGCACATGCCGACAAATAAAAAGGTTAGGCTTAACGCCTAGTGAGTTCAAGGGTTTTCAACTTATATAAGTGATTCGTTTAGAGAAAGAAGAATGCCATGAAAATCATAACCTTTCGAAATGATATGTTCCGCTTATGAAAACGACTTATTTACCGATAAATATGCATTTTAAACGATAGAGACATCGAGTAAATCATTAACCAAACCGAACTGTTTTACAGACTAAGACCCCAATATAACACGTTCTTTCGTAAGCTTAGATTTAACCCAAAACTTGCTCAAAATGAGAATAGAGAGAGAACTCCCAATTTTTATAAAACGCGGGTTAAATGTTATATCTCGAAGTACCCAACACGGGTGGGGTATAATACTCAACCCAGAAAATCATGGATAAGATCCATATATACAAAACGTCACCGAAAACTTGGATAATAAAACTCAATACCCAAAAACAACACCTTTCGGTGATGGGGGATACCCGAATTCCATCGACGGTGACGGGCACACAAAGTTAAGCCACTTATCAATGTTATATGAGCTTCACTTAGGGATAAAATACTCGTTAACAGCAACCTTTCCGGGTCTATAGCTAACAAATCAACAAGCTCAACACCTCTGTGTCTATTGCTTGGATAATCATCAAGTTCAACCCCTCTAGGTCTGTACCTTGGAATCTTCGTGCACTCATCAAGTTCAACCCCTCTAGGTCTATACCTTGGAATTCCCAAACATCCCGGTTAAGCTCGTTCACAAGAAAATTGCAATCATTGGTCAAAGGACCTCATGCCTATTTCAAGTTACAAAACGGGGATACTCATCCCACTCAAACTGACTTTTATGCCTATGGATCCAATGCATTACAGTCTAAAACGTTACATGACTCAAAAGAATGAACTAACACATTCAAAATATGAAATTCTCAAATAAGATGCAATAAATGCAAGTCATAACCAAACGCTCTATGATGATCTATCAAAACCGGACAAGTGTCCCCAAGACTCAACAAAATCCAAGCCGAGACATAGGCTCAACAAATCCAAAGACCCAACGTTGAAAATCATAAAATGAATCAAACGTAGACGACCCGAAATAATACAACCCATGCTTCAACACACATGAATAACTCCAACATGATTTAGATCGGGACAAAACATTTTCCAAGAGAGTCTATACCTTTTATCCTTTCAAACCATCCCGGGACACCCAATAAGAATGCATTTATACTCAAAAATATACTCCATGAAATAAATTATTTAAATACCCAAAATATGTGATTTATTTATCAAAATGCCCAAAATCCCAAATGTGGGTGTTTTATAAGTTTATAAAGTTGAATACTTCCAAATACCCAAAACTTATCAGATGATTAGCAGTTAAACAATTTTCATATAAAACATGTAAACACTTTAAAATATGCATTTTGGCATTTACACCGTTTTCACAAATCAACTTGAACTCACCTTGCTAGATTTAGGCTAAATCTAGATTTTCCCCCAACTAGAGCTCCTTTGAAGAACACTTGGATTCTCAAGTCAAAACTTCCAAAAAAACCTAATTCCATACATATTCAACCATAAATAATCATTTCCCAAACCTTAAACATGCATACCTCAACTGATACCGAAACCCTAACTTCCATAACTGAAGAGAATAGAAGATTACCTTAACCCAAGCTTGAATCCACCAACCAAAGCACCTCTAGTTCACCAAAATGGTCACAAACCTCCAATCTATGAAACCCTTGAAAACTTTGGTGAAGAAGATGAAGTGGGAGAGATGAGGAGCTTACCACCACAAAATACCCTTGGATCTTCCAATAGACTTCCAATATCTTGCTAAATCCTTGTAGAGCTCTCAAAAATGAAACCATGGTAACTTGAATCACCCAAATCGGAGTTGTGGAGCAAAAGTTATGAAGAAATGAAGTTCTAGGGCTGAAAATCGGGTTTTAAGCTCGAACAGGGCTCCGCGCGGGTTACCGGGCGTGTTAGGTCGCGCCACAAGTCGCCCGAATGGGTTAACAGGACTCCGGGAAGGTTACGGGGCTGCCCAAGTCGCGCCACAAGTCGCCCTGTGCACTGTTTGTCCGGTTTCTTCGTTATTCACTGTTTTGGCCGTAACTTCTTCGTTATAGCTCCGATTTTGCTCCGGAAAGAACCGTTGGACTCGTAATTGAATCCTTTATCCATAAAGACTATAAAATCTAGGATTCAAGTCCAAAATCATATATCTTATTTTTCCCTTTAAGGCTACTGATTTCTGTAATAGTTTGAAACGATACCTTTTCGACATCGGGGTGTTACATACAACGTTAATCGTATGACACTTCACGACATGAAAGCCCAAGTGCCCCTACGACTCCCTTCAAGATACAACCAAAGAGACAGCTGACCTTAGCGAATATTACCATGAATACCACCAAAGGCCCGACAACACTCGAGGAATACGACCATGACATTACCCCGAATGACGGAGGTCTAAAACGCCCATCAATCATGATAGCACAACCGGACTCAACCCTCCTAGTGTACACTTGAAAGGTTAAGGTCATAAAACATAGGTTCCGGAGTCCAACCCCTTAATACCCATTTGACCATCAAATAAAGACTGACTTACGTACCTATGGATACAATGCAACACAGTCTAACATTACATGACTACACATGAATGACCCACGCACTCGATCATGTAATTATCATAAATATGCAATAAAATGCATTAAGGTGTAAATCGTACATGGGCTCTACATAGAGCCATTAAAACTGGACGAGTGTCCACGAGGCTCTTTTAAGTCGAAACCGAGCTAAAATGCTCAATACCCATTCGACCTACAAACATCGGTCTCCAAATAGAAAAACGCATTCAAACGACGTTTATGCAGACACATACTTCAAAGATGTGATTAACCCAAAACTCATCACGGATTGGGACAAAAGGTTTTCCAAATGGGTTCATACCCTTATGCTTTCCAAAATGTCTCATAACACGGAGACGATCATTTTTCAATGACTTATGAAATCAAATGCATCAAAAATGCATAAATCATAGATTAGACTTCATGTGTACAAAAATCACCAAAAATGCATAAATCATAAAATATACTTCATTTGTACAAAATCACCAAATGCATAAGTCATACTATTTACTTACCAAATATTCAAGTCCCAAATATGGCTTTTCATGAGATTCAAATAACCCAAGTTTAATAAAATATAAAAACTTATCAAATACTTTACACATTGACAATTACCAAGTATAACATATTTTTACTTCAAAATACTCATTTTGGCATGTACATAGTTTTCACAAAGCAACTTGAACTCACCTTGCTAGATTTAGGCTAAATCTAGATTTTACCCACTTAGAGCTTCTTTGAAGAAACTTGAATCCTCAAGGCCAAGACCTCAAAAACCTAGATCCACAATATTCCAACCATAAACATAGATATTCAACCGTATGGAAATGTTCCCCAATATTTTACATGAAGATCACATCTATACCCAAAACCCTAATTTCCAAAGATAAAGAAGATATAAGCTTACCTTAACCAATAGTTTGAACCCATCATCCACATACCTCTAGGTCACCAAAATAACCACAAATTTCGAATCTACAAAAGGAAGAACAAGGTTGGATGAAACCCTAAATAACTTGGTGAAAAAGATGAAGATGAAGGATTATGCTTCTCACCTCCAAGCTTGCTAGATGAGGAAGAATCACATGGTTTTAGGAGGAAACCCCCCAAAGATGAGTTAGGTTTTGTTTGAGAGGGTGAGGGTCGTTTTGGGAGAGAAGAGAGGAATAGATTTAAGGGTTTGGTGAGAAAATGAGGTGGAGGCCGGTTTTCCCCTTTTATGTGCGCACAGTGCACGCGCGGGGATGGGGACGCGACCTGACCCGCACGGAGATTCGCGCGGACCATTGGAGCTGCGAGGAGACAGAGCCTCGTGCGGTTCGTGGTGCGACTCAACTCGTGCGGAGAGCCACGCGGGGCACTGTTGGTGTTTTCTTCCGCTTCTCTTCGGCCAACGATTTTGGGGTGTTACAATACGCTAAACATACACAAAAGACATAAGGAACCGAGAAATACGCAAGGAACCGGGAAACGACTCAGGAAAGGGAACTCCTGGTACAAGCACTTGGCGCGGTCCGGGAAATAAACCCAGTAGAAGCGACGATGGGTTTCTGGGTTTGATCGAACTCCTTCGAAAAGAAAAAAACGGCGACAAATTCAGAATTTGATCAAAACAAGACTTTTGATGCAAAATCAATTAGCTTATTTGCTTAACTAATACAACCCGAACACGAATTTAAAAGATTAAAACACCAAAACTCAAACTAAAACTTTAAATTTTAAGAACCTAGAGATTTGCCGACACCTAAAGACGATAAGCAAGATAAAAAAAGATGGATTTTAGACACCTAAACAACATAAGTTTAAGGGATTAGCCAAGTGGATCCAACCCATGAGATGAAACAAATACATTTCTGTTAGGTAAAAAAGTGCCTCACAAATGCAAAAACTAGCGAATTGATTTCTAAGGTCCCAAACGAGTAGAAATCCAAGTGCACAATTAACCCAACAACAAATGCGGATAATAATAATCTAGATGTTGCACAATAATTCTCTAACGTAGAAAAATAAACCCACGAAATATAGATAATAATAAATACGTTATTATCTATAATTATAGCAAGTTCAAAACAAATAACACCGTGATTTAACGTGGTTCCACTATCGGTTTTTGATAGTGTACATCCACCAAAGAGAGAGAACAAGAATATTATTACCAATCAAGGAGATTACAAAGTGCTTGTACAAGGATCTTGAGATCCACGATCACCTAACAAAACTTCACGAACACCACCGAATATCAAGAACACTATCGACCTCACATAAACTAAATATATCGAAATGATGTATTAGGGAGAGTATTATAGTGTTAACTAGTGAAAGTTAAGAGAAAGGGATGAAGAAAATGGTTGGAGGGGAAGGGGTATTTATAGGATTGAAGAGGAGTAGGGACCAAGGAAACATGGGTAGATTAGTGACCAAGTTACCAAGCTTGGAGGCCAAGCTTGGCATTTCCATCATGTGTATTTCCATCATGTGTATCATCTCCCAAAAATAATATAATTAAATATTATAACACTCCACCATGATGCACGTGATCCTCGATAGCGAAACGAATCCCAATCCAACCAATACGGGTTCTTCCAACAATAGATAGCAAAGTAAATTGGCACGAGATAGCAAAATGCATTCCAACCGTGACGAGCTTCGGCATGGCCATCACCCGTCAAAGTTACAAGCAAATAAATAACCTCAAATGCACAATCTACTAAACAAGGTAGAGCATAAGCAAAGCTCTAAGCACTTAACAAAGTAATTCCTTCAAAGATGTCATTTTTTCACCTGTGGTAATATCTTCTCTCTCTCGCAAAGTGCCCAACGACACTAACACAAACGGAGCTGGATCAAGTTTGAGCAATGCACAAACTTACTTGGCGGTAGCGACTTAGTGAACAAATCAGCGACATTGTCATTTGTCAGGACTTTCTTCAAATAGACAATCTTCGCTTCATGTAATCTCACAAGATATGCATCACGCACATTTATGTGATTTGTCCGGGAGCTGAAGCCAAATTAGTAGCCAAATGGATGGCACACTAATTATCACAGAAAATGCGCATGGAAGGTTGCTCGAAGCCTAAGCCAATTATCAATTCTTTTAAATGGACCGCTTCCTTTGCAGACTCAACCGCAACAACAAGTTCAGCTTCTGTGGTTGACAATGCAACAATGGACTGTAAACGTGATCTCCAACTAACGACTGTTCCACCTAAAGTAAATACATAACCGGATGTGGATCTCCAACCAACTCGATCACCTGCATAGTCAGAATCACAAAATCCAACAATTTCACAGTCATTGTGCAAACCAAATATAAGACCATGTGTCTCGGTTCCCTTCAAATATCGGAATGTCGTTTTAACGGCTACCCAATATGATCGACCTGGATTCGCGAGAAACCGACTCACCACTCCAACACAATGTGCGAGATCGGGACAAGTACACACCATGGCGTACATGAGACTTCCGACCGTACTGACATATGGAACCTTTGACATTTCGGCCTTTCCCTTGTCATCCTTCGGACAATCTTCACTTGTAATCTTGATATGCTTCGGTAGCGAAGTGCTAGACGTCTTGGCACCATCAAGATTAAACTGCTTAAATATCTTTTGGATATACGCCCGTTGTGTCAATCTAAGTGTTCAGGACTTTCTGTCCCGCACGATTTCCATGCCCAAAATCTTCTCCGCCGCGCCAAGATCCTTCATTTCAAATTTTGACTTCAACTTATCTTTCAGAAGTTCGATCTCTGACCGGTCCCTGCAGGCTATAAGCATGTCATCTACATAAACAATTAAGTAAGTGAAAACGCCACCGCTTTGTCTATGATAGACACAAGCGTCTTTTTCACTACGTTCAAATCCCAGATTGAGCATAAACAAATTGAACTTCTTATACCACTGACGAGGCGATTGTTTAAGTCCATAAAGGGACTTCTTGAGTTTACATACATATTTTGGTTTGCTTTCGGAAACGAAACGATCAGGTTGCTTCATATAGATAGTTTCCTCCAAGTCTCCATGTAGGAAGGCGGTCTTCACATCTAACTGTTCTAGCTCCAAATCGTGAATAGCCACGATCGCCAAAAGAACACGAATAGATGTATGGCGTACAACGGGAGCAAAAATATCGTCATACTCGATACCTTTCCGTTGTGCAAAGCCTTTAGCAACGAGACGAGCCTTGTATCGATTGTCATCTTTGACTTTGAAAACTCACTTGCAACCAATAGCACGACTGCCATTCGGCAATGGACATAAGTCCCAAGTGCTGTTTTTCGAGAGAGCTTCCATCTCTTCTTGCATGGCTCCAAGCCATTTAGAACTGTGGGTCGAGGCCAACGCCTCCTTTATATCAAGCGGATCATCTTGCCTACATGCAAAGCAAACTCCAGCTGATCTGTAAAACTCATGTTAGAAAAATCCCAATCTCCATACCTGTTAGGCGGACGAATAGTTCTTTGACTATGCCTGGTAGGCTCAATAACTGGGATTGTATCGCCATCGTCTTCACCATCATTCATAATCTCTTCTTCAGAATCACTAGTAGAAGTCACTAGCGGAATGACTTCTTCAACATTAACGGGTGATTCTGAGCTAATATCAGGAGTGGATGAACTTGGAATATAAGGATTATCTACTGTCTCCACATCATCGGCAGTAGGAGCAACAGTAGTAACGACTTCCGGATCTTGAGAGGACTGAGGATCCTGTGACTTCAACAGGACTGATTCATCAAACGTGACATGTCGAGAATGAATCACTTTACGAGTCAAGGGGTTCCAGATTCGCTAACCCTTGATACCATCTGTATAGCCGAGCAAGAATCCTTTGGTGGCTTTAGGATTCAGCTTGTCCTGGCCTGAAACATGAAAATAAACAGGACAACCAAATACACGTATGTATTTCAGACAGATGTTTCTTTTACCTCTCTAAGCCTCTTCCGGAATCTTTCCCCCGATGGCCGAACAAGGTAACCTATTAATAATGTGCACCGCGGTGTAAAGTGCTTTGGCCCAGAAAGATTTGGGGAAGCCCGATGTCAACAACATACATCGGACCTTCTCAAGCAAAGTCCTATTCATCCGCTCTGCAACCCCATTAGATTGAGGGTCGCCTGGTGTGGTGTAGTGACGGTGGATGCCTTTACGCAAACAAAAGTCTTTGAAGTTACCACTAGTAAATTCTCCACCGTTATCAGATCTCAGCACTTTCAACTTCTTGCCACTCTCGACCTCTACTCGTGCCAACCAAGTCTTGAACGTATCGAAGACATCTGACTTTAACTTCAACACATACACCCAAAGCTTATGTGAGAAATCATCAATAAACGAAACAAAGTATTTACCTCCACTGAGGGATGGAGTATTGGATGGTCCCAGACGTTTGTATGAACATAATCGAGGATTCCTTTAGTGTTGTGTTTTCCAACACCAAAAGAAACACGCGCCTGCTTTCCTTTGACACATCCCGAACAAAACTCCAGGCTGGCAGGTACAGCGACCTTAATGAGTTTTCGCTTGCGCAAAATCTCCAAATTCTTCTCGGATGTGTGGCCCAAACGAAGATGCCATAAGCGAGCAACATCGATATTCTGAGAAATATCAGCCACACATGATTCAGAAGAAATAGTTTTGCCAATCAAATGGAAAAGATTATTTTCCGCCCGTTCGCCTTTCGTCACAATGATACTCCCTCAAGAGATGTGCAAACTCCCGTCGTCAATCCGAATCTTGCAACCCAGTTTGTACAGTTGTCTAACAGAGATCAAGGAACGAGTCATGGATGGAACATACTTGACATTATTCAATGTCCGAATACACCCATCGAACATCTTGATCTGCACAGTACTGATACCCTTAGTAACACACGAAGTACTGTTTCCCATAAAAATATTGTTACCTTCAACTTTTTCAAAGGTAGAGAAACAGTCCCGGAATGGTGTCATATGGCAAGATGCCCCAGTATCTAACACCCATCGCCTGTCACCTTGCGGTGGTGTAACTGTGGCAGAGAAGCCATTTTGCTCCTCTTCGGCTGCAACAACTGATGATTCGGCGTTGTCTTTGTCTTTGTTTTTAAGACTCGGACAATCTTTCACCCAATGACCTGGCTTGTAGAAATAGTTACAGTTGCCACGTGTCTTTGATTTCCCACGAGATCCAGGCCGACGGGACTGAGAGCGCCCACGGTTTCTTCCTCTTGAAGACTGCTGATCGTCTCGGCCTCTGTCAGCAAATAGGCCTTGACTGCAATTGTTCTCCCTGGTATTGTTACCGATCCTCATTTGAATTCTTTGATCTTCAGAAATCATTCCTGTTTTCACATCAGACAAAGAAAGAGTTTCTCTTCCATATATAAAACTGTTAGTGAATTGGGAATATTTCTCGGGAAGTGAATACAATAGGATCATAGCAAGTGCTTCTTCATCTTTAGCAAGAAGCGCATCCGTTGCCTTCAACTTCATAATGATATCTTCAAATTCGGTCATGTGAGCTTTAATGGTTGTGCCTTCCTTCATTTTAAAGAAGAGACACGACCGTATCAGTAACAATCTGTTGGTCAAAGTTTTCTTGAGATATAAATTCTCAAGCTTGCTCCAAATACCTGCAGCTGTCTTTTCAGACATAATCTCAGATATAACATTTTCTCCCATAGCCATCTGCAAAGTAGTAAATGCCCATGCTTCCATTTCTTTAGCCTTAAGTTCAGACATGTTAGGGTCTAACTCGTCTTTAGCAAATAATACGGGATGGACTCCATTTTTCCTAAGTGCAACAGATGTTGTGAACTGCCATTTACCAAAGTCACCATCCCCATTCCAAGTCTGTATACGAATCCCAATCCCGGACAAATTAAATGTACTTTCTTGGTACGGTTTTTGGGACTGGTTTGAGGAACCGACACCAAATGGATTTTCTACGTCAGCCATAGAGAAAAAAAATGTTCAAACTGGTTTATGTATATTTTCTACAAAAAAACCCAAATCTAGATCCGAAGCTCTGATACCAATTGTTAGGTAAAAAAGTGCCTCACAAATGCAAAAACTAGCGAATTGATTTCTAAGGTCCCAAACGAGTAGAAATCCAAGTGCACAATTAACCCAACAACAAATGCGGATAATAATAATCTAGATGTTGCACAATAATTCTCTAACGTAGAAAAATAAACCCACGAAATATAGATAATAATAAATACGCTATTATCTATAATTATAGCAAGTTCAAAACAAATAACACCGTGATTTAACGTGGTTCCACTATCGGTTTTTGATAGTGTACATCCACCAAAGAGAGAGAACAAGAATATTATTACCAACCAAGGAGATTACAAAGTGCTTGTACAAGGATCTTGAGATCCACGATCACCTAACAAAACTTCACGAACACCACCGAATATCAAGAACACTATCGACCTCACATAAACTAAATATATCGAAAGGATGTATTAGGGAGAGTATTATAGTGTTAACTAGTGAAAGTTAAGAGAAAGGGATGAAGAAAATGGTTGGAGGGGAAGGGGTATTTATAGGATTGAAGAGGAGTAGGGACCAAGGAAACATGGGTAGATTAGTGACCAAGTTACCAAGCTTGGAGGCCAAGCTTGGCATTTCCATCATGTGTATCATCTCCCAAAAATAATATAATTAAATATTATAACAATTTCAACCTCCTTTCATATATCTAGCATCAATTGTCAAAATTTCATCTCTTCATCAATGTGGGATAGATAAAAATCAGCTTCCATTCAAGAAGTATAGAATACTCAAATTTTAGAGTGTCACATCATAATCCTTAGATCTTACTTTTATATATATAAAGATTCTTATTTTACAAGTTTTGTAAATAATAGAAAAATAAACTTAAAAGGGTTTGAAAACTCATACTATTCTTTTTCATAACAACGATCAAGTTTTAGAAATCTATATATTTATTTCATATTAATAAAAATCTAAATTATTCAAAATCTAATTAACTTTTTAATTAAATGAATTATATAAAAAATAGATATTTTATCTTTTTAATTTGATACCAACATTAATATACAGATAGTTTATGATAAGAATAATAGTTATCATGAAAAGAGTAAGAAAGGATCTCCACCCTTGGATTGATCCTAATTAAAGATCAATTCTCTTCTAAGCTAATTCATGGATTATTTTAAAAATTAATCTAAACTATTAAATCAACACTAATTAAAAGTGATAAAGGATCCAAATCGCTTCATCTTATTCTCACATGACCTTTCATCTTAGGGGGTGTTTGGTTGGGGGTATTAGAAGGTAAACAATGGGAAATGATATCTATTGTATACGTTTGGTTCAAAAAGAAAATGAAAATGAAATGATTGATGATGTTTGGTTGCAAGTAATCTAATCAATCGTTATAATAGAAATGTGTAAAAACCACCCCCCCTACAAATTGTGGGGAATGAACCGATCTATGCATCATCTTCTAAACCCACATCCATCTTCCCCATTTCATCTCTGTTGACGATCTATCGGAGCCCATGAGGAATGAAATGTTTCCATTTTTCTTGGCCTTCCACCTCCCCCAACGTCACAGATGCTCTTTCTTTTCTTGATTCCATTTCACTTCCGCAAGAACAAGAAGAACAATCGAGTGTGCTTCTTGTCTGGGTTGTTTTCGATTCGACTTTTCGATTCGACTTTTCGATTCCGGGTTTCCTCCAATTCCGGGTTTGCTTGATCTTTCTGTTTTTCGATTTTAGGTTAGTTTCATCTTTTGCTTTTCGATTTAGGGTTTCCTATAGCAAGTAGTTTGTGAAATCTATGTTGGAGAGACACCATTGTGTGTTGAAGGTGAAGGTGAAGGTGCAGATGGAAGATGGAGATGTTCTATTTGAAGAAGGAGATGTTCTTTATGAAGTCGAAGATATTCTATATGAAGATGAAGATGTTGTAGGTGAAGTGGAAGATGAAGAGTGCTCTATATAAGATGAAGATGCTGCACTATCATGTTTTTTTTTTCCTTTTCTTTTTTAATCTCCAAGCACCGGTAATGCAAGGGAATCCACAATAATATAATACAATGTAATGAAAATAATCATTCTCATTCTAGTCTATTTTCATTATCAATCACATTTTCATTCCTTGAAACGAACCAAGACACCCCCTTATTCTCATATTAACTCTTATTCTCACATGACCCTTCATCTATTAATATATATATATATATATATATATATATATATATATTCAATATTTTTAAAACCGTTTTTCAAAATTTCAATCACGAGTACATATACTCAGATGTTAATATATTCATAAAATATTTTTACTGTTATACGATAAGTGTGTTATCGTCTAAAGGATATGACGATAGAGATAGAGATAGATATAAAATATATCAGAGTTAGATTAGAACTAGAATATCTAGTAGTTATCTACTTGTAATCCATCCCTATATAAAGGGTTTATGATTAATGAGAATTTACAGCTTTTCTATTCTCTCTATATTGATTGTTCTACAACATGTTATCAGCACGTTCGCTCAACTAAGATTTTTGGTTTCAGCCACACATCCGTCCGTCTCTCTTGAATCAAGAGCAAAAGGTAGCTTATTCATTTAATTAACCTTCGATTTTGATTGCTAAAAATTACGTTTCGTGAATATCTTATTACTAACATAGATATTATTTTGCTATAAATCAACTACTAAATTATGAGAATAATATATGGTTTGCCCTAAAAGACCTGTGGTTTGTTTTAGTTGATTTTATATTTTTTGAAAAATTAAAATGTATTAATTGTAAAAGGTTGTAATTTTTAATTTTTTTAGATAGGGACAAATGTAAATAGAATAGATATTGTTTTTTCCTATTTAAAAAAATTGTAATCATCCGAAGACGGAGTTCAAAGAAATCAAGACGGAGTCCTTGGAGCTCACCAAATGGCGATGCCGGTAGAAGATTCAAAACGTCCTTAGATTGACCATAGTGGTTGTCTCACAACACCACTTTAGGGGGCAAAACCATATATTATCAATTGTTGTGGTTGTTTATTATGTGTTTGATTTTTTTATTTATTGCTTTTATTATGTTATGATGATTGAAAACGATTTCAAAATAAAATCAAACAAAGAAAAAAAAAGAAAAAAAATTTTATTCGATAACTAATGATATTTTAAAATTTGATATGCTTATCAAAATCCAACCGACTTGAATAAAATTTTAAAACAAGTTTTTTTTTTCCAAATGTTCGAAAAGAAAATTAAGGTTTTCTAAAACTTCAAATATTTCACAAAAGTTATTCATTATTTCATAAACGAAAGTAATCGCATGACACTGAAAGATTTTGTCAAAACGGGTGTAAATAGCCCTAAAGGTTTGTAGGGACTTAAGTAATCCACGTGATTCCCCTCCTACCTAGAAATCCAAAAGTGTTTTCGCGATTTATTTTTGAATATTGAGATACTAAGATAATATTATTAGCAAAAGAAATATTTGAAATACAATCTTATATTGCCATGATAATGAAATTTCATGTGCATCATATATTTTTTTTCCTCATAAAATAAAAATACCTTATCTCTTGTTTATGTAGATGGCTGAACCAACTTGCCTCGAATTTGATATCCTGGATTCAAAGGACTTGAATACCACAGATGGGTATCCGATGTAGAAACCACCTTCATTGGCAAGGACTATAGCTACACAATCAACCCCCTACTGACCATAAAAACAAACCGTCAGAAAAAAGTACAAGCAAATGCCTTAATGTTCTTGAGACAACACATCGATCCCAACCTTCGATGGGAGTACCTTCAACTGAAAACTCTCAAAGAACTATGGGACGCACTGAAAGGAAGATTCAGGGATATTCATGACTCTTTACTTCCTGAACTAATCGTACAGTGGAATGAAATCCGCTTACTCGATTACAAAAAGGTAATTGATTTCAACAAAGAAATGTTGCATCTCAAAGCACGTTTAAACGTTTGTGGAAAAGAACTCACGGAAGACGACATGATTCAGAAAACACTTTCCACTTTCCCAACATCAACAATCATACTAATGAATCAATATCGATTGGAGTATGATAGTAAAATAATCACAACCTTTAACAAACTTATCAACCTACTGCAAGTGGCTGAAAGACATAATGAGGTTCTTCTGAATAACAACGCTAGACCTGTCGGGACAAAGAAAATTCCTGAATCCAATCATGCAAGCGTTAGAGGTGGAAAGAACTCCAAAGTACGGGGAGCTAAACACACTGAATCACACACACGTGGCAACTATTCATCACGTGGATGTGGTCGTGGACAGGGTCATATATAGGGCCATGACAGCACCGTGGACAGGGGCGCGACAGTAGTCGTGGTGGATTTTCCAATTCATGGCACAGAGATGCAACTGTTGGGCCAAGTAATCAAGGACATTCTAAAGGAAAAGCACCAATGGTCGATCCTACCAAAAGAGTAAGAGAAGGAAATGAACCTTGCTACAGGTGTGGCATCATTGGGCACTGGTATAAGAATTATCGTGCAAGCGACAACATAGCAGCCACCTACAAGAAATACAGGGAATCCAAAGAAAAGGAATCTCACTACCTTGAAGAAACATGTGATGACCCTGAAGTCAACTTAACAGTTACAGATTTCACCAATAACAAAAGCAATAATCCGTCACTAGAGCTTCCAGATTTTGAATAATTTTCCTACCTTTATTTCATTCATAGTTATTGAGACGCTATTTGTTATTATTATTTTTAGCGAAATTAATTTCTTGATTGAATTGATAATTAAATAAATTTTATTTTGTATCTATCTAAACCATTGATGTAAAGAAATACGTCAAAATAATTAAATATTCTCCGTTTCTTGTATGAAATCGAGGATAAGTTGAGTGCTTAGTTGACTGTGAGACTACCCACACAATACTAAGAAACATACTACTATTTACTAAAACAAGTGATTATAAATCCTCAATGACCACAATGATTGGATCATCCAACTTAATACTTGGTCGAGGAACTACCATTTTCTTGTTGCATAATGGCAGTAAAATGACAATCACAGAAGCACTCTATGCCCTTAAAGCTAAACGAACCTTGTTAAGTTTCAAAGATATACGCTCCAACGGCTATCATATTGAAACACACAGTGAGAATGGAAATGAATATTTGTACATCACCTCTAATGAATACGGAAGGAAACGTATATTAGAGAAATTAATATGTCAAAATAGTGGGTTATATCTTACCACAATTCGGGTTATTGAATCATATTATGTCATCAATAATGGAATTTGGAATAGTGACATATACAATTTTTGGCATGATCGCCTAGGGAACCCTAGCCGTGATATGATGATACGTGTGTTGAAAAACACACATGGACACCCTTTCTTTCGAATGAAAGGTAAGATGAAGCAACTACTTGAATCTACCAACTTGCAAATGTTGACTTCTGAAGTACAAGAAGCAACAACATCATCACAATATGCCTCCTTGAATACCCATAGCTTTTGCAAAGCCTGTTCCTTAGCTAAAACAGGATCGAGACCATCATATGCTAAAGACACAAAGCAAAACATTACATTCTTACAACGTATACAAGGTGATATTTGTGGACCTATACATCCAGAATGCGGGCCATTCAAGTATTTTATGGTTCTGGTTGATGCTTCGACACGATGGACGTATGTCGCACTATTGTCCACACGAAACGTTGCATTAGCAAAATTCTAGCATATATTATACGTTTGAGGGCTCACCACCCTGATTATCCTATCAAGTCTATACGACTTGATTATGCTGGAGAATTTACATCACAAGCATTTGATGATTATTGCATGTCTATTGAGATCAATGTAGAGCATCCCTTACCCCATGTGCATACACAAAATGGTCTCGCAGAAGCTACCATCAAAAGGATACAGAGATGATACCCAGGGCATTGGTTATGCGCACCAATTTACCCACTTCTGCCTGGTGTTATGCAGTATTACATGCAACTTTACTTATTCGCTTTTGACCCACTACTAGCCACCCATTTTTTACGTACTAGTTGGTAACTAGATATGAGCCTGATATTTCACATTTACGCATATTTGGTAGTGCAGTGTATGTGCCAATTGCGCCCCCACAGTGCACCAAAATGGGTCCTCAAAGACGATTAAGTATATATGATGGATATGAATCTCGAACAATTATACGCTATTTAGAACCCTTGATGGGTGATCTATTTACCGCAAGATTTGTGGATTGTCACTTTGATGAGACGGTCTTCATGTCGTTAGGGGGAGATAGGAAATAGGATTTTCAAAGGGAACGACAGGAATTGTCATGGAATGTTCCCACCCTGTCTCATTTTGATCCTCACACTTCACAATGTGAAAGTGAAGTGAAACGAATACTAGATCTTCAAAATGTGGCAGACTCGATACCTGATGCGTTCACTGATATTGCAAAAATGACAAGATCACACATACTGGCTGCAAATGTACCCGCAAGGTTAGAATTCCCAGGGGCACAACACTATCGGAAAGAGTGTTGCAACCACACACAGTGGAAGTGTGGTTGAGGTCGTGGTTCCCAAATGGAAAAGGGGGAGGTCACTTGGTTCGATAGATACTCATCCAAGAAAGAAAATGGAGAGTACGACACAATCTGATCCACTTATCTTCAATACTGGAAACCCTTCTCATGAGATTGTCTCTTATTATAGTTATGTCCATGAATCATTACTGGAGGACGCTCCGAAGTCAATATTGATTCCAGAGAACAAAAAAATCTCAATGAATTATGAGAATGCACATGAGTTGATGGAAAGGTCATCCATACTCATTGATGATATATTTGTATATATTGTTGCTCATGAGATCATAGAGCACGATGACATCGAACCACGCTCAGTTGAAGAATGTCAACAAAGAGCAGACTGACCTAAATGGAAAGAAGCAATCCAAGCAGAACTAGATTCTTTGGCAAAGAGATAGGTATTTGGTCTAGTAGTGCTAACCCCACCAAGTGTAAATTCTATAAGACATAAATAGGTCTTTGTCAGAAACCGTAATGAGAACAATGAAGTCATAAGATATAAGGTTCGCCTTATGGCGCAAGGTTTCTCACAACGCCCTGGGATTGACTATGAGGAGACATACTCCCCAGTAATGGACATAATAACGTTCAGATATCTAATTAGCCTAGTAGTTTCTAAAGGACTGGAAATGCAACTTATGGGTGTGGTTACTGCATATCTCTATGGGGATCCGGATTCAGAGACATACATGAAAGTGCCAAATGGCATTCCACTACCCGATTCGAGTAAACCATTTGCAAATAAACAAAGGCGTCCACTCTAGGGATTAAAACAATCCGAACGGATGTGGAATACCCATCTGAGTGAATACTCGATTGGAAAGGGATATAAGAACGATGAACTGTGCCCTTGCGTTTTTATAAAGAAGACAAGTTCTAGATTTTCAATCATAGTTGTGTATGTTAATGATATGAACATAATAGGTACTCTTTATGAAATAAGAGATACTGCAAGTTATTTGAAATCTGAATTTGAGATGAAAGATCTTGGGAAAACTCGGTTTTGTCTAAGTATAGAACTAGAACACCGAGCTTGTGGAATTCTAATCCACCAATCCCCTTATATCCAGAAAATGCTCAGGCGATTTAATATGGAAAAAGCGCATCCGGATAGCACCCCCATAATAGGTCGAAGTTTGGAAATAAGGAAAGATCCATTTCGTCCAAAGGATGATGATGAAGAAGTGTTGGGAGCTGAAATTCCCTATCTAAGTGCAATAGGCGTATTATTGTACTTAGCACAATGTACTCGACCTGATATTGCATTTTCAGTGAACTTGTTAGCTAGATTTAGCTCGGCGACAATGCAACATCATTGGAATGGTATCAAAAATATCTTTCGATACCTAAAAGGAACCATCGACATAGGCTTATTCTTTCCCTACAAAGAGAAAAGTGGGGTTAAAATACCTGTTAAAGGTATAGATATCCCCTACAGTGAAACCCCAAATGATATATTAGTAGGCTTTGCTGATGCTGGATACCTCTCTGACCCACACAAAGGTCGTTCCCAAACAATATATGTTTTTACAATTGGGAACACATCGATTTCTTGGAAATCTACCAAGCAAACCCTTGAAGCTACCTCGTCGAACCATTCAGAAATTCTTCCTTTACATGAGGCGTTTCGAGAGTGTATATGGCTAAGATCTGTCATAACATATATTAGAGGAGCAAGTGGTTTAAGTTCAACCACTAAAAGTCCTACATGCATATATGAAGATAATGCAGCTTGTATTGAACAAATGAAAGTAAGATATATCAAGGGTGATAAAACAAAGCATATTTCGCCAAAGTTTTTCTATAATCAGCAACAACAGACTCTTTTTAAGATTCAAGTGAATCAAGTAAGGTATGAAGAGAATGTGGCTGATTTGTTTACCAAATCATTGCCTAAGGCTACATTTGAAAAATATGTGGAAAGCATTGGAATGCAGAGACTTTCTAAACTCCCTTGATTAATGTACGTATCAGGGGGAGTAGTAGACAAAAGGGGGAGTCTACTATACATGTGATATTAGTATTGCACAGTGATGAATTTCCAACGATCCACAACCGATGTCAACCACGATCGGGGTCCAAATAGACTCCCTTTTCGCCTCCGGGGACAAAGCAGACTTCCCGTTCCCACATATGCAGAAAACGGATTTCACGCACATTAGGTTTAAAATCTACTTCCGAGAGATCAAGAGAATCCCACGGTAAACTATTCTCACTGTGCATCCCGACTCCACATAGGCATAACCAGTTTGAATTTACCATGTACATTCAGAAATAAGAAATCCATAATATGATAGTTCAAAATCCATAGAATACTACATTATGTGCACGAAGTGTATGTAAGGATTTGCGGAATAAAACCATAATTGTTCATATAAACCATTTTCAAAGTTTCACACGTAAATAATGCTTTAAGTAAATAAAAGGGTTTATCGGGAACTTACCTGACCGATAGGAAAACAACGCACACAAACACTTATGTCAGAAGGACCGAGCACCTACAGTTGGTTAAACAAACAAAGTTAAACCCCGACTTAATAGCCGCCTAAAGTTCCCGAACCCGACTATCCTTCCTTTCCGAGCTTTAATTCCAAGACCCGACTTTATCCAGCTTTCAGATCGATCCCAGACTAGCCGGTTTGAACACTCCGGTCCAGGTGCATCCGGGTTTCACTCCCGTCTCGGGTGTACCCAGGTAAACTCCTAGTTCGGTAACTCTCGGGCCTTCCCGGTTTGTAGCTACCAGGCTCTCCCGGTTTGGTAACTCCCGGGGCCTCCCAGTTTGTAGCTACCAGGCTCTCCTGGTTTGGTTGCTTTCGGGTTCTCCCGACTTGTAGCCACCGGGATCTCCTGGTTCGGTTGCTTCTAGGTTCTCCCGGCTTGTAGCCACCGGTTTTCCAGGTTCTTAGCTACTGTTTCCCAAAAACCCGATTCCTACCTACACGATGATGCAGAACACCAAGAAACGAGGGTTTTTCTCAAAAAACGAAACCAGGAAATAAAGAACTAAAATCTTTCATTGCCATTTGATCTGATAATTGGTCAATCTCAAAAACCCACCATCAAATTTCTAATCCAACACAATAAGTCCTAGAAGGAGAAATATGGTGGTAGAGATAGGTTTTCTTCCATATCGAAAGCATCTAGGCATAGAAGATTAGGATTATCAAGTTAGAAGCTTACCTTGATTTGATTGAAATCCTTGGGAACTCTACACTCTCGCCAAAAATCCTTCTACTCTTCCTTCCCTCCAAAACAATAGTAGTCGTCAGCCAAAAACTAGGGATTTTGGCCCCCCTTTTATAACTTTCACAATTTGCCCTAAAGTCCATAGTTTCCTCACCTTTACACTTTGCCCCCCCCCCCCACATTCTAACAATTAAATCAATGAAGGATGCGGGTATTACAATTCTTCCCTTCTTAGAAGAATTCCGTCCCCAGAATTCCTTCGTCAAACAAATGTGGGTAGTTGTCCCTCATCTCATATTCCACTTCCCAAGTCACATCTTGTCCTTTGCGAAAACGCCAATGGACTTTTACGAGGCTACTTTTCTTAGTCCTTAGCTTCTTGACCTTACGATCGACGATCGCTTCATAAAAATAAAACCAAGAGAGACGAAACAAAGATGTATTGCGCTGCATTGAGCCATTCGTTTACCTCACATGAGAGGCATTTTAGTCTTTTTACCATTCTTCTTCGTCCCTACCTTCATCTCCTCAGTTTAAGAAAAATCATACCCACCACCACCAAGCATTCCCACCTACCACCCCCGTCCACCATCATCAACCACCCACTACTACGACCTACCATCACCATCCACCATTAAAAACATTTACAATCTAAATCAGATTCATACAAAAATATTCCAAACTTTAACCAAAATCCAAACCTAAATCAGATTTATAACAAAACATTCAAACCCAAAAACCTAAAATTAGAATGCTACAAAAATATCTAGACTTTAATCAAACATTCAAGAACCCCTAACCTAAAGTCAAAAAAAAAATTAAAATCCTAACCTAAAATCAAGAACCCTAATCCTCTTCATCTCCATTTCCGTCTTCATCTTCATCAAATCAGATATGCATAGATGATTTCAAGTCATACATAGGAACAAATCTGGATTTGGGTTCCTTGTGCAGGGAGAAATCAAAAATGACCTTGTTCTAGATTTAGGTAGGAACAAAACCACGAAAAATGAATATTAGGGTTGGGTTTCTTCATCTGCTTCAACTACCATCAACAATTTCAGACGCGAGGTTCGATTTCTTCATCTGCTTCTTTATCAACAGTTCCAGAAATGGTGAAACAGAGTGATTCAGTAGTTTATTCATCTGCTCCGACCATCATCTTTGACCATACATAGGGACGATTCAGGTTTTCATAGGAAATGATGTTAGGGTTCACCATAGTGACTCGGGTTTTGATCGAGAAAGGGATGGGGGTTCGATTTTGTATTAATTGTATTATAAAATTCATGTAAAAAATTGGCTACTTTCTCTTTATATAATCAACCTCATGTTCCAACATATCATTTGTTTATCAATGTGTGGTAGCCGAAGTTAACCACAATTCAATATTTTAGACTCCTCATGTTGGGGTTTTGACCACCACAAAGGTCCCAAAAACAAGATAAAGTAATAAACTTTAATCAATGACAATCAAATATGTGATGCCAACCAACAACGAATGCGGATAACAAATATGATCGAAATCACAAATATCTATCCACCAAAGAACTTTGATAAACACACAAAACACAGAGATGTACATGGTTCCACCACCGGTATGGTGATGTACGTCCACAGAAAAGAGGATGAACTTTTATAGATGAAGAATGCCCAAACACTGAAAAGAAAATTACAAACCGAGCACTTACTTGTGTATAACTTTCTCTACTCAAACTAGGGTTCTAGGCTCTCAAATTTATTCTCTATATAGCATGATGGAAAGATGTTTCTTTATACTAATCCATAGGTGGAATCCCAATACTAAAAGTTGGGAAGTTCATCTCTTATCGTTGCGCACGGCCAGGACGAATTGTAAGGTATGACCGTGCCTAAAGACCCAAAAGTTTATGTTTCCTGAAACAACACTACGTCTGCCCGCACTTGATCATAAAGTGCGGATGCGTCAAAACACCCATAAAAAGCTATTTGCAAAATAACATTAAGCACGTCCGTGGTCGATCATAATGTGCGGCCGCATCAAAACAACCAAAAGATTATGTTTGCAAAGATACATTACACGCGCCCCGTGCGTGAATGTATAGTGCGGCTGTGTCAGAAACTTTTGAACTTTCACTTTTACATTCCCATGTTTTGTACCTCAATTTTCAACACCTCAATTTTCATTACGCCAAGTCAAATATCTTGATTCTTACTTATATATATATAAAGATATAAAGATAGTTCTTACATTAAAATATATAAAGATAAACAACATGAAATGAAGTAAATGTATCTTATTAACTGTATAACAAAATGTAATATTCATTAGATATGAAGAAGTTGTATAAAAATAAAACTCACTATTTAACCCAAAATGGATTAAAGTAAATCATAATCAAAATTCATATAAAAAAAGTTGATGACCTTCTCCTTATATAAACACTTGTTCCAACATATCATCTCTTTTATTAAGTTAGGATAGTCAAAAATTAACCACAACACAAATATTTTAGAGATATGAATCCTCATTGTACCAAATTATTTATCTTGGTTTCTTACTTTTATCTATACTATATTATAAAAAAAGGATAAAAAACTCTTAAATACAAATTATTAGGCACAAGGTACCATCATTTTATGCAAGATTTTAAAATTTTCTTAATTTACAAGTATCAAAGCACAATATACATATTACTACTACAGGTTTCTAACACCCACCAATTTGGTATGTGCAGGGTCTTCTTTTTATGCAGAACTTTCCATGTATCACTATTAATTAATATATTTTATTACTATAAATTTGTTTTAATTATATTATTAAATATGTAATTGGTTATTTTTTATAGATGTCATTAAAATATATAAGATAATCATTGAATTATAACAAAATACTTAATTTTTTTATATAAAAAACATTATATTATTAAGCCTAAATTAAACAAATTTATAAAAAAAAACATTATCACTCTCTCAAAACAATCCAAAATCGTACTGTAAATCGACAAAAAAACAAAAAATAAAATGAAATATTAAAATCATAATGTATCTCGCTGCCTTGCGCGAGTACGCTTCTAGTCTATATAAATATATAGATTTTTTATTTCTCATATTTCCCCTTGTTCTTCCCACAACTCGGAAGAAAGTTTTGGAAAAAAGAAATAAATGGCATTTTTCCTACTTGATTCCTAAAAAAGTTCAACTATTTTTTTATTTTCCGCTTCTATCTTATGCTTTCTTATATTTTCATTCTAAAATAAGGTTTTGAAAACATATTGTAAATGTTTATGAACGTATCAAGTTGAAACCGTTGAATTTAAGTAGGGTGTTTCTGGTGAAGTTCGTGCTAGGGCCAAACCACAAACCGCACTGTAATATGCGATAGGGGTGTTCGTAATGTGGTTTGGTGCGGTTTAGGGCCAAACCGCAAACCGCACCGTATATGCCTCAAACCGTAAAAAAACTACACCATGAGGTTTGAATCTAATGCACTTTATTCCAATAATTATAAAAACACAACTTCAAAATAAATTCGACGATGATAAAAACTTTTGATACGTTTGACAAAAGACAAATGAAAATAACTCAAATAAGGAATTTGTAACGTAAAAACTTAAAAGAAAAATAAAAAACTAAAAAATTAATAAATAATCAATAATATATTAACTATTTTCATTTTGATAAATGATTATATGTGTAAATATATATTTAAAAAATATACAAAAGAAATATGCGGTACTGTTTGGTTTGAACTGTGGTTTGATTACTCAAAACCGCAAACCGCAACACATTGTGCGGTTTGATGAAAATATAAACCGCAAATCGTATTGCGAAAGTTCTAAACCGCATTTTGCGGTGTGGTTTGGGCGGTTTGTGCAATTTGCATTTTAGATGAACACCTCTAATATGTTGTGATGGTGCGGTTTATACGGTTTGTACCTAAAACATTTCAATCCAATAATTATAAAATCACAATTCACAACATCGAAATAAATTCAACAAAGATGTGTCCATATTCCATATAATAGTTCCAATACGTCCTAAATGTGTAACTAAAAATAGTGTAAAACAAATTAAAGTGTTCAATAATTATGCTATGTTTGGCAAACTAGCTGATAAGCTAGCTGATAGCTGATAAGTTAGTTTTTCAAAACGATACCATGAATAGCTTTTCAATAAGCTAACTTATAAGCTAGTTTATGGTAATCCAAACATGTATAAGCTAGCTTTTTTTTTACCAAACAATGCCTTAATAACTCAAATAAGGAATCTTAACGTAAAATTAAAGGTTAAACCAAAAATTAACAAATCAATAATTTATTAGTTAGTTTCAATTAATTAAAAATAATATACATAATATACATTTTAAAAAGATATAAAAATGTGTGATGTTGTGTGGTTTGAACCATGGTTTGATGATTAAAAACCACAAACAACACTGCAAAGTGCACTTTGATGAAAATGCAAACTGCAAAACGCATCTTGAAAGTTTTATATCGTATGTTACGGTGAAGTGTCATGCGGTTAAACGGTTTAGACAAACATTCCTGAGTTTGACTGTTCAAAATTTAATACAGATTAATCTTTTACGAAAATTAATCTAATTATATAATCTTTTCTTTTTTATTGTCTAAAAAATGGCTGGATAGAGGTGTAACAATCGTTTCAAATAACTTTCATACTACATTTATCAAGACTTGTTATGTACCATTTCGTTTCAATTCGTCGATTTCCTCGTCGTTATCGTTTATCGTTTCTCGTATATCGTCTTCAAAAACCGGTGATTCCGCCATTTCCCGTGCCTCATTTTGACTCCACGCTTTTCCGTCATCCTCTGAATTCCAACCATCGACATCTGAATCATCTTTCATGGCTGCCGGAAGTACATTCTCGTTAGCATCCGATGACAACCATTGGCTCGTTTCTTCAGAAGCCGATGGTTCCGGTTGATCTTGCTTCATTTCTTCGTCATCTGAATTACAACCATCTGAATATGAATCCGGATCATCGTCTTGCTTGCTTGGCGAAAACTGTCCACCTGCCTCATCACGATCAAATCGTGCCGGTGAGAATTGTGCCCCGTTTCGTTCACGTGTCGTTTCCTCGCCATCCGAGCTCCAATCATCTGAATCTCCATCTGAATCGTCCGTTCGCTGGTTGTTGAGCGTCAGCAGTGCTAGTTTATCACGTACATTTGGTAACAAAAACCGTCGTCGACCTTCTTCGGCAGGCGGCGGCAGTGGTGGTGGTGCTGGCGGTCGTCCTTCCTCCTCCGGATTGTATCTCATTTCACCATCATTACCGTTCGTTAACGACCGGTGACGGATCGATGACATTCGAGATGACTCACTTTGCTCATTGTCATCATCGTAAATCGATTCAAGTATCATTCTCATCGCGTCTCTCATGATCAGTATCTTATAACGCGTGTTTTGCCAAGCCCGTTTCCGACCTTTTCCTTCCGACCCATTTCGTGTTGATGTCCGCCCAGCCTCCTTTAGATTCTGTCTCGTTTGTATTGCCAACTTTTTCCGCAATTCGTTACATGTATCATCCAACAATTTCAAGAAATCCCGGACTATCGCGAACAACCGTAGCCCCTCGTCTTTTCCCGATTTCCCATGGAAATAATCCCCGGTGCTTTTCACCAACGACATTATCCGGTTATCTTCTTCGATCATCCACGTGATATCAGCTTCTGCGTACTCAAGAAACCTCGTGAGGGCGTCCTTGAATTCGGTAGACGCTTCCGCGGTTTTCATTTCTTCGTTCATAAACTCTTTTGTTTTCTTCAACATATTTCCCAATTTAGAAACCGTGGCCGTTAGATTCTCGCCGTCAACGACTGCCGCCTTTTTCACGTCGTTAAGCTCCTCGCTCAACTTGGAAACGACCTCTAAACCAAGTGCTTCGAGAGATTCCGGTGTTTCCTCATTCGGGTTCTCAGTTTTATCAGCCGATGGATTACGGTTTCGAGCCACTTTGATTCCTTCGTATCGGATGATTTCTCGAACCACAAATGACAAGAGTGTCGTTTTTCCATCCGTGCCTTTGACATCCGAGAGTTTCAAAAGTGTGTCGAGCTTGAACGCCTGGGCCCCGCCACGGTACGTACCATCGTTCATTCGGTTTCCCGTCTTGAGAACCGCTTCTAGAAGCCTCAAGAAGAGTCTGCTGCTTCTAAGCTTGTTGCAAGCTACCTGTGATTCAGTTACGGAATGATCAAAACAATTGCATTAGAGGCTTAACAAGTTCGTTCGATTGCTGTAAAAGTACTAAATTACCCCCGGATTTTAGGAATGTAACTTCTAAATTTTAATACCAATAATTCAGTCCTGTACAATGTCATTACAACAAGTTACTAGGATGAAGTTAGACAACCTAACAAGTTTTATTCAAGAAGTTTGGCAGTCTAACAGGACACAACAGATAAATCGTCTTATTAGCATTTTTATACGACACTTTTGAAAGGTGTCCAATAAAACACTTTTCAAAAGTGTCATGTAAAAAGGCTAATAAGATGAATTAGTTCTTGTGTCCTGTTAGATTGCCTAATAACTTTTTAGGTCCCCTAACTTTGTGCTAACAACTTATTATAATATCATTGTATATCACTATATTGTGTTGGTCTTATAAACCTAAGTCCTGTTAAGTATTTATTAGGTCATCCAAAGACCGCTACGTGTCCTAAAAAACCTGATTTTGTTGTAGCAAATCTGATATAGGACGATGAAACAACTTTGTGAAAACATAACATGACAACAAAATCACAACTTCCCAACTAGGAAACCGAATCTTTATAGGGGACGGAGGGTTATATAAACGATCTAAAAGTTACAAGAAACGAAATGTAGCACCTCCAAAGTTGCAAATGACTCTTTAGCCACATGGTAATCCTCGTGAAGGGAGCTCATAAACAACAAAGCCTCAAGACGCTTGAATGCAAACGGGATCTCAACCAAGTTTTTGAGGAAACGTTCTGAAGGTCCGAGTTGGTTAATGTCTCCACAATATAACCGAAGTCTTAGTTCTTCTTCTTGACTCGGAGCCATTTTCAACAAAGTTGAAATAAGCTCGACTGGAAGTTGGGTGCCTGATCACACATTTGTAAGACGATAAATAACCAGTCTGAACAACACAAAAGCAACGAGAGTTTTTTGTGATAGAGCAAATCACCTTTCTTAACGGCATCACATACTTCTTCGGTTGTCACATTCAATGCTTTTAGAAGAATCGCCAAATTCTGAGCTTTCTTTGCATCAAGGATCTGAATCAACTTGGGTTGAGCTTGTAAATTCGAATCAATCTTCCCACGCTCTTTCTTGTTTTGAGCAGCCACGTAACCAAAAAGACCGACCATCATGTCCTCATCAACCCTTTTCGTTTTCAAAGCATGTGAGTATACATATACATATATATACACACACAGAGTGAAGTTTAGGGGAAAACCCCAAAAAATGAAAAACTAAGGAACACTCTAATAACCATTCATCTATACGGTATGCAAATATGCACAGGGGCGGATCCACCCCTTGTTGGTAGGGGTCCTAGGCCCCCAACAAACCCACCAAATGTTTTAAAAAAAAGCTATAAAAAATAATTTTTTAGTAAATTTTCTTATTGGGCCCCCAACAAGGACGCAAGGTTCAATGCTCGACTGGACTCGGCTCGTTCGAAATATAAAATATAAAAATTATAAATCTCGAGCCAATAAACGAGTTAATTGATAGTGAGTACGAGCCCGTAAACGAACATCGAGCTTGGTAAATCAAAAAATATTCGAGCTTGAGCCCTACATGAAAAAGTTATTCGAGCTCGAGTCGAGCTTAGCCTAGTATAATTTTTTCGAGTCGAGCTCGAAAATTCTACTACATCTTTATTCAGTAAAAAATCAACTCAAACCGAACCGAATAAGCTGAAAACAAAAAACCTGAAACTGTTTTGGTCTATATTAATTATTCAGTTTTGAAATTTTTTCGACACCCTTAAGTGTGCCCCCAACCATAAAAGTTTTTGGATCCGCCACTGGCATATGCATACATGTAATTGAAGATGTTTCATGGTTTCTATGCACGTGTCCATACCAAACAATTACTATACAGATACATGTGCATACCGTACAAATGAATGATTATTAGGGTGTTCCTCATGTTTTTATTTTTTGCGGTTTTCCCCTGAACCTGACCCTATATATATGTACTATCTTATAAAGCATTCAGGTAAAACTCTTAAATTTCGAGAGTACATCATCTATGACACATTTAACTACAAATCACTAACGTAGTTACAGTTATGGTTTGTTGATAATTTTTTTGGCTAAAATGAAAGGAAAAACATGAAAACATGTTCCACGTAGGTGGAGTGTGCTTCATGCTTATAACAGGAGTTCAAGGCTTTGGTACGCAGACAGACCGGACAGGATGGGACATGACTAGACGGGCGGGAGTGAGGTAGGCGAGTGAAAGAACTGTGCAAGGTTTTGTTCTGTCTAGTACCGCAAACCAAACTATGGTCTTTTTTTCTAGTAACTGTATCGCTGAATATTTTACGAGATAATGGGCATCAACATAGACAAATAAGCAAAAAAAAAAAAGTAGCATGATTTAGTAATCAAAACGAAAGAAGTGTAAGAATTTAGATCATTACCGGAACGATCCATCTTTAAGATGGTGCCAAACCATTGAACGGTTTTGAACAGCGTTCACCTTGTCCCAGAAAAGCGGCTTTAACTTCGTTTGGGTGGTATCGGAATCTCCAGCTTGTTTGTTTTCCTCGGTAACGGTGGTATCTTTTTGATTACCAGATGCCAACGGTTTTTTCATATTACTTGGTTTTGGTGGAGGCGGGAGAACAGGCTTCGGTGGTGGTGGTGGTGGTATTTTCGGAGCAGAAGGTATAGGTGGTGGTGGTGGTGGTGGTGGAGCTGCTGGAGCTGGTGGTGATGAGGTTGCTTGCGGACTAGTTGGCGGTGGGGTTCGTGGTGGCGTTGGGGTTGGTGGCGTTGGTGATTGCGGTCGTGGTGGTGGTGATGCTTGAAGAGTGACTTTCTTTGCCTGGAGCGGTAAAGGTGCGGCTCCTGAGGGACTACTCTTCTTGGTGTTGGAAGCACGAATCGACAATCCCCTCAACGATTTTTGCAAAGAAGCTGAAAAAACGAAAAAACAACTACTTTGAAACGACAACAACCAAGAAACCAAACCAAACGAGCCCAGTATATCCCATCAGGAAGTGGGGTCCACAAGAGGGGGGGGGGGTTAGCTAAATGACCTTCTAACAAGTGCTTTTTAAATCCATGACCATGTGACATCCATGACCATGTGACAGGTTTTTAGGCATTCTTGTGTTAAGCAAAGACATTCTTAAAACTAGGGCATGGATTAAAAAAAAAATCTGACAAAATGTCCTTTAACCAAAGGACCCGCAGAGGGGGTGGGATGTATTCAAACCTGTCATCTACTCCAAAGAATAGAACAATTGTTTCCGTAATGCAACCAACAAGCCAAAATCGAGATGCATGATGAAAACATTAAATGAGACAAACGAATGACCTAATTTGCCTTTCTTTCCCTTCGGGTGTAAGTTGACAAGAGGTTTATTGTCCTCTTGACCGTTTGCCGAAACCTCGTGACCGTTTGCCGAAGCCTCGTGACCGTTTGCCGAAGCCTCGTGACCGTTTGCCGAAGCCTTTTGACCATTTGCCGGTTTAAGCGCATCACGTCCAACACAACAAAACAAGAACGATGCAAAAATGCCCAATGTTATCACCACCGTTGCCAATACGACGATTATCAGTAACGAACCACCGCCCCCGGATAATCCGGTATCCGCAAGCTTACGATGGGGCCTAGAATAAGGATTCGACAAGTCTGTAGGTGACGTAAGTAGGGCCCGAATAGGTCGATGCTCGACCGTAGAAGGTGAGTTTGCAGGGTCGCCATGAGTGTGGCCCGTTGACATTGGATGTGGGCATGGCGTCCTTAGTAGACGATCGTGAAGTTTTCTGAGAAACGTTCTATGGTGATCATCACGACGATATGACTTGGAAAGACGTTCTACCCACCCTTCTTTGTCACGATCGTTGGATGTGGCTCTTTGGGACTTCAAGCAAAGTTGGTTAAAATCCTCGATAGATATAGTACTTTCGTCAAACTCTTTCTGATAGCATAGTGTTGGCTGCATAAGCAACATTTCATTAGATCTACCAAATATAATCACAATATGATCCACATCAAATCAAACCAAACCAAACAAACCCAATATATCCACCTAGAGGTAAGGTTGTCAAGGGGTAGGATGTATGCAGACTTTTCTTCTACCCCAGAAGGGAGACAATATGATTTATATCGAAAACTAATAATGTACGTCTCAAATCATATTGATGTAAACATGAAATAGTGATGAGACTCGCGAAATAGTGAAAGAAATAGGCTAAAGTATTGAGGGCAAAGATATAGTTCTATTTAGCATGTAAAGAGATATGACGCCACCCATTGGAGCGTCAAGTACTGGTCCTACGACCATCATAGGGGAGGTATATCACGTGATCTAAGGACAGGTAAATGGTGCCCGGAATCAAACACTAGACCTCCCACTTATTCTGCAAGAATGTTCACCTCCTTACTCTCAAGGCCAAGTACATAGCCCACAAAATGAAATTTTCAAGATGTCAAATGATTAATACAAATCTCCAAGTTGCTCTACTCTTAGTAGTAGAGGTCAATTCTGTAGGCACCCCTTAGATCCCACCTATGAGCGGTTATTTAGGAGAATACCCTTATGACAGGTTTTCTTTTAAATGCATGACTTTCTGGCGTATGTAAGAATGTCTCTGCCTAATAGAAGAATGCCTCTGTGGGTCACATTTTTATTCTCCTCCCTCACATTAATGGGGCCCACTCAACAAAAATGTGATAAGTCCGAACCTTGCCTTTTTACCATATAACGTTCGATGATATAAAGATCCCATGCATGCAAATGCTTAATATATGCAAATTCTCATTTGGGTGTTCAACTTATCAAATGTTCGGGTACAATCCAAGCTTTTTGTGGAATCAATCTATTTGATCAAATAGAATGACTTCAAATACCATTTGAACTCAAACTATAACACAACGAATAACCAAATACAACCCGATAACCATACAACATTTAAATAATATGGTCAATGAATTTGAACACAAAAATGAATCTAAATGATAGGATCAAATGGGAAATCATACTGTATTTTTGTCGATAAATTGAGATCTCCAATTGGCTCCATTGCCATATGAAGTTTCTTTCGGGATCCATCGATTTCGTTCCAAAGGATCCACCAAAAACACACACAAAAGAGCTACGAAAACACCTACAAAACCAAGCCGTTTGGCACAGTAAACTGTTCCGTTCCACAACACAGCCCTTTTCATTTGAATCAATGGTTTGTCCATAAAATTAATTACACCAGATTGAACATTGAATCAAGCCTCTAATTTTATCCCCAAACAGACTCAAATCCCTTTTGTTTCTGTAAAATATAAAGATTCAAAACCTCACTAAATTCCCAACAAAAATGTGATCTTATTTTTTTTGTGTTTTTAATAAATAAATTCGATCAAACCCCAGAATCCCTTTTGCAATTAGATGATAAAAGTATCCAAAATTTCACAAAATGCACAATCTTTGTTGTGATTCTTGTTTCAGAATGCAATCTATAAACAAAACCCACAATTCCTTTTTCTTTTTTTGGGATGAATTCCACAAGATTTCTCTGCGAATTGGGAATCAGAAAGAGATTCGAAGAAAACCCACAAATCTTTTTGCCTTCAAAATGATTCGAAAAGATTCAAACCTAATTTCAGACAAAAAGAAATGGAATTTCTAGCCCATTTCTGACCCCCAAATGCAGAAGAAAACGAATTTGAATTTGGGAATTGGTTGAGTTGATTGAAGAACTCAACGGATAGTTGATCCGAAAGAGTTCAAATGTTGGGAAAATAGGTGGGATAATGAAACTTTAATGATGAAAGAAATTGGGTGTTGGGGGAAAGAAAATTCTCGATGGCTTGAAAAGTTTGATTGTATTTAGGAAGAAGAATTAGAAGAGAAGCAGGAAAAGGGGAGCCATGCCACCATCATCAATTTTTCTATGCTCACCAACGGTTCTACATTTTCTAATAAACTTCGTTATCAAATCCTTACGTAAATCATGAGTCACAAAAATATTTACATAAATAATTATATTTTAGTAATTTTATAATGATTTATGAATATTATTTATTTTGATTGAAAATGTTTTATATCATCAATACAAACTACAAAGTAAATAAGTGTTTGGGATTGCTTATTTAAAATAACTTATGTTTTTTTTAAAGTGATTATTAATTTATATAGGGACAAAATTGAGTTTTATAAAAGTGTTTGGATTAGCTTATTGTTGTATCAAAACGTAATAAGTTAATAAGTTTTTATTTAGAGGTATTTGGGTTTACTTATACATGTAAAATAACCAAAAAAATCATAAGTTGTTTCAAATAAATTGATAAGTCATAATGGTTTAACTTATCAAAAACTCGTTATTATAAGCCCTTTGCTTTTTTTTTTCCTACCCAAACACTCAAAATAGCTTATTAGCAATGTGGAAAAGCTAATAAGTCAATAAGGAGTTTTAATAAACAATCTCAAACACCCCTAAGACGTGTTTTATTATACAATCCAATCTATGGTTATAACTATTGTAACCCAATTTTAGTCGTTCATTTAATCTAGTGAATATGTGGTTTCATTATCTTGATGGTTTCCTAATATAAAGTGTTAGATCATAACTAATGAATTATAATAATCTTTCATAAACATCCAAAGCATAATAAATAAATCATCATCGTTTCCATAAATATCTCAATTGATTGGTTTGTATATTTTGTAACAATTACATAGTTCGTATTTGAATGCTCCCCTACAAACATTGTTTTAAAAAACTCGTCACACGACCGCCATGGCACAAGGCGTATGTTTCACGCCACGTTAAACATGTGGCACGCCATGGCTTAATGCGCAGTTTTCGTAATGCGATATTTGATTTTTCTTTATATTTTTAATGTCTTGTTTGCTAGTTTTTAATATATTTTTATATATAATATTATATATGAATTAGAAGTTTGACGTCATAAGTCGCGCATTAAAAACATCATGGCTTCGCCGTGACTCCTAAGGCTTGAGGCTTGAAATCACCGTCACACCACACTTCACGCCATTTAGAAACTTACCAACAAAGTAATATATCGATCTAATTACATTCAAATAAACAAAGATATTAGAGCATTTCCAATCCATTTTTTAAAATGGCTAAAATGATGATTTTTGGGAATTTTTTGTTCAACAAATTTTCAAAATAGAAAAATACAAGTGAGAAAATGAAATCTACTGAATTCGAAGAACTACCTAAACACAATTATTTATGAGACATAAATGAGTTTTTGTTATCCTCATCAATAAGAAAATATTGAAATCAAGTGTTTAAGAGAGATACAACATATTTAATGTATTGAATATTTGAATATTTAAATAATAAAACTAATGTTGTAATCTTTAAAATAGAAAAAAGGTATTGGAATTTAATGTTTTTTTTTTGAGATTTCGATTTTGATTGTAGAGAAATTCTGAAAATCTGTTGAAGATGCTCTTAGTAGCTAGACTATTGGAAATGGGAATGCAGAAAAATGGAGAAGCTATTGGTGTTTGCTTCATTTTAAGGAATGAGAATGCAAATGGAAATAGGAATAGGAATGCAAAAAGTTGAAAATAGGATTAAAATTTTCATTTCCCCCAATTTGGTTATGTAACGCCCTAAAAATAGGGTAAATTAAAACTTAAAATTTCGACAATATAACGTCTAAAATATGATGGTTTATAAACCCTGTAAATATGGACGACTAAAACCCAATAAAGTTGAGGTAATTTGTATCAAATACAGTAGCTGAAGAATGAGACATAAAACGCAACAATCTATTTAATCTAGAACAATATTCAAAGCTAGATTAAGGTGGGTGTCACTATATTTCCAAAACCCTCTTCTCAAAAGATTCCCAAAAGACCGGTCCTTCAAATCTCCTAGGTGCACGACCAACAATCAAGGTGCCCTATGCACACCACTAGTAGGACCTGTGAGTCAACAAAATACCAAAACAAGTGTTAGACCAATAGTCTAGTGATGTCGTAAGACTTAACAATTTATAATTTAGACAATTGCATCATATTAATTGTTATCGATACGCCCAAGGGTTAAACCAATGCCAACACTCACTTGGAAAAGATATTCCACACCTGAACAAATACACATAAGAGATATCTCTTGAAATACAGGGGAGACCCGTTTCCATCGGGGTGACGAGAACACGTGAATAGAGTCACCCGCGATGTTATTGGATTACACCTCATGTTCTGGTTCTAGTTCCCATGCCATTAAGACATCACACTCCTCAAACCGTTTATGCCTTTATTGTTTACTCCGTCGAGTTACACCTCAAGGACTTACGTACATTATTGCCTATCCAATCTAGACGAGTTACACCTCAGGGACTATAAAGTCCCCCATTGTCTACTCGTTAGTGACCACACGTGGCCAACAACTATAGCCAAGTATATCATGCCATCTAAATCCTCGTGCACAAGGAAATAGACATTAAGCTTCACATTATGATCATAACCAAGTAAAATGACATTATCCATACATGCTTCAACTACCACTTTAAAAACATGATATCCACACCTAACTCTTAATTGCTCATGGCATTACATGACTCATAGATATATTAAGACAACCCATTATTTAAATACCAAGGAAAGAACTATTGAGCTAAGAAAATGAATCACATCTACAAGAGACATTCACTTAGTCCAACATCCCCCTTTTTGCAAGAAATGAATCTTACCTAGTATATATCCTATTTCAAACATGTTAGAAAGTATGTAATCACTTATTAAACATCATTATGCACAAATAATAAGTATCAAGACCATATACTTAACAAAACCCACAAACCCTAATTTTTAGGTCAAAACCCTAATGTACCTACAAATCACATACAAGTAAATATTGACATTTATGGTGATGTAAGGGTTAAGAGACTCACCAAATGGGTTTGTTATGTAAAAACCCTAAAATCACAAAACCCTAGAAGTAGAGGTTGAATCTAAAGGTTCCCAAAAGAAGCTAGTTGATTCACTTGAGGCTAGAACCAAGAAGGGATCATAAATGTTACTAGATGAGATTGGATGAACATTTAATGAGGGGAGAAGATGATAAATGGAAGAAACCTTACTTAGACTTGAGAGGAAAATCATCCAACAAAACCCTTCAATGAAATAAATGAGACTCAACCAACTAAGAAAAGCTTTTAAGGTCACTGCTCCCGTCGGCGACATTGCCAGGCGAGAGTGACATTGGCATGGTCGCCTGTCACTCTCGCGGGGAGTGTACCGCAAGCCTCTAATCGTCGGTGACTATGACACGTGAGAGTGCCACTAGCAATCTAGCCGGGCACTCTCGCCCAATATGTACCGAGAGCTATTGTAACACCCTAAATTATAGAGAAATAAAAATTCGAAATTTTTTGCAATATGACGGCTATAAATTGGTAAACCTGGGTATAACAAACCTGTTAAAAACAATCCCAAAGTATCATCCCGATAAAACGGGGAACAAGTTATGACCTTTACAATTGATCAAATGAAAAATACACTAACAACCTAATAATCTAACTTAAATAAGAAAGATTAGTATCGGATGTTGCTATTCTTCCAAAAATGTGTCCGCTATCCAAAATACCGGTCTATACATCTCCCCAAAAAGACCGCTCTTGACCTCAAGGACATCCACTCAGTCCCGACGAATCCCACTGGAAACCTGACATGTTATACATGTCATTTTAAGAAAAAGGTGTTAGGCTAAAGCCTAGTGAGATCAAACATTTGCAGTTAAAATAATCGAACGTAAAAGTGAGTAAAAGAGTTTCATTTGTGATAGCAATAATAATAATAATAACAATAATGCTCTTGAAATATAGCAAGTACCTCTTGGGTTAACGGGGGAGACCCGCTTACTAACACAAATGACGGAACACAAAAGTAATCCATTTGATGAGTCAGTAAAGCCAATACGCAAATAAAGTACACGCAAGGGATGTCAGGCTCGGTGGCTTTAAATGTACACCCACGGAAACTCAAGTTCAACCCCGAGGGGTCCTTACGTCGAGCTCCTCATCCAATATCGTAATACTTGAGCACGAAGGACTTATAACCCAAATCTGATGCCTAACGTGCCTCGACGTGGGAAACTAGTCGTCCCAATGCCGGAACAACAATATAACAAATTACGGGGTCATGACTCCCAAATGCAACAATTAAGCCAAATAATGCTCATAAGGCCCAACGAGTATTCCCAACAATGGGTAATATGCATAAATAACATGAAAAGTAATTTCCACCAAAACCATTTTCCATTGTTTACCAAAAGATCACTAGTCAAAATATGAATGACCCTTCTTTTATTTCAAATCCCAAAATATGATGTAAGCTAATATGCAAACTTATCAGCAGTTACCCACAAGTTCAATATTCCCAAATCTATAAGGTTTACATAGTAGATGTCATCCATTTAAATATAAGACCCAAGTATAAGTAAGTTAAAGAACATTATTGGGGTTCATAAATCTCCATTTCCCAAAAGTTATCATAAACCCTAATATCTCCAAAAGTTAGGTTTAGCACAAATTCCATAAATCAAATATATGAAATAGGAGATGTTTAGGTATTCAAAATATACATTTGACATGTATAAGGTTTTGTAAAGAGTGTATGAACTCACCTGAGGGCTTTCTAAGAGAAAAGCCAAACCCTAGAATGAAGAAGAGTAGAGATGAGATGTTAACCCACTTGAGAGCTCACTAACAACACTTCCTAAAAGTGATAAAAGACCACCATTAATGACTATGAATCATCATAAATGAAGAAAGAGGTCTAGATAGAGAATGCTTACCAAACTCAGTTGAGAAAATCGCCTCACAACCCTAGAAATAAGAGAAAATGGTTGAATCTCGCGACTTGTCTATTTTATACCCAAATGGCCGTCGGCGAGAGTGGCATAATCGCGCAGATACCCCGACCCCGCGATACAGATGGGGCGAGAGTGACTCGCGATAGTGACCAAGTCACTATCGTCGGGCACTATCGCATGGAACGTACCGAGACTTCACCAATCCCGGCGATTGTACCTTTGCGATAGTGACACCCTGTCACTATCGCGTGCACTGTCGCGATGAAAACCACTCTCCTCAATAATTCACATTTTCAGCCCACGATGCTCCAAAATAGATAAAATTAACTGCATGATATTAAAACTCGAAGTACTGCAAGTCACAAAACGAAAAGGTAAACAAATGAGTTCCCAAATTTCGGGGTGTTACAGCTATATACCCCACGCGAGAATGACACGCGAAAGTGCCCAAGGGCACTGTCGCTGACTCCCTTTTTCGGTCTCGAAATACAAAATTTACTCGAACGACTTCGAACCACTTGCCAACTATTTAACCATTCAAAGATTTGGACATAAGAGCTTCTAAATTCGTAATTTAGCTCCCTAAAAGTATACATGATTAATGGAAAGGCTAAAAGTATGAAGAGGATGTCTATCCAAAATTTGGGGTGTTACAGGTTAGATATAAAAAGTAATGAGTTTGGGTAATAGCCCCATTATATTATATTACACCAAACCACATTATTCATTATTGTAATAACCGTAATCTTAAAACTTTGCTATTTGGGAAAAATGTGATTAATTATAAGAATAAGAAACTTGGGGACTTGAGTGCAATTTAGGAAAAATATAAAAGGGGTGAAAACCCCTAATTTCTCCTCATTTTATGATTTTGAAGGCGGTTGATA
Source organism: Arctium minus (assembly GCA_954870635.1). Taxonomy (NCBI): domain Eukaryota; kingdom Viridiplantae; phylum Streptophyta; class Magnoliopsida; order Asterales; family Asteraceae; genus Arctium; species Arctium minus. Next base: position 38,251,569 of record OX941084.1, read on the forward strand.
TGATGAAAAGGGAGAAAAGAAGAAGAAGCTAATAGGGTTCTTGGAGCATGTAATACTAGAGATTTTTTTTTTTGAGGTTATATGGATAAAATATAAGTCTGTTCCAGCTTGTTCCATGGGGTGGGGGTGGAACAGGCATGTTCCACTTTTGTTCCACTTTCTTCCTGTCTATTCCACCTAACAGTCATGCCAAACGTGAGACAGTGATCCATGTTATGTTCTGTAATGTCCTGTTCAGTGTACCAAACACACACTAAAGGCTTATCGGATAAATGTTCACGAACACGATTTACCACCCTCACTTACCTTATGGATTATGTTAGAGCATAAATTGTATCAAAGATTTAAGTGGAAAAGTCAATGTTATTGTAAGTCAAACATAGTCAAAGTCTTGTAAAGTCAAGTTGGTTTACTTTGTATTATACATGGTCCATGACCATATAAATACCCGTGTTGCCTTGTTAGATGGGTGTGTAGTTAGTGTAAGATTTGTAATAGTCAGATTTGTAATATTAATACACATATGAGATTTTCTCTCTACACTCTCTCTCTCTAGATTAAACGTAAATGTCATATTTTGATGTATATTGCTTGAATTCTTGGACTAACATTTGGTATCAGAGCAAACCGTCAAATTCAGAGACATGATTTGATAGCTTTTGGTCGAATTTTTGGTGAAATTTTGAAAGAAAATGAAGAACTCGCAAGTCGCTTCTGGATAGTCACTGTTTCATTAAAAGTTGTTTGATCCAGTGTGTTTTTGGGAAGAAATTTGATTGCAGGGGATACGTTTTTTATAGAGGAACAATTTCTCTTTGGGTTACAAATCATAATTTACAACTTTCGATTGTGAATTTTGGAATTTTCAGCTTCTTGAAGTCGAAGTGTTCATGAAACTGACTTTGGATCAAATTTGTTAATCCAATGTGTTTTTGAAGAAATGTTGTGATAGAAAATTGATTCAAATCATAAATTGATCAACCATGTGAAGTTACATATTCAATTTCCAAGAATTGAAGTTTTTATGGCCAAATTTGTGAATTCGAGTGAAGAACTCACAAGATCCACAAATGTCGCAAGCATCATCCAAGAACTCGCAAGCTTCAAGTGATTTGTGATTTTTTTAATTTTCATAAGTACATAACTCACAGATCAAAGTCTAATAAAAGTAAAGAACTCGCAGACTGAAGTCTACAAATTATGGGAACTCGCAAAGCATTATTGAATATTTGTTAAGTCACGAACTCGTAAAACACTGTTCATCGAAGAACTCACAGAATGTGATATCTGGGTACGAAAATTTTAATATTTTTGGGAGTTGGGTGAAAAGTTAAGAGAGACACAAAGTTCAAGGGGGTTAAATGTAATTTGGGTTATATATATATATATATATATATATATATATATATATATATATATATATATATATATATATAATTTAACCCTAAGATATTTATCAGAAGTTATTCCTGATATCTTTCGAGCGATGGAAGGAGACAAGAGCAGGGAGAAGAAGAGGACTAGGTCTTGAAGAATCGTACGGTTTCTTTGCAAATAAAGGTATGATTCTAGCCTAATATTCTCATCTAAGAGTTTTAGTCGGTAAATGATCTCGTTGTTGAGTTTGTAACCGTATCTTTGATCGATTTAAGGATCTGGGTATTTTTGTGCGAAGTTTTGGAATTACATGTTTGTTTGAAGGCCGACCGGTGTTGACCGGTGTGGGCCGACCGGTGTCGACCGGACCCGAGGAGACCGGTGTGTCGACCGGGTGTGTCACCCGGGGTGGTCTCGACCGGGGAGGTCTTAACCGGGGTGGCACAGTGTGTAATATTTTATGTCTTTAGTCAGTGAGAAAGTGGGTTGTCTATGTTTTGGCTTACCGATTTATCGGTGTTGTCGTAGGTAGTGAATCGTTAGAAAGTAGACTTTAAGCGAGAAGGATCTAAGGTGAGTTTTTCAAACTAAATCTGTTACGATTTCGAAAGTTGTTTGATACTTGTGGGTTTTCTGAACTGCACGCTTTTAGTATCAAAAGTTGTGAAGGTTTATTGAAAAGGTTGATTTAATTATGTTGGCATGTTTATGCTATGTTTATATAAACTTGTTTTATATATTGTTAATGATTAGATGTATGCATACATTTAATTCAGAAGTTTTGACCTAAGTCGGGAAGTGTGGCCCGTCTGATCGTACCGGGGAGTGTGGCCCGTTTATGCCATTGGGGTGTGTCCCCAAAATAAGCCAGTACGATACAGACATACCTTCTTTGACGGCAGTGTTGGTCAGTAATGTGAGTTACACTCGCGAGGCGTAAAGTGTGGTGAATGTTTGTTCAGTAGAGTGAGTTACGCTCGTGAGGCGTAAGGCTTTGTTTAAATGTTTTAAATAATATTTGAACTGTTGCAGTAACGCTTGGAGGGGACTCACTAGACCATCGGTCTAACCCTCGCTCTTTCAAAATTATAATCCTGTTTCAGGTTATCGCAAGGTAGCAAGTACCGATAAGGGTAAGGAGAAGATGTGAGATATTTCCAGGAGCTAGAAGACTCCTTGTAATAGTTTCCTTTTGACTCAGTTGTGTAATAGTTTGTCGTGGCAAACCTTATTCTTTTGAATTGTAGGCTTGGGGCCATTTCTAGTTGAAATATTATATTTTGATGTAATTAAAGTTTGGGTTGTTACAAAGAAAACCTTTGAATGTTCAAAATGACTTACTAATTTTAAATCTGATTTTGTAGGTACAATTGAATCAAAAGAGAGAGAGAGAGAGAGAGAGAGAGAGAGATTATAACTCTTCAAAGCAAATTAAAGAAAACTGAAGATAAATCAAAAGAGTTGAAAGCTGAAGTAGTTGATCTACAGAGCAAGTTTACGACATTTGAAGAGAAAATATTTGCATTGGAATCAATGAATGTTGATCTGAAGAAGAAGCTTCATGAAGATAAAAATAAAGTTGATTTAGAAGAGACCTACTCCCAGAAACTATCTGAACTCTCAAAGAAAGCATCTCAAGAAAAGAAAGACCTTGAGCTTAGATGCATGAAACTCTCAAAACAAGTCTCATAATTCGAAAAAAAATTAATAATTGAAAGAGACACATTTGCAAAAGAGAGAAAAGTTCTTGAAGAAAAATCCATTGAACTTCCCAATCAGATTTCTACTTTACAAGACTTACTTGAAAACGAAAGAAAATTGTTTCAAGAAAAGAATAAGTCTTTTGAAGTTGAAAATAAAATTTTTAAGAAAAAGAATGCTGGGATTTTCAAGGAAATTTCTGACAAAAACAAAAATCTGGAAAAAGACTTTGAGCAAGAAAGACAAATCTTTGAAAGCGAAATATCTAAGCTCACCAAAAAGTTATCTGTTCTATCATCAGATATTATGAAAGAAAAGTTGGTCAAGTATGATTTGAAAAAGAAATTTGACACACTTTTTGAAGAAAGAAACATTTAACTGAAAAGGTAAAACAACTTGAAGTTGCAAATGTTAAATTATCTGATAAGATTTCTGTTGAGGTGATAAATCAATCATCTTATGATAATTCAAATGAATCACTTTGTTCTTTCAAAACTGCTTCAAGTTTTATTCATGAAAATGTTTCCAAAAATAAAAGTGTCAAATCAAAGATTGTCAAATCAAATCAGATTCGTCCTACTAATCTATTTTATGATAAATTTGTCGATGGGTCAAATAGCTATTATTCAAAAGGAAAATATGCTTCTAAGAGAGAGCAAATGGTCTGGATAGTGAAGGGTTCTTCTGATGAAAAGAAGATTGATAAATCATATGCATCCACATCAAACGCCAAGAAGAACAATGTACATAAAGGTAAATATTTTGGCAAACCTGATACGCTTTATTATGCTAATCATCTTATCAGTCTAGCTCAAAAGAAGATTTGTTGTTATTACTGTGGAGCAAATGATTTTGTAAGTAAAAATTTTGTTAATTACTGGTATGGCTCATACTATATTACTCCTAAAAGAACTGCAATTAACAGATATGAACCCAAGTATAAGGAGGAGTAAGAGCATTGGTTTATGATTACAACATATCAAAACCCGGTCTTTAAAGGATTTTTACTTCTGATCACAACGGATCAGGACTCTTACTTTAATGTCAAAGAATTATGGCTTCTAAACATAACAGTTTAGAACCCGTATCTCAAAGAAGAGTTTGTTCATATAAGGATATTATGCAAATATCAAGGGGGAGCTTATCTGAATCTCACTCAGTTTATCATGATTTGAGGGGGAGCATAAATCGTTTGTAAGTATCTTCTAATCGAGATCTCTAATTGTTTGAAAGAAGAACAACTTTCGAACATGAAAAATGTTTTTTTTAATGTTCAAACCACTTCTCTATTCTCAACAATATTTTATGAATTTAGAACTGTGACTTTAAATGTTTTTTATGTCAATCTCGGATTACATCATTATTTCTGACTGTGTGTTTCTAAAAAGATAAATACTTGTGTATTATCTTGTCTATATATTGTCAAGTATTCATACACACCGGTTCATCTTCATATTGACTTTGTTATTACCATGTCTCTAAAGATTCATATTTCGATGGTGATACTCCCGATTGTATTTCAAGTTGTTGAGTTTCAAACGTCATTTCAAACTTTGTGCGTTCATTGCCAAATTGCTTATATTTGTTCATATTGTTTGGGTAAAATTCCACAAGCCACGACCAACGGAAGATAACAAAATGTCTCCAGTCAAGCCACCATTCTTGTATTAAGATAAGGTCCCGCCGACATCGCACGGCAGTAGACATCGTCGTCCTCGACGACGATCGTCGAGAGTTTCCCACATCCACGACTAACAGGAATCTCTCGACAGGCTTATATCTCTCGACAGGCTTATATCTTACGACCTATATAACGTTACTAACGATCATTGATCATTTATTGCATACAACCGTTTTTCCTTTATGAATCTTTCGTTACAGGTTTAATGCACATAATGACCTACGGATATAACGGGAGATCGTTATCAAAGATCAATCAATATCAAGACCGTTGGACAATCAATGCTCATTTATGGTAACTAAGCTATATATACAACCTCGAAGAGCTACACAGAAGGAACATTATATGATTAAGAAACACTTACAAAGACACAACTCTCAAGAATTCTCTCAATAAGAATCTTCCGACAGAAGTGTTCTATTACACGACATCTAGCTCAATCGCATGATTACATTGTTTTACTACTGTAATATTGTCAATTGTACTTGTATTCACCCCTTCTAAAGGACGACGTCCCTGTTTGGCGTCCATAGTGTACTTGATGATCCTCACTATCGTCCCCGGTTTTTACCCTCGACGGGGTTTTCCGCGTCACCAAATCTTTGTGTTCATCTTATTTTTTTTATCCTTGTCGTGTGATTTGTCGAGTGATTGCCTACTTTAGTTGTTAACGCTCCACACCGACCTTAGATCTCCCTCTGGACGATTTTTGGCATTAACAGTTTGGCGCCCACCGTGGGGCCCCGTCTAGAGTAACATGCTCGGCAGAAAGTGCGACCTACTAACAGTTAGGTGCAGGATTCTTGTTTGACAGGATTATGGCAGCACAAGGAACTCAAGCTAGTATCATCTCTCAAATGCGCATGGAACTCGACGCTGCTCGTAACCAAATTCATACCTTGGACGAGCAAAATCGCAGGGCTAACGAAGAACTCTCTGCCATGAGAAATCCAGCAATGAGGAATCCGAACATGAATAACCAATTTGGACCTCCATTCGGTCCAAGACCCCCCTTTAACATGTCTTTTGCAGGTGTTCCACCTCCACCTCCTCCATACCCCAGTCCAACGCAAGGTATGGGAGCAACTACTGGAGTTGCTACCTTCTCCATCCCAACAATCCCTACAATGCCACCTCGTGCGACAACGCTTCCATTAGTAACCATGCCTTACATACATGCACCAATAAATGGAGATAACGGGGGCACGTCGTGGAACAATGGATTTTTTCCCAATACAGGTCCTATGTCTCAAGACTCTGGATTCATGCCTAGCAGCGGTGCTAATCCAAATGATCCTGTCGCACGACGCTTAAAACATCTTGAAGAGAAAAATGAAAAGATGTTATTACTGCTTGCAAAGCTACCTGGGGCCACTGTGCAAGTAGACATCGAACCAAGGACTGGATTTCAAGCATCACCTTTCGTCGATGAGATTGCTCTGGTCAACGCGCTGAAGAAATATTACATCCCGACGTTCACACGAAAATATTCGGGAATCAGCAATCCAACGGAGCACATCACACAATATAAGCAACTAATGTGGATTGTGTCGATACCCCACCAGTATCAAGAAGTCTGCATGTGTAAAAGTTTTGGTGTGACCCTCACTGGAGCTGCCTTACAATGGTTGATTAATTTGCGACCCAAGTCCATCGGCAGTTTTGCAGAGTTGGTAAACCAATTCTTTCAGCAATTCACTAGCAGTCGTAAGATGGAGAAACAAACTAGCGATCCTTACTACATCACTCAGAAGACAGGAGAATCAGTTTGGAGTTTTTTCAACCGCTTTAATTCTGAGATGATCGGCGTACGAAACTGTGATGTTCGAATTGCGATCGAGGCATACAAGCGAGGTCTCGACGACAGTTCTGATCTCTACATGGATTTGACGAAATATCCCCCAGAAAACTTTGAAGACGTACGAGCTCGCACATTGGCTTATATGCGAGTCGAGGATGATGCAGCTTTCCGTCGTAAGCATTCAGGCGATAAGAAAGCATTGAGTGTCAAGAAGCCAGACTTCAAAGCAAGGACATCTGCTCGCGTCGAGACTTCCAAACAGGTATCGAACGTGAGATTCGACAGGAAGAAAATTGCTCCAGTAAATAAGTTCCACCAGCATCCTAAGATCTCTTCTTATGGAGTTAAGGGAACATCCAAAGATATCGTCGAAGATCTTAAGAATGTTCAGACTAACGTCAAATGGCCATCAAAAAGCGAAAAAGACGATGCCAGGAAAGACAAATCTAAATGGTGCGATTTCCACAACGATCATGGTCATATGACGGACGACTGTATCGCTCTAAGATGAGAATTGGCTTGGCTTGTCCCCAAGGGACATTTGCAAGATTTATTGGGTGAAAACGTGCGACCAGTCTCACCTGAGCATACAAAGGTTGTCAATTGCATAACTGGAGGATCCGACGTCTGCGGCTTAACCTATTCAGCAGCAAAACGTCATGCTAGCCAAGGATCCGGAGAATCTCCTGTTCCACGGATGTTACGTCCCAAACAAGATCTGGAATTGAAAGCCATGCCCATTACCTTTGACCAAGAGGATCTTGGTGATCAATGGCAGAAGCATCATGATGGCTTAATAATCCAGCTCACGATCGGTAATTTCTCGAAGAAAATAATCTTGATCGATGGTGGAAGTTCGACTAACATTATCTTCCTCGACATGATCAAGCGATGGAAATCGATAAATCCGAGATTGTACGACGTTCGACGGTCCTACGGTCCTTGTAGGCTTCAATGGAGACATGGCTAACACCATTAGGGAAATCATACTCCCAGTATTCGCCAAAGGAGTCAACAAACAGACTAAATTCAATGTCCTTGACTATTCATCAGCATACAACGTTATCTTGGGGCTACCCTGGATACATGACATGAAAGTTGTGACTTCGACGTACCATCAGACGATCAAATTTCCTACAGCTTGGGGCATCCAAGAGATCAAAAGCGAGTGAAAGATCGCTCGCGAATGTTGCAAAATCTCTATGAAGCCTAGAAAGCAGAACATCTAGCAATTACAGAGCCAGGCAAATCCTGAAACTATCGATGATTGTCAATTAGAAGAAGTTGTCCTGGATCAGGAGAAACCTGACAGAGTGGTCTACATCGGTACGTCACTAGACCCTACTTTAAAGGGTTCACTAATTTCTTTTTTGCATGAATATGTCGACTGTTTTACATGGACACATGAAGACATGGTTGGCATCGACCCAAAGGTCATCACACATCGACTCAATGTCGATCCTTCATTTAAACCTATTAAACAGAAGCGTCGCAAGTTCTCCCTGGAACGAAACAAAGTAATCAACGACGAAGTTGATAATTGCTCAAGACTAGAAAAATTCGAGAAATTAAATATCCCGATTGGCTGGCCAACATCGTAGTTGTGCAAAAGAAAAATGGGAAATGGAGAGTGTGTATTGACTTCATAGATCTCAATAAGGTCTGTCCAAAAGATCCTTTTCCCATACCGCATATCGACGCCATGGTCGACGCAACTGCTGAACACGAGCTGCTTACATTTATAGATGCATACTCAGGATACAAACAAATCCTGATGCATCGAGACGATCAAGAAAAAACAACATTCATGACAGACAAATGGATCTACTATTACAAAGTCATGCCCTTTGGTCTTAAGAATGCAGGATCAACATATCAACGATTAGTCAACAGGATGTTCAAAGAACGTCTTGGAGATACAATGGAAGTATATATCGACGACATGCTCGTCAAATCAAAACAAGCGATTGATCATATCGAATACTTAAGGAAGTCGTTCGATATCCTCAGACAATATCATATGAGGCTTAATCCTACAAAATGTTCCTTTGGAGTAAGTGCATGCAAATTCTTGGGATATATGGTCACCCGACGGGGGATCGAGGCCAATCCTGATCAAATCAAGGCCATTCTAGATATCAAGTCTTCGTGCAACATCAAAGAAGTCCAACGACTTACAGGCCGTGTTGCAACATTAAACAGGTTTATCTCTCGATCTTCAGATAAATGTTGTTTATTTTACAATGTTTTGCGAAAAAACAGGGGTTTCCAATGGACGAACGATCATGAAAACGCACTCCAAGAGCTAAAAAAGTACATGGCGTCCCCACCTTTACTATCAAAAACTGAGGATCACGAGATCCTCCAGCTATATTTAGCAGTCAGCCCGAACGCTGTAAGTTTCATCCTCCTGCGAGAAGATGACAAACAACAACGACCAATATACTACGTAAGTAAGTCAAATCTCGACGTGGAAACTAGGTATTCTTCCTTGGAAAAACTCTTGTTAGCCTTGATTACTACAGCAAAAAAGTTACGTCATTACTTCGAATCACACCTATTACTGTCGTGACTAACTTTCCTTTTAAATTTGTCTTAAGAAAACCAGAGTTGACAGGTCGGCTGGCAAAATGGAGTATCTACCTTAGTAGTTACGACATTGAATATAAGCCAAGAGTTGTGATCAAATCGCAGGCATTAGCTGACTTCGTCGTAGATTTCAGTCCAGAACTGGAGACATCGACAGATATTGTGTCAACTCTCGACGACCCAACATGGACTCTATATGTCGATGGATCATCCAACGCCCGGGGGGCAGGACTTGGCTTCGTCCTCAAGTCGCCATAAGGGGGCAAGATGGTGTACTCCATACGATGTGACTTTAAAGCTACTAACAACGAGGCTGAATATGAAGCTTTGATCGCAGGATTGAACATGGCTCACGACTTGGGGGCAACGAAGCTTCATGTTAAGAGTGACTCGCTTCTAGTCGTGAATCAATTGAATGGAGACTTTGCCGCTAAAGATTCATGAATGACAACCTATCTCAAGATAGCCAAAGACAAATCCGAAGAATTCGAAGAATTTTCTATTTCACAGATCCCAAGAGATCAGAATACTCAAGCTGACGCATTAGCCAACCTTGGGTCGACACTTGGGTATCATCCATTCGATAGCATTCTCATAATTCATCTAGCGACATCATCCATCAACCAATAAAAAGATGTACAGATGATTGAAGAGGAACACAATTGGTCGAGCGATATCAGAAAATTTCTAAAACACGACCAATTTCCTAAAGACAAAATGGAAGCTAGAAAAATTCGATATAAGGCATCCAGATACATCATGATTAGAGATCAACTCTACAGACGATCGTTGACAGGACTAAACTTACGGTGTGTCACCAATAAAAGTCAAGTCCAAAGCATTTTGAAAGAAATGCACGATGGCGAGTGTGGCAATCACTTAGGAGGTCGTAGCTTGGCAAATTGTATTTTCCGACAAGGGTATTACTGGCCAACTTTACGATAAGACGCAACAAGGTACGTCCAAAGTTGTGACGCATGTCAGCGACATTCAGGTATGTCCCATAAACCTTCTAAACCCTTGCATTCGACTTTAACTCCATGACCCTTCATGCGATGGGGAATGGATATAGTCGGTAAGTTACCTCCAGCTCCCGGGCAAAAGGTATACCTTCTAGTCCTTACAGATTATTTCTCAAAATGGATAGAAGCGGCAACTTACTCTCAAGTTCGGGACAAAGAATTCATTTTTTTTATCCAAACTAACATCATTTGCAGGTTTGGAATTCCATCTGAAATTGTATGTGATAATGGGTCACAATTCATAAGTGATAGAACCCAACAGTTCTGCGAAGAATGTAACATCAAACTTACGACTTCAACACCCCGATATCCTCAGTCCAATGGACTCGCTGAATCAAGAAACAAGACGATCGTTAACTCGATCAAGAAAAGACTCAGGGCTGCCAAAGGCAAATGGATCAAAGAACTTCCGACAGTTCTTTGGGCTAATCGTACGACACCTCGTACATCTATATAACAAACTCCTTTCTCTCTTGTCTACGGTTGCGAAGCGGTATTGCCTGTCAAGACTCAAATTCCAACCTCACGACACTCGATCACAACTTAGTCGATCTAAGTTACGACCTCGATGCACTGGAAGAATTGCGAGAGTCAGCCTTAATCAGGATGGCTTCGCAGAAGCAATTGGTCGAATGACATTTCAATAAGAATGTCAAGGCCAAAATCTTTCAACCAGGTGATTATGTCTTACGGCGAGTGTTCCAAAACACACAAGAGCCTGGCTCAGGTAAATTATCCACCAAGTGGGAAGGACCGTATCGAATAACCGAGGTTGTCGGAAAAGGAGCTTTCCGACTACAAACCCTCGACGGTCGTGACATTCCCCGAAGTTGGAATGCGGTACATCTAAAGAGGTATTTCTTCTAAAACCTATTTTCTCTTTGCTTACGATTATACTTCTACAAGCTTTACTGACTTAAGCATCGGAGCATCGTTGGTCAAACCAATAACCCCCTTTCTTTTAGCGATTTTATTGCAGGATCAGTCAATCATTCTACTATATTTACACCCTACGATTATCTCACGACCATGTCGTATAAATCCAAAGGGTCTTAAGGTCTAAACCTTATTAATTCTTGGACAAATCATAAGTTCCTTGTGAATTTATCTTAATTAAATAGGTCGCCAATCTATGTACTTGTGATTTGCGTTGAAACACAAGCTCTTTATACGCTTGCTCGATCGTAAGCTCAACTAGCATTTGATTATGTTCGAAGTACTTTATGCTTCTAGCCATCTGTGTTTGTCGTGAGTTACTTAGATTTTCTTTAATCTTTGTTATCTTACGATCACTTTCTTATATCTGTTATGGATTACTTAAATTTTCATTAATCTTGATTATCCTTTACTTTCCTTACGTCTGTCGTAAGTTACTTATGCAATTACTTTGTTATCTGTTTTGACGAAGTATAAGATGTTGCGACAGTTCGATCTGTTCAAAAATATTTTTCATTAATATCTTAAAAAAGATATTACAGTACATGGCATGACCACCGACAGTCGCCCGATCAAAAGTACAGAAAAAAGAAAACTAAGGGCCTGGTTGCTCCTATTGCTGCTGGGGGTCGGACGCAACATCTCCACCCTTAGAAGCGTCATCCCCCAACTTGACCTCTTGCTCATCTTCTGAGTCGAGATCCTTTTCAGCCCCGAATGCCTTCAAAAAGAAGTTGAGCTCATCTTCAGTCGACGCCAGGGGATCTTGGCCTCTCAAGTGGAGTCGCATCAATGTCGCACGAACCTTGAGATGAGTGAAAGTCTCGATAGACTTCATATCTTCCTCAAGTCCGGCGATTTACTCCTTCGCCGCCCCCAGCTCCGATATAAGGGCCTAGGCCTCTTTTTTATTCACGGTCGAGACCTTCTTAGTCGCTTCCAGCTCTGCCTCTGCTGCAGACGCTCGACCAAGGGCCTCCCTCAGCTGCCTACGGAGCTCTTCCTTTATATGATTGTCGACCTCAACTTGATTGAGGGCATCGTCAAGTCGGACGGAGTACTACTCTTTCTTGGCCTCCGCTGCCTTGGCCCTAGTCTCTGCCTCCAAAGCCCTGGAAAGTGTCGCTTACTCTTTGGCTAGAGCATTTGGGACGATACCCCGGATCTGGTCCATGTGGGTATTCACGACCAGTCCAGCTTCAAAGGCCTACACAAAGCGGTAACGTCAATAAAACGATTAAGGATCATAAAACTAATTGAGGAATCGAAAGATTCTTACCATGAAAGAAAGCCCCAAGGCATGGGCAGCCAAGTCGTCGGTCAACACATCTTTGTATCGACCAAAGAAGGTCGGCAGGAGGAATTTCCCCATATGAGGAAACAAAGTCTTCCCCCCATATTGTCCGACGACATGAAATCCCCTGGGACAGGAGGATTCTGCGAAATTGGCTCTGCGTCGATCGCCGAAGACACCTTCGTCTTCTCCGGAACAGTGGCCCCGAGATCACTGTCCTTCGAAGGCGGTTCCCTCGGGACCATCTTAGTCTTTTTAACCCCCGACCCAGATGTCGGGGGGCTTTTCTCTTGATCTCTCGTCCTTTGCGGGCAAGCTGTGCAAGGGCCTCTCTCTTTGAGAGCCCAGTTGATGGTTTGGTGGGGGTCGCTCCTCCTGAAACATCAACAAACAATAAAAAAAATTACTAAGTAAGTGACATCTTAAGCAAAGACTAGAACTTACATGATCTACAAAGGAACGTCATACGACTAACCCTAAAAAAGATCTTATGACTAAGGGATGAAGTCTTATGACTAAGAGTCCTAAACGGTCTCGTCAACCAGTGGGTGACGTCCGCTTGACTATACCCCACAAAAGCACCAAATGGTGACGTCGAACGACTAGACCCATTGACTGTATAAATTCATGGGTGACGTTTACTCGACTAGACCCCATAAAAAAATCTTACGATCTGCGAATGACTGACACATTGAAGGATCATATGATTAGTGAGTAACGTCCATTCGACTAAACTCATCTATAGATGACGTCATACGACTAGACTCTACACGAGGAATAGACATACCTGCCATCTCCACCTTCGGGGATTCCTCGGTGGGTTCTTCCTCATTCTCTTTCTCTTGCCTCTCCTCTATGGAAGAGGCGACGGATGTCCCGACATATTGAACGTCGTCGTCCCTCTCGTCCCAATCGGTGGTAGGGCGGATCGTAAAGAATGAACGTTCCTCGACGCTAAATTCGAGGAACCGTTCGATCTTGGCAGCTGGATCATCAGAAGGTTCAGCTACCGTAAAATCAATCACTGACAAAGAAAGCAAAACAAACATTAGTAAAAAACTATCGAACGAACTTACAACTGAAAAAGATTCAACATCTTACCTTCGGTATTCCATCCCGTGATGAGCCACTGGATGTCATCGGTGACCGATGATAAGTGACCGAAGACATATCTCGTCTTCCAATTGCGGTCGTTAACTGCAGTCGCTAGAACCAAGGTATGATGCCCTCTATATTTAGAAAAGAGGTTGTACCGGTGGTTCACCTCCGCCTTAACTATATAGGCGGAGAGGAGGTCATAAACGGTAAATGGCGATTCCCATTTATCCGTCAATCGTTCAATCACATGAACGATTCTCCAAAACTGGGGCATCATCTGCCCCGGAGACAAGTCAAAGATCGTGAGGAACGATCTCGACAACGGTGAATAGGGACATGTGAACCCTATCTTGAACGGATATTCATATATTACGAAATATCCGTCCGGACATTGCTCTGGACGAAGTAACACCGACGGACTAAGGGTCACGTCCGCCGGAATTCCAGCTAAGAGACTGAAAGACTCGACGTCTTCCTCCTCACTAAAAACACTAATGGGATCTATCAACATTGAAAAGTCAGGATCGTGTATGGTCGCTACGTAAAATCTGAATGCGTCCCAGTTCTTCCTAGGCTTGCGAGCTTGGGTCTTAAAACGCATAAAAACTAAAGGAGAGATCGTACCTTATAAAGCTCTAAAAACCTCGAAACAATTTCGGCAATGATTTGCTATACTATGCAGGTTTTTGGCAAAGATACTCTCTGAGAATTTTTGATCGCATAAAAGGAAAGGATTTAAGTATGGTCAATATTTATATACGGTCCGATATCAGGACGAACCATCAGATGGTCGACACCTGTTATCGACTCTTCGCCCTCCTCTACGGATGGACGACATCTGTCCCTACAACTGACACCACGCACCCCACGTCGCCATGACGTCACAATAGTTAAAATGATTGCACACTTTTCCCCATAATCACTTCGGTTCTCGAGGAAACGATTCAGTTACAAGAAATCGACACGTGTCACACCTGGTTAAAAAATTCGAAAAAACGACTTGCCGCCTGATTTAAATTTTTTGGGGGCAAACTGTTTGGGTAAAATTCCACAAGTCACGACTGACGGAAGATAACCAAACGTCTCCAGTCTAGCGACCATTCTTGTATTAAGATAAGGTCCTGCCGACATCGCACGACAGTAGACATCATCGTCCTCGACGACAATCATCGAGAATTTCCCACGTCCATGACTAACAGGAATCTCTCGACAGACTTATATCTTACGACCTATGTAACGTTACTAATGACCATTGATCATTTATCGCATACAACCATTTTTCCTTTGTGAATCTTTCATTACAGGTTTAATGCACATAATGACCAACGGATATAACGGACGATCGTTATCAAAGATCAATCAATATCAAGATCGTTGGACAATCAATGCTCACCTATGGTGACTAAAGCTATATATACAACCTCGAAGAGCTTCACAGGAGGAACATTATCTGATTAAGAAATACTTACAAAGACACAACTCTCAAGAATTATCTCAAGAAGAATCTTCCGATATAAGTGTTCTATTACACGACATCTAGCTCAATCGCATGATTACACTGTTTTACTATTGTAATATTGTCAATTGTTCTTGTATTCACTCCTTCTAAAGGACGACGTCCCTGTTTGACGTCCATAGTGCACTTGACGATCCTCACCGTCGTCCGCGGTTTTTACCCTCGACGGGGTTTTCCGCGTCACCAAATCTCTGTGTTCGTCTTATTATTTTTATCCTTGTAGCGTGATTTGTCGAGTGATTACCTACTTTAGTTGTTAAAGCTCCACACCGACCTTAGATCTTCCTTTGGACGATTTTTTGGCATTAACACATATAAACAAGCATCACGTTCCTTTTCAAAAAAAAACATCACGTTCTTTGATACCTTATCCTTACATGATAATATTTCATGACATTTGATCTAATTGATACATTGTTAGATTCTCAAAACAAATCTATTGTTTTCACTTTGTTCGTTTAATTTCCTTGTTTTGAAAAGATCTTCATTGTTCAAATGCTCAAATTTTATTCATATTCTTAAAGAGCATACATTTTATGACAATGATATTATATGTTATGTTTTATTTGTACAAGCTAAATTGTTGAGCAACATCATTCTTTAGGACAAAATTTCACGGGATTCGTGTGTGAGCTTAACAGAACTTCCATGGATTTACGTTAACCAGTGTTTCCTACCCAGGAAGTTATTCTAAAGTGATTGAGGGGTAAGGGGTGAGGGGTCTTAAATCAAAGAGTGGGTGAGATAGCTCATCCGGTTGAGTTTTTCTCATTGTGCTAAGGTAAAATGGAAAAGAGAGTTGGGTTAGAAGTGAGCTTAAATGTTAAAAAGAAAGAGGGTGTGAGAACAGAGTTAAAAGAATATGAAAACTTTGCACCTACTACTTTCTGAGTCGGGAAACCACATTACTGATTGGTTCACATTCTTTGGTAACCATCATTGAATCAGGCACTAGCCCATGCCAACTCTTGCATTAACCCCACCAACCACTCGTTTCTTTCTTAAAAAAGAAATGTTTAATTTTCTTTGGGGACGCAGGATATTTGTTATCTCATTTTCATTTGGAAAATGTAGATATTGAAAAAGAAGGAAAGTGTAAGATCCCACATTGGTTGGGGAGGGGAACGAAAGTTGCCTTATAAGGGACTGAATACCTCCTTTACCAGACGCGTTTTAAAACTGTTAGTCCAAGTGTGTGGACAAAGCGGACAATATCTGGTACGGTTGGCCTGGGATGTTACAAATGGTATCAGAGCCGAGAACCGGACTAATGTGCCAGCGAGGACGCTGGGCTCCCAAGGGGGGTGGATTGTAAGATCCCACATTGGTTGGGGAGGGGAACGAAAGTTGCCTTATAAGGGACTGGATACCTCCTCTACCAGAAGCGTTTTAAAACCGTGAGTCCAGGTGTGTGGACAAAGCAGACAATATCTGGTACGGTTGGACTGGGATGTTACAGAAAGTGTCCCCACCTTCGCACCTCATTCATGCACTTAGAGTCCATGTAATACTCGTTGTTGTCTCAACGATTTACACTTTTTGAGCCTACAAAGCTAAATAGCTTCAATCATTCTACACTTGCATGAGCACACAAGGAATGAGTTTTCTTGTTATAACGTTCATAGAAAATTCTTTTGTGGTTTTTCAATGATTGAATGGAAGACCTGGGGAGTGAACATCACAAAAGCTCCTTGTTGCCTTGTTAGATGGGTGTGTAGTTAGTGTAAGATTTGTAATAGTTAGATTTGTGATATTAATACACATATGAGATTTTCTCTCTCTACATTCTCACTCTAGATTAAACGTAAATGTCATATTTTGATGTATTTTGCTTGAATTCTTGGATTAACAAATTAACATTCCTGATCATCAAAATGGATTGATGGTAAGCATTTAGCACCTGGTAAACGCTTACCGGGTAAGAGTCATCACTCTCACTTACTGGGTAAAACTCTCAATCCTTACATTCTCTCTTACCTGGTAAGATTCTCGGTCCTTCCTACGCTCACCCAGTAAGGACTAAGGTAATTGATTCGGTTAGCGCTTATCTGGTATGTGTTTGGTTACGTCCCCTAAGGGTGTCTTTGGTACGCAGACAAGACAGGACATGACAAGATGGAACAGGATAGGACAGAACAGTACAGTTGTCCAGCGTTTGGCAAGACATGACAGAACTGGACAGAACATGACTAGACTGGTTAAATGACGAATTCACCTCTGATGAAAAATCATAGATTACATCACGTAAAACTAATTTACATCACTAATACATAGTGCAATGGATTATTAAAAACATAAAACTAATTTAACACGATTGGATTTTGGATATGGAAATCAAAACCCAAATTTTAAGTTTCGGATTCTAGGTTGTTTCGGGTTTGGTTGGTTGGGTTTCGGATTGATGTCGGTCGGGTTCGGTTATTATATAATGCAAAAGTTATATATAAATTCAATCGTTTTTTAGGATGATTATAATCGATTGAAAGATTGATGAAATCGATAGCAAGTTTAAAATTTAGAAAATATTTCAACAGACTATAATTTACGATTTTAAAAAAATAATTAGATATATATATATATATAGTATTTAAAATATAGATGTATGTTATTTCGGGTTTTAGGACGGGTCGGGTGGCCAACGACCGAACCCATATATCCTCCAAAATGTCGGGGTTCGGATTATCGAATTTTGGGGTATTCTGGCTTTGCAAAAACACCTTATTTTCGGTTCGAATTCGGATTTCGGACTATTCGGGTTTTGCACACCCCTAGCTTGGAGGAGTGGATGATGAGAAGACATGTTTGAGGTTTTGGTTTTTAACAAAGGGTATATTAGTCACAATATTGTTGTTCTACTTAGTTCCAGGGGGTTGGAGTGGGATAAGTGTGTCTCATGCTTGTTCCACTTAGTTCTAGCGTGTCCCATATGTGGTCAAGCCAAACATGGGACAAGTTTGTTCTGTTCTGTCTTGTTCCACCCTGTTCTGCATACAAAACGCACCCTAAGAGTTGAGATTTGAGAATATAAACCCTAATTTTAATGAACTTGATTTGAATGTTTTAGTTGTTATGAACTAATAGACTTATAATCATCATTGAGTCTTATTAACCACCTTGCACTTTGAACCATGAATTTGTAATTAAAAAACACAACAAAACTACATAGTACAATTGAATAGAAATATAAATCATAACCATACTATAAAAGCGGTCATCCGATTCAATTCAATGTAGACTTTTTATACAGTTTTCAAAACACCTACTTATAAAACAATGTGTTGAGTTAACGGTAAGAAACATGAGAAGTGGATCTGAGTCATTGATCTCTTTTAATCTCAAGCTCTCTCATGAATTGCGGCTTAGAAAATAATTAATCTAGTGCATCTCAATCCAATATGCGTCCATTTTTCATCCAACGGTTGATAACCACTTTTTACGCTTCTCACCATTAACTCAACTTCTTACCGGAACTCAACCCTATTAAATTATATGTAAAACATATTTATTAAAACTTAAACATAATATTCTTGAATTTGATTCTTTCAATCTTAACTAACAAGAAAAAATCAAAATGGTAATCCATCCAAACACCCCTCTAAAATTTGATGGTCACGGCCTCACGTCACGGGAATGAGAAAAAACCTAAATTGGCTTCACGTGCCAACACTGCCAGGTCACCACCCTATTCCCCCAATCGTTATTTTTCAATAACGATTTCCAAATCCAAAATATCACGCTTTAATATCTTGTAATTTACGCATAATAAATTGTACATACACTTGAACCTCTCAATTTCAACCCTGGAAATTAGTCCAACCACCCTTAACAAAAACGAAATCCGCCATTTTTATTTCTTCCAAGCTTCTGCAAATTTCTTCAAAGAGAGAGAGAGAGGAACAATAATGTGCTATATTGGTAAAGCAACGAAGATTTTCATCTTCATCGTTGCCGCCATTGTTGTTACTGGTCTCGTCGTCGGATTCGGCCTATTCGGCCGCAACATTCATCCAAAATCTCCTAAATGCTCCGGAGAATATTGCTCGATTTCTGATTACTCTCCACCTCCACCGGTACAGTTTCCTTTCCCCTCCGTCACTGTTCCTAATGCGTCTAATCCATCCGATCCTACCGTCAATTCCAACGCACCACCACCACCACCGGAAACCTCTCTGCCACCACCGCCATCTGCGTCGCTTACTGATCCATCATCATCGCCGCCTCCGCCTCCTCTTCCGGTGTCTATAGTCACTCCTCCTGCTGCAGTTACGGCTGATCCTCCGCTTGCATTTAGTCCACCGAGTCCAGTTCCGGTGTCTCCAGGTCCTTCGATAACTTCTTCTTAACTTAACTGTATCCAATTTCATATGAATTATTCGTTTATTTTTAATTTTAGATTTAGATTTGCAGAAATGTTTCATTGATTTTGATGATTGAAATCTGTTTTCTCTTGCTTAATTTAACGATTTGACATTGAAATATTGTTGAATTTACTCTTTCATCAAGTGATTTTGGAAGATCAGATGATTCAGATTATTTGTTTCAAAATTGTCGATACAGAAGAATGCATTGCTTTGGAATTATCACTGGTTTGCTGATGAGAATTTACTCGAATTCAATGCAAAATGGAAAGAAACAAAACATTGATCAATTATTTATGGTTCATGTTACTTAATTTGATTAAAATTGTACTATAAAAGGATGACATGTTCGATAAAATTACTAGTTTTCAAGTGAAAATTAAATGTTGTATGAAGACATGAGAACCAAAAAGAGATTGAGAACTGTAAGAATTAGTTTTATCTGCATTTTGTTTTACAATATGATCATTTTTAATATATATATTTTTTTGTTTAACAATAACACGTTAAACATTCATAATTTTGATTCGGTATTTTTTTAATTTGATAACAGAACATCCTCATCGAGTTATAGATACCGTTAGATATCGTATTTTTAATTTAAAACAAGAAGTACAATAATGTAATCAACGATTAAATAAAATACCATTATGTAAAGCAAAAGTAATTAATCAATTTTTAATAGCTGTAGTTCTTGAGTTCTTTTATACACTTTATCATTATGTGTGTTAGAATGTCAGAAAAAAAAAAAAAAAAGTAAACGTTGTTAATTTGATAAACATATATTCAAAAGTCATATTTAATTAAAGATGTTAAGGCTATGTTTGACAAACTAGCTGATAATTGATAAGCTAGTTGGTAGTTGATAAGCTAGATGATGAAAAAAATCATGTCTGACAAAAACTAACTATTACCAAAAAGAACATCTAGAAAAAATAATCAATTACAATATTTAATAATATAATTAAAACAAATTTATAGTAATATAATATATTAATTAATACAAATAAGGTAGTAAATAATATAATATGTTAATTAAAATAAATTGAAAATTATTATTATATATCTATAATATATTAGAAATCGTCTATAAAAAATTCTTAAAAACAATTGTTAAAGTTTAATTTATGGCTATTTAATGCTAATTACTTAAAATCTCTTAAAAACAATCATTAAAGTTTTATGTTATTTATTAACTTTCAATCATTATCTCTAACAATTTTAACTCCCTAAAATCACTCACAATTCAACTCCCCTAAAATCACTCCCCGTATAATTAATACAAGATAAAAATCAAATTTTAAATATAAAATTCTAAAGTATAATTAAGAAAATCTAACAGAATATTTAATGTTTATTTTATAAAAACATTATATTATTAAACCTAAAATAAATTACATTATTATTAAACTATCGAAAAAACTCCTAAAAACAAACTTTTATGCATTAGTACTTTTTACTAATACATATTACTTAAAATTCAAGATTACAAGTCATGATGCATGCATACAAAATTTTAAAGCAATATTTTTGAATTCATAACTAACTAATAAACATAATAAAAACATGATAAACATTTCAATTTAAATATAAATAATTTAAAATATATAAGATAATCATTGAATTATAACAAAATACTTATTTTTTATATAAAAAAATATTATATTATTAAGCCTAAATTATACAAAAATATAATAAAACCATCCAAAATCGTATTGTAAATCAACAAAAAACAAAAGGAAACATTAAAATTGTGATGTATCTCGCTACATTGCACGAGTACGTTTCTAGTATATTATAAATTTTGAATTTTAAACCAGTGTTTTTAAAAAAATCTACATTAACTTATTATTTTAAATTACCATTACATATAATATAGAAAAAATAATCAAATAATAATTACAAAAATAATAATAATTGATAACTAAAATATATTTATCAATATTAAAAAAATTGATATAATTATCAATAATTCTAAATAATTAAAAATTAATATCAAGGTATAATTAAAATTTATGTTATAATTTTCAGATAGTCTTAATTAATATTTATTATTTAATAATAATAAATTTTAATAAAAAATATTTATTTATAATTAATAGTTAATATATAACAATGAATATGAATAAGGGCATAATTGGAATAAGAGTAAATTGTGGATTTCGTCCTTGTGGTATGTTGATTTTTATGAACTTCGTCCCTAGACTTCATTTATTAAGGATTTGGTATCGGAGGTATGCAATTTCTGTTGGATTTGGTCCCTAGACCAAACGACCATCCAACAAATCCGTCAACTCCAAGGACATTTCCGTCTTTTAACTTTTTAACCATTTTAACATTATTTTTTAATCACTTTTTTTTGTCTTTTTATATTTTGTCCTTTTCTATATTTATTATAATATTATATTTAAATATTAATATTATATTTAATAATATTATATATATATATATATATATTCACAATACATATATATATACAATATATATACATAGTGTTTGGTTTATTTGAGAAATGGTAAATATATGAGAAATAGAGAAGTAATCCTAGCCATTCATATGGTCAAGATCGGATTTGACTAGTCAAACATTGCGGCTTTGACCGGTCAAAAGTTGCGTCTTTGACTGGTCAAAAGTTGCGGCTATCCAAAAAATAGAAGAACAATTTCGTAAATTTTACAAAACACACGGGCTGTGTTCATATATGAACATGTATAATTCACATATGAACTATATGTTCATATATGAACCAGTGCAATTCACAACTGAACTCTTTTAACTGATTCATATATGAACCTTTGTGATTCATATATGAATCAGTTGAACTAATTAACAGATTCATATATGAACTCATCCCGTGTATTTTACGAAATTACCCCTCTACTTTCTATAGACCACACAAGAAATTATCCGGTGTTTCACGGTCAAAGCCGCAAATGTTGACCAGATGAATGGATAAGATTACTTCTCTATTTCTCATATATTTACCATTTCTCAAATGAACCTCTCCCTATATATATATATATATATATATATATATATATATATATATATATATATATATATATTCACAGATTGAAAACCCCCGCCACCCCCTCCGATCGAACTTGCAAATTCCGGGGAAACTCCCCCATCTCACCCTCTTCTCCTAACCATCTTCCTCTTTCTTTCTTCTCCATATGGGTTCACGATGGTCATCTTCTCCGAAGTAATACACACCCCGCTCGGTAACATACACAAACACAAACACACGCACACTAGGTGATGAGTTCCGTTGATCGGGTTTTGCTTTTGGTTCATGACACAGATCGCCCCCCCCCCCCCCCCCCCCGGGGGGGGGGGGGGGGGGGGTAATCAGAGATAGGTGTACTAACCCACCACCCGCACCACACACAGGGACGATGATCATATCGACCACCCCTGCACCTCACGCCTTTTTCGTCACCGTTCTCCATCACCTCCGGCCATCAGCACCGCTGCATCACCAACACCTTCAACACCACCTTCACCCGCCTGTACTACCAGCACCACTCACTACAAGAAAAATGACCTTCAGAGAAGGTTTTATATTGTACTTGAAAGTCCTAAAAGCTTCTCTAAAGGCTTTAGAGAAGCTTTTCACTTCCGTCAAAAAACTTCCCTATATAAGGGTAGCTAAAGGTTTTAGGGAAGGATTTGGAAGCGTATTCAATTTATTTACTTTTTGAGACATTTTGTTGAGGCTTTAGATACGCTTTAAAAGCTTCTCTAAAGGTTAGCCAATTTCTCCTCAAAAGCTTCTCTAAAAATATCTTTTAGTGACGTTTTTCAACTATTGTGACGGTTTATTAAAGTAACTAAAAGATACTTTTAGAGAAAATATATTGAAAACCTTCTCTAAAACTCGTGGTTTTAGTAACACTTTTCAAAACCTTCTCTAAAGGTGTCATTTAGATACATTTTTAAAACATCAATTTCTTCTCTAAAGGTTACCTTTAATACACTTTTAAAACATCAAATCCTTCTCTAAATGTACCCTTTAGATACACTTTTAAAACAACAAATCATTCTCTAAAAGTACTCATTAGATACACTTTTAAAATATCAAATCATTCACTAAAGGTAACCTTCATATACACTTTTAAAGCATCAAATCATTCTCTAAAGGTACCCTTCAGATACACTTTTAAAACATCAAATCCTTCTCTAAAGATATCATTCAGATACACTTTTAAAGCATCAATTCCTTCTCTAAAGGTACCCTTTAGATACATTTTTAAAACATCAATTCCTTCTCTAAATGGGTTATATACAAATATATAAATTTCATCCATATTTCACCTATATATTTATATATAATTACATAATTATAATGAAATAATTAATAATAGTATGTCAAGAATTTTATAAAAATTCTCAAAACAATGAAATTTCATAGATTTGTTCTATCTCAATTTTTTATTTCAGAAATGATGAAAAAGTGGAACTGATAAATGCACCAAATCTTTTGAAAGCTTTAACCTTGGTTCATAACAAGTTAACAAAATACCCAAAACAGAGAACTAGAAAAAGTCAGCTCTACACAAAGCTCTCGAGTAAATTCCACAAAAAAAAAACAATATCTGCAAATGATACTTTCTCCAAACACCAAAATCTTTCTCTAACAAAAAATATTGGCCTTGATTTGAGGGAGAAAAGATAAGCAATTGGTTAAAATGATCTATGATTGAAAATGCATGAAAAAGAAAAGCCATACCCAAGATGTGCCTGTCATTCACATAAACGCATGCTCAATTAGGTATGACGGACATGCTAAACTGTAAACTGTTACCCCAAGATGAGATTGAGCAGGAACCACGGAAGCACACCAGCCTAAGAATGCGATGCCAGACAATAAGGTTTCAATAAAATAAGTGAAATTGAAACTTAATGTTGTCAATTGGTCATAACTTTGTTTCTTTTGGCGAATTAAATTGTACAATTTTGTAAACATGGTAAGAGAAAATGACAAGTTATTAGCACCTACTAATATCCACAAGTTCGGTTGTGGTAGAACACTAACAACTCATGTACGTTGCAAAAAAATATATTAGAAATTACATATCTAGATTCAATAGAAAAGAGCTAGTACATAAAGATTTAAACCTAGTCCTTGGTAACTATAAATGAGAGGGTACTACCTAAGTACCTATGCATGTGCATACATTTCAATGAGCTCAGGAATTCCTACATAAGTTGAATGTGCTATATAAACTCACATGGTTAGATAATCAAATAAACTGTCATCCCAGTGGTTCATGATATTCTGCCATTTTAGATTAAGAGACAAATTATACCTGTACTTTATAGACTGCTCACTATTCGATCTTACGACTAAACAAAAGAGATGCATAAAGGGATTTTTTGTGGGTAGAACATGTAAGAGTGCGTGCAAACAAGCAACATGTACAGTAAACAAAAAATTGTAATAAGGGACAAATGGGAGCACGTGAGAAATACCTTCAACAAACAAGGAAATACAGAAACACAAAGCGCAGTGTTGACAACTAGTTCGTATAAGTTGAACACTATCATA
Organism: Arctium minus; assembly: GCA_954870635.1. NCBI lineage: Eukaryota > Viridiplantae > Streptophyta > Magnoliopsida > Asterales > Asteraceae > Arctium > Arctium minus. Next base: position 38,276,493 of record OX941084.1, read on the forward strand.
TATTCATATATACCAAACAAACCCAGTATATCCCTCCACCGGGGGGGTTGGATGTGCACAAACCTATCTCTACCTCAATAAGCAGAGGGGTTGTTTCTGTGAAGACCTTTGGCTTGTGCAAAGTGTCCAAAAAGAAAGGATAATATTTGCTCAAAAAATTATGCCGAGAAAGAAAGGCAGTGCAAAACACAAACAGATGCAAACAACAAATATAACAAAATTCCTGTTACCTAACTATTTCATCCACGGATGCAACATTGCTCTTCTCTAAACCAAGCAAAGATTCCTGAGCGCTACTCCACTGTTGTGACCCCATTTTTGCCTTTTGCAAACTGTAACATTTAACGGAAGGTCAACTACAAGAACTCAAGAGATCATTGTTATTACAGCAAGTTTTGAAGGAATGGTAAAGCGAACTAACCAATTCTGAAGAACCTCATCCAGATCTTTCTTTCCACCTTCAACTGCAGCAGTATCTTCAAGATAGTAGCTTTCGGCCTTTTTAGTGTAATTTGTCCACTCATCCCTTATGCAAGAGCTTGAATCTTTCATTGTCAACATTTCTTGCACGAATCTGTTAGCTTTACTAGCTGCAGTTTCACGTAGACCATCCATTGATGTTCTAACCTATAGTATGGTTATCAGTTTTTATGTTAAAATATGTGGACTCCTATAATGCATACCAACAAAACAACATCCATAATTTGCATGTTGGCCATACAGTTCTTTCTTCCTAACATTTGAAATTGCAAGCAATTCTGCAACCTTCTCTAGTAGTTGTCTTTCTTCATTTGCAGTGCATTCCTGAGAAGACATCGAATTAGAAGACCAAGACAATTTTTCCTTTATGCACCTCAGTGTTAGTAAAATGACATATGATAATTACATGCTTAGTGTGACTGATTAGATACAATCTGCTCGGATCTGTGTTAATCATGACTGGTACCCTTCATATTAGTTATGTTTCTTTTGATGGAAGTTTTAGATATTAGTACTTTTCAGAACTAAAATGGATATCATCTTGATTTTAGTACATATTCTGTCATAGGATCATCTGATTTTGTATCAAATTTATAAGCTCCTGTTTCATAAAACACAAACTGCACCAAAGTCGTATGACAAGAATTTACAGCAGCTGCATAGGACCAGTTTTACATTGTTGTTACAGCGATATCCACTGTGTTGACTTCTTGATAAAAGGGCATATTAAGTTGCTTATTCCCAATGAGACTGGAATCAGGTTCTTCTCATTCCCTTCTGGTAAGATTGACTGAACCTCATTGTCTGTTTTCGGAATACATTACTCAACAATATGATCCTAAATAAACAGTTCTGCTTATGATAGGCTCATGTAAATAGATTCGACCATATCGTTGTTTATTGCAGCAAGCAGGACCCACCAATTCTATGGAGGCACCCAGGCAAAGCCCAAAGGTCACCTGAGTAAGGCTGTCTATGCCAACTATTCGTAAAGACAATAGTGACTCTTGATTACATTCGTTTTTAAAAGTTAAGTTGAAATTTGTTCTACATCGACTATCCCTACTAAATCTCCTCTGGTTGGAATATATTCTCTAGTCTCATGCTCGGGTTCTCATCAGAAACTCATTTTGGGACTTTTCCACACGCAAGTCCCAGAGATATGTTTTTGTACCTATCAACCATTGCACCACACAAATACCTTGAAAAAGAAAGTTATAAGGTTACATCTGAGTGTCCCTTATTGGTTACAAAATCAATGGTCAAGGTCACAACTTCAAAAGTTTTAAGGATGAAAGCTTAACTTCAATGAGACTGGCATATTACCTTGTCAACTATGCATGATTGTTTAGTGATAGTTTACGATATAGAATGTACAGAGATGGTTGTACAATATATAATGTGGCCTTTTCAATCAGCTTCTACGACAAAGCTTATAGAATAATCTAGTTTTATCCCTCAATTAAAAAACATATCCTATCTATAATTCTCACAAACAAAAATCTTCTAAATCTAATCTAAAATCAACCAAGCAACCCCCTTTCACAGCTACAATATCGATGGTCAAATGTACAACTTCAACTGTTTAGTATGATATGTGTTAGAAGCAATCAACTGTGTTGTCAAAGGATACCAAAACAACAGACTCAGAAAAAAAGTATCCAACAGAAAATCTTTTTACTGAAGATCTTTTTACTGATTTATGGCTATGTGTTTGATAGCAGTAGTAAAGAAATAGGGAAAATCTTTTTACTGAAGATCAAGTACCAGTTGCTTTTAGTTCATGTCCTTTCCCTACCAATTAATGCTTAATTGCATCAACTGTTTGTCTGATTCCATCTTAAATGTCTGTGGTAATGAATCATCCTTCATAAAGTTCCAATCTTTTTGCAGAAAATTCGATAAAAGGATATAAAACATGTCAACTTACATACCAAGTTTCAACAATGGAAGAGTGAAATAACCTCTGCAGAATTCATGTTCTTTGGAATCAGCAGTTCCTCCTGGAAGTGTCATGATGTATATGAACCTCTCATCTGGGTATTCCCAGCAGCCTAGCATCCCCATTGACATTCCTAGTGCTGGAATCCATGATTCCAATGTTGTCTCACAGCAACAATTCTGTGAATCAAGAAGCAGGGGAAATGAGTTTAGCTTATTAAGGGATTGTAGGAGCAATGAAATGTTGTTAATGGTAAACGTGAGGTCGATGATGGTGTGTCTGTCGGGTGAAATTGGAAAGCTCTCGAAGCAGCAAATTGCTGATGGCTCTGATCACCCATGTCCGATGGGTTTGGTTTATAAAAGAATAAAACAAGAGCATACAGTAAAGAATAAAACATACACCTCCATTGTACTGAAAATGAAAAAGATTGTTGAAAGAAGATTACAAATGTTTTTCTTATAATAAAACGAAATTTAACTGATTATATAAAGACTGGGATTGGGTCCGGGGATGGTTATGCATCAGGTCCGTATTGGTTATGTTTTTTTGGGAAAAACCAGGATGAATTACACTTGAAAAATCATTAACCAGCCCCGTTAACACAAAACTAGTTGAAGAAAACAACTAGTCATATTGAGTAATTCAATCCACATGATAAAAAACTGATAGATGTTCTCGGGATACAAACATATTGTTAAATGAAAATTAATGTGATTGAAATAAAATACAAGTTACCAGCAAGTAATTGCTATCAAAAGATCTTAATTGTCAACCACAATATAACCATAATCCTATTGAATTTTTTCACAAATGATCTTTCCTTCCCACTAAAGTCTTCTCTTGTTCAACTAGTATCAAGTGAAAAGGAAGAAAATAACTTAAAAAAAATAAAAAGTTGAGTTATTTTAGGCTCAAGTTTAATGGATATCATCCTCAACTTCTACAGTTTAGGTGTTTGCCTTTTCTGATTTATAACTTATGTTGCACATGTCGCTCATCATCTTCTATATCCTCTTGTTTTCTTAACATAAATTATAACTTATGTTGATTAAATTTCAATCAAAAGCCGAACAACAAAAGCATGCATGTTGTCTTTATCCTTGCACAGGATTGAACACAATTTCCACTTCCCTACCTTAAAGCACAATTGTATATATATATATATATATGTGTGTGTGTGTGTGTGTGTGTGTGTGTGTATACCTTTGTATGCAAACTATATTGAATCAGCAAAGAATTTGTGAACTTTGCAATATGCAAATTTCAATTTGGTAAACCAAACTAATCCCGTAAATTCCACTAGAAATAGGATTACTAGGACGAGGGTGAGAAAAAGCAAGTTCAAGGAAATGTGTCACCTTCAATTATATGTCAAGCACATCGAGTCCTGTCGAAACCCACGTTCTTGGAAGATGGGCACATCGAGTCCTGTTGACAGAAAGTGCTTTGGTAGGAGATGAAGATTATACTCTGTGTAGTCCTTAAGACGTCGTTGTAACTCCTCGAAATGTCGAAACCAGTATATATTTTATAATTCAATCAAGGGAATTACAGTGGCTTGTCATTTCAAGAACACCAAAATAAGTAATCAACATAAAGAGTAATGAAAACAAAGAAAGGTTAAGGATTAAGGAACAATAAACAATGAAACACAGTGGTATGCAACATAATTTGATTAGCCAAATGCAATGGCATTTCATTTAGATAAATCCTAGCATATCTCATGGACTGATCTGAGTTGTTCGTATTCAAAATAGTACACACACTACATCAGACCAAAAACAGATCCGTAGAACTCTAACAAGAATTATAGCAATTGGGTAATATTAAATCAACAAGTATGTTAAATATCAACTATTGAGTACACAAATATTTAGCAAATACATAATAAAGTTATATGCATTTAGAGTTTGACGAATGAGGAATGACCATGACTCATGTTATTAGACTATAGGCTGTAAGCTCTTTTAAATGTTCGAAATAAATCACAAAGCCAAATTGCCTCATGTTAAAGAAATTACAACTTATGCAAATGCAAGCATCTATTTCCAAACAAGTTTCACATTTGGTAGATAAATACATTCTAAATAGATCATCAATGGAGGATAAATTGCTTTTAAGTGAATCCAGATTAATTAAAAAGGAAAAACCATAATTCAACAAAAAATACCAAAAGAAGCATTCTATAGTATCATCAAAATCTAAAAATATAAACTACTTACACTTTGGTATTTGCCAGACGCTCTTCACATTAACCAATCGGTTAACCTCATCTGCATATTGAGGGATAGCATGCAGTTTAATTAATATTTCAAAGCTTTGCAATCAACAGAGATTTGGTAAATGCGTAGAGTAGTAGAAAGGAAAACGAAGAGATGAAAGACGAACTCGAAGTCGCTTGACTGGAACTCCAAAATTCCTCAAACCCTAACTCGAAGAAATGAAGACGAATTGAACTCGTAGTTCCTGCCGAAGACAGCAATCGACAATCAAAATATAAAACAAATCGAATTCGCCTAACTGGAACTCCAGGATTCCTCAATCCCTAACTCGTAGAAATGAAGACGAATTGAACTCGAAGTTCCTGTTGAAGACAACAATCGACAAATCAAAATATAAACGAAATCGAAGTCGCGTAACTGGAACTCCAGGATTCATCAAGCCCTAACTCGTAGAAATGAAGATGAATTGAACTCGAAGTTCCTGTTGAAGACAATTGACAATCAAAATATAAACGAAATCGAGGAGAAATCATGAATAAAAACAAATGGAAGAACTGAGAACCCTAATCAATTGTGGAAACGTAAAACTGAGAAGAAATTAAGGATTAAAAAGTAACCAGGTTCATTAACTCTAATCATATTATTGTATATTTTTTATTTATTTAAAGGAAACCCCTTTTGATAAGTTATAAAAGCGTAACTAAAGGCTTTTATTTTATTTAAAAATAAAAATACAAATATTTTATCTTTTAGAGACGTTTTAAAAAGCGTCGCTAAAACTCTTGGTTTGATTTTTAGAAACATTTATCATAAAAAACGTCTCTAAAAGCTTTAGTTACGTTTTTCATAGCATGTAATTTAGTCATCTTACTTTCAGCTACACTTTTCACTTTTGTCATATAGTTCCTTCTCTAAAGGTTATCTTTAGATACAATTTAAAATCCTTCTCTAAAACCCCTTTTCCTTGTAGTGACTGCACCACCATGATCCACTGTCGTCGTAACCGGTGGTTGGATCGTCCCTTTCGTCGTAACCGGTGGTGATGGTGGTTGTAAGTTTATGCAAACTATACACACACTATCAACCAATCCCACCACCCGGACCCTCCTACTTACTCTCTCTCTCTCTCTCTCTCACACACACACATATATATATACACATTTATAAGGACGAAAACCCTCCGTGAAACCATCCACCACCATGAACCCACCACAACTTGGCCTTGTGGTCTATGTGGAGAAGAAAGAAAGAGAGGGTGCAAGGAGAAAGGATGAAAAAGAGAGATACGTGTTTTTTTTAAGTTCTATGACACATGTCATTTAAAGAATGGTCAATTAAAAATAAGAAAAAATAAAATAGCAAAAACTCATTAAAACTTAAATTCTAAAAAGAAAGAATTATTAAAAGACGAAAATGCCCTTAATGTTAACTGAGGAAATAGACGGTCACTAGGCCGGAGGACCAAATCCAACGGAAATTGCATACCACTGGTACCAAATCCATAATAAATGAAGCCTAGAGACGAAATCCGTAAAAATCAACATACCACAAGGACCAAATTCATAATTACTTTTGAAATAATCACAGAAAGCTCTTCGTAACCTTATGTCTACCCAGAAAATAAGGTAGATTATCATTTAATGAAAATTTATTTCCATTTCCATTTTCATTTTTATTTCTTATCATTTTATTTTCACTTCTCCGATCTGAACTAAACAACCCATAAATTCATCGGTCCGTTTAAAAATATTGATCTATTGATCTTAAAAAAATATTTTAAAAATCACATCTAAATATATACTAACGATTTTTTTTTTGAAAATGCCAAGATTTTTATTTAATAAAGAAAAAAGGAACCAAAAAAAATAAAAAAATAGAACCTGAAGTTCTGTTTTGTTGGACTGTATTGTCCAATATACTAACGATTTATTTTCTAAAATGTGGACGCATTTCAAAATAACAATTATATAAAATACCATCGTTTTAGACGTAATATATCCAAAAACAACACATTAAAGTATGAAAAGAAAACTATTTTAGACAAATTAAGGGGTCGTTTACTAAACGCTTACCCGGATAAGCGCTTACCAATAAAATTTAACATTATCACTTACTTAGCGGGTAAGATTTTAGTCCACCAAAACGGTATCGTATGCAACAATTTTCCCGATAAGTGATTACCGGTAAAATTTAACACTATCACTTACTTACCGGATAAGATTTTAGTCCACCAAAACGGTATCGTATGTAACAATTTTCTCGGTAAGTGCTAACCGTGGTAAGAGTCTTCGTTATCACTTACCAGGGTAAGACTATTGGCCCTTGCCTTAGCTCTTATCGCTAAAATTCTTGGTCATTGTCATCTTCATCCATAAGGTAATATGACTTGGTAAGCGTTTACTCGGGTAAGCGTTTGGTAAACGACGGTATTTTATTTTATCACTTAAATTTTTATCATCTCATGCATACCAAATCAATGAAATAAAATGTGATCAATATTAACCGTTGAAATAAAATGTTCGAACAAACAATATCAATTAATTAAGTTAAAAAATATTTCTGAATGAAAATGATTAAATTAAAACCTAACGTTAAAGGAATCTATACTTTCTACCTTAAATAAATTAGTTTTTTTATTTTTTTCATTTATAAGAGATATAATACATACATACATACAATTTGGCATTAGACATGAGTTTTGATTGATGATGAAAAGGAGAAAGCAATTGCGGCCTTGATAGAGGAATTAGTTTGGTGTGGTAGGGTTACCAAAATTCACCCATGAATCAAATCATAGGGGTAAAAAAAATAGTTACTTGTTTTAAAATAATGTAATAAATGTTTAACGACACTGTTAATATGAAAAATATAGATATTATGTGAAGGTAAGATGAAGAAAATGTTCATATATGAACTATTGAAAAATCGCGAAAATATCTATTTAAAGTGCATATGTGAATCGACATTGATTATTTAATTTATATGGGTGTACATATGAATATTAAAATAGATTTTTTCTATAATTCACATATAAGCATTCTTTCTTTACCTTATCAGGATATTGGGGGTCTTTCAAGGGAGATCTTACTATTTTGTGGTAATTATGAGATTCAATCTCATCCATCCATTTTAATAATCAATGGTGTAAAATAATTAAGAGAAATAATAATTAAAAACACAAATTTAGGTCATTAAAATAGGTAAAAAGGGTAAAAATATCAAAAAAATATTATAATTAAGTGTGATCTAATTTAGGCGGGTCCGATAATTTTGGTATGGAATCAATTGGCGATAATCTCAAAATATTGAAACTGTATACATATTTTCTTGATGATATAATAAACCATGTTACACTATGGTCTTACAATTTTAAAAGGAAACGGGTTTTGTTACAGTAAATGGGATGTGATACACTATGATCATCTTGCAAAAATCTGATCTCCTTGATGATACAATGATGGGAAAATTGTTGCTAATACAAAAGGTGGTGATACGTTGTGATCAGTGCTCTCATTCACTACAAATTTACCCAATATACCACTTTGATGCACTCAAAAAACATTGTGTTACACTGTGATTACTATTGTGATGCACTCAAAGAACATTGTGTTACACTGTGATTAACATTTTGTTACACTGTGATTAACATACAAATGTGATACCCATTATGATACGACGGTAATACCAACTGTGGTACCACTATGATACCAACTGTGTTACATTGTGATTACCATATAAAATCATAATCAATGGTAACTGTGAGAAACGACTATTTTGTGGTTTCTATACCTGTTTATCGAATAAAAATATCACAATATGAATCGAAATAGGATGCATGGGATCATCACAGTGAACCACCATGGATGTCAAAATGGGATTAATAAGATGATCGCATTGAACCACAAACCAACTAAGGGGAGCCAACTTCGACAAACACAAACAACAACCTTTTTTGAACATGGTCCTTCTTCCTCCAATCAACTTCTTTTTCGTTGAGCAGTTCTTCAGACCTGCAAAAAAAAATTGGAAACGTGAATGTTGAATAGGTTTGATTTTGATAAATCAATTAGTTGAGTATTATTAGGAAACGTAATCTTGATTGATATAAATCTGTAAAATAAAATAATTATTTATTAAACAAAAATTAATCAAATTACCAATATACCCTCAACAATTAATATATAAAAAACAGTAAATAAAAAAATGATTGGTTATGGTTGGATCTCACGGTTACCACAAAATACTAAGATCTCATATGATTAGGCCCTTAGGATATTTAACCTTAAATATAGTAGTAAGTTCAATTAAGAAAATTAAATATCGTGAAAGGTAAACATGGAATACTAAAGAAATGTTCATATGTGAATTATTGAAAAAAACTCATTTGTAGATACACATGTGAACCCATATGAATAATCTTAAATGTAGGTTTACATATGCATCTTTAAATGGTTTTTGAATAAATTACATTCTTGGTCTCCGTGGGTTACGCAAAATCATACCGTCCATCCCTAAATTGAAATAATTATGGAAAACGTCCATGTAATTTATATTCTTTTCACGCCTTGAGTCCCTACACAGACTTTGCTAAAAAAAGTGTTAATTTGAGGGTAGTTTCTATTTAAACCAATGTCGTTTTAAAATCTTAACATGTGAAATCATGTGCACTATTACATATACCATTTTCTAACAATATTTTTAGACATAACCAACATCTAATGTTTGATTTAGGGCAATGCTAATGACATCCTTATTAATGTCAAAATCAGGTCAATTCATGCATTGGGAATATAAAAAGCAAATTTTGATGTCAATTTTCATCTTATACATAAATATTTATTTTTTTATTTTTTTTACTTTTTAATAATTTTCTTCAATTTTTTTTTATTATTTAGCAAACTTTATAATCTTTATTGATTATTTTCATATATTCTTTGGATTTTTTTAACTTTTAATTTTAGCATTATTTTAATAACAATAAATCAATAAAAGTCTTCTTTGTTTATATGCATTTTTTTGTAATTATTGATAATGAAGGACTATTTCTACATAAAATAGAATGCTTCCAACTAAATATTTGAGTGAAATTATTTATAAACGTCAAAAAAATGACGAACAATTTATTAAAAATCAAAGAGAAATGAGCAAACAACTTTAGGAATGTCCAAGTAATAGTGAATCAGTTCAAGTACAACAAAATGAGCAAATCTTGATTATGAAGGTATGATAAACTATTTTGCCACTAAAAATATTAAGAAGATCTAAAATCAGAACCTAGTTGTATGTCTTATTTTAAAAAAAATGTATATAACAATGTCAATTGCTTATTGATGAATGAAAATCACTTATATTCATTACTAAGGTATTAAACTATTTAGGTTATATATTGTACATTGTATTTACTATGTGATTAGTTTGACTTTGTTATTGTTTAACTTTTTATTCTTATCAACATATTAATCATGGAGATTTATGAGCATTAATTAAACAATGCAAAGCTTATTTTTGTTTAAATCGTGTTTATAACTACTCTTGCTCCCTTACATGAAGAGGTTATTCTTGAATTTATTTATTAAAAAAATATAAATAATATAACAAAAAAAATATATGAAACTTTCTAGTTATTTGCACAGGGCCCCTAAAATGTTAGGATCGGCCGTAAGGTTACAGAACATTCGAAAAACAATAACAATTAAATAAGAGATAATATATGTTATGATGTGAATTAATTTGTAAGGTGGTCTTACTAATCACAACGTATTCATTTTTCGCACTTACTCTATTGACGTTATATTTAATTTTATTATCTCTTAATTGTTGGGACTCAAACTGAAAAATCGTCACTCAACGTATTTCGGCCAAAACAAGATAACTTAACTTTTCTCATGTTTTCAAACAGGGAAAATTGCATTAAAATGGAACAAACTTTGACCTGATTTCTATTTTGGGGATTCAACTTTCAAAATCATCATTTAAGGGTCTGAAACAAAGTTTTCGTTTATTTAAGAGTCTCGTTTACCGGTTAAACAAGTAGTCGGTTACCTTAACATGACATGGCATAATCATAAATAAAAAAAGTATTATGTGGATATTAATTTAAAAAAATACAAATTAAAACCAAACGTCCCTACTTCACTTTTCCTCTCCCGCTTGTGGTTACAGGAAAAACTGAAGACATTCAGATCTTGAAAAGCTTAGTGGATATGTCTATAACCTTTGGGCTTGATTTGGCAAGCGTTGGTGGCGACCGGGGGAGTGCAGTAGAGGGAGAGGACAAGAAGTGGGCTTTAGATCGGAGATGGAAGGAGGGGAAGAAAGAGCGATGGTGGGACGGTGGATATCGACAGGGAAGAAAGAAAAATGTTGGTGGGGTTGTGGAGATTGGCGACGAAAGATTAGCGGTAGGATGGTGGATATCGACGGCGAGGAGGGCAGGTGAAGGTCGTCGGTCACCGGAGTTTTTAGGAGAAGGTGGTTACAGTGAGGTGGCTAGAGTTTCAGGTGAAGGTTATAAAAATTTAGGTCGCCGGAGTTGCAGACGTAGATGGGATCTACGACGAAGGGGCTTGACTTTTGTTTTGTACATTTACCCTTTGACGTGGAAGGAATTTTCACTATTTTGTATAATTATATTAAATAATTAAAATTTGTTTTTACAGAAAAATGAAATAAAAATGTAGTTTACTTTTTTTTTTAAATTTAAACTATGACATGGAATTTTAATTTTCAATAAGAAAAAAATTTTATGTGCCATGTAATAATTTTAAATTTATTTTTATAAATTTAATCATTACATGGAATGTTAGTTGGCAAAATATTTGAGCCAAGTCATTATTAGTAGGTCACCAAGTCAATTAGACCCTTCAATAAACGAAAACTTTGTTTCAGACCCTTAAATGGTAGTTTTGAAAGTTGGTTCCTCAAAACAAAAATCAGGTCAAAGTTTGTTTCATTTTGATGCAATTTTCCCTTTAAAATATTATGGCAAATTCAAGAATCATGATAAGATAATCAGAAATCATTTGATTAAAATTATATACCTTCAAAACATAGTTTTTGTAGCAACTTTTTACGTCTTACATCGACTAAAACATATACCATCAAAATCCACATGCATAGAGGAATCTTCTTTCTCTCAATAATGATTCTTTTTTGTTGACCGTGAATGTTGAGACCAGTTTAAGTGTACCTCTACTAATCTCGTGGGACCTAAAGATAATTAGCAACCAATAAAAACCCACATGGCTCTTAGGAGATATAATACCTCTTTTAGAGAGAACTCAAAGACATATTCTAAAATTACATCAGATTTTAGAATATGTAAAACCTTTTTTTGATTCTAAAATTATATCAGAGTTTGGTAAAAAAAAACTATATTAGAGTTGGGGTCGCTCTAGCACACCTAGACTCTCGACACACTTCTCCGACTCCGTTCTCAAGGGCACACACCATCTAGCTTCGGTTTAAAGGTGTGTGTTGAAGTCCCACATCTTGTATATAGAGGAACATCTCTCTATATATAATACAAAGGCTCTTTTAAGGAGAATTCAAAAGGGTTTCATATATTCTACCATTTGCTCCTTCAACGTCCTAAAAAATCCGAAAATCATAGTCGAAAACGCTTTTGCAACGCATCAAAAATCCCATATATAGCACAATTTTGCAAGCCGAACTTATCGAAAACCAGTTATTTTCTCAGTCTCTTTCACCAAAAAATAATAAGATCTTAACAATAACAAACAACAACAATTGATTTAATTATCTAAAAAAATGCACAGTTGAAACTTGAACTAATGACAACACATGAATAAAAGAAATTACAAAAGAGAACACCAATGAAACATTATAGCTAGCTTATATCATCATCATCATAAGGACCCCAAACCCCATCATAAAAACAGCAGCCACCTTCACTGTTTCAGCTGATGATGGTGATGGTGGGGTAGAGATTGGTGGTGATGGTGAATCAGATGATGGTGATGGCGGAGACGTGGTGGAAACTGGTGGTGTTGAAGATGGTGGAGTGGTGGTTGTTGGTGTTGAAGATGGAGTAGTGGTTGTTGGTGGTGTTGGAGATGAAGGAGTGGTGGTTGTTGGTGGTGCAGATGCTGCTGCTGCTACTGTCTTGATCTCTACCTTCATTCCTTGACTACAATGGCCAGGTGTCCCACAGATGAAATACCGGCTTCCAGCAGCCGTAAGTGCGATGGTAGTCGGGGTAAGAGCATCTGTCGAAATCGGACTACTCGTTGAGCACGAATCGAAATCCGCCTCCGAAACTTCCAACACATTGTGGTTTGGCATGTAGCTGAAAACTGCATGAACAAAAAGGTCAAGATCGTTTAAAACTAAACCGAACCAAACGAGCCCAGTATATCTCATCTAGATATGGGTTTAAGGGATGAGATGTACACAAACCTGACCTCTATCTTAAAGAGTAGAACAACTGATTCAGTAATAATTGTTTGTTCAACAATTTGTTTATATCCATGCTCTAACAATCAACCAAAGAACAAAAAAACATTTTTGGATCTTGAATCATCGGTCACATATACATTAGAGATGTCCAAAAATCGGGCTTCAAACCGATCTGTTAAAGAAAAATGCTTTAACCGATTCTTCCTTCCGGTCCAGTAAAATGTAACTGGTTCCTCGTAATCGGGCCCTTTTTAACCAGGCCCATAGGACTGGTTTCTTACCCGATTTAAAAAAAAAAAAACATCCTTAACCTGTCACAAGCAGTTACATATTACTAGTTATGTTGGGCCTGGCCTGTTTGGCCATCTCTAAATTATACATACACAATCATATATAAACATTTATTTTTTCATACTACACACGTAGATTACCTATATTATCGCCCACGGTGAATGTTTCAGACGAAGCCCACGACCCTAGGTCAGTCGATGTGTCCCACCCTCCGTTTGGTGACCCAACATCATGATCGACGGCTAACGCCAATCCAACGAGCATCGTTGTAGCAACAAGACTCGTTAGAATTCTCATCATCGTTGCACGGCCCATCGATGTGTTCTTTTGGTCAAACCCGCTGACTTTTAATAAGAAAGGAATGATATTGGTTTTGGATTGAACAAAATGATCACCTATTTATATACAAAAAGATGGTATTTTATGTGTTCAATTATTTGATGAACATGCATTGATTCCAAGAAGTGTTCAACATTTTTGATTTTGGAATTGATTTGGTAGATGAATGATGGAGTTGTTGACTTTTTAAAAAATCAGGAAGTTGTGGTATTTATATATGTATCAACATAAATCGAATGTATATGCTTTTATTATAAATGAAATTAGATCAGAATCATATATTATATGTTCGATAATTTTTGGAGAAGAAAAGAGTAAAAAGAAACACGCCGATGTTGGTGACGTGTCTTGAACTCATAACTATTTGGTTCTCGAGACACAAACGGTATTAGTTAAAGTAAAAACCAGTGTTTACATTTGGTTTGATATTTATAAAAACAGAATAAATAATGTCTTAATATCATTGGTGTCGTTGGAGGCGGGTTCCTTGTAAGACATGTTAAGGTTACCAGTAATCAACTTTTTGCTAAAATAAAAGGATGAGTTTTTTTAAAAATTCATCCATGTGTGATATATATGGCTTGGAGAATTATTTGCGAAGTGATCGGGCCACTTCAATAACCCTGCATGAATTAACAGTTTTTTTTGGCAAAAAGTTGATTACTGGCAACTCCAACCAATTTACACGGAGCCCGCCTCCAAGGACACCAATGTGAGGGAACATTTTTTTTTGACTCCATCAGCGGCGGCTGAGGTTACGAGAGGTGCGGTATGAAAACCGAGACCTGTCTAGTATTTGGGTAAAGTTGCTCCACCCCTTTGCCAACTGAGCTACACGCCAGCCTTCTGATCCGGAATTAGCATTTTTGGCCCCACAAGGAGCTAGGAGTTTGCTAGTTTTTGATCCTTTGATCTTGTTTTTAACTTGTATAATTTGTTAACTAATACAATATGATAATTTATTGGACATTAAAAAATATAAATTCCATAATTTAAGGTATGACATAAGAGATGATGACCTGTTTTACGTGCCTCCAATTAGGCTTTTGAGGGTTGACCCCTTTTTTAATTTGTATATGGTCTCTATTTTAAAATAAGTACACTCGGATCCTTGTAGTTTGCATTTCATTTCAAATAAGTACACTAGGTCCCTCAGCTAAACAAAGTTAACTCTAATCTGTTAACTCAAGGGCAATTTGATCAATTTATGTATTTATTTAAAATCATTTATCTTTATCTTTATATATATAAAAGCAAAACCTTAGGAGGATGACATGGCACAATGAGAAGCTTTCATTGGTATTTATCTAATTTCTCATAATTTTGATTTTTTTTTCATTTAAAATGTTGTCTTTGTTAAAAGATGGAACATTGGTATTGTTTAAGGTTGTCCCACATTGGTAGAAGATGAAAATTAGGTAATGAAGATATGTATATAAATGGGTTGATTGATGTTGTTGAAAAATGTGAAATGGTGTTTGACAAAATATTGTTAAACCCAAGTTTAATGCTTAAGTTAAATCTTTTTTGGTTTATTTTAAAATGATTTGAACCAAAGTTTAATGATTTTAACATCAATATATAAATTAAATAATTAAACAACCAATATATACATCTAATTGTTTTTGTTTTTTTAGTAAACTAACAATCTTTATCTTTATATATATATATATAAAAGCAAAACCTTAGGAGGATGACATGACACAATGAGAAGCTTGCATTGGTATTTATCTAATTTATCATAATTTTGATTTTTTTTTCATTTAAAATGTTGTTTTTGTTAAGAGATAGAACATTGGTATTGTTTAAGGTTGTCCCACTTTGGTAGAAGATAGAAAATTAGGTAATGAAGATGTGTATATAAAGGGGTTGATTGTTGTTGTTGAAAAATGTGAAATGGTGTTTGACAAAATATTGTTAAACCCAAGTTTAATGATTAAGTTAAATCTTTTTTGGTTTATTTTAAAATGATTTGAACCAAAGTTTAATGATTTTAACATCAATATATAAATTAAATAATTAAACAACCAATATATACATCTAATTGTTTTTTGTTTTTTTTGGTAAACTAACAATGTTTATCTTTATATATATTAAAAGAGAAACCAAACATAATGACTTGGCAACATGGGGTTTGAGTATTACTCGAATCTTGAAATATGGTTGAGTTTCATCATTCCACATTGGTGGGAAGATGATAATTTGGAAAAAGATGATGGGTATATATAAGAGTCATGGATGCCATTGAAATCTAAAACCATGGTTGGAATCAAAACCAACCAAAAGGTAAAAATTATAGTGTAAAATACATATTCTAATTAGGTTTGAGTATTCCTCAAATCTTGAAATACCATCATCCTACATTGGTGGAAAGATGATAGTTTGGAAGAAAATAATTGGTATATAAAAGAGTGATGGATGCTCTTGAAATCTAAAACCATGGTTTGAAGCAAAACCAACCAAATGGTAAAATTTATAGTGCAAAACACACATTTAAATGAGGTTTAAGTATTCCGCAAATCTTGAAATAAGGTTGAGTTTCGTCATCTTATATTGATGGGAAAATGATAATTTAAAAGAAGATAGCCGGCATATAAATGAGTGATGGATGTTTTTGAAATCTAAAATCATGGTTGAAATCAATACCAATCAAATGGTAAAGATTATAGCACAAAACACACACTTAAATGAGGATTGAGTATTCCTCAAATCTTGTAATAAGGTTGAGTTTCAACATCCTACATTGGTAGAAAGATGATAATTTGGAAGAAGATGATGGGTATATATAAGAGTCATGGATGCCATTGAAATCTAAAATCATGGTTGGAATCAAAACCAACCAAAAGGTAAAAATTATAGTGTAAGACACATATTTTAATGAGGTTTGAGTATTCCTCAAATCTTGAAATTTCATCATCCTACATTGGTGGAAAGATGATAGTTTGGAAGAAAATAATGGGTATATAAAAGAGTGATGAGTGCTCTTGAAATCTAAAACCATGGTTTGAAGCAAAACCAACCAAATAGTAAAATTTATAGTGCAAAACACACATTTAAACTAGGTTTGAGTATTCCGCAAATTTTGAAATAAGGTTGAGTTTCGTCATCCCATATTGATGGGAAAATGATAACTTAAAAGAAGATAACGGGTATATAAAAGAGTGATGGATGCTTTTGAAATCTAAAACCATGGTTGGAATCAAAACCAATCAAATGGTAAAGATTATAGCACAAAACACACAATTAAATGAGGATCGAGTATTCCTCAAATCTTGAAATAAGGTTGAGTTTCAACATCCCACATTGGTGAAAAGATGATAATTTGGAAGGAGATGATAGGTATATAAAAGTGTGATGGATGTTTTGAAAATATATAATAATGGTTGAAATTAAAACCAAACAAATGGTAAGATTATGGTGAAAACACACACAATTAAAATCTTTATATATTTAAAGTAAAACCCACAATGAATGAGGTAACATCATATGGAATGAGTATTCATCATTCTTCAATTGTGGTTGAGTTTTGTGTATTCCACATTGGTGTGATGAAATATTGACATTGAATGATTGGTATATGATGGGGCTTAAGATGCCTTTGTTGTAACTCATGAAGTTGACTCATATTGGCTGATCTTCTAAATTCATGAAGTTGGTCGATCCTCTAAACTTACGGGTTGGTTGATTTTGGCTAACGCTCTCTTAGGAAACATGTTAACTATACAAAATAAAAAAAAAAATCTTATAAGGTTCAAATATTTTAAAATTTTGGAGTAGGTGTGATTTCAACTATCCCACATTAATGAGAAATCTTTATTTTGAAGAATGAATGTGAGTATAAACGGGTAAAATATTCATTTGAAAACTTTATATATATTAAAGTAAAACCCACAAACAATGAGGTCACATTATAAGGAATAAGTATTCATCATTTCTTCAATTGTGGTTGAGTTTTGTGTATCCCACATTGATGGAGTGATGAAATATTGACAATGAATGATTGGTATATGAAGGGGTTGAGATGCATTTGTTGTAACCCATGAAGTTGGTCGATCCTCAAAACTTACGTGTTGGTTAATTTTGGCTAACGCTCTTTTAGCAAACATGTTAACTATACAAAATAATAAAAAAATCTTATAAGATTTAAGTATTTTAAAAATCTTGAAGTAGGTGTGATTTCGGCTATCCCACATTAATGAGAAATCTTTATTTTGAAGAATGAATGTGAGTATAAAAGGGTAAAATATTCCTTTCAAAACGAAAATGTTAGTTGGCTAAATGACTACATTTATTTTGCAAAACAAACCTATTTATATGAAATCTTTATATATATTAAAGAAAGATAAAAAGACATATGACGTGACATTATGAAAGTTAAGTAGTTTTAAATCTTGATGCATGGTGTGATCTTGGTTATCCAATATTACAGAAAAATCTTTAGTTTGAAGAATATATGTAGGTATATGAAATAATGATGTTTTCTTTTTGAAAATGATAATGATAATAACTACCTTCATTTTGCAAAATAAACTTATTTATATGAAGATAGGCGTTCAAATGCAACTCATTTACATGATGTAACCCCTCTATCCACCACTCATATAGAGGGGTGTTCAAATGCAACTCATTTACATGATGGACCCCTTTTATCCACCGCTCATTTTATTTTGCATAACAACCCCCTCTATGAGAGTTAATTATTTTAAAATTTTGATGTAAAGTGTGATTTTGGTTATCCCGTATTAAAGAGACATCTTTAGTTTGAAAAATATATGTAGGTATACGATAAGATGATGTTTTTCTTTTTGAAAATGATAAGATTAATAACTACCTTTCTTTTGCAAAACAAAGATATTTATATAACATCTTTATGTATATAAAAGGAATATGAAATACATAAGATGTAGCAATATAAGAGTTACGTATTTTAAATCTTTATATATCTATTTAAATGGACAATCTACATATTACTATTTAAATTACTCATGCTATCGCGCAACGCGCAGTTTCCTCACTAGTATATATAAAAGGAAGAACCATATGTAATGATGTGGCAAGATGAGAGAGCATGATTCTTTTCAAAAAAATTCTAAAATTTTTTATTTAAAAAATGATTATTTCGTTAAAGACTTTAAAATCCCTATATGAAAACTTTATGCTATATTATGTGTGAGATCTTTTTGTAATTTTACCAAGATCATGTAACTCTCTAACCTATCCATCTTCACCTTACCTATTCATCTTCATCTTCCACACCCTCTCAAATATTTCTATCCTATACATCTCTAAATTTCTTCATCTCAATTTATTTCTTTCTCTTTGGTTCTCTTCTATTTTACTTTTGACATTCTCTATTACTTCATAATTATATATATTTGTATCGTTATTTAGATTGTATTATAGTATTAGGTCATGAAGATTTGAAATTCAATATATGATTTTTTGTTGCAATATTAGGTAAGAGTTCTATATATGTTGGTTTCATGATTTTGATCACATTATAGTTTTATATATGTCTGTATCGTGATTTTGTTTACATCATAACTATTACATATTACGTGAAGATTTGAAGTCTTCAAATTTAGTATGTGAAATTTTTACTTATGTTGAGCGCTTTTTGGTTTGCAGACTCTCGGGTTCTTTAACTGTATGTATTAATTCGTGAAGATTTAAAGGTTTAAAGTTTGGGTTATGGGAGTTTGTTGTTATGATCTAAGGTAAGGGTTTTATGTAAGTTTGTTTTGTGATATAGATTGTCAGGGTCGTGCCTGAGGGAGGGCGGGCCGGGCGTACGCCCAAGGCCCATAAGAAATAGGGGCCCTATTTTTTTAATATATACTATATGTATATATAGTAGTTCAAAAAATTAGTAAATAAATGAGATGCAAATTTTTTAGTGTCTAATATTCTAATAAGACCCAAAAAGAATTTAGTAAAGGCCCAAACATGTATTAATTAATTACATTGGAGAATAAAATATGTAAAAGTTAATTGGTGGTTAATTTTATAATATTACTTATTGGATCTCTAAGTTTTTTTTATCTAGTAGCAAAATCTAAAATTACTTTGCGTAGAAAACCTTGATATATTCTCCATCATTCATTTCCCACTAGCTCTTTTGATTATTCTATTCGCATGAATTTTATTTTTATATTAGAATATAGTAGATTTCTCGTTATTAACTAAGGAAACTACCAACTTTTGGAAAAAATTACCCAACATATGATACGATCCAACTTATCTATATTTAGGATTTCAAAGTACCCTTGTTTTTTCATACATTATTTACTCCTTATTACTTAATACCTGATATCGAGTGCATGAATTTAAGTACTTTCTTATCTCTAAAACAAGAATAATTAAGATTTCAAGCTATAAGCACATAAACATTTGATTCTAAGATTGATGGTTCCTAAAAAGTTTGTTTTAATTCTAAAAGTTTAAAATGGTGATGAAACAATTAACAAGAGGTGACATGGAAACCGAACTGATTTATATTTATTTATATACAGTGTTACTCCAAATAGTCATACATTAAAGGTATATCATAGGATGCTAGATGTGTTTGATAGTTAAACGAATGTACAATGCTATATAAAAATGATATGGTAGCTAATGTTAATATATAAATAATTATTGATTGATTTTGCGTTTAGGAATATTCGAAAAAACGATTTTATATGAAATAGTAGTATTTCTTGAATTCAATGTTATTTTTTATGACAAAATAATATATTGAAAAAAATCATATTTATCGAGGGCCCATTTTTATATCTCGCCCGGGGCCTATACAATGTCAGGAACGGTCCTGAGATTGTATTATAATGTTATGTATGTTTGTATTATGATTTTGATTGCCATATATTTTTAAGTATATTCGTATTGTAACACTCTGCACGGGGCACGAAAAAGTGAGAAATAATACAAGGGAAGACTACCTAAAACTGATTTAACCAAGGTCATTCGTTCGCCAATCGAAATTAATTTCACCTTCCATGCCGCCAATTTATTCTCCACCCTCTTTATGACTTCCTTCCAATTTTCGATTTTGTTCATTGCCCTTCCTACCTAGGTAAAAGGTAACTCTCCATACCCGCAACCCAAGCTAGAAGCCAAAGATTTTATTTTTTCATTTCCAACTCCCACTCCGAAAATTTTGCTTTTGCTCAGATTTATCTTCAAACTGGATGTGGCTTGAAAGCAATGGAGAATTTTCAAGAGGTTTTTTATATTGTTGACATTCCACTTGCCGAAGAAAATCGCGTCATCCACGTATTGAATATGCGACACCATTAACCCATCTTTTTTAATTGATATTCCTTCGAAAACTCCTTTATCTCTTGCTTCCAACATCATTATGTTTAGACTCTCCACAACTATTAAGAATAGAAAAGGGGCTAAAGGGTCACCTTGCCGTAGGCCCTCTTCCATTTTAAACTCTTTTGTCGGGCACCCGTTGACAAAGACCGATACCGAAGCCGACTCTAAACACGCTTTGATCCGCATGCACCATTTCGAACCGAATCCTATCGAGGCTAATAATTCTAGTAAGAAACGCCACTCGACGCTATCATATGCTTTTTCAAAATCCACCTTAAAGACCAAGCATTTTCTCCTCGATCTTCGAACTGATTCCACCACCTCGTTTGCAATCAACACACCGTCTAAAATATACCTACCTTTGATGAACGCCGATTGTGTATCTCCAATTATATTTCCCATTACTTTCTTTATTCTCTCTGCCAGAACCTTTACCACTACTTTATAAAATACACCAATTAAACTAATCGGTCGGTACTCGTTAAGGCTCGTCGGATTTGAATTCTTCGGAATTAATGTTATAAAAGAGGCATTGCACCCATTGCTTATTTCCGCCCTTTTCCAAAAGTTCTCAATTGCCTTCATAAAATCCGTTTTGATGATAGCTCAAAATTTCTTCACAAACGCGAACGTAATCCCATCCGGTCCCGGGGCTTTGTTACTTCCACTCATTCGAATTGCTTCCTAGACTTCATCCTCCGTGACCGTTCTTTCCAAATTTTCCGCGTCAAAAGTTGTCAACTTTTTAGTTTGTTGCTCACCACCTTCGGCCCAATACCCACCCTCGACTTAAACTTATCTTTGAAGAATTCCCACACATACTCTTTAATTTTTTCCGGTTCTTCCGTCCATACCGCGTTTATATTAAGCCCACGGATACCATTCTTTCTTTCTCTATTTCGTATAGCCGCATCGAAGAATTTTGAATTTTCATCGCCCTCTTCTATCCACTTGATTTTCGCCTTTTGTGATGCCACTTTCTTCTTTTCCGCTTCGAGCCACTTCTTCCTTGCCTCTACCCACCTTTCTCTCTCGACTTCATCAAAGCGTCTCGATCCAACATCTCTCTCTAGCGTCACAACCTCTTCTTTATTTTCTTCCAGTTCGATATTCATATTTTTTAACTTCTCGGAGCATCTATTTTTCATAGCTATTTTTACTATTTTCAATTTTTCTCTTAACAAACAATCCGACCTCCTTGTGTTTTCCAACTTATCCCACTCCCATTTCACTAGGTCTTCCGTGTCCCTATCCGCTAACCATGTGTCAAAAAATTTGAAAGGTTTAGGACCGAAATATCGGTTTGAGTCCCCCAACAATATCGGGTAATGAAATGAACATCTTCTTTCTAGTGCCGAGACTCCCAAGTTCCTTCAACCTATAGTGAAAGTCACGGATACTAGAAACCGATCTAGTTTACTAAACTTTTTCTTGTCGTCGCTTACTCTTGTGAATTTTTGTCCACCCAACGGAATTTCCACCAAGCCGCAATTATTGATAAAGTTGTTGAAACATGCCACCCCCTTACATTCGTTATAGAATTTAAACGTTCATGATCTCCTCGTACCTGATTAAAGTCTCCAAAAATGCACCAATTGACTTCCTCTTTACCACACAAAAGCTCGATGTTCTTCCATGTTTCTTCTCGATGCTTTTGTTCTCTCAGCACGTATACATTCACAAATCCAAACTGCCCATTCATCCCTTTCCAAGTCCCAATTTCCGCCACAAAATTTTTTTCCGTTATGAAAAAATCACATTTAAAGACTCTCCTATCCCAAATGAGAATAATTCCTCCCGAATTCCCCATCGCTTGCGACTGAATGTAATCTCCCTCATCATTACCCCACACCCTATTTACCTGTGACTCTTCCCAATTTCTCTGTTTTGTTTCCTAAATCCCCACCATATCCATATTATTTTTCACACACATTTCTCTAATCCAATTCCTCTTCTCCCTCGATCCCATACCCCTAGCATTTAATGATAGAATCTTCATCAAAACAAAAGATTAACGAGCTTAGACGAACCTGATTTTTACGTTCCCTCATTGCCTGACGCACCGGCTCCATCCCAAGCCAGACCGTTTTTTGCTCCAAACTTCTCCAGTTCCTTTGGTTCGAAATTACTCTTCAGTTCGTTTGATATCGAGTTGAGGCTTTCTATCGAGCACCCAGATCGTGATTTCCGAATTAATTTTCCTGTCCTACCATTTACACCATCCCTTGACCCTTGTTTCAACCCCTCCTTTTGATGTCTTGCCCTTGCCTTCTGTTTAAATAAGTGGAAACTCACTTACCCCTTCCAAAGCCCATCGTATCTACCTTCTTTTTTTACCTACTTTGCGCCGGTGAAAATTCCTTTCTGCTACCCTTTGCTCTGGTACCCATGAAAACTTTTTTACCTGCTTTGAACACTTCTTCTTCCTCATATTACTGTCGGAGGCCTGAACCCACATCTTATCCTTCCAGGTTACTCTCCTCAACTACCCACTCCTTATCATCTTCCTCCATCTCTTTCGTCCACTCCGATGGACATGAGGACTCCTCTTCATATGGATTATTGTTTTTCACTTCCTCACCCCATGAAATCAACGGGTTTACACTTTCCTCCACCACCCAAATTCGATAAAACAGGTTCCCAATCTTAATATATTTAAGTTCGTCGATTTTTGATAAGAGGTGAGAAGCTATCATTACCTTAGCATATTCCATGTTGTTGTTCAATTCCCATAAGAAATTGACAAACTTCAGTGAGTTACCCCAATTGTTAGCGATATCCTTGAACATTTCTAAAGTCCACGCGTGTAAAGGTACCCCGTAGATCCTTAACCACATCACCCTTTCGGTCGATCGGAACCCCTCCGACCATTTTCTCAGATCCTTGACCCAATAGTGAATCCCATGAATCTTATTGTTAAGCACATTGAGCATCGTTTCTTCTTGATCCAACGCTAACAATACGTTCCTACCCCCCAAATGTTTAAACGAGCATTCCAATAAATTTTCCGCATTGCATACAGATTTTATTGCGACTAGATTATCCAAAGACACTTCCTGTTTATATCTTCATTTCCTTCCTCACATTCTTTGCGGCCGACCTTACCTATCAACACCTCACGATATGATCTCTCGGGTTGTTTGTTTTCCTTGATTGACAGATTATGCGCCCCTTCAATCACTCTTTTCCTTCTCCTCTTCCCATCTTCTTTTCGAGCCGAATAAATTCATAGTTTGTATGATCCTATCCATATTCCATTAAGTTTCCTTTCCAAGTCCGCTTTGTCTCGTACCAATTTCTATCGCACGAACCCGACCTTCTTCCCGTTTGCCAATCTTTTACCTGCCATGTAAACGTCCCCCCACCTCTCCATATCGTTTGAACATTCTCCACAGATGCTGGACTCCCCAGTCCTCCGGAAAGTTGAAAAACAAAAATGACGACATGTGTCGGTAATCAATCCGATGACCAGCGGTTTTCTGGTTTCCACCGGAGTTAGTTGCCTTACTGTATCCTAACTCGCTTTTCCATCCCCCTGCCTCACCCTCTCCACTCTCCTGCAAACTGTAATAACTGGGTTCATGAATTTATAATATTTTTTAGAGTTTGGGAGAATTGTGGTCAAAACACAAAATGCAAGGGGCTAAGTGTAAATTTAGTATCTAAAAAGGGTTTAGCCTAGGGATTGCTTCATTTTTGCTTGCTGGCGGCTAGAGAGTAGTTGAGAGGAAGAACAGAAGTTGGGGGCGATTGTAAAGGAGAAAGCTTGGAAGGGATTTTGGGTATTCTAGCTTCAATCAAGGTAAGATTTCCATTCCCAAAATCTTTAGTTTTTATGTTAAGGGAGATAGATTGTGGAAAGGCCTTTTAAATTGGGAGAGAGTCTGATGTTCTTTGGTTAGATTGAATGAGAAATGAATGAAAACCTTATCTTACTCCTTATCGATGGTTTCTATGGTTTAGTTGCTTTTAGATCTGATTATTGTTGGTATGGAGTCTTAAATCTACTTATTTTGATAAGTAATTAAAGAGGGAGTAGGGAGTATTGTTGATTGATCGAAGATTGAGGTCCGCAGAAAACCCTCAATCGCCTCCGGGCGAAACTGGGTAATCTTAGCGGCTCGGGTCAATCGAAACCCCGGGAGTCGGATGACCTCGGGAGTGAATGTGAAAGGGAACCCGGACGGGACCCCAGGAGTCGGGGCGCCCGAGGTGGGAAGGTATAAGCCGGGAGTCGGTGTGACCCCGGGCGGGACTCCGGGAGTCGGGCGCCCGGGGAATTAGGATTCGGGTTTTGTTTTGGGTAGTGGGTCCTTTGGTCTAAATCCAGTTCTTATCTGTTTAGGTGGTTGGTGATCGGGTAAGAGTCGATCGGGACGTAAGGGAGTTCTTGTGACCAGGTGAGTTATTCTAACCTAAATGCTCTTATGATTAAAGGATTAAAGAATTGTGATTATCAATTAATGTACCGTTGGTTACGTTGTCTAACACTTATGAAATTATCTGTTGGGTACTAATAAATGTTGTTATTCTATATGTGTGTATACATTGTTGTGGGAGTTGTGCAAATATCGGGGGGGTGTCCCATTTGTGGTAATTATCGGGGGTGTGTCCTGCATGTGGTAGTAACGGGGGTGTGTCCCGTCTAAACTCATACCGGAGGGTGTGTCCCAGTTAAGGCAGTATGAGATATTTGCACCGTTATCGATAGGTAACGGTAGTGTGTGTCAGATAGGTGTGGTAACTTCAGCTTTGTTTCCTTATATTCTGAATGGGTTAGTTTTATGAAGCATCTCTCTCTTTATATTTTGATTGTTGATATATATATATATATATATATATATATATATATATATATATATATATATATATATACGCATAGAAGGGACTCACTAGACCATTGGTCTAACCCTCGCTCTTTCCAAACTAAAACCTTTTCAGGTATGCGGGAAGTAGGTGGATCTGCTAAGGGTGAAGAGAAGGCGTGAGCAACATCCGTCATTAGAAGACTCCCCGATAGTTTTTTTTTTGTTATTCTCAGTTATGTAATAGGTTGCCTCATAGCAAACCTTGGTATTTTTATTTGTTGATTTGGGACCTTTTGAGATGATTTTGTTACTTTGTTTATATCTATTGCATGATAGCCTTTGGGATGTTACAATTGGTATCAGAGCCATAATTTAAGGGATCTGGGTAACCGGACGGGCCTGGACTTAAACTAGGAGAGTAGAAGCATAACTGAGAATTAGGATGACCATAGGAAATCGGGTGATAGGGTAGTGAGGATTAGCATGTAAGGTAAATTTGGAATTACATCTGACCAGTGTAATTGTAAATTTACAGGTACATGTGTGTGCTTAACTTGCCTTATTGCATTGTACCTTGGTGCTGAATGTTGTGTGTTTCCATGTGACAAAAATTCATGTCTGAGCACATGACAAGGAGTAGATCTGTGTCGGTAATGGAGGTAGCACCGGTGATTGGAGCGGTTGCGGATGGACCGATAGTTCCTCCATGACCAGTTGCCACTCGTGGAAAGGGTCGTGGTCAACCTAAAGGGAAGGGAAATACGACCCGAAAGGCGACCACTCAAGTGGATGAGCCTGAAGCGAGGGTCCAAGGAAGGAAGACGGTGCGTGTTGCTCGTAAAGCAAGAAGTGTGGAACCAATAGCTGATCAAGAACCCTCTCTTCGAGGGAGTTCATCTGTGGTGAGGGGAAAGGGACCGGCAAGGAACCGGGGTGAAGTTCAGACTCAGGCTTTTGTAACTCAGGAAACTTTTGTCGCTGAAATGGGAAAACTGCAGGAAACTTTGCAAGCTTTATTGGCCCATCAGACCAGGGAAGCATCAGCAAGACAAGGAAGAGGTGAGGAGAGGGAGATGACCGAGATGACTAACTCCCCAATGATTGTGGTAGGCAGTCACTCTCAGTCGATGCCGGAATTGGCCGTCAACGCGGTTACCGAGAAAGGATGTAGCTACAAGGCATTTACCACTTGCAATCCTCCTACCTTCAAGGGGGAATGTGACCCGATAGTTGTGATCAAGTGGATTGGGAACATAGAACTGGCTTTCGATACCTACAAGTGTGCTAAAGAAGATAAGGTCGTGTTTGCGTTGTCTATGCTGAGAGATGATGTTGTATTCTGGTGGGAAGCGGAAACCGGAGGTAAGGGTTCAAAAGTGGCCAGAGGTATGAATTAGGAAACGTTCGTTGTCAAATTCAAGCGGCAATTCTATCCGTTAGCAGCTGTTAAGAATTTGGAAGAAGAATTTCTGAGTTTAGAACAAGGGGAAATGACAGTTCGGGAATATACAACGAAGTTTCTCGAGAGGGCTCGTTTTGGTGAGGTTTATGTACCGAACGAGGAACGACGGGTGGAAAGGTACCTATTTGGGTTGAGAAGTAGTATCAGGGAATTGGCGGTCGCACGAGAACCTACTACTTTTCAGGCGGCCGTTAACGCGGCTGAAATGACCGAAAAGGATAAGGCACGCCAATCGTCGGAGAGGGGCGGTGAGAAGAGGAAGTGGGAAGGGTCGATTCGTGATCCAAAGAAGTTTAAGAGTGGCAGAGCTAATCAGAGGAAAATGCCAAGGTGGGAGAGAAAGCCGTGCAGTAAGTGTAATTGAGTGCATAAAGGGGAGTGTGCTATGAATCGTGATGGTTGTTTCAAGTGTGGAAAGGCGGGGCATTTGGCCCAGGATTGTCAAGGGTCGAGGTCTTGTTATCAATGTGGGTCTCCAGATCATCTCAAAACCGATTGCCCTCAGCTGAAGAAGGGGACGGTCGGAGGGTTTGGAGGAAAGGGAGGAGAAAGGAAGACGGAGACAGCTCGGGCGAGGCCTAGAGCATTCAATATGACAGCGGAGGAGGCGGTGGAAACACCTGATGTAGTTACAGGTATTTTCCCTATAGACTCGACTTATTCTAAGGCGTTGTTTGATTCGGGCGCAAACCATTCGTTTGTCACCGAATTTTGTTCATAAACTGCATGTGAAACCCAAGAAGCTTAATCTGGGGTTCGAAGTAGAAGTAGTGGATGATAGTCGAGTCTTACTATGGGAAGTTTATGAGGGATGTAGAATTTACATTGACGGTCATACCTTCCCATTGCGCTTATACCCGATGGGTATGGGAGAATTTGACGTCATTGTGGGGATAGACTGGTTGGCGACCAATGGTGCCAACATAGTATGCAATAAGAAGTTGATCCGTATATCTCGGCCGGGGGAGGAAGAGGTAGTGGTCTATGGTGATCGTCGAGATAGAAAGTCATGTTTGATCTCGATGATCAAAGCTGCTTAGTGAAGGGGTGTGAGGGATTCCTAGCGTACGTTCTAGACGCTAAGAAGGAGAAGAAGGGGTTAGAGTCGGTTCCAGTAGTAAATGAATACCCGGAGGTGTTTTCGGACGATTTAACCACTTTGTCCCCCGATCGGCAAGTGCAATTTTGAATATATCTGCTGCCCAACGCAACACCTATTGCAAGAGCACCTAATCGTTTGGCCCCTGCCGAAATGAAGGAGATGATGACCCAACTGCAAGAACTGCTTGACAAGGGTTTTATTCGTCCCAGTACCTCGCCATGGGGAGCACCAATGTTATTCGTTAAGAAGAAGGATGGGTCTATGCGAATGTGCATAGACTATCGCGAGCTCAACAAAGTGACAGTCAAGAATAAGTACCCGCTTCCCAGAATTGATGACCTTTTCGATCAACTGCAAGGAGCGAGTTACTTCTCGAAGATAGCCTTGCGATCAGGCTACCATCAACTGAAGGTGAGAGAAGAGGATGTGCCAAAGACAGCTTTTCGTACAAGGTATGGGCACTATGAATTCTTAGTTATGCCCTTCGGATTGACCAATGCCCCAACAGTATTCATGGACTTGATGAATAGGGTGTGTAGTCCACTTCTGAACAAGTGTGTCATTGTCTTTATTGACGATATATTGATTTATTCGCGATCCATGAATGAACATGAGTCACACTTGCGAGCCGTGCTAGAACTACTCAAGCGCGAGAAACTGTACGCCAAATTTTCAAAGTGTGAATTTTGGTTGAAGGAGGTACAATTCCTAGGGCATGTAGTATCAGAACATGGAATTAAGGTTGACCCAACTAAGATAGAAGCTATTAAAGGTTGGGAAGTGCCGAAATCATCGACAAAAGTAAGAAGTTTCCTTGGGTTGGAAGGCTATTATAGAAAGTTTATTCAAGATTTCTCGAGAATAGCCACTCCGTTAACAACACTAACAAGGAAAAACATTAAGTTTGAGTGGACGAAAACTCAAGAAGATGCGTTCAATAAATTGAAGGAAAGCTTGAGTAACGCACCGATCTTATCCCTACCCAGTGGAACGGAAGGATTCATGATCTACAGCGATGCCTCGAAACTAGGACTAGGGTGTGTATTGATGCAAGAGGGGAGAGTGATCGCGTACGCCTCTCGGCAGTTAAAAGAACACGAGAATAATTACCTGACGCATGATTTAGAGTTAGCAGCAGTAGTCTTCGCGCTAAAATTATGGAGACATTATTTGTACGGGGTTAAGTGTCGGATTTACAGTGACCACAAGAGCCTTCAACATTTGTTCACTCAGAAAGAGTTGAATATGAGGCAACGGAGGTGGATGGAGCTGTTAAACGATTATGATTGCTAAATCCTTTACCATTCGGGTAAATCCAATATAGTGGTCGACGCTATGAGTAGAAAAGAGCATGGAGATGCAACAAGAGTAATGGCATTTCGAGTGGAGGCAACTTCCACCTTCTTGGAGGAAGTCAAGTGTCTGCAGAAGGAAGCACTTATAGAGGAGAACTGGAAGAGCGAAAGAATAGTCGGAATTGCAAATGCGTTAACGACAAACAGTTCGGGGAGTGAAATGTTTTAGAGATCGAGTGTGGATTCCGAAACGAGGTGATCTTCAGAAGAAAATATTGGAGGAAGCTCATAAGTCGCGTTTTTCTATCCACCCGGGAACCAACAAAATGTATCGAGATCTGAGGCAAAGCTATTAGTGGTCGGTCTTGAAGAAGGATATCGCGTACTTCGTTGAGTGGTGTCTAACGTGCTTAAAGGTGAAAGCATAGCATCAAAAGCCGTATGGAGAGCTTCAGCCGTTGGACATACCGGTATGGAAGTGGGACGAAATCGCAATGGTCTTTGTTACTGGAATACCGCGATCACCTAAGGGACACGATGCCATTTAGGTGATAGTGGATAGACTCACAAAGTCAACCTTTTTCTACCAATTAAGGAGACTTACCCATTAGAAAAATTGACTAAGTTGTATTTGGACGAGATAGTGTCTATACATGGGCTGCCGACATCTATTGTGTCAGATCAGGATGGTCGATTCACGTGGACTTTTTGGAAAAGTCTTCAAAGGGAGTTGGGGACGCAACTCAAGCTGAGTACTGCATATCACCCACAAACGGATGGTCAAAACGAAAGAACCATCAAAACGTTGGAAGACATGCTTCGAGCATGTGCAATTGACTTCAAGGGTTCATGGGAATCTCATTTACCATTGATAGAGTTCTCATATAATAACAGTTATCATGCCAGTATTCAAGCAGCACCATTTGAGGCGTTGTACGGCCGTAAGTGCAGAACGCCCATATGTTGGAACGAGGTGGGGGAACGACAGTTGGCGGGTCTAGAAATAGTTCAAGTGACAACTGACAAGGTGAATCAGATTCGAGTTAGATTAAAGATGGCGCAAGATCGTCAGAAGATGTACGCGAATAAGCGAAGAAAACCCATAGAGTTTTAAGTGGGAGACAAGGTGATGTTAAAGGTCTCACCATGGAAAAGCGTTGTGAGGTTCGGAAAGAAAGGAAAGTTGAAACCAGGGTTTGTAGGGCCCTTTGTGATCAGTGACCGTGTTGGAAGGGTGGCCTACAAGCTTGAGTTACCTGATGAATTGCGAGGAGTACACCCTACGTTTCACGTATCGAATTTAAAGAAGTGTTTAGTGGAAGCGGATGTGGCGGTACCACTAAAGGATATTCGAGTGGATGAAAAATTAAATTACGTCGAGAAGCCGGTCGCGATTCTGGATTTTAAAGTGAAGAAATTAAGAAATAAAGAGATTCGTTTGGTTAAAGTTCAATGGGATTTCCATAGTGAGCAGGAGGCAACATGGGAAGTGGAAGCGGATATGAGGCATCAGTATCCACAACTATTCAACGATGGAATTCCGGGGACAGAATTATTTTGAGGAGGAAATATTGTAATAACTGGGTTCATGAATTTATAAATTTTTTTAGAGTTTGGGAGAATTGTGGTCAAAACCCAAAATGTAAGGGGCCAAGTGTAAATTTAGTATCTAAAAAGGGTTTAGCCTAGGGATTGCTTCATTTTCTCTTGCTGGCGGCTAGAGAGCAGTTGAGAGGAATAACAGAACTTGGGGGCGATTGAAGAGGATAAAGCTTGGAAGGGATTTTGGGTATTCTAACTTCAATCAAGGTAAGATTTTCATTCCTAAAATCTTTAGTTTTTATGTTAAGGGAGATAAATTGTGGAAAGGCCTTTTAAATTGGGAGAGAGTCTGATGTTCTTTGATTAAATTGAATGAGAAATGAATGAAAACCTTATCTTACTCCTTATCGTTTGTTTCTATGGATTAGTTGCTTTTAGATATGATTATTGTTGGTATGGAGTCTTAAATCTACTTATTTTGATAAGTAATTAGAGAGGGAGTAGGGAGTATTGTTGATTGATCGAAGATTGAGGTCCGCAGAAAACCCTCAATCGCCTCCGGGCGAAACTGGGTAATTTTAGCGGCCCGGGTCAGTCGAAACCCCGGGAGTCGGATGACCCCGGGGAAGGACGACCCCGGGAGTGAATGTGAAAGGGAACCCGAGTGGGACCCCGGGAGTCGGGGCGCCCGGGGTGGGAAGGTATAAGCCGAGAGTCGGCGTGACCCCGGGCGGGACCCTGGGAGGCGGGGGCCCCGGGGAAAGAGGGGGATCGGGGACAGGTATGGATCGGGCGGGACCCCAGGAGTCGGGGCGCCCGGGGTAGGGAGGGGGAAACAGAGTCGGTCGGGCGAAGGGGACCCGGGAGTTAGGGCACCCGGGGAATTAGGATTCGGGTTTTGTTTTGGGTAGTGGGTCCTTTGGTCTAAATCAGTTCTTATCTGTTTAGGTGGTTGGCGATCGGGTAAGAGTCGATCGGGACGTAAGGGAGTTCTTGTGACCAGGTGAGTTATTCTAACATAAATGCTCTTATGATTAAAGGCTTAAAGAATTGTGATTATCAATTAATGTACCGTTGGTTACGTTGTCTGAATGGGTTAGTTTTATGAAGCATTTCTCTCTTTATATTTTGATTGTTGATATATATACGCATAGAGGGGACTCACTACACCATTGGTCTAACCCTTGCTCTTTCCAAACTAAAACCTTTTCAGGTAGACGGGAAGTAGGTGGATCTACTAAGGGTAAAGAGAAGGCGTGAGCAGCATCCGGCATTAGAAGACTCCCCTATAGTTATTTTTTTTGTTATTCTCAGTTATGTAATAGGTTGCCTCGTAGCAAACCTTGGTATTTTTATTTGTTGAATTTAATATACGAAAGAACGTTTTATATTGGATCTTAGTCCTTAAAACAGTTTGGTTTGGAAAATGTTTATATTGGTGTTTCCTTCGCCTAAAATGCATATTATTGGAGAACGATTCGTTTTCATATTTGAAGCATATCATTTTGAAAGATTATGATTTAAATCGCATTCCTTCTTTCCAACGATATATTTATCAAGGTTCTTAATAGCGTGAGGCGTGGCGTGGCGGCGAGGTCAAGCCTCAAGCCTTACGAGTTATGGCGAGGCCATGGCGTTTTCCAAGGCGTGGCTTAAGGCGACAAATCTGTATATAAATTATATGTATATGTGTATGTGTGTGTTTTTATCGGTGTCTTGAACAATAATGAACGAGTTATTAACAATTTAAATTCATATAAAACGATAAACAAAAATATTTCTAAGCTATAATCGATATTAATGGGTAAATTCCAATCGAATTTCGAAGTACACAAATTTGAAGTTGTAAAGCCATAACGCGCCATGGCAGGCCATGGCGTGCCATAATGAGCTCGACGCCTTATCTCAATGCCAAGGCGTAACGCCCGCCATGGCGCGCCATAACGAGCTCGACGCCTTATCTCGACGCCAAGGGGAAAAACGTGGCGGCAAGGCCACGCCTCGACGCCATGGCGCGCCATGGCGGCGCCAAGGTGCGTTTTTTAGAACCTTGATATTTATTCATGTTGAAAACTCTTGAACTCATTAGGCATTAGCCTAACCTTTTTATTTGTCAGCATGTGCAACATGTTCCGGTTGGGAATAGTCCTAGTGACACTGTGAATAGAGGAGTGCTAGTTGCGTGCTCGGGGAGTGATTAGCTTGTTGAAGTCTTCTGCATTTGTTTTGGGAAGAGCAACTTGTGTTTGGGGTTAAGTAACACCCGACTTCAGTTTAGTACTTGTATATTATTGGAGTTTATATTTGTTGAGGTTAGTTATAGAGTTTTATCTTGAGGTATACTGAGTTTTGAATTGTAGGAGGAAGTTTTATTCCTTATGTTGATATTATATCGAAATTTTAATTAGTTGCTCTTACCAAATTTGAGGGTGTTACAAGTTGGTATCAGAGCTTAAGTTTGAGAGAATTAAGTGTTGATTTGGAATACCTAGACTCTAACTAGTGTTCTTTTAAGTGATTGAGAGAGAGAATTTCACCAATAGGCACTTTAAGATAAAATGTTTTGAGAACTAATGGAGTCACTAGGAACGGGAATCACGTCGAGGGTAGCAAGGATGATCATGTACAATACGTTCATAATTGCACCCAACCAGTGTTATGGTAAACCTACGAGTTACATGTGTATACTTGAACTACTTTGATTTGACGACCGTTGGGGGTAGTGAAGAAGTTTCTAATTGGGTAGCCGTTAGAAGAGGTTGATGATTTTAACATTCGTCACTTAGGGTGACAGTAAGCATGATGATTGCGTTAAGTGGACCGTTTTGGGTCAGAAATTTTGGTTGGATTAGAACCATAGACATATGGGATCAACATTATTAGAAGAGAAATTGTAAGGTGAACCGATGAAATTCTCGATTATTGTCTTAAGATGTTTGAGCATCCGGATGACGATAGTGTGACTAAGAAATTGAGGAGCATGGTTTTGAGATGTTGAATGCCGATCAACTTCACGCACATAATTTATTTCTAAAATAAATTGCATCAATTATTTCTCATGTTTCCAAATCATCATTACGAATCTTGGAACTATGCTTAGCACACACAAGGTTTTAAACCATGATTTCAAACACGCACAAAATTATTTTATGGCATGTGGTTGCAAACGTTGTTGAGACTTTCTTATTTATCGTTGTTGTCCAAAGCTATTTTCACTTGTGATGTCCGTATTTTGATGTGTTTAGAGTCTTGGCCAAGTAACTGCGACTTATGACTTTAACATTGGATCTCCAACACATATGTCAAGGTTTTGGACGAATGGTTAACTTCCATTATTTTGGTGTCAGGGTTTTATTGAAATTTTTACTCCATGCGATTTTGTGGATTTGATGTGGCGATTTTAATGGCGTCCAGTTGTAATGTTTTCCCTTGAGTTTTGTACGGGCAGTTTGGTTGCATATAGTATGCACGCGTGTTTTATTTGAAATTTCTGTCATAGGGTTTTAGCCAACATTTTAGAGCGAGGAAAGCATATTTTTTATTTGGCTTTGAACTTGAAAACGACGTAAATTATTTTACATTTTAACCAAAGTGCATACACATATCACTGTGCTAGTTTTGTGAAATAAACCGTCTCATGTAAGTTTTATTGTGGAATCTTATTCCGTGTCGTGTTGTGACTAAAGAGAGAAAACTTTGGGAGTTTGATATCATGAAAATTCTGTTTTGAGTTTTGCAAGCATTTTGTCGTATGTTGTTTAGTGCACGAATTAATTTACACCATAGTATGAGTAATCGTATGTTGGGACTGAGATGTCCCGTATTAATGTTACATTTTAATCACATTCATTTATTGTTGTTCTTGCTATTGGTCAACAAATATGCGTTAGATTGATTGGTTCTACGTCTGTGACAATTACAGTCATTTCAAACGATTTCCTAGTTATGCTAAAGACTTTTAGCGTGCGTAAAATTGATTATAAAGATTTTATGTTTGGCAAATCTTTGAAAATAATAAATTGGCATACTTGTTGAGTCTTATAGTTGAAAAGCCTTGAACTCATTAGAGTCATAGTTTTAACCCCCCCTCCCCCCTTGCAAAAGAACTATTTATTAAGGACTAGAGACGTCATTGGGAATGGAAGCGTCGGATGGTTTACTGGTGGTTAGTTTTGAATTTGGATTTCAGTTTTATGAACCGATTCTCGCATGAATAATTGAGGTACTAGACTTAGGTATTCTCCCAGTTATTTAAGTGGTGATCTTTCTGTTTTGGTAAAACTTCGGGTTAAAATCTGTGCGGTTGTTTGCATATGGTTGGATTTGAATTGGTGGGTTGTTATGCGACAACATGTCATGTGTCTGTGGTGTACCCTCTTAATGGGTATCCGTGAATAATGATGAGGTTATGGTTGGTTCACAAAGATGTATAATTTGAGGTTTCTATTTCCATGAGTAGGTGTCAACTTTAATTCGACATTGCAATCTGGAATGAAATGTTTGATGGTGTACCCACTTTTGCAGTATAGTCGTTTTAAGGATAGGTGTCGACACTCGCTTATGAGGACAATGACCGTTTGGGTATTTCAGTGCATTTCCGCTGAATCATGTGCATTTGTAGTATAAGTGGTAACCCTAAGGAGATTAGATGATGGAAATTAGGGATCAATCATTGGTAATCTTGTAATCAACGAGGTTTTCACTGATTGATAATCGATACTTGAATGCATTATGGGAGTTGTATAACCATGGAGTTTGGAGTAATCCGCAATCAGCAGATGATGAGCTTGTGTCAGCATGGGGGAAATAGATTTATCGTGGGTTAGACCAGACCAAACTAGTATCAGGAATTTCGTCAAGGAAAGGACGATAAATCTTTGGTGGTGACTATTATTGGAGAAAATTTGGTGAGAATGTCGGGGTAGACTTTAAGTACAAATCGATTATTAAGGAGACCTCGATGTGTAGGAATTGGAAGTACCGTTTCTGTAATAACGGGTGACCAACTCAATAAATTTATACGGATTCCTTCACCACTCGGGTAAGGTCAACATGGTTGCGAGTACTCGAAATTGAAAGATGTTAGACCACAGTCTCATTGGATTCAAGATCATCCAATCTGAAGATCCAATCTGAAGCTAAAGCTGGAAAGTCGACTCTCGATACAAAGTCTAATGTCGTTTGTAATAAATGTCGAAGTAAATTATTGTTTATTGTAATTTTAGTATTTAGTTTAAATTAGTTTAAATATCTAATTATGTTAGATATTAGTTAGTTTAATTAATATCTAGATATTATTTAGTTTAGATATTAAGTTTTAGTTATTATATTAGTTTAAATATAATATCTAGATATTATGTTAGATATATCTCTCTCTCTAATATATATCAGATTAACAAGAACACACACAACACACATTCTAAAGGTGTAAAAGAGAGAAAACAGTGAGAAAGCTTATCAAAGAACTCAACCGTGTAATCATCGTTTTATATATCGAAACAGGTTGGTAATCGTTATATCTTTGTTGTTTGATTTATCTGGTAACGATCACGGACTCACAATTGGTATCAGAGTAGATACCAGATCAAAATCAAATTTTCAAGACTCTGTGTTCTTCATTTTTCATATCCACTGTTCTATAGATTAAAAAACTCCATTTTGTGGTTGGTTTTGAAATCAAAGTGTTGGAACCTATTCTAGTTGATAAATCGATAAATCTGTCAAAATTTGGGGCTGTAAAACGAATTCTAGGCAGGTTAATTTGGGATTTACAGGGCTGTTTGTACGAAGAAGAAACCATCCGGTCGATCCTCATTTTACCGGTCGACCGATATTTACAATATATCGGTCCAACTATCTTTACAACATACCGGTCAAAGAAAAGAGTTTACCGGTGAAAGACATTCAAACTTCATATCGGTCCAATCCTCACTCACGTGTCAACCATGCTAAGAATTATTTCCTAAACTCATGACCGATAAAATGGAACACGTGTCCACCATCTTTGTTAATATCTAACCATCTTTTGTTAATTTCATTTCCACGTGTCCTTTGTCCAATCTCCATTCAATTCCACCATTCAAATTGTGTTATCGGTCAAAGAAAAGCAAGGTGTACCTGTCAACTATTCTACAACTATTTTATATTACCGGTCAATCCATACTATCGGTCCACAAATCTCAAAAGCTTAGTATCGGTCCACTACACTACACTCCACTCACACTTTCACACTTTCATAAACCTCACACTTGGATACCAGTCGACCATCTATTTTTACAATTTACCGGTTGAAGAATTCAAACAACATACCGGTCGAAGATATTGCTTTGTTCCGGTCGACCCACCTCCTTTCAATTCCAGTCAACCCAATTCTTGCATTATACCGGTCCATATTATCAAAGCATCCTATCGGTCGATCTCCAATTTTTACAACATACCGGTCGACCTACATTGATAATATTCCGGCCGACCCATCAATTACCGGTTCAATCTTTTTTATCGGTCCAATAGTTTTACCGGTCTTTACATCTTACCGGTCGACGAACATTTATCCGGTCGAACATATATCCGGTCAACTCCTGCTTTGCGCGACTCAAGTCTCACGCAAACCTCAACTTTGCGCCACTCAAAGCTCACGCAAACCTCAACTTTGCGCCACTCAAGTCTCGTGCAAACTCCAATTTCGCCCAGTTCCTGACTTGGTCATTTCTGAATTGTTTTAATCTGTATTCATTTATCTGAACTAACAATTCGAAACAGGTTTTTATTTCACATTATAAAAAAGAATGAATTCAAGAGAAGCCTTTGCAATCGGAACTGACACCAAGCCAAAGGGGAATACGAACAGTGGAAAGATCGGTTCCTGAACTTTGTTGACAGACATGAGTTGGGTGATTTCATCAGGAAATCTATAGAAGAAGGGGTTATGAAACCAGTTACGACGACTCGTATGGTTGGAACTGTGCCGACACAGTATGAACTTAAGTATCATGAGCTCGAAGATGATAACCTAAAGAGAGCAAAAGGTGATAAATTTGCAAAGTCATACATTCTACAAGGAATTCCAAACGAAATCTATGTAAAGATTGACAGCTATAAAGCCTCTGGCAAGGAGATGTGGGATCAACTAGAGAAGATGATGTTGGGTTCAAAGGTTGGGAATCAGCTCAAACTTTCCAATTGCCTAAACAATTATGAAGAATTTAAAGGCAAAAGTGGAGAGTCTCTAGAAGAAACTTATGATAGATTCGTGACCTTGTTGAATGAACTAAGCAAGAACAATGTCATCAAATCTCAAATAGAGCTGAACGTCAAATTCCTCAGCATTCTCCATCCTGAATGGAAGAGATTTGCCAGACAGATGAAGCAGATCAAGGAATGAGATTCCACTTCATGAGGCGTATGAAACCCTCAAACAAAATGAAGAAGAGGTGGATGAAATTCTAGATGAAAAGAGGCAGAAAGTAAAGACAGTTGAAGACACAGTTGCTCTTGTTGTCAAGAAGAAGAAGAACAAGACGATTCTGTATGAATCAGATGAAAATGAAGCTTATGCAAACTCTGACTCGGATGATTGTGAACAACTGAAGCAGGCTATGCTCATGCTGACTAAGGCCTTTAAGAAGAAGTTCTACACAAAGCCAAGTTCAAACAGTCAGAGGTATTCTTCTGGTCCTAACAACTATGCTCATAAGGAAAGGGTTGAAGGAAGTAGATATGAAGGAAAGAAATTTGAAGGAAAGAGAATAGAGGAGAAGAAGCCGGAAGAGAGAAAGTATCATGCTGAAGGAAAGAGAATAGAGGAGAGGAAACCGAAAGAGAAAAGCTTTCAAGCTGAAGGATCCAGTCAGTCAGAACCTCCAACGTGCTACAACTGTGGCAAAACAGGTCACTTTTCCAGATACTGCCGAAGACCCAAAGTCAGAAACTCCGACTATTACAAGAACAAAATGCTTCTTGCAAAGCAACAGGAGGCGGGTAAGGCATTGATGGCAGAAGATGAATACTGGCTTGATCATTCAGACGAGGACGAGGAAGATGAAGAGAAGGATGAAGCAGTCAACATGTGCGTGATGGGACAGCAGGAATCAGAAGCTGATTCAAATGATGAAGAAGATGAGGTATGTGATTTATCTTATTCATATTTCATAAATAAAATGCATGCCATGAATTTAAAACAACAAAAGTTAGAGTCGAAGCTTAAGCGAGAAAATGGTGTTATATCTGACAAAAACCAATCGATACAGAAACTTAGCAATGAAATTACTGAGAGAGAAGTATTGATTGAGGTTTTACATAAAAACAATGACATCAACGCCAAAGAAAAGACAATAATTCTTAAACTGAGAAAGAGTGAGCTTGATTTAATAGAGCTTACGAAAATGCATTCTTCGTGTACTGAAGAAAACAAAACTTTAATTGCAAAATTAGATGCTTTGGAAAAGAAGTTATACTCATTAGGTCAAACTGAGCAAACCATTCATCTAAACAAACCGAAAGAGAATAAAGAAAATTGGGGAATCGGTTATGAGAATCCTCGTTATCTTAAAAACGGTATATCTGAAGTGCCTACACTTTATGATTTTACATTCTTAAGACTCTCTCATCGATGCCCTGAACTTAAAGTTTTCTGGACTGGACTATCAAAAGAAGCCAAAGAAACTGAAAAACGTTTGAAATCATCTAAAGTTCACCTTCCATTTTATTATGCGAAGCTGAATAATAGTTATAATGATGATCCTAAATCTCAAAAGAAATCTCTTTCAAATGACTTCTTTCAAAGTTATTCTGAAAAAGAGATGGAGGCGAAGCCTATTAAAGGTAAAATTTACGTCCCTCCTCTTGTTTTGGAAAGTAAGATTTCCGAACTCAATGACTCTTTAATAGATGAAAGACTTTTGATTGAGATTGAGCAAAAAGTTTTTTCAACCGTGCTGAAAAATGTTGTTAATTCAAAGGCTTCTAAATCTAATGACATGTTTGGTTTATCAAACGGAGGGTTTGATTTTCTTAACTCTGACAATGGTTCGGATGGTTGTTTTGAAAAATTTGATTTTAATGCGAAACTTCCTAACCATTCATCTTTTCTTGTGAAATCTTTGAGAAAAACCAGTACGCCTGCTAACAGTGCAAAATCAACGAAAGTTGATAACTCAGTCTCTGTGAAAGCTAAAAATGCTAAAGGTAAGATTAAATCTAAGCATTCACAGAAACCGAACACTACTGGTAATCCTAAGAAGAAGCATTCGTTTGTTGCTCAGAATTCTAACTCACGAGTTTCACATGTTTCAGATCTGAGCGAGCGAAAGCCACAAGTTAAATCTCAGTGGCAACCGAAACAGAAGCTTGACAAGGCCGTTAAATCTTTTTGTAGTGTTAATTGTAATAAGACTTTACCTAGTAAAGATGTTTTGAAAGCGAATGTTGCTACTATTTTGAAATACTCTTTTACGCAACTATTCCAGTTATCTAAATCTGCTAGAAAGTCTTCCTTTTATGATAAACATGTTTCTAATTCTTGTCAAGATTCTGAGATTTGGTTTGGAAATCATCATGTGCATTCATCTCATTATAATGCTTCAAATGAATTTCAAATGAAAAGAGGACCCAATTTCAAATGGGTACCAAAATCTTGTGCTAACACAGTAGGACTCAAATTCCAGTGGGTACCTAAGGCTAAATCTGTGTTGCAGGCACCCAAAGTTTAAAAGGGAGCACAAAACATAGGTTCTTGAATACAACAGTTCAAGACCCGCACTTCAAAGATAAAACAGTGGTTTCTGAACACGTCTGTTCAGAACCCGTGCTTAAGAGAAATATGGCTTTTGAACAAATCAGTTCAAGACCCACACTTCAATGCTCAAAAAGTCTTAACTCAATCTTTGTTTTAAGACTATCTAAATCAATTATTTCGTTATTTCTCTTGTGCAGATCCGTCATATGTGGTACTTGGATAGCGGATGTTCCAAGCATATGACTGGACAAAAGGAGATGTTGTCCAACTTTAAAGAGAAGTATTGCGGAACAATTAGATTCGACAATGACCAGTTTTCACCAATAATGGGATATGGTGATGTACAAGATGACAATGTCATGATAAAGAAGGTGAGCTATGTTGAAGGCTTACGGCACAACCTGTTCAATATCGGCCAGTTCTGTGACAAAGACTTAGAGGTCAACTTCAAATCCAAGAGGTGTTCAGTTCCCACTGAAGAAGACGAGGAACTCTTGGTCGATACTCGAGAATCAAACCTCTACACAATCAATTTGTCAAATGTCCAGACTGACAAGCAGGTTTGTCTACTATCGAAAGCTTCGATGCAACAAAGTTGGTTATGGCATCGACGACTTTCTCACCTCAACTTTCGGTACATCAACAATCTGGTCCGTGGAAAGCTCGTCAAAGGACTTCCAGAGCTCAAATATGAAAGAGAACATCTTTGTGTAGCTTATGAAAAGGGAAAAATGAAGAGGGATCCACATAAACCAAAACCTGAACCGAGTACAAGCGCTCCATTAGAGTTATTGCATATGGACTTATGCGGTCCGATGCGAACTCAGAGTCTAGGCGGAAAGAAGTATATACTCGTTATCGTGGACGATTACTCGAGATACACATTGGTCAAGTTTCTACATTCAAAGGATGAGACACCAGATGTTCTCATCAGATTCCTGAAGACGACCCAGGTGAATCTGCAGAAACCGGTCAAGCTTCTAAGAACAGACAACGGCACAGAGTTCAAGAACAAAAAGGTTGAAGAATATCTCGAATCTGTCGGGATTTCACATCAATACTCTGCTGCTCGTATGCCTCAACAAAATGGAGTGGTCGAAAGAAGAAATCGTACGCTAGTCGAGGCTGCTCGGACTATGCTAAGTCAATCAGACTTACCTCTATTTCTGTGGGCTGAAGCTGTATCGACTGCGTGCAACACACAGAATCGATCCATGATACACCGCATATTCAAGAAGACTCCTTATGCGTTGATCAACAACCGAACACCGACAATCAAATATTTCCATATATTTGGGTGTAAGTGTTTCGTTCTAAACGATAGAGAGAGTCTCAACAAGTTCAGTGCCAAAGCAGACGAAGGCATCTTCATTGGATATTCCTCAACATCAACTGCATACCGTATCT
The DNA here is from genome assembly GCA_954870635.1 of Arctium minus. Taxonomy (NCBI): domain Eukaryota; kingdom Viridiplantae; phylum Streptophyta; class Magnoliopsida; order Asterales; family Asteraceae; genus Arctium; species Arctium minus. The sequence goes on from OX941084.1 coordinate 38,318,857, forward strand.
ATCTGAAGAAGTCAAAGACGGTTATAGAAAGCATCAACGTCACGTTTGATGAAGAGATGGCTTCCGAACAACACAGTTCAGAACCCGTGATAACCGGAGTACTAGCTTCTGGGCAACTCAGTTCAGAACCTGCGTCTCAACAGAACAAATCAGATGAAGCATCAACGTCAACTAATCATAAATCTGATTTAGACTTATTATTTGAATTGTTTTATGATGAATTTCTTGGATCTAATGTAAAGAAATCTGTTGTGGTTGACAGGATGGAAGACTTAACGACTACTCATCCAACCAGTTCAGATATTTCTATTGAATCCAACACCCCTATTCAACAAGAAGTTCCAATTCAAATGCCGACTCCAACAGTTGAAGAAGTGACATATAATGAAGAGACAGAAGTAGCTGAAACAGTAGGATGTTCTGTACAGATCCATCTACAGCCGGACCAAGCTGTACCTGCTGAGTCTTCTGAACCTATCACTTCAACTGCAATCATCATTCCTCCTGAACAAACTGAAGAAGGTACAAGTGGATTTATAGATGATACAACTGACATACATTCATATAATCCACTACCTCATGAACATAAATGGACCAAAGAGCATCCGATAAGCTATATCATTGGTGATCCATCAAAACCAGTGCAAACTAGGTCAGCGTCAATGAACATGTGTTTGCATGACTCATTTCTGAGCAAGTTCGAGCCAACTCGCGTATCAGAGGCACTTGCTGATCCAGAATGGGTGATCTCAATGCAAGAAGAGATGAATCAGTTCGACGCACTTCAAGTCTGGAGACTCGTACCAAAACCTCAAGGTAAAACAATTATAGGTATGAAGTGGGTTTTCAAGATCAAAAAGGACGAAGATGGTACCGTTATCCGAAACAAGGCAAGACTTGTAGCCAAAGGATACATACAAGAGGAAGGAATCGACTACGACGAGACATATGCTCATGTGGCGCGTTTAGAGGCAATTAGAATGTTTCTAGCCTACGCAGACCACAAGAACTTCACGGTCTTTCAAATGGACGTGAAAACTGCCTTTCTGAATGGCATTCTGAAGGAGGAAGTCTACGTCTCTTAGCCAGAGGGTTTTTTCAATCAAGAGAAGCCGAATCACATCTACATTCTCGAAAAAGCACTCTACGGTCTGAAACAAGCTCCTCGTACCTGGTATGATGTCCTTTCACAATTTCTAGTCAAGTCTGGTTTTTCAAAAGGTACGGTGGATACCACTTTGTTTATCAAAAAGGAAAAAGCCGATATCATTCTAATTCAAATCTATGTAGATGATATTATTTTTGGCTCTACAAATCCTAAGTACTGTAAGAATTTTTCAAACCTTATGGTGTCCAGATTTCAGATGAATATGATGGGAGAGATGAATTTCTTTCTCGGATTACAAGTCAAACAGTTTTCATCGGGGATTTTTATCAATCAATCAAAATACATTATGGATATTCTTCGGAAGTTCAAAATGGAAAATTCAAAACCGATTGGTACCCCAATGGCACCAGGTACTAAGATTGGCACCGATCCTTCGGGAAAGGCTGTTGATGTTAGGACTTACAGAGGGATGATAGGTTCTTTGATGTATCTTACTTCTAGTAGGCCAGATATAATGTTCTCAACATGCTTATGTGCACGATATCAGCCCAATCCTAAAGAAATCCATATGTCTGCAGTTAAGCGCATATTTAGGTATCTGAAGGGGACTGCAGATCTTGGTTTGTGGTATCCTAAAGATACTAGTTTCGAACTAACAGCTTACACAGATGCAGATCATGCTGGTTGTATGTTAGACAGGAAGAGCACGTCAGGACATGTACAGTTCCTCGGTGATAAGCTCGTAAGTTGGGCATCGAAGAAGCAACTTTGTGTTTCAACTTCCACGGCCGAAGCAGAATATGTAGATGCTGCTAGCTGCTGTTCTCAGGTCTTATGGATGAGAACTCAATTGCGCGACTACGGTTTCCACTTCAACAAAATCCCGATCTACTGTTACTCCAAGAGCGCCATCGCAATAACAGCGAATCCTGTTCAACACACAAAGATTAAACACATAAACGTCAGGTATCATTTTATTAAAGATCATGTCGAAAAAGGAACAATTGAACTTTTCTTTGTAAAAACTGATTATCAGCTTGTCGATTTGTTTACCAAACCTTTAGACGAAAAGAGGTTTACATTTCTTGTCTCTAAGCTTGGTATGCTAAATCTTAAGATTTAATCAGTAGTTACCTATCAAAGTTTTCAAATTGTATACTTTTTCCTCATTTCTTCATTCTTAATTCAAATTGATATCTGCACTTCTATATTCTGTTCATGATCCAAGGGGGAGTATGAGAAGAAATTGACAAGTGGTCAATCTTATTTTGAGGGGGAGCTCATAAGATTTCTGCATTTACCTTTTATGTCAAATTTTTGTAATGCAAGATTTTAGGGGGAGCTCTTCAAGTCAAAGGAGTTTGGATATGACTTCTGATTATTTCTGATCAGAACTCGTACTTTAAATGTTTTACTGCTTTTTGTCTTTTCAATTTAAGTGAATAAATTTTACTTTGACTTGACATAAGACTTTTGCAGAATTTTTGAGAGATGCTTACAAGTTCATATGTTTATGACTTTAAGCTTAGCTTCATGAGATATAAGATCGCATGTTAAGGTACAATCCTTTATCTTAATCTCATATATGGTTGATAAGTGGACAACTTTCAATCATAGAAAACATTGTTCTAAATGTTCAAACCACTTCCCGATTCTCAAACCGAATTCATGAATTGGAAGTGTGACTTTAAATGTTTTCAAGTTCTACATTGTGCTTTAACTGAAATAGTTAAACCAATCTGAGCATCATATGCAAAATAGGAAAACAAGGATTTCATTGTGCTAGGACTTAATTGAACTTCTATGGAATCACCTTAACCAGTGATTTCTACCCACGAAGTTAATCCATAGTGATTGAGTGTGAGAAGTCGAAAAAAATGAGTGATTTATAACTGAAAAAGAAAGTTTGGTTAGAGTGAGCTAAATGTTTAAAAGAAAGAGCGTGTGAGAACAGAGTTAAAAGAATATCATAACTCTGCACCAACTTTTTCTAAGACGGGCAACCATAATTCTAATGTTTCAAAATTCTTTGGTGATCATTATTGAAACAGGCAACTAGCCCATGCCAACTCTTGATTAACCTCACCAACTACTCATTTTCTTCTAAAAAAGAAAGTGTTTCACATTTTCAAAGGGGAAGCAGCACATTTGCTATCTGATTTTCATTTGGAAAATCTGGATATTGAAAAGAAGGAAGTCTGCCCCACCTTCGCACTTCACTCATGCACATTGAGTCTGTGTTTAACTTACTGTTGTCTCAGTGGTTTACACAATGTTGAGCCTATAAGCAATCATCAAGTGCTTAATTCTTTCTATCACAAGCACGAACAAACAAGGAATTTGTTTCTTTGTCATAACGTTTATAGAAATTACCTTTGTGGTGTTTCGATGATTAAATGGAAGCCCTGGGGGAGTCAACATCAAACAGCTCCTTTCCAATGTGTATTCGTTACACACATTGACTTAGTGTTACTGACATGCATGTTAACTGATTCATTAGTTGATTCAGGTGTTACACGACTATTTTGTCTGGATTTGAAAAGATCTGGATGAATATCTTTTGAATTGACGGATCAGAGGCTCCAAGTGGTTGACATTTCTTTCTCAAAGTTTTGATGAAGTCGTTGCACTTTTCATCAAAAAGGGGGAGAATCTAAAGCTTGAAGAAATGTACAGTCCATTACATTACAAGACATTGGAGAAGAGAAAAGCTAACCAAGAACTGCGAGATCAAAGTATTATGAAGACATACTGATTTCAGATAAATTTTCTTTGAAGATAGTTTGCTAAAGCATTCTGAGCTAGAGAAAGAGATTGAATCTTCTGAGCTGAAAAAGAAGACTGAATTGCTAAAATCTTTTTAGTAATGATCTTGATCCAAAGGGGGAGATTTTTAGACCACAGTCTCATTGGATTCAAGATCATCCAATCTGAAGATCCAATCTGAAGCTAAAGCTGGAAAGTCGGCTCTCGATACAAAGTCTAATGTCGTTTGTAATAAATGTCGAAGTAAATTATTGTTTATTGTAATTTTAGTATTTAGTTTAAATTAGTTTAAATATCTAATTATGTTAGATATTAGTTAGTTTAATTAATATCTAGATATTATTTAGTTTAGATATTAAGTTTTAGTTATTATATTAGTTTAAATATAATATCTAGATATTATATATCTAGATATTATGTTAGATATCTCTCTCTCTCTCTAATATACATCAGATTAACAAGAACACACACAACACACATTCTAAAGGTGTAAAAGAGAGAAAACAGAGAGAAAGCTTATCAAAGAACTCAACCGTGTAATCATCGTTTTATATATCGAAACAGGTTGGTAATCATTATATCTTTGTTGTTTGATTTATCTGGTAACGATCACGGACTCACAAAAGAAGTATGGGCAAGTGATGGTTAGATTCCTTCTGCAAGGATGGTTGTGTTCTTGGAAGCAAGGAAATAACATAACGTAATTCCATAAAGGACGATTAGAAGTATCTAAAGGTAAAGTCAGTTTTGGGGTATCCTTAGTGGGAGTGGTTGGTTAAGGTCGTAAGCTACTCTTGATGTGATATGTGCAACCTAAGGTTGGGAGGCAACCGAGATCTTAGTGATAGGAAAATGATTTGATAAGAACTCGATGTTCACCCCGTCATCGGAGAGATACACTGAACCTTGGGGTTGAGCTTGTGACGGCTCGTTACGAGAAATTCAGTGACAACCTTAACCGGAATGTAATCGGTTTTGATTAGGAGGTAAGGTATCGTGGAGGTATCCCTTTTGGATAGGGAACCAATTGATTTCGCTAAAGGCGACGTTGGGTATTTGGTCGGGGGCAGATTTCGAGGACGAAATCTCTTTTAAGGTTGGGAGGATTGTAACACCCTGAAATCTTTGGTTGAAAAGGAGGCGAAAATGTCGGCAGTGCTCCGCGCGCTTGTCCGCGCGGATCAAGTCGCGCCATGAACCGCACAAAGCTCTGTTTCTTCGCGACTCCAGAGGTCCGCACGAGTCAACCCGCTCCAGTGCTTGCACGTAAGCACTGTTCGTATTTATAAGAAAGAAACTGGCCTCCAACCCCATTTCTCACAAAACCCTCAAAACTCCTTCCCCTTTCTCTCCCAAAACGATCCCTCACCCTCTCAAACGAACCCTAACTTATTTTGGGGGGGTTTCCTCCTAAAACCATGTGATCCTCCTTCATCTAGCAAGTTGGGAGCTAGAACCATAACCCTTTCATCTTCATCTTCTTCACCAAGCTTTCTAGGGTTTCATCCAACCCTTTTCACCATTTTGAAGATTGGAAGTTTGTGGCTCATTTTGGTGACCTAGAGATATTTTTGTTGGTGGATTCAAGTTATGGTTAAGGTAATCTTCTATTTTCTTCATCTATGGAAATTAAGGTTTTGGTATAAGTTGAGATCTTCATGTATAATGTTTGGGAAACGATTCTATATGGTTGAAAATGATTATTCATGGTTGGAAACTTGTGGATCTAGGTTTTGGAAGGATTTTCTTGTGGATTCAAGTTTCTTCAAGGAAGCTCAAGTTGGGGTAAAATCTAGATTTAGCCTAAATCTAGTAAGGTGAGTTCAAGTTGATTTGTGAAAACCTTGTACATGCCAAAATGTTCATTCCAAACGTTGAGTTATTTGGTAACTTTTGATTATTTGAAGTGTTTAGCTTTATAAACTTTGTAAAACACCCACATTTGGGATTTTTGGACATTTTGATAAATAAGTCATAAATGAAAGTGTTTTGATGAATTATTGCATAAATGGAGAAAGTGGAGCACCAATGACCTTATGGGAAGCTCCAACCACTCGACATTCCGGTTTGGAAGTGGGATCAGATCACGATGGACTTCGTGACCAAACTTCCTAGGACCCCAAAGGGATATGACGCGATATGGGAGATCGTGGACCGACTTTCTAAGTCGGCAAATTTTCTACCGATAAAGGAGAGTTACTCCATGGAAAGGTTAGCAAAGTTATATATTGATGAGATAGTTACCCGTTATGGCGTGCCGTTATCAATAGTGTCAGATCGTTATAGTCGTTTCACATCTACGTTTTGGAGGAGCTTCCAAATAGAAATGGGATCACGAATTAAGATGAGTACCGCTTACCATCCTCAGACCGACAGCCAGAGTGAGCGAACTGCTCAGACTCTAGAAGATATGCTGAGGACGTGCACCGTAGTTTTTCAGGGTTCATGGGAGAGCCATCTGCCATTGATCGAGTTTGTCTACAACAGTTACCACACGAGCATCAAGGCAACTCCGTATGAGGTACTCTACGATAAGAAATGTCGAACACCCTTGTGTTGGAATGAGGTTGGGGAAAGGCAATTGGCGAGACCCGAGATAGTGTAGTTGACCGCAGATAAGATTGTCCAAGTGCGGGAAAGATTGATGGTAGCACGTGATCGACAAAAGAGCTATGCAAATAAAAGACGTTAGGATATAGAATTTCAAGTCAGGATAATGTGATGCTTAAGATATCTCCATGGAAGGGAGTGGTACGTTTTGGGAAAAGAGGGAAACTGAGCTCACGACACATTGGGTTGTTTGAAATTGTTGAACGAATTGGGGAAGTGGCGTACAAGCTGGACCAACCAGAAGAATTACGAGGTATCCACAATACGTTCCACGTATCCAACTTGAGGAAGTTCTTAGCGGAATTCGACATGGTTGTACCATTACAAGACGTGCAAGTAAATGAGAAGTTGAACTTTTTTTGGGAAGGGTGTCCTAGGCTATGCCTAGACTAATCTCTAGACAAATTATGACTGTAAGACATCAACCCTGATTAAACCTAAGTGGCCACAATTGTTGTGTATGCCTGGATTCGAACCCTGGGCAAATGATATATTCCACCACATTCGTAGAGGAACTCGAAGCGATCGTTGATCGTAAGGTTAAGAAACTCAGGACTAAAGAGATTAGTCTTGTGAAGGTTCAGTGGCGATTTCACAAAGGACAAGAAGCGACTTGGGAAGTAGAATATGAGATGAGGGCCAAGTACCCTGCATCTGTTTGACAAGGGAATCCCGAGGACGAAACTCTTTTAAGGGGTGGGTGTTGTAACAATCGTTGTCTTTAAATGCCACATACTTTGGAAGTCATGGTCAAACTAAGAAGAGGAAAGTTCAAGGGCCTTGTTGCAATTTATGATAAGTATATAAAGGGAATGAAATCCCTAATTTTCACATTTCTGAGGCTGCTATTGTGAAAAGAGAGAAGAGAAGGAGCTAGAAGGATTTTGACAAGGTTGTGCTAGAGAAATTTCTTGAAGGATCACCATCATTAAGGTAAGCTTCAAACCTTCCATCTTCTAATGATTCTTGTTTTATTGATTTGAGAAAACCATTTGGAGTAAAATGTGTTCTTATTTCTCTATGGATGAATAAGTTTTGGACTCTTTGACTTGGAAATTGATTAAATGTTTGTCTCAATATTGTAAGTGGTTGATTATTAAAGACTAGGGACTAGTCATTTTATGCTTTCGAATTGAAAAGGGAGAAAACCCTTGACAAATCGATGCCTGGGGGAAAACAGTTCGAGCGTCTGAGAATCACCCAATCTGGATGAGTGTTTACCGGGATATTGGGTAGAATCCGGACAGGGTCACCCGGATGTTGGGTGAAACCCGGTTAGGAAATAATCTGGATAATGGAGAAAATCCGGTGAAAGACAACCGAATAGTAAGAGAAACCCGGATGGGTTGCATCCGGACCACTAAGGAAATCCGATGGGGTTGTGACGGGATTTTAATGAGAACCCAGATGGGGCTGTAACCGGAGTTTAAAGAGAACCCAGATGGAGTCGTACCCGGATAATAAGGGAAACCCGGATGGGTTGTGGTCGGATTTCAAGGGAAACCCATATGGGGTGGTGTCCGGATTTTAATGTTATCCGGACAGGGTGTAACTCTGTGACCTATTGTTCGGTTTTTAGGTATTCGATTCGATCAGATGTGAGGCTCGTTTTGTGTCAAATTCCTTGCATTCAGGTGAGTTCCCTTAAACCCTTTTTACGCAAAATGTGATGTTAAATATTTTTAACTGTTGAGTATGGTACGACGTGCGAGCATGCTTTTATTTATAAATGCATCATTATTTCTCGCATGAAATAAACATCTTGGGAACATTACTCTCGCATACTATGAATTATTTTCCTAAATATACATGCATTGCTACATGATTGTGCTTGGAATATGTTTCCTACATACGCGTGGACGAGGAGTCAGCTTGGACCCCGGAGGCGAAAGAGGAGTCTGCTTGGGCCCCGCTCGTGGTTGATGTTGGTTGTTGAATTTTGGTCTATGAACACTGTGCAAATACCCATGCATGATGTTCGGTTATTCTGTCGGCCTTATGGCGGTGTAACTACTGTTTTTATGCAAATGATTTGTATAAATTGTTTTTGAGAGGGAATTCATTAGACCTTATGGTCTAACCCTCGCTTTTCCAAAACTAAAACCATTTTCAGGTAAGGGGACTAGTGGTGCTTCTTAGTTTAGAGGAAATGTGTAAATGGAAGGAGAAAGTATGAAGGCTTAGAGATGGAGACATCCAAGTTTAGAGCACTATAGTTCTTTAGTTTTTAGAAGCTATGCTAGATTTTAGATTCTCGGCTGTGGAAGTGTGTTTTCGCTGCAAGATTTTTTGTAATCTCTGGTTGATCATGAATTGTATTGGGACCCTTTTAGGATATTTTATTCCGTATGTATGTTCTGGATTTTGGGTTGTTACACATATACATGACACTAATACTTAATAAGTAAAAAAAATAAGAGAGACTTGGTAAAATGAATCAATAATCTTACAATCAAGCAAACCCAATCATCACACACGAAATCTACAACCATGCTTGCACAACCATACAAATAAATGGAAAACAAATAAATCACAACGTGCCACAAAAGAAAGAAGCCATTAGAAAATGAATGATTAAGTAACACATAAATAAAAATCAACAAGTGTATAAAATGTTACACATTAACATAACTGATAACTCTCAAATATTGAGAGTTAATTCCTCTCTTTTTATATTCATTTTCCCACATTTTCACCCAATTTGTCCCTCATCCCCTTCATTTGGTATTAATTGTTCAAACATGGTGATGAAGTATCAAGAATGCAAAAATTTCGGTTTCACTAACTTTTGTGCAGAAAGTGGCCACCTTGCTGCCACCTTGTCGCCACGTTGGACGTGGGCTGAAAATTTGTTGATAAGATTTAGCCATTTTGGGAAAGATTGGCTTTTGAAGAAATGAAAAGAACTTTATGATCTTTCACTAGAATAATCAGGGATGAGGACAAAAAGTGTAAGTTCAAGGAAGGTTCAATACTCCTCCTTAAAGCTACTTTTGGAGGAGTTGTCACATCAACACTTTTCTCTTCCTTGGGCTATAAATGAAGGCTTGGAGGCACCATTTTAGAATGAACAACTTCCAGGAGCATTCAATACTTCTGGAGCTTAGCATTTAATTTTTAGTCTCCCTTTAAAGCTTGTAGTTTAGTTGCATTTAATTTTTGTAAGTTTACTTTCCTTGTAATAGCTGTCGCCAAAGTGGGCACCTTGTCACCACGTTGGCAGCAACCCTTTAAGTTATCTATGCACTTTATGTTTATGTTTTCTCCTTCTTCTCTCATGTATTTTACTGTTATTATGAGCTAAACACCTCTTTGGGTGTGGGTATGAGCCAAGGCTAAGACTAGTAGGCAACACTTGGGTGTTGCCATCTTTGCTAGCTCTTAGACTTGGTCACTCGAGTCGGGACTTCAACTCAACGCGGACAAGCCGATCACTTGTTAGTGTTAATATTAGATCTTAGACCTCGAGAGGGGCAGATCCGAAATACGGCTTGAGTGATGCAAAGAAGATTTGAGAAAGTCTTTTATAACCACGTAGAGATACGGGTTTTTGCATGATTTTTACTAAGGTTCAAATGTCGGTCGATATGTGTGTCACAAAGAGATTTGGGAGTCCATATCCATACTGGTGGAACTGAAATCCTTAGAGGTTTACTTAGTTAAGTCGGCAAGTCTTGAGTTGGTCAAAGTGGTGACAAAGTGGGGGCAACGTGGCCACATTCCGAGGAAACTCACTTTCGAGAGAAAGGGGTTTTTAAGGCTGTCGTGTGTCATTTTGTTTCTGACCATGTTGTTACTACATCAGTCTTAGTTAATGCTTGTACCCACATCCTACCTTTAATATTGTTAATCCATTTTAATCGTTGTTTAGTTTGCTTAAATCTCTCAAATATTGATATTGTTCGCAAAACTCAAACGAGCACTAGAAGTTCATGAAAAGTTCTCTGATTCTTAGTTGACTAGTCCCTGTGGAAACGATCTCGGTACTTTACCATTTTATTACTTATAGCGATCATAGTGTCCGGTGTACACTTGCACTGCCACTGTGGCAACATAGGGGCCACTTTGTGGACCTATAGGATTTTCCGCTTTCAATAACCCTATTTTCCGGAAATACACCATGATTAGAGTAGGTTTCTATAAACTGCACGACATATGTTATTTTGGTTTGGACAATGCGTGGCTCCGACAATTTCTGGCACGAGAGAGATTTTTCAAGTTGTTTCTTGTGTAAACCTTTTCATTTACATTGTAAATGGACCATATAAATTTTCATGAAAATCCGACAAGGTCGGACTGGACGAGAAAACCCAAAGGGTACTCCCTTTGGTGTATCGGCCAAAAATCTGTGTCGCTTGTAAAGGTCTATATCCTTTGCTACAGATCTCTATTTTAGCCACATGACTAGTCAAACTGAACCTTGGAACGAGAAGCACACTATGAGTAGGTCTTTTTCTGACAATACACCATGATTTGAGTGGGTTTCGATAAACTGCACGACGTACGTTCATTTGGTTTAGTCAAAGCCTGGCTCCGACAATTTCTGGCACAAAAAGGGGTTTTCAAGTTCTTTCTTGTGAAAAACGTTTCATTTACATTGCATATGGACAATATAAATTTTCATGGAAATCCGAAAAGGTCCAAACGAGAAACCCAAAGGGTACCCCCTTGGTGTATCGGCCAAAGATGGGTGTCGTGCTTAAACGTCCATAAATTTTGCTACAAGACTCTGTTTTAGGCTCATTACCAGTCAAAACGAACCATTGAACGAGGAGCACGCTATGGATAGGTCATTTTCTAGGAATACACCATGATTAGAGTGAGTTTCAATAAACTGCACGACATACGTTCATTTGGTTTGGCCAATGCATGGCTCCGGCAATTTCCAACACAAGAGCATGTTTTTCAAGTTCTTTCTTGTGAAAACCTCATTTACATTGTAGATGGACCATAAAAATTTTCATTGAATTCCGTCAAGGTCGGTCTGGAAGAGAAAACCCAAAGGGTACCTCTTTGGTGTATCGGTCAAAAATGAGTGTCGCTCTTAAACGTCCATATCCTTTGCAACGGGACTCTATTTTAGCCCCCATGATCAGTCAAAACGAACCTTGGAACGGGGAGCATACCATGAGTAGGTCATTTTCTGGCAATACATAATGATTTGAGTAGGTTTCGATAAACTGCACGATATACGCCCATTCGTTTTGGTCAATGCGTGGCTCCGATAATTTCCGGCATGAGTTTTTTTTTTTCAAATTCTTTCTTGTGAAAACCTTATCATTTACATTGTAAATAGACCATATAAGTTTTTATGGAAATCCGAAAAGGTCGGTTCGGACGAGAAAATCCAAAGGGTACCCTCTTTGGTGTATCGACAAAAAATGAGTGTCGCCCTTAAATGTCCATAACTATTGCTACGGGACTCCGTTTTAGGCTCATGTCCAGCAAAACGAGCCTTAGAACGAGAAACACGCCATAGGTAGGTCTTTTCTGGCAATACACCAAAATTTGATTGGTCTTCGATAAACTGCACAACGTACGTTCGGTTTGGCCAATACATGACTCCGGCAATTTCCGGCACAGTGGGGAGTTTTTTCAAGTTCTTTCTTGTGAACACTTTCTCATTTACATTGTAGATGGACCATGTAAAGTTTCATGAAATCCGACAAGGTCAGTCTGAATGAGAAAATCCAAAGAGTACCTCTTTGGTGTATTGGCCAAAAATAAGTGTCACGCTTAAACGTCCATAACTTTTGCTACGGGACTTCATTTTAGACCCATGACTAGTCAACATGAACCTTGGAATGAGAAGCACGCCACGGTTAGGTCGTTTTCTAGAAACACACCATGATTTGAGAGGGTTTCAATAAATTGAATGTCGTACGTTCGTTCGGTTTGGCTAATGCGTAGCCGGCAATTTCTGGCACGAGGTTTTTTTTTCAAGTTCTTTCTTGTGAAAACCTTCTCATTTACATTATAGATGGTCCATGTAAATTTTCATATAAATCTGACACGGTTGAACTGGACGAAAAAACCCAAAGGGTACCCCCTTTGGTACATCGGCCAAAAATATGTGTCGTGCATAAACGTCTATAACTTTTGCTACAGGAATGCGTTTTAGGCCCATGACCAATCAAAATGAACCTTGAAACGAGGAGCACACCATTGGTAGGTTGTTTTCTGTCAATACAACATGATTTAAGGGAGTTTCGATAAACTGTACAATGTATGTTCGTTCGGTTTGGCCAATGTGTGGCTCCGATAATTTCCAGCACGAGAGCGAACTTTTTCAGAATATTTCTTGTGAAAACCTTCTCATTTACATTATAGATGAACCATGTAAAATTCATGGAAATCTTGACAAGGTCGATCCAGACGAGAAAACCAAAAGGGTGGTGTGTCGACCAAAAATGAGTGTCGTGCTTAAACATCCATAAATTTTGCTATGGGACTCCGTTTTAGGTCCATGACAGTCAAAACGAACATTTGGAACGAAGCACGCCATCAGTAGGTCGTTTTATGCCAATACACCATGATTTGACTAAGTTTCGATAAACTGCACAACGTTCGTTCGTTCGATTTTGCCAATGCGTGGCTCCGTCAATTTCCGGCACAAGAGGGTTTTTTTTTCAAGTTCTTTCTTGTGAAAACCTTCTCATTTACATTGTAAATGGATCATCTAAATTTTCATGGAAATCTGACAAGGTCTGTCCGAACAAAAAAATCCAAAGGGTATCCCATTTGATGTATCGGCCAAAAATGGATGTCGCACTTAAACTTCTATAACTTTTTCTATGAGACTCCGTTTTAAGCCCATGACCAGTCAAAATGAACTTTGGAACCAGAAGCACGCTATAGGTAGACCTGTAGACCAACTAATAGAAAATTGGCTCTATATCGTGAGAATTTAATAGATTTTATTAAAAACTCATTTAAGGTGATATATATATATGTCAAAATTAAACAAGAATGCAAATGTTAATGCCTAAACACAATCCAATTATTACATTTTCAAAATCTAACATATACATATGTTGGGAGCACATAAAGGAGAGCATAGTGCAAGGATAATCTTATTTGATATTGTAGAGAATTGATTAAAAACGAATAGAATAAAGATACAACTTCGTTGCCCGAATAGAATGGTGAGATATTGTGCACACATACATGCTCATTAACAAAATTTTAAATAAAAGATGCATACAATGAAAAATACCATGTCACTAGAAAGTTATGATAAATGACATATTGAAGCCAATGTCAAAATGCAATCTCGCTAATGAAAAAGTTCAATCAAATAGACAGAATTGAAATTAAAATTAACGAGAATGAACAATATGGGGAATATACATGATACTATTACTTAACAAGTCAAAAATTATAGAAGCATGTTAATATGGATCAACAATAATCTTACATTGAAGCAATCTTTATCAACACACACATAATCCACAAGCATGCTCGTAATCAAAGATATCGGCAAACACCGCTTTGAAAAAAAAGAAGGCCGCAGTCATCAGTAAATGATTGATTAAAGAAGGCCATAAGTAAAAACCAACATATATGAAAAATGTTGTACTGTAACATAAGCATATTAATACATCAAAAGGCAAAATAAGCAATAATGATGATGTTTATGCATAAACACAATCCAATTATCATAAAATCAAATCTAACATGTATACATGTCAAGTATAATACATAAACAGAAAGCTTAAACTTAGTGCAGAGTCAAATTTACTAGCTATTTAAAAAGAAAGAATAAAGATATGTATGCAAGTCAAAAACAAAAATTTGTACACATACGCAATTTTCGGTACCCATTTAACAGGTCATGAATACATTGAGTACAAGAGTTAAATCAGGTTCTAGGGAGCCATAATCACACATCCATTCGTAGGGGTGTTCGCGGTCCGGTTTTGGTCGGTTTAACCCCCCAAACCACAAACCAAACCATGAATGGCGGTTTAAGAAATTTTCCAACCGAGCGGTTTGGTAGCAAGTAACCAAACCGGTGGTTTGATCTTACTGGTTTAGGCAGTTTGAGCCTCTTTTGGGCTTTAAAATAAAATAACATAAACTCTATATCCAAAATAAATTTTCTACAAATATAACATCATTAAAAAATACTATATCGACTTATAAAAGAACGTTTACATATTAAATTTGAAAAAATATTGAGCAAGTTGAAAAAAAGTTTAACAAGTCCACCAAAAATAGTTGAATTTTAGACAAATATTGAGAAAGTCGAAGAACGATTTGGATTTTAGATTTAAATTTTTAACGAATCTTAGAACTTTGTCAATTTAGATAACACAATCAATTGAGAAAATAAAAACTAAAAATGTAATTCATTGACGAATTTTTTTAATTGAGTCTACAACATGAAAACTAAATATGATTAATACATGCGTTTTTTTGCGGTCGATTCGGTCCAAACCGTTGAAAAAAAGGGTCAAACCGCAGACCAGACCGGATCGAGCGGTTTGGCTATTTTTCAAACCAGACCGGACCACCATACCGCTCAAACCGCCAAAAAACGATCCGGTTAGACTTGGTTCGACCGGTCCAACGGTTTCTTTGAACACCCCTATCCATTCGTACAGAGTAACAAGTTATGAATGCAGTTTTATTATTTGTTAGAAAGATAATATTAGCCCATTTAACAATTATGTTTATTTCAATCGTGTAAACTTTTACCCAACCAATTTAATGCTTAAAGATAGGACAAACTAATCATGCACCAATATCTAAAAAGGTTGACAAATAAAGTACTACGAAAGTCAAAATTAATAAAAAACAAAGTATGATGATGAGACAAAGTCAAAATCAAAGAATAACACATAAGAAAAATAATCAAAAAAGATATAATTACTCAAAATTTTAATAATCAACCATAACAGATTAAGATCCAATATATATGAGTCATGAGTTCAAAAAGTTATTTATAGACAAGATATTCAAATATCAACATAAAGTGTAGTCTGTCGAATGTGGCGTCGTGAGTCAACACGACAACCACGGTCAAAGTACTAGAACTTCGTCTTAATTCTTTAGAACGCCGTCTTGTCTTTGCTTTCCGTTGTAATACAATTTGAAATAAAAAGATAAGCATAACCTAATCTATGACAGACACATTTAAACCAAAAACGACATGCCTATCGTACTCAAAAATTACAACCAGAAACAATTAGATTACATTTTAATTTCCCAAACAAAGACAACCAAAAGATATAGGACTATATCATATCACAATGCTAATAAACATAAAAGCAATTTGACCAAAATAAAAAGAAGCATAAACAATTAGGCCAAAAACAAAACAAAACAAAATAGGACGAACAAACGAAACACCCCGGGAACCACTCATACTACCCAAAAACCTAAAAACAACAAAAAACGGGATATCCTCAGGACAGCCCAAAAACAACCGGCCGCGACCCACTAGCCACGACAACGACCCGACAACCACTCAAAAAACGACGTTGAATATTACGCACATACACTAGTTAAAACAATCAAAATCTGAAATAGCGGTGAGAACTGTGATCTCATAGTGGTTATCTCGATTAGATGACAAGGTGTGAGTGTAGCAATTTATATAATAATTAGAATTTATAAATACTGTATACGTATACAAAACTTAACATATTATTATATATCATATAACTTAATTTTATAGAACAATTGCAAAATTATACATAAATTATATGCAGAAAGGAGAAACCTGGATACTGTAGGTATACATATTTATGTATATTCATAAAGATTGAATAGTGAAGCCACGCAATACTTGATGACATTACTTATCAAATATTTATGTAAATGCCATGAATGTACCCAAATATTTATTCAGAAAGTGTTTCATACACCCGTTGCAAAATCTAACATGGAGACATAAACCTGATGCTAATTTGATTTCTGAAAAACAAACATATATTACTAACACCATGGACATAGCAGACACATAAACCTGATGGTAATTATATGGAAAACTAAGCAACACCCTGGTGGTCATTCATCTGAACAGTATGCACTTGTGCATACAAATAAATTAAGTTGTGTTTTGGTTTTTATGCGCTTGTGCATTATGCATTTGTGCATATGCATGTTACAAATTACTTGTATGCACATACAGTCCAGATGAAGAGCTATCAGGATGTTCCTCAGTTTTTCATTTTTTTGAAGTTTTCCGCTACTCCATACGGTCAAATGATGCAAAAAGGAAACATTTATTTGTGTGGAAGTCAAAATCTTCCAAAACAGATATGCGTAGCCTTGTTTCATAAGCATACCTATTATTGAGCTTATGGAAGGTGATAAAACAACAAACTTATTTATGCAGATTCTGTTAGAGATAGGGATTGGGAGATGATAAGACCGGATAATCTCATGAATCGTGTATAGAGCCTTGGGTTCACGAATACAGTATTGGGATAATCTTCGAGAATTTCCCTACTTTGTGAAATCGAGATCCTTATACCCAGATTCTCGTTTTTACATATTTATATGAGAGATCGACGATTACGGATGGTTAAACGGTAATAACCGTTGATGGATAAAATTGAGAAGTAGTTACAGCCGAATCACAATTCCAGATCCGAAGTCTGAGTCCAAGTCTGAACTCTAACTCTAAAGAGCCTAAATCTGAGTGTACAGACAAGTCTGACTCAACAGAGCCGAAGTCTGGATACACTTAACTCTGATCAGAAGGATCAGATTTCTGAATATATACCCTCAAACTTATACTTAGTGCGATTTTCACTAAGTTTGACTCTTCATAAATTCCAAAAACCTCGGGGCGTTACCCCAAACCCCGCTGGGGCACTACCCCTCGACCACTGCCAATGGGCTCTACCCCTTGGAACCCTGGGCGCAACCCCCTTGACCCCCGCTTTATGGCGATCTAAGGTGATAGGGGTAATATTTGTGAGTGTGCACTCTACACCTCCTAACTCACGTATGTTTGCCTTACCACTTTGATCGATCTCAAGTAACAGCTAGTAAAACCGAAATGATTGAGGACACTAAAATCACCAACATTCATAGAAATTAAAAATGATCATAACAGCTAGTAAAAGTCATGGATGTATCTAATTAACTTGTTTTCTCAAAAATTAAGCCCAAATTGTTTCATTCATCAGTTGACAAAAACAAAATCCAACACTGACACATAAACCTGTTGCATTTATTTTTCTGAAAAACAAACATATATTACTAACACCACCATGGACATAGCAGTCACAATAATAACAAAGATGGAAAATATATAACAAGAGCAATATGAATAACTTACATACATAGCCCTCAAGTTGTTTCTGCTGCTCTAAATTACCTCTCCTGCATATTTCAACACATTAAATTTCTTTCCAGCATATGATAGACAGCACTAACAGGAATTTACCTTGGTAACAAAAACACAATAAGAATAACAGAAATTGCAGCGAATGTAAGTCTAAGAAATACTTAAATAACCAATCAAGATAATGGCATCTATGAGAGCAGGTTTCTGTCTATAGATCCATCGGATGTTAACAGCAAGACAAAACGGATGTTCACAATTTACGAACAATAAAGAATGGATTCCAAAAGAAAACCACCCCTAATCCTTCTAAAGAAATTAGCTTAATTATATACATGACATAACTTAAGTATATATATATATATATATATATATGTGTGTGTGTGTGTGTATTGATCCATAACTTAAGTATATATATATATTCTAAGGACCAAACCACAATGATCTAACTATAAAACATGAGAAGGAAATTGATCCATGAATGAAGATGAGCTAACCACTAAACAATACAAACCAGTGAAAAATATAACAGCTGAATATCACACCATACGATTATTAGGGTACCCTCCAATCCCATCCCAAGAGAAGTGATAAACTTCTCATCTTTTTGCTTATTTCAAATAAATTTTATATTAGCATAATCTATTTTAAATGTAGATTTTACATTTAAATCTATATTAATGAGATGTAATATAAAATCTTTTTTCTTCCGTATTTTTTTATATTCGATTTTTCCATATTTTATTTTATAAAATCTTTTTCCATATTTTATTTTATAAAATCTTTTTACATGATGAGATGTAATATAAACTCTCTTTTCTTCCATATTTTTTTTGCTAATATAAAATTTATTTTATTTTATAAAATCTACACGTATTTTATATTAGCATAATATAAAATCTACATGTATTTTTTTTGCTAATATAAAATCTACACGTATTTTTTTTCACGAGCATTAAAAGAAGAAAAAAGAAGGTTGATATGAATTAAAAATAAAAAATAACGAAATACACTAATAAATTATCGTATTCTTTAAAATAAAAATATTCCGCAATACTTTCCAAATTAACCAAGTGTAAAGAAAATAAAATAGAAACGATGTAGATATAAAAATATTCTTCCATATTTTTAATATATTTACATTTAAATGTAAAATCGAAAATGAAAATAAAAGATTTTAAAATATTATCTACATTAACTATAAATATATATAGCTTCTTTATGTATCATCCGAGTACAAGAAGAAGACGAACGGTCGGGTGTCAATGACGGAACCTCAACTGAACAAAAGGTATTCCACTATATTTTTGTTTCTTTGAAAAACTACTTTTTTATATTTTATTTTATTTTATTTACTGATGATTTGTTTATATTTTTCAAAACTCACAATCATATTTTTCGAAGTAGGGAAATAAGATATATATACATATCTTTATTTTTATCGACTAATACTATGAGGTCTTGAAGTCAATAGTCAGATAAATTTTCAAGTGGTGCTGAGTGAATTTGAACTATACCAGTTGAGTTGCCGGTTACAAAAGATAGAAATCATTTATTTTCTTTGTCATATTTGATGTGGGTTGAATGTTGTTAATTAATCTACAGATTTATACGTTCAAAGTGATTGTCAAGTGTTGTCGTGGAGGTTTCAGAAAAATTGTAAAATCTGTAAAAACGTATGTTCATATTTATAATTATTTCAATAATCGTTTGAATTTTAAATAATATAATACAAAACTATTACCAATATTATTGCACAAACTCATAACAACAAACGATTAAGAATATATGCAAGTTAACCACTTATGAAAATACATTCGTTTTTCACATTGTATTTCATTAACTTTTAACAGAGAAATTACGTTTCATTTTAACTCGGTTCAATATTCCAACAAAAAATTTATCCTCCCGTGCAATGCACGGGCCCAACACTAGTAATTAATAATAAAATGAAATATGTGATAGGGTACAAATTTCATGGTAGTCGTTCGTTGGTTCGATGTCGCTATGTCTTCCAAAAAAAAAGATGCAATATGTGACAGGGTACAAATTTCATTACCAATGCAAATATTTTACGAGTATTTTGTAACGGGCAGAATCAAACGAGAAGCAAAACATTTATGAGAAGGTGAGAAAAGTGATATCATATACGATACACAAGTTTAATCATATACGATTAAACGCATGTTACATTAGCAAGACATAGACGTTTAATTATATATGATTAAACACATCCACATGCCATATAATCATATATGATATCACATTCTCGCCTTCTCGGATGATCCTTTCTCTATTTTGCAATTCCATAACAAAAAAGTAGGTAAGATTCGACATTCCTATTTATTTTATCGGCTACGATTATAGTTCATCGAAACGACATCACATGCAACAAATTTTCAGGTAACATTAATCGAATAAGAGTCGTCACATTCACTTACCGAGTAAAACTCTCAGTCTTTGTTATCGTTCTTATAGGTAAGATTATCAATCCATGTCATGTTAACGTAAGTGATATTTACCAGGTAAACATCGGATAAACGACCCCTAAAATGAAGAATCAAAAAGTCAAAATTTCCAACAAGAATTTAGTTTCATCTTCAAAATTTCCAAATTTGGAGAATTTTCACCCCCTCTCTATCCCAGTTTCTCCATTTTGGATAATGTTTTGAAAAATCTGTTGAAACAAAAATCCTCAAAATATCCATTTTGTATATTTTGTTGAAGATGCTCTTAGTAAACAATATCTAATACTTAATAAATTATCTTTTAATATATTTTGTTTACCAAATGCTTTATAATATAGTACAGATAAAGATTATATATGGTTAAAGTGAATTTCTTTAAAAGTTATGGCCAATTTCGAATTTAAGACGAAAAAAGAACTGAAAATAAATAATAAATTTATAATCCGTACAATATACTATGTTATAAAACATTAAGATTTTTGTTTTTAAAGATTCTTAATTTATTTAATGATATAACTCATAAAACACTAAGTATAAGTGTATTAATGCATAAAAAATATTTCAATTTTTCTAAAATATTCACATTTTAAATGTTAAGAAGAGGGTGTTTGGAAACCTCTTACTACATTTTTCCAAATATAAAGCCAATTAACCAAATAAATAACATAGTATTTATAATTTTTTTTGAAACTCATATAATATTTAGGGGTTTGTTCGTTTGTAGCTTAATGGGCTATATAGGGTGTATAGCTTATTCCGTAAGTCATATCTAGTTGTCCTAGTTATGGCGTAATTGGACAACCTACAACTTGGTCGCTCAGCCAAGGAAAGGCACTTGTCTAGCTTTAGCCCTAATTTTTCCTTGTTTACCCTTCTCATTCTAAACCCTTTAGTCTCCCTCAACAAAAGAAAGACGCCACCTGACTCTTCCCTAACAACACCTCCACCAAATCATCAACTCCAACACCATCTCCGGTCTCCCAGCCATCTGCATTCTCGATCACGTTCCAGCCGACGGCGTTCACGTTCTAGCATCTCCTACCTTCTGCGTTCTTATTTTGTCGTCGGTCTTCTAGCCACCGGTGTTCTTTGTCACGTTCGAGCCACCAGGTTCTCGTTCCAACCTTCCGGAGATGTTCAAAAGTTTAAAATTTGCTACTGCTAATTTGGAGAAAGAAACATAATAGTTATACTTGGGTTATGGTTGATTTTGAGCAAATATTTATGTTTGTATATGATGGTATCCTGGCAAATAGACTCATTGATTGAATAAATTGGTTGTTTTGGTTGGGTTCTGATTAATTTGTATAAAATATTAATACATAAAAAAAAATTCAATTTTTCTAAAATACTTATATTTTAAAGAGAGAATTAGACTTTTGCTCCCTAACGCTTGTTGATTTCTTTGAAAGTGGACTTGTACTTCAATAAGTCAAGTTGTAGTCCCTGAGGTTTGGATTTTGCTTTCAAGGAAGGATGTAACACCCTCAAACTTGAAAAGAGCAACTAATTTAAAATTTTCAATAATACCTCAAAGGTGGATAAAAATCTCTTACGGCAAATCCACACTTGAAATACGATTCTAGAATTAACTATCAATAAAATGAATAGAGTCTTACATCAAGAATAATTAAAGGTTGCGTGTTACTAAACTCAAATACAAATTGCTATCCCCATATAATTGCGGAAAACTTCACCAAGCTATTCACCCTCGTGCATAAATCTAGTACTCATCTTTTCGCAGTGTCGCTAGTACCATATACCAACCGGCACCTGATGCACATGCCGACAAATAAAAAGGATAGACTAATACCTAGTGAGTTCAAGAGTTTTCAACATGAATAAATATTTCGTTAAAACGGAAAGAATGCAACTTAAAACATAATCTTTTAAAATTATTTACTTTAAATATGAGAATGACTCGTTTTCCAATAACATGAATTTTTAAGGACGAACTCCCCAATACAAGACATTATTTATAAAGTGATGCAACTCAAAACTCACTCAAGATGTGAATAGAAATCAGACTCCCAATTTATAAGAACGTGGATAAAACTTTATATCCCGAAACACCCAAAACACGAGGGGGTATATGTAACACCCTAAGTTTTAGAGAAATAAAATTCGAAAATTTTGCAATATGACGGCTATAAATTTGATAAACCTGGGTATACAAAACCTGTCATAAACAATCCCAAAGTATCATCCCGAGCAATGGGGAACAAGTTGTAGCCTTTACAATTAAACAGATGAATAATATACTTAACAACCTAATAATCTAACTTAAATAAGAAAGATTAGTATCAGGTGTTGCTATTCTTCCAAAAATGTGTCCGCTATCAAAATATCGGTCTAAACATCTCCCAAAAAGACCGCTCTTGACCCCAAGGTCATCCACTCAATCCCGACGAATCCCACCGGAAGCCTGACCTGTTATACATGTCATTTTAAGAAAAAGTGTTAGGCTAAAACCTAGTGAGATCAAACATTTGCAGTTAAAAATATTCGAACGTAAGAGTAATTAAAAGAAATTGATTCGTGACAATAATAATAATGTTCTTCAATATAGCAATTACCTCTTGGGTTAACGGGGGAGACCCGCTTACTAACACAAATGACGGAATACAAAAGTAAGCCATTTGATAAGTCAGTAAAGCCAATACACAAATAAAGTACACACAAGGGATGTCAGGCTCAGTTGCTTTAAACTTACACCCACGAAAAGTCAACTTCAACCCCGAAGGGTCCTTACGTTGAGATCCTCATCCAATATTGTAATACTTGAGCACGTAGGACTTATAACCCAATTTGATGCCTAAACGTGCCTCGATGTGGAAAACTAATCGTCCCAACGCCAGACCAGATAATATAACAGATACGGGGTCATGACTCCCAAATGCAAGCAGTTAAGCCACACAATGCCCATAAGACCAACGAGTATTCCAACAATTGATAATATGCATAGATAACATGAGAGGTGATTTCCACCAAGACAATTTCCATTATTTACCAAAAGATCACTAGTCAAAATATAATTGACCTTTGTATGTTTCAAATCCCAAAACATGTTGTAGTCCAATATGCAAACTTATCAGCAGTTAACCACAAGTTCAATATTTCCAAATCTATACGTTTTACATGGTGGATGTCATCCATTTAAATATATTTCCCAAGTATAAGTAAGCTAATAGAAACATTATTAGGTCTCATTAACCTCCATTTCACAAAATCATCATAAACCCTAAAATCTCCAAAAGTTAGATTTGGTACAAAGTTCCACAAATCAAATATATGAAAAAGAAGATGTTTAGGTATTCAAAATCCACCTTTTGACATGTATAAAGTTTTATAAATAGTGTAAGAACTCACCTTGTAGGGTTTATAGGTTAAAACCCTAAATCTCCAAAAGTTACTAGGGAAGAGAAGTGGTGAAGATTGAGATTGCTAGACTTGATTAATAAATGCCTCAAGAATCTTAAGAACATCATAAAGATTATTGACTTGAGGTATATGAGAGTATTAATGGCAAGAGAGGGATGAGAGGAAACTTACCAGCCTCTTCTTAGAGAGAAAATCGTGACCTAGCTCTTAGAAATCAGATACAAATACACAAAATCGCTGAGGTAGGCTTTAAACACCCTGGGTCGTGTGCGACAATGACACGGCGACTATGCCCAGGGCATAGTCTTTGGGCATTGTCGCTCAGTACCAGGCTCCTTCTGTCGAATTCCTGTGAGCCTCCCCATGACTGCGACTTTGACACCTACGACTATGCCATGGCATAGTCGCCGGTCATAGTCGCCAAATGCCATTTTGGTGTGGTCCTGACCCGAAATAATCCGTTTTGACGACTAGAAGCTCAGTCCTATCCAAAACCAGATCCAACCAATAGATTATCGACATAAAATGATCATTTACTAACATATCTGAAATGTCAGAAGATTACCCGAAAATACGGGTGTTACAACATAATACTCAACTCAAAAATCATGGGAAACAATCCATATAAATATAATATGCCACCGAAAACATGGAACTAAAATTCAATACTCACGCAAACATAAAATGAAATAAAATCGAAAGGTTAAAGCATGAACAATTAAATATCCAAAATACTGTTGGCCGACAACGGGGGAGACCCGTATCCATTGAGAGTGGAGGAACACGAAAGTATGTCACTCATACAACGTTAATCGTATGATACTTCACGACATGAAAGCCCAAGTGTCTCTACGACTCCTTAAAAAATACACGCAAAGAGATAGTTGACCTTGGTGAATATTACCATGAATACCACCCAAAGGCCCGACACACTTAAAGACTACCTCCAAAGCATTACCTTCAAGCAGCGGAGGCCCCAAAAGCCCTTCAACACGATGGCACAACCAGACTCAGCCTCCTAGTGTACACTTGAAAGGTTCAAGTCATAAAACATGGGTCCCGGAGTCCAATATCGCAATACCCAATTGACCATCAAATAAAGACTGACTTACGTGCCTATGGATCCAATGCAACACAGTCTAAAGCTACATGACTACACAGGAATGACCAACGCACTCGAGCATGTGATTATCATTAATATACAACAAGATACATTCAGATGCAAATCATAAATAAGGCTTTACATTGAGCCATCAAAAACAGAACAAATGTCCTCAAGACTCTTTTAAGTCAAAACCGAGCTAAAATGCTCAAAATCCATTTGGCCAACAAATAACAGTCCCCAACTAATAAAACGTATTTAAATGGCGTTTACACAGACACATATCTCAAAGATGGGATTAACCCAAAATTCATCACGAATTGGGACGAACGATCATCCAAATGGGCTCATGCCCTTACGTTTCCAAAATGTCTCATAACACGGAGGCATTCATTTTCCAAAGGGTTTATGAAATCAAATACACCAAAAACGCATAAATCATAAAATAGACTTCATTTGTACAAAATCACCAAAAATGCATAAATCATGCTATTTACTTATCAAAATATCCAAATCCCAAATATGAACATTTTATGAGATCAAATTAACCCAAGTTTACCTGATATGAAAACTTATCAAAATACTCGACACATTGACAATTACCAAGTAAAACATATTTTTACTTCAAAATATACATTTTGGCATGTACATAGTTTTCACAAAGCAACTTGAACTCACCTTGTTAGATTTAGGGTAAATCTAGATTTTTTCCCAACTTGAACACCTTTGAAGAAATTTGAATCCTCAAGCTAAAACTTCCAAACACCTAGATCCACAAGTTTCCAACCATAAATACACGTTTCCAAGCACTTAGAATCATTCCCCAAAACACCTTATATCAAAACTCTCATTTTGGCCAAAACCCTAATTTTGACCCAAATTCTCCAAAATCATCCAAACCAAAATTGGAGAAATAGAACACTAGGAAATCATCAATGAAGCATTTATAACTCATAAAGAAGCTTGGAAATGGAGGGGATGAACTTACCACTTAGGTTTTGGTGAAAACCTAGAAAATCGCAAAATTCTTGAAGATGGAGGTGATGATGATGAGCTCTTGATCTTTGTTTCCAATCCACCAGCAAATACTCTTATATATTCCCAAAACTAACATTTCACCCTTGAAAATATCTCAAAAACGAAACCATAGCAACTAGAATCACCAAAAACGGAGTAGAAATGAGAGAGATACGAAGAAATGAAAATGAATGGCTGAAATCCGACTTTTATGTTGTCTGGTACCACTAGGCTACATTGCCATGAACTTTGCCATGGCATTGTCGCATGGCATAGTCTCTCAAAGTGTACCATGGGCTGAATCTTGCCTACGACTTTGCCAGTGCGACTATGACACTGTCATAGTTGCCGGACTCATACCAATCCCCGAAACTCGATTTTTTCTTTGCCAACACTCCCGAAATTCTTATGGACTTAAAGTAATATTTTCCCAACATAAATCCCACCATCTGCAAATTGAAAAAACGTCCGGGTGACTTTAATTATCGAAAACTACGGGTGTTACAATCCTCCCAACCTTAGAATGATTTCGTCCTCGAAATCTATTTCTCACCCAACATATTGCATTACCATCCTTAGTATTTATTGGATTTCCTCGGTCCACAAGAAGGTAATAAACTAATTGTAGACCTCAAAGATGCCATTCTCCTAAAACGACCGTCTCCCTTCCCAAGGGATTGTCTCTAATCCACTTCATCCTATAGCTAAAACTTGATAACTTCCTGACACAACTGCTATACTGATTTTTGTGAAGACTCTCACATCCGATATCTGCCTTGATACTCTAATCATACTAGAGTGAACATCGAACCCTACTGGGAGAAATTTTCTAACCATGCGATCTCGGTTGCCTCCCAAACTTAGGTGACACGTACCACCTCAAGGGTAGCTTGTGACCACAACTTCTCACTGACTAATTCATCCTAGCTCAACATGATTATGGGACCGTATTCCAATGATCAATACCAAACACAAAGAATTCCCAAAATTTCTTAATATTTCGAACTTGTTATTGGCATAGCCTTCCTTCCAGGGACGTTCCAATACACTCTCCGAGGGGTCGGTTTATTCAAATCAGGCAATTGCGCAACTCCCAAACTATACATAAACATCAATCATTTAGTCAATATAAACCCTTACCATATCAAGAAAATCTTAATCATCGATACTTAATTACTAACATCTAATATCCTCAAAGTTTCCACTTAAATTCCAAACACACAGGATTCGTTGGAAGTGCACTGAAGCATCCCAACAGTCATTGCCCTCAAAATCGAGTGTCGACACCTATCCTCAAAATGACTATACCGCAAACGTGGGGTTACCGTCAAATATTTCATTCCGGATTTACATTGTAGAATTAAAGTTGACACCTAACATGACACTAAAATTCCAATCTTACATCTCCAACAAACGAATCACAATATTTCCTTTATTCACGAAGGCTCATTAAGATGGTACACCGCCGTCACGTAACATGTTGTCGAACAAATAATCCACCAATTTAAATCCAACCATACGCAAACAACCGCCTAAG
Organism: Arctium minus; assembly: GCA_954870635.1. Classification (NCBI taxonomy): domain Eukaryota; kingdom Viridiplantae; phylum Streptophyta; class Magnoliopsida; order Asterales; family Asteraceae; genus Arctium; species Arctium minus. The sequence continues at coordinate 38,346,148 of OX941084.1, forward strand.
GCTTTAGCCAAAGATTTACCGAAATGTAAAGATCACTACTTACATATATGGGATAATAACATAAATCTACTACCTTAACTATTCATACGTGAGTAATATTCATGAGATCGCATTCCCAAAATTCAAATATGTCCACGATTGGATCATCCGCCATTTCGATTCCCAAAGACTTCCATAGTCTCTAATTGCACCTTCTTTCACAAAAAGGATGTTTTAAATCTATAGCCCTATGAGTTCAAGGTTTTTCAAACTAATATGCCAACTTGAAATTTTATAAGACTTTCAGACGCAAAACATTTATAACAATTAATCATACGCGTAAAAATCCACTACCGTTTACTCGGCAGTTGTGCAAAGTGGTCTCAAACGCCACACACGTAAAACCATTTTGAAAACCATTTGGTCATTACTCAAGCTAATAATGACAATAACAAAACATGGGCGACAAACTTTTTTAAATGTACCACTATAGTCCTAACATGCATTAATTTAAACCGTATGCGTGAAATAATTTTTTGCTCAAAAACAATGTGCAACAGATGTTAGTACATGCTCTAAAAGAGAGAAATTTACAATTCCAAACTCCAAAATTCTCTCTTTTAACTATAAAATGATATGGAATAAAATTTCCAACAAGACCCACATACGTTAGCTTATTTCCCAAACTTAGTAAAACGATAAGTGCATGCGATCTGGCCCAACGTAAAATAATTTAGACTTATTTCAAACTTTAGGCCGTACGAATAAAATGCCATTTGTCCTAAAATTGTGGTTACAATGCAATGCATAAAAATAAACTAATATAAAACTCACACCAAAAGTATAAATCAATGTACAACGAAATATATACTTGTATAAAACTCAAAAGTACAATTATGCGATATCAAGACTCGCAAGACGTCTCTTGCGGTTGTGAAAAGACAGGGACAAAACTCGCATGAGACAAGACGCTAAATAAAACTCATAAATTTACACACACCATAATTAAAGCCAACACATTTCAAAGTTCATTCATGCGTCACAAGACGTCGTAAAATAATACTCCATAAAACTCAACAAAACTCGCACGGAATAAAATTTCCAATAAAACTCAAACACCAAAATGGAAATAACTTTTTTCCTTTAAAACCTTAAACACGTGTGGAGGAGATCCAATGTCAAGGTCATAAATCGCAGTTACTTACCCGATACCCTAAACAAGGTTAAATTGTAAATACTACAATATCCGAAAATAACGTTCAGCAAAACAGGGATAAAAAAAATCTCAACAAAGCTTGCAACCATGTGCAATAAAACAATTTTTATGCATGTTTAAACTCATGGTTTAAAATCTCGTGTGTGTTAAACGTCTTCCCTCGGATTCAAAATACGACCTGTATGATAATTTGGGAAAGTATGAAATATTTTATGCAAATTATTTTAAAAACAAGTTTCGTGCATGAATTTTGGTCGAGACCCAAAATCTTAGGATCGAGCTCACCAAATCCAACGATCTCACTACCTTCACCCGGATGCTCAGCATCTTAGGGTAACGATAGACAACCAAATTGCTTAACTTTACAATTTCTTCTCGAAATAAAGTCGATTCAATAGGCCTATGGTTCTAACTAAACCAATTGCCCTGACCCAAATGGTCAACTTGATGTATTCATCATTCTTAACCGTCACTCCAAGTGACAATGTTATAAACATCAACTTCTTCCAGCTACTACTCCTCAGAAACTCATCCACTACCCCATCGGTCCTCACATAAAGGTGGTTCAAGCACACACATGTAACGTGTAAGTTCACCACGACACTAGCCAGGTGCAATTATGAACGTACCGTATATGATGATCCTTGTCACCCTTGTCATGATTCCCGATTCTAGTGACTTTGTAGACCTCGAAGTATCATATCTTAAGGTGCCTAATTGTACAATCTCAATTTCATCACTTAGAAAAACGCTAGTTTGAGTCTAGGTATCCGAAATTAACACCTAAATCACTCAAACTTAAGCTCTGATACCAACTTGTAACATCCTCAAACTTGGAAAAAGCAACTAATTTAAAATTTTCAATAATACCTCAAAGCTGGATAAAAATCTCTTACGGCAAATCCATACTTGAAATACGATTTTATAAAACCATCAACAAAATGAATAGAGTCTTACATAAAGACTAATTAAAGGTTGGGTGTTACTAAACCCACATACAAATTGCTATTCCCAAGATAATTGCGGAAGACTTCACCAATTTATTCACCCTCGTGCATTAATCTAGTACTCATCTCTTCGCAGTGTTGCTAGTACCATACCCCAACCGGGACCTGATGCACATGCTGACAAATAAAAAGGTTAGGCTAACGCCTAGTGAGTTCAAGAGTTTTCAACATGAATAAATATTTTGTTAAAACGGAAAGAATGCAACTTAAAACATAATCTTTCAAAATGATTTACTTTAAATATGAGAACGACTCATTTTCCAATAACATGCATTTTTAAGGATGAACGCCCCAATACAAGACATTATAAAACTCACTCAAAATGTAAATAGAAATCGGGCACCCAATTTATAAAAATACGGATAAAACTTTATATCCCGAAACACCCAAAACACGGGTGAGGCATAATACTCAACTCATAAATCATGGAACTAAAATTCAATACTCACGCGACCATAAAATGGAATAAAATCGAAAGGTTAAAGCATGGACAATTAAATATCCAAAATATTGTTGGCCGACAACGGGGGAGACCCGTATCCATTGAGAGTGGAGGAACACGAAAGTATGTCACCATACAACGTTAATCGTATACACGCAAAGAGACAGCTGACCTTAGTGAATATTACCATGAATACCACCCAAAGGCCCGATACACTTAAAGGGTTTAGGGTTTAGGGTTTAGTGTTTAGCGTTAGGTTTTTTTTTTTTGATACAGAGGGGGTGGCCCCTCCGATCATGGAAAAAAAGACATTTTTTTATTTTTAATTTTTTTGACATAAAAATAAAACCAAGGCAGCACTCGGGTGGAAACTAAACCGAAACAACCACCAGAAAAGGAGCAGAGCTCAGAGAACAAGGGGAGAGGAAGCAGAAGAAAAAAGGGGAGAGAAAAGAGAAAACCAACCACTAGGGGAGGTTCCAGGCATGTCTAGCATGCACAACATTCGAGGACGTCTTCAGATTCAAGCCGAGAAGCCTAGATCGAACATCATCAGAAATAGTCTTAACCACCGTATAATGCGATCTTCTCTTATTCTTGAAGATACGATTATTCATTTCATTCCAGAGGTGGTAGACAGTCCCAACCAACACTAATCTGCGAATAATAGACCAAATGGTCTTGCCTTTAGTGGCCGGTTGGAGAAGTCTGATAATGTCCGTCCAATTGTCCGGGACAAGAGGGAGGTTTAGCTTTGGCTTGAGACCAAGCCAAACCTGCTTAGGAAAAGAACACTCAAAGAAGAGGTGTGTAGATCCCAGCACAGTGCAGTCAACAACAAATATTATCAAAGATGAACAATTATATGGCCACAACTACTAGTCATAAGATTGATATGAAATCAAAGGGTTACAGGTTTACAGAAAAGATTTCTGATCAGAGAGAGTAAACGTATAAACTAGAGTTATGAAAAAATAATGAGACTTACTTGTAAAAGAAAACAGAACAGCCTTTATATACTCAGGCTTTACAAAGATAGGCTTATGGGCTTTTAGGCCCAAAAAGCTATTAAACTTTCGACTAATTACAAAATATACCCTGAACTTCTATTTAACAAATAAATTGCCCTAACAATCTCCCCCTTTAAATAGAAGTTGATAATCGCGCCAGTTTGGAACATAAATCTTTCGAAAACCAAAATTAATTTCAAAGTATCTTATCTGAGTTCTGTACTCCAGTCGCTCTTCAATAACTCCCAGTGCTTCAAGAACAAGTGGCTTGTATTTAGGATCCAAAGGTTGAACCCCTTTTTCATCTTGATCAAGTGCACGCTTCAACTTGTCTTTCAGTAGCATCAACGTACCGTCACATAATCTGGAAATCTGATTAAAGCGAATGAACCGTATAATACCTTTGTTGTACAAGTAGTTCATGCCGAATTCTGGAATTTTTATCACAGTAAATGCAGATACACTCTAGGCATCAGATGGAATCTTTAGATCAGGCTTCAGTAGATTAATCTTTGGCTGGTCGCTTTCTAAACCAATCTGAAAATCTTCCACCGAGGCAAGTTTCATCGCACACTTAATATATCTCTTTACGGTCTCGAGTGCATCAATGACTTCCCCGGGTCTGATGATTCTGGTCTTTAAGTCTCGAAGAATGAACAGCAGATCTTGTGGTTCAAGACACGGAAAGTCAGCTTCAGAAAAACAATACTTCTGACCATCTTCTCTCGTTACCATGAAGTCTGAATACTTTACTTTCATGAAGAAGGCAGATTGAATCCGGTCAACTGATGTAATCCTGAGCTTTGTCTTGGAGTGCTTGCCTTGAAACTTCTTATACACGAATACAAGTTCACGCTGTTTTTCCTTGTTTTTCACAGACTGTAGACCGTGAAGTACAACTTCATCATATGAATGAATCCAGTAGGCAAAGATCTTCTTTTGACTTTCTTCAAGGAAAGGAACTTTGATTCTGACTCTTTCCCACTTGGACGGACGAACTGGTGGAGTACTTTTTGTTTCCATAACTGGTGAAGCAGGAGGAGATCTCACGGAAATATCTGTATCAGGAAGATCAGGGTGATCAACAGGATAAGTCAAAAACGGTACCGCGACAGAAGTCTGATCGTCTGGATGAAGAATCTCGTCTATTTCAGCTTGCATAACTACCAGAGCTCTTTCAGTGTTTGCACATTCTTCTGTCGGGTCAGTAACTTCATAAGGATCAAGAATTAACGCCCAATCTTCAGGAACAATCGGACAACCTTCATCAAACTCCTCAGGCTTTTCAACCCTTGGAATATCATACAGCACTAAATCCATACACTGTTCCTGTGCCTGTCTCTGCTCTTCTGGTTGAGTACCAGAACCCGAACCCTGTTCCGTTCCCACTTGAACTGATTCCACAAACTGTGCTCCGGATCTGTTAGGCGTTGGCGCTTCTCCCCCTCATGGTGATCAGGATCATCCTGATCATCATGCCGGCGCTTGAGCCTGTCTGCCTGGCTACGACAGGTGTCCTCCACAGCTGATAGGCGTTCAGTCAATACAGCTACGGTTTGCTGAAATGACTGAAGCATGGCTTGCTGCAGCTGGAAGGCTTCGGGAGATATAATGGATTGGGGGGGTGGTGTAGGGGTGGATGCTTGGATACGTAAAAGCGATAGAAGATCGGCATCCCGGGAGGGTTCTGTTTGAGATTGGGCAAGAAGATTGGTAAGTAGTATGGATTTTAGGTCCTCGATTGACATCTCGGTAACGGGAATGAAAGGTGGTAGTGTAGGAAGTAGTGGTTCAGGCTCAGTCGTTGGACCTTTGCCTTTGATCATACGTTTCAGTGAATCTACCTCCCCTCTCATCATGGTTTGGACAGCCTTTAGGGCGCCGTCCATATATTCCCTTGAGACGAACTCAGTTGGGGTAACTCCTGGGTCACTTAGACTTCCAGTTAAGGTTGCGACTGAAGAAGTCGAACCGCCTACGTTCACAGCTGGCGTGATGATAGTTGTGGTAGGACTTCCACCTAATCCTCGTAAACCAACCGAAGTTGGAATTACTATAGGTGTTCTGGTTGGGCCACGAAGGTCTTCAGCAGTAGCCGAAAATGGTATTTGTGTCCTAGGAATGGGAGATATTACTTCAAAGGGCTCTAGACACTGTGCACCGAAAGAAGTCGAGAACGGGGGCAGTTGTTCTCTTGTTTCAATACCGGAACTCTCCAAGTGAGAGACCGGTAGCGTATGTGCTATATCCCCGTGCAAAACTGAAACCACCATCTGTCGAGAGACGGTGGAGTGGCTTGGGGGGGTGTGCAGTTGCGCCGCTAGGTCCACGGCGTCTTCTTCAATACCTTGTCTCAACACATGAGACTGGGTAGCAGATGTGGCTACCTGGGTAGATGTAGCTTGGGGGGTACAATCGTTGATGGTTGCCCCGTCACTCGTGTACGCTCATGATGAATCTTGGTCCTCCTTTCCTTCTCTCTACTCACCTCTATATTTTCAACTAATACTCCCTCCGCTCTCCTTATCTCTCCAGGCGAGGGCTGATCATTGTCACCATCAGTGTCAGAAGACTCATCTGATGTCGATGCTGTGGTGGCGGTTTCTTCAGATTCGGTTTGTTCTGTTGTTTCCTCAGATGCTGCGGCAGAAGAGGACTGAACGTGAACGGTTGCAGTATCTGTTGCCTCCTATGCCATTTGAGACTCTGTCGGTGTCGGTGAAGGTTGTCGTCGTGAAGAACTGGCTTAACGCAGTCCAACGGCACTGCCCACTTCAGTTCCCCTCACAATAATTTCTCTCAACACACCCTGTCTGGAAGCCCCAGCTATCCGGACGCTACCACCTCTCGTACGTGGACGCAGACCCTCACGCCTCTCAGGTCTTGCTCCCTGGGCAGGTCCTGCCGGTTCTGGTCGGACCATGGGAACTTGAAGATTATGTGTGTGCCTATATGCTATAACACTCAGTGCCGTGGGACGAGCATAGGCCAGCAACTCGACTGGGATTTGTCGAGCGACAACACCTTCTAGATCAGGCCGCGAGGGAATTTTGCGAGTCGGGTGATGCGGACATGTAGGGTGCGTGGAACGGCGAGGTATCTCGGGATACAGATTCATGTAGCTTCGAACGATCAGCTGGAGAAACCTCATATAAGGTATGAAGTTCTGTCTCTTCGTCGCGTTCGATCGAACTTTCTGAACAAGGTCGTACCATAGGAGATCGGCGAAATCCGCGTGGCGATGGAATACTCGTCTGGTCGATGCCTTTCGTGATAGCCGAAAGACATCGATTGAGGTAAGTAAACATGGTGTACCAGATAGTGGAAAGGTACTTGCGGTTGAACCCTGATGGAAGACGTAGATCTGCGCCGTATCCTAGGGACAAGATGTCAGCGCATAGAGTGGTGTCCGATACGAGCGGGTCAAAGCTATTTCTCCCTTGAACAGAACCGGCGGTTGGCAGATGAAGAAATTATCGTAAAAGATCACAAGTGAGGAGCACTGGTGTGTGATCAATCCGACCTTCTAGTTGGAAACCACCATCGGCCTCCAAGGCATGTATAGATTTCCAGAACTGTTGTAAGTATAATAGCGGCACTTCCGCTGTCTCCGTTAGAGCATATGATAGAGGATGCCTACTGAGGATCTCGATGATGACCTGATATTGAATGGCAGGTTGGGTTACATCGAGATGATAGTTGTTGGGTGTAAGCTGAATGAACTGATCCTCGGGAATCAGTTCGGCATCGGCGATTGGGTCAATCGCTGGTGGTGGGTTTTGCGCCATTATACTTGTTAAGAATAAATCGGTTAGTACTGAGGTACATTTAAAACAAGAAAGTCGTTGGAGTTACATGGCCATGGTTTAAACCACAATCTATACTAACTCCAAAGTACTGGAAAAACAAACCCTAATTCGCGAATTAGGGTCTGTAACCAATTCGCGCAACACCACATAAAATTGATATCACCACTAAGGTTCCGAAACTCTAACTCGCACAAACACCTCATGCACAAACATGTATATTTATATATAGATAGATATTAGCTATTAAGAAACAAGCCCCTTGAACCAAAACACCAGCATACACTGGGAGTACCAAAAGACCGGGATAGGGAAAGGACCGATATTGTATTCGACCGGTAAAGGTCTTAGACCGGGAAAGGAAATAGACCTTAGACCGGGAAAGGTATTTGACCGATACGGTTTTCAACCGGTAGGGTCATTCGACCGAGATGGTCATTAGATCGAGATGGACATTCGACCGGTATGAACATTTGACCGGTAGGGATATTTGACCGGTGTAGGTCTTCGACCGATAGGTCTTCGACCGGGATGGTCATTTGACCGGGAGGGGCATTTAACCGATATAACAAAAGCACCGGGAAGAACACTAGACCAGTATGGTAATCGACCGGGAATGCTATTCGACCGATAGCTATTCTGCCGGATGTGCATTCGACCGATAGTCATTCGATCGATAAAATCTAGGTCTAAACCCAAGAACCGCAATCGACCGAAATACCCTAACGGGGACGTCGACCGGAAGACGAATCGACCGGAAGACGAGTCGATCGGAGTCGATTTTGACAGTCGATCGATCGGGGTCTATGAACTGAATAGAAAACGAGTGGGATTCGAGATCCTTACCTGTCGATCGACGATTGAGTGAGAGAGATAGAGCTGAATGAGAGCAGGCGAGATCGAGAGAGAGAGTGCAAGAGATTGAGAGAGAGAGTGATATCGATCGAGTGAAAGAGTGAGAATGAGGGAAAGAGGGGACGCCCGGGGTTTTAAACACCCGGGTCGTGATTTAGGTTAAAGGCGGGTCGGGTGAAGAAAAGGCCGGGTCGAGGTCGAGGAAGGAAATAAATGGGCCGGTACTAACTTGGGTCGGTCCAAATTCTAAATAAAACAATGAAAACTAAAAACAATTTTTTTTTTTTATGTTTTATAAGGAAAAAAAACTTTAAGGGTAGACTTAAAAAAAATTTAATCCTAAGAAAAATTGAAGAAAGGCAACGAGGAGGCATAAGCAACGAGGAGGAAAAAAAACTAGGGGAAAAAAATAAAACCTAAGAAAAAAGGAAATGCTCCCCCTCGAATATGGAATTACTCACTAGAATTTGCTCCCCCTCGACGATTACCGCGAGGAATTCGAAACACAGTAAAGCCTTACCTGCTCCCCCTCAAATGGAGGACTAGAGAACCTTACCAAACAACCGACGATGGTGCTCCCCCTGAACACATGAACATCTTCTAACGACCACCACAAACGACAAACGTTTCCGGATAGAACCATAAGGACCTGCAAAAGAAACACGCAAACACCACGAAGAAAGGAAAACCACACGAGAAAACCTAGAAACAAACGAAATCTACTTTATTGATACAGAAGTTTGAAATTGACACAGAACTTAACGAGTAAAATGCAATAACCAAGGAGTGTGGATTGGAGCAACCAGATACAAGGCACTGGGGCATTAGACACAGTCATTCGTTATTGAATGAGACTAGTTGAGGGCTGTGAAAAGATCAAACTTTCAGATTTAGCATACCTAGCTTGGACACAAGATAATTAAAGCGTTTTTCGTCCAAGGCTTTGGTAAACAGGTCTGCTAACTGATGCTCTGTATTAACAAAGTAGAGTTCGATGGTACCTCTCTCCACGTGGTCTTTTATGAAGTGATAACGCACATCAATGTGCTTCGTCTTCGTGTGCTGGACTGGATTGCTGGATATTGCAATGGCGCTCTTGGAGTCACAGTAAATGGGGATCCTAGAGTAGTTAAATCCATAGTCTTTCAGCTGGGTGCGCATCCATATGACCTGCGAGCAGCAACTAGCGGCTGCTACATATTCGGCCTCGGCGGTCGAGGTGGACACGCAGTTTTGCTTCTTCAAAGCCCAGCTGACGAGACGATCTCCCAAGAACTGGACATTTCCTGATGTGCTTTTCCGGTCCAGCATGTTTCCAGCATGATCAGCGTCTGAGTAGGTTGTCAATTCAAAACCTGTCTCTTTTGGGTACCACAAACCAAGATCAGCAGTACCTTTTTAAATATCGGATAATACGCTTAACCGCAGCTAAGTGAGACTCTTTAGGTTTCGACTGAAATCGTGCACATAGAAATGTCGAGAACATAATATCTGGTCGGCTCGCCGTCAAGTACATCAGAGAGCCTATCATACCTCTATAAGTTGTAGCATTCACATCCTTTCCATTAGGATCGGTGTGTAGCTTTAAACTAGTAGACATGGGGGTTTTCATAGGTGAAGAGTTTTCCATCTGGTATTTCCGAAGAATATCCGAGATGTACTTAGATTGATTAATGAAAATTCCTGTTGCTAATTGTTTTACTTGAAGACCCAGGAAAAAATTCATTTGCCCCATCATGCTCATTTGAAAATGTTTACTCATAAGGGCAGAAAAGTTCTGACAGTACTTGGGGTTTGTAGAGCCAAAGATTATGTCATCAACATAAATCTGTACAAGAATGATATCTTTCTTTTCTCTTTTAATAAATAGGGTAGTGTCGATTTTACCTTTAGAGAAGCAAGATTTAATCAAGAAGGATGAGAGAGCGTCATACCAGGCTCGTGGCGCTTGCTTAAGACCGTATAAGGCCTTGTCAAGAAAATAAACGTGATTCAGAGATTCAGAACTCACGAAGCCTTCGGGTTGCGAGACATACACTTCCTCTTTGAGAACACCGTTCAAAAACGCGTATTTCACATCCATTTGAAATACGATAAAGTTCTTGTGAGCGGCGTAGGTGAGGAACATGCGAATTGCTTCAATACGGGCAACCGGTGAAAACGTCTCCTCGTAATCTATTCCTTCTTGCTGGCGATATCCTTTAGCCACTAGACGCGCTTTGTTCCGGACAATGATTCCATTTTCGTCCTTCTTGTTCTTGAAAATCCATTTCGTCCCAATCACCGTCTTGTCCGTTAGCCGAGGAACAAGGCGCCACACTTTGAGGCTCTCAAATTGGTTGAGTTCCTCTTGCATAGCGATCACCCAGTCTGGATCATTCAACGCTTCGGAGATGGTGGAAGGTTCGATACGGCTGAGGAACGAAGAAAATAGGCAGTCGTTCGCAGTAGTAGATCGAGTCTGAACAGGCGTCTTGGGATCACCAATGATCTGATGAAGGGGGTGAGCTCGAGTCCACTTGGTGGTGTGTGGAAGAGGTTGATATGTCTGTTGAGAGGTATCGGAGTCCACATAACCACCGGAGGGTAAATCCTGAACTGCTTCGAGGGATGACGACCTGTGAGGTGTAAGTTCCTTAGTTGGAGTCGAGAGTGCAACAGAGGACGACTCAGCAGGAGATGCATTTAAAGCAGAATCCGAGATTGCCGGAATGGGAACTTCAGGAGTGCCTTCCACAGGTGTCGATTCAGGAGGGCCTACTATTGTCGGTGCAACAGTAGGATCTTGAATAGGAGGAGGATCACTCGAGCTCGGGAATGCAGATTCATTGACAGTAGATGATGGAGCACCAGGCGAGGATGGGCCACCTGAGTCGGTTGGACCAGTGACTTGTGTTTCTTTTGGTGCTTGAGGAGCATTCCTGTTACAAGACATAGTATTAGACTTAATATTAAATAAGTCATCATAGAAATACTCAAAAAGTAAATCCAAATCAGAAAGATGAACTCTTGACGAAGACGCATGATTGGGATCTACTGGAGATTGTGTAGCTCCTGAACGAACTTGTTCATAAGCTAACACACCAGTTAAAGCGGGTTCTGAACTGAGGTGTTCAGAAGCCATATCAGCGGCCTCGTCAAAAGTTACGTTCACACTCTCAACGACGGTCTTCGTTCGTTTGATGTAGACACGGTAAGCTTTGGCGTGCTGGGAATATCCAATGAACACTCCTTCGTCCGCTTTGGGGCTGAATTTGACGAGATCATCCCTGTCATTCAGTACGAAGCATGTGCACCCGAATGCATGAAAATAGTTGATGTTGGGGATGCGTTTGTTGATGATCTCGTACGGTGTCTTGTTGAACCACTTGTTGATGATAGTGCGGTTTTGAGTGTAGCAAGCGGTCGCAACTGCTTCTGCCCATAAAAATAGCGGTATCTTGGACTGAGATAATATCGTGCGAGCTGCTTCGACAAGAGTTCGGTTCCGGCGCTCTACTACCCCGTTTTGCTGAAGAGTACGAGCAGCTGAGAAGGTATGCGTTATGCCAACTGAAGTCAAGTAACCGGTGAGCACTTGATTCTTGAACTCTGTGTCGTTATTCGTCCTTATGGTCTGGACTGATAGGTTGAGACTGACTTGAATACTCTTTAGGAGAGAGATGATCAATTCGGGAGATTCATCCTTTGAACGGAGGAATCTGACCCACGTGTAGAGAGAAAAATCGTCAACCATCACCAGGACATACTTCTTGTGATTAATGCTTTGAACGTGCATCGGTCCACATAAATCCACGTGAATGAGTTCAAGGGACCGTGAAGTACTAGGAGTGACTTTAGGATTGTGAGAAGCCTTCTTCATCTTGCCCATTTCGCAGGCGGCACACAAATGATCTTTTTCGAACTTAAGATCAGACATGCCCTTGACGTGACTACCGAGCACCAACTTGTTGATAGTCTTGAAGTTCAGATGCGAGAGTCTATGATGCTATAACCAACTTTGTTCGGCAGAGGCTTTAGACATTAAACAAACTTCCTTATCTGTTTTCAAAGACGAGAGGTCAATCGTGTAGAGGTTGGTGCGACGCGTTCCAGCGAGGATTTCTTTTCCGTCTTCAATCTGAAAGCTGCACCGCTTGGCTTTGAAAGTGACCTCTAGATCCTTGTCATAGAATTGACCGATGCTGAAGAGATTATGACCAAGTCCTTCGACGTAGGACACTTTCTTGATCGTGATATTATCCTTGACGATATCTCCGTAACCCCTGATGGGAAGGTAGTGATCATTTCCAAAATGTACATTACCACAAAACTTCTCGGTGAAGTTTGTGAGTAGCTCCTTTCTTCCGGTCATGTGTTTGGAGCAGCCTGAATCTAGATACCACACATGACCGTCCTGCAAAACAAGTTATTTCTTTTTAGGTACCCATTCGTAAATGGGTCCTTTGGGGTTAGATTTAACACCCGTTTTGGATGCCTATTTAGACTTGGGTCTTTTTCTATGACGGGTAAGATCAAAATGAGAATGATAATTAGCAACATGATACGAGCCAAACCAATCAGATGCATAACGACGATCAACAAAATCATTCGATCCACAATAAGAACAACAAATACAATCATGAGACAGTTGAAGTAAATGCGGAATAGTATAAACTTTTAAAGGTAAAGTTCCATTACATTCAACTAAAGGTTTAGAATTAAAAACATCATGATTGTTATTGTTTTTCCTAGACTTTAAAACTGGATCAACTAATTCTGATGTCGTCGTGCTTTCCTTGGACTTCTTAGCTACCCATGCATATTTAACTTCTTTGCGCCGACCAAAAGTATCTGAAAGACCGTTAAACTTATAGTCAGAAGATGTGAAACTTGAAGATTGTTGTCTTTTGGAGCGACCGTTTTTGTCTTCTTTTGTGAACGCTTTTTGGCTTTAGACTTGGAAGAATTCTTCACAGAAGGTTTTTGTGGGGCGGATGTGGAACATTCATCCTTATAAAATTGTACCAGAGGCTCACACGAATTATTTAGAAAGTCAACGTGACTTGGAAGTAAAGGATCAAAATCAAATTGGTTCAAATCACTATCTGGACACACCTCAGAATTCAAGAATGCAGAAAATTCCATTTCCTCATCAGAAGGGACCTTATCGCTTGAGGAATTCAGGACATCGGAAGAATTAGTTTGAAACGGATCATAGGCGGAAGCATTTTGAAAATCAGAACACTGATCCGTTTCGAAAACTTGAGGCTCTTTTCCTTTGTTTGAGATAATTGGTGACGAGTCACCCAAAAAGGCTTTGCAAGAAGATGTGTCAGAGACAGGATAAGAATTTTCAGACATATGAGTTTTCTCTCTTTGGAGAATAGTAGGCTTAGCTTGAGGCTCAGCCTTGTGAAGTTGCTCTTTCAGGCGATCTGCTGCCAAAGCAGCCAGTTGTGAATTTAACTTCTTTATTTATGTCTGAAAGTATTCTTTCTCCTTAACTGACACAGTTTCCTCTTTAATGGAATTGAGGCACTCAATTTGAGATAAAAGCTCTTGTTTTTTCCTTTTGAAAGTTGTGCCTTTCCTGTTCAAACGACTCTTCTAGCTGAATAATTTTCTTTTCTAAAATCAGAGGTGGAACATAGACTTTATGGTCTAGTTGTTCCTCCTCAGTTTTAACGGTTTTAGCATCTAGTTCAGCTTGAGTGTAGCTTCTAAAATAGTCATTCGATAGGAAACAAGATTTTTCTTCGTTGTAAGATGCATTTAATGAATCATAAACAAAAGGTAGTTTCATTTTAGTAGAGTTCTCCCTTCTCAACTTATCCTCTTCCCATTCCTCATCCTCAATTGTTTTGGTCCAATTGATTTTGTATTCTGGATAGGTCTTGTCTAATCCAATAAATTCAAACGCATATAACGTAGGAACTTTGGATAAGGCCTTTTTTAGATAATAGGGGTTATCGTAACCGATACCTGTATTCACATGCTTGGGTTCTTTTGGTGCTATAAGATTAAGCGTTTGATGAGATTGACCAATTTTATAAAGTTTCGTTTCAAGCTCTTTTAATTGATTAGATAATCTTTGATTTTCATTTTTGTAAGCCGCGCTTTGAGTCACAATATCAATTTTCTCATTTTCTAACATACGAAGATCATCGGTAAGATTATCTACTTTGGTCTTTAGCTCTTGTGAACCTTTTGAACAACTCTCACACTCTTCTTTTAAATTTGAAATAATGCACAGGTTGCTAGCAATTTCTAAGCTTTGATTTTCAATACATTCAGACTGTGCAAAAACTCGTTTTTCTAGAGATGAGATGAGTTGTTCCTTTTCTTTTATGAGTAGCTTATAAGAGTCTAGTTTATGCATAGTAAGTTTCATCTGATCAAGTAAAGCTTCTTGGTAAGGAGCACATACCTGACATGGAGAATTACGATCTTCATCATCAGTGTCAGACGGTGATGAATGCTTGCCCATGAACCACAAGTGTGCTTCAGCATCCTTAGGTTCTTCATCAGATACTTGCAACCAGTAATCATCTTCAGCCATGAGAGCCTTACTTGCTTCCTTTTCTTTGGCCAGTAGCAGCTTGGCTCTATAATAATCTGCGTTGCACACAACAGGTTTGCGACAATCCTTGGCAAAATGACCCAAACGACCACAGTTGTAGCATTTGATCGGCTCCTCTTTTGGATTTTCTTCATGTCTCTTGTCAGGCTTCTTTCCATCTTCTATACGTCTCTTACCTTCAAACTTCTCTTGATGATCACGGCGAGTGGAGAATCTTTGCTTGTTTGACGACTTGTTAAAAAACTTTCTCTTCTGAAAAGCTTGAGTCAGGTACACCATAGCTTCTTTCATCTTAGTGTATTCTGGATCCGAATCACTGTCAGGATCTTCGGGTTCAGAATCACTTTGCATTGGCTTCTTTTCAGATGAACGGCTGACAGACTTACCTCTTTTCTCAGATACGAGTGCTAACGGATCAACTACCGGCTTTTCCTATGCTTTATGATTCCCCATTAGCTCCATAACTTCCTCTTCATCCTGAAGTAGCATTTCGTAAAGTTCATGTAGATAAAGCTTCTCCAGAGTCTGAGTATGGCGAATATGAGAGACAAACGGCTTCCATTCAGGTTGGAGGTTGTTCATGAACTTGATGTTGTTCTCGGTATTCATCTTTGTGATCTTATTCTTCTGAAGATCATTCAGAAGCAAGTTGAACCTTTCATAGGTTTCTGTCAGTGTCTCGCCTTTTCTTGCTTTGAAGCTATCATATCTGGTGATGCAGTTTGTCACCTTCAGCTGATTGTTAATGTGGCTCCCCATCATCATTTTCTCAATCTAGTCCCACATTTTCTTCGTAGACTCCTTATAACTGTCGATGCAAGCATACATGTCATTTGGTAGACTTTGTAGAAGATATGACTTTGCTTGCTTCTCAGCCTCATACATAGCCTTTTCTGGATTTTTAAGGTCACCAATAGTTTTTGGAACTGTACGCTCTGGTCGACCTTCGGCTGTGTTTCCAGGTATGACCTTCGTTGGCCAGTCTTGTGGCCCCTCTGTCAGACACTAGTATATTGCTTCATAATTTGATTTTGCTTCAATGAAGTTCATGAAGCGATCGTGCCACTGAGGATATTCCCCCCGATAGAGAACCGGGGGCTTCTGATCCGAACCAATAGCTAATGCGTCTCTTGAATTCATCTTAAATCTCTTAACTTAAAAGCACTGTAACGATCGTGAGACAAGCAGGATGATCCAAACACAATAATAAAATAAAAAAAATAGAAAAAAAACAAAGTCCCGGTCGAACAGGGGTCCGGTCAAGCAAAAGACCGATAACGACAATGTACCGGTCAAGCAAAGGACCGGTGTTGACAATATACCGGTCAAGCAAAGGACCGGTATTGACAAAGTTTCGGTCGAACCAAAAGGATCGGTATTAACAACTTACCGGTCAAAGGACAAAGACCGGTAATCAGGGTACCGATCGAAGGAATGAGTCGGTCGAGCAAAGGACCGATAATGTCAAGGTACCAGTCGAATAAACGACCGATAATGACAATTCACCGGTCGAAACAAAGGACCGGAAGAGACTATGTCCCGGTCAAACAACCTATCGATCGAACCTGATAAATAACAACTTAAGAGATAGACCGATAAAATCAAACACCGATAAACAGATAAGCCCGATAAAATCAGATAATGACCGATAAAATCGAACAGATAAATAGACCGATAAACACTAAGAACACACCGAAGAACACGATGAATCTGGAATTCGATCGAAATCAAACCCAGAAAACAACTTCGACAAGCAACTAAGCAGATTAAAGTTTAAACACTCTTATGCAGATTAATAGTCACACTCAGAAACTCTCAGACCAATAACCACAAACATTTCGACCGATACAACTTAAATCCACAGAAACCTTAGACCTAACACAGATCGATTTTCAATAGGTCCGATAATATTTTTTTCAGAAAACAATAGACCGATAAAACAAATCAACCCAGATTGACAGAAATCAAATAGATCGATAAAACTCAGAAACAGATAATCACTTAAAACAGATAAAAGTGATTAACACATATTTGATTATAGGGTTTTAGACAAACCTTTTTCTGGATCAAACCTTTAGTCTCTTTGCTTTGATACCAATTGTAGATCCCAGTACAGTGCAGTCAGCAGCAAATATTATCAAAGATGAACAATTATATGGCCACAACTACTAGTCATAAGATTGATATGAAATCAAAGGGTTACAGGTTTACAGAAAAGATTTCTAATCAGAGAGAGTAAACCTATAGACTAGAGTTATGAAAAAATAATGAGACTTACTTGTAAAAGAAAACATAACAGCCTTTATATACTCAGGCTTTACAAAGATGGGCTTATGGGCTTTTAGGCCCAACAAGCTATTAAACTTTCAACTAATTACAAAATATACCCTGAACTTCTATTTAACAAATAAATTGCCCTAACAAGGTGATTGTGAGAATCTGGCCCATTCTGACAGAACCCACACGAGAGATTCGGGTAGGCCTCCCACGAACGGAGCTTATCATGCGTCTTGAGACGCTGATGCAAGGCAACCCACAAGAGCAAAGCATGTTTGGGAATATTCTGCGAGAACCAGACCATGTGATGCCAATCCATATCAGGCTCATTGGGGCGAATGTTGAGCCAGACTTCAAGCACCGAGAAAGGAGTAACCGTTTTCTCCAAAGGAGTTTGTCCGGGATAGAAGGGGAGAGAACCAGAGGATCAAGACAACCAATCGGAGGATCAAGACAACCATCCCGTTCAACTCACTAGGCTTTTTGGCCTAACACTTGTTTGGTGTTGATGTGTATCTCAAGTTCTAGTGGCGTCATTTCTAAGCAGGCGTAGTTGCTTGAGTGAGAGCATAGGGAAAATGCATTTGGATATATATTTTGGAGAAGACTTTTGGGCTTATAGATGACACCCTTTTTGTAATCTCTTTTCTAGTTGTAGAAATTAGATTAGTTGGTTGTTGTTTATTGTCCGTTCAATTACAACTGTGATTAAACAGGTTTATATATTTTCCCCATTTTTGGGAGGCTCTTGCTAAGGCAATTTATATACCACTTCTCCTCTTTGAGAAAGTTTTTGTTATCCCCGTTTTTAGGGCGTTACAAGTTGGTATCAGAGCTTTAGTTTAAGCGAACTAGGTATTGTTTTAGCATATCTAGACTTAAGCTTTAGACTTTACTGCTTCACTGTCCACTTGGGGTAGAGATCCTAGGTAGGGAGAGCGTTAGGACTTACGGAATTATGCAAATTAAGAGTCGTAATTGTGGTAACAAGAATCCTTGTGTATGATTTGTTCATAATTCACTTAGCTACTGCTATTATGAATATATTGTTACGTAAGTATGCTTGCAAATGCCATTATTATGATAATTGAAATGTGTATTAGTACGTATATTGAGTTCAACTCACTTAGTCTTTTCTCAATCTCTTTCTCGTTCATGATTGGCAGATAGTGATGGTAAACACTCGGAGCAGGTTACCGAGCACGCCAGAGAGGCACGTGGAGGTAGAATCTACTGCTGAACAACCTCATGTGGTCGATACCTCCGTGGTACCTCCCATACCCAATATCTTGGGAGGAGGACCCGAACAGATCCCACGCACGAACATTGCGGCTAGCAATCCTATCATGGAGGAGGTGACGATGGAGACCAGAATCAGAGACATCATGATGTTGGCCATGAACTCGGCCATGGCTCAACAACAAGAGTTCTTTATGAAGCTTCTGGAAGATCGAGATGCCAGTAACCGTGAACCCGAGACGATGGCCGAGAATATCGTGATGGGATCGGGTGGTGGACCGTCCGTTGTGTTAACTGAGGAGCAAACCGAGAACGGAAATAAGGGGAAGGTCAAAGGATGCACCTACAAAGCTTTTCTGGGGTGCAACCCAAAGGAGTTTTCGGGCTCAGCAAATCCAGTCGTTTGTATGTATTGGCTGAAGGAAGTCGAGATGGCTTTCGAATCTAGTGAATGCGATGTCTCACAGCGGGTGAAGTTCATTTCTCAACTTTTGAGGGGTGAGGCCCTGATCTGGTGGAATCTCACACGATCTGCCCTCACTCCCGAAGTTTTGCCCAAGTTAACTTGACCGGTTTTCAAACAAAAGATCATGGATAAGTACTGAAGCGAGTGGTCGTTGGATAAGCTGGAAGAAGAGTTCAAGAATCTGAAGAAAGGGGCTCTGTCCATTACCGATTACTCCAAGCTTTTCCTGGAGAAGTTGAATTTGGTAGGACATCTCATCCCTGTTGAGAGATATAAGATCAAAGCTTACCAGTATGGGTTGCCGGCCAGGATGAGGACGGCAGTGAGGAATGCTAGAGGATTGACCCTTCAGGATGTGATTGAGGAGTCTTTGCTGATAGAAGACAACTTTGAGGCGGAGAAAGATGAGAGAGTCGCAGTGGGGGAGAAGAGGAAGTGGGAAGGGCCATCTGGGCCCATTCGGCAGTCTAAGTCATTCGCGACCGGAAGAATTGGTGATAATCGTCGTGAGTCACGGTGGTGCCACAAGTGCAAAATTAAGCATTTTGGCCTATGCGACCCAAAACCTCACTCGGGTCCTGTTGAGTGTGCCAAGTGCGGCAAGAAGGGCCATGAGATTTGGGATTTCCCTATTCGAGGGTCGGTATGTTTTGAGTGTCGGGAACCGGGACACATGAAGAAGGATTATCCGAAGCTTGTGGGTGGTCACCGTGGAGGTTCTTTGGGGTCGACGGCAAGGGTCGAGCAAACGTCGAGGGCACCAAGCCGAGCCTTTCGGATGACTACCGAGGAGGCAAAGGAGACGGTTGATGTAGTTTCGGGTACGTTCCTAGTAAACTCCTTGCCCGCTCGTGTATTATTTGATTCGGGTGCTACGTGTTCTTTTGTATCGGTTGTTTTCTGTAAGCAATTTTCATCCCTAGTAGTGTACTTCCCGATGCACTAGTAGTAGAGGTAGCTAATGGAGATCAAGTGATCATTCGAGATTGTTATTGTAACTGCACCCTAGAGATTGATGGGAACCCTTTTGAAGTAGACTTATTACCTATGGCAATAGGTGGGTTTGACGTAGTCATAGGCATGGATTGGTTGACGAGGCATAAGGCTGACATCCTTTGCTCCAAAAAGATGATCCAACTGCCTTTGCCGGGAAGCGGTGTAATCACCATCTTCGGGGAAAAAGGGAAGAGAAGTAACCCTATTATCTCCTCCCTTAAAGCTCGTAAATTTCTAGCGAAGGGTTACCCTTGGTATCTGGCTTACGTGGTGGACGCAAAGAAGAAGAAAAAGTCGGTAGAAGACGTGAAGATTGTGCAAGACTACCCGAACGTGTTTCCGGAAGAATTACCCGGGTTACCGCCGAAACGCCAAGTGGAGTTCCAAATCGACCTCACTCCGGGAGCGGCTCCGATAGCTCGTGCACCCTACTGTTTGGCTTCGACAGAAATGCGGGAAATGATGACGCAACTTCAAGAGTTTCTCGAGTAAGGATTCATTCGACCGAGCTCGTCGCCTTGGGGAGCTCCGGTCTTATTTGTAAAGAAGAAGGATGGGTCCATGCGGATGTGCATCGACTATCGGGAATTAAATAAGGTCACGGTGAATAACAAGTATCCTCTACCAAGCATCGACGATCTCTTCGATCATCTGCAAGGCGCAGGATGCTTCTCGAAGGTCGATCTTAGATTCGGATACCATCAAGTCAGAGTGAAGAAGGAAGATATACCGAAAACGGCTTTTCGGACGAGTTACGGTCACTATGAGTTTTCGGTAATGCTCTTTGGCTTGACCAATGCTCCGGCCATATTCATGGATCTGATGAACCTCGTGTGTCGCCCATTCTTGGACAAGTCCGTGATTGTCTTTATCGACGACATCCTGATCTACTCAAAGGACGAGGTTGAGCATGAGAAACACTTGCGTGAAGTGCTAGAAGTTCTCCGAAAAGAGAAGTTGTATGCGAAATTCTCAAAGTGTGAATTTTGGCTCAAATAAGTTCAATTCTTGGGCCACGTAGTGTCTGAATACGGGGTGAAGGTGGACCCGGCGAAAATAGAGGCGATGATGAGTTGGGAACCGCCAACGAGTCCAACGGAAATCCGAAGTTTCTTGGGTTTGGCGGGCTACTATCGATGCTTCATCCAAGACTTCTCTAAGATAGCTTCGCCACTCACAACCCTCACAAGAAAGAATGTCAATTTTCTTTGGACTGACGTGCAGAAGCAAGCCTTTCAGATGCTCAAGAAGAGATTATGTGAAGCTCCTATTCTATCCTTGCTCGATGGATCGGATGACTTCGTTGTATATAGTGATGCTTCCAAGATGGGTCTTGGGTGTGTGTTGATGCAACGGGGAAAGGTGATAGCTTATGCGTCACGACAACTAAAGGACCACGAGAAGAACTACCCGACTCATGACTTGGAATTGGCGGCGGTGGTCTTTGCTTTGAAGTTGTGGCGACATTATTTGTACGGAACCAAATGTACTATTTTCACTGATCACAAGAGCCTTAAATACATCTTCGATAAAAAAAGAACTCAATATGCGACAAAGAAGGTGGCTTGAGTTACTAAAGGACTATGATTGTGATTTACTCTACCACCCCGGTAAAGCCAACGTGGTGGCGGATGCGTTGAGTCGTAGGAGTTATGAAGGCGGTGTTAAGTTATCCCTCACGAGAATCAATGTGGTGTCGAGTCTTTTGGAAAACATCAAGGCAAGTCAATTGGGAGCACTCAAAGAAGAAAATCTCAAATCTGAAGTTATGGTAAAGCAAAGTGGACTTTTGACGGAAGATAGTCGGGGGCTTAAACTCTTTCAAGGGCGAATTTAGGTACCAAGGTTTGGTGGAAATCGGGATTTACTCCTTGAAGAGGCGTATAAGTCGAAATATTCTATACATCCCGGTAGCACCAAGATGTATAGAGACCTAAAGTTGAACTATTGGTGGCTGGTGATGAAGTTGGACGTGGCAAATTACGTGGAGAGGTGTGTCACGTGCCTTCAAGTCTAGGCGGTACACCAAACACCGTACGGGAGTTTACAACCGTTGTCCATTCCCGAGTGGAAGTGGGACAATATCACCATGGATTTTGTAACAAAACTACCGAAAACCTTGCGAGGTCATGACACAATATAGGTGATCGTGGATCGTCTAACCAACAGTGCGCATTTCCTTGCTATGCGTGAGACCTTGTGAATGGAGAAATTGGCTAAGCTTTATATCAACGAGGTGGTGTCGAGACACGGAGTTCCACAATCTATCGTGTCGGATAGAGACAGTCGGTTCACATCGAACTTTTGGGCTAGCTTATAGAAAGAGTTGGGCACCAGATTGAATCTGAGCACGGCATACCATCCTTAAACGGATGGTCAAAGCGAGAGGACAATTCAGACACTCGAGGACATGTTGAGGTCGTGTGTCATAGATTTCGACGGAAGTTGGGACTCGCACCTACCTCTAGTGGAGTTTGCGTATAATAACAGTTACCATTCTAGTATTGGAATGGCACCGTTCGAGGCGTTATACGGACGGAAGTGTCGAACCCCAGTTTGTTGGCTTGAAGCGAGCAAGAAGCAATTCGCCGGACCGAAAATCGTTCAAGAGGCGGCAGACAAAGTGAAAGAAATTCGAGAAAGATTGAAGGCGGCGCAAGACCGGCAGAAAAGTTATGCGGATAAGAAGAGGAGACCAGTCGAATTCTAAGTGGGCGACCGGGTGATGTTGAAAGTATCTCCATGGAAGGGGATTATTCGGTTCGGGAAGCGCGGGAAGCTTAGTCCTCGTTTCCTTGGACCCTTTGTTATTATGGAAAAGATTGGTCTACAAGCATATTGATTGGACTTACCACCGAAGATGGATGGGATACATCCTACCTTTCACGTTTGTTATTTGCGGAAGTGCCTAGCCGAAGAGGAAAGCGTGATTCCTTTGACGGAAATCCGAATAGATAATGGAAACCGTTGTGTGGAAGAACCGGAAGCGATTTTGGAAACGAAAGTAAATAAGTTGCGGCATAAGGACGTGGTCATGGTCAAGGTCCAATGGAAGCACCATCGTGGTGCTAATGTCACTTGGGAGTCCGAAGAGGACTTGAAGAAGCGTTACCCTCATTTGTTCATATAAATGTGATTTCGCGGACGAAATCCTAATTAGGTGGGGAGGATTGTAACATCCGAAATTTCAAGTAAGTATAGGGTTTTGTTAATATTACAATTTCATGCTTAGCAAAGTTAAATTTATATGCTTAATTGCTATAGTTGGTTAAATGTTGTTGTTGGTATTGTTTGGTAAGTTTTAAATCAGCCTTTGAAAGTCAGTGAGTCTCGCGACTTACGCTGCGGGTTGAAGGTCACGGCACAAGCCGCATAACCCACTAGAGTGCACCTCTCAGGGCACGCGGGCGACTTATGCCGCGGGAGAACCTGCAGGTCTCCAAAACCCCCATTTACTCGATTTCAAAACACAAAAACACACCCACACGATTTAGAGAGGCGAATTTTAGGGTTTTGGGCTATTTTCTTCCTCTTGCTACCTTAGAGCATTTATTTCAAGCATTTGAGTGGTTACACTTCATTTATTGAGCTCCAATCTACTTTGGAGAGCATTGATTGGAGAAGATTCTCAAGATTCAAGATCTATCACTTCCATTCAACTTCTAGGGTTTCATCTTTTCTAGGTTTTAATCAAAAACCTAGATTGTGAGTTTACTAATCTTTTGTTAAAACTAGATACACATCATAATCTACTACTTGTTATTATCTTGCTTCATATTTGAAGTGTTCATATTAAATGCAAGTATTTGGGGTTTTTCCTTATAAATACATGTTTATATGTAACATGCTTCTACATATTGGGAAATGTATATATGTATCTTGTTATGGAGATGATATCTTGTTGGAACACCATTTGTTGGGTTTAAAACTACATGATTAAATTGTGGTTATATTGGTCTTGTTATCGACTTCACATTAAATGGCTTGTATTATTGTACCCATGGTTGGTATGGAAAATATTCTTGGTCATATTGTGCCTTGAGGCCTACTAATAAATTATGTTGGATGAACCAAGTCAGTAGACACTAGGAGGATGTAGTCTTGGGTGCCACCGTGTGAGTATGTTCCTAGACCTCCGCCATTCGGGGTAATGCCATGGTAGTAGTCCTCGGATGTGTCGGGCCTTTCGGATGTCACTCGTAGTAGTTGGCATCAAGGTATATCGGCTCTTTCGGTGGAACTTGATTGGTGCTATGGGTATCCCCCGTTGACTCCACATTTGATGAAATTTGGTTAACTGCTGATAAGAATTGTAAATGATATTATATGTTATTTCTTGTTCAACTCACTAGGCTTTTTGGCCTAACACTTGTTTGGTGTCGATGTGTATCTCAGGTTCTAGTGGTGCCGTTTCTAAGAAGGTGTAGTTGCTTGAGTGAGAGCTTGGGGAAAATGCACTTGGAAATATATTTTGGAGAAGACTTTTGGGCTTATAGATGACACCCTTTTTGTAATCTCTTTTCTAGTTATAGAAATTAGATTAGTTGGTTGTTCTTTATTGTCCGTTCAATTACAACTGTGATTAAACAAGTTTATATATTTTCCCCATTTTTGGGAGGCTCTTGCTAAGGAAATTTATATACCACTTCTCCTCTTTGGGAAAGTTTTTGTTATCCCCGTTTTTAGGGCGTTACATCATATATGAACAATCACAAAAAAAACTTCCATGGGACTCCAAAACTGCAAAACTGATGATGAACAACATCATGTTGGATAAACCTTAATTCTTTAATCACCTACTATATATTCTCGATACAAATGAAAACAAAATTTTCTAAATAAAATAAAACACGTACATACTCTTACCATTTATACAATAATCGTTCAATCATTCCATAACAGTACTACATGATTCACGTGGACACATAGTATCATTCTCGATAGTGATATCTTCAAGGCTTGGGAATGAACCAAAATCGCTTTTCATTTGGTACTGTCTATCGATAGGTTAACATCTAAACCATCCTGGGTAAAGAACTGGTCCACATTTGATTGAATCATCGAAGATTGCTCTTGAAGTGAATCCATATGCGTTTGATAAACAATGTTCAAATTTCTTCTGTCAAACAAAACCCACAGTGCAATGAAGATGATGACCAAGAAAATATGAAATATATTATTATTGTTTGATTAGATAATCATTCCATGAATAGATAAATGTTAAACATGAAGAAAAAATATGGAAATTATCTAAATAATATGGAATCCTAAACTACCTAAATTACCTCTCCTAAATTTGGCGTCCATTTGATTAAACCACAAAATTTGGTGAATTTTGATTGGACCGAAGTGGTTAACAAAGTTAATACTAAAAAGAAGGTTAGCAAAAGACGGGAGCCGAGGGGGAGGGAGCTAGGGGAGTGGGAAAATCTAAGAAACTGAATCCAAAATGTGGCACCAAAAAGAGAAGGTAAGGATCGGGTGCGATGGAGCTTGAACAATAATGAAGGGTTCATGGTAAGAAAACTAAGGCAAATATAGGAAGAAATGAGGGCTAGTGGAGTGACGGTAGGAGAGGTGGCGAAATGGCCTAAGGCAATCCCAAAGAAAATCGCCATCTTCATGTGGAGAGTGAAATTAGGGAGGATCCCAACGAGGGCGGCTTTGGACAAATTGGGTATAGAGCTAGACTCTACTTTATGTCCGAGGTGTGGGAGGGACGTGGAGACGATAGATCATGCTTTGGTTAGTTGTGAGGAGGTAAAAAAGTTGTGGTTAGAAGTTGGGAGATGGTGGAATTTGAATATGGGTTCGGTCGTTTCCTTAACTGATTTGCTTGGTGTAATGAGTCAACTGGGGGATAACGCGAAAGGTACACAAAGGTGGGAAGCAGTAAGTTGGTGTGTCATGTATCTCATATGGGCTAACCGAAATAGTGTGGTGTTTAAAAAGAATGAGGGGAAGATCTCGAATCGGTTCTTTGAAATCCAATTAAAATTGTACGATTGGATTACAAAGAGGGACAGTAGTTTATCTTGTGATTGGGTATCTTGGTTCTCGAACCCTCGATCAGGATAGTGGGCGACTTCGAAGGTATCTACGGGTCGAGATATGGGTTGTCCGGAAGGTGAAGTTCGACAGATAGATGTTGTCTAGATTGATGGGAGCACAGTTCGGCCACATGGTGCAGTGTTGCTCGACCGAAACAGCTGTCGGGTTGCTAACTGTCAGTCGCCTCTAAGCTCGATCGAGGGACTGCACAGTGTGGTTCCGCTGCTCGTGTCGGCCATGGACATCTCCGGTTGGTTTTGTCTACTGTCTACCTGTTGTCCTGGAACAGCTCCAAAGGCTGCAAGAATATTCGAGATGGTCGCTTTACGTGGGATGGAAAGGCTGCAAGAATATTCGAGATGGTCGCTTTACGTGGGATGGACAGGAGATGATCAGGGCTATGTTTGGTTTCTAATCGGACTCTTCAGTCTTCTGTTACAATAGCGGTAGTTTGCTACTCGCAAAGTCGGTTGTAGCATTTCGTGTTGTTGAGTTTTCATGTTCCGTTTTTGTATCGTTTGTGCTTCTGTCGCTTGTTTGGTTTGTAGTTTATTGGGCCTTGTCCCGATTTCGTTGTACTCTTTTGGTTGTGGTAATCTATGCTTATTGTCATTCAAAAAAAAACTATATATATATATATATATATAGGGGGTTATTATGCAACCTTTTACATGATGCAACCCTTGCAATCCCTTTATCTACCACACATTTTACTTTTAGCTTTTTTTCCCGTTTTTTAATTACATAAAATGTGTGGTTGATAAAGGGGTTGTAAGGGTTGCACCATGTAAATGAGTTGCATTTGAACTCCCCTCTCTCTTTATATATATATATATATATATATATATATATATATATATATATGTGTATGTATTTGCATATGCATGCTTACGTTTACCAATCAAAAGTAAATGTGTTTTTCTACAAACTATTGATTGTAAAGCAAAAAAGTTCATTAAAATTTCAATAAATGTTTCAAAATCTTTCAAATTTGTACTTTGAAATATTTAAAATTTTAAATGTTGTTTGGTGAAAGAAAGAGAAACTCACTCTTACGTCAATTTTAGCCGGCAACTACTACTCTATTTAATATAATGTGTGCGTTCCACTATAAAATTGGCGTCTAACTAGAATTTAACGTTTATCTATTGCTATTCAAATGGTCAGTCTTTTGGTAATTGTATGTGTTCGGGTCAACTTAAAATTCCCTAATAGCTTTGAAGGTATTCAAACCGGTATCTATGGAGAGGAGCTCGGGTGAACAATATTTTCAAGGTTCAAGTTTGTTATTCAACTTGAATCTTGAAATATTCCATCTGATCTATAGCACAGGTGCATTTGATCCGGATTATGTCACCAACATAGTAAAAAAAACTAATGCATTTATCAATTGGAGGTCTTTTTTTCCTCTTAAAAATTTATCTGACTTATTATCCTATTTTTATTTTATGATCTTTGTATCATCAATATATTTAACATTTTTAAAATATTAAATTGCATTAAAGATAAGGGACGGGTTTAAGCGGGAAGACGGTCAAATTGCAAAAAGACGAGAAGCAATATAAATCACATAATCCATTAATTAAAAAATATCATATATAAAAAATGAAAAATAATTTTATAAATTAGGATAATTACCATTTTGAATTGAATCAAATATTCAGATATAGTTGTAACAAAAATATTATTTAAATCCTTTAAAAATCTCATTATATCTTTTAAATTTATTTATTTTCTTAATTTTAGTTGATGCAAAAAAAATATCAAGTTTTATATAAGAAAATTTCTAGATACACTTTTGATAGAAAAAAATCACAATTTTCATCGAATATCACATATGATATTCACAATCAATTTATTATCTTTCTCACATTTTTCTCTATTTTTTGGATCCATGTTTTGAATCACATGTAATTAGTCGTTTACCATATGATCTATTATGATAATATACTTGTAAGTATAAGTTACATATTGTCACATGTGATATTAGACCTCTGAATATAAGTGACGTATTATCACATATGACAATATTTGTATCACAAAACGATCTATAAGTGTAAATATACATAATCACATATGATTAACAAAAAGTTCTACAATTGTCGCATATGATTGATATGATCATCGAATAAATTATCATATGCGATAAGAACTTATAATCCAGCTGTTACTGATTTATCTTTGTGATGAAATCAGTTTATTAAGGATT
This sequence comes from Arctium minus, assembly GCA_954870635.1. Classification (NCBI taxonomy): domain Eukaryota; kingdom Viridiplantae; phylum Streptophyta; class Magnoliopsida; order Asterales; family Asteraceae; genus Arctium; species Arctium minus. Next base: position 38,374,263 of record OX941084.1, read on the forward strand.
ATTATAAATCAGTTAGGAAAACAAGTTCATCCCGATTTATTAGGGATTATCATCACGGTTACAAAGAATGCTACCCTTTGTAATTTAATTTAATAATGTTTTATTTAATCCATTTATTAAATAAGTTATGTGGCCATATTCTTTCTTGTTTTCTCACAAATTATTTTGCTTCTCGCATGATCCTCCCTAATGTATATATGGGGGGGTCATTTGCAGACCACCCATATTCGATTATTGATTACATAAGAGTTCTTCAATTTCAATCGACGATTACAGCCTGAGCCCAAGTTCACTCAATTCGTCAATTGCTTCTTCTGTTCTTCAATCGAGTGATTCTGATCGACAAAGACAATCTCACAATCTGACAATCACCTTTTGGCTTCTGCCCTTCTGGCTGTCAAACAACCACCATCACCACTCCACTCACGGCTCACCAGAGGCTGTAACCTGTAAGTGACCATCATCATTCAAGAACCAAGGCTTCAATCGACAATCGTTCATCAATCGTACACTTTACCGTGAGTCTGTGACTGACTTCAATCGTTCATCACTTCGGGTCTTCCTTCAGCCTTCAGGTGTTTTCCTTCTAATTCTAATCAAATAAATGAATTTTGATTGCTTGGTTGGTTAGTTGGTTGTTCACTTGTTTGATTTTTGGCTATTTGGTTATAATCTTAATTTCTTCATTTGATTTCGCCAATCTGCTTATCATTATTTGTCTATTTGTATTTGGTTAATTGGTAATGTGTTATTGATTATTTGCATATTTGATGAATTGATTACTTGAATTTTGATTGCGTGGTCAATTGGTTGTTTGATACTTTGATCAATTTGGTTAAATATGTTTCCTAGATCACAACCGTCCGGTGCTCAAAATAGAAAAAGCAACAAGAAATTGCGCAATCTTTACATGGGTCATTAAATAAGTTTTTTGTTAGGCAAGAAAAACCCATTGAAAGTCCTAGTTCTAATGCTAATCTTGTTGATGAAAATCTTGTTGATGCTAATCTTGTTGATGAAAATCTTGCTAAACGGGTTAGCATCCGCCGAAAGAAGTTTTCCAAAATTAAAGTTCTTGAAGTCATATTTGCGGACTACTATGACTCAAGAAAGGCTTAACGGGTTAGCAATTTTGAGCATAGAAAGTAAGTTTTTAGCAAATGTCGACTATGATAAATTAATTGATGATTTTGCTTCACGAAATGCATGACGGCACCGTTTTAGGTGATGTTATCATTATTTTGTTGTTCGGGGTTTTGGTTTATGTCCCCCTCGTTGTAACTTTCTTTTTTTAAAAATAATCGACGTAGGGATGAGCCGCCTAGCTTGACTAGGTTCCAAACTCCTTAAAAAAATTGTGTTCTTAGTTCATTGGAGGGCATATTTTTAGGTCTCCGTCCAGGGCATCCAAAACCATTGGACCGGCCCTGACCAAGATCAAAGGTGTCTATTTATGTCAATAAAAAAATTAATGCGGTTCATTAATTATTAGAGAACGGAAGGGCATAAGCATCAAAAGAAATTAGTGTTAATGGCAGCAAGTAACGAAATCGCAAAAATTTATGTAATACGATCACAAAAAATAGTTTAATGTGTTGTTTCAAACGTGGTAGAACTTGATGAAAATGTTTCATGTCTTGTTTAATATTTGCTAATCATTTGATGAAACAATTTTATGTGTTGGTTAATACTTTTTAGGTATTAATGAAACTATTTCATGTATTGTTTAATACTTGTTAGGACTTGATGAAACAATTTCATGTGTTGTTTAACACTATTAGAACGTGACGAAACAGTTCCATGTGTTGTTTAAAACGTGGTAGAACTTGATGAAACTGTTTCATGTGTTGTTTAATACTTGCTAATCATTTGATGAAACAGTTCCATGTGTTGTTTAATACTTGTTAAAGCTAGATAATTTGTTTCATGCGTTTAATCGACCATAACCATTCTCCAGCAAAAATCGACCATTTAATTGATCTCCTTTTTAGCAAAAACAAAAACAAAAAAAAACTGCAATATTGATCTATTTTTTAGAAAAGAACTAGAAGCGTACTCGCACAATGCAGCGAGACACATCACGATTTTAATGTTTATTTTTATTTTTTGTTTTTTATTGATTTACAGTACGATTTTGGATGGTTTTTATTGAGTGATAATGGTTTTTTTATATATAAATTTGTTTAGTTTAGGCTTAACAATATAATGTTTTTTATATAAAAAAAAATAAGTAGTTTGTTAAAATTCATTAATTATCTTATATATTTTAAATTTTTTATATTTAAATTGAGATGTTTATTCTGTTTTGATTATGTTTATCAGAATTCAAATTTCATAATTTTAGGATTTGGGGATTAGAGATAAGGATTTTGGGGGATAAGGATGAAATTTATTAATTAGGGTTAAAAGCATTTAAAAGTAGTACATATTGCTTCATTAATTGTTTTTTAATTGAGTGATAATGGTTTTTTATATATAAATTTGTTTAATTTAGGTTTAACAATATAATGTTTTTTATATAAAAAAAATTAAGTAGTTTGTTAAAATTCATTAATTATCTTATATATTTTAAATTTTTTATATTTAAATTGAGATGTTTATTATGTTTTGATTATGTTTATCAAAATTCAAATTTCATAATTTTAGGGTTTGGGGATTAGAGATAAGGATTTTGGGGGATAAGGATGAAATATATTAATTAGGGTTAAAAACTTTACAGGTAGTACATTAGGCATTTTTAAGAGATTTTAAGTAGATAGCTTTAAATGATAGTACATAAAGCTTAGTGAATTGTAATTAAGAGTTTTTTATGTCATCTTTATAATATAGTATAGATAATAAAAAAAATAATCCATAATTAAACGATTATAATTTTTTTCCATAATTAAACGGTTATATTAATCAATATTAAAATATTAGGTAGTTGCTACTTACCATGATTAACAGCTAGTTAAAAAAAGCTGAAAAATAAATAAATTTTGTGATTGGTTGAAAGAGGTTTGTAAATGATCCCCTCCCCATATATACATACAGGCGAAGGATCGTGTGAGAAGTTGGGGTTAACGTGAGAAATGGATCTAAACCGCTGATCATTTTTAATCAAATGTCATCCCATGAATTACGTCTTAAAAGGGAATTGATCTGGTGCATTTCATCATAATGTGCGTCTATTTCTCATCCAACGGTTGATAACCACTATTCACGTTTCTCATGTTAACTTCAACTTCTCACCGGAACCCAAACCTTATACGTATACAGGGGCGGAACTCCTTGGGGACAATTAGGGGCCAAGGTTGAAGGCCCCCGCTTTCCACCCCATGAAGCTTTGAATTAGTTTTCTGCATGTGATAAAGAAAAGAAATTAGACTTGGGCCCCCCACTCATTAAAAGTACATTGTCCAATTGAGATTTGAGTCCAACAAAATTGAAAACTCACCAATGGTTTTTGCACTAGTTCTCTAATATGTATTTCTTAAATTTTACTGATAACTGATGGAATAGCCGAATAGGTACACTGATTTTTGACTTTTTGACTTTTTGATTTATTTGAGTTTGAAGTTGTTTGATTAATTGATTAGCTAGGTTTAACTTTGTTTGAAGTTGTTTGATTATTTGATTAGCTAGGTTTAAGTTTATTTGAAGTTGTTTGAAATTCTGTAGGTTATTCACTTGTTTGAATTGTTGATAGAACACAATCCATCAAAGTTTTTAGGATGAGTCCAATAAGGTTTTAGAAGGTGCAACCGTATTATTTTAGAATTGCAACCGTACCTCGTAATCAACCAAAAAATCTTTTGAAATTAACCAAAAAAACGAAAAAATCTTTTGAAATCCACAAAAAATACCGAAATGGTATCTCGAAATCGATTAAAAAAACTTAAAAATCTCTCGAAATCAAGCAAAAATAACAAAAAAAAAACGTTGAAACGGCGGAATTAGGCTGAAAACACAACGGTTGATATTGAACGTTGGTAAAAAAATGAAGATATGTTAATAAAAATCGTACTTGAAAATATGGTGTCAACCTACCCTATGAAAGAAATTCTTGGGTCCATCAGTGTTGGTAAATAGGGGTGAGCATGGGACCAGTACCGTACCGAACCGGTACCGTACCGAAAATTCCCGATACCGAAAATGTGGAAAACTCGATACCGAATACTGTACCGATTAGAACGGTACGGTACCGGTTCGGTACCGGTACCGGTAATACTAACGATATTTCGGTACTAGTACCCCATCAGTACCGAACCGATTACCGATTATAGGAAAAACATGGAACCGATTACCGTACCGAAATACATGGGACGGTCCGGGATCGGTACGGTACCGGTACGGTACCGGTTCGGTATCGGGATTTGGGACTCCTTGCTCACCCCTATTGGTAAAGACTAGAAATTATATAGTATATTAGGTCCGGTCCTGCGGTTGGAAAGCTTGTGTTCCGCACCTGTACGTATATATATATATATATATATATATATATATATATATATATATATATATATATATATATATATATATAGGGATAGGTTATTTTGTTAACCAAAAAAATCTTACTAACATTGTTAACCACCATTGACCAATAAGAATGCTTCAAATTATTTGGTTAATTAAACCCATTAATTAATTGATTAAGGGTATAGTTGGTATTCCATGTAGTTTTGTTTTTAGCCTCGTTAATGAGGAGTTACAAAATTAACCATCCATAATTATAGCTCTTATGTTTTGTTTCATGTATCAATAAGGCGTGCAAACAACATTAAATCCACATTCATCCTGCAACGATTTCATGATTTCCGAGAGTTTGAACGATGTCGGGAGGAGCAGACATTCTTCATTCTTCATCACTAATAACTACGTCGTCGGATCTTTATAATGGAACGCAACCCAATTCCATTGAAGAATGTATTACGCAGAATACCAGCACAACAAGGGTGATTGCAGATCGAACATAGTCGAACCCAATAAGAAAATCTATATCGGTTAGTACATTTTTGTCATTGTTATGATCATTGGTGAACATACATGAACAACACTTATTGCAAACATATATGCATTCAACCGTTCCCTAAATGTAAATTCGTTCATTAAGTTTCATTATGCTCACCCCCTCAGTGTTATTGGTGTTATGACAATGCAACTGTATGAACCCAAAATTGCTCTAACGTGTTCACAATTCCCTCTTGTGTTCATTATATGGCAATGAACATCGATGATCATAGACTTCTCTATCAAATTCACATTTCCCTGTGTTGAACATATGGCCATGAACATGATAAGAGGCTACTTATTGTGAACAAACTTGGATATATGAACAGTCGTGAACAACCAAATAATTTATTTTAATAGTGAACAGTGGTGCAATCCAAAGGGCCTAATTGTTGAAGAGAATGAAAGTTTCATGGACAGTCATGAACTTTTAAAAGGAATATGTGTTCATATATTAATTGTCTCAATTGATGAACAACCCTGAACCTGTGCACCAATTACGTATGTGATGTCAACAATCAAGGACATGAACATTTTGATCAATCAACTAATTATTATCCAAGACTGCAAGTTTGACCATAAAAATCTAAGGATATATTTAACTTGGTACATTGATGAATAGGATTATCTAATCATTATCACCCACATTATCATACACAACAATGCATCTATCTTCATGAACTGAACCAAAACAGCAAATAGGAATAATCTGGGTTCCAGACTTCATATTTACAGTTAAACGGACAAGGATCAACTCTAGGATCACAACAACAATGATAATACCAATCGTTACTGTCTGGTGCAACATGAACATGAATTATCCCTGTATTAGCATTAAGATATGATAATAGCAGGATAACAAAAGATACAAGGAAAATGGGCACAATATCATGAATATCCCTGAACATGAATGGAAACTCTTTTTCTCGTAAGATGAATGGATGTTCAAGATATTTATCATAAAATTGGACAATAGTTATGATGTACAAAATAACAAAAACAAGATGGAGCTTGATTTCACCTCATAAAAGCTTAGATACATTGCATTACTAATTACAAAACCGAAAGTTTGAGGCAACTGCAAAGATTTGGCAGAGGAAGCTACTACATCTAATACCTCATATTACTTCTTACAATGTTATTGGAATTGTACAAGAATAATCTTAAAAGGGTAGAAAAGAAAAGGAAAAGAAAGAAAACAGTCAATTCACTATTAATCAAGAATACAAGCTCTAGGAGATATTAAATGCCTTAGCTCTGTCAAATGTTCATCATTCGATATATGGAGGTTAATGTGAAGGTTGGTCAATAATGATTCTTTTTCCCCAACTTAGAGGTCCAGAAGCGTATAATGCCTCCAAAGTGGAACGATAAGCTTGCAACTCTAGCGTATGGATACTCACTTCCACTTCTAGTTCAGGAGGTGAACATTTCTGATATCCTTGCAAGTGTACAACCAACACCATTTGATTTTTCTTTTCTCCATTTCACAATAACCATTTAAACTATTGTTAAAGGATGCTTGCAAGTATTTGTTACCCAGGGTATCTCCTGAATAAGCAAAAGCATCTACCTGATTGAATGAACAACCATGAATCAGTGTACCAATTGCATGTGTGAAGTGATGTGAACGATCATGGACAAGAAAATTTAGACAATCAACTAATATGTACGTACAGCGAACAGTCTTAAAAATGCAACCCAATAGAAAGGTGGTTTTTGAAACATAAGCTACATGTTCTAATTGCAATGTGAATGGTGATTTTCTTTGGTCTACGTTACTTAGTGGCACATTTGGGTTGTTGATAACAGTTCTGAAATTCATGCGCTTATGGTTGTTTATCACCCACATTACCTTAACAACACGATAAAGTGGCTTTATTCAGTCTCAATACTCAATAAATTTCAATGTGAAAACATAAGATTATAAGTCAAGTTCATAGATTAATTGACTGAAATTATCCACAGAAAACCTTGAACTTATGTACAATTACCTAGGTGATGTGAAACATCATGACCACGATTTCGTGAACAACCAACTAGTTTATGTTTAAAGTGAACAGTGGTGCAATCCAAAGGGCCTAATGGTTCAAGAAGAGAATAAAAGTTTCGTGAACAGTCATGAACACTTAAAAGGAATCTGTGATCATATATTAATTGTCTAAATTGATGAACAACCCTGAGCCTGATACACTCATGAATAGGATTATCTAATAATTATCACCCACATTACATCTCCAACATGATAAAGTGGCTTTATTGACTCTCAATACTCAATAATATTCAATGAGAAAACAGAAGATAATAAGTCAAGTTCATAGATTAATTGACTCAAATTATCCACGAAAAACCTTGAACTTATGTACAAATACCTAGGTGATGTGAACCATAATGAACACGATTTCGTGAACAACAAAATTGTTTATGTTCAAAGTGAACAGTGGATAATAAACACTTGAAAGGAATCTGTGTTCATATATTCATTGTCTCAATTGATGAACATCCCTGAACCTCAATAATATTCAATGAGAAAACATAAGATAATAACTCAATGCCTTGGTTATTGAAAATAATAAATCTTCTTCCCTATTATATGATGTGTAAAATCAAGACAAATAAACTAAACCTAATAGTACACTGATTTGGATTTTTTTTTAAAGAACAATAATATAGATTGAAGGCCACATATAGATCCAAATATGGCACTCCCCAGTCCCAACTACTAAACCATAAGTCCAACTTCATTCCTTTAAAAACCAAATTTGAGAATTTAATACTTAAAATTAAAACTTATTCTTTATTCAGTTCAATATGTTCCATTATATTAAAACTTAAAGACTCACCAATCCCCATATGAAAGAGGGATTTTTGTGAACAAATCCTTAATAATCAAGGAATTTGTAAAATGTTATATTTCTTAATAAGCTACATCCAAGACAAATCTTTTAGTAAATGATTGAACATGGTTTTGGACAACGGTGGTTTAATGTAGTTCTTTTATTGCTTAAAATCTTTACTTTGAATGGTTCAAAAGATCCTCAACATCCAATAAAAACTCACAGTGCATGAAAACTTGATCAAACAACTATAATGTAAGTACAGTGAACAATCGTCAAATCCAAAGGGTCTATTTGTTCACCAAGTGAATTTAAGATTCGGGGATGAAGCAGGTTCCAATATGAGCTTTTGTGAACAGTCAACATTTTGGATAACATTTTATGAGATGAGAACTCTTGATATTGTTTGAAACAAACTCAAATCAAAGTCAGGATTCATAATGCTTAATGAGTGAATGTTTTACCTTGTTATTCGACAAATAGAACATCCACAGTCGGTATCTTCAATTTCACTTTCATATTCTTCTTATCTATTTTCCCTCAATTCTGATATGTTGTATGAGCATCTACATCAACTGGAGTCTCCATGGTGTTTTTAAAATTAGAGAGCCAGGTTTTCAAAGCTATTCTTGCACTTTTGTTCCTTACTGAACAATGAATCATAAACCCCTGTTATAAATCAGTTATTAGTTTGGAAACCCCCTAGTTAAGATAGGAAAGAGTACCTCTTATTCGATTGTTCCCCCCAAATTCTCCATTGATATGAACAAATCTTTTGAAGGGATTTCTCGAACTCAGATGACCTACCGTGATCGGAGCAGGATTTCCAGATTTCGGTCTTCCGTTTCAAGTTGGCTTTCAACGTACGACGGTTTCGAAATTATTTAGAGAAAGTAATTAGCCGATTCTTTTTGCTTGAGAGATTTGTTATAATTTGTTCCCAAAATACCCTTTCACACAAAGGTTCATGACATCGGTTACTAGTATAAATTTATTTAAATGTTTTTTATTTATTAATAAATCTCATCCATTCAATTTTATCATCAACCGTGATGATTGGTTCACAAAGTTAATAAGAAAATTTTGGTTAACAAAATAACTCAACCCGTTTCATTTGAAAACCAATCAATTCGTGGAAACTTTGCAAATCACTATTTTAGGAAACATTTTGTTAAGTTTCCTAATCTAAAGTCATGATTATAATAAATGAATCTTATCATCTTCCACATATATCACAATCATTATTAATGAATCATAATAGTTTTTCATAAATATATATATATTGTTTCCTAAAACAATGGTTTGCAGAGTTTCCACGAATTGATTGGTTTTCAAATGAAACGCACTATATATATATATATATATATATATATATATATATATATATTATATATAGGTGGTTTCATTTGCAAACCATATCATTACTATAAACTTTGCAAACTCACATCAAATTATCTAGGAAAAAACAGAAAAGGTTAAATAGAACCAAACTTATGGCTTTTAAATAATTAATGTAGTTAGCATAATGCTTTTAAAGCTCTAGTAAAGGCATATGTGGTTATTTATGTTATGTAGTATTTTATGTTATGTAGTGCTTTATGTAGAAGAAATCTAAAGAAATTGACAAAATTGAGATTTAAAAAAAATACTAAATCATATATTAGACGGTTATCAAAAAACATAATCAATATTTCCATAAATACCGTGGATTAATTACAAGATAATAATCATATATAAATCAAAATGAGAAAAAAAATACAATCATTTAATTAAAAAAATGAAAAAAAGGAAATAACTTGATCTATTTTTTTTTTTGGAATGGTGTTATAGGCTATACCTAAACTAATCCATTGGCAAATTATGACCGTAAGACATCAGCCCTTATTAAATCTCAGTGGCCACAATTGTTGTGTATGCCTGGATTCGAACCCTGGGCAGATGGGATATTCCACCACATCCCCCAGGGCCTTAACCAGTACGCCGCCATAACCCTTGTGGTTAATAACTCAATCTATTAGTAGAGAATAGTTTGCAAAGTTTTTATAAATATGGTGGTTTGCATTTGCTAGATCATATATATATATATATATATATATATATATATATACAGAGAGAGAGAGAGAGAGAGAGAGAGAGAGGTTCAAACGAGAATGAAGGTTATTTAAAAGAATAAAGGAATAGCTCTCAGTCAATCTTTTTTTATTATAATTCCGAAAATAATACTCCAAAATTTAAATTAAAAGGGTATTAATGTCATATCATATATGATATGGATTAATTTAGGATAGTATTGACTTCATAAAAAATAAGAGATAACAATAAATCATTTAAATCAAAATCGTATTTATCATTTTTCTTTATTCAAGCAAATTGGTTAATCCATTTCGGTAATTGGTCTAATTTTGTTAGTTTCTTTAAGCAAATCCTGAATATGCAACCCAAAATCACAAATGATTATATGATAAATACGTTGGACAACTTGTTTAGATATAATATGCAACCCATAATCACATATAATTATATTGTAAAAAATTGGACAGGTTGTTTAAGTGTAATATGCATCACTAAATCACATGTGATTATACTTTATACTAATTAGACACATTTTTATATTTGATATATTTCACAAAATCATATGTGATTTTATGATAAATAGTTTGGATAAAATGATGTTATTAGTTCACAACCCTAAATCACATGTGATTAAAGTACAAATGAATTAAACAAAATGCTTATCTATTATACTTAACGCTAGAATCATATGTGATTTTATGAATTAACACCAAAATATGTATTAAGGTTTCAAAAAATTCAGGAGTGGGTTTAAAAAAATGGGGATTATCTAATTTATTTGATTGAGATTGAATGAAAATTAAAGGGAATTTGGTAAGATTCTAAAAATAATCAATAACATATTTTGACATATTTGCCCTTTTTACCTTATTTTTGAATATTATTATTTTTGAAATTATTCTTAACAATGATTGGTTGAGAGCTATTTTTTTATTCTTTTAAACAGTTGTTATTCTCGTATGATCCTCCCTATACATATATATATATATATATATATATAGAGAGAGAGAGAGAGAGGGGAGGATCAAACGAGAATGCTAACCATTTAAAAAAATAAGAGAATAATTCTAGGTCAATCATTCCATTAAATAATACCTTAAATAATTAATTCTAAAAATAAATAAGGGTATAAAAGTAGTTTAGTTATATAAAAGTTATTTTAATTATTTATTTAAGATTCTACTTTTACCATATTTGTGAATTTAATATGATTTAATTTTTTATTAAATAATTTTTTTATTTAATTCATTTAAAATAGGCGTATTTAATTTTCATTTAAAGAATTCATTACAATTTTCATAAAAATCACGTGTGATTCATAATGAATTGATTTTTTTACAAAATATTTTCCTAATCATATGTGATTTAAAATTGAAAAACAATAATTCAAATTAAACATTGAAAAAGAAAAAAATAATGAAAACAAAATCATATGTGATGTGTAGAAAAACACAATTAAAATTAATGTATAAGATCACATATATTTCAAAATTCAATTCATAAGTTTTCATGAAAATCACATGTGATTCACAATGAATTAATTTTTTTTCAAAATGTTTTCTTAATCATATGTGATTTAAATTTTGAAAAACAATAATTCAAATTAAACATTGAAAAAGAAAAAAAATAATGAAAAGATAATCATATGTGATGTGCAACAAAACACATTTAAAACGTATAAGATCATATAATTATATTTTGACGAAAATTAGCGAGTATTTTTAGGAAAAAAATGTCGATTAATTGTGGATATCACATGTGATTTTTGAAAAAAAAATTAATTTTTTAAAATAAACTAATTCAATAAAAATAAATATTTAAAATGAAAAACTAAATCAGACTTATTTTAATGTTGAAAAATACATAAATAATCATGCTTAAATCAAGAAAATTATAATAATAAAAAATCATGAATAAATACATTAATTAAATTTATTACATAATTTATATAGAAATAAATGAGTTTCCATATATAATATGTATACAACAAATGACGCATATGCCTTTTTAGGCAATTTTTAAGAAAGTTTTATTTAAAGTATTATTTCATGAAATGATTAGCTCAGAATTATTCTTTTATTCTTTTAAATAGGTATTATTCTCGTATGAACTCGACTCTCTCTCTCTCTATATATATATATATATGTAGATGTTCAAATTAAAAGTGCTAAATTTATGAGAAATAGAAAGTGATCATAGCCTTTCATCTGGTTAACATTTGAGACTTTGACTGTGAAGCATCGGATAATTTATCGCATGATCTGCAAAAGATAGAGGGTTAGTTTCGAACTTTTACAAATAAACGACAAACAAGTTCATATATGAACCCGTGTGATTCACATATGAACTATATATTCATAAGTGATTCGAATCACTCCTTCAATGTCTTGAAGGCAATCTTATGTGAAGTCTCTGGAATGGGAGTTGTAGATCGCGGGGCCACATCACCTCACTCCCATCTTGTTTGGCAAAAAATATTAACTTTTTTTCCTGGTACATGTTTGGATGACCATAAGCTAGCTTATTGAAAAGCTACTCATAGTAGCGTTTTGAAAAGCTAGCTTAATTATCAGCTGCCAACTAGCTTATAAGTTAGTTTGCCAAACAATGCCTAATTCACACTAGACTACACCCTTTTGTGTCGGGTTCCCTCGAGTTTTTGGTGTCTTTGTTTTGTAGCATTTCATTTACTTCTATTTTGTTTTTGCTTCTTGCTTCGTTTGACATCTACACCTCACATTGAAGTTTCAATAAATACACAAATTCATTTCGGTTTAAATTTTATTTTCATTAAAGGGTATTTAGATATTTTATGAATCACCAAACAGTTTTGTTAGTTTATATATCAAAGTAAATGTTGTTTTTTTACGAGAGATATGAAAACTAATTTCATTAACCTATTTATCATAGACACTACAACAAAACTAGGTTGATAATACTCTAAAACTGTGTAAATGTCCCAATAGACTATTTTATAAGACATAAGATTTTATGACAAAAATTTAAAGTGTCTTATCTAAAGTTGTTGCATAGGTTTATTGTTTTTGGATGTCTTAACAAGTATTTGAGGACAATAATAAAGTAAAGCGTTGTATTAACTATATTATAGAAAAGTAACTTAAAAAGTGTCTTATAAAAACAAGTATTCTATAAAAATGATGTGTTTATACAGGAGGCGGAGCCAGGATTTAGTTTGAGGGGGAGTACCGATACGGTATAGATGACGAATCCCGGTTATTTCTTTTTTGTTAAATACTTATCCATGGATGTATTTAACGACATTGTTTTAAATAATGAAACCAAAAATCAACATTGTTTTAAATTATAAAACCAAAATCAAACACTTGCTACTCTAGTTTAAAGTTCAATTCAAGAAGCAAAAGAGTAATAAATAATATATCTAGTCTAGTTCATAAAGTAAATAAGTTTAAATTATTGTGAATAAAATCGGCGGATCAAAGACTCGCCTTTGTTTTGTCATTTTTGTATAAATTGCACCAAATTGTAAGTTGATTAATTTATTTATCACATGTTAGAAATTAGATAAACTTCGTTTTATACAACCTTTTCAAATAATTATAACATTTATCTTAAAAAAATTAAAATGAAAATTTTCATAACTCTACCACTAAAATCAACTAGAAAATAAGTAAAATTAAAAATAAACACCCAACAAACCTATTTACCCCACTCATAGAATCCCAAAAATCATGAAGAAAGTGGAGAAAAGTTGTATCATAAAACAAATATATTTGGAAATTTTAAAGATGTTCCCTCTAGTTACCATGTAGCTCCGCCCCTGTGTTTATAGAACACTTCTCAAAAGTGTCCTATAACATAGTTAATACAACGTTTTATTAAAAAAATTCCTCAAAAACTTGTTTAGACACCGAAAAACGTCCTATAAACATATTCCAACACCTTTAGATGGGACACTTTAATGTTTGATCTTATAAACATATGTCCTATAAAACAGTCTGTCGGGAAACTTACACAATTTTGACGTCTTATAAACCTAATTTTGTTATAATGAGAGTAAAACTGGAGTGGTGTACCGGTGTAAAACAAGTTGTCAAACCATTAGGTATGACGTTACACGATAAGAGCAAAATATATGTTGACGAGATAAGGATAAATAGGTGTAATTTATTACAGGTTGTTGAAAAGTTTCATATCTTAAATTATATATCTCTTCATTGGGTTAATGCAGATGACAAAATGAATAGTTATCAAAATAGACAAATACAAACATGTGTTTTAACCTTTTCCAAATTATTTTCCACTCACTCAGAATCCCTCTCATTACATCAATGCCACATCACTTCGTCCTAATTATCGACATCCTTTTTTCATGCCCAGTATCAAGAACTCTTTGCTCTTGATTTGTGTGTCTTCTGTGTTTATGTTGTGTGATATGATCATATGATCATTTACCCGTGTAAATTCTATTTACAGGTAACCACACACAACATAGATATCATTAAATGAAAGTTATTATTGCATACGGATCAATTCATCTTCCCGACATTGCCTAATGTCGATTTCCAGCTTTTCGTGCCTTGACGAAGGCAATACATCGCAACATTGTCGCCTGGGCGCCTGCAACTGTGTCACAAATAAACCCAAAATAAGTATATGGACTGTTTTTGATATTATTCAATCTTTTGGGGCAAATAAGAATAAAGGTAATTGCTTTAGTACCCTCTACAATTAACAATAATGACAACTATAGCCCATTACTTGGATAAGTTTTCCAATGAAGCACAAAACTATCCCTTATTGAAAATATAACCCCCCCCCCTGGATTTAGTTTCAAAATGGTCACAAGCACTCAATTTCTCTCTTGAAAGAGTTTAAGGAAATCGAGGAATTTTAGAAAGTGAAGTAAGCTTAGGTTACCTGTTTTGTGTCGAGATTAAATTTCGGAGAACGCACTTTAATCATTTCAATTCGTCTGGGAGATCCGAGATCAGATGTGCAATTATCCCGTACCATTAAATTGTAAATGCTTATGGTATGGTCTCCTTTGAGGATCGTCTTGTTCATATGAAACACAACGGGTCTTCGACATGGATCCTTATTGTGTTCCCTCATGTCGAAACTAAATAGCGTGTTCAACAAGTTCCCTTTTCTCCACGGCCGGAATGTTGCAGGGACACGAAGCACGTCTGGCAAGAGCACATGGTTTCCGAAGACTTCGACTGCATAGCCCCATGAGATTGAAATCGTCCAAGAAAACCAACGGTCGTAGCAAACTGTCTGTTGTAAGATTCTATGAGGGTCTAATTCCGCAGCTTTGTATAAATGGCGCATAGCATCTCTATTTGTCATATTTGGAAAAATCGGGTCCATGTAATCAGTGTGATGAAGAGATACCAATGGTGTCATTGGATGCGTTGCCAATACTCCAAACGGGTTTCCGGTCATATCCATCTAGTTAAATTTTAAAGACCACAAAAAAAGTTATAAAAAACGCATCTAAAAACATCATAATGTAATTACTCGAGAGAAATCAATCCAAAACTTCACGATAGAAGAACGGTGAAACTTGACTTAAAAGTTATAACAATATTGACCAAAAAAACCAATAAAGTTTTCGTTGTTTTTGTTATAAAAATGAAATCTTGTTTGCCGAATGAAAGCTAAAACCAATGTAGAAATATTGGATAGTTTCAAGATTCATCAAAAACCCGATCCAAGAATCATTGAAACATCTTCAAACAAAACCCATTATGATTTTTATATTACGAATCACTAAACACGATCGTTTCGACTCAATCCCAAATTCCCGATACATACTCCAGGGACTAAACAGACAATTTAACAAACTTGGAGGGTGAAACTGTAGATCAATAAATCTTCAGGGATCAAAACAGAACTTACGAATATGGACACATGGAGTAGAACTTGCAATTAACGCCAACAATGAAGAAACAGAGCTCGAGAAAAACCAGAAGATATCAATGGCGATTAGTGAAAATTTACCTGATGAAAACCTGCTTCTCTTGTAATCCCAACTCCAAGTTCAGCCAAACACGATGAAATCCTTCCATCGCTTCCGTACAAATGCGGGTATCTCTCCAAACACGAATCCAATACCTTCGCCAACGTTTTCGCCAACGGATAACTGATCGCGAATCCAGCTCCACCGAACGCCATCGAAAACGAGAAGAATCTGTTCTGTACAAAGCTCTCTGAGTTTGACCCGATGAAATACATCAGATCATGATCGTATTTCGATAGCGTTTTCACCAGATTTTCCGGGAAGAACACTGTATCATCGTCCCCAAATACAAACCATCTGAATAATAACGGATGATTAACATCAATCACTCAGTAATCAATAAGGAAGCGTTTGGTTTGATGGAATGGTTTTGAGTTGTATGAATTTGGATTTGAAATGATTTGGAATTTTATTTGTAAGATTTGGAATGAAATTGAATTCCATTATTTATTAAAAATCATTAAAAAATTATAAAAATAATTAAATTATCTTTTATTTAACTGATTATTAGAAAACAAATGTTTTTAACATATTTTTAAATATTATTATATACAAATCTTAGCCACTCTTTGGGATTTCAAAATTCTATGTTTGAGCCATTTCAAAGAAATCTTATGATTTCAAATCTGGACAATCCTGCAAATCAAACGCGAGATTGGAATGAATTTGAAATCCAAATCTTCCGAATCCATTCATTCCTGCAAACCAAACGAATCCTAAGCGTTTTTAATTAAATTCGCATAGCGATTTGATTTATACCTGACGTTTGAATGGTTTAACGCGACCGTCTCCGACACGACCCGCGCGACACGGATGGCCGATCGAAGACCACCGCGCCACGTATAACGAAACCTAGAGGTGTCATCGGATATACAAACCGGCGGGAGAAGCGATACGTCGGAAGAAACCGTATTATTCTCCAACGGAACATCGAGAAAAGCACAACCTCGCATTTTATCCGGCTTCCACCACATCTTAACATATTCTTTCCTTTTGGGCCATGATTTCGCATTCGATGCGATCCCAAAAACGACATGATCGAGGGAAGTAGGAGACGAAAACTGATCGGCCAGCAGCAAGATTCTGGTGTTCGGCAGGATCGAAAATGAAGAAAACAAGAGATATAGGATCAAACCAAGAGATGAGAAGATGAAAACAAGGTTTATGAGTCTAGAATTGAGATGGATTTTGAAGAACAAGTGAGAGATCTTCATGGTTTTTGAGATGTGTGAAGATGTATGAAATTGGGTTGTGATTTATAAAAGATGGGATTAAATGTGGGGTGCAGATCAAGTGTTTGATAAAATGTGTATTAGTAGTAGAAGTGGATTTGAAGGTTTGGAAGGAAAATGGGGAAAAGTTAGGCAACCAAAGAGTGATTTTAATGGGGGAATTTTGGGACAGGTGTTGAATGTTGATGAGCAAGAAAAGTCAACTTTAATGGCGACCGTTGACTAGAATCAACAAACTAAGAAAAATATTTAAATTCATAATTATATATAAAGATACTCGGGAAATTAATTTATTGATATGAAACATACACTTTTGTGAAACTTTTATGAATCATCTTTAAAATAAATGCGATATTTAATATGTTTTTTTAGTGATTAAATACCTAAAATGGCTTTTAATATAATGAAATAAGAGAAGTTATCAGTTTCCAGTTAAATTTGACATTACTGTAAAAATTAAGGGTTAATCATTCAATATCAAGTAAAATAACCTTATTTACAGGGCAAACTGCATAAAAGACATTTAATGTTTATTTTGTGAACATATTTTTACAATGCATATGTAATGATTATAGTTTTAAAAAAGGTGTATTTTAATAATTGATGCAAATATGGCATAGAATAAAAACTTGATGTGTTTTAAAAAAAATAGATGTTTTTTTTCAAACTATAGACATTTAAATATATCTTTTGAACATATATTTCATGAGATAAGAATTAAATAAAAGTACATTATTCCTTGATTTAAAAGATAATAACATATTTAGAGCATCTCTAACATATTTCCTAAAATAGTGAAAATAATGGTTTTTTTTTAACTCCAACAGATTCTCTATATAATTCTAAAATGGAGAAAACAAGTGAAATCTCCAAGTTTATATAATTCTTTAAAATTTGATGTGAAAAGAGAGAAATAAAATGTTTTTTTTAATCTTTCCTACCAATGAAATTGAATTATTATTATTCTATCTAAAGTTTTCTAAAAATGTATTGGAATGATAAAATTATATAATATTTTAATAGGGTCATGTTCAAGGGAAAACATTAAAATAAATGAGAAACCAAAAAATCACAAAAAAAAAAGATGAAAAAAATATATAAATATGAATGTCAAATTAGCAAGAAAAATATGATCGATTTTATTTCAAATATATTTTATTTCAATGATTTTATACGTTTGTCTCAAATATATTTTATTTCAAGATTTAAATATAATTTTGAAAACAGTTCTTTATACTTAAAATAAATGCTTTTAAGATATTGAAAAAAAATCATATGTGACATGGATTTATTTTTTCTTCCAAATAGAGATCTTATTACTTAAAAAAAAGCAATGTGTTAGGATATCCCAAAAGGAAGAATATATTTTTGCTAAAATAAAGAATTTTTCATCTTTTTATATAAGTTTTCTATTACATAAAAAAAAGGGAATTTAATTAAAATACCCTTTTTTGAAAAATCAGTACCCAAAGTGCCCCAAATCTTGTAATTTTTGCCAAAATACCCCCTAGGTCCGCGTTTTCGGCCGCGTTTTTTCAAAAAACGCGGACTGGTACTGTTTGGGTCCGCGTGTGGGTCAAAACGCGGGTCAGGTCCGCGTTTCCACTGTTGAACGCGGACATAGGGATTTAAACGCGGACATAGGGATTTAAACGCGGACGCGGACATATCTTGAATTGAATTGTGGGTATTTAATATATATATTTACATTTTATACCCCTATAATTATTTAGTTAGTTTACTTTATACCTTTTACTTTTCTATTTTTCATTTTTCATTTTCATTATATTAACACATAAAATCGTATATCAACTAAAATACGTTAAAATAATACGTTTTAATTTTAACAAGTTACACCATTATAATCGTTTCTTCGAAACCTTCGAAATGAGCCCAATATTGAATATTTTTGGATTTAATTATTTAATTATATATCATATGTACTACATAAAACGTATGAAACGTATGCATATGCTATTTTTCTTTTTACCATAAAAAATAAAACGTATTATATATCATATATACTACATATTTTTGGACAAATTATTCATAATTTATGTTATTCTTTTTTTTTACCATTTTACTAATAACGATATTTTTAGTCCAATGGTAGAATATCGTTATTTTTACTAAAATATCGTTATTAGTAAAATGGTAGAATATCGTTATTTTTACTAAAATATCGTTATTTTTAGTCCAATGGTATAATATCGTTATTTTTACTAAAATGGTAGAATAACGATATTTTTAGTAGAATAACGATTATTTTTACGATATCGTTATTACTAAAATATCGTTATTAGTAAAATGATAGAAAGAAATATAACATAAATTATGAATAACTTGTCCAAAAATATGTAGTATATATGATATATAATACGTTTTATTTTTTATGGTAAAAAGAAAAATAGCATATGCATACGTTTCATACGTTTTATGTAGTACATATGATATATAATTAAATAATTAAATCCAAAAATATTCAATATTGGGCTCATTTCGAAGGTTTCGAAGAAACGATTATAATGGTGTAACTTGTTAAAATTAAAACGTATTATTTTAACGTATTTTAGTTGATATACGATTTTATGTGTTAATATAATGAAAATGAAAAATGAAAAATAGAAAAGTAAAAGGTATAAAGTAAACTAACTAAATAATTATAGGGGTATAAAATGTAAATATATATATTAAATACCCACAATTCAATTCAAGATATGTCCGCGTCCGCGTTTAAATCCCTATGTCCGCGTTTAAATCCCCATGTCCGCGTTCAACAGTGGAAACGCGGACCTGACCCGCGTTTTGACCCACACGCGGACCCAAACAGTACCAGTCCGCGTTTTTTGAAAAAACGCGGCCAAAAACGCGGACCTAGGGGGTATTTTGGCAAAAATTACAAGATTTGGGGCACTTTGGGTACTGATTTTTCAAAAAAGGGTATTTTAATTAAATTCCCTAAAAAAAAAGTGATGTGAATATAATTTTTTAGAATTACAACTTACTTTTGAAAAATGATTAGTTTATTAAATTTAGTTATTAATTGGAAATAGAGATTGGTGGGGAATAAAATAATGGGTAAAGTAGGAGTAATGCTCAGGTTGCCTCTTGGTCAAGCCAATGTCACCCAATGACTTCAAAAAATTTCAGTCTCCACACAATACATATTTGTTGTTCGGTTCGTTTTTTGTTAAGACCTGTATAGATAAAGTTGTTTGTATTAATAAAGTTGTGTGTATGTTAACAGAGTCTGAATGTCAGAAATGATCATTTTACCCCTAGTATTTATTTTTATTCAAATAAAACAACTGTTTAATAAATGATTTATAATTATAAAAAGATATCAATTTAAACGTTTTTTAAAATAAAAACAACTTGATTTAATATAATAGTATGAATTCAGTGTTATAATCAAAACAACATTAATTTTATATATTCAAAATGGAGATTTATGGCAGAGGGATTTCAAAACAAATGATAACTGGTAGAACCTATGAAGATGGAATTAACACATGAAGATGGAACAAAAACAATCAGATATGTAACATTGTTTGCTCATCATAAACATCTTCATCGAACAAAAGAACATATTTGCAAACCGCTATAAACATCTTCATGGAACAAAAAAAAACAAATCAGATCTGCAAGTGGATTGAACAGATCTGCGTTGGCCTGCAACAGATCGACGACAACCAGGAATAGATAGGAGACGACGTGAAACACATAGTATACGACTTAAAATAAATCGACGATGGCTGGAACAGATCGGAGACGGCCTGGAGTTGATCGGTGACAGCGTGGAACTGATTGAAGACGTGAAGCAGATAGGAGACGATGTGGAACAGATCGACGACGGCATGAAATAAATCAACGACTATGTGAAACATATAGGAGATGATAGGCTACCTTTTTTTCTGTTGGGACTTCTCGGTGGGTTTTTTTCCATGGTGGTTTTCAAGGTCTGGAAAAGATTGGCTATAAAGATAAGGCAAGTGCATTAATGGAAAAATAGTGGTTGAATGTAAATGACTCCTATTTTTTAGCTGGCCAATTCAGCAACTAGTTGAGCGAATAAGCCACAACCGAACAATTATATATGGCTGAGCGAATAAGCCATATAGGCTATACAGCCCATTAAGCCACAACCGAACAGCCCCTTAGTGGCAAGTAAAAAGGAAGGGTTACACACCGACTTTCAAATATTAAGTCTTATATATATAAAGTTGTCTGTGTGGATTAATCTGTCTGTATAAATTGAGAAGGTTTTTGTTTGGAGGGTTTTTTCATAGATGGAAGAAGCGTGTTTTTTAATTGGAATACCAAGTTTGGAAAAAACTTGGTTTTTTGCATAAAGCCAGGGGCGAAACTAGATTATAAGGGTGGGGGATGGGCCCCCACAAAAAAAAAATTATTTGTTAAAGGAAAAACATAATAGAACAACAATATACGGAGAGAATGAATCTGTAATTCTCATTAATCAAAAGCCCTTTAAATAGGGATGTGATACAAGTAGATAACCACGAGATATTTTAGTTCTAATCTAACTCTGATATATTTATCTCTATCTCTATCTCTATCTTTATCTCTATCGTCATATCCTTTAGACGATGACACACTTATCCTACAACACTCCCCCTTGTGCCGAGTTAAAGGAGTGGTGGTGCACAGTTGTTGTCTCGTTAAAACCTTTCGCCAAAATAAAACCCAGTGGGAAAAAATAAAAATATGACGAAGGAAAGAGTACAACGCACCAGCTTCTTTGCAATACATAGACTTATCCTTCAGTCTAGTTTTCTCTTAGATTCATACTTTAATCTTGAGAGTTAGGAAAGCATGATGGTATATAAACAGTTGCCTCACTAAAACCTTACACCAAGGAACAAAACCCAATGGGAAAAATAAAACCTTTGGTTGAAGGAAAGAGCACAACATACCAATATCACAAATATAGTAGACTCCCCCTTTTGTCTACTACTCCCCCTGATTCGTACATTAATCAAAGGAGTTTGGAAAACATTTCCATTTACTTTCTACACGTTTTCCAATATATGGTTTTATGGTAATGAATTGGTAAAATATGTCACATTCTTTTGACACCTTACTTGATTCACTTGAATCTAAAAGAGAGTATTTTATTGCTGATTGTATATAAACTTAAGCAGAATATGCTTTTTGTTATTACCTTGATGTATCTTATGTTCATTTCTTCAATATATGATGCATCATTTCCATATATGCAAGTAGGATACTGGTTGAACCCAAAATTACTAACTCCTCTAATATATGTAATGATAGTCCTTAATCATATACATTATTTTATTATCTCATGGAGAGTAATATTCTTGGATTAGTTCAAGGAGATAGTTACAAAGGATTGCTTAGTTTACTTCCAAGCAATCGATATGTTCCTTGTGGTAATTCTTTATCCAATTTGGGAACAACCTTTGTATGGGTTAGACATATACCTAATATCAGCAAACACATACCAAGACATTGTTTGGTTTTGCTGCTTACATTCTAAGTAGGTATTGAAATTCCATTATCAATCCAATTTTTCTTTTATAGGGAAAGTATAAACCCATGTCAATGGTTCCAAAATATTAATTTGATATCATTCCAATGACTTTGCGTTGGCGCTGAGCTAAATCTAGCTAACAAGTTCATTGAGAAATATAATGTATGGTCAAGTGTATTATGCTAAGTACGATAATGCGCATATTGTACTTAGATAGGGAATTCCAGCTCCCAACATTTTTCGTCATCATCCTTTAGACGAAATGGATTTTTCCTTATATCCGACACTTCAACCGATCATGGGAGTGCTAACCGAATGCGCTTTGTCCATATTAAATTGCCTGATTATTTTCTGGACATATGCGATCGGTGAATTAATATTTCACAAACTTGGTGTCCTAGCTCAAATATCTAGACAAAACCAAGTCTTCCCAAGATCTTTCCTCTCAAAATCAGATTTTAAGTAGCTTGTGGTTTCTCTCATTTCATCAAGAGTGCCTATTATGTTCATAACATTGGCATATAGAGCTACTTTGAAAATCTGGAACTTGTTTTCCATAATAAATACGCAAGAGAACAGTTCATCGTTCTTATATATCCTTTCCCAATCAAGTATTCCATTAGGCGGGTATACCACATCCGCTTAGATTGCTTTAATCTATAAAGTGGGCGTTTCAGTTTTATTGCAAATGCATTTCGTGGTTTAGAGTTACTTGATTTTGGTAATGTAATATCATCAAGTACTTTTATATATCTCTAAATCTAAATCCCCGTAGAGATATGTGGTAACCACATTCATGAGCTACATTTCCAGTCCTTCGAAAACTATTAGGTTAATTATTTAGCAGAACGTTATAACGTCCATCACGAGAGAGTAAGTCTTCTCATGGTCAATCCAGGGCGTTGTGAGAAACCTTGCGCCAAAGGAGAGCCTTACATATTAGGACTTCATTATTCTCGTTACGCTTTCTGACAAAGACTCAGTTATGTCCTACGGGCTTTACACTTGGTAGGTTAGCACTACCTGACCAAATACTCGATCCTTTGTCAAATAATAGAATTCTTTCTAGATTGTTTCTTTACATTTAGGCCAATATGCTCTTTGTTGATATTATTCAACTGAGCCTGGTTCGATATCGTCGTGCTCGATCATTTTATGAGCCATTGTATATGCGAATAAATCATCAATGATTATATATGATCTGTCCATCGACTCATGTGTACTCTCATAGTTCATTTGATATTAATATTCATCTCTCGAATCAATATTAACTTCGGAGCGTCCTCTAGTGATGATTCATGGACATAATTATAATTAGAGATAATCTCATGAGAGTTTTATGTATTGATGATAAATGGATGTGCCTAACTATTCTCTTCCTTTAGAATAGTATCCATCGAACCAAGTAGCTTCCACCACTTCCATTTGGTAGCTATGACCTCAACCACACCTCCACTATGTGTGATTGCAACGCACTTTCCAGTGGCATTGTGCCCCTGTTGGGGACTTTTTAACCTTGCGAGTATATTTGCAGCTCGTATATGTGATCTTGTCACTTTTGTAATATTAAACGTATCAGGTATCGAGTCTGATTCGTTTGACTTCAACATTACGTTGTGAAGTTTTGGGGATCAAAATGAGACAGAGTGAGAATATTCAATGACACTTCCTGTCGTTCCCATTGAAAATCCTTTTTCCTATCTCCCCCTAACGACGGGAAGACTGTCTCATGAAAGTGACAACCCGCAAATCTAGCGGTAAAGAGATCAATAGTCAAATATTCTAATTAGCGGATAATTGTTGGGGGTTCATATCCAACATTTACCAAATCGTCTTTAAGGACCCATTTCGATGCGTTGTGGGGGCGCAATTGGCACATATAATCAAACATGCGTAAATATAAAGTATCAAGCTTATATCCAGTTACCAACTGGTACGCATGAGACTGGTTAGCAAGCAGTGGGTCTAAAAACGAAAAAAAAACTGCATATAATAATTGCATAATCCAGGTAGATGTGGGTAAATTGGTGCGCATTACTAATACCCTAGATGTCATCATATTCTTTTGATAACAACTTCTATGAGACCATTTTATATATACACATGGGGTATAGGAAACTCTACATTGATCCTAATACATATGCAATTAACATCAAATCCTTATGATGTAAATTCTCCAGCATTCCAAGTCATGTAGACTTGATGAAATAATAAGGGTGGTGAGCCCTTAAATGTATAACTAGTGCTAGAAGTGCAGTATTTCATGTGGACAATAATACGACATGCGTTCATCGTGTCGAAACCAGAACCATAAAATACTTTAATGGTCCGCATTCTGGATGTTTATGTCCATAAATATCACCTTGTATTCATTGTAACAATGGAATATTTTTGTATAATGTCCTTAGCTTTAGTACGATCTCATTCATGTATTGACTAAGGATTAGGGTATATACAAAAGTTTATGTATTCGAGAGGGCATATTATGATAGCAATGTTGTTTCTTATGTTGCAGAAGTCAACAGTTGCAATTTGCCTTGTTTTGCCTTTCACTCGAAAGAGAACGTGTCTATGTGTATTTTGCAATACACGGATCACCATGTCATAACCACGGTGTCCCACATGGTTATGTCGAAACATATATGTGTTATTGCCCCCAAAATTTCTTTATTGGTGACAAAATATGTTCCGATGACCCAATAATCTACTAGTTTGACACATTAGTTTCCATGATATATGTTTCCTTTCATATTCATTGGAATTTATGTATATATGCTCATTTTCATTTCCATTTGATACAAATATCTTTACAAGGTTCCTATTAAAGTTGTTCCACCAAGAAAGTGACAGTCCATCGTCTAAGTAATTTGGTTGGATGTATTATAAAACAAGTATTAGTCTATCTTTTTTTTCCGATTGTGTGATAGGTCAAAAAAATCAATTCTCCTCGATACATTCCTAAGCGGAACGGAGAATATTGAATTTTTTTGTATTTGTTTTGATGTATTTCTTTACATCTATAATGGTTACATATTCGATTTTACTTTAACAAAGAAATTAATTTTGGTATTTAAAATTAATTTCAAAGAAACATATGCATAATCAATATTAAATATTAAAACAAATATGTTATATTTCATTTTCAACGTGTTCCCTTTTTGATAGAAGCACTTTTTAGTGCATATCTTATTTGATTGTCCATTATCACCTGAGTAGTAGTTGTATCCTACTCCAGGTGTTGAAAAATCCTTCCTGACTCTTACCAATACCCTGACCCTTTATAGGGTCTCGTCCACATGGTGCAGAAATGTCACATGTGTGAAATTGTTTTTAACTCAAAATCCTTTGGAGTTGTTTCCACCTCTAACACTTTCACTATCGATATCGGGAATTTTCTTTATCCCGACATATGTGGTGTTATTCGAAAAAACATTGTTATGTCTCTCAACCACTTTCATTAGGTTGATGAGTTTGTCTAAAGGTTGCATTCCAACTTATATTTATATTTACTTATATATGAAAGGTGGAAATTTTGTTAAAAATCATGTCATCTTCTGTGAGTTCCTTGCCACAGAGATTGAGATGCGTTTTGGATATATTTCTTTGTTGACATCAGTTACCTTTTTTGTAATCGAGTAAGTGAGTTTCATTCAAGTGTACGATTAGTTCTGTAAGTACATATTCATGAGTACTCCCGATTATCCCTTTCGGGACATCCCACGTTTCTTTGGGGGTTTCTAGTAAAGGTATTCCTATGAAATTTAGGATTTATATGTCGTCTCAAAACATGAAGGTATTTGCTTGTACCTTTTCAAGAGGTTGGTTTTAGAGTCAATAGAGAGTTGGATTTTAGGTATTTTCTTGTACCTTTTCAAAAGGAGGTTTATATACTCATTCAGATTCTTTTTGAGTTTACGACGTTGATTTTTGGATGAGTTGTTTCAACCATTTATATATATAAAGAATAATATATATTTTCTTTTTGATAAGAAAATGGATTATGGTTATGAAATTTCATTATCATAACAATATTGGATTTTGTATGCTTTAATTTTATTGATAATACTTCATCAATATTTCAATTTGCGAAAAATAAATCACTCAATCTATTGGATTTCCAGGTAGTAGGGAATCACATGAATTTCTTAAATCCCTACAAACCTTAAGATTATTTACACCCGTTTGACAAAATCCAGTCGATATCTTGTGATTTAGTTAATTTAAATATAACATTTATTATAGAGCATTTGGAAAGATGCCAAAATGACTATGAGTTTGACATAGAAGCCAATTTTAATATTTTAATACCTTAATAGTATTTTTGGAGCTTTTGGTAAAAACCAAAATATATGGGGTTGGAAGTGTAACTTCCAAAGATTAATTATATAGTTTAAAAATAATGAGTAGTAACCCATAATCAAGTTAAGTATTTGGATAATTTTTTTTTAACATTTTAATGTTATTTTTGGAGCTTTTAGCAAAATAACAAAAGTTAGGGGGGGGGGGTTGAAAGTGTAAATTCTAAATATAATTTATAAGATTGAGATTAATGAGTAGGAACTCATAAACAAGATAAACATTTGAATATTATGTGGATAAGGCATAAAAATCTATAAAAGAATTACTAAACATTTTAATACCAAATTAAAACAATTGATTTAGATAAATAAATACAAATTAAGTTGTCCACTTCAATGTACATTATCAATAACAATAGGATAAAATAGAATCATATATAAAACAATTAAAATAATAATGATCCGATAGATAATGACAAATTTTAGGTTCAAATGCAAATTAAACAAATAACAAAATTAAATGTTGATAAGTCCAAGAAAAAATTAGATAAGAGATAATTCTAACAAATCCAATAATAACTTTTTTTTTGAGGGTTCAAAACTAAATCTACAAATATTAATTTCAACTATAAGATTGATTTGAAATTGAAAATTACAACATCGAAGATTACTAACATATTAATCGTTATAATAATGAGTTGTAACAAATTAATTTATTTAAATAAGTAAATAATAATAACATGATTAAGTTAACTAACTAAATATATGCAATATTATAAACTTATTTAAGAATACCTAAATTAATAACTATAACAAAAATTGAGTCAGTAATTAATTGTTTAAAATATATAAAATACGATTCCAAATCCACATGAAAGGTTAAAACACAAAAAAAAATGTGTATTTTCCTTTTAAATAAATAAAAAAATAGCGAAACTAAGGTGACCAAATCCATATGAAGGGCAAAAAAACAAAATAAATCATTAAAACAAATTCATCCACATCATTAGCACAATTATTTAATTGTTCATATGTATAAAGAGTTGAAGAATGTGTACTTGTATTTGGTAGGAGGATGCGAGTTGTCCAACAGCGGAAACCGGATATATCTGAGCTTACGTGCTGATAACGTGTTAAAGGAAAAACATAATAGAACAACAATATACAGAGAGAATGAATCTGTAATTCTCATTAATCAAAAGCCCTTTAAATAGGGATGAGATACAAGTAGATAACCACGAGGTATTTTAGTTCTAATCTAACTCTGATATATTTATCTCTATCTCTATCGTCATATCCTTTAGACGATGGCACACTTATCCTACAACATTATTCACTTTTTTCTAGGTAAAAAACAAATTTTTTTCAATTTTCTACTATAGGCCCCCCAGTAAATTACTGTTTGGCCCCCAACCAACCAAGAAAACCCTGTAAATCAACTAAAAACCCAAAAAAGTTTCTTCAAATCAACCAAAAAAACTTTAAAAATCTTTCGGAAAGGTGGAATTAGGCTAAAAATACATCGGTCGACTTTACGGGCCTTTAATCTACCTTAAATGTGTCCCCACTAGGCAAAAATCTTGGGTTTGCCACTGCATAAAGCTCCCCCATATAAGCTTACTGAATAAGCGACTTTCTATATCATTAAGCCATTATCAAGCAGTCATATATAGTTGACCGAATAAGCCGTGAGTCTTTTTAAGTTCATTAAACTGCTAACAAACAGTCTCATATTTTAAATAGATGATTAAAACTTAAAAATCTTTAAGAAAATCACATTGAATTCCAATATTTTATTATTTTAGAGAAAATTTTCAAGATTTTTTATCGGTTGAATATATAGTTAAGGATATATTGGTTCTTTTTTTTCCCTACTTTATTTTATTATATTATATAATAGTATATATATATATATATATTTTTTGTTGTACTTAATATTTATATAAACATAATCCTAAAAAACATTTTTTTTGAGTTTTACTATAAAAATATAATATTTAATTTCAAGTTAATATTTTTAACCAATATTTTAAAATAACAATTTAAACATTTAATCAATATGTATCAATCATTTAAATATCGAAATGTTGACTAAAAATAGATAAATTGGTACATCTCATCTTATAAATAAGAGTAAATTACAAATTTCGTCCCTGTGGTTTATGATGATTTTGGATAAGGTCCCTCAAACGAAATAATTACATGGATCGTCACTGTGGTTTCAGTTTTGTTACGGATCGAGTCCCTTCTCCTAACTCTATTAACCAACCATCTGTTAAGTATCTTTCACGTGCCCCTAACGTGAGGGCATTCTTGTCCTTTCAGTTCCTTTCTTTAATAATTTTTTCGTGGTATAAACTTAGATGCATGTTGTACAATTGGAAAGACAGAAAAACAGAAACCGTCCCATGTCCCGCCTTTCTGGTCAACTTCTCCGATCACAAAAAGCACAGTTCTCTCTCTCTCTCTATATATATATATATATGTGTATATATGTCGCACATACATACACATAACAACAACTCATTGATTTATACAACCTTATTAACCTAGCTGCCTAGCCATTCTCACCTTTTGGAGGCTATTGAAAGCAAGAGGAATTCTCTGTACGTGATAGAGATTGGGACTTGAAGGAGAAACCAAGATAAATTGTTGGATCAGGAGGAAGTTCTATCTCAATCAAGGTAACCTCTGATTTCATCTTTGTCTTTGATTTTGATTGACTCTTCTCTAGTTGGATTCTTGAGTCAAGGAGGGTAGGATTTCTACTGTTTTTGTGGAGGATCCTTCTAGTATCTCTAGTTAATGTTAAGATTTTGGTTATGAATGATTATTCTATAATCCTTTGTATTTTTGGTGGTCAAAAACATTTTTAAAAGAAATCATCTTCTTAAATAGGGTTTTTTTTTTTTTTTTTTTTTTTGGGGGGGGGGGGGGGTCGCACCAAACCCTTATCCCAGAATCAGTTTGGGGCAACTCTTGGATTCGAGGGACCCCGGGAGACGGGGACCGAGAGTTGGCACCATAGGACCCCGGGAGTCGAGGGGTTCTCGAGGGAGACTCGGGAGAGGAGCGCCTCGAGAGTCAGGGTGGACCGGGGGAGACCCGGGAGAGGAGTGCCCCGGGAGTCGGGGTGGACCGAAGGAGACCCGAGTGGTGTGGGAGGCTAAGTGGGACCTGGCGGCGGAGTGACCCACTTGGTTTCTAGTTAGGTTCTTAGTAGGGACCAGTGGCTTACCACTTTTGTTTCTCCCATAATCTTAGGTGACCGCTCCAAGTTTGGGGAGCGTAAGTGAGAAAGTTTTGGCAAGGACAACAGGTGAGTTTTTGTAACACCCCGAAATCGTTGGCCGATGAGAAGCGAAAGAAAACACCAACAGTGCCCCGCGCGGCTCTACGCGCGAGTTGAGTCGCGCCACGAACCGCGCGAGACTCTGTCTCCTCGCTGTTTCAGTGGCTCGCGAGGCTCTCCGCGTGGGTAGAACCGCGCCGCCATCCGCGCGCAATCACTGTGCCTTATTTAAAAGAAGTGATCCGGCCATAACCCTCATTTCTCACACAACCCCTAAATCCCTCCCCCTTATCTCTCCCAAATCGACCCCCATACTCCCCAAACAAACCCTAACCTATTTTGGAGTCTTTTCTCCTAAAACCATGTAGTTCTCCTGCATCTAGCAATGTGGGAACAAGAACCATAAGACATTCATCTTCATCTTCCTCACCAAGTTCTTGGGGTTTCATCCAACCATCTCCATGATTTGAAGATTGAGGGGTTTTGTGGTTTATTTTGGTAACCTAGAGGTGTGTTGGTGGTGGATTCAAGCTTTGGGCTAAGGTAAACTTCTAATTCTTCATCTATGGAAATTAGGGTATTTTGGGTATGAATGAGATCTTCATGTAAAATGTTGGGGAACGATTTTATATGGTTGAATATGCTTATTTACGGTTGGAAATGTGTAGATCTAGGTTTTGGAAGGATTGTGCTTGTGGATTCAAGTTCTCCAAGGAGCTCTAAGTGGGGTAAAATCTAGATTTATCCTAAATCTAGCAAGGTGAGTTCAAGTTGATTTGTGAAAACGTTGTATATGCCAAAATGTCTATTTTAAAAGTATTTATGTGTTTTACATGAAATTATCAACTGTTGAGTTATTTGCTAACTCTTGATTATTTGAAGTGTTTAGCTTATTAAACTTTGTAAAACACTACATCTGGGATTCTTGGGCATTTTGTTAATTGTGTCATAAATAAATGTGTTTCGACGATTCATTGCATAAATAGATATTTGGTCAAAAACGCACTTTTAAGTGTTTGTCGGGTTTTATGCATCATTCATGAAATGGGATGTTTTGGAAAGTACGAAGGTGTGAGTCCTTTGGTTTTGGGTTGATCCCGACTTTGGGAACACTTTAGAAAATGATAATCCCTTTTGAGTTTTGGGCCGAAGGCCAATTGTGATTTGAGAAACAATTTTTTGGGAAAGAGATATTTTGGTTTATGTAACCACATTGGCTCTCGTATTTTAGCCAAACGTTCGTTATGCCTTTTGGGGCTTGGTTTACACTCAAATGAGTCTTTGGAATATTTGTCCAGTTTTGGTAGCTCGTTAAGGAGCCTTGGACGTATGGTGTACTTAGTTGCATCTTATTTTAGAGTTACATGTTTTGAACGCGTTAGTTCATTCTTTTGAGTCATGTAACGTTTTAGACTGCATTGCATTGGATCCATAGGCATATGAGTCAGTCGGTTGGTTAGTTGGGGACTTTATTCCCGTTTGGGGACTGGGCATTATTTATGGCTAGCGGGAGCTCGAGGTACAGATCGTGGGTGGTTGAACTCGATGCCCGTTTGTCGTCCAGACTGGTTACTCATCGTGGAATTTAGTGTCCGCGTTTGAATTCTAGTGAGTGGTCCCCAAGTCATGTTGTTGTTATGTAAGCTTGCGGTGGTTCTCTGCAGAGCCGTATACGGAGCTAAGTCTTGCGGTGGTGCCCAATGTGAGCCGGATACGGAGACTTGTGGCTTTGGTTGTGACACTCATTAGAGGTCGAGTAGACACTAGGGTCATTTAGGTATCTTGCGGTGGTAGCTCGGTTGGGAGCCGTATACGGGGATCCATGGCTCTATGTGAAGCTCGAGAACATTGATAAGTGGCTTAACTTTGTGTGCCTACCACTTTCGATGGAATTCGGGTATCCCCCGTCACCGAAAGGTGTTGTTTTTGGGTATTGAGTTTATTATCCAAGTTTTCGGTGACGTTTCGTATAATTGGATTTTACCCTTGATTTACGGGTTGAGTATTATGTTCCACCAGCTTTTTGGGTGTTTCGAAATATAAAGTTATAACCGCATTTTTATAAATGTAGAGTTCGATTTCTATTCGCGTTTTGAGTGAGTTTTGGGTTGGAGTTTATTTACGAAAGAACGTTTTATATTGGGATCTTGTTCCCGAAGTAGTTTGGATTTGAAAACGTTTATATGGGTGTTTTGCTCAAAATGCATATTAATGGAAAACGAGTCGTTTTCATATTCAAAGCATATCATTTGAAAGATTATGATTTAAACTGCATTACCTCTTTTCAAAGACATCTTTATTCATGTGGAAAACTCTTGAGCTCACTAGGCGTTAGCCTAACCTTTTTATTTGTCGGCATGTGCAACAGGTTCCGGTTGAGAATAGCTCTAGTGACACTGCGCAGAGAGGAGTGCTAGTATTGTGCTCGAGAAGTGGTTACCTTAGTAAAGTCTTCCACATTTGTTTCGGGAAGAGCAACTTGTAGTTGGGATTAAGTAACACCCGACTTGGTCTGGTTCTTGTATAAGACTGGAGTTTATATTGTTGAGGTCAAATAGAGAATTGTATTCTGAAGATTTATCTTTTACTTGATGTAATATTGAAATTTTAATTAGTTGCTCTTACCAAATTTGAGGGTGTTACAGTTTTCTAACCAAAATCTCTACTGATATTTATGCTATTTACGCATGTGAAGTTTATTAAATGTACAATATGATTTATTGTGTCGATTGTGTAAAATGTATGCATACATTGTAGATTACAAGTACGGCCTAAGTCGGGAGGTGTGTCCCGCCTGTGCTCATACCAGGGGGTGTTCCGCTTATGCCAATGGGGGGTGTCCCAGAATACGGCAGTATGAGCCAGACACGTTGTCATCTATGCGTGACTTCAGTGTGTGCCAGAAGCATGAATTGTGAGTGTGATGTTTTAATAAAACTGATTTGGTTTGTAATTGTTTATAAATTTCTTTTATATGATGTTTTGGCTTGGAAACTGTCGTCAGAGGGAACTCACTAGACCTTTCGGTCTAACCTTCGCTCTTTCAAAACTAAAAACCTTATCAGGGAAGCGTGATGTAGAAGGTTCGGGTAAGGGGAAGGAGAAGCTCTGAGCAGGAAGCGAGGATTAGAATAATGATGCCTTAGTCTTTCCAGTTTTAGTCTGTTATCTTTTTATTAAATCTCAGTTATATAATAGGTTGTTTTCACAAACCTCTTATGTTGAGTTGTACTTTGGAGCCACTTTTGACAAGTTATTGTTATGCCATGTTTCATATGTTTGTTACTGTGAGTTGGGTTGTTACAGAACCTAGCCCTTAAATATAATCTTATATATATATATATATATATAATATCTAATATCTAATAAAAACAAAAAAAAAAGGAAAATGACAAAAAAGAGTTACAGGACCAATATACCCTTAACTTATTTTTTAACTAGAATTAGTCAGAGGCACCCAAAACTGAAACAAAATGACAACCACGGTGACGAAAACTATAATTATTTTGAGATATGGACCAAACTTGATAGTGAGTGTCAACAACAGGGACCAAAAATGTAATTTACTCATAAATAAATCTATAAAATTATAAAATGATTAAGTTGACGTGTTGAGGCGTCATCGAGTTTTAGACTTGGGGTTTGCATAAAGGTGGTTATTGTTGACCGAGTTGACTTTTGACATCTTTGAGTCACAAGGTATCTAATACTAGATCAAATAGAGATAACTGAGACGTACTAAGAGACTTGAGTTTCGAGTTTGACTTCAGGTTGGGTCAAGTTTGACCATATAATTATTGTTGACTTTTAGAGAAATTAAGCTATTAGTTTAATGTTATGTAGAAAATGTGTAGGCATTTGGTCAAGAGTTATCAATAGTCGATCTACACAAACATGTGAGTCTTCATGAGACTTACAATGAGATACATATATACGTACAAATTTCTTTTTGAGCATGATATGTACGTATGCATAATGTTTCAATTTACATACATGGTACAATATTTTTTACATGTACGTTATTTATGATCAGTTGCATGTTATGTGTTTATTTTGTTTTCAAATAACTCTAACATGTTATTTCGTATGAAAGTTTTATAATAAGTCTTAATGGGTAAGCATTTGACCAATAAGTAATACAACAAGTGGCACGACCCGTAATGGGTGCCCAAATAACTGCAGTTCCGACAACCTAGAAAATGTCAGTGATAAAATGACTCATATCCAAATGACTCATATCCAACCAGAAAATTTATGAGATTTCTTTTCTTTCAATGTTGCATGTTTTTAGAAAATATATATTATTTAGTACAAGGTTTACAAGTTGATATGTATGATGTGAAATGATTTTATTCATGCAAATCATGAACTCGCTAAACTTTATAAGCTGACTATAGTATGCGTCTCAGTGACAGAAGGTTATAGGTTGGACAAAGGAAAATGACACAAATAGAGACTTGTCCTGTCCATTTAAGCAGGGTCGTGCAAAGGGGTGCTTCATCTGGTTCTAGTGTAGTTTGGGGCCCAAATTTTTTATCAGGTATTTATATATTATAAGTAATTTTTAGAATCAATCAGTGATAAGCCCAATCTTTAATAGGTTTTAGGGCCCAGTCCAAATTTTTGATTGCTTTCACTTTCAAGTTTCAATTAAGCGGACGATGTATGCATCTGATTAAGGCGAAAAAAATCGAAATTCCCTCTTTTTCCTAAATCTTCGACGATCCAGTTCATCAATCTTCTCGTCTTCTTCGCCTTCTCTTCCAATGGCAATCACAGTAAGATCCCAGGTAAGATTTCATTATTCAACGGTTATTTTGTATCGTCTGTTTAGTTTACTTCCAAACGACCATATTCGAATCCAGAAAATCAACAATAAATTGATTAAAATCCCCAAATCGGTAAATCAATATTCCAGAAAATCAACTATCGTTAATCGTTTGTTGATTCAATCACTCATTCAAAACTAATTTATGTGTTCTTGTTCACTTTGATTTCTCAATCTCAGCACAGACCGACGCCGCTTCACTGCTTCAAGCGGCAATCAGGCTGTTAGGCGGACTGTTAGAGGGACGATTCATTCACTGCTTCACTTGGATTCATTCATTCACTTGTTCAACACTTTACACTTGGACTGTTAGACGGACGATTCACACGTAAGCTAACAACACAGGTGTATTATTTTCACTTTTCCAGTCTCAAGTTTTTTATATTTCAATCTTTGTGAATTGTGATTCATCTTGATTGGGTTTATTGGTTAACTGGTTCAATTCCTGATCCTGGATTTCTTATTTATTTGGTTAATTGGTGATTTGGTATAATTTGTTTTAGTAGACAGTAACAGTACAGTAGTATTCTGTTTTTCATCATGTCTTCTATTAGAAAACATGATTCTGGATGTCAAAAACGTAAAAAGAAAAAGAGAATTGAAGAGATGATTTTGTCCCAAAAAGGAGTTATTGATAAATTTTTCATTAAAAAAATACAAGCTTCCGTTGATAATTCTATTGATGTTGATGTTAGTGTTAGTTTGGATGATGATGAAATTGCTATCGGTATCAATGTTGATGATGATGCTACTAATATTAATGCTAACAATAATGCTACCGATACGATTGATATTGATGCTAATGCTAATGATGTTATTGATATTGATGATAATGTTAATACTAATGATACGATTGGTATTGATGCTAATGCTAATGATCAATATGTTGATGATACTTTTGTTAATTTTGATATATTTGATCCAAGAAATTGGGATTCTTTGGATTCGAAAAGGATTGATATGCTAGTTGCAAAGGGTCCTAAAAGAGATTTATCTATTAAAAAATGTCCTAAAGATAGATATTGTAAACGATTTTCTGCAACATCTTATACTAGAATTTTATCAAATGGAGAAAAATGTGATAGAGATTGGCTTGTGTATTCTCTAGAGCTCGATAAAGTATTTTGCTTTTGTTGTAAGATTTTTAAAAAGAGACATGTAAATGGCCAATTGACAAATGATGGGTTTAGAGATTGGTCACACCTTAGCACTAGACTTAAAGAGCATGAAACAAGTGTGGAACATGTTATGAATATGAAAACTTGGTATGATTTGCGTCTAAGACTTCAAAAGAATGAAGCTATTGATAGAGTTGCTCAAAATCAAATAGAGAAAGAAAAAAATCATTGGAAAAAAGTCTTGGTAAGAATTTTTTGTATTGTGAAGTTTCTTGCAACACACAATCTTGCATTTCGTCGTACTAACGGTAGGTTGTATGAAAATGACAATGGAAATTTTTTAGGATTGATTGAAATGTTAGCCGAATTGGACCCAATTGTTCAGGATCATGTTCAACGTATTACAAATGATGATATACATGTTCATTATCTTGGTAATAGGATTTAAAATGAGTTAATTGCTTTGCTTGCTAAGAGAATCAAATGTGAAATCATTAACAAAGTAAAAGAGGCAAAGTATTTCTCCATTCTTCTTGATTACACTCCTGATGTAAGTCATCAAGAACAAATGTCTTTAATTTTAAGGTATGTAGACCTTTCATCTAAAACTGTTAGTAATGAGGAATCTTTTCTTGGATTTTTGGAGGTAGATGATACCACGGGTCAAGGTTTGTTTGATGTTTTACAATCTGAGTTAAAGTGTCTTGGTCTAGATATAGACAATGTTTGAGGACAAGGTTATGATAATGGTGCAAACATGAAGGAAAAACATAACGGAATGCAAAAGAAACTATTAGATATAAATCCTAAAGCATTTTATAGTTCTTGTGCTTCTCACATTCTTAATTTAACTTTGTGTGACATAGCCGATACTAGTGGTAAAGCTAGAGATTTTTTCGGGATAATTCAACGTATTTATACAATATTTGCTAATTCTACTAAAAGATGGCAAGTGTTTAAAGATAATGTAAAAGGATGGACAGTTAAATCATTGTCAACGACTCGTTGGGAGAGTCGTATTGATAGCGTAAAAGCCATAAGATTTCAAGTGTTTGATATTAGAGAATCTTTACTTCAAGTAGCTGAAATAGATATGTAACACTCAAAATTTCGGTAAGTTTGACCGAGAAACCATATCCTACCTTTGACTTATGATGGAACATCACCTCGTGATTTTTACATTAATTTTATTGGATCATTAATCGCCTGAACCAGATCCGTAAAGTCTAGAGGGGTTGAGAAGCGTTGCGAACGAAATCGAGCCTCGGAGCAGGGCTGGCGATTGTGCCCGCGATTGTGACACCTTGTCACTCTCGCAGGTCACAATCGCGAGGGGGAGTATACCCCGCGGTACAGTTGGGGCGATTGTGCCCCGACGATTGTGACCAATGTCACTCTCGCCGAGCACTTTTCGCGGGAGAGGTACTGAAAGCTCCTTTGAGCGGGCGATTGTGCCCCGGCGATTGTGACCATGTCACTCTCGTCGGGCAAGGTCGCGAGCGAGGTTTTTGGTATTAATCAGACCCCAACCAACCTTAGACTCTTTTATGTCATTCCATCTTTGAGAGGAGATTTTCTTGAACCCTAGGTAAGTTCCATCCTCTCTCTTCATTCATTACTAGTTAATGGAAGCCTGAGATCATTTATTGCTCATTCTAGGTTATCAAGTGTTGGTGTGAAGCTCACAAGTTCTCAAGTTCAAGACTTCTTCATATAGATTTTGCTAGGTTTTAGAATAAACCCATTGTGAGTTCATCTTCCTTTTCTTAAACTTTATACACATCAAAATGCATATTTTGACTTCTAAGTATCTCCTTGTTTACATTTTCATTATTGATGAGATTTTGACCTAATTTGGTATTTTGGAGATTTTTAGGGTTTCTCGCCTTTTTGTAAGATAATGAAACAATCAAAGTCTTGGAACAACAAATATGGATGACTTCACATTTTGATAAGCAAATGTTCAATTTATGGCACTTTAGCCAAGTTTATGTTTTAAGCACATTATGGGTATTTTGGTTGGAAGTGTTATTTTGAGAAAAGGAAACAAATGGTTTAATCTTGAAGAAATCCATGTTACATTATAATGGTTTTTACATTCGAAAGATTTACTTGTCATGAAACATATTTGAAAATGAAGATAGCATTATGATTCATGATTGAGTTTTGTATTTCTTATCAGCAGTTAACCATTTAAATATGATTTGGGAAATAAATGGTGTTATGAACTATATGTTTGATTATAGTTGGTCACAAATGTAATTGTGACATGTCTAGACTATTACTAGTGTATCCATAGGTATAGAGTCGACTTATTATTTGGGGATAACTCCCGTATGTAGCTAGTCGAGAAATTGGGCCCTAGGGTGGTAACTTGGTATGGTTATGTGGGACCGGATACTAGCCGTGGGTCGTAAATGTAAATCCTAGCGAATGAGCATGACTAGGGATCATTGGGTGCCCTCCCCCACATCTTAGTACGAGTCGGCGTGTTCGTGACCTTGATCCTAGTATGGTGAGCTCAATAACTTGGAAAGTGGTTTACTTTGTGTTTCGCCCCAATCCTTGGAAATCGGGTTTTCCCGTCATCGCAAGATGTAGTGTGGACCGCATGGTCATTATGTGGTCATCAAATTATTTACAATGTCGGTTGGCGAAAGCGGTTTACTTATGTTGCATTTAATTCTTCTTACTAACTTTCATATAAACTTTATGTTCTCACTAGGCTTTAAGTCTAACACTTTTTCTCAAATGATGTGTATAACAAGTACCCTTAGCGGCGGGCCGTCAAGGGGTTGAGTAAAGAGCGTGGTCTCTTGAGGGCATTTTTGGATGATAGATAATTTGGAATCTTGGCGTTTAAAACAATTTATTAATTTTTGGAATTGGGTTGACAACCTATGTAATCTAGATAGAAATGGTTTAGATTAGTTTGTTGTCGATTTCCCATGCATCTTATACAGGTTTTGTAAACGCGTACTCTATTACCCTTTTTGGGTGGTTAGCTCCAAATTCAAATGTTATATTGCCGAAATTTCAATTTTTAAAATTACCCGAATTTTTAGGGTGTTACATGATAATGATTCAAAAATTAGAAGTGAAGCAAAATCTTTAGCTCAAAATGAGCTTGGCGATTTTGAGTTTCTAGTGTCAATAGTGGTTTGGTATGAAATTCCATTTGCTGTGAATTTGGTTAGTAAACATTTACAATCAAAAAATATGCTAATTGATATTGCTATTGGACAAATTAAAGGACTAATTTCCTTTTTTGAGGGATATCGAGAAACGGGATTTTTAGATGCTATAGAATCGGCAAAGAAAATTGCCAATGAATTGGATATTGATCCATTGTTTCCTAGAAAACGTGAAATTCGAAGGAAAAGACATTTTGATGAAAATCCGATCGATGCATCCGAAATTACTTCACAATCTGTGGAAGAGTCATTTAGAGTTAATTATTTTTTATGTGTTGTTGATCATGCAATTGGTTCGTTAAAAAGAAGATTTGAACAATATCAAGAATATGAAAATGTGTTTGGGTTTTTATTTACCTCCGATAAGTTGCGTTCTTTGGATAATGCATGTTTAAAGTCTTCTTTGCGCTTAAGAATCAAGATCAATCTGATATTGACGGAAATAACTTATATGTGGAGTTAAAATTACTCCAAGAGTTTTTACCACATGAAAAGATGAGCCCTCTTGATATTTTAGAGTATTTGAAACATGTAGATTGCTTTCCTAATGCTATTATTGCTTATAGAGTCTTGTTGACAATTTCCGTAACAGTTGCATCTGCAGAAAGAAGTTTCTCAAAGTTGAAGTTGTTGAAGAACTATTTACGCTCAACAATGACACAAGAAAGACTTAACAGACTAGCGTTAATAGTCATTGAAAATGGTTTTTTGGAGAAAGTTGATTATGAAGATTTGATTGCAAATTTTGTTTCGAAAAACGTTAGAAGACTCATTTTATTTAAATGAATTTCAATATGTTACTTCATTTTTGTTATTTTAATTTGTAATACTTTTAGTATTAATATATGATATAAACTTTAATAGGGGCATAATCAAATGAGAATTATGTAATTTGTAGTAATTGTGAGATCCAATATGAGCCACACATTTAAACCAATTAATATAAATTTTAAATTAATATAAAAGGGTATTTTGGTAATTTGGTTTTTTTTACAAATGGATGGTAATCCGTTACCTAAAATTGTGGAGTTCAAGTTTAATTATTTGAAATCTCTATCAAAAGGAGTCGTCGACCAGCCGTAATTCAATCTTCAATAGAAAACATTTTCAATAATCCATCCTCCTGTTTATCTCTATCACCACCACCGCATGCGTCGACGACGGTTTCAATGATTACATCCTTTTTTTTACTATTTAAACAACCTCAAATCATTGTTCTACAACAACATCAACCAGAATCGTTCGCCTAATTACTCGGCCCCAGGGGCGGAACACAAGCTTTCCAACCGCAGGGGCCGGACCTAAAGAAGGGCTACCGGTGGAACGTGCCACCGTATTATTTCTCCGCCGAAAGGTTAAAAAGTTTACGTTTACGAAAGGTGCAACCGTATCGTTTTAAAACTTAAAAATTCTTCGAAATCGATAAAATAAAAACTTAAAAATCCCTCGAATTCAAGCAAAATGCTATAAAAATCAATCGAAACAGTGGAATTAGGCTAAAAACACATATACTTTTTGCAACCGGCGACGGCAGTGTGCGATCGGTCGTCAATAGTTGGGGAACCCAAAAAAAAGTTAAAACCTTTGAAGACGACATAACCACTCTTTCACACTTGAAAAAACACAGGGACTATAGCCCCCAATAGCCACCATGGCACATGGACGGACCCAAAGAAGGGCATACAGTGGCACGTGCCACCGTATTATTTCTCCGCCGAAAGGTTCAATTATTTACCATTATGAAAGGTGCAACCGTATCGGTTTAGAAGATGTCACCGTATGATATTCAAAAGTTCAAGAAGGTGCAACCGTACCACGTAATCAACAAAAAAAAACCCTCTTGAAATCAACCGAAAAACCGAAAAAAAAATCCTTGAAATCGATAAAAAAATGTAAAAATTCCTCTAAATCAAGCAAAAAATTTTTTAAAAATTCTCTATTATATGAAGACACGTCGATAAAAACAGAGCCTTTTGTAATTATCTTGTCTATATTTTGTGGTGCCATCGTATTAAAAAAAATTATGGGTCCGTCCCTACCATGGCCATTCGCCTCTGCCTGGATGGGGTTATCATTTAACGGGAGATAATGAAGTATATTCCAACAAGAACCAATATTGAAAAAGAATGAAAAACGTAATGATTAAATTATAACTAGTTTAAAATAAGAACTACTCTTTATAACAAGTGGTAACTATAGGAACCAAAATATTATTTTATTCTAAAATAAACAAAAAACACATATGCATGACAGGTGGATACCATAGTGTTGGACTTGGAGTCTTGGACTATGAAAAGTCAAGACTCAAACTCAATACTCAGCCCATTGCAGTGGGGGGCCCAATTTAAAAAATAAAATAAAATACACTTGCACACCTAATATTGCCTTCTTCATGTGAGAAAAAACGGGGGGGGGGGGGGGGGGGGGGCCTTGGCCCCCATTTGTCACCACAGGGTTCCGCCCCTGCTCGGTCCAGACATTTCCGACGACGGATGTTCCACAACCACCGGTGATCGATGATAGGATGGTTGTTAGTTTGGTGGATGGGGCTCGACGATTAGAACTGACTAAACCGTCGATCGTTAAGAAGATTCTAAAAGAGTACCCGAATGCTGATATGTTTGTCAACAACCCTATTTACTCGAAATCGTACAAATTATGTCTCCTGAAAACTACTCCGAGAATCATTGCGATTCGAATATTTAAGCCGGAGAAGACACCGGAAAATGATGTGGCGGTGGCGCGTTCGACATAAGATGTTGTCATCGGCTGTGTTTTTGGTACCTTTTTGGCCGATGGAGGCTTCTTTACTTTCTGGGTAACTTCTCCTTCTTCATCTATTTCGATTCCGGTTCCGGTTCCGGTTTCTCCACTCTTGAGATCTGTAGCCAACGACGTCGTTGTTGTTGCTGTAGAATAGCTTTCGCTGTAAGTATACATCTCTGACCAGACTTCAGAATATTTTTCTTCGATTGTCATTTTTAAGATCCTTTTTCCCTTCTATCATCGACGCGTATCGAAAACCCTAATTTGGGTTTTGACTTTCTCGTTTTGATACAGCGCTTACTCAACGAACCACGTGAACTTGATACTCTAGTTTTATTCATTCATCGTTTGTTGTAATCGTCAATTAATAAATTGGAATTCGATTTTCGGTTTGTGTTTCGGAATTTTACTTCTGCGTTAGGGTTATAAGAATTTAAGATCAATAAATTTGTTTTATCTTGAAAGTGATTCCAATTTTGGGTATGTGATTTGGCATTCTACTGTTGCGTGATGATCAAGAGTTTCATTTTGGGTATGTGATTTGTCATTCTTGTGTTGCGTGAGATCAAGATCAAGAAAAAAATTGTTTTATATTGGGAGTATTGTTTACTTTGAGAGCAAGGAAGTGCCAATTTTGGTGCCTGTGTGTGTTTATGGCCTTTGATTTATTGTGGTGTAGCACGGGGATTTGTGCATCGCCATCGGAAGAAAACATGCGATATTTCAATGTCATGATTCTTGGTCCATCATAGTCACCTTATGAAGGTAAAAACAACTTATAAATGGTGTTATGTACTTGGTTTCTGTAAGAGCACATTTTGGTTTGACATTTTGGATATCACACTGGTGTGACAGTCAGTGTCACAGGGATATCACAGTATGTATCATAGCAGCAGGTATCACAATCGGTATCATAATCAGTATCACAGTCTGTATCACATGAGTGGGTATCTCAATTGGTATCACGATCGGTGTCTCAGTGATATCACAGTCGATATCACGTGAGTGGGTATCACAGTTGGTATCACGTCCGGTGGGTATCACAATAAGTATGACGGTTGGAATCACACTGGTACCACAGTTGGTATCCGAAGCCCGGACATAGGAACCCCGGAGAGAGGAGAGATAATATTTTTTAAATACTTAAAATGCCCTAAAATTTAAAATTCAAATAAAATTACCAAAATTCATAATTTCCTAATTTATTCTTAAATAAGTGGCTCACATTGGATCTCACGGTTATCACAAATAACTGAGTTCTCCCTTGAATGACCCCCAACTTCAATATTTTGTTTTATTTATGACTTATTTATCGAACAATAGTGTATATAATGTAACATGGTCTCCAAAATTATTGGCATGACCCTACATTTAAGTTCAATATTTATGTTCAGACATATATCATGGATAAACTTTATAATGCAATCCGGTATGGGACGTGTTAGCATCTAAGTTACATATTTATTATTTTAAAGTCTTCCGTTGTAATTGGTCTAAAATTTTAATTTAGCCATTATTTTGGAGTATTTACAAAAAAATTATCGATGATTATGTGACATTTATCATGTTGGAGGCTTGGAGCAAAAAATTTGCTCAAAATCTTAAAGCTTTATTTTTTCCATTTTAAAGAATCTGTTGGAGGAGCTCTAAAAAGATTTGAAAACGTTATCACATTTATTGATTGTTTAATGGATTTGAAAATCTATAATCTAATAAAATTTTACTTTTAAAACTATAATCGACAAATTGTTTAATCTAAAATGTATTAAATATAATTAAATTGGAGCCAAATAAATTATACTAATGAACATATATTTTATCATTATTTTTATTTGATATCCATATTATACATTTTTATCATTTTTAACTAGGTTTTTTTCATCCATAAATCTATACTATATTATAAAACAAAGATAAAAAACTCTTAAATACAAATTATTAGGCACAAGGTACCATCATTTTATGCAAGATTTTAAAAATCTCTTAATTTACAAGTATCAAAGCACAAGATACATATTACTAGGCTTCTAACACCCACCAATTTGGTATGTACAGGACATTCCTTTTATGCAGACCTTTCCATGTATCACTATTAATTAATATATTATATTACTATAAATTTGTTTTAATTATATTATTAAATATGTAATTGGTTATTTTTTCTAGATGTCATTAAAATATATAAGATAATCATTGAATTATAACAAAATACTTAATTTTTTTATATAAAAAACATTATATTATTAAGCCTAAATTAAACAAATTTATAAAAAAACATTATCACTTTCTCAAAACCATCCAAAATCGTACTATAAATCGGCAAAAAAAACAAAAAGTAAAAGAAAACATTAAAATCGTGATGTATCTCGCTGCATTGCGCGAATACGCTTCTAGTAAATCTTTATGCAAGTTTCTATGTAAAGTTACAAAACTTCAGACTTGAAGGTGCATGACTTGAATTTTAACATCGGGTAAAAATAAATGAAAAAAAATATAACAACAAAAATTTCAAATTAAAATATAAAATAAAATACGAGTATATAAAACTTCAAATTTCGATCATAATTTAAGTATTTCTAATTTAAAAATAAAATAAAACAATACGTTGGAGTTTAAAAAATATTTTTTATTAAATTGAGTTTAGAAAGGACAACTTTGAAAAACTATCTTTTGTGATTGAACTCAGGACCTGTCTTATATTTG
Organism: Arctium minus; assembly: GCA_954870635.1. Taxonomy (NCBI): domain Eukaryota; kingdom Viridiplantae; phylum Streptophyta; class Magnoliopsida; order Asterales; family Asteraceae; genus Arctium; species Arctium minus. The sequence goes on from OX941084.1 coordinate 38,419,112, forward strand.
GGCAAAGTCATCTGACAACCAAACTAAGATGTTTTTTTTTTTTTTTTATAGTAGAATTATAGATGAAAATCATATAAGATGTTTTTTTTTTTTTTGAAACAGTTTATAATCCTTGAACGAAATATTGTAACCAGTTATATAACCAATCCCTCATAACAAACCCAATTTTTTGATCTTTTCTCTACAATCTTTTTCTACAAATTTCTATTCCTAATTAAGCCACCAAAATAAACTTCAAAATACGTTTTTATTAAAATAAAAAATACATATAATATCAACGCCGTTTTCATCTTATTTTTACAATTTTAATTTATTCTTTTTTGACAATTCATATTTAGGAATTAAGGAATTGATAGATGATAAAATACAATAGAAAATTCAGTCATTTTGTCTTCAAAATCGTACTACATTTTGGGGTTCTTTGATAGATCCTACTGGGCCTTTTTGACCAGGGCCTCATAACTGGTCCTAATAGATCGGTCCCTTAACCGGTTTCAACCAAAAATCCATAACTGGCCTTAACCAGTGCTGGTACCTTTCGGTCCTAAGTCGGGCCCGAGCCCTATTTTGCCATCTATACAATGGGAGTGAATGGGAGGATATACATAAATTCAAGAATTTGGTGAAGGAGGACTAGATCTCGAATTCGAGAACAACCTCCATACCTATAGAGACACAGGAAAACTCTACATACATCATACCCCCGACCCTACTTTCAGGTGAGATTTACTAGATTTGATTTAGGACTAGATCTCAAATTATTAGGTTTCCAAATATATCTACTAAATCCCGACAATGAAGGTGCACATACGATACATTTGTTACTGAAATGGCAATAAGATTAAAAAACCGGGCCTGAAAAATAAAATAGTCAGTCCCCTTGCAACTTTCAGGATTCAAATGGACACAATACTCAACTCAATCAATAAATAGAAGGTAAACACAACCAACAAAAAAAACTGTATGAAAACCTTCTCCTATTAATGTGCATTATACGAGTTTCCAAAATATGTGCAGAAAAGTTTTCGTGAGATTTTAATTAAATCGATGACGTTTTGGCCTATTTAAAAATTTGACTTCATACTCATTAGATGGTCATGAATTTAATTAACATCCCATTTTAGGCTATATACCTAAGTGTATTCTCTCGATCCCAAAACGATGATGTATAAGTACGACTCAGATACGACTCCATTTGAAGTTTCAGTTTTGTAAGTTATTTATATTTAGGGGTTGAAGACTATATGATCCCCAAAAGGAGAGGGGAGGTTAATGTTAGTATTTAGTGGATGAGAGATAGATGCCAGAAATAATAGCCACCCTTGCCACGATCACTCCTATCATCCTGAGGATTGTGCTGCTGCTGATAGATATACCTGGTTTTGCTGAAGGCAATACCACAAGATCCTTCAACTGTACAAGCAATTACATCAACTTAAATTGTTTCTTTTTTTTTGAAAGAAAACTTAAATTGTTTCTTATCCACTAGAAAATTAAATATAAAATAATCACTTGCAAAAAAGTGTATAATTTAAGTTTACAGCTTCAGCCTCCTATGGAAAGAAAAATACTCCTTTTTAGTCCTGTTTTGTGGGTGGACCCACACTAGTGGATACGGTGGCATAGACACCACTTAGATCCTTCGTCGTAGTGTAAATTTTTTTAGGGTCGTGAAAAGTGTCACCGTGTCATTTGTTGTGTGTCAGCGTATATATTTTGAAACTACAATGCAAGTTTCTCTTGGTAGAGTTGGTTAGCAAGGCTCCTATGTGCATATTCGAATCCCGTTTGTGTCATTTACTTAGTTTTTAGTTTTTAATTTCAGATTTATTATGTTTTTTAAAACAATTTGCAATAAAGGGCTCGAACGCAGAACCTCGCATACGAAAAGTAAGGAACTAACCAACTGACGAATGATGATTTTGTGAAAATTATCCATATCTTCATTCTTATAGTCAAACCGTGTCACCACTTGAAATAATTCCTAGGTCTGCCTCTGTGTGTGTCACAATCTAATATAGCACCAATTGTGGGACAATAAGTTTTTGTTTTGTCATATCATGTGACCTGGCTCGCGTACCAAACACACCTAAATGGACTCTTTTTGCGATAAAGTAGTAACCAGTTTGACACTTTATCAAATATGGCTCTTGTTTAACCAAAAGCAATATTGTGAAAAAGATCTTATTCTTCTATATCTTTTGGTAGACTCTCTTTTGGAACAAAGGGGAGCTACTCATTGACACATCAAATATGGACTCATTGTGTTTGGGGACGGAGGTAGGAATTCGATATGACAAAAGTAAGCCATAACGGAAGTGTTAAAAGAAGGTGATTCTTTAACTTTTGAGGTGCTGCTGAAGAGCTATTTCTAAAAGAGAAACACTAACCTCAACAGGCTGCTCCCAATGCTTTTTGATTCCCGGAAGGTGCCCATTCCCCTTTCCAACAACTGCAACCACACAACTATTTTCGCCGACAATGTCAAGTAACTTGGCTGACATGTAACTACACAAAAAAGTAAGTTAGAAAATCCAATATAACAAATATCCAACTAGATGGCAAAGAGTATACCAGCTGTTCTCTTTCATGTACAAGGGTTTCCATTAGAGTAGGGAACTCCTTGCTCATCTCTTGAATGATAAGTGTCACCATGTCTATGTTGTCCATTTCCTTGAGCTGAAAAGAACAAAAACTATAAATTACTAAAATCCAACAATCTTCTCAAACTCTTCATTTTGCATATAAATTCTTTAATATTGATTTTACAGACACTTATGATGATATGAATTATGAAGAGAATGTCATGCACATACCATATCGTTAAGACGCTCAGGGCTTGGTAAAAATATTGCTGGAACATCAAGGAACATATTTACTTTGCCTTATGCCATAGTGGCAATTTCAACCATGTTCGTCGTAATGTTATCTGTTTATATAATCGTTACATAAGCATCAAGGAAAGTTAGTTATGACGATGTTAACTTCCAGATATTCAAGTGCACAAGTCAAGATACACAATACATATTAGAAAAGGAAAAGAGGGTAGAACAAACTCAGGAGGATGAAAGAGGGTGCTTGGAAAAAGAAGAGAAAACAAAAAGGATAGGATGAAAGAGGGTGCTTGTACCAAATAAATAATCTAATACTGGAAAATTGCAAATCAGAACACATCCACGATCTTCTTAGGCTTCTCTCTGTCAGAAATTTATATGCATATAAGAAGTATTCTGACATCAAAACCAGGGTAAAGAAGACCAAGAACTTCCTAAGCTCAAAGTTCAATTAGAATGAAAAAGTCCACCAAACTTTGGTTTTGGATATCTAACCGACATTTCCTCGTCTTTGCAAATTTCCATCTCAATGTCATTGTAGCTAATATGCTCCATATATTTCTTACAAGATAATGTAACCATCTCCAATCTTTTACCACAGATAGTACAAAGGCTACCCTTACAATCACCCAACCATCCTCAGAATAAAAACTAATAAGCACTAAAGCAAATTATGCAGTCCAACAACCTCAACATATAGTAGATTATCACAAGAAAAGATATATGGATATCAATCTCCACCTAAAGCAACACATATAGAAGTAATTGCTCATACAAGTTATATGTGCAACACTCAATTATATATCATTGTTGACATTTCTTTGATAAATAGGACCATACATATGGGAAGGGCATGAGATATAGAAAACATCTCCATTTTAAAGTTAATTATATTATGTGCAGCCCTTATTTTATTATTTAAAACTATAATCCTTTCGTTATGTACAAAAAATGACTTAATTCTCGACTCTATGCCAGATAACCTAAATTTCTCAAATAAATGTCAATCATAACATAGATTTGGGTAAGCCAAACCAAACATACCCGGTAAATCCCACACTGAGTAGGGTTTGGTGAAACGGGAGGGTAAGATGGACACATGATTCTTACTGAAAAATTCAATGAAAACAGGTTGTTGACTGTAAGTGAATTTTCAAATACAAGTCACAAGAAGACCTTTGCTCCGGTCGGTAAACTCAATGCTATACGAGTTTTATTATCCCTGGTGGTGAAGTGGTCCGACCATGGAAACCTTTCCGATTGCTGACTAGTGTGTAATTGGAAAAGTTATTGTATGGCCTAAAACAGTCTCCTTGGGATTGGTTTGATAAATTTGCAAAGGCAGTTGTGAAATATGGATATACTTCGTGCCAGACAGACCATGCTCAATTCGTGAAGTTATCTGCAGAAGGGAAGGTAGTCATCCTCATTATCTATATAAATGATGTTATCCTTACCGGAGATGACTTAGCAAGATTACTCAGTTCAAGGAACTTCTTGCATCTAAATTTGAGATCAAAAACCTAGGATTCCTCAAGTACTTTCTAGACATGGAAGCAACCCGATCGAAGGATGGTTTGGTCTTATGATATCTCAAAGGAAGTATGTTCTAGACTTGCTAACAGAAACTGGGATGCTTGGGAGCAAGCATCAGAAACTTCTATGGCCCCAACCTAAGAATAAACTAAAGTGGAGAAACCATATTAATAGAAAGAGGATATATTGTAGATTAGTTAGAAAACTAATCTATCTTTCCCACACGACACCTGAAATTGCATTTTCTGTTGGTATAGTAAGTCAACATATGCACAATCCCAACAAGGAACATTTCTGAAGCTGTATATAGGATGATTCAGATTCTATGGTACCTAAAAATGACTCATGGTCCTGGAAACTACTACAAAAGGCATGAAAACCATGATATAGAAGTCTACTCATATTCTAGTTGGGATTGGGAGCTGACAGATCAAAGATCAACTAATGACTAATGAGGAAATTTGTTTACTTGGCGAAGCAAGAAACAAGCAATAGTCTCTCAATTCCTTTAACAGCCTTTTGATCCATATTCCTTAGATATCCTTAAAGGGTGCGTTTAGTATGCAGACAGGACTGGATTGCACTGGATGTGACGGGACTGAATGGGAGAGAGTGAGGTAGGCAGGTGAAAGAATTGTGCAAGGTTTTAGGTTTTTTATTTGACATGGGGTAGTTTACTAATTTACCAATTTTAATGAATTCAATTTAAGCTTGGGTTGTACAACATATAAATCTCAAGTTGAGGAGTCCAGAAAGAATTCAGTTAGTTATTCTTCTTCTTCTTTTTGTTTGTTCTTTTAATTCTTGCTTTATTGTTATTCACCCTTAATATGAGGGAATAAGTTGTGGGTTTAGAATACAAAATATAGGGCTTGTACATACATTTAATGAATGAAAATGAGAAAGATGTCTTCCCACATTTCTAATAAAACAACATCCCGAATATTTCGATCAGTGATCCTTTACCCTCTAACATAACTTCACTAGACATTATCCACTAGATAGGATCCGATGACTCCTTTGCTCATTAAATTCAGTGACCTTAATTGATATCCTTAATTTATATCATTTACCTCCCATTAGAAGAGTCAATAAAACAGTGAGGCCCCGGGCCCGTCAACTTTTTGAGGATGCAGGTTTGATACGACAAACATCCTTATAACTAAGGATTATAATGATGAAAATTTTCATAAACGAGGGTCACTCAAGTCTGTCAAGCAATATACTTACAAATTGCTTTTAAGATGCTAAACTATGATCAAGAAGTATCTTGGTATGAAAAGCGTAAAAAGATTTTCCTTTACATGTTCTGGGAAATAGCAAGACTGCTAATCTTTCATTAAAACAATCTAATAGAAGATTGATCAGGCTAAGAAAAGAATTCCTAAAAATGGTATTCCTGCCCTTAAGATACACCCAATGGATTTGCTATAAATAATGATCATAGAAATAAGATTTAGAAGGACATTAAAGGGGTCTAGTTGCTTTGCGTATTCAGATAATATAGATTGGAGAGAGAAAGGAGACTGCAAGATCTTACGTTTATTGGACGATCACCAAGCATCACCCTGCCACCATACTTCATTGCCTCTTCATATGCTACACAAAACTCACTACCAGGTAAAACCTCAAGCTTATTAGCAACCTGGAAGAATGCAGATGAGTGTCAGAAATAATATCTTTAAAGGTTTTACATCCGTCTAGCTAAAATATAGTGGTGAAGGTCAAAATTTATCTAATTTGAAGAACAGTATCATGCCTTAGCAAGAAACCAGCTGTAAAGTATTCCAAACATGTTGTGATTCTTCTTCCACATGTCCACCATTTCTCCCATTGTAGGTACCTGCCCAACCCAAAAATCAGTACATTGACAAATCTATTTTATAAAGGAAATGAAGGACTTTTCAAACACTACTTCCTGACAAACATTTATGAAACTGATTTTAGGAAAGTACAAAAGCAGGAATATAGTAGACACTAACGAAACCTACACACCTTTAGATCATGAGGAGTGAGTACAGCAACACGACTTGTGCATAACTCCAAAAAGACAACCTGCATTCAGTTAATTCTGTAATGAACTTCATGGAAATACGAAAGGAAAATCCACGTCTGCGAATTAAACAAAACAGGCAGCTACTTTGTAAAAGGTGCACCCATATAGTGTAATAAGTTCTAAAGAGAGACACCTGTGGCTTTAAGAAACTGATTACAGCCTCAACTTCCCGGCAGGACTCCTGGTCCTGGAATAAAAAAAGATGATGACCAAAAGTGATAACCCGGGCAAATGTCGTTAATTACTATAATATATTCATTTCTGAAGTTATTTTCTGGGAAGACTGATCAAAGCCCATCATTATAGTGATTAGCCATTAAATTCATAATGCTTCACTTTTCATACTTATAGGCTATAGCACAAGAAAAGACTTTAAGTCCTAAGGTGAGAAGCTCCATATACAATAAATAGTCGCAATTTCATATCACAAAGAAATGGAAGTGACTAAGAAAATCAGTCAGCAAATCCAACTTCCCTTGCTACTATACCACATTTAAAGCTTTTCTATTTTGGAGGCATAATCGAATTACAAGAACCTATCTAGCTAATGAGATAACCATCTCAAGAAGCTTTGCTTTACGATATATTTGTAGTATCCCCTTTTGTTTCCGTTAGCTACTCACATTTAGTTGTATTTATGTCATAAAAAACGTAGTACCCTTTTCTTGACCAATTCAATTTCTGTCGTATTACACCACTGAAACCATAATTCTCACTGATCTCTCCCTAAACTTCCCAAATTAGAAACTGACTAGAAAATATCTTTGGTTACCAACTTCACCATCATCAACTTCTTAAAAGTCAGGTTTTATATGAAGACAACTATTGCATTATTGACCCAAACATGAGCCTGTCCTGCTGAGAGCCTAGTATACTGCCAACCAAACTACAAGAGAGTTGACCTGAAGATCTGAGAAGTCAAAGTGAGTATTAGATGATCTATAAATTTAGTTTAAATTTCCCAGGCAACAGAAATTTTCACTCATTCACCAATGTCAGACTGCAAATAATGTTGAGATATTAACAACAGCCAAAATCATGTTGAAATATTAACAACAGCCAAGTTATAATCACCATCTTTGGGAACCAAAGGAAGTAGTTGGTGGAAAAGTAAGAGTCAAGATAGATAATTTTAAAATAACTAGAGATATACTTTTCTTGAGGATGTCCTTGTCAACTACACAACAAGCCATTCATAATATAATCTAAACACTTTTTTCTAAACAAATAAATTATCAAGCCAGAAAAACAACCCAAATAACACCATTGAAATTTAAATTCGCAAGGCAAATTATGCGAGACATAAACATTTCCTGCAAGATGTTACCTTCTTACTAAATAAACTAATTAATCCATAAATCGTCCAAATTAACATTAAATAACCATAATTACCATTGAAACATGCGCAGTCCCGATCAAATACACGTCGCAAGTGCCTCCTTCCACCGAAGATTCACACGAAAGCATCACAACACTCCGAGATAGCTCCTCCGGAAGTTCCTTCCTAACGTAACCTTCAACAACAACTTCAATTCGATTTATCTCAGAATACAGAATTCATCATAATGCATCATCACAAATTTAATTTAATCATTTCTAACCGTCTACTTCACCATTATTATCAGCCTCGCATCATTCTCCAGCGCCTGCATATTGAACGAAAATGTTCATATCAAGCAAATTCATAAAATTGGTAACGTCGTCGGAGGCTGCTGCAGTTCCCTCGAGTTCCGGCGTGGTCGGATGCGCATCCGAATCCATCGCCGTCAAAGAAAAATTCCGGAAAGCGGCGCCGATTGACGGAGATTTTTGGAATCGGAGAGAATTGTCGTGATGTGTGTTTGAAAAAAAAAAAAAAAAACTTATAGCGCTGCTAAACCGTTGAAAAACCATTTTTGATAAGTCATTTTGTTCTAACTTATCAACTTATTTCAAAAGTGCTTATGATTTTTTTGATTCTTTTATGTGTATAAGCAATATCAAACATCTTTAAATAACAACTTATTAATTTATTACGTTTTGGTACCACAATAAGCTAATCCAAACACTTTTTAGAAAACTCCAATTTGACACCACATAAGTTGATAAGCACTTTTCAAAATAAACATAAGTTGTTTTAAATAAGCAATCCCAAACACCCCCTAACAACAATGGGATTTCATCATGCATGGGTTAACTCGGGCGAGTCGACCAGGACGCGTGCCGGAGTTGGGCTTAAAGCCTTTAACCACAAAGATCCATAAAAATCCTGAAATTTTTACACAGGAGCCCGGGTCAGGCTTAAAAGTCCAACCCGACCCATTTTTACACAAGATCCCGAGTCTTGTGAAATTTTAAATTCACTATTGTAAATTACATTTTTTGTTTTTGTGTTGTCACTCCTTATTAAGTTTGGTCCTTTTTAAAATTAATTACAATTTTAATCACTGTGTTTGTCATTTTGTTTTACTTTTGGACCTTCTGGCTAACTCTACTTAAAAAGGTTAGTTAATTTAAGAGTATTTTTATTTTTTTTATCATTTTTGTCTTTTGTCTTTTTTGTTTATTAGATTATAGAGTAAAAAATTACGATATTAGTCCCTGTGTACATTCGTCTAAAATCAGATCATATAAGTTTAAAAAATGAGGATGGTGGTCAGTAGGGTTGTAGGGGTGCTCAAATTTCCGACCAACCCAGGCAATCCAACCCAAAAAAACGTAAAAAATCTCAAACCGAGGTAACCCAATACATAATTGATATATTTTTTTTCCCAAGCCGCATCTATTGGGTTGGAAAGGGTAGGCCCAAAGTAACTCGGTCAACCCGTTAACCCGACCAAAACTTGTATGTTTTTTACTTTTTTTAATGGTTTTAGACTTTTAGCGGCTATTCTTTCTATCAATTCTCAAGTCTTCCTATCTTATTCCTAGTTTAGATTTGTCCACGAGAGCACGCCGATTAAAATCGCACGAATCTAACATTCAAGTTTTCAAAAATCTTCAACAACATCGATAGAATCAAGAGGCAACAGATACTCTTTTCTACTCTTCTTTTCTCTTATTAGCCTTACTTGTATATTTCTATTTTGATTTTAGTTTTTTTAAAATGAATCACTTAGTTAGATTTTAAAAATATGTATTAAAGTTTCAACCCAACCCATCCTACACGATTTGGGTTGTGTTGGGTTGCACGTTTGATTGCGTTGGGTTGGATTGAGATTTTTCAAACCGCAAACATTGGGTTGGGTTCAAGTGCCTTCAACCCGGCCAACCCAACCCATGAGCACCCCTGGTGGTTAGATTTGGGGTAGTAAATGATACAGATTCGTATACGAGCGGAACCTAGGCTAAACCTAGCGGCGACGATGCTTGGCCAACCAAGAAACCGGCGACGGTGATAGGGTTATCGGCCAACCGATAAACACAAGAACAAACGTTTAATAGAAATCTTTTATTAAAACTCTAACAATCCAACCAGGAATTAGAACCCATTAAATAGAAAAAAACAAACGAAAAGATAGAAACAAAATCCCACAATAAAAGGAAACGATAATGACAAAAAGACTAGAAAATAAATAACTTGGATAGGAAGTTTTGGTTGGATTGGATCTTTGAAACACCCGGCCCTTTTAGCCACTTTCGGTAAAACCGGCGTTGGGTCCGGATTGGCCGTGACCTTGTCCTCGATCCGTATCATCCTCCCCCTCTAAAAAACGACTCGACCCCGAGTCATCATCCAAATCGTCTTCGGCCGTATACGGGGAGAGATCGGCGACATTAAAAGTAGCAGAAACACCATAATGACCGGGTAAATCCACTTTGTATGCATTATCGCTAATTTTCTTCAAAATACGAAATGGACCGTCAGCGCGTGGGTGAAGCTTCCCATAACGGCCTGGAGGAAAACGTTCACGCCGTAAATATATCCACACAAGATCACCTTCGTTGAACACGACCGTCTTTCGATGTTTGTTGGCGCGGGTTTGATATTGAACATTATGTTTGATAATATGGTCCCGCACCTGTTCATGCAACGCCTTTATTTGTTTTGCCCGCTCGTCCCCCTCGGCGCTAATCGGGCCATCAACCAGCATGGGAGCCAAATCAAGAGGAGTAAAGGGGTTGCGTCCGTAAACAATAAAAAATGGGCTCCGACCCGTGGAGCTATGGTTCGAGCGATTGTAGGCGAACTCGGCTTGAGGCAAAGCTAAGTCCCACTGTTTAGGCTTGTCGTTGACCAAACAGCGAAGAAGATTATCAAGACTCCGATTTGTGACTTCGGTTTGGCCATCCGTTTGCGGGTGATGCGAACTGCTAAAATTAAGTTTGGTGCCCAAACGCTTCCACAACGTACGCCAAAAGTGGCTAACAAATTTGACATCCCGGTCGGACGTGATGGACCTGGGGACGCCGTGAAGGCGTACTATTTCAGCAAAATATAAACGAGCCACTTGAGAAGCATCGAATGTTTTGGCACATGGAATAAAGTGTGCCATCTTTGAAAATCTATCAACCACCACCATAATGGAATCCTTCTTTCGTTGTGTTACCGGTAACCCGAGAACAAAATCAATGCTAACATCTTCCCAAGGATCGTCTGGGGTAGGTAACGGAGTATATAGGCCCTGATTAGTGTGATGAGTTTTGGCAATATGGCACACACGACAACGGTTAACAACCTTTTGCACATCCTTAGATAAATGAGGCAAAAAAAAAACGATCTGCCACTAAAGCAACAGTCTTTGCTTTTCCGAAATGTCCCGCAAGAGCACCTTGACGACATTCCAAGATAATGGCCTCTCGAGAGGAAGAGACGGGAACACAAAGGCGACGCCCCTTGAAGAGAAGGTCGTCCCTTTTCACAAATTCTCGAAAAAACACCGGTGTCACATTTAACCCATAAGTCTTTAAAATCAGGATCGTCTTGGTATAAATGAGTAAAAGGAGCAAACCCGGAAACCTGAAAAGTGGTGGACGTTACCAAGGCGGGTCGGCAACTAAGGGCATCGGCCACAGTGTTGGCCGTCCCGGCTTTATGTCGAATAACAAAGGTAAAGTCTTGAAGCGTTTCCACCCACTTGGCGTGTCTCGGATTGAGCTTTGCTTGTCCCTGAATAAATTTGAGAGCTTGATGGTCAGAATACAAGATAAACTCGGCCGGTAAAAGATAATGACGCCAATACTCGAGACTTCTAATAATGGCGTAAAACTCTTTATCATAAGTGTTATACCGACGGCGCGTGTCATTTAGCTCCTCACTGAAAAAGGCAATTGGCTTGTTACGTTGACTTAGAACTCCTCCAATTCCGAGACCCGAAGCATCACATTCAACCTGAAAGACGTGATCAAAACTTGGTAGTGCTAAAACAGGGGCCTTGGTCACGGCTATTTTAAGCCGTTCGAATGCATCTTGTGCCACCCCAGTCCATACAAATTTACTGTTTTTCAAACACTCGGTAATTGGGGCGACAATGGTACTAAAACCCCGAATGAACCGTCTATAAAAAGATGCAAGTCTGTGAAAACTTCGAACATCATGTAAGGACTTAGGCGTTGGCCAAGTAGTGATGGCGGAGACCTTGTTGTTATCCATATGAATTACTTGACCTGAAATCAAATAACCCAAAAAGATAACCTCATTTGTTAAGAAGTGACACTTTTTTTTGTTAGCGTATAACTTTTGTTCCCGCAAGACGGTAAAAATCTCCCCAAGGTGACGGAGGTGTTCGGCCTCACTGTTACTATATACCAAAATATCGTCAAAATAAACGACGACAAACCGACCGATAAACGGTTTAAAAATATGGTTCATTAACCTCATGAAAGTGCTCGGGGCATTAGACAACCCGAAAGGCATCACCATCCACTCATAGAGCCCGTCGCGTGTTTTAAACGCGGTCTTCCATTCGTCCCCGGGACGCATACGGATTTGGTGGTAGCCACTCCGTAAATCAATTTTAGAAAGAAAAAAAACACGCCCCATGTTAGTGGTCGAGAAGATCATCAAACCGTGGGATAGGAAAACGGTATTTGATAGTGATTTTATTGACGGCCCGACTATCAATGCACATGCGAAACGCACCCCCGGGTTTTGGAACCAGTAAGGCGGGTATGGCACACGGACTCATACTTTCCCGGATAAGCCCTTTTTCTAATAGCTCGGTGACCTGGCGATTTAATTCCGCGAATTCTTTTGGGTTCATTCTATAAGCGGGTTTGTTGGGGATGCTAGCTCCCGGAAAAAAGTCGACGCAATGTTGGACTTCGCGGACGACGGGTAAACCGGCAGGGATATCTTCGGGGAAAACGTCCCCGAAATTGGTGAGTAATGGGGCGACGGCCGGTGGGGCGGGGTCCGCTGTCGAGTTTTCTTCGACCATAAGCAAACCAAAAACCACTGTTGGCGGTAAAGACCGAGCGAGGCCCACGAACTCGGCCTTTGACGCCAAGATACGATCGGGAGGCTCATCCCTCGGATTTAACGGTGCGAGAGTAATATTAAGGCCATCTTTCTTAAATGTATACGTATTACGAAAACCATCATGTTTCACACGTCGATCATATAACCAGGGACGCCCTAAGAGAATATGGCAAGCATCCATGGGTATAACTTCACACCATAGCTCATCCGTGTATTTGTTGCCAATAGAGAATGTCACGAGACACCGATGTGTAACCTTGACGAGATTGCCTTTTTTAAACCACGTAAGTTGGTATGGCTCCGGGTGGTTCTGCATAGGTAAACCCAATTTTTCCACCATGGTGGTAGCCACCATATTTTCACAACTACCGCCATCGATGATCACGGTACAAACTTTCCCTTTGATTGTGCATTGAGTGCGAAAAATATTATTTCGGAGCCAAGTTGTGTCATCCTCGGGGTCGCCTAACATCGTGTTAAGTAGTCGACGGGTAACAAGCATTTCACCCTGATCGGGGTGAACAATCTCAGCCTCATCCTCGTCTTCGGTGTCGTATACGGGTTTAGAATCATCAATAAGAGCAAGGACCTGTTTATTCGAGCAATCCCGTTTGAGGTGACCAATCCCTTGGCATTTAAAACACCGCAAGGATGAACCTGTTGAGCTTGTCGGGACCGCGGGTGTGGCAGGTGGGGCGGCTTTGATTGGGCCGACCCGAACCGGAGTTGGAACGGCAGGTGGTGTGTGACTAGAGGAGCCAAACCGAGTGATTGGTTTTGATTTTGCCAGGATTTGTTTTTCCACCCTTTGTGCTAGCGTGCATACATCAGAAAACGAAAAATATTGTTGCAAATAAACAACGTCCGAAATTTCGGGGCGGAGACTACCCAAAAATCGAGCAATGGTTTGTTCTTCATCTTCCTCAATCCCGCAACGCATGCGCATACGTTCAAACTCAGAAATAAACACTTCGATCGTAAGTGTTTGTTGTCGCAAATTATGGAAGTCTAAGTAAGAATCCTGTTTTTGATTAACCGGCAAGAATTTTTTTCGCATGAGTCGTTTCATCTTGTCCCATGAATCGACTCGGTGTTTACCCTCCCTGTAATGTTGGTTTTGCACATGCTCCTACCACAACGATGCATATTTTTTTAGTTGTATAGCAACAAGTTTTACCTTAACACTGTCGGAAATCTCCCGCAAATCAAAAACACGTTCGACCGTTTGAAGCCAATCAAGAAAATCGTCCGGTTGCATCCGGCCTTCAAACTCCAGGATTTTTGTTCGTAGACTAAGCGACCGAAGAGGGTCAACTGGGGGTTGCGTGGGTGGTGGTGTGTATGCTCGACGGGGGCGGCGTGCAAAATTGTTATGGAAGCCATCGTCCTCGTAATCATCCCACACGACCGATTCGGTTTTTTCACTTTCGTTCGGTTCATACCTGGCATATTGATTGTCTTCAAGTTCACGAACCCGTTGTCGTAGACGTTCAATCTCAGCGTCGCGAGGATCACGTTGATCATAACCGTTGCCTCCGGCGGCGAATCGACGGTGTTGATGACGACGATCTTTCCCATGTACGGACATCCTGAGGGACCTGAGCTTTGATACCACTTGATACAGATTCGTATACGAGCGGAACCTAGGCTAAACCTAGCGGCGACGATGCTTGGCCAACCAAGAAACCGGCGACGGTGATAGGGTTATCGGCCAACCGATAAACACAAGAACAAACGTTCAATAGAAATCTTTTATTAAAACTCTAACAATCCAACCAGGAATTAGAACCCATTAAATAGGAAAAAACAAACGAAAAGATAGAAACAAAATCCCACAATAAAAGGAAATGATAACGACAAAAAGACTAGAAAATAAATAACTTGGATAAGAAGTTTTGGTTGGATTGGATCTTTGAAACACCCGGCCCTTTTAGCCACTTTCGGTAAAACCGACGTTGGGTCCGGATTGGCCGTGCCCTTGTCCTCGATCCGTATCAGTAAAATTTACATGGGAGCTTGAGCTAGAGAGGGGCACTCAAAACCATTGATGAAACTTCAACGTTCAAGATCAAAATTGTGGCGAACACATCATTGATAAAGCTTCAACCTTCAAACTCAAATTGGAGACCATGGGTGTTGGTGAATTCTCATCGACAGCCACTGCCATTGATGACCCAACACACACACACACACACACAGGGGAAGCTAGTCAACAATGGTGGAACAAAAACAAGAAAAAGAACCCAGACCTAGTCATCTTCTTCACATTCAAGTAGGAATTTCTAACAACGACAAAAAAAAGCGACAAAAAACCCGATCCAGCCCTATTTTTCAATTCTGGAATTGAAGAAGCAATAAACGTAAGCAAGAGAAACAATAGAGAATAAAAAAGTGCAATCAATCAAAGCAGTTTTTTTGAAGCAATCAAAGCATATTTTAAACCCTCTGTATCTTGGTTTTCTGTAAACAACTCAAAACCCCCTCTAAATTCTTCAACTTCGATAATTTCAATATAACACCCAAAATTTCGTTACCGATATATTGATTTATATGGATGCATTACTTACTTGTAACCATAGTTTCAATAGTTGTATTTTAGACTATTAATTTAATTCAAAGTTTTTGTAGGGGTCAATTATGTACAAATGAAACTTGAGCTTAAGACTAGAAATGTTAAAAAAAATCCATATAAGGACCAATGTTGAATTAGGCTATTGATTAGGGGTCAATGTTAGACAAATGGGAATTTTTTCTAAGTATTTAAACTCTTTTTATTTCCAGCCAAAAACTCACAATTTTCATCTTGACACTCTCTCTCTAGAATAATACTCTCTTCATCCCAAACCCTAAGTTGAACTCAAAATCTTCTCATGCAACTAAGAAAATGTTTTATTGTTGGTTAAAGAAATGGGGAATTAAGTTTCAATCATTTATTTATGGTGTGGAAAATCTATATAGTTGATTCATTATGGTTTTAGTAGCAAATTTATACAAAAAGGCATTGTTTTGAGTTATGCATTGGAGTCTTAATAGTTGCAGGTAGTTTAAAAATTCATATAAAATAACTCGTTGGTCCTATTGAAATGTATAATATATCGTTGGAAAGGTCTCTGTGTCTATTACAACTTTGTAGTTTATGTTAAGACCTCACTTTAACTCTATAAGGCTCAAAAAAGTGAGTTTCTTGAATTGGTCCTATGAAAAACGGGATTTGTTCACTGTTTTTAGAAAATTCATATAAAATTGGTTTTTGCTTCAAATGGGATGATTCCAAAGCGATTAAACCCTAAGAAATAGAGTTACAACTTTTGTTTAGACATTAACACATGAATGTACATCTAAGTATGAAAAAAAGATTCAAAATCGAGTTGGTACAAAACTGTCAGGTGCAGGGGATTAAGTGGCATTATTTACATGTACTTTATGCTTTAAGGACTTGTAATGTATGTAATTCAATCCCAATCATGTTTAATCTTATCCAGGGCCAAACTTATGATAAGAAATGGGCTGTAACAATGAGATAGGAGCTTCGTACATATGTAAAACCTTAAGGTAACTTGGAGTGACGTGGCTTAAAGTCGGAATATTTGGAACACGTAGCATTACTCTGATTACCATATAAGGTACAAATATTTGATTCTTGCGAGTCTCTTTAGACACTAGTCTATTATCCAGGTAATATCTTATCACATATACCATCTAGACATCTATTACTTTATTATGATTATAATTCTTCATATTCCAATTCACGAAATCATATTGGGATATTGTGAGTTTGATAACTCCTCTAATTGTCGGCATTCATAATTTTTATGATCATGGTTATTATTTGGAGTTATCATCATGGCTTATCTTTGATATATTCATTATTGACTATCTGAGTTTGAATTAAACTACCTTTGGATTTGATTATTTTTTATGATTGATTCGTTGTCGGATTTGAATTGTTTTGGATTTGAACCGCTTTCGGAATTCTATTTTGATATGTAGTGATTGAAAGTCACATATTTTATGAAATTACTCTTTACACTATGTTTTCAACGATTTGAATATTTCGTGCTTTAAGGCACGACATCGAGGGCAACGATGCCGTGACGCCTCCATGGCGGCTATAAATTGCCATGGCATCCTTGTTATTAGTACCCCCAATGTCAATAAGTGGGTCTGGCCTGGTAGCGGCCAACTTGGGGGCGAATGGATCGATTCTAGGAGCCGTTTTCAGGAACCATTTTCGGGAGCCGATTATCGGAAGGGAATTGAGTGTATTACCCTATACTCATTTCTTATTATTCAAGTGGTCCGTACAACCCTCAAACCCAAACTATTTTCTTAATTCTTCTTGACTCTTGGTGTGATGATACGTTTTAGTTACCCAGTTGAGATATTTTGTGTAAACTGGCGACAAATCACTTTATGTTTCGATTTTCAGTCATTATTGCTCTTTTACTCATATTTTTTTATTAACTTGATTATGACTGTGATCTTTATTATATTAATTATCCGTTCACTGAGCATGTAACACCCAAAAATTTCGGTGAGAAATAAGCCCAATAATTAAAATTCACTCCCTTAAAGCATTTCTTCTTATCGTCGGTTTCATCGCGGGGAAAAGTTGGATTTTCGGGACTCGGGGAGTGCTGGGCGACAGTGCCCGGCGACTGTGGCACAAGGCACTATCGCAGGGCATAGTCGCGGGGGCCTAAGCCCTTGTGGTACATTCCAGGCGATTGTGCCATGGCACAATCGCATTGTCCCGGTTTTAATAGCTCAATATAGAGCATTTGGTTATAATTTGCATTTACTACATCTTATTTGAGAATTACATATTTTGAATGTACTAGTTCATTCGTTTGAAGTCATGTAATGTTTTTTACTGTAATGTAATGGATCCATAGGCACTTGAGTCGTTACGATCAATGTTGGGACGATTAGTTTCCCTCATTGTAGCACGGATAAACATCGGGATTCATGGTAATTAAGATGTGGACCCATGGGGTCGGGCATTGTCCCATGAGCAGTAAGGTGTATCCAAATGTGCTTGTATGTTTGGTATGGATTTGGCTACCTCAAAGTATAGACCTAAAGGGGTTGAATTTGAGTCTCCACGGGCAAAAGATCTAGAGGGGTTGAGATCGATATGTCCTATGAGTATAATCCATGCGTTTTGGTTTTACTACATAGTCATGTGGCCTACTTTTGTGTTCTGTCACTTGCAATGTAATCGGGTCTCCCCCGTCACCGGAAGGTGTTGTTTTGGGTATGGAGTTTTATAATCCATGTTTTCGGTGACGTTTTGAGTATGGGTTGTTACCCATGTTCTGTGATTTTGGATATTGAACCTTATCCATGTTTTGGATATTTTGGATGATAGAGTTGTTGGAAAAATTTAGTAAAATATATTATTTTTTACTAACTTTGGACACATTTAAATACATATATATGTATTATATTTAATTAACTCTTAGTGGGTGTGTTCTCCTATATGAGAGCTTCGAAACGCTATATAATGTGTCCAAAACGGAGTGTGTGTGAATGAGATATCGATACTCAACGTTGAGTACTTGGATGAACTTACTAAAAATCAAGTGGGTATGGGAATGTGTCCCACATAGGAAGAAGGAGTAAACATTTAACGGTTTATAACCATGGAAGTGTGAGGAGTTTACAAGCTCCTTGAATGGTTTTACTCCAACACCTACCCACGCGCAGGGGGTGTCGATTGAGATTTTCGTAAGCTAAATTGGCGAACTTGTGCGTAGGCGCAACCTGCAGACACGAATGCAGCTCCGATGCACTAGAATGTGGACAAAACAGTGGCTCTCGCGGGTTGTGCCGCGGGTTAACCCGCTCGGCTACCCGCGACATACATTGTTTCGATTTCTGTAACTCCCAAATCAAACGTATTGAAGACAAATAATTAATATGTTTATTACCAGTTAATTACGAATTAATCTTGTCGGTTTTAAAGATTAATTCTTTAATTATTGGTTAATTATATATTAATGATTTCGGTTTCAATCTTCAATATAAAAGGGAGGGGTTTGGTTGCATTCGATACTACATAGACACACTACACAACTCTCTCGAAATACATACTGCATAGTGCATACGATTATTCCGGCGATTTTTCCAGGCAAGTGGTCATCTCCGAAAGTACTATTGCTCACGCTGTTGTACCCTGGGAATATACGGCGAATCTGTTTAAGGGAATCGTGTGTAACACGAGTCTTTGCTTTTGTCTAATTCTTCTACTTTCTTCTGTGTAATCGAATTGTTAAAATCATTAGTTGATTATTTTGTAATATTATATGTATGATTAATATACATCGAAAACCAACAAGAGTTTATCCACGTTTTCAGTATTTATTATTAAAGTATCAGTTATGTTTTACGTGAGTTTTGGGTTTTGGATTTATATTCGAAGGAACGTTTTGTATTGTGGTTTTAATAACGAAGATGGTGAATGTTGAAAAAGAGACTGCTTTCAGACAATGTATTTTATTTTAGAAATCACGATTTAAATAACATTCTTAAAGTTTATTGTTTTATATGTCTCTAAAGAAAACTTTTGAGCTCACTAGGTGTTAAGCCTAACCCTTTTTATTTGTCGGCATGTGCACCAGGTTCTGGTTGGGAATAGTCCTAATAAAACTATGAAGAGAGGAGTGCTAGTAGTGTGCTCGAGAAGTGAGTAGCTTTGGCGAAGTCTTCCGCTTTGGTTTTGTGAAGAGCAGCTTGTATTGGGGTTAAGTAGCACCCGACTTCGGTTTAGTCCTTATTTAATGTTGGAGTTTATAATTGGTGAGGTTAATTATAGAATTTTATATTTGAGGTATGATGAATTTTGATTTTGTATTTGATATTATATTGAGATTTTTAATTAGTTGCTCTTACCAAATTTGAGGGTGTTACAGAGCATTTGGCTCAGCCAACGTTTGTTTTTCCCTCGGCAGGTATAGGATCGCAGTTGGATGGAATAGCCTTTGTTTCTGTAAATATTATAGTATAACTATGTCGTTTTAAATTTGGCCTCCTGCTTGGTGGATTTTTGTAGTTCCTCTATTTTTCCGGTATATGTTAGTTAGTTATGTTATTATGTTTTCATTCATGGCACATCGTCCTCCGGTCACATGGGATGAGGGTGTTACATTCAAGACTCATGAGTTTTAGTTTGGTAAGGAGATGGTCTCAAAATTTTATGAGGATAGGGAAAGGTGGTCAAGGAAGGGGGAGGGTGGTCGCCAAAAAAACGAGGAGAGTGGATGTTTCCATTTTTGTATTCCATGTGTGTGCATATATATATATACATATACATATATATAGGACGATAATCAAATGAGAACCATAAAAAGATTGAGGACCATGAGGACTAATGTCAACCATTCAAGGGTTTTAATCAAAGGTCATTAAAAAAGGTGGCATTTTTTGTAATATTAGTGAAAGTTTTGGAAGTTCAAGAGCAAAGTTGTACTTGAGATCTCAAACCATCAAATCCCTAGAAAATCTCAACCCGTTCCATCAAATCAACAACTCGTTCCATCCTCATCTTCACCCTATACAATCAACAAGCATTAAAAACGATGGCATTCATCTTCCTTTTAGAGGCATATTTTTTCGAAATCCGAAAGGGGACTATCGGTTTCTTCTAATTGATCGATTTTAATGGTGACTCTGGATCTAAATCGTCTCCAATGTTCTATAAAACCCTGTTTCTTCTCTCTGTTTCTTGAGATTTAGCATATTAGGGTCGAAAAGCATGTCGGAATCAAAATCTGGTGGCCGGAAAGACGATACGTCAATCTCCGACGAAGGGGTAGAAGCAAAACTTTTGGAATTCCCATGTACCAGCTTCTAGACCTGGCAAACGTGTCGGGTCGGGCCAGGTTCGTGTCGGGTTCAAAGTTAAACGAGTTGAGAGTGTCTAACCCTAAACCGGTCCGTTTAATAAACGAGTCAGAAAATCCCAACCCTAACCCGACCCGTCAAACCCGACACGACCCTCCTAACCCGTTTAACATTTATAAAACTAAAAATCAAAAATCAAAAATTCACAAAAAAGTACAAATCCAAAATTCAAATGAAAGCATTAGAAATCCAAATTTTATAGTTATAACTTATAAGTTCTAACCAAATCTAAAGCATTAAAAAAAAACTTATAATATATATATACGGGTTATTCGGGTCATTTTCAAGTTGAAATTTTTGACCCTGACCTTACCCGTTTAATTTTCGTGTCGTGTCGTGTCAACCCATTTACTTAAACGGGTTGAAATGTATTACCCAAACCCGTTTATTTTGTGTCGAGTTAGTGTGTCGTGTCAATTTTTGCCAGGTCTACCAACTTCTAATCAGCAACCGTGTCGCTCACTGGTTGAACATTCTATTTGTCCCTAACACCAAAATCCAAATTATCATCTTCAAGATCCTTCATGAGCTCAAATTCATCGACGATTTCATGGTCTTGGACTGAAACACCGCTCTATTTTTCAATATGCGTTTCTTTTTCTTCTTCAGAAACCAAATGGGTTTCAAATTTCATGTTCGATTTCACAAAGAAATTATCGATGAACCCGTCGGAAGCATTAACATGAAGAATCCGATCAGGTTTCGAGTACCAGAAGGGTTTGATTCATAATGAGGTGAAATAGATTACTAATGAAAATTGTGTTTGATTTCATACGGTGAAATAACATATATATGAACATTATGTTTTGAATTCATGAGGTGAAATATCATATTTATGAAAATTTTGCTTTTATTTCATGAGGTGAAATAATATGTGTTTCATCTCGTGAATCTATGTTACCAAAATAACAATTATGCCATTTTCATGTGGTGAAACAACCTTTAATTATAAGCATAGGTTCAAAACCAAATTACGGCTTAGATCGGTCCTCACCATTCTCAACCTCTTTTTTGTTCTCATATGATTTAACCCCTATATATATGGTTGGGTTCCAGTGAGAAATTGAAGTTAACATGAGAAGCGTGAGAAGTGATTATAAACCTTTGGATGAGAAATGGATGCACATTAGGATGAGATGCACCAGATCAATTCCCTTCAAAGCGCAATTCATGGGGGCATTTAATTAACGGTTTAGATCCACGTCCCATGCTTCTCACGTCAACCTCAACTTCTCAAATGATCATTGCCTATATAATAAATAAGTAACTAGCATGCCACGTGTCGTCTTCTGGTGAGCCGACTTCAGTATTTTTCTGCCTAAACATGTATCTGGACGCAATTTACATTATAAGTTCAATTAGCACACCCATATTCACTCCTCCTTAAATCTCTCCTTAATTCAATTTTTTAAATTTATACATTACATTTACTACCCTTATAATTAGATATGTAGTTTACTTTTAATCTCTTACTTTTTTATTTTTTATTTTAGACTCTTATCATATAAACATAAATAATGGATATGAACTAAAATGCATTAAAAAATAATTCTATTTTTACAAATTATACCATTGTAAGCGCTTCGTTAATACCTTCTAAATGAGCCAAATATTAAATATTTTTTGATTTAATTATATTATTAAATATCATAAATATATATGAATTCATGTGTCGTGATTAGTATGGGATTTGTTGAAATTGGTATGAGATTTGATACAAATAATCACTAAATTGTCATGATTTTCTTTTTGCAGTCTCATATCAATTTTTACTTCAAAGTCGAATTCCTTCGACGAATAACAATTCTATCAAATTCCATTCTGTCAACGAAACACCCTTAGAATTATCACAAGAGATTTAATTACTTGGAAAAAAAAAAGATAACACTTATCAACTAACTTTTGGATTATGAGTTCAAACATTTTTCAAAAATATAAATATGCAAATATTTTAGTATAATATATTTAATTATTTATATTTTCTTAATCATGATTATATTATTTTCTCTAATTTTAATTGAACTATATAATAGCAGTTATCAACAGATGGTTAGGTAATGATATTTTCAAAGTCAAATTATTATGTTTCTCGTCAATTCACTTTAAATTAATCTTTCATAATAGTTGATTTGATTATAACTATATAAAAAAATTTGATTGAACAGGTAAAACATTTCTATGGAAGACATTATTTGCATCAATAAGATCTAGAGGAGAAATTGTTTTAAACGTTGCTTCGAGTGGTATTGCTTCTTTACTTCTTACAGGAGGTAGGACAACATACTCTCGGTTTCAAATTCCTCTAATTGTTAACGAAGATTCTCTTTGTTACATAAAGCCAGACAGTGATGTTGCCAAGTTAATAAAGAAGACTGGGTTGATTATATGGGATGAAGCACCAATGGTTCATCGACATGCAATTGAAGCATTGGATATAAGTATGAACAATATTTTTGGTAGTCAAGGCATTACTGACTCGGAAATGCTTTTTGATGGCAAAGTAGTTGTTTTTGGAGGAGATTTCAGATAAATTATGTCGGTTATTCCCAACGCAAATAGACAAGACATTGTTAATGCGTTGTTAAGTTCATCCTACATTTGGGAAAAATGCAAAGTCCTAAGGTTAACTAAAAAACATGAGGTTAACTGTTGGCAGTCAAGCTTCTGATATCGAACAAACAAGGATTTTTGCAAATTGGCTTTTGGAATTAAGAGAAGGCAAGGATGGTAGTGTGAATGATGGTGAGGTAATTATCGATATACCTGATGATCTTCTCATTACCGATTCAACGGATCCTATATCTGCGTTAATTGAATTTGTCTATCCTTCTATTCTTGTAAATGTCAAGAATTCATCCTATTTCCAAGAAAAAGCAATACTTGCACCCAAGCATGAAGTCGTTCAAGAAATAAATGATCGTTTGCTATCATTGTTTCCGGTAGACGAAAAGGAGCACCATAGTTCAAATAGTATGTGTGAATCAGAGCATATTCACGAATAGTTTGATGAAACTTTGTACTCACTTGATGTCTTAAATGGTCTTAAATTATCGGGTTTGCCAAACCATAAGATAGTACTAAAAGTCGGTGTTCCAGTTATGTTACTACGGAATATTGATCAGAAATCTGGGTTATGTAATGGAACTAGACTACGGGTGTTATCTTTGGAAATTGGGTTATAGAAACAGAGATCATATCTGGAAGCAATATTGGAAGTCGAATATTTATTCCAAGAATAAATATTCGGCACAATCGCATTGTCCCGGTTTTAATAGCTCAATATAGAGCATTTGGTTATAATTTGCATTTACTACATCTTATTTGAGAATTACATATTTTGAATGTACTAGTTCATTCGTTTGAAGTCATGTAATGTTTTTTACTGTAATGTAATGGATCCATAGGCACTTGAGTCGTTACGATCAATGTTGGGACGATTAGTTTCCCTCATTGTAGCACGGATAAACATCGGGATTCATGGTAATTAAGATGTGGACCCATGGGGTCGGGCATTGTCCCATGAGCAGTAAGGTGTATCCAAATGTGCTTGTATGTTTGGTATGGATTTGGCTACCTCAAAGTATAGACCTAAAGGGGTTGAATTTGAGTCTCCACGGGCAAAAGATCTAGAGGGGTTGAGATCGATATGTCCTATGAGTATAATCCATGCGTTTTGGTTTTACTACATAGTCATGTGGCCTACTTTTGTGTTCTGTCACTTGCAATGTAATCGGGTCTCCCCCGTCACCGGAAGGTGTTGTTTTGGGTATGGAGTTTTATAATCCATGTTTTCGGTGACGTTTTGAGTATGGGTTGTTACCCATGTTCTGTGATTTTGGATATTGAACCTTATCCATGTTTTGGATATTTTGGATGATAGAGTTGTTGGAAAAATTTAGTAAAATATATTATTTTTTACTAACTTTGGACACATTTAAATACATATATATGTATTATATTTAATTAACTCTTAGTGGGTGTGTTCTCCTATATGAGAGCTTCGAAACGCTATATAATGTGTCCAAAACGGAGTGTGTGTGAATGAGATATCGATACTCAACGTTGAGTACTTGGATGAACTTACTAAAAATCAAGTGGGTATGGGAATGTGTCCCACATAGGAAGAAGGAGTAAACATTTAACGGTTTATAACCATGGAAGTGTGAGGAGTTTACAAGCTCCTTGAATGGTTTTACTCCAACACCTACCCACGCGCAGGGGGTGTCGATTGAGATTTTCGTAAGCTAAATTGGCGAACTTGTGCGTAGGCGCAACCTGCAGACACGAATGCAGCTCCGATGCACTAGAATGTGGACAAAACAGTGGCTCTCGCGGGTTATGCCGCGGGTTAACCCGCTCGGCTACCCGCGACATACATTGTTTCGATTTCTGTAACTCCCAAATCAAACGTATTGAAGACAAATAATTAATATGTTTATTACCAGTTAATTACGAATTAATCTTGTCGGTTTTAAAGATTAATTCTTTAATTATTGGTTAATTATATATTAATGATTTCGGTTTCAATCTTCAATATAAAAGGGAGGGGTTTGGTTGCATTCGATACTACATAGACACACTACACAACTCTCTCGAAATACATACTGCATAGTGCATACGATTATTCCGGCGATTTTTCCAGGCAAGTGGTCATCTCCGAAAGTACTATTGCTCACGCTGTTGTACCCTGGGAATATACGGCGAATCTGTTTAAGGGAATCGTGTGTAACACGAGTCTTTGCTTTTGTCTAATTCTTCTACTTTCTTCTGTGTAATCGAATTGTTAAAATCATTAGTTGATTATTTTGTAATATTATATGTATGATTAATATACATCGAAAACCAACAAGAGTTTATCCACGTTTTCAGTATTTATTATTAAAGTATCAGTTATGTTTTACGTGAGTTTTGGGTTTTGGATTTATATTCGAAGGAACGTTTTGTATTGTGGTTTTAATAACGAAGATGGTGAATGTTGAAAAAGAGACTGCTTTCAGACAATGTATTTTATTTTAGAAATCACGATTTAAATAACATTCTTAAAGTTTATTGTTTTATATGTCTCTAAAGAAAACTTTTGAGCTCACTAGGTGTTAAGCCTAACCCTTTTTATTTGTCGGCATGTGCACCAGGTTCTGGTTGGGAATAGTCCTAATAAAACTATGAAGAGAGGAGTGCTAGTAGTGTGCTCGAGAAGTGAGTAGCTTTGGCGAAGTCTTCCGCTTTGGTTTTGTGAAGAGCAGCTTGTATTGGGGTTAAGTAGCACCCGACTTCGGTTTAGTCCTTATTTAATGTTGGAGTTTATAATTGGTGAGGTTAATTATAGAATTTTATATTTGAGGTATGATGAATTTTGATTTTGTATTTGATATTATATTGAGATTTTTAATTAGTTGCTCTTACCAAATTTGAGGGTGTTACAGAGCATTTGGCTCAGCCAACGTTTGTTTTTCCCTCGGCAGGTATAGGATCGCAGTTGGATGGAATAGCCTTTGTTTCTGTAAATATTATAGTATAACTATGTCGTTTTAAATTTGGCCTCCTGCTTGGTGGATTTTTGTAGTTCCTCTATTTTTCCGGTATATGTTAGTTAGTTATGTTATTATGTTTTCATTCATGGCACATCGTCCTCCGGTCACATGGGATGAGGGTGTTACATTCAAGACTCATGAGTTTTAGTTTGGTAAGGAGATGGTCTCAAAATTTTATGAGGATAGGGAAAGGTGGTCAAGGAAGGGGGAGGGTGGTCGCCAAAAAAACGAGGAGAGTGGATGTTTCCATTTTTGTATTCCATGTGTGTGCATATATATATATACATATACATATATATAGGACGATAATCAAATGAGAACCATAAAAAGATTGAGGACCATGAGGACTAATGTCAACCATTCAAGGGTTTTAATCAAAGGTCATTAAAAAAGGTGGCATTTTTTGTAATATTAGTGAAAGTTTTGGAAGTTCAAGAGCAAAGTTGTACTTGAGATCTCAAACCATCAAATCCCTAGAAAATCTCAACCCGTTCCATCAAATCAACAACTCGTTCCATCCTCATCTTCACCCTATACAATCAACAAGCATTAAAAACGATGGCATTCATCTTCCTTTTAGAGGCATATTTTTTCGAAATCCGAAAGGGGACTATCGGTTTCTTCTAATTGATCGATTTTAATGGTGACTCTGGATCTAAATCGTCTCCAATGTTCTATAAAACCCTGTTTCTTCTCTCTGTTTCTTGAGATTTAGCATATTAGGGTCGAAAAGCATGTCGGAATCAAAATCTGGTGGCCGGAAAGACGATACGTCAATCTCCGACGAAGGGGTAGAAGCAAAACTTTTGGAATTCCCATGTACCAGCTTCTAGACCTGGCAAACGTGTCGGGTCGGGCCAGGTTCGTGTCGGGTTCAAAGTTAAACGAGTTGAGAGTGTCTAACCCTAAACCGGTCCGTTTAATAAACGAGTCAGAAAATCCCAACCCTAACCCGACCCGTCAAACCCGACACGACCCTCCTAACCCGTTTAACATTTATAAAACTAAAAATCAAAAATCAAAAATTCACAAAAAAGTACAAATCCAAAATTCAAATGAAAGCATTAGAAATCCAAATTTTATAGTTATAACTTATAAGTTCTAACCAAATCTAAAGCATTAAAAAAAAACTTATAATATATATATACGGGTTATTCGGGTCATTTTCAAGTTGAAATTTTTGACCCTGACCTTACCCGTTTAATTTTCGTGTCGTGTCGTGTCAACCCATTTACTTAAACGGGTTGAAATGTATTACCCAAACCCGTTTATTTTGTGTCGAGTTAGTGTGTCGTGTCAATTTTTGCCAGGTCTACCAACTTCTAATCAGCAACCGTGTCGCTCACTGGTTGAACATTCTATTTGTCCCTAACACCAAAATCCAAATTATCATCTTCAAGATCCTTCATGAGCTCAAATTCATCGACGATTTCATGGTCTTGGACTGAAACACCGCTCTATTTTTCAATATGCGTTTCTTTTTCTTCTTCAGAAACCAAATGGGTTTCAAATTTCATGTTCGATTTCACAAAGAAATTATCGATGAACCCGTCGGAAGCATTAACATGAAGAATCCGATCAGGTTTCGAGTACCAGAAGGGTTTGATTCATAATGAGGTGAAATAGATTACTAATGAAAATTGTGTTTGATTTCATACGGTGAAATAACATATATATGAACATTATGTTTTGAATTCATGAGGTGAAATATCATATTTATGAAAATTTTGCTTTTATTTCATGAGGTGAAATAATATGTGTTTCATCTCGTGAATCTATGTTACCAAAATAACAATTATGCCATTTTCATGTGGTGAAACAACCTTTAATTATAAGCATAGGTTCAAAACCAAATTACGGCTTAGATCGGTCCTCACCATTCTCAACCTCTTTTTTGTTCTCATATGATTTAACCCCTATATATATGGTTGGGTTCCAGTGAGAAATTGAAGTTAACATGAGAAGCGTGAGAAGTGATTATAAACCTTTGGATGAGAAATGGATGCACATTAGGATGAGATGCACC
This sequence comes from Arctium minus, assembly GCA_954870635.1. Taxonomy (NCBI): domain Eukaryota; kingdom Viridiplantae; phylum Streptophyta; class Magnoliopsida; order Asterales; family Asteraceae; genus Arctium; species Arctium minus. The sequence continues at coordinate 38,447,400 of OX941084.1, forward strand.
AGATCAATTCCCTTCAAAGCGCAATTCATGGGGGCATTTAATTAACGGTTTAGATCCACGTCCCATGCTTCTCACGTCAACCTCAACTTCTCAAATGATCATTGCCTATATAATAAATAAGTAACTAGCATGCCACGTGTCGTCTTCTGGTGAGCCGACTTCAGTATTTTTCTGCCTAAACATGTATCTGGACGCAATTTACATTATAAGTTCAATTAGCACACCCATATTCACTCCTCCTTAAATCTCTCCTTAATTCAATTTTTTAAATTTATACATTACATTTACTACCCTTATAATTAGATATGTAGTTTACTTTTAATCTCTTACTTTTTTATTTTTTATTTTAGACTCTTATCATATAAACATAAATAATGGATATGAACTAAAATGCATTAAAAAATAATTCTATTTTTACAAATTATACCATTGTAAGCGCTTCGTTAATACCTTCTAAATGAGCCAAATATTAAATATTTTTTGATTTAATTATATTATTAAATATCATAAATATATATGAATTCATGTGTCGTGATTAGTATGGGATTTGTTGAAATTGGTATGAGATTTGATACAAATAATCACTAAATTGTCATGATTTTCTTTTTGCAGTCTCATATCAATTTTTACTTCAAAGTCGAATTCCTTCGACGAATAACAATTCTATCAAATTCCATTCTGTCAACGAAACACCCTTAGAATTATCACAAGAGATTTAATTACTTGGAAAAAAAAAAGATAACACTTATCAACTAACTTTTGGATTATGAGTTCAAACATTTTTCAAAAATATAAATATGCAAATATTTTAGTATAATATATTTAATTATTTATATTTTCTTAATCATGATTATATTATTTTCTCTAATTTTAATTGAACTATATAATAGCAGTTATCAACAGATGGTTAGGTAATGATATTTTCAAAGTCAAATTATTATGTTTCTCGTCAATTCACTTTAAATTAATCTTTCATAATAGTTGATTTGATTATAACTATATAAAAAAATTTGATTGAACAGGTAAAACATTTCTATGGAAGACATTATTTGCATCAATAAGATCTAGAGGAGAAATTGTTTTAAACGTTGCTTCGAGTGGTATTGCTTCTTTACTTCTTACAGGAGGTAGGACAACATACTCTCGGTTTCAAATTCCTCTAATTGTTAACGAAGATTCTCTTTGTTACATAAAGCCAGACAGTGATGTTGCCAAGTTAATAAAGAAGACTGGGTTGATTATATGGGATGAAGCACCAATGGTTCATCGACATGCAATTGAAGCATTGGATATAAGTATGAACAATATTTTTGGTAGTCAAGGCATTACTGACTCGAAAATGCTTTTTGATGGCAAAGTAGTTGTTTTTGGAGGAGATTTCAGATAAATTATGCCGGTTATTCCCAACGCAAATAGACAAGACATTGTTAATGCGTTGTTAAGTTCATCCTACATTTGGGAAAAATGCAAAGTCCTAAGGTTAACTAAAAAACATGAGGTTAACTGTTGGCAGTCAAGCTTCTGATATCGAACAAACAAGGATTTTTGCAAATTGGCTTTTGGAATTAAGAGAAGGCAAGGATGGTAGTGTGAATGATGGTGAGGTAATTATCGATATACCTGATGATCTTCTCATTACCGATTCAACGGATCCTATATCTGCGTTAATTGAATTTGTCTATCCTTCTATTCTTGTAAATGTCAAGAATTCATCCTATTTCCAAGAAAAAGCAATACTTGCACCCAAGCATGAAGTCGTTCAAGAAATAAATGATCGTTTGCTATCATTGTTTCCGGTAGACGAAAAGGAGCACCATAGTTCAAATAGTATGTGTGAATCAGAGCATATTCACGAATAGTTTGATGAAACTTTGTACTCACTTGATGTCTTAAATGGTCTTAAATTATCGGGTTTGCCAAACCATAAGATAGTACTAAAAGTCGGTGTTCCAGTTATGTTACTACGGAATATTGATCAGAAATCTGGGTTATGTAATGGAACTAGACTACGGGTGTTATCTTTGGAAATTGGGTTATAGAAACAGAGATCATATCTGGAAGCAATATTGGAAGTCGAATATTTATTCCAAGAATGTTTTTGACACCTACAGACAAAAGGATTCCGTTCAAGTTTCAAATAAGACAATTTCCAATTGTTGTATATTTTGACATGGCCATAAATAAAAGCCAGATACAGTCATTATCGAAGGTTGGTTTGTTTCTGAGACAACCAATCTTCACCCATGGTCAGTTGTATGTTGCTTTATCTAGAGTAAAAAGGAGGCAAGGTTTAAAAATATTAATTATAGATGATGAATGTATAATTAGCGATAGAACAAAGAATGTTGTATATAAATAAGTATTTGGTAATTTATAATACGTGGTTCTTATTTTATTAACATTTTAACTATGTACTTTTCCATAATTTCATTTATGTTCTATTATAAATTTTGTTTTATAAATTCTTAATATTTATTCATATTTTTTATTATTTTTTTGCAAAACATCCTTTGTGAAAATTGTCTAAAACAAGGACATTTTGTAACCAGCTGCAAAAGAAACAACTCTGAAGGGGGAAAAAGCTTGGAAAAGTAACATCTTACTAATTATGATCATTCATATCTATAAGATAAGTTTTCTGGCATGATTTAATATTTTTAAATTACCCAGTGTAATACACAGGTTCAAACCTAGTATATATATATATATATATATATATATATATATATATATATATATGTGGGTTCCATCATGTGAGAACCAAAAAAAGGGTTGAGAACCATGAGAAACGATCTAAGCCGTAATTTGGTTTTGATCATATGGTTTTAATTAAAAATTGTTTTACATACGAAAATGGCATAATCGTCATTTTGTAACAAAGATCTATCAGATGAAACACATATTGTTTTACCTCATGAAATAAAAACAGAATTTTCATAAATATGATATTTCACCTCATGAAATCCAAACATAATGTTCATATATATGTTATTTCACCTCATGAAAGCAAAAATAATTTTCATCTATAATCTATTTCACCTCATGAAATCAAACAAAATTTTCATCTATTATCTATTTCACCTCATGAAATCAAACTAGGAAACAAATTTCTTTAACAAACACTTAGCATGTTGAAGCATTACATCAATGACATATTCTAGTTTTTGTTATTTTTCAATTATGCATCCTCTCTCACCTCTGTGGTCTCTCTCTGCTCTCCATAAAATCCGTCATGGACAGCGGCACCACCGTGTTGTCTGACTGGAACGACAATGACATCACCCTATGTCACTGGACTGGCGTCACATGCGCCAACATTTGTGGGTTTTCTGACTCACGTGTTGTAGGTCTTGCACTCTCGGAAGAAATCTCTAGGTTTATATTATGTCTGTAACACCCTAAAATTAAGAGTGAATTTAAGACTTATTTTATTTTTTTGCAATATGACGTCTATAATTTTGAAGAAATTTAAACCTGAAGATTGACGTAAGTTTAGCATCCATAAAATGAAATCACCCAAAAAGGGGAAAGTGAATAAGCGTTTACAACTTTAAAGATGGAAATATAATTAACAACCTAGTAATCTAAACTATCATAAAATTTAGATTACGCTCGGGTGTTATCATCAATTTCCCAAAAGCTTCTATAACGGTATGTACGCCCAATCTTTCAAAAGTCTATTCCCAAAAAATCATATTCTAGAGGACACAACTCTCCTCTCAAGACCTTGTTGCCTCGCCGCTAAGGGAACCTGATATACACATCAATTTGGAAAAGGTTTTAGGCTTGGAGCCTAGTGAGAACAACCGGTTAATATAAAAGAAAATATAAGAGACAATGCCTATGCAATACTTAAAATAACCAATACCAAAGAGAGTGTGTATTTGAGTTTCAAAAACTTATTTTTCCTCAAGTGAGACGGGGGAGACCCGTTCCACCATAGGTTGTGACGGAACACAAAACTAGGCCACAACACCTATGGTACACTTAACAATGATGGATATTTATCGACATTAACTCTATCCAAGTCTTTAGCTGTAACATCCAACTTACTAAAAGTCCATTTATGTTGCTAAACATTTTTAGCTAAGTCAATAAAGTATATTATGGGTTTGTGCTTACTTATATGAGTTGAAAAGTGAAAATGAGAAAAGTGCATAAATGGAAAATGCCAGTGTGCACTACAGGGCTATATAGAAGAACCCATGTTCTTGTAGTGAGTTAATGTAAGTGGATAGTGAAAACACTTCCCATTAGATGTAAAGAAAAGGTTCATAAGCTTAAATGGTCAAAAATGTTGCATTTGCTGAAATTGAGTATTAAAGTATATAACCTAAATGGGAAAAAGTACCCAAAATGCAAACGGATGATCCAAATTGAGTGAAACAAGTTGGAACACCCTAAATTAATATATTAAGAAGTGTTAGACGTGATGGAACTTTAAAAAAAAGTCAACCGTTTGGAAGTTATAAAAGTACGATGTTATAAGGAAATTATAAGTGAAAAATATCAAAGTAAGATTGGAAAATAGACTTCTGGGTTGAATTAGAGGCAAAAATTTTATACTTAAAGCTTCTTATAGGTTAATTAAGGGATCTGAAAAGTTTTGTGCGAAACGGAGTTGAAACGACCAAGATACGCATGAGGGACTAAATCTGCCAACAGTGGAAAAGTAGGTTGACTTGTTGACCAAAATAGTACAAAAACGGGATTTGCATTTCTAATTGATAATTTACACCTCCAAAACATTCACACACACTCAAAGGTGTGATTCTCACATAGTATACTCATCCAAGCTCAAAATCAAAGAGATTCAACAAGATTTTGGTGAAATTGAAAGATTAAACAAAGGTACAAACTCTATCTTGAACCCATTTCATGATTTTTGGTGTTTTGATGATGATTTGAGGAATCTAGGGTTTCATGTGGTTAGGATTTTTGGTATTTTCATGTTAGAAAATGGTTGTATAACATGATACTGATGCTAGATGATAATTAGTTTATGTTTTTCGCTATTATCATGAAATCAGGGTTTATGGTGAGTATGAATTTTAGTAATATGTGTATTTAGTGTTAGAATATGGTAGTGTATCATGATTATGATGGTAATGATGAATAAATTCAAGTAATTTTGCAAGCTTATGAACAAAATGTACAAGTCTTGAAGCATATGGTACAACTCATGGGTATAGGTTATGGAATGAGAAATTATGCAAGATTTCATGAAGTTTTGCTAGAAATAACTAAAATATGATAGTTTATAATGACAATATGAAATTAGGGGCATTTGGAGTTGAATTGGCTTATGGAACATGTAAAAATGAAGATTTTCGAGTGGAATGACAATGTAAATGTGCAGACTTTAAAATTTTGTATAAAATCGTAACAAAATCCAAATGACGTAAGGTCAATTGCCCTGGATATATATGTGAATCTAGTTTAATTGATCTTTTGAGGTTATAGCATGAAAATGGGTCTAAGATATGCAAAACAGGTCTGCAAGTGACCTTGGTACAAAAAGAAGTCAATCTATGATAGTTAAAGTTTGTGTAGCCATAATTTGGGATTGCTTTATTGTTTGCTTATGAAATTTGGAGTACTCCAGGGGTACTAATAAGGATATTTGGATCTTGGCATGGTCTAATTCCATTGTTGGGTTGGAATCGAAACTTTTCGCATCGGTTTGAATCATATTGAAGCATTGTGAGTTTATATTAAACGTGTACTTATGTGTACTATATGAATATGATTTCTTTCTGTTGTTAGATGAATTTACATGTGTTATCGAATATATTGATCATGTTGAGTCCCCTGGTCTTGAATTGGTATTTGTTGTTCATTCTGCGTTGTCGGTCGAGTCCGGATCCGAGACTGTTTATTTGGTCTCTTGGTTAACCATGATCTACAGGTATTACTTCATGTGATATGCCGTAACATGGTGTATGTCCACGTATCCCAAGGAGAGGGAGGTTGGGTGTGGCATACCATTTGTCGTACTCACGTATCCCGAATGGTAAGGAGTCGGGTGTGAGTACTTTGTACAAGCCTTGTAGACGAAGAGGGGTGTGGTGCACATGTTTACTCAATTCTTATTGAACATTCTACTGATGTATTATGATTGATATGGTTTCATTGACTCTATGTACTTTGTGAGTTGTATGGCTTCTTGATACGTTGATTTGGTTCGGTACCGGAATCGTATACGTAACCCGTTGGTTCCGTGTTTAATTACGACTCTGTAAGTTATGTTATGTACTCATTTCTGGTTTGATTATGATTCGGTAAGTGTTCATTTGATGTATTAAGGATCGGTGAGTCGTTATGGTTTTGTTAATATTATACGTGATATATTCGACACAATTTGAAAGCTATTGATTAATAGGTTTTGCCTCCTAATTCTTTTGTTAAGATATGTACATTGCATCTAATTACATGCTTCGGTATATGCTCACTAAGAGATTCGCTTACCACCTTAACTTTAAAAACCTTAGGGAAAATCGATATGGGTCGAGGTAAAGGCAAGGTGGATTGGCTTTCGGTTGACACATAGAAGATTTGGAAGTAACTTTTGGTACATATTTCGTATGTTTATGATGTTTTGGTTTTGTAATTATTACCCGTATGTTGGGTAGTTATATTATTGTCCCGACTTTTGGTTTGTAAATGTCTTAGTTTATAAGTTTGTTTAAACTTTTTTTGTGTGACGTTTGACTTAGCCGGTCAAGCTAAACTTAACTTTTGGTGGTTAATTAAAAATTGTATCCCGTATGGTTTTGGGTGAATTTTTAATCGGTTAAATATTTGTGGAAATTTGTATTTTTTTTGTTTAGCGTAACGTTGATGTTACAGTTATGGTATCAGAGCCTCGGTTTGAGTGAATTGGATATCAGAAATGATATATGGACTCAAGCTTAGGCGTTGAGATCGTATAGTAACTGAGCAATGATTTATACGGGATACAGACCAATAGGAGAGACCTAAGTGGGGTTGGGACTAAGGGTAGGATTATAATTTAGTATATATATGTTTCATATTTCAGAAAGATGTCTGATCATGATGAAAACAATCATACACCGACGAATATTAATATTGACGACAATATTCAAGATAACACCGAGAATGAAGGAAATCTCGTGATGTCTCCCCGTATGGAGCAATTAATTAAACTCTTGGATAATCGAATGAATGAGGCTCTTGAAAGATAACAATTAGATATGGAACGACGTTTCGTCGAGGAGCGTAATCAAAATAATCCTCTGAAACCCGGTAATCAGGGTAAACATCAAGTTGAAACAAACGATGCGCCAAAACCCAAATATGATCGGGTTACATTTAAAACGTTCAAGAGTAGCGGTGCCACATAGCATGCAGGGCAAACGGATCCTGTATTAGCTATGCAGTGGATCCAGAACACTGAAAAGATGTTCCAAGTCACCAAGGTACGTGACGAGGACAGAGTGAAATATGCTCCCGCGATGCTTACATAAAGGGGTTTGGTATGGTGGGATGCCACATATGAATCCCTCGATGTGACGACACGAAATGACATGACGTGGGGGGAATTCCAGGTGAAATTCTTTGAACAATATTGCCCCTTTGACCTTCAGAGGCATCTCGAAAAGGAGTTTTTGGAATTGAAGCAGGGTAAAATGACATTATTAGATTATGAGACCGAATTCAATAGGAAAGCACACTTTGCACAGAGATTCCTGAGTTCTGAGCAGGACAAGATTAAACACTTTGTTGGTGGGTTGAGGAAGGAAATCAGAAGTTTGGTGGTGAATCACGATATTGCCACATTTAGCAAAGCTGTTGATTTTGCTCGACGGAGTGATCATGAGTTGTCGTTGCCTGACGATGTAGAGCTGATGTCAAAATGTCTGCGTGTTGAAAGGACGGTATCCACTCCGACTCAGCGGTTTTCTCGATTTTCCAACCAAAAGAGAACTCAATCTCAGAGTACCCCACGTGCATCATTCCAGGCATTCAGCCTGCAATCGAGCACACCGAGAGATTGTCGGAGATGCGGCAAGACTCACCAGGGACGATATGACACCGAGCGATCTGCTATTCGATGTTTCTGCTGTGAAGAGACCAAGCATGTTAGAATGAATTTCCCTCAGAAAGATCGAGCTTGTTTTTCTTGCAGAGTTTTGGGACATCGTATCAAAGATTGTCCCCGTATGAAGCGGGATGAGAGTAAGGCCTCCGTGCAGCAACCGATGAAGGTGGGTACATCAGCCCCAAAGGAGGAGGTGCCTAAGGCACGAGCTCGAGCCTTTTAGATCACAACCGAGTAATCACGCGATGAGCCTGATGTCGTTACGGGTATGTTTCTGATCAACTCACGACCTTCCCGTATTTTATTTGACTCTGGCGATACAAGTTCATTCGTATCATACAATTATTCTCGCTTTCTTGATTGTGTCCCTGTTATGTTGGAGAACTCTTTTTCTATTGATACAACCAATGGTGTCACCCTAGTAGCGAGTAAAGTATATAGGGATTGTATACTGATTCTAGATGACTACGACTTCACGATTGACTTGATTCCGACAGACATTCACGGGTTTAACGTTGTGGTTGGAATAGATTGGATGGCAAAGAATCGAGCTGATATCATCTGTTCAAAGAAGATGATACGTATTCCTATGAATGACAGAGATTACTTGTATATTTATGGAGAGCGACGTGTTATTGATATCAAGGTAATCTCTGTACTCAAAGCTCGACATTACTTGACTAAAGGGTGCTCGTCTTTCTTAGCTTACGTGTTGGATACGACGAAGGAGACGAAGAAGAAGACGGTGGACGACACATCGATTATACGAGAGTATCCTGACGTATTTCCAGAAGACTTACATGGATTACCACCAGATAGGCAAATATAGTTTCGAATTGATCTTATTGCGGGTGTTGCACCGATTGCGAAGACTCCTTATCGTCTCGCACCCGCGGAGATGAAAGAAATGATGAGTCAACTTCAGGAGTTGGTTGCTAAGGGTTTGCAACGGGCGGTTTGCAACCTATGAAGGACTTGTAAGAACAAGTTCCTCTGGGTTGTCTCGTCTCTAGTGTTACCAACCCCTCAGTCCGATTCTCACCTCCGGTACCCCCGGAACCCGCTATAACCACGTTCTCTTCTATGATCTCATGTCGGAGGTTGCTACCTTCTCCGTCTTCCATTAGTTTCATAAACATTTCCTGTTGCTTCGCCGTAGTTTCGTTCATGGCCCTCATCATGTCCAACATTTACGTTTGAGGCGTTACTTTTGTCATAAGTGGGTCGACGGTGGAAATATTTCTCCTTGCGATGTTCTCCACCCTTCCACTAGTCAAGGGTGGAAGTTGAGGAGGTACTACTGCTACCGTTTCATTTGGTCGGTCAGCCATGGATTCGGTCATGGCTTGGCCCTCCGGAGATGATTGAAGATGACTCCAAGTATTTACCATTTTGGTCTGTCATACAATCGAGAGAGAGAGAGTAAGAGATGGCTACACAAAATTATACACAAGAAACATATTAATACGATTCATCGATCATCATAATCATAGTAATTCAAGCATATTCACGTAATCATACATTCATAATAGCAGTAGCTACTTGAAATTATGAACATACACTACATAAAAATTCTCTCTACCACTTTTATAATTCTTAACGAAGTAGTTTCCGTTGACTCTAAAGTCGTCCCGTCTTAGAAGTTCTACCCAATTCTCGCAATTCATAACCTAATGGTCTCAGCTTAAGTCTAGGCATCGAGTTTACATACCTAGCTCACTTAAATTAGAGCTCTGATACCAACTTGTAACACCCTAAAAATTGGGAAATTTTAAAACTGGAAATTTCGGCAATATGACGTCTGAAGTATGAGGGTTTATAAGATCTGTAATTATAAATGACTAAAACCCAATATAGTTGCATCAATAAAGTAGCTGAAGAATAAGACATTATACACGACAACCTATTTAATCTAGAACATTAAATTAAACTAAATTAAGGTGGGTGTCGCTATGACCTCAAAAACGCTCTTCTCTCAAGATTCCCAAAAATGTCTGGTCCTTCAAGATTCCCAAGTGCGTGTCCGGAAAATCAAGGTGCCTTTTGTACATCACTAGAATGACTTGTGAGCCGATAACACCAAAACAGAAGTTAGGGCAAAGTCTAGAGATATGGAAAGAATTAGCAGTTGGTAATGTAAATATCTACAACGTAATTAATTGTTACCGAAGCACCCGAAGATTGGACCAATGCCAACATTCAATTTGTAAATGATGTTCCAAGCCTGTACAAATACACAAGAGATAACTCTTGAAAGACGAGGGAGACCCGTTTCCATCTTGGGTGACGAGAACACATGAATAGGGTCACCTGTGATGTTATTGGATTTCACCACATATCTCGGTTCTAATTCCCATGCCATAAAAGACATCACAATCCTCAAACTGTTTATGCCTCTATTGCCTACTCCGTCGGGTTACACCTCGAGGACTTACGGACATGGGAGCCTATCCAATCTAGACGAGTTGCACCTCAAGGACTTACATCCCCTATTTCCTACTCGCTAGTGACCATAAGGTCAACATTTAAACCAATAATATATATACCATCTAAATCCCCGTGCACAAGGAAATAGACAAAATCTTCGCATTTAGATCATGACCAAATAAAAGTAGCATTTCTCAAGCACAACATATTTCTTCCCAATCCATATTAATGCACATATCATGTTCATAGTTAAATCATATAATCCATTTGCCAATAAAGGCACAATTGCACTAAAGTGATAAACCTAGTTACCAATGTAATCATTTATAACCAAAACCCACTTTGTGGAATATGTTTCCTACCAACGTATAACTCATCTAGCAACATTTTGTATACATAGAACACTTATGATATTTCAAGCCATTCACAAGAACAAATACCCACATACTAGCAAGATACACAAACCCTAGTTTTTAGATTAACACCAACTCCTTACAAATCTTCACACAAGCAAATAATAAATTATTTATAATGAGATAAGGGTTAGGAGACTCACCAAGTGGGTTTGTCATGTAAAAACCCTAAAACAATGAAACCCTAGAAGAATGAGATGTTGATTTGAAGTTTCCCAAAGATGGTAGCTACTTCCTCTAAACCCTTGGAGATGAGAGAAAAATGTTCTTGCCAAAACACCCAACAATACCAAATAAGACTCTAAAAATTGGATTAAATGGAAAAAAAAACCACTGGTTGCCGGCGATTATGACAAGTGAGAGTGCCAAGGGCATTCTTGCTGGGCACTCTCTCCCGAACGGTACCGTAAGTCACTGCCACCCCGCGATTATGACACGCGAGTATGCCCCGGGCATACTCGCCGAATATGTACCGTGAGTGGTACTGAGATGGCGATAGTGACCTGCGACAATGCCCAAGGGCACTGTCGTCGAGGCATTATCGTCGAGGGTCTTTACCCCTCCAAAATCCAACGTTTCAACTTGTTTTCGCGACTGATTCAAGAGGTGCAAACGTAAAAATGAATATAGACATTTAACTAAGGATTTGTTCCGAATTTTGGGGTGTTACACGATTAAGAATAAGTACCCATTACTCTGTATTGATGATTTGTTTGATCAGCTTCAGGGCACGAGCTTCTTTTCAAAGATTGATCTCAGATCAGGCTATCATCAGTTGAAGGTACTAGATGAGAATGTACCTAAGACCGCTTTTCACACAAGATATGGGCACTATGAAATTCTGGTGATGCCCTTCGGTCTCACGAACGCCCCAACTGTGTTTATGGACTTAATGAATCGGGTATGTCGACCAATGCTAGATAAGTCAGTGATAGTGTTCATTGATGATATTCTCATGTACTCGAAGACCGAGGTTGATCACACAATACATCTCCAACAGATGCTTGAATTGTTGCGGAAAGAGCGACTCTATGCCAAGTTCTCGAAATACGAGTTTTGGTTATGTCAGGTACAATTCTTGGGACATACCTTGTCCGGTGACGGTATCTCTGTTGACCCTGTTAAGATCGAAGCAATTCAGAAATGGGAACAACTTAAGAATGCTTCTGAGATCCGTAGTTTTCTTGGTATCACGGGATACTACCGACATTTTATTCGAAACTTCTCAAAAATCGCGGTTCCTCTTATTTCTCTTATTCTCAAAGATGAAAACTTTGTATGGACTGAGGATCAGGAGAAGGTATTTCAGACTCTGAAAGACTGTCTGACACACGCACCAGTCCTTGCCTTACCCGAAGGCAGTGAAGATTTTGTGGTTTATAGTGATGCTTCACGATTGGGTCTTGGGTGCGTATTGATGCAGAGGGGAAAGGTCATATCGTATGCATCTCGTCAACTGAAAGAGTACGAGAAAAATTACCCCACTCATGATCTTAAGTTGGCAGCGGTGGTCTTTGCACTTAAATTGTGGCGACACTATCTTTATGGCACAAAATGCCAACTCTACACCGATCATAAAAGTCTGAAATACTTGTTCGATCAATAGACTTTGAATATGCGACAACAGCGTGCTATGGAGCTCATTAAGGATTACGATTGTGAGATACTCTACCATCCGGGTAAAGCCAATGTCGTGGTGAATGCGTTGAGTCAGAAAGCATACGCGAATTCTTTATGTTATGTTATCACTCATATGTCTATGAAAATCAATTTGTTTGATGATATACGAAAATGGCAGCACGAGGCTTTGAAACCTAAGCATTTAAGTCAGAACGAATGACGGGCTATGTCGACTCTTTATCTGAAGACTCTCGTGGTTTGAAAGTCTTTACGACCTGAACTTGGGTCCCTAAATTTGGTAGTGTACGAGATACTGTATTGGCCAAGGCGCACAAATCGAGATTGTCTATCCATCCAGGATGAAAACCGACATTGTGCGTTATGTTGAGTAGTGTATTACCTGTATGAAAGTGAAGGTTGAGCATCAAAAGCCATATGGGAGTCTACAGCCTCTTGAGGGTCCCGTGTGGAAATGGTAGGAGTTAACAATGGACCTAGTTACGAAGTTGCCAAAGACTCAGCGACAGGATGATAGTATTTGGGTCATTGTGGACCAGTTGACGAAATCTGCGCATTTTCTTCCTATTCTGGAATCGTATCCGATGGATAAATGGGCACAACTTTATGTTGATGAAATCATCATCCGACACGGTACCGACCAAAATCATCTATGATCATGATTCACGTTTCATGTCTAATTTCTGGTCGGGGTTACAACGAGAACTTGGGACGCGGTTGGCCTTCAGTACCGCGTATCACCCTCAAACTGATGGGCAATCTGAGCGCACAATTCAGACTTTGGAGGATATGTTATGTACCTGTATATTGGAGTTTGGTGGTAGCTGGGATACCCATCTGCCGTTAATCGAATTTTCTTACAACAATAGTTACCATTCGACGATCGGAATGGCACCATTTGAGGCTCTGTACGACCGTATGTGTCGTACGCCTTTGTGTTGGAGAGAAACCGGGGAAAAGATACTTGCTGGACCTGAGCTTGTACAAATCATCATGACAAAATAAAGGTGATTCGAGAGAGAATGAAAGCGACCCAGGACCGACAAAAGTCATATGTTGATCGTCGCAGAAGACCGATCGAGTTCACAGTCGAAGATTTGGTCATGTTGAAGGTTTCCCCGTGGCATGGAGTATTATGGTTTAGAAAGAAAGGGAAGCTTAGTCCTCGCTTCATCTGTCCATTCAAGATTATTGAACGCGTTGGGAAACAAGCTTACCGTTTAGAACTACCCGAAGAACTGGCAGGTATACATAATGTTTTCCATGCCGGCTATCTACGTAAATTTTTGGGCAAACATGAGGAAGTTGTACCATTATCGGAAGTGAAGATAGATGAAAAGCTTCGATATGCTGAAGAGCCTGAAAGTATCTTGAACGAGCGTCCAGTGGATTTACGTAACAAATAGGTAGATTTGGTATTAGTGAAGTGGAAACATCATCGCGGACCTAATTGGACATGGGAACGCAAAGACAAGATGATGGCTAAATACCCTTCGTTATTTCCGCAGCCATGATTTCGGGGACGAAATCATCAAAAGGAGGAGGTATTTGTAACATCCAAGTTACTAAAAGTCCATTTATGTTGCTAAACATTTTTAGCTAAGTCAATAAAGTATATTATGGGTTTGTGCTTACTTATATGAGTTGAAAAGTGAAAACGAGAAAAGTGCATAAATGGAAAATGCCTAAGTGTGCACTCTAGGGCTATATAAGAGAACCCATGTTCTTGTAGTGAGTTAATGCAAGTGAATAGTGCCAACACTTCCCATTAGATGTAAAGAAAAGGTTCATATGCTTAAATGGTCAAAAATGTTGCATTTGCGGAAATTGAGTATTAAAATATATAACCTAAATGGGAAAAAGTACCCAAAATGCAAACGGATAATCCAAATTGAGTGAAACAAGCTGGAACACTCTAGATTAATATATTAAGAAGTGTTAGAAGTGACATAACTTAAAAAAAAGTCAACCATTTGGAAGTTATAAAAGTACGATGTTATAAGGAAATTATAAGTGAAAAATATCAAAGTAAGATTGGAAAATGGACTTTTGGATCGAATTAGAGGCTAAAATTTTATACTTAAGCTTCTTATAGGTTAATTAAGGGATCTGAAAAGTTTCGTGCGAAACGGAGTTGAAACGACCAAGATACGCATGAGGGACTAAATCTGCCAACAGTGGAAAAGTAGGTTGACTTGTTGACCAAAATAGTACAAAAACGGGATTTGCACTTCTAATTGATAATTTACACCTCTAGAACATTCATACACATTCAAAGGTGCGATTCTCACATAGTATACTCATCCAAGCTCAAAATCAAGGAGATTCAACAAGATTTTGGTGAAATTGAAAGATTGAACAAAGGTACAAACACTATTTTGAACATGATTTTTGGTGTTTTGATGATGATTTGAGGAATCTAGGGTTTCATGTGGTTAGGATTTTTGGTATTTTCATGTTAGAAAATGGTTGTATAACATGATATTGATGCTAGATGATGATTAGTTTATGTTTTTCGCTATTATCATGAAATTGGGGTTTATGATGGGTATGAATTTTTAGTAATTAAGTGTGTTTTGTGTTAGAATATGGTAGTGTATCATTATGATGGTAATGATGAATAAATTCAAGTAATTTTGCAAACTTATGAACAAAATGTACAAGTCTTGAAGCATATGGTACAACTTATGGGTATAGGTTATGGAATGAGAAATTATGCAAAATTTCATGAAGTTTTGCTAGAAATAGTTAAAATATAATAGTTTATGATGAAAATATGAAATCAGCATGTTGAGTCCCCTGGTCTTGAATTGGTATTTGTTGTTCATTCCACGTTGTCGGTCGAGTCCGGACCCGAGACTGTTTATTTTGTCTGTATTACTTCGTGTGATATGTCGTAGCATGGTGTATGTCCACGTATCCCAAGGAGAGAGAGGTTGAGTGTGGCATACCACTTGTCGTACTTACGTATCCCGAATGGTAAGGAGCCGGGTGTGAGTACTTTGCACGGGCCTTGTAGACGAAGAGGGGTGTGGGGCACATGTTTACTCTATTCTTGTTGAACATGCTACTGATGTATTATGATTGATATGGTTTCATTGACGCTATGTACTTTGTGAGTTGTATGGCTTCTTGATACGTTGATTTGATTCGGTACCGGAATCGTATACGTAACCCGTTGGTTCCGTGTTTAATTACGACTCTGTAAGTTATGTTATGTACTCATTTCTGGTTTGATTATGATTTGGTAAGTGTTCATTTAATATATTAAGGACCGGTGAGTCGTTATAGTTTTGTTAATATTATACGTGATATGTTCGGTATACTTTGAAAGCTAGTGATTAATCGGTTTTGCCTCCTAATTCTTTTGTTAAGATATGTATATTGCATATAATTACATGCTTCGGTATATGCTTACTAAGCGATTCGCTTACCCCCTTAACTTTAAAAATCTCAGGGAAAATCGATACGGGTCGAGGTAAAGGCAAGGTGGATTAGCTTTCGGTTGACACATAAAAGATTTGGAAGTAACATTTGGTACATATTTCGTATGTTTATGATGTTTCGGGTTTGAAATTATTACCCGTATGTTGGGTAGTTATATTATTGTCCCGACTTTTGGTTTGTAAATGTCTTAGTTTATAAGTTTGTTTAAACTATTTTTGGGTGACGTTTGACTTAGTCGGTCAAGCTAAACTTAACTTTTGGTGGTTGATTAAAAATTGTATCCCGTATGGTTTTGGGTAAATTTTTAATCGGTTAAATTTAGGGGTGGAATCGGTACGGTACCGACTTTTTTTTGCCAATACCGTGTACCAACCAATTATAATCGGTATGCAAAATCTTATACCATGTACCAACCAATTGTAATTGGTACTGATTTAATTGGTACCGACCTTTTTCGGTTGGTACATGTTGGTAATGGCTTGTATCAATATCAAATTACATATACGAAACAAGAAAAACCTAATTCAAAATACGCAAATGATCAAAGAAAAAGGTTAAATATAGCATTGTTTAATATTCAATACATGAACTAGTTCAAAATAAGGGAGTGTTTCTTCATCCGTGGGATCTTCACACAAAGTACCAAACAACAATGAGATGCTTGGATTCTAGGCATTAGACATTGGCGCATTACTTATTGAAAACTAAAAAAAAAGTAAAGGATTTTCAAATTTTAAACTCAAAAATAATAATAGCACTGATTAATAAAATTAATAATTAATTAAATTATTAAAAAAGTCGGTACCACGGTACTACCGTGGTACACAAATTCAATACCGTGTACCAACCAAGTTCAAACACTTGGTACGGTACAACCAGGCAATTTAAATTGGTACCGATTTAATTTGTACCAATTTAATTGGTATGACTGTTACACATGTTGGCTGGTTTGGTTTGGTACAAAATTGCCACCCCTAGTTAAATATTTGTGAAAATTTGTATTTTTTTTGTTTAGCATAACGTTGATGTTACATTAGCCGTTTAAACATCAACTCTATCCAAGTCTTTAGTTCATTTGTAAATATGGGTTCAACTCTATCCAAATCTTTAGTTCAAAGAATTCCAAGTTCAACCCTATCCAGGTCTTTAGCTTGTAATCTCACCATCCTTGATATTTCATACATTACAAAGCCATAACTTGCTCTTAGCAACAAAACCCAAACATGCAATTTACATGAATTACATTTCTATTGTAAGATAAACGCAACCATTATGCATATCATTCCATTATACAATAACTTGACTTGCCCACTTTGTGAAACATGCTACAATAGCCAACATGCAATAATTGTTTTTAACAACAAGGAGACCATAAACATTTAACTCATGTAATCATTCATAGAACCCATCTTTATCACAATACCCATTTGGGTTCCAAGACCTCATATAACTTGAAGAAATCAAAATTTTCAAGCACCCAACCATTTTATGTCATCATATCTCAATTATCTCAAATATATCAAAACCCCTAATTTTTGACCCAATAGATCAAATACTCAAATAAAAGTAAAATGTTGAAAAAGTTTCAAGTAACATAAATGAAAGTTTTTTAATGTGTATATAATTTTTAAAAAGGTAAGGATGAACTCACAACAATGGGTGTTGATGAAAACCCCAAAACCCTAGAACCTCCTTATTGAAGAAGATGATAATGGAAAAATGGTGAGTAGTTGGTCCTAGCTTCCAACTTGATAAAGATGCCAAGAATCTTGCAATAAATGGTGTAGAAATGCCCTAGATGACTTCTACCAACGCGTTAAGTGAAGAAAGAGGTTGGGAGAGATTTTGGAGAAGAGTATATAGAGCATTTAATGAGAGAAATGGAGAAAAGGTGTTTATAAGGCGTATGGGCCCGTCGGCGATAGTGACACCGCGGCTATGCCCTTGGCATAGTCGCTTGCTCCAGATGCCCCACGGTAACATCCGCGCGATTATGACCATGTGACAGTGACCCTGGCACGATCGTCGGGCACTGTCGCCCAATGCATACCGAGAGTGAGTTGGGGGCTGCGACTTTGACACGCGACTATGCCCTATGGCAAAGTCGCCGGGCATTATCGCCCCAATAGTACCGATGGCTAAAAATTGACATTTGACACACAGATCGGTCCTTTACTAAGTAAGCAATTAATGGTTTAGTTAAGAATCTTATAAAAGTCAAATTAAGGGAAGAAGACATCACAAAACTCACCAAATTTCTCGGGTGTCACACCGTCAGAACTCGGGAATTTAGTTTATCTCCAGCAACTGTATTTACACAAAAACAACTTTTACGGCTCAATTCGTGATCCAGTATTCAATCCTTTAAACAAATAAAAGATGTATTGGGTTTCAAACAACAACATATTTGGATTAGAAGTATAGATCAAATGAGGGTTTGGTGATACCTGTTATGTTCAGGACGAGCAAAATGGAGAAGGAGACGAGTTGGTGGAG
The DNA here is from genome assembly GCA_954870635.1 of Arctium minus. Lineage (NCBI taxonomy): Eukaryota > Viridiplantae > Streptophyta > Magnoliopsida > Asterales > Asteraceae > Arctium > Arctium minus. Next base: position 38,465,883 of record OX941084.1, read on the forward strand.
GAGACGACGACAAGGAACTCGGAAGCTATGGTAGGAGAACGGAGTAGGAAGGCTCGTATAATCCCTTGCAGTCAGATCTAAATGTTGATTAGCCATGGAGAGAGACATAAGCATTAATTCAACCATTGAGTAAAAGTCAAAGAAGGTGGGTGTAACATCCGGAAACTCGTAAATGATCAAGGTTTAAGTCTATTTCCCTTTATGTCACTTTAGTAGGTTTTTATCTTAATTAAATGCACTTCATTAATAGTAATATTTATACGGGTTGTTGGAAATTGTTAAAGTAGGATTTCAGACCAAAACCGAACCATCAACCTCTCTTAGCGACCTTGTCGTCGACAGTGACACATGTCAAAGTCACGCGACATTGTCACAGGTGGTTAGGGGGTTACGGTATATCCCAGGCGATAGTGACCGCGATTATGCCCTTGGGCACTCTCGCCGGTCACAATCACGGGGATTGTACCGTATGCTGGTTTGGAGTCGCGACTATGCCCTGGCGACAATTCCAGTGGCAATGTCGCGAGGCATTGTCGCCTACGGGGTCTGGGTGTTTAAAAAACCCCTCCAGCTCGTTTTTCACTCCACATTTCACCAAAATCAGATTAGGGTTCGATTGAGAGCAGTTTAGGGGCGATTTTCCTTCTTCTCTACACTCTCTTCTCTATTAATGCATTAGAGGTTAGTTGGGTGCAATAAATATACGTCACATTACTTCCAAGGAGCATTTAAGAGCCATTGTTCAAGCTTGGAGACTTCAAGACCTCATCTCCTTTAACCTACACCAACTTTTCTAGGTTTTTATCAAAAACCTAGATAGTGAGTGTTCTAAACCCTTTTAAATGAGATACATCTATTTACTTGCTTAAGTATTGATTTCCTCTATTTTATGAGATTAAGGTTTCCTCACATTTGTTTATTGGGTCTAATGTTGCTTTAGGGATATGAAGGGTTAGTTTTGAAAGAGAGAAATAAGTATATGCTGGTAATATGGATGAACTAATGAATGGTATTTATGCTTATACAACTCTATGACATTGTTGCTTAAGTGTTGGGGAAATATCCCCATATTGGGTAAACTCTTTCTATGGTTATATGCATAAAAAGTCACTATATGTAAGTTGGTATGTTCCTTGCACCTACTTGATGATGAGTATGAATAATTGGACCATACGACAAACGTTGGTGTTGAATACACTTTATGAGAGATAATATGCTCCTTGGTCACAAATGAGTTGTGTGGATGAACCAAGTCGAATAGGCACTAGGAGGACATAGTCTTGGGAACCACCGTGTTGGTATGTGCCTAGACCTCCGCCACTTAGGACAATGCCTATGTTGTATCCTCGAGTGTGTCGGGCCTTGTGGTGTCACTTGTAGAAGTGGACACTAAGGTATCTCGTCTCTTGGGTGTAATTTGATTGGTGTTATGGGTCTCCCCCATTGATTCCTACGATGGTTTTGGTTAATGGCGGAAATTATATAATTTGTCTTTTATGCATTTATCACTTGTCATTCAACCTCACTAGGCTTTTTGGCCTAACACTTATTTGTTGTTTACGTGTATCTCAGGTGCTAGTGTTGCCGCATCTAAGAAGGTTTAGGTGGTCTCAAGTGAGCTTGGGGAGGTGCAAGTGGGTGCACTTTTGTGAAGATCTTTTGTGGGACTATAGGCGACACCCCTTTTTTAATCTTATTTCTGTTTAAGGAATTAGATTAATAGGTTGTTCTTTATTTTCCTTATAATTACAAACTGTAATTAAACAGGTAATCATATTTCCCCATTTTTGGGAGGCTCACGCTATGGCGTTTTTAAATACCACATTTCCAATTTCCGAAAATTTTTGATGTCCCATTTTTGGGGTGTTACAGTGGGATATTAACTAAAACCCTAATATGCCTATCCACTTTTTAAATTAGATGTGAGATCATACACAAGTTTCACTAATACTACAAAAATGACATCATGTTTAATAACATTTGATTAAAACTCTTTAATGATTGAGATTAGTCCCCATGGTCCTCAACCTTTTTACAATTCTCATTTGATTACCATCATATATATATATATATATATATACATATATATATAGTCACAGGTTTATTTGAGAAGTGATAAATGTATGAGAAGTAGAGAAGTGATCATAGCCCTTCATCTAAAAAATGGTCAAGATTTGCGGCTTTGACTGTGAACACCAGATAATTCGGTCGCATGGTAACATCTATACGGAACATAAAGGAGTAGTTTCCTAACTTTTACAAATAGGCGGCAAACAAGTGCATATGTGAATCAAGTTCACATATGATCATATGTGAACCAGGTTCACATTCACTGTGTAATTTATATATGAACTATTTAACTGATTCACATATGAACCCGTGTGATTCACACATGAACTATTTATCAGATTTACATATGTATTATTTTTAAGTCATTCACATATAAACTATTTAATTCACAGATTAAGAAATTTGATAATTTTGATAACCTAATATATGGTCGAGAAAGAATCGATGATAAAATCGATAATGGGATCGAGATCATATATTGTAACACCCGTAATTTTCGGTAAATAATTGTCACCCGAACATTTCTGTGACTTGTAAACAGTGGGGTTTTGTTGGGAAATGTTTTGTTTAAAGTCCCTTGGAGTATCGGGAGTATTGGCAGTGAAATGTCGAGTTTCGGGGCTCCGGAAAGGTCCCGCGACAATGCCCGACGACTATGACGAGTCACAGTCGCACTGTCACAATCGCATGGAGTGTACCGTGCATGGGTACACACCAGCGACATTGCCCAGGGCAATGTCGCATGGTCAATGTCGCACATAAGGAGCAGGCTGCTGTTAAGACGGGATTTTCAGCCTTTTTCTCATTTCCTCTCATCCATACTTGTCATATTCTCTCTCAAATCGTTTTCCTTCTTTCCCTTTTAAACCCTAACTTATCTTTGGCTCAAACCCTTGTGTTTTATGAAGATAAAACACCATCAAGTGGTAAAATGGAAAGCTTTGGGCAAGGATTCACCACCTCCATCTTCTTCTTCAACCTCAAGCTCATTGTTTGGTTTTCTAAGTTTTCGTCAAACCTAAGTGGTAAGTGTATCCCTTTTTTTCTAAACCTTAATATAAGTTATAAATGCCTTCTTGATGGATCCCTAGTGTTTGGTTTCTCTAATTTCGGTTTGGAAGATTTTAGAAGATTTAGGTCAAAATTAGGGTTTTGGCCAAAATGGAGATTTTGATGTAAAATGATTTTGGGGAACTATTCTTAAGGGTTGAATAAGTATATTTATGGTTGAAATGTGTGAATCTAGGTTTTTGGAGGTTTTGGCTTTGAGGATTCAAGTTTCTTCAAGGGAGCTCTATGTGGGGTAAAATCTAGATTTAGCCTAAATCTAGCAAGGTGAGTTCAAGTTGATTTGTGAAAACGTTGTACAAGCCAAAATGTCCATTTTAAAATATTTATGTGTTTTACATGAAATTGTCAACTGTTGAGTTATTTGGTAACTTTTGATTATTTGAAGTGTTTAGCTTATTAAACTTTGTAAAACACCCACATTTGGGATTTTTGGGCATTTTGATAAATGTGTCATAAACGAATGTGTTTTGATGGTTTATTGCATAAATGGGTATTCGGTCAAAAATGCACTTTTAGTGTTTGTCGGGTTTTATGCATCATTCACGTAATTGGACGTTTTGAAAAGTACGAAGGTGTGAGTCCTTTGGTTTTGGGTCGATCCCGATTTTGGGACCACTTTAGAAAATGATAAACCTTTTTGGGTTTTGGGCCGAAGGCCAATTGCGATATGAGAAACAAAGTTTTGGGAAAGATGTATTTTGGTTTATGTAACCCTATTGGCTCACGTATTTTAGTCAAACGTTCATTATGCCTTTTGGGGCTTGGTTTACACTCAAATGAGTCTTTGGAACATTTGTTCAGTTTTGGTAGCTCGTTAAGGAGCCTTGGGCGTATGGTGTACTTAGTTGCATCTTATTTGGGAGTTACATGTTTTCAATGCGTTAGTTCATTCTTTTGAGTCATGTAACGTTTTAGACTGTAATGCATTGGATCCATAGGCATATGAGTCGGTTAGTTGGTTTAGTTGGGGACTTTATCCCCGTTTTGGGACTGGATATTGTTTATGGCTAGCGGGAGCTCGAGGTACAGAACGTGGGTGGTTGAACTCGATAACCGCGTAACCTTTATTGAAGGGCTCGAGGTATATATCGTGGGTGGTTGAACTCGATGCCCGTTTGTAATCCAGTCTGGTAACTCATCGTGGAATTTAGTGTCTGCGTTTGAAATCTAGTGAGTGGTCCCCAAGTCATGTATTTATGTAAGCTTGCAGTGGTAGCTCGGTTTGGGAGTCGTATACGGAGCTAAGTCTTGCGGTGGTGCTCTTGGAGAGCCGGATACGGGGACTTGTGACTTTGTGGTGAGACTCATTAGAGGTTGAGTAGACACTAGGGTCATTTGGGTATCTTGTGGTGGTAGTTCGGTTGGGAGCCGTATACGGGGATCCATGGATCTATGTGAAGCTCGAGAACATTGATAAGTGACTTAACTTTGTGTGCCCGCCACTTTCGATGGAATTCGGGTATCCCCCGTCACCGAAAGGTGTTGTCTTTGGGTATTGAGTTTTATTATCCAAGTTTTCGGTGACATTTTGTATATATGGATCTTATCCATGATTTTTGGGTTGAGTGTTATACCCCACCCGTGTTTTGGATGTTTCGGGATATAAAGTTTTATCCACGTTTCATAAATTGGGAGTCCGCTTTCTATTCTCCTTTTGAGTGATTTTTGTGTTGAAAGTAATTTACGAAGAAACGTTTTTATTTTGGGGTCTTAGGCCTTAAAACAGTTTGGTTTAGAAAACGTTTATTATGGTGCCTCATTCGTCTAAAATGCATATTATTGGAAAACGAGTCATTTTCACATTTGTAGCATATCATTTTGAAAGATTATGATTTCAATTGTATTATTCCCTTTTAAACGATTAATTTATATATGTTGAAAACTCTTGAGCTCACTAGACGTTAAGCCTAACCTTTTTACTTGTCGGCATGTGCATCAGGTTCCAAATGGGGGTTTGGTTCTAGCAGTACTATGAAGAGATGTGTTTAGTTTTTCACAAGTGTAAGTATTTGGTAAAGTCTTCCGCAGTTTGGAGATAGTGACTATTATTGGGTTTTAGTAGCACCCGTCCTTGTTATAGATTGTATGTAGAGAATGAATTGTGTGTGTTGAGGTTAAACCTTAAATTATGATTGTGTATGAATCATTTATTGGTGTATTTAGAAAATTTTAAATTAGTTGATATTTCCAGTTTTGAAGGTGTTACATATATTCCCGACCATACTTCTGTTATTGTCGTCGATGATGACGATGAAGTGGTCAATGATCGACGATGAGGATGATGATGTGTGAACTTGTCACATTGAACTCAATGTGATCACCCTTCATTTTATATCTAGAAAACGATTTATTGAGTTATCTTATTACAATTACTATGTGTAATAACTACTTATATTGTAGAAAACAATCATGATTAAAAGTTGTTCGTGTCCATAAGTATTCAAAATATACAAATACTATATATGGGTTTTGTTACCCTTTAAGGTACGAATACGGGTTAACCATTCTCTAATTATTGGCCGCTATTTGGTTGTTGGATCTATGGACCAACGGAATAGGTCCGAGTTACCCATTTTATAATCATTGATTGCTATTTCGTCTGTTGGATTTATGGGCCACATGGACTTTCATTAGTGGCCCTTAACCATAACATAAAAGGTAAAACTCAACTCAATTGTCAAATCACACCATTCACACATACTTTGGATTCTCCACCTCTCTCTTATAAACCCCTAAAGACGCATTCTTCTACAGTGAATTGGCCGCCAACCATTATTCGCCGATTGTTCGATCCATCGACCAACCATTATTTGTTGATTGTTCGATCCATCGACCAACCCCTCACACATATACCTCAAATTCCCCCTCTCTCTCCCAAATTGTCAGGTATCCCCAATTTTTTTTCGCATTTCTCTATAATAGATCCCTCGTCATTAGATCATCAATGATTGTTTGATCATTCTACCAGCTCTATTTAATAATCAAACATAGTCGTCGTTCCCTTTGATGTGATTTTGGAAATTTCAACTTGTTGTGCGAATGATTATTTGTACTGTGTTGAGATGAAATTGTTACTATGCCAAATATGCTATGTTTGACTTGATTCATTACTTATATGTTGGAAAACAATCTAATTATGAATTATTATAGAACGATACGATTTTTTTATAGATTAGCAAGAAAATTCTTACTAATCTTAGCAGATTTGTTGTGTGCCATTAATTTGACTCTACTGTTTAACTTGTGGGATTAGATATGGTTTTACGATTTTGAGATTGAACGAACTAATATTGATTTAATTTTTCTATGTTATTTTTCTAGTATCATTTCTTGCACGATATAGAATATCTCATTTGGGACTTCATTAGATTTGGTAAATACCTATTATTACCCTTCCTTTGCCGCATCATGAGGTTTTGTTGTTGTTTACCTTGTTGGTCCCCATTTTTGGTATGTGTTGTTTTGTTTGTCGGTCTTTTCTTGTGGGGTTTGGCTTGATTCCCTACTTAACGTCTGTTCCTTGCAGATTTCCTTTGTAAGATTGTTGTATTTTTTTGTTTTAAGTAATATATTGTCTTTAAAAAAATATACAAATAATTTTATTTGTTTAATTTTATAACATTTGTTTACAAAACTAATAATTATTAGAAAATTCAGTCATTTTATCAAAAGAAATTTTTGTTAAATACAAAACAATCATCGACTTTTTCTACATGATAGAGATGGCCAACTTGTCGAGGACCAAGATTTTCCTTTGATAACCAATCCCAGTCCCGATCAAAAACACGCGGCTCGTGCTCCATATACAAAGTTTGGTCCCAAGAACCGGTCTCGGGACGGGCCCAAATCGGTCCCAACTTTTTTTTCTTTCAAAAATCAATGTTACATATATATATATATATATATATATATATATATATAATTCCAGTATCTTATTGAACTACACTTTAAAATCTCTAATTGTGTCATTCAAATACACTTTAATTTTTTTTACACAAAAATACTTTACATGTTTTTATAATTAAAAGTTTTGAAATTTAGTATTGAAATACATGAAAACTTCAAAAAGAACTTGAAACATTTAAAAAAAACTTGAACTTTTTGGTTAAAAACTTGAAAATCTTGTAGAAATCTCGAAAAACTTGATGTATAATTTAGAAAAACTTAATTTTTTTTAAAAAATAAGGCCTATGTGTAACCGGTCCTAGGCGGGGCCAAACCGAGCCTTTAATTTCCGTAAAGATCGTAACTAGGTCGGAACTGTCAAGTACCAATCCATAACCGGTCTCTACCAGTCCCACTCTTAGTTGGTCCTGTTCCGAGTCAAATGGGCCCATTTTAGCCATCTCTTAAACGAGGTTCATTTCGACATTCAAAAAAGTTCTGAACAAAATATTTCGTGAGCCATGAAATTGTTCTATAATAAATTAATCTATACATGTTTTAGAGAACACTCTTTCTTATACATTTTTTTTTCACATTTCATTATTTGTTTGTATCTTTTTCTGATATTTGTTCACTCTTTCTAAAACTATTATTAATTCATATATTTAACATTTAATTTAACTAGAATACATTTCAATTTTGCTCAAATTAAATATAATGATGTTTATTGTTCTAATATTCAGATTTAAACACAATTCAATACAACATCGTTTGGCATTTTTAAAGTGGGGTAATGTTGCATCACACCCTTTGTAGCCAACAAATTGTAACCCTATAAAAGAAACATAAAACAATATCTATAGAAACATAAAACAATATCATTTTATGTACTGCATACATGACTACTAAAACAGTTGTAAATTTTTGTTTTCCCTTAAGCTTATATTATTTTTATTTATGATTTTTTATTGTTCTTACTTTTATTCATTTAATTTGATTTTGAATATGATTCTAAATAACTTGTTATGGCGTCAAGGTTTGGCTCCGCCGCCACGTTAACTCGTGTGACTCCACTCAGGGGCGGACGCCTGTTGGGGCATATAAGGGCCAAGGCCCCTAAACTTTTTCTCAGGTTATGTAGAGACTATTGGGTTGTCATTTGATAATTTTTATTTTTGATCCCCCCCACTTTCAGGTCAGTCACCAAGTCCAATAAAAATATTAGAACCTGACTTTTTTTAGTCCAAGTCCAAAACCTCTAATTCAATCAGTGTCTTGATTCTTGACTTTTCTTAATCGACATCGCTCATCCTCATCAATCGAACGCAGTCAGTACCTCATCTCCTCTCCGGCTCTCCCCTCTCTATCGCACACAGTAGGCAGTAACACACTGCAGCGGTCGACCGTTACTGCTCTGCTTATCAGTTCTCTCGACTCTCAGCCTCAGCCTCTCGGGAACACAACAGGTCAACCATCGCCCAACCTCACTCTTGAATCTTGATTCTCCAATCCAATCTCCATGATTTAAACTCAAACAATTAAGTTAAACTCCAATTTCAAAGTTTAATATGCAAATCTCTACTTCTCTAGGTTTTCAATGGAAGAGCAACAACCAAATTCTCCAAATGCAAGTGGAATCTCTTTTATTTCAAGTTCATCTTCATCAAATAATCCTCCAACAGTCTCAAAATCACAGGTTTTTTTTCCATTTTATTCAAGTTATAAAATATCATTGCCCATTGCTTTTTTGCTTGTTTGAGTTTTAAATTGTTTGATTATCTAGGTTTAGATTTATTTGACATTGTTTGATTGCTTTGACCGGATTGACATTGTGTATATGAAATGCAACATTATTTGTTTGATTAAATTTAGGATAATAGGATTGAGATGTTTACTTGTTTCATTGTTTTTGTTTGATTAAATTTGTTCAATTTTGTTTCACATGTAGACGAAGATGAAAACCCAATCTACCATTCATGGGTTTTTTAAAAGAAAACATGTTTGTTCTTCTTCTCAATCTCAAGATCCCAAACAAACATGTTAGGTCTGTGAAATGAGCAATCGTATCGCTTTTTAGAAGTGCAACCGTACCTCGTAATCAACCAAAAAAAACTCCTGAAATCAACCAAAAAACCGAAAAAAAAATCTCTTGAAATCCACAAAAAATACCGAAAAGATCTCTCGAAATCGATAAAAAAAACTTAAAAATCTCTCAAAGCAAAAAATTTAAAAATTCCTTAAAACGGCGGAATTAGGCTGAAACACATCGGACGAAAATGAACGTTGGTAAAAATATGAAGATACGTTAATAAAAACCATATGAAAAAATATGGTGTCACCCTATGAAAAAGTTCATGGGTCCGTCCCTGTTGGTAAGAACTATAAATTATATAATATATTAGGTTCGACCCCTGCGGTTGGAAAAGTTTGTGTTCCGCCCCAGGCTCCACTTTAAGGCTTGGCTAACATTGTAAATTGTAATGCGATGTGGCGTGTTACGACGTGTTATTTTGTAATATTGGATTTTTATATATAATTTGATGAATAAATGATAATTATGTACAAGAGTAATACTTAAATATACATAAAAATGAAACTTGAAAACTAAAACCCTAAGTAAGCAAATATTTACTCCTATTCCCCTACACGAAGAGTTGAATACTAACTATTTGAAATTTGAAGAAAATCTGGAGTAGAAATTCACGAGATTTAATCCCGAATTTGCACGTTTGATATCATTTTTTGTAAGCTTTGTATATTTTGTATGAATGGTTCTTCTTTCTTTTTTAGTTTTTTTACACTATATGAATTTAATTTCTTCTATAGTATTATTCAAAACACTAACACACACAAGTGTATGTCGCCATAGGGCACGTCTTGAAAGCCATCGTGACCTTGTCGTAACTCGTAAGACTTAAAGTTTGACATCGCCACCACGTCACGCTTCACGTCATTTAAAACCTTGGTTTTATAACAAGTTTGAATATGTTTATTTTTGCAGTTGGGCTTTATATCGCGCAATGCAACATGATATATCTCGATTTTAATGTTTTATTTTATTATTAGCTTTGGTCGATTTTACCATACGTTTTTGGTGGTTTTGATAAAGTAATAATGCTTTCATATTTGAATAAAATATAAATTTGAATTCCCAGCACAAATTTAAAATATATATATTGATATTATTATTAAATTTTAAAAAAATATATCGATATTATTATCAAATTAAAATTTTAAAAGTTCTAGCTTTCTATATAATTTGTTTAATTCAGTTTGTTTGACTATACTTTAATTTAAGTTTAATAACGATATAATTTATTTTAGGTTTAATAACGTAATGTTTTTTTCATAAATATAATAATTATGTACTATGATAGAACTTAATAATTATCCTAATTTTATTTTAGATTATTTATATTTAAAATGTGATGGTCCTGTTTCTAAACCACAAGGACTAAAATCGCAATTTTTAACAAATTATAGGGACATAAGAGTAAATTACACCGCTGGTCCCTATGGTTAGCTCAGGATCTATATATGGTCCCTATTTATAGTGTGAAAAATCTTTTTCTTGTCATTTCCCATCTCATGGAAAACCCTTTTTGTTTCGCTTAGCGGTCCCTGTGGTTTGCATTTTATTTCAATCTGGGTCACTCTTTCAAAAATAAGTGAATCGGTAGTCCCTGTGAAACTAACACTGTTAAAGCCATTCCGTTAACTTAGGGGCATTTTTGTCACTTTACTTTTTTTATTATCTTTTACTTAATAATAATAATAATTTATATATTTATATTTTATATTTTATATTATTATTATTATTATATAGATATAACCCTATGTGTCTAAACAAACATAGTCGTTTTCCTCCCTAACAATGACAACCATCGGTGACACTTCCTCTGCCGATGACATCGATCTCTGACAGCCATCTCCGGCCTTACCCACTTTATCTAGCAGCCATCAACGACAACCATCGGCGACCTTCTTCTCCCTCCCCTTTCCACCTCCGACTTCTTATCCATCCCCATGAAACCTGCAAAGTTTCTGAAGGGTGGTTGCCCTCCTCTATTGTCGATGATTTTCATTTTGCCCCAATTTTCAACATCCCTTTTGCTCTACATCTATCCATATGCATGTATTTCATAGAAACACATGGAATACATATATTATTTCTATTGTAATAGATATATAGGTCGACTTCTTCTATTGATGTTCTCTTCAAGAAGTAAAGTCAAACACTTTCAAACGCCAACAACAACACCATCACCAACAACAATCTATCATTCCACAGACCACGGGAACATAAATTGTAATTTCACATCTTTTTATTCAAATTGTTAGAGGTTGTGATGATGAAATTCTAATCGTCTGAGTGTTCAGTCAAACTTTAAGATCTACCATGTCTTGGAAATTGGAATGTAACACCCTAAATCTGGAAATAGCAACTAATTTAAAATTTTCTAATTACATCGATGATTGAATCATCTACAACAATAAATTAAGGTTTAAATTCAATAAACACATTTCAATCCTTATACGCGATCTATAAAAGGTACAGATGTTACTAAAACCCAATAACAGTCACTATCTCCAACTGCGGAAGACTTCACCAAACTACTCACCCTCGTGTAAATCTAGTGCTCATCTCTTCATGGCACCGCTAGAACCAAACCCCAATTGGACCTGATGCACATGCCGACAAATAAAAAAGTTAGACTTAACGCCTAGTGAGCTCAAGAGTTTTTATCATAAACATATAAAACAATAAACTTAAAGAATGTTATTTAAATCATGATTTCCAAAATGATGACACGTTCCATCTGAAACGACCAAGACGAAATACATTATATCTGAATACAATCTCTTTTTCAACATTCCCTCTTTGTGATTAAAATCATGAGACAACCGTTTCTTCAAATATAAATCCAAAACCCAAAACTCGCGTAATACATAACTGACACTTTAAATAAACAAATACTGAAAACGTAGATAAAATCTATTATCCAAAACATGGATAAAGTTCAGTATGCAAAACCCAAAACATGGATAACAATACATATTCAAAACGTCACTGAAAACATGGATTATATAACTCCATAACCAAAACAACACCTTGCGGTGACGGGGAAGACTCGATTACATAGTGTGTGACGGAACACAAAAGTAGGTCACATTATTATGTAATAAATCAAAACATGTGGGTTATACATATAAAACCCATCGAGTTCAACTCCTCTGAGTCTATCACTCGAAAGCATCAAGTCAACCCCTATAGGTCTATTATTGAGAGTTCCAAAACGGGGAACTCTAGCACAAGGGAATTACACCTTACTGCCCATGGGACGCTGCCCGACCGTATATGTCCACACCTTATTTACCATGGTGACCTGATGCCTATTCCGTGCCAAAGTGGTGAACTTGTCCAAAACGGGACAAAATAACACCGTGCCTATGGATCCATTGCACTAACTAAAACATTACATGACTCCAACGAATGAACTAACGCATTCAAAACATGTAATTCTCAAATATGATGCAGTAAATGCAGTTATAACCAAACGCTCTACATTGAGCTATTAAAATCGGACAAGTGTCCTCGGAACCCATCAAAATCCAAACCGAGCCATAAACTTAACAAATATAAAGACTCACCGTTGAAAATCATAAAATGAAACCAAACGTAAACAATCCGCCTTTATGTAAACCCATGCTCCAAAATTTAAAGATGACTCCCACGTAGATTAAATTGGGACAAAATATTTTCCAAGTGAGTTTATAACATTTATCCTTTCAAAAACATCCCATAACACTCAATCAACACTTATTTAAAACACATAATAAAATGCATTTATGCTCAAACTCTATTTCATGAAGTAAACCATTAAAATACCAATGTGTATGTTCTATTTGTCAAAATGCTCAAACCCCCAAATGTGGGTGTTTTACAAAATTTATAAAGTTTAACACCTCTAAATAACCAAAACTTATCAAGTGATCAACATTTAACAATTCCATATAAACATATAAACACTTTAAAATAGACATTTTGGCATGTACACAATTTTCACAAATCAACTTGAATTCACCTCGCTAGATTTAGGCTAAATCTAGATTTTTACCCCAACTTGAGCTTCCTTGAATAATTCCGAATCCACAAGCCAAATCCTTCTGAAACCTAGATACATAATTTCCACCCATAAACAAGCACATTCAACCATTTAGAAACATTCCCCAAACATTTTTTTCATCAAAATCTCTAACTTGGCCAAAACCCTAATTTTTGACCTAATTTCTCCAAAACCATTCGAACTAAGATTTAAGGAGTACAAACATTAGGGAGTCAACAATGAAGGATTTATAACTCATAATAAGGTTTAGAAGTTGTTAGAATGACTTACCAAAGAGTCTCTAACAAAACCCCAAAATGCGGTAATCAATGGTGAAGACATGGTGAAGAATGTGAGATGAAGGATTATTGCCTCTATCATCCAAATACTAGCTTGATCACGAAGGATCTCTTTAGAACCCAATGATTTGTGCCTCAAGGGCTTCAAAACCCTAAATAAATGAAGAGGGCTCGGTTTGAGAGAGAATGAAGATGAATAGGTGAAGTGGTAAAATGAGAAAAGGGATGAAAACTCCACCTTTTAAAATCCTGGGGCCGACGGCGATTGTGCCCGACGATTATGCCCAGGGCACTCTCGCCCTAATTGTACCGCGGGCACCCCCCCCCCCCCGCTAGCGATTATGCCTCGCGATTGTGACCAATGTCACTCTCGCGGGGCATTCTCGCCTAGAGTGTACTGAGCCTCAAATCTTCCCATTTTCACCCGGAGTACCCACGACGCGATAAGGCTTAACAGGTAAGATATAAGGGATGGAATTCTATGATAAGAAACAAGAATTCCTCAAAGGATTGACTTTCACAAACATAAATTTATGGGTGTTACATGGAAGAATACCTGGAAATGGCGGAGGATTTGGGAGAAGAAATCTCATTTTCAAACCTTCACTTTAAAGGTGGAAGACGGTAAGAAGGATGGGGGAGGGAATGTCGTTGGTCATCGTTGTTGGGGCAGATCGAAGATGGTTGACGGAGTTATCATCGAAGAAGAGGATGGACGGTGGTCGTCATTGAGAAGGGAAGAGGTTTCACATGAGAACATGAGGAAATGTGATGGAGTGAAGATTGTGGCCGAAGACGATGGTAGGAACCTGAGGTGAAGATGGTGTGAAGTCATCGGTGGTTTTAGTCCATCGACGGGAAAAAAATTGTGTGTGAAGATGGCGGTGGTTCAAGAATGTTTTCTTGTTTGTTTGCATAACCAGGAGGGATGTCTGGGTTCTATGTTTGAGTTTCTGTAGATCATATGATTGGAGAGGGAAATAAGATGGAAATAGCCGGTGGGTGAGGTGGGTCAAAGGTCAAATGGGTGAAGAGGGTAAATGGGGTAGACACTTATCATTACCTAAATGGTGCTTTAACAAACCACAGAGATCCTTGGTGTACTTATTTCAAAGTAGGGACCAAATCCAAATTATGAGCTAACCATAGGGACTAACAGTGTAATTTACTCTTCATTCTACGGTTTTGTTCAAAAGTAAGAAAGCAAAAACTATGGTGGTCAAACTAGAAAACACGAAACTTTATGTCGGTTAAAACTTAAAAGTATTATTTCGCAAAAGTGAATATAACCCGACCCGTTTGAGAAGGGGAGGGGGGTGGAGCCACTGACACGGAGAGGGTTTTACACAGGCAACCGGCGAGGGTTTAGAGCAACAAGCAGACGCTACGGGAGATAAAACGACGAACGCCCAAATCCAATTGAAACAGCAATTCGTAACAAAATCGATGTGGTAGCTACTCCTGGGCATAAGCCCTAGATCAGCAGCCATGGCGGATGATTTAGAATTGAAAGATGAACCTACAACGAATCCTTGTTGTAACGAGGTCATTTATTTGATTTTTATGCTATCGAATATTACTTTACTTATCTAATTGTAATGATTCACGACATTTCATGATTTCAGATGCTTGTTTTAGTTCTTGGTTGATTTTTCTTGATTTATATTTAAATCTTTGTATGTGTGTACTGATAAATACAATGTGATATCAGTGGAAGAAAAGGGTTTTGAAATTGGAGAAGAAGTTTAAGAAGGCGGAGGACGCTCGGGCCGCCCTTAAGCAGGCAGTTGCGATATATGCGGAAGAGTTCACTATGATGGAGAATACAAATCTGGAATTCCAGAAGGGTAAGAATATTTTCGCTTTATGAGCTCCAGTTCACATATGTAATTGTAAATGTAAACTGTGTGAAGTGCAAAGATGTATGTAACCTAGGAAATTTATCCTAAAACCAGAAAACTGCGGATGATTGCATTACTTGACAGCGAGAGAAGTACTACCACGGGGTCTTATTTGAGTTGCTAATGAAAAATTAATCCATTTTAAACACAAAAAGCAGTGACAATTATTACTGCAAAGGTTTACAGTTAAAGCAACAGTCTTGATATTTGTATCCCGAGCTTTCAGCAGCATGCTGATCTCTACCATCAGATGATTCCTTGAGTATACCAGTCTTACAATATCAGTTTGGTTGATTGATTTTTGGACCTGGGAGGGGAATTTCATATATATAGATTTCATCTACTCATTACTTTTTATATATCAATCATATGTGTCCGTAAACGGAGTGTTAATAATATAAGGAAGGGGCATTGTGAATATATGCAGTTAGTTCAAATTGACTGTTGTAGCTTCTACTTTTATCCTTATTTCAGAAAACAATTATTTAAAAGTGACTAATGGCTGGACTGATTTTTTTGTGCATCACGTGTTTTGTAGCTTATGAGGAGCAGAAGCTGCAGGCTGACCAAGAAAGGAAGGATAAAGAAAAAGAATCAGCTGCAAGAGTTTCATTGGAGAATGAGATATCCACCCTGAAATCTGAGATTTTATCATTGAGTAAAAAAGGAGGTTCAGTACCGGAACACGTTAATGAAGAACTTATACTTCTCCGAGGACGCGTTATTGACAGCGAAAAGGAGATAAATTGCCTCAGAGAGCAGCTCCAGAAGGAGATAAGTGTAGCAGCTGCTGATAGAATGAAATATGTGGAAGAGAAGAAAAGGGCTGATGACGCATGGCAAAGCTCCAAGGCTGAAAGGTGCAGGACTGACGAAGAATTAAGTAATCTTAAAGCACAGCTGCTTACTATGGAAACAGAAAAGGAAAATGAGATATCCACCCTGAAATCTGAGATTTTATCATTGAGTAAAAAAGGAGGTTCAGTACCGGAACACGTTAATGAAGAACTTATACTTCTCCGAGGACGCGTTATTGACAGCGAAAAGGAGATAAATAGCCTCAGAGAGCAGCTCCAGAAGGAGATAAGTGTAGCAGCTGCTGATAGAATGAAATATGTGGAAGAGAAGAAAAGGGCTGATGACGCATGGCAAAGCTCTAAGGCTGAAAGGTGCAGGACTGACGAAGAATTAAGTAATCTTAAAGCACAGCTGCTTACTATGGAAACAGAAAAGGAAAATGAGATATCCACCCTGAAATCTGAGATTTTATCATTGAGTAAAAAAGGAGGTTCAGTACCGGAACACGTTAATGAAGAACTTATACTTCTCCGAGGACGCGTTATTGACAGCGAAAAGGAGATAAATTGCCTCAGAGAGCAGCTCCAGAAGGAGATAAGTGTAGCAGCTGCTGATAGAATGAAATATGTGGAAGAGAAGAAAAGGGCTGATGATGCATGGCAAAGCTCTAAGGCTGAAAAGTGCAGGACTGACGAAGAATTAAGTAATCTTAAAGCACAGCTGCTTACTATGGAAACAGAAAAGAAACAGTTAATGAAGGATCTTCAAAAAGAGAGAGCTAGAGCAGATTCAGAGAAAAAAAGAGCTGATGAAGCTTTGAAAACTGTAAATTTGGATGTAGTTACATCCCTTCAAGGGCATGTATCTGAAATGGGAACAGAAATAAGTAGGCTCAAAGAGCTTCTTGATAAGGAAACAAGACGAGCAGACTCTGAGACAAAGAAAGCTGAAGCGGAGAAGAAAAACGCTAATAAAGTGCGAGAAATGTTGAAGGCAGAACAAAGCACAGCTGATGAACAAAGAAGGTTAGTTGATGTTGAAAGGAAAAAAGCTGAGGAAAATGCACATCAGTTGGAAAGGTTAAAGCGTGAAGCAGATGAGGCAAGATCGAAGGTGGTTTCGGAGAGTTCAAAGTTTAAAGAGGTAAACAAGAAGCTTGAGGCTGAAAGGAAAAAAATGAACAAAGAGAAAAAGAATGCTGAAAAGCAGCAAAAGATCGCAGAATTAAGTACAAAGAACGCTTTGGAGGAGAAACACCGTGCTGATCGTCTCCATCAGCAGTTAGAAGAGTATGAGCAGAAGTATGCCAAGTTGAAGAAAGAGATGGAAGAAACTGTTTCCTCCAGAAATGTAGTTGAAGTGCCTGTGTTTGCACCTGGTAAAGGGACACTTTCTAGAGAACTAAGTGTTGGGAGTCACGGAGAGGAGAAAATTAATGGAGTAAATACTGCAAGGACAGTGAAAAATCATGGGCAAGTAAAACAGAAGACAAATCAAGCCAGAAACTATGCAGATTTAGAGATGGAAAAAGAAGCAGAGCAGAAAAAGGCCGCAGAAATGTATAAACTGCAGGCTATGACAGAAAAATCTCGTGCTGATAAGTTAGAACAGCAGCTGAAAGATACTAAAGAAAGGACTCAAAATGCAAGTAAAGATATCCAGGATCTGGTTTCTTCTAGAAATTTAACCGATCCTTCTTATGTTCTGATTCAGAAGGATATGAAAGCTAAATCTGCTGAAATGGAACTTCTAAAGAAAACGCTGAAGCTTGAAAAGGCGAGAGTAAAACATGCCAATCGAGTAGCTGAGCTTGAAAAGAACTGTAAAAAAGCAGTGGAAGAAGAGCTTTTTCGCCTAAAGGTGGAGTTTGCTCAATTTTCAAATCGTGTGGGCCTCTGTAGCTGTTTTCCCATCTGCGATGTAGGTAAAGCTTGCCTACAAAAGGTTGGTTTTGAATTATTTTTCTTTAGTAGTTCATATCTCTTTTTATTAAAGTTGGGGTACTTTAATTGTTACATTTTTTGTCACCACAATGATGCAATATCTTGATGAAAATTAGCAAACAGATTTTGTTTTTTGTTGGTTCCTGTACTGGTTGATGACACCATGGAACAAATGTGGTGAAGTACATCTTAATATGGCTCTACCGGGTTTGCATTCACTTCTAATAAGTGTGGTAATGTCATAGGTGAAGTGAGCTTGCGAGTGTTTTAGTCTTAAGTTTGGCTGCTTGGTTTCATGACAGCCTGCTGCATTCCTTGTGATTTATGAATAACTGATTCTATATCTAATATGTTTACTGGAAAAGAAACTCTTTCCGACTTTTTAGACATGATCAATGTACTAAGTGGCCCTTTTTCTTTTCACAGAATGGCAACGTAAACTCAAAGAGGAATTTTATGCAGACAGAAGCATATCCTTTGCACCTTCAGAGCGGAGAAGAACTTATGAAGCCTACTTGTGTTGTTACAAAATCCTCTGAATATTACAAACCAAGTTTAGATTGTGCGGTGCCATCAGTTCCTATATCTGGAACTTGTACCGAGTCTACCTCAGGTACTGCCTCTAAAATGGAGCCTCTGCTTGGAGGCTCTAACAGAAAAAATGTACACAGTTCTGCCCTAGTTTCAAGCATGTCATCCTTTTCTGATAGACAGTTGGTGGGCTCACAGGGAAAAAGTGAGTTTTTCAACACTAAACCAGCTGATAGGGTTAAAGATAATTCCAATCTACAGTTGCCTATTTCTCGGTTGTCTAGTGAGGATAATAGAACAAGCTATGATGCAGTGGTGGCCGATAATAATGTCAAATGTCCTCTTAGGGTGAGAAGCAAAGATGGAAACACCAGGAAAAGAAAGCGGCTCGTCAATGCAATTGAGTCTATTGAGCATTTGTATGCTGAGGGTAAAACATTGCATGCAAAAATAGCAAAGAACATGTCTGCATTGCATGGTATATTAGGTCACATGGACGAACCACTGAGAGAAGGAATGCATTCTGATTATGATCAACATCACAGAAAGAGGGAGACATGTTTTGAAGAAGTACCCGTGATAACTTCTGGCAAGTCTATCGAGCAAAAGGAGGAGCCAAGAATAAAACCAATTGGAGATGAAGATGTTGATTTCATTGCTTTTGAAAATAATGCAGTGGAAGCTACTCATACATGCAACGATCATCTTGATAAATTTGATGGCAACGATGTTGAAACTTTTAAGAGATTGTTCGATGGTGACTACATGAAGTTGCTCAATTTGGATAGTGTAGTTGAGGAGGAAAGATACCGTGCTGCAGTCGAAAGGCCTCTTTCACCTACTCTTCCGAACATTGAAGTTGAAAGCAATCAATCAGATGATCTTGATCATTCTAGGCCATCTGAAGTTAATTGCTCATCTGGGGGACTGCCAAGTGTAAGTACTTGTATGATCCCGTGTTGCAGTTCTGGTGGCAGGAGTAAAGAGGCAAGTTACAACATGTCAACACTCAAAACCTATGGTGATTCCTCGGAGATCTTCAGAAATGGTGAAGCTGGAAAAAAGACCACCATACATGTAACAAGTGGTTGTATTAGCCAGGACCAAGATTTTGATGCAGTGATGGGTATCTTAGATTCAGGACACAAGGAGACTAAGAGCTCATGTGGAAATGAATCTGAATCTGCTTTTGCTGATTCTTCTCAATGTTTTGTTGTATTTCCAGAAATCAGTGACATCAGCAGCCTTTCAAAGATATTTCACACCACAAGAACTTTTACAAGTCAGTGCTGTGCAATTTCTCAAAGTGATTACGTGGTTAAAAATGTAGTTTCTGCTCTTTCTGCAGATGAAATTCTCTCGTCCAAGTGAGTGCCTTAAAAGAACTTCTTGCACATTGCAGCATTTCAGATTAAGTCTTTACTCTGTTTTACTCTGTCACTAGTTGTCATAACTAACCATGATACAAAAAGTTCTGGAAAAATTGATAATCTGATGTTCTAGAATATGTGCCTAATTTTGTTCTGTGTTCTTTTTCATCTTGTGTTTTAGTATGGATTGTCATTTAGTGTTTACTCTATCAGGGAAAAGGTCTGTCTGTTCTTTTCGCTATTCTTGAAGAGCTTCTCGGGAGTTGCTTTGACTAACTTCAACGGTGTCTTTGATGGGAACTATTTGAACAGTATAGACATCTTTTCTGGACATATGAGGAAAGGTAGGTGTTGTCATAGTGCTTATCTTAGTTCAGATTTTCTTTAGCTTTATACTTTCCGTGTGTTTTATTTGTTCGTTCTTATTTTTTATTTGCAGTGATGTCTGATGTGGAGACAAGGACCTTCTTTGCAGAAGTATGTGACTTGGATGAACTTATTACTCTCTTTCAAGATTTTATTATCAATGGAAGAGTACTGGTCCACACTGATAAAAATTCTGAGACACTATCATTATCAGATTCTAATGTACATATCTTTTTGAAAGACGAGAGTGTTTCTTTATCCTTGCACAAAGCTTCGTTGCATCAGTTGGTGCTTGGGGCAGTTTTATTAGCATCAGTTTGTGCAGCTTTTGACCGCATTGAGTCTATATGTGAAGCCTCATACACCATTTGTCGCATCACCAGTTCCTCGACTTTGACAATTTTACATGTCTTTGCATACATATGTGGAGAAAAATTGGTAGGCCATGGTGACTACAGTCTGATAATGACTGTAATAAATTCTTTAGTTACATACTGTGAGAGGGAAAATTTGTCATCAGGCTTCCCCTCATGCACCAAGTGTCCATTTTTTGACGGTGCTGTTTCCATGGAAGAACTCGCATCACTTCTCTTGAAGAGACTTTGGAGCTATGCCTTGTGTCCCCAATGCAAGGGCTGCAGTATGGCCTGCTGTATGCACGAATTTGGGATCACCACATACAAATCAACAGTAGTTCCTGACGGTACTTTGGGTGATGTTCTGTCCCTATTGGAGCTGTTAGCATCTAAGATGGTATGAATTTCATTTTACATTATTTCAGTTTTTTCTTCTGATTGATTTGGTATCTTGGTTAGCTTACCTTTGGCGAGTAGAATTGCTTCCCGCTGAGGATACTACATGTGATATTTATGTCTTTATGTTGTCATTTAATAGGAAATATGGGGTGTTGAGTAGCATTTCTGTTACGATGGTAACTGTTTATGCAATACTGGATTTGAGAGTCAGGTTGTGCTAAGTTCCATGTGGATGGAGAAAAATCGTAGGGTTAGGCAACAATTTCATCACCTTATTGCAAGCTTGAAATGCAGTATTTTACTGGCACTGAGAACTGTCAATGTCAATAATTGCAATCTGGATAAGCAACCCTACAGAAAGTCATAAGTGGAATAGATGGGCCATATAAATGAGTAATGGACTGGATGTTTGCAAGTTTTGCTGCATTGTGATGTGTTTATTCAACTCATTTGAGCAATATCGGTTGCAGATACATCACTAACTGTTCACAGTGATTATGCTCTGTGCCCTTTGATGTTAATTGAGTTAAATAGATTTCTTTTTGGGGTAGATCGTGAGTGTCTGCATGAAATGATGGCACCCATGTCAGGTTTGAAGTTTTTCATGAAACAAATAGAGAATTGTAGGATCTGATCTGTTTTAATTTGATATTGACTGGAGTTGAATATGTATTTGGTTATTTGTGATACTATCTTTCTCTCTCTCTTGCTCTGATGTGGGTGAGGAACTTTCAAGGGAGGAGTATTATGGTGTACGTCATGGCCATTTGGTTTGATGAGTCAGACATTTTTTGCCTATGCATTGGTGTCAACTGATTTATAATTAACTGAACTTCGTGTCTAAAGGTAATCTAAAATTATATCAAAGAAAAAAGTAACAAATGGAGAAAGCCTTAGTTAACATAATAATTGCCTTATATAACATAGTGCTCCCCGTTTGTGAGAATTACCTAACAGGTTAACGAGGGTTCAAACCGTAAAGCGTAAGTTGCTGAAATCATAAATAAAAAGTATCTCTTCCATTGTTACTTACTCACTTACATCCATGCTTGTCGCGTGCTGTTTGATTTTATTTTTTCATAGCATAGAAATGGAGAAAGCCTAATTACATAGAGCTCAGTTTTTGTAAGAAGTATGTAACAGGGTAACGAGCTTTAAAACCGTAAAGCATTTGCTGGAATCATAGATAAAAAGTATCTCTTCCATGGTTACATACTCACATCTATGCTTGTCACCTGCCATTGGATTTTATTTTTTCATAGCTTACAAATGGAGAAGCCCTATAACATAGGGAATTACCTAATAGGGTAATCAGCATTCAAACGTAAAGCATACTTTGCTGGAATCATAGATAAAAAAGTATCTCTTCCATGTTTAAGTACTCAGTTGTATCTATACTCGTCACCTGCCATTTTATTTCTTCATAGCATGTGTCGTTATTGACTTCGTTCTTTGGCTTCCCTCCTTATTCATCCTCATTTTTTAGTGCCATAATCTTTGTTGCAGGAAATTTATGTTCTAGGGTGTTTAGTTCTCTCCTGCAGCATCCATCCTCATTTGTTTTCTCCTAGTGCCTTGATCTCTGTTGCACTCCAATGCTTTAAAGCATTATGTTACCCAGCAGGATAGTCAGGGAAGAAAGAATTAATGACACTTAATATGACTATATATCTTCACTTTTATCATCATAAATTTGAAATTTCTGCTGTCAAATACCAAGTTCATGTGCTATTTCATATGGTGATTCACTGGATTTGCTTTTGTATATCTACAACCAAGGACCCACCCGCATCCTACATGTCCATCTCATATTGTTTGTCATGTCTAGTCATATAAGCAGGGTTTTTTTAAATTTATTTATCGTGGTTGCGTCTCAGGCAGCTAAAAAGCAACACTGAATAATAAATGGTTTGAAGCTGGTAATGATGATTGGTGGACCTCTTGTTTCAATGCTAATGTGTTATTGTGTTAAGTAGGCGTTTGAAAAAAATGGATTTGTCTCTTCTTTTTACCACTTGAATTCTAAATTCTTCATTATATAATTTAGATATTTCTGTTATTTTCATATCTTATTATATATCTTTTAGTCCTTTGCATTGGTTTGTTACTTTAACCAAGTTTTGGTGTGCTTTGTTGTTGACATGCAGAATTGGGTTTGGGTTTGTGAAAACATCATCAACCAGTTGCTGAAGTTGTTAGAAGCATGTGTTAAAGAGACTCCTTTGACTGCCATTTTTGTTCTTCTAGGTCAATTGGCGAGGTGAGTTTTGACTATTTTGTTGTCTCGGATTTACAGAATTTAATGTGTTCCAACTACACGCACTTGCTTAAAGATCTTCGTATATCTTTCTGTTATGGTGTAATCATGAGTGCATTACTGAATCCTCGAGGTAGGAAAAGGTGCTTTTTCTTTTGCAGGTTGTAGTTTAGCATAGTTGTATGATTTAGATTACAATTGAACATTCTCTAAAGATCATCATCAGAATCTGTACAAGTAGATTGCAAGTTAAAAAAATATCAGTGTGATTTAGTAACATTGTTATGACACGAAAGGCATAACTGCTAGATGGTAAGAGCACATTCCATACTGAAGCTGGTTGAGATGTGTAAGGAAAGCTTCCATTTCAACATGAATACAATGTACATATTTAAATCTGTAACCGTCCCTATAATTCAGCCTCTACAAGATAATACAAATTCTATCTAATAAATAGAGAATCAATAATGATGTAACCGATCCCTAAGAATTAAGAATCAACATACAGATTATATGATATCCCTAGCTTGATTTTCTACACTCCCCTCAAGCTAGGCGATATATGTTCTTTATAGTCTAAACCAAGTAAGGTACTTAGTTGAGTGAGATTGGGCCGGAACAGAGCCTTAGTCAGAATGTCAACAACTTGCTGCTTGGATGCAACATGTGTGAGTGAGATTGTCTTGTTTTCAACCTTCTTATAGATGAAGTGTCTATCAATCCCACATGTTTGGTATGATCGTGCTGGACTGGATTTTTGGCAATTGTAATTGCTGACCGGTTGTCACACATGATCCTGATAGAGTATGATGTTACAACCTTAAGTTTTTTTAATAATCGTTGTAACCAAATTCCTTCACAAATTCCTAAGGCTAAATCTCGGAACTCTGCCTTGGCCGTGCTCGTGCTATGATAGGTTGTTTTTACCCAAACGAATGAGCAATATCTAGAAGTGGATCTTCCATTATACAAGAATCCACCTCGGTCTGCATCAGTATAGGCATTTAGCGTCCGATTGATAGATTTTCTGAACATGAGTCCCTTCCTTGGACCTTTCTTCAAATATCTTAAAATGTGGTTCACTGCCTTCAAATGCTCTATTGATGGGTTGCTAAGAAATTGACTCGCAATGCTGACAACAAAACTTATATCAGGACGTGTGAGTTAGATATATTAGCTTACCTACTGATCGCTGATATTGCCTCTTATGAGTCGCTGATTCATTTGTTTGTGGCCTTAGCTTAGTATTAGGAATTTAGGATCCATAGGAGTCTCAATAGGTTTGCAACTGTCTCACGTAAGAGGTCGAACACATACTTGCGTTGGGAGATTGAGATACCTTGACAGCTTCTTGCCACTTCCATTCTCAAAAAATATTTTAGGAAGTCTAGATCTTTATGTTACACATATAGATTAGATAAGAGTGGGGCCTGTGGTCAATTAGTCAATTGTGGGGCTGGTCAAATAGTCAATAAGTGAGATTAGTCGGGTTGTTAGGAGAAGTATAAATAGGAGGAGGGTGGAACCGATTAGGCATTCTGTTTTGTAATCAATTTGGTGAAAAACCTTTGGGAGAGACCTGGCCTCTCGAAAGCCAGAAAACCATTTGAATCTGATTTCTTAGTTGAACGATGAATGTGCATCAAATGGTATCAGAGGAGTTTGCTCGCAAATTTCAACAAGATGGTGGAAGATCTAAGGTTGTTGAAAATAGAGTTAAATTCCATGAAAGAAAATTTTCAGACTGTGAAGCAAACGATCAAAGAACAGGAAGTACAAGAAGATACGCTCCACAAGTCATCAATTCACGTAAGTTCGATGAACACGTCAAGATGTGAAACCCTAACCCCATCTCAACGCTTCGTTTTCAAGATTCCAAGATTCTGTTATGAGAAGAAAGGGAAGACAAAGATGAAATCAAAGATGAGGAGTAAGTCAACGGCAAAGAAAACTCCGGCAGAAAAGAAACGAAGAACAGACGAGAGATTGTTTCAGGTTGCATTGACAGTCGACAAAGAGAAGAAGAGGAGGAACAAGAAATCGGTGGAGGGTACAAGTGATTGCAGCAAAGGAAGATTTTGGTTGGGCAACAACCATCGTTTTCCGCCGCCACCACCATTACCACCGCCGATGCCGTTGTCACTGCCGTTGCTGTTATCACCATCGTCCCGACAGCAACCACTTTCTTCATCAGTCTTCCATGGTGAGTTGTCGACAACTGCTTCTGTTTTCAGTATGTACGTTCAAAGAAAAATTAGGGGTTTATTCATTCTATTGGGCTTCAAATGCTCCGGTGAAGCCCACATTTATATCATTTTCGTAAGCCCAAAAACTCAATTTAACTATTCTTCAAGCCCTAATAATGTCAACAATACACTGACGCATGAATCTCACGATCACAAGTACGTTCCCTACAAAATCATATTTCTCCAATCACTTCAGCCTTCTTCACAGTTTGATGAATCGATCCCTAGGGTTCCTAGCTTCAATATTTTCAATTGTGATCTCAAGCCTCTAGAACACATTCAAATCCAAGGGGTACTTATTTGGAAAGAAAAAATAAGGGACTGATAAGTGTGAAATTCCAGAAGGCAAGGTGGCTGTCCAAAAGAGTAACAAGTGGATATGAGGAATTAAAGTGGGTGGGAACCCAGTTGGATTTAGCCAATGGACATGCACTTAAAAAAAAGAGAGTTCAGGAATGTTTTGGAGGGGAGCATCATAAAGGCTGAAAGTGTCCACGCATCGAGATATGTTCAAGTTTTTGAAGAAAAGACCAAAGATCTCTTGCAAGATACAATCCAAGAGAAGTTTGTTGCATTTGGGTGTAAAGATCATCGAGCCATAGAGGAGTTGGATAAAAGAGGAACGGATCAATTTCTTTATTTTTTGTTTCCACCTTGAGGACAAGGTGGATGTTTGGGGGGCGGGTATTGTTACACATATAGATTAGATAAGAGTGGGGCCTGTGGTCAATTAGTCAATAAGTGAGATTAGTCGGGTTGTTAGGAGAAGTATAAATAGGAGGAGGGTGGAACCGATTAGGCATTCTGTTTTGTAATCAATTTGGTGAAAAACCTTTGGGAGAGACCTGGCCTCTCGAAAGCCAGAAAACCATTTGAATCTGATTTTTTAGTTGAACGATGAATGTGCATCACTTTAATCTTGCACTCTTTGGATAGTAGCCTTTTAAGTCTTCTCATTTCTTCTTGATGGCTCCCTGTAAGAACTATGTCATCAACATATACTATTAGAGCTGTGATTCTTCCATCTGGGAAGTGTTTGACAAACAATGTATGGTCTGCTTGTGTTTGGGAGTATCCGTCGTTTTTAAGAACTTTGGTGATATTCAAATCATGCTCTAGGGGATTGTTTAAGTCTATATAATGCTTTCTTCAACTTGCAAAGCTTCCCATGGTTGTGCTTGTTCTCAAATCCAGAAGGGATGTCCATATAAACTTCCTCGATCATATCTCCATTCAAGAAGGTGTTCTTGACATCAAGTTGGAATAACGGCCAATCCTGATTAACTACAATAGACAATAAAACACGAATCGTGTTAAGCTTGACCGGCTGCAGGAGCAAAGGTTTCCTGATAATGAATTCCATATGACTGAGTGTTGCCACTAATTGGGGTTTGTATCTGTCTATACTCCCATCTGCTTTTAGTTTAACTCAGATAGTCCATTTGCAACCCACCGTCTCTTTTCCATGTGGTAGATCAATTAACACCCATGTGTCATTCCTTTTAAGAGCGTTATACTCTTTTAAGGTTGTTTCACGCCATTTCTGAAACTGAATTGGGTACTGTAACTTTGTCTAGGGATGTCATGAACAAGGTTTTAAAGAACGGAAACGAGTCTCGAGGCGTTTTCCCATTAGGTACGTGAGGCGTAAGCCTCGAAGCGGTCGAGGCGTAAGCCCCAAAAAGTAAAACAACAAAATGCATAAATACATAACACTCAACAAAACAACTATAATTCCATATATGAAGTTAGTATATGTCACCAAAATACACCAAAACCAGAATATATATATATATGTGTGTGTGTATGCAGTTACACATGTGCCAACATAATAGAGAAAAAGTAGAATGTATATACACTGCAATTTATATGTACCAGCATAATATATATATACACACAGAATTATACACTATATATAATGCATATAATATTATATATAATACTATGTTAATATATACGCAATATAATATTATATTTATATAGAAGATGTCATCCTGATAGATGAGAAAATACTTAAAAATTTTAGAACACTAACCAGGTAAAGTATGATGGTGTGAGAGTTTGAGAGAGGGAGAAGATAAGTTTTTAAAATTGAGGGAGAGGACACTTGTTAACATAACAAAATAAAGAGATTGTAGTTTTTGAGTTTTAGTATTATTTAAATAGAAATAGGCACACCTAATATTTCACCTAAGCCACGTGTAAATCACTAAATAAAAAAGGCCCACCACCACTAACCCACATAAAAATCACCTCATAGTCCCAGGTGTAGAGGCGTCTACCTCTGTCTTGCCTCAACGTCTTGCCGACTCACCGTCTGCACACCCATCAAGGCGTACGACTTATCAAAGCCATAAGAGGCGACACCTCAAAAACGGATTTTGGCCGCCTCAACTTAGCCGTTTTTTAAAACAATGATCATGAATGCCCGAAATTTTGGAGACAAATTTTTGTAAGAGATGTAGCTACGAAGGGGATGTTGGGTGCATGATCTTACCCCTTTTCTTTGGGCAACAGGAAGATCTAATGTAGGATCACAGGTACAACTTGTCATTGAATCAGAATTTCTTCATCTTGTATGTTGGCCCTAGGAAGTTTCTTGACTTTGCTGATTTATTACAGGCATGTATGGATTTTTCCTTCTTTCATAAACTTTGACAAATCACGGGAAGAAGGTGCTTAGGATAGACATTGGGTGACTGATCGGGTATAAAATTTAAATGAGAGTTGGGGGGATTGAGACACAGTGTGGGTCAAGTATGGATCTGGACAAGTTGGAGTACTAGAGTTATTTGATGGAGGAGATGAGGTGGAGTGAACTTGAGTTGGTGAATCTGAGTCCATGAGGTATGTCCAGTCCCAATTCTAAAATTTATGTACGTTACTTTCCCCATGAATTACAGAATTGAGGTAGAACGGAATATTTTTGAAAAAGGTAACATCCATGGTATCGTAGAACTTACGAGTGGTAGGAGAGAAACACTTTTAGCCCTTTCAATTGGCTGAATATCCAAGAAGGATACATTTAAGTGCACAGGCATCAAGTTTACCACGATATTGAGGGTAGATATGTACGAATGCGGTGCAACCAAACAACTTGAAAGGAACTTGTGAAAGTATGAAATAGACCTTGGAATTTTTGCAATGGTGAATTGAAGTCTAGGACTCGAGAGGGCATGCAATTGATTAGGTACGTTGCGGTGAGAATGGCTTCACCCCAGAATCTCGTAGGAACATTTCCTCGGAAAAGTAAAGGTCGGGCAACCTTAAGAATGTGACGGTTTTTACGTTCTGCCACACCATTTTGATATGGGGTGTGGACACACGAACTTTGATGGACACCACCATGAGATTGGAGATAGAAACCAAGATTGGAATTGAAGAAGTCTTTGGCATTATCAATTTTTAGGATTTGAATTTGAGAATTGAATTGGTTTTGAACCATGACATGGAAGTGTTGAAATATGTGTTTGGTTTCAGATTTGTCTTTCATAAGAAATGTTCAACACAATCTAGTATGGTCATCAACTAATAATATAAACCATCTAGCACCGATTGTGCTTGGAATACGGACTGGCTCCCAAATGTCACCATAGACAAGGGAGAAAGGGTGACTTTGTATGATCGTGGTGACTATGTATTACGAGTACGCTTGGCCATTTGACAAGCCTCGCATACAAACATTTCAAATATGAAAAATTGGGATGGCCTAGACGAAAGTGCCACATCATGATTTCACTTTCTTTATTAGATTGACTAGAAGACTTAAAACTATGACTCAATGAGTTATGATTACTAACCAAATGAGTTGAAGGATAAAACCTGCATGCACATAAGCTTTGCCAATCGTCTTCCCTGAGCTCAAGTCCTGAAATATACAAGAATTAGGAAGGAGTTTAGTTGCACAATTTAAATCTCGAGTCAGTTTGCTAATTGATATGAGATTACACTCGAGTTTTGGTACAAGTAACATTGATTTGAATGTAAGGGTTGCTGAAAGTTTAACGATTCCTATTCCAACCACTTTGGTGCGTGTACCATTGGCAATACATATGGTTTGAAGGTTGTACAAGGAGAATAAGTTGAGAAAAGTGATCGGTCACATGTCATGTGTTCGGATGCACCTGAGTCAACAATCTGAGGCGAGGGTAATTCTGTGGTATGAAGTGCAGTGCTTTTGGAGCTTTGAACAAGGTTGTTTTCTGAGGTAGTTGAGCCAAGACGAGATGTTGGAGTCTTGAAAATGTAAGTGGACAAATCCTTAGATAATAGATCTAATTCCACCATGAAGACAAGTTTTTAGAGTAAGGATGAGGAGATTAAAGAAGATGATGGCTTGAGAGAAAATGTAGGATTTATAACCTACAACTCTTATACCATGAAGCTGGTTGAGATGTGTGAGGAAAGCTTCCATTTCAACATGAATACAATGTACATATTTATTTACAAGTAAATCCGTAACGACCCCTATAATTCAGCCTCTAAAAGATAATTCAAATTCTACCTAATAAATAGAGAATCAATAATTATGTAACCGATCCCTAAGAATCAGCATACAAAGTATAAGATATCCCTAGCTTGATTTTTTACACATATTAATACTTCCAATAAAGATAACTCAAGTTTCTAATTGAAATGTGAGGATAAGTACCAACGTGAACACTGTATATGAAGGACAAAAGGGGATGTGAACCGACATCTCTGTTAGCTTTATTCTTGTTCTTGATCTAATATTCAACTGGGCCAGTAGACATTTGGAACCAAACGGAAGCACAAAACTGATTAACAGTTAAACATCTAAAATAACCCTCAAGAATGGCAAAATAGTGTGGATCATGATTTATGCTATCAATACTTTTTATATATAAATTGGTGAAGAGGTAATTTTGGGTAGGAACTGAAACGGGAATGTTGCATTCCTTAAGAGTGCATTTGGTACATGGACCGGACTGGACATGCCGAGTGAGAGGTATGCTAGAATTGTGGAAGGTTTTAGGGGGTTTTAATTTGACATATGTGGTTTAGTAATTTACCAACCAATCTTGTCTCATCTCCCTAATTTTTGTTCTACCTGTTTTGGTGGGAGCAGAGGAAAATGCTCTTTTGTCTCACTTAGGTCATGTCATGTACCAGTCTAATATCATGCCAAACGTGGGATAAGTTTTTGTACTGTTCTGTCACGTGTACCAAACACACTCTTAAATGGCATTCAGTTTGTATCTTTAACACATCATTTTATATACTTGCATTCTTATAACCAAATGTCCCTGTATTACAGACTTGGGATTGATGCTAACGGATTCCAAGACGTTGAGGTTGAGAATATTAGAATCATATTGAGTTCATTCATATCTGGGAATACTTCAAGCAAAATCAGTTTACCGGTCCAATTTGCTGCTGTAAATGCTTTACTGGATACAATGCCGCCACAAAGTTTTCAAGAAGCTTGCAAGAATAGCGCGGAGATGACTACGCTTGTAAGTCCCTCAACTCCGATAGATTGTATACATAAATGGTTTTGTTTGCTGAGTGATGAACAGAAGTCGTTGTCCGTTAAACTGTTAGACGCCAGTGTCTGTTAGCTGCAGAAATGTATAGTTCATCATTACTGCGGAGTCTCTTATAGTTGAAACCAATCGATTTTGTAGTGCTAGTGAGAACAAATCTATCTACCCGAGTATTTTGAAACTTAATTGCTTTAAACATCAAACGAGATTTTATTTGGGGTACTTTGCTTCTTTTTATATTTATATTGTTGTTTACTGGTATCCAGTTTTTTAAACTTTAGCACATTTGTCTCTCATTTGTATTGTTGTTCATCACATTTTCAATGTTTTGCACATCTTGTTTCTTAAACTACAATTTTCGTCTCTGTGGTTTGTTGTCTATAACTAAATTTGTGCCCAGTTTTTAAAAATTGTTTTTTATCACTATATTTTCCATTTTATTTCATTTTTTGTCACTGGAAAGGTCATTTAATAAATTTATTTAATTTTCTACTAAGAATTTTTCTGCGTCTTTTAAGGTAAAGTTTTTTCTTGATGGGTTTCATTTTATTTCCCCCCTCCCCTCTCGCGCTCTCTCTCTCTCTCTCTCTCTCTTTATATATATATATATATATATATATTTGTTTTTGGTTGTTGGTTCTTGAAATCCGGCTTATTTTTATCTTCAATGAAGGTGATAATTTCAATTATGCAATATGTAAGTGATTAAAAAAAAGAATTGCCAATGTTAAAATTTGTTAACTAAAGGTTGGGTCAATGGGGGGAAGGGGTTGGGTTCACCGGAAAAGGTGAAGGGAGTCACTTTAGGGGCATGGGGAGTTAAATTATGTTTTGTTTTTATTTTTTATAAAACATTTAATAATTTGTAACCATGTTCTAATACTTGTACTATAATATATTATTTAACAGAGATAAGAAAAAAAACATATTACTCCCTGACTTAATAGAATTTTCTAATTTTGTTACTCTCATGGACGAAAAACGAAATGAAATGGAAGCCACAGTTACCAAAAAGACAATTTTCAAAGATCATGGACGAAATAGTTATAAGTAACAAACCCTAGGGACAAAAATCATTGTCTACTCCTTTTTTTTTTCCATTTCCCACACTTTTCGATAGTGATAGGGGTGTCCATGGTTCAGTTCGGTTAGCAAGAAAAATGTGAACCGAACCGTATGAGGCGGATACCTGGTTACCCGAACCGAAACCGAACCATGGGATGAACCAAACCGAACCGAACCGAAATTAGTCGGTTACCCGCGGTGCGGTTCACTGTTACCCGAATTTATAGAAAAATATTATTTGTAATATAAAAATAATACCAAAATAGAAAATTTAAACCAATTACATAACAAATACATAAAAATAATCCAAGAAAAAGAGATTAAAATAAGTTTTACTGTTTAAAAATATCCGCTATTTAGTTGATGATTATTTAAAAATTAAAATAGTTGATATTAAATATAATATTATTAAGTGTTCTATATATACCGGCTCGGATCGGTTACCCGCGGATACCTACAATTTAAAACCGAAACCGCCCCGTGAATACCCGGTTTTCGGTTTTTTCGGTTTTGGATCAAACGGTTCGGCTCGGTTTCTCGGTTTTTTTTAACACCCCTAGATAGTGAGGCTTTCACGGAAGCAATTGTTTAACTCTTTAGGATAGAGGTCAGGAATGAATACATCTTAATCCATATCTCCCTTCTAAACAAGATATACCGGTTCTGGCTCGTTTGGTTCAGCATTCGTGATTTTGTTGTTGCTCTTTGCCCTTGTTGGCGCATACATGTTCAATACAAAATAGTTGTGCAAATTGTACGGTAAGTGACACCCGATAAACACTTACCCGGTTAACGTTTGGTAAACGACGCCTTAGCTTTTACATTGCTGGGATGCATAGTTCTTGTTTTCTATATCTATACATGTTATGTAATCATCATAGGAGAAGCTGAAAAAAGCCATTCAATTCTCGATTCGTAGACTAGTATAGCGATTCCCGATTCATCGAATTGACAACTACGCTATATGGGACACGTGAGTAAATTACATTAATGCCCTTTATCGCGCTTGTTTCGAACTGTATACATATGTTATTTCCTCCCTATAGAGCTTTTATGAAGTGGGATGCTTTGTTCATTTCTGAAGAAGTTATCTGGATCTACTCTGCTCTTAACTTGTGCCAATCTCTTGAAATTCCCCTTGAAGTATTTCTCACCCCACACCCGAGCTTCCGAGTAGCTCGTGTCGCCCTCGCGGTTCGTTCCAAGGTCCAGATCCCGATAATTAAGGTACGCACTTCGCGGATGTCTCGAAACGTGAGGCTCCATATACCTATATAACGATCTGAGCCAATGTATATGCTCGTTTGTTGCGCGAACACCGTTCGCTTCCCATTTGACCAAATACTGAACGTTGTACAAATTTCTTTTTCGGTGCGGGAAGGGAAGATGGGATTCCGAAATCTCGCTCATCCGCCCACCATACGGATCCATTATCATAAAGGCGAGTTTTTGTTCAAGAAACCTTTCGCGTATCCCTTTGAATACGTGTTTCGGGATCGGTTTCGTCACGAAATCAGATTTTGCCTTGAAGTAGCTCACGTAAAGATCGGTGTCGTTTCCTAGTAAAACTTTCGCGGGTTTCCCTTGAAATCCTGCGAAGAAGAGAACCGAGTCTATCCAACTCATTTCGATACAGTCGCTCGGTTTTAGGCCTAATTGAGGGAAGTTTTCGTTCATCAACGGGATTAGCTCGTTGAGTTCTCCCAAGAAAAGTGAGTTGAACAACGCTTGCACGGACGTGTTTTTATTGTCTTGTAGATATTGAATGATTACTCTGATGAAGAGTTCGTTTTTCATCGTATGCGCTACGTGTTGCCAACGATGAACGACTTCGGTGGTGTGTTGATCCATGGTCTTGTAAATGTTGAACACCGTAACTTTCGGTGGAACCTTCACGAGCTTGATTTTCCACGAGACGATAACGCCAAAGCTCGCTCCTCCGCCACCTCTTATTGCCCAAAAAAGATCTTCGCCCATCGCTTCTCTATCGAGAAGATTTCCGTTGGCATCGATCAAGTAAGTGTCGATGACGTTATCTGCCGCTAAGCCGTATTTCCTCACCATCGCACCGAACCCTCCACCGCTGAAATGCCCGCCGACACCGACACTCGGACATACCCCTGCCGGGAACCCATGAGTTCGACTCTTTTGCGCTATGCTATAGTAAAGCTCCCCGAGCGTCGCCCCTGATTGGACCCACGCCGTCTCGTGCTCAATGTCGATGCTAATCGAGCGGAGGTTCCTCATGTCGATGACCACAAACGGGGTTTTGCAGATGTACGATAGTCCTTCGTAGTCATGGCCTCCGCTTCGAATCCTGACCTGCAATCCGTGCTCTCGGCTACAGACAATAGCCACTCGTATCTCATCTTCGTTTAGTGGCGTAACGATAGCGATCGGTCTTTGAGACGATGTCGAATTCGAGCACCTCGGGTTATGTTGAGACCAGACGATGGATGAATACATCGGCAAATCCGGCGTGAACACGTATCTCGATGTATTTGCAAATGAAACAAAATAATCGTTCATACAAGAAACGAATCTATTATGGGCTCCGACTGCATTCGCAGCAATAACTGCGAATGCAATTGCAGCCCATAAAATATAAGTAGCAACTAGAGGGGAATGTTTCATCTTCTTTTTGATGGTTTACTTTCTTCTTCAAAGTGGTTGTTTATAGGATGATGATGAAGTTGTGAACTTGGAATATTTGGAGGCAAATTTTTTGGAGTTTGGGATTTTGTCATCAACCATAAAAGGAAATGATAATTACAATGTAAAGAAAATGACACTAAATAAAAACAAGAAATATAGGGGGTGGTTAATTTTTTTCCTTCATTTTTTTGTTTTACAATTAAAAATATAATATATATATATATATATATATATATATATATTTATTTTAATATAAAATTAAGTATATAGTGAAAATGACTAAAATAACCTATATTTAACCGGACTAATGGAAAAAATTAACAACAATTAGATGGAGAAACCAAACCATTGGAAATTGACAAAATTGATGGGCTAAATCCGAGTGTTTAAATTTAAGGATGGTATCCATTAAAAATTGTAAACATTAAGAACGAAAATCAAACTTTACTCTAAAAATTATAAATTAACTACTCAACCATTTTATGTGAACCGAACATATTTTACCTATTCCAAAATATGGACATCACCCAACAAACAGGGAAAGGCACAACCTGAATTTGAACCTGAATCTTTCTAAGATAACGTGTTAAACACAAGTTCAAACGTCAAATTATTAGCAATGTTTTGTTTTGAAAAGAAAATGATATCAGTTAGTTTTATATTATTTCCGTTCTCTGAACAATTTTTATGCTTTCGTTTTTTAGTCTTCACAAGAAAATGTTTTGTTCTGAAAAGAAAAATTATCTTTACAATAGTATAAAGCCTTACTATATGTTCTTAAAATATCTTAAAATTCAAGTTTACAACTTATATAGATGCAACTTTTTAAAACTTAACGTTTGTACTCCACAAAACTAATTGATAAACTTGTTCAAATATATAGCATAAGTGTCGAGTCCTACTAACACAACAAAATATTCTATAATTTTTGGATTTTTTCATTCTCGGTTTTTAAAATTTTTTACATCACGCTCGAGATGGCCAAAAATGGGTCCCTGCCCAGGCTGAGCTGGTGCCAAATCAGCTCCTTCAAAATTGGGTCGGCTGGTCCCAAATCCGGTCTAGGACCCAGGCTGGGTTTTTTAAATATATTTTTTAAATTTTTTTACACAAAAATGTTATTAATGTTTTTTAATTACCATGTTTCAAAGTTAATAAATACTTCAAAAATTGAAAAAAAAATGGTTATATACATAATCAGTCTTGAGTAGGACTGGGCCTTGAAGTTCCGTGAAATTTGTAATCAGTCTGATCGGTCTAGCCATAACCGATCCCTATCTGGCTCAATCGGTCCAGTCCTAGTCTTGATACCCGATTCCAGGCCGAAAAGGACCCAATTTAACCATCTCTTGATCACTAAGTTTTACACGTCTTCATAATTAAGTTTATTAATAAAAACATTACCCTTTATAAAATCTCTGTCGTTTAAAAAAAACTTCAGATTTAAAATATCAGGTTAAAAATGTACGATATATAAGGGTAAATTTGAAAGAATAAAAGTTACTATATTAAAAATATTCTTTGACGATCGTGTTTTGTCAATAAAAGAATTCATAGATAATAAAAGAAATAATGAAGTAATACGTCTTCAATTTTTACTCTATCAATTAACCTCTTCATTTAAATAATTTTGGGTTTTATTAAATATTTTAATCTGTTTTTTATAGCTTGTTTTATTTCTAAAAAAAATCTATAGAATTAAACAAAAGTTTGATATTTATTGCAGTAGATCTCTCTAGTTCTGCTATTTTTATGTCTCGTTTAGTGTTTTTATATATCAAGATCAAGTATCAATGAATATGTCCTCATCTTTGAATGGGTAATGGGTATCATTGTATATATTTATTAGTATTTTATAAATTTTATTTATATATTTAAGCAAAAGATGGATTATTGGTAACATCAATCGGCTCCATACAAAACTCGATTGCAATAAATCACATGTGAGGGTGTATTTCAGAGCTAGCTTAACAACAAAGGTTAGCTGAGAGATTCAAGGCTTCAAACAATATCCGAACTTAAACCTGTTGTGTATTTGAGGAAAATTGTTTTACCCCTTTGTCATGTTGGATGGTAGTTTTATTTATGTATTATCAAAATAAATAAATAAGATTAATAATTTTTTTTTAATAAAAATGTAATGCGAATTTGTTTGCGAAACACCATGATCCTACATCCTTTTGAGGTTATCTAAAATTGGAGGTTTGTTTCACTGTTAACTTTACAGACAAGTTGGATTAGTCGATGTGCACGCAAACCCGAATACTCATGATTATACAAAAAATCAACTTAATCTTGTATTGAGGATAATTATTTAATTTCTTAAAGTTTGGACGTGGTTTGAAAGTCATTTGATCAGGAATGTCAATTTCTGTATCACACTAAATTAATAAATAAGATACCAACCATACCAATTAAACTGATAATTCATAAGTTTGTTTGGTAGGATCCTACCAATTCTGAATTGTTGGTATGATACCAATACAATTTTTTTAGTGCCACGGTAATTTACTGTACCAACCAAGATCTTTTTATGAACATGTTGCTAGCATGTTTTACAAACACAACGACCATGTTGCAAACCTTCCGAACATGACGAAACAAGTACCATGCTTATGAGCGTTACAAACTTGTCATGATGTTACGAAACAAATATAATAACCTAAAATAATGGTAACCAATAAGTTAATATACAGATTTCGATAGTGGACAATGGACACTGATAGCTTATTTAGGGATATATTTATATTTATATTTATATCTATATCTATATTTATACTATATTATAAAGCAAACATAAAAAACTCTTAAATACAAATTATTAGGCACTGTAACACTCTAAAATTCAGAGTAAATTAAAACCTGGAAATATGGCAACAAGACATCCATATTCATATAAACCTCCCATAAAGGGGATCAGTCCTTAAGACTATACAAAATCTGAACGGATATAGAATTCATCAACAAACTAATCTAAACATATACTATCTAGATTACATCAATTGTTGATCCAGAATCATCCAAAAATATGGGGCTTAACAAATGCCCAACAATCCAATACTAATCCTCTCAAAAACCGTCGAGGTCAATCCCCGGCACTCAAGCCCTTGGCAACCCGCCGCTAACGAGAACCTGATATACATATCATTTGAGAAAAAGTGTTAGGCTTAAAAAGCCTAGTGAGAACATACAGTTTATAAATTTCAAGGGATATAACATTTGCATCCAAAAAGGAAACCTTTCCAACAAGCATTTCCAAGTTAACTGATGTTAGGAATAAAATCC
Source organism: Arctium minus (assembly GCA_954870635.1). NCBI lineage: Eukaryota > Viridiplantae > Streptophyta > Magnoliopsida > Asterales > Asteraceae > Arctium > Arctium minus. The sequence goes on from OX941084.1 coordinate 38,503,994, forward strand.
ATTAAAATAAGGTCATAAACCTTCTTTCTAGAACCTCACAATTTAATGCACATGTAGTTCTTCGTTTTGATTACCTTATAGAACCTCACAATTTAATGCACATGTAGTTCCATAATTTATTAACGTCCAGAACCTCACAATTTAATGCACATGTAGTTCTATATTTGTTAACGGTCAGAACCTCACAATTTAATGCACATGTAGTTCTATATTTGTTAATGGCCAAAACCTCACAATTTAATGCACATGTAGTTCTATATTTGTTAACAGCCAGAACCTCACAATTTAATGCACATGTAGTTCTATATTTACTTTACTTGGTAATCTCCAATTAATATCAGTCGACTCAAAACCTAGGGATCCACTAGTAATGGTACAGACCTGTCACAACAACAGTGTGACCAACCATAAATAGACATATGGTATAAACACATTTTATAAACAAAATGTCATTTCCAGTTCAACTTCTGGTAAGAATGAAAATCATAAAAATGAGTTCATAAACATTCTTTCACATATCCCACGTAATGTGTAAGTAAAACATTCTTTTACTTCAAATAAGATGGATTCCATCATTTTAGTTAAAAATGATCGGGAACCCTAAAATCTCTCAAAACTCAAGTTATATTAAATACGTAGAAAACTTAGATCTGAAACCATGGAGATATATAGGAGTTCCAAAAGGTATATTTTGATATGTATACAGTTTAAAATGATAGTAGGAACTCACCAAACAGGTTTATACGAAAACCCGAAAACCAGATATCGATCACGACGAAGAGGTGAAGCTTTATACACCGAAACCCCGAGCAATGCACTTAATACTAGCGATTAACGAACCCTTGAAGATCCAAAGAAACTTTAGAGAGAGAGAGAGATTTGAAGAGAGAGAGAGAGAAAGATTATGAGAAAAATGAAAATATTTTGGGTTAAAAACCCTTAAGTCGGCCAGAAAACTACGCGGGTTATGCCGCGACTTCAACTCGCGGCATAACTCGCCCGTGTCCAAAAACCCAAGATCATCCAGTGGGTTTCGCGGGTTGTGCCGCGACCTCTAGTCGCGGTGCAACTCGCGTAGTTCACTGCTTGCCCTCAAAATTCTCAAAATCCAACTCAACTTCAAACCAAACACGGTGCTAACGATAAAAGCTTAACCACAAGAATACCAAGATTATATAATGAAATTCAGGGTGTTACAGGCACAAGGTACCATCATTTTATGCAAGATTTTAAAAATATCTTAATTTACAAGTATCAAAGCACAAAATACATATTACTACTGCAGACTTCTAACACCCACCAATTTGGTATGTGCAAGATCTTCCTTTTATGCACATCTTTCCATATATCACTATTAATTAATATATTATATTACTATAAATTTGTTTTAATTATATTATTAAATATGTAATTGGTTATTTTTTCTAGATGTCATTAAAATATATAAGATAATCATTGAATTATAACAAAATACTTAATTTTTTTATATGAAAATATTATATTATTAAGCTTAAATTAAACAAATTTATAAAAAAAACATTATCATTTTCTCAAAACCATCCAAAATCGTAATGTAAATCGACAAAAAAATTATAAAATCGTTATGTATCTCGCTGCATTGCGCAAGTACGCTTCTAGTATGGTTAAATTAGAAGTATACCTTGATGAAACTAAAAAGAAACATTGCGGCCCTATGCAAAGTTGGTGGCCAAAATGAAATATTTTAACAAAATTTCTTATTTAAATCATTCTCTCACTCTATGTTCGTTTCTCTAACAACAATCATAAAAACCAATTCTAAAATAGGCATAATTTCTTTCATTACGTTTAACTATTAATTAGGGGTGTGCAGAAAGTCATCTAATCTAATTTAAATAAATCGATTCAATTAGAATCGATCGATCATAATTGGATATCCAATCGTAATTGGATTCGATTGGATCCAAAATTTCAATATCCAAATTGGATCAGTCGATTCTTCGACGACAGTCCAGAATCCAATAAACCGAACTACTCCGATTCACTTATCATCCAAATAATAGTTATATATAATCATTAACATTTTACGATATTGTTTTTTTAGTTGATACTAGTGTTGGGCCCGTGCATTGCACGGGAGGATAAATTTTTTGTTGGAATATTGAACCGAGTTAAAATGAAACGTAATTTCTCTGTTAACAGTTAATGAAATACAATGTGAAAAACGAATGTATTTTCATAAGTGGTTAACTTGCATATATTTTTAATCGTTTGTTGTTATGACTTTGTGCAATAATATTGGTAATAGTTTTGTATTATATTATTTAAAACTCAAACGACATGTCCCATAACATATTTATCTGACTATTGACTTCAATACCTCATAGTATTAGTCGATAAAAATAAAGATATGTATATATATATATATATATATATATATATATATATCTTATTCTCCTACTTCGAAAAATATGATTGTGGGTTTTGAAAAATATAAACAAATCCTCAGTAAATAAAATAAAATATAAAAAAGTAGTTTTTCAAAGAAACAAAAATATAGTGAAATACCTTTTGTTCAGTTGCAGGTTCCGCCATTGACACCCGACCGTTCGTCTTCTTCTTGTAGTCGGATGATACATAGATAAGCTATATATATTTATAGTGAATGTAGAAAATATTTTAAAATATTTTATTTTTATTTTCGATTTTACATTTAAATGTAAATATATTAAAAATATGGAAGAATATTTTTATATCTACATTGTTTCTATTTTATTTTCTTTACACTTAGTTAATTTGGAAAGTATTGCGGAATATTTTTATTTTAAAGAATACGATAATTTATTAGTTTATCTCGTTATTTTTTATTTTTAACTCATATCAACCTTCTTTTTTCTTCTTTTAATGTTTGTGAAAAAAAAAATACGTGTAGATTTTATATTATGCTAATATAAAATACGTGTATATTTTATAAAATAAAATAGATTTTATATTAGCAAAAAAAATACGGAAGAAAAAAGAATTTATATTACATCTCATTATGTAAAAAGATTTTATAAAATAAAATATGGAAAAATCATTATGAGATGTAATATAAAAAAATACGAAAGAAAAAATATTTTATATTACATTTCATTAATATAGATTTAAATGTAAAATCTACATTTAAAATAGATTATGCTAATATAAAATCTATTTTATAAAATCCTCCACCAAAAAAACAAATAATTATATTAATAAATGAATATTCATTCCACAAATAGATGATTATGTAAGATACTGTGCTTGGAAAGGTTGTACCAAAGCATTAAGAAATTGTAAATTAAGTAATTGGCTTTAATTAGTTGTAACTTGTGTTTAAAATGTTGTAATTAAGAGTTTTTTATGTCGTTTTTATAATATAGTATAGATATAGATTTATACTTAGTGGTTTTCAATAAATTAAGAAAATACAAGAATTATTGATTGAAAATTGTATCAAAATATTGGATGATCAAATCTGATTCTATAAATAACTAATAGTAACATCCAACAAATGGACAAATTTAATCTAATCATCCATTGGATTTTATTGGATCCGATGTCCAATATTAACTGGATTGGATCGGATGGTAAAATACAAAATCCATTGGATGATTGTGTCGGGTCGGATCTACCCAAATTCGTTGGATTTCAACCGATGAACACCCATACTTCTAATTCTTGAAAGTCATGCTAAATATCAATACACGATTTTGACTTTGTAATTATTTTATGAATGATCAGCCGCAAATGTTTTACTTATAGTTATGTTGATTTGCGAAATATTTAAATGCATGTTTGTTTTAAAGCGCTCATTAAAAACAAGACGTTGCCTTGCTAATTAAGCATAATACTATTTCTTAAGCGTTCAAGTTCTCCCGATTTCACTTAAGAGTTTGTTTGATTGTTAACTTTATAGCCTCGGGAGATTAGTTAAGGTGGGCGCAAGCTGCCCCAGACACATACAATTTCTACATATTTAAGCATTTCATGGAAAGACATGGCATACTCATAACTATTTATCATTTTCTCCATTAAATTTATTAAGTTATTGTTACCTCAATTAGGTCAGAAAGTAAGTTTATGTACCTCTATCAACCATGATGTCGTTGTAAGTCAAAATAAAATCCGCTTACGTTCATGCTAATACTTACCGACTTTGTGTTGGTAATTTTATAAAAACTTTGTCCATCTAAAATATTTATAACTTCACTTTTTATTTCAAATTTTATTATATTATTACTATAATTCTTGTAAAAATATAAAATAGATACAACATTTTCCGATAATAATATGTTAGACAAAAGAATTGTTTTTCAATTTCCTTCTACCTAAAGTCATGATCATAAAACATCAAAATGAAAATTTTATTTAGGAATTTTACCGGTATTTGAATGAGTTATTTTTATAGGCATTGTACCTGACATTTATTTTAACCGTGTATGTCCACGTCATATTGCACACATTTTGACTAATCAGATGAGGTCTTGAGTTAACGACTAGATAAAGTGACAAACTCTTCAGTGATTGACCTTTGGGAGCAAACTCAATATATTATCAGTTAAGCTCGGAAGCAAATCTAATATTTTACTGATTAAACTACCTTCCAAAATCTATTTTTGAAAACAATCCGAAAAACGAAGTATCTCAATTTTTAAATAAAAGCCATTTAACATCACAAAGTTATAAAAAAAATGTTATTTTTGTAGCTACGAACTTTTATTTGAATTTTTTTTAGTACGATGATTATTGCAATGCAAAATATTAAATATGGTTGTTATATTCATTTTTTTAATCTAAGTTATTATATATATTAAAATAAAGAAAATTATATTTTTAATTTTGTTATAAGAGAAATTAAAATGAGTAAATTACAATGTTGGTCCTTGTGGTTCAATACCAAATTACGGATCTTGTTCTTAAAGTGAGATAATAACATTGAATGTCTTTGTGGTTTAGATTTTATTTCAAGTCGGGTTCCTTGCACAAATTCTATTAAATGAAGAGGGTTTTTGGTCATTTTAACTATTAATAACCTTTTAAAAGAACCAATAAGATGCTCTCACATTTTCCCTTCTTATCCCCTTTCCCTCTCCTACTTAGGGGGCGTTTGGTTCGTCGAATTCCAATTGAATCTAATGGTCAATTCCGTTGATCAAATTTCATTGTTATGTTTGGTTACCCATATAATGGAATTAAATTCCAAAGATTCATTCAAATAAGGATTTCACCATTCCTTTACAATATACAAGGAATTGAAATCCATTACAACCAAAGTTTTTAAAATGACAAAAATACCCTCATTAAACATAAAACCTAGCCTGATCATACGTTTCTTTCTCATTCGATTGTTTCCTCCAACTTCTGGACTCAACCATTGACTTCGAGACTGCCTTTGCATTCGACTGCAACCTGCATCCATCAATCGATTTCTGGACTCAACTTCGAGACTTCCGGACCCAATTGATTTTTGAACTCAATCGATTTCTGGACCCAACTTCGAGACTTCTGGACTCAATCGACTTCTGGACTCAATCGATTTCTCTCCTTCGTTGGGTTACGTTTGTTCTTGCATATACAATTTTGGGAATCAAATTTGGTTTACAATTTGTTCTTGCAACACCTTAATCAAAGAATGATATTTGCATCATGGATTATGATCTGTTCTTGATTAGCATACTTACGATTTGCTAATCTGTAGCAAAATGTTTGTTCTTGGGTTTGTTTTTGCAGTAGCTTAGGCAAAGCATGTGTTTGATATTGTTAATTTTATAACTATTTATAGTTAAAAAAAATCAAACAAAGGGTATTTTTGTCATTTTCATTATTCCATTCCAATTTTTTTGCCAATCAAACAAACAACTTCCAATTCACTTGACATATTACATTCAATTTTCTGCCAACCAAACACTTGGTCAAACCTGATAACATTTCATTTCAATTCCTTATAGATTCCAATTCCTTCGCAGATTCCATTCATTCAGAAATCATTCCGCAAACCAAACGCTCCCTTAGAAGATGTAAGCTCTCTCTCTCTCCCCCTATATTATTATAACACATACACAACTAGGTTTTAATGCTTTTGAACTTCAATGACAATAGATACATATATACATGTGTACACAATAGGAGAGGGAGACGACCGTGGGTTTCAATAAGTAAATGAGTTTCATGTTTCAAAAAATGCACTTTGGTAGTTTTAATGCTTGCAATCGGAGAATACATGGAGGGGTTTTCTCAAAACCGTTGAACAAAGAGTTAAAGATGGTTAACAGGTACATGGCACACACAATACATGAATGTCGACTACAATTACGATGGGGTTTCAATGTATTGTGTATGTGTCGTATGTGTTGTGTTGGAGAGTAATTGAAGATGTTGCCCAAATATGGGGATGGGGCGATGGCGTGAATAAGATGACGATGTATATATATAATAAATGTATTAGTATTAATATAATATGATTTTATTTTATTGATACAATATTATAAAAAAATGGTAAAAATACATAATTGTCCCTGAGTTAACAAATTTAAAGTTAACAGAGTTAATACAAAGGACCTAAATGTAATTATTTTCAAAATCCATAAATTGGTATTTTTGGTATAAAGTACAGGGACCAAGAGTGTAATTTCCTCAATTAAAATTTATCCAAGATCAACGAGTAAAATATATGATTTGTAAAAAGTAATCTTGCAATTGCAAAATTGATATCACATACAATCCCTAGTGCCCAAGGGCGGTTCGTTTGAGATTTTGGGGACGGAGTGATCGCTACCGTATCGGAGTTTCGAGTTTCCATTTGCAGCAGTTCGTCGTTTTTGCTCCTTACGCCATTAATAGCTTCAACGGGCCGAGATTGATAATCGTAAATCTTTATATCTCTTTGTGTATATATAGTTCTGGAATCGAATCGATAATGGTGGGACGGAAACTATTCAAAACGAGGATATGCTTACTGTATAGGAAGGGTCATTGCCATCGTCAGACCTGTTCTTTTGCCCATGGCGATGCTGAGCTTCGTCGCTATAATACTTCTTCTTCGTCCTCCTTCCATGGTACGCATACACTATGCTAGGTCAATTTCTTTTTCTTTGTTTGCGATTTAATTTAGACTATTGAACTTGGATAATTATGATTTTGACAGTCTTTTTTTAATATAAATAAATGCATCATTAGAACCAATTATGTTTCAGGGGCTGTTTGGCGGTTGCTGAATAGTTTTGTGCAGAATGATTAAGTGGTCTGAATGATTAAGAGGTTTTTATGATATAGTGTAAAATGAAATATGGTTGTTTGCTAATTGTACATAATGAAATCAGGGCGCTTAATGGTTAAGGGATGGTCAGGATACAAAATCATTAAGAGGATTTTGGAACCATTAAGAGGCAACCCATTTTTTTGCCAAACAAGATTTACCTCTTAGCGATTCAGAGATTGCCTCTTAATTGAACCATTAAGAGGAAAACAAACAACCCCTGATCAGTCTTTCAGGTAGGATTAGCACACACGAATTCGTTGATTGCAAATGAGATTATCAGAATTCCATGCATATGATTCAGAAAAAGGAGCATCAGGATCCAAAAATTATATTTGTGTCACATAGAACATAAAATGTTGCAAATTGGTATTAGGGACAATAACAAAATGGACTGCTAGATTGGGTGTTTGTTTCTTTTGGACCACATACTAAAATTCAGTAGTACTAGTATGCCTCACACCCTCGCCCTCGCCTTCGGCCCCTTCCTCTAGATTCTAGGTAGTTAGTAGTATACCTTAATATAGTAGTATTAAACATTTTAGAAAAAATGAATAAATTTGTTGAGGCAATGCTACTGGCACAATGGAGGCTATTGCTACCGTTCTGATTTATCAATCATTGGATGTAAAAATTCAATCATCTAATGAAGTAATGGGGTAAAGATATGCTCGTGGAAGTATCAAACTGTAAGCATTTCCATTTTTTATTTTCTTAGGCACCTATAGTGACCTCGAATAATTTGTTCTAGAGACAACACTTTTGTCCTTCTAAATTGCATATATATGACAGGATTAATGGAATATAACATAAATTCTTGTTGTCAGTCAACTTCCCATGTAGGGAAAAGGACAAGTAGTTCTTCTAGTTCTAGGTGCATATAGATCCAGGCTCCAGCAAATTTTTGCCCTTTCAAAGCGGAAGATTCTTCTTTCTCTTCATCTGTCCGGCTTCGATTAAACCACTCACAGTTGTTAAACTATGGTTGGTTGAAATGTGCATAGGCCCAAGGTTTGTGGGTTCATCAAGGATAACAATTATCGCCTGACCTTGCTTTTGGTCTAGCTCCAGTGAGAATGTTAGATACATGCCCAGTGTGCCCAACTTTCCCTAAGGCCATCAGGGCACATGAATGATTTGTTATTAACCAAAGCAAATAGATCCAATCTATCCCACCCGAAGATAGAATCTAGGGGTAAGATGTACGCGAACCTTACCTCTGTCTCACAAGATAGAGAGGCTCATGAATGATTTGTTATGGTTTCCTATATGATTTGCTCCTTCTCGTAATATGTAGACTAATTATTTGGTGTTGATGAAAGGGCCAGGAGCCACATTAGTTTGATGGGGAGGATTGTTTAGGAATTATATGCAGATGATGAATTCGATTGGTCCGTTTAATCAAGTGTTTGCTATAATAATTTGTTGAAGTTTATGCAAAGATATTTTTCAAAATATTTTTTGAGTGGTTTTTGCATCAAATGATCTAACTATTTGCATTTGAAATTGCGATTCAATATCTGACCTACTCCAGTAGGACCATGCCTGCATTGTGGTTGTTTTCCGGGTGGCTTTTTGATCCTTGATACACTTTAGGACTTCTTCAACACTCTTTGGGCTCTTTAGGTTGCAGTTTCAGGCAGTCTTAAATTTTGCTTAAGTCAGCAGGTTGCTGCCCATGATGCTTTGATGAGTATATGTATGACAGCGAACTCCGAACTTATCTCTGATTGACATGATGAGACACATAATTGTATCAGCAGTTGCATATCTCATTATCAATTATCAAGACATCCTCTGACTGGCCTAGTATGTTTTTATCAGAAGGAATTTTGCTGGTTGGTTTGTCTTATTGCTGCTTGTGGTATTGTTCTCGGGAACTTCATCTTCGTTTGTGCTTATGCGTCTATGAAACAGCCATATTTTTTGAAGAGTCAGAACTATGACTTCATGGACATTATATCATCCATAACTTAGACGTCACCAGATGGGTTTTTCATGCATTCAAACACTTTTCTTGTAAGTTCTCGATTGCGTGCTGGTGGAGCCTGTGCTACTTTCTCACTTTGGCTCCATGAACATGATACTGCCAAGGAATCTATTGAATGGAAGATCTTTCCAGAACAAGCAAACATATAGCATGTGAGATGGACTAATACATTTATTCTATGACATCAAGGAGAATATCAGACTATATATTGTTCATATTTGTTCAAGAAGAGAAATATCTACTATCTTCTTATCCGTTGCATCCACGATATGCAAAAGTTTTCTCAATGTTATACCTCAAATATGGATGCATCCACTTCTTTCCATTTATATGAGAGCTTTAGTTTCCATGGACTGTGGCCCCTTTGGAACTTGAAAGAAGGCACCATAACTTTTCATTATTGTGTTATGATGTTGTTCCATATAACGGTAAGGTGTATCTTTGTTGTTGATTATGGGCCTTGTGGTTATCTTAAATTTGAAATAAGAGGATGCTGGTCTTAACCTACTGGAAATATTCTCTTCGTGTTCTGCAGGGAGGCAAGAATATCGTGGTGCTGATTTAAGAGATAAGCTAGGCAGACAACGTTCCCCTCCTCGGAGAAACTCTCTTGATAGAGATGCAAGAGATCAACTCCCATCTCATGGTGAGAACCTTATCCTTGTGTTCGACTTCTTCTGTATTCTCACTTAGATAGGTCGAAGTAGACTAGAGCGAACTCTGCTAGCCTGCTACCAATTGCATGACATTCATCTATTATTCTGTCTTGTTTTTTCATGTTTCTCGAGAATTGTTGTTACCAGCTCATTCCAATAAGCATTTGAGGATATCCATCAAATTTATATGCTTTTTTCTTCTCTTCTTCACTTCTTATCTTGTTTGGACAATCTCTTTATTTGTGAAACTTGTTATCTTATATTGCAGGACATATTTCTCCAAGATTGGGGAGAAAGAGGTGCGTATCTGAAGTTACTGACTCTTTTTTGAAGTATATAAATATATAATAATTATATATTTATTAATTAAACACACACACTTTTCTGTTACTACCTTACCATCCTGTCAGTTTGCTCTTTTCTCTTCTTTTTCTATTTTGTGCATTTAGTTGATATATTAAGAAAATATGGTTGGGTGGTGGTCTTATATGAGGATGGTTACTTTATGGCTTTGTGAGTGATCCTGGTTTTAGATATTTCTTTGACGATTCATATAGGTTTCTCTCTATTGGGAAGCAGGAGAACTGGTTTCAACTATTACAATAGAAAACATAATATAATTTAGCTGGATTGGTCACATAAAGCTTCTTTTGTTTGATGCACGATTTTTGCACCATCTGACTTTACCTCAGAGGTTCTACCTGGAAGCAAAAGGATTATAACATGCATCATGTGTCTTAATGCAGTTTGTATTAGTAGGCGTATCGGATCTTTATTTCCTTACAAAGTAATTCAGGAACTACAACATTGCATGGCTTTTACGAAAAAGAATGAGGTCCACGTTAAGTGACCCTTGTCCCTGAGAGTATCAGTATTTATGACTTCTTTTTGCTTTGTTGCATTTTAAAGGATTAATGATGATTTTTTTTTGGTAAAACTGGTAAGAGTGAGTGAGTGAGTGAGTGACTACTACACTATGACACCCTTGATATACATGTCACTGTGATTTGATGATTCACATATGAGAAATTTGATGTTTTTATAAGATGCCTTACCTTTGGTGTTTAGCGGTCAGTAAGAATCTAAGATTTCATGGAGACTTCTGCCCTAAGAAGCACGGATGTGGCTCCTAACCATCAAACTCCCACATTAGGTGCTTCATGTGTGCCGTTCTGTAGGGTCTGGTGAGATGTGGATTTGACTCTGTCCCCAAAGTATTGACCATTAATACAGTGGGTCGCAATGGAGGATATAGGTCTGTAAAGATATGGAAAGAGATGAGCATCTACATCAGAAAAAACTCAAGAAGGGAAAGAAACATGCAAATTATCAACTTATAAATTAGGTATAAATTTTTTTGCCTGAAAAGATAGAGAAAGGAGGCAAGGCCACAGTGAGGTCATGTTAATGACCCTGTTGGGTATAATGATGAGTATGATTTTGTGATAGGAAAATATTGTTATTATATATTGTAATTTTTTACTTATCATCCCAGACGAAGTGTGAACTATGAAGATTAACTTTCTCATTTCTATTGCTTTTGTTGTAGACTAGTCTAGTCTATACACACAGGTACCACCGATATTGCCGCAAGTTTTTAAACCGTCAAATAGCAGTTTCCTCATATCACACACCCATAACCTTGTAAAGTAGCTTCTGACTCAGCAACATGCACTCCTGTATTTAGATGTCCTCATAGCTCTTTTTCACTTTGGAGGGGAGGGATCTTTTTTCCTTCCTGAAGTTGAATATTTGAAAAGACTACTAGCTTGCTTGGTTTATTTTCTGCCATATCTTTGTCATGCGTTTCTGTATTCCATACTTTTATTCCAGTGATTGGGATCACAGAAAGAGACAGCACTTTGATGGTGAAAGTGATTTCTCTGGAAACTTGAGATTATCAGATGGGGCTGAACGGCAAACCAGAGAAAGAAAACCCTCATCCACAGAATTTAAGGAGGTTCATGATGAGCAGGTTTAATTTTCTCTTAAATTACTAAATAATGATTTGTTTTGGTCGATTATATAGGTCGTGCTCTGAGTGCTTATTTTTTGTGTTTCCTTTTAAACCCATGGTGCAGTTGATGCAAGTGCAATCTGAAATTGATATGCTTGAAGATCACAAGCAGCAACTGCAGGTGAGTTCTACCTTTTGTATTTCCTGTGGCCAACAACTATATTCCAATACTCATAGGGTGGGGTGGGGGGAGCAAGGGATGAAAAACAGATGACGTGAGAACCTTTTCACATTTTGGAGATGGTTGCTAGTGTCTTCTCTGAATCCGTTTATTTCTTGAATCTTCATCTATGTTTGAATTTGGCAGTTGTTCTTTGATCTTGTATATCTGATGAGCATCTGCTGCTCCATTGTTACATGTTTATGGCAATGACCACTGTAACTCTACAAGTGCTTGCCATAAACATGGTTATGATTACATCTCATCTTCAAAAATTGTTCATAATCCAACTTAAATCAAGCAAGCTTTTGTGCAGATTACGACTACTGAATATTTTATTACATATAAATCTGTTATCGACTAAAATAATGCTGTAAAGGTAAATGACAGGAGGTGATTTGTTTGTTCAAGCACTATTACATGAGTCATTATAGGTAATCATTTCGTTCCCGTGCACGCCCCTACATTGATGTAATAGGGATGGCTGGAACTTGGAATGCCATTCCTCCACTTAGATGCATTCAGACTGTCTTTGTACTCGAATTAGATAAATGTCACTTCATTTCGAATCATCTTTGTCATACAAACGAATCTTACTTTTCTTGGGCATGTGGACAATTATTGTTTATTTTATCTTTTGTAAATTATTTAATTTATCTAATGGACATGCATTCAAACAAAGGTCACATCATTTCAAGTTGTCTTTATTATAGACAAAATATTGCTTTTTTTGGGCCAGTGGACTATTATTATTTATTTATGATTGCAATTTTTTTCTGAAGTGTTATTGTGTATCCTCTAATCAATGTAATAATGCATAGATCTATTTGGAAGAAAGGTTCCAAGAAGCAGACAGTTTGAATTCTAAAATTGAAGAGCTTGAGGTGCAACTGTCCATGGAGAAAGAGGAATGCAAAAGGTGTCTGATTGATCATAGCCAATCTCTGATCATCTTACTTTCAAGCTTTTTAGTTACATTGTCTTTCTGTTCCTTACATTTTTACTTGTTACATGTCAGAATTTCTTCCAAACTTAGGAAGTTTGTCAGGGCAAATAATCGTCACACAAGGATACAAGATGAACTGAAGAGGCAAAGATCTTTTTTATATCGTCAACTGTGTGCTTTTGGCTTCTCCGATGCAGATTTTTTTTGGATTAAATGCAGATCTTGTTTTGCACATTCTCTCGGGGTGATTCCATTTCTTGTATTTCCTTCCCCCCTCAACTGTTCTGACAGATATTACAATATGTAGGTCGCAAGCTCGTCTTCAAAAGCTTGGGGATCAGCTTGGTTCAGATGCCAGAGCTTCTGCGAATGAAGAGGATATCAGCATTAATATATTAAGTGACGAAGATACTCTGGGCAATATGAGCCCCAAAAACGATAAGGTTTCCCCAAGGAAGGATGAGATGTTGGGCAATCATTTAATGGGCCCACAGAAGGATCAATATAAGGCTTCTCCAAGCAAGAAAAGGATGAGGTTTCATATGGTAGAAGCTGATGAAAAATCAAAACAAGGTATCTTTTATATTGCTTTGCTGAAGCACAAACATTTGGGAATCCTTCCATTTGAAAAAGAAAGAGAAAATGGTGAAAAGGTCTAGGGTGCTCGTTAAGAAGGAATGAAAAGATTTTAACTTTTGTCTAATTGTCTTGTTTATTTATTTGCTAATATAACCATTTTCCTTTTACTTGAGTAACACCATATTTATCTCCAAGTTGGTTCTATTCTGAAAATGGTGAAAGATTCTAACATTAACTACTTTTTCCTGCTTGGAGATCACATCATATGCCCTACCTCTGGACATGTACCATTACTAGTTTGGGTTGGGTTGGGTTGCACTTTTGTTTGGGTTGGGTTGAAAATTCTCAAACCACCAACATTGGGTTGGGTTGTTGAAATGCCTTCAACCCGATCAACCCAACCCGTGAGCACCCCTAATTACTAGTCTATAGTTTTCTGTACATGGAAGGTTGCTGTTCTGAGCACTTAATGAATCTTTATTGAACATTTGGCTTGTGAAAAAAGAAAAAATGATGGAAACTCCGTAGTAGTAAATTATATTGATCCAAGATACCATGGCATTTTAGCATTCCTAAAAAGTTCTTTGATTTTTGTATACATAGCTGAAGTTTCAGGGCAACCACATTGATGCCAAACTTTAGGTTTTTGTGCTGTTGACCACTGCCAACTTTATAACCTCACAACAGATGAAATTGCCTTAGAATGCATTAGGCTTTCAATATCGGAAGAAAAATGTAGATACCTAGGCCCCTAATTGTCTAGTGCACGAATGCAAGAGATCATTTCCCTGCTGAAATATACAACAAATTGTCCTCCTTGGATGGTATCTCATTCCAATCATTTTAATTTACAAGCTTGGCTGGTACCTCGCATGCTTTTTTTACTTGATGATCTTTAATAGTTCTATTAGATGGTCAAGGATTCAATGATAAGAGACTCTTTAAAGCGATGGTTCTAGTTTCTATTATAGAAGTATGAAATCACTATTTTGTAAGGTTTGTTTTATCATTGTTATCTTCCTAAACAATTATTGATATTTTTTTGGTGCACCAGCAAGTTCTGCAACAAGAGAACGGCTTGGCATGGGAAATATGAAATCCGAGAGGCATTCTAGATGGGATGCATATCTTGCTCAAACAAAAAACGCTGATGAAGCAAGATCAGAGGCTAATGGAATCAGCAATGCTAGACCTTCGGTTAACGATGGCAAGCCTTTGCAAAGAAAGAGCAATTTCACCAGCGCCCCCTCAGGAGATAAGGTGCCTTTTTGTAATCATACCAGCTTCTTTATTATATCTAATTTACGCACTATTCCTGCATTATGGCTCCCACAGCATTTTTCAGTGTATAATTTTCAACACAACGCAAAATAAAATTAGCAATTAAGCATTAAAGTTTATTTGGTGGCTGGTGCTCATACTTCCATCAACCTATTTGTTTACATTAGCAAAAAACTGTTGTGAATTGAATTCTACAAACTGGAATTACAGAAGTGTTGGGGAAAATTCCTCATGGCTGAATGATTATTAAAGCAAAGAAACGGAAATATCTAGCAATTCAAGAAGCTAGGTTCTCCATATACAAGAGTTGAGCAAATATCTGCATGAACAGACCTACTACCTCTTATTTATAGCTAGACTCCCAACCCTAGCATATTAGGATTTCCCAAACTGCCCCTTTGTGACAGACTTGCTAACTGTCAGGTGATGGCGTATTTTCATTCCTTGGGGTCCCTCCTCTTTTGAGTTTACGTGGACCATTCCTTCTATTATAGGTTAACCATATTGGGGGATGTTTAACAAAAACCTACATGACTGCATTATCAAACAATGATGTCACAGTCCTAGCACTGTGGTTTCTAGACCTCGATATTTACATCATCAGCATAAGGTTTGGAGAGAGGAGGAAAAGTTCCTATCAGAGGCGGATTCAGGAATTTTCGAAGTGGTTGCCCTATGTTAATAGCATAATATAAAATAAAATTTAATTATAAAAAGTATGGTTTTATTAAAAATGATAAACGAATTACCTCCTACAAGTGATCACTACGGCTCTTCATATTTTGTTCGTGAATATTGACAAACTTATTTTTTTCTATGGCACAAATGACCGAAGCATTAAAAAACTCATCGCGAATTAATTAATAGAAATATACACATATTAACCCTAAATATAAACAAATTAACCCTAAACATGAATATTATTACAAATATAAAATAATTAACCCTAAAAAGTTTGCCCCAAATGTTAACAAATTAACCTTAAATATAAATAGTAACAGAAATATAAACAAACCCCAAATATAAATACTAACAAAAAATATAAACAAATGAACCCTATATACATACACATATATATATATATATATATATAGAGAGAGAGAGAGAGAGAGAGAGGCTCGGCCCTATCTGAGAACCAAAAATAATTTGAGAACCGTGAAAACCTGTATATTCATTAATGCATATACATTATCAAATATGTATTCCGTCAATGAGTATATTCAACAATACATATCTACTATGTATGCAAGTATATATGCATTGATGCATTCACTCATTGTAATTCATTAATGTATATGCATCAATGAATATACAGATTCTTACGGATCTCAAGACATGAATTGGCCCCTATATATATAAACATAATTATAAACAAACTAACACAAAAAGGTTAGCCTCAAATATACAAATATAAACAAATTAATCCTAAATATAAATATTAATATAAGAGTTACGGTTATGATGCCTCAAGATTCAATCTCAATCAATCAGAAGAAAAAAAGTGGTTGCACGCACAAAAAAGGTGATGAGTAGAGTTTATAAGTGCAATGAGGCACTAAACAACATCTTTCTACAAAAACGATGCTAGTTCTATTCTTAAGGGACAAACTTAAATGATTTTTAACTGCTATGGGTTGCTCTACATAAAGGCCTTCTAGATACGATAACATGTTATCGAGAACTGAAGACAAAAAGGTCAAACCTGTAAAAGAAATTGCTAGCATTTTGAAAGAATCTAGTTACTCATTCGGAACTTACTAGTAGAGAAATGATATATTCTATGTCAATGCATATGATAAATTTACAGTCCAAAATGTATATGTGCTTTAGCACTACAATAACATAACTATAGAACACCAATTTCTCCTAGTTGCTGCATGCGTCTGATATTAAGCTGGTGCAGTTGTTTTTAGAAATTTATAGTAAAAAGCATGACGTATTCACTTTTTCACTCTGAAAACACTCGAGCTGTTGGGATTGATAACACTTCCCACATGTGCCACACCTTTAAGCTATAAGTAGACTGGTCCGTGATACATAGATACCAGGTCTGGCGCTTCTAAAAAGTCAGGGATAGAAGGATGCTTCTGTAATTTTGTGTATAGAGTAAGTGTGAAATCAAAAAACAAAGAAACAAAATATTTTCACAGTAGCTCATACATTAAATATTTAAAAATCAAAAGTGAACTCTAGTTTTGGAATAGAGGTAATTCATAATTTAGAAAATAAAAAGTTGCAAACAATGACTTTGACTGGACTAATATATGTCATATAAAACAAAACACATAAAATAATATTATATAAAATAAACACATACTTAAGCGTAGCCTTATTTTTGCTTTTGCTTTTACTTTTACTGAATGTGCCCGTATATCCATAGTAGTCTAGGCCATCAATGAGGATAGCTGTGTTGTCTCGACTCACCTTGCCTCTCAAGCATAAAACTCAAGCTTTACCGTAATTTTTTAGCCTCGATCTAAATTTATTGTTGTGCAACTTTCATCTCCATTTGGAAAAACAGAAAAACTTATCGTCTTTCTGGTAAAACCTGTGTGGACATGTAAATGTTAACAACATAGTCAAGCTCAAGGATGTGCTGTACTATTGTCTAGATGATTTACGTTTGAAGACCAAGTCTCGTAATGACAATTTCATTCTAAAAGTAATGCAAATAGCAGTGAGACATGTTTCTTACACTAAACCACTATGAATGTGCAGATTAAGGATCAAACTAGAATGGCAGTAAATATGGTGGATGAAGTCGTTGAAGTCGTTGAATTGAATGAAAAGCTTGAGGCGGAAGAAGTCGCCTGCGCCAGAATTGAGGGAGGTTCTACACTTGACAATGCAGTCTTGCCATTTCCATTGCCTCCTCCACCGCCTCCTCCAGTCGTACAAAACGCTTACTTACAGGTTAGGCTAGCTTCTCTGTTGGTTATTTTGATACAATTCCATCAATTTTGGTTTAAAATTCTGTGCCATAAGATATTTTCATTGATACTGTTACTATTTTCTATTCGTTCTTCAAGAATTGCAACAACTAACTTCATGCATAGTAGAAGTGTTTTGCTATTAGTCAAATGTCTTCAATTCTCTTCCACACACAACAAAATAGTTAGAAAATGTTTATCATTAAGATTTAAATTTCGAATTGAAGACTTCTTGTATTGATGACTGGGGGGTGACCATGTAGTTTGCTTAAAAAGTTTGCCATAAAATGAAATTTGCAATTAATGAGACATCTTGGTATGGAGGTTCTCTCAAAAATTTTAGGCGTGCTCCCTTTGCTCTCTATTATTTGTTAAAGTTATAGTTGTTAGTTACTCTGTTGTAGTTTTAACACCAATTGTTATATATCCATAAAAAAGTTATTTTCTTTTTGACGTAATTATTTATTTTTCCTTGGAAGTTAAATAGTTTAGGTCAATGTTGATATTAAAAGTAGTTTCTCAAAGATTCAATGTCAAACGAAGACATCTGATAGAGAGTGAATAGAGTATGAAGTAATACTTCCCCTATCCAATGAAAATTGCAACTATTTCTATTTCTGGGTAGTTTGATGAAGAATCTTATATCCCCATTGTCATTTTTACAGAAAGAGTTGATGTTGATATATGATCTACAAGATTTTTTCTTATTTAGTCATAATTGATTGATATTTCAGAAATTTGACAAAATAGCTTAATACTTCTTCTAAGACCATGTCTTATATCAATCGATACAATTTTAATGGGACTAGAGGAGTATTATTAAAGTCTAGATACTACCCCCATATACAATTGTCCTACTATTGTGACCAAAGGAATCAAAAGAGGAGAGGGATCCTAGGCCATGGGGTTTCTCCCCATAGATCACCCGTTCAAGTCTCCTTGGGCCACCGGAGATTTTCCTGGCTGTTATCTTCAAGGTTCCATGGGATTAATCGAGGTGCATACAAGCTAACCATGGCACACACAATTATCAAAAATAAGAGGAGAGGGACCCTCGAGGTCGGGATTGATGCATGATATAATATGTTCATGTATCTTAAGTTATTGGGTTAGTACAGCCTGATTATTTACTCCCTCCATAGAAACAAAAATGCAAACGCTTGTTATGCAAGGACCACTATTAATCAAATGTTCCTTCAGCACACCACTCAGTAATGAGGAAATATGGGGAATCTTGTAGTCCAAAAGCAATATTCTCTGTAAGTTGTAATGATGATAATGAGTAATCGATAGATTTAGCATGAAAGTTGTTGGGACATACAAAAAATTGTTGCAATTTTAGTTGGAATAATGTACCTAGGCTTGTGAAAATTGCAACAATTTCCATTTCCCAACATTAAAGTTCCGTTCTCTCATTCCAACAAGTTAATACTACTTATTTGCCCGCAACATAATCTGGAAATGTTAATATTATTTTTTAATCAAAATTTCCCTGGTTTATCATTATTCAAGTATGTTGTAGTCAATAAGCAAACAATTGCAATTTGCAGGGTGCCAGGGTCTTTGTTTTTATTTTTGTTTTGCAGGTCTGGGGTCTTTACAGAAACAGTTTTTCAACCCTTTGGGGTAGAAACAAGGCTGCATACATCTTACCCCCAGACCCTAGTATCCTAGTATCTTACCTCTGTGTGGGATATACTCGGATCTTTGATTTATAGGGACCCTGTGATGAGGGTTTGTATTATAGGTCTGTATTTAACATGATGCATGCCATATCATTCATATGATATGTGAGATATGCAAAGTGACCGATGAATTGATCTTGCATTTTGGTTGCAGTACAAGGGGAAAGATGAGAATGTAGATGTGGTTGATGACGATGATGGTGATCTCGATGATGATGATGATGAAATGGTGGATGTGGATATTGGTTGATATGCCTGTGCCCTTTTCTTCATTGCAGCTTCTGTAAGAACTTGTGGCTCTCTTTATGTTCATGTTGAAGTTTCGTAGAAAAATTCGAAGGATTTTTGAACTTTTAGGCCTTGGATCACAGGGTCTCGTGATGACACAAGGTCCATGCACGACAAGGCGCTTGCATTTTTGTACATCGATGTTTTTAGTTCGTGAAAATCTAAAATTGACGAACGGATTTAGTAGGCAATCATTCAAATGGTGTTCTAGAACTTGCATTTTTAGCGGTCGGTGTATCTTTTGTGCTTTGGGACGTTGACCTTTTTATCAAGCCGTGTTTTCTTGGAAATAACCTCTCTGCCTTTTGAGATAGAGGAAAGATATATGTAGTTTTACCACCATCCCTACCTTTATTGGACCCCACATTTGGAGGCTGGATTGGTTTGACACTTCTTCCATCCCATCCACATAATTTTTAGTAATGTGTAATTGTCATGCTTTTCATTAACTAAATAATAATTTTATTTTTAATAATAGGGAGTAATGAATTTTTCTTTCTTATAATTAAGAGTAAAATTTGAAAAGTATTTACTTTATAATGTTAGATGATTATTTTAAGACAAGCTAAAATAGAAATAAGACATTTATTTTGGAATGGATATAATTTTATTCTTTTAAGAGCATCCCTAAAAATTGAAGAAAAAATGGATTTTGGACAACCTTCCTCTAAAATTGAGAAAGGAGAGAGGGTAAATTCCTCCAAATTTTTGGAAACTTTTCAAATTTATGAGATATATTTTTATTATATTCTTACCAATAAAAAACTTTGATATTAAATGATTAAGAAAGAAAAATAATATTTTATTAAATATGTAAAATATTTTAATAATGTAAACAATGCTAAAGATGAAGATTTATTAGAGTTTGTAATTTTTTTAAATTTTGATTGACTATTTAAAAAAAAATGAAAAAATCGGTTGGAGAAGCTTTAAAGGGAAATTGACCCAAATGGCCCAAACATTGAACTGGATTGGCCTCCTAGCCCAATTCTCGCTATGTTTTCGGAAATAGCCCAAGGGACGCAATGGAGCCCAGGGGCGCAATGGAGCCCTAGGGCGCAATTGCTCCCGGACGCAATTGCTCCCGGACGCAATTGCGCCCTAGGGCTCCATTGCACCCCTGGGCACGTGTCAAGCCCAGGTTAACCCTAATTAGGGTTTCTCCTTGGAATTTTGTTTGTTTGCTATTTTTCACGATTTCCAGTTGCTTTTTCATGTTGATTTTTACTGTTTTTTTCAAAAAGTTGTGATATCAAATTTATTTTAGCAGATAAATTGATTCCCTGTGTTTTTTGAAATTGATTCCCTAGATTATTGCTATAAAACCAACAACCACTGAAGTTGTAAACCACCATTTTCATCCACAAATTTCAGACAATTGTTTTGCTTGTGTATCTGTGCGTGTTTTTTTTGAAAATATGAGATCCGGAGATGATAAAGTCAAGTTACATCTCCTAAGCGGTGGTTCATGGCAGCAGGATGGTAACGGGTGGGAGTATGTTACCGATCAACCGATAACCCGTGTCAAGGTGGCACCTAACATTACGCATCTTTGGTTGGTTAATTGTATTCACAGAAAATTTCGTATCGATCCTGCTCTTGGTACGATTAGAATATCGTATAAGGTTAATGATGGTCTTTATGAGTTATGCAACAATGACGATGTTTTGTCTTTCATTCAATTTTTTGACGGTGAAAATAATCCACCAACACTCTGTGTGTTTGTCGATCCATCGATGTCCGGTGGAAGCGATCTCGGTGGTACTTCGAATGCCGGAGGCGGTGTGGATGAATCTGATGATACCCCATATGTTGTTCTCGAAACACAACAAGGAGGAGAAGCAGAACAACAAGAAGATGACGACGACGAAGTTTATAGACATGATGAGGAGTCTCATGTTTACCACTTGGGTTTATCTGATGTTGATACTGATGAAGACGACGACGAACCAGAAAGTAGTCCTATCAAATCATACGGTGGGATAAATGATTTCTTTGATATGCCCCCTCCACTTCCATCAGCGACCCCAGTCATCACACCCAACCTACCCCCACGTTATAGTCGTAGTAGAAGAGTAAGTTTGGGTCAAGTATTCCAGACGAAAGACGATCTTACACTCGCTCTCGGTTTGAAGTTTCTTGAAGAGGGTTTTGAGTTTGGAGTTCATCGATCAAACAAAACCAGATACGATGCCAGATGTAAGCAAGCCGGATGTTCTTGGCGTATCTATGCGACCTCTGTCGAAAATACCAATATGTTTCATGTTCGTATATTGGAAGACGTACACACTTGCTCGAGGACGCAGCTGCATCCCAACCACCATCAAGCAAACAGTAGAGTGTTGGGTAATTTTATTTACCCTAAAGTGAAGGATACCAGCAGGACATACCGTGGATCCGACATTGTCAACGACGTCAGATCGGATTTGAAAATAGATATTTCTTACTGGCAAGCCTGGCGCGCAAAAGCTTATGCACTCACGATGGTGCGTGGTACCCCTGAAGAATCGTTTACCCGACTCCCCTGCTTTCTCTATAATCTGGAGCTTCGGAATCCTGGTACCGTTACCTCCATAAGGACAGACAGTAGAGAACGTTTTGAGATGTGTTTCGCTGCCCTCGGTTGCGCGGTACGTGGTTATTTTAATAACTTTCGTGGTTATTTTAATTGAACTGCTATATTGAATAATGTTATAATATGAAAATGCCTTAAATATCTAGATTCGATCGTTTACCACACACTTGCGTCCGGTCATTATCATCGATGCGGCTCATTTGAAGGGTACTTACTTAGGCACAATGTTCTTAGCCGTTGCTATGGACGCAAATAACCAGATTGTGCCCATCGCTTTCGGAGTTGGTAGGTCTGAGAGTGGGGATGTGTGGACTTGGTTCTTAACCATGCTGAAGCGTTGTATCGGGGAACCCGAGGGGTTGGTTTTTGTATCCGACAGGGCTGCTTCAATTCACCAAGCAATTAATACGGTGTACCCGGGCGCCCATCATGCACTTTGTTGTCGCCATCTAATGATGAACGTAAAAACCAGGGACAACAGGGTCAGATACAGGAAGAAGTTATTTTGGAGGACGTGTAAAGCATATACGGTGGAGGAGTTTGAACTGAATATGACGGGTCTACGAGCTGTTTTACCTCTTGGAGCTCCGCTTATGGACCAGGTTGGACCGGAGAAATGGTCAAGGGCCCATTTCCCAGGAATACGTTACAACATAATGACATCGAACAGTGCCGAGTCGGTGAATGCATTGTCTCGTTTTGCACGGAGCCTGCCTATTGTGGCCCTTATGGATTATTTCCGATGTTTTCAGCAAGAATGGTATTCGATTCGTCGGAGAAATGGAGGTTATCATCCTTGGATTTTTTACTGTTTGAATTTTATGTTTTCATTTTTGCAACACTAACGTAACAAATTTGTGTTATCGCAGAAGAAATGGTGAATCGTCTCACGCCTTGGGCGGAGGCCAAAATAGAAAAGAGAATTCACAAGTCGGCAACGTGGACTGTACATGAGATTGGTCGAGGTTACTGGGAAGTCCGCGATGGGGTTAGGGACGCAGAAGTTGACTTCAATAATCGTCTTTGCTCGTGCAGGAAATGGCAGTTATCAGGAATACCATGCGGCCATGTCATCGCCGTCGCAAGAAATCAACGGTGTACAGACGTCTCCCATCTGGCGACTGGTTACTACGCGTCGGATAATTTCCGACAAACTTACGCAGAGCTCATACATCCAGTCGGTCCAGGAGAAGGATGGGTTGTTCCAGACCACCCGCTTATGACCGTTAGACCACCGGTCGTAATAAGAAGGGCTGGTCGACCGAGTAACCATGACCGTATCCCGTCTCAGGGCGAGGATTCCATCCAGAGAAGATGTTCTCGTTGTGGACAATTAGGACACACTCGAGCAAACTGTCCATCTCCTGCACCAGTAAATGTGAGCCGACAAAGGGCATCTGGTAGTCGACAAACTGAAAGGGCATCCGGTAGTCGACAAACTCACAGGGCATCTGGTAGTCAACAAACACAACCAGTATCAACCCAAGAGAATTATGAAAGTTTTAGACATGGTACTTTTGATTTAAATGTTGATCTAAACGAGTAAACCATGTATGTAATAAACCTTTTATTAATATTATTATTGCTCTATAAAGTTGACTTCCGTTTTATCCACCTTATCGTGTTTTTTAAGTTGGAAGCTGTTATTTACAAAAGTATCCATCAAACTAAAATTTTATTGAAACCAAAGAAAACGGATGAAGTGCATCGATACAACAACCATCTTTGGAGGAGCCTACTACGGGTAGATTTCCTGGATCCTGATGATCCAGTCAGACTTTTCCGTAATCATGTCCTCCATGTCGGTGTAGCTGTCTTTGATTTCTATCACTTCATCTTCTAAGTCATTAATCTCTCGTTTCATCGCCCTAACCCTGCGCTTCATTTCTTCCAAGAACTCCTTCTTCTCCGCAATACACGCCTCTTTATCTTTCTGAATATCCATGTTGCTTAGCCACATCCTTCTTATGTTTTGTATATCTGCATTCGCCGCATCACATGACTCTCTCAACCTGGTAGGCAGTACTTGAGACATTGGTAGACCCGGCTGTTGGTGAGCTTGATACTCTGGTGGGGATTCTCCCCCATGAGCATGGTAGTATGCCTCTCGTGCATTGTTAAACTCTCCCCACTCCTGAGGCGTAATTGGACGATCGGCCGCAGTTCTACCAAACTGTGCCCACTCCTCCGTTGTCTCGGGTGCCTTCCAGTTAATCCTTCTTGATCCATCATTTAATTGTTGGATATATGCGGAGCCTGAAGCACCATTCGCTGACCTTCTACCCCTGGAACGTGAACCACCAGCCATTAAGTTATGAAAATGTAGAGGATGGTTGTAAACGGTGTGGAGGGTAGATAACAAGTTGTGAATTACTACTTCACCATAAAATCTACTTATGGTCGATGAGAAGATAGGGAGGGGCGCAATTGCGCCCCACTACTCAACTGCAAAGTGCCTGACAGGATTCACTACAAAGTTATGGAACGATTCCCCTGCAAAGCCTGTTGTCAGGATTCCCTTGTAAAGCATTAAACGACAACGATTCCCCTGCAAATGTAGAGGGGCGCAATTGCGTCCGGGCGCAATTGCGCCCCTGTCCTTAGATTTTGGTTATAAATAACGGGGTTATACCAAAGTTATAGTTCACACCATACAACATTTTCATAGCATAATAGTCCCCTCTTTGACCAAACACATGGCTGGAAATGCATCATCGTCAAACCCACCGTCTTCACAAATAATGCCCTCCAGACTGAAAAAAGCGATAGAGAAAAGTGAAGTGGAGATCGAACAACTCACCGAAGAGTGGAAGGAAATGATGGCCAAGAAGGATGGCCACTTGCGAAGGATCGACGCGGACAAGGAGGAGATAAGAAGGTTGAAGAGGGAGATAAAAGAGAAAGAAGACCGTATTCGCCAGGACAACGTTCAAGTAAACAAGCTTATGCAAGATTTTGCAGTACTGCAAGCGCAGGTTACCCAGAAACAAAATTGGATTGATCAATGTAAAGCACTTTATCCTTAGCATTTTTGGATTTTCTATGTTGCTAGTTTGTACCCTTATTGCTATCACTTTCTTTCATGGTGCTTGTGTTGTTGTATTTCTTTCGTTGGTTGTTTAGTTCATATGCATTGTATCCGTTCAATGTTATTAGATATGTTCAATTTATTGAAATGATGCTTGTCTTGAAATTAACTAAAACTTCCAAAAATTTTATATACGTAGATAAATATACAAGGTCCTAAAAAGGTCATAAAATGAATCATACATTTCGATTTGTCTGTATCATGGACCAAAAAACATCCGTCATATGACACCTCAATGCTGCCGCCCTTGTCGACTCATCCTCCTGGGCTCTTGGGACCTCGTTATTCGCTAAATGGGTGAGGAACATGCATGACAAAGGACCACAATCGCCCAAAGAACCCTGCTGTTGTGGTACCCCATCTGCGTGTACCCAAGTGAAGTCATGGCTTGCAGCTGCAAGTGATTGGCAAACAGCTAGGGTAAGAAGTTCTGGTAGATCGTTGGCGAACTTCGTCATCATTTCATTAAAGGTGTCCACATATGACGGGCTCCTGAAGCTATCATATATAACCATCTTCATGGTTTCTAGGTTTAAGTCGCCAACAACCCAATGCTTTTGGTCGATGCAAATGGGAATAAATACCTGAAATATTTGTTAAAAAACAAACCAACAGTGAATAACATTAAACTATACAGAAAGTTATAAATAACAAGTTTTTTTTAGAAATTGAAATTCATACATGTTCAACAGACCACCATGGTACACCATCCGGCTCCTTCAACATTTTGTAGACAAATTTCGGCCCCCCACCAAAGAGCAAGACATGCATGAAATCGGACGTCATCACCGTCCAAGTGGCACTGGGCGAACGCGACTCGCGGATAAACCGAACCCATCCGTCGATGTGCTATATAATAAATAAAAAAATGTTAAGTCATAAATGGACATTATGATAGACAAACTGAAATGACGTTTTAGTACTAACATCATTTTCGAGCCACCCCGAGCCCTGCAGACCGAGTAATAATCCCCACCAGTCCCGTCCGACAGCATGGGTGGGTATGCACCTAAGCCAATAATCCGGCAAATCATTATCATGCCACCTTTTGGCAATAGCGGATGAAGTGTAACTGGAAGCAGAAGAAGTGGTGGCAGCATCTGCTTGCTGACGAGGATGAGGGACCTTCGATGGGCGGCGCTGGATAGGTGGGCGTGTAGTAGGAGGCAAAGCGGTGAAAGGAGGGCGCAATGATTTCCCGGGATATTTCTCGCGCTGCGGCCTCTGGATAACAACGGCCGACGGACGAAGCTGTGTGTCCTGGGACACTGCAGGATGAGGCGTATCCTGGAACAAAGCCCCAACAAACCCCTCCAAACCCATCTGTTGCGCTCCACTATCATGGAGCAACGCCCCGAATGTGCCCTGCAAAATATGTTGGGTCCTCACAACTTTGTTCTATTAAATAAATAGCAAATGTAACAAACAAATCTCTTAACTTACATGCTGAGTATGTTGGCTTTGTGTAAGCCCCGTGTACGCTGCCCCAGAGCCCTGCAAAATAACATTGAGGATATTCAGTTTCCATTCATAATATAAAAATCAAATTACCCACCAAATTGAATAACTTACATGTATAATTTGTTGTGGTGGTGTAACGAACTGAGATCCTAATAGGTCATCAAACGTGCCTAAGCCTGATGAACTCTGCACATTAATCTAAGTGATGTCATATGTGGTTTAAAAATGATGTCATATGTGGTTTAAAAACGATTGAAATAACTAACATTATCCGTGTATTGGGACGACCCTCCGAAGTACGAAGATCCGAACCCATGCGGTATGTCGTCGGGCTGGGAGGGCTGTCCACCCTGCTGCTGGGATGGAATCTGGCATCAAGCATATTAAACCACGTAAAGGTTCAAAAGATAACATTTAAAACCAGGTCCGTTAATTTAAGTTAAACACTTACCTGCCAAGCGCTAAACTGCCTCTCCATCTCGGCAATGCGTCTCTCAAGACTTTCTTGGTATGCACGATCAGATGCCCATTTCTCGGCTTGCCGTCTCTCAAGATCTTCATGCTCAATGCGATGAGAAGTCTGAAAGTCATGGTAATCATCCTTCCACCGCGTAAACTCAGACCACCGATCAGCATAGGGGTCAACATGCGGACTATGCTGATAGTGGCCTGCTGGACTATGCCCAGCACGGAATGGTGGCTCATCGTAAGAGCTGGCCCCATGTGGCCTGTTGACGCCTGCGTCATCGTCAGTCTGGTCTCCCTCTGAATCAGTTTGAACTTCTATACCAACAATTAACAACATTATCATAAATATCAGATAATCTAAAACGACTTCTCTTTATAAAAAAAATTATACATATCGGATAACTTAGAATGACTTCTCACCCTCGTCAACATCCTGCGTAACTCTAGCCCTCTTCGTCTGTCGACGCCCCGCCGTACTACTAAACCAGCGATGGCTCTCCGTATACCATTCCTGACTCTCCTCCCACGGCGTCGGAACAAGGCGATCACGTGGCATCCTATCATCCTAATATATTGAAAAATAACCATGTTAGAAATCCACACGAGGGCCCCACTTATCACAATTTTTTGGTCGTAGTAGATGTAACTTACCGTCGAGACATCCATGAGATTATGGGCATGATAGCTACCAATAACTGTCGAAGACCTAGCCCAACGAACTGCACGTGGCATCCTGGTGGTCAATATATAATACGTGCTGGCCATAGGAAAGGTCTCCAAAATCCATATCTGTGAATTATAATACCCAGACAGTAGTAAATATTTTCTAGAAATAGGGAATTCGGGTAGGTTGTAAAAATATTAATTTGATATCAACTTACTAACCTTGAAGGCAAATAAAAAACCAGTTAACGACATCCTATATTTATGGTCCGGTCGTTTCTGGATCGCTTTATTCATCTGATTGTAGGTGTGCGCCCATATATAGGATCCCCAGGGATACTGATTAAACACGCTCATATCATCAATTGCCCGAAGTACAGGGTCGGGAATATGCTGGGACAACTGATGACCGAGGAAGAACGTCTCAACCATCATCATCAGACAAATACGGACGACAGAATCATCATCGATATGGGCCCGCCCCTCGTCAGCAGTGCCGATAATATTGAATAAATCTGTGATGTGTCGCACCGTCAACTGGCCTTGCGGGAACATCCGTCTAACAAACCCACCGGACCGATTCTTATGCAACTTCGGGTGCGGTCCGAAACGGAGTGCTGTGATAAGACAGAACTCCTCACGGCCGAACCGAAGCGCGTGCTCACCAACCTCATAAATCATCTCGTCATCCCGTATATTTTCCGGGAAGACCTGTGTCTGCAAGAATATGTGGACCAAGGTCGGGTCGGCAGATGTATCGGTCAATTGCAACCAATGACCGAAACATGTCTCCTTGAATAGCTCTAATCGCCGGGAGTTCAATTTCTGGCGAATCGAGTCCACCAGGGACATCTTACTCTTAATATTCAACTTTCCTGTGTAGAAAGTTCTTCCCTGCATAATAAGTGTCATTTTCAAATATTCAACTTTTCTATACGGACCTA
Organism: Arctium minus; assembly: GCA_954870635.1. Classification (NCBI taxonomy): domain Eukaryota; kingdom Viridiplantae; phylum Streptophyta; class Magnoliopsida; order Asterales; family Asteraceae; genus Arctium; species Arctium minus. Next base: position 38,532,983 of record OX941084.1, read on the forward strand.
AATTGTCAGTTTCTAATGTAGAGGGACCTAAAGTGTAAATTTCAAATGTTAAGGGACCTAAAGTGTATGTTTCTAAAGTAAAGGGACCTAAAGTGTAAATTTCAAAATTTTAGGGACCTAAAGTGTCACTATCTAATTTTAAGGGACCAAAAGTCTCAGTTTCTAAATTTTTGGGACCTAAAGTGTCAATTCATAAATTTCAAGGGCCTAAAATGTAAATTTAAAAAGTTAAGGGACCTAAACTGAATGTTTCTAAAGTAAACGAACCTAAAGTGTAAATTCCTTAATTTATAGGACCTAAAGTGTATGTTTCTCAAGTAAAGGGTCCTAAAGTCTAAATTTTAAAATTAAAGGCACCAAAAGTGTAAATTTCTAATATGTAATGTCTAATTTTTAAAAGTGTAATTTTTAAAAAAATTAAAGGATTATTGTATAATGTGTAAATTTTTACAATGTTCTATAATGTCAACATTAAATTTTAAAACTAGGCTATTACTAACTATAAATTTAAACCATACATAACAACAAAACCTATCAATGAAAATAAAAATATACCAAAAAAATTCATCCAAAACTAGGCTTTTAACTACAACCATTTAAAAGTATAAACCATACATAACAACATAATCTATCCATGGAAATGAAAATATACCAAAAAAAGTCATCAAAAATAATGTTTTTAACTACAACCATTTAAAACTATACAACATACACAATAACAAAATCTAACAATGGAGAAGAAAATATACCAAAAAATCATCCAAAATAATGCTTTTAAGTACAACCATTTAAGACTATACAACATACACAATAACAAAATCTAACAATGGAGATGAAAATATACCAAAAAAATCATCCAAAAAATTAAAATGATAACTACAACCATTTAACACTATAAACCATCCAAAATCTATTAATATAAGTGAAAAATACACTAACCTCAGCCATTTGTGGATTGAGTAATTAAAAATGTGCAAAAATGGAGTTTGTCGACGAGAGAAAATGACAGCTCCGGCAAGTGGGGTTGGATCGAGTAATTAAAAATGGAGCTGGTCGGCGTACTTTCAGTATAAAGTGCCCAGGGGCGCAATGAAGCCCTAGGGCGCAATTGCGTCCGGGCGCAATTGCGCCCCTGGGCTCCATTGCGTCCCTTGGGCTATTTCCGAAAACATAGCGAGAATTGGGCTAGGAGGCCAATCCAGTTCAATGTTTGGGCCATTTGGGTCAATTTCCCAGCTTTAAATCTATGTCTATAGCTATAGTCTGATATATCGCTTTTCGTGTAGTTATTGACTTTTAAGAATATAAATATAAATAATTGCACAAAGTTCGGAATTGGAGCTGATTTGTTTAAGATTCTATGTAAAATTCAGCTTTACAATATACAACCATTATACTCGATTTTACCTTATAATAAATTATTACAAATTATACGAAAATGTAACTTTGTTTTAATTATTATAATCAAAACAAATTGCCCTTGTTTAATTAAAAAAAAAATCATAATCGGGAAAACTATGTTTTTACCATAATTTCTACTATTATAAATTTTATACCCAAGAGGAAGAATATATCAATTTCAGCCTCTAGACAATATTACAAAACATAGAATTTGATAAATTCAAACTATTTTAAGCGTAGACACCGCCGCATTACACAAAAACAAAAGTCACCACAATTCAGATATGTTAAAATCAATTAATCTTACAACAATGTCTAAAACTGTTCCCGCTGATTGTCTCGACAAAAAAGGGGTGAAGTTTCCACTTTCCACAACAGGGTCACAGGCTCAAATCCGCCACCTTACTAATATTGCTCATGGGACTAGTACAATAGGGACGTACTCGAAGGTAGTGGAGTTTCCACAACAAGGTCTCATATTTAAATCTAGCCCCTTGTAATGGTCGTGGGACTGGTATAGTAGGGACGTTCTAGAGGGTAGTGGAGTTTCCACAACAAGGTATCGAGTTTAAATCTGCCCCCTTACTCATAATGGTCGTGGGACTTGTAGTCCTGTACAGCAGGGATGTTCCGGGGGAAGTGGAGTTTCTACAACAAGATCTCAGGTTTAAATCATATGCCCCTTACTCATAATGGCGCTGTGGGACTTGTACAGTAAGGATGTTCTGGGGGAAGTGGAGTTTTCACAAAAATGTCTCAGGTTTAAATCTGACCCCTTACTCATAATGGTCGTGGGAACGGTACAGTAGGGACATTGTGAAGGATAGCACAAACCCTTTTTTCCTCAACAGTATGAAAGGTTCTTTGAAATATCCAACAAACTAACCGACACTAAAGAGGTTACATACAAGAATCAAGAACGAGTTATTTTTGAGTTACAGAACCATACTTATTGCACAAGCATCAAGCATGTAATGCAAGTCATGTAAAGAAAACACGAACCCACATCATGGACCTTCGCATCACGAGGTATGAAGCAAACACAAGGCTAGAAACAGCCGCGTAAACATTGACTTTGTCCCAAAAGTCAAACAACGAAAAACTGTTCTAGTGATGAAGAGGCGAAAACATTAGAAGCGATTCGTTCGGGTTCTGTTGAAATGTGAATCTGGTGTTTGATGAACCTCTGATCAAGGGAAAAATAAGACAAGTATCAGCAAGAAGACCAAATACAGGTAGCAGCAATAGTTATAGGAAGATATACTCTCTCCACAGCGTAACACAATTACTTCCTCTGTTCCAAAATAAATGTCCACAATATGGTATGCATGACAAAACGGGATATGACAGAGCAAAAACTTGTCTCATGTTTGGTGCGACATTAGACTGGAAATGGACGAGACTGAGCATATAAAAGTTCCGTTTTTTGTCCAACTAAAATAGATAGAAAAAATTCAGGGAAACAAAACGAGTGGTAAATTACTGAACCACCCATGTCAATTAAAACCCTAAAACCTTTCAAAGTTCTTTCACCTGCCAACCTAGCTCTCACCCGTCTAGTCTTGTCATGTCTTGTTTACCAAACGCACAAAAAAAAACACAGTTTTAGAAATGTACACTTATTATACTTTTTAACTAACTGAATGACAATTTTGCCCTTTATGATAGAGGCAAACCTTCTCTCTCTCTCTCTCCACATCTCATGAACTCTTAAATATGTCATCACTAAAGATAGATTTGGAAATATAATAAATTATAACTATTCAGTTTTGAAAATGGACACTTATTTTAAGAGAAGCTTTGGAGCGGAGGGGGTACGATATTTCCCTGTTTGGCAATTTTCGAGCTGAAACTAACCCATTTGTCCCTTACGAATAATTAATGAGACTTGAGTTGGGTGCACATTGTTATCCTATTTTCTTGTTAATGAAAGGTATTCGACTAATAAGACAACACTAGATCAACATAAGGCATTCATGTTTAACGCGTACATAATCCTTTTGGTTATCTATCTCAAACCAATCGGCACCAAAAAGGAGCCTCTTGGATCATATAGATATTGAAATATGGACCGTCTAACAGATGTGTCGGAATAAGTAATAGTTACGAAAAATCATCATGGCTCAACAATTTGCCTACATTCACAGTTGTTAATAGGATTAAAAACCAAACCAAATGAACCCACTATATCCCACTAGGAAGTAGGGTCTGGGGTGGGACGTATATCCCAAAAAGTAGAACAGATGTTATTGAAAAGACCCCCCCCCCCCCCCCCCCAGCTTGCAAAAATGTTTTGACATGAGGGTTTCAGAAAGCTCGGTAAAACTTCGAAAATTTTGGGGAAAAAAGCGAAGTGCTTGAACCAAAAAGTTCGAAAATTTTCAGAAAGCTTACTAACATAATCCTCGTTGATTTTGAAGTTAAATGACTTATTTAATACCTCTCAAAAGTCAATTTTAGTCTTGTTTGATATATCCTACATCAAATTGTTTTTTTTTTGGGAAAGGGTATCCGGGCCTTTGGCCCAGACTAATCCCTTGGCAAAGAAACCGACTGCGAAAGCATGCGGCCCTGAGGTTAAACCCAGTGGCCACAAAGTTGCGAATGCAGGGAATCGAACCCGGGTTGAGCGCTATGAACTCCCCAGGTGATTACCGCTACACCACAAGCCTTGTGGTTTACATCAAATTGTTTTAATAGCCTAATGTGATTTTAGAGGGTAGGTTAAACTTGGTAACTAGTTACTAATCATAGGAGATGTGTACATACCGCCAACTGAGAAGTAATTTCTGGATTGGAATCTATATGCCAATCTGGCTCCAGTTGCCGAACAAAAGACATTCGCCCATTCTCTGTGCTACAAAATAGTACCTGCAATTGCTTACGATGATATAAACTATAAACAGATAAATAATAGATGCCTAAAGGAGCTAAAATTAAGATTTTGAAGAAAATTTCATGAATTTGTAACAGAAAAATCAATCAAGGGGAGTAAACATGTTTCATAAGTTGGAACGCAGACTGGTAAGGACCGAATGGGACAAGACCGGACGGGCGAGAGTGAGGTAGGCGGGTGAAATAATTGTGCAAGGTTTTAGGGTTTTAATTTAACACGGGCACTTTAGTAATTTACCAATCTTGTCTCATCTCCCTGATATTTGTTTCACCTATTTTGGCCTGTCATGTCTTGTCCCAGCATAATGTCGCACCAAATATGAGACAAGAAGTTTTTGTTTTGTCGTGTCCCACTACCAAATGCACCCTAAAAGGGTACAGAAATCATTGTGAAAAACAATTTTAACAACCAAACAAACCCACTGAATCTTATACAAAGTAGAGTCTAGGGAGGTTGCAATGTTCGCAGACCTGAACCCTATTCCGAGGAGTAAAAAGATTGTCTCCGTGAAGACCCCCAACTTGTAAAAAGGTTCTGAGAAAATTTTAGCAACTAATTGTAATGTTATTACCTTGTCTTTAACCAGGCCACCAGAAGTAAAAATCCCAGCATTTTCCAATGCTGTTAAAACCTTCTTCTGCAAACATATAATGAAAAAAGAGTCAAAAGTTTTGGCATATAGAAATTCTCTCGAGCGGGACATGGCTAAAGCCTGATAAACAACTTTCCAATCCATCATAGCATCTCCAACGGTTTCACCATAATTTCCCCAAAATAGAATGAAAACTTAAAATCTCCAAAAAGAAGTTACATTCAACTCCAACAGTTTCTCCATTTTGGAGAACCTAGCATTAATTATATTATTATAATATTCAATGCATTTAATGCCCGAAAAAATTTCTATAAAATTGTAATTTATGTTCAATCTCATCCTTCTCTCTCCTCCAAATACGGAGGAAATTTTCTTCTCTCTCATCTTTTCTCCATTTTGGAGATTCTATCAGGACAAGAAAAACTTGAAAATCTCCATTTTCTTTATTTTGGAGATTTTGTTGGAGATGCTATCAGAATATCTATCATATGGTAAAATCCGCATATGCCACAAGTTTATTTAGGGAATGCAATAATTAGCAAGATCCAAAAAGAACATTGTGTGGTAGTTCATGGAGATATGAACAAAAATAATTTCTGTTAAACACAAAAAATTGGGGGGGGGGGGGGGGGGGGGGGGGGGGGGGGGGGAGGTATGAGCTCATACATACTTCACTTTCATCATCCAGAACTCTTTCCATGAGATAAATATCAGAATATTTTGTGATCTCCAACAGAACTTCCAAGACAGAGGATCTCACTGTTGCTTGATTCTGCTACACACAATCAACCAAATGCAGAATTGAGCCAATCATCTTGAGATTTCAATATGTATAAAAAAAGACATCCACAAGTATCACAACCTGGCCAGCGGCACCCGGGTTACTGGTAGATCCCAACCTCTTTGAAGGTCAGGGTTCAAGTCTCACCAAAGTGAGTGTGTGTGTGTGTGTGTGAGAGAGAGAGAGAGAGAGAGAGTTTTGACGTATATAAATATTATATACTTCAAAAAAAAGGTACAACAACCTGAAGCTCCTCGGGACTGTTTTCCTCCAGTATAACCCCAAGCAACCGGCAAGTTACCTTCAACGAAATCAACAATATCATGAAGATCGTTATGTGATTGAGGTAATTATAAAGGATCACAGCTTCTAGAACAATTAAACCAAATGGACCCAGTAAAACGCATGCAGAGGTATGGTCAGCAGAGGGGGGGGTGTTAGAGAGGTTGTTTCCGTGAAGATCACCGGCTTGCAAAACAAAAAATTAAAAGGAAAAAAGTGAGCAAGCTACAGGTGAGTAACGGCTTCTAGAACAATTGTTTTCAGGAAAGTTCTACTTAAACCTTCGGATAATCTAGAGGTATTGTCGTATTGACAAATTTTGCCCAAGTGCTTGTGTTTAGGATAATCTAGAGGTATTAAGCTTGAATGACACTTGTAAGGAAAACCTGGGACCTTTTTTAGAACATACTCCTGGCCCCAAAAGTGTGATGTTTTAGACTTGATAAATAGTTCGATAAAGAGATTTGATTATTTGAATATCGATTAAATGTCTAAAATGCCCCTTAAGGACAAAAATGAAGAGAACCTGTTGACTGAAATCAAACTTACTATTTTCAAGTACAGATTACTAGTAGGCAAAAACGTATATTAGGGTTGAAATTTACCAAAAAAGGAATGTTGCATTCATTTGGAACAACCCAAATAGAAAGCTCAACACTTTTTAGGGACGGAGGGAATATTTACTAATGTGCAACACTTTCCTTTTGGAATAAATGGAATTGCAACATTTAAATTTTGGGAAACTTTTCATGTTAAAGTTAACATATATGCCCCTTAAGTTGATTTGGATCCACAAGATTCTTTTATTCGTCTTCATTGAAGAGTATTTTAGATATTTGACATATATCAATAGTCTTGGACTGTATGCATATAATTAGATCAAATGATGTTATACCATACCTTCCTTCCATCACTTAATTTCTGCCTGACTATTTGTCCTAAAGTAGGCTGCAGCAACAAATAAAGCAATCTATAAGTAAATCCAATGTACATGAAGCTGAATGAAAAAAACTTTCAAACAGAGTTTGTCAAATTTTCAATTTACATTTGCAGGCTGAAAGAACTCATCGATAGCACTTTGTGCTCTTAAATCATTGGAAGAGGAACCAACAGCAGAAGGTAACACACTTTCATTTGGATGAGTATTGAATCCAGAAGTGTTAGGTGCAGGAGCTTGACGTTTAGGTTGTCTTCTTCGAGATCCATTAGGTGTCCTCAACACCCTCCATGTAAAAATTACTGCAACAGCAAGCCCCGCTATAGCCCAAAAAGATCGTAAATCCTGAAACCAGATTTAATATATGACAATATTGCTTTAAATAAGTACATTTTGGATTTTGATCACAAACTGTTATGAAGAGAGAATCTTATTTTGTATTTCTCATAATTTACAAGTGCCAATAATGGGCTCTCTACAAGGTATTTTTGGGGAAAAAATAGCAACCACCTAAAGCATAGCAATCTGTAACTAAACTTTAGGAAACAAAATATTAAGCATGATTTCTAGTGTTGACCGATCACTATATCAAGGAGAATCAAAATGAATATATTTTATTTTTCGCACATTCATACACACATGAGCAGAAGAGTGAGATAGAGATGCATGGCATGATTATTCTCATAAAGCATTGATCGATACAGACTATGCAGCTTATTAGTTTGAGGCATTGTACTAATTTTTAAAGAGTAGTTTTACAATAGAAAAGAACAAGAAAACATTCATTTATATCTGCAGGGCCAACAAACAAAATCAGTTCTTGATGGCTGAATCAAGCCCAAGAAAGTTTTATTACTCTCTCTTTACTACATTTCTAACTATACCTTCAATTATGAAGCACGATAGTTAGGAGTTGATTATATGGGGAGAGAGAGGGAGGGAGAAGGTTTGTCTCATCAAGGGTAAAATCGTGACTCGGTTAATTAAAAAGTGTAACAGTTAAACATTTCTTAAATTGCATGTTTTTTATCGTAGACCTTTATTTTGGGACTGAGGGAGTAGCAGTTTATAGCAAATATCCGGTAACCCAACCTTTTTTAGAGGTCAAGGGTTCCAACCTCACCAAAGGCGAGGGATGTGTGTGAATTTCATTTGCCGTATATAAATATTATATACTTGAAAAAAAAAGGTACAAATTGGCATTCATGGGATTGCTTTGAGTGTGGATCAGCCCTCCAATTACATGTGCATTATAGGGTTCCATTGTACAAAGTTCTTGAGTAAGATGAAGGAAAATCAAGAAGAAAGTGACATGCACTTGGTGAGAAATAGCCATTAAAATAAGCATAGAGAAAAAGTGGTCCAAAGATGACACTTGATATATGGTGTATTGTTGCTAGTTGTTGGAACTTGATAGCTTAACCAAAGACATCAACAACAACTGATAAGGTTAACATGGAGATTAATCCAGAAATAAGTTTTTTATTTGACATAAATGTGCATCAGGAATAATGAAATGAAGATATAAAAAGAGTAGCTTTCTACTTATGATCATTGATGAAAAATGGCGTTGCTCTTTAAAGAGAACCAAGAACATTTAGGCCCACTAATATCATGTATAGTGTATATATCCGGCAAACAAGAAAAAAAATGTCTCTTTCTCTCACCATCAAAGGTTTTTTTCCTTCTTCCTTCCTCTAAGCACCACAATGACCAACTACCCCAAGGGGATAAGACAGATTGGCAGGAAATTTTTTAGCAGAGTCATACTCCCTTAGTCCAAAAAAAACAGTCCTCCATTTATGACCTTTTCTTTGTCCCTCTAGAGGAGTAATATTTGAAAGTTTAACATTAAGATAAATTTAGCGTTTCCAAATTGCCCTTCCTTTTTAAAGATTGATAAGATGTTATTTTGTTAACTATACATAATCATGTGTCAACTTGTCCAAATTTTGTCTTCAAATTCCCTTTTAAATTTGAAGGGGGCCCTTATTGGGACAGAGAAGTAATAAAGTTCCAAAAGGTGTCAGGGACCTGAAACTTGAGGTTTGAAATTTGAATCAAAGATCTTTTGATCATATTTAATTTTGAGTTGATTGGATACCCATGTAGTAGGATGAACAAGTTCTTTCTAGTGTGATTGGGGATTTAGGATGCTTCAGTTGGATCATTAGTCTTCATTAATTTTGTTTGGGTAATTGTCTAAATAGGGATATCCCCGCTTATAAAGTGATGAAGTCCCCATGCTATTAACCTACATTATGAAATATTGAGTGAATCAAGATCTGATCATGTGATTCAATCTCCTCTTGGGTGATGCCTTACATTATTTTAGATGTGAATGTGTGATGTTAATGCGACCATCACGTTTGTATATCTTTTTGCATTTCCTCAATAGTGATAACAATCTTTAGAGAAATTGAAAATATAAGAGCTAATAAATTATTGAACTTCTTTATTTTCCGAAACATACGGTTTAATTCAGTTTGCAATGGTCATATTTTGTAAAATTTGCATAGTATTTTGTTTGTCTAACTTATACCATCAAAATTGCAACATTTGGATAAAAATACTTCTATGGGAGTATTTGGCTATTAGTTCAATATTCAAAATAGGGGAATAATTTATAATGATGACAGTGGGAATATAAGTAATTATAGCATGACATTTGTCCAATAAGGTCAAGTTAAAACTAATATCGTCATTGCAAAATAAAAATTGTTTCAACTTCTATAGGACAAACGGAAAATCATACACAACCCTGAAAGGTAAGAAGTCCAGGGATTGATTGGTCATTAGTCAAACCTTGAGGACTCGGTTGCAAGTAGTCAACCACGTCTGAAATGAACGTGCGCTGAAGAGAAGTTTCCAGATTAGGCGACAATGGTTTAAAGCACATGTAGGCAATGGTTTAGAGCACATTGGTGTTTGATGCATAAAGTGTAATAACCCAAAATGTGATGTTTGGCAATAAAGAAAGTTCAAGGGTTATTTTGTAATTTGTCAATTGTTAAGGGATCATTTGTGCATATGAGACTACAACAATGTTGTTATCTTCCTTATCCTCATTTTTTTTGCTGCCGCCTCTTTCCTTTCTTTATCCTTTTCTCCTTCAACCTCATCTTGGTAAATAGATTATGGAGAGAAATCTTTGGGAGAAAAGGCTATGGTTAGAAAGCGATGGTTTTTAAGCGAATTCTTGTGGAAGGTGTTCGGTTTGAGCAATTTTAATCGTTAACTCGGACGAAATGTTTGGACTGAGGTGAGTTTTCTTTTAACCGTTTACGAACTGAAATGCATATATTATAAAATGGGTATTATTTCGATGGCATACCAGATTGGTATGTTTGAATTACTATCGTTAACTGTGATACGGTTTTTATTACATGTTTATTATTAACATATGTGGCTTGATTATAATATTTTGGGATAATGGGACTTTCACAACAGAAGCTCGTGTGCGTGTGAGACTGTAATGGTCCGCACAGGGGGTTATATATACATATTTTTGTCCCGCGAATATGTTTCGTGTGGTGAGCCACTGCCGATGTTAATTGCGGTCTTATCGGAGTATGTGTGTTTATGCTCGCGGATATGTTTTGTGTAGTGAGCCACCGTCGATATTGACTTCGGTCTTAACGGTGTGTGCGTTATTTTGAAAAGCGACTGTTGTGGTTAGTTACCTGGGAGGGATGTTGTGTCTGAATGCCAATCTATTTATAACTGATTTCGTAGTGTCTGAGAGCCTACTTTATGACTAAATTGATTTATGGCATTATATCAAGGTGGTTTTACCGAATTAATTATTTGACAAGATTTACTCACTAGACCATATGGTCTAACCCTCATTTTGTTTAAAAAAATATGCATTTCAGGTGAATTTTATATTGGGATTGTTAGCTTGAGAAAAGGTAGTTGAGAGTGGATTCAATTACCGTTCACTAGTATTGATCAGGTTGTTTATATTCTGTTATCAGTTGGGTGATCATAGATTGATAAGGATCTAAATCTCCGGTTAGAATTTATTATTGCGGTTAGAATTATTTCTTTCCGTCGTATTTGAGATAATTATGGGAAGATTGTAGTATTCGATCCTTTTCAGATATTATTGGTTGGTTTCTTGTGCTTGTGGTTATTTTTGGAAACCGGGTCGTTACATAAAGCAAATGGAGAAACCATTGTTTTCCTATATTAATTCTAAGCAAAACCTACAGAAAACTTGCAAAGAAAGAGTAAGGTTTGAGTAAGGACAGCAGGAAAAGAAAAGCAGAAACATTCATTGAAGTTCACGATCTACGAATTAAGGTATTAATTGAATGTCAAACTTTTGTTTAATTACTCATTTAGTAGCATTTGCTGTCCTAGGTGTGCTTGGCATGAGAATTACGTTGATGAAGGCCTTAAGGCCACTGATTTCAGAGAAAATACCATTGTTGGTATTGTGTTAGATATAGAGAAGGAAATGCTCGATTTAGAGAACCATATGTTGTTTAAAGTGTTAGTTATGATGCCAAGTGATAGATTCATGTTATAAGTGTTATAATGCAAAAATAATGAAAGTGGTGCTAAAATGGTCTAGAATGACCTGAAAATGGAGAAGTGTCACACAGGTCGACTCTTGTACACCAAAAGCGAGTTGGCAAGCAATTTGTGCCAAGTCTCGTAGCAGAGTCACAAAAAAGATGGTTGTATGCAAGTTATGTAACACGCCGTGTGCGGTGACACAGGAAGTCGTGCATGGCTGAGATGCTAGGCGAGGTTAAAGGAGACTTTTGAAGTCACATACACCCATGTTGGTTGAGATATCAAGTAGTTAAGTTTAAGAATTCGAATCAAGTCAATATCAGTTTAGGTATTTTGGGTGTGGCATGCCACGAGGTGAATGTTGACCTTATAAAGGATTGTAGACCACAATTGATGTGCAATCCGGGGTTTGGAATACAAGGGAGACAAATTTGGCCTGTTTTTAAATAAAAATATGAAAATTCAGCTATTATAAATTTGGCATGAAGACTTGAATCTAAATTACAACCTTTTGTCTTATGCCCTACAAAAGAGAAAGGCACAAATTCTGTTTTTGATAGTTAATAGTTTAGACTTTAGACTCATATGGGTGCACCAAATAAATTGAAAGCAGGATAAGAGTTAGGCTTAAGTATGTGTGTGTTTATATATTTTTGAGCTACCATTATATAAGATACTTATTATTTTATTATTTTGGTTTAAACTTACAAAAAAAGAGTAAACTACAATTCTAGTCTCAGTGCTTTGTCGAAAATTGTTACTTCCATCTCCAATCTTTCGAAATTAAGGTTTTCTGTCAAAGTGTTTTGCAATTCCTTTCAGTTTTCATTCCTCGAACCAACTCGGTAAAAAGAAATCCGTTAAATCAGGGGCATTTTGGTCATTTACCAGAGACAAAGTAGCAATCTTCTACAAACAAAGTAGCAATTTTCAACAAAACACATTCCCTGCATACAAGCCAAAGGAGGCATCTGATATCATTGCAGATTATATACCCTAATTCAAAATCCTCGACTGAGATTTTCAACTTCACATACATAAATTGATATGTTTATTCAATGATGATCAGAAGAAACCAAAAATAAGCAATTCAATTCCACCCTAAGTTAGTAAGATAACAGCTATAGTCTAAAGATCAACGAAACAAACACAATCAACTCCCGAAACATCTCGAAGAACATAATAAAGTAGAGATTTAAAAGTAGTAGAGTAGATGTTTGAACCTGGATGTTTAAGATTTTAGAAATCTTAGTGGATAGATAAGCCCCAATTCTCTTAATGAGGTGTACCAGATCGTTCTTTGAGTAATCAGCCATGTCTGTTAAACCTTGTTTGAAGCATCAAATCCTTAAGCTGTCATGGTTGGAGAAAGTGATGGAGGGTAATCGGGAACAGTTTGATTGAAGAAGCTATGATGGCGAAAATGGTTTGGTGAAGAAATTGTGTTGGATAATGTGAACGAATATCGATACGAAATCGTACCAAGCAACGGAAGAAAATTGGAACCTGCTTTATAATTTTCAAAACCCCAACTATATTTTTTTTTGTTTTTGTTTTTTAGATACGAAAATTGTTTTTTTAGATGGGTTGATCCGGTCGAAGTCATTTGAACAATCCAAACCTAATACTTGTGGTTACAAAATTTTCAACATAACCAAATCCAGTTAAAAGTACAACCCAACCCAAACCACCCGGGGTGGGTTGGGTTGATCGAGTTGAAATTTTAATAGATCATTTTATAATCTAACTAAGTTATTTCGTTTAAAAAACTAAAATCAAAATGAAAATATAAAAATAAGTCTAATAAAAGAAAAGAAGAGTATTTGTTGTCTCTTAATTCTATCGATGTTGAAGATTTTGAAGACTTGAAGGTTAGATTCGTACGATTTTAATCGACATGGTCTCGTAAACAGATCTAAACTACGACTATGATAGGAAAGACTTGAGAATTGATAGAAAGAAAAATCGCTAAAAATCTAAAACCATTAATAAAAAAAAAAGTTAAAGCAAAAGCGTACAAGTTTTGTTCGGCTTGACGGGTTGGCCGGGTTGCTTTGGGCCTTACCCGTTTTCAACCCAATAGATGCGGTTTGGGCAAAAATTGTTGTAACACCCCGAATTTTAGACTTTATTTTTATGTTTGAAGACTTATGGAAATATATCTACGGTGCTCCCAATCTGATCTAGTGCGATTAAAGGTTTGAATTGGACAAGTTTATCGTTACGACGGAATCAGGCAGCAACTTGGGTGGGACCGGCGACTGTGCCAGTGGCACTGTCGCCAGGGCATTGTCGCATGGGAACCACCACCTACGGTACAATTGTCACGATAGTGATCGGCGATAATGTCGTGTCACAATCGTAAGCGAGGGGACGACCTCGGTACAGTCCGGGTGATTGTGCCCCATGACTGTGCCATTGGCACTGTCGTTTTGGCAAGGTCGCGGGTGGCTGGCCGGGTAGGGATGAGATTGGGACCTTACCGGTACCAAACCGATTGGTACCGAAAAAATTTGGGACTAAAAACCGGTACTGAATATCGAACCGTATGTACCGGTACGGTTTCGGTACCGGGACGGGAAAATCGGTACTAGTACCACTTAGGACTGAAAATTAAAAAATGTGTCAAATATATATCAAAACTAATCGCAAACCAAAATATATTCATAATGATTCAAATGTATTTCAAAATCAATCGCAAACAATCAAAAATTTAACAATCAAAAGTTCAAAACCAAGCAAAAGTTCAACAATTTTCGATATTCTTTTATTCTTTTCCTTTTCCGTTATGGGTTGTTTAGGAGATGATTTAATTTGATTAGGAAAAGACAAACTTTGTCATATTAGGAAAAGATTGCATAATCAAAGAAGCTTAAAAAACAACCTTTAAAATTCTCGGTTCGGTTTCGGTATTTTCGGGAAATTCCTAGTACCGAACACCAAATTTTCATAATAGTTGGAATCGAATATCGGACCGAATATATGTTAGCGGTACGGTACCGGCTCGGTTCGGGAAAACGGTATGGTTTGCTCATCCCTATGGCTCAAGTGGTTTCATCTTCGTTACTGCTAGGGGACATTGTGGTGGCTGGAGTTGAAGAAGAGAGAGGGTGTCAGAGTTAAGGGAGGAAGGCACAACACCGGAGAAAGGGATGTCACCAGAAACTTAGGGGGTGTTTGGTTCATGGATTTTGAAGGAATTGGAATGGATAATTCCTTTGTTTGGTTCACGTATTGTTCATGATGGAATCCTTTGAATTCCACAAATCAATGAATTCATCATTCCTTAGCTAAAGTGAAAGAATTGAATTCCATTCAATTCCTACCAACCCAATGCGTGGTCAAATTCCATTCCAATTCCTTTAAAGTCAAATTTCTTCAATGGATTCCAATTCCATCAAATTCCATTCTACGAACCAAACGCTCCCTTACTATATTGGTCACGAGTTCTTTATTTTTAAAAGAAAAAGAAATAAAGGGTCAGTTATGGTGAGGACCGGGCGGGAAGAAAGGGAGATGGGGCAGTGTCGTGGATGTTGGAAGGTAAAAAGACAGGGTTTTTTTGTTGTGTGTTCAGGAGAAAATCGCAAAAAAAAAATGAAAAACTGATGAACACCTTAGTAACCGTTCATCTGACAGTATGCACATGTGCATAACATGCACATGTACATAGAAACCATGAAACATTTTCAATTACTTGTATGCATGTATGTATATCCGTGTAGATGAACACTTATCAAGGCATCTCTCAATTTTTCAGTTTTTTAGGATTTTTCCCTAAACTTCGCACACTCTCTATATATATGCCTATATAATATTCACTTAGTTTTATTTTTCTTAAAGAATAGAAAAACAGTAAAGTATCGTTTGTTTTTTAAGAGTTCTAAAGTCTGAAGTCTTAATTTAGTTATAATTAATAAGAGGTGATGTGTAAAAAGGTCTGAACGATTTAGACTTAAGAGAGATTAAGAGATTTTTTTTAAAAAACAAACAACCCCTAAATGTCCAAAACATCTTTGACTTAACGGAGTATATGTTAACGGAATTAGAGACAGGGACTCAATTCATAACAAAACTAAAGCCATAATGATAATTATTGTAATTAATTCGTTTGGGAGATCCAATTCATTTTTCAATATAACCAAAGGACGAAAATTGTAATTTATATCAAATTATAAGGAAGTTTATTTGGTAATTTTAATATTAAAATAGAGTGAATTGTGGATTTGGTCCATGTGGTTTAGTGATTTCTTTGACCATGGTCCTCATTCTATGTTTATTGTTGATTTGGTCCTTGTGGTATTCAATTTATTTTGATCATGGTTCTTCTGACTAACACTTCCATTAACTTTGTTAAATCAAGAACCATTTTAGCCATTTTGCCTATTTTTTATCCTTTTTTTATAAGAAATATATAAACAATATTTTTATACACACATGCACACACACATGTATATAAATATATAAATATATATATAACGATAATAGAATAAATAAAATAAGAAATTATTGTATGATTTAATTGTTTAATTTTTTTTTAAATTAATTATATTAAATACGATTTAATTTTATTATTTTATTGTAATTGTGAAAAAATATATATAGTTTTATTGTTTTAATGTAATTAAAATTTCAATTTAAACAAATCAGATCATAAAACTATATCTTATTTTATTTAAAGCGAATAAAATAAAATATGGTTTTATGATTTGATTTATTGAATTAAAATTTTAATTAAGTTAAAGACGATTTAATTATATTGTTCTTTTATTATCATTGCAAAAAACAAGCTTATTGTTGATATTTTAACACAAAAAAATCATTAAAACCCGTTGAGAAATGAACTTTAATTTTATCATACTAAAAACAATATGAAAATTGATTTTGAGTTTTTGACTGAAAAACAATATAAAAATTGGAGCTTCTAATTTTAAGATGATAAAATTATAGTTCACTTCTCAACGGTTTTCAATGATTTTTGGTGTTAAAATATCAACAATAAGGTTGTTTGTTGCAATGATAGTAAAAGAACAATATAATTAAATCGTCTCTAACTTAATTAAAATTTTAATTCAATAAATCAAATCATAAAACCATATTTTATTTTATTCGATCTAAATAAATAAGATAAAGTTTTATGATCTGATTTGTTTAAATTGAAATTTTAATTACATTAAAACAATAAAACTATATATATTTTTTCACAATTACAATAAAATAATAAAATTAAATCGTATTTAATATAATTAATTTAAAAAAAATTAAACAATTAAATCATACAATAATTTCTTATTTTATTTATTTTAATATCGTTATATATATATATATTTATATACATGTGTGTGTGCATGTGTGTATAAAAATATTGTTTATATATTTCTTATCAAAAAATAGGCAAAATGGCTAAAATAGTCCTTGATTTAACAAAGTTAATGGAAGTGTTAGTCAGAAGAACCATGACCAAAATAAATTGAATACCACAAGGACCAAATCCACAATAAACATAGAATGAGGACCATGGTCAAAAAAATCACTAAACCACATGGACCAAATCCACAATTCACTCATTAAAATATAATGAAGTTTGTCTAGTTATATTTAAGGTAACGATAATTTGTTTTCGATTAATATAATGTAACAAATATCTAAACTTTTATTTGTTTTAGATGTTAAACAATCAGTTGATTTTAATATGACATAGAGAGAATTACAGTTTTGGTCCTTGAGATTTCGTATTTCTTTTAAAAGTGGAACCTATACTTTAATATCTCAAATAGTAGTCCTTGAGGTTTGGATTTTGCTCTGAAAGGAGGACCTCCTCACTAACTTCATCTATTTCAATCGTTAGTGTTAGGGGTATTTTCGTCCATTTATATTTCTATCTAATGTTTTAATTCTTTTTGTTTTTCCTTGGGTTTGTAAAACATATGAAATTATAGAGGTCATCTTGTATATATACATACATATACATATATAACAGATGAACCATAATTATAACTACAATCAAAACATTATTAGATGCATACCCAAATTCAGAATTAAAAGGAGCACTGCATATTTGGGAGGAACCATCGACGTGGACATTATCACCGGGGAGTTTTAGACATTACCACAAGTAGGGATGGTAACGGGGTGGGTTTGGGGCGGGGATCCCCTTACCCGGCCCCGACCCCGGTTTCGTGTGGAGGTACCCGGCCCCGGTACCCGGCGGGTCCAAAAAATATACACCCGGCCCCGGTAAAAACCCCGGTCAAACCCGGTCAAAATCCGGTCAAAGTTCCCGCCCCTGTACCCGCTTACCCGACCCATTTATTAGCCATTTTTTTTAAACTTTTTTGGGCATTTTGGGGCTGTTTACAACTAAAAGTTAAAAAAATGCATAAACATTAAACAATAACATTGAAGAGTGAAGAAGTCGATGAGAGTGAGAGTCAGAGAGACGATGAGACGATGGTCGAACTCGAAGAGAAAAGACGTCTGAGAGACTGAGACGAAGACCTAATTTGGAAAAGTTTTTAATAAACTTGATTTTTTTAGTATATTAATTAATATATATATATATATATTTAAAAAACTAATAATTATATTATTATTTCCGGGTACGGGGCAGGTCAGGGGGTAGGCTACCCGGCCCCGATATTCACAAACCGGGTATCCCCGGTCCTCGGTCCCCGGTTTTGCGGGTATTCCCCGGCCCCGTCCGGGTCGGGTCAGATTCCCATGCCTAACCACAAGGATGCTCGCAAGGGTGGGGCAAACAACCATCGGCGGTACCACTGTGGTGTCTATATCGTCTCTATGGTTCGATACACACTGGCCAAAAAAACATACTGGAGTTTTAGACATTATCACAGGGACGCTCGCAGGAGTTTTAGACATTACCAGTGTGGTGTTTATATCGTCTCTGTGGTTGTAAACATGAAAGCAGAGAGTGTTTAATCCAACTACAAAAAGCAAGCATGTAGAAATGAAGGTCTCAACTTTTACTCACTCTGGTTGATACTATTGAAGGCACATATATTATTTGGTCCCTGTGATATATCGTCCCTGAGATTCTGTTTGGCCTCCCTTATGGTGAAGCAAGATAATGATATTGCCACTGTGTTTTACACATACACACACACACACACACACACACACACATATATATATATATACACACCATGGTCCCGTGGATCATACCTATGGTGATATCAATAAAAAAACCACGGTCCCTGTGGTGAAACTCCACCGTGACCCATCACTATCGGCACCCCACCATCCAAAAACCCAGCTTCACACACCATCGATCCCTGCGATTTGGTCCCTATGGTAGAGAGAAGTGTGAGAGGGTAGAAGAGGAAGAGGGTAACCATGATTTGAAGACTGATAATCATCCCCGGAGGTGAAGTCCGCCGGCACCACCTCCCCTTCCAACATTACTCCCCAAACCCATCTTCTTCCCTAAACCAAGCGGCCCCCAACCTCCATCTTCATCAAAACCCATCAAACTTACAATCTCTCATCAAAACCCACCAAACTCATCATCCCCGGAGGTGAAGTTGGAGATACCACCATTCAGCTTATCGATGATTTGGTCGATGATTTGGTCCTCTGTCTATATATCATAGGGGAATGGTGAATAAGGGTATGGGTATATATATATATATATATATATATATATATAGAGAGAGAGAGAGAGAGGTGTTCAAATGCAAACTTTTTAATGGTGCAAACCCATGCAACCCACTTATCTACCGCATATTTTATTTTCCCATTTTTTTATTAAAAAGGTAAAAACAAAATATGTGGTAGATAAGTGGGTTGCATGGTTTGCACTAATGTTCTAAAAAACTCGCCGCAGAGCCGCCATGGCGCGCCATGGCACCAAGGATTGTGTGTCACGCCACGTTAAGCCCATGGCACGCCATGGCCTAATGCGCGGTTATTGTAATGAGATATTTGATTTTCTTTACGTTTTAATGTCTTATTTGCAAGTTTTTTATATATACAACCTAACTTAACTTCCCTATTACTATTGACTCACTGAGTAACACCACAAAACATACGTTTTTATATATAATATTATATATGAAATATAAATTTGACGCCATAAGTCACGCCTTGAAAACGCCATGACTTTGTCGTGGCTCCTAAGGCTTGAGGCTTGGCCTCGCCGCCACGGCACACCTCACGCCATTTAGAACCTTGGTTTGCACCATTAAAAAGTTTGTATTTGAAGGTGCCTCTATATATATACATATATATCAGGGAAGTGTATATATATGTATGAGTGTATGTGTATATATATATATATGTATGAGTGTAGGCCGATAATCAAATGAGAACCATAAATATGTTACAAACCCTTGAGAACCGATATAAAAATATTTTTTTACATATTTTTTTTCATCAAAACCTATGATTTAAGACATTGTTTCACCTATATTGTTGTTCACTTTGTGAAAAGATTGCACGTGAAATTTGATTTTTGATTCACCTAGTGAAATAAAAAATACAGGTAAAAAATATTCATATGGTGAAACAAATACATGTGAAACTGTCATATTATGAAACAAATATATATGAAACAATATCTTAAATTCAAGCATTTGGTGAAAATGTGTCATGCAAAAAAATATTTTTATATCCGTTTTAACATGTTTGTAACATATTTGTGGTTCTCATTTGATTTAACCCTTATGAGTGTATGTGTATGTATATATATATATATATATATATATATATATATCACTCATTGATATATATATATATATATATATATATATATATATATATATATGAGTTAATTAAAACATTGGTCCCTAAACTTTAATGTTTTACACAATAATAAGAAAAAACAAAAAGAAATGTAAAAGAGAGAAAAAAGTGATATGACCAAAATACCCCTCCCACTAACTGAGTTAGTGAGGAGGTCTTCCTTTCAGAGCAAATACCAAACCTCAGGGACCACTATTTGAGATACTGAATTATAGGTCCCATTTTTAAAGAAAATATGAAACCTCAGGGACCAAAACTGTAATTCTCTCTTTTATATATAATGATGAACTCAATATAAGTTATCTTACAAAGTTGTCATTTACACTATCAATATTCACAATCTATTGGTTATCGATCCAAATAAATAGAGTAAACTATTATTTTCGTCCCTGTGGTTTGAGAAAGATTGTGATTTTCATCCCTGTGATTTAAAAATTGCGATTTCCATCCATATAGTTTATAATTTATTGCTATTTTCGTCCCTGAGATTAAATATGTTAAAAATCCTTCATTAATTAGGAGTATATTAGTTTTTTTGATTTTTTTTGGTTTATTAATTTTTTTTTTGGTATTTTAGTCTTTTTTAAATTAAAAATATATATATGTTTTAGATAAAAAAAATAATACACAAAAAGTTATATTATTATGTTATTGTTTATGATAAAATGATTAAATATTTTTAATACAATTACTTTTTCTTTTAATTTTAGTCATTATAGTTTTAATTTATTATGATCCCTAAAGAATAAAGAAGAATTAAAATAATATCATGTAAGGGGTATTTAAGAGCTTACACTTGAATGACTTAGTGACGGAAATCAAACTAATAAGAAACTAAAAAATAAAGACAAAAAAATATGAAAAAACGAAATGTATGAAAAATATTTAATTATCTTATCATAAATAATATAATTTTTTTATGTATTATCTTTTTATCAAAAAAAATATATAGTTTTATTAAAATCAAAAAGATTAAAATACCAAAAAATATATTTAATAGACCAAAAGGGGAAAAATGTAGAAAGACTAAAATGCCCCTAGGTTAAATGGAGGATTTTTAATAGATTTAGTTTCAGGGACGAAAACATCAAAATTTACAAACCATATTAATAAAAACAATAATAACTAACAAACCATAAGGATGACAATAAAATTTTTAAACGACATGGACGAAAATCACAATCTTTCACAAACCAAATGGGCGAAAATCGTAGTTTATTCAAATAAATATGAAATAGAAATGGTTGAATTTTGTACACTAATTGAGAAAAATACTTATAGTTACATTAAAGAGGTGGACTAAATACACCCTTATCTACTAATTTTCTCGTCACACACATGTACATCAAGACTTATTTTTATATTCTCAATGTATGACTTAACTTGATTTTGACATAAAAGGGATGCAAATAGCATTACCCGAAATGAAAAATAAGACCGATATCGTTTATAGGACTCTAGAAACAATTACTTATGTGTATTCATTTTGATAGGTTTTAGGTTTACATTTTAGAGATGTTATCTCAACTTCTTAAAAGTCATGTCTACCGATAGAAAATTCTACATATTTCATTGATTAGTTGAATCAAACATGCGATGAAACCATGGTCAAGAAAAATACACCCAATAATCTGTTGTATAAACAAGTAATCTACATGTATCAATTCTGATAGGTCTTCAAATTATCAATTTGTTAAGAGTCATGTTTGTCGAAAAAAAAGTCTAACGGAATTCATTGATTACTTTGATCAAAAACACATTCATGGTTAAGAAAAGACGCACTCATGATCAAGAAAAATAGCCTGATAATCAATCATAGGATTCTAGAAACAAGTACTTGTGTAAGTACCAGTTCCGATAGGTTTTATGTTCATATTTTAAAGATGTTATCAACTTCTTAAAAATCACATTTTTTTTTGTACAGCAACTTGGGCTACGCCCACACACACACGCACCCGGCGGTATCCGGGCATCCAATTGGGCAGCACCGACTAATCCGCGGCAACCCGGCCCAGCCCAAATGGACTGGACCCGCCCAGGTACGACTAAGCCCGGTCAAGACCGAACCCGCATACCCATAGACTGGTATGCCCGTAAACCAGGACCTCAACCGACCCGAAGGCCGACCCAAGGTCTGGGTATCGCCAAAGTGCATCCCCCACATTTAACGACAGAAAAGTCTAGCTTTCATTGATTACTTGGAGCAAAGACGGAATCATGGTAAAGAAAAAACGCCCAATAATCAATTGTAGGATTCTAGAAACAAGTACTTGTGTATCAATTTTGATGGGTCTTCAGGTTTGTATTTTAGAAATGCTATACTCTTAAAAGTCATGTCTATCAATCGACAACAAAGTCTTTTCAAGTAAAAAAAAAATTAGTACAATACAAAATAATAATACAAGTATGATTAAAAACCTTAAAAACAATGATTTTTTTTATTAAACTGAACAACTAAATCATACAATCAACCGAAACACATCAACCATGATTCGTGTTGCAACTGAATTGTTAAAAGCCCTCGGGGAAAATCTCTGCTTGAAACCACTAATCGATGATATTGTCAAGTCCGTTGTGCTGAAAACATCAACGGCGTTGACATAAAAAAATCTTACCTTAAACAACATCACCATCTTAGACAAACGATAGCCTAAAAACAAATCTAAATCTACACGTAGCACGAAGGAATGAAAACCTGAAAACCAAAATAACCACCATTGTTGAGAGAAACCGGCAAGAAAGATTGGAAGTTGTGGCCTTCAAAAACGTCGGCCAATAAATTTAACCAAAAAGCAAAGCCGGTAGCACAACCCAGATTTGGTTAGACAACTAAAAGTTAGACCTTAGGGCTCCTCCGTAAGATCCTCAAATAAGTCTCCAACAGTCTTAAGACCACTAGTGATTGCCCTAACTGTTATCTTCAAGGTCTCAGGGATTAATTGAGTTGTGCAACAGCTGCTCCGGACACCCAAGGTTATAAAAACAAAAGCTAAAATTACCCGTGGGTTTACTGGGTTCGTTTGGTTTGTGCTATCTAGTATCTCATATCCATCCCAACTCGCCCAACCCCAATTCAGTTTAGCTAATGGAATGTGTAATACTAATTGAAATCTACAAAATGAAAGCTAAAACCATAACACAAAAAATATATACAAATAGGATTGCAACAAAAGCAAGGAAATAAATTATATATTGAATCTTTTTTTTTTCCTTTTTGTAGATTTATCGTCATACAGAAACAGAGTTTTGCGTTATACCTTGGATCCTGCTCGAATCTAAAAGAGTGTAACCTAAACTACTTTCCCATCAGAGTTCCATATCATTCGATAAAGAAAACAATTCCAGGATCATGCATCAAAATCAAAATTACCTTAAGTTCTTGCAAAACTTGACATGGATAATAGTCCACCATGTGATCCATACGGCTTTCAGAAACCACGCTGGAAAAATACAAATGCATACAGGTTATAGAAATAACAGAACGTGATTTTACCGATAGATGCGGGTGTCACAAGTTGGTATCAGCTGCAAGAGAATACTGACAAATTGGAAAAATAAAACAACAAGAAGTCAGATATGATCAATCAAATATGTTACTAAATAAGCGGCATGAAGTCATCTGATTCAAGATTAATCTGAAGGGAACACTTGAATATGATATGTTATCTTTCCCTGTCATGCAGATAATCTTAAAAGGGATTCATTAGAAGATGCAGCTTATCATTTATAAAATCCACAGATAAGATGAGACTCGTCAACCCCAATCAAAGTGAAATTTCTATAATTGAAAGCCTCTTTATGCCTCATATTCCAAAAGTAATCTAACAACAAGTAAACGACTGAATGATTTCAGTTGCAACCATTTCCAGCAGTTGACATTTACGTTTCTACGAATTCAGGATGATATAATATGTGTTATACGTGTTTTGATGGAACTAAATTCATTTCATTTCAACTTTCAGAATGGAATTCCAAAGCAGCCTGTTGGCCGTATAGTCTAAATTTTGCAGTACTACGGTATTCAAAAGAACCCCATCATTAAAATCCATAATATATTATAAAGCTACTGCAGAATATAAGTTAAAACATGAAATAACTATAAGAAGCAACATGAAAAATACAAAAAGCAACTTATTGTCCTTTTTACCAATATATCCTTCCCCTTGATACCAAAGAAACAAGTGACTTCAAGTTTATATTGCAGAACATAAGTAAAAACATGAAGTATTTACAAAAAGAGGCTTGAAGTATCCAACATAATTCAAATGAAGCATCTTTTAGTCCCTTTTTGTACCAATCTACGTGCTTTAATAATACCAAAACAAGAACTGATTTGAACACATTGCCAAATGCCAATTCTTCAAACCACATTGTACTAAAACAAAATTGTAATCATTGAAATCCATCAGAAATTCTAAAGCTACTGCAAACCACTATGTCAATAAAAGATTGAATCAATTATAAGAAGCAACATGAAATATCCAAAAAACAAAGATTAAATTTTGAGCACCTTTTATAGTCCCTCTTTTCACCAATGTATCCTTAATAAACTACCAAAGTAACTGATTTCAAGAACATATTGCCAATACTTCAAACCACATTCTATTAATATTGAACCCCATCATCAAAATCCAGTCGAAATTCTAAGTCTAATGCGAAACACAAGTAAAAACATCAACTAATTATACGAAACAACAAGAAATACCCAAAAAAGGACTAAACTTAGGCACCTTTTAGTCTCCTTTTCCACCAATATATCCTTCTTTTCGGCCTTCAAATCCAGGCCTCATGAGCTTCTTCTCCCTCTTTGCAATCTTCCTCATTTTCTTCTGGCTAGCTCTCTCCTCTATATTCCCTCTTCTCTTTGCTTGTTTCTCCTCCTTCATCTTCTCCTGAGTCTCAACCCTCTCCTTCCATTTCCCTGCACTCTTCTCACGCCTCTTCTTATCCTTCTGCAAACTCTTTTTCAAAAGCTTTGGATCATCATGAACCTTCACACCCATTGCCTTTTCAGTTGCAGCCTTCCATGAATGCTTTTTAGCAACCACCACATCTTCTTTCTTAGCCTCTTTCAACTTCTTTGCTTTTTCCAATTCCTTTACTTTTGAACCTTTCTTCAACTTCTTCTTACTCCCATCTTCATCTCCCAATTTCACTTTTCCGAA
This sequence comes from Arctium minus, assembly GCA_954870635.1. Taxonomy (NCBI): domain Eukaryota; kingdom Viridiplantae; phylum Streptophyta; class Magnoliopsida; order Asterales; family Asteraceae; genus Arctium; species Arctium minus. The sequence continues at coordinate 38,558,321 of OX941084.1, forward strand.
TTCGAAATCAGCCTCAATTTTATCCTTACCACCACCAGAACCACCACCACCGCCACTGCCACCGCCAGATTTATCATAATCTTCCCTCTTTCGCTTCTTGTCGGTAAAATCACCTCTTTCTCTCCTCTCATTCATCATCATTGTTCTTTTCCCTTGGCCTCGATTCGCACGAAGCATCTCGAGCTTAGAATGCAATCGCTGCTGTAATTCCTCATAAGTAACAGACTTATTACTGGTTTCACCATCAAAATCCCTAATCGGCTTCACTTTAATTTCAATTTCCTCCTCCTCCTCATCGTCATCGTCATCTTCATCATCATCATCTTCGTCATCCTTATCCTTATCCTCGTTCTTACCGATGCTCTTTTTCAGGAGATCTAGTGTTGTTGTTTGTGATTTCTCGGGGTCGAGGCGATCACGGCGGGATTTCTTGATGTTTTCTCGTGTTTGTTGTTTGAGAGAGGCTTTTTTACCTTTGCTGAGGCCTTGGAACCAGGGTTTTGAATCTTCGTCCGTCGGAAGGTAGAATTTCGCAGGGATTAATTCGATTAGCTTGTCGAAGAACTGAGCGTGGTCGTGGATTAGGGTTTTCAGGTCAGCGTCGGAGGTATCGACGGCGGCGGTAGTGGTGGAAAGTGCCCCCTTTTGCAGCTTCTTCTTCATGGCGGAGGGAAAAAGAGGCGAACCGGAGGGTTTTGTGTTTCTAGGGTTTGTTTGATATTTTGTTTAAATAAAATTTTGAAGGGCTGAAATTGTTAATTTTTAAAACTCATCCCGCTCCCTAGCTAAATAAAAGAAGAGGAAATTTTGGTTTTGGTCCATGAACTTTATTCATTCTAACGGAATTTTCCCTAAGCTTTATTTAATTTAAATTTGTTCCTGATGTTTGTGAAATCTTTTGGTTTTCTTCCCTGAAGTTATCTCTTAGTTGACAGTTGACCAAATGTCTCAAAACATGATCTAGAAGTATTTAAAATCTAAATCACAAAATTTTGATTTTTAGCCGCAACATTAATGTGATGTGTAATTTAATAAATATATTAAGATTAACATTATTTAGCCCATAAACTTAACGATATAATGATGGGAAACCGAATAAAATAGTCAATCTCTCAAATCAAATTCATTTTTAGGGTAGTTTGGCAGTTGTTGAATGGTTTGGTGTATAATGATTAAGTGGTCAGAATGATTAAGAGGCTCTTATGATATAGTGCAAAATGAAATATGTTTTTTTAGTAATAGTTCAGAATGAAATTAGGACGCTTAATGGTTAAAGGAAACCCAAGATACAAAATCATTCAGAGGTTTTTAGAACCATTAAGAGACATACTTTTTTTGCCAAACAAGATTCGATTCTTAGCGATTCAGAGGTTGACTATTAATGGAACTATTAAGTGGTAGCCACCTTTTCAATTGAATTCTCGTTTTAGTCAGGGTTTACGCAGATGTCTTACGTATTTGCATAAATTCAATTTTCAGATAAAAAAATCTTAACGTAAATTTGCGTAAGGATTCACAACTCTGGCTAAAATAGAATTTTTTTTTTGTTCCAAAAGTGACTAGAAAGTGAAGTTGGTTGGGAAGATTGGCTATTTTGGTCAATTTCCCCTAAAATTATAGAGTCTATCGAACAAACTAAAAACTTCAAGGCATTGAGTATTCATTCACAAACAAACAATTGTTCGAAGGTTTGTAGACGGTCGTAAGATACAACCAATCACAACATTAAATGCATAATTGTCGAAAAAGGTTAAGTATCTGTTAGAAGGGATAGTTGATGTTGATATTGTCATATTGAAAAACGTTGTGTGTTTTCTTTGTATTTGCATCAATTTATGAGTAATTTTCATTTTTATCATTGTTAGCAAGTCTTAGAAACTTCTCGATGTTTGGCGTGCTTCTTAAGAACTAATTCCAAGTTTCGGATTAATGTTGTCGACTTTGTTTTTATGCACGACCTGTCAAATTAGCATAATTCAAAAGCAAAACAGGTAAAATAACATGTCGGAAACTGTTATGTAACACCCTCGAATTTGGTAAGAGCAACTAATTAAAATTTTTAAATATAACATCACGTAAGGGATAAAATTTCCTCTTACGATCCAAAACTCTATATGCCTCAAATACAAATTCTATAATTAACCATGACAATTATAAAATTCCAATAATATATACATGCTAAATTGAAGTTGGTGTTACTTAACACAAATACAAGTTGCTCTCCTTAACCTAATGCGGAAGACTTCATCAAGCTATTTACTCCTCGGGCGCACAAATAGCACCCCTCTTTTCACTGATAATAGAATTATTTCCAACCGGAACCTGTTGCACATGCCGACAAATAAAAAGATTAGGCTAATGTCTGGTGAGTTTAAGAGTTTTTACATGAATAAATATATCTTTAAAAAGAATGAACTTCACTTATAATCATGATCTTTCAAATGGTTTACTTTAAGTATGAAAACGACTCATTTCAAATATCATGCATTTTCAAAGATGGACACCTTACTACAAAACATTCTTTATAAAAAAAACTCACTCAAACATGAATAGAAATCGACTTCCAATTTACGAAAAATGTGAATAAAACTTTATATTCTGAAACATCCAAAACGCAGATGGGGCAGGATAATCAACCCATAATTTATGGTTAAAAACTACATATAACATACGTCACCGAAAACATGGACACTAGGCCCAATACTCACGCGACCAATAAAATGGAAGGAATCCAATCATCAAAACATGGGAAAGACATATTTCATTCAAACTTTAATATACGTGGGGGAAACCCAATATTAAGGTCATCATGTACAATTGTACACACAAATCCAATGATAAATAAATAAGGCGCTAACAGTTAAAGTACTGTTGGCCGACTACGGGGGAGACCCATATCCGTTGAGAGTGGAGGAACACTAAGGTATGTCACCCTTACAACGTTAATCGCATGACACATCACGACATAACAGCCCAAGTGTCCCTACAACTTCTTAACAAGTTTTGTCTCACGAGACAGTTGACCTTGATGAACATTACAATGAACTCCACCATAAAAGGCCCGACACACTTAAAGAATACCCTCAAGGCATTACTTCAAGCGGCGGAGGTCGTAATGCCTACCTCCTCGGTTGCACTACCAGACTCAACCCTCTTTGACGCTTACTTGAAAAGTTTTCGGTCGTAAAACATGGGTACCGGAGTTCAACCCCGTAATATCTAATTGACCATCAAAACAGACTGACTTACGTGCCTATGGATCAAATGCAACACAGTCTAACATTACATGACTTCACAGGAATGACCAACACACTCGACCCACGTCATGCAAACACATGCTCCAAAAATACTTGAATAGGCTCCAATACAATTTAGGTTGGGACTAAAGGTTTTCCAAATAGATTTATACTCTTTATCCCTTCAAAACGTCTCATAACACGAAATTAAACCTTTTACCCAAACAAACACTAAATGGTGCCTTTTTATCGAACAACTTCCATTTATGCAATAAATCACCAAAACACTTCAAAATGTCTTATTTATCAAGATACCCAAAAATCCCAAATGTGGGGGCTTTCACAAGGTTTTTAAAGCCAAGCACTTCAAATGATCAAAAACCCATCAAATGACTCAACAAATAATAATTTCATGTTAAACACATAAACACTTTAAAAAAATGAACATTTTGGCATGTACAACGTTTTCACAAATCAACTTGAACTCACCTTGCTAGATTTAACTAAATCTAGATTTAACCCCAACTTGAGCTTCCTTTTGAAGAAACTTGGATCCTCCAAGCCAAAACTTCCAAAAACCTATATCTATACATTTCCAACCATAAATATTGACATCCAATCATAAAGAATTGTTTCCTAAACATTTTACATCAAAATCCCTAATTTGGCCAAAATCCTAATTTTGACCTAATTTTCCAAAATCATCAAACCCAAAATTTGAGAAACTAAACATTAAGAAATATCAAGAGAGCATTTATATCCTATAATAAGGTTTAGAAATAGGAAGGATGCACTTACCACTTAGGTTTTGATAAAAACCTAAAAAACCCCAAATTTCTTAAAGATGGAGGTGATGATGATGAGCTCTTGACCTTTGTTTCAAATCCACCACCAATTATTCTTGGATATTCCCAAAACTAACAATCTAACCTTGAAAAGCTCTAAAAACGAAACCATAGCAACTTGAATCGCCAAAAACGGAGTTGAAATGAGAAAGTTATGACCAAATGAAGAAAAACCCGATTTTATGCATTGTAGGTCTGGCGTGATTGTGACATGCGACTGTGCCATGTCACAATCGCATGGAAGGGTCTCCCGAAATGTACCGAAAGTCATTTTACCCCCTTGGCGACCTTGACATGCTATAGTGCCACTGGCAAAGTCGTCGGGCACTATAGCCTGGCCCGTACTGCGAGTTTTTCGGCCGTTCTTCGAACGTTTTCTCGACCACTTCCCCGATCATTTTCCCGGCCATTCCTCGACTGTTCTCCCGGCCATTCCTCGACCGTTCTCTTGGAACATTTGATGCTATTATGCCATTTATTGTGCCATTGTCATAATTTCATGGCACATTCGCTGAGACGACCGAACACTCGGTAACGTCGGTGCTATTGTGACATATGTCACCACTGCATGACACTGTAGTCGGGACTTCCACACTTTTAGTACCATTTGTGCTATTGCGACAGATGTCACAACCACATGTCAGTATAGCCGAGACGACTATACTCCTATTACCATTGGTGCTATTTTGACAAGTATCACAATCACATGACACTATAGTCATACTTCATACTTGGTTCTTCCTTTACCGGTTCATCGAGTTCAACATTTTTCCTCAATTAAGACAAAAAATGAGGGTATAACATGTTAGTTGTTAACAATTATAAAAGCTTATAGAGATGCGTAAATGTAAATCTATCACTTTTTTACACCTTATAACACAAAACAACCAAAATTTACAAAAGAACCCATGAACTCAAAATTGGATGTATGCAACATTCATCATTTACTTTTCACATTTATAATGGAAAAGGACATTATGGTAATTTTACAATTTGTAAATATAAAATCTCGGTTTTCATGTAAGTCCACCGTTGGAGAGAGGTGACGAGAAGCTTTCCATGTCTTCTACTGAAATTTCAGCAATATCTTCAATCGTATTTGTATGAATTCCGCCTTCAATCTTTGGTATTGTAATGTTCCACATTATCATTTCCCTCTCCAAGTGCAAACAGTAGCTCTCGAAAACACGAGAGGTAACCGTGAGCTCGAAATCTAACATGAAAAGGAACTCGACTTCTAGCCTATTTAACTCGGCATTTGTCACTCCCCCGACTCGAGCATAAAATGCGTTGTTGTAATGCCTATTTTTTCAACAAGAAAAAAACAACGGTATTACGCTTTCTTTTCGGCGAACATAAAATGGACATATTATAACTTTGTTAAGGCAAATATTTTTTTTAAATGAAAATTTTATTAAGAAACAAGGAAAAAAATAAATAAATAAGGCAACAAAGGGAATCTGCGAGAAATAGAAAAATGCCCCAAGACCCATGAGTAAACCGAAACAAAAGAGGATTAGAAACATGTGGCGATATCCTATCATGGGCCCGTGTTCCCTTAATTGGGCCGGCTCATGGTCACCGGGGATTAGTCGGGTGACACCCTTAAGTGGGAGCCCGGATACCCCGGGAACGTGTGTGTTGATGCCATTCAAAAAAAAAAGAGGACTAGAAAAAGACAAAAACCAACAACGCACTAAACTTTGTTCTTTCGAAGTGTATTGTCATGGAGATTAAAACGACGATTTAAAAAATTCGTTCCTAAAATAAAAAATAAGGACTAAATTATGTTCCATTGAATTGATTAAGGATAGACGACGTAATGTGATTTTGAAATGTAATAGAATGTAATTAAAAAAAATACAATAACATTTTTAACTACTTTTGTAATAAATAAAATTAGAATTTTTTATATAGAGAGAGAAGTGAGAGAGTAAGATTCATGGGAAAACCTTCAAAAAAAAGGTGAATTATATCCATACCCCTATAGGAGGGGGTATGTGAGTGGGGAGGGATAGGAATAACAACATCCAAAGAAAAATAAAAAATTGAATGACACCCTAATCATCGTTCATTCATCTGTATGGTATGTACATGTATATACAAATTGTTTTTTTGTTTCTATGCACTTGTGAATACTAGACAAATTGTTTGTATATACATGTACATATCATACAAATGAACTGTTATTACTTATCAATGCGTTTATTCAGATTTTTTTCACAATTTTCCCCTAAACGTAAGATATATATACACAATAAATTGTATGAAGGAGAGAGAAATAGGGACATACACATCATCCAGAATCTTTGCAGCCACCATGATACTTGTAACAAGCAGCCTATGAACATTTAACGACACCACCAGTGAACCGGGGTGCCTGTGAACCAACCGGTCTATATAAACATACCCCACCACGAAACAAGCCGGGCTACAGTTGGTATACTTATATATCCGGTCTAGGTATTTCGGGATACTGATTGCCGGCGGTCTAACGCCGTGGAACGCCTCCAAGTTCTTCCCCAGCCGGCCGCCGCTTAAACCCAACGTCTCATTCCGGTTCACCAGTCTTTCCAGAACAACAGATAAGATTGACAACACTCTTGGAGTTGCAGAATCCGGTTCGGTCTGCTCCGGCAGCCGGTTCTGGTCGTCGTTGGCGATGGCTAACATTTACGAAGCATTTGTGGGGTTGGAAAAAAAGGGTGAGAATTTATTGGATGGGATTTTGTTCCTTGTGCATGTTACTTTATCTAGCTGTAGCTCTAGGTGATAATTACACTTGTACCCCTTTGACTATATCAATATTGTATTTGAAGCCCTAATACTTTTTGCATCCGATCCATATTTTCTAAGTAATATTGTAAATATTTGAGGGGTTGTTTACTTACATAGATTGGATAAACACTAACATGGTAAGAGACACTCTGAATAAACATTGACTAATAATAATTGTTCACCAGGTGTTTTTCGTAATAAGTGCTTTAAGACCTAGTAAGTGGAATAATAATGTTGACCGAGTAGACGTTGGGTTAGCATTATCATTCTTTAGGTAAACTAGTTAACGTTGACCAAGGCCAAATGTCCAATGGTAGGTAAATAAACCCTTAGGACGCGTTTGATTTGCGGGATTGGAATGAAATGGATTGGATTTTAAGGAGGAATTTGGATTTAGAAGGATTTGAATTTGGGGGGATTTGAAATCCCTTCGTGTGTTTGGTTTGTAGGATTTGGAATGGATTTCAAATCCATTCATTTACAAGTCTTGTTTGGTTTGTAGGATTTGAATTTGGATTGAGTTTTTTTTTATAAAGAATTTATTTTTATTGGCAAACGTCGAATTTAGATCGATACAATTTGAAGTATGGATCACGCTTTAGAATCCATCGGATTTAGATTTCAAATCCAAGCCCAATGCCAAGGATTTCCAAATCCATCAAATGAGGGATTTTAAAATAGTCAACGGATTTGAAATCCGTTCAACGAAATCCTTTTCTGCAAACCAAACGCAGGATTGGAATGTATTTGAAATCCAAATCCATTCCAATCCCGCAAACCAAACACGCCCTTAAGGGCTTTTGGTTCGCAAAATGGAATTTGATGGAATTAGGATGTATCGAATGAATTTGAATTTGAAGGAATTTGAATGAAATTTAATGGAATTTGACCACGTGTTTTGTTGGTAAGAATTCAATTCATTCACTTAAGACAAGGAATTATGAATTCCTTAAATTGTGGAATTCAATGGAATTCAAAAGATTCCACCATTTTCATTATGTGAACCAAACAAATGATTTTGAATTTTGTCAAATAAATTATTCATTCTAATTCATTCATAATCAATGAACCAAACAACCCCTTAGTTTTTGAACGAAATAAAGTTCAGGTATCGATTCTAAGTGATCTTAAGTTCAACGACACGTTGTAATGTTACTAAAACAATAAAAACATGTTTCTATCACCACAACAAAATTGTGGTAAATGTCCCAATAGACTGTTTTATAGGACATAAGTTTGTATGACCAAACGTTAAAGTGTCTTATCTAAAGGTGTTGCAATAGGCTCATGGGATGCTTTTGTGCGTTTTATCAAGTTGTTTTATGACACTTTTAAAGTAAAATATCATATTAGTTATTTCATAGGATACTATTTAAAAAAGTGTATTGTAAAAACAAACTTCCTTTAAAAGACGTGTTTATAGAACACTTCTCAAAAATGTCATATACAATAGCTAATACTACATTTTATCTTAAAAGTATCATAAAAACTTGTTAAAACGTCTAAAAACGTCCTATAAACCTATTACAAGACCTTTAAATAGGACATTTTAAATTTTGGTCCTAAAACTTATGTTCTATAAAACTATCTATTGGAACATTTATACAATTTTAATGTCCTATAAACCCAATTTTGTTATAGTATATGTTAAATCGATCAATCTACCGTTGCAAATGACACACTTTTCACCTATTTTTATATTTATTATTTATCAAATTCTCTCAACATAAGCCAAAAAATCTTACTAGGGACATTTTAGACATTCCATCAAGAGTCAAACTTATTCTCCAATCTCCATGAATAATTCAAGTTTATTTTGAAAAATGGTAAGAGGTCTAAGGGGTTGTTTACCAGCTCTTATCGAGTAAGTGTTGTCCGGGTAAGAGTGTTGACCCGGATAAGTGTTTTCCAGGGTAAGTATTGTTCGGGTTAGAGTGTTTACCAAGTGTTTTGTGGTAAGCGCTTACCGACAAAAGAATGACTATTTTACCCTCTCTTTTTTTAACAACATCAAGACAATTTTATTACCAAAACAAAGACCACAACACCAAACAAGGTCCGTTACAACAATGCTAAAACGAAGCACACGAAACAACAACCACGAAATGAAAAGAGTGTTGAAGACGAGCTAGGTTTGCGAGCTGCAAACTCAAACACACCCCAACCGCAGACACAAAAACATATCGAAACACCCACAGGTCCTGCCGAAACGCCTATTTTAAAAACGAAAATAAACACAACAGCCACGTCCACAGCCTCCAGTAGCCTCAATCATCCTCCTCGATAACCCGTTGTCGATCATCTTGAACCACACCAGAACACTTGCCATCAGCTCTCGATTTCCCGCAGCGGAGAGGACATAGAAATTCTACTTGTTGTTACCCATCAATCACTAAGCACAGATCGTAGGATCCTCCGACTGGAGCCAAACACAACATACACCTAGGATGTGGTAGGCACAGTTGTCGTACCTGCAGCAAACGACAACACTCCACCAGTGATGAGAACGGCAGATCCACTATCGAACACAGATAGCAGAGCACAGAACCTTTGTTTGTCACCAGCAAGCCTCCGACGCTACCTGTCATGGAGCTGCAGCTGCTCCCATCACCGATCAGACCTTCAACACTACCTGTCATTGAGCTGCAACTGCTCCCAACACCGATCAGACCGTAACATCGAACCGTCGCCAGAAATCCGATCACGAGCATTCAGCTGGAGACTCCAGCCACCTGACCCAGTCGAAGTTAACTTCACGGCTTCGCTTGACGATCCATTCGAAACATGTGTTGAACTTCCACGAATCTATCCTCCAACTTTCTTTTATCATTTTTGAACACGATTTGATTACGATTCACCCAAATCAAGTACATCACAGCCCACACAATTTCTGTCCAGAACTTGAACCGCGATCTATTACCGTTCACATTTTACCCTTTTTTGTAATTATATACAAAATAAAATGTAATTATTTCTATTTTAAACCATTTAATGGAATAAAAAACCAAATTCATCTTCAAACCCATATCCAAAATCGTATCTTTTGGGGATAAAGATTCAAATCCCACAAATTTAATCCAAAATAATAACTTGGATTTTCAATATCTCAACACAAATCTGTCAAAATTGAAGAAATTTGAATCAAAAAGCTAATGAATTCAACACATATCGTATTATATTTCATATGCATCAACCTCTTAACCATTTTCATCCACGACAAATTAACAACAAAACAGTTAACAATAAAACCAAAATCGATGAGCAAAAGAAAGGAAGGGACAAAACCCAAAAGGGTTTCAAAATTTTACCGAGCAGAGAGGAGATTTCACGGACAAATCTTACCGACCCAAAAGGGTTTCGATCGATTTTACAGACAAGACCCAAAAGGGTTTCGATCGATTTCAAAACGGTGTCGGAGAGAACGGTGGCAGGAGAGAAAGGTGACAGAGAGAACGATTTCAGACCGATGGCCGACCGGTGGGAGAGCGATGAGGGAGAAGCAGCAGAAACCTAATCGATAAGAGGAACACAGTTTCAACAAAATCGATAAGAGGAACACATTCGTTTCAACAAAATCGATAAGAGGAACACAATTTTTTTTCAAGAAAATCGAATAGGAATCATACCGGATATCGGATGAGCGACGATTGAGTGGAGGACCGGAGGAGGAGCGACGATTGAGTAGCATAGGAGGAGCGACGATGGCACATCGGAGGAGGAGCGATGGGAGGAAGACGAGCGGCTGCGGGGAGTACCGTGAAAAGCCCTAATCGCACATGTTTTTTGGAAGGGGTAGGGATTGGAAACGTCAATCTGTCCAAAAAATGACCCGGTAAGCATGATTTTAGATCGGGCTCGGTAAGAGCTCGGTCAGCACCCGGGTCAGATCTCGGTCAGTTTTTGGTATTTGGTAAACGCTCTGTCTGCTGACCGAGTCAAATGTGCTGACCGAGTCAGCTGGGTCAGAAGTTAGTAAACAGCCCCCAAGTAAAACAAACCAAAATGTAATGGGTCAAATCTATATTATAGACTCAATATAGGGGGTCTAAGTGAAATATTCTTCTAGCGGTATGTGACACGTGGCAGTCAGAGAAGGGCTAGATATTTTTGTGGATGATGAGACAATTGTTTGTTTTATGTTTCATGTTTGGTATCTTTCTTCACATATAATAAAATTTAGAGTCAAATACAAGTTTAGTCCTTGTCGTTTGTCAAAAGGAAAAAAAACTTTTCGTCCTTTAAGTTTCAACGTGGTTTGTAAAAATGTCCAGATTTGATATCTCCTATTAACGGTCGTTAAAATTTCTGTTAAATAACAGGTATTTTCGTTTTTTTATCAAAAAAAAATTGTCTTTTATCCGATCAAAAACCACAGAGTCGAAAATCATAAAATCGCTTTTGATTGAGAAAGAAACCAAATTCAGACATTTTTATACACCATAATGGCCATTTTTATAATTAAAAGTACAGGGACAAAAATTATTACTTTCGTTAAACCACAAGGACCAAATTTATAGTTCACCACTCTAAAATTTATAAAAAGAAAAAGAGAGGGCATTTTGTTTTATTTCATAGTGTAAGAATTTATTTTTTCTCGGTTCATATAAATAAATTTTCAAAATTTTTTATTTGCATCTATTTTGACGTTAACTCGTTAATATTGTAATATTTGATCTATTTAAGAATATTTGATGGTGAGGTAGACGATAAATTTGATATTTACGTCATCAAATTTTACAAGATCAAGTAGTTATTATCAAAATTAGCAAAAATATAAAATTTTGAAACTTTATTATATTGATCGAAGAAATAAATATTTGTTACACTAAATAAGAATTGACTTCAACTTCATTACAAATAAAAAAAATGTTATTATATATATAATTTAAAATTTTAATTGAAAAATAGATAAGCATTTTTATGTGATGTCATTTCAACTCATCTATGTGTAAATACGTCAATTTGTGTTAGAACTTATTTTGGTTTGTTTTCTATTAATTCATATATAAATAAAGTTAAGCAAAAGAAAATAAGAGAGAGCGAGAGGAGAGAGAAAGTGAGGGGTGAGCGAGAGTTTGTGAGGAAGAGAGCGGTCAAGTCATGGGGCATGAACCATTAGAAAGTGTACAGTGATTATCCTATGAATTGTGAGACCTATAGAAATCCTTGGCTGAGAAATGTGGTATCGTTTTTATTCTTTAACTTTCCAGAAAATTGGGAAGTCCCACAACTATGGAGAATGTTCAAATTGTATGGAGAGGTGGTGGATGTTTACTTGGCAAGACAAAGAATGAGGAACAGAAGGAAATTTGGTTTTGTTCGATTTAGGAAATGTACTAACGTTGGGATTATGAAGAGAAAACTCAATGGGATTTGGATTGGGACGTTCAAGATGAGAGCTTTTGTGGCAGACAAAAATAAGAATCTTGGTTTTAATGGTAATCACGTGGGGGGTGAGATGGGAGGAAAAAGTGTTGCGGGAAATCTTAAGAATCATAGGAGATCTTATAAAGATGTGATTTTGGGGGGAAAGATCAGCAATATAGCCCAATTGCTTCCCTTTTAGGCGCTTCCTCTAGTTAAAGAGTGAATTCGGGAGTTCCAGGTAAATCACATTTATTCCTCAAGCTATCGACTGTGTCAGTCGGAAGTGCATACGACATATCAACTTCCTCTACTTAGGTACAGATTGGATGTTCCTCCTGCTCGAGTAGGACTCTCAAACGGCCAACAAAAGAGCAGAAAGTGATAGGAGCATGGGAGAAGGATGAGAAGATTCGGTCTAACCTGGAAACAAGCCTCATAGGTTATGTAGAATTTGTGGACAACTTCGAAGCGTTATATACATTATGCAAATCGGGGATAATAGAGGTAAAGGAAGTAAAGTATTTGGGTGGGAAGAATGTCTTATTAAAATGTGAATTAGTGGCGATGATGAACAAGTTAGTCAACAATAAAATTCATGGCATCTATCATTGGGTTAAAGATCTTAGAAGGTGGTCTGAAGGATTCCGACCGACCAAGAGATTGGTGTGGATAAGAATCTACGGTGTTCCGTTGCATGCTTGGAAGAGAGAGGTTTTTTCCACGATCGCTAGTAAATGGGGTAACATTATGAAACTAGTTAATTGTGACTGGGAGGAATCGAATTATATGGATTATGGAAAGGGACTACTTGGATCCTATTTAGGATCGAAGATAAACGATATGGATTGTATTAAAGTCGGAGAATTTTATTATAGAATTAGCGTCCTGGAGGAAGATGCACTCCCATGGATAGGTCCAGAAGAAGTGGGAGCGTTCAGTAAAGAAGAGGAGGAGTCTCCAGTTCCATCAGAGTGGTCGGAAGAGGATGAGAAGGAAGAGGATTGGTGTGTAGATGAAAGTGTTTTCGAAAATGGCCAGAACGGAGGTGTTAGTAGCGATAGTAAAACTGAAAGAGGAGACACGGTTGAAACCACAACGGGGTTGAAATCGGGTGAGGGGATCCAACCGGCACCGTCGCCGGAGACGGAGAGGGTAGTCCAACAGACGCAAGAAGAAGGAGGGGAGGCAAAATAGAATTTCGAAGGGACAGGTGGAAGTTCCAATGTCCACACAAATAACGATGCTATTAAAGTCATGGAAGCGGTGCGAGAGGAGAATTTAGGGGGAGAGCACGTGAATGAAACCGATCAGGTCAAGGATTGTGGGCCAAATATGGAGTGTGGGCTGAAGAAGAAATATGGGCCGAATGAATTGATGGGGTATCCAGTTACTAAGAGTCAGCAGAAATATGGAAGTGGGAAGGATGAAGGATCAGACCCAATTGAAAATGGTGGACCTCAATTATTGGAGAGAGTTGTGCCAAAAAAGAAGCAGGATGGGTCGGAAAAATTAGATAGGGTGGACAACTTTAAGGAATCAAAGGAGTCTAAGGTGGATAATGGAATAACAGAAAGAAACAAAGAGAAGGAAGGGGATGCTACAACGAGAATCACTTCAACTATCGAACGAACCAAGCCAAAGAAAATGGAAGGGATGAGATTGGGGAGAGGGAATGTGAGTTTCCATTTATTGAAACAAAAGGCGAGATTGAACTTTCAAAAAGGTGGACAGAAAAAAACATATTCAAAGTCGGAAGCCAATAAAGAAGAGAGAGTCAAGAGAAATAAGAAATCTAATAGTATTTCAGGCATCTCGCCAACATTGTCGAATGAGATACAAAGCTCAGATACGGCATAAAGTTTCGAAGCATTCAGAAGACGAATTGGTCTATCGTGGGATGGCAATGAGGGCAGTCAGGGGAGAGAAAGTAGATGATCTCGAAATTGTGAGGGTCGATTTTCAAGTGTAGATGAAGATAATTTCGATTAACATTAGAGGAATGGGTGCCGAGGAGAAAAGAAGTTGGTTACGGGAGATGTGTATAAAAATTAAACCTAGTATGATCGGAATACCGAAAACGAAATTGAAGAAATTGAGTGAAGGACAAGTAGCAAATATTTGGGGACCAGACAATGGAGATTTTGTCCAAGTAGAAGCGGTTGGAAATTCGGGAGGGTTAATGATCATTTGGGATAGGAAGGAATTCAGTTGTGAGAACTATATAGAGGAAAAGAATTTTGCGGTCGTAGTAGGGAAATGGAGGGGGGGTATCGGGAAAAGTAGGGTGTGTAAATGTTTACGGACCGAGAGAGCAAAAAGATAGATTGGAAGTTTGAAAAAAAAAGCTTGAAATTCTAAGCAAAAGGTAGGACGTAAGATGGTGCTTTTTTGGGGACTTCAACGAGGTAAGAAGCGAGATCGAGAGACTAAATTGTACTACAAATAAAAAAGGGACAGAGGATTTTAATGACTTCATCAGAAAGAGTCAATTATGGGAAATTCCAATGGGAGGGCAAAAGTTTACAAGGATGAGCGATGATAGAAATAAATTAAGCAAATTGGATCGATTCCTTGTGTCGAACAACTTCGGGTCGACGTGGAAATGTCTTGGAGTAAAAGCTCTCGAAAGAAAGTGGTCGGATCACTTTCCTATACTACTTTCCGATAGTCGGATAGATTTTGGACCAAAACCTTTTAAACTCTTTGACACGTGGCTATACGACGATGGGACAGAAGAGGTGGTTAGAGAGGCATGTAACAAGGAGGTCCGATCAACAAGCATTGATGGTATGTTTCAAGACAAACTAAAGAATGTGAAGGAAGCGTTGAAAGCAAGAAACAAAGAACGATTCGGGGCATTAGAAAATAGGTTATACGAAAATAAGGAAGAGGCGATAAAACTGGAAAAGATTGCCGAATCAAGAAGCTTAAATGAAATCAAAAAAAGAAGATGGTTGGAATCTAGGAAAAAATGGTTGGACGCGGAAAAAAGGAAAGAAGATATGGCAAGACAAAAAGCTAAATTAAAATGGTTTGATGTAACACCCTGAATTTTGGGATTGGGTGAGAAGTTGACCGTTACCCAAAGTTCAGGGGGGGTTAAATGTAACTTGGGTTATATATATATAAAATCAAATTAGATATTTTGATAAATATCACAAATATCAGTTTTGGTTTTGAGAAGTCAGAGAGAAAGGAAGAAAGGCAGGAAGAAGCTTTGTAAAGGGTCGATCGTTTCGGGCAAATCGAGGTACGAATCTAGCTTAATGCTTTGATCTGAATGCTTTTAGCCGTGTAGAATCTCGTTGTGAAGGTTTTGAACCGTTCCATGTTGAGATCTGAGTATTTCTCATTTGGATCTGGGTTCTGCATCGTGTTGTTCATCATCTGCATCGAACTGTTCTTGATGAACAAAGGAGATGGTCGTTCGACCGGATGGTCCTTCAACCGGATGGTTGATCTGACCGGATGGTCCTTTGACCGGATGGTTGACTCGACCGGATTGTCCTTCGACCGGTGTTTCCTGTTCGACCGGGGTAGTGTTGGACCGGGGAGGTGTTCGACCGGGGTGGTGTTCGACCGGTTGTTGCCTTTGACCGGATTAGGTTCTGTTAAGTTGTTAGCTTCTGTGTCTTTGAGTCCTATTCAAGTAACGAGAGGTTTATCTGTATTTCGACTTACCGATTCTTTCGGTGTTGTCATAGGTAGCGCTCGTTAAGAAGAAGGAAACAGAGGTGAGTTCCTACTATCATTTTAAACTGTATACATATCAAAAGTTACCTTTTTGATCTTATCTTATTTTAAAAGTAAAATGATGTTTTACCTGTGCGTTTATGCGAAAGAAATATTCAAAGGAACTTCTTTTAAATGATTTTCATTCTTACCAGAAGTTGAACTGGGAATAGCATTTTGTTTATAAAAATGTGTTTGTAACCATATGTTTATTTATGGTTGGTCACATACGTTGCTGTGACGAGTCCTTACCATTACTAGTGGATCCCTAGGTTTTGGAGTAGACTGTATTGTTGGGATGTTACATTCCCCAGAATTGTAGCTATGGATCACTTGTTCCTCGGGGGCAACTTGGTACGGTTATGTGAGGCCGGATACTAGCCATGGTTCATAGTGATCCTAGTGAAGGAGTATACCTTGGTTTTGCGCTTGGGGCTTGATCTCACGTTGAAGCACGGACTTTGTGATTCGTATCCGCGGACTCCAATTGGTTTAGCTCGTAACTCGGATTGTTGGCCTAACTTTGTGTTACGCCACGATCCTTGGTAAGATATTTTATTTTCGGTCCTTTTGTGGTATGTTTATAACGAAAAAGCCCGATTGTGGCGAGGACCTAAATTGTAAACTTAATCTCTTTGGAAATGTTATCTTGATGCAAATGTTTTATCTTTTGAGCTTCATAAACTGTATGTTCTCACCAGGCTTTAAGTCTGACACTTTTTCTCAAATGGTATGTGTATCAGGTTTCCATTAGCGGTGGGTTGCCGGGGGTTTTGGAGAGACGAGTTTTGAGTCTCGAGGTTTTTGGAGTTGATTAGTATTGTTATTGGGCATTGTTAAGTCCCATTCTTTTGATGAAATCCTTGTATAGGATTGTATAGTCTTGAGGACTGATCCCATTTATGAAAAGTTATGGTTTTACTTTTGTTATATTGTCAGGTTTCCAGGTTTTAATTTACTCTGATTTTTGAGGTGTTACAAGTTGGTATCAGAGCTCTAGTTTAAGCGAACTAGGCATGAATGTAAGATGTCTAGACTTAGACTGCGTATACTAAGAATTGATCCGCGAGAATTGGGTAGAGCTCCTAAGATGGGTTAGTCTTAGAGTCAACGGAAAGTACGTTTATCAGGCGTTGTAATGGTGGTGACAAGAACCGTTATGTGTTGTATGTTCATAATTTCACTTAGCTAATGTTATTATGAGGATATTGTACGTAAGAGTCCTTGATTTGTTGTTGATATGACAATTGATAATGTGATAGTACGTTTTCCTTTCGTGTTTTTCCTATCTCTCTCTTATCTCTTTCTTTTTCTGTGAAGTTGTTCAGCATGGTGAATACGCGTGGTAGACCGCGTACTCGTGTTGACGGTCTGGAAGCGACAGCCTCCACAGCTGATCAGCCGGAAGGAGTTGAGGTTGTCGTGCGTCCGCCAGTTCAACAAATACTAGGTGGGGGGCCAGAGGTCATTCCGCGTGTAGACCTGGCTTCGTCCCACCCAGTAATCGGGGATGCTAATCCCCAGTCAGAGTTGTTGGCCAGCGTGATGTTGGCAATGAGAGAAGAGATGGCGAAGCAGCAAGAGTTTCTGCTGAAAGCAATGGAGGACCGCGACGTAAACAATCGGAGAAGTGAGACGGTTGTGGAGAACGTCGTAGCAGGTTCTGGAGGTGATGGTATAAGGGTCGTGTCTGTAGAGCGGGGGATTTCTGGAGCTCAGGGGAACAGGAAGAGTTGTTCCTATAAGTCCTTTCTAGGCTGCGGACCGCCAGAATTCTTCGGTTCTGATGACCCGGTGGTGTGCGTTAAGTGGATCCGAGCGGTCGAGCAAGCTTTTGGCTCTTCCGAATGTGGTGATGATCAGAGGGTGCGGTTTGGTACCCAACTGCTGAGGGACACTGCACTCATCTGGTGGAATATCATCCAATCCACTCTATCTTCTGAAGTGTTGGCTCAGTTGTCATGGGCCGAGTTCAAGAAGAAGCTGCTAGAAGAGTTTTGCAACGAGAGGACCATGGACCGAATTGAGAAAGAATTCCGGTCTTTGGTGAAAGGGAGCCTGACGGTGAGGGAGTATACCCGTCAGTTTATGGAGAAACTTGGTCTGGTGGGGCACGCTGCCCCAACAGAGAAAGACAAGATGAAAGCTTATCTCAACGGCTTGCCAGCGGACATGCAATCTATGGTCCATAATTTCAAGGCTTCTAACCTCCGAGAGATGGTGGAAGAAGCTCAATTTATGGAAGAGATGTTCGCGAAGGGCAAATCTGAGAAGGCAGTGGTGGTGCCTGAAAAGAGAAAGTGGGAGAACAGTTCAGTACCTCCCAAGCGGACCCGACCTTTTGTTGGGAACCGCAATTTCGGCAGTTACCAGGAAGCAAGGTGGTGCCCGAGGTGTCGGACCAAGCATCACGGTAACTGCAGTAACATTTCTCAAACTTGCTATAAGTGTGGGAAGCCTGGGCATACTGTCAGAGATTGCCCGGTCAGTGGAATCGTCTGTTATGAGTGCAAGGCACCGGGGCACGTGAAGAGAGATTGCCCGAAGCTTGTGTCGGGTAGTGCGCCAGCAAGGAAGGAGAACCCTCCGAAGGTTCAGGGCCGAGCTTTTCAGATGACGGCCGAAGAGGCTAGGGCATCCGCTGATGTGGTATCGGGTACTTTTCTTATAAACTCTGTACCTGCTCGTATTTTGTTCGATACGGGTGCTAGTTTCTCTTTCGTATCTGAATTATTCCGTCAGAAAATTGCTATGCCCACTACTAGTCTTGAGGATGCATTAGTAGTAGAAATAGCAGATGGTAGGAAAGTTCTGATCCACGAAATTCTGAAGCAGTGTGCTCTTAGCATCGAAGGGAGAGAATTCCCGATCGATCTGCTACCAATGTCAATCGGGGGTTTTGATGTTGTAATCGGTATGGATTGGTTGTCAAACAATCAGGCTGAGTTCGTGTGTTCCAAGAAGATGATTCGACTTCCCAACCTCTCTGGAGAGGTCGTGGTCATCTATGGCGAAAAGAGAAAGGGTGAAGTGGCAATAATCACAATGGCAAAAGCACGCAAGTGTTTAGTAAAAGGATGTTCGTCCTTCCTAGCCTATGTGATCGATGCCAAGTTAGAGAAGTCCAAGCTGGAAGATGTGAAGATCGTGCGGGAGTATCCAGATGTCTTTCCGGACGACTTGCCCGGGTTGCCGCCCGATCGTCAGGTAGAGTTTCGGATTGATCTTGTGCCAGGCGCTGCACCGATCGCTAAAGCACCTTATCGTTTAGCGCCATCGGAGATGCAAGAGATGGTAGCACAACTCCAAGAGCTTTTTGAGAAGGGATTCATAAGACCGAGTTCGTCACCTTGGGGAGCTCCGGTCTTATTTGTCAAGAAGAAGGATGGCACAATGAGAATGTGCATTGACTATCGTGAGTTGAACAAAGCTACAGTGAAGAACAGGTATCCACTTCCGAGAATAGACGACTTGTTCGATCAACTTCAAGGAGCGGGTTGTTTCTCCAAAGTCGACTTACGATCAGGCTATCACCAAGTGAAGGTGAGAGAAGAAGATGTTCCGAAGACGGCTTTCAGAACGCGTTACGGCCATTACGAGTTCCTTGTAATGCCTTTTGGTCTGACGAACGCACCAGCGGTGTTTATGGACTTGATGAATAGGGTGTGTCGACCATTCCTCGACAAGTCGGTCATTGTATTCATTGACGACATACTCGTGTACTCCAAGAGTGAGACAGAGCACGAGCAGCATCTTCGTGAAGTTCTGGAAGTGTTGAGAAAAGAGAGATTGTACGCCAAGTTTTCCAAGTGCGACTTTTGGCTTAAGGAAGTACAATTTCTGGGGCACGTAGTCACTCGGGACGGAGTGAAAGTAGATCCCTCCAAGATTGAAGCTATGATGAATTGGGAGCCTCCTAAGAGTCCGTCAGAGATCCGAAGTTTCTTGGGTCTGGCGGGATACTACAGGAGATTCATTCAAGACTTTTCCAAGATCGCTTCTTCCTTGACAGTTCTGACTCGGAAGAATGTGAAGTTTGAATGGACTGAAACCCAAGAGAAGGCGTTTCGGATCCTTCAAAAGAAGTTGTGTGAAGCTCCGATCTTGACGTTACCTGAAGGGTCGGAAGATTTCGTGGTGTACAGCGACGCTTCAAAGATGGGATTGGGTTGCGTGTTGATGCAACGAGGCAAGGTAATCGCTTATGCCTCGAGGCAACTTAAGATACACGAGCAGAATTATCCAACCCATGATCTGGAGTTAGCAGCAGTGGTGTTCGCTTTGAAGCTTTGGCGACATTACCTCTACGGCACGAAGTGTACTCTTTACACGGATCACAAGAGCCTGAAGTATGTATTTGGACAGAAAGAGCTGAATATGAGGCAAAGGCGGTGGCTCGAGTTGTTGAAAGATTACGACTGTGAATTGCTTTACCATCCCGGTAAGGCAAACGTGGTGGCCGATGCGCTAAGTCGGAAGGACTATAGCGGGAGTATTCGGGCAACCCATTCAAGAATCGAGCTAGTGTCTAGTCTTGTTGAGAAGATCAAGACATCTCAAATGGAAGCATTGTTGGAAGAGAATCTAAAGGATGAAGTCATGACAAAACAGCGTTTACTCTTAACGGAAGATAGCCGTGGGGTGAAACTGTTCAGCGGTCGTGTGTGGGTGCCCAAGGTTGGGGGTAACCGTGAACTGTTGCTGGAAGATGCACACAAGTCCAAGTATTCCATTCACCCGGGAAGTACGAAGATGTACAGGGACTTGAAGTTGCACTATTGGTGGCCGGTGATGAAGCTTGATGTGGCACGTTACGTTGAGCGTTGTGTGACGTGTTCGCAAGTTAAGGCCGAACATCAGAGACCGTATGGGAGTCTTCAGTCTTTAGAGATTCCCGAGTGGAAGTGGGAGCATATCACCATGGACTTCGTGACAAAGTTGCCTAAAACTCTTCGGGGACACGATACCATCTGGGTGATAGTGGATAGATTGACGAAGAGCGCTCACTTTCTGCCTATGCGCGAGACGTTACCGATGGATAAGTTGGCGAAGCTTTATATCGATGAGGTGGTCTCGAGGCATGGAATACCGTTGTCGATCGTGTCGGATCGTGACAGCCGGTTCACTTCGAACTTCTGGGATGGGTTTCAGAAAGAGCTTGGTACGCGAGTTAAGTTGAGTACGGCTTACC
The DNA here is from genome assembly GCA_954870635.1 of Arctium minus. NCBI lineage: Eukaryota > Viridiplantae > Streptophyta > Magnoliopsida > Asterales > Asteraceae > Arctium > Arctium minus. The sequence continues at coordinate 38,579,470 of OX941084.1, forward strand.
ATCCGCAGACCGACGGGCAGAGCGAACGAACGATCCAAACCTTGGAAGACATGTTGAGGTCTTGTGTCATCGATTTCGGGGGTAGTTGGGACTCTCACCTGCCTTTGGTAGAGTTTGCTTACAACAATAGCTACCACTCGAGTATTGGGATGGCACCTTTTGAAGCATTGTATGGGCGAAAGTGTCGGACTCCCGTGTGTTGGCTGGAAGCAGGAGAGAAGCAGTTCACCGGACCTGAAATCGTGCAAGAGACTGCCGATAAGGTCAAGTGTATTAGAGAGAGGATGAAAGCGGCTCAAGATCGTCAGAAGAGCTATGCCGATAAGAAGAGGCGACCGATGGAATTCCAAGTAGGCGACCGCGTTATGCTTAAGGTATCGCCATGGAAGGGCATCATACGGTTCGGAAAACGTGGGAAGCTGAGTCCTCGTTTCCTCGGACCTTTCAAAGTACTTAAGCGTGTAGGGTTGCAAGCCTACCAGTTGGAACTGCCACCGGAGTTGAGTAGAATACACAACACGTTTCATGTCTGCTACCTCCGGAAGTGTTTGGCGGTAGAAGACAGCGTCATTCCCCTCTCAGAGTTAAGGGTTGACGAAGGTAACCGTTGTGTGGAAGAACCCGACGCCATCTTAGAGAGAAAGACTAAGAAGTTGCGTCATAAGGAAGTCACTTTGGTCAAGGTGCAGTGGAAGCATCACCGAGGAGCAAATGTGACTTGGGAATCTGAGGAGGATATGAAGCGTAGATATCCTCATCTCTTTGTATAGTTGGATTTCGGGGACGAAATCATTCCCAAGTTGGGGAGGATTGTAACACCCTGAATTTTGGGATTGGGTGAGAAGTTGACCGTTACCCAAAGTTCAGGGGGGGTTAAATGTAACTTGGGTTATATATATATAAAATCAAATTAGATATTTTGATAAATATCACAAATATCAGTTTTGGTTTTGAGAAGTCAGAGAGAAAGGAAGAAAGGCAGGAAGAAGCTTTGTAAAGGGTCGATCGTTTCGGGCAAATCGAGGTACGAATCTAGCTTAATGCTTTGATCTGAATGCTTTTAGCCGTGTAGAATCTCGTTGTGAAGGTTTTGAACCGTACCATGTTGAGATCTGAGTATTTCTCATTTGGATCTGGGTTCTGCATCGTGTTGTTCATCATCTGCATCGAACTGTTCTTGATGAACAAAGGAGATGGTCGTTCGACCGGATGGTCCTTCGACCGGATGGTCCTTCAACCGGATGGTTGATCTGACCGGATGGTCCTTTGACCGGATGGTTGACTCGACCGGATTGTCCTTCGACCGGTGTTTCCTGTTCGACCGGGGTAGTGTTGGACCGGGGAGGTGTTCGACCGGGGTGGTGTTCGACCGGTTGTTGCCTTTGACCGGATTAGGTTCTGTTAAGTTGTTAGCTTCTGTGTCTTTGAGTCCTATTCAAGTAACGAGAGGTTTATCTGTATTTCGACTTACCGATTCTTTCGGTGTTGTCATAGGTAGCGCTCGTTAAGAAGAAGGAAACAGAGGTGAGTTCCTACTATCATTTTAAACTGTATACATATCAAAAGTTACCTTTTTGATCTTATCTTATTTTAAAAGTAAAATGATGTTTTACCTGTGCGTTTATGCGAAAGAAATATTCAAAGGAACTTCTTTTAAATGATTTTCATTCTTACCAGAAGTTGAACTGGGAATAGCATTTTGTTTATAAAAATGTGTTTGTAACCATATGTTTATTTATGGTTGGTCACATACGTTGCTGTGACGAGTCCTTACCATTACTAGTGGATCCCTAGGTTTTGGAGTAGACTGTATTGTTGGGATGTTACATTCCCCAGAATTGTAGCTATGGATCACTTGTTCCTCGGGGGCAACTTGGTACGGTTATGTGAGGCCGGATACTAGCCATGGTTCATAGTGATCCTAGTGAAGGAGTATACCTTGGTTTTGCGCTTGGGGCTTGATCTCACGTTGAAGCACGGACTTTGTGATTCGTATCCGCGGACTCCAATTGGTTTAGCTCGTAACTCGGATTGTTGGCCTAACTTTGTGTTACGCCACGATCCTTGGTAAGATATTTTATTTTCGGTCCTTTTGTGGTATGTTTATAACGAAAAAGCCCGATTGTGGCGAGGACCTAAATTGTAAACTTAATCTCTTTGGAAATGTTATCTTGATACAAATGTTTTATCTTTTGAGCTTCATAAACTGTATGTTCTCACCAGGCTTTAAGTCTGACACTTTTTCTCAAATGGTATGTGTATCAGGTTTCCATTAGCGGTGGGTTGCCGGGGTTTTTGGAGAGACGAGTTTTGAGTCTCGAGGTTTTTGGAGTTGATTAGTATTGTTATTGGGCATTGTTAAGTCCCATTCTTTTGATGAAATCCTTGTATAGGATTGTATAGTCTTGAGGACTGATCCCATTTATGAAAAGTTATGGTTTTACTTTCGTTATATTGTCAGGTTTCCAGGTTTTAATTTACTCTGATTTTTGAGGTGTTACATTTGAAGAAGGGGATGAGAACTCGAAACTTTAAGAAGAGAGAAAGAAAAAAAATAGTATTTAGGGCTTAAACATAAACTCGGTATGGTCGGAGGATCTGGATGAAATAAAGAATTTTGTTTTTGTGTTTTTCAGAAAGAAATTCACGGAAACAAATCATAATGGCCCGAGGCTAAAGAGAAACTTGATCAAAAAATTGGTTAAGGAAGATGCGAAGAGACTCGAGAGACCTTTCTCGGAAGCAGAAGTGTCGGAAGCAGTTAAAAATTGTGGTAGCAATAAGTCCCCGGGACCGGATGGGTCCACATTCACTTTTGTGAAAAAAAATTGGGACATTATCAAAGGCGACTTAATGAAAGCGTTGTTGTCTTTTTGGGAGTCAAAGAAAATAAGTGGAGGATGTAATGCGTCGATTTTGACGCTAATTCCAAAGAATAGTAATCCAGTGGGACTTAATGAGTTTTGGCCCATAAGTTTAATTGGAGTCTTTTACAAAATTCTTTCCGAAGTATTGGCGGAAAGAGTGAAGACGATGATGGGCAAGATTGTGAGCGAGACACAAACGACCTTTGTAAAAGGCCGTTATATCTTAGATGGGGTTCTAATTGCGAACGAAACGGTGGACTTTGTGAAAAAAAAAACGAAAAAGGAAGGGCTTATCTTCAAGGTGGACTTTGAGAAAACGTATGACAATGTGAATTGGCATTTTCTCCTTTCAATAATGGAAGAAATAGGTTTTGGTAATGGGTGGCGGAAGTGGATATTGACGTGTCTTTCGTCCTTTACGATCTCAGTTTTGGTAAATTGGTCGCCCACAAATGAGTTCCGTATGGGAAAGGGTCTTAGACAAGGAGGACCCTTTAGCTCCTTTCCTATTCTTACTATTGGCAGAAGGTCTCAATGTTTTAATGGAGGAAGCAAAAGTCAAAGGTGTGTTCGAAGGAGTAAAGGTTGGAAATGAAGAAATTGAGGTATCGGACCTACAATATGCCGACGGTGTCATTTTTTTCCGGTAAGTGGTGTATGTCGAATCTCAAGAATCTTATGAAAATTTTGAAATGCTTTTATATGTTATCGGATCTTAAAATTAACTTGGCTAAAAGCAAGCTTTTTGGAGTCGGGGTTCAAGAAGAGTAGGTTGGTAATTGGGTGGTAGGAGTGGGATGTGCGCTTTGCTTCGACCTGACCTTAAAGTGGATGAGAACACGAGGTTAGTAAATCAAGCAAGTTGACGGTCAGAGAGAAAATAAAAGCGGATCTATGTCGTTCCTTTATCTTGGACTTCCGGTTGGTACCCCCGATGAGGAAAAAAGAGTGGTGGCAACCAATCGTTGGAAAAATGAAAAATAAATTAGCAAGTTGGAAATCAAAGTTAATGTCTTTTGGAGGAAAATTAACCTTGGTCAAAGCGGTTTTAGGGAGTTTATCCCTGTATTATTTTTCGTTGTTTCGTGCCCCGAGAGGAGTGGTTAGAGAGTTAGAGAGAGTGAGGTGTCGATTTTTTTGGAGCGGGGGGTCAGGTTCAAACAAGAATAGAGGGTTGGCTTGGGTTAAGTGGGAGAGAGTGATTAGAGATTTCAAATATGGTGGTTTGAATGTTGGTGGTCTTCAAGCTAGTAATTGGGGTCTCTTAGGTAAATGGTGTTGGAGGTTCGAGTTAGAGAGAGATGCATTTTGGGTAAAGATCGTGAAAAGCATTTTCGATGAGGATGGGGGTTTGAAGAGTAACGGGAGAGGGGTTTGTGGTACCAAATCGGTGTAGTCAAGCATAATAGGTATAGGTCGGGAGTTAGAAAAATTGGGGATAAACTTTGCGGAGTCGTTTGGGAAAGAATTTAACGGACAAGTGGGTAGAAAACTCAAAGTTAGGAGAGAGATTTACAAGGTTGTTCCAACCGGAGAGCAATAAAAAAGCAAAGATAGTGGAGAGAGGGGGGTGGAGGGATGACCAATGGGGATGGAAGTGGGAGTGGAGGAAGGAACCAAGAGGAAGGGAATTGGGTGAGTTAGAAAAATTACAAAGCACTTTACAAAGGCTTTCTAAAAAAAAAGACATATCAGATAAAACTAAGTGGTGGTTGGACGAAAATGGAATGTTTTCGGCTCATGCTCTTAAAAAGATCGTGGAAGACAAGGAAGCTTCGAGTATGGAAACAAGTGTGGAAACACTTTGGTCGAAATTGGTACCAAAAAAGGTGAATGTGTTCGTGTGGAGAGCGAGAATTGGAAGACTTCCGTTCAGAGGTGTCCTTGACAAGATGGGGATGTGTTAGAGCATGAATTATGTTGGATACAAGATCATAAAGACTGAAGTCAAAGTTCAAGAAAGTCAAAGCTGAGATAGTTAACTCTTAGTGAAAGTCAAAGTTGTTTTGTAATAAAGTCAAAAGTCAAATCTATTGTATTTGTTGTTTTTCTTGTTAGTAGGTATAAATAGTTGTGTTAGTTGTTGTTTTTGTAAAGAAAGTAAGAGAGCTTATCATTGTATATGTATCAAGAACTAGAGAGAAAAAGTTAGAGAGAGAAAGAGATTAACAGAGAGAGAGTTTTGTAAACTGTTACATTGAATCAATTAAACAGGTTTGTAAATCTTGTTGTTGATTGTTTGAATTGATTTGTTTGTGTGATTACAAACTAGAACAGGACTCTCAATTTGGATCTTGACTCTCTACTATGTCCAAGATGGGGAGACCATGAACCATGCTTTTGTTAATTGCAGGGAAGTAAAGGCGGCTTGGAAAAAGATCTTCAAATGGTGGAAAGTTCCGAATTTTGAGCCTGGTTCGACAGTAGAGTTGGCAGCCACGGATGCAATGTTGGTTGGGTCTTCTAGTAGCAGTGGGTTTTGGACAACGACGTTTTGGGCTGTCATGTATATGATTTGGATAAATCATAATCAGGTGGTGTTCAAGAACGAGAAACGTAAGCTCGTGGAGACGGTATTTGAGATGCAATGAAGAAGTTTCGAATGGATCGAAGGAAGGATGTGTGGCAGGAAGTTGAGTTGGTCGACGTGGATTACTAATCCAACCGAGTTAGAATCTGTGTAATTCGGATCAGATTGGAATTGATTATGTTCGTTACTGTTTTGGTGCTGATCGGAGATGCAGGTGCAATAATGCAGAAGCTCGATGTCGTCGCATATCTGCTGGCGTTCTTACTCTGCTGGAGGTTTTGGGCAACCTCGGTTACGACTGCTATTTATGTCACTACGTGATCGAGTTCGAGGCTACAGAAGAGGGTTCTTGGCTTGTTGTGTTTGTCTAAACGGAGCGGTAGGTTAGTCGGGCCTGAGGTCCTGTTTGCCTCTCGCAAATGGTGGTTTTCTGGTGCCTCTGTTTTCTTGTGCTGGTTTGTCGTTTGGTTGGGTTTTTTTTTCGTTGTTGTCGTGGGTAAACTTGTTGTATGTGATTTTTGTTTTGGTAGTAAATTGTTCTTTGTTGTTCAAAAAAATAATAATAAATAAATAAAGTTGTCTGTGTGGATTAATATGTTTGTATAGATTGAGAAAAACTTTGTTTGATAGAGTTTTTCATAGATGAAAGAACATCTTTTATTTATTGGGAGAGCATGTTTGGAAAGAGAGAGAGAGAGAGAGAGGCCAAAGCGAACACCAAACATTAAATTTCACATACTAGTATTGTATGCATTTCATTTATTTTTTCTAAATATTGAAGGCCTTTTCAAAATGTCGGTTTTGCAACTAGACGAGTTGCGACTTCAACCCAAATTGGCATTTGCTCATTCAACATTCAAGTCATATTCGTGTGTAAGACCATTTATTAGTTTTTTTAAGTATATAATATTTATATATGTCTAATACACTTACATATTGTTCACGTTTAGTGAGATTTGAACCCTTAACCTACAGAGAGGAAGGGCTCTACCAGTAACTCTTTAATAGTTGTTGGTCTCTTTGGGACTACCGGTAAAAATACGAATTAAACATGAAAGCATAATTTTTATGGTGTATGTTGAATCCGTATTTTTATTATGTATATACATAACTTCGAGGATTAAAACTCATTTCTTCATGACAATGAATTATTCGAAGTTGTAAAGTGATATATTTTTTTTCAAGCAATAAGTTATTAAAATTTTGTCGTCTATTTTTAGTTTTATAAGATTTATCATATATAAAAAGGGTGTTATTATATTTTTCATAAACATTTGAATATATAAAACTCAAAGGTAATTTAGGGAATTTAAAATTAAATGTTCTCCAAGAAAATCTTACAAGTTACAAGAGCAATACAAATATCATAACACTCACATACTTAAAACTTGACATTTTTGTAATACAAAATAACTTGGAATACTATTAAGCCAAAAATACTATCCCTTCAGTATTAAAACTCTAATATTAATTTGTAAACAATCAAATATAACTAGAGTAAAAATTTGAAAGTAATTCAGAAAACCAAAATTACCGCATAATCTACTCATTCAAGCATCCATATCAAAATCCGAAACAAAAATTATCACTGACATATTGTACTGAATGATTAGACTGATAAAGAATCTCTAGAGAAGTTCCTATGTGTGGGACCGTATCAAGTGTTGCATATATAGTAAATGCCTAATATGCCTCTTGTCTAAGAGATTACCAATATAAATATATATATATATATATATATATATAACTGTTTTGACACAAATAGGCACTCTCAGCCTGACAATAGAGTGAAACATTTTGATAAATAAAGTTGACAAGAAACCGAAGATCCAGTAATGATGCTAAGGGCTGAAACCACCATCTCCGTCACCTTGGCCACCTCCTTCTCGTCTTTTTTTTGACATTTGCACATTTTTGTGTTTTCTGAAATGGCGGAGGGAGACGAGAGCCATACTTATAGGAAATTCATGCACTATTTATTTTCAAACACAATAATGTTTTAATAACTTTTTTTTTTACACATTAAAACTTGTATATTCTTTATTTCTCAAAGTTTCCTTGTTTTAAAGGAAAAAAGATATAAACGTCTAATAGAAACATATAAGACATTATTTATACAACTAATATAACGTTGTAATTCAAATAAAACATGATCCAGGTGTCACATTAATAGGTCAATGATCATTTCGGAATCTTGAAAACCGTATACATTATCGGGTCTTCTTATAAACAACATTTACCATTTTCATCTGTTATTTCATCATTCGGTTTTGAGTTGGAAAAACGATAAATAATTTCGAAAACTTTAAACCAAATTAAGCCGGAGGGGTTTTCTAGCAAGTATATGTTCGAAAGTTATATAAGAGCACCTCCAACATCTTCTCCAAAATAGAGAAAAATGAAGATTTTGGGTAATTTTTTACTCCAACACATTCTTCAAAATGAATAAAATATGAGAGTGTGTGTAAATTTCTCCAAATTTGAAAGAACTCTCCAAAAATGAATACCATGACAACGAAATAATTTTTTATTATATTCCACCAATAAGAAAACTTGAAATTAAATGTTATATAAAATATTTTAATGATGTAATCTTTAAAATTAAGAATCTATTAGAGTTAAAATGCAATTTTTTAGAGATTTTGAACTTTGATTCTCTAGTTTAGAATTTTTTTGAAGAATCTATTGAAGATGCTCTAAGGTTGAGTCATTCTACCTCGACTTGAAGAGGGTTCATTTCATTCTAACTTTTCATAAATCCTTTGGACATAATAGGTCTTAAGACTCCTACCTATTGATAAACAGTTCGAGAACCAGTTTGGATTTTTTTTGTTATATTCAGGGTTTCAAAAAATTAGACGAGATGCGAACAAATTGACCTGGACAATCATGATTAAGAAAATTCTTTCTGACACATAAATTTTCAAAATACCTTTGAAACACCCCTCCCCTTAAAATAGTTAAAAACTAAAAATACTGGGAAGTTGACTTAAATAGCTAAATTAGACAAAGAAATTGGTCTTCTAACCATTTATCTCCCGGTTTTACACTCATGTCACTAGTAAGGACCCGGGTAGAAAATGTAAATAATTTTGCAATTTTCCTTTGAATTTTTTTTACCTGGGTCCGCAATTGGGGATGTGGGGCCCACATCCGTAATTTTTGTTTGGAAGTAAAAAATGACTAGATTCGTTTTTTCTTTGTTGTTTAGCCAGATTTGCAATTACAGACCTAAATATTAGGGGTGAGCAAATGCGGATACTCGCCCAAAATTTTTCGGAATTGATCCTGGAACCGGAACCGGTGGTTTCTGGAATAAAGAAACCGGAACCGGTTACACATGTTATTTATATTTGGGAACCGGGCCTGGAACCACCGGTTCCGGTACTGGGTACCCACTGTCTATTATTTTCTATCATTCGTATTATAAAAAAATAAATATTAATATATTACCAAGTCTCAACATAAAAAAATGAAATATCACAAACGTGAAAACTAATATGATAAAAAACTAATAAATACTACAAACGATGCTTACAAAACAAATAAATATTACCAACGGTGTTTCCAAAACAAATAAATCCTACAATTGGTGCTTCCAAAACACATCACGCCATTAAAATTAGTTGATGCTAATAAATACTACAAACGGTGCTTTTGAAAAAGACAGTTTATTAATTTTTTATAAATAAATAAAATATGTTTCATTAAATAAATAACGGGTACCCGTCGGTTTCAGTTCTGGGTACCCAGCGAGACCAAGTACCCGGTCCCGGCAGGTACCCAACGGTTAGCGGTTCCAAAAAAATGAGAACCGGAACTGGAACCGGTCCCGATCGGTTCCATATTTTAGGAACCAGAACCAATCATATCGGTTCCGGTTCCGATTCCAAAGAAGGGTACCCATTTCCGATGATCACCCCTACTAAATATTACGAAAATAGTGATATTTATATAAAATCGGGATAGAAATGGATAAAAGACCAATTTATTTTTCTTCAATTTCCGTAAAATACTTGAAGATTTCGAACCCATGATCACACACCCAATTGTTTTTCGACCTTTTTTGGATTCCGCCATTTTTTTTATGTTTACAGCAACTCCCATTTTTCTTGATGCTTCAATCCATGAATCATTCAGTAATCTCTTGGCCAGATTTTCACAAACAAACAATCTTAGATCCATCAAGAAGATCCATGCGCAGTTACTTACAACAGGTATAATCTTCATGTCCTACACCCTTCAAACCGATCTCGTATACGCATACACGAAATGTTCTCAAGAAAACAACATTCAAACCCTAACCAAATTCTTCAATTCCTCCATTCTCACACACCCAGTTCCCTTTAATTCGCTCCTTTCTTGTTTCGTTAGAAATGGGCATCCTTTTGTTGCTTTAAAAGCCTTATCTTTGATGCATGTTAATGGTGTTTCTATAGATACATACGCTTTGTGTAGCTCGTTGACAGCTTGTTGTTTGATTCGAAGTGTTGGGTTTGGTAAACAGATTCATTCCCATGTGGTGAAATCTGGTTGGGGTTCCAGTGTGTTTATCGGCAGTGCTTTGGTTGATTTTTACTCGAAATCAACGGCTGTTCTTGATGCAGCGAAGGTGTTCGATGAAATTCCTGTGAAGAACACGGTTTGCGCAAATGCACTTCTTTCGGCTTATTTCGATTCTAAGATGTGGGCGAATGGTCTCGAATTGTTCCGAATGATACCCAGCTTGAATTTGTGTTACGATAATTGGACATTTTCGGTAGCTTTGAGCATTTGTGCTGGGCTGTATGCAGTCGAATTGGGTAATCAAATACACGCGAAAGTGATTCGAACCATTTGCAATGCCGGAACCGATGTGTTTCTCGTGAGTTCATTGATCGATTTATACGGAAAATGTGGGTTCGTAGTAAAAGCTAAGCAAATCTTTAATATGGCAGTGTTTGCCGATGTGGTTTTGTGGACATCGATGCTTGGCGTCTATGGTCGAAACGGGCATCACAAAGACGTGATTCGATTGTTTAACGAGATGTTAACGAAGAAAGTTAGACCAGATGGGGTGGCATTTGTTACCGTCATCTCGGCTTGTGGTCACACGGGCCAGGTTGATCTTGGCACCGAGTACTTTGAGTCAATGTCTCGTGATTTTGGGCTAAACCCGAATCCCGAGCACTATGGGTGCCTGGTGGATTTGTTTTGTAGGGCGGGTGAGTTAGAAAACGCATGGAAGGTGGTCGACAAAATGCCGAGTAAAGCGAGTGCAAGCGTTTCGGTATGGGGAGCGTTGCTGAGCGCGTGTTGTGATCACGGGCATGTTGATTTGGGTAAGTTTGCGGCTCGAAGGGCGCTTGAATTGGATCCGATGAATACCGGGGTTTATGTTTTACTGTCGAATATGTACGCCAAGTGTGGTTTATGGGATGAAATCGGAGATTTAAGGGAATCGATGCGTGATCAAGGATTGAAGAAGGATATCGGTCGTAGTTGGATCGGGGTTTCTGGGTGATTTTCGGCTACTTTTGTTAAGGGACCTTTAAACTGGTTCGTAATCTTATTATAACGTTAACCATTTGAAACAAAACGTTAAACTGTTAGAATGTTAGATTATCTCAAAAAGAAAAAATTAAATAGAGGAAATACAATTTTGAAGCTCTTTTTTGCTTTTTTTTTACATAATCTTTGAAATATTCTTTAAAATTGAGAAAATATAAGAAAAACGAACTTCTCCTTAATTGGTGGAGAGTGAAAAACCTATAAAAATAAGGGACGTTTGGTTCCTTTTAAAGAACGAAAATGAAAATGGGAATGAATAAGCCGGGGAATGGGAATCAATACATTCCATTGGATTATATTGTTGATGTTTGGTTATGGGTGTTCATCTAAACTGTCATAATCGTATACATCGTTCACATTGCAACACCCTAAAGTGTGTTGTTTTGGGGGTTCTAAAACTAAAGAAATAGAATACCAAGGAATTCAACTACTTGTTGCTTTCAAGGTGAGTGATGTCTCTATCCTTAAAGCAATTTCGCCCCCATCGTTCGATAGAACATAGTGCTATAGGTTTGTGGCGAATTACTTCTCAAGATACAATGAAGCAACGTATGTAGAACAATTATCAACACCGCACTTTGTGGAGATAATCCGGTTGAACTATTGAGTTTCAAGGATTTCTAGAAACTAGAAATTTATGTTTCTATAGCAACACAAACTCTAGCAATCTGGTATATGAAAAAGTTGTCCCATTTCGGTGTCTAGAGGAGGATATATATATAGAGGAAAAAATGAAAAGGTGCAACCTTTCATGAAGAGGTGCAATGATTCAACTTCCCTCCAAAAATAACCGAATTAACTAACTAACGGAGTTAACGGAAAAATTAACGGACCGTTAATTATAAGGACAAAAAATTCACTCTTCCTAAGACTTAACCCAAAATATTTTAGACTCTAACTTATTTTGAAAATTTCTCCAACAAAGTGTGATTTAGAACTTCCGCGGTGTGGTTTGCGATTTGATTTTTTACCAAACCGTATTATGTGATAGGCAACTCATGGGTTGGGTTGGCCAGGTTAAAGGTATTTGAACAATCCAATCCAATATTTACGGTTTGAAAAATCTCAACTCAACCCAACCCAACCAAAACCGTAAGGGTTGATCGGTTTGACATTTTGATACATCATTTTACAATCTAGTTAATCATTTATGTTTAAACAAAATAAAATCAAAACGAAAACATACGAAAAAAGTTAACAAACTCAAAAAAAAACAAGGTTGAAAGTTTTTGCCAATAAATAAATAAATTAAATTACGGTAAAATTATAATATAATTTTGAATATAGCTAATTACTGGTTGTGGTCTAATGTCTAATGTACATATATTAATCAAGGACTAACACAATCATATTAAATCTATAATATAGAAAGGCATCGGGTTCATCGGGTTGGGTTGGGTTCAAATTATCCTAATCCAGTTCCAACTCAATAGATACGGTTTGACCTAATTTTATATCAACTATGTGTCGGATTACCTCGGGTTAAATTTTTTTGGATTTCTTCAGGTTGAGTTGGCCGGGTTGTTCGGTTCTTTTAGCACCCTACTATGCGGTGCAATTTGCGGTTTTGAGTTATTAAACCGCGGCTCAAATTGCACTGCACCACATATTATATATATATATAGGCAAAGGATATTTTGAAAACCACCAAAAGGTGGCAAACCATGCAAACCACATCTTGGCCCTTAATCTTGTTCCTAAATTAAGTTCTAATTATTGATTTGGTTTCTTTAAGTAAGGGTAGTTTTGGTATTTTGCTTTTTATTTTTTGATTAATAATTTGTTAAAGAGGCGGTTTCCTTAAATCTGGGGATTTGAGCAGTTATTTACGGAATATATCATAAATTAATATTTTATTCATATATTTCTTCCTTTTATGGTTTAGTTTCTGCGTAAGTTTATCATTGGTTCATTGGTAAATTTGTGTTTGAAATATTTGCTGTAAATCGAGTTTTTCATTGTTATCGCGATGAATTCAAACGTCAAAGGGAAAGCGCTTGTAGTCAATGATGAACCCGGTCGTCGTTTGGTTTTTGGATCTCTTTCTGGGTTTGAATGTGACGTTGTTGATGTTAGTAGTTCTAAGTATGTAAACAATCAACCGCAACATGTTGTAGATGTTTTAGAAGGAATCGGGTCACCGTCATGCAATGAAGCGGTGGGTCGTCGATTGGTTTTTGGCTCCGTTTCAGGGTATGTTGATGGTAAGGGTAATGAAAATCTGAATCGTAGTGTTTCATGTGATGCGAATTTCGATTCTTCGACAACATATGCATCGGTTCGGAATGAAGAAGTTTTCGATGTTGTTGAAGGGGTAGGAACTCTGAATGGGATTATCTCCTCGGGTCTGAATGGCCATCAGGAGAATGTAGATGAAGAATGTGCTTCGTTGGACCAACCATGCTGTGATTTTGATGATGAAAATGGTATACAATTTTTACCGTTGATGGTATTTATTTATGTAGTCTTTTATGTTTCGTTGCTTATGTTTACTGCGTTCAATGTGTCGAACATATGTTTTGGCGTGATGTTTGTCTGTTTTTATTAGAATTTATTGAGGAACAGTGAAATTGATGTAAAGAGAGGTTGGTTAATGCATGTGGGTAAATGTTGTGATCTGGAAGTGCCATCCGTGTTTCTTTATTAATCATTGTTGAATTTCTATTTCATTTATGCAGATACTATTTCTCAGGTTATGGAGGAGAGTCCTTGTGGTACTAAGTATTATATTCCAGTTGTTCCTGAGTCTGTGTATATAAAAGTAGGGGATTCATTTGCTTCAGCTGAATTGGCCGAACATGCGTATCGGAAGTATGCTATGGCGGCCGGGTTTGATGTTCGTCTTTCAAACAAAAAGAAGAACAAGCTTGGAATAGTGACAACTAGGTATTTTGTTTGTAATAGGCAAGATGATGTGTCAAAGAAGACATATGATTCATTAGAAGTAACAAGTAAGAGACGCCATCGTAATTCTAATTTAAAGAGATCTGGATGTGTTGCATGTTTTAAGATTCATTACATTAAAGGAAAAAGTGTTTATGAGGTCTACAAGTTTGTTGAGAAGCATAACCATTTACTGCTTAATCAAAATGAAATGTCCTTGTCTCGTGCAAAACGTGAACTTACATACGCGGATCATCGGAATGTTTTCCATGCATGTAGTTCTAAGGTAGGTGTAGCGAAATCTCATAGAATGCGTAATGCACTTGTAGGCCTTTCGCTTTGGGCTATCTTCTTTCTCCTCGTTCTTGGGACTTGCTTTAAGACTGTGTTATACTTGTCTACAGGCAGTTCCTATTTTTTACCTTCCATTCATTTTTAAAGAGAAGGTTTCCTCTCACCTAAAGAATGAATCAGAGAACGACGACCTACGCATTGCTTTCACGGCTTTGACCGGGAACCAAACCAAAGAGCCAATACACCAACAACCAACAACCAAGGAACGGGAGTGGGTGGTCCCTAGGAACGGCAGAAAGGAGGGTGGTGTTGACACTGTCGGAGGAACTGTGAAGGACTATCAAAATTTCAAGAAGGACATGGTTTCGTTTGTTGGAAATAAGGACGCCCAAATGTTGATTAACACAATGATTAACCGTAGAAAGTGTTGTCCGGAGTTTTTTTTTGAATTTAAGTGCAACGAGAAAGAGTTGTTAGCTATTTTTTGGGCTGATGAGACGACGAGGATGAATTATCGGCAATTTGGTGATTGTATTTCATTCGATGCTACATTCCGGACGAACAAGTAATTTTTTTTTGTGTTTTAGTGAAATTTGATTTCATTTTTTTTCTTTTTTGTAAGAATGATTTGTGTGTTGTATGTTTATAGGCATGCTATGATATTTGTTCCATTTGTTGCTGTTGACAACCACAAGAAGTCTGTTGTGGTTGGTGCTGCGTTGATTCGTGGCGAGTCGGTTGTGGACTATACTTGGGTGTTAAAGGCGTTTGTGAAGGCTCATGGTTCGCAACCTCGTTTGGTGGTCACTGACCAATGTGCGTCAATGAAACAGGCAATCCCGGTCGCTTTTCCGGATAGTATTCACCGTTTGTGCATGTGGCACATTACGAAGAAAATAAAAGCCAAGGTGGAGAATTGCATTACTATTATTCAGATTTATTAATTGTGGTATTTTTTGTTTTATATATTTTATCTATTTTTTTGATTTTAATTTTTAGATAAGTGTATTCCTGTTGAAGCAAACATCATTTATTGCTGATTTGAATAAGTTGATTTGGAATATGCACATAGAGCCCGAGGAGTTTGAGTCTAGGTGGAATAATTTGATGGATACCTTTGGACTTAGGGGAGATTCATGGTTTGAGGAGTTATATAATATTAGAAGTTCTTGGATCCCTGCTTATTTCAAAGACACACCTATGTCTAGGTTGATGAAGACTACGTCCCGGTCTGAAAGCATCAATGCTTTTTTTTAACGTATATGCAGCTTTTTGGAACGACTTAGTAGTTTTCTTACGCTCCTTTTATATGGCTATTGAGTGCCAAAGGAAAAACCATTGTTCCCTTGAAGTGAAGGCGAAATCTACTACCCCACGTATGATTTCTACTAGTGAGCTTGAAGCTCATGCAACTAGTGTATATACACGTAATGTTTTCTTTGAGGTGCAAAAGGAATTGAATAAAGCATTTCGTCTATGTGGTGTGGCTCGTGTTGAGGAGGTGGGTGAGATAGTTGTTTATACCATAAACCATTGTAACAAAGCCAAAGAAGTGAAGGCCAAGTATCAGGTATGTTTGGATTAATATTCCCTTGCATGCAATTTCCTTTGTTTTTATGTTTATTATTATTAATTTTTTTTTGGGTTATGTTGTTCATCTTTATCAATTTTGTGTGTAGGTTATTGAAGATAAGGCACAAGGTACTTATGAATGCAAATGCAACAAGTTTTTGAGGGATGGAATATTATGTCGGCATATTTTGAATGTGTTTTTGAATAACCAAGTTGATGAAATACCTGACCGTTATGTGTTGAAACGATGGATGCGTGATCTTATCCCACCTCAATGGTTACCTGCTCGTGTCCGTTACGGTGAAATAGACATCGAAAAAGAAAGATTAATGGGTAGTGTGTTTGTGCTGGTCGAGAAAATTATTGAGATGATCATGAACGATAATTCTGCGCTGGAGAAGTTTCATCAGATACTAACTGCATGTGAAGATGAGTTTGAACAAGATCATCCTTTGAAGTCGGCAACGGAGCGTAAAAGTAACAATATTCAAGATTTGATGGGTGTTGCAGTCCCTGAAACGGTTGAAATATTGCCTCCTTCAGGTATTCGCAATAAAGGGTGTGGAATGGGGAAAAGATTGATTGGTGTTCGTGAGAGAGCTGAAAAAGAAGCGAAGAAACCGAAGAGGATGTGTAGAACATGTGGTGAAATGGTTAGGCATGACTCCCGTAATTGTCCAATGCGCGACACATAATAATTGGGTTGAAATTGGTTCATGATGTTGGATATGTGGTTTTTGGTTTTCAATCTAGGTTCACTGATTAAGATTTTTATTTTTAGGATATCTGGATACTGATGGTTTTATTAGTTTTATTTTTTTGTTTGGTGTTTAAGATACTGGAACTTTTTTATTAATATGCAATTTGATTTATTAGGCTTATGGTTTCGATATTCAAGTATTAACATCATCTGATTTTTTTCTTTTTGTCTTATGTGTTTGTAAGGGTTTTTTGCATGTTTGATATGATGCCTTTTAGACAGCTTCTAGATGGTTTTGTGATGTAATTGGTTTTTAATCACTTTTTATATTTTCAATTATTTTTATTCCCATATCTAATGATGAAGATTCACTATATTTCGTTTACCAAGAAACCCTTTTTTGTGTTTAAAAGCTACTTCTATCAGCTTCTTTTTTCAAACCCTCAAAATTATCCTTCTTTATTTTCTTTTCTCTTACAGATAAGGACTTTTCATCTGCAGCCTTCAATGGAGTTGGGAGCGAAGAATGGTGTCCTTTGTCGTATGTGAAGATAATGGTGCGTCATCATCTTAAGTTGGTTGGGGAACTTCATGAAATCGAGAAGGCTCTGAAAGACGTTCGAATGGAAAAGGATGATGTGTTTGAGAAGTACCAGAAGGCTGTTGACGGTATGATGCGTCTATTTCTTGAGAATCAAGGGCTGATTTACAAGTACCAATGTCTTGTTGATTCATGTGTGTGTGGAGCTATACATCGCTCTTCTTACCCTTTTGTTGACTGATGTTGTTTCTTTTTAGGGCATGGGTTTTTGGATGGATATATGGTTTTTGGTAGTTTTCCTTTTGTGGTTTTTGAGTAATGTATAAAAGTTTTAGTCTATCGACTGGGGTAAATATTGTTCATAGTAGTAAGGGTTGGGCAGTGGTAACCGTTTGCGAAGATCGTTTTTGGTACTGAACATGTATGGGATATTGACATTTGAATGAATGTTAAGTTATTAAAATGTGTTTTGTTTTTATGGTTGTTTCTTGGGATTGGGTTTCATTTGTTGTTTTTCGCGTGTATATAATATTTGTGTTGTTAATGTTTAAAGGTCGTCATTATATTATGATGAAAATTTTATTTTTGAACCAGTTGTTGAATGTTGTGTAATTTTTTAAAACGTTGTTTTAGTGCGAAATGTAACATGTGTTTTGTTTGGTATTGTTTCAGATCATTATATTGGTTCGTTGATAGTTTGAACAAGTTTTTATCGTTGTTATGTTATGAATATGTTTTGGTGTTTTAATAGCTGAAATAGTTTTTTTTTAAGTGATGATAATGTGTTGTTTTTAATTAAAGGATTTTGTATATTGATGGTTATTTACGTCATGATGTCATGGGATGAATTTGTATTAAGACGAAGTGTAAGCTAATAACCACAAAGGTAGGGTAACTGATCATTAAATTTTATAAATGCAAACCATAAAAACCATCTGAAATAGTTCATGCATTATCCTACGAATGAAATGTCTAGAGTACTGAAGGTTGCATACCAAATTAACCACACCATGCAAGATGTTTCTTAAAACCTAAATGATACTAATAACGTACTGCGTTAACCAAAAACAAATGATGAACCTTGACTAGAGTCGTAGCCTTCCAGAACGGGTTTCTCCAGCTGCTTGTATCATTTGTGATCTTATTTTTTCATTGATCGTGAAGAACTTGTCAATCTCCCCGTCAACATATTCCTTCTTTTTGTTGCACTCGCTTAGAAGGAGTTTGCTTGCATACTTCTTTCTTAAGATATCCAATTATGAAACTTGTGTTGCACATTCCGTTGTCAGCCCGGTTCGCCATTCCTTCTTGTTACCCATGTAGCTTTCCATGTGTCTCATCATGAAGACTCCATGGTCATGGTAGTTCCCACGGGTTTGCCAATCCATCTGCAGTCTTTCCTGTTCCACACCATCAAATGTCATAGCTTCATTGTGATCGACGTTGGTGAGATGCTTAATCATAAGCATTTGCTGCAAATTTTATAACGTAAAGCATTAGGATTGATATGTACAATTTAGTAGTGTTAATTTCGAATTACTATCATATATCAAACAGATTTCCTTACCAGAATGTCTGTGATGTAGTTATAGCTTTCAAGTAGCGAGTCAAGATCAGTATGTTCCGCATACTTGTTGTCTATAATATCCACCGACGGATTCTTCAGGTTAAAAACCACAAGGTACCAGTGCTTGGAACATATTATTGGGAAGAATGCCTATTTTTTAGTATTGAAGGTTAGTTGGTTGTTATTCATGTGGAAAATATATTTTAATTGACAAAATATACCAATTTAAATTAATGAAGAATATGTTACCAAGTCTATGTCTTTCATTTTCATCACTTCAGGCTTGTGCTTTGTTGATGCAGTCATGTTACGCACAAACAGACTGTACTGCTTGTTCAAATCATTTGTTTTCATTCGCAATGCTGGATCGAACTGCAAAATTGAAATTTAATTTTAACGAAATTACGTAGTTTGTGAAAATGAAAATGATGTTTGATGAAAGATAATGTACACTTACCATCACTACTGTGCTGAAGAAATATCGTCTTGGGGAGTTTCGATTTCTGTACTTTTCATTGTGGTTTAGGAATGCTCCCCATGCATCAATTATTTTGTGACTCATTTTGGCCTTTGCTGATAAGCCCTCAATATCTACACGCTCTAGCTTTGTGTCATCGGTGGACCAGAAAACGGTGTCACTGTTTCATCATTTAGGTGGGTTAATTGTAATATTGTACATGTTTGAGGCTGATGTACTATTTATGGTATCTGGTTTTTCAAGTATAATGCATGTGATGCAGCTGTATTCAGTTAATATCAACAAAAAATGTAATGAAATATTCAACACTTACTTTTTCAAGCCGAAATTTGATATTGCCCAATCATGAACCCTTTTATCCTCGGAGTTAAGCTGGTAGTCTACACACCTTATCACATATGGTGATCGCAGTTGATCAGTTAGTATTATGTTACGACGGGGTGGGTGGTTCAGTCTGTCAACCCTATGATCTGCTTCAATCTTGCCTTTGCCTTTCATCGCTGAAGTAAGGCAATGTCCTGTGAATTGTGTTGTAGGGTGATCATCATCCTTCTTAGGTGAAATTCCCAGATCGAAACTTGGAGTTTCATCGATTCCCTTGACAGTCCCAGCAGCTACAGTAGGTGTCTCGCTCTCGGTAGGGTCATTAAAGTTTGGAGGATCTACAAGGGGCAATGACTTTTTTGCTTTAGATGCTTCCAAGTATTTCTTCTCTGACATGTGAAGCTCTTCCAGAAATTCGGGGCTGTAGTAAACGGGGGTCAATGTTCCAGGTAGTGAGCGTATAGGAATTGCTTCCACATCGTCCATGCATTGGTGGATAACTATTTCTCTTGACGTTGAAGCACCAACAGTAGTGTTGGGGTCCGTTCCATCTGATCGTTTATCCCAGTAGCCTGTTCCGAAAAGTCCTTCTAGTTTGGCTTTGTATTTCTTGAAAGATTCATCTTCTGGGAACTTAGTTAAAGCTGCTTGGAGACATTCTTCAGCTTGAGTCTTTGCCTTCATAACCATCTTGATATTATTCTCCATACGTTGAATGTACTCATACGTTTATATCCAGATGATTAATGAAACGTTTACGTATATAAGTATAGTGTCAAATGGAGTGTGTGTCAAGTAGTAGTTTATTAGTTTGTTTAGATCGGTTTTTTTTTCAATATCATGCGTGTAGGTACAAGTAATACCTGCTTCCCCGTTTCCCTTGGTGGAGTAGTGGGCTCGTGCTTTGGTTCACGGTCTTTCTTGGGTAAGTTCATCATGTACTCTTTCTTTATTGCTAGTAAACCAAAGCCTCCAATATCTAATTCTGTTGTTTCTCTTTTCCTCAGCAAGCCTACATTCCAAGCAGCCAATGCAGCTCTCTCTTTGGGAGAATCCACCCGTCTGCTTACAGTTGCTTCCACGTACAGAAGCTTATATGTCAAAGGAAATAAATTCAGTTCATTAGATACTTGAAACACAATCATATTAGGAAATGGTAGTTGTATGGTAGTGTTTTGAAGTGTTTGGTGTTTTGGGTAAGTGGGTTCATCATAACATTAATTCTCATTAATTACCGTCAAGTATGTTAATGGTCCTGCATAGAAACAAAAGTCATTGTCTCGCTTCCATCTTTGCTTGCTTGTTCGAATCTTCTCGTATAAGAATCCACACCAATCGATATTCGAAATCATTTTCTCATGTTTAATCTTTGATAGCACACTGAGGTTGCAGCAGCCCATGGTTGTGCATTCTATCATCAAGTTGACAAATAATACTAGGAAGTTCATCTTAAACCTTATACCAGCTTTGTTGGTCTTCAATATCATCTTGCTGACATCCACCGGACGCATTTTACTTTTCTGGAACTGTTTTTTCCATTCATCCGTGATCATAGTTGCCTCTGGAAGGTCTTCTAATTCCAATAAGTTTATTCCTCCTTTCGGTAACTCCAACAGTTCGTGGATTGAGTCCACTGTAATGGGAATTTTTCCTTGTCTCGTATCTAGTGTCATAGTCCTTGTGTTCAGCACATCAACTACGTAAAAACCTATCTTCGAACGAACTCCATCAATGGCCATTTTCAGTAATGAACCCAACCCCATTCCTTCAACGGCCGTTTTCTGTTCTGGTGAAAGTCCCACAATCGTTTCATGTAGTGTCCTTGGAGATGTTCGCGTTCGAAGTGTGTCCTTCTTCGAGCGTCGGCTACCTGAAGCCCTAGCTTCTTGATTGTTTTCTGATTTCTGCTGGGTTTTTTTATCTCCGACCCTTTCTATGCGTGCTTTCTTCGACACTCCGTTTTGCTGTTCATCTGTTGTTAGGATATAGTTAGTAAATTGTGATGGTTGAATGAGTGAGTATGATGTATAACGCTTATTACCTTTAATATTCTTTCCCTCTCTTATTTCGGCTCTTCGTTCCTCTGATGTTTTTTGTTGATTTAACATTTCATCCCTCTTCCTGCTTCGGGTGTTCCTCGGTGTGCTTGAAATCTCAATGACATATTTCGGAGCAGTGACCGGCGATTCATTAATTTCTTCAAAGTGAAATATTTGTTTCAATATAGTATACATAACGGTATGTAATTTACTTTTTATTTTGATAGTATTGAAGCAAATTGGGTGTATATACCTTTCTTCATTTTGTTCTACCTTTTTCTTGGAGTGAGGTCCTTCATTTCGCAATCTTCCTTGCTTTCTATGGTGCAAGGTAATGTAAATATTTTTGTTGTTGTATCTTTATAATACGATCTAAAACATAAGTACACCTGATGTGCGTACCAGTGATGTCCTCCATTGACAATGCGAATAGTAAACTTTGAACACCTGTGGGTAGATATTTTTATAAACTGTTAGTGTTTTTGGTTGATGTATTAGGTAACATGAGGTTGGAACAGTCTAACCGTCCATCTGCGTTGTTTCTGATTTCTCTGCTTGCACTCCTTTTGATGATTCAGCATTCATTGTAGGAATACCTTTTCCTACGCATAAGTGTTGGAAGGTTGGTTGAACTTTATATGAAAAATAGTTATCGTGTGTATGTACATCTATAAATTGACAACGTTTGGTACATTGTGCAGTAGGTGTGATCGTATGCATCTTGTGAGAACATATACTGGGGTGCAACTTAATGGGGTTGTACGGACTCATGTATTGTGTCCTATGATATTCAGTGTGTGCAAGCATATGGTTTGTGTAGTCATATTGGTTTCATCGTGAGCAACCGTAATCATTTTAGGCAACTCATTTCATCTTGTGCTACAGTAATCATTGTATGAACCTATAAATGATTTTCCAAACTGTATTCATTATGTGCAATCATATTCATTATATGTGTCAATGTCTTTTATTTTGATAGATCATTTAATTATGTATTATGTAACCTGTGTGGGTGAAAACTATGCATGTGATGCAATTATGTTCATCCCATGCCAATGGGTTGTTGTTAGTGGTTTTTATGTATTAATAAGTTGAAGTTCTGTCTTTGTCAAACAGTAAATGAGGTGAGTACCTTCTATCTTGATTGAACGGGAGTTGGGTTGAAAGTTCGAGGTTCCCGTTGAATTTGATCCTGCTGCAACTGCGTAAGAAAATTCGAATTATTTTGATTTTGTTGCAAATAAGTTTACGGTAAAAAGTTTATGAATTTTGCATATATATAATGTTGTATTTTACATTCTCATATCGTTTATTCTAATGTTTTTTGTTGTAAGCATGTTTTCCATTTCGATGAAATGGTTTTAAATATTATTCAATAAAAATAACTACGATCGATTTTGGTTTACAAAATTCCCCTTCCTGGGTTTTAGACATTAGGATATTTGAAAAAGTGCTTGCTTTCGTTTACATTGAAACCATTTTTTATTCATGAATCAGTGTCTGGTTTGTAGGAGATAGTTTGTCAGTAGTCGAAAATACCTTTAGAAGATGAACCATTTCCTTCATTCATCTCCTTTTTAGTGTTACTCTGTTCAGTCGCATAATCTTCATCTGGATCGAGATCTATGGGTGTATCAGCAGTGTTTTTGAACTTTGAAAATGGTTTCAAAACCCTCAGTTGGTGTCCTCTCGTCAAGCCTGAAATCAACATGAAAATGTAAACATTTAAGTCGGCGTTATTCGATTGTTGATGATGAAGTAGTAGAATTCTGAAGATTTACCGTTTCTTGCTTGCGACATTGTTGCAGGTTAGGGTTTTCAAAGCGAGAGAGGATCTGCAAATTTTTGAAATGATAAATGAAACCGTTTAGGGATGGTTAATCACGATTCAGATTATTTAGGGATGAGATTATGTTTGATGATACTTACCTTTTTTTTACGCAGTTGGATTCAGCAATGAAATCCCAATTTTGCCCTTCAAATTGTTCCTCTATCTTCGTTGATCGAATAAATTTTTTATTTTTAAATGAAAAATCATTGAAATTACATCAGCCGTTGATTTAATAATAGATGGTTATGATATGGGTTGCATAGTTTTCCACATTTTCTTGGTTTGTATGCTATACCACACCTATATTTATATATATATATATATGTATATATTTTTAACTTTACATATTACATACATTTATATATACATATAATAATTGCTAAATTTATATAATATACTATTTTCTCCATGGTCCATTAATAAGTCCAAAGTTTTGGACTTTGATCCATAATATTAATAAATTGTAACACCATAATCCATTAGGCCCTTTAGGCTTTAAGCAACATCCACGACATGATTTCACAATTCTTCTTTCAATTATATGTTGATTTACGGCTTCTGCTTTAGTTTACACTTAAGTCTCAACGATGTAGTTTGAAGTTCATTTTTATTTTTATTTTTTAGACTATTTCTAATTTATGTAATATGTATTTGGGAATCAGACATGTTGAAACTTTTTGTTTATTTGGACTACATTCACGTTGTCGTTGATTTTATAATAAAGGTTTAATCTTATAATTATTGGAATATAGATGTAAAGCGCGTTAGGTACATCACACCGCATTTCGTGGTACAATTTTTTACGGTTTAAAGTATATACGATAGTTTATGATTTAGAAAAATGTTCAAACTACATATGTCACACAATTTTACTCCAAATCATCACCTTCGGTTCCTTCGAAAAATTGCTAGAAATGTAGCTACATCAATCTCTAAAAGAGTCATTAAGAGAAAAAAAAATTAGATGTTCAGACATATTAATCTAATTTAACTGAGGGGCTGTTTGTTTACCTCTTAATGGTTCCATTAAGAGGCAACCTCTGAATCGCTAAGAGGTAAATCTTGTTTGGCAAAAAAAAGGTTATCTCTTAATGGTTCCAAAATTCTCTTAATTATTTTGTATTCTGGCCCTCCCTTAACCATTAAGAGCCCTGATTTCATTAGGAACAATTAGCAAACAACCATATTTCATTTTACACTGTATCATAAAAACCTCTTAATCATTCATACCACTTAATCATTCAGCACTAAACCATTCAACAACTGTCAAACAACCCCTAATATAAAACTCTAATAAATAATCCATTTTATATATTACAAACCCGTACACAAATTTTACATCAACCGGAAAATAGAAACAATGCAATTTTATTTCATTTTATTTGATATTTTATTTTTTATTTTACAGCCATCGTTCAATTATTTAAAAAACCACACAAATCACAATTCACATGTGTATTCATTTTTTTTTAAAGGAAAAAATAAAGTATTTTTTTTTAAATATTAAAGGACCAAAACGAATAACACTTTAACGCTCTTTTAACTGTTTACGACAGCACAATTTCTTCGAATTTCACCCGAGGTTCCGGTTTTCGGCTCGATTGCGCCCATTTTCTCCATCGATGTTGCGAATTCGCTAAAGAAATTCTCGATCGATCCTTGAAGGAGTTGGTTGATGTATGTCAACGTGTTCGAATTTCTTGTCAATTCGGAATCAGACTCGAACAATCCCCTACGTTTTAGCACCAACGAGTAGTAACTAAGATCGAACGTCTTACGGCTCCCGGGATCCATCTCGACTCTTGTCGTTGTATCGTTTGGTGTCCTGCATTTTCTTGATTGGAGATTGTCAGCGTATTCGCTATCGAGCGCCGGGTCTCGATCACCTACACCCGTGAAATTGTATAGACGGTTCGAGAACGATGGACAATGTGCGATGCCGATCGTATGAGCACCTAAAATAACATCACAATAACTCGTAAGCTAAATAAGTGTTCAAGTATTTAATTTAGTTTGTCAGAAAACAAGTGTCAACTTTCAAAAATAACATCTAGTTTCCAATTCTGACATAGTAAAATTCATTACTTCTTCTAATATTAAGGATAAAATGGTCATTTGGTTAATTAAAAATTATTTCTAAAACTGTATGTCTTTTTCATAATGAATATTTATTTTGGGACAGATAATGAAGCATAAGTTGTCGCCTTAATGAATAAGCCACAAACAAACCACTCATTTATGGCGGACTGATTAACCCACAAAGGCCATTAAGCTCGTTAAGTCAAAAACAAACAACCCCTAAACTCAACATACAAAATGCATCAAATTTCATCAGAACTCGGTGGATAAACAAATAACGTACCGGAAAGCAAGACGAGATCCTTCAAATCGAGACTCTTATTCGCAAACTTTTGTATGAGGATAGTGATGTTATCGAACGGAGCCGGGATTTGGGATAACGCCTCCGATGCATTCGACATCCGCCCGTCTCTTCGACCCGTTGGCACTTTCCAAGAAGGACCACCCTTTAATTAATTGAATAAAACCAAAAACATTCAGAAAAACGTTTCTTTTCGTATTTTCATTTTGTGGGTCCCGTTCGTTCGTAAAAAAAGTTCGAATTCTTACGGTGATAACGATGGAGTCTCTAGCAGCAAGGGCAACAATATCGGCACAAGAAACAACACCGGGGCATTCTGCTTCAACCAAACTCTTCAATGCATCAATGAATCCAAACCCTCTTACAGTTTGGTTTGGAACTGCTACTCTCTCTGTTTGATTCCCAGAGCTTGCAGTAAAATTCAAAAGCACTGATCCATCACAACCCTATTCAAAAAACAACAATAAGGGTAAAATCGTCATTTTACATCCAAGGGTAAAATCGTCATTTCATACGCTAAAAACGTATGTCCCAACATGGGTTATGAGGTTATCACACCTTAATTATTCAAAAGTCAAAAGAAAACAATAAGGGTAAAATTGTCATTTTACATGTAAGGGTAAAATCGTCATTTTACGTATAAGGGTAAAATCGTCATTTCACATATTTTAATTATATCCCGGCATGGTTTTCTGTCATTCGGGGTAAATTTGACATTTCACACCGACTATATCTACCGGTGGTCCGCTGTAGTTTATTGGTCAAGAAAAAATAAACATGAAGCACGTAAAACGAAAAAACGAAAGATTTAAACAATGTAAACGAGTTAAATGGCTTTCGTAGTGATAATTGAAGCACTTCATCCCGAAAATGTCGAAAATGTGATTGCTACATTGTGTGTGTATATATACACACACACAATTTAACAACACATTTTCGACTCTGATTCAGGGATGCATTGCTACAACGACCCTTTTAACACGAAACAAAAACAGAAAAACCATACGCACCCTGACGAAACAATCATGGAAATGCATTCTGATAAGCGCAGCCGCAAGCGATGGAGCATTCGGGATATGTTCGTTCACGTAATCCTGCACAATCTTTTCGGCTTTCGGGCATGAACTCGCGTAAAACCCCATCTGCAAATCACCATGAACCGATCCAAGAATCGCTAGAACGACCAGAATCGAGCAAAACACTCTCATTTCTTCGCCTTTTTCCGCCGGCTCTCGCTGCGATTTTGCTACAGATTCTTGAAACCCAGATCAAATATATAGAGATTTTGCAAGTAACACCTGGATTTAAAACATATAATTATACATAATCATATAACTAATCTTATCATCAATGATTAAAGAAACTGAGATTAGTTATTCTTGAAACTATATATTATGAATCAAGATTCTTGGAGATGTGAATCGATTGGTTGATTCAACCAACAAACCTCACCTAATCCTCATGCAGCATATATATATTCACATATGAAGATAAGATATTAAAGCAGTAACCATTAAAATTCACAGAAAAAACAAACACACAAAGTTGATTCATGTGAAGTGGTTTAATGGAGATCTGTCATCTATGGAACAAGGATATGGGATGATGGAGGTGGTTTTTTTATATTATTTTATAGGAATAATTTAAAATAATTGAGGTGGCTTTTATTTTTATTATTATTATTTTATTACTTATATTTAAAAAATATTTTGTTTGCAAACTGGAAAGTGATACAGTGGATAAATGTTTTTGGTAACCTGCTCCAAGAATATGGAGAACATGCAATGCAAGGAGTTGAATATGTTTATTTAGTTCAAATCATAACATTATTTATTACGAGCGTCGTTCTTTAGCATGTTAAATGTATGATTTGAAACAATGCCTTCAAAATTTTGAGGCCAATTTTACGTTGTTTAGGGTCTTTAATCAACGAATGTAAAAATATCAGCCACCTAAGTGTCTCACTAATTTCTATCGGTAGATAAAAATAATACGTCGCATAATCACCTCGGTAATTTGTATATATGTATCTTTGTTATCTCAATTTGCATTGTAATCATAATGTTTAAGCGTAACAGGATCTTCAAAAAGATTGGAACGTCCCTACAAGAACTGAAATTCCAAAATAGATATAAAACCAGTTCCAAAACTCACATTCAAACTTTTCCTTGGTCATTTATAAAACACCATCTTACAAAAATAACTACTTTGAGAGTTTGAGTATTAAAAATTATTTATTTGCAGAAATTTCAAGATATAATAAATGTTCCTTTTTTCATATATAATAGTTTTCTATGAATTATTTTTTTAATAGTAACATTAATGATCTGTTTAACTGTTTAGAGAAAAAAAAATGAAACCAAAACTAAAAACACATGTACTTTAACTTTATTTTGGTTAAATAATTCACTTTTTTGTTCCAAAGGTGATGGTGATTTAAATTTTGCTTTTGCTTTTTTAATAATATGATACCAAAAGAATTTTTTTTGTGGTTGTTATAACTTTATAAATAAAAGACTAAATATGAGCATTCCAAGAAGTTATGCATTTACAAATTGTAATATATATATATATATATATATATATATATATATATAGGGGTGCGATCAATTGGAAACCAGTATTACATTGGAAACTTTGGAAACCGAAATCAACCAATCAGTGAATTTCTTTTTTTTTATTTTTATTTTTAATTGAAAAGGTTATTTTTGCCTTTTACATTATTTCATAATATATATGATAACTGATATTATTATTATATTAATAATTATTTAATTTTAATTTAGCTTATATATGGTAATAATAATCATTGATTAATTTAAAAATGAGATATTTAATTTAGCTTATATATATGGTAATAATGAAACAATAATGTTAACACGATGAACCTAATGAATCTATTTTCATTATGAAACAATAATGCTAACACGATGAACCTGATGAATCTATTTTCATATACGGATATGCAACTGAACAGGTAATGAAACAAAAATGGGAAGTTAACAAAAATGGCACAAATTCATCATGTTTCATTATGAAACAATAATGCTAACACGATGAACCTGATGAATCTATTTTCATTATGAAACAATAATGCTAACACGATGAACCTGATGAAATCTATCATCCAATGAAATATGTAATCCAATGAAATCTGTAATCCACAAATTCATTCTGTTTCATCACAATATTAGATTGCGTAGGAAATTTTATAATAAAATGAAATTAAAAAATATATTTTCTTACATTTTAAAAGAAAATTAATTTTTTTGATGAAAAAACAAGTGTTCCTCGTTTTCATAGTAAAAAAATAACAAAATTTAGATTGCGTGGGAAATTTTATTTTTGGTTTCAAGTAATCTAAATAAAATAAACCTTTCTTGCCATATTTGAGACACAAAATCAAAAGACATATTTACCCTTTTCATCTATTATTTTTATTTATTATTAATAAATTAATTAATTTACTACCATATATAATTCAAATGAATCTTAACAATTGATTATAAAGATCAATGACTGAAATTTGGTTTCCAAAGTTTCCAATGAAATTTGGTTTTCAATTGATACCACCCATATATATATATATATATGAATTTAGGATAGGATTCCAGTAAAAAGTTGAGTTAACGTAAAAAGTAGTTATCAACTATTGGATGCATAGTAGGATGAGATGCATCGAAATAAGAATGCACCGAATCAATCCCCGTATCAAGCGCGATTCATGGGTGGACTTGAGATTAAAAGTGATCAAATGTTCAAATTCAATTCCCACGGTTCTCACGTTAACTCAACTTCTCATACGATCCTTCGCCTATGAGTTAATATTTTAAGAACTCCAAAATTTGTGAGATGACTAAGATCCAAGAGAATTTTTACCTTAAAGGTACATGATCATTTTTCTATCTAAAACCAACATTTAATGTATTGATGATCATATATTCGTTTCACTATGTGTTTATTTCACATGTATTTAGTTCACAATGAGAAATTCTTCTACGTGTAACTTTTGTTTCACAAACAAGCTTAAAATGTTCACATTATGAAATAAATACATGTGAATCGAATACATTGTGAAACAACTATAGTTAATCAATATTCTGAATGTTGGTCTTAGATGGAAAAAAAATCATATGAAATAACACATAATGTATTAGTTCCCCAGGTTATCACAATTTCATGGGTTCTCAAAAGAAAGAAAGCGGCAGGGCCGTGCCTAGGGGAGGGCGGACCGGGTGTACGCCCAGAGCCCAAAAGAAATAGTGGCCCAATTTTTTTAGTGTATAATAATATTAACTAAATAGTAAATAAAAGAAACAAATTCTTTTAGCATCTAATAGGACCCAAAAAAAATCTTTTTATATTAGGGCCCAAACATGTGTTAACTAATCATATTTGAAAAGAAAATATTTTAAAAGTTAATTGGTCGTACAATTTATAGTATTGTTTATTATTTATCTTTTTTTTTATTAAGTACCACCGTACGTCTAAAAATACTTGAATATAAAGCTTTGATATATTCTTCATCATTCATCTCTCACAGTCCCACTTGTTCTATTAGAAATCCAAAGTCTAATGGGACCCAAAGAATTTTGTATTATATTAAGGGTCCAAACATATATTAATTAATTAATTATATTAAAAAAATATGTAAAAAGTTAATTGGTCGTTCATTTTATAATATTGTCTATTGTTTCTCTAAGGTTTTTTTATCTAGTATCAAAGTCTAAAACTATTTACCTAGAAAATATTGATATATTATCCATCGATCATCATTCATCTCCTACTGACTCTTTTAATTATTTCATCCGTATGAATTCTATAATTGTATTAGAATATAATAGATTTATATTATTAACGAAGAGAGCACGACCCTACCTTTTGAAATAAATTACCAATCATATGAGACGGTTTTAACTTAATTTTTTTTAACAACAAGAAATGGATCACTTAATTAAACAAAGAACGGGCCTAACGAGAGACTAGGACACCAGGAGAACCATAAATTAAAAGATACTCACTCACACATCTCTGGGATTACTATACCAAGAATCCAATAATCCCAGCTTAAAATCTGCCCCGATTTAGATCTAGAACAAAGCAATTGGAAGGAACAAAGTTGGACGTTTTTAACAATAAAACGGTGATGAAAAACATTAACCTAAGATGAGATGGAAACCCAACTGATTTATATTGATTTACATAAATTATTACTCCAAATAGTTACGATTTTGACCCAAAATTATGTCATTTTATATATTAAATGTACATCATAATGATGTTTTTGACGGCGGAACAGATTAACGATGTTATGTAAAATTGATATGACAGAAAATATTAACATTATTGATTGATTTTGAGTCAAAGAATACTCGAAAAATCGATTTTATATGAATTATTAGTATTTCTTGAATTTAATTTTATTTCTCATGATAAAAACAATATATCAAAGATTTTTTTTTATAATTATCGAGGGCCCCTTTTCCACATCTCGCCCAGGACCTATAAAATGTCAGGAACGGGCCTGAGAAAGCCTCCCTATAATATACATGATTGGGTTCCGGTGAGAATGAAAGTTATGGTGAGAAGGGCAAGAAATGATTTCCACCCTTGAATGCACATTAGGATTAGATGCACCGAATCAATTCCCTTAGATCAAACACGATTAATATGGTGAGGGTGAAATTAAAAGTGATCAATGATCCAAATCCCTTCTTAACTTCTCATCTTAACTTTTTTTCTCACACGATCCTTCGTCATAATATATATATATATATATATATATATATATTTATGAAATTTTTTGTGAGAAGTTGAGGTTAACATAAGAAGCGTGAGAAGTGGGCTTGAACCGTTGATCACTTTTAATCAAATGCTCTCCCATGAATTGCGACTTAGAAGAAAATTGATCTGGTGTATCTTATCACGACCCATCTCATCTTAATGTGCATCAATTTCTCATCCAACGATTGATAACCACTGCTCACGTTAACCTCAACTTCTCATCGGAACCCAACCATATATATATATATATATATATATATAGATAGAGAGAGAGAGAGAGAGGTCCATTCATTT
This sequence comes from Arctium minus, assembly GCA_954870635.1. Classification (NCBI taxonomy): domain Eukaryota; kingdom Viridiplantae; phylum Streptophyta; class Magnoliopsida; order Asterales; family Asteraceae; genus Arctium; species Arctium minus. The sequence continues at coordinate 38,611,104 of OX941084.1, forward strand.
GTTAACCACGACATTGGTGTTAACCGTGCTAACCGATCTCATCCGTTGATTGTTAACATCTATGGTTCACAATAAATCAGATTTTCAATTTAATTATTAAAATTTAGACGGTTTGGATTTTTTTTGCATATGAGCACAAGGGTAAAAATGTAAAAAAAAACAATTTTAAGTATAAGGAAACCCCACGTGTTACCAAAAAAACAAGGAGAGAAATTAGGGATTACCCCCAAAATCGATTGAGAGTAAAATCAATGGGCTGCTACATCTTTCTCTCTCTTCTAATCGCTCTCTCTCTCTCTCCACCATCACCTTCCTTCTCTTCCGAACAACCACCACCGCCAGTCGTCGGAAAATCGTTTGCCGCCGGAAAACGTGGGGTTACAGTTGATCAGAGAGACGCTACAGCTGATATCCACTAACAAAACCGAGAACCCGGAACCGTTTATCGACACACGAGTGGCAAGATACGGAAGCATGTTCACTACCGAAGTTCGATTTTGGGGTTTCATATCTCTCTCGCTCTCTCTCTCTTCGACCCCTTGGTGAAACCCCGTTCTCTACCGAAGTTCGATTTTGGGGTTTCAGATCTGAAGCTCGATTTGGGGTTGAACAGATCTAAAGTTCGATTTTGAAACTATTGTTTTTTTAAATCTATCAGAGTTCGAACAGAACGAAACAATGTGCATAAGTGCACATAAGCCTCTAAATGTAATAATTAATATTTGTACTTGTGCACATTCTGCAATTATGCACCGTGTGCAATTCTGCACAATCATAGTTTTGCACATTATGCACTTCTGCACATATGCACACTCTGCACGACATGCACTTCTGCACAGTCAAAATAATGCACTTTTGATTTTCTATACTTATCAACATTCTGAACTTCTGCACTTTGTGCACTTATGCATAGTTTATGTGCATTATGCACTTATGCACGGTTTATGTGCACTTCTACACATTATGCAATAAATTATAGACAAAAATTGTATATCTTCTTCAAAATTTTAAAAAATTATTGTCAAAAAAAAGAATTAAATAACTACCATGAATAAATAAGAGAAAATAAGAAAATAAAATAATAAGGATTCCATGATTAAATATGAGAGAAATAAGGAAAGAAAATAGGAATATGAATATTAATATAAAACATCAATTTTACTCTTTTATTCATTATGAGGCGTGTACATCTACCAAAAAGAATACTCAAATTTGATTGACTAATAATTGGTTAACATGGTTAACACCAATGGGTTGGTTAGCAAAAGAAGGGAACTATATATATATATATATATATATATATATATATATATATATGGGAGTGATCAATTGAAAACCAGTTTTACATTGGAAACTTTGGAAACCGAAATCAACCAATCAGTGAATTTCTTTTTTTTATTTTTATTTTTAATTGATAAGGTTATTTTAGTCTTTTATATAATTTCATAATATATATGGTAATTTTTATTATTATATTAATTTTAATTTATTTTATATATGGTAATATGGATGATTTATTAAATTAAAAATGAGATATCTAATTTAGGTAAACAAAATTTAAATCATACGAAGACACCCTTTTTTTGACTCGTGTACTTGAATTGACATTCTTAGGAAATTTTGTATTTGAGCCACAAAATATTAATATAAAATTAAAATATTCAAAATTTCAAGTATTAATATGAAACTAGCAGTGTACTCGTGCAATGCATCGGGGTGAGCAATTGTAAATCATATATTTATAATTTATGTGGCATTAGTAGTGATAAACGCATAACTTGAGTGTTTTTAATCATGAAGCATTAAGAAATTATATTAAAGTAATCGTTAAATGTATATTTGAATTTTAAAAACATGTATTAATCAACGATATCTAACGAATGATAATATTTTTTCAAAATACTGAAATATAGAATAGGTAAAAATAACAAATATAATGTTGGATAATATTATTTTGTATCTAAACGTATATATAGATTCATTATTAATTAGTTTTATAGAATTCAAAAGGCTTTAAAAACTTGTATACATGAAGAAAATACATGTACTATTATAATTAAAGAAATATGTTAATTTGAGCAAGTAAATAACTTTTCTTCTTTTGGAGAAACCCTAAATGGAAGGGGAAAAACTTGAATATGGAAGGTAGTGAAAAAGTAAAGTTTGAATTTTTTTCAAATGATTTGTACCTTATTAAATTAAAAATGAGATATCTAATTTAGGTAAACAAAATTTAAATCATACGAAGACACCCTTTTTTTGACTCGTGTACTTGAATTGACATTCTTAGGAAATTTTGTATTTGAGCCACAAAATATTAATATAAAATTAAAATATTCAAAATTTCAAGTATTAATATGAAATTAAATATTCATATGAAATTAAAAGATTGGAAACTTTGATACTATGTATTGTTTTGATTCTTATGAATCAGTGATTGATTCATCCAATGAATGAAAGTTTATTTTAATATGAAATTTTCAATATTACCTACAAGCACAAAATATTAATATAGTGAAACATAATGGATTTGATATAGTGAAACAAAATATTAATATAGTGAAACCTGATTAAATATAAAACGTTAATATAGTGAAACCTGATGAAACATATTTGATATAGTGAAACATAATGGAAAGGTAATGAAACAAAATATTAATAACATAATGGAAAGGTAATGAAACAATAATGATAATGAAACTTAATTGGGTTTTTACATACTGTATATTGATGAACAGGTAATAAAAAGGTAGTCTTGATATATTGTTATTATCTTTTATTAATAAATTAATTAAGTTATTACCATATATAATTATTATCTTTTATTAATAAATAAATTAAATTATCACCATATTTCATCTTTGTTGCCAAATTTGAAACACAAAAGAAAAAGACACATTTACCCTTTTGACATATTATTATTATCTTTTATTAATAAATTAATTAATTTATTACCATATATAATTCAAATAAATCTTGACCATTGATTAAAAAGATCAATGGTTGAAATTTGATTTCCAAAGTTTTCAATAAAATTAGGTTTCCAATTGAAACCACCCCTCTATATATATATATATATATATATATATATATATATATATATATATATATATATATATATATATATATATATATATATATAAAGAGAGATAGGATCGGGTGAGAATGTTATAATAATTCTGAGCATTTGGATCAATTAAACTTTTGCTTTGATCGCCAAGATATACATGGACCTGCTAAAAAAACGGATCTTTATATATCTTGATCATTGTATCCATATATTTTCATCAACCTTTCAATCATCTTTAAGAGCTTTTATATGTATTCAGTCACTTTTACATACATAAATTTGTTAAAGTTTCAATCATTGTGATAAAAATAGGTAGATCAAAGTTGATAAAATACACATGGGTTTATGAGAATAAAAGTAGATGAACGTTCCTATTCTCACTGTTCTTATTATAAATATTTAGGGGCCGTTTACTAAACGCTTACCCGGATAAGCGCTTACCAAGTTATATTACCTTAACTGATGAATATCCCAACTCGTAGTCTCGTAGTCTTGAAACTCAGCAGGGGATGACATTAGAAGTAGGATCGTCGAACGGGTGGCAATGACCAATAATCTTACCCGGTAAGAACGAAAACAATGATCGAGAGTCTTACCCGGTAAGTGTGGGCGACGGCTCTTACCCGGTTAGCGCTTACTGGGTAAAATTTTGCATACAACGTCGTTTTAATAAACTAAAATCTTACCCGGTAAGGCAAGTATCAACGTTGAATTTAACCGCTAAACACTTACCGGGTAATTGTTTAGGTAAACGGCCTCTTTGTCTCACAACAATACAACTTATACTTGAATGGTTATTGATTAAATTTTTTATGTTCATAACCGGAACCAATTCACCCTTACCTTCATTCTCACCAATCAGATAGAAACATCATTATTTTATTTAATATAACTTTATGTGATTCATGTTTATAATCTCTCTTTAATAGGGTTGCAAACGAATTCGGCGAGAAGTTCATTTATTTAATAAATGAACGAATACGAACACATTTTTTTCGTTTAATTAAATTAGTGAACATGAACAACAGTCTTGTTCGTTTATTTATGTTTGTTAATGTCCGTTCAGTACTTAATATCGTTTTATGACATTGATATGTTAAATCATTAATTAAATTAAATTAAACTTTTAGAATTCTTTTTTATCCCTCATTTGTTTACATGGTTTTTCATTTTGTTACGTAATTTTTTACAAACGAGTTAAATGATGAGTAACGTTTCTTCAAAACAAAAGAATGAGTAACGTTGGTTGTTTTTTTGTTATTTGTGTTCGTTTAACATCTTAATGAACGTACATAAACAAACACGACAAACACATTTTCTTAACGGAACATGAATACACAAAAAATCATTCGTTTATTGTTCGTGTTCGTTCATTTAAGTTAAACGAACAAACACAAACAATCCTCCATCCGTGTTCGTTAAGTTCATTTACAACCCTGCTCTTTAATAATACATTTTCAGTTGATTGATATCAAAACATAATTGGAATTTTTTTAACAAATATTTTTGAAACCGTAAAAATATTAAAGTACCGAGTTTCACGGTTTTCAACCTCTTTATCAGTATTAAGAGAAATATTTATACTATATTATAAAAGAGACATAAAAAACTCTTAATTACAACATTTTAAGCACAAAATACAACTAATTAAAGCCAATTATTTAATTTACAATTTCATAATACATTGGTGCAACTTATCCAAACACAGTATCTCACATCATCATCTATTTGTGGAATGGATACTCGTTTATTAATATAAATATTTGTTTTTTATATTTAATGGACGATTTGATCAATATTATCTACTATTATCAATATTTATTTGTTATATTTATTGGACGATTTAATCAATATTACTATTATCAATATTTATTTTTTATTTTATGATTTGCTCTTAATATATCTATATCTATATTAGTTATAATCTCAAAACTAATATATCTATACTATATTATAAAAACATGCATTGATCTAATAAATATATTTAAAAATAAATAAAACAGATAGTTTATCTCATAGTGTTTATCATGTATTTAATATGTTTATTTGCAATTAGTTATACAAATAAAAAATATGGGACTTTAATAAGTTATAATTATGTTTCATTAACTTGTAATTTTGAATTTTAACTAATATCTATACTATATTATAAAGCATTTAAGCTAAACTCTTAAAAACTAATTTTTATGCATTAGGTACCACTTATTAATGCATATTACTTAAGATCCAAAAGTACAAATTGATTAAACATAAGTACAACTTATAAAAGCTCAATGTTTGAATTTGTGTAACTAACTGTAGATAAGCACTTATTTTTATTTTCTAAAATGTCTAAAATTTTTAACTATTGATATAACTAACCGATAAATATAAGAAAATTCGAGATAAAGTGCCTTATTTTTATTTTTTATTGAAGTATGTTATCTTTTTAATTTTAAATATTAAATATATTAAATATAGTTATCATTTAAATTAAACATTTTTTAACCCGTAACAAAATTTATTATTATTATTTTTTATAAAAAACCATAATTAAACTAAACTAAAATATATTTTTGTTTTAAATCTAGGTTTCTCAAAATCGTAAAATAAAATAAAAAAATACTAACAAAAAGTATGAATAATGATCGAGGGTTCGAATTATAGATTTCAGAAATCCGCTGCATTGCGAGGGTACATTTCTAGTTTATTTTAAAATAACACAAACTTTGCCAATTTTGAAATTAAAAAATTATTTACTTTGCTAAAATCATAAAAAGCATTAGAAAAAAAATGCTAATCTTTTTTATTGTTATAAATATAATATGTGGAATATAAACATTATTTTACACCAAAAAACTAATACATTTACATCATATAATGTAAAATAAACAGAACCAACTTTTTTCTTAATAATTTGATGAGAAAAAAATGAAAAGAATAATTTGGTAGCCACAAAGAAGAACAAATATCTTTTTAGACTTCAATTGTAGATTTACCAAATATATATATATATATGGTTAAGGAAGGAATATTGCTCTTTAATAGCCCCAGTCTATAAGTACGGTTTTTTTAAAGGTGCCGTGTTTTCAGGTTGGGTTCTTCTAGCATGTTAACCTAAGCAATAGAGTAATATATATATATATATATATATATATATATATAGGGGTGTGTTCAAACGAGAACATAGTGTATTTATAGAATAAAGAGATAGATCTCAGCCCTTGATTAGATTAAATCAGTGGTTGAAATTAATCATGACATTTTATGTAATTGATGACAACAAAATACCCTTTAAAATAAGTTGGTAAATGATTTTAGGGGCAAAATTGGAATTTTTTTTAATGATATCAATCAGGCGATTTTTTAGGGATGTGATGATCATATTAAATCAAAAAAGAAATCTCTTCCTAATTTATCTTAACACGTCTCAATCTCTCCCCATTTTTCTGAAAATAAATTCAAAATTCGTTTATCATGGTGATCACAAGTGATTCGCTGCTATAATGAATTCAAAATTGGTTTATCATGTTAATCACAAGTGATCTGCTGGTATAATGAATTCAAAATTCGTTTATCATGGTAATCACAAGTGATTCACTGCTATAATGAATTCAAAATTGGTTTATCATGTTAATCATAAGTGATTTGCTGGTATAATGAATTCAAAATTCGTTTATCATGGTAATCACAAATGATCCCTGGTATAATGAATTCAAAATTGGTTTATATGTGACATGTATTGATTTTATGGAATACAATTATAAAATCACGAATGTTTTTGTCTCTGTAATTAGTATGCACGTAAATCACAAGTGATGTACTGAACATAATAGTATCAGCAGTCTTCATACACTGGTACTGTTTTAAATCATATATGATTCTTATCAAATCATAGCCAATAAAAAGATAACAGTACCTTATTGACCAACCATGACATTCAAAAATGACATATGATTCAATCAGTCGTCGTAGATTTATCATTCACTCATACATGATCCTTTTATAAATATATGAAGATGATAATACCAATAAACAACACAAAAGATGAATAAGACATGGAAAAATCAAATCAATGAACGAATAATACCAATTCCAAACAACTAAACTCTAATAAGTGAAAAAAGGTTCAACGAAAACAAATCATCCCTAAAAAAGGTAAAAACGACAAACCAATAGTCTAACTTAATCAATCACCTGATGAACCCAATAACCATTGCCATCAATCATCGAATATGTCGGACATCGAATCATCGGTTCATTGGCATCCTACGTACTCGATAAACCTTGAGTGCAACCATCAACAACAATCAACTTTGATACATCCTCCATGGTCGGTTGAATCACAGACTCCATTGTCGATACTGATTGAATGCTACCATCAACAACAATCGATCCCATCAAAGCATCCATGGACGAATGTAAAATCGTTGAAATATTTTTTCTTTTCCTTCAAATTGATCTCTGATTTTCCAACATCATCTAACTGAATCACATATTTTTGCAACGAAATCGGGAAATGGTTGGAATGCAGTAATCGATTCATATCAATTTGGATTGGGATCTGCTTGGATAATCTCTTGAAATTAGGATTTGATATACTATCCAAAAATATTCAGGAAAAATATGACAATTATACCCTTCTGAAAATAATTTTCTATTTAAATAAACAATTAATAATTTATTAATTATGATTGGTCTAAGATTGTCCCTTTATTCTTTTAAATTGATGTTGTTCTCGTATGATCCTCCTCCTCTCTCTCTCTCTCTCTCTCTCTCTCTCTCTCTCTATATATATATATATATATATATATATATATATATATATATATATAAGCGAATGATCGAAAAATTGAGTTAATAGTCAGAAACGTAAGAAGTGGATCTGAATCGTTGATCTATTTTAATTTCAAGGTCTCCTATGAATTGCGGCTTAGAAGGTAATTGATCTGGTGCATATTATCCTAATGTGCATCATTTCTCATCCAACGGTTGATAACCACTTCTCACGCTTCTCACCATTAACTCAAATTTTCACCGAAAACCAATCTTATATATATATATATATATGTATACAAGAAAGATCGTGTGAGAATAATAGTTAAGATGAAAAAGTAAGAAGGAATTTGAATCCTTGATCACTTTTAAACTCAAACCCACCTCATGAATCGTGTTTCATACAAGAATTGATTCGGTGCATTTCATTCTAATGTGCATTCAAGGGTGGAGGTCCCTTCTTACCCTTCTTACTATAACTTTCATTCTTATCAGAACCCAACCCTATACACACACACACACACACACACACACATATATATATATATATAGAGAGAGAGAGAGAGAGAGAGACCCACATTTGAGAACCCATAAAATCGTGATAATCTTGAGAATTGGTACATCATTTGCTATAACATATGATTTTTTTCATATACGACTTGGATTTAGTGTATTGATTAACACATATTTCACAATGTGAACATTTTTTACGTGTTTGTGAAACAAAAAATACAACTAAAAAGTTTCACATCATGAGCCGAATACATATGAAGCAAATACGTTGTGAAACATATAGATGTTAATCAATATATTAAATTCTAGCCTTAGATGAAAAAATTATGTAAAAAAATATATTATGATAATAGTTTCACAGTTATCACAATATATGGAGTTCTTAAATGATTAAACCCTATGAGTTGGGTTCCGATGAGAATTTGAGGTTAACGTGAGAAGTGGTTATCAAACGTTGGATGTGAAATAGATGCATATTAGGATGAAATGTACCGAGATAAGATGCACCAGATCTATTATCTTCTAAGCCGCAATTCATGGGAGGACATTTGATTAAAAGTGAGAGACGGTTCAGATCCATTTCTCACGCTTCTCACGTCGATCCTTCGCCTAAACCCTATATATGTATATATAATGACGGGTGTTGCTATCAAAATCAAGTCAAATTGCACATTAAAAATATAAAAAACACATTGATGTTGATGTGTGTGAGTATGATATTAACAAGAGGTATGAATTTAACAAATAATATGCCCCATTATGACTATTTATGGATTGCTTTTCCGGATCTACTATGTTGGTGCCAATTTACATCTTTCAACAAGATTACATTTGGTTTTAAAACACGAAGAAGTAAAATTTGAATGGTTCACAACAAAAATGTTTCAAAACTAGAAAGAAAACTCATGAAGAAGATACCCAAAATGATATATCCTCGACTTTGAAAAAGGTCTAGGCATTGAAGCTAGAAAACAATTCGATCATTTGAGAAGTTAGCATATGTCATTTCTTGAGATTTTGGCAAAATGAGTAGGGAAACTGGCGGAGAATCTTTATTTGGAAATTTATAATGCTAATACCTATAAACCTACGGTAGTTTGGCTTTTTTAAAAGCTAGCTTGTAGGTACTTGGCTAGAGAAAGACTCGCACATTGTGTAGTTAGCATCTACTCTTTCTTGAGATTTTGGCAAAAGGGGTAGGGATTGTTGGATAATCTTTGGAGATATATTCCTGAGGTTGGCATTCGAAAATCAGTGCCAATTTGTTTGGAAAAACCAGATATGGATCATCATGCTTAAGATACATATAGAGATCTCAAATCTAGAGAAAGATGTGTATTTGTCATGTTGCATATCTGATCATTTTATTGTGTCAAACATGTATAAGTATGCTTTTCAAAATCTTGTGTTACTTTTCGTATTTTGATTTGAATTTTGAATTAACAAATAGAATGTGTTGGGTTCTTTGTGTTATTGGTGAATGTATTGCATATCTCTATTTTTGTTGATGTTTAAAGTATCATTATGACTGCAACAACAATGTAAGACTCATAATTCAGCCAAGTCCCTATGTATATTTGACAAACGCTTTTACCATTTACATGACTTTATATTTAATGTCGTGTACTTTTTATTCCATATCATCATAATTGTATGATATATAAAACTTAAAAAAAATATCTAAAGCCCCTCGTAATCGGAGATCCCGTGTGTCCACACCACCGGATACACTCCCAGAGCCGCCCCCTACCCTCGGCCAAGCAATGCAGAAAAGCCCTTTTAGGTCGGGTCGAAAAAATGGCTAAATGATTCTTCATTTTCATACAATTATTGAAAAAATAATAATAATAATTTTAGTAAAAGTTTTCTTTTGTTTTCTTGAATTATGGCATTGTATCTCATCTTTAAAAGGTTTACTGGCGTGGACCTATGGCCACGTGGCCCACTTTTTGTGGGCCCTACATATCCTAGCCTCATAGATATGCACCGGAAAAGGCCCCCTGTCCCCCCCGAGACTCGAACTCTTGCGTTTCAAGCACACGAAGGAGCGTTTACGGAGTAAGGCTGGCCACCAGGCCAAAGGCTTGATGGTTACCACAAACGTCATGAGTACCACAAACGTCAACTTTATATATGTCCTTGGCTGTTTTTTTTTGTTTCCTTTTACGTTGTCTTCTTTTTCTAATCGATGCTTGTTGTTTCCTTCATTGATGAGTGTTGATGGAAATTGTATGGTTAAGAAACATAGAGTATTTATTGCATTTAACGCAAAACATTGTTATTGAATATGATTGATTTATATATATATATATATATAATATATATAGGGAGAGAGAGATGTGGTTAATTAAATAACCTATTCTATTTGTACAATAATAATAATCCAATCTCGACCGTCCATTTAATCTAGTAGATATGTGGTTTTTTAAATATCTTGATTGTTTTCTAATATAAAATATTGATCATAATTAATAAATTATAATCATCATTTCCATAAATATCTCAATTGATTGAGTTGCATTAGTTGTACAAATGAGATAAGTTGCACTTGAAACGTCATATATATATATATATATATATATATATATATATATATATATATATATATATATATATATATATATATATATATACACAACCTTAGGTTCATTTGGGAAATGGTAAATATATGAGAAATAGTGAAGTAATCCTAGTCATTCATACGGTCAAGATCGGATTTGACTAGTCAAATATTTCGGCTTTGACTGGTCCAAAGTTACGGCTTTGACTGATCAAAAGTTGCGGCTATTCCAAAAATAGAAAGACGCTTTCGTAATTTTTACAAAATACACGGGCTATGTTCATATATGAACATGTATAATTCACTTATGAACTATATATTCATATGTGAATCAGTGTAATTCACATTTGAACTCTTTTAACTGATTCATATATGAACTAATTAACTGATTCACATATGAACTAATTACTTGTAAGTTCATATATGAATCAGTTGACCTAATTAACATATTCATATATGAACTTTTGTGATTAATATATGAACTAATTAATTGATTCTCATATGAACTAATTAACTGATAGTTCATATGTGAATCATATAAGTTCATATATGAACTCATCTTGTGTATTTTACGAAACTACCCATCTACCTTCTATAGACCATGCAAGGAATTATCCAGTGCTTCGCGGTCAAAGCCGCAAATGTTGACCAGATGAATGGCTAAGATTACTTCTCTATTTCTCATACATTTACCATTTCTCAAATGAACTTCTCCATATATATATACATATATATATATGGGCTAAATAATTTAAAAACCGAATATATTGTGATAACTGTGAGAACTATTATCGTAAGGTATTATTTCACATGATTTTTTTCATCTAAGGCTAGAATTTAATATGTTGATTAATATATATATATATATATATATATATATTTGTTTTACAATGTGTTTGTTTCATATGTATCCGGTTCACAATGTGAAATTTTTTTGTTGTTTTTTTTGTGTTTCACAAACACATAAAAAATGTTCACAGTGTGAAACAAATATATGTTAATCAATACACTAAATCTAAGTCATAGATGTAAAAAATCATGTGAAATAACACATGATACACATGGTTTTCAATGTTAACACAATTTTTTGGGTTCTCAAATTAAGGTTTCCCTACATGTACATATATATATATATATATATATATATATACATGTAGAGTTGGTTTTCGGTAAGAATAATAATTATCGTGAGAAGGGATCTCCAACCTTTGATCAATTCTAATTGAAAATCAACTAAAAATTCTCTTCTAAGCTAATTCATGGGTTATTTTGAGACTTAATCTGGATCATTAGATCAATACTAATTGAAAGCTATCAAACGTCCAAATCCCTTCTTACACTCCTCATCTTAACTCCTATTCTCACACCATCATTCGTGTACACATGTGTATGTGTGTGTAGCCGTCAGTTCAAATAAGAAGGGTACATATCGTGAGGTGGTAAGAAGGAAAGGTTAAATGAAGGTTTATATGTGAATCTATTGAAAAACTCCGAAAAAACATCTATTTGAGTATGCATATGTGAACCAACGTTATAAATTATTCATATGGATTTGCAAATGCATCTTCAGATTAATTTTTTCAATGATTAACATATCCTTTTTACCTTCTTACGATATTTAGCATTCTTATTTGAATCTCCCACTATATATGTGTGTATACATATACATATATATATATAGAGAGAAAAGTGGATTCATACGAGAACAACATTTATTTAAGAAAACACGAAAACAATCGAGTACATACAAAATCATATATGATTCACGCGACTATGTCATCGCCCATTTTTTCGGGTTAGTGTAAAATCATATATGATTTTGTATGTGATCTGTTGTTTTCTTGTTTTCTTAAATAGTTAGCGTTCTCATTTGAACCTTCCTCTCTCTCTCTCTCTCTATATATATATATATATATATATATATATTCATTACATAATAGAAAGAATATGATGAAATACAATTGGATAAAACATAAGAGCATCTCCAACAGATTATTTAAAATAGAAAAAATGGACATTTTGTTCTCTATTTTGCTCCAATAGATTTTCTATATTGTTTTCTAAAGCAAAGAAAATATGAAAAAAAAACTCCAAGTTTAGAGAATTCTCTAAAACTTGATTTGAGAATAGAGAAATGATTTTCTTATTTACTCTCACCAATGAGAATGAATTAAAATTATTTTATGTAAACTTTTTTCTAAAGGGTATTAAAAAGGTTTATTGGCGGGGACCCAAGGCCCCGTGGCCCAATTTTGTGGACCCTACAAGTCATCCCTCTACAAGCTTGCACCGGAAAAGGCATCCTGTCTCCCCCCGGATTCGAACCCTGGTAAGGGAACCCCAGGTAGAAGCGTTTACGGAAGAGAGGTGGCCACTAGGCCAAAGACCTAGTGGTTAAAGGGTATTAGTTGTGTACCCGGACAATGCGGCGGGATGTAAAAGTTCTATCAAGATCATATAATTTTTAAATTTCAATTTTTTGCAAAATATCTTTGAAACATTTGGTGGTTCTTATGTTGTATTAAATTTTTTTCCCAATGCAACAGTGTAACACCCCTAAAATATGAGTAAATTTAAATCGGAAAGAACAGATACAAAATAGATACTTAAATATTAGCGATCACCCAAAAAGAAAAAATGTAAGCGTTTACATCATAAATCATAGATGATGTATGACAACCTAACAATAACCAATGCTGAGTGAAGATTAACATCGTTGTCTCTACAATCTCCAACAAAATGCTACTTAATATGTGACTAAATCAAAAGTAGTATCACCAAAATTTCTCCAGATGGCAATCCATTGCTCAACTCAACCATTGCTCAACTCAACCATTGGGAGCCTACCACCTCAAGATCCAGATATATAAGTCATTTAAGAAAAAATGTTAAGGCTTAACACCTAGTGAGATCAATCAATTTTATACATAAAGTTAGAAACCGTGAAATTGGAATTATAAAACTTTGACAAGTAAAGAGTTTAGACGGTCCCAATAATTAGGACAATAAAGTCAACAATACGTCTTGTGACGATGGGAGAGGCCCGATTTTCATTGATTGTGGCGGAACACAAAAGTAGGTCACACATCCATGCTACAGAGCTTCTATTACGGAACATTGGTCATCGAGTTCAACCACCCACGGTTTATAGTTCAGGTCTTCAAATGACCTTTTTAAGTTCAACTACCCACGGTCAAAGCTTCAGTCATCCAGTGATATAAATTTGTATCTAGCCATGGTGTGGGAGCAACTATCCCATTACCAATACATAAAAAAACGACATCTATGCATATGGATCCATTGCATTATATTCTAAGCATATCGTTGTATTAAAATAAATAACTATGATAAAAAAAACATATTCTCCATCACATATTTACATTGAATTGTATATTTACAATTCCTTCCAGAATCTGGAAAACATAAAATCCCTTTATGTACTTTTAACCTCAAACCAAGATCAAAAATACCCTCAAACGGCTCTCTTGGCCTTAACGGGTGACGATCAGTCTCAGAGGAAACAAGTAACAGAGATTAGTATGTTTACTAAATTTGAACATATAAAATATTCCATGTAAATCTGTAAATATATCGAAGCCAAAAACATGTTTTAACTCATAATTCCTAACTTAGCCTATCATTTTATAAAAGCAAATAATAATTTAGATAAAAGAAAATATGAAAGAACTTACTTAGGATCCACAAGTTGTGACCACCGGATTGTGACCACTAATACTTTATTGAAGCACAAAATACAAACTTTTTTAAAGAGAGAGATAACTAAGAACAAATCAAATGAGGTAATGGAAACTCTGCCTAAGAAGAGAGACAAGCCTCTCTTTAAATAGAGCCCAAGAACCTAACAAGGAGAACAGCTGTATCACAGCTGTGTCAAAGACAAAAGACTTTATAAAAGTCAACAGTAAAAGCAACAATAAAACAAAGCTTTATAAAAGCTTCTTTAGACAAATTAGAACATTTGTCGGCCATTTTTGACAAAATGGCACCATTGTCGGCAATAATTCTACTTTCCCTGTTTCAACGAATCTTTCAGGGTTTCTAGAGCATCATCTAGTGAAATAATAAATTCTTCAGATCCTTCTTCACTTTGAGCATCTTGGTGCAAGTCTGAGTTCATGGACGCATCTGACTTGGAAGAGCATGGCCCTATGTTTTCTTGGAGATCTTTTTTCATTTCTTCAATATAAAGATCAATGATCTCTTCCTTAGAAAGAGTTCCGGCATACTTCTGAGAGATTTGCTGGAAAGGGCTTGGAATCTCCAAGTCCTTATTTACTTTTTTCTGATCAAAATTCTGCTTATAAAGCTGAATTTTCTTCTCAATAGAATTGTAGAGATCAGATCCTTCTATAAGAGTAGATCCAGGGCAAATACGATCTAATTTGTCCCAATATTTGGTCAGACCTTGCCTCTTAATACAAGGAATCATTAAATTATTATAACCAAAAATTGGTTTCCATTTCCAAATCCAAGGAAACCCAAATTCTATAAAAAAATAAGCAAATATTGCTTCCTTCAATGTTATACAGATTTTTACAGTCATTGACTGTTGGAGAAAATAAGATCCAATTTTTTAGATGTTGTTTCATAAGATCTGGAAAAATATCTGAAGAAGTTCCAAAAAATTTCCACCATGTAAAAAACCAATTAGGAATTGGTGTATGAAAACAATTTTCACAAATTTTTAAGAACCAAGAATGTCTTTTGTTCTCATTTTCATAAAGAAGAACATTTGAAAAACTTTGGATATAATCCCAATAGTTAAATTTAAAATTGTATTTATGAATTGGGGAATACCATTCTTTTTCAGCAAGTGGAGAAAAACCCCATTCCTCAAAAGATATAATCTTTTTAATAACAAGTTTAGAAAAACTAAAATTGCCCTGAGCTTCATCCTTGCTATTAGCAGTATGATGGGTAATTTCCACAGATTTTGTGGAAAGCAAAAGACCTTCAAAATATTGTCTTTGTTTTAAAGAACCATGAACAAAGGCTGTCTTATTAAGATACCTTTCTAGGATATAATCCGGATTGTTCTTCCATTGAAGATCTTTTTCTTCGATAAGAAGTATAACTTCTTTAAATACAGTCTCATGAAACTGTGAATTAGAAGTATCTTCCTTGCTAATATTAGCATAAGAATTAGCTGATGCAACTGCTGAAGAAGACTCCGCTTCCTTCTCCTTAATATAATTAAGGTATTCCTTGGCTAGAGGATGATCTTTAGGGATATTATCCATGAAACCTTTTAAATGATCTTTGTCATGAGACAAGTCTGAAGCTATAAGCTTTTGTTTACCCATCTGGGAAATAACATTGTTACCCCTTCCCCTATTAGGGAAATTGCCACCTCTTCCTCGTCCTGAGGAACTTCCACTTCCCCTATAAGAGGAGTAGGAGCTGTAATTTGACATACCTGAAATCATGATAAATATTCACGAGTTAAGAAATCAGGAAGGTGGTTATCAACACCTTTAATATGTTGAATTATAAAATCGAAAGGAGCAAGATGAGCTTGCCATCGAGCAAACATTTGTTTTGAAACATCATGTTTAAAATCTCTGCTAAACATAAATTGAGCAGAGCTACAATCAGTTTTTATTATAAACTTTTGATTATATAAATCATCTTGAAATTTTAAGACACATTTGACAATAGCAAAATGTTCTTTAACAACAGCAGAATAATTTAGCTGAGCACCTTTCCATTTCCCAGAATAAAACCTAATGAGGTACTCTTGCTTAGAATTAGGATCAATTTGTTTTAAAATGCCTCCATAACCTATGCTAGAAGCATCAGTCTCAACAATCTTTTCCCAAAGAGGATTAGGAAGCATGAGACAAGGAAGGTTTTTAACCTTTTTCTTAATTTTTTGGACAGCAAGAGTGTGATCATCTGTCCAACTGCAAGAATCTTTTTTAAGACGATTATAAAGAATTGAAGTATAATTACTGAGATCTTTTATATAAGCTGAAATATAATTTAAGCTACCCAAAAACCGTTGAAGCTGGGTTCGATCTAAAATTTTATCAGGAAATTTATCTCCAAATTCTAGACTTCTTTGAATAGGAATAATAGTTCCTTTCTCAATGTCATGGCCTAAAAACCTGATTTTAGTCTTAAATAAAGACATTTTTGGTTTAGAAATAACTAGACCATTTTGAATCACTAAAGTTTTAAAGATATTTAAGTGTTTAAAATGACTTTCAATATCTTTAGAAAAAACAAGAATATCATCAATATAAACAATAATAAAATTGCTATAAGGATAAAAAATGTCATTCATAATTTGTTGGAATTCTGAAGGAGCATTCTTTAAACCAAATGGCATGACTTTCCATTCATAATGTCCCATAGGAACATTAAAGGCAGTTTTATAAATATCAGATTCAGAAATCTGTATTTGCCAATAACCTGATTTTAAATCAAATTTGGAAAAGATTAAGGCTTGGAAAAGCCTATCAAGAAGATCTTTCTTGTTTGGAATAGGATGCCTAATCCATTTTAAAACTTTATTAAGAGGCTTATAATTAATTACAAGCCTAGGAACGCCTCTTTCTTGTTCTGAATGTTTATTAACATAAAAAGCAGTACAAGACCAAGGTGACTGAGAAGGACGAATAAGGCCCTTAGCAATGAGACTAGAAATCTCATTTTTACATAAAACAATATACTCAGAATTCATTTGACAAGGTCTAGCCTTAGTCGGGATGCTGGATTCATTGAATCCTTCTTCATAAGGAAGAGAAACAATATGCTTCTTTCTATCCCAAAAAGCATTAGGATGTTCATTACAAATTTTTAGAGAAAAATCATTATGAATGAAATCAATCTTAGTTTTTAGCCGAGGATTGGAAATCTTTTCCTCAATGGTTAAAGAATTTATTTCATCTTTAAGAGAATATAAATGAAAAGTCTTTCTATCAATCTTTTCTTGAAGATTATCTAAAAATCTTTTAATAGGTTTGTTTATGAAGTCAAATTTGATAAATTTGTTATTATAAGTACCTGTAAGACCAACTTCATCAATCCTAGTTACAGGATATATATTATATAAAAAAGGTAAGCCAAGAATTATTTCATGACAAATATCCTTGGCTAAGAGGAAACTAGTAGAAATACAACTAGCTTGATTGCAAATTTTTGCATTTGAAAGCTTATATCTGATATTTAAAGGACCTCCTCCAGCATGGGAAAGAGAACAAGAGGTTTTTTTCGAAATACCTACTAGGGATAAGACCCTCTTGTATGACATTTAAGTCAGCACCACTATCAATCATGGCCGTAAAATCTTTTTTAAAATGCCCTCCTATAAGAAGAGTTATTTTAGTAAACCATTTCTGGGATATAAACGCCGTGACTTTAACCCGCTCTTGTATGACATTTTAGTAAACCATTTCTTGCAGTTGGACAGATGATCACACTCTTGCTGTCCAAAAAATTAAGAAAAAGGTTAAAAACCTTCCTTGTCTCATGCTTCCTAATCCTCTTTGGGAAAAGATTGTTGAGACTGATGCTTCTAGCATAGGTTATGGAGGCATTTTAAAACAAATTGATCCTAATTCTAAGCAAGAGTACCTCATTAGGTTTTATTCTGGGAAATGGAAAGGTGCTCAGCTAAATTATTCTGCTGTTGTTAAAGAACATTTTGCTATTGTCAAATGTGTCTTAAAATTTCAAGATGATTTATATAATCAAAAGTTTATAATAAAAACTGATTGTAGCTCTGCTCAATTTATGTTTAGCAGAGATTTTAAACATGATGTTTCAAAACAAATGTTTGCTCGATGGCAAGCTCATCTTGCTCCTTTCGATTTTATAATTCAACATATTAAAGGTGTTGATAACCACCTTCCTGATTTCTTAACTCGTGAATATTTATCATGATTTCAGGTATGTCAAATTACAGCTCCTACTCCTCTTATAGGGGAAGTGGAAGTTCCTCAGGACGAGGAAGAGGTGGCAATTTCCCTAATAGGGGAAGGGGTAACAATGTTATTTCCCAGATGGGTAAACAAAAGCTTATAGCTTCAGACTTGTCTCATGACAAAGATCATTTAAAAGGTTTCATGGATAATATCCCTAAAGATCATCCTCTAGCCAAGGAATACCTTAATTATATTAAGGAGAAGGAAGCGGAGTCTTCTTCAGCAGTTGCATCAGCTAATTCTTATGCTAATATTAGCAAGGAAGATACTTCTAATTCACAGTTTCATGAGACTGTATTTAAAGAAGTTATACTTCTTATCGAAGAAAAAGATCTTCAATGGAAGAACAATCCGGATTATATCCTAGAAAGGTATCTTAATAAGACAGCCTTTGTTCATGGTTCTTTAAAACAAAGACAATATTTTGAAGGTCTTTTGCTTTCCACAAAATCTGTGGAAATTACCCATCATACTGCTAATAGCAAGGATGAAGCTCAGGGCAATTTTAGTTTTTCTAAACTTGTTATTAAAAAGATTATATCTTTTGAGGAATGGGGTTTTTCTCCACTTGCTGAAAAAGAATGGTATTCCCCAATTCATAAATACAATTTTAAATTTAACTATTGGGATTATATCCAAAGTTTTTCAAATGTTCTTCTTTATGAAAATGAGAACAAAAGACATTCTTGGTTCTTAAAAATTTGTGAAAATTGTTTTCATACACCAATTCCTAATTGGTTTTTTACATGGTGGAAAAATTTTGGAACTTCTTCAGATATTTTTCCAGATCTTATGAAACAACATCTAAAAAATTGGATCTTATTTTCTCCAACAGTCAATGACTGTAAAAATCTGTATAACATTGAAGGAAGCAATATTTGCTTATTTTTTATAGAATTTGGGTTTCCTTAGATTTGGAAATGGAAACCAATTTTTGGTTATAATAATTTAATGATTCCTTGTATTAAGAGGCAAGGTCTGACCAAATATTGGGACAAATTAGATCGTATTTGCCCTGGATCTACTCTTATAGAAGGATCTGATCTCTACAATTCTATTGAGAAGAAAATTCAGCTTTATAAGCAGAATTTTGATCAGAAAAAAGTAAATAAGGACTTGGAGATTCCAAGCCCTTTCCAGCAAATCTCTCAGAAGTATGCCGGAACTCTTTCTAAGGAAGAGATCATTGATCTTTATATTGAAGAAATGAAAAAAGATCTCCAAGAAAACATAGGGCCATGCTCTTCCAAGTCAGATGCGTCCATGAACTCAGACTTGCACCAAGATGCTCAAAGTGAAGAAGGATCTGAAGATTTTATTATTTCACTAGATGATGCTCTAGAAACCCTGAAAGATTCGTTGAAACAGGGAAAGTAGAATTATTGCCGACAATGGTGCCATTTTGTCAAAAATGGCCGACAAATGTTCTAATTTGTCTAAAGAAGCTTTTATAAAGCTTTGTTTTATTGTTGCTTTTACTGTTGACTTTTATAAAGTCTTTTGTCTTTGACACAGCTGTGATACAGCTGTTCTCCTTGTTAGGTTCTTGGGCTGTATTTAAAGAGAGGTTTGTCTCTCTTCTTAGGCAGAGTTTCCATTACCTCATTTGATTTGTTCTTAGTTATCTCTCTCTTTAAAAAAGTTTGTATTTTGTGCTTCAATAAAGTATTAGTGGTCACAATCCGGTGGTCACAACTTGTGGATCCTAAGTAAGTTCTTTCATATTTTCTTTTATCTAAATTATTATTTGCTTTTATAAAATGATAGGCTAAGTTAGGAATTATGAGTTAAAACATGTTTTTGTCTTCGATATATTTACAGATTTACATGGAATATTTTATATGTTCAAATTTAGTAAACATACTAATCTCTGTTACTTGTTTCCTCTGAGACTGATCGTCACCCGTTAAGGCCTAGAGAGCCGTTTGAGGGTATTTTTGATCTTGGTTTGAGGTTAAAAGCACATAAAGGGATTTTATGTTTTCCAGATTCTGGGTATATAATGGTATCAGACCCATGTTTTTGTGTTGATATATCATTTCAAACTCTGTTTTAACTCATTTCCTTCTTTCTATCTTTGGTTGATTTTATGAATCTCTTTAGATCTGGAAATGATGAAACTGTTCATAACAGTACAACTGAGGAATATGATATTCCCCAGAATTTAGAACTTCTAAATAATTGGACTATTCCAAAAGTAGAACCCAAGCTAATTTATAAAATTGGGACTTTTGAGAAATTAGGTTTTAAACATATTGTTAAAACTGCTGAATCTTCAGTACCCCTTCTTGAGGATGAGATGATGATTCGTCTTTTAAATAAACAAGACCTTTTTCCTTATTTAAAAACTCATAAGTTTTTGCATATTGGTCTTGTTCAAATTGCTTTCAGACCCCTCACTCTTGAAGGATTACCTGAAAGTTTTCTTGCAGCTCTTAGAGATGGAAGAAATCTTGATTGGCAACAATCTTTAATTGGCATGATCCAATCCAGTCTGTCCCATGGACCAGTCTATTTTGATGTTTATCCGAATTTATGTTTATCTTTGTCTGATATAAATATTCTTGACTCTTTAACATTAAATGTTAAAACTCATGGTTATAATTATGCGGCAGGCACTGAAGTTATTTGTATTTGTTATCGCATATATTTTAAACCTCTTTTTACGCTTAATCCTAGGTGTAAAAGAATTGATAAAGATATAAATGAAACGATTCTTATAGAAACCAATTTTAATAGATCTAATATCACTACTCGTAGGTCTATAAAATGGAATGAGATAAATTTTCCTGAAAATTGGACTTTGACTAGGAATATTCCTAAAAATCCAATTATTCAGAGTGATTTTAGTAATATCACTCAAACCAATGAAGGAATTGTAAATATACAATTCAATGATATTCAGAGAAAAATTTGCTCTGGAAAAGGATCTCTCTTAAGATCCAATTCTTTGGCTCATAATCATATTTCTCCTTTCGGATATATGGTTGATCAGCCCCAACCTTCTAGAGCTTCTACCTCTTATATAAGAGAAAATGAGACTTTTTCTTCTCCTCGAGAGGAGGAAGGACAAGGTTCTTCCTTAGAAGATCATGTGAATGATCTTAAAATTCACAGGAATGGTATTGTTCATAATAATACCAGTGAACCTAGTGTTCCTAGAAATAAACAAATTGAGACTATGTCTGATTTTAGTATCTGATTCTATGATTAATACAACCCAAAGAAATTGGTTTTTGGAAAATGGCAAGATTGACTTTTCCACAGGGTCACCTGCTAGACAGGTTGTTTGTAATGATTATTATGGTGATATAAAATGGGTTCCTTTTAGGACTTGGTATATTGATAGTTTTGTTTATGATGAAATTAAAAGTTTTTCAAAAGAATTTTATAAATTCTGTGAAAAGGAGAATGAAGTTTTTTCCTTTATCCCTTGGTTTATAAATACCCATATAAAACATTATATTAATGTTATTGAAAGAGATTATCAATTAATGACAGGGGAAATCAAAACTGCTATCTTTCCTCCCCAAATGCCCTTCCAAATAACAAAAAAATGATTCGGCCATTAAGTTTTCGGCTTTTTCAAAACTTATTAAAGATGATACTCTTTCTATTACTTCATCTCATATTAATGAATTACTGGAAAAACAGAATTATTCTAATTTATTACTTCGTATTCTTGGAGAACAAATTTCTTCTCTAGAGGATCATATTTCTACTATATATCTAAAAAATTGTCAAATTGAACAAAATCATAAAAAAAAAAACTGACAATATTAATGTCTCTTCTTCTCAAAAAATTATTCTTACTTCAAGTTTTATTCAGCCTCCCCCTGAAATCAAAGATTTTAAGTTGAAAAACAAATCTGAAGATTTTATGGAACAAATTGATGTTAAGTTATCCAGCCTTTACATTTATAAACCTTCTGTGTCTATTCTTGATAAGAATAGTGATTCGGATAACTCTGATATTAGTCAAGGTATTAATCATACTATTGACAATAATCAAGATTTTGATCAAATTCATAAAATGAAATGGGCTAGCAAACCTACTTTAAATAAATATTATTATAACCGTCCTACTCCCATGGATGTTCTTCATGAAGAACAGGAGTATATTATTAATAATAGTTATAATGGTAAATGTATTTACGAATGGAGTCTTGATGGTTTTACTGATAAGCATATTTATAATATGGCTCATCGCATGCTTATGTATAACACTGTTTGTAAAAATACCGGTAATAATGATAAAAATATTGCCAAAATGATTATTGCTGGTTTTACTGGTCAGTTAAAAGGCTGGTGGGATAATTACATCCCTCATGACCAAAAAGAACAGATTTATAGTTCTGTTAAAACCGAAGAAGGAGGAGAGGTAACAACAAATGTTGTTTATCCTCTTATTCTTACTATTATTGAGCATTTTACTGGTAGATTCTCTGATGATAGTGAGAATATTCGAACTCTTATTAGTAATCTAAGATGTAAAACTTTAACTGAGTTCAGATGGTATAAAGATACCTTTCTTTCCAGGATCTTTGAACTCAAAGACTGTAATAACAGTCATTGGAAAGCCAAATTTATTGATGGTCTTCCTCATCTTTTTGCTGAAAAAATTAGAAAAACTCTCAAAAAGGATAACATATCTGTTAATTATGATCATTATACTTATGGTCAATTAATCAGTACATGCGTTGCTGAAGGTCTTTCTTTGTGTAATGATTTAAAATTAAATCACCAAATTAAGAAACAAAATCTTTTGGAGAGAAAACAGTTAGGTGATTTTTGTGACCAATTTGGCATGGAGGTTCCTTATAAGAAACCTAAAAAGAATTTTCATAGAAACTTAGACAGGGAAAAAGATTTCCGTCCTTATAAAAAACGTTTTAAAAAGAAACAATATATTGATAATAAAAATTTTGAGTCAAAGTATTTCAAATCAAATGATTTTAAAAATAAGAAGTATTTCAAAAAGAATAATATCTTAAAAAAAGACAAAATCATTTGTCAAAATTGTGGAAAAATTGGCCATATTTCAGCAAATTGTTGGACCAAAAAGAAAAGAAATCAATAGTTTGAATATTGATCAAACTATAAAAGACACTCTTTTAAACATTTTTCTTAATTATAAAGATGAGAATCAGAGTGACACTAATAGTGATCCTGATTTAAATAATAGTGAGTCTATTATTTCCTCTAGCTCTGAAGAGTCTTCTTCAAATTGTGATGTTTGTACTATAGGAAAACCTTGTTCTAATTGTTCTAAAGATATTAATAATATTAATAAAGAAAATGAAGAAGAGGAGTTTTATAAACTCTATTCTCAATTTCAAGATTTAAATATAAATGTTTTATCTAATGATTATGTTTTAAAACTTTTAAAGAAAATTAAAGATCCAGTTATTTGTGCTGAGATTTTAGAAAATCTTGATGTTCGTACTACATCTAAAAATCTTAATAGTACTTCGAATAATATTGATTATTCTATGAAAGAAGTTAATAGACTTCTTCAAAATAAACATTTCAAAGGAAAAGAGATTTCTCTTCAAGACCTTAATAAAGAGGTGGATATTTTAAAAGATGAAATAAATTTTTTAAAAACTGATAATCTTCTTCTTCATAAATATATTTCTTTAATTCTTGATAAGAAAGATTCAGAAAACTTTGAAAATACTAATGATTTTCATGATTCTTCCTCAAAAAAACCACCTGACGAGGCGGTTCTTTCCACTCTTAGCAGGATAATATCCCAGAAATGGTTTACTAAAATAACTCTTCTTATAGGAGGGCATTTTAAAAAAGATTTTACGGCCATGATTGATAGTGGTGCTGACTTAAATGTCATACAAGAGGGTCTTATCCCTAGTAGGTATTTCGAAAAAACCTCTTGTTCTCTTTCCCATGCTGGAGGAGGTCCTTCAAATATCAGATATAAGCTTTCAAATGCAAAAATTTGCAATCAAGCTAGTTGTATTTCTACTAGTTTCCTCTTAGCCAAGGATATTTGTCATGAAATAATTCTTGGCTTACCTTTTTTATATAATATATATCCTGTAACTAGGATCATTAAATCATTAAATCCAAGATTTAACAAAAAGTGGCTCAAAGCTCCATGACCTCAAATATTTATCAAAGCCAAGTATTAAAATAAAGATGGCAATGCCCAAAATAATTTCATCTCCCAAGTGTTAATAATTCCTCTTTTTCAGGAAAAGGAAATTTCTCATGAATCTTGCAAATCAAGCATAAATTTTAACCATGAGTTTTATATTCCATATATCACATTAAAGAAACTAGCTCATATCTGTAAAAATATTACGGAAGCCAAACATTCATTTTGTCAAAAGGGTAAAAACTCTAAATCTCTAAAAATCCCGAAAATAGCTTAAATCATGAATAATGTAAAATGTAACAAAGAGGACGTTTAAGATACTAAAATATAACATTTTGACATGTATAAAGGTTTGGAAAATGGTAGAATGACTCACAAATGCTAGATTTTGAAGAAAATCTGGAAACTAAGCAAAATGATGAGAAAGATGCGTATATCTTAAATCCGCAAACCAAACCTTTGAATATTTGCTTTAAATACTTTCACATTGTAATACCGTAAAAATAGGGATAAATTTAAACATGAATGATTACAATAAATGACATCTTAAATATAAGGAAATCGCCCAAAAAAAAAGGAAATAGTAATAGCGTTTACAAAGTTCTATAAATGGACAATAAAGTCGACAACATACTAATATATATAAACCAATTATATCTAGATTATAATGGTTTTCAACTCAATCTCCCAAAAATATCTAATTCTTTCTGTGCGTCAGTTTTCCAAAAGTCAATCTCCAAAAGTTGTCGCTATTGGCCAAACACTCGTCCCTCAAATCTTGGAA
The DNA here is from genome assembly GCA_954870635.1 of Arctium minus. Taxonomy (NCBI): domain Eukaryota; kingdom Viridiplantae; phylum Streptophyta; class Magnoliopsida; order Asterales; family Asteraceae; genus Arctium; species Arctium minus. The sequence continues at coordinate 38,636,853 of OX941084.1, forward strand.
GCCCCACGCTAACGGAACCTGATATGCATGTCATTTAAGAAAAAATGTTAGACTTTACGCCTAGTGAGAACAAACATTTTGTATATAAACATGGAATTGTATGAAATATGAATAAATGGTTTTTCAATAATAGAAAACGCTAAACTTGCCAAATAACCACATAAGGACCTTATGGTCCAAAACTCATCTTCCGATGATGAGGGAGACGGGAGACCCAGTTTCCAAGGATCGTGGCGGAACACAAAAGTAATCCACTTTCGGAGTTGTGAGCTCAATACTAGGACCCATGGCCACGAACAATACCGACTCGTAAATAGATGTGGGGTAGGGAACCCGAGGATCATATGTAACATCCGGAATTTCAGGTAAGTATAAGAAGGCCTTGTTAATCTTATGATTATGTGTTCATCAAAAATAGAAATTATATGCTTAATTGCTATTTCCGTTTATATTGGTTACTTGTTGTTGATTTGGAAGTTCTAGACTAGTCTTTGTTTGGCAGTGAGTTACGCGACTTACGCCGCGGGTTAAAGTCACGGCACAAGCCGCGTAAACCACTGAGATGCATTCCTTTGAGGAACCACGCGACTTACGCCGCGGGTGGGAGTCGCGACACTAGCCGCGTAACCCACTAGAGTGTTTATTCCTGGAGCAAGCGGGCGACTTATGCCGCGGGTGCAAGTCGCGGCACAAGTCGTGGGGCGTCCTGTACTCCCCAAAACCCCTCTTTGCCCGATTTTTCTCTCATAATTTCACACATCTCTCTCCCTTGGCGATTTTTGGAGCTCTCAAATCAGTTCCCTTTCTCACCAAACCCTAACCCTCATAAATACAACCTACATTGGTGGTTGGATCGTTGGATTCTTGCATTAACTCTTCTCAAGTCTTCAAGCTTCATCTTCAAGTCTCATCTTCTTCTAGGGTTTCATCTTTTCTAGGTTTTGGTCAAAAACCTAGATAGTGAGTTTACTAAACCTTTGTTAAAACTAGATGCACATCATATCCTTCTATTTGCCGTTATTTATCTCTATATGTTCAAGTATTTGGGTTTTCTCATGAAGATATGTTGGAAATGTGGTTTTATATGATATGCCATGTCTTACTCTAAATGTACAAGTATTTGGGGCTTTTCTCTTGAATATATGATAGGTATACTTTGATATGATAAATGTACATATGTCTCGGTATTGAGATGGTTTCTAGTTGGAATCCCTTTTTGGTGATATATTTCATATGCATGATGAACATGATTATCATTTGGGTCTCATAATGGACTTATATGATAGGATGGTAACATAGTACCCATGGTTGGTATCGAAATGTTTTGGTTGAAATATACCTCAAGACCTCCTATACAATATGTTGGACGAACCAAGTCAGTAGACACTAGGAGGATGTAGTCTTGGGCGCCACCGTGATGGTATATGCCTAGACCTCCGCCATTCGGGGAAATTCCATGGTTGTAGTCCTCGGATGTGTCGGGCCTTTCGGGTGTCTCTTGTTAGAGGGCATCAAGGTATATCGACTCTTTGGGTGGAACTTGATTGGTGTTATGGGTCTCCCCTATTGACTCCACATATGTTGAATTCTGGTTAATTGCTGATAAGAATTGTAACTGTTCATGCATGCTTATTATTGTTCAACTCACTAGGCTTTTTGGCCTAACACTTGTTTGGTGTCGATGTGTATCTCAAGTTCTAGCGGCGTCGGTCCTAAGCTGGCATAGTGCTTGAGTGAGAGCTTGGGGAATACCTGCATATGGACATTTATTGGATAGAAGAATTTTGGGAATTATAGTTAATAACCCTTTTGTAATCTCTTTTCTAGTTGTAGAAATTAGATTAGTTGGTTGTTAATTTATTGTCCGTTAAATTACAGTTGTGATTAAACAGGTTTGTATTATTTCCCCATTTTTGGGAGGCTCGTGCTTTGGCAATTTCTATACCACGTATCCGTTTTTTCGGATTTTTGTTATCCCTATTTTTAGGGTGTTACAAGTTGGTATCAGAGCTTTAGTTTAAGTGAACTAGGTATTGTTTTAACATATTTAGACTTAAGCTTTAGACTTTATAGTTTCACTGTCCACTTGGGGTAGAAATCCTATGTGGGGAGAGTGTTAGAATTACGGAATTACTCTAATTGAAAGTTGTGGTGATGGTGACAAGAATTCTTGTGTATGGTTCGTTCATAATTTCACTTAGCTACTGCTATTATGAATGCATTGTTACGTGAGCATTCTTGGTTTACTATTATTATGATAATTGATGAAGGTATTAGTACGTACAATGAGTTCAACTCGTTTAGTCTTTTCTCAATCTACTTCTCGTACATGTATGGCAGATCGAAATGGTAAACACTCGGAGTAGGTTACCGAGCTCGCCGGAGAGGCGCGTAGAGGTAGAATCTACTGCAGACCAACCTCGTGTGGTCGATACTTCTGTGGTTCCTCCCATGCCCAATCTCTTGGGAGGAGGACTTGAACATATTCCTCGCCGGAACCTCAACGCGGATAATGCCATCATGGAGGAAGTGACCATGGAGACCCGGATACGGGATAGCATGATGTTGGCCATGAACTCCGCCATGGCCCAACAACAAGAGTTCTTCATGAAACTCTTAGAAGATCGAGACGTCAGTAATCGACAACCGGAGACAATGGCGGAAAACATTATTATGGGGTCAGGTGGACCAGTTGTAGTATCTCTGGAGGATCCCGCGGATAATGGAAACAAATCAAAGGCTAAAGGGTGCACCTACAAGGCGTTTCTGGGGTGCCACCCTAAGGAGTTTGCGGGTTCCGATAACCCGGTGGCTTGTATGTACTGGCTCAAGGAGGTGGAGATGGCCTTTGAGTCCAGTAAGTGTGATCCCTCTCAACGGGTCAAGTTTGCTTCCCAACTACTTCGGGGAAAGGCTCTGATTTGGTCGAATCTCACTCGATCCGCCTTCACTCCGGAAGTTCTGGCTAAGTTAACTTGGCCGGTGTTCAAAGAGAATATCATGGATAAATATTGTAGTGAGCGTTCATTGGACAAGCTGGAGCGGGAGTTCCGAAATCTGAAGAAAGGGACTCTGTCCATTGTCGAATACTCTAGACTCTTCTTGGAGAAACTGAATTTGGTGGGACATCTGGTCCCCGATGAAAGGTCGAAGATTAAGGCCTATCAACAAGGTTTACCGGCCGAGATGCGAACGACAGTAAGAAATGCTAGAGGCTCAACCTTGCAAGAGGTCATTGAAGAGTCTTTGCTCATTGAGGACGACATCAATGCGGGGAAGGAAGAAAGAAGTCAGGCTGGTGAGAAACGAAAATGGGAAGGGCCATCTGGGCCCGTTCGTCAATCAAGACCTTTTGTAAGCGGGAGATCGAGTGATCACCGTCGTGAGGATCGTTGGTGCCACAAATGCAAGTCAAAGCACTCGGGGCCATGTACTCCAAGAACTTACTCCGGTCCAGCAGGGTGTGCCAAGTGTGGTAAGAAGAACCACACGATGAGAGAGTGTCCCATCCGGGGGCCGGTGTGCTTTGAGTGCAAAGAACCGGGCCACATGAAGAGGGATTTCCCAAAGCTAGTAGGAGGAATTGGTGGAAATTCTGTGGGTTCGACGGCTAGAGTCGAGCAACAACCAAGGGCACCAAATCGAGCTTTCCGGATGACTACCGAGGAAGCAAAGGAGACCGCTGATGTTGTTTCAGGTACGTTCCTAGTAAACTCCTTGCTAGCTCGTGTTTTGTTTGATTCGGGTGCTACATGTTCTTTTGTTTCGGAAGTTTTCTGTAAGCAATTTGTCACTCCTGTTAGTGTTCTTCCCGATGCATTAGTAGTAGAAATAGCTAATGGGGATCAAGTGATCATCCGAGACCGTTTTTGCGATTGCACTCTAGAGATTGATGGGAATTCTTTCGGAGTAGATTTATTACCTATGGCTATAGGAGGTTTTGATGTAGTCATAGGTATGGATTGGTTAGTGAGGCATAAGGCGGACATCTTTTGCTCCAAAAAGATGATCCAAGTGCCATTGCCGGAAAATGGTGTGACTACCATTTATGGAAAGAAAGGAAAGAGGAATAATCCCATTATTTCATCTCTTAAGGCTCGCAAGTTTCTAGCGAAGGGTTACCCTTCGTACTTGGCCTATGTGGTGGACGCGAAGAAAGAGAAGAAGTCGGTAGAAGATGTAGAAGTGGTACAAGAATTTCCGGACGTCTTTCCGGAAGACTTACCCGGGTTGCCGCCGGAACGGCAAGTGGAGTTTCAAATCGACCTCACTCCGGGAGCGGCTCCGATAGCCCGTGCTCCATATCGTTTGGCACCGACGAAAATGAAAGAGATGATGACGCAACTACAAGAGTTGTTGGAGAAGGGCTTCATCCGACCGAGTTCGTCACCTTGGGGAGCACCAATTTTGTTCGTGAAGAAAAAGGATGGATCCATGCGGATGTGTATCGACTACCGAGAGCTAAACAAAGTCACGGTGAAGAATAAGTATCCTTTACCTCGCATCGATGATATTTTTGATCAACTGCAAGGCGCGGGGTGTTTCTCGAAGATTGATCTTCGGTCCGGATACCATCAAGTGAGAGTGAAGAAAGAAGATATTTTGAAGATGGATTTCCGAACGAGATACGATCATTATGAGTTTTTGGTGATGCCTTTTGGCTTAACCAACGCTCCGGCCGTATTCATGGATTTGATGAACCGTGTGTGTCGCCCATTCTTAGATAAATCTGTGATCGTCTTCATCAACGATATTTTAATATATTCAAGGGATGAGTCCGAGCATGGGAAACACTTACGGGAAGTATTAGAAGTTATACGAAGAGAGAAATTGTTTGCGAAATTCTCGAAGTGCGAATTCTGGCTCCAAGAGGTGCAATTCTTGGGGCATGTGGTAACAAAAGACGGAGTAAAGGTGGACCCGAAAAAGATCGAGGCGATGATGAGTTGGGAGCCTCCAACAAGTCCGACGGAGATTCGAAGTTTCTTGGGTTTGGCGGGCTACTACCGACGTTTCATTCAAGATTTTTCCAAGATAGCTACACCGCTCACTTCTCTTACAAGGAAGAACGTCAAGTTTCTTTGGACCGATGCACAAGAGCAAGCTTTTCAGACGCTCAAGAGGAGGTTGTGCGAAGCTCCAATCTTGTCCTTACCCGAGGGATCGGAAGACTTCGTTGTGTATAGTGACGCTTCCAAGATGGGTCTTGGGTGTGTCCTAATGCAAAGGGGAAAAGTAATAGCCTACGCGTCACGACAATTAAAGGATCATGAGAAGAATTATCTGACTCATGACTTGGAGTTGGCGGCGGTAGTTTTCGCTTTAAAGTTGTGGCGACACTATTTGTATGGGACGAAGTGTACTCTTTTCACGGATCACAAAAGTCTCAAGTACATCTTCGATAAAAAAGAACTCAACATGCGGCAAAGGAGATGGCTCGAGCTTTTGAAGGATTACGACTGTGACTTACTTTATCATCCCGGAAAGGCCAATGTGGTGGTGGATGCATTGAGCCGAAGGAGTTATGATGGTGGGGTCAAAATGTCCCTTACAAGGATCGATGTGGTATCGAGTTTATTGGAGAGCATCAAGTCGAGTCAAGGGGAAGCACTTACAGAAGATAACCTCAAAGCCGAGGTCATGTCAAGGCAAAAGGATCTTTTAACGGAAGACGGTCGTGGACTCAAGCTCTTTCAAGGACGGATTTGGGTGCCGAAATTGGGAGGAAATCGGGAGTTACTACTTGAAGAAGCGCATAAGTCGAAATATTCTATACATCCCGGTAGCACCAAGATGTATAGAGACCTAAAGTTAAATTATTGGTGGACGGTGATGAAGCTAGATGTGGCTAGCTATGTGGAGAAGTGTGTCACGTGCCTTCAAGTCAAGGCGGAACATCAAAAGTCGTATGGAAGTTTGCAACCGTTGTCCATTCTCGAGTGGAAGTGGAACAACATCACTATGGATTTTGTAACTAAGCTACCAAAGACCTTGCGCGGTCACGATACCATTTGGGTGATCGTGGATTGACTAACCAAGAGTGCGCATTTTCTTGCGATGCGGGAGACTTTGCCAATGGAGAAATTGGCTAAATTGTACATCGACGAGGTGGTGTCGAGGCACGGAGTTCCGCAATCTATAGTATCGGATCGGGATAGTCGCTTTACCTCGAACTCTTGGGCTAACTTGCAAAAGGAGTTGGGTACTAGGCTGAATTTGAGTACGGCATACCATCCTCAAACGGATGGTCAAAGCGAGAGGACAATACAGACGCTAGAGGATATGTTGAGGTCGTGTGTAATAGATTTCGGTGGAAGTTGGGATTCACATCTGCCTTTGGTAGAGTTCGCATACAACAACAGTAACCATTCTAGCATTGGGATGGCACCGTTCGAGGCTTTGTATGGACGAAAGTGTAGAACCCCGGTTTGTTGGCTAGAAGCGGGCGAGAAGCAATTTGCCGGACCGGAAATCGTTCAAGAGATGGCGGATAAAGTGAAGGACATCCGAGAAAGATTGAAGGCGACTCAAGACCGACAGAAGAGCTATGTGGACAAGAAGAGAAGACCGGTTGAGTTTCAAGTGGGCGACCACGTCATGTTGAAGGTATCTCCATGGAAGGGGATTATCCGTTTTGGGAAGCGTGGGAATCTTAGTCCTCGTTTCCTTAGACCTTTCGTCATTTTGGAGAAAGTTGGGCTTCAAGCCTACCGGTTAGATTTACCGCTGGAAATGGATGGAATACATCATACGTTCCAAGTGTGTTACCTTCGAAAGTGTCTAACCGAGGAGGAAAGCGTGATCCCTTTGTCGGAACTTCAGGTGGATAATGGAAACCGTTGTGTGGAAGAACCGGAAGCGATTTTGGAATTGAAAGTGAAGAAGTTGCGGCATAAGGACGTAGTCTTGGTCAAGGTCTAATGGAAGCACCATCATGGTGCTAATGTCACGTGGGAGTCCGAAGAGGATTTGAAGAAGCGTTATCCTCATTTGTTCGTATAAATGGGATTTCGGGGACGAAATCCAATTTAGGTGGGGAGGATTGCTATTTTCGTTTATATTGGTTACTTGTTGTTGATTTGGAAGTTCTAGACTAGTCTTTTTTTGGCAGTGAGTTACGCGACTTACGCCGCGGATTGAAGTCGCGGCACAAGCCGCGTAAACCACTGAGATGCATGCCTTTGAGGAACCACGCGACTTACGCCGCGGGTGGGAGTCGCGACACTAGCCGCGTAACCCACTAGAGTGTTTATTCCTGGAGCAAGCGGGCGACTTATGCCGCGGGTGCAAGTCGCGGCACAAGTCGTGGGGCGTCCTGTACTCCCCAAAACCCCTCTTTGCCCGATTTTTCTCTCATAATTTCACACATCTCTCTCCCTTGGCGATTTTTGGAGCTCTCAAATCAGTTCCCTTTCTCACCAAACCCTAACCCTCATAAATACAACCTACATTGGTGGTTGGATCGTTGGATTCTTGCATTAACTCTTCTCAAGTCTTCAAGCTTCATCTTCAAGTCTCATCTTCTTCTAGGGTTTCATCTTTTCTAGGTTTTGGTCAAAAACCTAGATAGTGAGTTTACTAAACCTTTGTTAAAACTAGATGCACATCATATCCTTCTATTTGCCGTTATTTATCTCTATATGTTCAAGTATTTGGGTTTTCTCATGAAGATATGTTGGAAATGTGGTTTTATATGATATGCCATGTCTTACTCTAAATGTACAAGTATTTGGGGCTTTTCTCTTGAATATATGATAGGTATACTTTGATATGATAAATGTACATATGTCTCGGTATTGAGATGGTTTCTAGTTGGAATCCCTTTTTGGTGATATATTTCATATGCATGATGAACATGATTATCATTTGGGTCTCATAATGGACTTATGTGATAGGATGGTAACATAGTACCCATGGTTGGTATCGAAATGTTTTGGTTGAAATATACCTCAAGACCTCCTATACAATATGTTGGACGAACCAAGTCAGTAGACACTAGGAGGATGTAGTCTTGGGCGCCACCGTGATGGTATATGCCTAGACCTCTGCCATTCGGGGCAATTCCATGGTTGTAGTCCTCGGATGTGCCGGGCCTTTCGGGTGTCTCTTGTTAGAGGGCATCAAGGTATATCGACTCTTTGGGTGGAACTTGATTGGTGTTATGGGTCTCCCCTATTGACTCCACATATGTTGAATTCTGGTTAACTGCTGATAAGAATTGTAATTGTTCATGCATGCTTATTATTGTTCAACTCACTAGGCTTTTTGGCCTAACACTTGTTTGGTGTCGATGTATATCTCAAGTTCTAGCGGCGTCGGTCCTAAGCTGGCATAGTGCTTGAGTGAGAGCTTGGGGAATACCTGCATATGGACATTTATTGGATAGAAGAATTTTGGGAATTATAGTTAACAACCCTTTTGTAATCTCTTTTCTAGTTGTAGAAATTAGATTAGTTGGATGTTAATTTATTGTCCGTTAAATTACAGTTGTGATTAAACAGGTTTGTATTATTTCCCCATTTTTGGGAGGCTCGTGCTTTGGCAATTTCTATACCACGTATCCGTTTTTTCGGATTTTTGTTATCCCTATTTTTAGGGTGTTACATCCTAGTCATACTCATTCACTAGGATTACATTTTGGCCCATGGATAGTATCCGGACCCACATAACTGTACCAAATTGCCTTCGAGGACCCAATGTGTCAACTAGTTATATCAAGTGGCAAAACATCCCAAAATAAGTCGACTCTTACACCTATGGATCCATTAGTAATAGTCTAAGGCTTGTCACAATTGCATTTGTGACAAAACTATAATCACATATATAGATTTCAATATAGAATTTCCATAGTATGATTTTCCATACATCAACCACTTCCATGCATTCAAACCCCATTAGAGGTCAAGAAATAGTTATTTCCATTTTCAATATGACTACTTCCAAAATAAGGTTTCCTTTATAATCATATTGATCAACATTCACCAAGATAAACAAATATTAACCATTCTTAAGTGAAACCTTCCATTTGGAGCCATGTAACACCCGCTATTTTGGGGTTGGGTGAAAAGTTGACTTTTACCCAAAGTTCAAGGGGGTAAAATGTAACTTGGGTTATATAAATAGAAATCAGATTTTAGATATTTTAAAAATATCACCAATATCAGTCTTGAGAATCAGAGAGAGAGAGAAGAGAAGCAGGAGAAAGAGGTCGTTCGGTTTTCTCCAAATCAAGGTACGAATCTAGCTTAATGCTTTGATCTGAATGCTTTTAGCCGCGTAGAATCTCATTGTGAAGGTTTTAAACCGTTCCATTGTGAGATCTGAGTATTTTCTCGTTTTGATCTGGGTTCTGCATTCGATCTGTTCTTGGTGTTCTTGATGAATCAAGATGAAGGGTCGTTCGACCGAAGGGTCGTTCGACCGATTGGTTCGTTCGACCGGGTGGTCGTCCGACCGATGGGTCCCTTCGACCGGGCATCCCTTCGACCGGATGTCGGTTCGACCGGGGTTGCCTGTTCGACCGGAACTGTTGTTCGACCGGGTTTTTGGTACTCGACCGGATCAGTGTTTTGGCAGTGTGTTGTGTTCTTATTCCTGAGTTTTAAGTCATTAAGTTGTCTTTATTTTTGGCTTACCGATTATCGGTGTTGTCATAGGTAGCAATCGTCAGAAGCAATTTTATTCAGGAAGAAATCTGAGGTGAGTCCTTTAAGCTAAATCGGTTTGTATTACGAATGCTATGTGATAAATGTATTATTTGAAATGTGGAAAACCTGGTTTCAAAGTGACTTATTGTCGTTGGGAAATACCTTCTAAAGATCTCACATTTTCAAGAATCACGATTTATAGAATTGAACTGTTGTTCATATGAATTGCCTGTATAGCTGATTTAATGTGAGTATGCTCTGAAATGACATGCTTTGGCTTTGAGTCTTAGTGCAATGGATCCATAGGCACTGTGTTCCTATGTCCCCTGTTTTGGGCATTTGGTTCACGTTTTAGCACGGGATAGGCATCGGGTTGCCATGATAAGTAAGGTGTGGGCCTATACGGTCGGGCAGCGTCTCATGGTGCAGTAAGGTGAAATCCCATTATGTGCTTGAGTTCCCCCTATTTTGGGAACTCTCAAGGATAGATCTAGAGGGGTTGACTTGAATGTTTTGAGCAACAGATCTAGAGGGGTTGAGCTCGTTATGTGATTTGTGGGTATTACTTATACCATGTTTAATCACTAATGGTTTATTGGATTTCTTGACTTAGCTCATGGCTATACTACCGCGTGGCACCAATTGGGTTTAGTACTCTCTTTTATTTTAGCTTGTTCTCACTAGGCGTTAGCCTAACACTTGCTCTTGGTTGTCATGTTGGCAGGTTATCTTAGCAAGGGGGCTCGTCGGGACTGAGGGAGCGACCTTGGGGTCGTGAGAGATTCTTTTGAAGATTCATTTTGGAAGTATAGCGACACCCGTCCCTAATCTAGATATTTTGTAGATTAATAGGATGTCGTTTTATACTTCAGTTATCTACCTAAATATTGGCTACTCTATACCCGTTGGGTTGTTTGTGTAATGAAATTGTCACACCTTATTCCGCAAGTTAGTCTATTGCCGAATTGTTTCTTCGAATTTTTATTTCCGCAGTTTCTAGGGTGTTACAAGCCAAAACCCTAAAAATCATCAAGATGGTTTTCATTCAAACATTTAGTTATAAATATGTACACAAAACATATTTTGTATCTCATCTTGTAGTTTCCAACAATATATCCCAAAATTTAACTAGAACCCTAAAATCTCCAAAACCCATTTAGGTCAAACCTTGCAAATAGTAGATATGTAAACAAGGAGATGATTATAGGTTCAAACGTGTAGTTTTTTACATGTATAAAGTTTAAGAGTTAAGATTGGACTCACAATATTAGATTTTGGTTAAAACCTAGAAATATCAACAAAACCTAAAACTTGATGATGAAGATGGTGAGATGAAGTGTCTTGAACTGTAGCTTCCAATTCCTAGATTGATTGAGAAGAAATACTCTAGGATCAAAGGATTGTAGCCTTAAATGCTCAAAGTGTGCAATAAATGAGAGGGGGTTCTGTCTAGAGAGAAGATAAGATAAAGTGGGTGAAGAAGTAAATGAATTGGAAAATCGAATATTTTAAACATCTGGGGGTCGACCGCGATAGTGACTCGGCGACTATGCCCTTGGCTTAGTCGCGGGGCATTGTCGCCCGCTAAGGACCACCCACGGTACGATGGCCTGCGATTGTGCCACCACGACAGTGACCCTGGAAATGTCGCCAGGCACTGTCGCCCCGGATATACCGAGAGGGCTCCTCCCCTCGCGACCTTGCCCTAGAGATAGTTACATATGTCACAATCGTCGGGCATTATCGTCCAAACTATGTTGAACCCTGAAATTCCCTTTTTCTCTCCCAACACGCTACTAACACGTTTAGGGTCCAAAGTAAATTGTTCCTTATACTAAAAGTATACATCAGTAGGCAATATCTAATAAATAAATATATTCACCTACGTGATCATTATTTTTACTGAAATCTCGGGCGTTACATAGATGCTTCCTTAATGGCTCAAAACTCGGCCCCAAAGTTTCCCCCTTCGACTTCAATGAAGAGAGAGAGAGAGAGAGTTATGAGGAGAAGATATGAAGAAAAAAAAACCTAAGAAACGCTTTAATGGCCAAACTGCAACATCCTGCGACCATGTCTGCGGTCTAGGGTCGCGGCGTGAGTCGCACGTGTCACAGACTCCAAGCCACATTGATGCATGCGAGTTAGGGCGCAACTTCAAGTCACAGGGGACTCCGTGTAAGTTATTGTTTCTTCGCCCCTGCACCCTTGCACCGCGCGACCTTGGTCGTGACTTCAAGTCGCGAGCCAAGTCGCGTATTTCACTGTTTCACCCATTTCCCCCCTTTTTTCATCGTTTTACTCGCAAGGATTTTTACGAAAACATTACCCAACATAAACCTTAAATATTTTTAAGGTCAAAACTAAACTTTTAAATATATAAAGAAGGTTTAAAAAAAATCTGAGTGTTACAATCCTCCTAACCTTGAATTTGATTTCATCTTCGAAATCTAAATATATACAAAAAGGTGAGAGTAACGCCTTCGCATGTATTCTTCCGCTTCCCACGTCACGTTGGAGTCTCGTGATGCTTCCATTGTACCTTGATCATGTCGATCTCTTTGTGGCGCAACTTTTTGGACTTTCTTTCCAAAATTGCTTCCGCCTCCTCAATTTAACGATTGTTTTCAGCCACACGAATCTTTGACATAGGGATCACACTTTCTTCTTCCGCCAAACACTTTCGCAAGTAGTAAATGTGAAAAGTGTTATGAATCCCGGCATTTTCAGACAGCGACTCCAATTTGTGGGCTTGAAGTCCCACCCGACTCAAAACGGTAAACGGTCCAAGGAAACGAGGACTAAGCTTCTCACTTCCCAAACCGTATAATACCTTTCCTAGGGGACACTTTTAATATCACATGATCCCCGACTTGGAACTCCATCGGCTGCCTCTTTTTGTCGGTGTAACTTTTCTAACAATCTTGGACCGCTTTCAAATGCTCCCGAATGCCCTTAACCTTGTTGATCGTCTCTTGCACAATCTTGGGCCCAACACTTCAAGCCAACAAATAGGAGTCCTAAACTTGCGACCATATAATGCTTCAAGCTTGACCAATTGTTACCCTTCAACGTTAATTTTTTAGGTGAAGGGCTAGGATCACTTCTCTACTTCTCACGCATTTAGCACTTCTCAAATGAACCTATGGCTATATATATATATATATATATATATATATATATGATTGGGTTCCGGTGAGAAGAAAAGTTATGGTGAGAAGGGTAAGAAAGGGATCTCCACCCTCTGATCAATCTCAATTGAAATCAACACTAATGAGATGCACCTAGATGCCCTAGATCAACTCCTTTATAAAGCACAATTCATAGGAGGGAATGAGATTAAAAATGATCAAGGGTGGAGGTCCCTTCTTATGCTTCTCAACTTAACTCTTTTTCTCACACAATCCTTCGTGCGTGTGTGTGTGTATATATATATATATAGGCGAAGGATTGTGTGGAAGTTGACTTAATGTGAGAAGCGGATCTGAACCATTGATCACTTTTAATCTCAAGCCCACCCATGAACCGCACTTAATATGGGGATTGATCTGGTGCATCTCGATGCATCTCATCCAAGGTTCTAAATGGCGTGGCGGCGAGGCCAAGCCTCAAGCCTTACGAACCACGGCGAGGCCATGGCGTTTTCAAGGCGTGACTTATGGCGTCATTTTTCTAATTCATATATATCATTATATAGAAAAACATATGTTTTGTAGTGTTACTCAATTAGTCAATAGTAATAAGCATGTTAAATTATGGTATATATTAAAAAACTTGCAAATAAGACATTAAAAACGTAAAGAAAAATCAAATATTGCATTACGAAATTGTACATTAGGCCATGGCGTGCCACGGGCTTAACGTGGCGTGAGACACAAGCCTTGGTGCCATGGCGGCTGTGCGGCGAGTTTTTTAGAACATTGATCTCATCTTAATGTGCATCCAACGGTTGATAACCACTTCTCACGTTAACTCAACGTTTCACCAGAACCCAACGCTATATATATATGTATAGGTGAAGGATCGTGTGAGAAGTTAAGGTTAGCGTGAGAAGTGGATCTAAACCGTTGATCACTTTTAATCAAATGCCCTTCCATGAATTGCGGCTTAGAAGGGAATTGATCTGGTGCATCTTGGTGCATCTCATCCTTATGTGCATCCATTTCTCATCCAACGGTTGATAACCATTTCTCATGCTTCTCACATTAACCTTAACTTCTCACTGGAACCTAACCTTATATATATGTATATATGTGTAGGGGTAGTTTAATTTGCAACCCATTAAAATCTTACAACCCATGCAACCCACTTCTTAACCATTGGATTAATGATCGACGGTTACAATACATGTGGGTCCAATATTTTCAATTAAAAAAATCAAAAAAATAAAAACAAAATAACCGTTTATCATGAATCCAACGGTTAAGATGTGGGTTGCATGGATTGTAAGATTTAGATGGGTTGTAAATTATCCTTGGCCTATATGTGTGTGTGTGTGTATATATATATATATATGTATATATATATATATATGTGCAGAGGCAAAGTATTGTGTGAGAAGTGTGAGAAGTGGATCTGAACCATTGATCACTTTTAATCTCATACCCTCCCATGAATTGCGCCAAAGAAGGGAATTGATATGGTGCATCTTGATGTGTAACACCCGTATTTCCAAGTAAGCTATAAGAATCCTTTCATCTTAAAATGTCAATTTTAACTTGTAACTTAGGATGAGAAAGCTTAGTTATGTTTCCTTGTTGTCGAAACGTTTTTTGTGCGAGAAAAATAGGATTTTCAGACTCTAGAATGGGTGGAGCGGCTATGCCTGACGACGTCTTGCAGATAGAGTTGGGTACGAGGGTGAAGTTGAGTATGGCGTATCAACCCCAAACCGATGGCCAAAGTGAGCGGAGGATTCAAACTTTAGAAGACATGTTGAGGTCGTGTGTCATCAACTTTGGTGGTAGTTGGGACTCTCATGACTCATCTACCTCTCGTGGAGTTTGCCTACAACAACAGTTGCCACTCCAGTATTGGGATGGCGCCTTTTGAAGCCATGTATGGGCGGAAGTGTATGACTCCGGTGTGTTGGCTAGAAGCAGGGGAGAAGCAGTTTGTCGGCTCCAAGATCGTCCAAGAAACTACTGACAAAGTGAAAGGAACCCGCGAGCGGTTAAAAGCGGCTCAGGACCGACAAAAGAGTTACGCCGATAAAAAGAGAAAACCAATAGAGTTCAAAGTGGGTGACCGTGTTATGTTGAAGGTGTCACCTTGGAAGGGAACTATACGGTTCAGAAAGTGCGGGAAGTTAAGTCCCCGATTACTTAAACCGTTTACATTTTGGCAAGAGTGGGACTCTGTAACACCCTCAAATTTGTTAAGAGCAACTAATTAAAATCTTGGTATAATATCAACATAAGGAACAAAACTCCCTCATACAATTCAAAACTCAGTATATTCCTCAAGTTAAAATTCTATAACTAACCTCAACAAATATAATATCCAAGTACTAAAACAGTGTCGGGTGTTACTTAACCCCAAACATTAAGGTGTTCTTCCCAAAACAAAGACGGAAGACTTCAACAAGCTAATCACTCTCCGAGCACGCAACTAGCATTCCTCTATTCACAGTGTCACTAGAACTATTCCCAAACGAAGCCTTGTTGGGAACTGAAGATTTAATCAAGTATGATTACTGCTGCCAGTACAACATGGTTACTACTGCTGAGACAAGATACTACTGCTGAGACAAGATACTACTGCTGAGCCAGATTAATACTGCTTGAAGAAATTAATACTGCTAAGCATAGTTAGTACTGCTGAAGATTAATATTGCTCAGAGTGTTAATGTTGCTATGATTTAATACTGCTTATGTGATAAACAAGATATGCGCAGATCAAGGATTGAAGATAATCATGGAAGGTTTGAAGATAATTATAAAAGAATATACTGAAGATCTTTTAAGTTTTGTAATTATCTTTTATTTTTAGTATATGTATAGATGTGTTCAGAATAGTTTTAATATACGAGTATTCTGAGTTTTTGTTTTGAGAGAGAATTAACCTCAAGGTTTACAACCCTAGTTCTAGAGAAGTAGAATTCGTCTTGGTGAGCCTGTTCATCAATATTGAGGTTTTGTGTGAAAGCTTGTAACTTTAATCATTCAATAAAGTTTACAAGTTGTGATTTATATTTTACTGTTACATTGATAGTTTGAATATTAAAGTGTTTTTCCGCAACTTCTTTAATATTGTTTCTGAGTTTTATTATTCTTGTTAAGAATCAGATCCTGACAAGTCTGTTGCACATGCCGACAAATAAAAAGGTTAGGCTAACGCCTAGTGAGTTCAAGAGTTTTCAACATTTATAAAAAAATTGTTAAAAAGGAAGGATGCAATTGAAATCATAGTCTTTCAAAATGATATGCTTCAGATATGAAAACCACTCGTTTTCCAATAATATGAAGTTTAGACAAAGGAGACACCAATATAAACGTTTTCAAAATCAAACTGTTTCAAGGACTAAGATCCCAATATAAAACGTTCTTTCGTAAATTAAATTCAACCCAAAACTCACTCAAAATGAGAATAGAAAGTGGACTCCCAATTTATGAAACGCGGATAAAACTTTATATCCCGAAATACCCAAAACACGGGTGGGGCATAATACTCAACCCATAAACTTTGGGTAAAAACCCATATAAACAAAACGTCACCGAAAACATGAATAATAAAACTCAATACCCAAAACAACACCTTTCGGTGACGGGGGAGACCCGAATTCCATTGAAAGTGGCGGGCACACAAAGTTAAGCCACTTCTCGATGTTATCGAGCTTCACATTGAGTCATGGATCCCCGTATCTGGCTCACCATGGGCACCACCGCAAGATACACAAATGACCCTAGTGTCTACTTGTAACACTCGGAAAAAAAGACGTAATAATTGGGAATAAATGTTGAGGGGAGAAAATAATTCAAACTCAAATGGAAGGTTAAAAGAGAAAAATAGAGGAAAGGTTAAGGGTGTGGAGTGTAAACCACATGGACCTGCTTTGCCAAGTTTGAAAAGTTTGAATTTAGATCGTGGGTGGTTTCTCCATGAAGCGGCAATAGTTACGGGAGTGTTTCGGAAGCAATAAAACATCGTTGGAGCATTCATTTACGTCATTTTTAGTTCTCCATATGCTCTGAGTAAAGTTACTTTGGTGACATGCAAAACGATTGAGGTTTGAGAGAGATCTTGATCGAGAAAACGGAAAGCGGAGTTCTTGTCGAAAATCAATTTCTGACGAGGAAGGGTAATAAATCCTCTCTGTCTTGTTTATTTGACGGCATCCCAATGATATATATACGTGTGTGTGTATGTAAATAAAAAGAAAATGGGAGTAAGGAGAGCTTTTGTTACTGTGAAATTTAATGGAAGAAGAAAGGCAAATAAATACATACACGTGTATATATGTAACGTGTGTTTATGTATGTAAATGGAAAAGAAAAGGAGAAAGACTTCCTTTTGTAAGATTCCATGTGTGGAAGGAAGCCATATATATACATACATATGCATAAATATATATATATATATATATATATATATATATACACAAACGTGATGTATGACTTGAAAGGATGATGTATTGCTTGAAAGAATAAATGTATATGTATATATATATATATATATATATATATATATTTGGAAAAGGATTAAGGGTTCATCCTTTTACCCAATAGCCTTTAAAGACACATAATGGTGAAATCTTCTTTTTTGATAATAATATGTTTGGATATTGAGGTTGGATGTTCCTCTTGATGGAAATGCAAGTGGGTTTTGGAGTTATATGTTTATATGTGTATATGTATATATACATAGTACTATGCATGGTTTAAAGAGGGGATGACAAATTGATGGTAGCTCTAGTACTTGACAGTAGCTTGAAGGCTACTTTATGGTGAAAGTTTTTTAAGTGTGTATATATATATGTATGTATATGTGAGTGTGGATGATGGGTGTGTCATCATACACATGTACGACAAGGCACACTGGTACTATTTTCTAAAGGGGTGCTAATATATACATATTATATATATATATAATAAATGGTTATATATCTATACATATATATCGTGGCATCTAACGAAATGGTATGTGAGGTGTCCGAGTTTTAAACACCTAGCTTATTAAGGGGTTAAATAATATTTTACGAGATTATTTTAAAGGCTCGTAACTAACGAATAATTTATAAGAAAATGGTACTTAGAAATTATTACGATTTATGTAGGATTCGGGAGCTACTTTGTGAAAGGTGAACCTACAATAAATTGAGGTGAGTTTTCATGAGACTTTTCTGGGATGCATACATACGTAGTTAAAATTATGTTGGCATGATAATTATTTGGAGTACGTATATGGTGTAAAATGATACATTTTTATGTGCATGTTTACGGTGTATTATTGCATGTATATAAATGTGTTATTTATTTGGAGTACGTATCTTATGCATGATAATTGGTTTATGTACATGTTTACGGGTGAATGTTTCATGTACAATATTTTATAAAGGAGATTGCATGCTATTGTTTTGTTGGTTTATAAACATTCTTAGCATGTCATATTTATGGGATGATTTCATGTGACACATTTTGGTGTCGATATTGGGTATGGGATCAGGCTCGATATGTCACATCTAGGGGTGGCACGACCCCGTAATGGGTGTAGGACAGGTGTGAGTCGTGCGACCCAGGGAATGCCACTGACAGGGCGGACCTACCCGGTGAGGCAGTTAGGAGATCTCATTGGTGTCAAATGTTTTCTGAAAACAATATGCATACTATTTAATTTGTGCTTAATATTTTTATGCTTGATGGAGTGTGTATTTATGTGCACGTAAACCATGAACTCACTTAACTTTTTAGCTAACTACTAGTATGCATCTCAGGAGTCGGTGGTTCAGGTGCGGACAAAGGGAAGGGCAAAGCGTAATTAGATTTACTATTGTTATGTTCTTTAATGCTTTGCTAGTTATCAAACTTATTTATTATGTATTTGAAGTGTTATGTAATATAGTTCGGTATGGGACGGACTAATGTTGGAGATTTGTATTACTTTAAGTTAAGACTTCCGCTGTGATGGTAATTTGGTTATATCTTGATGTCATATTCGACGACATAAGGTAATATTTGGGCTGAAATATGTGATATTACCCAAGGGTAGATTTGAGGGTGTTACACTACTTGACCTCTAGATGAGTGTCACCACAAAAGCCACAAGTCCCCGTATCTGGCTCACAATGGGCACCACCGCAAGACTTAGCTCCGTATAGGGCTCTGCAGAGCACCACTGCAAGCTTACATAAAAACATGACTTGGAGACCACTCACTAAACTTCAAACGTGGACCCTAAATTCCACAATGAGTAACCAGACTGGATTACAAACAGGCATCGAGTTAACCACCCACGATCTATACCTCGAGCCCTTCACTAAAGGTTACACGGTTATCGAGTTCAACCACCCACGATCTATACCTCAAGCTCCCGCTAGCCATAAATAATTTCCAGTCCTAAAACAAGGATAAAGTCCCCAACTAAACCAACTGATTGACTCATATGCCTATGGATCCAATGCATTACAGTCTAAAACGTTACATGACTCAAACGAATGAACTAACGCATTCAAAACATGTAACTCTCAAATAAGATGCAACTAAGTACACCATACGTCCAAGGCTCCTTAACGAGCTACTAAAACTGAACAAATGTTCCAAAGACTCATCTGAGTGTAAACCAAGCCTCAAAAGGCATAATGAACGTTTGGCTAAAATACGTGAGCCAATAAGGTTACATAAACCAAAATACATCTTTTCCTAAAAATATTTCTCTCAAAACACAATTGGCCTTCGGCCCAAAACTAAAAAGGTTTACCATTTCTAAAATGTTTCCAAGGTCGGGAATGACCAAAATTAAAGGACTCACACATTCGTACATTCAAAACGTCCCATTACATAAATGATGCACGTTTCCAACAAACACTAAAAGTGTATTTTGACCCAAATAATATTCATTTATGAATAAATCATTAAAACACCTTCATTCATGACTTATTTATCAAAATGCCCAAAAATCCCAATGTAGGTGTTTTACAAAGTTTATAACGCTAAACACTTCAAATAATCAAAAGTTACCAAATAACTCAACAGTTGATAATTTCATGTAAAACACATAAACACTTTAAAATGGACATTTTGGCATGTACAACAATTTCACAAATCAACTTGAACTCACCTTGCTAGATTTAGGCTAAATCTAGATTTTACCCGACTTAAAGCTTCCTTGAAGAAACTTGAATCTTCAAAGCCAAAACTTCCAAAACCTAGATCCATAAATATTTACATTTAACCATTTAGAAACATTCCCCAAACATTAAACATGAAGACCTCAACTGATACCAAAACCCTAATTTCCATAGTTGAAGAGAAGAGGATTACTTTTAACATAGTTTGAATCCATCAACAAAAGTCTTCTAGGTCACCAAAATGATCCTTAAACTCCCAATCTTCAAAATGGTGAGAATGGTTGGGTGAAAACCTAAGGAAACTTGGTGATGATGAAGAAGATGAAGATACCTTAGCTCTAGCTTCCCAAACCTTGCTAGATGATGAAGAAATACTTTGCTTTTAGGAGAGAAACCCCCAAAAATAAGCTAGGGTTCATACGAGAGGATGATGGGTCATTTTGGGAGAGAAAATGGGAAGGGATTTAAGGGTTTTGGTGAAAATGGGGAGGGAGGCCGGTTTTAGCCTTATAAATACGCACAGTGGCTCCACACGAGCGCTGGCGCGGATTGACTCGTGCGGGCCTCTAGAGTCACGAGCAAACAGAGCCTTGCACGGTTCCCGGTGCGACTCAATTCGCATGGAGGGTCGCGCGGGGCACTGTTGGCGTTTTTTCGCCTTCTCTTCGGCCAGAGATTTCGGGGTGTTACAGACTCCTAGCCTATAAACTGGAAATACCCCCTAAGATGGCCGAGATTCATCACACCTTCCATGTGTGTTATCTATGCAAGTTCTTAGCGGAAGAACAGAACGTGATACCCCTTTCGGAAGTCGATGAGAGAAATCATTGTGTAGAAGAATGCGACACTATTTTGGAGCAGAAATCAAAGCTTCGCCATAAAGAAATCACGATGGTCAAGGTGCAATGGAAGCACCATCGTGGGGCCAACGTGACTTGGGAAGCCAAGGATGATATGAAGAGGATATACCCAAACCTATTTTCATGAATTGCGATTTCGAGGACGAAATCATTTCCATGTTGGGGAGGATTGTAACACCCGTATTTCCAAGTAAGCTATAAGACTCCTCTCATCTTAAAATATCAATTTTAACTTGTAAATTAGGACGAGAAAGCTTAGTTATGTTTCCTTGTTGTCGAAACATCGTTTGTGCGAGAAAAATAGGACTTTCGGACTCTGGAATGGGTGGAGCGACTATGCCAGGCGACTATGACAATGCCACTGTCGCCAAGGGCACATTCGCGAGGCTGTTATGGCTATATAGTATACTACAAGTTTTATAACATAAGCTTGTAGCTGAAAACAGATCTACATAAAGCACTTGCATGTTCATGGAGTAAGCACAATAAAAAAAACAACAATTTCATAAAGTAAACCACAGTTTCATGTTGTTACACCAAATTTTTCAGCTATACAGATGTACAACTAAAAAAAATCTACATAAAGCATTTAGATGTTCATGGGACCAGTAAAAACACAAATCTAAAAAGAAAGAATTTTTGGATGTTGTTTAGTGGGGTAGATATGTTTAAAAGCATCAAGAAGCATTCTCAAATGAGAAGCGAAAACAACACCCACTTCTGGACCCAAACAGCTAGTATATTGACATCAACATTTCAAATCACTACAAGAAAATTCGAGTTTGCATAATGCTAAAAATGTTTAAGTTTATAGGACCAAATATTTAGTATAACCCACTTATAAACGAAATGGAAAACTTTTGCAACCAATTCACAACTTGTATGAGGGATTCAACAAGAAACAAAATTAAAGAGAAAGTAAAAATATTGTAAAAGTGGTGTTCCATGATTTTTCACTTATTCCTACTTCAAAGTAAATATATTGTTAACGTGGTGTTCCATGATTTATCTTATCCCCTTAGGCTTTGCAAAGGCAGTTAAAGGATTCCATTCATAGCTTGTATGATGGATTCAACAAGAAACAAAATTTGATGTTATACAACCTAGTCGTATGAAACTTTTCCAAAAGACATAACCACACTTATGTATATCGTTTTCAAAAGAAAATTTCGATTTCACAACCTAGTAGAAAAATCGATGTCGAAAGCAAATTAGATTCCAAAATCGAGCAGGTAAGCATGAAGGAGAGGAATCATACCAGGTAGTTATAACGGCGAGGAAGCAGTAGCGGTGACAAGGGAGCAAATGGTAACTTCTGTAAATTGAGCAAACAGAACCAAAATCAAATCAAAATCGATTATGTATGGTCACAACAAACCTCTCCCACAAGCAATGTTCAAGAAAGAAACCTCAATCAAGATTGATTTTGAAAACCAAACAAGAAAAACAAAACCAATCTCCACAAGAATCAATTTCCGTAAGCAAACAACAAAGTCGAATTTCAAAAGCAAAAATTCGATTTTAATAGCAAAAACCGATTTTAATAGCAAAATCGATTTCAAAAGTGAAATTCGATTTCACAACCTAGAATCAATTGAGCAAACAGATACAAAATCGATTACTTCTGTAACTTCTGTAAAATTGATTGAGAGGAGCAACCAGAATCAAAATCGATCGAGAGGAAAGAACATAAAATCAAAATCGATTGAGATGAGCAAAATCAAAGAAACCAGAATCAAAATCGAACGGTATACCTGCAAAACTGATTGTGTCTTTGTGGAGAGGATCGAGAGGACAAGAGTAGAATGAGATGTGATAACCAAACAACTAAAGGCTTGCGTATTTGAGATCACCATGAATCATCCGAAGGGTCGTCTTGGAAATGGTAAATAGTCTGAAGCGTCTTCTTGGAGAAAAGGTGCTGAGTTGTAACGACACGAACCCTAACTTGTCTTTAGAACGACAATATCCTGGCTATGGAAAGAAATCGAGAGACAAGAGTGTTTGGGATGAAATCGAGAGGGAGGCGCAACATAGAGAAATTAGGCCGGAGGTGAGAAATGGGGAGAGAGATACGCAGAGAGGAGATACAGATGATCTAGGGCCGAATTTCATCCTTGAATTGAGAGTTTGTAAGAACGTGGGGGAGATAACTCAGGGGGAGGAGGTGGAGAGAAATTAGAAAGAGGGGGGGCGATTTTTTTGACTTTCAAAGTTTACAAGAAACTGAATAAACAACTTAGAATTTTTATATAGTAGTAGTAGTAGATAGTAGATGATGCTTATTATTTATTTATGGGTGTTAAATGTAAATTAGGGAAAGAAAAGAAAAAAAAAGGAGGGTAAAAACAAGAGCAGCAATTACTCAATCCTCATTATCTGAAAACCATCTCCTCTCCTGTGATCCTCCCCTTGGCGTTTCTTCCAAACTTGTCGGTAGGTATTTTTGTTGATTTCTTTTTATAATTTGTATGTATTCCTATTGTAATTCATGAAAGTCGGAAGCTATTTTTAATCGATTTACTGTTCAATTCGTCGGTCAATTTAGGTTTTTTTTTGTGCGTTTCTAATGTTTTGAAGCAATGGAATTTGGGTACTTGGAATGAAGTTTGATCGTTTCTTGCATATGATTGGACATGTGATTTCTGTTGATTTCGTTTTTGTGGCTGAAGATTTTCGTTATGGACTCTCAAATTAACCTGAAAAGGATGTGAATGACAGACCGATTTAAGGCACTTAGGTGAATAGCATTGGGGGTTAGGTATGTATTGCAGAAGGAATTTTCTTTCATAAGCCATCATTTGGAGCAGGTTTATGTTTCTTGATCACATTAGAATATAACCATAATGCTTACTCTAAGAAAATTGAACTGGTGAGCCTCAATTTAGGATAGGGATGGACTACTGTGTTCTATGCAGCTCTTCAATGAGACACAAGTCAAATTTCTTCAAGTATTTTTCATGTACATAGGAGGTTCTGTCCAATCTAGAATGTATGGTTGAAATTTGTGCATCAAGAGAGGAAGGACATTGACTCCTTGGCACTCTGGACTAATAAGGAATGGCTATCTTGAATATATTAAAAAGCACTCCAGAGTCCTACCATCCCCAAATGTAACATTTGACTTGACATGTAATTTAATTTGAACGCTAAGAAGAATAGCTTTTCTCTGAATCCACCACTCACTCTCTTTCGGGTAGGATTTTTGACTATTTATTAAGTGTGTAGAATGCCCCTTAACAAGGACAAAATAAAGGAAACTTGTGGATCAAAATTGAAGATACTATTTCAAGCAATGATTACTAATAGGCAAAAAAGTGAAGTATGATTGAAAATTTACCAGACGAAACGCGATTTTTTGAGACAGTAAAAAATGAGAATATCAGTCATTTTCTTCTTCTTCTTGCTGTGTCGATGTTGAGAAGTCTTCAGTGAATGTTGGCCATCAACTCTAGCTTGCTTGCAGTTTGGTTAACATTTCTGCAGACAATCATCATCTATGAGGGTTTTCCAGCTTTCAATTATGCTTCTACGTGCTGCGCACTTTTTGGTTTGTTAGAAAGGATCTGTTCAAGAAGAAAGGAGCTTTTTTTTTCTCTACGAAGAGGAAATTTATGTCAACACTCAGCCAATATAAGCTTTTTTTAACTTGTTATGCCATGTATTAATAAATTTAGAATGTTCGATCAGAAGTGACTATTATACTCATCAGTCTTGGAAATTGAATGTCAACACTTCAACTCCAGTTTCCTGGATATAACATCATAGACCTTATAGTTTTGCGGCTTTTGCCACATCCATCATTTTCCATCTATCCATTACTGATCCACTTCTGGCAATGGATGGAAGTCATTGTTTATCCACCGACATGCAATCATTTATTAAATGAAGAGAACAACCAACAAAATACATCCGCCATCATTAGTTCCAGAAGAGAAAAACCTCTGGCAGTTTGAGTCTCTCATAATTGGTTTTCATCTAGGGCTATGGCTTACTCTCTCTCTCTCTCTCTCTCTGTATGTGACACCCACAGATATATATATATATATATGCATGCATATATATATATTGTCTGTAGGCATATGTCTATCTATCCATCTATCCATCTCTTTCGGTGTGTGTGACATGCAAGTTTGCCATGAGGGTTATTTGTCTTTGCCATAAATGTTTAGTTCAACCATTGACTAAATATAATGCATGTAGTTAGTACATAAATTATCTTGTATGATAACTATGTCATTGACATAAACTTAAATGAAGGGTCTAAGTTTCATAACTTGTTGGTTGTTAGAAGTCATTGATGCAAGATGCGGCTTCGTGGCCTGCATTGACTTCACTTAATCCAATATCAGTATATCAAATGTAAAAAAGTCAACATAATGTGTATTCAACGTGTTACCAAAGTAATATGGACTGCAGTCATGTATATTGCTCTGTTTCATGAAAAAGGGAACACAATTATGTGGTTAAACAAATTGCTTACATCCATGGATGCTGCTAGGATATTATTACATGATTTTTGGATTTTGGCCAAAGTACAATCCATTGAGGGAAAAACACAGCTTTTAAGTTTTAAGGAACAAATTCAGACAGAAAATGGGATTGGACAGATTAACTGTCATCTTCAACCTTGATTACAAATTTACAATAATGGAATTATTTGGTTTCAACCTGAATCAGGCTCCCATATCCAATTGTGCTTATGTAAATAATATGTAAGGGAAATGATATTATCATGGTACTGGTTCAACAAATAAATCTTGCTTGCAGAAGCACGATCATACTCACGAGCCCTGTAGGTCCATTCAATGGATTCTGCGACAAGTGTGTGGTTACTAGTTACCATCAATGTGTGTGTTATATCAAAAAAGAGAGACCCATGTAATAAACCCCCTTGTAGTCTGTGCCTAAACAGAAACAATAGCACAATATTATTTTGTTATTAACTGTATCATTTAATCTGTTGTGGATTATTTTTCTTGACATTGTCCCTTATGGTTTTTGTATTGTATTTCTCCCTGACCATATAATTCACCTATCTTATGTTGGTTTCTTTGGGATTTTCTCAATTGAAATAAAAATAAATTCTGGTTTTCTCTCTGGAGTTAGTCATTGACTGGCTTGTAAGATTTGGCATGTTCATAGTTCTCTTATTCAGAACCTTTTGTGAGCTTTAGAGCTTGGCATAAGGCACCATATAAAGATCTATAGAAATTTGAAGGCATGTCTTAGACTTATGCTTGTAGTTATCTTGTATTACTGTCGTTTGGGGTCTTTATCTTTTTGTTATGATTTCATCTTATTAAATCTAGGGGCCATGTTCTCGAGGTCCTTCGGTTTTTTCTTGTATTATGTAACATCACTTGAGCAAACTTGCTCTTTTTCTTTCTTGAGAGCATTCACTTGCGTTTCATTATCTGAATAGCTTGTAAGCTTACTTGTCAAGCAGTTGTTTCTATAAACAGCGAGAAGAACCTTGGCTCCAACCAATGGAGAAAGGAACAACTTCTAGGCTATTCGTTAATGATGGTTCATTTATGGAGAGGTTCAAGCAACTTCAGCAAGAAAAGGGAAAGGGTGATAAAGTAGAGGAATCTAGATTGAATCCAACTTTATCAGGGCCCAGAAAACCTAATCCTGTTATTAGTAGTAGTGGCTCGGTGTCTAGAGCTAGTGATTCTCGCAAAATCAACCAGGCTCCTTCCTCTGGCAAACTTGCATTCAGCCTGAAACAGAAATCAAAGCTTGTGGCACCTGCTGTCAAGTTAAGTGAAGATGAGGATGAAGATGAGAAGATTGCTGGTAAAGCATCAGGTGATGGACCAATGAAAAGGCAAAAGTTGGACCAGCCTGATGCGTCTGATCAGTCACTAAAACAAGTTGTTGGTAATTACATCTTATATTATGCTACCTATTTCACATTGAACTTTCAGAGAGTAATAAATAAGTGAAACTTTCTGTTGCTAGACTCCGCTCGTACTATTGTTTCATTACTTCAATAATTATGATCACCCATTGCACACTTCAGCAGTTGCATACTTGCATGCTTATATCTGGTTTGTGGCTTTGTGCAGATGCACTGATTAGGACCATTAGGTATATAGATCTTCTCAAGGGTTTGTAGGGATTACTTATGAATAAAATTTGGCACTGTTCTTTCCGTGGTTTTCATATCAGTATATTCTCTTTAACCATTTAAATCATAACTTGGACAGTAAACATCATGTTAGTTTTAGCATCCCCAATATGTCTATGAAGCTTTCCCTCTGTCCGACTGTTTTCACTTTTCAGTGATCTAATGAAGTAATAGGTATTCTATTTGGTCATAGTTATATAAGCAAGCCCTAGTCTTTTGAACACTAAATAAGTTTGTTAAAAAAAATTCACCAATTAAGGAACAAGTTTGTTTTAGCTGAAGCTCGTTTTTCAGATTCTAACTTCTACAACCCCTCTTGGTCCCCCTCCAAAAAAAATTCTCATGGTGTATGTGTAGCTGTAGAAGTGCCATGCACTGTTTGCAGTTTTTCCCAACTAAGAAGAATGTTTTAGTGGTTGGAGGAAAGTCAGTTTTCTGAAGTGAACTTTTTGCAAGAGGTCTAATTAGAATGTGGTGTGAGGCATGTTCGTTTCATTGTGTACTTGGAGAAAATTTCAGGCTTATACCAACGAAATAGTGTGGAGGACAAAACATTCTTGAATTACTTTTGTCTGATGAATGCAGCTAATACATAATACCTCTGTCAACATTGGTGGAAAGGGATGTTCAGTGACAGATTTGGAATCTATGGCAGCCTCTACAAGAATAATTTAGATTCCCTTGTTCATGCTCTTGATTTAATTGGTTCTTAAGTGACATGCAGCGCCACCATGTCCAAGTGATCCCACAATAAAGAAGGTCGCAGAAAAATTAGCAAGTTTTGTGGCAAAAAATGGAAGGCAGTTTGAGCATATCACACGTCAAAAGAATCCTGGAGATACCCCTTTCAAGTATGTTCATTCTCGTTGCAAATATAATTGGATCCTGCTTTGTACTGTGCTCTATGTATTATTTGTGAACATGCCTGGCTGCTACTGGCTTGTCATCTCTATTTACATTTTTTCTGGGTAAAATCTGTAATTACTTGAATCCACCATTAGGTGGATGGCATTATGTGGTGGAAGCGAGTTGATGTTGTTAGTATGTATTTACTACAGATTTGTAGTTTAAACGTTGGAAATGCAATTTTTGCAAAGCCAAATCAAATGTACCCAGTACATCCCACTCGGAAGTATGGTTTGTGGGGTAGGATGCACACAGACCTTTCCTCTTCCCCTGTGAGTAGAGAGGCTGAACTTTTTAGTTCTCCTTTCTCAATGCGGCTCTGTTTATGCACACACATACAGTATCATATATTTCTTTGTAGTGATAAAATGCGCTCCATAATGTTATGTAATTTTATATAAAAGCAAATGATTGTGTGCCAGCCTAATACATAATTAATGCAATCGTTTTTCTTTCTAATTTCTATATTATTGGATGTGTATACTATACAATCATCAACACTATGTGTTACAACAGAGAACATCTTAAAGTTGATATTCTGACTTCTTTGCAGATTCCTGTTCGATGAAAGCAGTGCTGATTACAAATATTATGAATACCGACTTACTGAGGAGGAAAAGGCTCTGGCGCAGTCTTTGGACTCCCAATTACCACATACTGGTTTGTGCAATAGCCCTATGCATTTTTTTGTTGAGGTGCAATATTCATGCTCAATACAGGAGATACATTGTAATTGGATTACATGATTAAAGGGCCTTAGGTGCTGTTCAGTTCGTTTTCTGTTAAAGACCTGTATGGATATAGCTGTCTGTATGGATATAGTTGTCTGTGTGTTAACAAATAAGCTATTGTTCGGTTGTTGTGCTGAATAAACAGTTTGAATGTCAGAAATGACCATTTTACCCTTTCGTTATTAAACAGTTGTTGATGAAATTTTACAAAATAACAAAATTTACAGCAAAATGTAAATATAAAAAAAGCCAAATCAATGAAACCCTAAATATACAAAAACCTGAATCAATCAAACAACTTTCCAACCAAATTTCAACAAACTCACTGAAAGAATCTCATTTGTATTTAATACCTAGCTTGAAAATTAGTTTATTGGAAAATTCAAATCTTATGCTGCATCTCCAATCTCAAACTTCCATGTCTGCCATCCCATATCCTAGCCCCCTGGAAATTTTCATCTCTTCTCTGCAGGTGTTATTCATGTTCAAACTTCAAAGGCGATGGGAGCAGAGACGCGATTGAGCTTTCAAATCTGTTTACTTTTGATAACCCACAAACCCGATATGAAATGTACAAATTGAGAGAAGGAAAGAACAAGAGGAGAAATAGGGCAGAAAATAAAAATAAACCATCAGATGTGAGAGAAGGAAAGAACGAGAGGAGAGGATCGATTTCAAGGAGGAGCAGATCGTTTTGAGAAGACATGATCGATCACAAAGAGCCAGATCGATTTTAGGGAGGAGACATGAGAAATCTGCGACCACGAACCAGCATCGAGGGAGGGAGGCGGCGATCCATTGTTGAGGAGAGCAAAGAGCAGGCTGCAGGCGTGTGTGTTTTTTTTGGCTTTTTATCACAAGGGTAGGAAGGGAAAAAGAAGGGCTGACCAGATATCATGGTTTTAAAAAGCGTGTGAGGCGCACGCCTCAAGGTGAGGCGGCCCAAAATCGCACCTGAGGCGGCGCCTCTCGATCCCTAGACGAGGCGTATGCCTCGGTTGCTTGAAGCGGTGAGGCGTAAGGCGGTGGAGAGGCGTACGCCCCAATACAGAGGCTAAATTATTTTAAAAAATGCCTGAAATCTTTGTTTCTTTATTGAAAACCTTGTTCTTCCCTAGTTCTCCTAAGCCCTATTTGCTACTCGTATATGTCCTTCGTGAGTTCCAGTTTTCTCCCCTTTTTTTGCATTTTCTTCCTCGATTCTCTTTGGTTCATGGGAGTATTATGTATATGTTTATATCGGATGCATTTCTTTTATATTTAGTCTCTACTACGTGTCACGGTCACACTTCTACTCCCACTGTTGATATCTAATATTTTTTCATTATGAGTTGTGAGCATATTAATACGTACATATACATGTTATGAATAGATCAATACTTTTTTTTCATTGTTACTATATTTATATTTCGTGATTGAAGAAAGTGTGTGTAGACTCATTTAGTAATTAAGTATGATATATATATTTTTTGTGTCTAGTACTCAAGTGTCAAGTGTGTATATATATATTTTGCATATATTTTATGAGTAGGATCAGTGGAATGCAGATTGGTATGAATATATTTTGTGCATATATATATATATATATATATATATATATATATATATATATATATATTTCCACCTTGGGGCTTACGCCTTGGTCCGCCTCGAGAATTACGCCTCGCCTCATTGAGGGAAAACGCCTTGAGGCACGATTTCGCTTTTTAAAACCTTGCCAGATATGACTCTACAAATTGGGCTGAGCGAATAAGCCCATTTCTGACCCAATAAGCCACGTCCGAACAACAATATATAGCTGAACAAATAAGCTATATGGGCTATACAGCCCATTAAGCCACAACCGAACAGCCCCTTAGTTGAATAACTTTTAGTTCTTTAGGTTGTAGTTTGACAGTCATGGGTTAAACATTTATATTACAAAGACATTACTCCTAAAATGATTACCAGTTTTTATTTTTAGATACAGCCTTCTTATACACATTATATCATTGCTTCATTTTTGTGAAGATTCCATATCAGTACTACCTTAACATAGGAAATCCTAAAACTACTCTATTTCTGGAAAAAGACACTAAACTAAGCCACATAACCTAATGTTGACCCCACCCTGATCCTATGAGGCTATTACCTATCAGAAAAGTTTATTGTATCTTTTTGTCTGAGAAGTTCACTAGTATGACCTTTCTTGCAAAGCCTTACACTTCTCCAATCAACTAGGTTTGTTCTACTCTGGTGCAAGGACAAGGGATCTGTTTGCAAAAAGATCAAATGGTCGTACTTTTAGTATATTGTAGTTGGGGGTTTCATGTGTAATCACATATTAGAAGTCTCTTTAGGTAGTCAGGAAGCTAGAGAGTAGGATATTGGTAGTTGTCTCATTGAAGTGTGTGTTATTGAAGACTTCTGTCCAAGAGAAAAAAAAAACATGTATTCGGAAAGCTTTCATCGAAATCGATCTTTTCTTCTTTTAAATAAAACCATAACTAGTTCATTTGAGTCATTGAGAAAATTATCTGAGTAAAAAGAAATTTATGACAGGAAGGCCAATCCAAGATTCCCGTGATAGAAGCTAGAAGCTAGGAATAGCATAAATGAGTGATAATGAAAAATTGAGGGGAGAAGTGCTGTGAAGATGCTGATCAGTCCAATTGAACAATTAAAATCATTCTGCATACATCTAAAATTAAAAACAGTGTTAAAAGCCCATTCTCTGAAGAATTGTACCAGTTATTGTTTAAATCTTTGTACAATAGCCTTTCGCGCCCACATGTTTGAATGAGGGTAAAGAGCTTGCTTGTTCTAGGGGATCCGATGCATCCAGCAGAGCGAAAGAGCCTTCCATTCTCTTCAGCAGCATCCTTCCGTATTTGGACACTATATGCACTTATATATTTAGGTTAATTGACTAATTAAACTTTATGAGCAGTTTAAATCGTATATTCTTTATATCAATAATACTTGTTATGTTCTAGACCAAGTGATTCTTACTTTATTGAAGATTCGTGTTTCTTATTGTTTGCATTAATTTTTATATCTAAGTGTTTGATGTTTACACATAATGTAACCTTTGTCACTCCCTTTTACGCATCAGCCTAAACTTTGTAAAATTGTTGCAATAGGTGTTGCCAAGCCTACTGGTAGTAGTGGTTCTCAAAGATCACATCAGCAATCTTCGAATTACCAAATCCCCGCTTCAGCTTTATATGAAGCTACTGACAGTGCACAATCTGATTATGGTAATTGATTTCTTTCCCTTTTGTTGCTTTCTTTCCTTTGAGATTTTGCACTTAGGTTGTAAGTTAAGCATATTGGTGTGTGCTATAGATCACACAATAGATGGTAGTGCTTGTAATATCAATAGTCATATGCAAATTTACCAACTATTTCCTCCATCCCAAAATAAATGTCCACAATGAAAAAGGCATACAATTTTAGAAATGTGTAATTATTACACTTTTAATTAACTAATTGACAGTTTTACCCTTAATAATAGAGGAAGTAATGAATATCTCTTATCTCATAGTTAAGGGTAGAATTCGAAAGTAGACACTTACTTTTGGACAAGCTAAAATAGAAATGTGGACACTTATTTTGGGACGGAGGGAATACTATTTACTTCCATCATAGAATTTGAAGTTAATGAACTCGATTTTAAAGTTTCATGTTTTAACTTAAAAAGAAACACCAGTTGTATAAGACATTGATAGTGAAGTTGATAGCCTGAGCCTCAAACATGGAAAAATGCATTCTTAGACAGTCAAACAACTTGTATTTTATCTTTTGGTAATTTAAATTAAGGTTCAAAGAACTTAGTTTTTGATTGATTAGGTATAAATGTATAATAATGCAGCAGTCTGCTGATGCAGAAAAATGTTTAAATGTCATGCTGAAAGGCGTGCGATACATCATCTCTATTTTCTGTAACAACACAAAGATGAAAAACTCGAAATATGCATACATGATGGATATTGAAGTATGTAAATTTCCCTATGCCATTAGTTCTCGAATCACAATTCATATTGCACGGTGGAATCTGCTTCAAAATTTTGAAATGGTCGCAAGTGTACTTCGATAAGTGTGCACACATGTTTTTTATAATAATAGTCAACTGGGATCATGTGGCCAAGTAGTAGGGGCCCCAATGCAACAACCTTGGTTTGTTTCCCGCCTTCATCTTTTTTTATTTCACAACTAAGTAACTTCATAAACACTGCTGCAAGTTGCACTAATAATAGATAGAGTTGTTTTATTAAATTTGCATCAATAATAGATGATAACAAATTTTGAGTCACTGGTTACTTTGTCGTCACCTACCACTTAGCAAAGCAACAAAAGAGTCATTATATATACAGGCCTATAGCCACATGCTAAAAGAGCAAGGTGGAGGAAAATACAGAAAAATGGGGGGGGGGGGGGGACTAGAGGATGCTATGGACACATTTTGAGTGATTTTATCTTATTTTAGGTTATGTCTTTTTTAGTCGTTCCTGATGACTGCAAACTGCATTCCACTTGGTTTAAATAGATTCCAGTCCTAAAGGATCAGTAGCCAACCTTTTATTCGTTTTTTTGAAGAAGCTTGATTTTCTTTTTGCTTTACTTCTCTTTCATTAATTACAGCTGAAGGCATTTATTAGTGTGTCGGTTTGTGTTTTGGGGCCTATATTAGTTATTGCATGAGGTAGTCAGTTCATATTAAGACTTCTTGTGGCTTTAAATGCGAACGGAAATGTCCTACTGTAGGTGAATCTATTGCTCCATCAGCTTCAGATCCAATAGCTATGATGGAATTCTATATGAAAAAGGCTGCACAAGAAGAAAAGAAGAGACAGCCTAAACAGTCCAAAGACGAGATGCCACCTCCTGCTTCTCTCCAAGGTATATATTTGTTACTCCCTAGTCCCTCCATCCCAAAATAAGTGTCCACATTTCTATTTTAGTTTGTCCCAGAATAAGTGTCCAGTTTCAAAAAGGAAGTGCCTACTTTCCAATTTTACCCTTAATTATGTGATGGAGAAATTCATTACTCTCTCTATTATGAAGGGTAAATTTGTCATTTAGTTAATTAAAAAGTGTAAGAATTACAATTTTCTAAAAGTATGCATT
Source organism: Arctium minus (assembly GCA_954870635.1). Lineage (NCBI taxonomy): Eukaryota > Viridiplantae > Streptophyta > Magnoliopsida > Asterales > Asteraceae > Arctium > Arctium minus. Next base: position 38,670,527 of record OX941084.1, read on the forward strand.
TTTCATTGTTGACATTTATTTTGGGACGAAGGGAATACTTGGCCGGATATTGTCCTTTTAGTATTCTAATAATTTCCACTTCTCTTCCTTTTCTGAAGTATAGAATATTTTGTATATGGCAAAACTCACTCACTCTCACTTTTGGTGAGGCTTGAACCCTTGACCTCCACAGAGCTTGGGCTCTACCAGTATCCCGGATACCATTGGGCCAATGACTCTTTCTTCTTGTGGAAATACATATCATGATATTCACTTCTTTCTCATGTGATGGCATCGCGACAGGTCCTGGTAAAAGGGGTCATCATATGGGTGATTATATACCTCAGGAAGAGCTTGAGAAGTTCATGGCCAGCTGTAATGATGTTGCTGCACAGAAAGCAGCCAAGGAAGCTGCAGAGAGAGCAAGAATCCAGGCTGACAATGTTGGCCATAGACTTCTGTCCAAAATGGGTTGGAAAGAAGGTAAGCTTCTTGCCTTTCATAGATTCAATTTCTCCAGTTTTGGGAAATTAGCAAGTAAATTGTCTTTCTTTAAGCTATGGCTGTAAGGTGGTAACATTTGTATATGTACTACTGATATGTCATTTTTCACATGCATTTTAGAGCATCTCCAACAGTTTCTCCAAAATGGAGAAGCAAATGTCAAAATTTCCAAAAAAGAATTGCATTCAACTCCAACAGATTCTCCATTTTGGAGATTCCAACATTAAAAGTAATTCAATATTCAATATTAAAAATATATATATTCTCTCTTCCAACATTTTATTTTATTGGTATGTTGGGGAGTTTTTTCTTGTGAAGAATTGAAAAGTCATTCTCTCACTTCCTTAAATTAATTTTGGAGGATCCTCCAAATTTGTAGAAATTTCTGCCCTCTCTCCTACTTTATCCATTTTGGAGAAGCTGTTGGAGCAAAAAAGAAGAGCCTAAAAGCTCCAAAATTTCATGTTTCTCCATTTTCCAAGGCATCTGTGTCCTGTTTCGAATGCATCTATGGGTGAATGTCTTGATGTCCCTCCATATCAAAACCTGGTTCCTCTTCAAAGCTAAAAAGATCTCCATATGAACATGAAATGACAAAATACATTCTTTAAATTGGGAAATCATGTCCTTTCACATAATCTTGGTATGAGGTTGGTACCCAAACAAGTAAACGCTTTTGTGGGTTACTGAATTCACTTTTCTTGATGCTAAAATTTTACAATGTACTCCTCACAAAGATACAAAATTACTTACCCACCTCTCTCATCAGCCACTTTTATTTCCCATCCTTTCCAATGATCACGCCGAGCTGGTGCATGTTTATTTCAAGAATTACTTTTAGATCCTAGCCTTATACTTTGTGCCATTTCCGTGAATAAATCTGCTTGCGTGGAAAACTTTCGACAGGATGTTTAATAAGTTATCCTTTATTGCAATTGTAATAGAACATTGCACTCAAAATAAAGTTACGCTGCCGGTATTTATTTATTTTTATTGATGATGCTCACTTGTTTCTTGACTCGGACAATAACTCACAGGTGAAGGGCTAGGAAGTTCTAGAAGTGGCATCGCAGATCCAATTACGGAAGGTAATGTGAAAAAGGATCACTTGGGTGTTGGTGCTTCTAATCCTGGGGAGGTAACTCCTGATGATGATATCTATGAGCAGTACAAAAAGCGTATGATGCTTGGTTACCGTCATAGACCAAATCCTCTGGTGAGTATATGCCTGCCCCTCTCATTTTTAAATCAGTTCCAGATTATTCTCATACGCTTCAATAGAACGATTGATTGGCTTTTTGGAAAATTGTATTTGCCTTTTCATTGCAAACTATTGATTTTGCAAACTTGCCAAAATCACACTTTAGTTTGCAAGAGTATGCAATTTTAATCAAGTGTGGAACTCTAAATGCCAAAAAGAAAATCTTCGTATACGTGGCATTTTTTTGGTTGAAATGCTCATTCTTGCAAATTGAAGTGTTTTCTTTCGCATTTTTGCAAGAAAGATGGTTTCTTAGATCAGCCAATTACAATGGTCTGAGAAGTCAATTACTGTACATTTATCTTGGAAGTTGATCTGCCACAATGGTTTCATTAAATACTTATAAAGTTCATGTTAAAGAGTACACATAACATCCTTTGGGAATTACTGAATTAGAGTTCCCATCACATAATATTTATACCACCCAGTCTTTTCTGGGAAAATATCCAGTTTTTGAAAACTGTTCATTGACTTGGAAAAGCTATTGGGCAGACTGCTCCCCGTTTGACCACTATTAACAGTTTATGTTAAAATTGCATGACATATATATATATATATATATAATTATTATTTATATTCAAGTATATTGAGATACCAATAATAGATAAATATCTATACAAGTGTTAACATAAAATTTTGGAATAGTTTAACATGATAAAGTTCTAGAAGCTCAACCATTGTTAAATGAACCATCACTCTATCCTAAGTAAGAGTCGACTAGTTGAACCTCCTCTCCCCTTGTTACTAGGTTGAGCGGTTGAACCATCATAGTGATCTGAAAATAGGATTCAAAGAACGGGTTTCTTCAAGTGAGAAGTGACCCGACTTAGTTTCCTCACATTGTTATGGTTCAACCAACCAGGTCACGTTTTATAAACATTTATTTTTGGGTAACTGTGGGTGTCCGGGCCAGCTTTCCCGCATCTCTACTCATCCCATGGAGTCTTGAAGATAACAACCAAGAAAATCCGCAGTGGTGACTGGAGGAGCCATAAGGCCTAGCCTTTATATGTTAGTTTAGCTGGCCGTTTATGAAAAGGGATTTGGTAGGATCACCATCCAGACCCTAAAGGGTTGGTTTGGTTTAGTTCTGAGATCCAGGGTCCAAGTTTCCATATCTTCCACAACAGTAAAGAATATTTGATTGAAGATGATGAGTAGTAATAATAAAGAAGTTTGTTTTATAAATGTGATGCTATATATATAGGGCCAGGTTCATGGGAAAATGGTAAAAAAAAAAATGAAAAACTGAGGAACATCTTAATAACCATTTTTCTGTACGGTATGCACATGTGCATACATGTACACATGCATAGAAACCAGGAAACATCTTAAATTACTTCTAGGCACTTGTGCATATTAGGGTGTTCCTTAGTTTTTTCACTTTTTGGGGGGGGTTTCCTTGAACCTCACTATATATGTGTGTGTGTGTGTGTGTGTGTGTGTGTGTGTGTGTGTGTGTATATATTCTCTCATAAACTGTGATGTTATATTTTCTTTTCTTATTAGTTCTGGCGGTGATCATTTTTGCAGGGAAATCCTAGGAAGGCATATTACTAAAAGGAAAGGATTCAACTGCTTTCAAGATAGTCATCCCAAAAGACAAAAGGAAGGAAGTTGGATTGGGTAATTTGTTTTGAATAATTGTCAAAATGATGTATTTTTGTTGGTTTCTTTGTCTTATGAATTAAAATCTGAACACCAACTATTTTATTTATACATTACTTTTAGCGCAAATTATATAAAAATGAAACATACATTGTCTTGATTCCTATTTTCGGTAATGCATTTTCAAAATGCGTACATGGGCTTTTTTTTCAAAGGAGTCTCATGCTACTTGTTAGCTTTTTAATATGATTGAGCTATTTAGTAGGCGTTAGAAGCAGTGTTCTAAAGGGTGCAACGTCTTATAGTGTGCCAAGGCGTGTTTTTTTTTTGAAATTATTTGCAACTTCGTTTTATACTTATTGTAAGATCTATAAATTAACATATATTTTTTCTCTTATTTGTATTTAAATTGTTCAATCTCATCGAGTATGTATCCCAAGGAATAAACAATCAATCGTTTCAAAATTGACCTTTTGAGGTTTAGAAACAACAAAAGATTTCTAAATTTTGTCACATTCGAATTTTACAAAATCAAATCGAATAACAAAAACAAACCTAAAACAATGGATGAGACAACCAAAAACTTGTACGGTCCTACAACCATCGTGAGGAGAATCGTCACAGTGTTTTAGTTTCAGGTGGATCGTGCCTTAATACAATCTCGGGACCTCACTGTTAGGATTCTCACCTAGGAACAGAAAGAACTAAGAATTAAAATAATTATTAATGAAAAAAGAGAAAAGGCAAAGCCTTCAATATCTCAAACTACCTACCATTCTTCCATTGTCTTTCTTTCAATACCTAATCTTCTTCCAATCAAAACAAGATCTTATGACCATCAATTTCCTACCAAATTATAGAATTCAATCCATCTCTTTTAACACAAAAACAGGTAATGCTCTTCATTCTAGAGCTATCCATATCATATCTCTATCTCACATACTAGAATCGAAATTACAAAACTACCCTTTGAGTGTGAAAGTTCTTAGTAAATTGATGTGATCATGGCGTTTTCATTTCACAAAACAAAATGATGACTCGACCATGAAGATAAGGGGAAGACGGTAAGATGGAAGGAATGTTGCTTGGCCTAGAGAGCAAATTAATCGTTATTGCCTCTGGACCAGGCTTCATTCCTTTCAACTTTTGCCTTTCTATTAAAAGATGATTTGACGATTAGTATGTTAATATTTCAAACTCTTGATTTGCTACGCATAATAGACACTTATAGCTTCAGTTGCAACAAGTAGGTTTCCTTGATCAATCCTAACACCGATATTTTCTTTTCTCGACTAAACTTACTTGCACTTTGATAGGTTGAAACAAATCGAGCTAGGGGGTATACACCACCATTTGGAGTGTCCCACTGTACTGGTCCCACGGCATTTCATGGGGGAGGGAAATCACTGCAAGTCAACAGATGGAACAGTTCCTCGGGTTTGAACCCATAACATTCTTTCGTTGAAGCAACACGCAAGGATGAAGCCGAAGGGTATTCTTGAAACAGTCTAATAAATAAGTGTATTTACGGATTAAATGGCATAAAATACACAAGAATTTGTAGTTCATGTTTATACTTTATACATATAATTTAATTCCATTTTCTGAAACTCTAATTTTCTTGGTCCATTGATAAATCCTGCTTTTTAATTATGCCTCCAAAATTATCTCCAATTATTTTGAATCATTAAATTTAATTTAATTTAATTTAAAGGAATTATTTGATTGATGTATTTCTTGTTGTCTCCAAACACTCATTTGTAAGGAGATTTATGTGCATGTTTCATGTCTCCCTCGTTTCTTGCACCTCAAGAAATCCCATCCCTAAAACGTTTTTATTCATCTTCTTGCAAAATAAAATTATAGATACAAAATTATACATATTTTCAACATCTAAAATCCCTTTTGAAACCAGGAATTCATCATTTATTCGAATTAAATCTAATGATTTGAAGACGAAGAACAAAAAAGATTTCTTGATCAAAAAGATTGAAGGCTTTTATGATCGATCTTTCGCTGTTTCATGTGTTTAAGAAGCATGGTTTGATTGTTGATCTTCTGGGGTTGCTTGGAACGCAAGAAATCTCATGAAATTCGAAGATAATTAACCCATGAATGATTGAAGATGGATTCTCGTGGCACCTCGAGGGATCAACCGATGTCGTTGAATCAAACGCCGTCCCAAATAGCCGAAGACCCAACATCGACAAAAACCGCACAATGCACCGTTACGTGCATGTATCAAGTGCACATTGGTGGCTATTGGCGGACCGTGACGGCCCTTTGGACCAAAAACATGATGAATCATTCGTTAAACATCTACGTAGACAGCATGGAATCCGACCGCCGCCAAAACTGCAAGATCGATCTCAAGCCATGGCATTTTTGGGGCAAAAAGAGTTACAAAACGTTCGAGGTCGACGGGCTTCAAATCGACGTTTATTGGGATCTCCGGTCAGCAAAGTTTTCCGGTTCACCGGAACCGTGCTCGGATTTCTACGTTGCATTAGTTTGCGATGAAGAAGTCGTGTTGTTGATAGGTGACTTGAAAAGGAAGGTATATAAGCGAACGAAATCCCGACCAGGCGAAGCCGACGCCGTTATGTTTTTCAAGAAAGAGCACGTTTTCGGGAAGAAAAGCTTTACGACACGAGCAAAGTTAGATAAACAACGAAAAGATTACGAGATCGTGGTGGAAAGCTCGACGTTAGGACCAAAAGATCCCGAAATGTGGATCAGCATCGATGGGATCGTGCTGATCCACGTAAGAAACTTGCAATGGAAGTTTCGGGGGAACCAAACGGTGTTGGTGAACAAGCAACCGATCGAGGTGTTATGGGACGTGCACGCTTGGCTTTTTTTGAGCCCGGGTTCGAGCTACGGGCTGTTTATTTTCAAGCCGGGTCCATCGAGTTCGGAGAGCGATAAGGAAGACGATAGCCAAGATGGGACGGAGGGGAGCGAAAACAGTAGCGTAAGCAAGTATTATTCGACATACGGTGGTTCAAAAACTTCACAATGCAGCCTTTTTCTTTATGCATGGAAGATTGAATAACCGATTTACATATACATTATACGTATATATATGTATACAACATATACATACTCTTTTTTTCTCAGTCTTGATTCAAAATGATGTTGTACAACAGGTTTTAAGAGTTATGAAACACAATGGAGATAGCTTTGTATCTCATTTATTTCTGTTTTCTATCACTTACATATATATATATATATATATATATATATATATATATATATATGGTCCTCTTCATTTGCTAACCATGACATTGGTGCTAACCATATCATAAGCTTCCTAGAGGTTTTATTATGTCATTAATGCTATTAAATCTGAAAGAATAATATGGGAATTTGCTAAAAATTGCCCCATTTAATCTGTTCCATATTTAAATGAGTTTTTTTTTTAATTTGGTAGTTATCCTGATATTAAATATATCGCCCCATGTAATATGTTTCCATATTTAAATGAGCTTTTTAATTTGATAGTTATCCTGATATTAAATATATTAATTTAAAATTTTATTTTGATTTGCATCTTATTAATTTGGTAATAGACAGAACTATGCATATATGCATTTGGGAAATATGTTCATATTCATATCCGATAGTTGTGCACATATACATGTATGATTATGGTGCATGTGTGAATTTCCCCAAATGTACACATATGCATTTCCAATTACAGTGCACATATGCATTTTCAATTACAGTGCACATATGCATGTAATATTTCAGCAAACATATTTCCATATTTAAAAGCATTTTTTTAATTTGGTAGTTATCCTAATATTAAATGTATCGCCTCATTTAATCTATTTCCATATTTAAATTAGTTTTTTAATTTGGTAATTATCCTGATATTAAATATATTAATTTAATTTGGTAGGTGTATATTCCCAAATTAAAAGTAATTATATTTTGACCGAAATACCCCTGTGCATACATGCATTGTATTTTTTTCAACCGTTTTTAATATTTTATTTTAATAAAAAATTAATTAATTGTGGACCATTGATCTCATTAATCTACGGTTGAGATTGGTTAGCACGGTTAGCACCAATGTTACGGTTAGCAAAATGCAACCCATTTACATGGTGCAACCCCATACAACCCCTCTATCCACCACATATTTTATGTATAAAAAAAAAACTATGAGAACTACGTACCTCGTCGCCTTCAGATGAGTTTTTGAGTTTGATTGAAGGGCCCCCAAAAACACGGTGGCAAGACCATAAATAAACGGAACTTCGATGGTAAATGATGTTGAGGGACACAGCTTAACATTGGCCATTTACCAAACACCTACTCAGTAAGTGCTTATCGGTGAAATTCAGCACTATCATTTATTTATTATGTAAGATTTTAGTCCACTAAAATGGCATCATATGCAACAATTTACTCGGTATATGCTAAACGTGGTAAGTCGTCACCCTCACATACCGGGTAAGACTCATGTTCCTTGCCTCACTCTTATGAGAAATATGTTTGTTTATTGAAAAGTGTGTTTACAAGAAGAATTACAAATGTATTTATACTAGTTTCAAAACTCTTAATCTATGCAACAATATATATACAATTAATGTAATATTGTAACTCCCATATCACATTAATGTAGCTTGATTTTGTAACTCCCATATCAATTAATTTGTAACTCCCATATCATTTGATTTCATCTTGATGGGATCTCTCTCTAATATGCCCCCGCAAGATGGACGACCGGTTAGTGAGTCCAATCTTCGAAAATAATGTCTGAAACCGTATGCGAGCTAAAGGTTTTGTTAAGGCATCTGCTAATTGATCGGCTCCCAAAATGTAGAAGACGCGAATGCAACCATCTTGAACATATTTTCGGACAAAGTGATAGTCTAGAGCAAGATGTTTCATTTTGGAGTGAAACTTTGGATTTGCGGCAACGTGAGTAGCACCTTTATTATCACAATATATAGCTAGAGGAGCAGTAAGTTTAAAACCAAGCTCATCAAGAAGATTAAGAACCCATAGACCCTCAGCTGTTGTGTTAGCAATGGCTCGATATTCAGCCTCGGTTGTTGATCGAGCGTGAGTTCGTTGCTTGCGAGAACTCCATGAGATCGGGTTCCTACCAAGATACACAATATACCCTGTTGTGGAGATATAGTCGTCTTTATCGCCAGCCCAATCAGCATCGGTAAAGGCGTGTAAAGAATTAGAGGAGTTGCGGTGTAGAAGGATACCATGATTGGTGGTGCCTGCAAGATATCATAATAACCTTTTGAGTGCAGCCCAATGAAGATCAATGGGTCAATGCATGTATTGAGATAACTTGTTCACAGAAAAGCAATATTTGGACGAGTTAGTGACAAATATTGTAAACTACCCACAATGGCCCAAAACTCGGTTGCATTGGGAATAGGAGATCCGCCTTCTAGAGTGAGAGAGGGGTGAACGACCATGGAGGTAGGTGTAGATTTAGCAGATAACATATTGGTTTTATGAAGAAGATCTTGAATGTATTTATGTTGACTAAGGAAGAGACCTTAGGTGTGAGGTTGGACTTCGATGCCAAGGAAATAAGAAAGGTATCTAAGATCCTTTAAAGAGAATCGAGCTGAAATTTTGGAAATTAGCGTCATTAGGGGGAAAGAATTGGAGTCGGTTAGAATGATATCATCCACATATACTAGAATGTAAAATATGTGTTGATGATGACGTAGAATGAATAAGGAAGAGTCGGATATGGAGTTGTGGAAGCCAAGACTGAGAAGATATGATTTAAGGTCATTGTACCAGGCTCGAGGAGCTTGTTTAAGACCATAGATAGCTTGACGCAACTTGCAAACGTGAGTGGGATGATTAGGGTCAACGAAGTCAGAAGGTTGGGACATATAGACATCCTCGGTTAGAGTGCCTTGAAGAAAAGCATTGTTTATGTCAATTTGTCGAAGTGGCCAATCATGAGTGACAGCAAAAGAAAGAACAGTTTGAATGGTGACTGACTTGATGACTGGGCTAAAGGTTTCAGTGTAGTCAAGGCCAAGTCGTTGGTGAAATCCCTTAGCTACGAGTCGAGTTTTGTGACACTCAATAGTGCCATCAGGATTAAATTTTATTCGATACACCCATTTACACCCAATAAGATTATGTGATTGGGAAGGAGGAACTAAGTCCCAAGTGTGGTTTTTCTGGATAGCATTAAACTCAGTTTGCATAGCATCACGCCATACGGGGTTTCGAAGAGCATTAGTTATAGTTGTGGGCTCTTGAAAGGAGTTCTCCACAGTGGCAGTGAGGTTGAGTTTGGTTATCGATTTACGAATTTTATATTCATTCAGGAAGGTAATATGACTTGGTAAATCCTTGCTCAAAAAGCGTTTGGTAAACGGCCTCTAAGATAACTTACCTCACTTCAACAAATTTGAACAAATATAAACATTCCTCACATACCTTAACATGAAAATCTTAATTATGAAAAATATTAAACCTTAATATAAATACTATCATGTTAAGATATGTTAGTGTCCGGACCGAGAAACCAAATGATCAGATTGCCCATCCTTCACAAATCTGGAAAAAACGGATCAACGGCCACGGGGAGGTTCTCACAGATAGAATTCTCACTAAAACCATACATACATATATATATATAGAGAGAGAGAGAGAGAGACCCCTTCTTATGTAAAAGTTACATTTATCACATGAACCCAACTTTTATATATAGACACATAATCATTTACAAACTCAATAAATCATATACTGTTTCACATATAAAACAAAAACATGATGTGAAAATACAACGTTTATATAAAAGTTCATGACCACTTTTTAAACACACAAAAGAGTCCTTAACATTTCACATATGAAACAACAATTTATAAACACTACTTTTTCACATGTGTTCCATCACTTCCATATGTAAAACACATGAAAACTGAGTTGTAAAGTTATACAATTTATTGGGTTTGTAGATTATTATTATGTGTGTATATATATATGTAGTTGGGTTCACATGATAAATGTCATTTTTCGTGAGAAATGTAACCTTCACATAATATATATCTAAAGATACCCTTATATTGTGTAAAGGCACGTGGAAGTGACCACCTTCACATAAACTAGCGAAAGTACATTCAGGTCATATAACCTTCATCACCTTCACAAAATATAACATAACCTTCACCACTTCTCACCAAGAATCTTTTATATATATATATATATGTTTGTGTGTGTGTGTGTGTGTGTGAATGACTTTTGTACTAACAAATGAAAAGGTAAAAGAATCAATTAACAACAAAAAACCAAATCAAATCAGAGCATTAGCATTACAGGAAGATGTTAATGAAGATAATACAGTTGACTTGTAAACTAGCACCAAATCCGTATATATGGTTTGGCACAATGCATAAATAATCTCCGTGTTTAAATGATGAATCATATCATAGCAATAAATACCTACCAATTATTGATTTTCCTCAACTGCAACTGCTTCTATATTCGGAAACCTCTTTGGCAATCTGAAAACAGGTCCTTCGCTAGCAGTACCTTTGCATGACATGGCTAGCGAGTACCCTAAAGCTCGAGCAACTGGAACCGCTACTGCATTTCCAACTTGAGTATATCTGCACAATTTGTACAAATCAACTAAACATCTCCCTTTTCTATTTCCTTTTTTTATTCTTAAAGTAATTTGCAGCAAATGAAGTTAAATCAAGTATTATTTATTGGCTATTTAGCTGAATGACCTCAAAAACAGATTTAATAGTGTGTTTCTAAGTTGGGCAAACTCCTTTAAGGTCCTTATCCAAAGGACCATGTTATTTATAATGTTGCACAACGAAAAAAAATACAAAATATAGATCAAAAGAGAAATGTGTTTATCGATATGATGAAGTTTGTTACCTTTCTTTGATAGGGCCAACAAGTTTATAGTAGTCGGGGAAACCTTGAAGTCTTGCATTCTCACGAATTGTCAGGACTCTATCTTGAAGAGGATGGAGGATTGCCTGAAATAGCATATAATTAGTTAAGAGGCATACTAACATGGGTGATTACCAACAAAATTAGTGTTTTAATAATAATGGGGTTCACCTGATTGTGTGGTTCTGCCCTGGTGACGACTGTAGGTACGATTTCATCCCACCATAGCCGGCCAAATGGTCTGCAAATTAATGGGATAATGAACGTAAGTTTAAAAGGTTGGAAATTATTTCAGAGGATAAAATAAACTCGTGTAGAAAGGTTACTTTGATGATCGTCCATCGACAAAAGTCATGGCATAATCAGGAACCTGTCATCAAGAGGGGAAAAATCAATGAGTGGTCTACATAAAATATGTATCTACACATTTGTGTATATTAGGAAAGGGAGCAATTATAGCAATTTGCAAGTGATCATCTCCGGTTTCAAGGGTCAGAAAAAAGAGTCAGCATATCATTTAGGGCCAAAGTCTATTGTTTCTATTTTTTCTCTTCCTTTTTTTGGTAACCATGGGTGTTCGGGTCAGCTTGTGTGCACCTCGACTAATCCCATGGTCCCCAAAGATAACAGCTATGAAAATCCTCAAGGGCCCTGAGAAGTCTCGAGCTGGCAACTTATAAAGAAGAGCCCCAAGGCCTAGCCTTTATTTGCCTGTTAAGCTGGCCCTCAATTATTCACAACCATTGGATTAAGATAAATGGACAGTTCAGATGGATTCCCTTATTCTCTTTCTTCTAGGGGGCTTTTGGTTTGACGGAATGGTTTCGAGGGATTTGGATTTCATGGAAGGATTTGGAATCGGAGGAATTTGGATTTGGAATATGTTTGTAGGATTTGGAATGGAATTCTTTGTGGATAATTTATAAACACAAAGTATAAAAATAAATTAATCACCTTCTATCAGCTGATTATTACAAAAGGAATGACATATTTTAGAACATTCTTACAAACAAATCCTATGAAATCCATGGAATACCAACTACCTCCATAGGATTTCTAAATCCAATGTTTGTGAGATTTCATTGAAATCCCAAGATTCCAATTCCAGACTTTCTTTTAAACCAAACACAGGAATTTGGTGTGTTTGGTTTGTAGGATTTGGAATGGAATTCAATTTCATTTTTTATAAATAATTATAAAAATAATTAAATTACCTTTTTATTAATTGATTATTACAAAACAAGTGTTTTTTACATATTTTAAATTTCATTACAAACAAATCATATGAAATCCTGCAAATACCAACCATCCCCATGGGATTTAACAATCCTATGTTTGTGGGATTTCAATAAAATCCCAGGATTTGAAATCCTGGAAATCCTTCAAACCAAACATGGATTGGAATGGAATTCAATTCCAAGTCCTATCCAATCCTACAAACCAAACAGGACCTTAGCTTTCTCTCTTGAACTTTCACACCATATATTGTTCAATATAAATGTCTGAATGAAAAGTGTGCACAAGCAACAAAAGTAGTGCAACACTTACCAATGGCTTTCCTGAAGGTAAATATACCCTCTCCACATCAGGATCCCATTCAACATGGTTGTCATCTCGGACCCGGACACCCTTTAAGTCCCTAAAATTTGCACCCTGAAAAGAGAAAAAAAAATGAATAAGGATACATAAGAAGTGAAACAATTGATGTGAGAATGTAGCAAACCTTTTTCTTAGGAATTTGGCAGACACGTAGGTAATCATCATCATTTAATTTGTATGGACGATGATCATACAAAGGATGGTCTGAAGACTCTACACCCACCATTGAGAATCCAGGCATATCTGGATAACAAATGAACAATCAAAGTTTTAAATTCAACTGTCATTTTGAATGACAGGTCGTCGTAAATAGCAAGATATAAATAAAAAACAATATTAGCCACAGAAAGCAGTGCAAACATTCAGGATTTAATTATGATTATAGGTAGTATGAGTTCCTAAAGTGACAAAAGCAAGGACAATTAAGCTGAATGACAGCAAAAAGAAAAGTAGATATTGCTTGAAAATTTTCTAATACTACCAAATGTGAGTGACAATCTGAGTGCTAATCAAACAAGTAATATAGTTATTTTGGATATAACATCTTTTTGCTCGGTAAGTCATGTTCAGTATATATGAACCACTTTCTGTTTGCTTTTGCTGTTTAGTGCCTCGGCTAATGAATAACTACCCAAATTGCAAATAATGTATGCACTGAAACCCAAAGATGATATACAGAATATCGTAACAAATTTAGAAACTTGAATCTTACAAATGTGGTAACATGAGCATGTAGTTACCCCATATAAAGACATTAATCTAGAGAAAATATAAATTGAAATAAAGATATGAAAGTCCCACAAGATAATGTTCTTCTCACCTTCCTTCTTGAGTCTTATAAACTTCTGGAATTCTGTCTTGGGCATCTCTTGATATGGGATTTCGTCTCTTTCCTCATCATTTGCCACCTAAAAAGTAGGAAGTAAGAGCATAGGACAGTTTGTAAACTTTATGATGCAGCCTTCTGTTGAAATGGGAAATTTTAGATAAGTATATATATACTTACAGGCGGAAGATCAGAAATTGCGTCACCAAGATACAGTTCCTTTTCCAATTCGACTCCTTTGACTTCATCATAGACAACAGCATTTGACTGCAGTTGCAAGTAAATTTTCCATTAAAACCAATCAAAAACAAAATACAAGTAAATATTCTTCACTAGAACAAACTATGAAAAGAGAGAAACTGATTAAAAAATTAAAACTTGTAAGAGCATTAGAGCTGGCTAAACAGTAAAAAACTTCAACATGGTACAGGTCCTACTGGAGTGAAAAAAATGCTATATTACCAAAAAAATCCTCTCATACTTCTCTTTCATCAGGTTGCTTAACTAAAAACTCTTCGTGCATTGAATTTCACAATTTTATTAATTAAGCCCTACACCTTTATCTGTGGCATCTTTCTCTTTCATCAAATATAATGCAATCACAATTAGAGAGGGTCATAAATTTAATTTATTAAGCAAGCAAATCAATATGATTTCTATGTTGAGATTTGACCAGATTTCCAAAAAAATCATCTATATTTTGAAACGGTCAAGGCTAAAAAAGGAGTACTGGAAAGGACAATTGATATTGTAAACAACCAAAAAAGGCACCAATAATTGAAGTTGCAATATCACATGCCAGAACCATCACCAGTCTATCTTCACCTTCTCGTTTTTCATCAAAGCAACTACATATATCATGATTAGTTTATAGCTCATTTATTCTTTTTCTCTTTTCAAATTCCTTGAATCAATAAATCACCAAACTATACCTCAAATTCCACAGGAGACGCCCCCCTTGAAACAACATTATGTGTGGGTAATGGGTATTGTGGTAGCTTCTGCAAAATAAAACAGTATTAAACAATTTGAACTACAAAAGCAAGAAACAGGCGTAAGACTAATAAAATCACCTCACCTCACTGGGCCTGGCACCCCACATAAACATTCGCATGCGGAACTGTGGGAGTCCATAAGAACCTGCTGTCATCAAACCTACGCGTACTTGATAGTTCATGGAAACAAGGCGACCCAGAGCATATCTCCCGAGGAACCCTTTCGCGAACTTTACTATATCTACAACATTTTCCATCAATGCAAATCTTGGTTTTAAATATTCTACAATGTCCATGTAGACAACAAGCTGTTTGTTTTTTTCATCCTCTAATGGCTTGTCTTTATTCCTGTAGCGATTGAATCCACTTATGCCCTGACAAGGAGGGCCACCACAGATAACATCCACATCCCCCTATAGCAAACAAAATACCTAACAATTAGAATAACACAGAAAACAATCTCAACTAATACATGTATCTGCGAAAGATTTCTGCACTTACAGGTAAAGGCAGAATCTTTGATTTGAAACCATTTACAACAAACTGCTTTATCTTCTCCTGACAATCACTGATACAAATACTTTGAGGTCAAATTAAAGGAATTATTTACACAACACGAGAACAGAAATTAAAGTGTATTTCCATACCCCAAGCCATCTATAGGCTCCCAGGTATCTTCTGCAGGACCATAATTTTTCCAACGGATCTAGTAATACAAGAGTAGAAAACAAGTTAATCAGTTGAATGTAGCAGAAGTAATTGTGAATCATAATTTCAGTTCTGCAAGTATTTTCTCCTAGTAAACCTTACAAAAAGAGTCAAATAGTAGTTTATTAAATAAGTACAGTTTGATGCATACTTTATCATAATGACTTGCAACTTTTAGATAACATATCAAACTATCAAAGTTGGCTTCTGATAATATTTGTATCAAAACAACAAATGACTTTTGCAACTTTCAAATTTGAGGAAGAGGTTCATTTATTTTGGGACACAAGAAGTTTGTGAAAAAGTAGATTGGATTGTCCAATAAACTAATTAATAATAAATAACAACATAAAATTTCTCAGTTTCTAAAAAGTACAGATTCAAGCAATTCCAAAAGCCCATAGCTGCAAGCACTCATTGTCATTCTTGAATATGCTTATCACATGTGGCAAACAATTACTACTGATATCTTAGCCTGGCCATGATTCAACATCCAAGATCTTTCCCATGGATGTATTCTTATGGTTCTGACTTCTGACTAGACATGTATCCGTTTATTCAATCATATTTGTTTCTTACACCAACGCACCATATCCAAAAAGTTAAACCTGAATTGCTGTTTTCACATCAGAATTACCCTCATATCAAATGTCAACTGTTTATGACACACCTTATAAACTTTTTAATTTAAATCCTATCAAATGAAATTCTAGAATAGCCGATAAATTGAACAAAGAAAACCTGAAAAGCCATTTTTCAGAAAATGTAAAAAATATCAAGTGAGAACATTTTCAACAAAGATTTATTGAGGTGCCTTGTGCCTGGTATCAAATTAGGAATACCTTAAGGTACAACCCTGGCTTCTTGAGTCCCTTTGGATCACCATAACATATAGACAAAACTTTCTCAACTTCAAATACTTCCTCATCAACTCCATCATCGTCATCGTCTTCATCATCATCAACTGCATCTTCTATTTCATCTTCTTTTATGATCATAGGATCCCCAGTGAGCAGTGAATCACCACCACCAACTAAGGCAAAGGACTGGCAGAGTTTATGCCACTCCTTAAGAAGCAACAGAAAATCTTCTGCTGATTCATTCCTCACCTACAAAAAGTGTTCCACCATGCCATTAATGAAAGAAGGGAAAATGCAGAAGAAAAAATATGGCAAATGACTCATACCTCTGTCTCTGGATGATTTAGCTTCAAGCTTTCACATGCATATCTATTCAAATCAACAGCCCATCTCTACAATGAAAAATATATAGAAAATTAGAAAGCATGATATTCAAAAATATAAATTCAGTTGAGAAAGAATCAGGTCCTACCGTGACAAGATTAACATCTGCCATATTAGCACCCAAGCAAAGCCCCGTAGACATTGCACCACATCCTGAATAGAGGTCTAGCATCCTCATCTCAGATCTACAATCTTCTTGAATTTTGGAGGTCTCGGTAACAGCTGCATTAGAATCAGACTCAGAAGATATGGTTGATTCAGACTCATTTCCATCTGCCTCGTTATCTGTATACAAATATAGTTGTTGAGAACCAATAAAAGTTCTTAATTTTAACATGTTAGTAATACGACTACCAGCTTAATATAAGAGTGAAATTTTGGTTTAGCAACATTTACCAAGTGGTAAATTTTGGTAAGTTGAATATGGCACCAAATACAACATATCATAATAATAGTTTCCATCTGAAAGCATAGCCCTCTTAGTAGCCACATCAACCTGAAGAAACAAACAAAAATTATAAAGCCATGAGGCAAAACAATAGCTTGTCGGTTTTGAATTATTAAAGGTACAAAGGGCAGTCCTTACATCCAAAGGAACCCGTACTATTTTAAGCTTCTCCAAAAGACAATCAAGCGGATTGTCATCCTTTATTTCAGAAAGGAAGACACGCTTATCGTCAATAAGGTTAGAGCAAGCCTGAATAATCTGAAATGGCAATGAGGGTGGTATTAGGACAGCACATCAAAAATTCAAACAATATAATTATCTAAGCATATTGAAATATAACTTACTGTATCCTTGGCCCTATAAAACCATTGAGCACAAACATAAGGTGCACCATCCACTCCTTCAAACAATTCCACAATTCTACAGATATAACTTTCCTCACCCTCACCAGCCTAAGCAAAAGAAGCAAATTAATTGTGGTTAGACTATATTAAATGCCATTACCATGTTGGGAGCAACATGCACATCATTCGAGCATAGGTACATGATAAAAGATTTAATATGCTATTGCATGTCAACTGCTGTATATGTGAAGGAACGCTGCTCAATCTTCCCACGAGTGCATACAACCTTAGCATGTGACCTGGAGGTTGCACAGCCAAGTTGTGTTGGTTGCTTGGCTTCAGGCAATTAGCTTTGATACAAATTTAGTGAGGATGGCATTGGAGTGATCACAACCTGCCCATGTCGTGCATGAAGATCATGGAGTCGATTTCAACTTGGAACATACTGTAAATTTTTGGCTAGCTGGGCAAGGGTCTATGTGACCTTGCCAGATCGCATTCAGAGGTCACATGGAGGCTTCTATCAAAACCAGGCAAGCTTGGCACAAATTACACAAAAGATCATTAGTTGATCTTATTTTATTTTGACTCCTTTGAAACTCTGTTTCCTTTCCCTAAATTAGAGGGTACAAAGAACATGAGTCATTCTTCACTGATTTGGATCGTATTCAATCATGTTAATACTTTGTAACCTCGTTGTGATTAATACAATTGATTTCTCTCTCCTGTGGACATTACATTGTCTCTCCAGTACTGGAACCACATTAAATCTAGTTGTTTAGGTTTCCATGTCATCTCGTATTTTGATTGTTTATGTCTTTAAGCTTTGTTATTAAATTTCATGTCATTATGGATTGTTATATGGTGATGGATCGTTGATAGCATCTTCTTTGTCCACATTTGTTGTTTGGGTCTAGGACCATGGAACCTTCATATTGTGTTTATAGGTGAATCCAGAACCTACATCAACAACCAACACATAAGACTCGTATACATTTAATAGAAAATCTTATTTACCTGGACATATCCATCATCTCCAAGTTTGAAAGGTTTACAACCATCCACAAGTGCTTCAGTGAAGTGTCGCCTAGCTTGAATAAGCTCTTTTTGAGGCTCAGTCCTTGAAGTTCACAAAGAAATTCAGTATATAAGTAACAAATAGCACCCCTACAGTAACAAGACTAAAAGCATATAAGCCCTTATCCTACTTAAACAGACACCAACAGTGGAGACTTACCCTTTTGGGGTTTCCATACTCTCGGCCACTCTAGTATTCTGTAATTTCCAAAACAAACAGACAAGTGAATAACAAATTCAGTACGTTACTTTCCTCAAAGTACCTCAAGAACGCATTCAACCCATGATCAAATATTATTTTATTGCTTGCTAGGGCAAGACCCAATTTTTTTCCTTTCTTGCAATGCCAAAGCATTGGCATAATGGTGCTTTTACGTCTAAATGAACAAATACATGCACAATATTCTTTGTAAGACTACAAAACAGAATTAACCGATTTTTGAAGTTTCTCAAAATAAGTGTTGGTCGACCCTAGATATACAAAATCATGCTATTACCAATTTTGTATAGAAATTTAGCTAATATTCGAACGTTGTCAGTGAACTCAAATTCATCGCATTATCTGACAGGCTTGTATCAGTAATAACACACCAACATAACACAAACTAGATATACAAAATCATGCTATTTCCAATTTTGTATAGAAATTTAGCTAATATTCGAGCGTTGTCAGTGAACTCAAATTCATCGCATTCTCTGACAGTCTGTATCAGTAATAACACACCAACATAACACAAACAAAAACGACAAATGTATTTAAAAAGAAACAACTATTTCAGCATGTTATGTACTACTTGATCAAGTGACGTACTTTCCAAATGTATTTAAAAAAAATTGAACGATACCAGATATATGAGAAGTTAACACTTGATGCATATCAAACAAAGGCTCACATTTTTTCCTAGGTACCGGTGAGGCCATCTCTGTCGAGCTTCATCATCAGGGACCGGAACGCCGATCAATCGACTCTCGTCGTCGTCATTTAACTCAGATTCTACCTTCTTGTTCCCCGATCTTCGACCAGAGCTTCTTACCGAAGAATCTCCGTCATTAATTGCCGGAACTTCAACAGCAGCAGCAGCAGCATTAGGCAAAACCTCTCCTTTTTCCTCTTCCTCACTCTTCGGCCTCTTCTCCGGAGTAACTGAAGGCAAATCGGCGACGTTGGAAGATGCACGCGACTTCCTCTTGCTGCTCGGCATTGTTTTCCGGCAGCGATGAGAGAGAAAGAGGCGGAGGAGTGAGAGAGAGAGAAGGACGGAGATAGGGTTTTATTGTGGGTCAGTTGGTGTGGTGTGGCGTGGCGGGTAAAGTTTTTGGTTGGGCGGGAAGAAAAAGAGAACCGAGTACGTGTCCATTAAACTGGATTTGAATTTGGTTTGACGCCCGATGACAAATTCAACGTTTATTTTATTTTATTTTTAAAGTAAACAACGTTTTTTTAGAGTAAATTACCTTTTTAGTCCCTATGGTTTGTTGAAAATTTCTATATTCATTCTTGTGGTTTTAAAATTACGATTTTCATCCCTATGGTTTATAATTCATCACTTTTTTCATCCTTATGATTTTAAATTTTATTGCTTTTTTCATTCTTATGATTTATAATTCATTTCTATTTTAGTCCTTCATGCTTAAAAGTATTGTTTTGATCTTAGGGACGAAAATAGAAATGAATTACAAACCATAGAGACGAAAACCGAAATTCAAAACCATAGGGACGAAATCCGCAATTTTTAACAAACCATTGCGACGAATAATGTAATTTGCTCTTTTTTTTATTACTTTCGATAAGGCTGTAAACGAACCGAACTATCAACGAACCGTTCGGCGGTAAGTTCGTTTATGTTCGTTTATTTAATAAATGAACGAACATGAACACATTTTTTTGTTCATTTAGTTAAATGAATGAACATGAATAATGGTCTTGTTCATTTATTTACGTTTGTGAACGTTCGTTCATTTATTTTCGTTTATGTTTGTTTATATATATAAATAATTTATATATATTATGACATTGATGTGTAAAAGCATTAATTAAATTAAATAGTTTAAAATTTCTTTTTTATACCTCCTAAGTTTACTCGGTTTTTTATTTTGTTATGTTATTTTTTACGAACGAAATGATGAGTAACGTTGGTTGTTTTTTATTCATGTTCGTTTATGTTCATTCGTTTAGCTCTTAATGAACGAACACGAACAAACATATTTTATTAACGAACGAACATGAACACAACAAAATCATTCGTTTACCGTTCGTATTTGTTCGTTTGTTCGGTTAAGTTAAACGAACGAACACGAACAAGCCTCCGTTCATGTTCGTTCGGTTCGTTTACGGCCCTACTTTCGAAATTGGATAATGTTATATGCACTTTTTTATGTAGAATTAAATCAATTTATGTATTAAAAATATGGAAAATAAATGTTTTTAATGTTGTTGTCTGTACAGAAGAAAAAAAATATTTCCTCCGCCCAAATTAAGTGTCCACATTTCTATTTCATTTTGTCCCAAATTAAGTGTGAAAATTCAAAAGTAAATTTTGATTTTCCCATTCTATTCTTAATTATGAGATGGAGAATATTTCTCTCTCTCTATTATCAAGGGTAAATGTGTAATTTAGTTATTTAAAAAGTGTAATAACTACACAATCTTAAAACTATGTGTCATTTTCATCGTGCACAGTTATTTTGGGACGGAGGGAGTAGGAGATAGAGGCATATTTAGGAGATGTTTACCAAATTTTCTATTAAGTCTTGTATTGATAAATTTGTTTGTCTGGGTAAATTTGTTTGTCCGGATAAAAATGTATTGTTGTTTCTTTTACTTTCTGAATCAACGATTTAAATGACATAATTGACCATTTTACCCCTCAATGAACTAAACAATATTTAACAAATTACAGTTAACATTATTGAAGGCCCATCTTGACAACCATCAATTTCCATCGAATATTGTTTCAAAATCGTTCAAACTCAACACGTTCATTTAAGGTCCATCTTAATAACAATCACCCATTGATATATATATATATATATATATATATATAGAGAGAGAGAGAGTGAATTGTGAATTTGGTCCTCGTGTTTTGTTACTTTCTTTTACTACGGTCCCTATAGTATGTTTATTGTGGACTTGGTCCCTGTGGTATTCAATTTATCTTGGTCATGGTCCCTCTGACTAACGCATCCGTTAACTCCATTAAATCATAGACCATTTTAGTCATTTTGTCTAATTTGTGTCTTTTTATGATAAGAAAATTAAAAAATATATTTTTAACACACACACACATATATATATATATATCAAAATAAATAAAATAGGATGTTATTGTATGACTTGATTCTTTAAATTTTTAAAAAAATCAATTATATTAAATATGATTTAATTTTATTATTTTATGTAATGGTGGACAAAGTTATGGTTTTATTGTTTTAATGTAATCAAATTTTAATTTAAACAAACTAAATCATAAAATTATATCTTATTTTATTTAGAGCGAATAAAATAAGATATGTTTTTATGATTTGATTTATTAAATTAAAATTTAATTATGTTAAAGGCGATATAATTTTATTGTTATTTACTATCATTGCAACAAACAAGTTTATTATCGATATTTTGACACCAAAATCATTGAAAACCATTGAGAAATGAACACTAATTTTATCATCTTAAAATTAGAGGTTTCAATTTTCATATTTTTTTCAATAAAAAAACTCAAAACAAACCGTTTAGATTTTAACGAAATAAAATATTTAAGTTACGAATATTTTAACTCACAGTCACAAGGTAAAACATAGAGCATCATATGTCAGGTAACACCAACATGAAAACATGTTAGCATTTAGAAAATAACGAAGATCAGCTACAACATCCATCAATAGAAAGATACGACATGGTCTTATCATTATTCGTTACTCCTTCCATCCCAAAATAAATGTTCATAATAAAAAAGGCACACGGTTTTAGAAATGTGTAATTATTAGTTTATTACACTTGTTAATTTTATTGTGGGTTAAAATATTTTATTTCGTTAAAATCTAAACAGTTGATTTTTAATTTTTGATTGAAAAACAATATGAAAATTGGAACCTCTAATTTTAAGATGATAAAATTAGAGTTCATTTATCAAGTTTTCAATGATTTTGGTGTCAAAATATCGATAATAAGCTTGTTTGTTGTGATGATAGTAAGAGAACAATAAAATTATATCGCCTTTAACATAATTAAAGTTTTAATTTAATAAATCAAATCATAAAAACATATCTTATTTTATTCGTTCTAAATAAAATAAGATATAATTTTATGATTTAGTTTGTTTAAATTAAAATTTTAATTACATTAAAACAATAAAACCATATTTTTTTCCACCATTATAATAAAATAATAAAATTAAATCATATTTAATATAATTAATTTTTGTAAAAATTTAAAGAATCAAATCATACAATAACATCTTATTTTATTTATTTTGATATATATATATATATGTGTGTGTGTGTGTGTGTGTGTGTTAAAAATATATTTTTTATTTTTCTTATCATAAAACACAAATTAGGCAAAATAACTAAAATGGTCTCTGATTTAATGGAGTTAACGGATGCGTTAGTCAGAGGGACCATGACCAAGATAAATTGAATACCACAGGGACCAAATCCACAATAAACATACTATAAGGATCGTAGTCAAAGAAAGTAACAAAGTTCGAGGACCAAATCCACAATTCACTCATATATACATATATATATATATATATTGGTCCCAAATAGCATTAAGTAAATAAGAAAATTATTGTAGAAGGGGGGTTGAATACAATACTCACAATTTTTCACTTAATTTAATTCTTATTGATTTGAAATCAAGAATTACACATAGAAAACTTTTGATTGTTGCGGAAGAGAATAGATGCAATCTATTCAAACAATCTTACACAAAGAGAAATGAAGAACAATTGTAAAACACTTAGAAAACAATAAGAACTTCTTAGAGAGAGAATGCCAGTGCACTTAGAGAGCTTGAATGCTTGAGAGTTGGTGATCTTGCATGTTGAGCCATCCTTCATATTTATAGTGCCTCATGCATTAAATGCATGGGACACCTGTTGAGCAAAGGATGGACACAGGTCTTCAGCAAGGTACAGGATGTACCTTTTGTCTTTAGGTGTTTTGGCTTGAAGTGTTGACCTGCAGAGAGGATGGTAGAGACCTTTCCTTAAAATGGTGTAGTAGACAAAACTTACTTTATCTGATCTCCATATGAGGTCCACGTCAATGCAATATATCTCAATATACTTTGTCAGAAAAGTACAATATGTTTGAAAGAATTCCTTAAGCATAGACTGCCGAAGACTTGAAAGATCTTCGGCTCCTGAAGATGTGAGAACACCTTCATACTCTAAGGAGAGATCATCGGCTACCGAAGACTTGAGAGATCTTCGGCTGCTCCTTGAAGATGTGAGAACATCTTTATACTCTAAGGAGAGATCATCGGCTGCCGAAGACCTGAGAGATCTTCGGCTCCTGAAGATGTGAGAACACCTTCATACTCCTGAGAGATATGTGATTGACACCATCCTGGCCGATGGTGTTGATCACTTGGGCATGCTTGGCTTTAGGCTGAGGAGACTATCTTCAATACGCTTTGAGAGATGTAATCCTTCTTTGTCTTTTTCGGCTGATCTTCGACTTCACCGAACATTTGTATAGAAACCAAGTTGCTAAAAGAACCTCAGACATATTCTAAGTAGGATGATATAAGATGGAAGATCAGGAGGTCATCTTCAAATCTTCAGATGACCCAACAATCTCCCCCTATTTGATGATGACATCCATACTAAAGAATAAAACAAAGAGTATACTGAATAAATTCATTTTGACCCATCTTTACTCTTTTTGGGTTCTTTTCACATAGTTTTTTTTTTGTATAAGGATTTATAAAGTATATCCGACATTTACAAAAGAATAAAAGAATGAAGTATATATGTACAAACTAAGTAAGAGAAAATGCACTTGTATTAAACATGATGTCTTAACAAAACACGACTACAAGTACATAAGAAAGATAGAGAGATTTAGAGAATAACCTCATTCATTTTTCGGTCTTTTGTGAAGCTCAACAATAATATCACTACGAATGAGAGAGGCTTCAGAACTTACGGGGATAAGAGATAGGATAGCAACCAGAAATTTGGTGTCAACAATGGAGATCTCCTCATGTCTGAAGAACATGAGAGTTTCCTTTTCATTGAAGAAATAGACTCCTCTGGTTGGCCTAGACACTACAGTACCAATACTTGAAAAACGGGTCGGACACGGACCGCCTGGAGTCTTCAGATTTAGATTCTTCATATCAGGGATTAATCCCTTGGCAGCCAGATCTTTGAATAGATTTTGATTGACAGAAGAGGAGAGTTGTGGAGAGGAGGAGATGCACATCTTTTTGAGATACTGAAATTGAGCTTCTTCTTCAGGAGAATGCTTGTAATCTCTTGCAAAGTCTTTCATTTTTTCAAGTAGACCATTGATGGTCTTTTTGGCCAAATCCCTGTGGCGACTAAATGATTTAGATAAGAGTTCAGATATTTCGTACCATTCAAAGAGTCCATAATCTTCAAGGTCGCTGAATTTGATATATTGATGAGTTTTGTCTTCCCTAATGATAACCATCCGAACCTCTGTATCTGAACCTTTGGTGGTGCCAAGCTTTATTTCATCAATTTTAGACTTCAACTTTCTTCCCATTAAAGTCTTTCGGTACCAAAGGATGTCATGAGAATCAAACTTGGCTTTAGAAAAGCCAAAGTCAGAGGTGACCTTGTTTGGTGGTTGAATCTTGAGCCTATCAGCTTCATAAACAAAAGCCTTTAGAGCAATAGACTTTTGTTGATGGGATAAGAAGGCCTCTTCGTCAGGAGATAGCTTTGTATTTCCTTTGTCTCCTCCTTGTCTTGAAAGCTCCCCCTCAGTTGGAGCATCGGTGGAAATGGGAGTGGGACCCTGACGGCCGCTGTCAGAAGAGATTGGAACCGCCTGTTTCTCCCCCTCAGCGGCTGGCCGGGGAGCAACCTTCTGATGAAGAGACTTCAAGGACTCAAGAATCTGAGCAGTGAGGGCCTGATGAGACTCGGAAGCCGCTTGTAGACGACGAACCTCCTCATCACGAGCATTGGAGGCTGCCTGAAGAGCAGTGACTAAGGTAGTGAGGTGATGATTGGAGGACTCAAGAGACAACAACTTGTCACAAGAGACCTTGACAAAAGAGCCCATAAGTGTCTGATGATCACGAAACTGAGCCCCCAAGAGGCGGTGTTGTCTGTTTGTTTCCTGTATAGCCTCCATAATTTAAGGGGGGATGATGGGAGCAAAAGGAGGAGTGTCCCGTACATCAGAGGTAGAAGGAATAGAGGAGGTAAACACCTGCTTGTGACCCTGTTGCAAATAAGCCAAATATTGTGAAATACCCTCCACACTGGCCTTGGGTAAGACCCGTGTTTCACCGGGCGGTGCATAAACATCGACCAAGAATTGGTCGGGTGAAAGGTCGTGTAGTGAGAAAGCAGAACCTTGGTCCGGGGAGAAGACCAAGTCATCCTCATCCACTAAGGATAAAGTAGAGGAGGGAAGTTGAGTGTCCTTGGCATCTCCCCATTGTAGATTGGGAGAAGTAAGGAAAGAGACCATACCTGGAAGCAGAGGGTTGTCAGTTGCCAAAGGCCCCTTATGAAGAAGGGGTTTGGTCATAATTGGCGCCTTGTAGTCAAAAGTGATGTTATGAGAGGCATCAATGGCAGTAGCAAATTTATGATAAATGATGAGCCATATAAACCGAGGAAAAGCGACATGGGGCCGCTTTGGAGGGGTGATGACACTGACTAATTCACGGAAGAAATACCGCGCGAAATCAATCTTTCTTTGAAAGATAAGAGCATGTGCCAATTGGGTGATGGAAGAGGGAGATTGATCATGTCCAGTAGTTTTCTTGCTAAGACATAAAATAACATGAGAGAAGAAGAAATGTCAGATACCTCCCATGTTTTTGCGAAGCAACGTGCCCGAACTCCTGTCATGTTCTCCACGGATGTAGTTCAGAGCCGCAACAACCTCCTCATGCTCATTGCCAAGTGGGAATTTTTCATAGGGTGAGTAGATAGGAAGATGAAGTGTCGAACGAACATCTTCAACCCCGAAAGTGAGATCCGGTGAAACGGGGTCGGAGAGAATGGAAGCCGACACCTTCTCGGAAGTAGCGTCATAGACACAAGTAAGCCAAAAATTGCCAATGAGCAATTTGCTTATTTTTGGTGGATTGTATGTCAAGGCATAGTGAAGAAGAGACTTCATGAGGAAGGAAGCAATCGGGTCAAACTCACTATGCTTGGGATCACTTTCCAACCGTGCAACATGATTGCATGGGTTGAAAATTAGATCGGAATGAGAGGTGGGGGAGGTGAACACATTTTTCTTGACAAGGTTGGGGGAAAAGGAGGAAGCCATGAAAAAAAATAGGAGGAAGAAAGGTGGTGAGTGAGAGGAAGAGGAGATGGGTGTTTGTTGTGGTGGTGGTGAAAAAGGAAGAAGGAAGGGTGATATATATAGTGAATTTGGGAGGGAAAAGAAAAAGGAAAGGATTTGAAATGGGAGGTGATATGGTAGGAGAATAGGGAGAGGAAGTGTAGGGGAATGGAAGGAAGAAAAAGATGTGATGGGAATATAAGGAAAAGATTGGGAGAAAAGAAGATATGGAAGAAAAAGATGAAAAGGTAGGAGATAGTAGGTGGTGTAAGAAGGGGGATGGGAAATGAAAGGTGAGGAGTGGGAATTCTTGGAGAAAAAAAAGGAAAGAGAAATGGGGAAAGGGAATATAATAAAAAAAATAGGATGTAAGAAAAGTCAAAGCAAGGGGGGGAGTAGGGCCGAAACAAATGGTAGGGGGGATTTCGGTTTTGGAGAAAAAAAAAGGGAGTGGAGGGGGAGGGGGAAGTGGGTTTCGGCTAAGGGGGTAGGAGAGTTCGGCTAAGGGGGTGAGGGGAGGGGGTGGAGGGAGGTGTTAGCCGAAGAAGAGGGGAGTGGAGGGGGGGAAGTGGGTTTCAACTAAGGGTGAGGGGAGGAGAGGGGAGAGTGGGCTTCGGCTAGGGGGGGATCGGCTAGAGAGAGGGAAAACCGAAAGGGAAGGGAGGGGAGGGCAGTCGGTAACCGAAGTGGGGAGGAGGGAGGCCGAGAGAGAGATGGCCGAAGGAAAGAGAGAGTCGAAGGGTGGGGGGGAGGGGGTTCGGTTACCGAAAAGGGGGGGAGGGAAGGGAGGGGGGTCGGTAGCCGAAGGGGTAGGGAGGGGAGGGGGGTCGGCTAGGGAGAGGGGAGGCCGAGAGAAAGAGAGGGGTAGGGAGAAAGAGAGAGAGCCAGAAGATGGAGAGTGAGAGATAGAGAGAGATAGGGGTTTCGGTGGGAGAGGGGAGGGAGGAAGAGAGAGAGAGCCGAAAGAGGGAGAGAGAAAGAGAGATGAGTGTGAGATAAAAAAATATTGTTTTTTTTATTTCTCTTCTTTTCTCTCAATTTTTTTTTATTTCTTTTCTTTTCTCTCAATTTTTTTTTTGGATTTCTTTTCTTTTCTCTCAATTTTTTTTCCATTTCTTTCTCTCAAGATTTTTTATTATTTCTTTTCTTTCTCTCATTTTTTTTAAGAAAAAAAAAAACTAGACATCGGCATTTAACATATCGAGTTCGCCGATAAGAAATTTGAACCGAGCTTCATCAAGAGGCTTGGTGAAGAGATCCGCCAGTTGGAGGTCGGTAGGTATGAAATGTAACTCGATATCACCCTTAGAGATGTGATCCCGAATGAAGTGATATCGGATGTCGATGTGCTTGGAACGAGAGTGTAGCACCGGATTGTTTGCGATGGCTATCGCACTTGAGTTGTCACACATAATCGGGATGTGGGAGTAGAGTTGGTTGTAGTCTCTAAGTTGGTTCTTCATCCAGAGGATTTGAGCACATCAACTTCCAGCAGCTACATACTCAACCTCAGCAGTAGAGGTGGAGACTGAGTTCTGCTTCTTGCTGGACCAACTAACAAGCTTGCCACCAAGGAGTTGACAGCTGCCAGTGGTGCTCTTCCTATCAATCTTAGAGCCTGCAAAATCAGAATCTGAATACCCCATTAGATCAAAACCTGAGTCTTTGGGATACCAAAGACCCAGATTCATGGTACCTTTCAGATACCGAAAAATGCGTTTAACCGCAGCCAAGTGAGATTCTTTCGGATTGGCTTGGTAACACACACACAGACAAGTAGCAAACATAATGTCTGGTCTACTCGCAGTAAGATAAAGAAGAGAGCCGATCATGCCTCGGTAGCTGGTGATATCCACATATACACCATCCGGATCAGCATGGAGTTTCAAAGGTGGTACCATGGGAGTTTTCATGGGGGAGGAGTTTTCAAAATTGAACTTCTTCAGAAGGTCACGAATGTATTTACTTTGATTTATAAAGATTCCTTCTGAAGATTGTTTAACTTGAAGTCCTAAGAAAAAAGTAAGCTCCCCCATCATACTCATCTCATATTGGCTTTTCATGAGAGAGGCAAACTCATCACACAGTGACTCATCAGTGGCACCAAAAATGATATCATCCACATAAATTTGAACAATAATAAGATTACCTGAGGTTTGCTTGATGAACAAAGTGTTGTCAATTTTACCTCTTGTATACTTGTTCTTCAAGAGAAAGTCAGCAAGAGTGTCATACCAGGCACGGGGAGCCTGCTTTAGACCATAGAGAGATTTGTCCAATCTGTACACATAGTCAGGATGGACTAGATCTTCAAAGCCAGGGGGTTGTTTCACATAGACTTCTTCAACTAGCTCCCCATTTAGAAAGGCACTATTGACATCCATCTGGAAGACTCTGAAGTTCTTGTAGGCAGCATGAGCAAGGAAGATTCTGATGGCTTCAAGTCTGGCAACTGGAGCAAATGTTTCGTCATAGTCAATTCCTTCCTCTTGCCTATAGCCTTGTGCAACCAGTCGGGCCTTGTTTCTGATCACCATGCCTTCTTCATCCATTTTGTTCCGAAAGACCCACTTGGTTCCTATGATGGTTTTTCTGGAAGGACGAGGAACCAATCTCCAGACTTTGTTCCTTTCGAACTGAGAAAGTTCTTCTTGCATGGCAGTGATCCAACATGGATCAGCTAGAGCTTCGTCAACTTTCTTTGGTTCAATGAGAGAAAGGAAGTTCACATAGAGACATATGTTACCAACACCTCTTCGAGTTTGTACACCAGCTTGTTGATCACCAATGATTTGATCAATGGGGTGATCTTTTGTCCACTTTAGGGCAGGAGGTAAAGGAGGAGGGTAAGATATTTGTAGATGAGAGTTGGAAGGGAAATTTCGAGGAGAAATGGATGGAAGATCGGCTTGTATAGGTGAGGAATGAATGTCAGATTGAGAGACTGGGATGATTTGGAGTGTATGTTGAGGTTGGGTAGGCTGAGGATCATCCTCTTGATGAGAGGAGGGGTTGTGAGATGTAGAGGGTTCATTGTTTTGGTAGAGAGAAGTGGGAACTGTGTAGGGAATGTCTGATGATGTTGGAAGAGGACCATCACCAACACAGGAGGATATCCATCTGTTCAATTCTTCATCATCACAAGAGAGTGATGATATCTTGAGGTCATCAAACTTGACATGGATGGATTCATCAATACACTTCCTTCGGAGGTTGTAGACTATGAAAGCTTTGGAAGTGAGAGAATATCCCACGAAGATTCCTTCATCAGCTTTGGGATCCAATTTTCCCAAATTTTCTCTATCATTGAGAATGTAGCAGACACACCCAAAGACATGAAGAAAACCAATGTTGGGTTTTCTACCATAAAAGACTTCATAAGGAGTCTTATTGTGTCTTTTCACAATGATGGACCTATTTTGGGTAAAGCATGCAGTGTTGATTGCTTCGGCCCAAAAGTAGATAGGGAGGTGAGATTCACTCAACATGGATCGGGCAGCTTCACATAGCGTTTTGTTCTTTCTCTCCACTACACCGTTCTGTTGTGGAGTTCTGACGGCAGAGAAGTTTTGAGAGATGCCTTTTTCATTGAAAAAGTCATCCAACATACTGTTTTTGAATTCTGTTCCGTTGTCACTTCTTACAGATCTTACCAGCTGCCCATTCAACACTTCAAACTTTTTGATGAACTTTATGATTTCTTCAGTAGTGTCACTTTTATACCTGAGAAAAAAATACCCAAGTGTAACGAGTGAATTCATCAATAATAACCATAATGTACCTTCTACCACCAAGGCTTGGGGTATTGACTGGTCCACACAGATCCATGTGGAGCATCTGAAGAGGCTGAGTGATGGAGAAGCATTGCTTGGACTTGAAGGAAGATTTTGTGAGTTTCCCTTTCTCACATGCAGCACACAACTTTTCTTTCACAAAGGACAACTTTGGCATGCCCGTGACAAGCTCCTGGTTTGAAAGGACATTCAAAGTCTTGAAGTTGAGGTGAGAGAGACGCTTGTGCCAGAGCCAACATCTTTTGGCAGTGTTTTCAAAGACAAAGCAAATGTTTGTTCCGAAGGATGAGCTATGTCCCATGTCTATGACATAGACATTTTCTTTGCGGTAGCCATAGAGTACGGTTTCCATCTTTTTGTTGAAAATGATGCATGAAGATAATTCAAACATCACCTTGTAGCCCATATCACACAGTTGGCTTATGCTTAGGAGATTGTGCATCAAGCCTTCGACATAAGCTACTTTATTAAAGGTGATGGAACCATTTGAGAGTGTTCCATAACCTTTAGTACTTCCTTTGGAGTTATCACCAAAGGTGACAGAAGGACCTTTGGTAGGCACGAAGTCTACAAGAAGATATTTGTTGTCGGTCATATGACGTGAGCACCCACTGTCAAGATACCAGATTTGTTGGTGCCCTAGACCCTGCAATCACAAGAAAATCAGTTCTTTGGTACCCATTTGGAGATGGGTCCTTTTGAGTTAGAAGAAGAAGAAGTATCCTTGGAAGCATTTTTATCAATTCTCTCCAGAGGACAATCCTTAGCAAGATGAAAGGTATTACCACAGTTATAACATTTTCTATATATAAAGACCTTTTTAGAGCTTTGATCAACTTTCTTGTGATGATTGATCACATTGACTTTCATGGCCTTAGAGGTTAGAGGATAGTCAAGAGGCTTAGGACCCAAGATACCTTTGTCAGAGTCAGCTGAAGGAATAGAAGAAGGTGTCTTGAAATGAAGCTCTTTCAACATCAGAGGTCTAGGGATATGAAGAGAATATGGTTTCTTTGAGTTTTTCTTAGGAAGTTTCCTTTTGGGAGGAATATCGGTAACTACTGATTTTCCTTTTTCAGAAGAAGAAAATTTTATTGAAGAAGGTTCTCTGGTTGGGATCTTAGGGAGTTTGGTTTTAGAAAAGGAATCCTCATTTATTTTCAAGGAAGACATAGACTCAGCAATGGGTTTAGAAGGGTCATTTGAGTCTTGGGCTTCCTCACTCTCATGAGGTGAGTCAATGCTCTTAGCTTTGATAAACTTTCCAAACTTGAGATCTTTAGGGAGATCAGAGGAGTCCAGAGGTTCAGAGTCGTCATAGTTCTCTTCAGAGGATTCATAGAATGAGGGAAGAGAGAAAGGAGCATGGGTGTAAGAAGGAGGTTCAAGGTCAGATTTCCCGAAGCCTAGTCCAGATTTGTCATCACAAGATATTTGATCCTGAAAAATCTTTTCTAAGTTCTTGGAGGAACTTGTCCATTTATTCACAATTTCTTGCTCCTTTTTTAATCTTTTCAAAAGTTTATTTTTCTCTTTAGCAAGAGTAAAATTTATAGTTTTCAAATCCTCAAGCTCAGCCTTGATTTTGTCAAAGTGTTTTAGTTGAGAAAGACAGATTTGCAACTGAGAATAAAGAGACTTTATCTGAGCATTTGCCTTCTTCTTTGCATCCTTGGCT
Source organism: Arctium minus (assembly GCA_954870635.1). Taxonomy (NCBI): domain Eukaryota; kingdom Viridiplantae; phylum Streptophyta; class Magnoliopsida; order Asterales; family Asteraceae; genus Arctium; species Arctium minus. The sequence continues at coordinate 38,703,011 of OX941084.1, forward strand.
TCATAGAAGTCAATGGTCAAAGAGTCAAAGGCTACAATTTTCTCAGCATCAGAGAGTGAGAAAAATGGATGTACATGAGTAGATGAGGTAGAGCACTTGTTGGGAACTGAAAGATGTGACCAAGTCATTAATGCTGCTAGTTCAGAGTTAGTACTGCCAGAGGATATCAAAGTTAATACTGCTAGGTATTACTACTTCTAGTAGAGTTAATACTGCTAGTCAAAGTTAGTGCTGCTTGAACAAAGTTAGTACTGCTTAGCTAGTTAGTACTGCTAGTGGTTAGTGCTGCTTAGTAGTTAATACTGCCAAGACTCAGTTAATGCTTCCAAGGTGATTAATGCTGCTTCTAAGATAATGTGAAGATAATGTTGAAGAAATCGCGTCTGGAGATAAACATGGAAAGCTTGAAGATAATTATGAAGATTATTCTGAAGATCTTTTTATGTTTAGTAATTATCTTTTATCTTTAATATATGTATAGATTTGTTTAGAATAGAAAAGTAACTTTTGTGAAGATAATTCTAAGTTTTTGTTCTAGAGAGAGAATCAACCTCAAGGCATCGTTCCTAATTCTAGAGAAGTAGAATTCGTCTTGAAAGAGCCTGTTCTTCAAGATTGAGGTTGTGAGTGAAAAGCTTGTAACTTAAATCATTAAGTAAAGTTTGCAAGTTGTGATTCATATTGTTTTTCTGTTTATCGAATATTAAAGTGTTTTTCCGCAACTTCTTTAATATTGTTTCTGAGTGTTTATAATTCTTGTTGAGAATTCGATCCTGACAAGTGGTATCAGAGCAAGTATTCTCAGAAACCTACATTCAAAATCACATCATCATGGCTAAAGGTTCAGAGTCTTCAAGCTCAGAAATTCCTACAGAGGTAACATCTAATCTTTGTTCTAAATCCTGTATTGAAACTGTTAAAAGGTACAGGGATCACAACCAGACAATGAGTGATGACCTTAAAAGATTAGAGAGAGATATAAAAGACTATGCAAAAATTGTTGAGAGTTTTGAGGAACAGATTAAGAGTTTCCAAGCCAATGAACTCCAACACTCATATGACACCAACTACTGGAAGTGGGAGAAAGATCAGTATGAGTTGAAGCTAAAACAGAAAGAAGAGGAGAATGAGAAAATAAAGAGTGAGTTTGAGAAAGCCAAGCTGGATATTGAGAAATTTTCCAATGCTTCAAAAGCAATGGACTCTTTGCTCCAAACTCAAATCCATGACAAACTTAGAAGAGGAATAGGCTATAATACCACACCACCACCATACAACAACAATTACATCCCTCCTATATCAGACTTGCTAGAGACCAAGAATAGGAAGGAATTGTCTGATGAAGCCACTAAGGTAGATCCATTAGACAAAGTGGTGGTTGAAACAGACTCTGAAGAAGAAAACTCTAATGATAAGAGTAAGGAGAACACTGTGAGTGGAAAAACTTGGGTCAAATCTAAGGACATAGAGAAGACAGAGGGAAAGTCTGGTAAGGTCCATTACAAACAGACCACAGTTGTGAATCATGTCCCTTGCAAGCAGTGTACATGCAATAAATCTGAGCCCCAAAAACATGATAAACCAAGGGGAAATCAAAGAAACTGGAATAATCAGTGGGCACAAAAACAAGGGATTGATCTGTGTAAAATCAACAGGCCAAAACCTTGTTTTATCTGTGGCAAATTGAATCATCTTGGCAAATACTGTTATTTCAATCCTATTAACCAAAGAGTCACTTTTCAAAGACAACCACAAAACTCTTCTGGTTATAGGAATCAAAGAAGGAATCAAATGGCTGAGAAAAGAGCACCTAAAAAGTCTGATGCTCAGAACAAGTTTGCTAAAATAAAGAAAAATACTCCAAATAAGCCAAGAAGTAATTTAAAGACAAAGAAAGCAAACAACTTTGTTCAGGTTTGGGTTCCAATTGTAAAGAAACCTGTTAGTACTGCTATCCCAGATAGTACTGCTAACAGAAATAGTGTTGCTAACTCAGTTAGTACTGCTAACCAAGTTAGTACTGCTAACAAGGCTAGTGCTGCTTCTAGTAGTAATGTTGCCAAACCTATAATCTTGACAAAGTATTCCAGCCATGAGATTCCTAAACAACTCATCCAGACTAAACTTACATATTATATTGATGAGAAAGGACAACCCAAGACCACTTTGGCTTGGGTTCCCTCCAAGACTAACTGATTTATCAAGTGTGCAGGGCAACCAAAAGCTCAAGAGGAAGAGCATTTGGAATGCAGATAGTGGTTGCTCTTGGCACACAACAGGTAACATGGACTGCCTTCAAATTCTTCAAAAGATTTGATGGAGGACATATTGCATTTGATTCAGAGGGAAGTAATAATAAATGCTCAGGACATGAGTTAAAAGATAAGTTGCCTTTGGAAGATTTCATTGAGCATGATACTACTAACCTGTGTGTTTAAGTGTTTCAGGTTGAAGTTAGTAATACTCCAGAGGGAGTAATGATCATGAAGGATCAAGAAGAAAAGGATCAGGGGATGAACAAAGTAGTAAAAAGTATGAGTAAAAGGATGGTGTCAAAAAGTGTAAGTGTAGTAAATGCTGCCAGTGTAGTTTTAATACTGCCAGTGCATTTTTAATACTGCCAGTGCACAGTTAATACTGCCAGTGCACAGTTAATACTGCTAAGTAGTTAATACTGCTAGTTAATTAATACTGCTAGTGGTTAATACTGCTTTCAGTTAATACTGCTCACTGTTAATACTGCTTTCACTAAATTTTTAGGGTTAATACTGCTTATAATCCACAAGCTATAAATACCCTTTCCCCGCCTAAAAGATCATAACGACTCTTTGTCTACTGTTCATCTTCTCTCTCACTTTTTTCTCTCAAGTATCCAGTGCTCGCTAGTGAAGAATCCTTGCGCACAGATGGCTTCAATGGTGTTTATTGATGAGCACAACGAGATTGCCATGCTCCAAAAGCCAAAACAAGCCGATGGTTTTCACCAGATAGTCGATTTTCTGAGGTCAAGCCACATCGCTCATGCTCTCACTGTGTCTCCTACCATCCACGTAGAGCATCAAAGGCAATTTTGGGCCAATGCCACTACTAGCACAGAAAATGGAGAGTCGTGCATCAAAACAAGGGTTTGTGACAAACCCTTGACAGTTACTGAGGAGACCATTCGCATCTGTCTACGTCTAGACGATGCTTCAGGTATATCTTCTATTCCAAATGAGGATTTGTTTTCAAACCTCACCAGAATGGGGTATGAAGGCCAAATGGGGATTTTCAAGTTTTTCAAAGCTCAATTTTCACCCCAATGGAGGTTCTTTGTTCATACCTTGATGCACTGTATTTCCAAGAAAACTACTGGCTGGAGCCAATTTAGCAGTCCCATTGCCTATGATTTGGTATGTTTATTTACTGCTAAAAAATATAACTTTTCACTGATGATCTTCAATGATATTGTCTCAAACCTGGACAACAAGAAGAGTTTCTTCATGTATCCCAGGTTTGTACAGGCAGTTATAATAAATGAATTGACGGATATACCTCAATTTGATGAGGTATATGTACGTAAACCCCCTAAAGGCAAGGTCTTCTCAAACATGAGAAGATCTGCTAGGGACTCGGAAGGAGTTGACACCCCATTGTTCTCAACAATGATGGTGGTGTCCCAACCACAAGAAGGTATGGCCTCAGGGTCAAGGCCCTCATTAGACCAACCCACTGAGAGCCAATCCCAACCTTCCCTCTCTCAAATTTTTCCTCAGTATTTGGCTGCTAAACCCACTCCTATGATATCCAAGACTTATGTCAAGAGAAAGGTACACAAGGCTCCTTCCCTTGTTGTACCTATTATTAACCAAGAGCCTCAAAGCCCTCTATTGAAGAATTCTCCAATAGAGAATATCCAAAGGGAAACCAATAGGGTGTCGCCCAACCCTGAGGAGGTGCTCTCTAAGGAGCTGAATGAGCATATGGGTGAGAAGGCTGCCACTACTTCTGCTAGCACAGAGAAGGACAATGGTAACATCTCTAAGACCTTCCCCATGGCAACTTTGGGTGAGAAATCAACCAAAGGACCCCGGTGCCAAGAAACCAAGGGGTAGTTGGTGCTTCTGCTAGGCAGAAGGCCACTACTACAAGATCCAAGGATCCCTCAAGGATGGGCAAAACATCCAAAAAGGGTGAGAACAGAACTGAAACTGATGAATTGATGGCAAAAGATTCCAATGATTCTTCAAGGGTGGGTAAAACACCTAAAGAAGGTGAAGATAGCTATACTTACTTGGAATTGATGGAAACAATAGCCAACATCAATGTTGATGTGGTTAATCAAGGAAAGGAAATCAAGGCATTGCAGCAAGTGGTCATCTCCCAACAAGAGCAGATTTCAAAACTCAAGCAATTGGTGGGAAAACTCATTGCCAAGAAAAGAAGAAAGCAGTTTGTTCTAAGGAGGAGAAAGGGGGCAAACAAAATGAAGGAGGAGAATGCTTCCAAAAAGGGGGAGAGTTCAAGCTTAGAAACAGAGATGGATCAACAGTTTGAGGTGGAGAATGTTGAAGTACAGGGAGAGTTTGTTGAAGAGAGGACTGAAGAAAAAGCTGAAGGTGTGATAGAAACAGAAATTGGCAAAGCAGCAGAAACAACACCAGCAGCAGTAACAAGCCCAGCAGTAGAAACTGTTACTACTGCTGAGCCAAAAGGAGCAGCAGAAACTGTTAGTGCTGCTGAAACTATACAAGCTGCAGTAACAGGGTTAACACCTGAAGAGGTTGAAATAGCAGAGATGCTGGTAAAAGCAAAGAATGACACCCCCAAAGCAAAGGGAGTGGTCATAAATGAAGGGGGAGCAAAGAGAACAGAAAAGAAAGACATGACTGCAGATGCAAAGAGAAAAGGGAAAGAAAAGATGATAGAATCTGATCAACCAACCAAAAAGCAAAAGATGGTTGAGTCAGATGAAGCATTAGCCAAGAAACTGCAAGAAGAGATAAATCAAGCAGAGAAAGAGCAGGTTGAGAAAGACAGAGAGATAGCCAGAGCAATAGCTAATGAATTAAATGAAGCATTTCAGAAAGGATTGGAAACAGAGAAAGCAAAGCAAAGGGCAATAAGCATGAGAAAGGCTATGATGGCCAGATCAAGTGCAAAGAAGAGAAAGCATTCACAAACTTACCTTGCAACTCAGGAAAGAAACAAGATGATAACTTTCTTGAGGAGTGCAATTGGTGTGAAGAAAGAAATGTTTATAAAGATGACTTTTGATCAAGTCAAGGGCTTATATGAGAAAGAAATGGGAAAACTGAAGAGTAATGAAAAGGACAGAGTGGAGTTTGAAAGGAAAGCCAAGGAGAGGCATGATGTGAACATTAATCAACCCTTCCCTGAAAGTGAAGAGGGAACTCCAACAAAAGAAAAGGCAGAGATTAAGGAAGAAGAGACTTTAGCTCAGAAGATCAATAAAATAAAAAGAGTTAAGTCTATTGCTTCTAAAGGTCCTAGATCAGAGGAAAGGAAAAAGGAAGAAAAGAAGAAGGAAACTACTTTTGGGCAAAGTCAAAGGATTCTGAAGAGAACCAAGATGATGGCCAAAAGAAAGAAAATTGACAAGAAGCCTAGCGTAGAAGAAGAGAAAAAGGTTGCTGAAGAAGAAGAGGAACCTAAGAATGAAGAAAAGAGAGTTGAATCTCAGGAAGTACCACAGAGTCCAGATGTAAATATGTACATGGTGGTAATGGATAAAATTCCAAAGCCTATCACAGCTGAACCTGTTGGATTCAAACCTCCTGAAGTCATCCACTGGGATACTATGGTGGTGGATGGTAAGGAGTATATCAGGTTGAAAATAAATGATGAGAAGTACTATGTGTTTTCAACATGGAAGAAAATTGTCAGAGAATGTTCAAGATCTGATTTAGAAGAGATGTTTGAAGTTGGTATGAAATTTCATGCAGATCAGTTAAAAGCTCCAGGGTTACCAATTGTGAAGTTGGTTATGGAGTATTTGTGTATGTTATTCAACCCAGAAGCAGTAAAGCATTTAATCAGAGATGTGTTTGAAACTGTTAGAGGATGGACTTTGTATGAAAAGAATGGAGTCTATGAATTGGTCATGGATACTTTTCACATGGAGTATTACTTGGTGGATGGGATCTACAATCACACAAGTCTGAAGCTTCATGCCATGTTAAAGAAGAAGTTGGGTTGTGCACCAAATTCAGAAATGGCAAAGTATTTAATTCAGAGAACTATCAATCAGAGTATGGGACTGGATCCTAACATTGGACTGAATCAATGAAAGTTTTGGAAGCATCTGAAGAACTTGACTTCTCTTTCTAAAAGTCAAGTTAGGGGGAGATTGTTGGGAACTGAAAGATGTGACCAAGTCATTAATGTTGCTAGTTCAGAGTTAGTACTGCCAGAGGATCTCAAAGTTAATACTGCTAGGTATTACTACTTCTAGTAGAGTTAATACTGCTAGTCAAAGTTAGTGTTGCTTGAACAAAGTTAGTACTGCTTAGCTAGTTAGTACTGCTAGTGGTTAGTGTTGCTTAGTAGTTAATACTGCCAAGACTCAGTTAATGCTTCCAAGGTGATTAATGCTGCTTCTAAGATAATGTGAAGATAATGTTGAAGAAATCGCGTCTGGAGATAAACATGGAAAGCTTGAAGATAATTATGAAGATTATTCTGAAGATCTTTTTATGTTTAGTAATTATCTTTTATCTTCAATATATGTATAGATTTGTTTAGAATAGAAAAGTAACTTTTGTGAAGATAATTCTAAGTTTTTGTTCTAGAGAGAGAATCAACCTCAAGGCATCGTTCCTAATTATAGAGAAGTAAAATTCGTCGTGAAAGAGCCTGTTCTTCAAGATTGAGGTTGTGAGTGAAAAGCTTGTAACTTAAATCATTAAGTAAAGTTTGCAAGTTGTGATTCATACTGTTTTTCTGTTTATCGAATATTAAAGTGTTTTTCCGCAACTTCTTTAATATTGTTTCTGAGTGTTTATAATTCTTGTTGAGAATTCGATCCTGACAGCACTCAGTGGACACAAGAGCCATGGAAGTGGAAGAGGTTTCACTGTCATCAGCATCATCTATTTTAGCCATAAAGCAAAGATTGGTCGTGTCCTTGTCACTTTCGGAAGTTGGTTCATCTGCCCAATCATGAGATTCGGCAATAAGACCTTTTCCTTTGTTTGCTAGAAGAGCATTTCTTTCCTTCTCTCTCTTGTATTTGGCCTTGTACTTTTCAGCACGGTCAGAGTTTGAAGGAACAGACGAGTTTGACTTTTGAAAAGGAGGTTGGTAGGACTCAGACTTGGTTCTGACAGACCTAGAGGATGTACGGTTAGAGGAGGGCAGTCTAGACTTATCAGAGGACCTGCTTCTGCATTCAGAAGCAAAGTGTCCCTTCCTCCCACACCTGTAACAATCCTCTTTTGTTTTGTCAAATGAAGCATTTTTAGAAAGAGTAGAGGAGGGTTTTCTAGAAAACCTGGATTTTCCAGAAGAGAAGCGAGATTTGCCTTTAGAAAAGCCTGCCAGCATGGCAACACCGTCTGACAGCTGAGCCACAGAGGTCTCCTCTCCTTCATCATCAGCCTCACTAATATAGGCTTCTGAAGGGTCATTGGGGTCCTCTTGACTATTGTTGTCAGAATCAGAGGGATAAGTGATCCTAAGGACACACATAGTACTTTTGGAAGATTCACCGACAAGAGCTAGAGAAGAGCCTTTGATGTCTTTTGTGATTGACTTCCTAAGCAGTTTAGTCTGCTCATAGTTGAAGAGAGTGCCATACAAGGCAGTGAGAGGCATGGAATCAAGATCCTTGGTAGACTTGATACAAGTACAGATGTTTTCCCAAAACTCAGGAAGACAATCCATAAACTTGCACAAGACTTCCTCATTATCATATATGCGACCCACAAGTTTAAGATCATTGAGTAGACTGTTAAAACGATTATAGTAGTCTGAGAGAGACTCACCCTTCTCATGAGAGAAGAGTTCATACTTTCTTACAAGAGAAATCTTTTTGCTCTTTTTCACCTCAGACGTACCTTCATAAAGAACACACATAGTGGACCACATTTCTTTTGCAGTAGAAAGGTTAACAAGAGAATGGTAGACCTCATCAGGTAGAGAGAGGGCAATGATGGCTTTGACTTTAGTATCAAGAGCTATAAGACGTCTGTCTTCATCATTGTATTTACTGGGGTCCTTTACAATGTATCTCCCAGTAGATGGAGTTCTTTCTTCCTCAGAAGAGTCCTCATCAGCTTTTGCCTTATCTGCATTGTAACGGTCCCAAACTCTAGGAATAAAAGGACCTTCATGTAAGATAGTAGGATATCTGCTGTCAACTCCTTCTAAGAAGAGTATCATACGACTTTTCCACAGGAAGGAGTTATTGGGGTTAAACTTTGGTGGTTTGGCTATAGAGCCATTGTCGTATGAAACAACAGTAGTGTTTTGAGAAGAAGCACTTTTCAAAGAGGAGGAAGAAGAAGAGGCTGCCATTGCGGATCTAGTTTATTGAATTAAACTAAACCGCTCTGATACTACTTGTTGGTCCCAAATAGCAGTAAGTAAATAAGAAAAGTATTGTAGAAGGGGGGGGGTTGAATACAATACTCACAATTTTTCACTTAATTTAATTCTTATTGATTTGAAATCAAGAATTACACATAGAAAACTTTTGATTGTTGCGGAAGAGAATAGATGCAATCTATTCAAACAATCTTACACAAAGAGAAATGAAGAACAATTGTAAAACACTTAGAAAACAATAAGAACTTCTTAGAGAGAGAATGCCAGTGCACTTAGAGAGCTTGAATGCTTGAGAGCTGGTGATCTTGCATGTTGAGCCATCCTTCATATTTATAGTGCCTCATGCATTAAATGCATGGGACACCTGTTGAGCAAAGGATGGACACAGGTCTTCAGCAAGGTACAGGATGTACCTTTTGTCTTGAGGTGTTTTGGCTTGAAGTGTTGACCTGCAGAGAGGATGGTAGAGACCTTTCCTTAAAATGGTGTAGTAGACAAAACTTACTTTATCTGATCTCCATATGAGGTCCACGTCAATGCAAGATATCACAATATACTTTGTCAGAAAAGTACAATGTGTTTGAAAGAATTCCTTAAGCATAGACTGCCGAATACTTGAAAGATCTTCGGCTCCTGAAGATGTGAGAACACCTTCATACTCTAAGGAGAGATCATCGGCTACCGAAGACTTGAGAAAGATGTGAGAACACCTTCATACTCCTGAGAGATATGTGATTGACACCATCCTGGCCGATGGTGTTGATCACTTGGGCATGCTTGGATTTAGGCTGAGGAGACTATCTTCAATCCGCTTTGAGAGATGTAATCCTTCTTTGTCATCTTCGGCTGATCTTCGACTTCACCGAACATTTGTATAGAAACCAAGTTGCTAAAAGAACCTCAAACATATTCTAAGTAGGATGATATAAGATGGAAGATCAGGAGGTCATCTTCAAATCTTCAGATGACCCAACAATATATATGAATTCATACCTACGGAAGAACCCTAATATAAGAACAAAAAACCCTAAAAAACAGTAGATTGGTTCCTAAAAATCGAACTTCAAAATCGAAAAATTAAAACTGTAGCAAACAACTGAAAAAAGGCAGTAGCAAACCCACATAAGGAGTATAATCAGTACCGACAAGAGAAGAGAATGATTTCATTCAATTTTTGGGTAATAAGTTGGAGATTTGGGGAGAAGATGAACAGAGAATAGAAGATAATGCGAGAAAAAAATGAACATATGAGGTGTAGAAGGAGAAGAGAAATCGAAAGAAGGAGAAGAGAAATCGTTAGGGAACTTGCTCGTTGAGGAGAAGAGAAATCCAGACGTCGTCGTGGAACTTGCTCATCTAGGAAGATGCAGATGTCGCCGAGAACTTGCTCGTCGAGGAAGATGGAGATTTCGCCGAGGGGAGATATGAAGAGAGGATTCAAGGGAAAGAGAGGGAAGCGGCTACTGATTAAGGATAATAGGGTTTCTATTGAAGGTAGGAGTGGTCATTTTGTTGGCTGAATTTGGACAAGTGAGGTTTATTGACTGTGCGAATAAAACAAATATTTTTTCATTAAGTTCTACGTAAACACCCCAATATGTCTGCGCGAATAAGCCAAATACACCAATAAGTCCAATTAAACCACAAGTAAACAACCACTTAGTAATATATAATGGTGTATTTAGTTCACCCCTATAAATTATTGGATATGGTTTTACTTTATTTTTTTATCTAGGCTCGTTTGGTTTGACGAAATGTTTTTGTGCTATTTGATTTTAACGAAGTAATTTGGAATCTTTGAAGGGTTTCGTTTGTAAAATTTAGAATATAATTGAATTATATTCTTTATAAAAACAAGTGTTTATAACATATTTTAAAACATTATTAAAAACAAATCTTATGAAATTTCACAAAATACCAACTAACCTCGCGTGATTTCTAAATCCCAAGTTCTATTTCAAATCCAAACATTTCTTCAAACTAATTCAATTTCAAACCTCTACAAATTGTATAAAATCCTGCGAACCAAACGGGGCAAAATATTATCAGCAATGTTTGCATCATTTATTGTACTAAAATAACATAAAATTTGATGTAAAGAGTAATTTTTTTCAAAATATTACACCATTTTTAACACTAAATAAAATACTTCATATATATTCTATATTTCTGATTTATAAATATTTTGAATAGTGTTCTTATATTTATTAGTTGTTTACAAATTTGATCCATTCTTTACAATGACTTCATAAATTATAATATGTAATTCTAATTAAACTAAAGTATACAATTATATTTGAGTTAAATTTATTATTAACAAGAGAATTCGTAAAACACATATAAAAATTTGCATTTTCTAAATTGAACTAGTGGATCGTTTACCAAATATTTATCTGATAAGTGCTTACGGGATTATTTACCTTACGGATCAGCATGAAAAGTTTTGAGAATCTCACCGGACAAAAGCGAAAACAATGACCGGGAGTCTTGCTCAGTATTCGAATGTGACGACTCTTACTCAGTCAACGTTTTGATTGACTATAATTTTACCAGGTAAGACAAGTGATAGTAACTTAGTAACTTTTAGCGATAAACGCTTGTCAGGTAAGCATGTGGATAAACGGTCATTAATGGAGCGGTGATGGAGAGGGTTAACAAGGTTTCTGTGATTCAAGTGTAGAAGAAACTCGAGTTTTTTTGTAGATTAATTGGTTGCAGAAGGTGATGAAGTGATGTTTTTTTTAATTCTACGAGTTTAGCATTTAGAGGGATAAAATAGACACTTATACATATTCAGACGTTTGTCAGTTTACAAAAACAAACAATCTAATTGATTCAAATTTCAGCACCAACTCTTAAGACTTCAGACTTCAACACCTCTTGAAAGACAAACGCCACCTAAGGGCGCGTTTGGTTTGCGGGATTGGAATGGATTTGACGGGATTGGAATGGATTTGGATTTCAAATCCATTCCAATCCTGCGTTTGGTTTGTAGGAAAGGATTTCGTTGACTGGTTTTTAAATCCGTTGACCATTTTAAAATCCCTCATATGATGGATTTGGAAATCTTTGGCATTGGACCTGGATTTGAAATCCAAATCCGATGGATTCTAAAGCGTGATCCATACTTCAAATTGTATCGATCCAAATTCGACGTTTACCAATAAAAATAAATTCTTTATAAAACAAACAAATAAAAAATAAATAAATAAACTCAATCCAAATTCAAATCCAAATCCTACAAAGCAAGCAAGACTTGTAAAGGAATAGATTTGAAATCCATTCTAAATCCTACAAACCAAACACATGAAGGGATTTCAAATCCCACCTAATCCAAATCCTTGTATTCTAATATATATATATATATATATATATAGAGGGGAGTGATCAAATGAAAACCAGTATTATTATACAAACTTTGTACACCCAAACCCACCAATCACTGATTTTCTTTTAATTTTGTTTTATTTTTTATTATAAGGACTTAATGGTCAAATTACACTAAATGATTTTAATTATCTTTGGTTTTATTTTCGGAAATGTACAAGATCATTAATTATCTTTGTTTTTTTTCGGAAATGTATAAGATCATAACCCACTAATTATAGTAAATCAGTTATCTATACTATATTATAAAAGTTTGAAAAAGTTGGTTATTGGAAAACCGTTTTTGGAAAGTTAAATTTTACATTTATCACCCTTACAATTAATTATTTAATTTACTTTCTATCCCTTGTTTTTTCATTTTTTATTTTACACCCTTATTATTTTAACACAAATAATCGTATATAAATAAAAATGCAATGAAAAAATACGTTTCTTTTTTTACAAATTATACCATTATAATCGTCTCGTCAATATCTTCAAAACGAGCCCAATATTGAATATTTTTAAATTTAACCGTACTATTAAATATCATGAATATCTACGAATTAAATCTCTACTACTATATAAAAAAACTAATACAGTTATTGTACAAACTTTTGTACAATAACACTTATCACCCTAAGCTTTTATACAATAACACTTATTACCCTAAGCTTTTATACAATAACATTTATCACTCTTGTAATGTTACATTTGTCACCCTTACAATTACTTATTTAATTCATTTTATATCCCTTATTTTTTCATTTTTCATTTTACACCATTATCATATTAACACAAATAATCGTATATGAACAAAAATGCAATGAAAAAATACGTTTCTTTTTCTACAAATTATACTATTATAATCGTCTCGTCAATATCTTCAAAACAAGTCCAATATTGAATATTTTTTAATTTAACCGTACTATTAAATATCATGAATATCTACGAACTAATTTGTTTTCTATCCATACGTTTTATTTTTTTCCACCGTTAACACATTAAAAATACATAATCGTAAAATACGTTTCATTTTTATTATAAATTATATCATTATAATTTTTTTTGTCAATAATTGTAATATAAACTAATTATTGAATATATTTATGGGTTTAGGGTTTAGGGTTTCATAAATTGTGATTCATAGGTCATGGTTGGATTGTTGATGACATGTCTATAAGGAAGTAACATTAATTGTTCGTTATTTACTTACATTCCGTTGCATCGCGCGGGTATATGCCTAGTTATTTTTAAACAAATCTCCAATTTTAAACAAATATCCACTGGGTTTCATAGTTTGTTATATAATGGTGGTTTGCAAATGAATCCACCTCTCTCTCTCTCTCTATATATATATATATATATATATGTATATACAAAGGTCCATTCTTTTGTTAACCAAGAATTTAGTGTTAACTTTGTTACCTCATATGGACCAATCAAAAATCAGAAATATTTTGGTTTAATCCTAATGAAGCCATATTTAGGAGGGTCAGTTTAGGTATTTTAGGATTCCATTTATATTTAAATAATTTCCATAAATTTTATCTATAACACCCTCAAAATGGTAAGAGCAGCTAATAGAAAATTTCGATATAACATCAAATAAAAGGCAACATCTCTTCCTAAAATTCGAAACTCATTGTGCCTAAAATATAGAATTCGATAACTAACCTTAACAAATACAAATTCCAATAATACACAATGACTAAACCAAACTCGGGTGCTACTTAACCCCAAACACGAGTTGTTCTTCCCAAAACAAATGCGGAAGACTTCAGCAAGTTAAACACTCTTTGAGCACATACCTAACACTCTTTGCTTCACAGAGCCACTAGAACTATTCCCAACCGGAACCTATTGCACATGCCGACAAATAAAAAGGTTAGGCTAACACCTAGTGAGTTCAAGAGTTTTCAACATTAATAAATGCATCGTTAGAAGGGAAGAATGCAGTTTAAATCATGATCTTTCAAAATGATAAATTTCGAATATGAAAGCGACTCGTTTTCCAACAACACATGTTTTATAGATGAAATCCTCGTAGTAAACATCCGTTCGTAAAGTAATGCAATCCGCAACTCACTTAAATCGTAAATGGAAATCGAACTCCTAATTTATGGAAACGCGGGTAAAACTTTTATATCCCGAAACACCCAAAACACGGGTGGGGCATAATACTCAACCCATAAATCATATATAAATTCCGTAAATGTAAAACATCACCGAAAACATGGATACTAAGACTCTATACCCAAAACAACACCTTTCGGTGACGGAGGAGACCCGATTCTATAAAATGTGGCGGTACACAAAGTATGCCCCATACTATATTGTTAAAACTAAGTCATATAAACAAGTACACACAATGGATGTTAGGCTCGGTAGCTTTAAACATACACCAACGGAATGTCAACTTCAACCTTAAAAGGTCCTTACGTTGAGTTCCTCATCCAATATCGTGTACTAGTACGTAGGACTTATACCATATCTGATGCCTAACCGTGCCTCAATGTAGAAACCTACCGTTCCATCATCGGATCAAATGATTCCAAACGCAATGGATGTCAGGCTCGGTAGCTTTAAACGTACACCAACGGAAGGTCAACTTAAACCATAAAAGGTCCTTACATTGAGTTCCTCATCTAATATCGTAACCAAAGCTCTAAGTTGAGCTATCAAAACTGGACAAATGTCCCCCAAACCCAATCGTAATCAAATACTGAGCCACAAGCTCAAACCACCAAAAGGACTCGTTGTCAAAATAATAAAATGCAATAAAACGCACACGACCAACGTTTTTGCAAACGCGTGCTCCAAAGTACACGACCAAACTCCAACACCACCTAGAATAAGACATATCATTTTCCAAACAAGGTTATACCATTGACCCCTGTAAGACCCCGATTTTTGAAAAGGTATCATTTAAAGTTAATACAGAAGGAAAAAATAAGATATATGATTTTGGACTTGAATCTTAGATTTTATAGTCTTGATGGATAAATGATTCAATTATGAGTCCAACGGTTCCTTCCGGAGCAAAATCGGAGCTAAAACGAAGAAGTTATGGCCAAAACAGCGTTCGGTACCCTCTTGGCTATTGTGACAGCGATTGTGACAATGTCACTATAGACGTCACAATAGCCAGAACTGGCAATTGTGCCAGCGATTGTGCCACTGGCACAATAGCCTGACACTATAGCCTACAGGTATCAGAGTGTTAAAAGTTGCGATTTTCAGCCCCCTATCCCATTTTCTCACTTCCACTATCTTCCCTTTCTCTCCCAAACCGATTCCTATCATATTGGTTCGAACCTCAGCCATTTACATGGCCATTTACTTTGATCTTGAAGCATTCCATCATCATCTAAGGTCTTGGAAGTCTAGGATTCAAGGAGCTACCATCTCATCATCTCCATTGTTGTCTTCTTCAAGAAAATCCTAGGGTTTTGAGTTTTATCAAAACCCACCAATGTGAGTTCATCCCTTCTTCTTTCTAACACTTTAATCAAGTTGTAAATGCTTCATTCATAGTTTCCAAGTACTCTATTTCTTAAGTTTTTGGTTGGACGATTTTGGAGAAATTAGGGTTTTGATCTCGTTTGGGGATTTGATATAAATTGTTGGGGAATGATTCTACGTGCTTGGTTATGTTTATTTATGGTTGAATATTTATGGATTTAGGTTTTTGGAAGTTTTGACTTGAGAATCCAAGTGTTCTTCAAAGGAGCTCTAATTGGGGGAAAATCTAGATTTAGCCTAAATCTAGCAAGGTTAGTTCAAGTTGATTTGTGAAAACGGTGTACATGCCAAAATGTTTATTTAAAAATGTTTGTGTTTTACCGCAAATTTGTTAACTGCTGATAAGTTTTAGTTATTTTGAAATGTTTAGTTTTATAAGCATGTTAAGACACCCATTTTGGGATCTTTGGGTATTTTGATAAATAAATCATGTTGAAATGTTTATTTGATGATTTTACATATATAATTGGAGTTCAATTGGCGTAAGTGTCATTTTGTGTATTTGATTTTATAAACCCTTTCAGAAAGTGTATATTATTGTGTTATGAGGCATTTTGAAAACATAAGGGTATGAGTTCATTTGGGAAAATGGTTTGTCTCAACCAACGATGAAATTTTATTTATTTATACTTTTGGTCGTGTTTGCGTATTAGATGGTCAAATGGGTTCCAATAATTATATTGGCTTTTATGTGGGTATTTACGTAAAGAGTTGGGCCTTTGGCTCGGTTTTGACTAATTGAGTCGTGTGGACATTTGTCCGGATTTATAACCGCTGTGGGTTTGAGTATGATGACGATCGTTTATGTCATTGGTGAATTACATGTTTTGGGAGCTTTGGTCTTTCATTCGGAGTCATGTAATTTTAGACAGTGTTGTATTGGATCCATAGACACGTAAGTTTGTTGGTTTTGTAAGACCTGAGGTTTTGGGTTACATTTAGTGACCGTTCGGGTTTGCTAGCGAGTAGGAAATATGTGGTTCGAGCCGCAGAGTTGAAACTCGTTTAGATTTTGGATAGGCACCCGGGCTCGTAAGACCTCGGAGTGGAACTCGACGGAGTATGGCAAGGGGCAGCAACAGGTCCGAGGATTGTGATGTCTTGTATGGCATGGGAACTAGGACCGGGGCACATTAGTGAAATCCAATAACATCACGGGTGGCCCCATTCACGTGTTCTCGCCACCCTAGATGGAAACGTCTAGAGGACATGCAAGGAAGTCGCGTGAACGACCTACTTGTGTGTTTCTCTATTCTCGGTATTTACGAATCTCCTCATCGTTGATTCGTGGTATTTTAAATGGTAATGTCGTATTTTACCAACTTTGGTTTTTATGTGGTCGACGATAAATGATGGCTTTAATATTGGGTTTTTCCCACGTATATTAAGGTTTGAATGGAATGCGTCATTTGCTACGTTTTCAGTATTTGGTTTTTTTCCATTTTATGGTTGCGTGAGTTTCAGGTCTATTGTCCGTATTCACGACAATGTTTATTTATATAGGTTTTCACCTATGGTTTATGAGTTGTGCAACTTGTTCCACCCGTGTTGGGTATTTCGAGATATAACATTTTACCCGCGTTTTATAAAAATTGGGAGTTCTCTCTCTATTCTCATTTTGAGCAAGTTTTGGGTTAAATCTAGGTTTACGAAAGAACTTTTTATATTGGGATCTTAGTCGGTAAAACAGTTTGGTTTGGTTAACGATTAACTCGGTGTCTCTTTCGTTTAAAATGCGTATTTATTGGTAAACGAGTCGTTTTCATTAGCGGAGCATATCATTTTGAAAGATTGTGATTTTAATGGCATTCTTCTTTCTGTAAAGGATTCATTTATATATGTTGAAAACTCTTGAGCTCACTATGCGTTAAGCCTAACCTTTTTATTTGTCGGCATGTGCATCAGGTTCCAGTTGGGGGTTTGGATTCTAGCAATTCTATGAAGAGTTGAGCCTTAGCTTTGTGCAAGTGTAAGGAGTTGGTAAAGTCTTTCGTAGTTTGGAGATAGTGTCTATTATGGGGTTTTAGTAGCACCCGTCTTTATTATAGACTGTATGTATAAAATGAATGTGTGTATCGAGGTAAAATCTTAATTTGTGATCGGAGATGTATCATTTATCAATGTATTTAGAAAATTTTAAATTAGTTGATATTTCCAGATTCGAGGGTGTTACAACCCCTTTCAAAACATCACGTAACACAAACTATGCATATTTCCAACAAACCCAAAAATGCATTTCTACCAAATAATCTTCATTTATGCAATGAATCATCAAAACACTTTTATTTATGATTTATTTATCAAAATGCCCAAAAATCCCAAATGTGGGTGTTTTACAAAGTTTATAAAGCTAAACACTTCAAATAATCAAAAGTTACCAAATAACTCAACAGTTGATAATTTAATGTAAAACACATAAATACTTTAAAATTGACATTTTGGCATGTACAACGTTTTCACAAATCAACTTGAACTCACCTTGCTAGATTTAGGTTAAATCTAGGTTTTACCCACAAACTTGAGTTTCTTAGATGAGATATTGAATCCTTCCACTAGCTCCAAGGTTTCCTTACCACAACATTCACAAAGATTTACCAAACCTTAAGAACACAAAAGAAGATAAAGAACACCAAACCCTGACTTTTTAGATGAAAAGGTGAGTAGGTTACCTTGATAAAAAACCCTTGGATCCACCCAATATCTTCAATCCCTTTATATATCTAATTAAAAGGCTTCAAAAGACGAGACTCTAGGTTCAAGAATCACCAAAATCGGATTTAGGAGGAGAAATTTATGAGAGAATGAAGTTAGATCTCCAAAAATCGAGTTTAAAACCATCAGGTCGGTCCCCGTGGTTTAGCCCGTGGCTTGGAAGTCGCGGGGTAAACCGCGCGCTTCCTCAACATCACTCCAACGAGTTACGCCCGACCTAGGGTTGCCCACCAACCCGCGGGACCTCCGAAATCCCTCGTTTCTCGCGTTTTTCGTGCCCGATTCAATTCCCAATGGTTTCATTATAAAACTTACTTGATTTCTCAATATCTTTACATTCCAAGGGTCAAACGACTCCCAGGGGAATTTCCAAAATTACGGGTGTTACATTATCCATAATTATAGTTTATCTATTCATTGAATTATTATCCAATAAAAAATAACAATATATTTCTTAATTTAATGTCATCATCTTCATCGCAAAGTTGTTATTAGTTTAATTGTCGTCATCTTCATCGAATCTTGTTTATTGGGTTGGCGGTTTGCATCTCCATCGCATGGTCTTCGTCGCTTGGTGCTTATTGACTGACAGTTCATATATGAACCCAAAATAACTTTCATATATCAACAACATGTGTATAACCACATTCATATATGGATTTGTACTTCATATACGAATATCATAACAAACTGAATTTACATGGTTAGTTGGTTAAAATTAATTATGAACATTTGAAGTGATGTATCATAGAAATAAAACTTACCAATTTCATATATGAAACCAAAATAACTTTCATATATCAACCACAAGTGTATACTATACTGTTTTAGCATATAAACTATTTCATGTATGAACATCAATCATGTTCCATACATGATCACCAAAACAAATTTACACATACACATTCATATATGAATCTACATATTCATATATGAACCCAAAATAACTTTCATATACTAACAACAAATGTATAGCCACATTCATATATGGATTTGTACTTCATATATGACTATCATATATGAAACTGGATTTACATGGTAAGTTGGTTAAAATTACACCAACAAACTCAACATAAAACCAAAAGCCCGAAACCTAATTTCATGTCTCACACCATGGCTATTTTTCTGTTGATACCAGGCTTCCCTATGTACTGTGACCACTATGAAAGGAGAAACGAGAAGTTAAAATTAAGACATGAAATATTTAGGTAAAATAGAACTTGATTACAAGAAGTTGCCAAAGAGAAACTATTAAACATTAAATTCTTAGATCCCCCAAATCGTGCACATTTTCCAAGTGGAAATATCATATACAAATTGTAGCAGTTTCAAAGCAATTCTTGAACAATTTTCCATGGTGTTTTTGAAGTTCGAGAACGATGTTTTCAAAGCAACCCTTAAACATTTTTTTCTTACTGCAATTGAAATCGGTATGAACATTAACCAATGGTTTCGATTTATAAACCCTAGATTTTGGGATTTTACCTCGATTGACCTTGTTACCGCCTTGTAAGTCCGCCATTTGATTACGATTTCGTGTTCATGTATGAAGAACTTCAATCGATTGGCAAGAAATCGACCGAAAGGTTTATCGCCACCGGATTCGGTTTTAAGGGAGTCGTGGCGATGATTTTTGGGGTTTGATACGTTTCCTTGTTTATCAATTAAAACACTTTTACCCTTATTCGTATATGAACATCCTTTTTGAACCAAAATGTTTTCCTTTTTTAATTTAAAATTTTGTTTTAATAACAACCCTTTATTTTCAAGATTAAGGTTCCTAATTAGTTAACAACGTTAACACTAAATCACTAGTTAATAAAAAAATGACCCTCTCTCTATGTGTGTGTATATATTGTACGTGTGTGTCAAGGATGTGTTTTATTTTGAATATAATGTTGTGTTTGAAATTGTTAATTTTTTAAATAAATTTAGAAGAATTTTTTGGAGTTTATAATGGATGGACTAAATGCATCCATTTAGAGCATCTCCAACAACCATGCTAAAGTTTTTATAAAATAGAGTAAAAAAGATCAAAATCTTTAAAAAAAATTGTATCCAACTCCAAAACCTATTATATATTTTAGCAACTTTAGTATTAATTATCTTATTAAAATACCTAATTTATTTATTTATATTATTAAAGTATTCAATTTATGAAAAATTGGAAGACGAAAAAATCGTTTTTTGGGGGTAATGATTAGTTTCGGGGGAAAACTATCTATTTAAAGATTTATCTAAATTTAGAGATTTTTACAATCTCTCTTATCTTTTCTTTATTTTAGCATAGAAGATAACATAGATGTTGGAGTAACAAAAATGCTAAAATCCATTTTTTTCCATTTTATCATAGTTGTTGAAGATACTCTTATGATATATCATAACGTAATATAAAAATAATATAATATTAAGAAATATCATTTAATTACAAAAAAAAAAAACTAAATTATATAAATATCAAACTTAAATGGCCATATTTGTAATAAAAATGCTTTTACATGAAAATTGGTGTAAATAAATAGTAGAATATCAAATTTTGTGTCATTTTAATCATCAACATCAAAATGGTGTAAATTTTGGTATTGGGTTAGATATCCTTGAATATTCCTACATAATACATATATCATACATGTAGTGACATGTTCGTGATGTCATGATTTCCACTTGAATTGATATATCTTTTTTAAAATTGTTTATTTTCCAAGATATACAATAATTAATTATGATTTCCACTTGAATTGATATATCTTTAAAATTGTTTTTTTTCAACAAAAAAACTATCATTTGCACCTTAATGATTTGGGTAATAATTGTGTTTTTGTTGTTTTTTCTTTTTTTTCTTTTTCTTTTGTTTATTTTTATTATATATTTTTATTTATTTATATTATATAGTTTTAAAAGTTTTTTTTTTACTTTTTAGTTTGATTTAAAAAGAAATAAATATTTATAAATATAAATATTACTAATTTTTTATAATTATATAATTATAAAAATAAAACATAAATATTGCGATTTAACATATAAATAGTTCTGTCCAGTTCAGTTCAGTCCAGTCCCGTCCTGTTCTCTTCTATCCAGTCTCATCTAGTCTGCATACCAAACGCTACCTAAGGGACGATTCGGATAAGGCGTGAACTTACCAACTTATATTTATAACGAGTTTACTTAATTGGCGAGTTTAACCCCCCAACTATCTTTGGTTGCTATTTTTAATTACGGTTCAATTCGGGTAAGAAATGATTACACTTTTACAAAGTTATAATAAAATGTAATTGTTATACAAAGAAAAATACATTTTACAAAGTTATAATAAGATCAAAAGTTACAAATTTATAAAATAAAATAAAATCAAAAGTTACAAATTTATAAAATAAAATAAAATCAAAAGTTACATATTTTATAAATTTATAAAATCAAAACACACACACATATATATATCATATATATATATATATATAAAGATAATGTGTTTATATATAAACAAAATAATAATAATAATAATATATATATTTCAAGTGAAATGACATTAAATCATTGGATCGGAAAACAAAACATTTAATATTAAGGCTTTTGTTTTGTTCTTCTTCTCCAACAACATTGCTATATGGTTTGCTAAAATAGAGAATCTTCAAAAAATCTCTAAATTTAAAGAATTCTCTATAATCTCTAAATAAGAGAGAGAAAATATTATTTTAATGATTTCCCACCAAAACTATGGAAAATGATAATCCTTTTAGGAGAGAGAAAATATTATTTTAATAACATAAGTAATGATTGATTCTCTAAAATAGAAAAACTGTTGGAGTTGAAAGAAAATGTTCTTAGAAATTTTGACTTTTCATTCTCTATTTTAGAGAAATTTTAACAATGTTGTTGGAGATGCTCTAATTAGTTTGTGTTATACTTTCAAAAAACATCGTATAGTGGTTCTGTCAGTCTTGATGTGGGTTCGAGAAAAGTGAATATGAACCACTATGCATAAAAAAATGTATATCTTCTATATCAGCTCCAAACTTTTCCATTTTTTGCATTACATGTGTGCGTGTGAAGTGAACAACTTGTGAAAAGTGAATGTATTGTATCAAACAATATGTTCCCATCGGTATTGAACCAACATTATATATATATATATATATATATGATACGAAAATGATTACGTTGTTATATGTAACAACACCATTTTCATGGTCATTTAATACTCCCTCCGTCCCAAAATAGGTGTCCACAAGGAAAATATTATAGACAAATATTACAACGACAGAGCTCTTGATAAAATTGAGAATGAATTTCCACCTCTCCGAAAAGAAAGCATGTCCATTGTTGACTACTCTAGTTTGTTAAAGGAGAAGTTGGACTTAGTAAATCATCTAGCTCCGGACGAGAAGACCAAGATTAAATGATACCTCAAAGGATTGTCGACTGATATGAAATCGCTTATGAGGAGTGCTAGAGTGTCCTCACTGCAAGAAGCTATTGAAGAATCTCAGCTCGTTGAAGACGACTTGGCCCAGATGAAGGAAGAAAGAACCGCCTTAGTTGACAACGGATATGAGGAAGGATATTATGGGTCCTTCAAGAAGTCTAGAAAGTAATTCACATGAGCTATTGATCAGGCATAGTGAAAAGGCTAAATGACGTTCCATATGTCGAAGTAAAACACCACGTGTAACACCTGTAATTTAATTTTGGTGTTATTTATAAAATAAATTTAGAGGAACGATCGAAAAAATGACTGGTGAACGGTCGGGTTGACGGTCGAGGAACGAATGGGAAAATAGTGTGAACGACGGGGAAACCGTTCGAGAAACGACCGGGAAAACGGTCGAGGAAAGGTCGGGGAACGCGCGGTACGCTTTAGGCTGGGGGTGTAAATGATGCGAGTCGAGCTCGAGTATCAGTAAACTCGACTCGAGCTTGAAATAAAATTCTCAAGCTCGAACTCGACTCGATAACCAATTCCCAAGCTCGAACTCGAACTCATTTAAAGCTTGAATCAAAGCTCGAAACAAGCTCGAACTCGAATCAATCTCGAACTCAAACCAATTCCCAAGCTCGAACTCGAACTAATGTTCATATTCGTTCGTTAAGGAAATAGGTATGTTCGTGTTCGTTTATGTTCGTCAAGTTAAAACTAAAAACAAACATATACAAACTTAAATAAAAAGAAGGTGCACCTATTTTGATAGCGTGCTCCTATAAAATTCTTTCACTAGCTCAAGCCATTAGCTCAAGCAAAGTGACTCAAACCACTAGTAGAATAATGCAAAGAAAATGGTGGAGGCGTACCCATATATATACTAGAGTAAAGAGTCAAAAAAGAGTCAAGGGACCAATGTGGCAATGTGGGATGGGATAAAGTCTCTCTTTTCACCTCCTCATCCTCCTTTTTTAGATTTTTTTTTTAAATTCAATTTTCAATTTTGATTTATTATCTTAACATTAATGTATTGTATTAAAATAATTATTAATAATTTTTTTACATTATACTTTATAAATTATAATATAAATTAATTATATATATAATATAATTCGAGTATCTCACGAGCTTATCGAGTCGAGTATCAGGTCGCTCGACTCAACTCGTTAGTATGTTGAGTCGAGCGTATTCGAGTCGAGTTTTGACCGAGTCGATCTCGAGTAGCTCGCGAGCTGTCTCGTCTCATTTACATCCCTACTTTGGGCGATAGTGACATATGGCACTATGACATGTCACTATCGCACAATAGGGTTTGACCTCGGTACATATGGGGTGATTGTGCCCTATGGCATAATAGCATGACACTATCGGATGAGTGGTTTAGTGCATAGAATCCGATTTTTGAGCATTTTCTTCATTTCCTCATAACTTCTTCATCTTAACATTTGGGTGATTCTTTTTGCTATGATATCGTTTTTAAGAGCTCTTCAAGATTCGAACAAGATAATGGAAGTCTATTGGAAGATCCAAGGGTATTTTATGGTGGTAAGCTCCTCATCTATCTTATCGTTAAGCTAGGGTTTGATGTTTTCATTGTTTTCCCATTCATCCTTCTACTTGGGTGTGGTTTTGATAACTTGTGTGGTAAAGGAAACCCTGTGGATGTGTTGGATCTAAGATCTAGGGAGATTGCTAGGAGATTTCAAGTCTTCATCAAAGGAGATTCAAGTTTTGGGGGTAAAACCTAGATTTAGTCTAAATCTAAGCAAGGTGAGTTCAAGTTGATTTGTGAAAACTTTGTACATGCAAAAAAGGTCCATTTTGAAGTATTAATGTGTTTTACTTGGTGTTTATCAAATGTGTTGTTTATTTGATGAAATTTACATTTTGGATACATTTGATTTTATAAATAATGTAAAATGTCATATTTGGGTTTTTGGGGCATCTTAATAAGGAAATCATTTTAATAAGTTATTTTGATGAACTAATGTATAAATGGAAGTCATTTGCCGTAAATGTCCTTTTAGTGTACTTGATCTCATAAACCGTTAGAAAATGCATATTATTGTGTTATGAGGCATTTTGGAAAATATAAGGGTTGAATTCATTTAGAAAATGGTTTGTCTCAACTAACGATGAGTTTTAGGTTAATCATACTTTTGGTCGTTGTGTTTGCATAACCGTTGGTTAAACGTGTTTATTGTTGACACTGACTTTTATTGTACCGTCTAACAAATTGTTGAGCTTTTGACTTGGTTTTGACTAAGATGAGCCTTTGGGACATTTGTCCGGTTTTAATAGTCTGATTGTGGATTTTGAGTATGTTGTTGCGTTCAATACGTATCATTTGGGAATTACATGTTTTGAATGTGTTGGTCATTCAATTGGAGTCATGTAATGGTATAGACCGTAGTGCAATGGATCCATAGGCATATGAGTCAGCATTTATTATTTTAAATGGGACGGTTGTTTCCATGTTGGGACCAAGATTAGTCATGGGGTCATCGAGGGCCTTATGGTACGGGCTCTTGGAGTCAAACATTTGCCATTGACCATGTGATGTGATTCATGAGTCAATTTTTTTTGGGGAAGGGTGTCCTAGGCTATGCCTAGACTAATCCCTTGGCAAATTATTGACTGTAAGACATCAACCCTGATTAAACCTCAGTAGCCACAATTGTTGTGTACGCCTGGATTCGAACCCTGGGCAGATGGGATATTCCATCACATCCCCCAGGGCCTTAACCAGTACACCACAACCCTTGTGGTTTTATGAGTCAGTTTTTGTGGGATAGTTATTTTCCATTTGTAACTAGTTGAGACATTGGGTCCTCGGAGGCAACTTAGTATGGTTATGTGGAACTAAATACTAGCCATAGGCCATAAATGTAATCCTAGTGAATGAGTATGGTTAGGATGATCGGATGCCTCCCTCCTCCACATCTTAGTACGAGTCGGCGAGCTCGTGGCCATGGGTCCTAGTATGATGATCTCAATAACTTGGAAAGTGGCCTATTTTAAACCACCACTAACCATGGAAATCGGGTCTCCCCCGTCACCGAAATGTGTTGTTTTTTGGTATTTGGTTTTATCCATGTTTTTTGGTGACGTTTTGTGTATGGGGTGTTCTCCATAAGTTATAATTACGGGGATTGAGTATTACTCATATTTCGGTAGTTTGGATAATAAAGTTTTATCTGAGTTTCAATATTTGAGTATTTATCGTTTCGCTTTTTGTGTGAGTATCGGGTTTTGAATTCATATTTGAAAGAATGTTTTATATTTGGGGGTTTTCATCACGAAAGTATTAGGTTTTGGGAAAGGTGTTACTTTCATATTCTTGTACATTCCTTTTTAGAAAATGTGATTTAAAAAGCATTTTTCAGTTTACCGTTTCATAAAAATGTTGAAAACTCTTGAACTCACTAGGCGTTAAGCCTAACCCTTTTTATTTGTTGGCATGTGCATCAGGTCATTGTTGGGAGTGGTACTAGCGACACCGTAAAAAGTTGAGAGCTAGTTAGACGTACGAGAAGGATATATGCAATGGGTGATGTCTTCCGCACATTTAGAGATAACAATTTTGTTGATGAGTTTAGTAACACCCGACATTTATTTAGTCTTTATATGACTTGATTTTTTATTTGTTGAAGTTAAATCAAGAATTTCATTTGAGATATTTTAAGTATGGATTTGTAAAAAGATATTTTATCCTTCGTTTGATGTATTATTGAAAATTTTAAATTAATTGTTCTTTCTAAATTTGAGGGTGTTACACCACGGTACATGCATATCTAAGCCTCTTGAGTGTTTCAGGTGTGGAAAGATATGTCACACAATTCGAGATTGCACCGTTAAGGAGTTTTCATGCTTTGAGTGCAAAGAACTTGGTCACGTCAGAAATTCACCAGGACGAAGATTGGTCATTGAATGTGGCCATCGCATACTCGCAGGCACCTACGAACACATAGGCAAGTATGTTTTCTCAGGATCTTGTGTGTTTATTTGATTGCTTAAGCATGAATACGTGGTTTTATCGGAGTTTGTCATTTGTAATATTTGAAAGGTTTGTCGTGGAGGCACTTTGTTACGACCCTATCGTAATAGTGGCAATTAATGATTAATCTGTGCCTTACAAAGTTTAGGTGTGAATGTAAAGAAATTGTAAGAAAAGAACATTGTATCGAATCGTGACCTAAGTTTTGTTTGTGTTTATGACAGTGATTTTGGATTGATTAGAGAGATTGTACGATTGTGAGTTTACTCTTAAGAATGTGTTATGTCTTTCAACCATTAAGAAATAAGAGACTATGTGTGAAGTGTCCCTTCTACCTAGATAGTGCGAGCGTGTTGGGTCACCAGAGTGAATTATTTCAATCTGACCAGTAGCTTGGTTTAGTCAGATAGGTGGGGAAACATTGTTTTATTTGCAGATTGAAGTATAATCACTCCATTCCGAACTTAGGTGGGAGTTTCAAAGGATGTTTTTGATTGCAAGGTGGGTCGAAGTGCACCGAAAAACCTCTGGTATAGAAGAAGTTACCCAAAAGTAGCAAGTCTATGGGATCATAGTACTTGGCGAGAATCGTTATACCCGACTGTTTTACATAATAGATTTCGGTAGGCGTTTAAGTTCTAGATTTTTGGTATAGTGCTTTCCGAAGGTTCTGTTGAGATTATTTAGGTCATGAGGGTTCTAGTTGGAAATGATATTAGAAAAACGGGGTTTCGAATCGGGCTCGGAAATTGTGAAAATCACCAAAATGAGTGATAATGTACATATTTAAACGAATCATGGGTCAAGTATTTATGGGGTTCGGAGAATTTCGGGTTTGCTCAAGCGAAGGCTCATGGTAAATAGGGGGTAGCTACCATTTGGGATCCTCCAAATTTTGTAGCTAAGCAAGCTTGTGAGGAAGACGGTTTCTTAGTCGTGTTCGGAAACTGGAAAGGGATTAATGGTACTTGTGCCATTGTTAACATCTATTCCCCTCGCTTGGAGTCGCAAAAGGAGGTTCTCTGGGACAAATTGAGTCGAGTGTTAAATTCCATGGATGCTAATTGGATTTTTTTTGGTGATTTCAACGAGGTCAAAAATAGCAGTGATAGGTTAAACTGTTCTTTAAATGCAAAGAATGCCTTAATATTTAACGATTTCATCAATTCAAACAACTTGATCTATGTTCCTTTATCATGGAGAAATTTTGCCCGGGTTTGTCCATCCGGTACCAAATTTAGCAAAGTTTACAGATTTCTCGTAACGGACAAAGTGATGTGTTTTTGGTCTATTATTTCTTCTAGAGTTCTTGGTAGGAGAGCTTCCGATCATTGTCCTATTCTCTTGGAAAATATGGCTGTAGACTTTGGCCCAAATCCCTTCTGGTTCTTCGATGCTTGACTCCACAATTCGGAAATTAGTATGGTGGTTGAAAATGCTTGGAAGTTGAGGGTTGATGGGATGTTTATGGATTTAATTCTTATGGCGAAATTCAGAAATGTTAAGATGCTGTTAAGAATGTCGGCCTCAGAGAAAATTTTCAAAGTAAATGAGATATCGTCAAGGCAACATCTTTTTCTCGTAATTGGGAGTTGATCGCGGAATCCATAAACATTTCAAGCTCCGAACTTGAATCTTGGAGACTGCCTAGAAAAAGTTGGTTGGAAAAGGACAAGCTTATTAGTGATATGGCTCGTCAAAAGGCTCGATTAAAATGGGACATTGAGGTTTTGAAAACACTAAATTTTTGTTCACAATTACATCAAGTGGAGAGAAAGGAAAAACAATATCAAAGGGATTTCCATTGACAGGATTTGGGTCGATGACCCAACTGCTATCAAGCAAAAGTTTTTTGATCATTTCTCCATGAAATTTGTTGAATCCAATTCTCCACACCCTACATTTCACAACGACCTTTTTAAAAATCTTTCCACGGGAGAAGCAAGTTGGCCGAAATTGGGAGTTTCAAAATCTGAAATTTGGCAAGCGGTTTCTGTAACACCCTTAGAAATAGAGGTAAATTTAAACTTGAATAATGACGTAGAAATGATATATATACATATATAGGGTCATTCTTTTGTTAACCAAAAATTTAGTGTTAACTTTGTTAACCACTCTAGACCAATAGGATTGCAAATAATTTTTTGGTTTATTAATAATATCAGATTTAGAGTAAGGGTAAATTTAAAATTTAAAATTTGGAAATTTGAAAATTTCTAATATTATTTATTGCTTCCATTCACCTGGAGATAAATATGGAGGGAGAGATTTTTTAGAGATTTTATTCTTTTTATTTTAAATGATTATACTTTATTCTTTTATTTTATTTTTTCAATATATCACATCGTCTTCTTCCTATAATATAGGAACCGTTTTCTGCCTTCATCTCTCCTTTTTTTTTTATCATGTCCGACAATCCAAACAAACCAGGTTTAGCCATGTATCAGTCTTCCGGTGAGTATCGTAATGCAAATTCGTATCCAATTGAAGATCGAAACTTGTGTAAGGATATAACACATATCGTTGATGATTTTCTTATCCAGACGAGTGCCGATTTGCAGTCCCATGGGATTGAAGATCTTTCTTTTGAGTATGTAGATGTTTATGACCGACCATCATGCAGTAACGACGACCGGAGTTTGAACGATGTCTGTGGGAACGATATGCTTTTGTTTTATTAGTTCAATTTACGTATGTATTTTGTGTATTCAGTTTTTTGATGATCTTTCCTGAACGGGTTGTTTGGTTCTTGTTGGATTAAGGACGGTCTTTACATGTTTACTATCAAATCCGAGGCATATTCATATATGAACAAGATACATTATCAATAAAGTCGATGTAGAACAGGGTCATTCATGGTTGTCATATTTTATTGTCAAATCCCATGCATGTTCATATATGAGCAAGCTACATTTTGCATGATGTCAAGGTGTAACTGTGTCATTCATCACTGACACAGTTAATTGTCAAATCCCATGCATGTTTATATATGAACAAGCTATATTAGGCATTGTGTCGAGGTGTAACAGTGGTATTCATATGAATTTCCTAGGTTTTTATTAGTCATACCCATGTTCATATATGAACAAGATATAGTATGCATAAAGTCGAAGCATGGCAATGTCATTCATTATTGACCTGGTTTATTTATAATTTTCTTCCACCCACATGTTCATAAATGAACAACTTAGAGTGGTATAATGGAGGTATGACATTGCCATTCGTAAATGTTCTAGAGTAATTTAATTTTTCAAATATCATGAATGTTCATGTATGAACAATTTATAGTATGTTAATATGTAGTAGTAATATTATTATTCAATTGATTTTCAAGTTTATTTTTATTTTTCAGACGATGAAGCCATGGATGAAGTCATTGAGGCTGATGATGGAACAAAGTTTTGGATTCCTAACGTGCCTGATCAGATGAAACCAAAGTTGAATGATGTGTTTTCATCCTACAGTGAAGTCGAGGCAATGTATAGGAAATATGCAGATATTACAGGTTTTGATGTTCGTTTGAATGCTAAAAATACAAATAAGGATGACTTTATTCAGACTAGATGGTTTGTTTGTAGTAATCAAGGTATTCCGACAAAGAAATTTTTTGATACACTTGAATTGGGTCCTGGTGATAGGCGTTACCGTAACTCGAATGTTAAACGGTCAGGGTGTAATGCATGTGTTAAAATTCACTTGACAAAGGATAAGTCTCAATACGAGGTATATGAGTTTTTTGAAGCTCATAATCATGTTCTGTTTAACAATAACGATCGTAGATTTTCACGCAAGAATAGAAAATTATAGTATACCGGTTATAAGAAACTTTTAAATAATTCTAGTTATAAGGTGGGTGCAACAAGAGCTGATAGAATACAGACTGTGTTGAATGGTGGGTATGAACACAATAGATGTACAGTTGTTGTGTACCAGAATTTTAAGAGAGATCTTGCTCTATTTGTTGGGAATAAGGATGCGAGGATGCTTATTAATAAGATGTCAAACCGGAAGGATATTAATAGTGGATATTTTTTTGAGTATAAGTGTAATGAACGTGAGTTACATGCCATCTTTTGGGCCGATGAATTTGCTCAACTTAACTACAGAGAGTTTGGAGATGTAGTTTCGTTCGATGCTACATACATAACGAATGAGTAAGTAATTTCACACCAAGCTAATATTTTCATTATTCTATTTGATTTTTACTATTTTTTTAAAAATATTTATAGGCATGCTCTGTCATTTCTACTCTTCCTGGTTGTTGATAATCATAAAGATTCTGTTGTTGTTGGTGCTGCGTAACACCCTAAAAATTTGGGTAAGTTTAAAATTTAAAATTTCGTCAACATAATGCCTAAAACGCGAGAATTCATAAAACATGTGAATAAGGATATCTAAAACCCATTAACGTTGGGGTAGTTTGTGACAATTATAGTAGCGGTAGATGTAACATAATACACAACAACCTAATTAATCTAGAACAAAATATCCAACTAGATTAAATGTGGGTGTTGTTATGTCTCCAAAACGCTCTTATCTTATATTCCCAAAAATGCCGGTCTGTAGGTGCTCCTAGGTGTGCTTTTGGCGGATCAAGGTGCCCTATGCACACCGCTAGCCGAACCCGTGAGTCATTAAACACGTACACAAGTTTTAGGCTAAAGTCTTAGAGATAGAACGAAGAATTTACATTTTTAAAAGTAAACACTAGCAACGTAATTAAATGTTACCGGTATGCCCTTAGGTCGGACCCACGTCAACATCCCATTTGGGATAAACAATCCATTTCCTGTACAATATCACAAGAGAAAACTCCTGAAAGACGGGGGAGACCCGTTACCATATTGGGTGATGAGAACACGTGAATGGGGTCACCCGTGATGTTTATTGGATTTCACCACATATCCCAGTCCTAGTTCTCATGCCATGCCAGACATCACAATCCTCGGACCGTTTATGTCTCTAGCGCTTACTCCGTTGAGTTACACTTCAAGGACTTACGGACATGGGTGCCTAACCAAAGTAGACGAGTTACAACTCGGAGACTCGCGTCACCTATTGCCTACTCGCTAGTGACCCAACGGGTCAATAATTAAGATTTATGTAACACCCCAAAAATTGGGACAAACAAAAACTTCCAAAAAGGAAATGTGATATGCTAAAATATGCCAAAGCACGAGCTCACCTAAAAAGGGAACAATATACGCCTGTAAATTTACAAGTTTGTAATAACAAAGCAATGAAGATAACAACCTCTCAATCTAATTCCTAATCGAGAAATAAGATTACAATTGGTTGTCGTCTACTTCCAAAAATAATTATATTCTATAGTGGCATCCCAAAAATGTCCCCCAAGCTCGCAACCAAAGTCAACTAGACCTCCTTAGCGGTCACGCCACTAGAACCTGAGATACACATCAACCAAACAAGTGTTAGGCCAAACGAGCCTAGTGAGTCATATAAAAGCATGGCTAAAACATTAACAAGTAATTCCACAAGGACCATAAAGGAATCAATGGGGGAGACCCATCACACCAAAGAGTTTCACCTCAAGTCAATGTACCTTGATGTTCACTCCTAAGAGCAACATCCCGAAGGCCCCGCACACTTGAAGACTACCTCCCAGGCATTACTCCAAATGGCGGAGGTCTGGGCACATACCGTCACGGTGGCACCCAAGACTACATCTTCTTAGCGCTTACTCGTGGTACATCCAATATACATGCAATATTCATCTCTATACATATCCCAAAATCAACAAGATGCATGTATAAGATTCCACATAATTCCCCTTTCGTTTTTGGTCCAAAACTCTAAACATGTGAGTTCACAATAATATTCACCCATCACATAATATTACCCTTTTAATCTAAACAAGGTTAATAATACTCCCATATGTGTCCACAAGAAACAATGTCATCAAAGCCCCAATATTCTCAAGGACAACAGTTAGGTCAAACTTATCAGGTGATCAAATAAGTAAATAGATATAAGTTTATGGTACATAACACACAAGATATGTATCTCAGTTGAAAAGTTTAGTAAAGACTCACTATCTAGGTTTTATACAAAACCCTAGAAAAGAAGTGGATGAAAGTTTGAGCTCTTGAACTTGGATCTTGAAGAATCTTCAATAAATGGTTAGGAAGTCTCAAATCATTCCCCCAACCACCAATGAGTAAATGCTTGGCAATGAATGAGGAGTGAGGAGTGTGAGGTTGCTAAAAATCGCCCCTAGGGTTTCTCTCTTGAGAAAACTGATTTTTGGTGAGGTTAAAAGAGTAGGAAATGAGAAAGAAAGCATTTTAACCCGTTTCAGGACTTGTAGGGAGTCCCGCGGCTTTGGCCGCGACTTAAAGGCCACGCCACAAGCCGCGCGTGTGCTCCAAAACTTGAACTCCAGAGTGTCCCGCGACTTTGAGGCCGCGCCCTAGGCCGCATAAGATACTGCCTCAACACATCAGCTTAGATTTGAAAGATATAAGGACACACACATATGCAAATATATATACAAGTTCTAAACGGAACTACGGGCGTTACAATCCTCCTCACCTAATAAGGATTTCGTCCCCGAAATCTCACTCTCTAAACAGATGAGGGTATCTCTTTCTCATGTCCTCTTCCGACTCCCACGTCACATTTGCGCCTCAGTGATGCTTCCATTGGACCTTTACCATGGTCACTTCTTTGTGTCGTAATTGCTTCGTCTTTGATTCCAATATGGCTTCCGGTTCTTCCACACATCGGTTACCGTTGTCCACCCGAATTTCTGACAAAGGGATAACACTTTCCTCCTCGGCTAGGCATCTGCGAAGATAACACACGTGAAACGTAGGGTGGATCCCGTCC
Source organism: Arctium minus (assembly GCA_954870635.1). Classification (NCBI taxonomy): domain Eukaryota; kingdom Viridiplantae; phylum Streptophyta; class Magnoliopsida; order Asterales; family Asteraceae; genus Arctium; species Arctium minus. Next base: position 38,736,424 of record OX941084.1, read on the forward strand.
ATTTCTGGTGGCAACTCCAATCTATAGGCTTGTAGCCCGACTTTCTCTAGAATTGTAAAGGGTCCAAGAAACCGAGGGCTAAGCTTCCCACGCTTCCCGAAACGGATGATCCCCTTCCATGGCGACACCTTCAACATAACCTGTTCCCCCACTTGGAACTCAACCGACCTTCGCTTTTTGTCTGCATAACTCTTTTGCCGGTCTTGGGTCGCCTTCAACCGTTCTCGGATACCTTTCACCTTATCCGCCGTTTCTTGTACTATTTCTGGTCCCGTAAATTGCTTCTCTCCCGCCTCGAGCCAACACACCGGTGTCCTACATTTTCGTCCATAGAGTGCCTCGAATGGTGCCATTCCAATCCTCGAATGGTAATTGTTGTTGTACGCGAATTCCACGAATGGTAACTGTTGTTGTACGCGAATTCCACCAATGGTAAGTGTGAATCCCAATTTCCTCCGAAGTCTATAACGCAAGACCGAAACATGTCCTCGAGGGTTTGGATCGTCCTCTCACTCTGGCCGTCGGTTTGAGGATGGTAGGCCATGCTCAACTTGACTTTTGTACCCAGTTCCTTTTGCAAACCGTCCCAAAACTTGGAAGTGAACCAACTATCCCGATTCGAAACTATGGATAGTGGAACACCATGACGTGACACCACCTCATTGATGTAGAGATTAGTTAATTTGTCCATCGCAAACATCTCTCGCATCGCCAAGAAGTGTGCACTCTTCGTAAACCTATCCACCACCATCCATATGGTGTCGTGACCCCTCAAGGTCTTTGGTAGTTTGGTGACGAAGTCCATCATGATATGCTCCCACTTCCATTCTGGAATGGCCAACGGTTGCAAGCTTCCATAAGGTCTCTGATGCTACGCTTTGACTTGAAGACAAGTGACCCATCTTTCCACATAGTTGGCCACATCGAGCTTCATAAACAGCCACCAGTAATGTAGTTTCAAATCTCTATACATCTTAGTGCTACCTGGATGTATAGAGTACTTGGTCTTGTGGGCTTCTGCCAAAAGTAACTCTCGGTTTCCTCCAATTTTTGGTACCCAAATCCTCCCTTGAAACAACTTGAGGTCACGACTATCTTCCGTTAGTGCCTCTCATTGTTTAACCATGACCTCGACTTTAAGGTTCTCTTCATGAAGTGCTTCGACTTGACTCTTCTTGATGTCCTCCACTAGACTTGACATCACATCGATTCTAGTAAGAGTTACTTTGACTTCACTCCCGTAACTCTTTCGGCTCAACACATCCGCCACCACATTGGCCTTACTGGGGTGGTAAAGCAATTCACAACCATAATCCTTTAAAAGTTCCAACCATCTCCTTTGTCGCATACTGAGGTCCTTTTGGTCGAATATGTACTTCAAGCTTTTATGATCGGTGAATAAAGTACACTTCGTCCCGTAGAGGTAATGTCGCCACAACTTCAAGGCAAATACTACCGCCACTAACTCCAAATCGTGCGTAGGATAATTATTTTCGTGGTCCTTGAGTTGACGCGATGCATACGCGATCACCTTCCCTCTTTGCATCAGAACGCACCCGAGACCCGATTTGGAGGCGTCACTATAAACTACGAAGTCTTCGGATCCTTCAGGTAAGGATAGGATCGGTGCCTCGCATAACTTCTGCTGAAGGGTCCTGAAGGCTTTCTCTTGCGTCTCGGTCCATAAGAACTTAACGTTCTTCCTTGTTAACGATGTGAGTGGAGAGGCGATTTTTGAAAAACCTTGAATAAATCGCCGGTAGTAACCGGCTAAGCCCAAGAAACTTCTTATCTCTGTTGGACTCGCCGGTGGCTCCCAATTCATCATCGCTTCTATCTTCGCCGGGTCCACTTTCACTCCGTCCTTTGAGATTACATGACCCAATAATTGAACTTCTTGGAGCCAAAATTCACATTTCGAAAACTTCGCAAACAACTTCTCTTTCCGAAGAACCTCCAAGACCTCTCGCAAATGTTGTCGATGCTCCATCTCGTCCTGAGAGTAGATGAGAATATCGTCGATGAAGACTATGACCGACTTATCCAATAAGGGTCGACATACTCGGTTCATCAAATCCATAAATACGGCCGGAGCATTAGTCAACCCGAATGGCATGACTAGGAACTCATAATGACCATATCTCGTCCGAAACGCTGTCTTCGGTATATCGCTCTCCTTCACCCGCACTTGATGGTAACCGGACCGCAAGTCTATCTTGGAGAAACACCCCGCCCCTTATAGTTGATCGAAGAGATCGTCGATCTGAGGAAGCGGATACTTGTTCTTCACCGTGACCTTGTTGAGTTCGCGGTAGTCTATACACATCTGTATAGACCCGTCCTTCTTCTTTACGAATAACACCGGAGCTCCCCAAGGCGACGAGCTCGGTTGTATAAACCCCTTATCGAGAAGTTCTTGCAGTTGCGTCATCATCTCTTGCATTTCCGTTAGAACTAGACGATAGAGAGCACGAGCAATTGGAGCGGCTCCCGGAGTGAGGTCGATGTGGAACTCCACCTGACGTTCTGGTGGTAGCCCGGGTAAGTCTTCAGGAAAGACGTCCAGGTAGTCACACACCACGTCCACATCTTCTACCTTCTTCTTCTCGAGCTTCGCGTCAATAACGTAGGCCAAGTATGAAGCACACCCCTTAGCTAGGCTCTTTCGTGCTTTGAGCGACGAGATAATCATGTTGGCCTTTCTGTTCTTCTCACCGTAGATGATCACTTCTCCACCTTTCGGCAAGGGTACTCAAATCATTTTCTTAGAACAAAATATGCTTGCATCTTGTTTAGCTAACCAGTCCATACCAACGATCACATCAAACCCCCCGATGTCCGCCGGTAACAAATCTATAACGAAGGATTCCCCATCTAGTTCTAAGTCACACCCAACAAAGCATTCCCGAACCAACAGGTGCTCCCCATTGGCTACTTCTACTACTAAGGCATCAGGTAAGGAACTAGAAGGGATAACAGAATTCTTGCAAAATGTAGTGGACACAAAGGATCGGTTCGCGCCAGAATCAAGTAAAACGCGGGTAGGTAAAGAGTTCACTAGAAACGTACCCGACATGACATCCGCCATTACTCTGCTTCATCCGCCGTCATTTGGAAATCCCGACTTGGCGCTTTAGGTTGGGTTTCTCTCTTTAGCGTAACCCCGCTTGGAATTTATTGGTTACCCCTTTCCAGCTTGGGGCAATCCCTCTTGATGTGCCCCGGCTCTCGGCACTTGTAACAAACTCCCCGTGAGGGGCAATCCCCGTTCATGTGGTCCTTTCGCCCACACTTGAAACACTCCATTGTGCCAGAAAAGGGTTTTGGATTACAAGACCCGGAATGTTTACTCTTACACTTGGGACACCATCTCGCCTCCTGTCGTGGCTCAATGTTCCTCCCCCCGTTAAAGGGTTTGGACGGTCGTGCGGGCCCGGTTGGCCCTTCCCATTTCCGCTTCTCACCTTGTTGCTTATTCTCCTCTCTCTCTCTCTCTTGTACCATGTCGTCCTCTACTAGTTGAGAAGCCTCAATCACTTCTTGCTAAGTAGCATTTTGAGCGTTCCTCACGCCCGTCTTCATTTCCACCGGTAAACCCTTCACAAAATCTTTTATCTTCGACCCCTCATCAGTTGCCAAGTGCTCAACTAGGCCAAGTTTATCCATGAATTGTTTTGCGTAGTCTGCAATAGTCAGATTGCCCTTCTTCAGATTTCGGAAATCGTCTTCTATTTTGTCAAGTGCCCTCTCGTTGCAATACTTTTCCATAATCTTCTTCTTGAAGGCTGGCCAAGTAAGCTGGGCCAAAACCTCTAGCGTAAGGGTCATTGTGGTAACGTTCCACCAACTTAGTGCATCCCCTCTAAGTAGTTGGGACGCAAACTTGACCCTTTGGGAGTTTGCGCACTCGCTCGACTCAAACGCCATCTCCACATCCTGGATCTATCTCATGCATGCTAGCGGGTCGGTCGTCCCGGAGAATTCCGGAGCCCGACTGCAAAGAAAAGTCTTGAAAGAACAACCCCCATCCTTCTTCTTGTCAGTTCTGATTACATGCTCCTCCGTTCCAATAACGGTCGGTCCACCACTCAACCCATTCACGACATTCTCCACTATTGCCTCGGTTCGTCGGTGATTGACATCACGATCTTCCAACAGCTTCAAGAAGGATTCTTGTTGTTGTGCCATGGCCGAATTCATGGCTTACATCACGTTGTCCCTTATCCTTGTCTCCATGGTCACCTCCTCTATAATTGGTTGAGCGGATTCGAGATTTACTCTCGGTGTGTGCTCGGGTTCCCCATCCAATACATTGGTTGCGGTTGGTCTTTCAGTAGCTACGACCAAGGGAGGTTGATTGGCGGTAGATTCGTCTTCAGTTTGGCCCTCCCGCGGATTTTGGAGCATGTTCTGCGTGTTTACCATTGTGAACGGCCACACATGATAAAGGTCATACCGGTTAATCCTTTGAAAGACAAACGGTTCAATATGTACTACTACAACGATTAATCATCATAATAACAATTCCATGCATGCTCACATAATCATAAATTCAGAACAACACTTGCCAAGTGAGATTGTGAACTTATTTTACATAAGAACCCTTGTTGTCATCATCATAAGTTTCAATCAATGCAATTCCGTAATCCTAATACTCTCCCCACCTAGGAATGTTCTACCCACGTGGACAGTGATCCTATAAGCACAACCAATCTAAGTCTAGGTATACTAGAGTCGACACCTAGTTCACTTAAACTAGAGCTCTGATACCAACTTGTAACACCCCAAAAATTGGGACAAACAAAAATTTCCAAAAAGGAAATGTGATATGCTAAAATATGCCAAATCACGAGCTCACCCAAAAAGGGAACAATATACGCCTGTAAAATTACAAGTTTGTAATGACAAAGCAATGAAGATAACAACCTCTCAATCTAATTCCTAATCGAGAAATAAGATTACAATTGGTTGTCGTCTACTTCCAAAAATAATTATCTTCTATAGTGGCATCCCAAAAATGTCCCCCAAGCTCGCAACCAAAGTCAACTAGACCTCCTTAGCGGTTGCGCCGCTAGAACATGAGATACACATCAACCAAAAAGATATGTATCTCAGTTTAAAAGTTTAGTAAAGACTCACTATCTAGGTTTTATACAAAACCCTAGAAAAGAAGTGGATGAAAGCTTGAGCTCTTGAACTTGGATCTTGAAGAATCTTCAATAAATGGTTAGGAAGTCTCAAATCATTCCCCCAACCACCAATGAGTAAATGCTTGGCAATGAATGAGGAGTGAGGAGTAAGGAGTGTGAGGTTGCTAAAAATCGCCCCTAGGGTTTCTCTCTTGAGAAAACTGATTTTTGGTGAAGTTAAAAGAGTGGGAAATAAAAAAGAAAGCATTTTAACCCGTTTTAGGACCTGCAGAGAGTCCCGCGGCTTTGGCCGCGGCTTGGAGGTCGCGCCGCAAGCCGCACATGTGCTCCAAACCTTGAACTCCTGAGTGTTCCGCGACTTTGATTTGAAAAGATATAAGGACACACACATATGCAAATATATATATACAAGTTCTAAATGGAACTACGGGCATTACAGATTACGTATACATGCCATCTAATTCCTCGTGCGCAAGGAAATAGACATAAATTCCACGTTTAGATCATGATCAAGTATAAATGACAACTTTCATGCAATGCACGTTTCATTCAGATGACGTAATAATACTCATTTCATGCGTATATTTCTACCCCATCACTTGTTTGACAACATAGTAACCATTAACCGACGTAATGACTCCAACTGCTGATAAGAATAAATGTAACCAAATCCAATATTTATGAGAACGGTCCTTTGCCATAAAATTAACTTGTTACTTTATTGTATGCATAAAAGAACCCCCAAGATGTTAAATAGCTTCTCACAAGCATCAAAACCCCCATATATGATAAATACATAAAACCCTAGTTTTAGGTTAACTTTAAACACTTTATAACATTCATATGAGCAAGTAATTGTGCAAGTATGGATAATTAGGGTTTAGAAGACTCACCAAATGGGGTTGTAATATAAAACCTTAGAATGAAGAAAACCCTAGAAGTGTGGAGTGGATGAAATGAGACTTGGATCCCTTTGAATCTTGGAGGATTAAAAGCTTCTATAACCTTAGAACCCTAATAAATAAAGACATTAATGATTCATATACCAAACCATTAAATGAAGAGAGAAGAGGGAAAGAGTGTGTGAAAATCGCACCTCAAATGTGTGAAATCGACTTCAAAAATGGAACTTCTCAAAACTAAGATTTTAACTCTAAAAATGACTTTTAAATGAAAATCCCGTCTGCCCACTTCGTGCGACAGTGCCACGGGCACAGTCGTGGGGCACAATCGCTCGGACTGTACCGTGGGTGTCCCCTGGCTCGCGACAGTGCTACCCGCGATTGTGACTCGGCACAATCGCCGGTCACTATCGCGCCACTTGTACCGAAAGTGGTGGTTGGCTCGCGACAATGCCATGACGACAGTTCCACTGACACAGTCGCCGGCATAGTCGCCGTTCGTCCTCAGGCCGCTGCTCAACTTCTCAGAAACGCTAAACTTGCCCAATTCTGAACCTTTGAACTGCAAGATCAGATTGAGATTACCATAGATACATTCCACATGGCTTTAACTACATACATGAGGTCTAAAATTTGGGGTGTTACAATCCTCCACCCCTTAGAATGGATTTCGTCCTCGAAATCTTAAACTAAGCAAATAAGTGAGGATATCGTCTCCTCATGTCTTCTTCTGATTCCGACGTCACATTGGTCCCACAGTGGTGCTTCCATTGGACCTTCACCATGACCACTTTCTTGTGTTGTAGCTTCTTCGTCTTTCTTTCGAGGATGGATTCGGGTTCCTCTACGCATCGGTCGTTGTCCACTCTAATCTCCGATAGGGGAATGACGCTCTCTTCTTCGGCCAAACATCTTCGCAAATAACATACGTGAAAAGTGGGGTGGATCCCGTCCATTTCGGGCGGAAGGTCCAATTTGTAGGCTTGAAGCCCAATACGCTCAATGATAGTGAAAGGTCCAAGGAAACGGGGATTGAGCTTCCCACGTTTTCCAAACTTTATCATCCCTTTCCACGGTGATACTTTCAGCATTACTCGCTCTCCTACTTGAAATTCGACTGGCCTTCTCTTTTTGTCCGCGTAGCTCTTTTGACGGTCTTGCGCCGCTTTCAACCGCTCCTGAATGTTCTTAACCTTATCGGCCGTCTCTTACATAATCTCCGGTCCGATAAACTGTTTCCCCCCCGCTTCTAGTCAACATACGGGTGTCCTACACTTCCTTCCGTACAACGCCTCGAACGGCGCCATCCCAATACTCGAGTGATAACTGTTGTTATAGGCTAATTCCACTAACAAAAGATGTGAATCCCAGCTTCCCCCAAAGTCAATGACGCACGACCTCAACATGTCCTCGAGGGTTTGGATGGTCCTCTCGCTCTGTCCGTCTGTCTGCGGGTGGTAAGCGGTACTAAGTTTGATCCTAGTTCCCAACTCCTTTTGCAGACTATCGCAAAAGTGAGAGGTGAAACGACTATCCCGGTCGGATACGATAGAAAGGGGCACTTCGTGCCTCGAGATCACCTCATTAATATAAAGTTTGGCCAACGTTTCCATCAGTAGGGTCTCCCGCATGGGCAAGAAGTGTGCTCTCTTGGTCAAGCGGTCCACTATCACCCAAATGGTGTCGTGACTTCTCAAAGTCTTCGGTAGCTTGGTTACAAAGTCCATGGTGATGTGTTCCCACTTCCATTCCGGTATCTCTAAGGATTGCAGGCTACCGTAAGGTCGTTGGTGTTCCACCTTCACTTATAGGCAAGTTATGCATCGCTCCACATAACTGGCCACATATAAATTCATTACCGGCCACCAATAGTTAAGCTTTAAATCCCGATACATTTTTGTACTTTCCGGATGAATAGAGTATCTGGATGTGTGCGCGCCTCCCAATAACAGGTCTCGATACCCCCTGTAACATTCGGAAAAATTAAGGTAAGTATTTACTCCTCGCACTCTATTAATTATGGTAAATTGCGAATCTGAAACCCTTTATGCATATAAGTCTATTTTCTTAATTCTAGTTAAGGTGCACCATAGTCGAAATGCCTGACCTTGCGCTCGTTATCAAATTGGGTCAAATTTTGGGGCTTCAGGAGTGTGGCGCGATAGTGCCAACGGCACAGTCGCGGGTCACTATCGCCATGTTTGTACCAAGAGTCTCGGAGTTGGCACGATTGTGACATCGCGATAGTGACATTGGCATAATTGTCGATCACTATCGCGGGAGTTGTACCATGAGTGTGAGAGGGGGCGCGATTGTGACTCGTGATAGTGCCCATGGCACTGTCGCCGGGCACTATCGCCGGCGGGGTTTGATTGTTTAAATAGAGTCCTTGACCGATTTTGACTTCATTTTTCCACTCCTCTCGTTTTCTTTGGCGATTTCTAAGACCTCAAGACTTATTTCTTCTTCTAAAGAACCTAACCCTCATTAATACCAACCTAGTTGTTGTTGGGGTTTTGGGATTTGCATTCATTACACATCAAGAGAGCATTTATTGGAGATTCTCAAGTCCAACAACTTTCATATTCAAGTTTCAATCTCTTTAATCTAGGGTTCCCTATTTTCTAGGTTTTTAACTAAAAACCTAGATTGTGAGTGTTGTAAACTTTTACAAATGAGATACATATATTTACTTGCATATTTTTTAATATCTCCATCAAATGAAAGCTAGGGTTTCCTTATATATTTTGTTTATTTGACCCAATGATACTTGGGGCATGAAACGGGAACTTGAATGGTGGAAATGTGTAGATGTTGGTAATATGGACAAGTGAAGAAGGATATCTTTATTGGCACAAATTTATGATATTGCTACTCGTGTGTTGAGGAATATGCTCACTATGTGCGCATCATCTTTATGATTAAATATATGTCTGAGCATGGTAGAAATGATATCATGTTTCCTTGCATTTAATTGTTGTTGGGTAAAATATTTGGGACAAATGATTTGCGTTGGTGTTGAATACACATTGTAAGAAGTAAGATATTCCTTGGGAATACATGAGAGGTATGGATGAACCAAGTCAAATGGTCACTAGGAGGACATAGTCTTGGGTGCCACCGCGTTGGTATATGCCTAAACCCCCTCCATTTGGGGAAATGCCTTCGTTGTACCCCCGAATGTGTCGGGCCTTGGGGTGTCACTTATGGAGCTTGGCACTAGGGTATCTCGTCTCTTGGGTGGAATTTGATTGGTATTATGGGTCTCCCCCATTAATTCCAGTTGTGGAACCCATCTTTGGCATATAAATGTTGGAATAAGTTCTCATGCATAAATTAATTGTCATATCACTCACTAGACTTTTGGCCTAACACTTGCTTGGTGTATATGTGTATCTCAGGTTCTAGCGCCGCCGCTTCTAAGAAGGCTTAGGCGAGACCATGTGATCTTGGGGAGATCAAAGAGTCATTTTTGTGAAGACCGTCTTTGGACGATAGACGACACCCTTTTGTAATCTTGTTTCCGTTGAGAAATTAGATTAGTCGGTTGTCGTTTTATTTTACCTTATAATTACAACTGTAATTATACAAGTATTCTTATTTCCCCATTTTTGGGAGGCTCATGCTATGGCATTTAAATACCACATTTCCAGTTTTCGAAAATTTTTGTTAGCCCGTTTTAGGGTGTTATAAGTTGGTATCAAAGCTTTAGTTTAAGTGAACTAGGTATCGACCTTAGCATGCCTAGACTTAGACTGTAAGTGATTATATCGATACTCCCACCCATGGGTATAATCTTAGGTGGGGAGAGTATTAAGACTTTCGGAATTATACAGATTAAGAGTCGTAATTGTGGTAATAAGAATTCTTGTGTATGATCTGTTCATAATCTCACTTAGCTACTGCTATTATGAATATATTGTTACGTAAGCATACTTGCAATTGTCGTTATTATGATGATTAAAGTGTAAATTAGTACGTACAACGAGTTTAACTCGCTTAGTCTTTTCTCAACCTCCTTCTCGTGCATGTATTGCAGATAACCATGGTAAACACTCGGAGCAGACTGCCAAACCCGCAAGAGGGTCGCGTGGAAGTGGAATCTACTGCCGACCAACCTCCTTTGGTTGAGACTTCGATGGGACCACCCATACCCACTATCTTGGGCGGGGGATCCGAACATATCCCACGCATGAACCTTGCCGATAACAATCTGATCATCGAGGAGGTAACTATGGAAACGAGAATCAGGGACAACATGATGCTAGCCATGAATTATGCCATGGCTCAGCAACAAGAGTTCTTCATGAAACTTTTGGAGGATCGCGACACTAGTCACCGACGACACGAGACAGTGGCGGAAAATGCCGTAATGGGGTCGTACGGTGGATCAGTCGTCGTGGGAACGATTGAGCATGATACCGTTCGAGAGAAGCGAAGGGAATTCAGGTGCACTTATAAAGCCTTTCTGGGTGCCACCCAAAGGAGTTTTCGGGTTCTGCAAATTCGGTCACTTTCATGTATTGGCTTAAGGAGGTAGAAATGGCCTTCGAGTCCAGTGAGTGTGATGACTCGCAACGGGTCAAATTCGCTTCTCAAATGCTTAGGGGTGAGGCCCTGATTTGGTGGAATCTCACCCGATCCGTCCTCACTCCCGAAGTTCTCGCTAAGCTAACTTGGCCGGTTTTCAAGCAGAAAATATTGGACAAGTACTGCAGTGAAAGGTCGTTAGACAAGATTGAGGAAGATTTCTGGAACTTGAGGAAAGGGGCTCTGTTAGTCACCGACTACTCCAAGCTCTTCTTGGAGAAACTGAACTGAGTGGGGCATCTGGATCCCGATGAGCGATCAAAAATCAAAGCTTATCAACGTGGGTTACCGGCTAAGATGAGGACGACCGTGAGGAATGCTAGAAGGTCGACATTACAAGAAGTCATTGAAGAGTCCTTGCTCGTGGAAGACGAAATGATTGTGGGGAAAGAGAAGAAAGGATTGGTTGGAGATCAGAGAAAGTGGGAGGGGTCAACCGGACCTAATCGCCAGTTCAAACCGGCTTTCGGGGGAAGAGGAAACGACCCCCGACGGGAAGTGAGGTGGTGTCATCGGTGTAAGAGCAAACACAGTGGCCCATGTAATCAAAGGACCTACTCGGGTCCTCCTGAGTGCGCCAAATGTGGGAAAAAGGATCATATGAACTGTGATTGTACTATTCGAGGACTCGTCTGTTTTGAGTGTCATGAGTCGGGGCACATGAAAAGAGAATGCCCGAAATTGGTTGGAAATAACCGTGGGTCTGCAAGCGGCCCGACCCCGAGGAAGGAGAATCCACCAAGAGTACCGATTCGATCCTTCCAGATGACTGCCGAGGAGGCAAGGGAGACCGTCGATATAGTATCGGGTACGTTTCTTGTAAACTCCTTGTCTGCTCATGTTTTATTTTACTCGGGTGCAAACCGATCCTTTGTGTCAAATTCTTTTTGTGCAATGTTTTCTACTCCCGTTAGAACCCTTTCCAACCCCTTAGTAGTAGAAGTAGCCAATAGGGAACAAGTGTTGATTCAAGGACACTATCGCAACTGTACTTTAGAGGTAAACGGTCAACAGTTCGAGGTAGACCTATTACCAATGGCAATTGGTGGTTTCGACGTGGTAATAGGCATGGACTGGTTGACTAAGAACTGTGCCGACATCATTTGCTCTAAGAAGATGATCAAAGTGCTTGTGGCAAATGGCAACACGGTTACCATCTATGGAGAGAAGAGGATGGGATCCACTCCCATGATCTTATACTTGAAGGCCCGTAAATATCTAGCAAAGGGATGCTCATCGTATTTAGCCTACATTGTGGATGTAACTTTGGAAAAGAAGTCAATGGAAGATGTAAAGATTGTTCGAGACTATCCAGATGTCTTCCCGGAGGATCTACCCGGTTTACCTCCGGAACGTCAAGTGGAGTTTCAGATCGACCTCACCCCGGGAGCGGCCCCGATAGCCCGTGCTCCCTACCGCTTGGCGCCGACAGAAATGTAAGAGATGATGTCTCAACTGCAAGAACTCCTAGAGAAAGGGTTAATCCGACCGAGTTTGTCACCTTGGAGAGCGCCAATCTTGTTCGTGAAGAAAAAGGATGTGTCAATGCGTATGTGCATTGACTACCGAGAGTTGAACAAAGTCACGGTGAAGAACAAATACCCTTTTCCCTGAATAGATGACCTCTTTAATCAACTCCAAGGTGCAGGATGCTTTTCGAAAATTGATTTGCGGTCGAGATACCATCAGGTGAGAGTAAAGAAGGAGGACATCCCGAAGACGGCGTTCCGAACAAGATATGGTCACTACGAGTTTTTGGTGATGCCTTTTGGTTTGACCAATGCTTCAGCCGTATTCATGGATTTAATGAACCGTGTGTGCCGCCCCTTTTTGGACAAATCCGTAATTGTCTTCATTGACGATATATTGATCTACTCAAAGGATGAGGCCGAACATGGGAAACATTTGCGGGAAGTGTTGGAGGTTCTCCGGAAAGAGAAGTTATTCGCGAAGTTCTCAAAATGTGAGTTCTGGCTCCAAGAGGTGCAATTCTTGGGCCACGTGGTGTCTAAAGACGGAGTGAATGTGGACCCGACAAAGATCGAGACAATGATGAGTTAGGAATCGCCCACTAGTCCTACGGAAATCCGAAGCTTCTTGGGATTGACGGGCTACTACATAAGATTTATCCAAAATTTCTCAAAGATCGCTTCGCCACTTACGACATTGACAAGAAAGAATGTCAAGTTTCTTTGGACGGACAACCAAGAGCAAGCCTTCCGTACTCTCAAGGAGAAGTTGTGTAAAGCACCAATCTTGTCCCTACCCGAGGGATCAGAAGATTTTGTTGTCTATAGTGATGCCTCCAAGATGGGTATCGGGTGCGTACTTATGCAAAGGGGGAAAGTAATAGCCTACGCATCGCGACAATTGAAAGATCACGAAAGGAACTACCCGACCCACGACTTGGAGCTTGCGGCGGTGGTTTTTGTGTTGAAGCTTTGGCGTCATTATCTTTATGGGACTAAATGTACACTCTTCACCGATCACAAGAGCTTGAAGTATATCTTCGATCAGAAAGAGCTCAACATGCAACAAAAAAGATGGCTTGAGTTGCTCAAGGATTATGACTGCGAATTACTTTACCACCCGGGCAAGGCTAAAGTATTAGCGGATGCTTTGAGCCGGCGGAGCCATGGTAGTAGTGTCGTTTTATCACTCACTAGGATTGACGTCGTGTCAAGTGTTGGGAACCGAAGATTTGTTTAAGTATGATTACTGCTGCCAGTACAACATGGTTACTATTGCTGAGCCAAATTACTACTGCTTGTAGAAATTAATACTGCTAAGCATAGTTACTACTGCTGGTGAAGATTAATACTGCTCAGAGTGTTAATGCTGCTATGACTTAATACTGCTTATGTGATAATCTTGGTAAGCCGCGCAGATCAAGGTTTGAAGATAATCATGGAAGGTTGAAGATAATTATGGAAGAATATACTGAAGATCTTTTATGTTTTGTAATTATCTTTTATTTTCAGTATATGTATAGAATTATTCAGAATAGTTTGTTAGACGAGTATTCTAAGCTTTTGTTTTGAGAGAGAATTGACCTCAAGGTTTACAACCCAAGTTCTAGAGAAGTAGAATTCGTCTTGGTGAGCCTGTTCATCAAGATTGAGGTTTTGTGTGAAAGCTTGTAACTTTAATCATTCAATAAAGTTTACAAGTTGTGATTTCTACTTTACTGTTACATCGATATTTGAATATTAAAGTGTTTTTCTGCAACTTCTTTAATATTGTTTCTGAGTTTCATTATTCTTGTTAAGAATCAGATCCTGACAAGTGGTATCAAAGCCTAGTATTCTCAGAAACCTTCATTCATCATGGACAACACAGTTGAATCAAACAGTACTCTTGTTTCAAAGGTTCCCATGCTCAAACCTAATGAGTTTGACATATGGAAAATTAGGATCAAGCAGTACATCCTCCTTACAGACTTTTCTATGTGGGACATTGTTGAGAATGGTCCCTCTGCTGAAGGTAAAATTGGACAAGATGGAAGAAGACCACCTCCAAAAACTGATGCTGAGAAGAAAGTGAGACAATTGGAGATGAAAGCCTTAAGCACCCTGCTTTTGGCCATTCCTAATGAGTATCAACATCAGTTTCACCACTGCACTTATGCTCAGATTCTATGGAATGCTTTAGAGAAGAGATTTGCTGGCACCAAGAGCACTAAGAGGAATCAAAGGGATATTCTTCAAAGAATGAGTCTATGACTCAAACTTTTGATAGATTCAATAAGTTAATTGGTGATTTAGCTACTGTTGGAGTCCAGATGGAACAAGATGATGTCAATCAAAAGTTCCTCAGATCTCTTGGAGATGAATGGACCATGTACACTGTTTCATTCAGACAGAATGACAAATTGGAAGAAAAGGAACTGGATGATCTGTACAATGATCTGAGAGTATTTGAATCTGAGGTGGAAGCAAAGAAGAAGCCTACTGGATATGTTCATAATGTTGCATTCCTATCAGCATCAACTGATTCTACTGCTAACCCTGAATCAGTTAATGCTGCTAATGGAGTAAATCAAGAAAAAGGCAACGAATCTGTTTTTGAAGCCTTTCTTTCCAGCCATGGTAACTCTTCTTTAATCAATGATGACTTGGAACAGCTTCATCCTGATGATCTTGAAGAGATGGATATTAAATGGCAGATGGCCATGCTTTCTATGAGGGTGAAGAAGTTCATCAAGAGGACTAGGAGGAACAACTTCTCCCAAAGAAGAGAAGATGGAGCAGGCTTTGATAAGTCAAAGGTGGAGTGCTACAAGTGTCATATGAAGGGACAATTTGCCAGGGAATGCAGAAGTGGAGTGTCTCACAACAATCACCAACAAGCTTAGACTGGAAGCTTCAACCAGAACAGAAACTCTGCTCAAGCTCTTGTTTCTCAACAAGGAATGGGGTTTGACTGGAGTGATCAATCAGAAGAGGCCATTCAAAATCAAGCTCTCATGGCAGAGGTATCTGATCTTCCAACTGAGGTACTCTCTAATCTCTGTTCTCAAACTTGTATAGACACTGTTAAAAGGTACAGGGATCACAACCAGAGTATGAGTGATGACCTTAAGAGGTTAGAAAATGATAGAAAAGACTATGTGAAAATTGTTGAGAGGTTTGAGGAACAAATTAAAGGGTTCCAAACCAATGAACTTCAACACACATATGATACAAATTACTGGAAGTGGGAGAAAAATGAGCTAGAAATCCAACTGACAAAGTCTATAGAGGAGAATGAAAAGTTGAGAGGAAAGCTAGCCAAGGTTAAGCTAGATGTGGAAAAGTTTTCATATGCTTATAAAGCTATGGATTCAATTCTAAAGGTCCAAATCCATGATAAGCTTAAACCAGGAATTGGGTACAATACCACACCACCACCATACAACAACAACTACATCCCTCCTAAATCAGACTTGCTAGAGACCAAGGATAGGAAGGACTTGCATGAGGGAGCCACTAAGATAGATCCTGTAGATGAAGTAGTTGTTGAGGACAAGACTGAAAAAGAAGCTGGTAAGAGTAAGGATAATATTGTGAGTGGTGAGATTCCCTTAGAAAATAACATTCTTACCAATGAGGGTGGTGGAAGGGATTGGGTCAAATCTGATGACGTAGAGAAGACTGAAGGAAAGTCTAAAAAGGTCCATTACAAGCAGACTACAGTTGTGAATCCTATTCTTTGCAAACAGTGTGCGGGTAATAAGTCTGAGCCCCTAAAACATGATAAAAGGAGGGGCAATCAAAGAAATTGGAATAATCAGTGGGCTCAGAAACAAGGAGTTGATCTGAGTAGAATCATCAGACTAAAACCTTGTTTCATATGTGGCAAAATGAACCATCTTGCTAAGCACTGTTATTTTAATCCTATTAACCAAAGGATAAATTTTCAAAGATCTGTGCAAAAACCCTTTGGTTATAGGAAGGATGAAAGGAACCATGTGGCTAAGAAACCTGTTAAATCTAAAAGCCACATGAAGAAAAAGACTGTAAAAGAGAGTGTCAAGATGTGGGTTCCCAAAAGCACTAAAACTGTTAGTACTGCTACCACAAATAGTGCTGCTAACAAAGATAGTGCTGCCAGAAGCAATACTGCTGCTATCAATGTTAGTGTTGCTGAGAGTATTAGTACTTCTAAAACTAACATTGTTAGTACTTCATCAGATGTTAATACTGCTAACTCTGTTAGTGCTTCTAACAAGGTTAGTACTGCTAAACCTGTTAGTGCTGCTAACTCTGTTAGTACTTCTAAAATTAGTACTGCTTCTAGTGTTTATGCTTCTAGACCAATCATCTTGACAAAGTACTCCAGTAAAGAGTATTCTAAATTTAAAAATCTCATCAAAAAGGTGTGTAAGTACTTTGATGAGAAAGGGAGGCCCAAGACCACTTTGGCTTGGGTTCCCAATCAATACTAATTGATTTATCTTATGTGCAGGGCAACCAGCAGCTCAAGGGAAAGAGCATTTGGCATGTTGATAGTGGTTGCTCTAGGCACATGACAAGGAACATGGCTTGCCTCAAGAATTTCAAGAAAATTGATGGAGGGCAGGTTGCCTTTGGTAATACTCCAGATGGAGGTAAGATTAGTGGTAAGGGAGATGTAACAAAAGGTAAGATGACCTTTGAAGATGTTTACTATGTTGAGCAGTTAAGATACAACCTGTTAAGTGTATCACAGGTTTGTGACAAAAAGCATAGTATATTATTCACTGATTCAGAATGCATTATCCTTGCTCCTGGATTCAAGGTAGTTAATGAAAAGATGATACTACTAAGAACTCCTAGAAAGGATAATGTCTATTGTTTGGATATGGAAAATGTTTCAAATGATTCATCCCTAAACTGTCTTGTTTCAAAAGCCTCTTTGGATGAATCATCACTTTGGCACAGAAGGATGTGTCACATGAACTTTAAAACAATGAATAAACTTGTTAAAAACAACCTTGTAAGAGGTCTGCCTTCAAAAGTCTTTTCATGTGATAATCATTGTGTTGCTTGTCTCAAAGGCAAACAACACAAAACTTCTCATAAGTCCAAAGAGTTGAACACAATTTCTTCTTCTCTTCAGTTGTTGCATATGGATCTGTTTGGTCCTACAAATGTCATGAGCATAGGTAAGAAATCATACTGCTTAGTTATTGTTGATGATTACTCTAGATTTACTTGGGTATATTTTCTAAGGACTAAGGATGAGACAAGTGGACTGATCAAATCCTTTATTTTAAGAATTGAAAACCAAACAAATCAAAAGGTAAAAGTCATTAGGTCAGATAATGGTACTGAATTTAAAAATCTTGATCTAAACACCTTTTGTGAGGAAAAAGGAATTGAGAGGCAATACAGTGCTCCTAGGACTCCACAACAAAATGGTGTTGCTGAGAGAAGGAATAGGACACTGATTGAGGCTGCTAGATCTCTGTTAGCTGATTCAAAACTTCCAATTACTTTCTGGGCTGAAGCAGTTAATACTGCTTGCTATGTCCAAAACAGAGTTCTAGTAGTCAAGCCTAAGAACAAGACACCATATGAGCTTTTAAATAAAAGAAAACCATTTATTGGTTTTTTCAAACCTTTTGGGTGTCCTTGTACCATTCTAAATACCAAAACTCACTTAGGAAAGTTTGATAGCAAAGCAGATGATGGTTTTCTTGTTGGTTACTCATCTCAGAGTAAGGCCTACAGAGTGTTTAATTCTTCTTCTAGAATAATTGAGGAAAGTGACAATGTCAAATGCAATGAGAACTCACCAAATCCTATTGGTTCAGGTCCTCAGTGGTTATTTGACATTGATTCACTAACTAACTCTTTGGGTTTCAGTAGTGATGATCATGCAGGATCAGGAAGTAGAGGATCAGGGGATGAACAAGTACAAGATATTATTCCTCAGTCTGTGATCTTTCCCATACCTACAATGAACTCTGTTGAAATCTGTGAAACGGAGACTGTTACTGAACCAATTCAGAGTGAAGAAGAAAAAAGAGATGAGGAGAATCCAGAGCATGAAGATCCAGAAGTAGCTGATGAGATCCCCTCAGCCGACTTAAATGACTCCAATTTAGATGTGGGAATTAATGAAGAACCTAGTCATCAGACAAGAACTCAGAAGAATCATCCTCTTGAACTGGTAATAGGAGGCATCACTTCTCCTATGATGACTAGGAATCAAAGCAGACTTCAAGATTTGCAGGATCAGCAGCATACAGTACTCTCTTGCTTTCTATCTCAGATTGAGCCTAAGAAGGCTTACGATGCAATGAAAGATTCAAGTTGGATAGAAGCCATGCAAGAAGAGTTGCTACAGTTTAAATTGCAAGATGTTTGGGACTTGGTGGACCTTCCAAAAGGTCATAGAGCAATTGGCACCAAGTGGATTTTCAGAAATAAAAAGGATAAGAGAGGAATAGTAATCAGGAACAAAGCAAGGCTAGTGGCACAAGGTTACACTCAGGAAGAAGGCATAGACTATGAGGAAGTCTTTGCTCCAGTTGCATGGATAGAGGCAATTAGGCTGTTTCTAGCCTATGCCTCATATATGAAGTTCAAGGTATATCAGATGGATGTGAAGAGTGCCTTTCTATATGGAACAATTGATGAAGAAGTATACGTCTGTCAGCCCCCTGGATTTGAAAATCCATCATATCCTGACAGAGTATACAAAATTAAGAAAGCACTCTATGGTCTACATCAAGCCCCAAGAGCATGGTATGATACTCTGTCTACCTATCTCTTGGAAAATGGGTTTGAAAGGGGAATCATTGACAAGACCCTTTTCATTAAAAGAAGTAAGAAGGACACCCTACTTGTTCAGATCTATGTGGATGACATCATATTTGGATCCACAAAAGATCAGATGTGTAGAGACTTTGAAGAGTTGATGCACAAGAGCATCAAAATGAGTTCAATGGGTGAACTCACTTTCTTCCTTGGGCTTCAAGTGAAATAGCAGAAAGATGGGATTTTCATAAGTCAATCAAAGTATGTGAAAGACATCCTAGATAAGTATGGTTTATCAGACTCAAAGCCAGCAAGCACACCAATAGAAACACACAAACAGATCACTGTTGATCTCGAGGGGGAGGATGTTGATGTCCATCTTTATAGATCAATGATTGGATCTCTCATGTATCTCACAGCCTCAAGACCAGATATCATGTTTCCAGTGTGTGTGTGTGCCAGATTCCAAGTCAAGCCAAAGCAGTCACATCTTCAAGCAGTTAAGAGGATTTTCAGATACTTAAGAGGGCAACCTAGATTAGGTCTTTGGTATCCTTATGAATCTACTTTTGACTTGATTGCATATTCAGACAGTGACTTTGGTGGTGCTAATATGGATAGAAAGTCTACTTCAGAAGGATGTCAGCTTTTGGGTGCAAGACTAGTTTCTTGGCAGTGTAAGAAGCAAACCACAGTGTCCTTATCCACAACAGAAGCTGAGTACATTGCTGCTGCAAGTTGCTGCTCTCAGGTTCTATGGATTCAGAATCAAATGCTGGACTATGGGGTAACCTTTCTTCACACTCCAATCCTCATTGACAATAGAAGTGCTATTAGCATTGTTAACAATCCAGTCAAGCACTCCAAAACAAAGCACATTGAAATCAGACTAACACAAGCTTCAACAGTGTAAGTATCGTTAATGCTGCCAGTGCAGTTTTAATGCTGCCAGTGCAAAGTTACTACTGCAGGTTCATTATTACTATTGCTAGTCTGAGTTACTACTTCAGGTATGTGTTACTACTGCTAGTTAGTTAATACTGCTAGTTGGTTACTACTGCTCTCAGTTAATACTGCGAGTGAGTCAGTACTGCTTTAACTGAAATTAGGGTTAATACTGCTTCTTTCCTGAATTCTATAAATACCCTCTTTGCCCGCCAAAAAGCTCACAACGACTCTTTGAATATTGTTCGTCTTCTCTCTAACTCTTTTCCCTCAAGCAACCAGTGTGTTTCAGTCAAGAATCCTCAAGCCAGATGACATCCATGGCATTTATTGATGAACACAATGAGATCGCAATGCTTCAAAAGCCTAAGCAGGCTGCTGGATTCCATCAAATAATTGATTTTCTCAAGTCCAGTCATATAGCTCATGCTCTTACAGTGTCACCATAAATTTACATCGAGCACCAGAAGCAATTTTGGGCGAATGTCACCGCTGTTACTGAAAACGGTGTGCAGTTTATCAAGACAAGGGTGTGTGACAAACCCTTGATAGTCTCTGAAGAGGTCATTCGCATCAGTCTACGACTAGACGATGCCTCAGGTATTACCTCTATCTCTAATGAGGATTTGTTTTCCAATCTCACAAGAATGGGGTATGAAGGCCAACTGGGTGTTTTCAAATTTTACAAAACTAACTTTTCTCCTCGATGGCGTTTCTTTGTTCATACTCTTATGCACTGTATTTCTCGAAAAACTACTGGATTGAGTCAGTTCAGTAGTACCATTGCTTATGCTTTGGTCTGCTTGTCCACTGCCAGAAAGTATAATTTCTCACAAATGATTTTCAATGACCTTGTGTCAAACTTGGATAATAAAAAGAGTTTCTATATGTATCCAAGATTTGTCCAGGCAGTTATCACCTCTGAATTGACGGATATGCCTCAGTCTAATGCGGTATATGTACCTAAAATCCCCAAGGGCAAGGTCTTTTCAAATATGAAAAGATTTGCCAAGGACTCGGAAGGATTTGACACCCCATTGTTCTCTACAATGATGGTGGTGTCCCACAACCAAGAAGGTATGGCATCAGGGTCAAGGCCCTCACTAGACCATCCCACTGATCGCCAAACCCAACCTTCAACCACTATATCACTCTCTCAGTCCCTTGTTCTTAAGCCAACCCCAGTTATATCCAAAACTTATACTAAAAGAAAGGTACACAAGGCTCCTTCCCTTGTTGTACCTCCTACAAACCCAAAACCTCAAAGCCCTCTAATGGAGCATTCTCCATTAGAGAATATCTATAGGGAAACCACTGGGGTGTCTCCCAACCCCAAGGAGGTTCTCACTAAGGAGATGCATGAGCATGTGGGTGAGAAGGTTGCCACTACTCCTGCTAGCACAGAGGAGGCCAGTGGTAACATCACTAAGACCTTCCCCACGACAACTTTGAATGAGCAATCATTCAAAGGTCCCAGGTGCCCAGAAACCAAGGGAATAGGTGGTGCTTCAGTCTGGCTGGAGATCCCTATTAAACATTCCAATGATCTCTCAAAAGGGGGTAACACTCCTGGAGAAAGTGGGGATAGATATGACTACCAGGAATTGGTTTCCGCCATGTCCAACATGGCAACTAAACTGGATTCTCACAAGAAGGTTGTAAATGAACTCAAGAAAGTCATCATCAACCAGCAAGAAGAAATCAGCACCTTAAAGAAGTTGGTTAAGAAGGTGGTTCAAAGAAGGTCAAAGCAAAGATTTGAGATCAGAAGAAGGAATCCAGTGGATGATGCTCCCAAAAAGGGGGAGTCAGAAGCTGAGGTCAACATGGAGAATCCTAAGAATAAGGGGGAGAAACATGGAGATGAGAGGGAGTTTGCTGGTGGTAGTGGGGATAAGGTACAAGAAGTAGAAACATAAACAGGGTTTGAAAAAGTAGCAGTTACAGAAAAAGAAAAAGCAGTAGAAACAGAAACAATGTTTGAGAAAGCAGCATAAACAGTTAATGTTGCTGAAGCAAGCAAAGCAGCAAAAACTGTAACACCTTGAATTTTGGGGTTGGGTGAGAAGTTGACCGTTACCCAAAGTTCAGGGGGGGTTATTTGTAACTTGGGTTATATAAATACAAATCAAATCTGAGATATTTTCAAAATATATCATTTGGTCTGATTCTTGTTTGAGAAGCCAGAGAGAAGTGAAGAGCAGGAGAAAAGCAGTGTTGAAGTGGTTGATCGATTCGGACAAATCAAGGTACGAATCTAGCTTAATACTTTGATCTGAATGCTTTTAGCCGTGTAGAATCTCGTTGTGAAGGTTTTAAAGCGTTCCATTTTGAGATCTGAGTATTTCTCATTTTGGATCTGGGTTCTGTATCTCCGACTGTTCTTGGCGAACAAGACGATCGGACAAATGCATTCGATCGGAACCCTTTCGACCGGTGAGATGCATTCGACCGGAACCCTTTCGACCGGTGAGATGCATTCGACTGGAACCCTTTTGACCGGTGAGATGCATTCGACCGGAACCCATTTTACCGGTATGGGTTTGACCGGTATGGCTTTGACCGGTACGGGTTTGACCGGAGTGTTGTCTTCAACCGAAACCCCTTTCGACCGGTAGTGCCTTCGACCGGTTTAGGTTCTGCTCGTTGTTAGCTTATGTTTTTTTTCTTTTGAGTTCTAGTCAGGTAGCAGGAGAGTTATCTGTGTTTCGACTTTCCGATTCTTTCGGTGTTGTCATAGGTAGCATTCGTTAGGGAGAAGGAAACTGAGGTGAGTTCCTACTAACTTTTCTAAACTGTTATATATGTCAAAGATTGTGTTTTTAACTCCTACATATCTCTACGTTTTCGGATTGTCCGTTTATTTCATTTTGATGTAACTTGGGGTTTTGAGATATCTTAGGGTTCCTGAAACGCTTTTGACTAAAATGATGGATTTGACCTTGTTGAAGTAAAATAATGTTTTACTTGCCCAGTGTGTGGCTTATTCGAAAGAATGTATATAAACTGGATTTATGATTATCTTTCTTACCAGTAGTTGGTCTGGAAAATGGCATTTTGAAATATAAATGTGTTGGAAGCTATTTATCTAGCTTTGTTGGTCACACGAAATATTGTGACAAGTCATGACTATACTAGTGGATCCCTAGGTATCGAGTCGGCTTATGGTTGGGAAGGATATGCCCCTTCCGTTGTAGTTAGATACATTTGATCCTCGGGGGCAACTTAGGTACGGTTATGTGAGACCGGATCCTAGCCATGGGTTAAATGTAGTCTAATGAACAAGTATGACATGGTTCCTTGGGGGCCCTCCCTCACATCGTAGTACGGACCAAAGCGTTCGTGGCCATGGTTCCATGTATTTAGCTCATAACTCGGATTTGTGGCTTACTTCGTGTTCCATTATAATCCTTGGTAAATCGGGTAATCCCCGTCATCGAAAGATGTGTTTTGGACCGGTTGTCCATTTATTATCAAGAACTGTATTTTGCTCAACCAAACCTTTGAAAGGATTTACTTGTTACATTTGTCAATATCTCTTGAGATTTATGAACTGTATGTTCTCACTAGGCTTAAAGCCTAACACTTTTTCTCAAATGATTTGTATAACAGGTTTCCCTTAGCGGTGGGCTGCCGGGGTTTTGAGAGACGAGTTTGGTCTCGAGGCTTTTGGGAGATGACTAGTATTGTATCTGGGCATTTGTTAAGTCCCATTCTTTTGGTGAATTATGGATTGTCAGCTGATGTAATCTTGATATAGGTATCTAGATTAGTTCGTTGATGAACCCTATATCTGTTCAGGTTTTGTAAAGTCTTAAGGACTGACTCCCTTGATGGGAGGTTTATATCAATACGATCGTCATGTTGCCAGGTTTTTTCCAGGTTTTAATTTACTATGATTTTTAGGGTGTTACAAAAACAGTTAATGCTGCTGAAATAAATGAAGCAGCAGAAATTGTTCAATAGATATTAACCGACATCCTTAGCAGCAATTTGGAAGAAATTGAGATAGCTGAAGCATTAATCAAGGCTAAACATGACACTCCTAAGGTCACTTCAAAGACCAAAGGAGTTGTCATCAAAGACAATGCTGAGGTTATCAAGAAAGCTAGTGCTGATAAGGTAGCAAGCAAGGACAAAGGCAAAACCAAGATAGTGGAATCTGACCAACCACTTAAAAAGCAAAAGTTGGTTGAGTCAGATGAAGCTTTGGCTAAGAAAATTCTGGCAGAACTTAAGCAAGCAGAAAAGGATCAAGTGGAAAAAGATAGAGAGATGGCAAGAGCTCTAGCTGTAGAGCTTAATGAAGCATATCAAAAGATTTTGGCAACAGAGATGGCACAGAAGAAATATGCAATTCTAAAGAAGCCTGTAATGATCAAAATGGGTGCAAAGAAGAGGCAACCTTCACAGACCTACCTTGGCACCCAAGAGAGAAAGAAGATGATCACTTTCCTCAAAGGTGCTGTGGGAGTCAAAAAGGAAATGTTCACAAAAATGTCATTTGATCAAATCAAAGGTTTGTATGAGGCAGAGATGACTAAGTTACAAGGAAATGACCAAGCAAGAGTTGAAGTGGAAAAGAAGATGAAAGAGAGGCATGACCTTCAAATACAAAAAACCATTTCCTGATGATCAAGAAACACCAAGGAAGGAAGCTACTATAGGTGAAAGTTTGAGGACTTTGAAAAGAACAAAAATGATGGCAAGAAGAAAACCAACTAAGAAACCTAGAGTGGATGAGGAAGAAGCTGAGAAAGAACAGAAGGTAGCTGAAGAAGAAGGGGCACCTAAGTCTGATGAACAGGAAGCTCAATCTCAGGAAGAACCATCCAGTACTTCTGATGTGAATATGTACATGGTGGTGATGGAAAAAGTGTCTGAGCCTATAACAGCTGAACCGGTTGGTGTCAAGCCTCCTGAGATTATTCACTGGGATACCATGGAAGTAGATGGAACGGAGTATATCAGGCTTAAGAGGAAAGATGACAAGTTTGAAGTGTATCCTACTTGGGCCAAGATTGTAAGAGTATGCTCCAGATATGATTTAGAGGAAATGTTTGAGGTGGGGATGAAATTATATGTTGATAAGCTGAAAACTCCAGGGATACCAGTTACAAAACTTGTGATGGAATATCTATGCATGTTGTTCAAGCCAGAGGAAGTTCAGCATGTTATCAGAAATGTTTTCAAAACCATTAACAACTGGACTCTGTATGAAAGAAGTGGAGTATATGCACTGGCTATGGATACAAATCACATTGAATACTTCTTAGTGGATAGAGTTTACAACCATAGCAGGCTAAAGTTGCATGCTATGTTGAAGAAAAAGCTTGGTTGTGCACCAGATTCTGCAATGGCAAGATACTTGATCCAGAGAACTCTTAATCAAAGTTTGGGGCTGAATCCTGATACAGGATTATGAGCAATGGAGTTGTGGGAGCATCTGAAGAACTTGACTTCTCTTCTCTAAAAGTCAAGTTAGGGGGAGATTGTTGGGAACTGAAGATTTGTTTAAGTATGATTACTGCTGCCAGTACAACATGGTTACTACTGCTGAGCCAAATTACTACTGCTTGTAGAAATTAATACTGCTAAGCATAGTTACTACTGTTGGTGAAGATTAATACTGCTCAGAGTGTTAATGCTGTTATGACTTAATACTGCTTATGTGATAATCTTGGTAAGCCGCGCAGATCAAGGTTTGAAGATAATCATGGAAGGTTGAAGATAATTATGGAAGAATATACTGAAGATCTTTTATGTTTTGTAATTATCTTTTATTTTCAGTATATGTATAGAATTATTCAGAATAGTTTGTTAGACGAGTATTCTAAGCTTTTGTTTTGAGAGAGAATTGACCTCAAGGTTTACAACCCTAGTTCTAGAGAAGTAGAATTCGTCTTGGTGAGCCTGTTCATCAAGATTGAGGTTTTGTGTGAAAGCTTGTAACTTTAATCATTCAATAAAGTTTACAAGTTGTGATTTCTACTTTACTGTTACATCGATATTTGAATATTAAAGTGTTTTTCCGCAACTTCTTTAATATTGTTTCTGAGTTTCATTATTCTTGTTAAGAATCAGGTCCTGACATCAAGTCTAGTTGAAAACATCAAGAGGTGTCAAACCGAAACGCTCCAAGAAGAAAACCTCAAAACCGAGGTTATGGTAAAGAAACGAGATTTATTGACGGAAGATGGTCGTGGTTTGAAGTTATTCCAAGGCCGAGTTTGGGTGCCAAAATTGGGAGGGAACCGTGAACTTCTCCTAGAGGAAGCCTACAAATCCAAGTACTCCATACACCCCGGTAGTACGAACATGTGTATGGACCTCAAGCTAATTTATTGGTGGCCGGTGATGAAACTCGATGTGGCTAGCTATGTGGAGAAATGTATCACTTGTTTGCAAGTAAAGGCGGAGCATCAAAGACCCTACGGTAGTTTACAACCTTTGTCAATCCCAGAATGAAAATGGGAGCATATCACAATGGACTTTGTCACCAAACTACCAAATACTTTGAAAGGTCACGACACGATTTGGGTAGTAGTAGACCGACTCACCAAGAGCACGCACTTTTTGGCGATGCGAGAAACGTTACCAATGGACAAGTTAGCTAAGCTTTACATCGATGAAGTTTTGTCGAGACACGGTGTTCCATTATCTATCGTGTCAGATCGAGATAGTCGATTCACTTCGAAGTTTTGGGATGGTTTACAAAAGGAGTTGGGGACAAAGGTTAAGTTGAGCATGACCTACCACCCTCAGACGGACGGACAAAGTGAAAGGACCATTCAAACTCTCGAGGACATGTTGAGATCATGCGTCATCGATTTCGGAGGAAACTAGGATTCGCACCTACTGTTAGTGGAATTTGCCTATAATAATAGCTACCACTCGAGCATCGGAATGGCCCATTCGAAGCTCTTTATGGTCGAAAATGTAGGACCCCGACTTGTTGGCTTGAAGCGGGGGAGAAACAATTTTTCGGGCCGGAGATCATTCAGGAGACCGCGGATAAAATGAAGGAAATCTGAGAATGGCTAAAAGCGACCCAAGACCGACAGAAAAGCTACGCGGACAAGAAGAGGAGATCGATCGAATTTCAAGTAGGTGATCGTGTGATGTTGAAGGTTTCATCGTGGAAAGGGATAATCCGTTTTGGGAAACGTGGGAAGCTCAACCCCCGTTTCCTTGGACCCTTTGCTATCTTAGAGAAGATTGGACTTCAAGCGTACCGGTTGGATCTACCACGGGAAATGGATGGGATATATTCTACATTTCACGTTTGCTACCTTCGAAAGTGTCTAGCCGAAGAAAAGAGTGTCATCCCATTGACGAAGATTCAAGTAGATAACGGGAACCGATGCGTGGAGGAACCGGAAGCCATATTAGAATCAAAGACGAAACAATTGCGGCATAAGGAAGTGATGATGGTGAATGTTCAATGGAAGCACCACCGGGGTGCCAACGTGACGTGGGAATCGGAGGAAGACATGAAAAAGTGATACCCTCACTTGTTTGAATCGTCATGATTTCGGGGACGAAATCCCTATTAGGTGGAGAGGATTGTAACATTCGGAAAAATTAAGGTAAGTATTTACTCCTCGCACTCTATTAATTGTGGTAAATTGCGAATCTGAAACCCTTTATGCATATAAGTCTATTTTCTTAATTCTAGTTAAGGTGCACCATAGTCGAAATGTCTGACCTTGCGCTTGTTATTGAATCGGGTCAAGTTTTGGGGCTTCAGAAGTGTGGCGCGATAGTGCCAATGGCATAGTCGCGGGTCACTATCGCCATGTTTGTACCGAGAGTCTCGGAGTTGGCGCGATTGTGACATCGCGATAGTGACATTGGCATAATTGTCGGTCACTATCGCGGGAGTTGTACCAAGAGTGTGAGAGGGGGCGCGATTGTGACTCACGATAGTGCCCATGGCACTGTCACCGGGCACTATCGCCAGCGGGGTCTGATTGTTTAAATAAAGTCCTTGACCGATTTTGACTTCATTTTTCCACTCCTCTCGTTTTCTTTGGCGATTTCTAAGACCTCAAGACTGATTTCTTCTTCTCAAAACCCTAACCCTCATTAATACCAACCTAGTTGTTGTTGGGGTTTTAGGATTTGCATTCATTACACATCAAGGGAGCATTTATTGGAGATTCTCAAGTCCAACAACCTTCATCTTCAAGTTTCGATCTCTTCAATCTAGGGTTCCCTATTTTCTAGGTTTTTAACTAAAAACCTAGATTGTGAGTGTTCTAAACCTTCAAAGAGTTCTCCACTAACATCTAGGTGACATTTCTCTAACACTTCGCGCAAGATCACTTGATCTTCATTTGCTACTTCTACTACAAAGCCATCACTAAGGGTACTAGAAGGCATATTCAGGGCCTTGCAAAACTCAATAGATACGAAAGAGAAGTTGACACCGGAATCAAATAACATTTTAGCGGCAAGAGAGTTGAGTAAGAACGTACCCGACACCACATCAGTGGTCTCCTTCGCCTCCTCCCTCATCATTTGGAAGGCCCTCCCTTGAGCTTTAGGGATGACTTCCTTCTTCGGTTGAATTGTTGGGTTTCCTCCTCTTACTCTTCCCCTTAGATTGGGGAAATCCCTCTTCACATGCCCCACTTCCTTGCACTCGAAACATATCGGCCCTTGGATGGGACAATTCGAACTAGTGTGACCCGGTTTGCCACACTTAAAGCATGAAATCGGGTTGGGGTTGCAAGAACCAAAGTGCTTGCTCTTGCACTTGGGACACCATTTCGCCTCCGGGCGATTATCGAAGCTTCTCCCACTCGGTTGGAATTTCGGTTTCTTGAACGAGCTCGGCGGGTTTTCCCACTTCCTCTTTTCCACGACTTACAACTTTTCGTCCTTGTCTTGCTTGCAGGCATCCTCAATCAACTGGGCTTTTTCTACCGCTTCACGAAGGTTTACGACTTTGGATACACGAACCATGTTCCGCATATATGACGGTAACCCCTTTATGTATGCCTTGATCTTCTCTCTTTCTGTTGGGACTAGGTGTCCCACTAACCCTAGCTTGTCCATGAATTGTCAGTTGTAATCTTTTACCGACATATCTCCTTTCTACAAGTTACGAAATTCTTCCTCCATTCGATCCAGTGCTCTTTCATTGCAATACTCTTCCAATAGCTTCTTTTTGAAAGTCTCCAAGCTTAATTTGTCCAACATCGAGGCCTCAAGGGTAGTGGCATAGATGTTCCACCAAGTAAGGGTCGTCCCTCTTACAATTTGAGAACCAAAAGTTGCTTTTTGACTCTCACCACACCCACTCGATCTGAAATCTTGCTCCATTTCTCGGATCCAGTTCATGTAAACAACTGGATCATCCGAGCCTTTGAATTCCGGCGGTCGACATCCAAGGAAAGCCTTAAAGGTACAAGTCTTCGACATTTGTCTTGCCTCCGGGGTTGCGGTTTCATTAATGGGAGTTTCAGGTCCCGTACCCCCGGATCCCGCCATGAGTATATTCTCCGCAATCGTCTCGTGCCTACGATTGTTAGCATCTCGGTCCTCAAGTAGCTTTAAGAACGCCTCTTGTTGTTGAGCCATAGCCCTATTCATGGCCAACATCATCCGATCCATCATACGGGTTTCTGCCGTAACCTCTTCCATGATAGGTTCCTCCGTTTCTAGATTGCGTCGAGGAATTTGTTCGGGTCCTCCGCCCAACACGTTTGGTCTCGGTAGGGGCAAGACTGTTGTTGTCACAATAGGATGGTCGTTCGTGGAGGCCGTTGCATCTTGGCCCTCCAGTTCGCTTCGAGTGTTTACCATTGTCGTCTGCCATACAGTCGAGAGAGAGTGAGAGATGGCTACACAAGAAACGTACTACTACAATACATCGACTATCATAATCATAGTAATTTAGGCATATTCACGTAATCATACATTCATAATAATAGTAGCTAATTGAAATTATGAACATACACTACATAAAGATTCTCGCTACCACTTTTTATAATTATCAACGACGTAGTTTCTGTTGACTATAAGGTCGTCTCATCTTACAAGTTCTACCCAAATCTCACAATCGATAACCTAATGGTCTCAGCTTAAGTCTAGGCATCGAGTTTTCATACCTAGTTCACTTAAACTAGAGCTTTGATACCAACTTGTAACACCCTAAAAATTTGGGTAAGTTTAAAATTTAAAATTTCGGCAACATAACGCCTAAAACACGAGAATTCATAAAACCTGTGAATAAGGACATCTAAAACCCATTAACGTTAGGGTAGTTTGTGACAATTATAGTAGTTGTAGATGTAACATAATACACAACAACCTAATTAATCTAGAACAAAATATCCAACTAGATTAAATGTGGGTGTTGCTATTGTTGGAATATTTCCTATTTTATTGTGGCCTAAGGACCATTTATGTAATAAATAGTGGGAATTGATATATTTTATAATTTATATCCTAAACTATACCATCATGACAAAATCGGTTACTTGATGGAAGTAACCGTCATTATAGGTCTAATTTTCTTCTCTTTAAATGCTTCAAAATATTCATACGGGACTTCTCTTATGGGAGACAATTCTTTCTCCCAAAATACCATAATTTGTCCTCTCAATCAATCCATCAAGAAGGAAGCATTATAACGAGAATAAAGAGTTCGGAATCACACTACTACAATGCCTTCATCTTCATCAACAAACAATCCAATCAAGATTGGATTTCCAAGTAAGTCTTTATTTCTCAAAATCAATTATGATTGATGAAATTGATTAGTGATTATGAGATTAAATCCTGTGAGTATGTTTAATTTGATTAACATGTGGTATTAGAGCATGGTTTTGATTTATATAAAAACCCTAATTTCTGAATCCCGTGCGTAGAAATTATCATCGTTCATAAATTCCTTGAAATTGTGCTTCGGTGAAAAAGGATTAATTTTATTTGCTACTGGGTTTTCAAATCTTGGCAAACGAAATTGATGATGGTTGAATTCCTATCATTGCCACATGGAATCCATTAAAAAAGCATGTGTACGATTTCCAACAGTTAGGGGTCGTTTATAAAACGCTTACCTAGTAAGTACTTACCGGGTAATTTACCATAGCGGATGAACATGACAAGAGGATAGAATCTTACCCGGTAAGAACGAGGATAAAGATAATGAGTCTTACCCGGTAAGAGAGAGTGACAACTCTTACCCGGGTAAGCGCTTACCGGGTAAATTGTTGAATAAAATATCATCGCGATGATTAAAATCTTACCCGGTAAAGCAAGTTAGTGTGTCGAGTTTTATTGGTAAGTGCTTACCGGGTAAGCATTTGGGTAAACGGCCCCTAAGCCTCATGACAATATTAATAGATGGAATTTCTTTTTGATTCAATCAAGATGTGGTCTCGTGAAACTAATTTTAACCAATTACGCCGCCAAATTTTTTTTTTTTTTGGTTCTTGTGATTTCCAATATGTATAACAATTTAAAATCAATTTAATATTGATATCTTTTGATTTCTTCTTGATGCACAATTCCAGTAAGTGGAATGAGTGAAACTCAATTTCCCATAAAATTAATGTTGACAATTTTCCTTTTAACGTATGGACTTCCATATCCAACACTGAGATGAGGATAATTGCTCATGGAAATAAATGACAAATTTTTATGTTAATTTTAAACGATTCGCCCAACGGATGGTTGTTTAAATTAATATGAAAGTTTAACAATGTCATATTATGAGATTATTCAAGTTGTCACTCAATGAACCCAATGGTGATTTGATTGATTATTTGAATAACGTAATGTTAGCATAATTTTCATATTTGTTACATTTCTGCTCAAAGGTGATATGTGATAACCGTGCATGCTTAGTTTAATTAAGGATATCTAATTGTTTGGTTGTCAACCAAACCAGCGTAAGGTTGATAACCGGACAAGATATCTTATAAACCTATTATTTTGGTGTTTATAATAGGTTATATGTTTGTACTGATATGCTTCATGTTATATTTATATCCTAATTAGATCATTTACTTTCATCTATGCATACATCTGATACCCCTATCATTTCAGCATCCACTTTAACTCCTAGTTACGGGATTGAACCATTGACCGGTACAAAATTTTCAACTTGGAGGGATTCTGTGAAATTAACCTTAGGAGTGATGGATCTTGATCATGCATTACGTACCGATGCTCCTCCCACACTTAATGATAAAAGTACGACGGAGCAAAAACGTGTGTATGATCAGTGGGAGCGATCAAATCGCATGTCCCTCATGATAATCAAGAATTCCATCTCTGTAGCTATTCGCGGAGCCATCCCTGACTCGGACAACGCGAAAACCTACTTAAACTCCGTGGAAGAACAGTTTAAGGGTACCTCTAAGGCTCATGCAAGTACTCTAATTCTCAAGATGTTGACTACTAAATATGATGGTATTAGTGGTGTGCGTGAGCACATCATGATGATGAGTGATATGGCAAATAAGCTCAAAGGCTTGGATATGGATATTAGTGAAGGCTTTCTGGTTCACTTCATAATGACTTCTCTTCCTGCACAGTTTGGTCCTTTTAAGATCAACTATAACACACAAAAAGAGAAATGGAAGATGAGCGAACTAATCGCCATGTGTGTGCAAGAAGAAGAGCGCCTTAAAAAGATGTTGATAGAGGGGGTGAGTTTTATGGTAGACATACGGATGTGGGTCAAGTTCCCGGGTCTTTCTTTGATTTTTGCAAAGATCACGGGATAGTGAACCAATATACCATGTCGGGCACACCTCAGCAGAACGGTGTAGCTGAGAGGAGAAATAGAACTCTTATGGACATGGTACGAAGTATGTTGGCAAACACAAATTTACCTCAATTCTTATGGACCGAGGCATTAAAAACAGCAGTTCACATCCTAAATAAAGTTTTTTTCTAAATTTGTTCCTAAAACTCCTTTTGAAATATGGATAGGAAGGAAACCTAGCTTAAGGTATCTAAGGGTGTGGGGCTATCCGACCGAAGCTAAAGTGTACAATCCCCTATTAAGAAAGCTTGATATGAAAACTATAAGTTGCTTCTTCATTGGTTATCCCGAACGGTCAAAGGGATACAGATTCTATTGTCCGTCACACACTACCCGGATAGTAGAAACACAACATGCTGAATTTCTTGAGAATTATGATAATAATTAGAGTATCAAAAATCATGGTATAGATTTTCAAGAGGTTCGTGAAGAAGAACCTATAATACATGTGCCTGTTTCGATAAATACACCACTTGAAGACTCCAATGTTCAACATATGTCTCATAACGAAAGTGCAACGAACTTAGAGACAAATGTTGAAATGCCATATAATGAGAATACTCAAGAAATTAATAATGAGCCTCAAGAAACGCAACAACCTCTAAGGAGATCACAAAGATCAAGACGACCCACGGATTTTGACGATTATATTACCTACTTAAATGAGGTCGATCTTGACTTAGGAAAATGTGACGATCCCATATCCTATAATGACGCCATGAATAGCCATCAATCTTCTCATTGGAATGAATCCATGATTGATGAACTTGATTCCATGATTAAAAACGGTGTTTGGGAACTTGCTGAATTACCAAAGGGTACTAAACCCGTAAGATGCAAGTGGGTCTTTAAGATTAAACTCGACCCAAAAGGAAACATCGAACGTTATAAAGACCAATTGGTTGCTAAAGGATATACTCAGAAGGAAGGTATAGATTATCAGGAAACATTTTCTCCTGTTTCAAGAAAAGATTCCTTACGGATCGTGATGGCCCTTGTAGCTCATTTTGACTTAGAGTTACATCAAATGGACGTCAAAACCGCGTTTCTTAATGGAGATTTACATGAAGATGTTTATATGACTCAACCGGAAGGTTTTAAGGCTAAGGGTCAAGAACGTCTTGTTTGTAAACTTAAAGAGTCAATTTATGGTCTTAAACAAGCATCCCGTCAATGGTACTTAAAATTTGATGAAGTCATGAAGAAAAATGGCTTCAATAAGAATCAAGTGGATCAATGTATATACCTCAAGATGAGTGGGAGGAACTTTGCTATACTTGTTCTTTATGTTGATGACATTCTATTGGCAAGTAACAATATTGATTTGTTGCATGAATCAAGACGTTTTCTTTCACGTCACTTTGACATGAAAGATCTCGGAGAAGCGTCTTATGTTATTGGAATAGAAATCCACTGAGACCGTACCATAGGTACATTAGGATTGTCCCAAAAGGGGTACATTGAGCGTGTACTTAGTCGGTACAATATGCAACATTGCTCTCCCTCAATAGCTCCTGTAGTAAAAGGAGATGTTTTTGGTTCTTTTCAAAGTCCTAAAACGGAGGTAGAAAAGGAACAAATGAGATTAATACCTTACGCTTCTCTAGTTGGAAGTTTGATGTATGCTCAAGTTTGTACATGTCTCGACATCGCTTATATAGTTGGTATGCTAGGCAGGTATCAATCTAACCCTGGCCTAGATCATTGGAAATCCGCTAAAAAGTGTTGCGATATCTTCAAGGGACTAAAGATTACAAACTAACCTATAAAAGAACGAATGATCTAGAAGTGGTTGGATTTTCCGACTCTGACTTTTCAAAATGCAAAGATGATAAAAAGTCAAATTCGGGATATATTTTTATGCTGTCAGGTAGGCCTATTTCATGGAGGAGTCATAAGCAACAATTGACGACAACCTCAACTATGATGGCAGAGTATGTTGCTGTTTATAATGCAACATGTCATGGAATGTTATTGAGAAATCTTATAAGAGGACACAAAATCGTGAACTCCATATCGAGGCCATTGAAGATATATTGTGATAATTCTTCCGCCGTGAGCTTTTCGAATAGTAATAGTTCAAGTGGGGTTGGATTATATCTCGATACAAAGTACTTATTTGTACGAGAATGAGTAGAGGAAAACAACCTTTGTATTTAGTATATTAGCACTCATGATATGCTAGCGGATCCAATGACGAAAGGTCTTCCACCCAAAGTATTTCAAGAACACGTCGTCAAAATGGGTTTAAGTCGAGATCTTGTATAAATTTATTTCTAGCATGTTGCTTTACAATAATTTATGTTAACAAAGCAAGTACTTGATTATAATTTCCTCTTATGTTATTCAAAGTTTGTCTATAATTATGAATTGTGCGCACTTATGTTATTTCATGGACAACTGTATATTTACCACATTATGTTTTGGAGATTTTGGCTTGATATAATCATGATGCTCTGTATAAATGTCTTAGTATGATTGATGGGATTCTCGTGTCGATATTGACACGTACGAATGTATCTTTCTGCTATGGTATTAGTACGAAGTATCATGAGTATAAACTCAACCAAACTTATGATGAACCTAATCATAAATGGTCACTAGTCCAAGTGGGAGAATGTTGGAATATTTCCTATTTTATTGTGGCCTAAGGACCATTTATGTAATAAATAGTGGGAATTGATATATTTTATAATTTATATCCTAAACTATACCATCATGACAAAATCGGTTACTTGATGGAAGTAACTGTCATTATAGGTCTAATTTTCTTCTCTTTAAATGCTTCAAAATATTCATACGGGACTTCTCTTATGGGAGACAACTCTTTCACCCAAAACACCATAATTTGTCCTCTCAATCAATCCATCAAGAAGGAAGCATTATAACGAGAATAAAGAGTTCGGAATCACACTACTACAATGGCTTCATCTTCATCAACAAACAATCCAATCAAGATTGGATTTCCAAGTAAGTCTTTATTTCTCAAAATCAATTATGATTGATGAAATTGATTAGTAATTATGAGATTAAATCCTGTGATTATGTTTAATTTGATTAACAACTATGTCTCCAAAATTCTCTTCTCTTATAATCCCAAAAATGTCGATCCGTAGGTGCTCCTAGGTGTGCTTCTGGCGGATTAAGGTGCCCTATACACACCGCTAGCCGAACATGTGAGTCATTAAACACGTACACAAGTGTTAGGCTAAAGTCTTAGAGATAGAACGAAGAATTTACATTTTTATAAAGTAAACGCTAGCAACGTAATTAAGTGTTACCAGTACGCCCTTAGGTTGGACCCACGTCAACATCCCATTTGGGATAAACAATTCATTTCCTGTACAATATCACAAGAGAAAACTCCTGAAAGACGGGGGAGACCCGTTACCATCTTGGGTGACGATAACACGTGAATGGGGTCACCCGTGATGTTTATTGGATTTCACCACATATCCCGGTCTTAGTTCCCATGCCATGTCAGACATCACAATCCTCGGACCGTTTATGCCTCTAGCGCTTACTCCGTCGAGTTACACCTCAAGGACTTACGGACATGGGTGCCTAACCAAAGTAGACGAGTTACAACTCGGAGACTCGCATCACCTATTGCCTACTCGCTAGTGACCCAACGGTCAATAATTAAGATTACGTATACATGCCATCTATTTCCTCATGCACAAGGAAATATACATAAATTCCACGTTTAGATCATGATCAAGTATAGATGACAACTTTCATGCAATGCACGTTTCGTTCAGATGATGTAACCATTAACCGACGTAATGACTCCAACTGCTGATAAGAATAAATGTATCCAAATCCCATATTTACGAGAACAGTCCTTTGCCATAAAATTAACTTGTTACTTCATTGTATGCATAAAAGAACCCCCAAGATGTTAAATAGCTTCTCACAAGCATCAAAACCCCCATATATGATAAATACACAAAACCCTAGTTTTAGGTTAACTTTAAACACTTTATAACATTCATATAAGCAAGTAATTGTGCAAGTATAGATAATTAGGGTTTAGAAGACTCACCAAATGGGGTTGTAATATAAAACCCTAGAATGAAGAAAACCCTAGTGTGGAGTGGATGAAATGAGACTTGGATCCCTTTGAATCTTGGAGGAGTAAAAGATTCTATAACCTTAGAACTCTAATAATCAAAGACATTAATGATTCATCTACCAAACCATTAAATGAAGAGAGAAGAGGGAAAGAGTGTGTGAAAATCGCATCTCAAATGTGTGAAATCGACTTCAAAGATGGAACTTCTCAAAACTAAGATTTTAACTCTAAAAATGACTTTTAAATGAAAATCCTGTCTGCCCACTTCGTGCGATAGTGCCACGGACACAGTCGCGGGTCACAATCGCCAGGACTATACCGTGGGTGTCCCCTGGCTCGCGACAGTGCCACCCGCGATTGTGACTCGGCACAATCACCAGTCACTATCGTGCCACTTGTACCGAAAGTGGTGGTTGGCTCGCGACAATGCCATGGCGACAGTGCCACTGACACAGTCGTCGGCATAGTCGTCGTTCGTCCCCAGGCCGCTGCTCGACTTCTCAGAAACGCTAAACTTGCCCAATTTCGAACCTTTGAACCGCAAGATCATATTGAGATTACCATAGATACATTCCACATGGCTTTAACTACATACATGAGGTCTAAAATTCGGGGTGTTACAGCTGCTCTCATTGCTGGGGAGACCATCGAGAATTATAAGTGGGTATTGAGGGCGTTTTTGAAATGTTACGAGCGAAAACCGTTGGTTGTGATAACTGATCAATGTTCAGCGATGAAACAAGTCGTTCCATATGTGTTCATTGAATCAAGACACCGATTATGCATGTGGCACATAATGAAGAAGGTTTCATCGAAGGTAAGTTGACATTGTTTTTATATTGTATTCCTACAATAATTTATTTTCATAAATATTTAGTAAAAGTAATTATACATCTATGATTGTTACTTTTGTTAGATAAGTGTTGCGTTAAACCAGAATCCTGAGTTTAAGCGGGTGATAAACAAACTGGTGTGGAATGTTCGTATTAGTCCTGAAGATTTCGAGAGGCAGTGGCATAGTATGATTGGGGAATACGACCTTGTTGATGATGAGTGGTTTAAAGAGATGTATGATATTCGTCATTCATGGATACCTGCTTTCTATAATGATAATCCAATGTCCAGTCTTATGAAAACGACATCAAGATCTGAAAGTGCAAATGCATTTTTCAATATGTATCTATCGTTTCACTTTGATCTTGTAGTGTTCCTCGCTAACTTTGATAATGCACTTGAGAAGCAACGTGAAGAACAATCTATTAATGAGAATCTTACGAGGACTACGTATCCACATTTATTTAGTCCTTATCGAATCGAATTGCATGCGTCAAGGGTGTACACGTAAGCAATATTTTTTGATTTTCAAAAAGAGGTTAAGAAGGCCATGTTGTACTGCGAGATTGAGGGTATCGAAATTTCAGGTGATGTGAAGACGTATTTCATCAGTCAAAATAATAAGTATTCTGTTGCGAAGGCTATGTTCAAGGTATTATTCGACATCCCTTTTTTCAGTATTTATTAATATTTAGTAGTTTGTTGTTTTATTTAATGTTTGTTTTTGCGTATTGTTATTTAGGTGACGCGCCAAGCTTCAAATAACACGGCTGAATGTGAATGTATATTTTTTATCCGGAATGGGTATTTATGTCGACATGCACTGAATTTTTTTGATTAATGATAAGGTTGATTCCATACCGGATAACTATGTTGTGGGAAGATGGACCCAGGAGTTGGTTCCTGTGCATATACAGACCGTTCGTGTTCATTATGGCGAGGTTGATTCAGAGAAAGAGAAATTGATAAATGGTTTGTATTAAAAAATTGATGATATTGTAAGCCGAATTCGCAACGATAAACCATGGTTAGGTAAGGTTTCTCAAGTTCTTGAAGACTTAAAAGATGAGATAAATACTCAGCTACCATATGAAGATCCATTGCAGCAGAAAACAAATGCAATTACGGAGTATTTTGGTGTGTCGGTTCCAGATGAAGCGGACATATTATCCCCGTCTGGCCTTAGAAACAAGGGATGTGGTACCGGTAAGCGGTTGGTTAGTACGTCTGAGAAGATTCAGTTGAAGAGTAAAAAACCGAAACACAAATGTAAGAAATGTGGACAGTGCACCGGTCATGATTCCCGAAATTGCCAGACAGTTTCTCGTTCATGAGTACCTACTTCAGTATTTCGTTTTTTATGCATCTTAGACTATATTAGTTCTTTTTTAAGAAATGACATGGGTTTATAGTGTTATTTGTTGATTGAATGGAGAAGATTTGTTTTGTGCACATATGAAATTTCATTGCCATTCAGATGTTAAATTAGGAAAACCTTTTTTGATTTATGAACTTCTAAAATCTTATACAGTCAACTTAGTTCACAAATGAACATCTAATATTATATACGGTCAAGTTATTTCATACGGTGGCATCCATTATTTACCACTAACAAAGTGTTCTTTATGATGATTGCATACCATCGTTGTATGTATTTCATATATTCAAGTATTTCATGTTTCATCCTTTCAAGTATTTCAAATTAGCAAATTAAATATAAAAGATGTTATAGTTTTCTCATCAACTAATATGAAATTGCAATATCACGCGAATATCTTCGAGTTTAACCCTTTTTGCCCGTTCATCCTCAAGATTCGTATTTGTCCATCCCAACTATTCCAATGTTTCTTTGTGAAGTGGATACTAGAAATGGAGCTCGTTGAGGAGCCTCCTATTTTGTGGATTGTTGGAACCCATGATTTTTTAAGGAATAGGTTTTGTATTGATAGTGTTTGGATTTGTTGAAAATATAATCTTCTTTGAAAATATAATCTTCTTTGTCTTGTTGCAATGATCCCGGTGTATCACTTCTTGGTTCATCTGATGTTGGTACTAATTTATGATGATGGACTGATGTCGCTGATTTGTTGGTTCCTTCAAGAGGTGTAGCAACTTCGCAGACGTGAACATATTTTGACACTACCAATGGTGTCACCATGTGTTCATCTAGTGGATTTTGTTGATCTATTAACTTATCACCCGTTTCCCACTTGTTGTTCTTGAATATGCTTGCCAACTTCAACTTGTAATTCTGAAAATCAGGGTCGTCTGGGTATTCTGAAATAGCTTGAGCTAACTCTATATCTGCATCCCATCTTTGACCCGTGATTTCGAGTATCCTATCGTCCATTTTCCTTTTCAACTCCTAGAATGTCATAAACATTTTATTAGATAAATAGAGTAATCAAGTTTATGTATGTCAAATTCATTGCATTAGTAAATGAATAACGTAATTGGTGTTCATATACGCACAAATATTGTATATCAATAATATATGTTTGTGCATATATGCATAACCCATATTGAATAAATACGATGACATCGCTCAATGGTTTGAAATCGACACTGTACTTATATTAGAAATCAATTATGCATATTATAGTTCATATATATAGGTTAGTTTGTTTCAGTTAATTACCTGCCTACGTTTCTCTTTGGCCTCTTCCGCATTTGCTCCTAATCTTTGGGATTTTGTAGTTTCTGTTGCATCCCTTTCATCATCTATCAATGGAGCGTATCCAAACCCACCATGGGCTAACTCCGCATCCTGCCTCGCCCTTAGTATGTCTAATGTCCACTTCTTTGTTGCTTGGTCACTATATTCAATGTATATATGTTAAGAGTTGAGGTGGACTCAACGTACAAAAGCTTCATGAACCAGTTTGTGTATTTAGTAAATATGACAATAAAATTTTAAACGTTTTAAAGTAGTTTAAATTTAATATTGTATTGTAATGTGCTTACCGTAAGATAAGTTAGTGGACCTGCATAGAACGACAGGTGACTATCCCTTTTCCAGTTTCTCTTGCTTACCGCAAGCATGTCGTACACGTACTTGCACCAGTTGATTTGTTGGATCATGTGTACACCTCGTATGTGAGACAAAAACCCTATCTTACAGTATCCGGTTCTACTGCATTCAGCCAGCGTGTTTATTACAATAACCAGGAAGTTAAGTCTAAACTTGATGCCTACGTCTTGCGTTCTTCTAATCTCATTCAGTACGTATTTCGGTCGAACTCGCTCTTTAGTGGACTGCTTTAACCAAAAAGCAGTAATGTTTTCCTCACCCTTTGATAGCTGTATTGACATCAAGTCTATTCCTCCAACTGGAATACCCAACACGGTGTGAATTGATTCAATTGTGATTGGGATTCTCGCATTCCTTATCTTTAGCTCCATACGTGTCGGTTCGAAGTTGTCCACCACGTAAAAACCCAGCTTTGATGGCACTCCATCAATAGTCAGATCAAGCAAAGACTCCATGCCCATGTCTTTAACAACTTCTTTCTGTTTAGGGTTCAATGCGTGAACGGTGTCAAACAAGGGTTTCGGTGATGTTCTTGTTCGCAATCTAAATGGATGTTGTGAAGTCGTTGTTCCCTTAGTTTTTTGATCCTTAGTTTTCTTCTTTTTTTTCTGTAACCCTCCCGTTTCCCACATTAGCTTTATGTTTCAATGTTGGTCGATCTGCAAAATCGTTGTCTGAGCTTACATCTTGTAACACTCTAAAATTTCAACGAATAAAAATTTGTAAAATTCGGCAATATGACGTCTAAAATTTCGAGAGTCTAAATACCCTGTAGCAATAAACCTTCAACCAGATAAAACCAAAATATGAACAACAAAAGACCCACATAAAGATGGGTTGGTTTGCAACA
The DNA here is from genome assembly GCA_954870635.1 of Arctium minus. Classification (NCBI taxonomy): domain Eukaryota; kingdom Viridiplantae; phylum Streptophyta; class Magnoliopsida; order Asterales; family Asteraceae; genus Arctium; species Arctium minus. The sequence goes on from OX941084.1 coordinate 38,777,813, forward strand.
TAGAGTTTGCTAATGATGGGCCAAAAAAGTTACAACAACCTACTTAATCTAGAATAAATTCCAAACTAGATTAAAATGGGTGTTGCAATTTATCTATAATCTCTCTTCACAAAAATCCCCAAAAGACCGGCACTTCGGGAACTCCTACGTGCCCGGTTGACAAGCTCGACAGTCTAATTTCCACTACGAGGAGGATCTGTGAGGAAACAACAACCACAACAAGTGTTAGGACGAAGCCTAGTGAGATCCCATAAGTAAGTAAATAACAAACATGATATTATAAAACGATAATCGTGTTACCGAACTCCTCTGCCTCACGAGGAAACAATTCTTCGCCATCAGATTCTTAAACCTGAATATAAACATACACAAGATACCTTTTGAATTACGGGGGAGACCCGTTTACATCGGGGCGATGTTTACTCGAAAGTGGGATCGCCCGCGATGGTAATGGATTACACCTCATGCCCCGATCTTAGTTCCCATGCCATAACGACATCACAACCTCATACCGTATTTACTGCCCTTATTGCTTACTCCGTCGAGTTACACCTCAAGATCTTACGAACATTATTGCCTATCCATATCTAGACGAGTTACACCTCAAGGACACAAGATCCCTTATTGCCTACTCGCTAGAAACACACCACGATTAATGCAAGATTCATACATTAAGCTACTACCTCCTCGTGCACAAGGAGTAATAACCACATTCTTATCAGGTTATCAACATTTGTTAAATAGATATAACATTATATGCACCTCTTTTCCCCATATAAAACAAGTATTTCTTACTTCTCATAATATCACATTCTTCATGTTTTCGAGCATGTAGACACACCCATTTATTCTCCTTACCTCATTTCTTCGTAAAGTTATCAGTAGTTGGTTTTAAACCATGACAATAATAGTTCCTCATGGGTTCACATATAAACATGAAACTTTGAACATATAATCCACATAGTTACTACCAAAGAGATTATTAAAGCCTACTAAACCTACTCACCCTTATTGGGTTCATAAAGTTGAGAATCCCATATGTTCGGTTATAAAACTTAAACAAGTAGCACATAAGTATAATGTATGATAATTCATGGTGATAAACAAATACTAGAGCATTTATGGAAGAATAACTCACAATCTAGGGTTTGTAAGAAAACCCTAAAAATGGTGGTAGAGTCTTGAGGTTGAAGATGGAGAAAGCAAGATGATAAATCTTTGAACCCTAGCCTTCCAAGCTCCCAAGATAGACCCCAAACTTGAAGATTTGAAGAGATTTGAGCAATAAATGGACCTAGGTTGGAATAAGTGAGGAGGGAGGAGAAGAGAGTGATTTTGGGGAAGATTTTGGAGAGTTATGAGACTTGGGGCCGAAATCCCATATTTAATTCGAACAGAGGTCGCGCGCGGGTTACCGCGCGTCTAGACCCGCGCGGCAAGGCGCGCCAAGCACTGGAGGTGCAAGGTGACAGTGCCCCGCGCGGCAAGGCGCGGTCTAAGCCGCGCGGAACATTGTTGTTCCCCAATCCCAAATTTCATCTGAAATGAAAAATCCCATGGATAAGACTATAATTCAAGACACGAATCAACTCCAATTCAAAATAACAAACGAAGCATACATTTTGGGTAATAAGCACCTACTCCGAAATCGGAGTGTTACACATCTGATCCATCATGAAAGTAGTTAGTATTTGTATGTTTTAGTATACATGGTTTAGTGATTTAATGTATGGAAAATACCTCTCCTGATCTCATCTAACCCATGTTGATGTATGTCCGGTTGTGTGGTTGTTTTTGGATTATGGACTTCACCTGTATGGCAATAGACTATCGGCTCCTTCCCTGCGTGTGTATTACAAAGTTAGATTTGTTGATTTTTTTTTCAAAATTTTTGAACTACAAGGGCCTTAATTCTTACCTTTTTTCGATTTCTGATCCACGATTGACTGTCTTGTCCTGTGTGCCGACATTGGGGACACTATAGCTTTATATTATATATAATATGTGTTAATGCGTATTAGATGGTAAAAGTATTGAACCTATTCAACGTACATTTAGATATTTACCTTCTCTTGATTTTTCTTTGTTCACTTCTAAGTGTTTTGTACCTTTTGGTTGTTCAACCACATGTTCTTTACCTATTGATACACGTACCATTGTGGAAGTTGGGTTTGCGATATATTAGTTGAAGTAATAGATAAATTTCTAATGAAATAATCTTACCTTTTGTAGTGGTCGAACATTGATCTTTTTTTCTTTTCCTAGGATTGAGTTGTATCAAGTGTCACAAGAGAAAAAATGTTAAAAATGTATTAACGGAACTCTAATAGTTTCATACATTTACACATATGCAGACCACACAGAGTGTATTTATGCACATAAGTCACATGTTTTAACATATATGAACTTAAAGTCATAAACCCACCCCTGGAAAAGTATCGCTTATATTAACATATATGAACCAAAAACCATAAGCCGAACCTTCTAGATTTTTCTCATATATGAACTAAAAAACATAAACCACATTTTGTACAATTTTAACATATATGAACATAAAACCATAATCCCACTCTTGTAATGTTTTCACATATATGAACAAAAACTATAATCCCACCCTTTAGAATTTTCACATATATGAACCAAAAACCAAAAGCCGACCCTTGAAAAAAGTTCACATACATGTCCCAAAAAGCATAAAGCCATGCCCAACTAAACCACTGTTTTTGACCCATTGAGAACATGAACAGAAAACCATAAACCCACACTTAAACATGATTACATATATGAACCCAAAACCATAAACCCACCTTCTAAGATTTTCACATATATGAATAAAAAACAATAAACTCCCACTTTAACATTTTTCACATATATGAACAAAAGGCATAAAGCCATGCCCAACTAAACCACATATTTGACCCATTGAGAACATGAACAGAAAACCATAAACCCTCACTTGAACGTGATTACATATATGAACAGAAAACCATAAACCCACCCTTAAAAAACTTTCACATATACGAACAGAAAACCATAAACCCACACTTGAACATGATGACATATATGAACCCAAAACCATAAACCCACCTTCTAAGATGTTCACATATATGAACAAAAAACAAAAAACTCGCACTTTAACAATTTTCACATATATGAACAAAAAGCATAAACCCACACTTGGAAAAAACTCACATATATGAACATAAACCATAAACCCACTATTCTAAGATTGTCACATATATGAACAACAACCCATAAAATCACGATTAAACATTTTTCACATATATGAACCCAAAACCATAAACCCACTCTTATAAGATTTTCACATATATGAACAAAAAGCATAAACCCACACATGGAAAAATTTACACATATAGAACAAAAACCGTAAACCCACTCTTATAAGATTGTCACATATATGAACAAAAATCCATAAACCCACACTTGAACATTTTGTCACATATATGAACCAAATATCCTAAACCAAGCATTAGTAAATTTTCACTTATATGAACCAAAAACCCTAAACCCACCATTACTAAATTTTCACATAGATGAACAATGATGTAACAAATACACTTTAACGCATTAAGCTCATAAAACCCCCAAATATCCATGGTGTTTTGGCAATCTCTTCAAGTTTTCGTTGTTCCTCTGCTTCGACATCTAGAGTCGTATCCATGGTGTTTTTGTAGTTGGAAAGCGATGTTTTCAAAGCAATCTTCTCACTTTTTTTTGAACTGAACAAAGAATCAACAAAGAACTTGTGAAAGTTGTGCTATTGAAATCGGTATTTAAACCCTAGAAAATTTACCTCTAATTAAATTGTGCACGCCTCCAATTTACGCCATTTTTTTGATCGATTACGTTAATCAGGTCGATGAAATCGCTGGATCTATCTTGATTTGAAGATTGTGTTGATCGTGCAACCGATATTGTAGGAGTCTGGATGAACGATGTGTATAGAAATCCCATGAAATGAGGTTACTTCCTTATCTAACATGTTTAATCACTATGCAAAAGGACACATATACCCCTCTTCATATATGAATTTGGTTTAATAATCTATTTTTTCATTTAATTAATAAAAAAATAATTAGTTTTAATCTATGCCATTGATTAAAAAAATGGAGAGTTCAGATTGGTTAACAAAGTTAACATAAATGTTTGGTTAACAAAAGAAGGGGACCCTATGTATATATATAAATGAAATCACTCAAAGAGGGGAAATGCTAAAATGTTTACAACCCAATAAATGAAAATGATAAATAACAACCTACTAATCTAAACTATGTTAAGTTTAGATTAAAGACGAGTGTCACTAGCATATCTTAAAAGAATATGTCAAGAGTTTACACACCGACCTGTCCAAAAGTCGATAATCCCGAAACGTGCATCTAACGGCAACCAACTCTCCCTCAAGACTTTGGAGCTTCACTGCTAAGAGAACTTGATATACATGTCATTTTAAAAAAATTAGGTTTGACACCTAGTGAGAACAATATTTATAATAAGAGAACTAATAACCAAAATAGTAAGAGTTCATAAGTTTAATAATAAGTTCATTTCACACAAGGACCATATGGCCCAAAAATTAATCTTACGATGACAGGGATCTGATTTCCATGGATTGTGGCGGAACACAAAAAAAGCCACATTCCAAGTTATAGAGCTCATACTAGGATCAATGACCAACGAGTTATCCACCCCGTAATATATGTGTGGACCCCCCCCCCCCCCCCGGCGATGATCCTAGTCATACTCATTCATTAGAATTACATTTACGGTCAATGACTAATATCTGACTAAAATGACCGTACCAAGTTGCCCCCGATGACATAGTGTCTCAACGAGTTACAAACGAAAAGTTATCCCAATTTAAACAAAATCGACTCATATGCCTATGGATTCAGTTGCATTTCTAAAACTCGTCACATCTACATACTGACTAACTATAATTACACATATAGTTATAGTAAACCAAATGTTGTCACAACGTCATTTCTTTACATATAATATCATCAAATGGGACCTAGTCCACATAATGTCCAAAGGACACCATTTTCCATTCCAAATACTACATTGCCCATCCTTAAAAAAAATACTACATTACACAAAACAAGTTTCCCAAGAGTTTTCAAGGTTTGGGATACCCTTGGTTCACAAGTAAGTGTAGATAGTTATCTCATTTCCAAAACATAACCTTCATCCAATATATCATCTAACATGTAGAAAATGATTTTACTAGAAGTGAAATATTCAAGTATCAAATAGTTTATTTTTGTTAAACAATGCCTTAGTTTGTTTTCGCCTTCGTTATTTGTCTGCCACATATCTCTTTGTAGGGTTGTTGTTAGGGTTATAAACGAATCGAACGTTCAGCGAACCATTCAGCGAGAAGTTCGTTTAGTTAAATGAACGAACATGAACAATGGTTTCATTCATTCATTTACGTTCGTGAATGTTCGTTCATTTATGTTCGTTTATGTATATATATATATATATATATATATATATATATATAGAGAGAGAGAGAGAGAGAGAGAGGAAAGTTTATATGAAAACTCATTTTTCATTGTGCATGTGAGGACAAATCTCAGCCACTCGATCTCTTTTGATCCAACAACTCATATTAAATAAAGTTTTTAATTTTAAAATACTTAGGGGTAAAATTGGAAGAAAATTTAAACACACACCTACCATATTTGACTTTTTATTTTATTTTTTAATTAATTTTTTTTTACCCAATTAAAGTTTAAAATAAATTATCTTAAAAATTACTAATATTTTAATCAAACAAATTACATCAAAAAAACGAAAATTTCGTGCTCTTCGATATGACATTCATCTCGATATAGCTTTTTTGGCGTTTTAATCGTTTTTTACGTGAAATGTTATATATATATATATGTTATATTCATTATGAATATTTATGTAGGTTCAAGTTTGTACAACATCTCGATACCGTGAGTATGTAACTCGACATCACCTTCTTCAACACTTTCTTCAACGTCGTAAGACATCACGTTTTTTCAGCACCGTAACCCAACACCCATCAAGACGAATCGAGAACCTATCAAGTAATTCTATTGTGAATCGGGGAACAAAAGAGAGTGCATCACGTCTCCACATCTTCACAGGTTATTCATGTGTTATTCATCATGAATAATGTATCATTCAGGACGAATAATACAACATTCAGGGTGAATAATTCACGATTCATGAATTCGTATATTAATCGTCATGAATGTTGTGTAATAATCATGAATACTATATTATTCATCATGAATAATGAATGAACGTTCACATTTGTTATTCATACTGAATGTGGGACATCCGGGGATGCCCATACATATTCATAATGAATTAAACCAAAATTCGGTTGTGAATTGGGAAACAAAAGAGAGTGTGTCATGTGTCTACACCTTCACGGGTCATTCATATATTATTCATCATGAATAATAGAACATTCAGGGTGAATAATACACGATTCATGATAAATAATACATGAATCATGGATTCATGTATTATTCATCCTGAATATTGTATTATTCATCCTGAATACTGTATTATTCATCATGAATAGTGAATGAACGTCCACCTTTGTTATTCATACTGAATGTGGACACCCGAGGACGTGCATGCATATTCATAATGAATATAACACATATATAGAATTTCATGTAAAAAACGGTTAAAACGAAAAAATCCTGAATATTGTATTATTTATCCTGCATACGGTATTATTTATCATGAATAGTGAATGAACGTTCACCTTTGTTATTCATACTGAATGTGGACACCCAAAGACGTGCATGCATATTCATAATAAATATAACACGTATATAGAATTTCACGTAAAAAACGGTTAAACGAAAAAAAAAAACTATATCGAGATGGATGTCATATCGAAGAGCACGAAATTCTCGTTTTTTTGATGTAATTTGTTTGATTAAAATATTAGTAATTTTTAAGATAAATTATTTTAAAGTTTAAGGGGGTAAATTTTTTTTAATTAAAAATAAAAATAAAAAGTCAAAGAAGGTAGGCGTTGGTTCAAAATTACAAATTTGTCCTTAATCACTTCCCAATTAACCTTATTATATATTAACCATTGATTAGTTTTCTAAGTTTTGATCAATGGTGAAGATTTGTCCTCATGTGCACAATGAAATTTGAGTTTTCATTTGAACCCACCCCTATATATATATATATACTATATATTAAATGACTTAAACGGTTCTTGAAAAAGACGGTTCAAGAAAGTAGTTATTGATATATATAATTCAAGGTTCAAAATGGCGTGAGGCGTGGCGTGGCGGCGAGGCCAAACCTCAAGCCTTAGGAGCCATGGCGAAGCCATGGCGTTTTTAAGGCGTGACTTATGGCATCAAATTTCTAATTAATATATAATAGTATATATAAAAACATATGTGTTTGTTATTGTTACCTAATGAGTTAATAGTAATAAACAAGTTAAATTAGATTATATATTAAAAACTTGCAAATAAAACATTAAAAACGTAAATGAATATCAAATATCTCATTATGATAACTGCGCATTAGGCCATGACGTGCCATGGGCTTAACGTGGCGTGACATACAAGCCTTGGTGCCATGGCGCGCCATGGCGGCTGTGCGACGAGTTTTTTAGAACATTGATATAGTTACAGTTTTGGTCCCTTAACTCCTTTGATAGATTTACTTTATACCTTTTAGGTTTACATTTTACATTTTCATTATATTAACACATATAAGCATATATTAACTAAAATACGTTAAAAAATAATATTTAATTTTAACAAGTTACACCATTATAGTCGTCTCTTTGATACCTTCAAAATGAGTCCAATATTAAATATTTTTTTATTTAATTATTTAATTATATGTTAAAAATATGTTAAAAAATACGTTTTAACATATATAATTATGTTGTATTTTGTGGATATCACATGTGATTAATTGTGGATATCACAAATTTTTATTATTTTGGGATATCCCGATCAATGAAAACAGAATCATTCGACATATATATAATATATTATTTGAAATAAAATAAAGTAATTGATTTGAAATAAATAAAAATATTATTGAAGACCCTCGTAGACGCAGTTATTCTAACGCGCCAACATTTATCAACTCCAAAGATTTTGGTCATAAAGAATCAGCGAGGCATAGCTCATACTTTCAACGACAACCCCCCCCCCCCCCAACTCCATATCTTGATCAAATACCGAGTTTATTTCATCCATACATCGCACAAGTACAAAATGTATTAGGCGATGGAAATTGTGAATTTCGAGTCATATATACTTGTTTCCGTGGTCATGAAGATGCATGGGACACTATTCGTACAGAGTTAATGGGTGAACTAACTGGGTATTAAAAGAAGATTACCCAATGCCCACACTCATACACCATTGGACACGTCATGCACTTTCAGATGCAATGTCGTGGATTATCATATACAAACATAGATTAGATGTGAATGAATAATATATAGAGCGTACTCGTACTCATGAATATGTTGATTTAAATGAACTATCAAAGTTGGAATTTGTTGGAATAAAAAAATACGCAATATATTTATTATGTTTATTATCTTGATGTTAAAACTTACGTTCGATGTAATGCATTTTCTCTTTAAAAAAACCCGATTAACCAAGGTATAATATATGACATATAATAATATAATTAAATCAAAAAATATTCAATATTTAGCTCATTTCGAAGGTATCGACGAGACGATTATAATGGTGTAACTTGTTAAAATTAAAAATTATTTTTTAACGTATTTTAGTTAATATATGCTTATATGTGTTAATATAATGAAAATGTAAAATGTAAAACTAAAAGGTATAAATTAAATCTATCAAAAAAGTTCAGAGACAAAAACTGTAACTATGAATTAAAAATAAAATAAGATGTGATGTGATGTGACAGGGAATTGGAAATCCATTAAAATTAAATGTTACATTTACCACCATTATAATTAATTATTTAATTTACTTTATATACCTTGTTTTTTCATTTTTTATTTTACACTCTTATCATGTTAACACAAATAATCGTATATGGAAAAAAATGCAATGAAAAAATACGTTTCTTTTTTTACAAATTATACCATTATAATCGTCTCGTCAATATCTTCAAAACGAGCCAAATATTGAATATTTCTTAATTTAATCGTACTATTAAAAACTATGAATATCTGTGAATTAGTTTGTTTTCTATCCATACGTTTTATTTTTTTTTCACCGTTGGCATATTAAAAATACATAATTGTAGATCAACTAAAATATATTAAAAGTATGTTTCATTAGTATTATAAATTCTAATATTATAATTTTTTGGTCAATAATTTTAATATAAACTAATTATTGAATATTTTTATTGGTAGCATAAATATGTAACATTATATATATACTATTTATATCTATACTATTATATTAAAATTGTAAACGGTTATTTTCAAAATTCAATGTTACATTTAACATATTTACAATTAGTTATTTAATTTACTTTATATCCCTTACTTTTTCATTTTTCATTTTACACCTTTGTTATATTAACACAAATAATGGTATATGAACAAAATGCAATAAAAAAATATGTTTCTTTTTTTACAAATTATACCATTATAATCGTCTCGTCAATATCTTAAAAACGAGCCCAATATTGAATATTTTTTTAATGTAATTGTACTATTAAATATCATGAATATCTATGAACTAATTTGTTTTCTATCCATACGTTTTATTTTTTTTCCACCTTTAGCATATTAAAAATACATAATCGTAGATCAACTAAAATATATTAAAAATACATTTCATTATTATTATAAACTAGACATATACCCGCGCACGATGTGGCGCGAAAAATCGTGAAATCGAAGGAACAATTGACAAAGGAATGTATCCGCTCGCGAAACATCTCGAAATCAAAATGACAACAACGTTTCATTTTAAGTTTGTATTTCTTCATCCTTATCGATATTTTAGTCTATGATTCACATATAAGTGCATCAAACGAAGAACGAAATGAAAACTAATGTATTTAGTCTGTGATTCATAGACTAAAGTATCGATAAGAACGAAGAATACAAACTTAAAATGAAAACGTTGTTGTCATTTTGATTTCGAGATGTTTTGCGAGCGGATACATACCTTTGCCAATTGTTCCTTCGATTGCACGATTTTTCACGCCGCATCGTGTGCGGGTATATGTCTATAAAATAGTATAGATAAAAATTCTAAAACGGTTATTGTGCAATCTTTTGTACAATAACATTTACCACCCTTACAATGTTACATTTATTACCTTACACTTACTTATTTAATTTACTTCATATCCCTTGTTTTTTCATTTTTCATTTTACATCATTATCATATTAACACAAATAATCGTATATGAACAAAAATGCAATGAAAAAAAATACGTTCATTTTTCTACAAATTATACCATAATAATCGTCTCGTCAATACCTTCAAAACGAGCCCAATATTGAATGTTTTTTAATTTAACCGTACTATTAAATATCATGAATATCTACGAATTAATTTGTTTTCTATCCATACGTTTTATTTTTTTTCCACCGTTAGCACATTAAAAATACATAATCGTAAAATACCTTTCATTCTTATTATAAATTATACCATTGTAATTTTTTTCGTCAATAATTGTAATATAAACTAATTATTGAATATCTTTATGGGTTTAGGGTTTAGTGTTTCATAAGTTATGATTATTAGGTCATGATTTATTGTTGATGACATGTCTATAAGGAAATATCATTAATTGTTCGTTCTTTACTCACATTCCGCTGCATCGCGCGGGTATATGCCTAGTATATATATATAAAAGCATATTTATATGTTATAGCTAATTAAATTAAATTTTTAGAATTCTTTTTTTTTTCTCTCCTATTTACTCGGTTTTTCTTTTTGTTATGTTATTTTTTAGGAACAAAATGACGAGTAATGGTGGTTGCTTTTAGTATATTTATGCTCGTTCGCTTATGTTCGTGTATGTTTGTTCATGTACGTTAGTTTATGTTCGTTTAATATGTTAATGAACGAACATGACGAACAAACACATTTTCTTAACGAACAAACATAAACACAAAAAATTCCGTTAGTTTACTATTCGTGTTCGTTCATTTGTTCGGTTCCGTTAAACGAACAAACACGAACAAGCCTCCGTTCATAATTGTTATTGGTTTTGATAAAAAAAATTGCCTTATAAAGAAAAAGAAAATCATAAGAAAATAATTTATGGTTATCAACGTTAGACTCCTCGCGCCTTCACCTCCATATTCATATTATCTATCCATTTCTTCAAAAGATTAAACAAAATGGCAGCCTCAATTCATCATTCCATCTGCTCTATCTTTCCATCTTCATCTCAACACAGTACATCTCCCACTTCACACTTCCATAATTTGTTTTATACTATATTGTTTCTTTAAATCTAAACACAGCTTTTATCAAAATTCAAAAATCACACACTAATTTCCACAACCTTTCAGGTTGTTGTAGCTCGAAGAAATCGATTTCCAGAACTGTCTTCTGCAACAACACCGTAGATAATTCAAATTCAAGAAGCGGAATGCAATATGGGAGGAATAATGGTAATCTCTTTTTGCTGATCTCGAATTCCTACTGATTTCTTTCTTCACTACAGGTTTCAAAATTTCAAATGTTTCTACTGGTTTTTTATCTCGATAATTTAGGGTTTATAAAATTATAATCCGGAGTAGATCCATTTCAAGAACTGTGTTCTCCAACAACATTGCAGATAAATCAAAATCAAGAAGGGGAATACGATTTGGGAGGAATAGTTTTAAAGGCAATTCAACCATTGATGTTAAAATAGAGGAAAAGAAGGTGTATTTGGGGATGGATTTTGGTACATCTGGAGCGAGGTATGCAATTATTGACAAGGAAGGGATCATACATTCAGAAGGGAAGAGGGATTATCCTCTTTTTATGGTAAGATATGTTAAACTCAACTTTATACTCATCATTTGTTTTGCTTGATTTCACTAAAATGCTTCTATTGGTATAATGGAATCAACCCATAGATGGAAAGAGTCATTTTTCCAGAGGAAAATAAAAACTGGAGCATGGAGTTTTTACCATAAGTGGAGGGCCTAACCATAGTTGTAGTTTGTTTTGGGAACCCGCCCAGCCAACTTGTGCGCACCTTGACTAATTTCATGAGCTCTTAAGATAACAACTAGGACCCTCCCCAAGGTGGACATAGGATTATTCTCATCTCAGGTGGTGGCACCATTTGACTATACGAAATGAAGTAATGGATGTTTTTTTACAAAATTATCATTGGTTTGTTGGTTAGTTTCTTGCTTTTCGTATGTGAGGTTATGTGTTTGAGTCTCTTATTCCAATTTTTTTCATAAACATAATAAACCTAAAATTAAAAGCTAAAAGCTAAGAAAATGATACAAATAAAAAATGATTACAAATGAGATTCTAACCCATGCCTGGAAGGACAGAAAAGACCGTGAAAACCAACTCTGCCAAGGGAAACTTGTGTTATTATTGTAGTTTCAACAAATACACGGTTGCACCTTTGACAACCATAATTTTTTTATACTACGACGGAGGAACGAAGCGGTATGGCCCGTGCCACCGTATGCACCATAGTGGGTCCGTCCCTGCCCCTTGTGGGTGGCCTTGAGCATACTCGAACCGGAGACTTAACCATAGTTGTAGTTTTGATTCATTCGCATTGAAAACTATCCTTTAGTGCTACTCTGACATATTTAAGTGTGCTTTTACATTTTATCAAGAACAACGTTGTTTGTTACACGTCGAATGTACCATGTACGATGGATAGCAAAACCATACTAAAAAAGATGTTTTATTACATATCATTTCATCAAAGGGTCGTCTAATATCGTAACGAATGTACTTTAGGTTAATTTTGATGAAAAACTATCATAGCGGCAAAGATACTGAAAGAACACTAAACTTGGGAGTTGGGAAGCTTGAACATTTTTCCGCAGTTTTTGCAACTATAATGCTTTACTTTTCACGAACACGAAGAGTGGTGGAAAATGTTAAAAGTTTTACAAGTTATAATGTTTTTTAAGCTAAACAACATATACAACTGTTACAATATCAAGTAAATGAGATGTAATCCCGTCTTCATTTCTTCTCAAGTCAAATAAATGAGATCTATAGGCACATTTCACTTTTTTTTCCACATATTTATTAAACGAGGCCCACATAATAATTTTTTTAGGGAAGCCTTTAGTTATCATGTTTATTTTATTGATGATAGGGCGTTGACAATGGATCTTATTGTGTTTAAACAACCTTAGGCCGATAGTGACACACTGAGACTGAGAGACGAAAGCTACGGGAGCGGAAGGGATTAGATACTCATGTATTCCTAGCGGATACTGATCTTGTTATTTGTTGTCTAGGAAGAGTGGTGATTCAGTTGATTGGGTGCGATCATGGAAAACAACACTTTTTTCTCTTCTTGAAAGTATACCGATTACTCTCCGCTCATTAATCACTTCCATCTCTATAGACGGGACTTCTGCAACTACCCTGATATTAGACGGGTACTATCTTCTTCCATTTATTAATTTACATGTATCCTAAAAGAAAAAGTCTATTTAACCTTCTAGTGTTGAATTGAGATTTATTTCCGTTGTACCAAAATTAAGCTAAAGCAACATATTACGGTAATACAACGCTCTAGAACTAAAAACTAAAAACCTAAGGGTGCATTTGGTATGCGGACAGGACGTGTTGTCCCATGTTTGGCGCGACACTAGACTAGGACAAGACCTGAGTGGGACAGAAATGCATTTTTTTTCTATCCCACCAAAATAGGCGGAACAAGAATCGGGGAGACGAGAAAAAATTGGTAAATTACTAAACTACCCATGTCATATAAAATCCTAAAACACTGGCATACCTCACTCTTGCACGTCCTATGTTGTCCGCATATCAAACGCACCATAAAAGACTGATGTCAATTACGGAGTTAAAAAGCACAAGGCTTGAATTTCCATCCCATTCCCACGGGTGCCGCCACATTGTAGGTCATTACATCACTATAAAGAAATAGCACATATGTGGAATGTTCTAAACATTATTTCAATAGCTTATATACATAAAATCGCAATCGACAAAGGATAACAAATGATTGAGATATTAATCTGGATTCCCAAGATTACCTTATTTTGTCGGTGTAAAGGTATTTTAGACATTTGATAAATAGTCGGACACTATTCCTAATCTATATACCAAGTCAAACATTGCGATTTTTAAGTGACGAGTAGCAACAAAGCTAATATTATCCCATTTGACCTCAAAAGTCAAACTACACCAGTATTTTTCTTTATATATGCAGAAAAACAGGAGAAGCTTTAGCTAGACCGTTACTCTATAACGAGAGTTGTCCCCATGCTTTACCTATCGTGAAATCCATTGCCCCTTCAAACCACACAGTATGCTCGGGTTCTTCGACCTTATGCAAGCTCATTTCATGGTGGATCTCGAGTGATTCAAGTAAAGAGTCCGCGGTGTTGATGCATCAAGCTGATTGGCTTCTGTGGCTTCTCCATGGTAAGATTGGAGTGTCCGACTACAATAACGCGCTAAAGGTATAATTTTTCTGTTTATATGCACAGTTTGACTTTTTGAGGTCATAAAGACTACTTTTAGAATCTTGATATGGCCTCCAATACAAATCTAACACCAAAATTTTCTTGTTCTTCGACTTCGTTATGAAGTTAAATATGGTTTCAAAATATCGCAAATATATAAAGACGCCATATCGAAGTTGAATTTCAAAACAAAAAGTAGTATGTTTGACCTTAAAAGGTACTCCCTCCGTCTCAAAATAAGTGTCCACGTTTCTAATTAAGTTTGTCCGAGAGTAAGTGCCAACTTTAAAAAAATAGATGGTTATAATTTACCTAAATTCCCAATTCTACCCTTACTAGATGCACACATATTTAGGAGTTGATGAGAAGACACAATTGTCTTACTTATTAAGGGTAAAATTGTCATGTAGTTAATCAAAGTGTAATAATTGTACACTTCTATATCGTGTGCTTTTGTATATGTGGACATTTTGGACGGTGGGAGTATGATTTTATGGTCTATAAATGCAGTTTGTTCGACTTTGAGGTCAAATGGATCATTTTGACATCTTGACATGGCTTTCATTACAAAATCTATGACCAAGTTTTTGTTGCATTTAAATACATCGTGTCAATGTTGAACATCAAATGAGAGTAGTCCGTTTGACGTTAAAAGTTTTTTTTTTTTTTTGGTCACCGTGGATGTCCGGATCAGCTTGCACGAACGTTGACTAATTCCATGGGGTCCTGATGATAACATCCAGGAAAATCCCCAGTGGCCCTGACGAGACTCAGACCTACGGGGAGGAGCCCCAAGGCCCAACCTTTATTTGCCAGTTGAACTGATCCCTCAATGTTGACCTTAAAAGTTAATGACAATTGTTTCTGTACCGTTCCTTTGAAAGCATTCTCCATCTTTCTTGCGTAGGTTGGCTATGATCCTGAAGTCGACTCATATCCACCATGGCTGAAATCCCAGCCGTATTCACATGTTCTACCAACCATCCAAGCTCCAGGAACCATAATCAGTACCCTCAAAGAGGACATAAGGACGAAATTTGGTATATTTTTGTTCTCCGTAGATGAAAAGGGTCAAAATGTATCAAAGTGCATCAAAGTTTGGTTTATTTCTATCTAGTGTAATGAGTTTCCTTTTTTTTAATCGATGTAACAAAGTTTCAAATTTTCCTATTTTGTATCAATCTTGACCAGTAACGTGTTGATTTTATAACATCTGATGCTGTAGATATCCGTTTACGGAAGGGTGGAGTCATTCCAGTGACTCGTACCGATGAGAATTTTACTCCACAAGAAATGGACAGCAAAATGGATGATAAACTTGACATACACATCAGCAACCGTTATAAATATCAGCTAACCGGTCGAAATGGGTAAAAAATAAGAAAATTTTGAAACTTTGTTACATTATACAGGGACCAAGGCAAACTCCGTTGCATTTTGACACATTTTGTGCATCAAATATTATTTTTTTATCGTCGAAGGATAGTAGTGAACATTTATCTGAAACTACATTTCTAAATGCTAACAATTCAGTAAAGTTGGATTATGTGATGCTTGAATTTTTCTACAGGTTTTCCCGAGGATTGTGTTGCGTGCACCGGAACCACGGATAGTATAGCTGCGTTTCTTGCGGCCGGAGCTACTCAACCCGGGAAGGCGGTGAAATGTTTTTAAACTTTAGACTGCATTTATTTTTGTTTCACACATTTTTCACATGTAAGGGGTCTTCATGGAAACAACTGCTCTACGTTTTGGGGTAGATGTCAAGTCTGCATACATCATATCCTCATACCCCACCTCCGGGTGGGACATAGCGGGCTCGTTTGGTTTTTTGTTCTATTTATTTTCTTCCTTTTCTCGGTCCAATATCTGTTTATGAACGGAAACCCATTAGTGTCTGAGTGATTATATGTTCTTGATCATCTCTGGATGCTTGTATATAGGTGACTTCTTTGGGTTCAACGCTCGCGATAAAATTGTTGAGCACCACGAGAATTGAAGATGCACGGTTTGGGGTGTATAGTCATCGTCTTGATGACAAATGGCTTGTTGGAGGTGCTTCTAACACCGGCGGAGCTGTTCTCCGGCAACTTTTTTCAGACGAGCAACTCGAGAAATTGAGTAAACAGATAAACCCGATGGAAGCTTCATCGTTGGACTATTATCCGTTACCGGCAGAGGGCGAGAGGTTTCCTATAGCGGATCCCAAGATGCTACCGAGGTAAGGTAAATTCCCTAAATTAATAGTGTAACGATTATTTTTTTCCTCGATTAATGTAACAAATGTTTTTCTTTATGTTTTGTACATATTTTACCTGATAAATGAGTTAAGAATTACAATATACTTGATAACTTGGCATCCACGTCATCAATAATTACAAATTTATTGGTTGTTAGTGAAAATGAGTACGAAACATGAAGAATTGAACGTTTGTTACACTAAATGAAGAAAAAATTATTGGTTACACTAAACAGGAACTAAGACAAACGTCGTTGCATGTTTGACCCTCATTTTACTACGAAAGTGTTTGTTTTGCTTTCACTTTCCAAAAATAGAAACACAAGTGTAACCGACATCCTATTATCGGCTTTCGCATTGTAGGTTGAATCCTCGGCCAGAAAGCGACGTAGCGTACTTGCACGGAATACTTGAATCAATAGCACGGATTGAGGTAACAAAGAGCGTTTTGTGTATTTTTGTCGTTCTTTAAACTTTTGTCGTTCGAACATGAGATCGTGGATGGACGATAGACTAACACGTCCTATCTGTAACCCGAATACCGAATTCTTACACACATGACTCGGATGTAAGACAATTGTTTGACGGAGCTTGTTGATCATCCTAGAGTTCCATGTCAACTAGACTTCAACAATTTCTCTTCAATATATGTTGAAATCCCCCCCTTCTCTGCTCAAGGGCTCTTTTGAAGAATAATCTGATTTGGTTTTACATATATCATAGATCATACGTTTTGTTTATGTTTAGGCAAAAGGATATACGTTGTTGAAGGATTTAGGAGCTACACAAGTCGAAGAAGTGTTTACAGCGGGTGGTGGATCCAAAAACGAGAAATGGACAAAGATTCGAGAGAGGGTACTTGGTTTGCCTGTGAGTCGAGCCCTCCAAACCGAAGCCGCTTATGGGGCGGCTTTATTGGCACTGAGGGCAACCCGAGAACGATAACACGATTTACCGACACCTTTGTATCTGTTTTACTACAAATGATTATCTAATTATTCATTGTCATATTTCGTTGATGCAAATGTGTGGGCTTTAATTTTTTAAATGATTAAGCGTACATCAAGATACTGCTAGAGTCCCACTTCAGCTAGATTTGGACCATTTCACCTCTATATATATTGGAACCTTCTTTCTGTCTTCAAGTGCTCTTTTGAAGAGTAATATTGGGGTTCCACATATTCGTATCAGATAGACTAAAACTCGACATTATGGGGCAATATGTGTCCTACCCCCTGCTGGGAGAATTTGTGCCTATCTAGCCTTTGCCGGAGGCGGTGTGTAGAAAGTCCCCACATCGCCATATATTTCATTTATTTGAATTTATTGACAAAACACCATTTGGGTTGATTTTTTTGACAAACTACTTTAGATAGTTTATTGAGGCTTTCTGTTAAACTACTTCAAGTAGTTTTATTCAAGTTTTAAACAATGGTTTATTGAGGCTTTCTGCTACTTCAAGTAGTTTTATTCAAGTTTTAAACAATCATTATATGTTTGTTTTAAGTATGTTGTACAAAGAACCTTCGATCCATCCAACTCAACTTGCAAACAACCCGGTTAAATTTAACCACCCAACCCGTAAAATCATCAATTAATAGGGTTGATTGCATTAGGCTCAACCAAACCTGCCATTAATATATAATTTTGGTAAAATCTTATTTATTTTATATAGAATATAAGATTTTATTTATATTTACTTTGTTTGACTCTCGTTCTCTTTTTTTTGGGTCATATTTGACGCACTATTTTCTCCATTTTTTTGGCCTAATTTTCGTCTTCTATTTACACGTTGATATTTGCCATAAATTTAGTAGTATCAAAAGAACTGTATTAGGTTTTGCATATAAATGTGTGAAACTAAAAAATGTATAATTATATAGATAGGGTCCCCGTCATTTGCTAGCCACGGTATTGGTGCTAACCATGCTAACCAAATTTCAACCAATCAGAATCATCCTAGAGTTTATGTCCTCAAAGGGTAATATGGGCATTTCATAATTCACACCTATTTAATGAATTTCCATATTTTAAGAAGTTATTAATATGGTAGTTATCTAAATATTAAATATAATATTTAATATTAATGTATTTCCATATTTAATGTATTTTCATATTTTAAAGAGTTATTAATATGGTAGTTATTTAAATATTAAATATAATATTTAATATATTTCCATATTTGGAGTGTGCATATTGCATGTCTAAAATGCAGAATAGATCACCTCATATGCACATATACAACATGTACATATTCACAATACTCAATGTGCACATATGCATATTAGATACCAGTGTGCAGATATGCATATGCTCAATGTGCACATATGCAAATACTCAATATGCACATATGCATATTAGATACCAGTGTATACATACGCATATAATATTTCAGCAAACATATACATATTAGATACCAGTGTGCACATATGCATACTCAATATGCACATATGCATCAAGAAACCCAAAACACACAATTAAAAGATATTCCAAATCAACTAAAAAGGAATCGGTTTGATCTTGAATAGAGTGTTGGTTTGTAGTGAGAGACGAATTGAGAAATGAGAAACATTAATAAAAAAATAAATCAAACATAGCTTGTCTGTTTCAACTTTCAACCCAATATGCACACACAAACACCTAGAGAGAGAGTTGGTGGTGTTAGATTTGTGGTATGATCGGGGAGAAATGAGTGAGTATTGGAGTATAAAAGATTAAAAGTAATTGAAGACTTAGTTGAAGGGTTTAACACAATTAAAAAAAAAATCATCCTTTTCAATCTGTGGATCAACACTAATCTTCTTCCCTAAAAATTTATGGGTTTTTCATCATGACAGTGTTTTAAAGAAACATACATATAATAAAGGTCGATACAAAAAAACACCATCGTTGCCGGAGATGATGGAGATGTGGTGATTAAGGGAGGGACAGAAGTTGGAGAAGATGATGCAGGGTGGCCGGCAAGTCGGTCGATGGAGGGAAGAGGTCAACGAAGTTCTAGGTGTTTGGTGGTAGTGGTCAGAGAATGGGGAGGAAGAGGAGTTGTGGTAGGCGGCCGGAGATGATGAAAGGCGTCGGAAAAAGGAGTGTGTCGGTGACATTATATATTTGGAAGGTCGTATATTATTTGGGTTTTTAATTTGGTAGGTGTATGTTCCCCAAATTAAAAGGAATTGTATTTTGACCGAAATACCCCTGTGCATACATGCATTGTATTTTTTACAACCGTTTTTAATATTTTAATTTAATAAAAAATCAATTAATTATGGACCATTGATCTCATCAATCTACGGTTGAGATTGGTTAGTACGGTTAACACCAATGTCGTGGTTAGCAAATGAATGAGCCTCTATATAGATACTTACATATAGATATCTCTTGGTTGGGTGAAGGTAGCAAGCTATGTGTTGGTATATAAACATATTTTCATATTTTGCTGTCACAATTTCTACGTTTGTTGTATGCACTTGTGTATTAATAAATTAATATTAACTATTTGTTATATATATAGTGAAATCGAGAGATAAACAACACTCCTAAGTCACACACAAAACAAAATACATATTTCTTTAAAAATAATTATGACAACCTGACCCGACCTAACCAGGCAGATTTTGATTGGGTTGATTTTTTTCAAATCGTCATAAGTAGATTGGATTGTTTAAACTTTAAATGCCTAAATCACAAAACCTTCCCTACTTTTAACTCATCTTAAATTATCATTTAACTTATCAAAGTTAGCTAATAGCTAGCTTAATAGTCTGTAATTTAATTGCCTACAATTAATTAATCCACTAATTTGCCAAACAAAACCAAAGAAGCAGGGGTGGACTTGGTACTCTAGTAAGTTTTTTTCTCCAATATCATGTATCAATCAATTATAACTGGTACATAAAATCCTATGTCGTATACCAACCAATTGTACTTGGTACCGATAGTACAAACTTTTTTCGGTTGATACTGGTTTTGTAACAACTTTACGTTACATGTGTGAAAACTTGTCATTTTATTCAAATTGTAAGTTACCTTTTGATTTTACAGATAACACGTGTAATGTTTAAGGGATAACCTTGCAATTTTAATTGCAAGATAACCTTGCAAATATTCAAATAAAAATTGTTAAAGTTACAATGTTTAATACCCATTATATAAAAAAAAACTAATAAAATGCTAAATATGTACACGACTTCCAATATTATGTACCAACCAAGTTTGGATATTTGATATGATACTACCAACCGTTTGTAATAGGTACCAATTTAATTGGTACAATTGATGCACATGTTGGTTGGTTTAATACAAAATTGCCACCACTACTAAGAGCATTTCCATTAGATTATCCATTCTCCAAAATCTAGAAGATAAAGATTTTTAGTAAATTTTTACTTTCACATATTTTCCAAAATCTTTCTTCAAAATGGAGTAAGTAGGAGAAAGTGTGAAATTTTCATAATTTGAAGAACTTCTCTGAAATGATTACAATAAGGTGTCGTTTGTTTTTTTAAGAGGTATAAAGTTTGAAGTCTTATTTTAATTATGATTAATAAAAAGTGGTGTGTAAAAAAGTCTGAACGATTCAGACTTAAGAGTCATTGAGAGATTTTTTAAAAAAAAACAACCCCTTAGAGAGAACTATTATTTTATTACATTATCGATAAAAATCTTAAAATTAAATGTTTAAAAGGGTAAAAGAGTATTTGAATATTTAAAATGTTTAAATAATATAATCAATGTTTAATTTAAAAAAAATGGATTTTGATTTTGAAAAATATGTTAAAAATACCAGAGTAAACAACAATTTTGATCCCTATGCCTTGTTAAAATAACACTTTTTTGAAATTACAAGATGACTATCATAGATTGTAAAAACATCCAGATTTGATCCCTCCTTCTAACGACATTTAAAAATATTCCATTAAATAAATGGCATTTTCGTTTATTTTTCCTTTCGATTTTTTTTTTGGTCTTTCACCCAATCAAAACCAGAAATACCAAAATCATAAAATTTGATTTTCATTGAATAAAAGACAAAAAAAATAAATAAATTTACGAAAATGCCTCTCATTTAACGAAATTTTTTAACAACCATTAGAGGTAAAGGTATTCGCGGTCCGGTTTGGGCAGTTTAATCCCTCATACCACAAACCAAACCGCAAGTGACAGTTTATTAAATTTTCAAACCGAGCGGTTTGACATCAAGTGCCTAGACCGGTCAAACCGGACCGCGGTTTTGTCTAACCGGTTTAGGCGGTTTGGGTCTTTTATGGGATTTTAAAGTTTAAACTAAAAAAACATATAAAATTTTGAATTTTAAAGCTTCATTGACTTGAGACCATTGAACATAAACAAAGTCTACAAAAAGTTAACAACATCCACCAAAAAAGTAAACAAAATATCCCAACAAAACACTAAAAAAACACTATAAAGAATAGAAGAAGCCTGAACGAATATGAACTACTGAACTGTGAAGCCTGAAGTCGACATGAACACAATGAGTCGGCCAATGTTAGTAAATAGCAGTAATTTAGGGATTTCAAGTTTCAAATGTTAAAAATAAAAATAGATTTTATGTTTGGATTGAATTTAAGATAACATTGAGTCTAACCAAATATATTTAAGATAACATTGGGCTAGATAATATACATATATATAGGGGAGGGATCAATTGGAAACCAATATTACATTGGAAACTTTGAAAACCGAAATTAACCGATCATTGAATTTCCTTTTTTTATTTTTATTTTTAATTGATAATGTTATTTTAGTCTTTTACATAATTTCATAATATATATGGTAAGTGTTATTATTATTATAATATTAATTATTTAATTTTAATTATTTTATATATGGTAATATTGATTCTTTATTAACTTAAACATGAAACATTTAATTTAGGTAAACACAAAATGATTCATACGCAAACTACAAATCAAATTATTTTTTCTGATTCTTATGAATCAGTGATTGATTCATCAAATGAATGAAAGTTGATATTCATATGAAATTTTCAATATTACCTCCAGACACAAAATATTAATATAGTGAAACATAATGGATTTGATGTAACACCCTCAATTTGGTAAGAGCAACTAATTAAAAATTTCGACATTACATCAAGTAAAAGATAACTCTCTAAAATAAAACTTTCTATTTAACTTCAACAAATATAAACTCCAGTCTTATATAAGGATTAGACCAAAGTCGGTGTTACTTAATCCCAACTATAAGCTGCTCTTCCCGGAAACAAGTGCGGAATACTTCACTAAAATTTCCACCTCTTGAGCACACGACTAGCACTCCTCTCGGCACAATATCGCTAGAGCTATTCCCAACCGGAACCTGTTGCACATGCCGACAAATAAAAATGTTAGGCTAACGCCTAGTGAGTTCAAGAGTTTTCCACATGAATGAAGATACCTTTGAAAAGAGGTAATGCAGTTTAAATCATAATCTTTAAAATGATATACTTTGAATATGAAAACGACTCGTTTTCCAATAACATGCACTTTGGGAAAAAACACCAATATAAACGTTTTCAAATCCAAACTACTTCGGGAACAAGATCCCAATATAAAACGTTCTTTTTGTAAATAGATTCCAACCCAAAACTCACTCAAACGTGAATATAAATCGAACTCTCCATTTATGAAAATGCAGTTAAAACTTTGTATCCCGAAACACCCAAAACACGGGTGGAGCATAATACTCAACCCATAAATCAAGGATAAAATCCATTTACACAAGACGCCACCGAAAACTTGGATAATAAAACTCAATACCCAAAAAAACACCTTTCGGTGACGGGGGATACCCGAATTCCATCGAAAGTGGCGGGCACACAAAGTTAAGCCACTTATAAATGTTCTCGAGCTTCACATAGAGCCATGGATCCCCGTATACGACTCTCAACCAAGCTACCACCGCAAGATACCCAAATGACCCTAGTGTCTACTCGACCTCTAATGAGCGTCACCACAAAAGCCACAAGTCCCCGTATTCGGCTCACAATGGGCACCACCGCAAGACTTAGCTCCGTATACGGCTCTGCAGAGCACCACCGCAAGCTTACATAAAAACATGACTTGGGGACCACTCACTAGACTTCAAACGCGGACACTAAATTCCACGATACAAACGGGCATCTAGTTCAACCACCCACGATATATACCTCGAGCCCTTAATAAAGGTTACACGGTTATCGAGTTCAACCACCCACGATCCATACATCGAGCTCCTGCTAGCCATAAACAATATCTAGTCCCCAACTAAACCAACTGACTGACTTATATGCCTATGGATCCAATGCATGACAGTCTAAACGTTACATGACTCAAACGAATGAACTAACGCATTTAAAACATGTAACTCTCAAATAAGATGCAACTACGTACACCATACGTCTAAGGCTCCTTAACGAGCTACCAAAACTGAACAAATGTTCCAAAGACTCAACCGAGTACAAATCAAGCCCCAAAAGGCTTAATAGACGTTTGGTTAAAATACAAGAGCCAATAGGGTTACATAAACCAATTTATATCTGTAACACCCGGAAAATTAAAAGGTAAGTTTTCGTTCCCTTAAATTCGTTAAATGTGTTATTTGAGATTTTGAGACCTATTATGTGCACATGCTCACTTTTATAATGCATAATATTATTTGAACTGGTTATACTTGTACCCGTTTGAACCTCGCACTCGTAATCGAATTTGGTCAAGTTTTCGGGCTGATCTGGGAGGGGCGCGATAGTGCCACGCGACTGTGACATTGTCACTATCGCCGGTCACTGTCGCGTGGAGTGTACCGTAAGTGTTGAGCCTCGCGCGATTGTGACACGCGACTGTGACATTGTCACTATCGCCGGTCACTGTCGCGTGGAGTGTACCGTAAGTGTTGAGCCTCGCGCGATAGTGACAATGTCACTGTCGCCGAGCAAGGTCGCGAGCGGGCACTGAGGGTTAAATGAGTTCCTTAGCCGATTTTGTTCTCATTTCTCACCCCTCAATCTTTCTCTTTGGCGATTTTGGGGCAACCAAAGCCAACCCTTCCACCCCAAACACTAACCCTCATTTATTGCAAATCATTTTGGTGGTTGAACCTCATTGAGTGCATTAAATCATCTCAAGGAAGATTTCTAGGGTTTCTCCAAGTCAACCTCTTCTTCTTCAAATCTCATCTCTTCAAACTAGGGTTTCATCTTTTCTAGGTTTTGGTCAAAAACCTAGATTGTGAGTTTACTAAACCTTTGTTAAAACTAGATACACATCATAATCTTCTATTTGATACTTTATCTCTATTAATGCAAATGCTTGGGGGTTTCTTCATGAAAATAGTTGGAAGAATTATATTTGTGGGTGATTTGCATTGATTCTGGTTATGTGTATTATTGTTTGGGATTGTCTCATAAATACATAATGTGGATACCTTGATATGTTAAGTATATGCATGTATGGGTATTATGATGATCCTAGTTGGAACACCACTTTGGTGATATGTGTATATGCATGAGGAGCATGATTTACCTTGTGTCTTTTGTTGGAGTTCATGAGGATAAGGTGGTAATATTATACCCGTAGTTGGTATTGATTTTGTGGATTGAAATATATCTAAAGGACCCCTTATAAATGTTATGTGGACGAACCAAGTCAGTACACTAGGAGGATATAGTCTTGGGCGCCACTGTGATGGTATGTGCCTAGACCTCCGCCACTCGGGGAATTTTCTTAGCGATAGTCTTCGGGTGGGTCGGGCCTTTGGGGTGTTCCTTGTTAAGGGCATCAAGGTATATCGACTATTGGGTGGGATTTGATTGGTGCTTTGGGTCTCCCTTGATGACTCCACATAGGCTGAACACTGGTTAACTGCTGATAAGAATTGTATATGTTCATGCATGCTTATTATTGTTCAACTCACTAGGCTTTTTGGCCTAACACTTGTTTGGTGTCGATGTGTATCTCAGGTTCTAGCGGCGGCGGTCTTAAGCAGGTTTAGTTGCTTGGGAGTGAGAGCTTGGGGAAATTGCACATGGACGCGTTATACTTTTGGATATAGACCGTTTGGGTCTATAGATGACAACCCTTTTTGTAATCTCTTTTCTAGATGTAGAAATTAGATTAGTTGGTTGTTATTTACTGTCCGTTAACAATTGTGATTAAACAGGTTATTAAATTCATATTCCCCATTTTTGGGAGGCTCTTGTTATGGCAATTTTAGCATACCTCATGTCCGTTTTCCGGATTTTGTTATCCCTATTTTTAGGGTGTTACAATATCCTTCCCCAAAATCTTTGTTTCTCAAATCACAATTGGCCTTCGGCCCAAAACCCAAAAAGGATTATCATTTTTATAAAGTGTTCCCAAAGCCGGGATCGACCCAAAACCAAAGGACTCACCCCTTCGTACTTTTCAAAACATCCAATTTCATGAATGATGCATAAAACTCGCCAAACACTTAAAAGTACGTTTTTGATCAAATATCTATTTATGCAAATAAATCCCCAAAATACATTCATTTATGACACATTTATCAAAATGTTTAAAAATCCCAAATGTGGTGTTTTACAAAATTTAATAAGCTAAACACTTCAAATGATCAAAAGTTACCAAATAACTCAACAGTTGATAATTTCATGTAAAACACATAAATGCTTTAAAATAGACATTTTGGCATGTACAACGTTTTCACAAATCAACTTGAACTCACATTGCTAGATTTAGGCTAAATCTAGATTTTACCTCCAAAACTTGAATCTCCTTTGATGAAGGCTTGAATCTCCAAGAAATCTCCCTACATTTTAGATCCAACACATCTACAAGTTCACCTTCACTACACAAGTCATTAAAATCACACCCAAGTTGAAGGATGAAAGGGAAAATGATGAAACCATCAAACCATAACTTAACATTGAGAGAGATGAAGAGCTTACCACCACAAAATACTCTTGTATTCTCCAATAGACTTCAAATCTCTTGCTAAATCCTTGAAGATCTCTAAAAAACGAAACCATGGCAACTTGAATCACCAAAAACGGAGTTGTGATGCAAAAGTTATGAAGAAATGAAGTTTTATGGCTGAAAATCGGGTTTTAAGCTCGAACAGGGCTCCACGCGGGTTACCGGGCGGCCTAGGTCGCCCCACAAGTCGCCCGAGTGTCCCTAAGTCGCCTCGTGCACTGCTCGTCTGATTTTCTTCATTTTTTTCACTATTTGGTCGTAACTTCTTCGTTATAGCTCCAATTTTGCTCCGGAAAGAACCATTGGACTCGTAATTGAATCCTTCATCTACCAAGACTATAAAATATAGGATTCAAGTCCAAATCCTATATATTATTTTTCCCTTAAAATTACCGATTTATGTGTTAACTTGAAACGATACTTTTCGAAATCGGGGTGTTACATTTGATATAGTGAAACAAAATATTAATATAGTGAAACCTGATGAAACATAAAATGTTAATATAATGAAACTTGATGAAACATATTTGATATAGTGAAACATAATGGAAAGGTAATGAAACAAAATATTAATATAGTGAAACCTGATATATTGAAACAAAATATTAATATAGTGAAACCTGATGAAACATATTTGATATAGTGAAACATAATGGAAAGTAATGAAACAATAATGGTAATAAAACTTAATTGGATTTTTACATACTGCATATTGATGAACATGTAATAAAAAAGTAGTCTTGATATGTTTTTTTAAGAAATATACGTTTTTCTATATTTAAGCATATTTCATCTTTGTTGTCAAATTTGAAACACAAAAGAAAAAGACACATTTACCCTTTTTGACATATTATTATTATCTTTTATTAATAAATTAATTAATTTATTACCATATATAATTCAAATGAATCTTGAATATTGATTAAAAAGATCAATGATTGAAATTTGGTTTCCAAAGTTTCCAATGAAATTTGGTTTCTAACCCCTATATATATAAATAAAAAATATATATGTATTTGGCGGTAGGTTTGGTCCAAACCGTCCAAAAAAATATCCAGATCACGGACCAAACCAAACCACCCAATTTGGTAAATTTTCAGACTAGATCGGATCACCAGACCGTTCAAACCATAAAAAACGGTCCATAATTAGATGGATAAACCAAATCCAAACATTTTTACAAACCACAATAATAATAATAATAATAATAATAATAATAATAATAATAATAATAATGTAATTTCAAAACAGTAAAGATAAAAAAAATATTATTTTCACAAACCACGAGTACCAAATTCATAGTTCATTTAAAATACTATATATAAATAAATAAAATAATATAAAAAACAAATTTAGATACATTTCACTATATTTTTGCAACTTGTTTCCAAATTTGTCTTGATCCTGTTTGTCATTTCACAATCATTATATCTTATTAATTATTAATCAATCGAAGGCCAGGGTTTTGATTGAAAAACGTGTTTGGATTCAACTGTCAAAACATTCATTCTTTCCTGATACCCAAATACTACAATTTTTTCACCACCATGTCAATCCCCTACAACTTTCTCTCCATCAATACTCAATCCATGGATCCTAAAACCCTAATTTCCCATACAACAATCCCCAAATTCACCCCCTTTCTCTCGCATTTCTCTCCTTCGCAATGTCGCTACATTCAATCCGCTCGTAAATCGTCGTACCATCCGTTGTTCCGAAGAATTCGGAATCGTGACCGGTTTTTTACACATTTTAACCCTATCCGAGGAGTTTCCGATGAAGAAGGGTATAGGAACGACCGGAGTTTTGCTGCGGTTTCGTCTTTTAGTGATAGCGGTGAAGATGAAGAGGAGGAAATTGCGAGTAAGCCGGCGGTGATAGAGGAGGATTTGGTGGGGAATGAGAGTATTTGGGCTCAACTTGTGGAGATTGTGAAGTTTTCTGGACCAGCGGCAGGGCTGTGGTTGTGTGGACCGTTGATGAGTTTGATTGATACTGCTGTGATCGGTCAGTCGAGTTCCGTCGAACTCGCTGCTTTAGGTACATTAATTTGTCGTTTTTCCCTACTGTTTTGTTTCAACATTCGAAAACCTCTGTATTGTTTCGAATATAGAAATAAAACCAAGCATGTTGTTAGAACAGGTTAAAAAAACGTGCACAATTTTGGAATTTACTCCAATTTGCAAGTGTAATGGGAAATGGTTTACCAGTACCATCAGATTGCTGTAGATGATGTGGGATGACAATGATGAATCATTGTATTATATTTCAAGTATTGGTGTGAAATGTAGAGGTAGTGAGTAAAATTATGGGGACATTGGAAGGTGTTATTTTAGGGGTGTCATAGATGTAAGTGAACTTTAAGACTATAGGGGAAGTTGTAGTAGTATTGTGTAGCTGATTAGTGTTTTTTTGAATTTTTGCAGGGCCGGGTACGGTGCTTTGTGATTATATGAGTTATGGATTTATGTTTCTTTCTGTAGCCACCTCCAATATGGTGGCCACCTCACTTACTAAACAGGTTTAGATTGACCATTGATTGGTGTTATTAAAACTCTGTATTGTTTCTTTCTTGTTTCTGGAATTTTCTATTATTGAGCTGGTATAGAATATTGCAAGTTTTTAGTATCATATGGAATTAATTGCTACCCACATGAATAGATGTACATCTGGTGAATAATGCCATCCGATTGAAGTTATTTATCTTATATATGAAACCATTTAAGTCGCAGTATTATGTGAATTTCTGTCTTTGCACCTGTCTCCCAGGTTGCTGTTTTTTCTCCATTTTTTCTTGAAAAAATAGGATCAAGACAAATTTGGGATCAAGTTGCAAAAATGTATCTAAATTTGTTTTTATTATCACTTGACTATAGAAATTGGTTCCATGAACTCCACTCCAATAATCTTTAAAATAATACTGAATGCCGACTGCATTGTTAGACTCTTCTGGTATTAAATTCTAATTGAGGGAACCTGGGTGCTATGCATGTCATGGTAGCATTCTTCATGCAAATTATGCCTTTTGATCCCCTTGCTACATATTTAGGACGTAATGATAACTTAATGTTTCAGTGACCATACTTGCTTCATTGAACACTTCTAACATAGCATCGAATGAAAGCTTTCTCATAGAATTGCAAAATATATCTACTTGGGGTATATTTGGTAACTCCCAATCCCATGGCATGAAAATGGAATCAGAACAACGTCAGTTCAAGATGTAATTTGTATGAGCCTTAATTTCAATGTGTCAGGATACGATTCTTTTCTTTTTCAGCTGCCTAAACGAACATTCCTTTGACTTCCATTTTCTTTGTCTTCTTTGATGAAAAGTTGGTAAAATTAAAAGGTTTTATATATTCTTATGGTAAGCCTTTATGATCTTCTTTAACACATTATCCAATAATGAAGTAGTTCAATAATTCATATTTCGGAAATGTCATTATATGAAAAAAAAAAATTAAAATACTTGTAATTCGGAGGCATACTAATTTATTTGAGTTTACCTTGTATCTCAAAAATATCATCAAAAAGCTAATACTTGATCACCAAGTTTGTTGTCATGAATTTAACATTTCACATAGATTTTAGATCCTAGGATTATAAAATACGAACAGCTCAAAGTTACATGTCTAATTATCTGTTATGATATTCTTTTTAAATGTTCCAGCCAGTCGCACCAACTATTATGATATTATTCTGTCAATAGTACAAGTAACTGATGTGCTCAATATTTTACAATTAGCGATTAATAACCTGTGTTGAGCATTGGGCATTCTTATTATTGCTTCATACTCTTATTTTCTCTTGTAATAACTGATTTTAGCATCCAGTGCAATAAGTTCTGTAACTGCCTTTTTCCTCATATCTTTGATTTCATATTTCGGCAACATTGACCCGTTATCTTTTCTCTTGAATTATCTGACTAGTCAAGTTGTGCAGGATAAATCCAAGGTGCAGCATCAGATATCGACTCTGCTTTTTGTTGGATTGACATCTGGTCTATTGATGCTTTTCTTTACAAGGTTTCGGGGAGAATGGGCACTGAGCGGTAATAAGAATTTGTTCTCTTCCCTTCAACTTATAGATATATTTGGTGCTTGGCTGTATAGAATCCAAACGATGTCACTCCGTCCTTTACAAACTAGATATAGTTTTGATTCTCGTTTTGTGTGGTCAAACATATTTGGATTTGGAACAAAAGAGAAGTACTATGTTCTCCTATATACAGAGTCAAGCAATAGCAAGATTCTTGATCTTTCAAGCACAAATAAAACCATGTCAATTTTGAATTCAACCAGTGTTGTTTAACTGCAAAATTTGTCTCTACCTTTTCAACTAAGGTATCGTCTTTTGTAATTTGCAAATGCTTTCTAATAATTGATAAATTTCATGATGCAATATTTTCAGCTTTTGCTGGAGCCAAGAATGCACACATGATATCAGCAGCAAACACATATGTTCAGGTTCTTTGGATTCTACAAACCCTTATCTATAACAGTTCTTCTTTTAATCTTGGGTAGTTTCAGGATACTTCCTTTATATCAATAAACTTGGGACTTCTTTTAGTTTGGAGGATGGAATTGATGTTTTGCAGGAAGATTGTATTTGTATTTAGTTGTTTTAATCATAGACCCCGTAAAATTGGGACCTTTTGGTAATTGGCCTATAGGAGAGAAGGAAAAACTATTGAGTTTTTTTCGAGTTATAGGATAGTTCCATGTAAACCTTGGTTTGTTCTTCCAAATATGTCTATTAGATTTAATTTCACAGACAACCAGGTAAGAAGATGCTTTTTGTTCATGTGTAATTGATTTAAGGAAGAAAAACACGACCCATAATTGAGAGCCACACACCTACCACTTGATTGTCTTGGCTCTCCACTTTTCTAGTCATCAATCTTGAACAGTCCTTTCGTTTGTGGTGAATACTTCTGTTTGCACTTTCTAAAGATGTCAACGAGTTTCCATGGGTGTCTAAAATGTGAGAGATTTTGAACATTCAATTCTCGATAGATATTGCTTTAATTCGGTTAATTCTACATGGGATATAATGTTGCAAGAAGGCCAATTGAATTAGCAAGTTAAACTTTGAAAATTCATTGATTGTTACTGTTGCTGCATCACATGTGAGGAATCCACTTTCGTCTTATTGTTCATGTGCTCTTTTATGGTCAAGTACTTTTAACAATAGCATGCTGAATGCTCATGTTAGAAAGCAAACTGGCCACTACTTAATAGTTTTTTTTCTTTTACGTCTATAACCTGATTTCAGTTCTGTGCTTGTCAAATCACTTCAATGTATTTGTTTTATGTTAGTAGATTCGAGGCTTGGCATGGCCTGCAGTTCTTGTTGGATGGGTTGCTCAGAGTGCAAGGTGAGCAGAACATGTTTATTCTACTAATTGATGATTTTGCTGGTAGAATCTAGTATACATTGTCTTTTGACTTTTATTCCATAATTTTCCTGCAAAGTTAATCTACAAGTGAAGGAGCCTGTTATATGATTTTAGGATTGATCATGTTTGATGCTCCTAAACTGATATGTGTATCATTTTTGAAGAATCAGTAAGGGGTTGTTTACTTTTTATTCCATTAAGTCCTCTATGGGTTAAGTTTTGTTTTTGTTTGGGAAGGGTGTCCTAGGCTATGCCTAGACTAATCCCTTGGCAAATTATGACTGTAAGACATCAGCCCTGATTAAACCTCAGTGGCCACAATTGTTGTGTACGCCTGGATTCGAACCCTGGGCAGATGGGATATTCCACCACATCCCCAGGGCCTTAACCAGTACGCCACAACCCTTGTGGTTCTCTATGGGTTAAGTTGTCTGGATAAATTTGTCTATCCGAGGGATGGGAGACCGATGGGTCTGAGGATCGCAAAGATAGAGGGATGGATTATTTCTGGTATTAATTTGTTTGAGGTGGCTTAATGGGGACAAGTGAGGGGTCCTGACTTATTCCATATAGCCATTTTGGCTTATTGGCTTAACGATTTAGCCATAAAGAAAAACTCCTGTATGGCTGGGCGAATAAGCCGTCCAGACTATTAAGCTCATTAAGCTGTAAGTAAACAGCCCGTAACTTTCAGATCCTGTAAATGTGACAACCTATT
Source organism: Arctium minus (assembly GCA_954870635.1). Lineage (NCBI taxonomy): Eukaryota > Viridiplantae > Streptophyta > Magnoliopsida > Asterales > Asteraceae > Arctium > Arctium minus. Next base: position 38,810,768 of record OX941084.1, read on the forward strand.
ATGACTAGCACCTATAAATTTTTATTAACAAGTGGCTTGACTTTTAACAAAAGATGTGCGATTGACTTACTAATATATTATCCTTTTTTGAGTAGCCTTGGCATGAAGGATTCATGGGGGCCTCTGAAGGCTTTGGCAGTTGCAAGTGTTATAAATGGTATTGGTGATGTAGTTTTGTGCTTATACTTGGGCTACGGTATTGCTGGAGCAGCATGGGCAACAATGGTGTCACAGGTATGCTATATGACAAATGGTTCAATATGTATCTGTTAAGTTTTCGTATGGGTTACTTTTTGTTGTGTCACACTTTACACATATTGTAGGTTGTTGCAGGATTTATGATGATTGAAGCTTTGAAGGATAAAGGGTATAATGGTTATGATATTGCTGTTCCATCAGCTGCTGAACTGTTACAAATATTTAGGCTTGCTGCTCCGGTGTTTATAATGATGATGTCCAAGGTTTGTATGCTGAACTTAGCATTGCATTCGATACTCCTTCCCAATCCCCCCCACCCCACAAGAAGAAAACACCTGGGAAAGAAAATTCTTACCTTCAGCGGCGGGCCCACGATTTTTGCTGAGCGGCTGCACCTTTAAGGTGGACTGAAGTCCCGCAAAGTCACCCGATGTGTTTTTAGGCGAATCCCACCTTTTTCGACTGATTTTTAAGTTTCTTTGGTTGATTTCAAGGGATTTTTTAAAGTTTCTTCGGTTGATTTCAAAAGACTTTTCGGTTTTTTGGTTGATTTCGAGAGACTTTTTCGGTTTTCGGTTGTTGTCCCTTGTATTTTATAATATCCCGGACCCCACATAGTTTAGCATGTGCACCTTTCATACCCCAAAAAAATTCTACTTGCGAAAATCGGTTGAGTGGGTGCACGGACCCTGCTGGGGCCTTCATAGGTACGCCCCTGCTTACCTTCTGCTGTCTGTTGTTTTAGGTGGCATTCTATTCTCTACTTGTGTACTTTGCTACATCAATGGGCACACAGACTGTTGCCGCTCATCAGGTTGGTTCTACTTGCAGCATTATGGGCATGTCTTGAGTTGTTTCTTGCTAGTAGACTAATCAGGCTTTGTTTTTTACCCTAACAAATTACTATTAGTTTAGGTCCTTGTCCAAGTTTACTGTATGTTTGCTGTAGGGGGAGAGCCTCTCTCCCAAACCGCACAATCATTTATGCCAGAACTTATATATGGCGCCAAACGAAGTCTATCGAAGGTTAGTGATGTCATTTATTGTTCTGGTTTCTGCAACCATTTTAGCCTAATTTTTTATGCACCCCCTTGCCACTAAACAAGAATAGCCTTTGAGCCCATGTCTCATTTAGTAAAACAATGAGGCTCGGTTCTTTATGCTCATTTTTCCATTTCTCATCTTCATTTCCTCGGTTTCATTTTCATTATGTGCATCATAAAATGGAACCCACAAAATGGGAATGAAAACGGAAGAAAACAAACGGCACAAGTGAGGCCATTGGTTGGAAAACGGTTCTTTTTAAATTTTAATGAACATTTGTGTTTTCTCATGTTTTACTTCTAGTACTATGTGAACAACTATTTGTATATAAATTTCACAAAATGCTGCTGTGGTGTACCGATCTTCCCAGGCACGGATGCTGTTAAAGTCACTGCTGATAATTGGCGTGTCATGCGGATTAATCTTAGGTGCTGCTGGAACAATTGTTCCTTGGTTATTCCCCCAAATCTTTTCACCTGATCCTCAGGTCATAAAGGAGGTCAGTTGTATATTTTCTTTCTTGTGTTTTTCTGTGTCACCGTGTATGACTCCCATCTTCGGCAAAAATGAAACACTTGTTATTGTAGCAACCCCAAGGAGCGATGGGTAGATCTTATAGTGTACCTTCTTATGAAAATTAAATAATACTCCCTCCGTCCCAAAATAAATGTCCACAATGAAAATGGCACACGGTTTTAAGAATGTATAATTATTACACTTTTTAAATAATTAAATGACACTTTTACCCTTTATAATAGAGAGAAACTTTCTCCATCTCACAACTAAGGGTAGAATGGGAATGTAGAAACTTATTTTTGAAAGTGGACATTTATTTTGGGACAAACTAAAATAGAAATGGGGACACTTGATTTGGGACAGAGGGAGTATAACTATTTGTTACTTGAAGTTTTACACTTATCTTCCTTCAATGCAGATGCACAAAGTTCTACTTCCATACTTCATTGCTTTGTCTGTGACAACAAGTACTCATAGCCTTGAGGGAACTCTGTTGGTATGCTTACTTTTTACTTGAAATATTTTATCCTTTTTATACGATAACATGAGAGTTTTTTTTCACTTTACTTACATCATGACTTGGAGGAAGCTATCTTCTCACACAAACTAAATTTTAACTTGTCTCCTTGTTGAATTTAATTTACTTAAAGCATCGGCGTTTCTGTTGTAGGCTGGACGTGATTTGAGATTTATTAGTATATCAATGAGCACGATCTTTGCTTTTGGTGCTCTTCTCCTTTTGGTAAGGACTTCAGATTTTGGTTCCTCTAAAGCGTTTGATTTTCATCAAATATCTAAAATACCCCTCCATTTTACCGAATTTGGGAAATATCATGGATCAAAATCCATGGTATCAATGTCTTGTATCGTACCTACGTGTAAAATGGTAATGATTGGTGGAAGGGAAATGTTATGCATATATTTTGGGACATCCCGAAGGAAATTGTCAAGGAGGTTTTTTTCTGTGACTAACTTGTACCTTCTCATTCTACCCCGGATACTCTCTCTGTCCCAAAATAAATGCATTATATGGTCCGATGAGAGTGTTTGATTGTTTACAAGAAATCTGTAGCATCCTTCAATTATTACCAAAAATTAGGAAATCCGGTGGATCAGAGTATTTTATTTTCCCAAAATAAGTGTCCACAATTTTATTTTAGTTTATCCTAAACTAAGAGGCTAAATTCCAATGCTACCCTTAATTATGCCATAGAAAATTTGTTTACTTTCCCTGTTATCAAGGGTACAATTGTCATTTAGTTGTTTAAAAAGGTAATAATTACACATTTCTAAAACTTGTTTGCCTTTTTCATTATGGACATTTATTTTGGGACGGAGGGAGTAAGTGGTATCATTATCTTGTATTGATTACCAACTGACTACATAGTAATTATTTTTATTTGAAATGATATGTTTATATTTATTTTGGGACGAAGAAACTTTTCCTTTTTCCTCATTTCTTGGGTACCCATCAGTTTTTAAGCAGATTGGGATACGGTTTGCCTGGTTGCTGGTGGATGTTAGCATTGTTCCAATGGGTATAGTTTAACTTACAACTGCATCTCTACTCGTTATGTTGCTTGCGTAAGTGGGGTTGGGTTCCATTGAGAACAACCCTTCTCATGAGAAATGAGAAAAAGTGAAGGTATCCTTATATCGTGTGAAGGTTTGTCGTGTGAACTGTGAAGATACCTTTATATCGTGTGAAGGTTACAACATTCACACAGATATAATGTAACCTTCCAATACACAGTTGAAGATGATGTGAAAGTTACAATCTTTACACAATATAACATAACATTCATACAATATAAAAACATCTTCACTTGTTCTCTCACCTTCTCATGAAAGTGAAAATTTCTCACATGATTCTGACTCTCGTAAGTGCTGAAATGTTCAACACTAACATTCTTTATGTCCCATGATTTACAGTCTCGATTTACTGTTGCTCTACTACGTCTGGTCTCGCCAAATGGCATTCTTTACTCTGAGGATATGTCCCGTTATGAACTTGGGAATGTTGGCACCGCCACCTAGAACGAACATCAATCGGTATTTGCAATCCCGTTAACATGAGGGATGATAGAAATTTGTGTTTTTGATAGCTTGGTTACCATAAATTTTGTACATGCTCTAATAGTATATTATATGCTTAGATCTCAAAGCATGCAAGAAGTTGTCATTCTTTGAAACCCAAATGAAGTGGGTTGTAATAGCATGGGGGACATTTCAAGATTGTAAACATGTACTCCACTTAACATTTGTTGTGCCACATTCTTTTAAAGGCATTTCACTATTTCAAGGTCTTTTAATATGTGAGGTTTATTATATTGCAATCATGCAAAAAATGCATTAAAATGACCGGTAACTTGCTTATCTTGTATTCCATCACATTGACCGTTTTTTTTTTTAATTTATGCAAGAAGGTTCAAAATTTTATAATTTGGTAATTATTTTGATTGCTAACTTTTGCTGATCTTGTTACATCAAATGATATGGATGATAAGTTTTTAAGCTATATTGATTGATAAAAATAGTGTTGGATTAATGGATTACCAGTTAAAATATATTAATTGATAATTTGGCATCCATATCATCAAATGTTATTGGTCATTATATCTAGGTGAAAATGAGCATAAAATAGAAAAATTTGAATAGAAAGTAGATAAACTTTGATACATTAGCAATCACCCCCTAACGGTCATTGGGGCGTTACGTTTGATGGAATGGTTTTGATGGATTTGGATTTTGTGGAAGATTTGAACTTGGAAGGATTTTGAATCTTTAGTGTGCTTGGTTTGTAGGGTTTAAAATGGAATTGAATTCCATTCTTTATAAATAATTATTCAACCTCCTATCCCTGCAACTTGCACATACCGTCGACCTGATACACCCCCTGCATCTTCTGCCAAACATAGATACCCCCTCCTCGGCAAATTTGGGTTTGATAGTTTTTAGATCTGGGTTTGTTTTGCATTTTCAGATTTTTCAACTTTTGTATTTGGTCAAAACCGAGTAACTAACCATGTTTGTTGGGTTTGCTTTCACATCCACCATTAAAGCTTTATAAAACTTTTGCTTTTGTCAATCAATTAACACAAAAACAGATACACACACATGAAAATTGCAATGTGTAAAACCCTTGACTTTATCAATCCGTAAAACACTTGACTTCCTCCATGTTTTTGATTTTCTGACTGCGGTTAGGTTTTTCGGTGGAAAAGGAGGTTAGGTCTTCTGATCAGGTTTGGCCCTTGGGTTATTCGAGAAGAGGGGTGGGAGTGGGTGGATTTTATCTCTTTTGTATTTTTTATTTTAGATTTTATAATAATACATGGCATAAATTATTTTTTAATTTTTAGTAAAATATATTTGAAAGTGGTAAAATGACCAAAATACCCCTTGTTTAATTGGGTTTAACAGAAATAGATAACGAACATTAGTGGGAGGGACCAAAACTAGGCAAAAATGCAAACAATAGTGACAAATTTGTATTAAATGAACTCTAGGAACCAAAACCAAAATTTTTGGGAAACCACAGGGACCAAAATTGAGGTTTATGCAAATTACTTTATATTATTTGAGTGTTACAAAATAAATGTTGTTAACATATTTTAAAATATTACTAGAAGTGTAATCGCGCAATGCAGCTAGATACATCACAATTTTAATGTTTCATTTTATTTTCTGTTTTTTTGTCGATTTACATTACGATTTTGGATGGTTGTGAGAGAGTGATAATGATTTTTTTATATAAATTTGTTTAATTTAGACTTAATAATATAATGTAATTTATTTTGGTTTAATAATATAATTTGTTTATAAAATATTATGTCAGATTTTTTTAATTATATTTTAGATTTTTTATATTTAAAATTTGATTTTTATACTATATTTAATTATGCTCAGAGTTATTTTAGGAGAGTTAAAGTGAGAAATAATTTTAGGGGAGTTAAAATGGTTAGAGATAATGATTGAAAATTAATAAATAACATTAAATGTAGTACATACAGCTTTAATGGTTGTTTTTAAGTAATTAGCATTAAATAGTTGTACAATAAACTTTAAGACTTGTTTTTAAGAGTTTTTTATGTCTGCTTTATAATATAGTATAGATTACATACAAAACTTCGAAATCTCATGCAATCCTTCAAACCAAACATGAGACTGCATTGAAATTAAATTCCAAATCATTCCAAATCCAATCCAATCTTGCAAACTAAACGGGACCTTAGTAGATTTCACAATATTCGTGTGTGATGGACAAGTGAGATCGCCATCTCTTTCTTCTTCGTGAATTGACTTCAACTTAAATCGGACGGAAGGTTAAAGTGGATCGTGTCTTAAGGTTGGTTAATGACCGATCATAGGGACCGAAATCAATTATGCCATAATCGGTTAATAGTGTTACATAATTGGAATGATTATAGGTCCGGTCACAACTAGTTTTAGTCCATTCATTAGCACAACTCCATGCAATGTTCCCATGCCCCAAAACATGGGTTTGATACATTTAACACAATTAATCGCATTTTTAATTTGTTTTTCAAGATACGTTATAATCACTCACAAAATTATAATCGTTTTTGCATGTAATCTAGATATTTGGAAGTAAATAAATTAAAAGAATTTTTTTTAACAAAACATCATTTTATAATCAAAATTAAAATACTTAGATAAACAAAATCAACTGATAGAAAATTTTATATTTTCCCAAATCCTCAAAATATTTAGAGATGGTCAAAAATAGTTTCAGGTTGGGCCAGTCTAAATCGACCCTTTAAAGTTAGGCCGATAGGTCTCAGTCTCGACTAAAAATGCTATGATCGATCCTAGGCCAGGTAACCGATTCTGGTTTAAAAGAAATATTTTTACATGGAAATGTTGATGTTATTTTAATTACGATCACTGAAATTTAATATTAAAATACATTTTAAATAATTGATCATCTGGAAAAATATTGAAAAAACTTGAAAATCTTGTGAAAAAACTAAAAAATCAGTCCTATACATACCGGTCCTAGCAAAGTCTTGAAATTCTATAAAATTTGTAACGGTCCCAAACCATCAGAGTATAACTGGTCCCAATTGGTCCAGACTGGCCTCGGGCCAGACCGGGTCCGATTTGCCCATCTCTAGTCAAGTAGCCAGTAAGACAATAAAATAAAAAATAAAGAAAATAAAATTAGCTCAAAACAGGTTTGGGCCAGCCCACTTCATTTTGGGCTTCAAGCCTATTCCCAAGGCCCAATCCATGAATACCATACTAAACCCTACCCGATCTTCCTTCTTCCGTTTTCTCTCCACCGCCTAATCTTCTTCAACTTCTGCAGGATTCTTCAATTCAGGTTAGAGCCGTGATTTTAATTTTTCTTCTCATTTTCTGTGATTTCTTCTTGCTGCTGGTAAATCATTACGAATCTGTGTTAATTTTTGTATTTTTTAATGAATTTCTGCTGGTAGTGATTGTGAAACTACTCTATTTCAGGGTTTGAGTTTTTTTATCCCCTATATACTACTGAGGAAAATGGCGACTCAAATGAGCAAAAAGCGAAAGGTTAGTGACATCAATCATTGTTACAAGTTGATTTTGATGTCTATTAGGTCTCAATGTAATTTGTTTTTGCGGATCAGTTCGTAGCTGATGGCGTGTTCTTTGCTGAGCTGAACGAGGTCCTTACCAGGGAACTCGCGGAGGATGGTTACTCCGGCGTCGAAGTTAGGGTTACGCCTATGCGTACAGAGATCATCATCAGGGCCACCCGTACCCAAAACGTTCTTGGTAGAATTCTAATCACGTTATTTTCAATTGTTATTATGTCCTTGTTCGTAAAGTAAATTTCATGAACCTAGTTCGTTGCCAACTTATTGATGAGAGAAACTTGAAGTAAATTCTTATGATTTCGTCTGCATGTCAAAATGAGATTGAAATCGGTGTCAATTTTAGACTTTAATCCTTTTTCTTGATATGCTGTGCTAAAAATGTATGTCATGATTTTAGTTGTAAATTCAAAAATTCATTAGGAAGGTGTTCAATCTCATTGTTTGTGGGTAAATTGTTATCTGCTTCTGTCAAGGAATATAGCTCTGCATGAAAATGGATTAATAACCTTAAATAGGGCAGGAATGTGACAATAATCGTAGTCTAAGTGCCCATTTTTTTCTCGTTTGTGATCATCCCTGTGACTATTTATCCATATCAACTAAGCTAGTGGACTAGGGACTTCGATGTTGCAAATTTTCTTACATAAAATTTAGTTTTTGTGTGATAATTTGAATTATTAGAAATGGAAAATAGAGATTTTAAACTTTGTTATGAATAAGATCTTCATGTCAAGAAGAATTGTAAGTTAATAAAGTTTATTGCCTTTTTTGGGTGGTACCCAACAAAAACCAGAACATGGGTTAGAACAAATGGGAAGCAATGTTGTGCTGTAAAAAACTACACAGCCGTTTTGTTTCACTTGTTGAAAGTAGGTTAACAACACAGTTTTCTTCACACAAGACAATCTTTTTCCATCATTGAAGTTTGAACTGCGTTTCTTGGACAATCTGTTGAGAAACATAATCGATACACATCAGTTGTCTCTTCTATTGTAATTACAACACACAAAAGTAAGAACAATAAATCTGATGGGAGGGATCTGTATGTCATGTGGCTTGCACTAAATTGAAGAATTTTCAGGAAGGATTGCTGTTATTTAACGTGATTAACATTTAACACAAGTTTTTGTGTCTTTGTTTGTTGTTGAGATGTTTTGTATTCATTTTAAACATGAATAAATTTGTTATTAGACATCCTAACATCGTGGCTATTTCCTTGTTGAACGTTTCCAGGTGAGAAAGGTAGGCGAATAAGGGAGCTGACATCTCTTGTTCAGAAGCGGTTTAAGTTCCCTGAAAACAGTGTGGAGCTTTATGCCGAAAGAGTGAACAACAGAGGGCTGTGTGCCATTGCCCAGGCTGAATCTTTGCGTTACAAGCTTCTTGGAGGACTTGCAGTTCGCAGGTTTACAAGCACTTTTTTTCTATTATTTCTAATCTGTCAACATTATGTTGCCTTTCTAATTTGCTTGCAATAGTGGTATGTGTGACCTCTTTTGGGTTTTCTTGGTTTTTACACTATGTTTCTTCTGGTCATTGCCTACCAAAAAGTTGACATAACATTTCACCGGTTGAAGGGCATTTGTTATCATTGATCATTTATCCGTTGAGAAGTATTTTTTTCTAATTTCTTGTTTATAAGTTTAAGTAAGTTTGAAGATTATGTTTTAGGTCGGGACCGTGAACCTATTTATTTATTGTTTTCAAATATAAATCGATGAAATCCTGTTCTTTTTTTTAGGCAAGAATCTGAACAAAACCATGTACATTTATTGCTTAATGGTTCTTGTAAAAGCTCGGTATGATTTTGTTTTATTATGCTATATGATCCAGATTGTATTAACTGAAATTCTTGGTTTTTAGGGCTTGCTATGGTGTTCTAAGATTTGTTATGGAGAATGGAGCTAAAGGGTGTGAGGTGATTGTTAGCGGAAAGCTTAGGGCCCAGCGTGCGAAATCAATGAAGTTCAAGGATGGGTACATGGTTTCTTCTGGTCAACCTGTCAAGGAGTATATTGACTCAGCTGTGAGGCACGTGCTTCTCAGACAGGTAAAATTCGTGTCTCGGTTCTTTTAGTTACATTTTGGGATGTATATACCGACAACATAACTGAAATTTGATATTATGTGGTTGGTACAGGGTGTTCTTGGAATCAAAGTTAAGATCATGCTCGACTGGGATCCTACCGGGAAGCTTGGCCCCAAGACTCCGTTACCCGACAACGTCATTATTCACATGCCCAAGGACGATGTTGTTGCACTCCCGCCTAAAGAGGTGGAGGAATATAGGCCACCACTTGTGGTTGCCGATGAGCCTTTGCCTATGCCGATTCCGGTTGTCTAAATCTATGTGATTGTAGTAGTTTCCTAATTTGGTGGCTTTTTGTTGAGTTTGGTTTTGGATTGGATAAGCCTTTTTTTTTAACTTTGGACTGCTGTAAGCTTATATCTACACTTAGTTTTGTCAAATTTTGTTACTTTGTAGTGATAATGAAGGTTCAAATTTCGTTACTTTGGGCAAAAATGACAAAGGGAAGGCTTACTAAAGGCTTACTGGCGATACAAAAAGGTCCGAATCCGATTATCTTTTCTTGGTAAGTGAGAAGAAAATTACACTTTTATCTTCTACTTTCTCTATTTTGAAGAAAGTTTTGGAGAAGCTATTGGAGCAGAAAACAACTTAAAATCACCAATTTTCTATTTTGGAGAGGCTGTTGGAGATGCTCTAATAACACAAATGATTTAAACATATTTAAAACTTCTGGTTAATTATTTTTTAGTCTTCTAAATAACTAAAAGTAAATGTATGTTCATTATAATCTCATTCGAGATTTTAGTAAATAATTAATCATGTTTATTAACTTATATAATCAGATGAAATTAAGGGGTTGTTTGTTTTAAAAAAAAACCTCTTAATGACTCTTAAGTCTGAATCGTTCAACCTTTTTACACACCACCTCTTATTAATCATAACTAAAATAAGACTTCAGACTTTAAACCTCTTAAAAAACAAACGGCACCTAAATCTTCTACCTACACACATGATAACAAGGGCGTTCTTGTGAAACTATAAAATTATGATAAATGCATCATATGATATTTCATATCTTTTTTTCATCTACAACTAACATTTGGAATATTGATTAACATATATTTGTTTCACAATGTGTTTGGTTTATATGTATTTGTTTCATGATCTGAACCTTTTTAGCCTATTTGTGAAATAAAAGTTACACGTAAAAAAGTTTCACATTGTGAATCGAATATATATATATATATATATATATATGAAACAAACACATTGTGAAACAAATATATGTTTATCAAGACGAAGGATCGTGTGAAGGGATTTGGTTTGGATCCTTGATCACTTTTAATCTCAAAACACCATGAATTGCGCTTTAGAAGGGAATTGGTCCTGTACATTTCATTAGTGTTGATCTTCGATTAGGATTGATCCTAGGGTGGAGATCTTTTCTTACTCTTCTCATCATAACTTTCATTCTAATCGAAACTCAACCTTGTTCATCAATACATTAAATGTTAGCCTTAGATAAGAAAAAATAATGTGAAACAAAACCTTAAAGTAAAGTTCTCACAAATTTCACAAATTTTAGAGTTATCAATTGATTAAGGCCCTAAGATAACATATTAATACAAGGGCAAATTGCATGAAAAGGTAACGTACTTTGCCTTAATTCCTGTTTTGGGTAACATACTTTTAAAACATTCGTTTTAGTACCTATGATGTAAAGTACGTTACCTTTTTAAGCAATTTGCCCCAATCTTTAACTCCAATCTACTCTCACTTTTTTATCATTCATTAATGATTCGATATAATTAAAAATATTATTTCTATAAAATAATATATTTACCCCTTGGAAAGAAAAAGGTAGCACCGAAGAAAGGAAAGAGCAAGGTATCTCGCTAATGTCGAAATGAGACTTTCACTATTTCCTTCAATGAAGACCCTTCATTGGCAAAAGTTTAAAGTATTTTTAAAATACTTTTACGAGAGGGTGTTATCGAATACATGAGAAAACATCACGATTTCGTTAGGAGGAAGCTCTGAACCCCTCACTCTTTCTCCGGACCATAAGCCCTTGGGTGGTTGGTAAGGTTGTCGACTCTGAAATAATGAGGCAAGACCCCCTATTAAAAAGTAAGGGTGTCAACTGTCAAGAGATGTCAAAAATGTCCACTCTTGTAGCACTTACCCATGAGGCAATATCGATTAGTATCAAAAGAAATCAATTATGCGTGCTTCGCAAGTCTTTTAGTTTTTTCACACAACAATGATAGTACTTTACTCTCCTCACTCTCGTAAATGTCCTTCCAAAATCCTAGCATGATGTGGAAGATTCGCCGAATCCATTGCTGACTTCACCACGATCGATTAGGTGAAATAATATCTCTTTTCAACCGAGGAACAAAACAAGATCATTTCGCTCCGACCATCCTATCCTCAAAGACAACCTTCTAGCTCTTACCCTTCTGCCTTTCAAATATCCCTTCCTACTTTTTCATCCTAGCTCTCCAACTGACTGTCTTACTTCAACTTTCATTTCAATTACTGATTCGTCTATCCTCTCAAACACTAAACAACAACTAAATGAAACAAAAACATTTTATAAACAAGTTGACTTGCGACAAAATGTCTTTTGTATAATAACGGGTCTCCCCCTCTAGCGGGATCAGAAAAGGTTATATTAAAGTTTTGATTGGTTAATAATGGGAAACCACGAACCGTTTGATTCGAATAAAATTTGGAATGGGTACACTTGACGATATGAATCATTTAAAAAAAGTTAATTTTTTTTATCATATACATTTTTTTTAATTTTAAGCATAAAAAAATATATTAAACGGACTATTGCATATTTTAAAATGTAAGTATATTTATAAAAACTTCCCATACAATTCAAATGACGAGAAAGACTCGCATGATAAAAATATGTCAATGTTGGACTCTATTTGTAAGGAATTGAAAAATATAAATTTTGATATAGCTTTATTTCTAAATTTTTTGTGGAAGTCACTTTTTAATTAAATAAGTTTTATCCTAAAAAAAATAAAATAAATCAATCATATGACATGTGGCAAAGACTAAAAGACATAACCACCATTAAATCTTAGTCTTAACAGCATGACTCAATTCAAATTAATATTTATTTACATTAAAAGACATTTTTGTTTTATTTATCAATTTAATTTAATTCAGATGTCTATATTTTGTTTATTTTTATTTAACAAGTCGATCAGATAATGATACATCCAGTTACTTATTTACGGCCTGTCAACACTTAATAAGTTTAATTATATTCACAACTTATTCGGTCAACTATACATGACTGTTTGATAGTGACTTGATGATATAGAAAGTGACTTCTTTATGCAGAAAACCAAGATTTTTTTTCCAAATTTACCCATCCCAATTAAAAAGCATGCACCTTCCATTTATGATAAAACCACTCAAACAAAAATTTTCTCAATCTATACAAACATATTTATCCACATAAACAACTTTATTCATATAAGACTTAATGTAAAACCAACGACACAACCCAAGAGTTAAAAGAGCATCTCTAATGCATATGCTTCCACTAAATAGATTCTTAAATTATTATAGGGAGTCAAATACCAAAAAAATAAAATCCTTTAAATGCACTCCCTATATTGGCTCCCTACATTATTTTTCATTATCCAACTTTATATAAGAAGCTATATATATGATATGTTGTTATTTTGTTTTGTTCAAAATAAGAAAGAATATTATTAAAACAATACATATTTGTTAGCATCATTTTGGTCTCCACATTAATTTGAAGCATTTTAAATGGAGATCGGAGAATGCTATAAAATTGCCCTATAGTAAAGATTAAGATTGTGCCACGAGATAAAAATTTCTTTTTAGGCAACTTCAATAGATAAATTAATACAATTCCTAAAGCAAAATATTTTCAAAGATAGATCACAAAATAGAAGTTTCGAGAAATCTCTTTCAAAAATGCATACAAAACACAAAAATTGACAAAATGCCCATCGGCTCAAGCATGGTTTTGAAAAAGGGGATCTAAATATTAACACTTATTTTGACAAAATGCCCATTTGCCTACTAATTTTTTCCACACATTAATATTAACACTTATTTTTTACATCCTCAATACATAATTTAACTTCATTCTAAAATAAAAGGGTGCATAAAACATTATTCTTTATCACCAAAGTCACTTCAACAAGAACACTAAATCTAACACCATATATGGATATGGTGCAAAGAATAGTAACACACCAAATTTGGATAACACTAACACTGGCACAAATTTTATACATCAATTGAAGAAGACAAAAGAGATATACATATACTAAGAAATTTAAATTTTCACGATTTATTTTTGGCTCCAAATTTTACACACCTTTCATGAATTTGGTATCACCGAGATGCACTAACCAAGCTTTTAAAGAACAAACCAGGACCAAGGCCTAGTTAGTCTTAAGATTCTCGAACCCAAATGGGGTCAAGGGGTTTGGTTCATTTGACACAACAACAATGTCTCTCAGATTGATACAAAAATGGAACCTACATCACTGAAAACTGTAATTGTAGAAATAAGCAATCCAAAAAGAAAAAGGCTTTTCAGTCCACAACCAAATCAAAATTTTATCCTCCATAACTTACCAACTCTTGGGATTACATGGATTTCTAACCTGAGCTTTTAGACAATTGGAATGGGCATTGGCAAAGGCTCATCAGCAACCACAAGTGGTGGCCTATATTCCTCCACCTCTTTGGGCGGAAGTGCAACAACATCGTCCTTGGGCATGTGAATAATGACGTTGTCGGGTAATGGCGTCTTGGGGCCGAGCTTCCCAGTAGGGTCCCAGTCGAGCATGATTTTAACCTTGATTCCAAGAACACCCTGTACCAACCACACCCATTTATCAAATTTCACTTGTTATTTGTTGGTATATACTTCCCACTTCCCAAAACGCAAGTAAAAGAAATGAGAATTTATCTATACGAATTTACCTGTCTAAGAAGCACGTGCCTGACCGCAGAGTCGATATACTCCTTGACCGGTTGACCAGAGGAAACCATGTATCCATCCTTGAACTTCATTGATTTTGCACGCTGTGCCCTAAGCTTTCCGCTTACAATCACCTCACACCCCTTTGCTCCATTCTCCATAACAAATCTTAGAACACCATAGCAAGCCCTAAAAACAAGAATCTTAGTTTATACAATCTCACTTAATCAAACAAAATCATACTCAAATTTCACAACTCTTCATTAATAATGAATGTACATTTTCAGAGAAACAGGAAGAAAAAAAACTCTTCTTTTGGTCAATATCTCAACTAAAAAAAGATTGTTTTTCAATGATTTATATTTGAAAAGAAATAAAAAGGTCTATAGCAATGACCAGAAAAAGTGTAGTGTATAAACCAAAAAAGAAAACCCAAAAGACACATGCCACTATGTGCAAGCAAATTAGAATGGAAACATAATGTTGACAGATTAGAAGTACTATAAAAAAATGTTTGTAAACCTGCGAACTGCAAGCCCTCCAAGAAGCTTGTAACGCAAAGATTCAGCCTGGGCAATGGCACAGAGCCCTCTGTTGTTTACTCTTTCGGCATAAAGCTCCACGCTGTTTTCAGGAAACTTAAACCGCTTCTGAACAAGAGATGTCAGCTCCCTTATTCGCCTTCCCTTCTCACCTGAAAAGTCCAGTTCCATAAGCAAAATGACCATGGCGTTTGGATGTCCAGTGACAAATTCGTCTAAGTTTAACAATCAATTAAGGACAGCTCAACAAATAGACACTGAGACAGAAACTGTTTTTTATCACATTAAATTGTTACTATTGCAATCTTGACAACAATGGCAATCCTTCCCTATAAGTCCCCAATTTAGCATCGCCAGCAACATCTAAATGTTCTTATTTTTGTTTGGTAGTAACTGGTAAGCATCAAAAGCACAGATAACTGCTGCATATTGATTATGTTTCTCAAGTAAAGATCTAAGAGGCACACTGGCACAGGGTTCCAACTCCAATGATAGAAAAAGAACAAGCTGTGTTAAAAGAATATGCCTGTTGTCAACCTACTTCAACCAGGAGTGAATAAAAATAATTGTCGGTAATTTAGAGGAGTGCACCATCATTTCCATTATCCCACAAACCATACTCTCTTTTTTCTTAGTTACCACCAAAACACAATACTTACCAACTCATAATTGTTCATGACATAAGGATTTTACCATAATCATGTTCAAACAGTTCTATTTTCCCTTTCAAGTAATTTAAAACTCACAAAAAACTTGGTTCTGTAAAAGAAGAGGTTGCGAGATGCAAATCCCCAGTCCGCTTAGCTTCATTGACAACCAGGAGGATCATAATCCTGGCTCAAGATGCTAAGAAAAAATATCAAAGTTCTAACTAGAGTACTAGACATAAACATTCTTGCTCATATTATCATACAGATGCAGACATGCAAATTTAATGCACGTTTGTCAAATCAATAAATCAGCCATCAACCAAGTTTATGAAATTTATTCTACAAATGTATAATTACATAAAATATACAGCAATTAAAATTTTACCAAGAACATTTTGGGTACGGGTGGCCCTGATGATGATCTCTGTACGCATAGGAGTAACCCTAACTTCAACACCGGAGTAACCGTCCTCAGCAAGTTCCCTGGTAAGGACCTCGTTCAGCTCAGCAAAGAACACGCCATCAGCTACAAACTGTTACGCAACAACAAATTAGAATAAGCTCCATGAAAAAACTAAACATAACAATTACTTGTAACAGTGAATGATGAGACTAACCTTTCGCTTTTTGCTCATTTGAGTCGCCATTTTCTACAGTAGTGAATAGGGATGAAGAACTCTGACCCTGAAATCTGATATCAGGAGGGATTTTACAATTATATATCATCAAAAAGAGATTTAGGGACCTTAATATAAACAAAATGTGATATCAAGGGTGTCTTTACAGTATATGGGGATTGGCATTTGGTGCTCCTAAGTCACTAGAGACTTAGAAAAATCTATATGAATTGCATATAAAAAAATGCACAGCATCAAATAGATTGCAACATTCCAACTTTTCCATTCATATGCTACTCTAAACATACCTAGCCTAATGCAATTTCACATTACTTTCTCTAATATATCACCTACTGAGACTGAGTAAAGATTATATTGTACATTTTACCTCAAAAAACATCAAAGGAATATTCGTATACACATGTGCTGCAAGAACGATTTGTTTATTACTAGAAACTAACAAAAATGTGTTGCTGATCATCAAACAGTTAGGGGTTGTTTGTTTTTTTTAAAAAACCTCTTAATGGCTCTTAAGTCTGAATCATTCAGACCTTTTTACACACCACCTCTTATTAATCATAACTAAAATAAGACTTCATACTTTAGACCTCTTAAAAAACAAACGGCACCTTAGTATGCATTAAAAAAAAACACAATAATTATTCCAAGATCACATCATATTCGCTACCAGCATAAATTTCATCAAGAAGCAGATAAATCGAAACATAAAACGTAGAGCACAAAAAAAAAGTTGAATATGTTCTACCGTAGATCATACCATAAACGAGAAGATAAAACAAAAACAAAGTAGATTCACCATCAGTACCAGGAGAGATTCATGAAAACCAAAAATAACACAAAATCTTAAATCACTTACCAGCAAATATGAGAAATCACAATAGAAGTTGCAGAAGAAAGTGCCGAAGATTAGGCGGTGGAGAGAAGAAGGGGGAGGGGGTGGAGAATGGTAGGGTTTATTATTGGATTCAAGGCTTGAAGCCCGAAATGAAATGACATGGACCAAGCCCGTTTCGAGCCCATTTCTGTTTCCATATCTATTTATTGGTTCGGTTTTCGGGCTACTCGATTTATTTGGTTTCGTATTTTTTAAACCCAAATCGAAAACGATTTTATAGTTTGGTTTACGGTTTAGTTATTGTTTGGTTTGTGGCTCGGGCTTTTTGGTTCTTTTGTATTTGGTTATGATATGATAGTTCTATTTACGGTTTAATTACTAAAACAAACAACTGAAATCAGATTCTTCTTTTTCTATAAAGAAAAGATAACAGTTTTGTATAAACATTCATATCAAGCAAAAATATATAACTATTTTGAGTAAATTACAGATTTGGTCATTGAGGTTTGTTATTTGGTATAGAATTAGCCATTTATCTTTATTTATTACAAAAGTACCCTCAACCTATGCAATTTGTATTGGATTTTTGGTTCATCTATCAATTGTCCATCAATTCTATTCGTTAAGTACGAGGGTAACATACTAACATGTTCATTTTACCCACTTTATTTATTTTTACATTTTTTGCCATTTTTTTAAAAACAAGGGTTAAAATGTATAAGAGTAGAAGTTAGAGGTCTAAATATGAACATGACCAGAAATATCAGACTTTCACCTCTTCCTTTACCTTCTTTCCGACGTGAAAAAACCATTCATCCTAATCACCACCATCTCCACCACCTCCCACTCTCTCTCTCTCTCTCTACATTTTACACCCCAAACATCCACATCCACCATAATCGACCATGGTTTCCACACCCCATAGTGTTTTGGGTAAGTGCTAAATGGATGAGACGATGGATTAAATAACTAAAATGGTGGAAACGAGCAGAGATAGTTTGAACTAGAGACCGCCTTTGGTGGTTTTAGGAACTTATGGGTTGATTAATGGCGGAGCCGCCATTTTTGCTTGTGATTGAGCTTGAATAAAGCGTTTGAAATGAGAAAAGGAAGAGGATGAACATAAAGAGAGTATCGATGGAAGCTAATGAGTGCATGGAGAGAGGAAGATGAAGGGCCATTAAAGGACGAGGGAGGTGTTGTCAGCCATGGCGGAGGTTGTTGAACAAGAAAAAAATGTGATAAAAGATAAAGCATAAGTCATCTTTGATTACTAAGACTGCGTTTGGTACATGAGACAGGACAGGACGAGACAAAACTCACTGTCTTATGTTTGGTGTGAGTTGTGACATGGGATAGGACAAAAACTAACTTTCAAATGTTTGGTGCGACATGTCACAGAGACAATGATTGAGGTAGGATGGGACAAAAAATGTTTTTTTTGTTCCACCAAAATAAATGGAACAACATGGGACAAGAGTAAGTTAGGAACTAAAAAATTACTAATCTACACTCATTTGATATATAAACCTAACATGATATTTGTTACAATGGTCATCACTACCTATCTCCGCCACCACCACCATTGGCAGCCACCGGTAGCTACAACCAACCACCGTCAGCCACCTCCACCACTACAACAACCGCCTCCACAACCACTGCCCATCACCACCACCACCGCCACCGATGGTCACCGGTAACCACCGCCAACCACTGTTGGTCACTTCCCCCTCTTCCTCTACTACAACAACCTCCCCCACCACCTCAACAACCACCGCCTATCGCCACCACCACTACCATTGCCGACCACCTCCACCACCACCACCACCGGTCATCGATAGCCACCGCCAACCACCGTCGGCCACCTCCACCTCTTCCTACACTACAACAACCTTTTCTACCACCTTCATAACCAACGTCAATCGCCACTACCATTGTTGACCATATCCACCGATCACCACCACCCATCGCCGCCCATCACCACCTATACCTCTGCCACATCTACCTCCTCCACCGTCGTTCACCAATCACCCATCGCATTTACCTCTACCTGTTGTTGCAACCATGCCTTTGCCAATTCATAAAGATTTTCCAAATTGAATCAAACATAGTATTCCCTTTGTATGGATTGGGTTTTTTTGAAGTACCATCAATTATTTCAGATTCTTCATTAAAATTTCGTATTATTATGTAACACCCTAAAAATAAGAGTAAATTTAAACCTTAAAATTTTTCGCAATATAACGTCTATAATAGATGGAAACCCCAAAAGGGGGAAATGTTAATAGCGTTTACAATTTCTGTAAATGAATATTAAAATTGACAACAAACTAATCTAAACAATACACATTTAGATTATATCGGTTGTCAACCCAATTTCTCAAAATGTCTATCTTTCTGCACGTCGTGTCTCCAAAAGTGTCTATCCCAAAAATGCCATAATGGTCCAACGCTCTTCCCTCAAACCTATGCGACCTGCCACTAAGGGAACCTGTTATACATGTCATTTAAAAAAAAACGTTAGGCTTGACGCCTAGTGAGAACAACATTTTATATAAATAACTTGGAATGATTGAAATGTAGATGAATAGTTTTTCAATGAATTGGAAATATAAAGTATACCAATTAACCACATAAGGACCTTGCGGTCCAAAAACATCTTACGATGACGGGGGAGATCCAATTTTCAAGGTTTGTAGCGGAACACAAAAGTAGGTTATTTTCCAAGTTACGAGCTCAATACTAGAATCAAGGCCACGAATTCATTGACCCATACTCAGATGTGGGGGAGGTCACCCAATGATCCTAATCATACTCATTCAATAGAATTACATTCATGACCCACGACTAGTATCCGGTCCCACATAACCGTACCAAGTTGCCTTCCGAGGGCCCAATGTCTCAACTAGTTACAAACGGGAATTATCCCAAAATTAAGTCGACTCTATACCTATGGATCAACTAGTAATAGTCTAAGGCTTTTCATTAGTGACAAAACTATAATCACACGTATAGTTCTTATAATACATTACCATGAAAGGCAAACCTTTGTATAAATGTTACCATATGGAACCAAGTCCATAAGAAGGTCAACATGGACCATTACCATTTCCAAATATAAATCATTTCTCAAATGTATAATTTTCCAAAGTTATAGAAAACTCTACATTGCTCATTATTAATACAAACATAAAACCCAAGTTTATCATCTTCCAAAATCCACTTCTAACAAGTAAATCCCCAAAATAGTGTGAAATCCACATATAACCAAGATGACTTCATTTCAAGTATTTAACCATCAATACATAAGTTTTAACACATTTTATATCACAAATTACGAAGCTCTTTAACATATCTCAAAATGGTAAAAACACTAAAATCTCCAAAAATACCAAAGTTAGGTCAAAATGCTTAAAATCAAGAACATGTAGCAAATGGGAGATCAAGAGTTCAAAATATAAATTTTGATATGTATAAAGTTTAGAAAAGGTAGATTGAAATCACTAATTAGGTTTTATTATAAAAACCTAGAAAACCCTAGATGGAGCTTGAGGTTGAAGATGGAGATGGTGAGTCCTTGATAACTAGCTTCTTATCTTCAACTAGAGGGAGTAATGACACTTTAAGACTTGAGGATTTGTGCAATCAATGCCCCAAAATCACCACAAATGATTTTGGTTAGGTCTTGGGAGAATTTGGAGAGAAAATGAGAAGAAATGAGAAGTGAGGAATGAAAGAAAGCTAAAATTTCGTATTTGACAGCAACCTGCACACTTTGTGCGACATTGCCAGGCGACTATGCCATGGCAATGTCGCCTGGCATAGTCGCTGACCTGCCCAAAGGCCACTGTCCACCTTGTGCTACTATGCCAGGTGCGACTATGACATGTCATAGTCACCGGGCATTGTAGTCGGGCCCGTACCAAGCCCGAAACTCGACTTTTTCAATACCAAGGCTCTACATATAGAGATGGACATCCTTTTTGGTTGCAAAAAAGTCGCTCGTGGACAAGTCCGTGCTTTACATGTCCCCTCACGACACCATATTGCAGATATTTTCACAAAGGGACTACCGATGATTCTATTTGAAGACTTCCGAGACATTCTCAACGTGCGTCCATCACCCGTTTCAACTGCGGGGGTGTGATAGAATCATTGTAAAATTGTAAATAAACTTATAGATTATTCTTTGTTTAATATGTGTATATTCGGTTTCCTTATTTCTAGCCTTTGATCTCTCTGTAATATTGTATTTATACCAAGGCTTTTGCCAATGAAATCAATCAAGGATTATCTCATTTCATAAAGATTGTTTCCCGCTCATTCCAACTCATTGCAACCTTTAACCATTGGATAATAGTACAATGTCTTCTTTACCCAATGGATCTAGGGTGCCCGCAGTGGGCAGACTGTGCCCACAGTCGCACAATAAACATTATTTTTGGCAAAACCGAATCCTTTGGTGTTTTTATCGAATTTGCAAACTTTATGGACCAAAAGAAAGAGATAGAAACAAAAGTGGGTAGAAAGTGGAATAAAACGCAAGAAAAGAGTAACAAATAACTCTCAAACATGAGAGTTATCAGCCGTCCGCCAATGCTGTAAACCCGTTCTTTATTATATGTCTTGTTCCCAAAATGATAACACTTAATATTATTGGATGATGTGAAATTGGTTTTTTAAACAAATAATTAGGGTCGATTAAGAATCTTAATTTGAAAGTATTTAAGATGTCAAAATCAAACCCTAACAAAAATCAATATAATATAACCAAAACCAATTGACTAATCTATTGCATGTACTGTCTAATCATGACCAAAAATATATTGAATTTTTTTAGCATCGGTGTATTCATTATGCATCATATCAATTAAAATTATGATAGTAGTATTGATTTTTGTTTACCTTATTTTATTTTATTAAAATTTGTAATGTTTGATTAAATAAGATATTTATTAATCGTATACTTTAGACATAAGAAAAACAGTGCTATGGATTTGCATGATCTATATATAGTTACATTTAAGGAGTCGCAATGCATTGCAGGTATGCATTTTTTATTTGGTTCTTCGAGCCCTTGACACAGTTGGTACGTTTTATAATCTCTAACTTTATTAAGCTTATGATCTTGGTATTCCTTTATCGGTGCTAATTAAAGTGTTCATCCTATTCCAGTAACTTATGTATTTGTTTCTCTTCTATCTAGTCCTTCGGTATTTGTTAGAAGCTTAATGAGTTTTACGAGACTTACAACTTATTCAGTCAGCTGTATACAACTGTTTGATAGTGGTTTTATGCAGAAAGTCAAAGTGTTTTCCAAATCGACCATTCTAATTAAAAAAACACGTTCATTCCATTTATGAAAACCCTCCAAAACAAAAACCTTCTCAATCTATACAAACAAATTAATGCACAAACACCTTTATCCATATATATATGGTTGAATTTTTTTGTTAACCATAGTTTTGTTGTTAACTTTCTGAACTAATCTAAACCCTTCATCTTAACATTGAATGGTTGAGATTAAAAGTAAATTTCTAATTAATAAGAGAGACTTTATTTCTTAAATAGTCAAGTGAACAACAATGGTTAAGGGTAATTTGGGGAATTAAATCTTCCATTGTTTTAAATGTTATTAAATGTCTCATTAATGTTTCATTAAACAACAATCATAACTGAAATGAACAATAGGGAATTAAATCTCACATTGTTTCAAATGCACATGATGAACATTTATGAACACCTACAAATATGTTCATTGTTGAACACACCTTCAAAAGAGTTACATTACATCTAAATCAAAACATTTAAATATCCCATTGTTTCAAATGGGGAATTAAATATCCCATTGTTTCAAATGCACATGATGAACATTCATGAACACCTACAAATATGTTCATTGTTGAACATATCTTCAAAACAGTTACATTATAGTTAAATATGAACTTTTTCTTAGTTGAACATACATGAACAGGACAAATATGTTCATTGTTGAACACACATTCAAAACTGTTACATTACATCTAAATCATTCTGTAAAAGGTTAACAAAAAAGAAAGGATAACAACAAACGTAACACAATATTTATATGTTTAATTCAATAAATGTTCATATGATTTTAACATTAGTTTGAAAATGGAAAAAAATTTGAAATCATCACCTACGCTAGAATCAAGGAGGCTTTATTCTTGTAACCCCCAAAATAAATAAATGAAATATTTGCTAATTAAGAATTGACCTTTCTACCCTTTAGCATTATATATTAAAATAACAATCAAAGATGAATTTCTATTGGTTGGAAATGGTTCATAAAGTTAACAACAAATTGTTGGTTAACAAATGATTCTCTCTCTCTCTCTCTATATATATATATGGGTAGGTTATTATGCAACATTTTACATGGTGCAACCCTTTTATCCACCACTCATTTTATTTTCACATTTTTTAATTAAAAAAGTGAAAATAAAATGAGTGATGGATAGAGGGGTTGCATGAGATTGCACCATGTAAAGGGGTTGCATTTGAACACCCCTCTCTCTATATATATTAAAGTAAAAACCGATGAGTATGATGTGGCAACACTACAAGACGGGAAATAGTGTTTTCTTTTTTCTCAACACTCCACATGAAACTTCGTTCCATTAAGGTTTAGCTTAAAAGAAAAAAAAATAATGAAATTGAAGAGACATACCACTGAAGAGACGCACCATTATTCTTACTTAAATCTCTTTCTTCTTCCATCCTCCTTCATTCTCTAACATGTCTTCTCCACGACTAACTTCTTCGGGAAATCTTTTTTGTCGGCTACTATTCCAGATTGTTTAGAGGCGGGCTGAGCTATCGGTGGATCGATTTCATGTTGTTGTTCGAGATCTATGGAAGAAAGGATAACCGTCACAAATAGGCTGGTGGGTTTTTTGTTCGGTAATTTCAATGGGGACAAAGAGAAAAAGGAGCAGTAAGTCATAGTTGTGAGTCTGAAAGGTAACTTTTACTGTTTGTCGATTTAGGATTTTTTTATGTTCTACATAATTTAGGACTTTTGTACTAATTTGTCCTCCCGTGGAATTGTTGGAGCAACCATTGTTGAGAATACTTCAATATTTGTATACTTCAAAATCTTTTAACGACTTAATGTATAGAAGTATGGAAAGCTAATTGCTCCTCTCAGTTGTAATGATGTGGGAAGTTGTTGGATCAGGATTCTTTGTAGGAATTTTCTTGATTTATTGTATGTTTTGTAAATCTTTAATATGTTTACGACTCTTTTGTTCTGTATGAAGAACGTAAATTCCATTTTGAGCTGATTATTTGGTAATTTTAGAAGGATTAATTACGTCCATGCTATCCATCTTCTCCCACGGACCCGTTGTTTCATTTCAATGTAACCATTGCAACGGCAGTGCATACATCGCCAAAAATTTATGCACTGACCCATCGTTTCGTTTCATTGTAACTGTTTTAAAGCAGTGTATAAATTCATGGGAGTGTTGTGAAGAGGGGTCATCGGAACGGAGAGTTAGCAACACCATTAGTAGAACTCTTAGACAAAGAAGCACATAGAAGAGAGGCGAAAATGAGGATCATTTTTTATGGTAAGAAAAGAAGTTGGTTAACCGGTGATATAAAATAAGTGGCTCCATATACAATATGCTGAAACCGACCAACTAAACCACAAAGAAAATGAAAGATAGCAACCGCGAGGAGAGTGATTCATCTTAGAGGGTTTTTTTAGTAGAGCTCACCGATAGGGATGACACTTAAAAACCACCGAGGGTCATTTTAAGGAATGGGATTGCCGAACTCAAAATTAGCCGGAACAATTGTTGAATTAAAAAAAGGGGGCACCAAGGCCCAAGGGGCAATGTAATGTTGTAGGAAACGAAAAAGAAGAAGATCGATAGATATGGAGCTTTACGTGTGATGTTCGAAGATGAAGAAAACAATTGTACATATACATTGATATGGGTTACTGGAAGTATTTGGAAAACCACATGCATAATTTGTGTGTGTCTGTGTGTATATATATATTGAAAGTTTGAGATCAATAGTATGTCGTCTTAGCCGTTTTAAGGTTTAAGCATATAAGCCCGCACATGGGAGCCGATCAAAACAATTCTAAGCTTTGTGTATTTTAGTATTGTATTTTAAAGCTAAAATGTTGACGTAAAATGTAGGGAGGACGTGGGACACTTTGAATGTAATATCTCGTTTTTCTAAAGAAATTAATAAGTGAATCTATTGGTTTGAGTTTAAAAACCTTATAATACTAGAGGGACTAGATATGCCAATAACTAAACTTTGAAATTTTGGGATAACTTCAACATGAATGGCGGCGTATGGTTTCTTAACCACAATAGGATTCTAAATTATCTTTATTCTATGAATGGATTCAATTAGTTAGTGGAGAAAAAATAATAATAATAATGATAAGGCTCGTTATAGGATCACTATGAGTTCTTGGTGATGCCTTTTGGGTTGACCAATGCGCCGACCGTATTTATGGATTTGATGAACCGTGTGTGTCGCCCATTCTTGGATAAATCCGTGATCGTCTTTATCGACGATATCTTAATTTATTCTAAAGATGAGTCCGAACATGGGAAACACTTGCGGGAAGTCTTGGAAGTCCTAAGGAGGGAGAAGTTGTTCGCAAAATTCTCTAAGTGCGAATTTTGGCTCCAAGAGGTTCAATTCTTGGGGCACGTGGTATCAAAGGACGGGGTTCAGGTGGACCCGGCGAAGATTGAAGCGATGATGAGTTGGGAGCCGCCGACGAATCCGTCGGAAATACGAAGTTTCTTGGGCTTAGCGGGCTACTATAGACGCTTCATCCAAGACTTTTCCAAGGTAGCTGCACCGCTCACATCCCTCACAAGAAAGAACGTCAAGTTTCTTTGGACCGATGTTCAAGACTAAGCCTTTCAAACGCTCAAGAGGAAATTGTGCGAAGCTCTGATCTTATCCTTGTCTGAGGGATCGGAAGACTTCGTGGTGTATAGTGACGCTTCTAAGATGGGGCTTGGATGTGTACTTATGCAACGAGGGAAAGTCATTGCCTACGCGTCGAGGCAATTAAAGGAGCATGAGAAGAACAACCCGACGCACGACTTAGAGTTGGCGGTGGTAGTTTTTGCTTTGAAGTTGTGGCGACATTACTTGTACGGGACCAAGTGTACTCTCTTCATGGATCACAAGAGTCTCAAGTACATCTTCGATCAAGCGGCAAAGAAGGTGGCTTGAACTTCTAAAGGATTATGATTGTGATCTACTCTACCATCCCGGTAAGGCCAATGTGGTGGCGGATGTATTGAGCCGGAGAAGCTATGATGGTGGCGTTAAATTGCCCCTTACAAGGATCGACGTGGTATCAAGTTTGGTGGAAAACATCAAGATGTGGCAAGTGGAAGCGCTCAAGGAGCAAAATCTCAAATCCGAGATCATGGTGAAACAAAGTGGACATTTGACGAAAGATAGCCGCGGGCTTAAACTCTTCCAAGGTCGAATTTGGGTGCCGAAATTGGGTGGAAATCGGGAGTTACTTCTAGAAGACGCGCACAAGTCGAAGTATTCTATACATCCCGATAATACCAAGATGTATAGAGACTTAAAATCAAATTTTTGGTGGCCGGTGATGAAGTTGGATGTGGCTAACTACGTGGAGAGATGTGTCACGTACCTTCAAGTCAAGGCGGAGCATCAAAGGCCATATGGGAGTTTGCATCCATTGTCCATTCCCGAGTGCAAATGGGACAACATCACTATGGATTTCGTGACAAATCTACCGAAGACCTTGCGAGGCCACGATACAATTTGGGTAGTCGTCGATCGGCTAACCAAGAGTGCGCACTTTCTTGCAATGAGGGAGACTTTGCCAATGGAGAAATTGGCCAAGCTTTACATTGATGAGGTTGTGTCGAGGTATGGGGTTCCACAATCTATCGTGTCAGATCGAGATAGTCGTTTCACGTTGAACTTTTGGACAAGCTTGCAAAAGGAGTTGGGTACCCGATTGAATTTGAGCACGGCGTATCATCCTCAAACGGATGGCCAAAGCAAGAGGACAATCCAGACATTAGAAGATATGTTGAGATCGTGTGTGATAGACTTCGGGGGAAGTTGGGATTCACATCTACCCTTGGTAGAGTTCGCGTACAACAACAGTTACCATTCTAGCATTGGCATGGCACCATTTGAGGCGTTGTACGGGCGAAAGTGTCGAACTCCAGTTTGTTGGTTAGATGCGGGCGAAAAGCAATTCGCCGGGCTGGAAATAGTACAAGAGACGGCGGACAAGGTGAAAGAGATTCGAGAAAGGCTAAAGGCGGCGCAAGACCGACAAAAGAGTTATGCGGACAAGAAGAAAAGACCGGTTGAGTTTCAAGTGGGTGACCGGGTCATGTTGAAGGTGTCTCCGTGGAAGGGGATCATACGTTTCGGGAAGCGTGGGAAGCTTAGTCCTCGTTTCCTTGGACCATTCGTTATTTTGGAAAAGATTGGTTTGCAAGCCTATCGGTTGGATTTACCGCCGGAAATGGATGGGATACATCCTACATTTCACGTGTGATACCTTCGGAAGTGTCTAGCCGAAGAAGAAAGCGTGATTCCTTTGTTGGAAATTCGGGTGGACAATGGGAATCGTTGTGTGGAAGAACTGAAGTCGATTTTAGAATCGAAAGTGAAGAAGTTGAGGCATAAGGACGTGGTCATGGTTAAAGTTCAATGGAAGCATCATCGGGGTGCTAATATTACTTGGGAGTCCGAAGATGTTATGAAGAAGCGATATCCTCACTTGTTTGCTTAGAGTAAGATTTCGGGGACGAAATCCCATTTAGGTGGGGAGGATTGTAACATCCGTAAACTTATAAGGTAAGTATTTGTGTCCCTTAATGCATTAATTGTGCCTATGTGAGTCTATGAGCCTTTGTATGTATTTTATGATGGTTAATATGTTGTAATGTCATTTGAATTGATTTACCATCTTTAATCGTTCAAACCTTGTGCTCGTTATCGTTTTCGGTTGAGTTTCAGACTGTTTTGAGTGCCTCGCGATTGTGCCCGCGATTGTGCCCTTGACACTATCACGGAGGGCACTATTGCCGAATATGTACTGAGAGTTCGGGGTGGGTCGCGATTGTGCCACACGATTGTGCCATCGCACTATCGCGGAGGGCACTATCACACGGCTTGTACCGAAGGTATTCGGGTGCTCGCGATTGTGACTCGCGATAGTGCCCCTGGCACTATCGCCGGACACTATCGCCGTCAGGGTTCAGTGCCTTAAATGAACCCTTAACATATTTTAACCTCATTTCTCTCAAACCCTCTCTTTTGGTTGCGATTTTGGAACCCCATTTCAATCTCCATTCTCCACCTACCAAACCCTAACTCTCATAAATACTATCCTTGGTGGTTGGGTTTTGGATTCAAGCATTAAACTCATCTCAAGGAAGATTCTAGGGTTTCTCAAGCTCAACTTCTCATCTCCAAGTCTCATCTTCTCAAATCTAGGGTTTTCATCTTTTCTAGGTTTTGGCACAAAACCTAGATTGTGAGTTTACTGACCCTTTTGTAAAAACTAGATACACATCATTTACTTTACTTGTTATCATCATTGTTATTACTCAAGTGTTCTTATTTAATGTACAAGTATTTGGGGATTTCTATGGAAATATGCATGTGAGTAACCTACTAGGAGTCACTTATGCATATCTTGGTATTATGATGATTCCTACTTGGAATGCCTTTTGGCGACCTTATATCCTCATGAAGTAAATGGTTGATTATTACGTCATATGACGGATTTACATGCTTGGGATGATAATGTTGTGTTCATGGTTGATATCCGAATATGTTGGGTTAAAACACATCTTGAGACCTCCTATTTGCATAATGTGGACGAACCAATTCAGCGATTCACTATAAGGATGTAGGTGGGTGACATTTGGGGAATTTCCTAAGTGGTGGTCCCCTATGTGCCTAGACCTCCGCCGTCGGGGAATTTCCTAAGCGGTAGTCCTCGATGCGTGTCGGGCCTTTGGGTTGCCTTTGTTATTTGGCTTCAAGGTGCATCGCCTCTTTGGGTGAACCTGATTGGAGATATGGGTCGCTCACGTTGACTCCACATCTACGTGATTAATTGGTTAACTGCTGATAAGAATTGTATCGGTATCTGGCATGCTTTTACTTGTTCATCTCACTAGGCTTTTTGGCCTAACACTTGTTTGGTGTCGATGTGTATCTCAGGTGTTAGCGGCGCTGCTCCTAGGCAAGTTTAGATGCTTTGGGCGAGAGCTTGGGGATTTTGGCACTTGAACTTTTGGTTGGAAGATTTGGGTTTATAGATGATACCCATTTTGTAATCTCTTTTCTAGATGTAGAAATTAGATTAGTTGGTTGTTGTTTATTTACCCGTTAAATTACAATTGTGATTAAACAGGCTTATTTGTAATATTCCCCTTTTTGGGAGGCTCTTGCTATGGCAAATCATATACCACTTCTCCTCTTTTGGAAAGTTTTGTTATCCCTGTTTTTAGGGTGTTACAAGTTGGTATCAAAGCCTTAGTTTAAGTGAACTAGGTATTGTTGTAGCATATCTAGACTTAAGTTTTAGACTGTTTTGACTTCACTGTCCTCTTGGGGTAGAAATCCTAGATGGGGAGAGTGTTAGGTTACAGAATTACACTAATTGAGAGTTGTGATGATAGTGACAAGAATTCTTGTGTATGGTTCGTTCATAATTCCAATTAGCTACTGCTATTATGAATGCATTGTTACGTAAGGATACTTGATTTACTGTTATTGCGATAATTGATGAATGTATTAGTACGTACAATGAGTTAAACTCGTTTAGACTTTTCTCAATTCCTTCTCGTGCTTGTGTGGCAGTGAACAATGGTTAATACTCGAAGTAGATTACCGGACATGCCAGAGGGTCAGCCAGAAGTGTAATCTGCAGCTTTACGACCTCCGGTAGGGGAAACCTCCGATGGAATTCCCGTACCCAGAATCTTGGGAGGCGGACCTGAGCATATTCCTCGCCGGAACCTCAACACGAATAATGCTATCATGGAAGAGGTGAACATGGAGACCAGGATTCGAGATAACATGATGCTGGCTATGAATTATGCCATGGCCCAACAACAAATCCAACAACAAGAGTTTTTCATGAAACTCCTAGAAGATCGAGATGCTAGTAACCGCCCACCCGAGACTATGGCGGAGAATATCATAGATGGGTCGGGTGGTGGACCTGAAGTGGTGGTGACCGAAGAGCAACCGAGCAACGTGAATCGAGAGAGGACTAAGGGATGCTCCTACAAGGCTTTTCTGGGGTGCAACCCTAAAGAGTTTGCGGGTTCCGACAACCCGGTTGCGTGTATGTACTGGCTCAAGGAAGTGGAAATGGACTTTGAGTCTAGTGAGTGCGACGTCTCGCAACGGGTGAAATTTGCTTCTCAATTACTCCGGGGAGAGGCATTGATCTGGTGGAATCTCACTCGGGCCACCCTCACCCCCGAAGTCCTAGCAAAGCTGACTTAGCCAGTCTTCAAGAAAAAGATAATGGACAAGTATTGCAGCAAGCGTTCGTTGGACAAACTGGAAGCTGAGTTCCGGAATCTGAGGAAGGGAAATTTATCCGTAGCCGACTACTCCAAGCTGTTTCTGGAGAAGTTCAACTTGGTAGGATATCTGGTCCTAGATGAGAGATCGAAGATTAAGTCCTTTCATCTTGGCCTACCGGCCGATATGCGGACTGACGTGCGCAATGCCGGAGGATCGACTCTTCAAGAAGTCATTGAAGAGGCCTTGCTTGTGGAAGATGATAGGTTGGATGAGAAGGAAGAAAGAAGTGTTGCGGGTGAGAAGAGAAAATGGGAAGGGCCATCTGGGCCCGTTCGCCAGTCGAAGCATTTTGTTAGTGAGAGAACTGGCGACTCTTGTAAAAGTGATCAGTGGTGCCCAAGGTGCAGAACCAAGCATTCGGGAGCATGTGCTTCCAAAACCTATGCGGGTCCGGTGAGTTGTAGCAGGTGTGGCAAGAAGGTCCATATGGCTCGGGACTGCAATGTTCGTCCGACGGTGTGTTTTGAGTGCCAGGAACCGAGGCACATAAGGAGGAATTGTCCAAAGTTAGCGGGGAACAATCAAGGCAGATCTGTTGGGTCGACGACTAGAGTCGACCAATCGCCGAGGGTGCCGAGTCGAGCTTTCCGGATGACCACCGAGGAAGCAAAGGAGACAGCTGATGTCGTTTCGGGTACGTTTCTAGTGAACTCCTTGCCTGCTCGTGTGTTATTTGATTCGGATGCTACCTGCTCTTTTGTTTCGGATGTGTTTTGTAAACAATTTGTCACCCCTACTAGTGTCCTTTCCGACGCACTAGTAGTAGAGATAGCAAATGGAGACCAGTTAATTATTCGAGACCGTTTTCGTAGTTGCACCTTAGAGATCGACGGGAATTCTTTTGGGGTAGATTTGCTACCTATGGCCATAGGAGGGTTCGACGTGGTCATAGGCATGGATTGGTTGTCAAGACATAAGGCCGACATCATTTGCGCTAAGAAGATGATCCAAGTGCCTTTGTCGGAAGGCGACGTGGTCGTCATTTATGGGGAGAAAGGAAAGGGACGCAACCCTATTATCTCCTCTCTCAAGGTGCGTAAGTTTCTAACGAAGGGCTACCCTTCGTATCTAGCGTATATTGTGGACACGAAGAAGGAAAAAAAGACGGTGGAGGACGTGAGGATCGTGCGGGATTATCCAGAAGTCTTTCCGGAAGACCTTCCCGGATTACCACCAGAACGTCAAGTGGAGTTCCAAATAGACCTCACTCCGGGAGCGGCTCCGATAGCCCGAGCTCCCTATTGTTTGGCCCCGACGAAAATGAAGGAGATGATAACGCAACTTCAAGAGTTATTAGAGAAGGGTTTTATCCGACCGAGTTCTTCACCTTGGGGAGCGCCGGTGTTGTTCGTGAAGAAGAAGGACGGATCGATGAGGATGCGTATTGACTACCGTGAGTTGAATAAAGTCACGGTAAAGAACAAGTATCCTTTACCTCGCATCGATGATCTCTTCGATCAACTCCAAGGTGCGGGATGTTTCTCGAAGATTGACCTCCGATCCGGTTATCATCAAGTGAGAGTGAAGAATGATGATGTTCCGAAGATGGCCTTCCGAACGCGTTACGGTCACTATGAGTTCTTGGTGATGCCTTTTGGGTTGACCAATGCGCAGGCCGTATTCATGGATTTGATGAACCGTGTTTGTCGTCCATTCTTGGATAAATCCGTGATCGTCTTTATCGACGATATCTTAATTTATTCTAAGGATGAGTCCGAACATGGGAAACACTTGCGGGAAGTCTTGGAAGTCCTAAGGAGGGAGAAGTTGTTCGCAAAATTCTCTAAGTGTTAATTTTGGCTCCAAGAGGTTCAATTCTTGGGGCACGTGGTATCAAAGGACGGGGTTCAGGTGGACCCGGCGAAGATTGAAGCGATAATGAGTTGGGAGCCGCTGATGAATCCGTCGGAAATACGGAGTTTCTTGGGCTTAGCGGGTTACTATAAACGCTTCATCCAAGACTTTTCCAAGGTAGCTGCACCGCTCACATCCCTCACAAGAAAGAACGTCAAGTTTCTTTGGACCGATGTTCAAGACCAAGCCTTTCAAACGCTCAAGAGGAAATTGTGCGAAGCTCCGATCTTATCCTTGCCTGAGGGATCGGAAGACTTCGTGGTGTATAGTGACACTTTTAAGATGGGGCTTGGATGTGTACTTATGCAATGAGGGAAAGTCATTGCCTACGCGTCGAGGCAATTAAAGGAGCATGAGAAGAACTACCTGACGCACGACTTAGAGTTGGCGGCGGTAGTTTTTGCTTTGAAGTTGTGGCGGCATTACTTGTACGGGACCAAGTGTACTCTCTTCACGGATCACAAGAGTCTCAAGTACATCTTCGATCAAAAGGAACTAAACATGCGACAAAGAAGGTGGCTTGAACTTCTAAAGGATTATGATTGTGATCTACTCTACCATCCCGGTAAGGCCAATATGGTGGCGGATGCATTGAGCCGGAGAAGCTATGATGGTAGCGTTAAATTGTCCCTTACAAGGATCGACGTGGTATCAAGTTTGGTGGAAAGCATCAAGACATGGCAAGTGGAAGCGCTCAAGGAGCAAAATCTCAAATCCGAGATCATGGTGAAACAAAGTGGACATTTGACGGAAGATAGCCGCGGGCTTAAACTCTTCCAAGGTCGAATTTGGGTGCCGAAATTGGGTGGAAATCGGGAGTTACTTCTAGAAGACGCGCACAAGTCGAAGTATTCTATACATCCCGGTAGTACCAAGATGTATAGAGACTTAAAATTAAATTTTTGGTGGCCGGTGATGAAGTTGGATGTGGCTAACTACGTGGAGAGATGTATCACGTGCCTTCAAGTCAAGGCGGAGCATCAAAGGTCGTATGGGAGTTTGTAGCCATTGTCCATTCCCGAGTGCAAATGGGACAACATCACTATGGATTTCGTGACAAAGCTACCGAAGACCTTGCGAGGCCACGATACAATTTGGGTAGTCGTCGATCGGCTAACCAAGAGTGCGCACTTTCTTACAATGAGGGAGACTTTGCCAATGGAGAAATTGGCCAAGCTTTACATTGATGAGGTTGTGTCGAGGCATGGGGTTCCACAATCTATCGTGTCAGATCGAGATAGCCGTTTCACGTCGAACTTTTGGGCAAGCTTGCAAAAGGAGTTGGGTACCCGATTGAATTTGAGCACGGCGTATCATCCTCAAACGGATGGCCAAAGCGAGAGGACAATCCAGACATTAGAAGATATGTTGAGATCGTGTGTGATAGACTTCGGGGGAAGTTGGGATTCACATCTACCAATGGTAGAGTTCGCGTACAACAACAGTTACCTTTCTAGCATTGGCATGGCACCATTCGAGGCGTTGTACGGGCGAAAGTGCCGAACTCCAGTTTGTTGGTTAGATGCGGGAGAAAAGCAATTCGTCGGGCCGGAAATAGTGCAAGAAATGGCGGACAAGGTGAAAGAGATTCAAGAAAGGCTAAAGGCGGCGCAAGACCGACAAAAGAGTTATGCGGACAAGAAGAGAAGACCGGTTGAGTTTCAAGTGGGTGACCGGGTCATGTTGAAGGTGTCTCCGTAGAAGGGGATCATATGTTTCGGGAAGCGTGGGAAGCTTAGTCCTCGTTTCCTTGGACCATTCGTTATTTTGGAAAAGATTGGTTTGCAAGCCTATCGGTTGGATTTACCGCCGTAAATGGATGGGATACATCCTACATTTCACGTGTGTTACCTTCGAAAGTGTCTAGCCGAAGAGGAAAGCGTGATTCCTTTTTCGGAAATTTGGGTGGACAATGGGAATCGTTGTGTGGAAGAACTGGAGTCGATTTTAGAATCGAAAGTGAAGAAGTTGAGGCATAAGAGCGTGGTCATGGTTAAAGTTCAATGGAAGCATCATCGGGGTGCTAATATTACTTGGGAGTCCGAAGATGTTATGAAGAAGCGATATCCTCACTTGTTTGCTTAGAGTAAGATTTCGGGGACGAAATCCCATTTAGGTGGGGAGGATTGTAACATCCGTAAACTTATAAGGTAAGTATTTGTGTCCCTTAATGCATTAATTGTGCCTATGTGAGTATATGAGCCTTTTTATGTATTTTATGATGGTTAATATGTTGTAATGTCATCTGAATTGATTTACCATCTTTAATCGTTCAAACATTGTGCTCGTTATCGTTTTCGGTTGAGTTTCGGACTGTTTTGAGTGCCTCGCGATTGTGCCTCGCGATTGTGCCCTTGACACTATCACGGAGGGCACTATTGCCGAATATGTACTGAGAGTTCGATTGTGCCACACGATTGTGCCATCGCACTATCGCGGAGGGCACTATCACACGGCTTGTACCGAAGGTATTCGGGTGCTCGCGATTGTGACTCGCGATAGTGCCAGGCGCCGGACACTATCGCCGTCGGGGTTCAGTGCCTTAAATGAACCCTTAACATATTTTAACCTCATTTCTCTCAAACCCTCTCTTTTGGTTGCGATTTTGGAACCCCATTTCAATCTCCATTCTCCACCTACCAAACCCTAACTCTCATAAATACTATCCTTGGTGGTTGGGTTTTGGATTCAAGCATTAAACTCATCTCAAGGAAGATTCTAGGGTTTCTCAAGCTCAACTTCTCATCTCCAAGTCTCATCTTCTCAAATCTAGGGTTTTCATCTTTTCTAGGTTTTGGCACAAAACCTAGATTGTGAGTTTACTGACCCTTTTGTAAAAACTAGATACACATCATTTACTTTACTTGTTATCATCATTGTTATTACTCAAGTGTTCTTATTTAATGTACAAGTATTTGGGGATTTCTATGGAAATATGCATGTGAGTAACCTACTAGGAGTCACTTATGCATATCTTGGTATTATGATGATTCCTACTTGGAATGCCTTTTGGCGACCTTATATCCTCATGAAGTAGATGGTTGATTATTACGTCATATGACGGATTTACATGCTTGGGATGATAATGTTGTGTTCATGGTTGATATCCGAATATGTTGGGTTAAAACACATCTTGAGACCTCCTATTTGCATAATGTGGACGAACCAATTCAGCGATTCACTATAAGGATGTAGGTGGGTGACATTTGGGGAATTTCCTAAGTGGTGGTCCCCTATGTGCCTAGACCTCCGCCGTCGGGGAATTTCCTAAGCGGTAGTCCTCGATGCGTGTCGGGCCTTTGGGTTGCCTTTGTTATTTGGCTTCAAGGTGCATCGCCTCTTTGGGTGAACCTGATTGGAAATATGGGTCGCTCCCGTTGACTCCACATCTATGTGATTAATTGGTTAACTGCTGATAAGAATTGTATCGGTATCTGGCATGCTTTTACTTGTTCATCTCACTAGGCTTTTTGGCCTAACACTTGTTTGGTGTCGATGTGTATCTCAGGTGTTAGCGACGCTGCTCCTAGGCAAGTTTAGATGCTTTGGGCGAGAGCTTGGGGATTTTGGCACTTGAACTTTTGGTTGGAAGATTTGGGTTTATAGATGACACCACTTTTGTAATCTCTTTTGTAGATGTAGAAATTAGATTAGTTGGTTGTTGTTTATTTACCCGTTAAATTACAATTGTGATTAAACAGACGTATTTGTAATATTTCCCTTTTTGGGAGGCTCTTGCTATGGAAAATCATATACCACTTCTCCTCTTTTGGAAAGTTTTGTTATCCCTGTTTTTAGGGTGTTACATTACATATGATAAATAAAGATTTGCATATGTTAGAAACATTAAACTCACTTTATAAATTTGCTGAAATTCAACTCTGAAATTTTCGTGCTATTTGCAAAAATCATAACAAATTACTCGTTTATCGGATTACTGCGTATAATATGTTTTTGAAAACCTAGAGAGGTCTTTTACAATTCATCATCACACGTGCAAACTGTGAATTTTAAGCTAAGGTGTTCAAAATCTGGATTTTTCGAAACTGCTCTAGTTTTAGACGAGAACAGCGCAATGTTTTTCGAAAATTCATATAAAATCCATTTTAAATGCGATTCGGTCCATTCTTGATCCGTTGGAATCCGAAGACATTTATTTAAAACTTTTATTTAGATATACTTTTCTAAAACTTCCTTGAAGTATGAGAAAATATTAGAGTTATAAACGTGTAAAGTTCTGAAAATAGTACGACATAATTTCGAAAAGTTGTGGGTGTAAAATTCCTAGTCTATGTTTGGATTTGATTCGCCGTACGTTTTTTTGGTTTCAAATATTTTGTAAAGGTTCGTACATGAAGTTACGTCAACGGTTTACTAAACTCGTCCCATTTAATTTTCTTTTCGATTTGTAAGTCTCTTAGTTTTAGAGTGTTCGAAAAATAAAGCTTTTAAGTAGAGCGATCACTATTTTTGTACATTGGAAATACCCTTTTTATTCGTTTTGTAATTAGTATGATTTGTTATTCATTTAGTGTGATCACATGTTTTGTGACATACTTTTGAAGTTTATACGTTAAGGTGTACCGAGCTACTAACCACCTATGGGGGTACCATAGACACGTCATTGTGGCACCGATGGCGTGACACCACCCGTGGCGGTGTGATCAGTCCACGGCGTCTCCTTTTGATTTTGTATGCTCTGATGAGAGCTGGCGTGGTGTGATGGGAGGCGTATGGGTCGGCCCTAGTTTGTAGGGTGGATGACGGTGTAGTGCCCAACACCGCATCTCACATTATTTAGTTGGATGAGAATGTCCGACGTACGTGCCTATGTGACTTATGTCTGACACTTGTTGTATCTGTTTATGTGTGACATGAAACTCAAGTGTATGCGATTATTTGTTTAAGCTCGTTAAGCAATTTTATGATATGATTTTGATTTAAGCTTCTCAGATTAGTTTGGTATTTAGTTGACAATATTTGTTTTGATTTCAGTCTTGAATTTTGACAAAATTACTGTCTCGATATATGAATTTGGATTTATTCTTTTTGTTATGACTTTTGATTAAGCAATTAAATTTGAGTCTTTTGGTCTAATTTCTTTTGGTTTCGTTTTCTTTGTTTTGGGGTAATAAAGTCTGTAGTTGAAGTTAGATGTGGAATGATTATACTCAATTTAGCTTTCGTAAACACTCAAAAATTCAAGGCTCTTGTCCAAAATTCAGTTTTTTATTATTTTCGGTATTGGGTTCGATTATTCGTTTGTTATCTATTGTATCTGTGCACCGAGCGTTTGGCTCAGCCACATTTCTTTGTTCACGGCAGGTATTCGAAGGGAATCTAAAGAGTTTAAGGAATTCAGAGCTTCATCCTATATAAGAGGTTTGTAGGTAAGAAGTTTTAGGTTTTATTAATACTTTGAGGTAAGTATTGGAAGAAAGAAAGTGTATCGTTTGAGTCGATTGTTATTTTTGTTGGTGCTTATTTTAATTAAGCTTTAATAATGCTCGGTATGTTTCTGTTAGCAACTTATATTAAGTTCGAGCGTAACCTTCTTTTCCATCTCGGGAAGGGGGTGTTACGTTGAACATCTTGCATTAAAAATTGTAACTTGAGTTAATTACATGTGATTTTTTAAAATGTGTTACATTGTTATATAAATATTTTACACAAGCTTGCTATTGTTTTCTTTGTGATTTTTATACATATCATGTTAAAAATGCATAATTATGAGATTTTAAAATGTACATGATAATGAGATCATGTGAGTTACTCATGCTACCGCGCAACACACGGTTCCGACACTAGTAGAGATTAATGAAAAACCAATCAAACAACTTTTGTTCTCTTTACTAGAAAGTAAATAGGGTCATTTATAGTCTTCACCAGATGCTTTTTATCTTCAAAAGTTTCTTTGAATTAAGGAAAAAAAGTACCCTTAGGCATTTTGTTGTTGAAGATTTTTTTTTTTGGAAATCAGCAGATACACATCCATAGAGTATGTGATTGTATCAACATTATTGACCATAAACACTTGATGATACAAACTTTAGTATGTATATGTCTTTATCTTGTGTATTTGATGTATAAATGATGATATAACTTCTTTTTTATTGGTTTTGGTTTTAGACTTATATATACCATGGTCAGGATTTTAGCATCTCTAATGTTAGTTTCCACATATAACTTGCTAATATATATATATATATATATATATATATATATATATATATATATATAGAGAGAGAGAGAGAGAGAGAGAGAGAGAGAGAGAGAGGGAGGGATCAATTGGAAACCAATATTACATTGGAAACTTTAGAAACCGAAATTAACCAATCATTGAATTTCCTTTTTTTATTTTTATTTTTAATTGATAAAGTTATTTTAGTCTTTTACATAATTTCATAATATATATGGTAAGTGTTATTATTATTATTATTATAATATTAATTATTTAATTTTAATGTATTTTATATATGGTAATATTGATCCTTTATTAAATTAAATATGAAACATTTAATTTAGGTAAACACAAATTGATTCATACGCAAGCTACAAATCAAATTATTTTTTCTGATTCTTATGAATCAGTGATTGATTCATCCAATGAATGAAAGTTTATATTCATATGAAATCTTCAATATTACTTCCAGGCACAAAATCTTAATATAGTGAAACATAATGGATTTGATATAGTGAAACAAAATATTAATATAGTGAAATCTGATGAAACATAAAATGTTAATATAGTGAAACCAGATGAAACAAATTTGATATAATGAAAGATAATGGAAAGATAATGAAACAAAATATTAATATAGTGAAACTTGATATAGTGAAACAAAATATTAATATAGTGAAACCTGATGAAACATATTTGATATAGTGAAACATAATGGAAAGGTAATGAAACAATAATGATAATAAAACTTAATGAAACTTAATTGGAATTTTACATACATCATATTGATGAACAGGTAATAAAAAGGTAGTCTTCATATATTATTATTGTTATCTTTTATTAATAAATTAATTAATTTATTACCATATATAATTATTATCTTTTATTAATAAATAAATTAATTTATTATCATATTTCATCTTTGTTGTCAAATTTGAAACACAAAAGAAAAAGACACATTTACCCTTTTGACATATTATTATTATCTTTTATTAATAAATTAATTAATTTATTACCATATATAATTCAAATGAATCTTGACCATTGATTAAAAAGATCAATGGTTGAAGTTTGGTTTCCAAAGTTTTCAATGAAATTTGGTTTCCAATTGAAACCACCCCTATATATATATATATATATATATATATAGTAGATTCATTTGAGAAATGGTAAATATATGAGAAATAGAGAAGTAATCTTAGCCATTCATATGGTCAAGGTCGGATTTGACTGGTTAAATATTTCGGATTTGACTAGTCAAAAGTTGCAGCTATTCCAAAAATAGAAGGACACTTTCGTAATTTTTATAAAATACATGGGTTGTGTTCATATATGAACCTGTATAATTCACATATGAACTATATGTTCATATGTGAATCAGTGTAATTCACATCAGAACTTTTTAAACTGATTCATATATGAAGCTTTGTGATTTATATATGAACTAATTAATTGATTCACATATGAACTAATTAACTGTAAGTTCATATATGAATCAGTTGAACTAATTAACATATTCATATATGAACTTTTGTGATTTATATATGAATTAATTAACTGATTCTCATATGAACTAATTAACTGATTCACATATGAACGTATAGTTCATATATGAACCCATCCCGCGTATTTTACGAAACTACCCCTCTACCTTCTATAGACCATACAAGGAATTATCCGATGATTCACGGTCAAAGTCGCAAATGTTGACTATATGAATGACTAAGTTTACTTCTTTATTTCTCATACATTTACCATTTCTCAAATGAACCTCTCCATATATATATATATATATATATATATATAGTGTTTGGTTCATTTGAGAAATGGTAAATATATGAGAAATAGATAAGTAATCCTAGCCATTCATATGGTCAAGATCGGATTTGACTAGTCAAATATTGCGGCTTTGGCCGGTCAAAAGTTGCGGCTTTGACTGGTCAAAAGTTGCGGCTATCCCAAAAATAGAACAACAATTTCGTAAATTTTACAAAACACATGGGCTGTGTTCATATATGAACATGTATAATTCACATATGAACTATATGTTCATATATGAACCAGTGCAATTTACAACTGAACTCTTTTAACTGATTCATATATGAATCATATGATTCACAAAGATTCATATATGAATCTGTATGAATCACAAAGATTCATATATGAATCAGTTGAACTAATTAACATACTCATATATGAATCTTTGTGATTCATACAGATTCATATATGAACTCATCCCGTGTATTTTACGAAATTACCCCTCTACCTTCTATAGACCACACAAGGAATTATCCGGTGCTTCGCGGTCAAAGCCGCAAATGTTGACCAGATGAATGGCTAAGATTACTTCTCTATTTCTCATATATTTACCATTTCTCAAATGAACCTCTCCATATATATATATATAGAGAGAGAGGAAAGTTCAAATGAAAACTCATTTTTCATTGTGCACGTGAAGACAAATCTCAACCACTCGATCTATTTTGATCCAACAACTCATATTAAAAAGAGTTTATAATTTTAAAATGTTGAGGGGTAAAAATGAAAGAAAATTTAAAGTCACGCCTACCATATTTGACTTTTTATTTTCTTTTTTATTTAAAAACTTTTTACCCAATTAAAATTTAAAATGAATTATCTTAAAAATTACTAATATTTAAATCAAACAAATTACATCAAAAAAACAAGAATTTCGTGCTCTTCGATTTGACATCTATCTCAATATAGTTTTTTTGTCGTTTTAACCGTTTTTTATGTGAAATGCTATATATGTGTTATATTCATTATGAATATTTATGTACGTTCAAGTTTGTACAACATCTCGACACCGTAAGTATGTAACTCGACATCACCTTTTTCAACACTTTCTTCAACGTCGTAAGGCATCACGTTTCTTCAGCACCATAACCCAACACCCATCAAGACGAATCGAGAACCTATCGAGTAATTCTGTTGTGAATCGGGGAACAAAAGATAGCGTGTCACGTCTCCACATCTCCACAGATCATTCATGTGTTATTCATCATGAATAATGTATCATTCAGGATGAATAATACAATATTTAGTGTGAATAATTCACGATTCATGAATTCGTGTATTATTCGTCATGAATGTTGTGTAATTCATCCTGAATACTATATTATTCATCATGAATAATGAATGAACGTTCACATTTGTTATTCATACTGAATGTGAGACATCCGATGATGCACATACATATTCATAATAAATTAAACCAAATTTAGGATGTGAATTGGGAAACAAAAGAGAGTGCGCCATGTGTCTACACCTTCACGGGTCATTCATATATTATTCATCATGAATAATGTATCATTCAGGATGAATAATACAACATTCAGGGTGAATAATACACGATTCATGATAAATAATACATAAATCATGGATTCGTGTATTATTCATCATGAATAGTGAATGAACGTTCACCTTTGTTATTTATACTGAATGTGGACACCCGAGGACGTGCATGCATATTCATAATGAATATAACACATATATAGAATTTCACATAAAAACGGTTAAAACGAAAAAATCCTGAATATTGTATTATCCATCCTATATTGTATTATTCATCATGAATAGTGAATGAACATTCACCTTTATTATTCATACTGAATGTGGACACCCGAAGATGTGCATGCATATTCATAATGAATATAACACATATATAGAATTTCACGTAAAAAACGGTTAAAACGAAAAAAAAACTATATCGAGATGGATGTCATATCGAAGAGCACGAAATTCTCATTTTGATGTAATTTGTTTGATTAAAGTATTAGTAATTTTTAAGATACATTATTTTAAAGTTTAAGGGGGTAATTTTTTTTAATTAAAAATAAAAAGTCAAAGAAGGTAGGTGTTGATTCAAAATTACAATTTTGTCCTTAATCACTTCCCAATTAACCTTATTATGTATTAACCATTGATCAGTTTTCTAAGTTTTGATCAATGGTTAAGATTTGTCCTCATGTGCTTAATCAAATGAGAACTCAGTAGTTTGTGATAACTATGAGATCTAATGTGAGCCACTCATTTTATGTAATTAATGTCTTTTTTTAATTAATAAATAAAGGGTAAAATAGTAAATTTATATATTTAACAACTCAGCAAATCATTTATTTTATTTGATCCATATCCTTAACCGATGCCATAATGATTTCCTTAATTTTCTCATTCCATGATAATTTCCTTAATTTTTCTCATTCCATGATAATTTCTTTAAATTTCTCATCCATATCCCTACTTTGATGCAGCACCATTAACTCCGACGACCTTCCCCCCCCCCCCCCCTTTCCAGTGGTTTTAATGGCCTTCTCCACCCTCTTTACCGTCTTTGATGGCATCCTCCATCTTCTCTACCGTCTCTAGTTCCTTACCGATACCGGCTCCAACGACCTCCCCTACACCCATCGATGTAGCACCACAACGTCACACATATGTCAACAATGCACCACAATATGATCTCGTCGAAGATCTCGATGGTGCACTGTAATATCCGGAATTTCAGGTAAGTATGAGGCCTTGTTAATCTTATGTTTATGTGTTTATCAAAGTAGAAATTATATGCTTAATTGCCATTTCCGTCTATATTAGTTGCTTGGTGTCGGATTGGAAGTTTTAGACTAGCATTTGTTGGGCAGTGAGTTGCGCGACTTAGTCGCGGGTGGAAGTCGCGGCACAAGCCGCGTAGTCCACTGGAGTGTGCGTGTTTGAGGAACCTCGCGACTTACGCCGCGGGTGGAAGTCGCGGCACAAGTCACGATCAACCTGCAGTCCCCAAATACCCCCTTTTCTTTATTTTTCTCTCTTATTTTCATAACTCTCTCTCTCTTGGCGATTTCTCTCTCAAGAAATCAGTCTTTCCCTCACCAAACCCTAACCTCATTAAATACAAACTCTTTTGGGTGGTTGGATCATTGGAATCTTGCATTAACTCTTCTCAAGTCTTCAAGCTTCACCTCCTTCAAGTCTCATCTTCTTCTAGGGTTTCATCTTTTCTAGGTTTTGGGATCAAAACCTAGATTGTGAGTTTACTAAACCTTTTGTTAAAACTAGATACACATCATAATCTTCTATTGGTATTATTGTAACATTTCTCATGCTGGTTACCTTTATGTGTTCAAATACTTGATGATAGCATTATGTACAATATGTTGGATTATCTTCTATGAGTATTTGCCATGCTTTACTCTATTGGTTGAATATTTGGGGATTTGCTCCATGAATGTACATTAATGGCATTTTGGCATGATATGGATTATATGTGGTTTAGTAGATGATAAATTCTACGTGGAATGCCTTTTGGCAATTTAATATCTAACATTGATTATGTTGGTATTTGGGTCTCATGATAGACTTATGTGATAGGATGGTAGCATAGTACCCATGGTTGGTATCGAAATGCATTGGTAGATATATACCTCAAGACCTCCTATATGTATTATGTTGGACGAACCAAGTCAGTAGGCACTAGGAGGATGTAGTCTTGGGCGCCACTGTGTGGGTATGTGCCTAGACCTCCGCCATCCGGGGTATTGCCATGGTTGTAGTTGTCGGATGGGTCGGGCCTTTGGGTGTCACTCTTGGTAGTGGCACTAAGGTACATTGTCTCTTGGGTGGAACTGATTGGTGCTACGGGTATCCCCTGTTGACTTTACATATTGTTGAACTCCGGTTAACTGCTGATAAGAATTGTGACTGCTCATGCATGTATATTATTGTTCAACTCACTAGGCTTTTTGGCCTAACACTTGTTGGTGTCGATGT
The DNA here is from genome assembly GCA_954870635.1 of Arctium minus. Classification (NCBI taxonomy): domain Eukaryota; kingdom Viridiplantae; phylum Streptophyta; class Magnoliopsida; order Asterales; family Asteraceae; genus Arctium; species Arctium minus. The sequence continues at coordinate 38,855,270 of OX941084.1, forward strand.
GTATTTCAGGTTCTGGCGGCGCCGGTCCTAAGCAGACTTAGTTGCTTTGGGGTGAGAGCTTGGGGATTTTGCTCATGGACATTTTTATACTTTGGAATGAACCGTTGGGTTTATAGATGACAACCCTTTTGTAATCTCTTTTCTAGTTGTAGAAATTAGATTAGTTGGTTGTTATTTATTGTCCGTTAAATTACAACTGTAATTAAACAGATTAGTTATATATTCCCCATTTTTGGGAGGTTCTTGCTATGGCAATTTTGTATACCTCATGTCCGTTTTTGGATTTTTGTTATCCTTATTTTAGGGTGTTACATGCACTGAAGCCCAGATCTCGCCGGAGACCTCGATGGTGCACCCCAAAACCATCTCGTCGAATATTTCTATGGTTTTCAATTTTTTTAGATTTAGGTAGATCACAACGGATCATATCAGAGTGTGTTTATGGGTTTTAGATAGCGGATCACATTGTATCACGATGGGTATCATAGTGGTATCACGATATGTATTACAGTCAGTTTGTGTTTTACTGTATAGAAGTTCTTGGGTAACCACAGTGGGTTTCACAATGTATCACAATAGAGGCAAGTTATAATAAACAGAGGCAAGTGATCAACAACAAAGGCAAGTGACCATAGTGTATCACAACAGAGGCAAGTGATCAACAACAGAGGCAAGTGATCAACAACAGAGGGAAGTGATCAACAACAGAGGCAAGTGCTCACAGTGTATCACAACAAATGTGATTTGTGGCCTGTGATTCCGAAAATCCGGTGATACACAATGTGATTTGTGGCATGTTTCAATCGAGTTCCTCCAGTGATACACAATGTGATTCGTTTTCAATATTTAGAGTTTATCCTATTTGATTCCACACCATAATTATCGGAGCGCCCAAAATTAGATCACAATGAATTATATTGTTGTTTGACATTTTTACCCTTTTTGCCTATTTTAATGCCAGTAAATTGTGTTTTTAATTAATATTTTTCTTAATTGTTTTATACCATTGATTATTAAGATGGATGGATGAGATTAGATCTCATAGTTATCACAAAATAGGAGGATCTCCCTTCAAAGCCCCCCTATATATATATATATATATATATATATATATATAGGGTGCTTTTAATTTGAAAACCTAGTAATTCGTGTAAACTTTGCAAACCAATCTTAGCCGTTCATCAAGTCTAATAAATATCTGATTTTATTATGTTTTCTAATCTAAAGTCATGATCATAACAAATGAACCTTATCATCTTCCATATATATCACAATCATTATTAATAAATCATAATAATTATCCATAAATATATATATATATATTGTTTCATAAAATAGTGGTTTGCAAAGTTTTACACAAATTGCTTGGTTTTCAAATGAAACGCAACACACACACACACACACACACACATATATATATATATATATACTAGACATATACCCGTGCGATGCAGCGGAATGTGAGTAAAGAATGAACAATTAATGCTACTTTCTTATAGACATGTCATCAACAATAAACCATGACCTAAGAATCACAACTTATGAAACACTAAACCCTAAACCCATAAAGATATTCAATAATTAGTTTATATTACAATTATTGACGAAAAAAATTATAATGATATAATTTATAATAAGAATGAAAGGTATTTTACGATTATGTATTTTTAATGCGCTAACGGTGGAAAAAAAATAAAACGTATGGATAGAAAACAAATTAATTCGTTGATATTCATGATATTTAATAGTACGGTTAAATTAAAAAACATTCAATATTGAGCTCGTTTTAAAGTTATTGACGAGATGATTATTATGGTATAATTTGTAGAAAAATGAACATATTTTTTATAATACCCACGCATCGTAGACTTGTACCCAAGCTCAAATAGCTTGTACATAGTTTAAATTTATAAATCTCACAACTTGGAGGAACATTTTTGTCATTTGGCCAAAGTGTTTATAAATCATAAGACTTGGATTTCTTCTTCATTTCACACGTATTCATCTTCATCATCTCCTTCTCTATTTTCCATCTACCAAACCCCTCTTCATCTCTCTAGAAATTAAGGTTGATACTTGAAGCTTTTGAGAAACCGAATTGGAGAAATGATCTACTCATCGAGAGCTACATGTAGGTACCATTTGTTTTTAGTTTTCTTCAAATTTTTGTTTATGGGTTTTGAGGTTTTGAAACTCTTTTGTGAAAATCTTGATGTATTAGGTTGAAGGAAGCTTAAGAGATGATTTCCTTGTCATTTTGAAGTTGAAAGACCAAAAATATTGAAGGTAAGATTACAAATTTTTGGTCTTAGTTTTCTTAAGGATTTTTCTTAGATGTAAATATTGATAAATGGTGGTATTAGGTTCATTATATGTTAGTAATGTTAAATTTGGGTTTTGGTTAACTTTTGGTATCAAAAGTGGGCAAATGAATGGAACCATTAAAATGGTTTTGAGCTTCAATGTTTATTGCCCACAAGGTGTTTGATAAAATGCCACAACCATTTTTACAATTATGTGAATTTTAACTTTCTGTCCCTGTTTTCAAAAATTCGTATAAAATCAACCGTAAGTCCAAATAAGCTCAAATTTTGCAGTTAGAAGGTTCTTTATGTCCTTTACAACTTTGTAGTTTACACCGAGACCTGAATCTAAGTTGAAGTTGATCAAAAACACAGTTTTAGCTGCTGGTCTGCAGCTATTCAACCATTTTTACAATTCTGTGAATTTTAACTTTCTGTCCCTGTTTTCAAAAATTCATATAAAATCAACCATACGTCCAAATAAGCTCAAATTTTGTAATTAGAAAGTTCTTTATGTCCTTTACAACTTTGTAGTTTTCACCGAGACCTGAATCTAAGTCGAAGTTGCTCAAAAACACAGTTTTAGCTGCTGGTCTGCAGCTACTAGGAAATTTTGTTGCTGTCTTTATTAAGCTGTAGCAAATAAACCGTAGCTTCAATCATCGTGAGTTCAATTGTGATGGAATCCCGAGAGGTGTAGTTACAATGTTGGTTAGAAAGGAATGACTATATCATATTCTAATTAGGTGTTAAATGTGTGGTCGATATGACTTAGGGTCGCGTATGATCTAGGATATGAGCTAAAGTTTGATGGAAACATTTTAAGCACTTTTTGGATATCAGGTACGGATTTCCCTACTTCATTCTATACGAGGATAATCCCTTGATAAGATTATCCATTCCATCATTAAATCATGACGCTACAAAAGTAAGTGCATGTAATTCGAATTCGAAATTCCTTTATCATGTTGAATTACGATATTCCTTTGTACAACAACATTCCTATGATTTTGTGTCTACTTTATGAACTTATTTTGGAAAAAACGATAGTTTGGAAGTATTCATGTTCATTCAACTATTATTCTCATGTGAGGCTTGAAAAGTCATTTTAGACTTTAAATATTGAACATTTTCCTTCAACAATATTTTGAACCATAAAGGTCGTTTGATAGATTTCATGGTGGTTATTTTCTTTTAACTCTCATGATTTTCACTTGATGTTATAATTTTGTATGACACAATGGTCGGGGCATAGATCATTGTGACGCTCTGTGGTGCTCGTAAACCACAGCGTCCCCATACTGGTGCTCTATAGTGTGAGCTTTACCTAGGCATGGGTGGGGGCGTATGGACTGGTCCTAGGATATGCGCATTATGATACGCATTCGTTGCGTACGGGAATGGATGTGTGTGCCCACACTTCATCCCACAACCCATGTGGACTGATCCTCCCGTGGGATTTGTGACACATTGAGGGTTTCATCCGTTGAATCCTCTTTGTGATTATGAACTGGGAAACCGGTCTTGTAATTTATTTTTATACGATGTCTTACGACATTTATTCTTGTTTAAAAATATTTTATAACTCATGTGTTGACTTATACTTTGACTTCTGTTATGTCAAACTATTATGATTGTTTCTGCTACGAATTGATTTTGTTTCCGTTATTTTTCTTTATATTTGTAATTAATCCGTTCACTGAGCATTTGTGCTCAGTCGTTTTCTTTGTTTCTGACACAGCAGGTTCAGTAGAAAAGATTCGGGGAAATTCTGGGAACTGACCGAGTAGACCTGAAGTTACAACCGGTGGATCTTTTGATAGTTTAGTTGTTGTTCAGGTGTTATACGCTTTATATTTAGCCGGTTGTGTTTATGTTTGAGGTTCCGCAAAATTTATCTTTTGGGTTGTTTTAATTTCTTGATACCGACCCTAATGCTTAATTAGTTTATATTTGTGTTTCGGGTCAAAAGTGTGACACGCACCCTGTCCTTAGCCACGCGGGACTAAGGGTGTTACAGTTATGGTATCAGAGCATAGGTTATGATCTTGTAGTATATAATAGGCCATGACCTGTGAGGATTGTGTAAGCTTAAGTCGGGTAAACATACGTTAGGACTTATAATTTATTATTAATATCTTTAAATTCTTGTGGGGGTTACACGACAAGTTTAGTAGCCGACTGATTGACCGGGAGTTCACTAGTATCAATCAGGTTATGGACGTCGCTCGGCGTATAGAGTTGTTTAAATTGAGATCTGCATCTATTGGACTAAATAAAGCAAGAAGGGATCTCTCAGTTCTTCCGGTAGTAAGTCTGGCGGGTCATCCGTTAAACGCCAAAAGTTCGGCCAGACATCTCAGGGACGATCTTCCTTTAGTTTGTCTCAATCTTCTTCTATCAGAGATTCATCAGATGGGGTTCATAAAGTTTTATGTAAGGAGTGTGGAAAGTTTCACAAGTCAGGTCCTTGTCTTTCTAAAACGGGAGCATGTTTCAATTGTGGCAATACAGGCCATATTGCTCGTAATTGCAGGTCTAAACCATCAAGTCAAAGTCAGGGTACTACTTCCCAATCTACTTTTGGTGGACGTGTCTTTGCACTGGCTACTGATAAGCTAACTTCGGGTATGGTTTCCGGTATTTTATCTATTAATGCTCGTCCTGTGTATGTATTGTTTGATACGGGTGCGACACACTCAATTGTATCTGATGCATTAGAAGCTTTTCTGAAACCCTATGAATCACTGACGGAGCATCCCTTAGTGATCACGACACCGATGGGCACATCTGTTTATATTTTTAATCAGTTCCAGCATTGCCCGTTATTAATGGGTACTCATGTACGGGAGGTAACACTACTACCCATGAGAATGAGTCATTTTGACATAATTCTTGGTATGGATTGGTTGACCCAACGTCGAGCTATTATTAATTGTGAAACAAAGCAGATCATCTTCGGTGATGTGAATCATCCCAAAGAAGTGTATCAGGGGTCTGAGCCGAATCCCGACTCTTGCACTTTCTCATCTCTTCAGGTTGAGCCGTTTGTCTGGCAAGGGAGTGCGAGTTTCTTGGCCGCACTCACAGATCCTGGATAGGTACCATCTAAACTTGATTTAATTCCTGTGGTTAATGAATTTTCGGATGTATTTCCGGATGAACTTCCTGGACTCCCTCCCGATCGTGAGGTGGAGTTTTCTATTGAACTGTTGCCCGGCACAAGTCCGATCTCAAAGGCTCCTTATCGTATGGCTCCATCTGAAATGAAAGAGCTCAAGGAGCAAATTCAAGATCTTTTAGATAAAGGTTATATACGACCTAGTGTATCTCCGTGGGGAGCGCCAGTTCTGTTTGTCAAAAAGAAGGACGGTTCTATGCGACTATGTATTGACTATCGCGAACTGAACCGAGTTACTGTGCGCAATAAGTACCCATAGCAGGTGACATTTCTTGGTCACATCATCTCAGCTGATGGTGTACAGGTGGATTCTACCAAGGTTGAAGTTGTTTCTAAATGGCCGAAACCGACTAATGTGTCTGAAGTGCGCGGTTTCCTTTGTCTGGCAGGTTATTATAGGCGCTTTGTTGAGAATTTCTCTAAAATTGCCTTACCAATGACTTAGTTACTTCGTAAAGGAATTAAGTTTGTTTGGGGTGAGGCTCAGGACCGTAGCTTCGAGGAATTAAAGCGCCGACTCATTACTGCCCCGGTGTTAGCTTTACCTTCGGGTACCGGTGGTTTCCAGGTTTATAGTGACGCATCTCGTCATGGGTTAGGTTGTGTATTGATGCAACATGGGAAAGTTATAGCCTATGCTTCACGACAATTGAAGCCATATGAGGCTAATTACCCAACTCATGATCTCGAACTTGCTGCAGTCATCTTTGCTTTGAAAATCTGGCGGCATTACTTATACGGCGAAACTTGTGATATTTTTTACAGATCATAAGAGCCTAAAGTACATCTTCATCCAGAAAGAGCTAAATATGAGACAACGACGATGGCTCGATTTGCTTAAGGACTATGATGTTCGCATTCAATATCACCCCGGTAAGGCGAATGTCGTAGCTGATGCTTTGAGTCGAAAAAGCGTAGGTGAAGTTTCATGTCTTCTAGTTCCGCAGGAAATAGAGAAAGATTTAGAACACCTTCAGATCGAGTTCTGTCCATATCATGGAGATGGATGGTTGGCTGCCTTGTCTTTTGAGTCAACTCTCATTTCTAGTATCAAAGAGGCTCAAAAGTCTGATGGCGAGTTGTGGGCAATCATAGATAAGATAGAAAAAGATTCTTCGTCTAAATTCTTTATTGATGATGATGGTGTAATTTGGTATGGTAGCAGGTTGTGTGTGTCTAATGTGTCCGAACTTAGAGAAACTGTTATTCGTGAGGCACACAGTTCACCATTCTCTATTCATCCAGGATCCACGAAAATGTATCGAGACTTAAAACAACATTTCTGGTGGAACGGTTTAAAAAGAGACATAGCTGATTATGTCTCTAGATGTCTCACATGCCAAAAGATCAAGATTGAGCGTCAGCGACCCAACGGTTTGTTACAGCCATTGGAGATTCCAGTATGGAAATGGGAGCATATCACTATGGATTTTGTTATCAGACTCCCTCGAACTCTCAAACGACATAATGCTATATGGGTCGTCGTTGATCGATTGACCAAGTCAGCTCATTTCCTACCTATTCATGAGTCGTATCCCATCAGTAAGTTGGCTGATATATTTCAGAAGGAGATTGTCCGTCTTTACGGTACTCCTGTATCCATTGTATCTAACCGTGATCCTCGATTTACTTCTCGGTTCTAGACAGGTCTACAAAAGGCATGGGGTACTCGACTACGTATGAGTACTGCTTACCATCCACAGACGGACGGTCAGTAAGAGAGGACCATTCAAACACTTGAGGATATGTTGCGAGCTTGTGTACTCGAGTGGAAAAAAATAAAACTTATGGATATAAAATAAATTAGTTCATAAATATTCATGATATTTAATAGTACGGTTACATTAAAAAAATATTCAATATTGGACTCGTTTTTAATATATTGACGTGACGATTATAATGGTATAATTTGTAAAAAAAGAAACATGTTTTTTCATTGCATTTTGTTCATATACCATTATTTGTGTTAATATAACACATGTGTAAAATTAAAAATGAAAAAGTAAGGGATATAAAGTAAATTAAATAACTAATTGTAAAGATGTTAAATGTAACATTGAATTTTGAAAATAACCGTTTACAATTTTAATATAATAGTATAGATATAGATAGTATATATATAATGTTACATATTTATGCTACCAATAAAAATATTCAATAATTAGTTTATATTAAAATTATTGACCAAAAAATTATAATATTAGAATTTATAATACTAATGAAACATACTATTAATATATGTTAGTGGATCTACAATTATGTATTTTTAATATGCTAACGGTGAAAAAAATAAAACGTATGGATAGAAAACAAATTAATTCACAGATATTCATAGTTTTTAATAGTATGGTTAAATTAAAAAATATTCAATATTGGGCTCGTTTTGAAGGTATTGACGAGACGATTATAATGGTATAATTAGTAAAAAAGAAACGTATTTTTTCATTGCATTTTTTTCCATATACGATTATTTGTGTTAACATGATAAGGATGTAAAATAAATAATGAAAAAACAAGGGATATAAAGTAAATTAAATAATTAATTATAAGAGTAGTAAATGTAAGGTTTAATTTTAATGTATTTCAAATTCCCTCTCACATCACATCTTATTTTATTTTTAATTCATAGTTACAGTTTTTGTCCCTGAACTATTTTGATAGATTTACTTTTTACCTTTTAGTTTTACATTTTACATTTTCATTATATTAACACATATAATCATATATTAACTAAAATACGTTAAAAAATAAATTTTAATTTTAACAAGTTACACCATTATAATCGTCTCATTGATACCTTCGAAATGAGCCCAATGTTGAATATTTTTTGATTTAATTATATTATTATATGTCGTATATTATACATTGATTAATCGATTTTTTTTAAAAGAGAAAATGCATTACATCAACGTAAGTTTTAACATCAAGATAATAAACATAATAAATATATTGCGTATTTTTTTATTCCAACAGATTCCAACTTTGATAATTCATTTAAATCAACATATTCACGAGTACGAGTACGCTCTATATATTCTTCATTCACATCTAATCTACGTTTGTATGAGATAATCCACGACATTGCATCTGGAAGTGCATGACGTGTCCAATGGTGTATGAGTGTGGGCATTGGGTAATCTCCTTTTAATACTCAGTTAGTTCACCCATTAACTCTATACGGATAGTGTCCCATGCATCTTCATGACCACCAAAACAAGTAGATATGACTCGAAATTCACAATTTCCATCCCCTAATTCATTTTGTACTTGTGCGATGTATGGATGAAATAAACTCGGGATTTGATCAAAATATGGAGGGGGGTTGTCGTTGGAAGTAGGAGCTATGCCTCGCTGATTCTTTATGACCAAAATCTTTGGAGTTGATAAATGTTGGCGCGTTAGAATAACTGTGTCTACGAGGATCTTCAATAATATTTTTATTTATTTCAAATCAATTATTTTACTTTATTTCAAATAATATATTATATATATGTCGAATGATTCTGTTTTCATTGATCGACATGTGATATCCCAAAATAATCGAAATTTGTGATATCCACAATTAATCACATGTGATATCCACAAAATACAACGTAATTATATATGTTAATGTGATATGTTAAAACATATTTTTTAACATATTTTTAACATATAATAAAATAAAAAAATATTCAATATTGGACTCATTTCGAAGGTATCGAAGAAACGACTATAATGGTGTAACTTGTTAAAATTAAATATTATTTTTTAACGTATTTTAGTTAATATATGCTTATATGTGTTAATATAATGAAAATGTAAAATGTAAAATGTAAAACTAAAAGGTATAAAATAAATCTATCAAAAGAGTTAAGAGACCAAAACTGTAACTATATATATATAATAACTACTTTCAAGAACCGTTAAAGCCCTTTAATATAATAGTATAGATATAGGGGTGAATTCAAATGAAAACTCGTCTTTCATTGTGCACATAAGGACAAATCTTAACCATTAATCAAAACTTAGAAAACTAATCAATGGTTAATACATAATAAGGTTAATTGAGAAGCGATTAAAGACAAAATTGGAAATTTGAATCAACGCCTACCTTGTTTGACTTTTTATTTTATTTTTTAATTAAATTTTATCACCCCCTTAAATTTTAAAATAAATTATCTTAAAAATTACTAATATTTTAATCAAACAAATTACACCAAAAAAATGAGAATTTCGTGCTCTTCGATATGACATCCATCTCGATATAGTTTTTTTTCTTCGTTTTAGCTGTTTTTACGTGAAATTCTATATATGTGTATGAATATGAATGCACATCCTCAGGTGTCCACATTCAGTATGAATAAGAAAGGTGAACGTTCATTCACTATTCATAATGAATAATACAGTATTCAAGATGAATAATACACAAATTCATGATTCATGTATTATTTATCATGAATCGTGTATTATGTACCCTGAATGCTGTATTATTCATCATGAATGATACATTATTCATGATGAATAATACATGAAATGACCCGTGAAGGTGTAGACACATGACACACTCTCTTTTGTTTCCCAATTCACAACCGAAATTTGGTTTAATTCATTATGAATATGTATGCGCATCCCCGGATGTCCCACATTCAGTATGAATAACAAATGTGAACGTTCATTCATTATTCATGAATAATGTATCATTCAGGATTAATTACACAACATTCATGATGAATAATACACAAATTCATGAATCGTAAATTAATCACCCTGAATGTTGTATTATTCATCATGAATAATGTATCATTCAGGATGAATAATACATGAATGACCCGTGAAGATGTAGAGACGTGACACTCTATCTTTTGTTCCTCGATTCACAACAGAATTACTCGATAGGTTCTCGATTCGTCTTGATGGGTGTTGGGTTACGGTGATGAAGAAACGCGATGCCTTACGCCGTTGAAGAAAGTGTTGAAGAAGGTGATGTCGAGTTACATACTTACGGTGTCGAGGTGTTGTGCAGACTTGAACATACATAAATATTCATAATGAATATAACACATATATAACATTTCACGTAAAAAAACGGTTAAAACAACAAAAAAACTATATCGAGATGGATGTCATATCGAAGAGCACGAAATTCTCGTTTTTTTTTATGTAATTTGTTTGATTAAAGTATTAGTAATTTTTAAGATAATTTATTTTAAACTTTAATTGGGTAAAAGTTTTTAATTAAAAATGAAAATAAAAAGTCAAATATGGTACGCGTGAATTTAAATTATCTTCTATTTTTACCCCTAAGCATTTTAAAATTAAAAACTCTATTTAATATGAGTTTTTGGATCAATAGAGATGTAGTGGCTGAGACTTGTCCTCACATGCACAATGAAAATTGAGTTTTCATTTGAACTTTCCCTCTCTCTCTCTCTCTCTCTCTCTCTCTATATATATATATATATATATATATATATATATATATATACACACACACATAAGGACACTCTATCGTTGCATCATAGACTCTTGATAATTTGGTCATTAAGTTTTTTGTTTTTCCCTTTGGGCAGAGGATAATACAAGCATAGCCACTGAGATCAAGGTACCAATTCTGAAGGCCTTCCATCGTTATATTTATGATCGTGACTGGCACTTCGCATGTGAGTAACGAGGTTCGGTTTGCAATCCTATAATGCAACATATATAGTACATACTAATTAATTAATTAGTCATTCCTCAATTTATTTGTTTGAAGGTGGGACAAAGGATTACAAAGTTCTCATGGACCAGTTCCATCATGTTTCTACTGCCTTCCTGGAGCTTAACAAAAGGTTATAACTTTCTCATAGGAGGCGGTTGAAATAAAAATGTTAAATACTGTGAGAAAGTAAGAAGGAAAGGTTTATATGTGAATCATTGAAAAAATCCCCAAAAAATATATGTGAAGATACATATATGAACAGTTGTTACAGATTATTCATATGGGTTCACATAGCATATTCAAATGGATTTCAATGATTCAAATATGAACATTCTTTTCTTACATTCTCACGATATTTAGCCTTCTTATTTGAACTTCCTACATTTCAACTGTTTATTAAAGCTATGGATCATGTTTTTAGACCTGCTTGTGCATGTAAATTGATCTACAATACTATAACTATTTTGCAGTTATCAGAAGGCAATTAAAGATATTACAATGAGAATGGATGAAAGAATGGCTAAATTTATATGCAAAGAGGTACTTATTATCAGTAAACAAAGTTTTTGAAGATGTTTGAATGAAGAAGTTGAGTTTGTTTTCACCTTGTAGGTTGAGACAATTGACGACTACAATGAGTATTGCCACTACGTAGCTGGACTCGTTGGTTTGGGGTTATCAAAACTCTTCCATGCCTCAGGCACTGAAATTTTGTTTCCCGATTCTATCTCCAACTCGGCTGGATTATTTCTCCAGGTAAACATTTTGGACCATCAACTAGACTTCTCATATTATTGTTAAAGAGATTAGGTTGTGGTGTACCAAATCGAATTAGACTTGGATAGAATCTTGGATCATGTACAAAACACTTTCCGTAAGTAATATTTCCACCCTATTACCGCTTGGGTTTCACGAAATTTACTCGGGGATAAACAAACTTCACAATCTGGTTAGTAAAACACAGAGATCTTGTTTTGTTCGTGTGTAAAAACGAGACTAAAAACACCTTTTAAAGGTAGGCGGTTGTTGGCAACTAAAAATTATCGCGTTAATCTGTGTCACTTGCACTCACTGATCACATGTCAACCTCTACTGCATACCAATTGTCAGGATCGAATTCTTAACAAGAATAAAATCTCAGAAACAATATCAAAGAAGTTGCGGAATAACACTTTGATATTCAATAAAACAGTAAACAAAATAGTATATGATTAACAACTTGTAAACTTGTATTGAATGCTTGAAGTTACAAGATTAAACACACAACCTCAATATTGATGAACAGGCTCACCAATACGAATTCTACTTCTCTAGAATTAGGATGTATGTCTTGAGGTTGATTCTCTCTAAACAAAAACTTAGAATGAATTAATTAATCTCTTCTATCAAATCTGTACATATACTGAATAAAAAGATAATTATACCAAAATAAAATATCTTCAGTATATCTTCCATGTATATCTCTAAGCTTCCATGTATATCTTCAGATTATCCAGCTGTTATCCTTTCATGCGAATCATGCTTAGCAGCATTAATCTCTTCAAGCAGTATTAACTTGGTCTTAGCAGCATTAACTACTAAGCAGTACTAACCACTAGCAGTACTAACTAGTTAAGCAGTACTAACTTTGTTCAAGCAGCACTAACTTTAACTAGCAGTATTAATTCTACTAGCAGTAGTAACACTCAGCATTATTAACCTTTAAGTCTTCTAGCAGTAGTAACTTTGAACCAGCATCATTAACCATACTTGATGAATTCTTCAGTTCCCAACAATCTCCCCCTAACTTGACTTTTAGGAAGAGAAGTCAAGTTCTTCAAATTTTCTTCAAGATGCTCCCAAAACTCTATCATGGCCTAAATTCCAGTGTTTGCATCCAATCCCAAACTCTGATTAATTGTTCTTTGAATCAAGTATTTAGCCATTTCTGAATCTGGAACACACACTAGCTTTTTCTTCAGCATGGCATGAAGCTTTAATCTGCTATGGTTGTATACTCTATCCACTAGAAAGTATTCAGTGTGATTTAAATCCAAAGTCACTGCATATACTCCACTAGTTTCATATAGAGTCCACTTGTTGACTGATTTGAACACATTCTTGATCACATGCTCTACTTCATCAGGCTTGAACATCATATACAGATACTCCATCACCAGTTTTGTAAGTGAAATCCCTGAAGCCTTCAGTATATCTGCATACAACTTTATTCCTATCTCAAACATTTCTTCAATATCTGACCTAGAGCATGTTCTGACAATCTTGACCCAAGTGTTGAATACCTCATATTTATCATCTTTTCTCTTGAGTCTAATGTACTCCTTTCCATCCAATGTCAATGTATCCCAGTGAATAACTTCAGGAGGTTTTATACCAACAGGTTCTGCTGAAATTGGTTCAAGAACTTTGTCCATCACTACCATGTACATTTTTAAATCATCAGTACTTGAAGATTCTTTCTTTTCAGATGACTCAGGTACCCCTTCTTCTTCAACCACCTTATCAGCCTTTTCTTCAGCTATTCTAGGCTTCTTGATTGACTTTCTCCTTGTCATCATCTTGGTTCTCTTTAAAGTCCTTAGACTTTCTCCCGGAGTAGCTTCTTTCTTTGATGGTGTTTCCTGCTCATCTGGAAAGGGCTTTTGTATCAGAAAATCATTACTTTCTTTCATCCTCTTCTCCATCTCCACCCTTGCAGTTTCATTCCCCTGCAGCTTTAACATCTCTGAATCATACAGCTCTTTAATCTTCTCAAAAGACATTTTGGAGAACATCTCCTTTTTGACTCCTACAACACCTTTGAGAAATATAATCATTTTGTTTCTCTCTTGGGTACCTAGAAAAGTCTTTGAGGGTTGTCTCTTCTTTACAACTGTTTTCACTACTGATTTCTTCATAGTTGCAGCTTTCTTCTGTGCAGTTTCAGTTGCCAGACTCAGTTGATAAGCTTCATTCAGTTCAGCAGCTAGAGCTTTTGCCATCTCCCTGTCCTTTTCCACCTGAACTCTTTCTTCCTTTTCAATATCCTCTTGCATCTTCCTGGCTAAGGCTTCATCTGATTCAACCAACCTTTGCTTCTTGACTGGTTGATCAGATTCCACCATCTTTGCTTTTCCTTTGTCTTTGTCCATTGCCTTCTTACTGTTATCTTTCTTGATCACTTCACCTTGTTCTTTGATGATTACTCCTTTGGTCTTTGAAGTGACCTTGGGAGTATCATTCTTGGCTTTAAGTAAGGTTTCTGCAATCTCAAGATCTGTTAATACTTCTTTCACTGTTTCTGCTGCTTTATTTATGTCAGCAGTAGTAACCGTTTCTGCTGCTACTTGTGTTTCTATTGGCACTGAATCTCTTTCTGTTTCTGCTTCCTGCTCCCCCTCAACATCAAATTTCTCTCCATCAAGCTCCCCCTCTCTTGTGGCTTCTTCCATGTTGATCTCCCCCTTTTTGGGAGCATCATTCTCAGATTTCCTTCTCCTTAGTTGGAATTGCTGTCTCTTCTTCCTCTGTACCAGACTGATCACCATCTTCTTCAGCTTAGCAATCTGTACTTGTTGTGATAGAATGACCAGCTTCATTTCTTCAATTTCTTTGCCTTGTTTGAGAACATCTTGATTGATGTTCCCCATTGTTTCCATCAATTCATAGTAAGTATAGCTGTCCTCACCCTCTCCAGAAGTGTTACCCTCTTTTGAAGGATCATGGGATCTTTTATTAGTGGAAGTCTTCTGCCTAGCAGAAGCACTGTCCACACCCGTGGTTTCTTGGCACCTGGGTCCTTTGAATGATTGCTCATTCAAAGTTGCCATGGGGGAGGTCTTATTGATGTTGCCACTGTCCTTCTCTGTGCTAGCAGAAGTAGTGGCAGCCTCAATACCCATATGCTCTACCTCCTCCTCAGAGAGCACCTCCTTTGGGTTGGGAGACACCCTTGTGGATTCCCTTTGGATATTCTCTACTGGTGAGTGCTCCAATAGAGGGCTTAAAGGCTGAGTGGGTGATGGTACAAGAAGGGAAGGAGCCTTCTTTACCTGTTTTCTTTGATAAGTGTGGGTGATTGGTGAAGTTGGTTTGTCAAGAAGAGACTGAGGAATTGATTTAGAGAGGGAAGGTTGGGATTGGCTAGCAGTGGGTTGGTCTAATGGGGGCCTTGACCCTGCTACCATACCTTCATTGGTTTGGGACACCACCATCATTGTAGAGAACAATGGGGTGTCAACTCCTTCCGAGTCCCCAGCAGATCTTCTCATATTTGAGAAAACCTTGCCTTTGGGGGGTTTAGGTACATATACCCCAACAGGTTGAGGTATATCCGTCAATTCATGAGTAATAACTTCTTGGATAAACCTGGGGTACATAAAGAAGCTCTTTTTGTTTCCCATGTTTGAGACAAGATCACTGAAAATCATTTTAGAAAAGTTATACTTTCTGGCAGTGGCCAAGCACACCAAAGCATAAGCAATGGTGCTGCTGAACTCACTCCATCCAGTAGTCTTTTTGGAGATACAGTGCATAAGAGTATGGACAAAGAAACGCCATTGGGGTGAAAATTTGTCTTTTGAGAATTTGAATACACCCAATGGGCCTCCATGTCCCATTCTTGTAAGATTGGAGTACAGTTCATCGTTTGGGATAGAAGTTATACCAGAGGCATCGTCTAGACGTAGACTGATGCGAATAACCTCTTCAGTAACTGTTAGTGATTGTTCACATATGCTTGTCTTGATCATTTGCACACCATTCTCAGCAACAATGGTGGCATTAGCCCAGAACTGCCTTTGATGCTCGATATAGATTGTAGGAGATACAGTAATTGCATGAGCAATATGGCTTGACTTGAGGAAATCCATAATCTGATGAAATCCTGCAGCTTGCTTTGGCTTTTGTAGCATCGCGATCTCATTGTGCTCGTCGATGAATGCCATGGATGCCATTGACCTTGAAGATTCTTGCCTGAAAACTTTGAACTTTGAGAGAGAAAGGGTTTAGAGCGCAAGTGAACAGTATGCAAAGAGTCGTTATGAGCTTTTAGGCGGGCAAAGAGTATTTATAGTATTCGGAACATAAGCAGTATTAACCTAGAGCAGTATTAACCACTAGCAGTATTAACTGAAAGCAGTATTAACTGAAAGCAGTAGTAACCACTAGCAGTATTAACTGAAAGCAGTATTAACTGAAAGCAGTATTAACTACTAGCAGTATTAACTGAAAGCAGTATTAACTACGAGCAGTATTAACTGAGAGCAGTATTAACTACTAGCAGTATTAACTAACTAGCAGTATTAACTGAGAGCAGTATTAACTACTAGCAGTATTAACTAACTAGCAGTATTAACTGAGAGCAGTATTAACTACTAGCATTATTAACTAACTAGCAGTATTAACTGAGAGCAGTATTAACTACTAGCAGTATTAACTAACTAGCAGTATTAACTGAGAGCAGTATTAACTACTAACAGTATTAACTAACTTACTCCTTTAAGCTTGCGAAGCACTGAGTACTGCTATACATATCCTGAAAAAGAAGATTAGTAACACCAAGAATAAACATTATACAGGTATAGAACCACTTTTTGAGAAAGGGCTTATTCAGAGTTGATCATTCCCACACTTGTTACCAAGAAAGTGAATCTACCCACATCAAAAGCTTTAGTGAATAGATCAGCAAACTGATTATCAGTGTGAACTTTTACAACTTGAATAAGTTTCTTTTCATTACAGTCTCTTATGAAGTGATACCTGATCTCAATGTGCTTTGTCTTTGAGTGCTTAACAGGATTATTCACAATGCTAATAGCACTGCTATTATCAATAAAAATTGGAGTGTGTAGAAAGGTTACCCCATAATCCAACATTTGATTCTGAATCCATAAGACTTGAGAACAGCAACTTGCAGCTGCTATGTACTCTGCCTCTGTTGTAGATGTGGATACTGTGGTTTGTTTCTTGCACTGCCATGAAACTAGTCTTGCACCCAAAAACTGACATCCTCCAGAAGTAGATTTTCTGTCCAAGTTTGCTCCACCTAGATCACTATCTGAGTATGCAAGTAGGTCAAAGGATGAGTTATGAGGATACCAAAGTCCCAATCTGGGTTGCCCTTTGAGATATCTGAATATCCTCTTAACAGCTTGATAGTGAGATTGCTTTGGCCTAACTTGGAATCTTGCACACACACAGACTGGAAACATTATATCTGGCCTAGAGGCTGTAAGATACATGAGAGAGCCAATCATGGATCTATAATGATGAACATCCATATCCTCCCCCTCAAGATCTGCTGTTATCTGCTTGTGTGTCTCCATAGGTGTGCTAGCAGGTTTTGAATCTGAGAAACCAAACTTGGTTAGAATGTCCTGCACATACTTGGACTGACAGAGGAAGATTCCATCGGTCTTCTGTTGAACTTGGAGTCCAAGGAAGAAAGTAAGTTCCCCCATGGAACTCATTTTGAACCTTTGATGCATTAGTTCCTCAAACTCCTTGCACATGTTGTCTCTTGTTGATCCAAAGATAATATCATCAACATAGATTTGGACCAGCAAGATATCCTTCTTCTTTCTCTTGATAAATAGAGTCTTATCAATGACTCCTCTTTCAAAGCCATTTTCCAAGAGATAGGATGACAGAGTGTCATACCATGCTCTTGGAGCTTGATGTAGTCCATAAAGTGCTTTCTTCAATTTGTATACTCTGTCTGGATAGCTTGGGTTTTCAAACCCTGGTGGTTGACAGACATATACCTCTTCTTCAATTGAGCCATAGAGAAAAGCACTTTTTACATCCATTTGATAGACTTTGAAGTTCATGTAAGAAGCATAGGCTAGGAATAGTCTGATTGCTTCTATCCTAGCCACAGGTGCAAAAACTTCTTCATAATCTATACCCTCTTCTTGAGTATATCCTTGAGCCACCAGCCTTGCTTTGTTCCTTATGACAATACCTCTTTCATCTCTCTTGTTTCTGAAAATCCACTTTGTGCCAATTGCTCTGTGACCTTTAGGAAGGTCTACTAGATCCCATACATCTTGTAGCTTGAATTGTAACAGTTCTTCTTGCATTGCTTCTATCCAGCTAGATTCTTTCATGGCATCATGTGCCTTTTTAGGCTCAAGCTGGGATAAAAAGCAAGAAAGCACTGTATGCTGTTGATCTTGCATTTCTTGAAGTCTACTTTGATTTCTAGTCATTATAGGAGAGGATATATCTCCTATTACCAACTGTGGAGGATGATTCTTTTGTATTCTGGTGTGATGACTAGGTTCTTCATAAAGTACCACTTCTAGATTTGAGTCATTCAATTCAACTGAGGTGTTTTCAGCAGCTATTACTGATTCCTTATTGACTTGAATCTCCTCATCTCTACTTTCTTCTTCACTCTGACTGGATTCAGTAGATGGTTCCTTTTCACAGTCTTCAACAGGATCCACTGTGGGTATAGGAAAGATCACAGATTGAGATAAGTTGTCTTGAACTTGTGTAGTTCCTGATCCTCCACTTCCTGAACCTGCATAATCATCACTACTAACACCAAAAGAGTTAGTTAGTGAATCAATGTCAAATAGCCACTGAGGACCAGACCCAATTGGATTTGGTGTGTTCTCATTGCATTTGACATTGTCACTTTCTTCAATTATTCTAGAAGAAGAGTAAAAGACTCTGTAAGCCTTACTCTGAGATGAGTAACCAACAAGAAATCCATCATCTGCTTTGCTATCAAACTTACCTAAGTGAGATTTGGTATTGAGAATAGTACAAGGACACCCAAAAGGTTTGAAAAATCCAATAAATGGTTTTCTTTTATTTAAAAGCTCATAAGGAGTCTTGTTCTTTGGCTTGACTACTAGAACTCTGTTTTGGACATAACAAGCAGTATTAACTGCTTCAGCCCAGAAGGTAATTGGCAATTTTGAATCAGCCAACAGAGATCTAGCAGCCTCTATTAGTGTCCTATTTCTCCTTTCAGCAACTCCATTCTGTTGAGGAGTCCTAGGAGCACTATATTGTCTCTCAATACCTTTCTCTTCACAAAAGGTGTTTAGATCAAGATTCTTAAACTCAGTTCCATTATCTGATCTAATGACTTTTACTCTTTTATTAGTTTGGTTTTCAATTCTTAGAATAAAGGATTTGATAAGTCCACTTGTCTCATCCTTAGTCCTTAGAAAATATACCCAAGTAAATATGGAGTAATCATCAACAATAACCAAGCAGTAAGATTTCTTGCCTATACTCATAACATTTGTAGGACCAAACAGATCCATATGCAGTAACTGGAGACAAGAAGAAATAGACTTTAACTCTTTGGTCTTATGAGAAGTTTTGTGCTGTTTGCCTTTAAGACAAGCAACACAATGATCATCACATGAAAAGACTTTTGAAGGTAAACCTCTTACAAGGTTGTTTTTAACAAGTTTGTTCATAGTCTTGAAATTCATGTGACACATCCTTCTGTGCCAAAGAAAGGATTCATCTACAGAAGCTTTTGAAACAAGACAATTTAGAAATGAATCACTATCAACATTGTCCATATCTAGACAATAAACATTGTCCTTTCTTGGAGTTCTAAGTAGTATCATGCTTTCATCAACTACTTTGAACCCTGGAGCAAGGATCATACACTCTGTGTTTGTAAATAATATACTATGTTGTTTGTCACATACCTGTGATACACTTAACAGGTTGTACTTCAATTGATCAACATAGTAGACATCCTCAAATGTCATCTTACCTTTGGTGACATTACCTTTTCCACTTATCTTACCACCAGTAAGATTATCTCCAAATGCAACATGTCCTCCATTGATATGCTTGAAATCCTGAAGGCATGACATGTTGCCTGTCATGTGCCTAGAGCAACCACTATCAACATGCCATATGCTCTTTCCCTTGAGCTGTTGGTTGCCCTGCACATAAGATAGATCAGTTAGTATGAATTAGGAACCCAAGCCAAAGTGGTCTTGGGTACCAATTGCTCTGTGACCTTTAGGAAGGTCTACTAGATCCCATACATCTTGTAGCTTGAATTGTAACAGTTCTTCTTGCATTGCTTCTATCCAGCTAGATTCTTTCATGGCATCATGTGCCTTTTTAGGCTCAAGCTGGGATAAAAAGCAAGAAAGCACTGTATGCTGTTGATCTTGCATTTCTTGAAGTCTACTTTGATTTCTAGTCATTATAGGAGAGGATATATCTCCTATTACCAGCTGTGGAGGATGATTCTTTTGTATTCTGGTGTGATGACTAGGTTCTTCATTAAGTACCACTTCTAGATTTGAGTCATTCAATTCAACTGAGGTGTTTTCAGCAGCTATTACTGATTCCTTATTGACTTGAATCTCCTCATCTCTACTTTCTTCTTCACTCTGACTGGATTCAGTAGATGGTTCCTTTTCACAGTCTTCAACAGGATCCACTGTGGGTATAGGAAAGATCACAGATTGAGATAAGTTGTCTTGAACTTGTGTAGTTCCTGATCCTCCACTTCCTGAACCTGCATAATCATCACTACTAACACCAAAAGAGTTAGTTAGTGAATCAATGTCAAATAGCCACTGAGGACCAGACCCAATTGGATTTGGTGTGTTCTCATTGCATTTGACATTGTCACTTTCTTCAATTATTCTAGAAGAAGAGTAAAAGACTCTGTAAGCCTTACTCTGAGATGAGTAACCAACAAGAAATCCATCATCTGCTTTGCTATCAAACTTACCTAAGTGAGATTTGGTATTGAGAATAGTACAAGGACACCCAAAAGGTTTGAAAAATCCAATAAATGGTTTTCTTTTATTTAAAAGCTCATAAGGAGTCTTGTTCTTTGGCTTGACTACTAGAACTCTGTTTTGGACATAACAAGCAGTATTAACTGCTTCAGCCCAGAAGGTAATTGGCAATTTTGAATCAGCCAACAGAGATCTAGCAGCCTCTATTAGTGTCCTATTTCTCCTTTCAGCAACTCCATTCTGTTGAGGAGTCCTAGGAGCACTATATTGTCTCTCAATACCTTTCTCTTCACAAAAGGTGTTTAGATCAAGATTCTTAAACTCAGTTCCATTATCTGATCTAATGACTTTTACTCTTTTATTAGTTTGGTTTTCAATTCTTAGAATAAAGGATTTGATAAGTCCACTTGTCTCATCCTTAGTCCTTAGAAAATATACCCAAGTAAATCTGGAGTAATCATCAACAATAACCAAGCAGTAAGATTTCTTGCCTATACTCATAACATTTGTAGGACCAAACAGATCCATATGCAGTAACTGGAGACAAGAAGAAATAGACTTTAACTCTTTGGTCTTATGAGAAGTTTTGTGCTGTTTGCCTTTAAGACAAGCAACACAATGATCATCACATGAAAAGACTTTTGAAGGTAAACCTCTTACAAGGTTGTTTTTAACAAGTTTGTTCATAGTCTTGAAATTCATGTGACACATTCTTCTGTGCCAAAGAAAGGATTCATCTACAGAAGCTTTTGAAACAAGACAATTTAGAGATGAATCACTATCAACATTGTCCATATCTAGACAATAAACATTGTCCTTTCTTGGAGTTCTAAGTAGTATCATGCTTTCATCAACTACTTTGAACCCTGGAGCAAGGATCATACACTCTGTGTTTGTAAATAATATGCTATGTTGTTTGTCACAAACCTGTGATACACTTAACAGGTTGTACTTCAATTGATCAACATAGTAGACATCCTCAAATGTCATCTTACCTTTGGTGACATTACCTTTTCCACTTATCTTACCACCAGTAAGATTATCTCCAAATGCAACATGTCCTCCATTGATATGCTTGAAATCCTGAAGGCATGACATGTTGCCTGTCATGTGCCTAGAGCAACCACTATCAACATGCCATATGCTCTTTCCCTTGAGCTGTTGGTTGCCCTGCACATAAGATAGATCAGTTAGTATGAATTAGGAACCCAAGCCAAAGTGGTCTTGGGTACCAATTGCTCTGTGACCTTTAGGAAGGTCTACTAGATCCCATACATCTTGTAGCTTGAATTGTAACAGTTCTTCTTGCATTGCTTCTATCCAGCTAGATTCTTTCATGGCATCATGTGCCTTTTTAGGCTCAAGCTGGGATAAAAAGCAAGAAAGCACTGTATGCTGTTGATCTTGCATTTCTTGAAGTCTACTTTGATTTCTAGTCATTATAGGAGAGGATATATCTCCTATTACCAGCTGTGGAGGATGATTCTTTTGTATTCTGGTGTGATGACTAGGTTCTTCATTAAGTACCACTTCTAGATTTGAGTCATTCAATTCAACTGAGGTGTTTTCAGCAGCTATTACTGATTCCTTATTGACTTGAATCTCCTCATCTCTACTTTCTTCTTCACTCTGACTAGATTCAGTAGATGGTTCCTTTTCACAGTCTTCAACAGGACCCACTGTGGGTATAGGAAAGATCACAGATTGAGATAAGTTGTCTTGAACTTGTGTAGTTCCTGATCCTCCACTTCCTGAACCTGCATAATCATCACTACTAACACTAAAAGAGTTAGTTAGTGAATCAATGTCAAATAGCCACTGAGGACCAGACCCAATTGGATTTGGTGTGTTCTCATTGCATTTGACATTGTCACTTTCTTCAATTATTCTAGAAGAAGAGTAAAAGACTCTGTAAGCCTTACTCTGAGATGAGTAACCAACAAGAAATCCATCATCTGCTTTGCTATCAAACTTACCTAAGTGAGATTTGGTATTGAGAATAGTACAAGGACACCCAAAAGGTTTGAAAAATCCAATAAATGGTTTTCTTTTATTTAAAAGCTCATAAGGAGTCTTGTTCTTTGGCTTGACTACTAGAACTCTGTTTTGGACATAACAAGCAGTATTAACTGCTTCAGCCCAGAAGGTAATTGGCAATTTTGAATCAGCCAACAGAGATCTAGCAGCCTCTATTAGTGTCCTATTTCTCCTTTCAGCAACTCCATTCTGTTGAGGAGTCCTAGGAGCACTATATTGTCTCTCAATACCTTTCTCTTCACAAAAGGTGTTTAGATCAAGATTCTTAAACTCAGTTCCATTATCTGATCTAATGACTTTTACTCTTTTATTAGTTTGGTTTTCAATTCTTAGAATAAAGGATTTGATAAGTCCACTTGTCTCATCCTTAGTCCTTAGAAAATATACCCAAGTAAATCTGGAGTAATCATCAACAATAACCAAGCAGTAAGATTTCTTGCCTATACTCATAACATTTGTAGGACCAAACAGATCCATATGCAGTAACTGGAGACAAGAAGAAATAGACTTTAACTCTTTGGTCTTATGAGAAGTTTTGTGCTGTTTGCCTTTAAGACAAGCAACACAATGATCATCACATGAAAAGACTTTTGAAGGTAAACCTCTTACAAGGTTGTTTTTAACAAGTTTGTTCATAGTCTTGAAATTCATGTGACACATTCTTCTGTGCCAAAGAAAGGATTCATCTACAGAAGCTTTTGAAACAAGACAATTTAGAGATGAATCACTATCAACATTGTCCATATCTAGACAATAAACATTGTCCTTTCTTGGAGTTCTAAGTAGTATCATGCTTTCATCAACTACTTTGAACCCTGGAGCAAGGATCATACACTCTGTGTTTGTAAATAATATGCTATGTTGTTTGTCACAAACCTGTGATACACTTAACAGGTTGTACTTCAATTGATCAACATAGTAGACATCCTCAAATGTCATCTTACCTTTGGTGACATTACCTTTTCCACTTATCTTACCACCAGTAAGATTATCTCCAAATGCAACATGTCCTCCATTGATATGCTTGAAATCCTGAAGGCATGACATGTTGCCTGTCATGTGCCTAGAGCAACCACTATCAACATGCCATATGCTCTTTCCCTTGAGCTGTTGGTTGCCCTGCACATAAGATAGATCAGTTAGTATGAATTAGGAACCCAAGCCAAAGTGGTCTTGGGTACCAATTGCTCTGTGACCTTTAGGAAGGTCTACTAGATCCCATACATCTTGTAGCTTGAATTGTAACAGTTCTTCTTGCATTGCTTCTATCCAGCTAGATTCTTTCATGGCATCATGTGCCTTTTTAGGCTCAAGCTGGGATAAAAAGCAAGAAAGCACTGTATGCTGTTGATCTTGCATTTCTTGAAGTCTACTTTGATTTCTAGTCATTATAGGAGAGGATATATCTCCTATTACCAGCTGTGGAGGATGATTCTTTTGTATTCTGGTGTGATGACTAGGTTCTTCATTAAGTACCACTTCTAGATTTGAGTCATTCAATTCAACTGAGGTGTTTTCAGCAGCTATTACTGATTCCTTATTGACTTGAATCTCCTCATCTCTACTTTCTTCTTCACTCTGACTAGATTCAGTAGATGGTTCCTTTTCACAGTCTTCAACAGGACCCACTGTGGGTATAGGAAAGATCACAGATTGAGATAAGTTGTCTTGAACTTGTGTAGTTCCTGATCCTCCACTTCCTGAACCTGCATAATCATCACTACTAACACCAAAAGAGTTAGTTAGTGAATCAATGTCAAATAGCCACTGAGGACCAGACCCAATTGGATTTGGTGTGTTCTTATTGCATTTGACATTGTCACTTTCTTCAATTATTCTAGAAGAAGAGTAAAAGACTCTGTAAGCCTTACTCTGAGATGAGTAACCAACAAGAAATCCATCATCTGCTTTGCTATCAAACTTACCTAAGTGAGATTTGGTATTGAGAATAGTACAAGGACACCCAAAAGGTTTGAAAAATCCAATAAATGGTTTTCTTTTATTTAAAAGCTCATAAGGAGTCTTGTTCTTTGGCTTGACTACTAGAACTCTGTTTTGGACATAACAAGCAGTATTAACTGCTTCAGCCCAGAAGGTAATTGGCAATTTTGAATCAGCCAACAGAGATCTAGCAGCCTCTATTAGTGTCCTATTTCTCCTTTCAGCAACTCCATTCTGTTGAGGAGTCCTAGGAGCACTATATTGTCTCTCAATACCTTTCTCTTCACAAAAGGTGTTTAGATCAAGATTCTTAAACTCAGTTCCATTATCTGATCTAATGACTTTTACTCTTTTATTAGTTTGGTTTTCAATTCTTAGAATAAAGGATTTGATAAGTCCACTTGTCTCATCCTTAGTCCTTAGAAAATATACCCAAGTAAATCTGGAGTAATCATCAACAATAACCAAGCAGTAAGATTTCTTGCCTATACTCATAACATTTGTAGGACCAAACAGATCCATATGCAGTAACTGGAGACAAGAAGAAATAGACTTTAACTCTTTGGTCTTATGAGAAGTTTTGTGCTGTTTGCCTTTAAGACAAGCAACACAATGATCATCACATGAAAAGACTTTTGAAGGTAAACCTCTTACAAGGTTGTTTTTAACAAGTTTGTTCATAGTCTTGAAATTCATGTGACACATTCTTCTGTGCCAAAGAAAGGATTCATCTACAGAAGCTTTTGAAACAAGACAATTTAGAGATGAATCACTATCAACATTGTCCATATCTAGACAATAAACATTGTCCTTTCTTGGAGTTCTAAGTAGTATCATGCTTTCATCAACTACTTTGAACCCTGGAGCAAGGATCATACACTCTGTGTTTGTAAATAATATACTATGTTGTTTGTCACAAACCTGTGATACACTTAACAGGTTGTACTTCAATTGATCAAGATAGTAGACATCCTCAAATGTCATCTTACCTTTGGTGACATTACCTTTTCCACTTATCTTACCACCAGCAAGATTATCTCCAAATGCAACATGTCCTCCATTGATATGCTTGAAATCCTGAAGGCATGACATGTTGCCTGTCATGTGCCTAGAGCAACCACTATCAACATGCCATATGCTCTTTCCCTTGAGCTGTTGGTTGCCCTGCACATAAGATAGATCAGTTAGTATGAATTAGGAACCCAAGCCAAAGTGGTCTTGGGTACCCCTTTCTCATCAAAATACTTGCATTCTTTCTTGACAAGATTTTTAAAGTTTGATTCCTCATGCTTGGAGTATTTTGTCACAATAATAGGCTTGGAAATATTTTTGCTAGAAGCAATACTGGTTTTAGAAGTACTAACTGCCTTAGCAGCACTTGCATGCTTAGCAGTACTAACCTTGTTAGCAGTAGTAACTGTGTTAGCAGCATTAATATTTTCAGCAGTACTAACACTGTTAGCAGTAGTAACTATGTTAGCAGCACTAATATTGTTAGCAGTACTAACACTGTTAGTACTTCTAGGTACCCATAGTAAAATACTTTCTTTTAAAACCTTATTTTTCAAAGTGTCTTTACTTTCAAAAGATTTCTTTATCACATATTTCTTTCCAGCCTTCCTATAACCAACAGGTTTTTGCACAAATCTTTGAAAGTTCATCTGTTGGTTAATAGGGTTAAAGTAACAATACTTAGCCAAATGATTCAACTTGCCACATATGAAACAAGGTTTTGGTCTATTGATTTTATTCAGATCAACTCCTTGTTTCTGAGCCCATTGATTATTCTAGTTTCTTTGATGAATTTAGGCTCTTAGTTGTATTGCAAGCACACTGTTTACAAGATCCAGGATTCACAACTGTGTTTTGTTTGTAATGGACCTTGTTATCCTTTCCTTTTGTCTGCTCTATCTCCTTGGACTTGACCCAGATTTTCCCACATCCCTCATTGGTGATAATATTGTTTTCTAATGGTATCTTTTTACTCACAGTATTATCCTTATTCTTACTAGCTTCTTTCTCAGTCAAATCCTTAACTACTACCTCATCCAAAGGATCTATCTTAAGAGCTTCCTCAGACAAGTCCTTTTTCTCCTTGGTTTCTAACAAGTCTGAAGTAGGAGAGATATAGTTGTTGTTGTAAGGAGGAGGTGTATTGTTGTATCCAATACCCGGCTTCATCTTATCATGAATCTGAGCCTTTAGAAGAGAATCCATTGCTTTTGAAGCATATGAAAACTTTTCTATGTCAAGCTTAACTTTAGACAGTTCCTCTTTCAGCCTATCATTCTCTTCTAAGGACTTAGACAGTTTGGTCTCTAACTCATTCTTTTCCCACTTCCAATAGCTTGTGTCATAAGAGTGTTGAAGTTCATTAGCTTGAAAGCCTTTGATTTGCTCTTCAAATCTCTCTACTATCAACACATAATCTCTTCTGTCCTTTTCTAATCTTTTGAGGTCATCACACATACTTTGATTGTGATCCCTGTATCTTTTGACAGTGTCTATGCAAGATTTAGTGCAAAGATTAGAAATTACCTCAGAGGGAAGATCAGACACTTCTGCCATAAGAGCTTGATTCTGAATGGCTTCCTCAGCTTGATCACTCTAGTCAAATCCCATTCCTTGTTGAGAAACAAGGGCTTGAGCAGGATTCTTGTTTTGATTGTAGCCCCCATTCTGAGCTTGTTGGTGGTTGTTGTTTGGAACGACACTCCTGCATTCTCTAGCAAAGTGTCCTTTCATGTGACACTTATAACATTCCACCATGGTCTTGTCAAAACCAGCTCCATCTTCTCTTCTTTGAGAGAAGTTATTCCTTCCTGTTCTTTTAATGAACTTCTTTACCCTCATTGATAACATGGCCATCTGCCATTTAATATCCATCTCCTCCAGGTCATCAGGGTGAATTTGATCCAGATCATCATTAATCATAGAATTGCTGCTATGACTGGACAAAAAGGCTTCAAAGATAGTTTCAGTGCCTTTTTCTGAACTTACTCCACTGGCAGTACTAACTGCTTCAGGGTTGGCAGTAGTATCAGTGGATGCTGAGAGAAGTGCAGCATTGTGGATATAACTAGAGGGCTTCTTCTTGGTTTCTACCTCAGTTTCAAAAACTCTTAGATCATTGTATAGATCATCAAGTTCTTTCTCTTCCAGATTGTCACTCTGTCTATATGAGACAGTGTACATAGTCCATTCATCCCCAAGAGATATGAGGAACTTTCTGTTGATATCATCTTGTTCCATCTTCACTCCTACAGTAGCCAGTTCACCAATGAGCTTGTTGAATCTATCAAAAGTTTGAGTCATAGACTCATTCTTTGAGGAAGTGAAGTTCTCATACTGCTGCTTTAGAACATCTCTTTGATTTCTTTTGATGCTTTTAGTTCCAGCAAATCTTTTCTCTAGAGCATTCCAGAGAATCTGAGCATCAGTGCAGTTGCAAAATTGATGCTGATATTCATTGGGGATGGCCAAGAGCAGAGTGCTCAAGGCCTTCATCTCTGTCTGTCTGATCTTCCTCTCACCATCTGTCTTTGGTGGAGGTCTTTTCCCATCTGCTCCTATCCTTCCAGCTTCAGAAGGACCATTCTCAATGATATCCCACATTGAGTAGTCAGTGAGAAGAATATATTGTCTAATTATGATCTTCCACATGTCAAACTCACTGGGTTTGAGCATTGGAACCTTAGAGACCAAAGTACTGCTTGATTCTGTAAGATTTTCCATGATGAATAGATGTTTCTGAGAGAGTTTGGCTCTGATACCACTTGTCAGGATCGAATTCTTAACAAGAATAAAATCTCAGAAACAATATCAAAGAAGTTGCGGAATAACACTTTGATATTCAATAAAACTGTAAACAAAATAGTATATGATTAACAACTTGTAAACTTGTATTGAATGCTTGAAGTTACAAGATTAAACACACAACCTCAATATTGATGAACATGCTCACCAATACGAATTCTACTTCTCTAGAATTAGGATCTATGTCTTGAGGTTGATTCTCTCTAAACAAAAACTTAGAATGAATTAATTAATCTCTTCTATCAAATCTGTACATATACTGAATAAAAAGATAATTATACCAAAATAAAATATCTTCAGTATATCTTCCATGTATATCTCTAAGCTTCCATGTATATCTTCAGATTATCCAGCTGTTATCCTTTCATGCGAATCATGCTTAGCAGCATTAATCTCTTCAAGCAGTATTAACTTGGTCTTAGCAGCATTAACTACTAAGCAGTACTAACCACTAGCAGTACTAACTAGTTAAGCAGTACTAACTTTGTTCAAGCAGCACTAACTTTAACTAGCAGTATTAATTCTACTAGCTGTAGTAACACTCAGCAGTATTAACCTTTAAGTCTTCTAGCAGTAGTAACTTTGAACCAGCAGCATTAACCATACTTGATGAATTCTTCAGTTCCCAACACCAATTATGTTTTGGGGCACGGGCCCTTGACACACGTAGTATAGCGACCACGGGTTCAAGTTAGCTTACACAAGTATGCATTTCACACCTTCTATTATAACTTAACCAAAAAGCCCCTTCAAGTCTCTTGCAAAATCTCAGTTACACTAAATGGCCGAGGACACTAAAATCACCAACAATTATTCGGTACTTTCATTCAACATTGTATTATTTGTAAAATATTGCAGAAAACAAACATCATTAGAGATTATCTGGAGGACATAAACGAAATACCCAAGTCACGCATGTTTTGGCCTCGGGAAACTTGGAGTAAATATGTTAATGAACTGGAGGTATCTTTTTTTTACTTTCTGGATTATGATCTAATGACGGATATACGTAGGGAAGATTTCCTGAATCTGATAACTGGATGTTATCCATTCTCAATGGTATCTACCGCAGGACTTGAAAGATGAACAGAACTCCGAGAAGGCAGTTCATTGCCTGAATGATATGGTGACAAACAGTTTAATACACATGGATGATTCTTTGAAGTATATGTCTCAGTTACGTGATCCATCTATCTTCAGGTTTTGTGCTATACCACAGGTATGTCTTTTGTTTCATCGAGTTAGATCATGTAAACAACCACTCTACCCTTTGGGTAGTAGAGGTCAGGACTGCATATATCCTACCCCTCCCAAACATTGCTTTTGAGCTAGATATACTGGGTTTGTTTGGTTTAGTTTGGACTGGTCAGTTAGATCATGTAAACTCATATGCAAAGGATTTTTTTTCCAACATTATGTTGACTTGGGGATGTTATAACAGAGTATGGCAATTTGAACTCTAGCTTTATGCTACAACAACATCGAAGTTTTCAGAGGCGTAGTGGAAATGAGACGTGGTAAGATTTGGTTTCAGTTGCATTCGTGCTCCATTTATCACCGAATTACATTCACATATTTTGGTATACCTCCTAGGTTTCTTCTCTTGTTTTTCGTATTGTGAAATACTAGACAAATCCTCAAAAAACAGTCGTCAAACCAAACGGGCCTTAGGTTTCTTATGCCTGTAGATTCTTCTCATGATGCTGATTGAGATTTACTTCAGGTCTTACAACAAAAGTGATTGATAGGACTAAAGCAATGTCAGATGTGTATGGTGCTTTCTATGATTTTTCTTCAATGCTCAGATTCAAGGTACTATCCTTCTAAACCCTATCAAGTACGCCAAGAATCTAACTGTTAGAATACGTGGAACCCCATTAGACTAGTCTCTAAAATACATATATTATTAGTTTAATTGTTATTTTCTGTTGATAATCGTGGTTAGAGATCTCAGACTCCTTCTACCGCATTTGCAGATGAGATAGATCTTCTTGGATTATTGAACTTAAAGTTCTCTGGAAAACCATTCAACTTGTAACATTCAGCTTTGATGTGACCTTTCTTCTTACAATAATTACATATCAGGTTTCTTCTTGTTTCAGCACTCATGAATGATTTTACGCCTGCAGAATTGTTCTTGTTTGCATGCATAACCATCCCTTCAGTACTGAATTTGACAGGAGCAGTCACTTCTCTCTGTTGTTCCTCTTGAATCAAAGTGGCATAAGCATCAACAATTGTAGGAGTAGGTTTTTCATGAAGAATATTCCCTCTTACTTGAACATAACTATCATTTAGTCCAAAAAGAAATTGAACTAACTGTTGCCTTTCCATTCTTTTAATCCAAGCCTCTTCTGCAGTGCATGTACAATCTGGTAAATCATCAACAACAACAAATTCATCCCAAATCCTCTTAAATCTGGAATAATATGTTGTGATTGAATCGGTTCCCTGAGCAATTTGAGTCAATTCTTTCTGTAATTGAAAAGCAATAACCAGATTTGATTGTTCAAACATGTGATGCAATTGTTTCCAAATCGCACTTGCAGTAGTATAGTAGATCAGGCCATCAGAGATCTCTTTAGTCATGGCGTTAAGAGTCCATGTAATGACAATTGAGTTACATCTTTCCCAATCATCATAGGTAGGATAATTTTCTGTAGGTTTCTTAGTTCTGTTAGTCACAAAACCTAACTTGTTCTTAATAGATAACGCCAATGACATCGCACGCTTCCAGACTCTAAAACTCTTTCCAATCATCATAGGTAGGATCATCTTCTGTAGGTTTCAATATTTTTTGTATATTGAAATAAGAGCTGTACAACCAATATATAAGAGACAAAAGACTAATAACAAAACTCTAACTAGTCTATAACTAATTGCTGACTAGGATAACTGCTAACTATGATATTTTCTTGCCGTAAAACAACACTGGCTTATTCATCAGTTGGACATCAACAATGTTTTTTTGCATGGAGATTTGCATGAAGAAGTCTACATAAAAAGACGCAAAGGTATGGTTTGCACAAATAACAATTATGTTTGCAAACTTATGAAATCCCTGTATGGTCTGAAATAGGCTTATAGACAATGGTACTCTAAGTTGTCTGAAGCATTAAGAGCATGCGGTTTTCATCATTCTCAAAATGATTACTCTTTGTTTCTCAAGAAAACAAAGGGGTCCTTTACCATTGTGGTTGTATATGTTGATGATGTCCTAGTAACTGGTGACAGTGCTTTAGAAGTTGAGGATTTGAAATTTTTTTTTGCATGAAACATTTCCAATTAAGGATCTGGGTCATCTTAATTACTTTTTAGGTTTAGAATTCTTAAGAAGTGATAAGGGTGTTTTCTTAACCCAGAAGAAGTATCTTACTGAACTTTTAGAGGAATATGGGATTACACCCTCTGACAATGTAACTACTCCTTTGCCTTGCAACTTAAAGCTTATGCCAGACATGCCTAATCCTATGGATGATCCTAGCAGATATAGACAACTTGTGGGGAAACTCAATTTTCTGGTTCACACACGGCCTGATTTGGCATTATGTGTACAATTCTTGAGCCAATTCAATCAAAATCATTCTTTGGCTCATTGGGATGCTGCTCTACATGCTCTCAAATACTTAAAAGGATTTGGTTCTTTTGGTTTGTTTTTCAATGACAAACCTGATTTCTCTCTTTCTGCATATTGTGACTCAGATTGGGCATCTTGTCCTTTCTCGATAAGTTCTGTTAGTGGTTACTTTGTTTCTTTTTTTTTTTGGGGGGGGGGGGGGGAGTCCCATTTCATGGAAACCAAAGAAACAAGTAACAGTTTCTTTATCATCAGCTGAAGCAGAATTCAGATCCATGAGGAGGATTAGTGAACTTACATGGTTGAGCAGACTCTTGGCAGATTTAAGAATTGAAAACATTACCCAATTGCTTTAAAATGTGACAATCTAGCAAGTATACATATAGCCAATAATCCAGTGTTTCATGAGAGAACAAAGCATATTGAACTGGATTGCTATTATGTAAGAGAACAATTGAAAGCAGGTGTTACTGCCATGGAGTTTACACCAACAAGGTCTCAATTTGCAGATGTGATCACTAAATCTCTACCCGGGCCTAAACATTCTGATATTATTTCCAAGTTGGGAATGGTTGATCAACCTCCAGCTTGAAGGGGGTTATTAGTTTAGTTGTTATTTTCTGTTGCTTTGTTATCCTAGTCAGCAGTTAGTTAGAGACTAGTTAGAGTTTTGTTATTAGTCTTTTGTCTCTTATATATTGGTTGTACAACTCTTAATTCAATATACAGAAAATATCACCTCTCTCTACTTTCTCTCTCTACTCTTTCTCTTTCTCTCTCACTTTCACATATATTAAGGAGAAACTGTCGAAATCTAGCCGATGTGGGACTCCAACACCAACTTGCATTAATGTGGAGCTTTGTTGCGGTATTTCGTGTTTACACCTTTTTAAAATGCAAATAAGTAGATTTCGACGCAAGTATACATATCAACCTACTACTGTTTTTAACAAGTAATAATTGTATAAAGTACCGAATATCGATCCCACAAGGAAGAGTGGAAGAGTTCTTCTTGAAAGTCGGGTCTGTAAAAGCGAGTCTCATATGGTTAATTCGAAAACAATATTTTGATTGGGTATTTTGGGTAACAATTTACTGAAAAGTTAATTTTAAAAAGAAGCGCAAGGTATAAAGATTTGTTGGAACAAATTTAATAATTAAATAAAAGATGAGATCGCATTACATCGTTATCTCACAATCGATATTTCATGTAACTTAAGGAAGTCGTCATACAACGAACCAATTGTCAGTTGATCAGTTGTAATCTGAAATATAACTTTGATTTAAATAACTTTGGACAATCATGCGATACGGTACACCTTTTATTCTCTTATCGATCTCGGTCCCAACTTTACTTTATACCCCGAACTGAGACGGTTAGCCCATCATCATCTTAAGTCCTAATTTTAAAGATTGTAAAAGCAATTAAAGAAAATGAGAAATATGTCAACTATTCACTATTAATTTTAAAAGAAAACTTAACTAACTACGCACGTAACTCAAACCTGTAGATGAACTAGAAAAGTTAAATTACATGAGAACAATGTCTATATTAAATTACTAACACTACAATTATAAGATTTTGATTTAATTAACTAAACGATGTTAAAATAATGCGAGGATTATAAAATTAACATTTACCAACTAATTTACCACTAGTTATGGAAAGTCTTGTTTTAAATGTGGAATTAGTATTTAATTTACTTTGAGAGTCCTTGTCGATTGTTAACGTAATTATCGTAATATGCGGGAAGGTTTTTATAACTTCGGAAACACTAAACAATTTTAATACTACAACAAACCGTGAACCAAACGAGGTTGGAAATCCGAAAAGATTGATCGGACTTCCGGTTTGTAATAGAACTAAATTTGCAAGTAGGAACCAAATAAAAACCGTGGTCAATCGAACCGTAGGAAATGAGTAGGAATAACGAGAATGTAATGTAACGGAAGATCGATGTACCAATACCTAAAATGGGAATATATTGATGCAATAATTTGTAACCAAAAGAGTTTGATCAATGAACTTGAGCTTGATGACAACTCACGGTTCACTACCAAACTCTCCAAAATGAGATATTACAACTTTTTGCACTTAAGCAACTATCTAGTGGATGAAAAATAAACTTTCTAGAAATGAAACTAAGAAAGCATCGATAGGCTTGCCGGCAACTAAATCCAAAGGAGATGATGGATGATGGATATGCTTCAAGGCAAACAAAACCAAGGGCATGATGCCTTAGCTAGCAACCAACTTGCCTTTTTATAGGCCAAGGACCATGGAAGGCCATGGGCTTCTCAAAAAAGGGTGGGCTTATCCTACCATGTCTAATACATCGGCCACACAAGAGTTTTAATTAATGAACATAATTTTAGCCCACACTTTGCTAGTTTAGACCATAACAATCTCGGCCCAATTATGTAGTAATAGAAACCCGAAATTTTCAGCACTTCATTTCTACAAAAATCGGCCCATCAAAATGATTGAAGTCCACGTTGTAAGCTCGATAAATCCGTACATCAAATTTGTTGGACTTTAATCGGCCAAACTCCGGTCCTAAAACATGTAAATATAGATATATAAGACTTTTGCCACAATTTTATTATAAAATGGATTTATTAAGACGAAAGTGCTAAATATTAATCTAAACAATAAAACCGTAAAAACAAACTAAAAGACGCAATGGGGAAAAGAAGAGTAGCTCAAAATTATCAAAAAGATGACTAAAAATAGGGTAAATAAATTTAGCCTATCAAGCTTCTTCCCCCAATTTTGTGTAGGTCGACATAAATGATCCCAATGCCAAAACAACCATCAACATGATAGAAGCAACTCAGAAAAGTTTCATGGATTCAGGCACCTTAATCAAAAGGGTTGTTAAAATATCCTTCAATGATATTAGTATTGTTGTACCTATACAAAATGATCGTACTACTTGAACTCTTTTTGTCAAATCATAATATTAGAAACGTAAAAAAAGGCTTTGATGGGTTGCTGTGAATATGGGTTCAGTTAGCACATAGAGAGGGGTTTATGTAGACTTCTTACACTGATACTGTTTTTTTTTTCTTTTGTTTTCTTTATGTTTCCATCAGGAAATCTTACATAGTTAAGAGTGAGCCAAGCTACAACAGAGCTCTGGTAAGGATTCATATGTTTTTTTAGGGAAATTGACCCAACTAGCAATTTCAGACTAACAAATTGGTCTCCTAGCCATTTCTATCCCATTTTGACCGAAATGTCACCACGTCATCAAAACCTAGGCTAAATGACACACAAAAAAAAAAGAATATGGTCAACTTCCCTTTAATTTTTTTTTCGCGGAGGTAGTGACATTTTGGTAAAAGTGGGAGATGAATGAAGATGAGACCAATTTAAGGGTGTAAAATGGTTATTTGAGTCAATTTTTTTATTACATCTACAAATCTAAAATAGAACCACATTGCTCTCATTCCTGTTTTGAGATACCAACCTTCAAACCTCCATTTTGGAAACCTGTCAGAAATCTCGATATAGGAAATAGGTATAAATGTAGTAGGTACTTGGATCATAAACGGAATCATCGTCCGTAGGTAATATGTCGGCCCTATTTCAGCCTATGGGTATCATGATATTTGCTCAGGGATAATTGAAATGCACACTCTGGATTTGAAGGCAAAATCGAGAGCAAAACAAAGATATGTTATGTTTTTCGTATGTTAAAATGAGATAGAAAATCTCTTTAGATAGGTAGTTACTCGCCAATTTGGGGTGGTTAAGTAGTTTTTTGATGATTAAGAACAATTATCAAATAATGAGCAACAGATAAGATCAATAACAATTACCAAAGTTTAGAAGGCAAATCAAGTCTCACATTTAGAAGCAAAGTTCAAAAGGTTATATGCCTTTCTGAAAGAAGTTCAAAAGGCAAGTTGCCTTTCGGAGAGAAGTTCAGAAGGCGACATGTCTTCTTAATCCAAATCTTGTCTTTTGAAATTAGCTTTATGAATTTAGACTTACAAAAGTTTCTTAACTTCACTTAGGGACCGTTTACCAAAATGCTTACCGGGTAACCAAGAACATTACCCTCACTCACCTTATCGTATAACATTCCCGACCATCAAAATTGATTGTTGGTAAGCTTATTGAACCTGGTAAGCGCTTACCGGGTAAGAGTCATTTCTCTTACTTACCGGGTAAGACTCTAGGTCCTTGTTATGTCTCTTTCCATGCTCAATAGGTAATGACCGTAAGGTAAGTGATCCCGGTAATTATTTAATAAACGACCCCTTAGTGCATACCGTTTTAGGCTTATACGAAAGTAAGGGCTTTGCCCCTTGGAATCCCGCAAGGGGCACAACCCCCCTTGACCCCCAACTTTATGGCAATCATAGGTTCACAGTAGCTTATACGAGGGTGCACTCCACACCTCCTAACTCATATTATCTTAACTAATAAACCCCATCCATCTTATGTAAGACCATAACTACACTAAAATGTTTGATGACCCTAAAATCAACAACAAAACCAACTTTTAGAACTTCTCATTTAAGGGATCAGATGACCAAATTCATATTTCCAAAATATTTCATTTTGGGTCCCCGTAATATGAGTAAGTTCTAAAAGTTGCTTGACCAAAATAAAAGGAAGACAAAGTTGGTTTCATTTGATACAAGTTTATCGTTTTTTAAACGTAACATCTTCCCCTGACTTCTGTCTCTTGTCATTACCAAAATTGTTTCCTAACAATATATATACAATGATTATCATGTATATTGCTTTACTTTTCATCATATTGGCCGTTATTTTTTCATATCTATACACCAACCGACCAAACAAAATCAGCAAGTTGATTCATTTCAGAAGCTAGAAAAAGCATCACACAAATTTCTTCCTAAACCTTTTTTTTGTCCATTTTTGCAGAACTTACTTTGTAAGAACCCTTTCAGTTCCATGGTTGTATGCTGCAAGTATGTGATTCATTGTATCCAAAGTAAAACCAAGATGATTTGGCATCTTGCATCCTCTAGTTGTAATTCAAGTGGAGCTTTTTTAAACAAGCTAAATACAATATCCCCCCTTCCAAAAAGAAAAAAAAATTGTGGTTGGCTTGCATTTTTATGTTAAAAAAGTATATATTATATACGCCACCATCACACCGATCCCATGGCCATCATGGATGGAAAACCATGGTATCCCAAAGTCAGGTTGATGGTGTGCGCATTTATGTTAGTTGTTTTTTTTTTGGGAAATTGTGGGTTTCCGGGCTGGCATACACGCACTGTTGGATTCCCCGGACGACCACAAATGACCTGGAATCATCACATTACGAGTGAACCTCCATGCTCACAAGGGTTTTTGGATACGAACCAGGGGAAGGAAGATGAGATTTGTTTGTTATTCTATGTATGTAGTATTTGGTTAAATAGGTAGAAAATAGAAAGAAAGGGTGGGTTCCCATGTCATGAATTATATATTTATTGATGTTGAGTTGTTTTACCAAGTGAAATAGAATTCCATTTCATACATGTGTTTGTTATTTGTTTCGCGTCAGATTGTCAAGTTAGACATGTATGTATATATGTGTGGTTTGTGCATCCTCGTCCTTTGAGCTAGCTTTTGGAAGTGAGTTTTATGCAAATTCATTTATTATGGTATCAGAGCTGGTTTTATGAAGGAATTGTATTTATTTGTTTCGGTCCTGGCCTTGCATGTTACATATATGTGAAAGAGGGTGTTGAAGTAATTTTCTGTTCTAGATCATTTGGTGGTTTACTTAGACATATGTATATATATGGTATGAGCATCCTTTTCATTTGAGCTGACATACCTAAATCAAGTTAAAGTGCTTAAATTTGACACCAATTTGTGTTTTTTATATAAAAATGAAAAAGTTTCATCAGGATGAGAAAATACATGAAACAATTTTATCAGAACGAGAAAATACATGAAACAATTTTATTTTTACATAAACACACACACACAGACACACAGACACACACAGACACACATATATATATATATATATATATATGAAACAATTTCATCAAGAAAAAAATTATATGAAACAATTTTATCAAATTAAACAATTTTATAAACCAATTTCATTAACTTAATGAATAAAATCGACGGTTTGCAAAATTATAGTGGTTTGAATTTGATTTCTCCCCTGTATATATATACATATATATGGTCAGGTTCAAACGATAACTTAAACGTTTATAGTGGTTTGAATTTGATTTCTCCCCTGTATATATATATACATATATATGGTCAGGTTCAAACGATAACTTAAACGTTTTACGAGAAGACAAAAAGTTTCAATATCATATATCTCCAATAAATTTCCCATCTTGGGGAATCTATTGGAAATGCTCCAAGAACAAGAACACGTAAGAAGGGATTTCTACCTTTACATCCATTCTAATTGAAGATCACTTGAAATTTATTTTCTAATCTAATTCATGGATTATTCTCGGACTTAATCTGAACCATTAGATCAACACTAATTTAAAAGTGATCAAGGTCCAAATCCCTTCTTATGCTTCTCACTTTAACTCCTATTATCACACGATATTTCGTCTTTATATATATATATATATATATATATATATATAGGAAGAATTATGCTAAAAGTTAAACATTTTGCAAGAAGACGAGAAGTCTGGATTACACTCCTACAGGTGCATTTAATCATATATGATTAAGTGTCTATCTATTGTAAATGCAACATTTGTTTAATTATATATGATTAAGCTTCTGTATCATGTGTGGGTAATCATATGTAATATTGAAACTTCTCGTCTTCTCGCGAAATATTTAGTTTCTCGTTTGAACCTTTCTCACCTTATAATACACTTACATCAAACTCTCAAATACAAGTCGTAAAGGATAAGGTACTGCACCTTAAAGCGTAATTTTTAAAAACCATGAATTACAAGTTAAAATGCATAATATACATGATCTTAGAACATATGTTTAACCACAAAAAAAATAAAAATAAAATAAAATCTTACGTCACACCACCACCAAGGTTTACATATTTCTTTCATTTTGTTTAGACTTTTCTTCCACTCTTTCCAGCTTTACCTGCAAAAGAGAGGATTCTCCATATCTTTGATGCGATTCTCATTGTACTATTTCGGCAGATTCAAAGGGTTTCTTTTGAAGAAAAGATTTGGTAATTTTTGAAGAAGCCAGTTTGATGTGATGTATCATTCAAGACAGTTAGCTGTATTGAGTGGTTGTGTTGCTCTTTATATAATTCATTGTAGGAGGTTTTGTTTTCTCCATTATCTTTACAGATCAGTTGTAAAGAATCCCATTGAAGCTGCTATGCTCTTCTCCATCTTGCTCTGTGCGCAGTAGTAAGTTAAGGTGCGAAACCCTAATAACTCCTGCTGAATTTTGATTTTCCAGATGTGTTTTTGTGAACCATTTTTCTGCATCACATATTATTATGTTTGTTATATGTAATAAACTGATGGCACACAAACCACTTTAAACCAATGGCTTCTTAAATATATA
Organism: Arctium minus; assembly: GCA_954870635.1. Taxonomy (NCBI): domain Eukaryota; kingdom Viridiplantae; phylum Streptophyta; class Magnoliopsida; order Asterales; family Asteraceae; genus Arctium; species Arctium minus. Next base: position 38,895,034 of record OX941084.1, read on the forward strand.
ATAATAGCTAGGTCCAATTAATGATTCTTTAATTATCAGTTTTTAACATGTAAGGAGAAAAAGGTGAGTTTGACATGGCCATTATAAGAATAAGATAAGGTGTCTTCATCTTATACATACATACATACATACATATATATATATTAAGAATCATTAATATATATATATATATATCTCATCCTCCTACTGCCGTAATGCCATATCTATATATATAACAAAATCTTTGCTTATATCATATCCAATAGTTGCTTTAACAACAGATCTTGTAGGTATCAATATATGAAACAAATATTGGATCATAAAATAAAATTATAAAACCACTGTGTAATAGAAAATCAAATTCTGGAATTGAAGTAACTCAAAATCGCCCTTTCTTGGAAACCCAAATATCAAACCCATTAAAAATTGAAAACCAACCCCTTAACCCCTCAGATCTCTTGAGGGACAGTAGGCTTCTTATTTTTCTTGAAAATCTTGATCACTTCAATTTTGAGGTTATGAGTGAAATTCATGAACCAACAAACCACATATTAAAAGCATTCAAGAAATAAAAGAATATTCCAAAAATTAGGTATTTTGGTTTTTCCTTAAAATCTATACGAAGTTGGTTATCTTTGTTCTTCCAGAAAATGAATCTTTTAACCTTTTTCAGCAGACCATGAAGCAATTGTGTTTTCTTTGGTTTTAATTTTTCTTAATGGGTTTTTGAGAGTAGGAGAGTGGTGATGTTTAACAAACCTTATCTAAACTACAACTAAAAAATAAAAAAAATTAAGAAAGTGAAAATATAAAGTATCAATCTAAAGTTATAATTTTACGAAATTAAAATATTTATATTTTTAGACGAGATTGAACTTTGGTCAAGAATTTAGACGATTTCTTCAATTAGTATATTACCCTGAAGATATATTACCCCGTTAATTTAAAATTCATAAATGTTGCGGTCTTTTTCGTGTTTACACCTTTTTAAAATGCAAGAAAATAGATTTCGACGCAAGTATACATCTTAATTTACTACCGTCTGTAACAAGTAATAATGGTACAAAGTACCGAATATCGATCCCACAGGGAAGCGTGAAAAAGTTCTTCTTGAAAGTCGGGTCTGTAAAAGAGAGTTTCAGATGACGATTTCGAAAACAATACTTTGGTTGAGGGTTTGATTAACACTACTGAACAGTTAATTAAAAATAAGCACACGTTACAATGCTCCGTTGGGATAAAATTAATAATTGGATAAAAAGATGAGATCGCATTCCTTCGTTATCTTAGGGGCGTTTGGTTCGTAGAATGTTTTAGGATGGAATGAAATCTGTCAAAGGAATTTGACTTTGAAAGAATTAGAATGGAATGTTATCAGGTTTGACCACTTGTTTGGTTGACAGACATTGGAATGGAATTTGTTAAAAGAATTGTAATATGTCTGTTTGGTTCACATAATGTAGCTTTAGAATTGGAATAAAATATTAGTAAATGACCAAAATACCCTTTTTGAAACTTTTGAAATCGAAATCCATCTATTGTGATTCAAATCGATGGTGGTTGGCGGTGGTTCAGATCGGTGGTGGTTGGCAGCGGTTCAGAACGATGGTTCAAATTGGTGGCGGTTCAGAACGGTGGTGGTCGGCAGCGGTTCAGATTAGTGGTGGTACGATAGTGGTCGGGCGGTTCAGATCGGTGAGGGTCGGTGGCGGTTCAAAACGGTGAGGGTCGGTGGCGGTTCAGAACGGTGGGGGTCGGCGACAGTTCAGAACAGTAGTAGTTGGCGGCAGTTCAGATCGGTGGTGGTCGGCGGTGGTTCAGATCAGTGATGGTTGGTAGTGGTTCAAAACGGCGATTCAGAACAGTGAGGGTCGGCGGCGGTTCAGAATTGTGGTGGTGGCAGCGGTTCAGATCGGTGACGGTCGGTGGCGGTTTAGAACGCTGGTGGTCGGCGGCGGTTCAGATTGATGAGGGTTGGCAGCGGTTCAGAACGGTGGTTGATCGACGACGGTTTATATTGGTGGTGGTCGGTGGCGGTTTAAAACGGTGGTGTTTGGCGGCGGTTCAGATCGGTGAGGGCCAACGACGGTGGTTCACGACGGTGGTTCACAACGGTGGTGGTCGGTGGTGGTTCAGACCGATAGTGGTCGACGGTGGTCGGTGGTCGTTCAGACCGGTGGTGGTCGACGGTGGTCGTTCAGATCGGTGGTGGTCGATGGTGATTCAGATCGACAGTAGTCGGCATAGGTTCATATAGGTTTGGGTAAATCAAGTAGGGAAGATGAGGGTAATTTTGTCTTTTTGAGAAAATGGGATGAAATGGAATTGAATTCCTTCTCAATTGTGATGGAATGACCAAATCCATTAATGGTGGAATGTGTGGAATTCAATTCCATTCCATAGTTAACCAAACGCTTGAATGGAATTTGGTCAATGGAATTGATCATTTCAATTCCTTCAAATTCCATCGAAATCCTACCAACCAAACACCCCCTTAAAGTCGATATTTTATGCAACTAAAATAAGCCGTCATACAATGAACCAGTTGTCAATTGATTAATTGCAGTCCACCATAAAATATAACTTTAATTTAAATAACTTCGGACAATCATGCGATACGATACACCATTTTAACTTTTTATCAGTCCCGGTCCCGACTTAACTTTGTACGAATTCTAAATATAACAGAAAAGGAAATGTAATGTTTAACTAAAAGAGATGGTTGGCGTTTTCAAACAATCAACGATGGAATTCGTAGGAGTGTTGTGCTAGTAATCTCTCTTTGGACAAAGAAATAAAATGTGCTTGAAATAAAAGACTGAAAGTAAATGACGTAAAATAGATTGCAGAATTTAACTGACATAAAGCAATAAACAGAAAATAAAAGTGCAGAAAATAAATTGTAGAATGTAAATTGCGGGAATTAAAGTGCTTTAAAATAAATAACAGTAAAGTAAAACGAGACTTATCAAACTAAGACGTAATTAGAGATGGTGATGGAAAATCTTGTTTCAAATGTGGAATTCGGACTTGATTTTACTTGAAGGTTTCATGGTATTTCAATGACGTAACTTATTGAAATGCCAAAAAGGAAAACTAACCAACGTACACTTGATTTTTATAAAATTGGAAACATAAAACTGCTACAACAAACCGTGAACCAACAAAAGTTGGGAAACCGAAATGATTATCCGGACTTCCGGTTTGTAATAGAACTAAAGCCGTAATGAGACAAAAAAAATCCGAGTTATGACGAACCAACGAGAATAACAAGTGATGACTACGAAATACCGTAATTCAAATCGAAAAGAGACATATATTACTAAAACTCGGTTTGATTCGTGAGCCAAAGCTTCCAACTGTTAGCTTATGGCTCAATTCCTCAAACCCAATTACAAGGATGATGGAGCAAGAAAGGTTTCTAATGGTGATGATTATACATGTCTAGATTCATTGAATCTAGAATATGTATGTATAGGAAGCTACAACCATGGAAACAAAACAATGAGAAAATGTTGTTGGGTTGCAAGTATATCTTTCTCATCCTAAGGCCTCCTATTTTTAACAAAAGGATAATGTCATGGGCCTTTAATAGAGAAATGGGTTTCCAAGCTTTAACCCACAAAACATTAGCCTAGTGTTTTGATTTTCGGCCCAAGTGATATCCACAAAATTTTCGGCCCATCAAAAATCGGTCCATGAAACAAAAGTCGAGCCCGTTCACAAGTCGTAGCATCGACCTAAAAAATGAGAAGTCATTTTGTCGTATCCACTTTATCTCGTAATGTTGACTCCTCACGACCCTCGTACCGATCCTGAAATGAGCATATATAAAACTAAGTTTTTCGATACGCTTTCTTTCAAAATAAATATAAAAAACGACAAAAAATGTAAAACATTTATTTAAATGAAAATACTAAAATAGATAATAAAAATACTCAATGGAAAAATGAAAATTGCTCAAAATTATAAAAAAATGAGTTAAAAATAGGGTAAATAAAATTACCCTATCACAACCCCAAACTTGAACCGTTGTTCGTCCCAAACAACTTTATTAAAGAAAAACAATTTTGAGCAAAAAATTTTTGAAAGAAAAAGGGAGATTTTCCATCCACACAAACCATCATCCGCACCATCGCTTATTCATTTTAATTAGTTCACGACGTAAAAAATAATGGCCTTAACCACGACTTCCCTCAACATGATTAAAAAAATTCTATCGACCAAAAGCTAATCACACAATTCTTTGACGGATTTGGATTGACAATGCAACAAAGGGATGAACGTTATGCATATGGCTTATATGTATATATGTTTTTATGCATAGCCTTTTTCCAACTTCTCCTCTCATCTTTCTTTTTGGCACAATTTTTCTGCCATCACTCTTTGAGTGAACATTTGTACATACACATCGTTTGGTGTCTTTGACACTTTTGGAAGTGCACGGAAAACATACGTAGAGCTTTGCTCATTTTTTTGACGAATGTTTTCAATTTTTGTGCACTTCATTTTGGAATTATGGTTGGTGTATGTGTGGACGATGGGTGATATGGTTTATGAGTATAGATGAATGACCATATCACCCCCTCCCCAAAACTTGGAGAGGTTCAATGCCCCTATTGAACGAAAAATGGCAATTGTTGGAGATTGTAGGAAAGGTGGTGCGAGTGTATATGTTGCATGTACCCCAAAAAAATCCATTTAATCAAAGAATCACAAGCTTATTTTTAGTGATGAATAAAAAAATCATGAGAGTTGTTCCAAATGATTGTGGCCCTTATGGAACGAAATGAACAAATCTCCGTGAATGGTGAGAATAAGTGTGCATGATGGCGTGTTAAAAAAATTTCTAGTTTCCTTCCAAACGATAATCCCAGACTCTTGACATGAGATTAAAATAAAAAGTAAATGTGAAGGGAAGAGTGATAAAACATGTCCTACTCATGGCGAGTAGGAGAGGATGTTGTTGTCCTCTAAAGTATCTCTATTGGGAATGGTTCCCACAATTCCACTGCCTCAGGATTTTGCCTCATTCACCAAGCACGCAGTGCGTCATCTCTTGACTTCTCGAATGCCAACCATCTCATCAACCTGTCTTCATTTCTTTCCGACCTTTTTAACAGGAGCTCCAACTTTTCATCTATGCCAAGCGCTCGTCCAGAAATCTGTTTTGACATCAGACTCCGCTGCTTTTTTAATAAAGTCTTGACCTCCTCCTCTAATAACCGAAACCTTACTTCCAAAGAAGTAAGTTGGTCCTTGTCCGGTCGTCTAGGTGTATGGGTGCCTTTCCGTAATAAACGGGCAACGTTTGTGCTATCCAAGACCAATTTTTCCAAAGAAAAACGCTCCGTAGGCAGTTTGGGTACACCCGCTTTGGTTAGTAGTGCGTGAATGACCGAAGGGAAGAGTAGTCGTGTGTTTGAACGTTCGATACCTCTACGAATGATCGTAGAGATAACGCGTCCGACATCAAAATGCGCACCCACCAAGACACAGTACAACAGAAACACTCGTTCCATACAAAGATTGGAGTCGTGTGTGGATGGATGAAGACTATGACGAATGAAATAGAACCACACATTTGCGACGGGTTTCAAGTAAGACGATTTTAGAACACGAGTATGTCCTGTAAAGGACCACTTAGCCCCGTTGTTTGCAATTGTGTGCAGTACATTATCTAAATCTACATCGGAGGCTTCATCCATCAATCGATGAAACTCCGAGTGTGCTGGTGGGGAGAGACCCAAAATAGTGTTGATGTGGGTGGGCGAAAAGCTCACCGGAGTCTCTCGTATCATCAAATTTAGCCCACTTGTAACGGACAATTCTGTGTAAAAGTCTGTTACCCAATCAATATTGTACTGGTCTGGCGGTGTGCAAAACAGATTCCATCCTAAAGAATGGATTGTTGTGTGAAATTGAAGGTGCGCTCGTAGAGTGTCCGAAAGGAAACCTCTTGGAGGTTGGCACACTTTCCATCGAAATGACGAATATTTGCGCACCGCTTCTAAACAACTAAATAAAGACAAGTGTAATTCAGTGGGAGGATAGATGATACCGACTTTAGCCTTCCCTTTAATGTCGATTTGATTGACGATTCGGTGGGGGACTAGTTCATCCGTCTCGGGGCTGTGTTCGGCTGTGTCTTCGACTGTATGTTCCAATATGACCCCAAGGTTTCGTCTTTTCTGTGGTGGTGTCGACGATGAGCTGTTTAGAAGAAGAAGAAGCGTTGGAAGAAAACTTTATTCACATACTTGATGACATGTAAGATTAGACACAAAGATACAAAAACATGAAGTTTTTGTCCAACGCTTCTTCATTTCGTCCAACGTGTTCGCGGACGACCCTGGGTGGTGTCGACAGAAGGTACGGTGGCCCTAACGAAATGGTTGGATCGATGCATCTGGGAAATGGTTCCCTAATCGATTTGAGAGGAGCTATAGTGAATCACATCGCCCTTTATTTCATGTACTTTGTAAAAGCTCAGAAATTTTGTGATAGTCCTGGACATAACAAACGGGCACTCGACCGGGTGGTGGCTTCTCCAATCATGGTCCGAATGATCGTGTCGATATCTATCGGTAGATCACAAAGGATGCAATAGAGCAAAAAGCATTTGTTGCAGGACAACGTGCTATCATGGGTCGTAGGCATAATGTCATGCCGCAAAAACTGAAACCATAAACTTGCACCGAAATTTAAGTGACTGGATCGAATCATACTACGACGACTCTCAACAGTCCAGCCGTACTGTGGGAGAGCAAGGGTCTCGACAATGCACTTTTCTTGGTCCACAGTAATACCCTCGGTCATGAAATGTGCATACATGCAAATATCGGGAATGTCTAAACCGAGCACCCGGTTGATCGAGGCACTCGAACAAGTAAATGGTACGCCTCGAATGACCGCGATGTCACCATCGGTACCACCAAATGCAACATAAAACTCACGAACTAAATGGACATTGATACGGTACGAAAAGGGAACCAAAGTACCCCACTGATGAGCCTCAAACACGACGACTCGTAAGGTTAGTTACAAAGATATAGCTCCATTCAGATCGATTAGAGAACCATTTCTCGGATGCACCGATCCAACCGTTTCATTGGGGCCACCGTACCTTTTGTCGAGACTACCCAGGGCCGTCCATAAACACGGCGACAGTAAGCAGCAGCTGCTGCCAGAGCAGTCTGACCCACCGACCCCACCTCGACAACGTCCTCCTTCTCCGCCCAAGGTTGCCGATCCTTCATCTTCGTCTGTTGCCCCTGATGCACCTGGGCCGTGGCAGCGAATACTTCTATCACACATCGCCGCCCAGTCGAAGACCTTGGAGAGCATTCAGCTCCAGCTGGCCACCTTAGATTATCGCCTCGACTACTTGGAGGCCGATTGCACCTCATACTGAGCCTATGCTCGTGCCCGTGATGCTTATCTTGCATGACCTGCTGACTTGTCGAGTTCAGCTACTGCTGCTCCGCGACCCGCATTCCCAACCACCCTTAGTGTTGCTACTACCACTTCTACTGCCCGCCACAGTCGCCATCCCTTGTTTCGTTGATTTTTAGGTTCTTTCTCAGACTTGTGGATTTTTTATCTCTATTTTGCCTTATGTTTTGTTCTATTCTGTTGGGTGTTGGATTATTTTGCTACCTTATGATCGTCTCCCGCTCTTTTTGGTTTGTGATGTATGACATTACCCGATATTCGTTTCTTATCATGTTTGGACTAATTTTTGCAGGTGCATGTTCTTTTACTTCGTGTGATTTTATTGGTTTGAGAGGCCGTAGGCCCTCTTTTACGATTGGCCATACACATCCTTTGCACCAATATTTTGCCACCTTCGTTCCTCTCCCATGCAACGAAGACATTGCACATTTTAAAAGTTTGGGGGAGGGACTTGGCAATCGTATAAAAAATATGAGAAAACTACCAAACAACTAAGATTTTTTTTCCAAATAAAGGCCACCAATCTGTTTCCATTCGACCACTTTAAAGAAAATAGGAAAATGACCATGCAAAAATCCATACCAAATTTTTCCCAGAGAAACAAATAAGTTTGGGGAAAAAACGAGAAAAGACACAAATATCGTTCAACCCTCAAACACTCACCCCTACAAGACGTACCGACCAAACCAAAGATCATACGGGCAAAGGAGAGGCATGCACTACATTAGTCTAAAGGTAATTCATCAGCTCACTTTCCGCATTAAATTTTTCGGTGTGTTCATTTAATATCTTAAGTTTTGTGGTTGTGATAACTGATAGGGTAATTTTATTTACCCTATTTTTAGTCATATTTTTATAATTCTTAGCTAATTTTCGATCTCCTATTGCGTCTTTTAATTTGTTTTTACGACTTTATTATTTAGATTAATGTTTATCGCTTTCGGTTTTAAATAAATCACTTTTATACGGAAAATGCGACAAAAATCTTATTTCTTTACATTTACATGTTTTAGGCTCGGAGAAAAGCATTGGAGTCCAATATAATCAAGAATTCAAGATGTGGTTTGGGCTTACATCGTGGACTTCCAACTTTTTGGGCCAACTTCATAGGCGTAACTATACTTGGCGTTAAAAACCGATTTTTGTGAAGACGATGGGCTATTTTTTTTGGGTTTTGGCTACCATATATATGGGCCTAAAACTTCATGGTTTTGGATGACACTTTTGTGAGCTTATTTTTTAAGGTAATCTTTTGGGCCCCATGTTTGTCTTAAGCCCCAAGCTTGAATCAAGCTTATAAATAGGGGTGCTTGGTTGCTAATTAGAGGCATCCCTCACTTGATCCATGACTTATTTCTCTTCGTTTCATTAGTTCATTAGATGTAATAGGAACATCAAACTAGCATCATCTTTTGGAAGGTTTGGTAAGTGAGTCGTGAGCTACCTTAGACCAACTCCAACCTATAACACCAAAAATAACACCAAAAACAATAAAACTGGTGGGACCTTTGACACTAATAAAAAAATTAAACTCCAACCATACTTCAAAAAAAACACCAAATCTTCTAAAACCATATAAAAAAACATTTTTCTTTATTATTAAACATTTTTCATTATTATTAATGATAAATGATATTATAAAAAAATAAAAATAATAAAAAAATGGATTAGTGGTAGGCCATCCCCTTTTTGAAGGGTGAATAGTAGACACCAAATTTGGTGTTTTTTCTTGAAAAAAAATGAAATTGCAAATTTTTTTGGTGTTTAGAGTATGATTGGATTTCACAATACCGCAAATCACCATATTTGCAGTATGGTTGGAGTTGCTCTTAGCCTCACCAAGCTCAAGCTCATTAGTCAAACTTTCTCATCTTTTGGTTGAAATCAATATATGGTTCCTTTGTTATTTCAACCACAAGATGAGAAAGTTTGACTAATGAGCTTGAGCTTGGTAAGGCTAAGGTAGCTCACGGCTCACTTACCAAACCTTCCAAAAGATGATGCTAGTTTGATGTTTCTATTACAACTAATGGAACTAATGAAACTAAGAGAAGTAAGTCATGGATCAAGTGAGGGATGCCTCTAATTAGCAACCAAGCACCCCTATTTATAAGCTTGAGGCTCAAGACAAACATGGGGGCCCAAAAGATTACCTAAAAAAATAAGCCTACAAAAGTGTCATCCAAAACCATGAAGCTTTCGACCCATATATGTGGTAGCTGAAACCCAAAAAAATAGCCCATCATCTTCACAAAAAAATCGGTTTTTAACGCCAAGTATAGTTAAGCCTATGAAGTTGGCCCAAAAAGTTGGAAGTTCACGATGTAAGCCCAAACTGCATCTTGATTATATTGGACTCCAACGGCCTTTCTCCGAGCCTAAAACATGTAAATATAAGGAAATAAGATTTTTGTCGCATTTTACGTATAAAAGTGATTTATTTAAAACCGAAAGCGATAAACATTAATCTAAATAATAAAGCCGTAAAAACAAATTAAAAGACGCAATGGGAGAACGTAAATTAGATCAAAATTATAAAAAGAGGGCTAAAAATAGGGTAAATAAAATTACCCTATCACTTCCCCAAATTCGAACTGTTGCTCGTCCTCGAGCAACTTTTATTAGAAAAAATAATTTTGAGCTAAAAATTTATTAAAAAGAGTCTCATCCCCATACAAACCATCATATGCACAATCACGATTTATCTTAATTGGTTCAAAACAAAATATGATAGCCCTTCATAAACTCGTTTCTCTCAACATGATTTAAAAAAAGAATACCAACCATAAGCTAGACGAACAACTCCATGATAAATTGGGATCGACAATGCAACCAAAAATATATGAGTATGTGGCTTTTATTTTGCCTCTTTTCTCACTTTGAGGAGTGAATTTGAACACACAAATTATTTGGTGTCTATGACACTTTCTTTGGAATGCAATGAAAACAAGGGTGAAGCTTTGTTTGTTTTTGTGTGTTTGGTTTTCATATTTGTGCATTCTATTTTTTTTTTCTTTTTGTCTTTTTTTTTGTGGCGTATGCCTTTTCGGAGATGTATGTGAACAATAATTGACATGGTTATGAGTAAGATTGAGTGACCATGTCATCCCCTCCCTAAAACTTGGAAAGGTTCGATGTCCTCATTGAACGAGAACATCCCAAAATTGGAAAGTGAATAAGGGTGTTTGTATGTGCTTTGAAGTGCATGGATCACAACAAAAATTGATAGTACCAAAGAGTTGCAAGCCTAGTTATAGTGATATATATAAAAACCAATGTGAGAAATCCAAAATTATTGTGGCTATTACTCATGTGAACCAATATCAATAAATCGTAAACCATGTAAATCACCATGTATGGAGTAACAACAAAATAAACATGTATGGGTGATAGAACCTGCCCTACTCATTGCGAGTTGGTGAGCGTGCCGCTGACTCCCATAGAAGCTGCATCGAGAAAGGTGCCAATCGGCTGACAATGTCGGGGTGCTCCTTCATCAACAGTGCACGAATTGCCTCATCTCTGGACTTCTCATATTTCCACCATGCCAGGTTGTTATTGTACATCTCTTCCATACGGCTCAACATCACAGTCATATTTTCCTCAACGTTACCTGATTGGGTCTTAAGCTGCTTCGAAATCAGCACACGATGTTCTTTCAAAGTAGTTTTAACTTCCCCAACCAATGGCCGAAAGCTTTCTTCTAAGGAAGCAATTTGGTCTTGGTCCTGTCTCGGTTGTACACGAGTGTTGTTCCTTAATAATCGGTCCACATTGAATGCTTCCATGAGCATTTTTTTGAGCGACAAGAAATCAGTGGATAATGTGGGAACACCCACTTTTGTTAATAGAGAATTAATGACCGTGGGAAATAAAAGTCGTGCGTTGGAGCGCTCAACACCTCTACGAATAATCGTAGAGATGACGCGCCCAACATCAAATCGTACGCCGATCATGACACAATACAATAGGAACACTCTCTCCATACATAGACTTGAAGCATGTGTCGATTGATGCAAACTATGCGTAATGAAGAAAAACCACACGTTGGCGCTTGATTTTAAACAGTGTGTTCGGAGGATACGAGAACGTCCCTTGAAGGACCATTCCGATCCTTCGTGCGCAATGGTTTGAAACACAGTCTTCAAGTCATCATCTGAGGCATTTTCCAGAAGTCTATGGAATTCTGAGTGCTCGGGTGGTGACAGACCCAAAACAACATTGATATGGGAAGCTGAAAAGCACACCGGGGTCTCTCTAACCAGAAGATTTAGACCGGTTGTAACTGACAACTCGGTGTAAAAGTCCGTGACCCAGTCTATGTTGTATTGTTCAGGGGGACTACATAAATAATCCCATCCCAATGGATGTATGGTGACGTGAAATTGTGGTGCGTACGAAGTGTTTCCATTGGGAAACCTCGTGGTTGTTGACAAATCTTTCGTCTAAAAGACGGATATACTTTAGTACCGCCTCAGGACAACTAAACAATGAAATATGAGCGCTTGAAGGTTGATAAGTTGTACCCACTTTTGACTTTCCTTTCTTGTCGATTTGTGTTATTGTGGGATTGGCATCATGTCCTCCATGGTTGATGTTACTCTCCGTTGTGTCGTCCACAGGCACAATTGCATCAGTAGAATCTTCTCCCAAAATCACAGACATCCTTCTCCTCTTCTGTTGAGGTACTCCCCTCAAGGTCACATATGTGTATTGTCTTCGGCCCTGGGTTCGGTAGGGGGTAGGGTTCGGTGTTGGGTGCGAAATAGTGGGAGTTGGGTTAACTATGTTTAGGGATAAAAGAGAGAGGGACTGTGGTGGTGTAATGGTGACAGGGGGTGGTCGGTGGGAGATGGGAATCAATTGTGTTGATGTTTGATAGGGGTGAAACGTTGATGGGGTGGTGGATATGGGTTGTCCATAAAGGTTGAGGATTGAGATAGAAGGGGTGGTTGGTGGTGGCGATGGTTGAGAAGGGGATGGTAGATAGGGGAAAGGGAACACTCGGTTTGGGTGATTAGGGTGAAGGTTTCAAGGAAATCCCGGTGGGGGAGGTGAACTACGAAAAAGGGAGCTAGAGGGGGAGGGATTATCGTACCTCGCAAGAAAATCGATGGTAGCGGAGTAGGTTGCGTCGAGACCGTCGCGTATGTGTCGTTGGTTCGCTGACAACGCTAAGGTTGAGAAGTTGATTTATTGGTTTGATTTTTGGCGTGAAATCGGCTGGGTCGCAGTTGGGGTTATGGGACGAGGTTCCATATCGACGCTTGGTGGTAGTGACGTAGCGAAATATGTTGATGGTGAAGGTAGAATCACAACGGCGAAGGGTGAAGAGTGATTGCGATTGGGGGTTGTGGAGGTAGTCGTCAGTGCAAGATAGGTAGGGTTCAGGTATTCGGTGACAGTAGCAAGCATGTGAAGGGGTGTATGTGGGGTGTTTAGAGGTGAGGCGGTGGAGGTGCCAGTTGTTGAAGGGGATTTTCTTGGGTTGAGAAACCGATAAATCGGTGCAAAGCAGATGAAGAGGTGAGATTTGCAGAACCCGAAAGGTTCATTCTGTTGGGTATGTTTTTGAAAAAACAGGAAAGAAAAACTTGAGGATTTCTTGATGCTTTATCCATGGCTGCTTTGAGGAGAGAAATTTTTATGGCAAGAAGATGAAGACAATGGTACAATTTTCTAGAGGATTGATAGATTGATGTGTGTCAGTAACGTTGACGATGGTACGGTGGAAGTCGACGGTGAGTCGTTAGTTGAAGAGAGGGAATGATAAGGGAAAAGGGTTTGTTTTGGGAAGAGGAAGTCACATCTGATTTCTGCAAATGAGTACATTGTGGCTTCTTGGAAATCAAAATTAGCTAAAATTAGATAAATTAAAATCGGATAAAAAATAATTAAATTTCAAGTCTTATTCTAATTTCCTGATTTAGTTTCATTTAGACTTAGTTAGTTGGCTTACAAAGGGTCAAAATCAGGTTTCTTAACTGGGCCAAAAATGTAAAATCTGCATGGGCCGAAAATTATTGGCCCACCTCAAGATTATTAATAGTTAACCTGGCCCAACCAACAAAACCTCAAGATTATTTGTACTCCCAAATATATATTTTTAAAACATCTTTTTTAAAACCTAAAGACCACAAATTGTTTTCTTTTCTTTTTATTAATAACTATTTACACTTTCTTGGGTTTGGTCAAAAACCCAAGAATTCACACAACCTTTTCTAATCCTGGAGATGAACAACCTCAAGAGGTTGTGTTATCATTTCCAAAGGCTCGAGAAAAGGTTTTACCCTCTGTCCATTTACCTTGAACGTAGTACCCCTCTATTGATCAATTAATTCAACAACACCGTAGGGATATACTTTTGCAATCTGATAAGGTCCAGTTCACATAGAGTTCAATTTTCCAAGGAATAATTTGAGTCTAGAATTAAACACCAGGACTTGTTTACCTTCAGTCAATTCCTTCGGTATAATTTTCTTATCATGCCATTTCTTTGTATTTTCTTTGTATAATTTAATATTTTCATAAGAAAATTTATGTGCTCCTCTAATTCACATAGCTGTAAAGATATTTTCTTCCCTGCGTCATCTAGACTCATATTAAGTTCCTTGATAGCCCAATAGGCTTTGTGTTCCAACTCTAGGGGTAAGTGACAAGCCTTCCCAAAAACCAGTTTATAAGGAGACATTCCAATGGGGGGTTTTGAATGCAGTTCGATAGGCACATAGGGCATCATCCAACTTGGATGCCTAGTCCTTCCGGTGAGGTATCACTACCTTGGTCAATATCCCTTTTATCTCCCTCTTTGATAATTCAGCTAAACCATTGGTTTGAGGGTGGTAGGTTGTGGCTACCCTGTGCTTTATGTCATATTTCTCAAGGACCTCTTCAAACACGTTGTTTATGAAGTGCGTGCCCTCGTCACTGATTAAGACACGAGGTGTGTCGAATCTAGTGACCTTGAGGGGAGTACCTCAACATAAGAGGAGAAGGTTATCTGTGATTTTAGGAGAAGATTCTATTGATGCAATTGAGCCTGTAGAAGACACAACGGAGAGTAACATCAATCATGGAGGACCTGCTGCCAATCCCATAATAACACAAATCGACAAAAAAGGAAAGTCAAAAGTGGGTACAACTTCTCAACCTTCAAGCGCTCATATTTCATTGTTTAGTTGTTCTGAGGCGGTACTAAAGTATCCGTCTTTCAGACGAAAGATTTGTCAACCACCGCGAGGTTTCCCAATGGAAACACTTCGTATGCACCCACAATTTCACGTCACCATACATTCGTTGGGATGGGATTATTACTGTAGTCCCCCTGAACAATACATCATAGACCGGGTCACGGGCTTTTACACCGAGTTGTCAGTTACAACCGGTCTAAATCTCCTAGTTAGAGAGACCCCGGTGTGCTTTTCAGCCACCCATATCAATGCTTTTTTGGGTCTCTCACCACCCGAGCACTAAGAATTCCATAGACTTCTGGAAAATGCCTCAGATGATGACTTGAAGACTGTCCTTCAAACCATTGCGCACAAAGGATCGGAATGGTCCTTCAAGGGACATTCTCGTATCCTCCGAACACACTGTTTAAAACCAAGCGCCAACATGTGGTTTTTCTTCATTAGGTATAGTTTGCATCCATCGACACATGATTCGAGTCTATGTATGGAGAGAGTGTTCCTTTTGTATTGTGTCATGATCGGCGCACGATTTGATGTGGGGTACGTCATCTCTACGATTATTCGTAGAGGTGTTGAGCGCTCCAACGCACGACTTTTATTTCCCACGATCATTCATTCATTGTTAACAAAAGTGGGTGTTCCCACATTATCCACTGATTGCTTGTCGCATGGCAAAATGCTCATGGAAGCATTTAATGTGGACCGATTATTAAGGAACAACACCCGTGTACAACCAAGATCTGACCAAGACCGAATTGCTTCCTTGGAAGCAAGCTTTCGGTCATTGGTTGGGGAAGTTAAAACTATTCTGAAAGAACATCGCGTGCTGATTTCGAAGCAGCTTAAGACCCAATCACCCAATCAGGTAACATTAAGGAAAAGATGATTGTGATGTTGAGCCGTATGGAGGAGATGTACAATAACAACCTGGCATGGTGGAACTATGAGAAGTCCATAGATGGGGCAATTCGTGCACTGTTGATGAAGGAGCATCCCGACATTGTCAGCCGATTGACTCCTTTCTCGATGCAGCTTCTATGGGAGTCAGCGGCACGCTCACTTGCTCGCAATGAGTAGGGCAGGTTCTATACCCATCCCTGTTTATTTTGTTGTTTTCTTTATATTTGTCATGCATGAGTCTGGGATTTGCTGTTGTTTTGAAAAAGTCTTGTTACTCCATAAACGGTGATTTACATGCTTTACGATTTATTGATATTGGTTCACATGAGTAATAGCCACAGTAATCTTGGATTTCTCACATTGTTTTTTTTCATATATCACTATAACTATGCTTGCAACTCTTTGGTACGATCAATTTTTGTTGGGATCTATGCACTTCAAAGCACATACAAGCACCCTTCTTCACTTTCAAATTTTGGGATGTTCTCGTTCAATGAGGACATCGAACCTTTCCAAGTTTTGGGGAGGGGATGACATGGTCACTCAATCTTACTCATAACCATGTCAGTTATTCTTCATACATATCTCCGAAAAGGCACACGCCACAAAAAAAGAAAAGAAAAGAAAAGAATAAATAAATAGAATGTGTAAATATGAAAACCAAACACACAAAAAGAAACAAAGCTTCACCCTTGTTTTCATTGCATTCCAAAGAAAGTGTCATAGACACCAAATAATTTATGTGTTCAAATTCGCTCCTCAAAGTGAGAAAAGTGGCAAAATAAAAGCCAAATACTCGTATCTTTTTGGTTGCATTGTCGATCCCAATTTATCATGGAGTTGTTCGACTAGCTTATGGTTAGTATTCTTTTTTGAAATCATGTTGAGAGAAACGAGTTTATGAATGACTATCATTTTTTGTTTTGAACCAATTAAGATAAACCGTGATTGTGCATATGATGGTTTGTATGGGGATGAGTCCCTTTTTCATTAATTTTTAGCTCAAAATTATTTTTTCTAATAAAAGTTGCTCGAGGATGAGCAACAGTTCGAATTTGGGGATGTGATAGGGTAATTTTATTTACGCTATTTTTAGCCCTCTTTTTATCATTTTGATCTAATTTTCGTTCTCCCATTGCGTCTTTTAATTTGTTTTTACGGCTTTATTATTTAGATTAATGTTTATCGCTTTCGGTTTTAAATAAATCACTTTTATACGGAAAATGCGACAAAAATCTTATTTCTTTACATTTACTTTTAGGCTCGGAGAAAGGCCGTTGGAGTCCAATATAATCAAGATGCAGTTTGGGCTTACATCGTGGACTTCCAACTTTTTGGGCCAACTTCATAGGCTTAACTATACTTGGCGTTAAAACCCGATTTTTTGTGAAGACGATGGGCTATTTTTTTGGGTTTCAGCTACCGCATATATGGGCTGAAAGCTTCATGGTTTTGGATGACACTTTTGTAGGCTTATTTTTTTAGGTAATCTTTTGGGCCCCCATGTTTGTCTTGAGCCTCAAGCTTGAATCAAGCTTATAAATAGGGGTGCTTGGTTGCTAATTAGAGGCATCCCTCACTTGATCCATGACTTACTTCTCTTAGTTTCATTAGTTCCATTAGTTGTAATAGAAACATCAAACTAGCATCATCTTTTGGAAGGTTTGGTAAGTGAGCCATGTAACACCCGTAACTTTTGGTAATTAAAGGTCACCCGGACGTTTTTACAACTTTGAAATGGTAGGAATTATGTTGGGAAAACATTATCTAAATCCCCTTAGAGTATCGGGAGTGTTGCCATTGAAAAAGTGGAGTTTCGGTCCCGCTACAATGCCCGACGACTATGATAGTGTCATAGTCGCACTGTCACAGTTGCGGATACGGGACAGAAAACTGGTACACCCCAGCGACAATGACCAGCGACTTTGCCCCTGGCATTGTCGTCTGGCAATGTCGCCAGGTGTGCCAGGACTCTTTAAAGTCGCAATTTTTACTGCATTTCTCATACCTCTTCACCTAAATCAGTTTCAAACTCTCCCAAACCTCCTAAGAACGATCCAACACCACCTTTTGACATTTTGGGGTGCCTTTGGCTCAAATCTTTGCATATCATGGTGGTAAACCGCCACCAAGGTCAAGTGTAGAAGCTAGACACCAAGAGCCTCCATTTTCATCTTCAACCTCAAGCTTCATTTTGAGTTTTCTAGGTTTTCACCAAAACCTAAGTGGTAAGTTCATCCTCCTAGGTTATAATCTTGGTTATGAGTTATAAATGTTTCATTGATGATTTCCTAGTGATTGGTTTCTCAAATTTCGGATTTGATAATTTTGGAAAATTAGGTCAAAATTAAGTTTTTGGCCAAATTGGGGATTTTGATGTAAAATGTTTGGGGAACAATTCTAAATGGATTGAATATGATTATTCACGATTGGAAATTGTGGATCTAGGTTTTGGAAGAATTTTGCTTGTGGATTCGAATTTCTTCAAGGAAACTCAAGCTGGGATAAAATCTAGATTTAGCCTAAATCTAGCAAGGTGAGTTCAAATTGATTTGTGAAAACGTTGTACATGCCAAAATGTCTATTTTAACGTATTTATGTGTTTTACATGAAATTGTCAACTGTTTAGTTATGTGGTAACTTTTGATTATTTGAAGTGTTTAGCTTATTAAACTTTGTAAAACACTTACATTTGGGATTTTTGGGCATTTTGATAAATGTGTCATAAATGAATGTGTTTTGATGATTTATTGCATAAATAGATATTTAGTCAAAAATGCACTTTTAGTACTTGTCGGGTTTTGTGCATCATTCATGAAATGAGATGTTTTGAAAGTACGAATGTGTGAGTCCCTTGGTTTTGGTCATTCCCGACCTTGGGAACATTTTAGAAATAGTAAACCTTTTTGGGTTTTGGGCCGAAGGCCAATTGTGATTTGAGAAACAAAGATTTTGGGAAAAGATGTATTTGGAATATACAACCATATTGGCTCGTGTATTTTAGCCGAACGTCTATTATGCCTTTTGGGGCTTGATTTATAATCAGACGAGTCTTGGAACATTTATTCAGTTTTGGTAGCTCGATAAAGAGCCTTTGATGTATGGTGTACTTAGTTGCATCTTATTGAGAGTTACATGTTTTGAATGTGTTAGTTCATTTGTTGGAGTCATGTAACGTTTTAGACTGTAATGCATTGGATCCATAGGCATATGAGTCAGTCAGTTGGTTTAGTTGGGGACTTTATCCCTGTTTTGGGACTGGAAATTGTTTATGGCTAGCGAGAGCTCGAGGTATAGATCGTGGGTGGTTGAGCTCGAGGTATAGATCGTGGTTGGTTGAACTCGATAATCGTGTAACTTTTAGTGAAGGGCTCGAGGTATAGATCGTGGGTGGTTGAACTCGATGCCCGTTAGTAATCCGTCTGGTTATTCATCGTGGAATTTAGTGTCTGCGTTTGAAGTCTAGTGAGTAATCCCCAAGTCATGTTTTTTTGTAAGTTTGCAGTGGTGCTTTGCAGAGCCGTATACGGAGCTAAGTCTTGCGGTGGTGTCCATGGTGAGCCAGATACGGGGACTTGTGGCTTTTGTGGTGACACTCATCTAGAGGTCGAGTATACACTAGGGTCCTTTGGGTATCTTGCGGTGGTTGCTCGGTAGGGAGCCGTATACGGGGATCCATGACTCTATGTGAAGCTCGAGAACATCGAGAAGTGGCTTAACTTTGTGTGCCCGCCACATTCGATGGAATTCGGGTCTCCCCCGTCACCGAAAGGTGTTGTTTTGGGTATTGAGTTTTATTATCCCTGTTTTCGGTGACGTTTTGTTTATATGGTTTTTTATCCATGGTTTATGGGTTGAGTATTATGCCCCACCTGTGTTCTGGGTGCTTCGGGATATAAAGTTTTATTCACATTTTTATAAATTGGGAGTTCATTTTCTATTCACGTTTTGGGTGAGTTTGGGGTTGAAGTTGTTTTACGAAAGAATGTTTATATTGGGTTACAAGTTTTTAAAGGTGTGCGCTATTGGAAAATGAGTCGTTTAATATTTAAAGTAAATCCTTCTGAAAGATTATGATTTAAACTACATTCTTTCCCTTTAACAAATATATTTGTTTCATGCTGAAAACTCTTAAACTGACTAGGCGTTAGCCTAACCTTTTTATTTTTCGGCATGTGCATCAGGTTTGGTTGAGGATTGTTGCTAGCGACTTCGTGGTGAGATGAGTGCTAGTCCTATGCACGAGAGAGAGAGAGTAGCTTGGTGAAGTCTTCCACACTTTTGGAGATAGCAACTGTTATTGGATTTTAGTAACGCCCGAATTTGATTAGTCTTTATACAAGACTTGACCTATTATTTGTTGGAGTTTAATCTAGAATTCTAATTGAGGTGACTCAAGTGATGATTAGTAAAATAGATTTTATCCTTATTTGATGTATAATTAAAAATTTTAAATTAGTTGCTCTTTTCAAATTTGAGGGTGTTACAAGTTGATATCAGAGCTTAAGTTTGAGAGATCACGATTTTTATTTGGTTTTATTTACGATTTTAATTCTATTACAAATCGGAAGTCCAAATAATCATTTTGGATTCCCAACTCTAGTTGGTTCACGATTTGTTGTAGTTGATTAAAGTCGTCTTGTGTCTCCAAAGTTATAAAAACCCACATATTTGTTAGAATGACTCACGCTAAAATTCGCTCTAAAGACTTTGAAACCATTATAATCACCATGGAATCTTCAAGTAACTTATGTCTGAAAGCCACATTTGAAACAAGATTTTCCAGGCCCATTTCCAATTCTGTCTTAGTTTTATAATTCTTGCATTACTTTAGTGTTATTTATTTAAATGCAATTTAATTTCTGCAATTTAATTTTCTGTCTTTTACTTTCTGTAATTCAAAATTCTGCAATTTATTTTACGTCAGTCTTTTATTTCAAGCAATTTAATTTTTCTTGTCTAAAGATTTGGTTACTTGCGCAACATGTTACGATATTTCAAGCAAAATTAATCGTTGATTGTTTGAAGGCACTAACAATCTCTTTTAGTTAATGTTAATTTTCCATCTCGTTTATAATTAGAAACCGAATGATGATGGGCTAACTGTCTTAGTTCGGGGTAGAAAGCTAAGTTGGGACCGAGATCGATAAAAAGGTAAAATGGTGTATCGTATCACATGATTGTATGAAGTTGTTTAAATTAAAGTTATATTTTATGTCGGACTGCAATTTAATCAATTGACAACTGGTTCATTGTATGACGGCTTATTTAAGTTACATAAAATATTGACTTTAAGATAACGAAGGAATGTGATCTCATCTTTTTATCTAATTATTAATTTTATCCCAACCGATCTTTGTACCCTGTGCTTCTTTTTATAATCGACTTTCGCAATAGTTGTTAATCAAATCCCAATCAAAATATTGTATTTGAATTCGTCATCTGAGACTCGCTTTTACAGAGTCAACTTTCAAGAAGAACTTTTCCAAGCTTCCCTATGGGATCGATATTCGGTACTTAGTACCACTATTACTTGTTACAAACGGTAGTAGATTGAGATGTATACTTGCGTCGAAATCTACTTATTTGCATTTTAAAAAAAGGTGTAAACACAAAAGACCGCAACAATAACCCTCAGTTCTTAGTGTTATTTGTCTCCCTTTTAAACCCATTTTCTCCCCTTTTTACCATTTCAAAGACCCATTTGAATATTTGTCCCTTTTTCTTTGGTCCAAATCATCCATAAAGTCAAGAAATAGCTTAAATATGGGATTTTGGACATCGGGAACCATTGTGGCAAGTCACCACTATGGTGAGTAACGACTGGAAATCTAAGGGAGTGTTTGGTTCATGGATTTTGAAGGAATTGGAATGAATAATTCCTTTGACCAAATTCCAATTCCTTTGTTTGGTTTACATATTGATCATGATGGAATCCTTTGAATTCCATTGAATTCCACAAATCAAGGAATTCATCATTCCTTAGATAAAGTGAAAGAATTGAATTCCATCCAATTCCTACCAACCAAACGCATGAATTCCATCAAATTCCATTCCAATTCCTTCAAAGTCAAATTCCGTCAATGGATTCCAATTCCATCAAATTCCATTCTACCAACCAAACGCCCCCTTAGGGATTTTATTGCCATGTTTATAAAGAAGACTTACAGGTTTAGGTTGGGTCAAGGATGAAGTCTTTAATGAAAAAGAGAAGGATGAAGACAAGAGGGATGAAGACAAGTTTAAAAGTAGACAAATGTTGAAAAGTCACTCTCACCGCTCAAGTCCCTTTCACCTTTTCCACTATATAAAGAGGCTTGGGTTTGACATTTGAAAAAAACCCATTAAAGTATCAAACACTCTTATTTTCAAGTTCTTAGTTAAGTTTTAGTTTGCTCTTGTATTTCTTAGATTTAAATTCTGCACTTTGAATTTTGTCACCACTGTGGTGAACCTGTGACCACAGTGACAGTTTTCAGATTAATGCAATTTAATTTTCAGAATTACTTTTCTCTTGTTATGTCTTTAATTATGATTAGTAGCTAAACCTCCCTTTGGGTAAGGGTGTAAGCCAAATCCGAGAGGTTAAAATGTAACACTTGGGTGTTACCGCATTTGGCTAACTTCTCGATTTGGTTATCCAAGTTGAAGCTTCATCTCAATGCGAACAAGTCGGTCACTTGTGTGTGTTAATATTAGATCTTAGACCTCGAGAGGGGGGATCCGAATACGGCTTGGGTGATGCAAGGAGGTTTGAGAAAATTTTCAATAATCGCATAGAGATATGGATTTTTGCATAATCGAACCAAGGTCCAGATGTCGGTCGAGTTGGTGTGTCATAGAGATATGCGCATCTCTCCATACTGGCGTGGCTAATATCTTCGAGATCTACTTAGTGAGACCGGTAAACCAAAAGTTAGCATTTGTGGAAACATTATAATAAAATCGTAATCGCCACCTATACGATGGAGTTTCGAGAGCAGGAAATCGTGTAGGGTCATTTTGTGACCGGTTTTGTTAACCATTGAAGTTATTAAAATACTCTCGAGGAAAACTTACACCTGTTAGAGCAATATTTGTTGTATTCAAGATCATTGAGAATAAAAGTCAAAGCTTCAAGACAAAGCCTTCAAGCAAAAGTCAAAGTCATCTCATTAAAGGAGAAGTTAATGTTAAAAGTTAATGTGTTAGTTTTCTTTAGTTAGTTTTGTCTTGTAATAGATGGTAGGTATAAATAGGTTTGTCTTTGTAATTTGTCTTTGTAATTTGTCTTTAAGCACTTACATTGAGAATCATTGCAGTGAGAGAAATATTTGTATTAAGAGAGAGAGATTGTAATCGTTGATCATTTCAATACATATAACATTTGGAAATTGATTTGTGTTCATCTTGATTAATCTTGCATATTTTGGGACACACAATTGGTATCAGAGCAGTCAAAGATCAGAATTTGGATAAAAAATCTGAAAATTTGGTCGTATCTTGAAGAACTCATAAAGCGCATTGTTCAGAATCCAATATGTTGATTTAATGTTGATTTTGGATTTTAATTGTTAGTATAGTACTCGATTTGATGTATGGAACAAGTTTTGTTTGTATTGCATAGCATGATTCACATTTAATTCATGTGAATTTAGGATTTTTTCAAAGTTTGGAGTTCGAAATTGTCAAGTCTGTATTTCGATCAAATTGTGTAATTTTGTTGTTTCTAGTTAAAATCATATATTAGGATTGTATTCAAATTGAGTTCGTGAATCATTTGGCAAAGTTTCAGAGGCTAGATTAAAGATTTGGATTGATTCGTGGTTGATTCAGTAAGGTTGAAGTCGACAAACTCAAGAACTCGCAAGATCCAGAGAACTCGCAAGATCTAGAGAACTTGCAAGTTCATCTCAAGAACTCGCAGGCCTATTTTGTTTGTTGTTTTTGGTGTTGGTAAATTTTTACAAGGGAAGAATTCGCAGAGTATTGTCTACGTAAAGTTCAGAACTCGCAGAGGCCTACGTACAACAAGTAAGAATTCACAGAAAGCTATTTGCGCAAAGTCTAGAACTCGCAAGAAACAACTTACGAGAAGTTACTGTTCACTTGAAGGGGTTTGTGACAAGTCCAAGAACTCGTATATCAAAGCTTACGACAAGTTCTTTGCGACATGTTCAGAGTGTTGATTTGCGTAAGTCTAGAACTCGCAAGCTCATGACAAATTTGGAAGATTCTTTGAAGAATATTTTCTAAGTGTAGAACTCGTGTGTTGACGACAAGTTCTTCTCTAAGTCAAGAATTCGCAAGCCATACTTTGTGACAAGTTCACTTGTATTCTTTGGATTTTCTCTAAGGCAAGAATTCGTGCCCTTTGATTTGTGAGAAGTGAAGAACTCGCAAGCTTCAGTCTGCGAGAAGTGAAGAACTCGCATCCTTCAGCTTGCGACAACTAAGAACTCGCATCCTGTACTTTGTGACAAGTTGGTATTCAAGTGTTTTGCGACAAGTGCACCTCAGTGCTTTACGACTTCTGTACTTAGTCAATTTTTGACTAGTTTTCAGTTTTTGATAAATTTTCTGATTTTTTGTTAACGATCATTTGTAAGTGTTATCAAGTGACAATGTCTACAGATTTTGAAGATGAAATTAGTACTCTCAAAGAGGAGAATGCAAGACTTAGTACATCTGTTGATTATTATTCACAGAGGTCTAAGAAATATTCAAATGCAAAGAAATTGCTCATTGAAGAGGTCAGTATGTTAAAGAAAATAAATACAGATCTCCAGAAGCAGATTTCTGATTCTCAGCAAGTAAGAGATTGCAAGAAGATAGAAGAGAAAGTTAAGGGATTGGAAATTGAAAATACTGAATTGAAAAGAAAGATCTTAGGTTTGGAAGCTCAGTGTCAAAAACAAGAAATAAGATTATGTCAAGAAGAATGAGAAGACAACAAAAGGTTTAGAAAGTGCAAATGCTGAACTGAAAAAGAAGAATTTAGAGTTGGAAAAGAAGTTTGCTAGAGATAAATCAGAGCTTGAAAAGGTACAGACTGGGATTGAAAAGGAAAGAAAATCTTTTGCACAAAAATTCTCTGATTTTTCCAAAAAATAATTTGAAGAAAAGAAAGCTGTTGAGCTTAAGTGTGCAAAATTTTCTAGACAAGTGTCAGACTTTGAGAAAGTGATCATTATGGAAATGGATAAGTTTGAAAAAGAGAAGAAGATAGTTGAACAGAGACATGTCGGAGTTTTCAAAGAAATATTAGATAAAAGAAAGAATATAGAAAAGGGTTTTGAAGAAGAAAGGAAGGTTTTTGAGACAGAGATCAAGAAGCTTACAACGAAGTTATCAGAACTATCAACAACGGCTATGAAAGAAAAGAATGCGAAGTCTGAATTTCAGAAGAAGATCGATCTACTTACCAAAGAAAGAAACAATTTGTCTTCAAAGATAACAGAACTTGAAGAGATTGTATTTAAGGTGAATTTGACTGAGCAAAAGACTCCGGACTCAATTGTTCAATCACCTAGAAATGGATTTAGTTGATTCATAATGTTCATTCAAGACAACTTCAAGTTCATATCATACACATGCTTCTTCAAAGAGGTCAGTCAATTCCAAAGATCAGATTCGTACTACTAACCTTTTCTATGATAAATCTGTTACGGTACAGGTAAATTTAGAAATAGAAATGGTAAGGAAAAGATGGTTTGGAGAGTTAAAGGTTCTTCTGATGAGAAGAATGATCAGAAATCATTTGTGCATACATCAAATGCCAAAAAGAACAATGCTCATAAAGGTAAATCTTTTGGTAAACTTGATCTTGTTTATTATATAAACCAATTAATCAGGTTAGCTCAAAAGAAAATTAGTTGTTCTTACTGTGGTGCAAATGATTTTGTTCATAAAGATTATGTTCGTAATTGGTATGGATCTTATAATATCACTTCCCATAGAACTGCAACTAACAAACATGGACCTAAGTTACAGTGGATACCAAAACCAAAAGCTCCATCTGTGTTGCAGGCACCTCAAGTGTAGGGGGAGTAAGAAGATAAACTTCTGAATACATCGGTTCAGAATTCGTACTTCAAAGAATGTTTGGTTTTGAATACTACAATTCAGAACTCATACCTCAAATATCAAGTTTGACTTCTAAACACAACAGTTTAGAACTCATATTTCAAAGATCAAAAGAGATTTTGTACTTCGATGCATAAGATGAGATGATCAACTTTCAAGGGGAAGTACATATTATTCCAACTGATAAATATTGTGAATGCATATTTTCAGGGGGAGTAAATGACTTTTGATTAATTCAAATCAGAATTTGTGTTTCAAAGTTTTTTTTGAATAAGACTTTGATATTTTGATGACTTTTTGACTTTGTGCAGATCTTGAGGGGGAGTTTACATGATTTTATTCAAATACTCATGACTTGAGGGGGAACTATCAACGTTATATTTGGTATATTAATCTGAACTTAATCTCTAAATGTTTGAAAGAAGAACAACTTTCAAGCATGAAAACGTGTTTTTAAACGTTCAAACCACTTCTCGATTCTCAAAATAATTTCATGAATTCTAGAAGTGTGATTTTAAATGTTTTCATTTTATGAGCTTTAGTGATTAACTAACCGTGTGTTTCCAAAGATTAATACTTGTGTATTATCTTTTCCATATATTGTCAAGTATTCATACACACCAGTTCAGTCATTCTTATTTGATATTTGTTATTACTATGTCTCAAAATGAAACAATTTTTCGATGGTAATACACCCCGTTTGAATTTCTATGTTGTTGAGCGTTACATTCATTCGAAATTAAGTGATTCTGTCAAGAATTGTCTATATTTGTTCAAATAGACAAATTTCAATTTTTCATGACCTAAGCTTTCAATGATCATCATTCATATTTGATCTTTCGACACATTGTCAAATTCTCAAACAAGTCTTTTGTATTCATTTCATTCATTCAAATATACGTGTTATGAGAAAATCTTCAAAACTCAAAATGCTCAAATAATCATGATATTTTTGTGGAGCATACATTCATTGACAGTGTTAAAGCTCACATCTTGATGCTTAATTGTTCAAGTTAAACTATTGAACAACATTCTTTTTTGGACAAAATTTTCATGGGATCAGTGTGAGAATTTAAAAGACTTCTATGGATTCACGTTAACCAATGTTTCTTATCCAAGAAGTTATCCCTGAGTGATCGAGAGGCGATGGGTCATTTATCAAAGAGTGGGGGAGGAAGTACATACGGTTGAACAACCTCATTGGGTTGAACGGTAAAATGGAAAAGAGAGTTTGGTTAGAAGTGAGCTTAAATGTTAAAAAGAAAGAGGGTGTGGGAATAGAGTTAAAAGAATATAAGAACTCTGCACCAAAACTTTTCTGAACTGGGCAACCACATTACTGATTGTTTCACAATTCTTTCGTGAACATCATTGAAATAGGCAGTGAGCCCATGCCAACTCTTGCTTTAACCCCACCAGCCACGCATTTCTTTATCAACAAAGAAATGTTTCATATTTTCATGGGGATGCAGCACATATGCTATCTGATCTTCACTCGGAAGATTTGGATATTGAAAAAGAAGGAAGTTTGCCCCACCTTCGACCTTTGATCATGCACACTGAGTCTGTGGAAAACTTGTTGTGTCTCAACAATTTACACAAATTTGAGTCTGATAAAGCACATAATGCTTAAATTCTTTCATGCACAAACATGTACACACAAAAACTTTGTTTTATGTCAGAACATTCATAGAATTACCTTGTGTTTTTGATGCTTGAATGGAATACCTGGGGAGTGAACATCAATAAAACTCCTTGTACAGTACATTCATTGTACTAAGTGGCTTCGTGCTACTTACAGGCATTTGAACTGATTCATTTGTTGATGCAGGGTTACACTCAATTCTGAATTTGAAAAGATTCAGAATCATTTATGAATTGACGGATGGTATTCAGTGCGAAAGATCAGATGAGGATATTGGTTAATTTTGAAGGATGACATTTCTTGAAGAGTTTTGATGATATTAATGCTCATATTCATCAAAAAGGGGGAGACAATATCAAGAAATGAAAGTTTGTGAAGACTCTGTTTCAAGTTTGATGGGAGATACAAAGAATGAAAAAGCAGTGTCTGAGAAAGATAAATACAAAAAGTTCAAGCAGTTTCAAAGAGCGAAGGGCGGTTCATATTACATTGATTCAAAGATTTCTGAAAGTTCATTGAAGATTACAAAAATTTTCTTTGAAGATTGTTTGAAAGAGAAAAGTGAGCAAAAGTTGAAGATAATTTCTTTACTGAAGAAGTTTGTTAAAGACTTCGGGGGAGATTGCTAAAGAATTTGAAGAGATTATCATAAAAGGAGAATGTTTTTCTAAGCTAAAAGAGCTAAAAGGGGAGAATGTTGATTTTCTGAGAAGAACAAATTATTCCAAAGGGGGAGAATGTTTGACAAATCTGACAAAGGGGGAGAATATTCTTAAAGGAGAATGATCGACTATGCTGATAAAGGGGGAGAATGTGCATTGAAGATAAAATTCTTTTTGAAGATGATCTTGAATCCAAAGCGGGAGAATGTTAGAGCAATATTTGTTGTATTCAGGATCATTAAGAATAAAAGTCAAAGCTTCAAGTCAAAGCCTTCAAGCAAAAGTCAAAGTCATCTCATTAAAGGAGAAGTCAATGTTAAAAGTCAATGTGTTAGTTTTGTTTAGTTAGTTTTATCTTGTAATAGATGGTAGGTATAAATAGGTTTGTCTTGTAATTTGTCTTTAAGCACTTACATTGAGAATCATTGTAGTGAGAGAAATATTTGTATTAAGAGAGAGAGATTGTAATCGTTGATCATTTCAATACATATGACATTTGGAATATGATTTGTGTTCATCTTGATTAATCTTGCATATTGTGGGACACACACCTGTACCCGCTTTTTATTATTTGTTAACTTTAATATTTAATATTTCGTTATAAATCAACCAATTAATCTTGTTAAATTTTAACTTTGAACCTGAAGTTCGTGAAAATCTCAGATTCTTAGTAGTCCAATCCCCGTGGATACGAAATTTGGTACTTACCATTATATTACTTGTAAAGCGAACACAATACGTGGTGTATACTTGCCCCATTATTATGCCACATTTTATACGTATGCATTTTTGCTATCAATATTCTACAATTTCGATGAAGCAGAAGATAATAAAAATAACTTTTATCTGATGGAGTTCTTAAACTCCCTAACTGTTAGTGGTCTGGCCCTCATTACCTTTGGCTCAAAAGTGATGCTTAATTATACTATTTCGAAATATCGATCCCTTGGATGGATTATGTAATGGCATTGGATTGACATGCAGAGGTTTTCAGCAAAACGTCATCGATGCAGAAATAGCCATTAATCAGCATGTTGGCAAGAGGGTACTTTTGCCGAGAATGCCTTTATGTTCGTCCGAGGATAACATGTTCCCATTCAAACTAAAGCGAAATCAATTTCTTGTTCGACTTAGGAGTTATTCGGTTCATTTCTATTAAAACCTGTATGGATAAAGCTGTCTGTATGATAATAGATAAGGTGTTCAGTTGTTGGCTGAATAAATAGTCTGAATGTCAGCAATGATCATTTTACCCTCAGGCTATATTTTTGTTGAATAAAATAACCGTTTGATAAAAATATTGAATAAA
This sequence comes from Arctium minus, assembly GCA_954870635.1. Taxonomy (NCBI): domain Eukaryota; kingdom Viridiplantae; phylum Streptophyta; class Magnoliopsida; order Asterales; family Asteraceae; genus Arctium; species Arctium minus. Next base: position 38,924,239 of record OX941084.1, read on the forward strand.
TTGATTTTAATTGTAAAAATATCAATTTAAACATTTTTTAAATAGAAACCACATCTCCCGATAATATTTCATCAAACACCTTGTATCATAACCAAACCCCCCCTGCTTAACATGTGTCCCTCGTGGAAATATGATTAACCTATGTGTCCTTATTGCACAATTTCATCAAAAGAAGAACAAGATTTCTGACTTCAATTGAGTCCAAATCTTAAAGTTCAATGATCCAATCTAACCAATTTTCTGGGCATATCACATTCAAACTCCTCATGATCACAACTTGTTATCAAATTACAACCAAATAAGAAGATACAAATTGAAAGAACAATGAAGAAACTCCATTCAAATAATCATTGATATGAATAAGAAAAGAAACTCCACTCAAGTAATTTTAAAATATAAATCTTTCATATAATTTTGCACATGAACAGGTTGGTGTAACAGAAGGAAACGCAAACTTGAAAGGCCATGGTTCATAGTTTGTCATAACAATTTTGGTCATTATGAAATAAAAATCAAGTAGGGACACCCAAATCTATGAATCCTAAAAATCATGTAGGGAGGACCTCTCACAAGAATCAAAGTTGAATCTTCACCGAGATCATTCAAAATCGTTGGAGGAGGCGTTGGAGAGCTTGAAAATCAAAAGAAGACTGACGATGGCAAGGAGGAAGATGGCTTCGATCGTCTCCTTCATGAAGTATCTGGAAAGAAAATCAATGAAAATCAAAAGAAGACTAATGATGTCGTGTGACATGCCACTATGGAAGATGACGCTGGCGATGGTAGTCATTGGAAGACCGACGATGGCAAGGAGGCGCCAGAAGGATTGAAGATTTGATGAAGGCACTTGAAATAAACGAGGAATGGAGATCGAGAGATGGAAATGGAAGGAGTGCAGATCGAGAGATGGAATGAGTGTAGATCGAGATCGTCTCCTAGGTTGAAGATTGAAAGAATGGACGTAGAGGTTGAAGATGAGAGGTTGAAGGGTAGTTGGGGAATTAATGGAAAATTAAATGGCTAAGGAGCTGTTCAGTTCGTTTTCTGTTAAGACCTGTATGGATATAGTTGTCTGTATGATAACAGATAAGTTGTTGTTCGGTTGTTGTGCTGGATAAATAGTCTGAATGTCAGAAATGACCATCTTACCCCTAATCTATATTTTTGTTGAATAAATAAAGTCTTTCATAATATGTTAAATAAATAACTTTTGATTATAAAAAATATCAATATCAACATTTTTTTTAAATAAAAACAATTTGATAGAACACAATTTTCTATTGAAACCCACTTCCATCATATCCCCCCTTTTTTTTCTCTTGATCGTGCAGACCTGCAACTACCATCATATTCCCTTTTTTTGCTCTTGATCGGTTGCATCTGCAGACCTGCAACTAGAACATTTGCAAGCAAAAAGTTACTAGGTTTGAACATTTCCAACTACTGTGAATCGATGGGTTTGAACCACAATCACACAAAACCAGAAACCAATGCTACTGTGAAATAAATGCTACTGTGTAAATCGATACTACTATGTATAACGATGCTACTGGCTCTAGAGACCATGAAATCGATTGGTTTAAACCACAAAATTGATGGCTTTAAACCCATAAAATCGATGTACATGGTACTTGAGAGAGAGCTCGATGGAGAGTAAAATACTTGTGGAGCTTCGTTCCAGAGTAGCAGCTGCTGCAATTCTTCAATTTTTGAGAGCGATGGAAGAGGGAGAGGTCGGCTTAGGTTTTCTTCTAATTAAGGTGAGTAGTTGGGAGGGTACAAAGGGAAAGTACAAAATAAAAAATGGCTGAGTAGTAAGGACTTAAATTTTGTAGCTGACCACTTCAGCCACCAGCTGATCGAATAAGCCCCCACCGAACATTCAGATATGGCTAACCGAATAAGCCATATCCCTTATTTAGCCCATTAAGCTGCTACCGAATAGGGCCTAAGTTTAAAAGATTATGGGTTACTAGCTGAGCGATTAAGTCATGGGTTGATCGAATAAGCCACAACCGAACGACTATTTATGGCTGAGCGAATAAGCCATATAGGCTATACAACCCATTAAGCCACAAATGAACAACCCCTTAGCTTTTCTTTGATAATCAATAAAGCTCAAGAACAGACAATACCGAACGTTGGTGTTTATATACCGGAATCAGTCTTCTCGCATGGGCAACTTTATGTGGCGTTAGGATATCACGGAGCAATACATAGGTATTAGTGAAGCTTGTGAAAAATTCAATCATGCTAGAGTCTACACATCAAATGTCGTTTTCTAAAGAAGTTTTACCTGATGAATAAGGTACAAACTGTACAACTAATCACTATTACACATTTGGTACAATATGTGTTTATTTAAAATAATTACGTTTTTTTTGCAGGCCATGCTTACGGATTGACGCTTCATGTGTCTTACTATCTTATGAATCTACGAATGTGCATTTTTACATATGATTGTAATGTCTGTTTTAGTTAGTCATGAATTTCAAATTTGTTAGCGAGTTGTGAATATATGGATTTGGAAACTTGGCACTCTTGAGATTTTTTTCCTAGATATCTTCATATTTTATTTTAGTAGTTGTTTTGCAATTAAACCACGCAAACCTATAAAAAATTGAGAGGGGAGGAGAATAAAATGAACAAGAACCATGAGTGACAAATGAGTAATTTGTTTCATAATTGGGATTCACCTGCACTGTATCGCACCGGTGCACAACTAGTATATATATGTGTGTGGATGTGTGTATAGGGTTGAATTCAAACGAGAATGCTAACTATTTAAGAAAAAAAACACGAGAACGACCATTAATGTAACACCCGGAAATTTACAAGGTAAGTAATCTTCCTCTTGTTTTATTAAATTATGACTATTTGAGAATATGAGCTTTTATATGTATTAGATGATCATTATTACATTGAAATGTTATATAAACTGATTTACCATCGTAATTGTTTAAACCTCGTGCTCACAATCGTTTTAGACTGAGTTTTCGGACTTCTGGGAGTGTGGAGCGATAGTGCCACGCGATTGTGCCAAGGTCACAATCGCCGGTCACTATCGCGATAGTTGTACCGAGAGTTGGGGGTGTTTGGTGCGACTGTGACTCGCGATTGTGACATTGTCACTATCACGTGGGATGTACCGTGGGATTCAAGCCTGGCGCGATTGTGACTCGCGACAATGACAATGTCACTGTCGCCGGGCACTATCGCGAGCGGGGGATTTCACTTAAATTGGTTTCCGGTCGATTTTAACTCATTTGCAACACATTTCAACCCTCTCTTTGGCGATTTTGGCTCCAAGAAAACTGGTTCATTACTTCTCAAACCCTAATCCACATTTATACCAAGCCTTTTTTGGTGGTTGGATCATTGATTACTTGCATTCATCATCCTCAAGAAAGATTTCTAGGGTTTCTCAAAGGACTATCTTCTCATCTTCAAGTCTCCTCTCCTCAAAGCTAGGGTTTCATCTTTTCTAGGTTTTGGTTCAAAACCTAGATTGTGAGTTTACTAAACCTTTGTTAAAACTAGATACACATCATAATCTCTTGTTATTATTGTAACATTTTCCCAAAATGTTTACCTCTATGTGTGCAAATATTTGATGATGGTTCTATGAATAATATGTTGGGAGGTTTCTTTTGAGTATCTTGCCATGATTTACCCTATTGGTCAAATATTGGAGGTTTACTTCATGTGTACATATTATTGGTATATTGACATGATTTGGGGTATATGTGGTATAGTAGATGGTGAATTCTACTTGGAATGTTTTATTGGTGATATTGTATCTAAACATTGGTTATGTTGGAACTTGGGTCTCATATTGGACTTATGTGTTAGGATGGTAACATTGTACCCATGGTTGGTATCGAAATGTGTTGGTTGAAATATACCTAAAGACCTCCTATAAATTATGTTGGACGAACCAAGTCAGTAGACACTAGGAGGATATAGTCTTGGGCGCCACTATGATGGTATGTGCCTAGACCTCCGGCATTCGGGGAATTTCTTCAGTTGTAGTCCTCGGATGTGCCGGGCCTTTCGGGTGTCTCTTGGTAGATGGCATCAAGGTATATCGACTCTTTGGGACTTGATTGGTGCTATGGGTCTCCCCTATTGACTCCACATTTGTTAAACTATGGTTAACTGCTGATAAGAATTGTAACTGTTCATGCATGCTTATTATTGTTCAACTCACTAGGCTTTTTGGCCTAACACTTGTTTGGTGTCGATGTGTATCTCAGGTTCTAGCGGCACCGGTTCTAAGATAGCATAGTGCTTGGGAGAGAGCTTGGGGAATACTTGCAAATGGACATCCATTGGATAGAAGAACTTTTGGAACTATATATGACAACCCTTTTGTAATCTCCTTTCTAGTTGTAGAAATTAGATTAGTTGGTTGTTAATTTATTGTCCGTTAAATTACAACTGTGATTAAACTGGTTTGTATATTTCCCCATTTTTGGGAGGCTCTTGCTTTGGCAATTTTATATACCACATGTCCGTTTTTCGGATTTTTGTTATCCCTATTTTTAGGGTGTTACAAGTTAGTATCAGAGCTTTAGTTTAAGTGAACTAGGTAGTGTTTTAGTATATCTAGACTTAAGCTTTAGACTTTATTGTTTCACTGTCCACTTGGGGTAGGAATCCTAGGTGGGGAGAGCGTTAGGATTACGAAACTACTTTAATTGAAAGTTGTGATGATGGTGACAAGAATTATTGTGTATGGTTCGTTCATAATTTCACTTAGCTAATGCTATTATGAATGCATTGTTACGTGAGCATACTTGGTTTACTATTATTATGATAATTGATGAAGGTATTAGTACGTACAATGAGTTCAACTCGTTTAGTCTTTTCTCAATCTATTTCTCGTACATGTATGGCAGATTTAAATGGTAAACACTCGAAGTAGGTTACCAAATACACCGGAGGGCCACTTGGAAGTGGAGTCTACAGCTGATCGGCCTCCTGTGGGCGTAACTACCGAGGGACCTCCCATACCTATATCTTGGGAGGAGGACCTGAATATATTCCGCGCCGGAACCTCAAGGCGAATAATGCCATCATGGAGGAAGTAACCATGGAGACCCGAATTCGGGATAGCATGATGTTGGCCATGAACTCCGCCATGGCCCAACAACAAGAATTTTTCATGAAGCTTTTAGAAGATCGAGACGCCAGTAACCGACAACCGGAGACAATGGCGGAAAACATTGTTATGGGGTCGGGTGGACCATTTGTTGTATCTGTTGAGGATCCAACGGATAATGGAAATAAGACGAAGGCACCTACAAGTCGTTTCTGGGGTGCCTCCCTAAAGAGTTTGCGGGTTCATACAACCCGGTTGCTTGTATGTATTGGCTCAAGGAGGTAGAGATGGCCTTTGAGTCCAGTGAGTGTGATCCCTCCCAACGGGTCAAGTTTGCTTCTCAACTACTTCGGGGAGAGGCTCTAATCTGGTGGAATCTCACTCGATCCGCCCTCACTCCTGAAGTTCTGGCTAAGTTAACTTGGCCGGTGTTCAAAGAGAAGATCATGGATAAATATTGTAGTGAGCGTTCGTTGGACAAACTGGAGCGGGAGTTCCGAAATCTGAAGAAGGGGACTCTGTCCATTGCCGGATACTCCAAACTCTTTTTGGAGAAACTGAACTTGGTGGGACATCTGGTCCCCGATGAAAAGTCGAAGATTAAGGCCTATCAACAGGGTTTAACGGCCGAGATGCGAACGGCGGTGAGAAATGCTAGGGGTTTGACCTTACAAGAAGTCATCGAAGAGTCTTTACTCATTGAGTATGACATCAATGCGGAAAAGGAAGAAAAGAGACAAGTTGGATAGAAGCGGAAGTGGGAAGGGCCATCTGGGTCAGTCCGTTAATCAAGACCCTTTGTAAGCGGGAGAGCGGGTGATCAGCGTCGTGAGGATCGGTGGTGCCACAAGTGCAAGTCAAAGCACTCGGGGCATGTGCTACAAGAACTTACTCCGGTCCAGTAGGGTGTGCCAAGTGTGGTAAGAAGATCCACACAACTCGAGAGTGTCCCATCCGGGGGCCGGTATACTACGAGTGCAGAGAACCGGGGCATATGAAGAGGGATTGCCCGAAGCTAGTAGGAGGAAATGGTGGGAGTTCTGTGGGTTCGACGGCTAGAGTCGAGCAACCACCAAGGGCGAAGTAGAGCTTTCCGGATGACTACCGAGGAGGCAAAGGAGACCGCAGATGTTGTTCCGGGTACGTTCTTAGTAAACTCTTTTCCAGCTCGTGTTTTGTTTGATTCGGGTGCTACGTGTTCTTTTGTATCAGACATTTTCTGTAAACAACTTGTCACTCCTATTAGTGTCCTTCCTAATGTGTTATTAGTAGAAATAGCAAATGGGGATCAAGTGATCATTCGAGACCGTTTTTGTGATTGCACTCTAGAGATCGACGGGAATTCTTTCGGAGTAGATTTACTACCCATGGCTATAGGAGGGTTCGATGTGGTCATAGGTATGGATTGGTTAGTGAGGCATAAGGCTGACATCTTTTGCTCCAAAAAGATGATACAAGTGTCGTTGCCGGAAAATGGTGTGGTTACCATTTATGGGGAGAAAGGAAAGAGGAATAGTCCCATTATTTCGTCTCTTAAGGCGCGCAAGTTTCTAGCGAAGGGTTATCCTTCGTACCTGGCTTATGTGGTGGACGTGAAGAAAGAGAAGAAGTCGGTAGAATATGTGGAAGTTGTGCAAGATTATCCGGACGTCTTTCCGGAAGACTTACCCGGGTTACCACCGGAGCGGCAAGTGGAGTTTCAAATTGATCTCACTCCGGGAGCGGCTCCGATAGCCCATGCTCCTTATCGGTTGGCCCCGACCGAAATGAAAGAGATGATGATGCAACTTCAAGAGTTGTTGGAGAAGGGTTTCATCCGACCGAGTTCGTCACCTTGGGGAGCACCGGTGTTATTCGTAAAGAAGAAGGACGGGTCTATGCGGATGTGTATCGACTACCGAGAGTTGAACAAAGTCACGGTGAAGAATAAGTATCCTCTACCTCGCATCGACGATCTCTTTGACCAACTTCAAGGTGCGGGATGTTTCTCAAAGATTGACCTTTGGTCCGGTTATCATCAAGTGAGAGTGAAGAAGGAAGATATTCCGAAGACGTCTTTCCGAACGAGATACGGTCATTATGAGTTTTTGGTGATGCCTTTCGGCTTAACCAACGCTCCGGCCGGGTTCATGGATTTGATGAACCGTGTGTGTCGCCCATTCTTGGATAAATCCGTGATCGTCTTCATCGACGATATTTTAATATATTCAAGGGACAAGTCCGAGCATGGGAAACACTTACGGGAAGTATTAGAGGTTCTAAGAAGGGAGAAATTGTTTGTGAAATTCTCAAAGTGCGAATTCTGGCTCCAAGAGGTACAAATATTGGGGCATGTGGTATCAAAGGACGGAGTAAAGGTGGACCCGGCAAAGATCGAGGCAATGATGAGTTGGGAGCCTCCAACAAGTCCGACAGAGATTCGAAGTTTCTTGGGTTTGGCGGGTTACTGCCGGCGTTTCATTCAAGACTTTTCCAAGATAGCTACACCGCTCACTTCACTTACAAGGAAGAACGTCAAATTTCTTTGGACCGATGCACAAGAGCAAGCCTTTCAAACACTCAAGAGGAAGTTGTGCGAAGCTCCGATCTTGTCTTTACCCGAAGGATCAGAAGACTTTGTTGTGTATAGTGACGATTCCAAGATGGGGCTTGGGTGCCTGCTAATGCAAATGGGGGAAGTAATAGCCTACGCTCGCGACAATTAAAGGATCATGAGAAGAACTATCCGACTCATGAATTGGAGTTGGCGGCGGTAGTTTTCGCGTTAAAGTTGTGGCGGCACTACTTGTATGGGACGAAGTGTACTCTTTTCACGGATCACAAGAGTCTCAAGTACATCTTCGATCAAAAGGAACTCAACATGCGGCAAAAGAGATGGCTCGAGATTTTTAAGGATTACGATTGTGACCTACTCTTTCATCCCGGTAAGGCCAATGTGGTGGCGGATGCATTGAGCCGAAGGAGTTATGATGGTGGTGTCAAAATGTCCCTTACAAGGATCGATGTGGTATCGAGTTTGTTGGAAAGTATAAAGGCGAGTCAAGTGGAAGCACTTAAAGAAGAGAACCTCAAAGCCGAAGTCATGTCAAAGAAAAAGGAACTCTTAGCGGAAGACGGTCATGGACTCAAGCTCTTTCAAGGAAGGATTTGGGTGCCGAAGTTGGGAGGAAATTGGGAGTTACTTCTTTAAGAAGCGCATAAGTCGAAATATTCTATACATCCCGGTAGCACCAAGATGTATAGAGACTTAAAGTTAAAATATTGGTGGCCGGTGATGAAGCTAGATGTGGCTAGCTATGTGGAGAAGTGTGTCACGTGCCTCCAAGTCAAGGCGGAACACAAAGGACGTATGGAAGTTTACAACCATTGTCCATTCCCGAGTGGAAATGGGACAACATCACTATGGATTTCGTGACGAAGCTACCGAAGATCTTGCGTGGGCACGACACCATTTGGGTAATCGTTGACCGACTGACCAAGAGTGCGCATTTCCTTGCAATGCGGGAGACTTTGCCAATGGGCAGATTGGCCAAACTTTATATTGATGAGGTGGTATCGAGGCACGGAGTTCCGCAATCTATCGTATCGGATCGGGATAGTCGCTTCACCTCGAATTTTTGGGCAAGCTTATAGAAAGAGTTGGGCACTATACTGAATTTGAGCATGGCATATCATCCTCAAACGGATGGTCAAAGCGAGAGGAAAATCCAAACACTAGAAGATATGTTGAGGTCGTGTGTAATAGATTTAGGGGGAAGCTGGGATTCACATCTACCTTTGGTAGAGTTCGCGTACAACAACAGTTACCATTCTAGTATCGGAATGGCACCGTTCGAGGCCTTGTATGGACGGAACTGCAGAACCCCGATTTGTTGGCTAGAAGCGGGCAAGAAGCAATTCGCCGGGCCGGAAATAGTTCAGGAGACGGCGGACAAAGTGAAAGAAATTCAGGAGAGGCTAAAGGCGGCGCAAGACCGACAGAAGAGTTATGCGGACAAGAAGAGGAGACCAGTTGAGTTTCAAGTGGGCGACCGTGTCATGTTGAAGGTATCTCCATGGAAGGGAATTATCCGGTTTGGTAAGCGCGGAAAGCTTATTCCTCGTTTTCTTGGACCTTTCGTCTTGGAGAAAGTTGGGTTGCAAGCCTACCGGTTGGATTTACCACCGGAAATGGATGGAATACATCCTACGTTTCATGTGTGCTACCTTCGGAAGTGTCTAGCCGAGGAGGAAAGTGTAATTCCTTTGACAGAGATTAGGGTGGATAATGGAAACCGTTGTGTGGAAGAACCGGAGGCGATTTTAGAATCGAAAGTGAAGAAGTTGAGGCATAAGGACGTGGTGATGGTTAAAGTCCAATGGAAGCACCATCGGGGTGCCAATATTACTTGGGAGTACGAAGATGACATGAAGAAGCGCTACCCTCACTTGTTTAATTTAGGATGAGATTTCGGGGACGAAATCCCAGTTAGGTGGGGAGGATTGTAACACCCAAATTTACAAGGTAAGTAATCTTCCTCTTGTTTTATTAAATTATGACTATTTGAGAATAAGAGCTTTTATATGTATTATATGATCATTATTACATTGAAATGTTATATAAACTGATTTACCATCGTAATTGTTTAAACCTCGTGCTCGCAATCGTTTTAGACTGAGTTTTCGGACTTCTGGGAGTGTGGCGCGATAGTGCCACGCGATTGTGCCAAGGTCACAATCGCCGATCACTATCGCGATATTTTTACCGAGAGTTGGGGGTGTTTGGCGCGACTGTGACTCGCGATTGTGACATTGTCACTATCGCGTGGGATGTACCGCGGGCTTCAAGCCTGACACGATTGTGACTCGCGACAGTGACAATGTCTATTGGATCATAAATTGTATTCAAGATTAAAGTTAAAGTTAAGGGTTTAAATTGTATTTGTAATAAGTTAATAGTTGGGCCCAAGCCCATTAGGCATTAGGCCTAAGTATTTATAGGTTTTGTTAATTAGGTTTTAGGGAGAACTCTGATAAATTTCTAATTAGTAGCCGTACGTTTTCTCTGTAATCCTACATTCAAGGTATCAAGAACACACAAGGTTTTCATTGATTATTCAAGGGATTGATATGTTATTCTAATCTTATTATCTCTTGATCTATATTGTGTTGTGTGTTAATTATCAACTAGATTAAACTGGGTTAACAATGTCACTGTCGTCGGGCACTATCGCGAGCGGGGGATTTCACTTAAATGGGTTTTCAGTCGATTTTAACTCATTTGCAACACATTTCAACCCTCTCTTTGGCGATTTTGGCTCCAAGAAAACCGGTTCATTACTTCCCAAACCCTAATCCACATTTATACCAAACCCTTTTTGGTGGTTGTATCATTGATTACTTGCATTCATCATCCTCAAGAACGATTTCTAGGGTTTCTCAAAGGCCTATCTTCTCATCTTCAAGTCTCCTCTCCTCAAAGCTAGGGTTTCATCTTTTGTAGGTTTTGGTTCAAAACCTAGATTGTGAGTTTACTAAACCTTTGTTTACCGATCCATACAGTGGTCCGGTCAACATCTAATACCGGTCTATAAATACCGGTCACTCTTAATTATGGTCTGTATCCCGGTCGACCGAATACGTGTCATATCCAACCACCAGTCGAAGACCAATACCGGTCATAGCATCTCACCGGTCGAAGACCCTTACCGATCGACCCTACCAGTCGTGCAACATACCGGTCGATAAGTTCCCGGTCGACCTCACCTTTGCGCCACGGCCTTGTCACGCAAACCTCTGTTTGCGCCACCCGCAGCTCATGTGAATTCCTCCTTTGCGCCATCCATTACTCGCGCACAATTTCTTTCTCGCTACCCACGTCTAGCGCGTATTTCACCTTTGCGCCATCTGTTGCTCGCGCAAACCACAACTTTGCGCCAACCACTGGTCACGCAAGACATTATTTCGTGCGACCTGTCTCTCGCGCAAACAGTCCTTTGCGCCACTGCCTTAGCTTATTTATGCGCCAGATTTTCTGTGGTTATTTAATTTGTGTATTATACTGGTTGCGAATACTGCACTTAAATTATTTTTGGAAATTTATTTTTCTGAAAATTTTTTGAGTGTAGTTTTTATCTAACTCTTGATTCTAACGATCTCATCTAGTTGATTGTCTTGGTACAGATTAGTTTGATTTCTAACCATATAGCTAAGATGTCGAATCAGCTTCTCTCAATGGGCTCTCAGTCCAAACCTCCTGTCCTCATGGTTGATGAATATCAGCAATGGAAAAAGAGAATGATCCAGTTTCTGAATCACAAGAACAGAGACTATATGGAATCAATCATCAATGGTCCAGTAAATCCAATGATCAGAGTACAAGGTCAAGCTGCAACAGAAACCTCTCCAGAAATCCCTGACAGATATGTTCCTAAACCTTATCAGTACTTTACTGAAAAGCAGAAAGAATAGTACAAGATAGATGAAGAGGCTCTTATTTATCTAACAATGGCTATTCCAAACGACATCTACAATCGTGTAGACAGTCAGAGCTCTGCTAAAGCTGTTTGGGATGAATTATCAAGACATTTTGAAGGAAGTGAAGCCTCCATCCAAGCTAAGCAGAATCTATGCATTAATGCATACGAGGGGTTTCATGCAAAAGAAGGAGAGTTGCTGCTAGATACCTACAACAGATATAACATCATTCTCAATGACTTGCGGAGGAACAATATCTCTAAATATGCTTCTGAGATAAATTACAAGTTCATCAAGAATCTGAACCCTGAGTGGAAGAACTTTGCCATCAATCTCCAGATGTCAAAGAACATGGCTCAAGAAAACGTCACTGATATCTTCTCTACTCTTTCTCAGCATGAGGATGAGGTGAGATCTATTAATAATAAGTCTAATAATCTGAAGGATTCTATAGCTCTCATAGCTGGCAAAGGAAATTGTTCAGTTCTTATATCCTCTGCAAGGTAAAAAAAAAAGGTGTCTAAAGCTCTTGTTACTGAGGTTACTGAGTCCGATTCTACTTCAAGTGATGAGGAACTGGAAATTGATTCTGATCCGGATATACAGAAGTTCTCTGAGGACTTGTCTCTAATTACTCAACGATTCAAGAAGAGCTTTGGCAAGAAAAAGTACTACTCAAAGCCAAAGTATGATGGTTACAAGAAAGAGAAGTCTGAGTTACGATACAAGCAAAGGCATGGAAAAAGAGAGGAAGGACGAGAAGACAGGAAGGAAGATAGAAAAGAAGGAAAGAAAGAAGAAAGAAAGGATCAACCAAGAAGATGCTACAACTGTGGCAAATTTGGGCACTTCTCCAGAGATTGCAGATTCAAGGAAGTCAAGAACTCAGAATACTATGCTAGGAAGTCACTCATTGCCCAGAAAGCTGAAGAAGGAAAGGTGCTTATGGCTGAAGAAGAAAACTGGTTGTTCCAAAGTTCTGATGATGAGGAGCAGGCACACTTCACCCGAGTTTCCTACATGGCAAAACTGGATGGTGACGATGAAGATTCTGAGGCACATTCTGAAGATGCGAATTCTGAGGTAAGTGATAATTCTGACCTTATTGAATCTCTAATGGCCCAAATACATAGTATGAAAGATGAATTTGTTTATTAAAAGGTAAACTTAGCTCTGCACATCAATAGTTTTAAGTTTTCGTGATGAAAACACATTTTTAAAAGTTGTTGTGGAAGACAAAGAAAAAGAAAATGATGGTTTAAAAGCTGAAAAAGAATCTTTAAAAAGAAAAATATCTGGCTTAGAAAAGGATCTTGTATATCTTAATGCTGAAAAGGGTGAGTTTAAAATTAAATTTGAAGTTTGTTTTCAAGAAAGAAATGAAGCTTATACAAAGATCAAGCAATTGCAGGATATTAATATGAAACGAGGTCAGACTGAACAGACATTAAATCTGTTGACCAACAAACTCCAAGACGAAAGGTTTTATAAACTTAAACCAGGTTTGGGTGTGCCAACTAATGAGATTTTGAAAAAGGCACCGGAGCACTTATATAAATTTGATAAATTTGGCTCCGCAATCAGACCCATTCCTAACATTCGTGCATCCTTTGTTGAAGCAAGTACTCCTAAACTTTCTAAAGAGACCAAAGGTCGAGAAGAAATGGGAAAGGACAAGTCTTGTGATACTGATTCTCGAAATTCTTTTAAATCAGTTGGTTTTAAATACAGTGATTTGAACAAAAGCTATGAGACTCGAAAGATCGAATTAACTGAGTTTGATTCACTGTTTACCACATCTTCAAAAGAATCAGTCAGCAATGACACGGTTCCACCTGAGACTGCATGCAAATATGATGAGTATGAATCAGATGTTGATCCATCTACTATACCATCAGTCTCAAATCCTATTGCTTCAAAACCTTTACTTGTTGAAGAGGTTAAAGAAGAAACTGCTATCACGAATGAATCTTGTTCTAAAAATGAAAATATGGAGTTTATTGAGTCCATGACTGAAGAAAAGTTTTCTGACATGATGAATGCTTGTGACTCTGATCCTGTTTCTATTGTAAAGGAGTCAAATTTTGTGAATGATCATACATCTGAATTGATGAAGCAAATTGATCTGTTGCAACAGTCTCTTGATGAGGTTGAAGATGAAAACTTTGATATCAAATTTAAACTTGAAAAATCTTTGAAAGAAAATCAAGAGCTTTGCACAGAGATCAATGATTTGAAAATAACTCTATTTAAAAATGCTTCAAATGATAAACAGATGTTCAATGATCCAAGCTGGAAGGTAAGAACTAATCCAGAATTTGATGCTCCTACAAAACCTTCAGTTGTTTACTCTGATTGCCCTGAATATCCACCTAGTATTTTTGAAAAGGGTGAGACTTCAAGTACCTCAAGAAAAGAATCACCCTCTAAGATAGAGACTAACAAGGTTCCTGTTTCTGTTTCAGATATAAAAGGAAATGGAGTTGGGAGGAGTAAGAAGAATAAAGATAATAGTTTGAATAAGCATGATAGGTTATCTAGTGAAACTTTTGTTCCAAACAGTTGTACTTCAGACAATGTTATTTTGACAAATAATTCTTTTGATGAACATGAATGTAAGATTTGTTCCGATAAATCTAAGTTTATGAATTATGCTCGAAAGAATCTATATTGAAAACACTGCTGGGATAACTCATTCAAATACTACTCCACTCCAAAGTCCAAAAAGAGTAAAAGAAAAGCTAAAATGAACCTTAAGTCTAATTCTAATTCTGATTCTTCCACACAACCCAAAGTGTTTCGTGCTAAGGTTGCCAATCCTAAATCTAAGAAGCATTTTCAGGAATTAAATGTTAAGATGGTTTGGAAATGGGTTCCAAAACCCCATTATGAATGGAGAGTTAAAGTTAAACCTGTTGATATTCCTGAATTGCGTGAAGCTAACCGCGAAGGACCCATCTTGATATGGGTACCTAAGCAAAACTAATTGTCTCTTTTGCAGGCCTGTCAACTGTGGGTGATAGATTCCGGATGTTCACGCCACATGACAGGATTCAAGCACTTCTTGCATAACTATGTGGAGGAGCCTACAGGAGCAGTTCGTTTTGCAAACTCTGAAGTAGAAGGACACGTCAGAGGATATGGAATGCTCGATAATGGTGTTGTGAAGATTCAAAGGGTGTTATATGTTGAAGGACTTGATCACAATCTGTTTAGCACTAGTCACTTCTGTGACATGAAATATCAAGTTCGCTTCACAACTACTCATTGCTATCTTGAGGATCCCGATGGGTACGAAGTCTTCAAAGCTGAGCGCCATGGAAATCTATACTATGTAGATTTTCCTACACTGTCTGCCACACGTCCAGTATGCCTATTAGCCAAAGAAACTAAAGCACAATCGTGGACGTGGCATCGCCACTTGTCTCATCAGAATTTCCGATCCATAGCGAAGCTACAGAGACAAGGTCTGGTCAAAGGTCTACCAGAAATGAGGTTTGAGAAAGACTCACTATGCTCTGCATGTGAGATGGGCAAAATGAAGAGAAGCTCATTCAAGTCCAAAACTGAATCATCGACCTCGTCTGCACTGGAACTTCTTCATATGGATCTTTGTGGCCCAATGCGAACGGTGTCTATCAACGGCAAGAAGTACGTTTTAGTAATGATAGATGACTATTCGAGATATACATGGCTCGAGTTTCTTCGCAACAAGTCAGATGCGCCAGAATTGATTATCGCTTTCATCAAGCGCATTCAAGTGCGTCTTCAATTGCCAGTCAGAACTATTCACAGTGACAATGGCACGGAGTTCAAGAATGACACCTTACAGAGTTATCTTACTTCTGTGGGGATTTCACATAATTTCTCCGCAGCCTACACTCCACAGCAAAATGGCATTGTTGAACGGAAGAACCGCACTCTTGTTGAAGTCGCTCGTACTATGCTTGCTTATTCAGATCTACCTATGTATCTTTGGGCCGAGGCAGTCGCAACAGCATGATTTACTCAGAATCATACCATTGTGGTCAAGCCCTTTAATAAAACAGCATATGAGTTAATCAACAATCGTACACCTAACATCAAATTCCTTCGTGTTTTTGGTTGCAGGTGTTACATTCTGCGAGAGCGTCAAGGTCTATCAAAATTTGATAAGAAAGTGGATGAAAGATATCTCGTTGGATACTCTCTGACATCCAAGGCTTATCGAATTTACATTATTCGAACCAAGATGGTTGTTGAGAGCATGAATGTCTCCTTTGATGAGAATTCTACTAGGACTTCTGGACACAACAGTTCAGAACTCGGACTTAAGAACAAAGCTTCTATTCACTCCGGAATAGAACCAGTGTCTAAAGGATCTACTACTTCTAACTCTAACTCTACTTCATCTGAGTTAGATTTATTGTTTATTGATTCCTTCGATGATATTTGTGCAGATTTTGATAAAGGCATATCTACATCAATAACAAGCCAGGAGGTCCCTGCTATTTCTGAAGATATGTCTGGACCTTTCGAAGAAGTCACTGAAATTGCATCTCCATCAGGTACAACTAAACCGTTAGTTTCTGACTCTACTAATGCTGAATCTGTCTCGACAGATATTTCTTCTGTAAATGAAGTCACGAGTACTTCAACCGCTAGTCCAGAAGCTTCAGTATCAGAAACTCCTGTACAAGATGTCCCGAGTACATCTATGGAGCTACCTGCCGTGCAAGATGAAAATGATGCGTCAAATACGCAACAAACAGTTGAATCCTTACTAAGCACACATCGTTGGACTAAGGATCATCCCCTGCATAACGTGATAGGCGACGTACAATCTGGTGTCACGACACGGTCCGCATCAGCTAATTTCTGCATGTTTTCAAGCTTCCTTAGTTCCCTAGAGCCGAAAAAAGCATCAGAAGCTCTACGTGATCCCTTCTGGATTTCTGCTATGCAAGACGAGCTTCTGCAATTTGAACGGAACAAGGTTTGGCGCTTGATCCCACTACCTAAAGGTAAATCTGTTATTGGAACAAAGTGGGTTTTCAGAAACAAGAAAGACGAGGCTGGAGTAGTTGTGAGAAACAAAGCTCGATTGGTCGCAAAAGGGTACTGTCAACAGTATGACGAAACATTCGCTTCTGTTGCAAGGATCGAAGCCATCAGAATCTTCTTGGCATATGCAGCGCACAAGAACTTTACATTCTATCAAATGGATGTAAAATCGGCTTTCCTAAACGGCGTTCTGCATGAGGAGGTCTATGTGGCACAACCTGAAGGTTTCACTGATCCTCATTACCCCGATCATGTCTACGTACTAGACAAAGCATTGTAGGGTCTTAAATAAGCACCAAGAGCCTGGTATGAAACTCTAACTAAATTTCTTCTAGCTTCTGGTTTCAAGAAAGGTACAGTTGATACTACCTTATTTCTTAAAAGGCAAGGTGAGGACTTGATTCTCATTCAGATTTATGTTGACGACATAATATTTGGGTCGACAAATCAGAAATTTTTCAAGAACTTCTCTAAAATCATGGAAACAAAGTTTGAAATGTCGATGATGGGTGAATTAAATTTCTTTCTTGGTTTACAAGTGAAGCAATTACCCGACGGCATTTTCATTAATCAAGTTAAATATATAAAAGACATGTTAATAAAGTTCAATATGTCAGACATTTCAATCATGAAAACGCCAATGGCTACTGGTACACTCTTGGATGCAGACCCCTCTGGGAAACCTGTTGATCAATAGGTGTATCGTAGCATGATTGGTTCTTTACTTTATCTGACTGCTAGTCGCCCAGATATAATATTTGCCATATGTTTTTGTGCGAGATATCAGTCTAATTCTAAAGAGTCGCACTTTAACGCTGTTAAGCGAATCCTTAGATATCTCAAAGGCACTCCTAATTTAGGCCTTTGGTATCCAAAGGATTCTCGTTTTGATCTAACTGCCTTTACAGATGCTGATCATGTAGGATGTAAGCTAGACCGGAAAAGCACCTCTGGATCATGTCAATTTATAGGCGATAAACTTGTAAGTTGGACCTCAAATAAACAACACTGTGTTTCAACATCCACTGCTGAGGCTGAATATGTAGCTGCTGCTAGCTGCTGTTCACAAGTCCTCTGGATGAAGACACAGTTAAGGGACTTTGGATACAACTACAAGCGTATTCCTATTTATTGTGATTCCAAGAGCGCAATCGCCATAACTGCTAACCCGGTTCAGCATTCGAAGACCAAGCATATCGACGTACATTATCACTTCATCAAGGATCATGTAGAAAAAGGTGATATCGAAATGCACTTTGTTCAAACTGACTTCCAGTTAGCTGATCTTTTCACCAGGCCGTTGGATGAAAAGAGGTTCCACTTTCTCATAAGCAAACTTGGTATGTTGTACATGTCATCTTAGACCTTACTCATGATTCAAGGGGGAGTATTCAGAATCTTTGCCTTGTGTTTTATCTTTATTCTACAACTGTTGCTAACGAGAAAGGAATCATTTTTCACAAATGATTACCATGTTTTCTTTAATTTGCAGGAATGTTCAAGTGACTATGGCTTCTAATCACATCAGATTAGAACCCGCACTTCGGTGCTTTATTTTTCTGCTTTCTGTTAAAAAAAAAAATCTTAAGTTGAGGGGGAGCTTAATCGTATATGAGCTTAATTGTCAACCTCTTTAAGTTTGAGGGGGAGAATCGTATTGTCACACATCTTATGTTTTGACTTCTTCGAAATTTTATTCTTCATGTTTGTATTCCTTTGTGCTTACATGTACAAAAGGTTGTTGAACAACATGTTCTTTTAGGAAAATAAAAGGGATTCAGTGTGTGAGCTTAACAGAACTTCCATGGATTCACGATAACCAGTGTTTCCTACCCAGGAAGTATTCCCTGAGTGATTGAGGGGAGAGGGGTCAAAAGATTGAGTGTTGGTGTGTGACGAGGTAAAATGGAAAAGAGAGATTGGTTATATGTGAGATTTAAAAGATTAAATGAAAGAGGGTGAGAGAACAGAGTAAAAGAATATCAAACTCTGCACCAAACTTCTTTCTGAGTCGGGCAGCCACATAATCTGATTGGTTCACATTCTTTGGTGACCATCATTGAAAAAGGCAACTAGCCCATGCCATCTCTTGCATACAACCCCACCAACTACTCATTCTTTTCTCAAAAAGAGAATGTTTCACATTTTCTGGGGAAGCAGCACATACGCTATTGGTTCTTCATTTGGAAGATACTAATATTGAAAAAGAGGGAAAATTGCCCCACCTTCGAACCTTTATCATGCACATTGAGTCTTTGTATAATTTGTTGTTGTCTCAACAAGTTTACATATTTTGAGCCTATATTGAAAAGCAATCATCTATGCTTAATTCTTTCATACACATGCACAAGCACACATAAATTTGTTTTCTGTCAGAACGTTCATAGATAACCATGTGTTATTCAATGATTGAATGGAAGTCCTGGGGAGCCAACATCAAACCAACTCCTTATATAGTAACTTTGTGTTACTAAGTGACTTTGTGTCACTAACAGGCATCTTAACTGAGTCATTTGTTGATTCAGGGTTACACCTATTAAACTGTTTGAATTTGAAAAGATTCGAATGGTTACTACTTTTTATTTGAATCTGCATAGATTGAAATAATCACTCTTTCCATTTGGAGATACTGCTTTTATTTCCACACAGGGATCCGTACATGAAGACAGTGCTAAATTGGAGTCTATAATGACAAGGGGGAGATTGTTTTGATTTGTTTTGATGATGATGATTCTCACCACTCATCAAAAAGGGGGAGAATATACAAAGAGGGAGAATAATAAACAAGGGAGAATACAAGAATTTTTGAAGTCTTGAAGTAAAGATTGCTGAAGCCTGACTGAAGATGATCATCAGAAGGTGACTTCAAGTAAGAGAAAGTTGAAGACTGTGTAAAGCTACAAGATTTGAAGCTGTCAAAGTCATATCTACTACAATTCTCAAGAAAAGTGAAGACCCGAAGACTATTGCAATTTTTTTTAATCTTGAATCCAAAGGGGGAGATTGTTGGATCATAAATTGTATTCAAGATTAAAGTTAAAGTTAAGGGTTTAAATTGTATTTGTAATAAGTTAATAGTTAGGCCCAAGCCCATTAGGCATTAGGCCTAAGTATTTATAGGTTTTGTTAATTAGGTTTTAGGGAGAACTCTGATAATTTTCTAATTAGTAGCCGTACGTTTTCTCTGTAATCCTACATTCAAGGTATAAAGAACACACAAGATTTTCATTGATTATTCAAGGGATTGGTATGTTATTCTAATCTTATTATCTCTTGATCTATATTGTGTTGTGTGTTAATTATCAACTAGATTAAACTGGGTTAACAATGTCACTGTCGTCGGGCACTATCGCGAGCGGGGGATTTCACTTAAATGGGTTTTTAGTCGATTTTAACTCATTTGCAACACATTTTAACCCTCTCTTTGGCGATTTTGGCTCCAAGAAAACCGGTTCATTACTTCCCAAACCCTAATCCACATTTATACCAAACCCTTTTTGGTGGTTGGATCATTGATTACTTGCATTCATCATCCTCAAGAAAGATTTCTAGGATTTCTCAAAGGCCTGTCTTCTCATCTTCAAGTTTCCTCTCCTCAAATCTAGGGTTTCATCTTTTCTAGGTTTTGGTTCAAAACCTAGATTGTGAGTTTACTAAACCTTTGTTAAAACTAGATACACATCATAATCTCTTACTTGTTATTATTGTAACATTTTCCCAAAATGTTTACCTCTATGTGTGCAAATATTTGATGATGGTTCTATGAATAATATGTTGGGAGGTTTCTTTTGAGTATCTTGCCATGATTTACCCTATTGGTCAAATATTGGAGGTTTACTTCATGTGTATATATTATTGGTATATTGACATGATTTGGGGTATATGTGGTATAGTAGATGGTGAATTCTACTTGGAATGTTTTATTGGTGATATTGTATCTAAACATTGGTTATGTTGGAACTTGGGTCTCATTTTGGACTTATGTGTTAGGATGGTAACATTGTACCCATGGTTGGTATCGAAATATGCTGGTTGAAATATACCTAAAGACCTCCTATAAATTATGTTGGACGAACCAAGTCAGTAGACACTAGGAGGATGTAGTCTTGGGCGCCACTGTGATGGTATGTGCCTAGACCTCCGCCATTCGGGGAATTTCCTCAATTGTAGTCCTCGGATGTGTCGGGCCTTTCGGGTGTCTCTTGGTAGATCAAGGTATATCGACTCTTTGGGTGGAACTTGATTGGTGCTATGGGTCTCCCCTATTGACTCCACATTTGTTAAACTATGGTTAACTGCTGATAAGAATTGTAACTGTTCATGCATGCTTATTATTGTTCAACTCACTAGGCTTTTTGGCCTAACATTTGTTTGGTGTCGATGTGTATCTCAGGTTCTAGCGGCGCCGGTTCTAAGATAGCATAGTGCTTGTGTGAGAGCTTGGGGAATACTTGCAAATGGACATCCATTGGATAGAAGAACTTTTGGAACTATAGATGACAACCCTTTTGTAATCTCCTTTCTAGTTGTAGAAATTAGATTAGTTGGTTGTTAATTTATTGTCCGTTAAATTACAACTGTGATTAAACTGGTTTGTATATTTCCCCATTTTTGGGAGGCTCTTGCTTTGGCAATTTTATATACTACATGTCCGTTTTTCGGATTTTTGTTATCCCTATTTTTAGGGTGTTACAATTAATGTACAAAATCATACATAATTTACGTACAAAATCATATATGACTCACGCGACTTTGCCCCGTGACTTAAGTCACAGCCAAAGTCGCCTGCGTCCAGTTTTTGTCAGTTAATGTAAAATTCACATACGATTTTGTACATGATTTTCTGTTTTCTTAAATAGTTAGCGTTCTCGTTTGAACCTCCCCCCCCCCTCTCTCTCTCTCTCTCTATATATATATATATATATATATATCTTCTTTTGTTAACCAAAGAATTAGTACAAACTTTGTTAACCAGAGTATTTTCGTCTATTTCATATATTGATACCACATTCCTTAAATATCTCATTCACTTAATTATTACAATCCTTAATTATTTTATTCACTTAATTGTTTCACCTATGAATTTCCTAGGCTATAAACTTGCTTAAACTTCCTTAATTATCTCATTCACTTTTTGGTTTTACCAATGAACTTTCTTATTTCACCTATAAACTTGCTCATTGTTTCACTAGTGAACTTTCACCTAGTTATCTTATTGTTTCACCTATGAATTTTCTGGTTTCACATATAAACTTGGTAAAAAAATCGGAAGAATCAAAATCCATAGATGAAACAATACTATAAACTTTAAACAAACACCATGTAATCATAGGAGGAGAAGATTTTTGGGTTTCTATGTCAAATTCATTATCACTTTGTAATACAAATAAAAAAAAATCCTAAATCGAAGTTGTAACACCCGGAAAATTCGGTAAATAATTTGTCGCTTCTTATACTCTTATGATTCGTCTTATCAATAATTTGTTTAGGGATGACTTATTGTTAGTGGTCAGGCAAACCGACATGCTTACCGTGTGGGAAAAGTGAGGTTTCGAGGCTCGGGAGGCCTGTGGTGACAATGACAGTCATTGTTGTAACAACCCTCAAATTGATAAGAGCAACTAATTTAAAATGTCAATATTACATCGAGTAAAAGATAAATCTCCTTCCTATAAATCAAAACTTGATATATCTCCAAAATAAAATTCTATAATTAACCTCAACAAGTATAAAACTCCAGTCTTATACAAGGCTAATACAAGGCTAAGCCGAAGTCGGGTGTCACTTAATCCCAAATACGGATTGCTCTTCCTAAAATAAATGCGGAAGCCTTCATTAAGATATCCACTTCTCGAGCACACAACTAGCATTCCTCTCTTCACAGTGTCACTAGAACTATTTGTTAGATCTGTTTTTATAGTAATCATTGTATTTATTTTCTAGCCTAGTCTGTTCTTAATAGTGTAATCTGTTTTGTTAAGGCTAGGGGTAATTAAGTCCCCTTAGGCCTTTGTTCTTGTAACTTTTGGCACTCACTTTGAATATATCAGATTACATTTGGCGCTCCTACTTTCTCTCTCTAAAGATTTAGAGATCTTGGACTTTCAATTGGTATCAGAGCATTCTAGATCTTGAGAGGATTGAGAGAAATCTTTTTTAGTTACTGAATTTGTAGATTAAGCAGAAAATTTGATTGATTTTCTTGATTTTTCAAGAAAATCTCGTTTTTTGCTTGATTCATCAAATTTGGATAGGTTTCTGATCGAATTGTATTGATTTTGGTTTCATTAGATGCGTTTTTTATAATCGATCATAGTTGTTTCATATAATTTTGCATAAAAATCATGATTTGATCTTCGATTTTGTGATTTTGTGATTTTCTGGAAACTCGAGTTCTTGTACTGTTACATTCACGATTTTGAGTTTTAGTGTTTTTCAATTGAAATTGTTAGTTGAAAGTTGTTATAAAGTTGTTTTCGATATTCAGAGTGTGTATTTCTTGCATAAATTTCTTGTTTTCATTTGATCTTGCGAGTTCTTTTCGATTTTCTGTGGTTTGCGCAAGTTTATGTAGATTTGCGCAACATTCATGTAGGTTTGCGCATGTTCATGCTGATTTGCGCAAGATTCATATCACTTTGCGCAAGATCATTGTGTTTTAATCCGTGTGTTAGTGCTTTTCAGGTTCTCGCATTGGACTAATTACGCAAAGCATAGTTTGCGTATCAAGTGCCATCCGAAAAACAAAGTTCGCATATCAGGCTACATACGCAAAGATCTCTTTGCCCATCTCTCTGCATATACAAAGTCCAGTTTGCGCAACCTTTCGTATCAAGTTAGATACGCAAAGCTTATCTTGCGTATCAAGTGCAATCCGATAAGCTTAGTTTTCATATTTCAGTTCAAGTCAATTGTGAGTATCTCTCTAAATATGCAAAGCCCAGTTTGCGTACCCTTCATCATACGCAAAGTCTACTTTGCGGATCTTACTGCATACGCAAACCTTCTGTTTGCGCAAGTTCCAGACTTAGTGAATTTTTCGGATTTTCTGATTTTCTCAATGATGTCTTTGCAAGCTCATGTATAAGAATGACCTGATGATGTCTTTGGGGTCTGACACACGTCCTTCTGTATTGATCAACGAGAATGAATTTGAACAGTGGCAAGACCGATTCATCAATTTCATTGAAAGACAACCGAATGGGGATAACATGATGAAATCTCTAACTCAGGGTCCTATGGAAAAGCCAATGAAAGAAATTCCAGCTCTAGGAAATATTCAGGCTACGTGGGCTGAGAAGTCTCTTCGAGAATATAATGCAGATGAACTATTGAGATATCAAGCTGACAGTCAGGCAAAGTCAAATCTGATTCTCACACTGCCAAACTCTATTTACAACAGAATTGTCTGTTTGAAGCATAATCCTATGCATATGTGGACTCAACTGGAAAAGATTATGCTTGGTACAACTATGTCAACTCAGTTGCGCCAAACAAGGTATATGAATAATTTTGAAGAGTTCAAGGCAAAGGATGGGGAAAGCTTAAAGAGTGTATTTGACCGATTTTGGGTTGTCATCAATGATTTGTACAAGATCAAAGTTAAAAAGACTGAATTGGAGGCTAACTTGAAGTTTCTGAATGCCTTACAACCAGAATGAAACAAGTCATGCCATAGAATGAGAAACGATGTTTGAATATCTACTATGCCAATTCAGGAATTGTACGAAATTCTGATGACAGATGAGACAATGGTGATGGAAAAGAAGGCTAAGCTCGATAAGAAGAATAAGCCTAAGATTGTTGATCCAATTGCACTCCTTGCAAGTCAACTGGCCGAGCAAGCATTGACAGATGAGGCTTATGATGGTTCTACTGAAGATGATGGTGAAGCCTTAGAGAAAGCCATGATTCTTCTTTCACAACACTACCAGAAAAAGTTCTAGCGAAGAACAGGATCCAACAATCTCCGTTTCACTTCTGGCTCCAAGAAGATTGAACCTAGTGCTTCATCTAAGCCTTACGTCCCAAAGTTTGAGCCTGCAAAAGTAGTAGAACCAAAGAAGGATGATAAGAAGGTCATGAACTGCTACAACTGTGGAAAGCCAGGACACCTAGCTAAGGAATGTCGGGTAAAAGTGGTAAAGGATTCAACTTTCTACAGAAAGAAGATGGAACTGGCTGAGAAGAGAGAAAACGGAACTATTCTGATGGCTGAGGAAGAGTATTGGTTGGATCACTCAGACAACGAAGCTGAGAATGAAGAGACTGCAGCAATGTGCTTCATCGGTGATGATAAAAGTGATGATGAAGATGAGGATACCTCAACAGATGAATCTGAGGTAATTTCTGAGTTTCATGTCAATTTCATTTCTTCTCAATTGAACGTCATTGTCAAAGCTTTACATGATTTTCGTTCTAAGTTCATATCTGAAAAGCATATTAATCAAGAGAAGTTTGTTTTAATTGAAAATTTGAAAATTTCTCTCAAAGATGAAAAGAGTATTTTCAAAAATAGTTGAATGAGTTGGAAAATTCAAATCAGACTTATCGTGATTCTTTGACTGAACTGACTTCTTCAAATCAAACTCTTTCTGATAAAATAGTTGTTTTAGAAAAGAAATTGTATAAGAGAGAACAATCTGAGCAAACCATTTACATGAACAAACCAAGGAGTGAAGAAGCTATAAAAGAAAAGTGGGGACTCGGTTTTGAAAATCCGCATTATTTAAATCTTGGTAAAACAGAAGTTCCTACTTTATATAAATATGATCATCTTGGTCTTGCAAGATATGCCCCTCAGTTTAAATTCTTCTGGACTTGTGAAAAACAAATTTCAGATGAAGAAAATGAGAGAAGAATTACAAACAAGAGGATGGAAGTGCCATTTGTTTACACTTCTGAAAATGCCAAGTATTTTCCTGACCAATCAAGGAAATCCAGAAAATCTCAAAATGTTTTAAATGTAAAATCTTCCAATAAATCTTCATTACCAACTGAATTTGTTAATATATATCCTAACACTGATAAGGAAAATGTATCTTTGGTTTCTTATGATACTAAGAGATACATTCCCCCATTAGTGTTAGAAGGTAAGATAGTTGATCTTGAAGATAAATTGGAAGAACAAAGTCTTCAGTCTGATTTAGAAAACGATTTATTTCTTTTTATAATGAAAACAAGTATTGAAGACAAAATTTCTTCTGGATTTTCTAAAGATTCTAAGGAAAATACTCAAGTTTCTAAAAATAATGTGCATTTGCGCAACCAGTTAGTTACGCAAACCGATACTTTGCACAAGCAGTTGAATGCACAAAGTTCAGTTTGCGCAACCAATGGGATGCGCAAACCTCCTCCTGATTTTGTGATTTTTAAAAATTCTCACTCCGAGGCTAGTTCTTCAATATCGAATGCTCATGCTGATTTCTTAGATAAAGTTTCTTCTTCTGATTCAATTATGGATGATTCTTTAACGCTAAATGTTCAATATTATAAAAAGAAGCGTAAAAGAAGAAGATCAAAGAAGTCAAGGAAACATGATAGTGTCTTGTCTGAAAATTCTAATTCTTCTGATTTTTCTGTTTCAGATCGGACTGTGAAGAAGTCACCAAAGCAGATATGGAGGGTTAAACAGCAAACAGCAGAATCCGAATTATTAGGAGTTAAATGTGTAGAAAGTCTTTGTGAATCTGATACATTTGCCATTTGTAATAAAAATACAAAATATTCATTTCAGCAAATGATTCATATTGCAAAGAGTGTCTCATATTCTTCTTCTAATTCTAATTCTGATTCTGATAATTGTGTTTTTTCCTCTATTGATGATTGCTTTCATGAGATTTATAAAAATAAATTTTCAAAAGGTAAAAGACACAAATCTAACAAGAAGGGACCCATAAGCATATGGGTACCTAAATCTGTGTAGTTTCTGTATGTGCAGCCTAGTCATTTATGGTATCTGGATTCGGGGTGCTCCAAACACATGACTGGCAACAAATCATTACTTTCCAATTTTAAAGAAAAATGTTGCAGTCGTGTTAAGTTTGGAAATTGTGAGACTGCTCCAATTCTTGGTTATGGTGATCTTTTTCAAGGTAATATAATTGTCAAAAGAGTAAGCTACGTCGAAGGCCTAAGTCACAACTTATTTAGCATCGGGCAATTCTGTGACAAAGAGCTTGACGTCAGCTTCAAATCCAAAAGAGTTGCAGTAAAGAACGATAGTGGCAAGGATCTTCTGGTGGGAAAAAGACGCTCAAATTTGTATACCATTGATCTTTCTAAGATCAAAATCCCTTCAGATATATGCTTGCTTTCTAAAGCTTCTATTCAAGAAAGTTGGATTTGGCATAGACGTTTAGCTCACCTCAACTTTAAGTATATGGGTCGCCTTGTCAAGCATGATTCAGTGAGAGGTCTTCCAGTTCTTCGTTTCCAGAAAGACCATCTCTGCCAGGATTGTGAGAAAGGAAAGATGAAGAAAGCATCTCATAAGCCAAAGCCTGAACCATGCACTTCGGCTATTCTTGACATATTGCATGTTGATTTATGCGGTCCGATGAAGACAAAGAGTATAGGTAAGAAGAGATATGTTTTGGTGATTGTTGATGACTACTCAAGGTATACATGGGTAAAATTTCTCAAATCAAAAGACGAGACTCCTGAAGTTCTCATCACTCTCATCAAGACAATCCAGACAAATAAGCAAAAGCAAGTCAAAGTGGTAAGATCAGATAATGGCACTGAATTCAAGAACAATACTCTCCAGGCTTTCTACGATTCTCAAGGTATACAACAACAATTTTCTGCTGCTCGTACTCCGCAACAGAATGGGGTTGTTGAAAGAAGAAACAGAACACTTGTTGAGGCTGCCAGATCAATGCTTGCTTATTCAGGGCTTCCTTTGTCTCATTGGGCTGAAGCCGTATCAAATGCCTGTCATACTCAGAACCGACCAATTATGCATCGTCGATTCAACAAAACACCGTATGAACTTATGAACGGTATCAAACCGAACGTCAAGTATTTCAAGTCATTCGGGTGTAAATGCTATGTTCTGAATGACAGAGATAATCTCAACAAGTTTAGTCCAAAGGCAGATGAGGGTGTATTTCTGGGCTATTCTTCTAATTCTACATCTTACAGAGTCTTTCTGATCTCAGCAAGAAAGGTGATAGAGAGTGTAAATGTAAAATTTGACGAAGCTGCTGATTTGGCTTCTAGTCACTCAGGCTCAGAACCCGCTTTTACTGACAATTCAGTTTCTGAACAAATCAGTTCAGAACCTATTCTTTCACCGATTAATCAGGATTCTTCTACTCCCTCACTTATTTTTTCTGATCTTGATTATCTGTTTGAAAATTTTTATGATGATGTGCCTAGATCTAACTCTGAAAATGTCTCAAATGTTTTGAATCAGGAAACTGAGAGCACATCAATTCCCAATTCCGCTGCATCTATCTCTGAACCTGATGTTGTTCCAGTTCCTCCTGTTGATCAGACACAATCAGAAACTGAGCCTATTCATGAAGAACCTATTCAAGAAGAATCTGTACATGAACAATCTGTTCAATAGGAATCATTTCAGGAAGAAGTACAGAATGATGTTATTCAACAAACTCTTCCAGAATCTGATACATAAGTTGTTGAGCTACCTCCTCCTCCAGTTGAAATTGTTTCCATTTATTCAACTGACATAGAAGCTTCTGAACCTCCCTCTCAACAATTAGAAGTGGTTCAAGACATTATTGATCCTCTCCCTCACACCACAAAATGGACAAGATCTCATCCAATTCATCAAATTATTGGAGATCCTCAAGCCAGTGTGTCTACACGTTCCAGGACGGCTACATCCAACGAATGTCTCTTCACTTGCTTCTTAAGCAAGATTGAACCAACAAAAGTTTCTAAAGCGTTGGAAGACCCAGACTGGATTATAGCAATGCAAGAGAAGCTCAATCAATTTGACGCACTCAAAGTTTGGAGACTTATACCACGGCCGAAAGGAAAGAGCATAATTGGAACAAAGTGGATATTCAAGAACAAGAAAGACAAAGATGGTATCGTTATTCGGAACAAAGCAAGATTGGTAGCCAAGGGATACCGACAAGAAGAAGGAATTGACTACGATGAAACATTCGCTCCAGTCACTCGACTTGAAGCTATCCGCATGTTTCTTGCCTTCGCTGCTTATCGCAACTTCACCGTATATCAAATGGATGTCAAGACAGCATTTCTCAATGTCAAATTGAAAGAAGAAGTCTATGTATCTCAGCCAGAGGGATTTGTTGACAAAGATCGTCCTGATTACGTATATTTTCTCGATAAAGCTTTGTATGGTTTGAAACAAGCTCCACGGGCGTGGTATGACGAGTTGTCAGCCTTCTTAATCAAATCCAGCTTCACCAAAGGATCCATAGATACCACTCTTTTCATTTATAGATCAAACTTGGATATCTGCTTAGTTCAAATATATGTAGATGATATTATCTTTGGTGCGACTAACAAATCTTTATGTAATTGGTTTTCTGATCTAATGACTTCTAGGTTTCAGATGAGCATGATGGGAGAAATCAATTTCTTCCTCGGCTTACAAGTGAAGCAGCTTCCAGATGGAATCTTCATCAACCAGTCAAAGTATGTATTTGACATCTTGAAGAAATTCAAGATGGACAAATCTACTTCAATCGGGTACGCCGATGGCTCATGGTGCCAAAATCGGACTTGATCCAGATGGAAAAGTTGTGGATAAAAAGACATATCGAGGAATGATCGGATCACTGATGTATCTCACAGCAAGTCGCCCGGATATAATGTTTTCTACGTGCCTATGTGCAAGATTCCAAGCCAAACCGAAAGAATCTCATCTATTAGCAGTCAAGCGTATTTTTAGATATATTAAAGGAACTCCTTATTTAGGTTTATGGTATCCTAAAAGTTCTGACTATAAGTTGATTGCTTATTCTGATGCAGATTTCGGTGGTAATCAGTTGGATCGGAAGAGTACTTCAGGTCATCTTCAGTTTTTGGGTGACAGACTGATAAGTTGGGCGTCGAAGAAGCAGAACTGTGTTTCTATCTCGACTGCAGAGGCAGAATACGTCGCCGCAGCGAGTTGTTGCGCTCAAGTCCTATGTATGAAGACACAACTTCGGGATTACGGGATGCTGTACAAAACAGTGCCAATATATTGTGACAGCAAGTCCGCAATTGTCATATCAGTCAATCCGGTCCAGCACACCAAGACCAAACACATAGATATGCGATACCATTTCATAAAGCATCATGTGGAAGAAGGTACTATTGAATTATATTTTGTACCAATTGAATATCAACTTGCTTATATCTTTAAAAAAGCCTTAGATGAAAAACGTTTCAATTTTTTGCTTTCAAAATTAGGCATGTTGAATTTAAAAGTTTAAATCTTTACAAATTTTATTCTATAAAGTAAAATTTTACAGATTTTCTTTCTTTTGAATAAAATGTATGTCTAGGATCTTTTACAAGTTCTTTGTTTATATTAAAGTTTTATAAGTTCAACTTTCAAGTCTTACAAAAGTCAAAAAGTCAGCAACATGTTTGTAGCTTTTGATACTACTTTAAAGATATGTGAGTCGGAATTTTTATAGTTTACTTTGCTTAGACTACCTAAATAATCAGAATTATAGATCGGAATGAAAATATGGGCTAAGCATTTAGACGTTGATCTGAGTGATTGAGATGAATAATAAATTCTTAAAATACAGAAATCTCTGAGTTTAAAAGTTTGTACCTGTGACCTTTCTGGTTTGGGAAAGTAAGTTCCGTGGGATGCTTGTCATCTGGTCCCCTAAGGTCAATTGATCTAGGAGTGATCGAATCAAAATCCTTCTATAGAACCAGATCGAAAGTCATGTTCTACTGGTGTGAATGGGTTTAGGATGTGTCGATGTAGCCTTTCTGACCCGGGAAAGTAAGTTCCAAGGGGTGCTTGACACCTAGTCCCCTAAGGCCAACTGGTCTGGGAGTGGCTGACCCAAATCCTGCAATAGGGTCTGATAGAAAGTTACGTTTACGGCATGTTCTTTACTTAATGAACTCTTTGATTAAAAGATGCCAAAGTGCACAACGCTTAAAAGATGCCAAAGAGCACACTCATGTGAAGATGCCAATGTGCACACTGCTAAAAAGATGCCAATGAGCACACATCTCATGATACTTGGTGATATGTTTGAGTTGCAATAAACCTGTAAATTTGTGAAAATCTTAATTTTTGATGGCTTAGTGTTAGTACATGCAAAGTTTTCTATAATATTTTTAGAATTGCATTTTTCTTGAAGCTAATCGAAGTTCACATGCGAGCACACTCAATAGATAGCTGGAAGTTTTTGAAACTGAACATGTCTTAACTTGATATGCAATACAACATGTTCTTGTATCCAACAACATATGTTTGATTTCAACTGATTGATAAATCTGTGAAATATTACTGAGTAGACTTTAATTTGTTAAGTGTTTAAAATTTTATATGTTCAGTTGTTTCAAAATTTATATTCAGTATTATTTTATCTTTACAACTGATGATTATATGATTTGTATATCCATATTTTTGTTAATGGTCTGTGCATTTTTCAAGGGGGAGATTCAATCTGCAAAGTTTATCTGACCTGTTCTTTGTTTGAGGGGGAGTAAGTAAAAATTACCGTGCTGATTAGAAGTTCAACAGGTAAGAATTTCAGATATTTCTACACATTTGCTATACTAACAGATAAATTTTTGTGCATTTGTGTAGGGGGAGTAAAAGAGCTTGACAGATAAGTTTACTGTTATTTTTTTTATGAAGTATTTTTTTAGAAGTATTTTTTTTAGTGTTATTTTTTTAGTATAAATACTCAAGTACTGTTCCCCTTTTCCTTTTTCTCGCTCTATTTTTCATTTTTAAATTCACATTTACTGTTCATCTTCCCTCTCACTACTTCACCTCTGTGCCGATTCATTTGTTTTTTCTTTCAGATTTGTGACTTGATATCAGGTTTGTTTGTCTTCTACTTCATTCTATTATTGATTAGTAGTTATGTTTAGTTTACCTTTGGTTGTATTTGTTTTGATTTTATCGCTCGATTTCTTACTGTGCATTTCTCGATTTATTTCTGTTCATCTTCTTTTCAATCTCAGATTCGAGCTATTTTGCTCATAATCGAGTTTAGGGTTTTGTTTAGAATCTTATTTCGAACCTCAGGTATGGTTTCTTACTCTCTATTTTTGCGTTTTTTAGCTTTAATTTTTAGTTTTTTATGTTTTTAGTTCGAAATCCCGAAAACCTAGGGTTTTCGTATCAAGTGTTGGTACGCAAAGTGTACTTTGCGCATCCAACAGGACACGCAAAGTCCAGTTTGCGTATCCCGTTGGTTGCGCAAAGTGTACTTTGCGTATCACACTTGATACGCACACCTCAGTGTTTTTGAGTGTTTGTTAAGTTTAGTTTGCGTAAATCTTAGGATACGCAAAGTCTACTTTGCGTAACCTGTTGGATACGCAAAGTGTACTTTGCGTAACCTTCTAGATACGCAAACCTTGTGTTTTAGTTTGTTTGCTTTAAGTTTAGTTTGCGTAACACTTTGGATACGCAAAGTGTACTTTGCATACCCTGTTGGATACACAAAGTGTACTTTGCGTAACTTTAGTGATCCGCAAACCTTGTGTTGTGTTGAAAAATTTTCAAGTCTAGTTTTCGTATCTTATTCAACACGCAAACCTTAGTTTGTGTACTGAACTGCATAAGCAAACTTCAGTTTGCGTATCATGCATGATGCGCAAACTGTCCTTTGCGTATCATGTTCAATGCGCAAACCTCCCTTTGCGTATCTAACTAGATGCGCAAACCATACTTAGAAATTTTTTCAATTTTTTTTTCTGTTTTCTTACTTTGTTTAATTTTTCTTCGTTTTTGTTTTACAGGTCTTCAAATCTCTTCTCATACCCATACTGATCCCATGATCCAAGACGAGAATGTCATTCTCGAGGATCCGTTTGATCAAGCATCTCATGATACGCCGATGCCATCTGTGCCATCTGTTGGAGCAAATCTATCTGCATCTAGACGTTCACCAAATGATGTTTTTCCAACAATCATGTATATGCCGTACAAACCAAACAACTACTACGTGGATTTTGACAGAATCAAGATACATCCGGTAATTCGAGCAATTCTCAGAGGTCATCCACTCGCCCCTGCTCTCTCTTACTGCGCAGATGTTCCTGAAGTTTATTTACAGCAGGCATGGCATACAATTACAAAGAATGAGTTTGCTCGTCCGCACAGATTTGATATGCAGATTGATCAATACGATTCCTTTCTTTCATACAAGCGTCTACGTCTCATACTGGAGCTTCCTGAGCCCAACTCTAGACCTGGTCGAACTACATATGACAGCTTTCCATCTGAAGAGGAAGTTTTTGAAGGAATAAGAAATCTTGGCTATGTTGGTACTTTGAACAAAGTTCGTGATTTTGATAAATCTAATCTTCCTCCGGTTTGGTATGCTATTTTCTCGGTTATTATCAGGTGCCTTTCATCGAAACATTCTGGCACAGACAGTGCAAGTCTACTTTATCTCCGATTGTTCCATGCAGTCGTTTATGACTTGCATGTCGACTTCACATTTATTTTCTGGACTGAACTCTCGGAGGTGGTGCATGACAAGCTTACCAACAAGAAGCGCAAGTTCATTCCATTCATCAGATTCTTGAAGCTGATTGTTAGAAGTGTACTCAGAAGCAATCCAGCGATTCCATGCAGATTATCTTGGCCACAGTTCCAGATACAGAGATGCTTTACATTCAGAAACAGAAGCAGTCGTTCAACTACTCAATGACTATCCCATATGCTTTAATTGAAAATTACGCTGACATGACTGATGATAGCATCATAGAGTATTGCATGGAGAATGAGTTTATGGAGGCTGCACAAGATGAGTCATCTCATGACACACAAGTTGCTGCTACTCAAGAGGTTGAAGTTGATGTAGTTGTTACTGACAAAGAGGTTGAAGTTGAAACTGCTGATGAACAAGAAGTTGAAGTAAATATTGCTGATCAAGAGGTTCAAGCAACTATTGCTACTCAACATATTGATGATGTTCTTGCTTCTATTCAATCTGAACCTGATGTTTCTGTCAATGATATTTCTGATACTTCTGATGCTACTGTTGATGCTTCTGATGATGATGGTGATAGAGATGAAGATGTGAATGATGATGATTCCGAGGGTGATGATGCTGATGATGCTGATCAACCAAGTCTTCGTGTCTATGCAAGACATTCCAAGGAACTAGAAGTTGGTGTTTCAACAGAAGTTGTTTCTGAAGATGATTATGTTCCTGTTAATCTTTATGTTGTTCGTCTTCAAGTAGATGAATTGGATACAGCATTTGATCAAGCCTCGGCTTCGGTACAAAGTCAAGCTCCAACAACTTCGCTTGCGGCTATTCAGTCTACAACAGTTTCGGCTGTAGAGCTTTCTTCTGATCAAGCTCGGGTTTCTTCCGACAAATTCTCTACTTTGAATGATGTCATTCGTCAGTTATCAGAGAGAATGGATGCAGAAAAGGAAGCACAAATTCAGAAGTTGAAGACTTTCTTCAAAGGCAAGATGCCTGAGATCGATCCGTCTCTCATTCCTCCATAAATTCCCTTCAGAAAACCTACTGGCGTTATTATCAGAGATTCTTTGTCTGCCCCAGTTTCTACAGCTTCTCCAATAGTTTCTCTACCGATTCCTCCCGTATTCACTGTGTCTGCTGGACTCTTCACATCAATTCCTTCTGCTACAGCTTCCAGGTCTTCTTTGCATGATCTGCCTATTTCTGAATTAACTGATTTGTTGTATGCACGTCTTCTTTCCATGTCTCCGTCGGAACATCAAGATCAGGATCTGCTTTCTCTTCTGAGAAATTTCCAATCTTCACCGCCTCAAGCGCCTTCATCTGATTCTGACAGGATTACAGCGCTATCTGATGAATTCCATTCTTTCAGATCAGAAGTTCGAACTAGTTTTGCAGATTTAAGGTCTTTCATGACTCAATCTTTTTATGATCTTGCTAACCAGTTTGATAATCTTCAACAAAGCTGCAGAACAGAGGTCGGTCTGTCTCTTAAGCGCCGACATGACCAAGATGATCCCGATCATCAAGGCCATGAGGGGGAGATGGCTAAGAGACCAAGAATGGAAGGAACTTCTTCAGAGAGAGATAATCAAACTCAAGAAGAAGCGGTTGGTGGATCTGAACAGAATGCTGAAAATGTTGAAGATTGCAACGTTAATGACTTGGTGAATTTGTTGATTGATAGGGTTGATTCTTCTTCAATGTCTGATTTTATCAAAGTTTCTGAGCAGAACAAAGAGAAAAACTGGCAGATTGTGGTTTATGAAGATCCAAACATTGATTCTAATCCAGTTGTAGTTGCTAATGCTGAAATTGTATCTGAGATGAAGTCTTTCTTTTCAAACATTATTGAAATTAATTCAGATGATGATGATGATTCTAAGTATGAAAAAGTCTGTAAAGTGAAGATAGAAGATTGTGATGACAACATTATCATTTCTGATACAGAAGATGATTCAGTGTTCATGGATGCAAAAGATGAAGAAGAGGCAGAATTGTTATACAGTGATCTTCCTGCTCATGGTGAGGTTCCTGAAACTGCTAAAGCCACATCTACTCCTGCTACTAGTTCAGCTCCGACTACCACTATTCCTTCAAGATCATTTGAAGTTGGTCAGTCGTCAAGAGCACAAGCTGATGTTTCACCTTCTGATCCTGTGATTCCACCGTCTATTCTAGAAGAAGGACCATCTTTATCTAGACAACAGAGACAGAGGAGTTTGCAACAGAGATACATGGCTTCAAGACTAAGATCAGCTTTTCTAGAAGGACCATCTTTATCTAGACAACAGAGACAGAGGAGTTTGCAACAGAGATACATGGCTTCAAGACTAAGATCAGCTTTTCTAGAAGACACTCAGAGTAACATCTTTGTTTCTAGAAGAAGGCCAATTAACATCTATGCAATTCTTGGAGTAGAGAAAGAGTCAGATGCCTATCAATTTGAATACTTAATGTTCATTAAGTGCCAGCGCAAAAGGAATAATACCGTTTCTTCTCCACACTTGATTGTTCGAGTCATCAGTGTCACAATAAACAAGTTTGTGAATATCTGGTATCCTGACTTTGAAGTTGAAAGAAGAGACTGCAGGCGGTATAAATTCTCAGAGGCAGACTTCACTGACCTTTCTATAGATGACATTGATTTCTTATATGACCATTTCAGTAATCTCTATCATAGATCACAGGATGTTTCACAAGCTTTGTTCGTCATCAAAAGATTCATTCGACGGCAAATCCGATTCTTCCGAGTTTTTGATTTCCAGATGGCCATTGAAAGTTTTCAGCCGGTTGTTAATCTTCATAAGCCCAACCAAAGCTTGCCAAACTTAGAGTCTTATCCCCTTTTCACCATAGTTGAAGATCCATATGGAGTTGTGTACAAGAATGGCTCAAATGAAAAATGTTTTCTCAGATTTGAAGAAATTGCCCATTACTCTGATGGAACTTTAAAGGTGATTAAGCTTCAGTTGGAGCAACATCTAAAGGAGGCTAAAAGAAGATTTTTGGAAACAAGAGGTAATGCATTTCTGGTTGATAATGATGAAATCCGACTTCTCCAGAAGACTTTAGATACAATTCAAGAGAGATTGAATTTCCGCTCCACTCTGCGACGTTTGGAAGTGTTAATCGGGCTGAATAGACTTCGTCAAAGAGAAGAGCGTCAGTGATTCTCCAAAGTTGTCTGGTTGGTCTATGTTGTTTTTGAAGATTGTTTTTGAAGACCACGGCGCCAATGATTACTAAGGGGGAGATTGTTAGATCTGTTTTTATAGTAATCATTGTATTTATTTTCTAGCCTAGTCTGTTCTTAATAGTGTAATCTGTTTTGTTAAGGCTAGGGGTATTTAAGTCCCCTTAGGCCTTTGTTCTTGTAACTTTTGGCACTCACTTTGAATATATCAGATTACATTTGGCGCTCCTACTTTCTCTCTCCACTAGGTCAACAAAAAGGAGAGGCTAGCAATCGCGTTTAGCCGATTAATTCTTACTAATAACCATCTCTCGTTTACTACCGCTCATACTCCCTATATAGGTTCCCCAAATGGGTACTGTCGGGTCGGGTGAATTCAATAATAGACGCCTGTTGGCATTCCAGCCTTCCTTTGCTGAGATTCGCGCGAGAACATCCACTTTGAATTTGAAAGAGAAGGTTCGAAAACATATTTATTCTGACTCAGAGGGCGAAATGCAAGACGGGGTTAGTTTGGATATATTATCGAAATGGTTAACCCCGTCTATAAATCTTTTACATAAAAATTCAAACAATTCAATAGATTGCCTCGCCTCACCGCCTTAACCTTTCTTTTGCTATTTCTATTAGCCCATTCCTAGTTTAGGCTTGAATAAATAAGGTAGCGAAACTTGAGTTTGATTGCAGGGCGCGCCCATTTATCCATACCCTTTATTTTTTTATTTCGATTGACAACTTAGAAGCAGATTTTTTTAATAAAAAAAGGCTAACGAGCGAGTATAGTTGCTTCAAGGATATGAAAAGGAACCGCTGCTAGGAGGACTATGAAGCATGGATAAGCGATCCGACTCACATTGGGCCTAGTGCCCAGGTGGTTTGGCCGATAGTGGGCCAAGAAATATTGAACCCTGTAGACCATCCACATGGGGGTGGTGAAGGAAGGGCCCCAATTGGTAGAAAAAAACCCTGGAATGACTATGCATAGATCACCCCTATTTGTGTGGTCCGTTCTAGTGACAACATTCCCACTTTTATTATACTTTTTTTAAGGGGCGGGCTCTCACATATCATTCCCGAAAGCAGCGGCTCCCCATAGAAAGAGTTAGGTTTTGGTTCCCCACCTACGAACCTCGAATATATTGAACCCACGTCCGACTACCTGTTGAACTATACAAGAGGCCGCTCACCGCTGAGCTACTGAGGTGAAGTGCAGTGATGTATGCAGCTGAGGCATCCTAACAGACCGGTAGACTTGAACCTTGTTCCTACATGACCCGATCAATTCGATCGGGTTGATAGGATCCCCTTTTTTACGTCCCCATGCCCTCTGTGTGGCGACATGGGGGCGAAAAAAGGAAAGAGAGGGATGGAGTTTCTCTCGCTTTTGGCATAGTAGGCCCCCAGTGGGGGGCTCGCACGACGGGCTATTAGCTCAGTGGGTAGAGCGCTTCTTCTTTTATTCTTTTATTGACTGCACTCCTTCTTCTCTTCCCTAAGCTTTGCTTAGCATTCCGCCACTTTTTGGCGACTTTCACTTTCAACCTGATTCACCGCCTACGTGCCCTTTAAGCCCAGTCATTCCGAAGAACACTTCC
This sequence comes from Arctium minus, assembly GCA_954870635.1. NCBI lineage: Eukaryota > Viridiplantae > Streptophyta > Magnoliopsida > Asterales > Asteraceae > Arctium > Arctium minus. The sequence continues at coordinate 38,962,273 of OX941084.1, forward strand.
CCCCCACCCCCGGTCTTACCGCGGTTGCTGGCACGGAGTTAGCCTTCTTTCTGTTGCTTTTCTTCCAAGATCTTTTGCAAACGCGCGGATCTGTCTTTCTGGCTTCTGGCCTACTCAATTGTGGCAGGAAGTATAAAAAGTCCTTCCATTGCCTACATATCTTCTTCAAAAGAATCAGACCATTGTAGTTCAGTTAAAAAGACGTTTTAAAAAGCAATCAAAGATGCCGGCAAATAAAAAGGTTAGGCTAACGCCTAGTGAGTTCAAGAGTTTTCATCATGAATAAATATGTCGCAAAAGAAAGAATGCAACTTAAATCATAGTATTTCAAAACGAGTTACTTTAAATATGAAAACGACTCATTTTCAATAATAAACATGATTTAAAGATGGATGTCCAATGCGAAACGTACTTTGATGAAGTGATGCAACCCATAACTCACTCAAAATGTGAATAGAAATCTAACTCCCAATTTAAGAAAACGCGGATAAAACTTTATATCCCGAAACACCCAAAACACGGGCGGGCATAATACTCAACCCATAAACCATATATAAAATCCGTAGATATAAACGTCACGAAACATGGATACTAAAACTCAATATCCAAAGTAAGCCACACACAATTCGATGACGGGGGAGACCCGATTCCATATAATGTGGCGGACACAAAGTAAGCCACACACAATGTTAGTTCCGGTCACTAAACTGGCGCAGGTAGACTCACGCAGGGAGTCGCGTAGATCTCTGGAGTCTAGAGTCTCGTGCGGATCACGGCGCGGCTCGAGCCGCGCGGGGAGTCTCGCAGAACACTACCGCCGTTTTCGCCTTTTCTTCGATCTAAGTTTTTGGGGTGTTACAATCCTCCCAACCTTAAAAGAGATTTCGTCCTCGAAATCTGGCACCGACCAAACACCACAACGTCGCATTTAGCGAGATCCATCAGTTCCCTATCCAAAAGGGATGCCTCAACAATACCTTGCCCCATAAACGAAACCGATAACATCCCATTTAAGATTGTCGTTGAATTTCCTATAATGAGCTGTCACAAACTTAATCCCAAGGTTCGGCGTATCTTACCGATGACGGAATGAACATCGAGTTCTTATCAAATCATTTTCCTATTATTAAGATCTTGGTTTGCCTCCCAACCTTAGGTTGCACAAATAACCTCAAAATTATCTTACGACCTTACTAACCACTTCCACCAAGGATGCCCAAAGCGAATTTTACCTTTAAATATTTCAAATCGACCCTCGTCGAACCGCGCTACACCCCTTTCTAGCCTTCAAAACTACAACAACCTTTGTAACAATGAACCAAATACAGTTGACTATACTTCTTTTGATTCCGAGTATTCGCATCCAGGTTGACTTTACACGGGTGATAAGGAATTCATATAAAATTGCTGAGTCGATCACCCGTTGCTGTTATAAAAATGATATTTCTAATTCTGACAAATCAAGGTCTCCTCAATAATCGATTTCTACTTAAGGTCTACCTCGACATTCTTATCAGATTTCCCAATAATCCATACCATAAAAGATTTATCGTCCTTTCCTTGACAAAATTTCCCAAAAACTAGTGTGGTCTGGTGTTTCACTCAGAAACGTACCATTACACTCTACAGATAGTCGATTATCCAAACTCCATGGTTACACAACTTCCATGATGCATTCAAGCATCGATTGACGAATCAGCGAAATCCTTGCCGATTACAGAAATACCAATGATCGATCCCTAACTACCAATGTCTAATCTCATTAAAGCTACCACTTAAATTGCAAACACACAAGATTCATCATAAATGCACTGAAGCACCCAAACGGACATTGTCCTCGTAAGCAGGTGTCGACACCTATCCTTCAAACGACTACACCGCAAATGTGGTATACCACCACATAATTCATTCCAGACTTGCATTGGAGAATTAAAGTCGACACCTATCATGGCACCAAAATTCAAACAAACGGACCACCATATTTTGCTTATTCCTGACGACTCACCCGGATAACACACATCCGACCCATACATGATGTCGAAAATCAACCCATCAATTTGTATCCAACCATAAGCAAGCAACCACCTAACGTTTTAACCCGAAGTTTCACCGAAACAAAAGGATTACCGCTTAAATAGTTGGAAGAATACATAAATCTAATACCTCAGTTATTCATGCATAAACTAGTTCATGAAACTGAAATCCAAAATTCAAACTAACCATAAGTCCAGTCCTCCGACCCTTCAATCTCCAAGGACTCCCCTAGTCCTTAACCACGACTCGTACCAGAAGAGAGTTTGCATCTATAGCTCTAATGAGTTCAAGGTTTTCAAACTAGTATGCGAATTGAAATTTTATAAAACTCCTAAATGCAAAAGCTTTATAACATTTAATCGCACGAAAAAAGTCCACTACTGTTTACTCGGTAGGTGTGCAAAGTGGTCACAAACGCCACACATATAAAATCATTCTGAAAAACATTTGATCATTACTCACACTAATAATGACAATAATAAAAGAGGCACAACAAACTTTTCAAATGGACCACTATGGTCCTAACATGCATCAATCTATGTCGTGTACGTAAAAATAATTTTCTGCACTAAAACAATGTGCAACAAATGTTTGTACAAACTCCAAAATGGGTACTTCACAATTTTCAAGTTCCAAAATTTCTCATTTACCCATAAAATGACAGAATAAAATTTCCAACAGAACCCACATACGTTAGTTTATTTCCCAAACTTAGTAAAACGATAGGTGCATGCGATGTGGTCAAACGTAAAATAATTTAGTTCGATTTCAAACTTTAGGCCATACGAACAAAAGGCTCTTTGTTCCAAAATAGTGGTTGTAGCCATATATACAAATAAACCAAAGTAACGTGTTTGTGTGACCCTTAAAAGTGGTGTTAACAATCGAAAGTGCTCAAAACAAACATTGAGTATGAATTAGCATAGACTCTCCATACATTTACTCATGCCATGGTGTAAATAAATTCGTGCACTAAACAGTTGACAACAAAATCTTTGTAGAAAAATAAAAATAGAATTTACATGATATCAAACTCCCAAAGTTTTCTCTCTTTAGCCACAACACGACACAGAATAAGACTCCACAATAGAACTTGCATGAGACGGTTTATTTCACAAAACTAGTAAAGTGATATGCGCTTTGGTTAAAAACATAAAATAATTTATGTCGGTTTCAAGTTCAAAGCCAAATAACAATATGCCCTCTTCGTTCTAAAATGTTGGCTAAAACACTATGACAAAATTCCAAATAGAATACTTATGCATACTATATGTAACCAAACTATCGGTACAAAACTCAAGGGAAAACAATACAACTGGACGCTATTAAAATAACCACATCAAATCCACAAAATCGCATGGAATAAAATTCTCAATGAAACTATAACACCAAAATAATGGAAGGTAACCCTTCGTCTAAAACCTTAACATATGTGGAGGAGATCCAATGTTAAAGTCATAAGTCGCAGTTACTTGTCCAAGACTCTAAACACATCAAAATACGTACATCACAATATCCGAAAATAGCGTTGGACAACAACGAGAAATAAGAAAGTCTCAACAACGTTTGCAACCACATGCCATAAAATAATTTTGTGCATGGTTGAAATCATGGTTTAAACCTTGTGTGTGCTAAGCATTGTTCCAAGTTTCGTAATGATGAATTGGAAACATAAGAAATAATTGATGCAATTTATTTTAGAAATAAATTATGTGCGTGAAGTTGATCGGCACTCAACATCTCGAAACCACACTCCTCAATTTCTTAGTCACACTATCGTCATCCGGATGCTCAAACATCTTAAGACAATAATCAAGGATTTCATCGATTCACCTTAAAATTCTCCTCGAATAATGTCGATCACATAAGTTTATGGTTCTAATCCAACCAAAAATTTCGACCCGAAACAGTTCACCTAACTCAATCATCATGCTTATTGTCACCCTAAGTGACGAATGTTAAAATCATCAACCTTTTCTACGGCTACCCACTTAGAAACTTCTTCACTACCCCAACGGTCGTCACATCAAAGCAGTCCAAGTATACACATGTAACTTGTAGGTTCACCATAAAACTGGCCAGGTGCAATTATGAACATACTGTACATGATCATTCTTGCTACTCTCGACGTGATTCTTGTTCCTATTGACTCCATCAACCTCAAAACACCCAATCTTAAAGTGCCTATTGGTGAAATCTTCTCTCTCAATCACTTAAAAGAACACTAGTTTGAGTCTAGGCATTCCAAATCAACACCTAATTCTCCCAAACTTAAGCTCTGATACTAACTTGTAACATCCTCAAATTGATAAGAGCAACTAATTTAAAATTTCAATATTACATCGAGTAAAAGATAAATCTCCTTCCTATAAATCAAAACTTGATATATCTCCAAAATAAAATTCTATAATTAACCTCAACAAATATAAAACTTCAGTCTTATACAAGGCTAAGCCGAAGTCGGGTGTCACTTAATCCCAAATACGGGTTGCTCTTCCCAAAATAAATGCGGAAGCCTTCATTAAGATATCCACTTCTCGAGCACACAACTAGCACTCCTCTCTTTACAGTGTCACTAGAACCATTCTCAACCGGAACCTGTTGCACATGCCGGCAAATAAAAAGGTTAGGCTAATGCCTAGTGAGTTCAAGAGTTTTCATCATGAATAAACATGTCGCAAAAGAAAGAATGTAACTTAAATCATTGTCTTTCAAGACGAGTTACTTTAAATATGAAAACGACTCATTTTCAGTAATACGCATGATTTAAAGATGGATGTCCAATGCGAAACGTACTTTGATGAAGTGATGCAACCCATAACTCACTCAAAACGTGAAAAGAAATCAAACTCCCAATTTAAGAAAACGCGGATAAAACTTTATATCCCGAAACACCCAAAACACGGGTATGACATAATACTCAACCCATAAACCATATATAATATCCGTAGATATAAAACGTCACGAAACATGGATACTAAAACTCAATACCCAAAGCAACACCTTTCGGTGACGGGGGAGACCCGATTCCATATAATGTGGCAGACACAAAGAAAGCAACACACAATGTTAGTAATGCCAAATGCATAATAAAGTACACGCAAGGGATGTTAGGCTTGGTAGCTTTAAACGTACATTTAACACCCTCATTTCTGAGATAGCAACTAATTTAAAATTTTCTAAATACATCGATAATTGCTTCATCTACAATTACAATTTAAGATTTAACCTCAATACACACAATCTATAATAAAGACGGGTGCTACTAAAACCCAACAACAGTTACTATCTCCAACATGCGAAAGACTTCATCAACAACTTACTCTTGTATAAAGCTAAGGCTCAACTCTTCATGAGGCTAATAGAGTCCGAACCCCCAACTGGAACCTGATGCACATGCCGACAAATAAAAATGTTAGGTTTAATGCCTAGTGAGCTCAAGAGTTTTATCATGAATGAATATATCTTCAAAAGAAAGGAATTCAGTTCAAATCAAGATCCTTAGAAATGGTTTACTTTAAAATGGAAACGACACATTTTCCTCATAATATGCATGTTTAAAGACAATGCTCCCAAACACACATTCTTTATAAAACGATGCAACCCATAACTCACCCAAAACGGGATTATAATTCGACACCCAAATTGGTAAAAACGTGAATGACACTTCATATCCCAAAATATCCAAAACCCGGGTGGGGTGTAATACTCGACCCATAATAAAGGAAAACAAACCATATAGGTATGATACGTCATCGAAAGTATGGAACTGAAACTTAATACTCACGCGACCATAAAATGGAATGAAATCCAAACATTTAAGTAAGGACAATTAAATATCCAAAATGCTATGGGCCGACAGCGGGGGATACCCGCATCTGTTGAGAGTGGAGGAACACAAAAGTATGTCACTCATACAACGTTAATCATATGACACTTCCACAAGCCCAAGTGTCCCTACGACTTCCTTTAAGCTACACCAAAAGAGACAGATGACCTTAGCGAATATTATCAAGAATATCACCAAAGGCTCGGCAGGGGGATACAACCATGACATTGACCTGACGAGACGGAGGCCCCAAACGCCCATCATGACCTACCCATTGTCACAATAGCACAACCGGACTCAGCCCTCCTAGTGTACACTTGAAAGGACAAGGTCATAAGACATGAGTCCCGGAGTCCAACCCCGTACCACCCACTTGACCATCAAATAATACTAACTTACGTGCCTATGGATCCAATGCAACACAGTCTAAACATTACATGACTACACATGAATGACTAAAGCACACGAGTCTGTAATTATCATGAATATGCAATAAGATGCATTAAGATGTATATCGAATCTGGGCTCTTCAAAGAGCCATTAAAACTGGGACAAATGTCCACGATACTCTTTTAAGTTAAAACCGAGTTTAAATGCTCAAAACCCATTTGACCAACAAATAACTTTTCCCCAAATAATACAACGTATCTAAACAACGTTTATACAGACACATACTTCAAAGATGTGATTAACCCAAAAATCAACGCGGATTGGGACATATCATTTCCAAAGGGGTTTACGAAATCAAGTACACTAAAGATGCATATATCATAAATTAGGCTTCATTTGTACAAAATCACTAAAGAGGTATAAATCATAAAATAGACTTTATTTATACAAAATCACCAAAAATGCATAAATCCCACTATTACTTGTCAAGATATCAAAATCCCACATATGGGCATTTTATGAGATTAAAACAACTCCAGTTTATTAAATATGAAAACTTATCAAAATACCCATCACATTGACAATTACAAAGTAAAGCATATTTTTACTTCAAAATACTCATTTTGGCATGTACATAGTTTTCACAAAGCAACTTGAACTCACCTTGCTAGGTTAAGTTAAACCTAGGTTTCAATCCCCAACCATTGGTCTCCAAAAGCATAGATCCCACCCAAAGCTTTCCGAAGACATCCATTCCAACTCTTCAACTCGAGCTTCCAAAACCTAGATCCACACATTTCCGACCATAAATAACCATAACCAAACACATAGAAACATTCCCCAAACACTTAATCATCAACATCTCTATTTTGGGCAAAACCCTAATTTTGACCCAAGACTCCCAAAATCTTCCAAACCGAAAATTAGAGAAATCAACACTAGGAAACCATCAATGGAGCATTTATAACTTACATTAAGGTTTAGAAATGGAAGGAATACACTTACCATTTAGGTTTTGGTGAAAACCTAGAAAACCCAAAAATCTCTAGGGTTGGAGATGAGAACTTGATCTTCCATCAAAAGGTGAAACCACTAACATGAGGTAGGGAAGAAACACTCTAATCCTCATGGAAAAGCCTCCAAAATCGATTAGGGTTTAAGTGGGTAGAAAGGGAAATGTTTTGGGAGAGAAAGGGGAGAGAATAGAAATGAAAAAGTGAGAGAAATGGCTGAAATCGCAACATTTAACCCACTGGTACACGTAGGCTATAGTGCCAGGCGATTGTGCCAGTGGCACAATCGCTGGTACAATCGCTAGATATGTACCGCGGGGTTCTCAGCTTTGGCGATAGTGCCAGGCTATTGTGCCCTCTGGCACAATCGCTGACATAGTCGCCCGGGTGCCCCCGAACTCCAGAAATCCGACTTTTTCAACGCCAAGACTCCCGATACTCCGAGGGACTTTAAAAAATGCATTCTCCAACAAAACCCCACTGTTTACAAGTCACAGAAACGTCCGGGTGACGTTTACTTATCGAAAAATACGGGTGTTACAGTACACCCACGGAAAGTCAACTTCAACCACATAGGGTCCTAATGTTGAGTCCCTCATTCAATATCGTGTACTAGCACGTAGGACTTATACCCTATTTGATGTTTGTCTGTGCCTCAATGGGGGAGAAATAGCATTCCACCATTGGACGTAATGATTCCAAACACAATAAATGTCAGGCTCGGTAGTTTTAAACGTACACCCACGGAATATCAACTTCAACCATAAAAGGTCCTAACGTTGAGTTCCTCATCCAATATCGTAACCAAAGCTCTACGTCGAGCTATCAAAACTGGACAAACGTCCCCAAACCCAACAAAATCGAATACCGAGCTACCCGCTCAATTAACCCAAAATACTATTTATCGAAAGGAATAAAATGTAATAAAACGCAATCGACAAACATCTATGCAAACACATGCTCCAAAATGCATGAATAAACTCCAACACAACTTAGATTGAGACAAATCATTTTCCAAACAAGTATATACCATTGACTCATTCAAAACGTCTCATAACGCAAGGTTTCACATTTCTCCAAAACACATACTAAAAGTCCATTTACACCAAAGGATTTACACTCGTAAAATAAATCGTTAAAATGTTGATACCTAAGGTTTACTCATCGAAATACTTGAAATATATTTTTTTCTCAAAACCAAAAAGATTTACAATTTCTGAAATATTCACAAGGTCGGGAATGACCAAAACCCAATGACCCACACGTTAGTATTTTCAAAACATCCCATAACACAAACCATGCATATTTTCAACAAACACGAAAATGTGTCTTTACCAAAACACTTTCCCTTATGACTTATTTATCAAAACACCCAAGAATCCCCAAATGTGGTTGTTTTACAAGGCTTATAAAGTTAAACACTTCAAATAATCGATACCCACCAAATAACCCAACAAATGATAATTTCTTGCAAAACACATAAACACTTTAAAATAGGTATTTTGGCATGTACAAAGTTTTCACAAATCAACTTGAACTCACCTTGCTAGATTTAGGTTAAATCTAGGTTTTTCCCCAATTAGAGCTTCCTTGAAGAAACTTGAATCCTCAAAGCCAAAACTTCCAAAACCTAGATCCATATATTTCCGACCATAAATATTTATTTTCAACCATATAAAATCGTTTCTCAAACATTATACATGAAGATCTCAACTTATACCAAAACCCTAATTTCTTGAAGAGAAGAGAAGATTACCTTTGCCATAGTTTGCATCCATCATTAAAACTCTTCTAGGTCACCAAAATGATCCACAAACTCCAAATCTTCAAAATGATGAAATGGTTGGATGAAAACTTAAGAAAACTTGGTGATGATGAAGAAGATGAAGATACCTTAGCTCTAGCTTCCAAACCTTGCTAGATGATGAAGAAACACTTGGCTTTTAGGAGAGAAACCCCCAAAAATGAGCTAGGGTTCATATGAGAGGGTGGAGTTCAGTTTGGGAGAGAAAATGGGAAGAGTTTTAGGGTTTTTGTGAGAAATGGGTGTTAGTGTATACAATTGTATCCAAGATTTAGTGTGAAAAGTCAAGTCTTGCAAAATCAACAAGGTCAATGTTTCTATGTCAAAGTTAGCTAAGTCAATCTTATAGTTTGTTTTTTTGTAAGCTTCTGGTATAAATACCTATAGCCTTGTTTGTTATCTGGTAACAAGATGAACATATTGTAATACTTGTAATGTCGTGAGATATATGACATAAGAACTTTCTCTCTCTACTATCTCTCTCTCTAGACTCAACATTGTCAAATCTTGAATAGAGATTGAGAAATGCTTGATTGAATCTGGGTTTTTCATTTTCAATGGGGTGGAAGGATGGTTCTCCCCCTTTTATGTGCGCACAGTGGCTCCACATGAGCACTAGCGTAGATAGACTCGCGCGGGGAGTCGCGTGGCTCGAATCGCATGGGGAGTCTCGCAGAACACTGTCGCCGTTTTCGCCTTCTCTTCAATCTAAGTTTTCGGGGTGTTACAATTGTGACAGTCACTATTGCCAGCCTTGGGGTGCTGGCAGTACAATACTAGCGATTGTTCCATAGGTCACTCTCACACCCAGGGACCCCCTTTCGGTTCTCAGCGACTGTGCCAGCGATTGTGCCATAGGGCACTCTTGCTGGGCACTACCGCGGTCGGCCAAAAAACTGATATTTAAAGCATAGACCGATTTTATTTGGGCATTCATCACAAAATCAGATCAAGACCGATTTCTCTCTTCATTTAATGCGATTTTCACCTACCATTCCTCACTCCTCATTTAAACCAAGTTTAAGATACTCAAGATCATCCATAGCTTCTCATCTAGGGTTTGCTAACATTTAAGAAGAAGGAGCTCAAGTATTGGGCAAGCTTTTGTACCATCCTCTTTGCTAGGGTTTGGTGGTTTCTAGGTTTTAGCCAAAACCTAGTATAATGAGTTAAGTCTACAACTCTTCTACACTATATACATGTTTAAATGCTATTTCTATGTTTCCTCAAAGTTTTCAAAGATTTGTTCAAGACTTGTTGACATTCCGAGATGCAAAGTGTTAAAGACTTTTCAAGATTCTTCAAAGACTAAAAGACTGAAGATTCAATGTCAAAGACAAAAGTTGAAGAATCAAGCGCTGAAGTTTAGTGTCAATTTTTTTTTAAATCTTGAATACAAAGGGGGAGAATGTTAGTGTATAAAATTGTATCCAAGATTTAGTGTGAAAAGTCAAGTCTTGCAAAGTCAACAAGGTCAATGTTTCTATGTCAAAGTTAGCTAAGTCAATCTTGTAGTTTTTTTTTTAACAATGTCAAGATCTAGTGTATAAAATTGTATCCAAGATTTAGTGTGAAAAGTCAAGTCTTGCAAAGTCAACAAGGTCAATGTTTTTATGTCAAAGTTAGCTAAGTCAATCTTGTAGTTTTTTTTTTTTGTAAGCTTGTGGAATAAATACCTATAGCCTTGTTTGTTATCTAGTAACAAGATGAACACATTGTAATACTTGTAATTTCGTGAGATATATGACATAAGAACTTTCTCTCTCTACTCTCTCTCTAGACTCAACATTGTCAAATCTTGAATAGAGATTGAGAAATGCTTGATTGAATCTGGGTTTTTCATTTTCAATTGGTATCAGAGCAAGACCAAACAATTTCAGATTGATTGGATTATCAAATTTGGATTAATTTTGAATTTTTGATTTCACGAACTCGTTTTCTTGAAACTCACTGTTTGATCAAATTTTTTTTTTGAAATTTTTTTTTTAGTGCAAGTAAATGGAATCATTTCATTCGATTTATGATTTGGATCATTTCTTGTGTTGATCATATCACAAAATTTGCATTAAATCAGACTCAATTTTTGAATTTTTAGATTTTCTTTGAAAACGAACTTGAACACTGTTTTTGAATCAGATTGTTGCATTTTGGTGTTTTTAATCAAAATCTTGTGATAGAATTATGTTCTAATTGATAAATCAATCATCCTTGTGCAATTTCGTGTTCTAATTTGCAGGTTTACAACGATTTGGATCGATTTCGTGGTTATATCTATCAAAACGCGCAAGGAAAACCCAAAAACGCGCAAGATCCACAAAAAGCGCAAGTTCATCGCAAGAACGCGCTATCAAAGACATGCGAGTTTCAGAAACGCGCTAAGTAAGGCTTGCGAGTTTCTCAGAAACGCGCTAGAAGAGGCTTGCGAGTTTGAATTTCTTGAAAAAAATTTCTAAGTATTGAAACGCGCTACCAACATCATGCGAGTTTGAGTTTCGCGCTAACAACACCTTGCGAGTTTCTACTTTTGCGCTAACAGTGTCTAGCGAGTTTTGAGTTTTGCGCCAACAGTGTCTAGCGAGTTTATACTTTTGCGCTACCAATGGTCTGGGAGTTCTAGTTTCGCGCTACCAACTACTAGCACGTTCCTCAGTGAATAGTACTTAGCGAGTTTTGTGTTTAGCGAGTTTCAGTGACTTGCGAGTTTTAAAGATAGAATTTTTTTGAAATTAAAATTTTTTTTTGATCCAAGTTTGACTTTTTAGTCAACATTTCTGATTTGTTTGGGGAACGATCATTTCATATCAAGCTCATTTTTCATTCAAGATGCCAGGGACAAATGAGAAGGGAAATACATTATTGACACCAAGAGATATGGTAGTATTGTACATGCCTGAGATACCTGTTCTAGAAGCAGAAAGAGACAAACTGAAAAATCAGAATTCAAAGCTTCAAAAGCAGATTCAGGAGTTGAAATTAAATTTGTCAAATTCTGATAAAACTCTTGTTTGTGCAAAATGTACTGATATTGCTAAATCTGATTATGCAGGTATCATCAGCGCAAGAGAGAAGGAAATTAGAGAAAAAAAGATAAAAATTAAAGATGGAGAGAAAATGATTTAAATAAAAGAATATGTCATTCAGTCTGTTGAGAGAGCAATCAAAGTCAAAGAGTCTATAATTGCAAATCTTCAAAGCCAACTGAAGAAAACTGAACATAAATCATCAGAGCTGAAAGATGAATCAGTTGAGCTTCAATTCAAGTTTAAGGTTTTTGAAGAACAGATATCTGCTCTGGAGAAGAAGAATGCAGAACTGAAAACAAGCCTCCAAGCAGAAAAAGAAAAATCAAATGTGAAGACATCTTCTACTCAACAGATGTCTGATCTTTCCAAGAAAACTTTACAAGAGAAAAAGGATATTGAGCTTAGATGCCTTAAACTTTTCAAGCAAGTGTTTGATTTTGAAAAGATAATAATAACTGAAAGAGACACTTTTGCGAAAGAAAGACAAGTTCTTGAAGCCAAAATAACTGAACTTCCCACACAGATTTCTACTTTACAAGACTTGCTTGAAAAAGAAAGACAAATCTTCAAAGAAAACAAAAAGTCTTATGAGCTTGCAAAGAAAAATACTGAAAAGAGAAATCATGGGATTTTCAAAGATATATCAGAAAATAACAAGAACTTGGAAAAGGATTTTGAGCAAGAACGTTTACATTTTGAATCTGAAATATCAAAGCTCCAATCCAAAATCACTGCTCTATCATCAGATGTCCAAAAAGAACAGAAGGCCAAATATGATTTGAAACAAAAGTTTGACACACTTTCAGATGAAAGAAACATTTTAACTAAAAAGATAAACGACTTAGAAGCTGCAAACATTGAATTGTCAGATAAAGTAACAGCTGATGTAATTAGTCAATCACCTGTTGATAACTCAACAGAATCAGTCTGTTCTTTCAAAACAGCTTCAAGTTCTATTCATAACAAAAATGTTTTCAAAAAGAAAAGTGTCAAACCAATCATTGTCAAATCAAGTCAGATCAGACCATCAAATCTGTTTTATGATAAATCTGTTGATGGTTCAGCAAACTTTTATATAAAATCTCTTGGAAAGCAATCTAAGAAAAATCAGATGGTCTGGAGAGTGAAGAGTTCTTCAGATGATGAGAAGAAGAAAGACAAAGCATCTGCTTCCACATCCAATGCCAAAAAGAATAGAGCACATAAAGGTAAATCTTTTGGTAATCCTGACATGTTTTACTCTACTAACCATTTGATCAGGGTTGCTCAGAAGAAAATATGTTGTTCTTACTGTGGAGCACATGACTTTGTAAGTAAAAATTTTGTTAATTACTGGTATGGTTCATATTATGTAACGCCCACAAGAACTGCAACTAACACATCAGGACCTAGATACCAGTGGGTACCAAAAGCTAAAATTGTGTTGCAGGCACCCAAGGTTTAAAGGGGAGCATAGAACAAAGGCTTTTGAACAATTCAGTTCAAGACCCGAACTTTAATGTAAAGACTGTGGCTTCTGATCACATGACAGATCAGGACCCGTTCTTCAATGTTCAGACTTGGATATTTGGTAAATATCCAGGGGGAGCTTAATAGACCTAAATCATTTTATCATGATTTGAGGGGGAGCTTAAATGTAAGTATCTTCTGATCTTAGATCTCTAATTGTTTGGAAGAAGAACAACTTTCAAACATGAAAAAACAGTTTCTTAAATGTTCAAACCACTTCTCTATTCTCAAAAGATTTCATGAATTAAGAAGTGTGATTTTAAATGTTTTTCATTTTGAGCTTTCATGTTTAACTGACCGTGTGTTTCCAAAGATTAATACTTGCGTATTATCTTGTCTATATATTGTAAAGTATTCATACACACCGGTTCAGTACTTCATTTGAATTTGTTATTACCATGTCTCATAACGAAACAATTTTTCGATGGTAATACCCTCGTTTGCTTTCAAATGTTGTTGAGCATCATTCATCATTTCAAAATTTGTGCTTTCATTGCTAAATTGTTTATATTTGTTCATATAAACAAACCATCCAATTCTTTGATACCCTAACCATTTTATTTGATCTGATTGATACATTGTCAGATTCTCAAAACAATTCTTTTGATTTCATTTCATTCATTCAATATCTTTGTTTTGAGAGATCTTCATTGTTCAATTGCTCAAATCTCATGAACATACATTTTGACAATGTTATCATACATTTTGTGCTTAACTGTTCAGTTAAACTGTTGAGCAACTATTTTTTATAGGACTTACATGGGATTCGTGTGTGAGCTTAAACAGAACTTCCATGGATTCACGTTAACCTGTGTTTCCTACCCCAGAAGTTATCCTTGAGTGATTGAGGGGTGAGGGGTCAAAATCAAAGAGTGGGGAGATAACTCATCCGGTTGAGTTTTTCTCATTGAGCTGAGGTAAAATGTAAATGAGAGTTTGGTTAGAAGTGAGCATAAATGTTAAAAAGAAAGAGGGTGTGAGAACAGAGTCAAAAGAATATGAAAACTCTGCACCAACTACTTTCTGAGTCGGGCAACCACATCTTCTGTTGGTTCACATTCTTTGGTGACCATCATTGAAACAGGCAGTGAGCCCATGCCAACTCTTGTATTAACCCCACCAGCCACTCATTTCTTTCCCGACAAAAAAATGTTTCAATTTTTCTTGGGGACGCAGCATATCTGCTATCTAGTCTTCACTCGGAAGATTTAGATATTGAAAAAGAAGGAAAGTTGTCCCACCTTCGCACCTCTTTCCTGCACATTGATTCCGTGTAATACCTGTTGCTGTCTCAACAGTTTACACAATTTGAGCCTTATGAAACACAATCATTGTGCTAAATTTTTTCATACAAAAGCACGAGCACACAGAAAACTTGTTTTTCTGTCAGAACATTCATAGATAAACCTTGTGTTTTTCAATGATTGAATGGAAGTCCTGGGGAGTCATCATCAAACCAGCTCCTTAAATTGTACATTCGTTGTACATAGTAACTCCGTGTTACTAACAGGCATTCATAACTGTTTCATTTGTTGAATCAGGGTTACAACGTTCATTATATCTGGATTTGAAAAGATTCGGGTATATACAGTTCATGATTCAGCTATTCAGATCAAAGGGCAGAGAATGTCAAATGTATCTCAAAGGGGGAGAATATTCGTAAAAGGGGGAGATTCAAAGAAAGTGTTGAAGTTGAGAAAATTTTGATGATTATGATGTTCAAAATCATTAAAAAGGGGGAGAAATCTACAGAGAGAAATTTCAAAGAATTTCAGAGTTATAAAGTCAAGACTTGTGGAGAATTTCTGAAAGTTCAAAACAGATGAAAAGAAATCATTCTCAGAAGATTCTAAAGAAGGTTCGTGAAAGTTTGTTTTTCCGAAGACGGTCAAGAGATCAAAGAGATAAAGATACAAAGTTCAAAGATTCCTCAAAGCTTCAAAAGTTTCTCGAAGTTTCAAAAGTTTCAAAGATTTCTGAAGTTTTTTAAAGTTTTCAAAGATTTGTTCAAGACTTGATGACTTTTCGAGATGCAAAGTGTTAAAGACTTTTCAAGATTCTTCAAAGACTAAAAGACTGAAGATTCAATGTCAAAGACAAAAGTTGAAGAATCAAGTGTTGAAGTTTAGTGTCAAATTTTTTTTAAATCTTGAATACAAAGGGGGAGAATGTTAGTGTATAAAATTGTATCCAAGATTTAGTGTGAAAAGTCAAATCTCGCAAAGTCAACAAAGTCAATGTTTCTATGTCAAAGTTAGCTAAGTCAATCTTGTAGTTTTTTTTTTAACAATGTCAAGATCTAGTGTATAAAATTGTATCTAAGATTTAGTGTGAAAAGTCAAGTTTTGCAAAGTCAACAAGGTCAATGTTTCTATGTCAAAGTTAGCTAAGTCAATCTTGTAGTTTGTTTTTTTGTAAGCTTGTGGTATAAATACCTATAGCCTTGTTTGTTATCTGGTAACAAGATGAACACATTGTAATACTTGTAATTTCGTGAGATATATGACATAAGAACTTTCTCTCTCCACTCTCTCTCTAGACTCAACATTGTCAAATCTTGAATAGAGATTGAGAAATGCTTGATTGAATCTGGGTTTTTCATTTTCAATGGGGTGGAAGGATGGTTCTCCCCCTTTTATGTGCGCACAGTGGCTCCGCATGAGCACTAGCGTAGATAGACTCGCGCGAGGAGTCGCGCGGCTTGAGTCGCGTGGGGAGTCGCGCGGAACACTGTCGCCGTTTTTGCCTTCTCTTCAATCTAAGTTTTCGGGGTGTTACAATTGTGACATAGTCACTATTGCCAGCCTTGGGGTGCTGGCAGTACAATACTAGCGATTGTTCCATATGTCACTCTCACACCCAGGGACCCCCTTTCGGTTCTCAACGACTGTGCCAGCGATTGTGCCATAGGGCACTCTTGCTGGGCACTACCGCGGTCGGCCAAAAAACTGATATTTAAAGCATAGACCGATTTTATTTGGGCATTTATCACAAAATCAGATCAAGACCGATTTCTCTCTGCATTTAATGCGATTTTCACCTACCATTCCTCACTCCTCATTTAAACCAAGTTTAAGATACTCAAGATCATACATAGTTTCTCGTCTAGGGTTTGCTAACATTTAAGAAGAAGGAGCTCAAGTATTGGGCAAGCTTTTGTACCATCCTCTTTGCTAGGGTTTGGTGGTTTCTAGGTTTTAGCCAAAACCTAGTATAGTGAGTTAAGTCTACAACTCTTCTACACTATATACATGTTTAAATGTTATTTCTATGTTTCCTCAATGTTTTTATCACATTATTCATCTTTTGATCACTTTTTGGAAAACTAGGTCAAAACTAGGCTTTGATGATTTTTGGGTATTACGATGATATGGTTATGGAACATGGTTTTTACATACATAAATGATTATTCCTTCTATTTGGATGAACTTTTGAAAATTTAGTGAGTATTGATGGCTAAATTTATGTTGTGACATCAAATTATGGATTTCACTCATTTGATGGTTTACATGTGCAAGTGTTTAATTATGTTGAGAGTATTTTGGTACATCTTGGAGTGTCAAAGTATCGGACTATAGTGTAATGGATCCATAGGCATAATAGTTAACCTTTTAATGGAATGTGATAGTTACTCCCACATCTTGGCTAGACACGGGAATTATATCACCGGGGGACTCGAACTATAGACCGTGGGTGGTTTAACTCGATGACTTTGTGACCCGTGACACTTAATTTCTATCTAATGAGTATTTCTTAGTTCATTGGGGGATTTGTAACACCCCGATTTTCGAAATGTATCATTTCAAGTTAATACAGAAATCGGTATTTTAAGGGAAAAATAAGATATAGGATTTTGTACTTTAATCCTAGATTTTGTAGTATTGGTGGATGAAGGATTCAATTACGAGTCCAACGGTTCTTTCCGGAGCTAAATCGGAGCTAAAACGAAGAAGTTACGACCAAAACCGGGAACGAGAAGAAAACCGGGCGAACAGTGCACTACGCGACTTGCGTCGTGACTTAGAGCCACCCGCGTGACTTAGGGGAAAGTGTGAGGGTTGTGGCGTGGGTTAGGACGCGTGGTAACCCACGAAAATCCCTGTTCGAGCATAAAACCTGATTTTCAGCCCTCAAACTTCATTTCTTCATAACTTTTGCATCTCAACTCCGTTTTTGGTGATTCAAGTTGACATGGTTTCGTTTTTGAAAGATATTCATGGATATAGCAAGATATTTGAAATCTATTGGAATATCAAAGAGTATTTTCTGGTGGTAAGTTTCTTATCTCTCTCATTGTTAAGCTAGGGTTTGATGGTTTCATCCTTTTCCCTTTCATCCTTCAACTTGGGTGTGATTTTGATGACTTGTGTGGTTAAGGTGACCTTGTAGATGTGTTGGATCTGAGATCTAGGGAGATTTCTTGGAGATTCAATCCTTCATCAAAGGAGATTCAAGTTTTGGGGGTAAAATCTAGATTTAGCCTAAATCTAGCAATGTGAGTTCAAGTTGATTTGTAAAAACGTTGTTGATAGGTGTTAATTTATTAACCCTAAAACATCACTTTTTGTGTCATTTAGGAATTTTTTATTTGCCCAAATTAGGAATTGAGTCTTTATTTATCTTATTTTACACAATTTTAGGATTTTTGTAGATTTTATTCTTTTATTAACGATTTGCTGAATTTTAGTCTAGTTTCTTATGTTTATTTTTTATCTTTTTATTTTCCAGAATTTTCGAGACTCCGGAGAAGCCATGAAGATTATAAATTGGACTTAAAAGCGGGCTTGCTCTTGGATTTTGGCTAGTAGACGTTTTGGGCTTGAAGAATTGGACAACATCTTGAAGGATTGGGCCGTATGGATGGGCTCTCTCCTTGTGGCCGGTTTTTAAAGAAAAAGAAATAGAAGAAAAGGGCTTGGCCCGTGACCATGTTTACTTGGAAATCAACCTACCTTGGAAGCAAAGCATGAATTTTTATATAAATAGGTTGCATGTGTCATGGTTTAATAATCCATCTTTTGGACAAGAAAGTTTAGAAGTCTTTTGATCATCTTTTGAATCAAGTAAACTAGTGTCAAGGCATTTTGTGATCATCATTTCTCAAGCAATTCGGTTTGTAGGCATACATTGTATTTTATTTGCAAGTATTGTTGAAGTAATTCAAGTAATTTGATTTCAATCCCATCTTTTGTTGCAAGTGTTAGCTTTTAATTTCAAGTTGCTTCTTGTTTGTTATAAATCGTTTTCAAAGTTCCAAATCATCATCTTAAGGTCGTGGCCTTGCTTGTGATCTCCCAACATCGATTTCTAAGTTGTTCGGTTACTCGTGTTTTGAAAACGTTTGTTTACGTAAGAATTGTTACTTGGTTCTTCTTTGCTTTCTCCATTATTCTAGTCTTTAAAATCGTGATCTTCATTGGATTTAATTCTTTTGCAACACGTGGCTAGCATTAATTTGTTGAGACAAATCCCAAGTATTTTCCAAAGTAATCAAGGTTCCTTTGCTTTATTTCTTTCGGTTGTTTTTTTATTTTACTTTTAGAACTAAGTCGGCATATTTGGCGTTCTTTTGGATTAATTTCCTTCTGTACCAAACGGTGATTTTTCTAAGTAGTAAAATTATTGCTTCCGCGTTTTTGCAAGTGTTCTAGTTTTCAACAAAACTTCTCGTGCAAGTTACCAAATCTGGCAGCACTCACAGCACATTTAATTTCTGTAATTTACTGCTTTATTTACTTTTCCAGTAATTTAATTTCCAGCATTTTATATTTCCTGCAATTTACTTTCCAGTAATTTACATTCTCTGCAATTTAAATTTCCGTCTTCACTTCACATATTAATTACTTGTGCGACAAGTTTTCTTTTAAACTTAAATACTAGCACCTCGTTTTCTTAATTTTCTAATTCCGTATTTGTTTTTCAGTATTTAATTCTTTTGTGAGAAAAACCAAGCAATGATGGGCTAAAATCTTAGCTTGGGGTGCAAGGCAGACTTAGGACCGAGACCGATGAAAAAGTAAAAAGGTGTCAAAAATATAGTTGAAAGTGTCGTTGAGCATATTTCAGGTAATTAAAGATTACAGATAATTAATTGACGACTAACTAACTGTATGAAAATGTATGATCCCTAAAAAGATTATATTAAATGTTAATTCTGGGATAAACGAAATTGCTATAATATCTTTTTACCGGATCATTTGTTTCTGCCCTAACGAACCTTTGCACCCTTTGCCTTTTCTCACGACTGAACTTTTCTTAGCGTTAATTTAGACCCGTTAAAATATTTCTTCGAATTCGCCATCTGAAATTAGCTTTTAATTACTGGATTTTTCTGATTAAACTTTCACAGAATTCCCTAAGGATCGATATTCGATACTTTGTACCACTATTACTTGTTAAGAGACGATAGTAGGATAAGGTGTATACTTGCACTAAATTCTATTTTAAGTGAATCTCAAAAAGGATTGTGATAATCATCACAACAGTTGTACATGCCAAAATGTCCATTTTAAAGTGTTTATAAGTTTTCATGAAATTATCATTTGTTGAGTTATTTGGTGAGTTTAAGTATTTGAGGTGTTTGGCTTTGTAAACCTTGTAAAAACCCCCACATTTGGGACTTTTGGGGCATTTTGATAAATAAGCCATTAAGGAAGATGTTTTAATAATGAATTGCATAAAATAGGGTTTATTTGATAAAGATGCATTTTTGTGTTTGTTGGAAATATACATAGTTCGGGTTATGAGATGTTTTGAAAGTATCAACGTGTGAGTCTTTGGGTTTTGGTCATTCCCGACCTTGTGAATATTTCGGGAATTGTACATCTTTTGGTTTTGGGGAAAAGACGCATTCCAAGTATTTTGATGAGCAAATCTTAAGCATTGACAATTCTAATGAATTATTTTACGGGTATAAGTCTTTTGGTGTAAATACACTTACTATGTGTTTTGGAGGAATGTTCATCCTGGTGATATGAGACGTTTTGAAAGAGTCAATGGTATATTCTTGTTTGGAAAATGATAAGTCTCAATCTAAGTTGTGTTGGAGTTGGTCGTGTACCTTGGAGCACGTGTTTGCATAAACGTTGGTCGAGTGTGTTTTATTGCATTTTATTTCCTTTGACAATGAGTCATTTGGTTGTTTGAGCATGTGGCCTGGTATTTTATTATGATTGGGTTTTAGGACATTTGTCCAGTTTTGATAGCTCGACTTAGAGCTTTGGTTGTGATATTGGATGATGGACTCAACGTAAGGACCTTTTATGGTTGAAGTTGATATCCCGTGGGTGTACGTTTAAAGATACCGAGCCTGACATCCTTTGCGCTTGGAATCATTATGTCCAATGATGGAACGCTAGTTTTCCATATTGAGGCACGTTTAGGCATCGGATTGGGCTGTAAGTCCTACGTGCTAGTACACGATATTGGATGAGGAACTCAACGTAAAGACCTTTCGCGGTTGAAGTTGACATTCCGTGGGTGTAAGTTTAAAGCCATCGAGCCTGACATCCCTTGTGTGTGCTTGTTTATATGACTAGTCTTAACAACATAAATGGGGCTTACTTTGTGTACCGTCACATTTTATAGAATCGGGTCTCCCCCGTCACTGAAAAGTGTTGTTTTGGGTATTATGTCTAGTATCCATGTTTTCGGTGACGTTTTACATTTACGGATTTTATATATGATTATGGGTTGAGTATTACGACCCACCCGTGTTTTGGGTGTTTCGGGATATAAAGTTTTATCCACTTTTTATCACTTGGGAGTTTGATTTCTATTCTCATTTGGAGTGAGTTTTGGGTTGAATTTAATTTACGAAAGAACGTTTTATATTGGGATCTTCGCCCTTAAAATAGTTTGGATTGGAAAATGTTTATATTAGTGGTTCCTTCGTCTAAAATGCATATTATTGGACAACGAGTCGTTTTCATAATCGAAGCTTATTATTTTGAAAGAGTATAATTTTAGTTGCATCCCTTCCTTTCAAGATATATTTATTCATGCTGAAAACTCTTGAACTCACTAGGCTTAGCCTAACCTTTTTATTTGTCGGCATGTGCAACAGGTTCGGTTGGGAATAGTCCTAGTGACACTGTGAAGAGAGGAGAGCTAGTTATGTGCTCGATGAGTGCTTAGCTTGTTGAAGTCTTCCGCGTCTGTTTGAAAAGAGTAACTCATGTTTGGAGTTAAGTAACACCGACTTAGGTTTCAGGCCTTGTATAAGACTGGAGTTTTTGATGGATGAGGTTAAATAAAGAATTTTATTTTGGAAGTGTATCAAGTTTAGATTTATAGGAAGAAGATTTATCTTTTGCTTGATGTAATATCAAAAATTTTAAAGAGTTGCTCTTTCTAAAATGAGGGTGTTACAAGTTGGTATCAGAGCTTAAGTTTGAGAGAATTAGGTATTGATTTTTGGATGCCTAGACTCAAACTAGCGTTCTTTTAAGTGATTGACAGTGAAATTGCACATTAAGTACCTTAAGATATGATATTTTGGGGTTGACCGAGTCGCTAGAAACGGAAAACTTGTCGAGGATAGCAAGAATGATCATGTATGGTACGTTCATTTAATTTGTTTCATTTTTCATCAGATTATAACATCTCATTTAACCACTACCGCTAATTAAAAAATGAAAGACTCAAATTAGTTTGTAAAATTAATACTATTTATTTGGTTAACAAATGATTAGGCCTATATATATATATATATATATATATATATATATATTTATATAGGGAGAGGTTCATTTTAGAAATGGTAAATATATGAGAAATAGAGAAGTAATCTGTAACACCCCGAAATTTCATTGGTTAAATTAGATTTTTGATTTTTGGGCTTGAATCTTTAATTTTATAGTTTGAATGGATGAATGATTTAACTACGAGTCCAACGGTTCTTTCCGTAGCGAAAACGGAGCTATATCGAAGAAGTTATGACCAAAACGGGATTTGACCAAATGAGAAGAAGTTTGATGTGCTTCTGTGTGGCGCACGACCCGTGCGCCATCCTTCATTAAAAACGCACGGTCCGTGCACATGAGGCAGTAGCCCAGTGCGGGCATTAAATGAATTTTCCCAAATATTTCTCATTTCTCATCTTCTTCATTTCAAACATTCTCTCCCAAACCCTTCCTCTCAACCTACTTCATCTAAGGTTCTTTCAACCACCAATCTTCCACCATTTATTGCTAGAGTGAAGATCATCATCCAAGGTTTTGGATTGGAAGCTTCACCACCATATCCATCTTCATCTTCCTCAAGTATCCAAAAGCTTGATTTTGGGGTTTTCGTCTCCTACCTTATAACTTCCAGATTTTGGGTGATAAGAGCATTAAATCATCATTGAAGGTTCATCCAAGTGAGTTCATTGAAGCATCCTTCCAGATCTTCATCTTCTTCAAGTCTCATCTTCTTCAAAAGCTAGGGTTTCATCTTTTCTAGGTTTTTGGTCAAAAACCTAGATTGTGAGTTTACTAAACCTTTGTTAAAACTAGATACACATCATAATCTTCTATTTGCTATTTTATCTCTATGTGTACAAGTATTTGGGATTTCTTGATGAAAATAGTTGGAAATATAGATATTGGTGATATGCTATGTCTTATGTTATGGGTGCCATTATTTGGGGCTTTTCTCATGGATATACAATGTGATTAACTTGATATGAAATGTACGCATGTATGGGTATTGTGATGGTTCTAGTTGGAATACCACTTTGATGACATATTTATATGCATGATGAATATAAGTGTCATTTGGGTCTTTTGTTGGATTGCATGAGGATAGGATGGTAATATTGTACCCGTAGTTGGTATTGAAATATGTTGGGTTGAAATACACCTAAAGGACCTCCTATATGCGTTATGTGGACGAACCAAGTCAGTACACTAGGAGGATGTAGTCTTGGGCGCCACTGTGATGGTATGTGCCTAGACCTCCGCCATTCGGGGAATTTTCTTAGCGATAGTCTTCGGGTGTGCCGGGCCTTTGGGGTGTTCCTTGTTAAAGGCATCAAGGTATATCGACTCTTGGGTGGGACTTGATTGGTGCTTTGGGTCTCCCCTAATGACTCCACATATGTTGAACACTGGTTAACTGCTGATAAGAATTGTATTTGTTCATGCATGCTTATTATTGTTCAACTCACTAGGCTTTTTGACCTAACACTTGTTTGGTGTCGATGTGTATCTCAAGTTCTAACGGCGGCGGTCTTAAGCAGGTTTAGTTGCTTGGGGGTGAGAGCTTGGGGAATTGCACATGGACGCGTTATACTTTTGGATATAGACCGTTTGGGTCTATAGATGACAACCCTTTTTGTAATCTCTTTTCTAGATGTAGAAATTAGATTAGTTGGTTGTTGTTTACTGTCCGTTAAATTACAATTACGATTAAACAGGTTATTAATTTTATATTCCCCATTTTTGGGAGGCTCTTGCTATGGCAATTTTAGCATACCTCACGTCTGTTTTCCGGATTTTTGTTATCCCTATTTTAGGGTGTTACAAGTTGGTATCAGAGCTTTAGTTTAAGTGAACTAGGTATTGTTTAGCATATCTAGACTTAAGCTTTAGACCTTATGACTTCACTGTCCACTTGGGGTAGGAATCCTAGGTGGGGAGAGCGTTAGGATTACGGAATTACTGTAATTGAAAGTTGTGATGATGGTGACAAGAATACTTGTGTATGGTTTGTTCATAATTTCACTTAGCTACTGCTATTATGAATGCATTGTTACATGGGCATACTTGGTTTACTATTATTATGATAATTGATGAAAGTAGTAGTACGTACAATGAGTTCAACTGGCTTAGTCTTTTCTCAATCTATTTCTCGTACGTGCATGACAGATTATAAATGGTAAAGACTTGAAATAGATTACCGGACATTCCAGAAGGGCAACCTGAAGTGGAATCTGCAGTTGTACGACCCCCGGTGGGGGCAATCTCCGATGACATTCCTATACCCAGAATCTTGGCAGGAGGGCCTGAGCACATCCCGCGCCGGAACCTCAACACCGGTAACGCCATCTTGGAGGAAGTTACCATGGAGACCCGGCTTCGGGATAGCATGATGTTGGCCATGAATGCGGCTTTGGCTCAACAACAGTTGGCCATGACTTCGGCCATGACCCAACAGCAAGAGTTTTTCATGAAACTTCTAGAGGATCGAGACGTCAGTAACCGTTAACCCGAGACTATGGCTGAAAACGTTATTGTGGGGTCGGGTGGGCCGAATGTGGTGACGGTCGAAGAACCATCCGCTGAGGGAATCAGAACGAAGACTAAAGGGTGCACCTACAAGACGTTTCTGGGGTGCCACCCTAAGGAGTTTGCGGGTTCCGATAGCCCAGTTGCTTGTATGTATTGGCTCAAAGAGATGGAGATGGCCTTCGAGGCAAGTGAGTGTGATCCCTCTCAACGAGTCAAGTTTGCTTCCCAACTACTTCGGGGAGAGGCTTTGATTTGGTGGAATCTCACTCGATCCGCCCTCATCCCGGAAGTTTTGGCTAAGTTAACTTGGCCGGTGTTCAAAGAGAAGATTATGGACAAGTACTGCAGCGAGCGGTCGTTGGACAAGTTGGAACGGGAGTTCCGAGATTTGAAGAAGGGGAATATGTCGATTGTTGGCTACTCCAAGCTCTTCTTGGAGAAGCTAAACTTGGTGGGACATCTAGTCCCCGACGAAAAGTCAAAGATGAAGGCTTATCATCAAGGGTTACCGGCCGAGATGCGAACGGCGGTAAGAAATGCTAAGTGTTCGACTTTGCAAGAAGTTATCGAGGAGTCCTTACTCATTGAGGACGACATTAATTCGGAAAGGGATGAGAAGAGGCATGTTAGTGAGAAACGGAAGTGGGAGGGGCCATCTGGGCCCGTTCGTCAGTCAAGACCCTTTGTAAGCGGGAGATCGGGTGATCAACGCCGTGAAGATCGGTGGTGCCACAAGTGCAGGTCAAAGCACTCGGGGCCGTGCGCTACAAGGACTCACTCTGGTCCAGTCGGGTGTACCAAGTGTGGTAAGAAAAATCACACGACTCGAGAGTGTTCCCTCCGTGGGTCGGTTTGTTATGAATGTGGAGAGTCGGGGCATATGAAGCGAGAGTGTCCAAGGCTGGTTAGAGGAAGTGGTGGAAATTCTGTGGGTTCGACGGCTAGGGTCGAACAACCATCACGGGCACCGATTCGAGCTTTCCGGATGACTACCGAGGAGGCAAAGGAGACCGCGGATATTGTTTTGGGTACGTTTCTAGTAAACTCCATGCCTGCTCGTGTCTTGTTTGATTCGGGTGCTACATGTTCTTTTGTGTCGAATGCTTTCTGTAAACGATTCACCACTCCTATTAGTGTTCTTCCCGAGGCGTTAGTAGTAGAAATAGCTAATGGAGAGCAAGTGATCATTCGTGACCGTTTTTGTGATTGCACTCTAGAGATCGACGGAATTTCTTTCGAAGTAGATTTACTACCTATGGCTATAGGAGGGTTTGATGTGGTCATAGGCATGGATTGGTTAGTGAGGCATAAGGCGGACATCTTTTGCTCCAAAAAGATGATCCAAGTACCATTGCCGGAAAATGGTGTGGTAACCATTTATGGGGAAAAAGGAAAGAGAAGCAATCCTATTATATCATCTCTAAAGGCTCGCAAGTTCTTAGCGAAGGGTTACCCTTCGTACTTGGCCTACGTTGTGGACGCTAAGAAAGAAAAGAAGTCGGTAGAAGATGTGGAGGTGGTACAGGATTATCCGGACGTCTTTCCGGAAGACTTACCCGGATTACCACCGGAGCAACAAGTGGAGTTTCAGATTGACCTCACACCGGGAGCAGCTCCGATAGCTCGTGCTCCATATCGTTTGGCACCGACAGAAATGAAGGAGATGATGACGCAACTTCAAGAGTTGTAGCACCGGTTTTGTTCGTGAAGAAGAAAGATGGATCCATGCGGATGTGCATAGATTATCGGGAGTTAAACAAAGTCACGGTGAAGAACAAGTACCCTCTACCTCACATCGATGATCTTTTTGATCAACTCCAAGGGGCGGGATGTTTCTCAAAGATTAACCTTCGGTACGGTTATCATCAAGTGAGAGTGAAGAACGAAGATATTCCGAAGACGGCCTTCTGAACGAGATACGGTCATTATGAGTTCTTGGTGATGCCGTTTGGCTTAACCAACGCTTCGGCCGTATTCATGGATTTGATGAACCGTGTGTGTCGCCCATTTTTGGATAAATCCGTGATCGTCTTCATCGACGATATTTTAATATATTCAAAGGATGAGTCCGAACATGGAAGACACTTACGGGAAGTATTAGAAGTTCTAAGAAGGGAGAAACTGTTCGCGAAGTTCTCGAAGTGCGAATTTTGGCTTCAAGAAGTGCAATTCTTGGGGCATGTGGTATCAAAGGACGGGGTAAAAGTGGATCCGGCAAAGATCGATGCAATGATGAGTTGGGAGCCTCCAACAAGTCCGACGGAGATCCGAAGCTTCTTAGGTTTGGCGGGTTACTACCGGCGTTTCATCCAAGACTTTTCCAAGATAGCTACACCGCTCACTTCTCTTACAAGGAAGAACGTCAAGTTTCTTTGGACCGATGCACAAGAGCAAGCGTTTCAAACGCTCAATAGGAAGTTGTGCGAAGCTCCGATCTTGTCCTTACCCGAGGGATCGAAAGACTTTGTCGTGTTTAGTGATGCTTCCAAGATGGGGCTTGGGTGTGTCCTAATGCAAATGGGGAAAGTAATAGCCTACGCATCGCGACAATTAAAGGATCATGAGAAGAACTATCCGACTCATGATTTGGAGTTGGCGGCGGTAGTTTTCGCGTTAAAGTTGTGGCGACATTACTTTTACGGGACGAAGTGTACTCTTTTTACCGATCACAAGAGTCTCAAATACATCTTTGATCAAAAGGAACTCAACATGCGACAAAGGAAATGGCTTGAGCTCTTGAAAGATTATGATTGTGATTTACTCTATCATCCTGGTAAGGCCAACGTGGTAGCGGATGCATTGAGTCGAAGGAGCCATGATGGGGGTGTCAAAATGTCCCTTACGAGAATCGATGTGGTGTCGAGTTTGTTGGAGATCATAAGAGCGAGTCAAGTGGAAGCACTTAAAGAAGAGAACCTCAAGGCTGAGGTTATGTCAAAGCAGCAGGAACTCTTAACGGAATATGGTCGTGGACTCAAACTCTTTCAAGGGCGCATTTGGGTGCCGAAGGTTGGGGGAAACCGTGAATTACTTCTCGAGGAAGCGCATAAGTCGAAGTATTCTATACATCCCGGTAGCACAAAGATGTATAGAGATTTAAAGCTAAACTATTGGTGGCCGGTGATGAAGCTAGACGTGGCTAGCTATGTGGAGAAATGTGTCACGTGCCTTCAAGTGAAAGCGGAGCATCAAAGACCGTATGGAAGTTTGCAACCGTTGTCCATTCCCGAGTGGAAGTGGGACAACATCACCATGGATTTTTTGACAAAGCTACCGAAGACCTTGCGCGGTCACGACACTATTTGGGTAATTGTGGATCGGCTAACCAAGAGTGCGCATTTTCTTGCAATGCGGGAGACCTTGCCAATGGAGAAATTGGCCAAACTTTATATCGACGAGGTGGTGTCAAGGCACGGAGTTCCAAAATCTGTGGTATCGGATCGGGATAGTCGTTTCACTTCGAACTTTTGGGCTAGCTTGCAAAAAGAGTTGGGTACTAGGTTGAATTTGAGCACGGCATATCATCCTCAAACTGATGGTCAAAGCGAGAGGACAATCCAGACATTAGAAGACATGTTGAGGTCGTGTGTAATAGACTTCGGGGGAAGTTGGGATTCACATCTACCTCTAGTAGAGTTCGCGTACAACAACAGTTACCATTCTAGTATTGGAATGGCACCGTTCGAGGCTTTGTATGGACGGAAGTGCAGAACCCCGGTATGTTGGCTAGAAGCGGGCGAGAAGCAATTTGCCGGACCAGAAATTGTTCAAGAAATGACCAACAAGGTGAAAGAAATTCGGGAAAGGCTAAAGGCGGCACAAGATCGACAAAAGAGTTATGCGGACAAGAAAAGAAGACCGATCGAGTTTCAAGTAGGCGACCGTGTCATGTTAAAAGTATCTCCATGGAAGGGAATTATCCGGTTCGGGAAGCGTGGAAAGCTTAGTCCTCGTTTCCTTGGACCTTTCACTATTTTGGAGAAATTTGGTTTACAAGCCTATCGGTTGGATTTACCACCGGAAATGGAGGGAATACATCCCACGTTTCACGTATGTTACCTCAGAAAGTGTCTAGCCGAAGAGGAAAGCGTGATTCCTTTGTCGGAAATTCGTGTGAACAATGGGAATCGTTGTGTAGAAGAACCGGAAGCGATTTTAGAATCGAAGGTAAAG
Source organism: Arctium minus (assembly GCA_954870635.1). Classification (NCBI taxonomy): domain Eukaryota; kingdom Viridiplantae; phylum Streptophyta; class Magnoliopsida; order Asterales; family Asteraceae; genus Arctium; species Arctium minus. The sequence goes on from OX941084.1 coordinate 38,991,261, forward strand.
AAGTTGAGGCATAAGGACGTAATTATGGTTAAAGTCCAATGGAAGCATCATCGGGGCGCTAATGTTACTTGGGAATCCGAAGATGATATGAAGTTACGATACCCTCACTTGTTTAGTTAGGGTAAGATTTCGGGGACGAAATCCTCGTTAGGTGGGGAGGATTGTAACACCCCGAAATTTCATTGGTTAAATTAGATTTTTGATTTTTGGGCTTGAATCTTTAATTTTATAGTTTGAATGGATGAATGATTTAACTACGAGTCCAACGGTTCTTTCCGTAGCGAAAACGGAGCTATATCGAAGAAGTTATGACCAAAACGGGATTTGACCAAATGAGAAGAAGTTTGATGTGCTTCTGTATGTGTCGTACGACCCGTGCGCCATCCTTCATTAAAAACGCACGGGCCGTGCGCATGATGCAGTAGCCCAGTGCGAGCATTAAATGAATTTTCCCAAATATTTCTCATTTCCCATCTTCTTCATTTCAAACATTCTCTCCCAAACCCTTCCTCTCAACCTACTTCATCTAAGGTTCTTTCAACCACCAATCTTCCACCATTTATTGCTAGAGTGAAGATCATCATTCAAGGTTTCGGATTGGAAGCTTCACCACCATCTCCATCTTCATCTTCCTCAAGTATCCAAAAGCTTGATTTTGGGGTTTTCGTCTCCTACCTTATAACTTCCAGATTTTGGGTGATAAGAGCATTAAATCATCATTGAAGGTTCATCCAAGTGAGTTCATTGAAGCATCCTTCCAGATCTTCATCTTCTTCAAGTCTCATCTTCTTCAAAAGCTAGGGTTTCATCTTTTCTAGGATTTTGGTCAAAAACCTAGATTGTGAGTTTACTAAACCTTTGTTAAAACTAGATACACATCATAATCTTCTATTTGCTATTTTATCTCTATGTGTACAAGTATTTGGGATTTCTTGATGAAAATAGTTGGAAATATAGATATTGGTGATATGCTATGTCTTATGTTATGGGTGCCATTATTTGGGGCTTTTCTCATGGATATACAATGTGATTAACTTGATATGAAATGTACGCATGTATGGGTATTGTGATGGTTCTAGTTGGAATACCACTTTGATGACATATTTATATGCATGATGAATATAAGTGTCATTTGGGTCTTTTGTTGGATTGCATGAGGATAGGATGGTAATATTGTACCCGTAGTTGGTATTGAAATATGTTGGGTTGAAATACACCTAAAGGACCTCCTATATGCGTTATGTGGACGAACCAAGTCAGTACACTAGGAGGATGTAGTCTTGGGCGCCACTGTGATGGTATGTGCCTAGACCTCCGCCATTCGGGGAATTTTCTTAGCGATAGTCTTCAGGTGTGCCGGGCCTTTGGGGTGTTCCTTGTTAAGGGCATCAAGGTATATCGACTCTTGGGTGGGACTTGATTGGTGCTTTGGGTCTCCCCTAATGACTCCACATATGTTGAACACTGGTTAACTGCTGATAAGAATTGTATCTGTTCATGCATGCTTATTATTGTTCAACTCACTAGGCTTTTTGGCCTAACACTTGTTTGGTGTCGATGTGTATCTCAGGTTCTAGCAGCGGCGGTCTTAAGCAGGTTTAGTTGCTTGGGGGTGAGAGCTTGGGGAATTGCACATGGACGCGTTATACTTTTGGATATAGAACCTTTGGGTCTATAGATGACAACCCTTTTTGTAATCTCTTTTCTAGATGTAGAAATTAGATTAGTTGGTTGTTGTTTACTGTCCGTTAAATTACAATTGCGATTAAACAGGTTATTAATTTTATATTCCCCATTTTTGGGAGGCTCTTGCTATGGCAATTTTAGCATACCTCACGTCCGTTTTCCGGATTTTTGTTATCCCTATTTTAGGGTGTTACATAATCTTAGCCATTCATCTGGTCAACATTTGCGGCTTTGACCGCGAAGCACCGGATAATTCCTTGTGTGGTCTATAGAAGGTAGAGGGGTAATTTCGTAAAATACACGGGATGAGTTCATATATGAATCTGTATGAATCACAAAGATTCATATATTAATTTGTTAATTAGTTCAACTGATTCATATATGAATCTTTGTGATTCACAAAGGTTCATATATGAATCTGTTAGTTAGTTCAACTGATTCATATATGAATCACAAAGGTTCATATATGAATCAGTTAAAAGAGTTCAGTTGTGAATTGCACTGGTTCATATATGAACATATAGTTCATATGTGAATTATACATGTTCATATATGAACACAGCCCGTGTGTTTTGTAAAATTTACGAAATTGTCCTTCTATTTTTGGGAAAGCCGCAACTTTTGACCGGTCAAAGCCGCAATATTTGACTAGTCAAATCCGATCTTGACCATATGAATGGCTAGGATTACTTCTCTATTTCTCATATATTTACCATTTCTCAAATGAACCAAACACTATATATATATATATATATATAGAGAGAGAGAGAGAGAGAGACAATCATTTGCAAACTTTTTAAACCATGCAAACTTACAAACCCATCTAGACCATCCGAATTTTTAATCAACGGTTGAGAATTTTTAGGATTTAGATTTATTAAAAAAAATAGTAAAAGGGCAGTTTGGGAATAATTTTAACAATTTTTAAATTTTAAATTTATTAATTAATTTAAATTAATCTAATTATGGTTATTATCTTCTTAATTTTCTCCATTTTTACCTAATCTCTCTCTCTCTCCTCTCAAAAATTCAATCAACGTCTCTTTCTTTCTCTCTCAATTTCGGTCGCCGTTTTTCTCTTTCTCTCTCAAAAGTCCGGCCGTCATGATGAACAAGAATCCGGCCACAATGATGAACAAGAAAGTGAACACATCTCTCTCTCTCTCTCTCAAAAGTTACGGCCACCATGATGAACAAGAAAGTGAAATCGAAGAGGATACCAAACTCCGACGAATCCTTCTAAACTCCGGTGGGTTTTCTGCATTTTCATTAATGGGTTCGTATGTTTTTTCTCATATGAAATGTGAAAATTTCATAATAATTATATATTTTTATATAACTTCATATATTTTCATTAACGATTTCAATTTTTTTTCATAAAATGGTTTCATATATTTTTCTCTCGTATAAATTATCGGATTTTTAAGTTTCATATATTTCTCCTATATGAATATTCAGATTTTTTTTCGAAATAATCATATATTTTCGAAGTTTCATATGTTTTTTCTCATATGAATCATAAAATTTTTGAAGTTTCTTATGTTCTTTCTCATATGAAACTCGTCGGAAATGGTGGAGGTCGCCGGAGTGGGAGGATGTCGCCGGAGCCCGGAAGTAGATGGTGACAGGGGATCGTGTGTGTGTGTGAGAGAGAGAGAGAGGGAGAGAGAGAGGTGAGAGAGATAATTAAGGAAGTTGGTTATTTCCTAAAAATACGAAATTTGTAAATAGACAAAAATACCCTTGGGTTGCATAGTTTGTACTAATAAAAAGTTTCTATTTGAAGGAGCCTCTATATATATATATATATATATATATATAATCAGGTTCATATGATAACAATAACCAAATAAGAGAACAAGAAAATGATTGAATCACATGTGATTTAATACTAAAATCACGTGTAATTTCAGGCTTAACTTTTTCGGACATATATATCTATACTATATTATAAAAACGACATAAAAAACTCTTAGTTATAACATTTTAAGCACAAGTTACAACTAATTAAAGCCAATTACTTAATTTACAATTTCTTAATGCTTTGGTACAACCTTTCCAAACACAGTATCTCACATAATCATCTATTTGTGGAATGGATACTCATTTATTAATAGAACTATTTGTTTTTTTGGTGGAGGATTTTATAAAATAGATTTTATATTAGCATAATCTATTTTAAATGTAGATTTTATATTTAAATCTATATTAATGAGATGTAATATAAAATCTTTTTTCTTCCGTATTTTTTTATATTACATCTTATAATGATTTTTCCATATTTTATTTTATAAAATCTTTTTCCATATTTTATTTTATAAAATCTTTTTACATAATGAGATGTAATATAAACTCTTTTTTCTTCCGTATTTTTTTTGCTAATATAAAATCTATTTTATTTTATAAAATCTACACGTATTTTATATTGGCATAATATAAAATCTACACGTATTTTTTTTGATAATATAAAATCGGGAAATTAATTAAAATGCCCGTATTTCAATCTCGTATTACCTAAATGCCCAAAATCTCGACAGTTTTGCCAAAATACCCAATTTGGCCGGGATGAATAGTGAAATCCCGGCCTAACCCCGGGATCAATACAATGGACTTACGATTAACAATGAACGGTGAGATTGATAGATATATTAGGTTAACCCCAGGATGAATAGTGAAATCCCGGGATGAATAGTGAAATCCCGGCCAAATTGGGTATTTCGGCAAAACCGTCGAGATTTTGGGCATTTAGGTAATACGAGATTGAAATACGGGCATTTTAATTAATTTCCCTATAAAATCTACACGTATTTTTTTTTCACGAGCATTAAAAGAAGAAAAAAGAAGGTTGATATGAGTTAAAAATAAAAAATAACGAGATACACTAATAAATTATCGTATTCTTTAAAATAAAAATATTCCGCAATACTTTCCAAATTAACCAAGTGTAAATAAAATAAAATATAAACGATGTAGATATAAAAATATTCTTCCATATTTTTAATATATTTACATTTAAATGTAAAATCGAAAATAAAAATAAAAGATTTTAAAATATTATCTACATTCACTATAAATATATATAGCTTCTCTATGTATCATCCGAGTACAAGAAGAAGACGAACGGTCGGGTGTCAATGGCGGAACCTGCAACTGAACAAAAGGTATTCCACTATATTTTTGTTTATTTGAAAAACTACTTTTTTATATTTTATTTTATTTACTAAGGATTTGTTTATATTTTTCAAAACTCACAATCATATTTTTCGAAGCAGGGGAATAAGATATATATATACATATCTTTATTTTTATCGACTAATACTATGAGGTTTTGAAGTCAATAGTCAGATAAATATGTTGTGAGACATGTCGTTTGAGTTTTAAATAATATAATACAAAACTATTATCAATATTATTGCACAAAGTCATAACAACAAACGATTAAAAATATATGCAAGTTAACCACTTATGAAAATACATTAGTTTTTCACATTGTATTTCATTAACTGTTAACAGAGAAATTACGTTTCATTTAACTCGGTTCAATATTTCAACAAAAAATTTATCCTCCCGTGCAATGTACGGGCCCAACACTAGTATATATATAGAGATAGGTTCATACGAGAATGATAACGATTTAAAGGAATAAAGGGACAATTCTGGACCAATCATAATTAAGAAATTAATAATTGTTTATTTTAATAAAAAAGGGTATAAATGTCATTTTTCATCAGTAATTTTTATTTTAAGAAATTAGTAAAATCAAGTCCTAAATTAATGAGATTCTCGATTCATCCCAATCCATATTTCACTCAACCCTTCAATCCTCTTCACCCTTCAATCCTCCATCAATCTCGCCGGCGGGAATGGTGAATTTGTCATCTCCGACGTCGACTTCTTCGCCACAGCCGCTGCAAAACCACCGTAAAAGGAGCTCATCCTACTCCGGCAACCGTACCGGTCGGGACCATCGCGGCAGTGGCGGCGGTGGTGGTGGATTTAAGATACAGGACTCAACCACCAACAACACTTCAGAAACTACTTACTGACTCGATTCCGTTCCTCCATTTTCCGCTGCGACAGTTGTGATTGTCAGCGGCGGTGGGTTATACTCACCACCACCGCACCACCACCAACATGTGGTGTTATCCGGTGGTAAAGAAGATGTTCTTCCAAATCTCGTCGGACGGGTGGAAATCGAAGAATTACAACAACACTAATCATCATCATCATCATTCAGGTGAATTCGAGAAACCAACTGCTGCGCTCCTTCGATGCCGCCGGTGGCCGGTGCTGTTGACTACGGTGTTGCGATGTTGCCGCCGGTGGCCGGTGCTGCTGACTACGGTGCTGCTTTGCTGCCGCCGGTTGCCGGTGCTGCTTATACTATATGCCAATTACTATAATGGCCACAATTTTTTCATATGTATATTAATTATGTATAGTTCGTATTTGAACTAATCAACTTTTCTTCCTATTTAGTACAAATCATATAAGATTTTGGTGTTAAGTATAAATTTGGTGTTAAGTATTTAGAACAAAATCACATATGATTTTGGTGTTAAGTATTATAGCCAAGTTATTTAGTACGAAATCATATATGATTTTGGTGTTAATTATTAATTTGGTGTTAAGTATTTAGAACAAAATCACTTGTGATTAACATGATAAACCAATTTTGAATTCATTATAGCAGCGAATCACTTATGATTACCATGATAAACGAATTTTGAATTTTATAGCAGCAGATCACTTGTGATTAACATGATAAACCAAATTTGAATTCATTATAGCAGCGAATCACTTGTGCTTACCATGATAAACGAATTTTGAATTTATTTTCAGAAAAAATGGGGAGAGATTGAGACGTGTTGAGATAAATTAGGAAAGGATTCTTTTTTTATTTGAATTAAATATTATAATCCCTTTTTTTGGAAGTTAATACTGTCCTAAATTATCCATAACGTAATATGACTTTATTGCCCTTTTACTCTTAATTTTAGAAACTATTATTTTTGGAATTAATTTAAAAAATGATTGGCTGAGAATTGTCCTTTTATTCTTTTAAACACACTATGTTCTCGTTTGAACTCACCCCTATATATATATATAGGGGTGGGTTCAAATGAAAACTCATATTTCATTGTGCACATGAGGACAAATCTTAACTATTGATCAAAACTTAGAAAACTAATCAATAGTTAATACATAATAAGATTACTTGGGAAGTGATTAAGGACAAAATTGTAATTTTGAATCAACGTCTACCTTCTTTGACTTTTTATTTTTATTTTTAATTTTAATTAAAAAAATTTTACCCCCTTAAACTTTAAAATAATTTATCTTAAAAATTACTAATATTTTAATCAAACAAATTACATCAAAAAAACGAGAATTTCGTGCTCTTCGATATGGCATCCATCTCGATATAGTTTTTTTTTTTCGTTTCAACCGTTTTTTACGTGAAATTCTATATACGTGTTATATTCATTATGAATATGCATGCACGTCTCCAGGTGTCCACATTCAGTATGAATAACAAAGGTGAACGTTCATTCACGATTCATGATGAATAATACAGTATGCAAGATGAATAATACAATATTCAGAATTTTTTCGTTTTAACCGTTTTTATGTGAAATTATATATATGTGTTATATTCATTATGAATATGCATGCACGTTCTCAGGTGTCCACATTCAGTATGAATAACAAAGGTGAACGTTCATTCACTATTCATGATGAATAATACAATATTCAGGATAAATAATACAGTATTCAGGATAAATAATACACGAATCCATGATTCATGTAATATTTATCATGAATTGTGTATTATTCACCCTGAATGTTGTATTATTCATCCTGAATAATACATTATTCATGATAAATAATATATGAATGACCCGTGAAGGTGTAGACACATGGCGCACTCTCTTTTGTTACCCAATTCACAACCGAAATTTGGTTTAATTCATTATGAATATGTATGCGCATCCCCGGATGTCCCACATTCAGTATGAATAATAAATGTGAACGTTCATTCATTGTTCATGATGAATAATATAGTATTCAGGATGAATTACACAACATTCATGACGAATAATGCACGAATTCATGAATCGTGAATTATTCACCTTGAATGTTGTATTATTCATCATGAATGATACATTATTCATGATGAATAATACATGAATGACCTGTGAAGATGTGGAGACGTGACGCGTTCTCTTTTGTTTCCCGGTTCACAACAAAATTACTCGATAGGTTCTCGATTCATCTTGATGAGTGTTGGGTTACGGTGCTGAAGAAACGTGATTTCTTACGACATTGAAAAAAAATGTTGAAGAAGATGATGTCGAGTTACATACTTACGGTGTCGAGGTGTTGTACAAACTTGAACGTACATAAATATTCATAATGAATATAACACATATATAACATTTCACATAAAAAACGGTTACAACGACAAGAAAACTATATCGAGATGGATGTCATATCGAAGAGCACGAAATTCTCGTTTTTTTGATGTAATTTGTTTGATTAAAATATTAGTAATTTTTAAGATAATTTATTTTAAACTTTAGTTGGGTAAAAAGTTTTAATTAAAAAAAAATAAAAAGTCAAATATGGGGTTAACTTTAAATTTTCTTTCATTTTTACCCCTAAACATTTTAAAATTAAAAACTTTATTTAATATGAGTTGTTGGATCAGAAGAGATCGAGTGGCTGAGATTTGTCCTCACATGCACAATTAAAAATGAGTTTTCATTTGAACTTTTATCTCTCTCTCTCTCTCTCTCTCTATATATATATATATATATAGGGCGATAATCAAATGAGAACCAAAAATAGGTTAAGAACTGTGAAAACCAATCTAAACCATTGATTAATTTTAATCCATAGTCATTAAAGGCAATGGCAATTTTGAAATAAATTGGAAGTGAAATTAAAACCATAGAATCAAAACCAAATTACGGCTTAGATCGGTTCTCACGGTTCTCAATTTTTTTTTTGGTTTTTACATGATTTAACCCCTATATATATAATCAGGTTCATACGATAACAATAACCAAATAAGAGAACAAGAAAATGATTGAATCACATGTTATTTAATACTAAAATCACGTGTAATTCCAGGCTTAACTTTTTTGAGCTTTTGGGTCATCAAAAGGGCCCGATCAGGCTTAATCGGGCAATTTTAGGCCAAACTTTTTCAGACAAGGCCCGCCCCAAAATTTCGGCATGATTGGGCATGCATAATTTTACAAAACTTCAATATGATATATTCTATCATGTGTTTTGTTCTTACCGTTATAATTAGAGATGACCAAATGGACCCGGCATGGCCTGGGACAGGCGGAGGTAGGGGTGAGCAAAGGCGGGTACCCACCTAAAATTCCCAAAATCGGTCCCGGAACCGGAACCAACGGTTCCTGGAATGAATGAACCAGAACCGGTTACACCGGTTCTTTATATTTGGGAACCGGAACCGCCGGTTCCGGTACCGGGTACCCGCTGTCTAATTTTTAATTTTTTTTATCATTCATATTATAAAAAGTTTAATATTAATAAAGAAATAAATACCATAAACATGAAAACTAATACTATAAAACTAAAAACTAACAAATATTACAAACGATACTTACAAAACAAATAAATATTACAAATGGTGCTTCCAAAACACTTTACGTCGTTAGTTGATGCTAATAAATACTACAAACGATGCTTCCCTAAAAGGTAATTTATTACATTATTATAAATAAACAAAGATATTTTATTTTAAAAAAAATTACGGTACCCGTCGGTTTTGGTTCTGGTTACCTAGCAAGGACCGGGTACCCGGTCCCGGAACCGGTCCCGACAGGTACCCAGCATTGTTCCAAAAATATGAGAATCGGAACCGGGACCGGTCCCGATCGGTTCCATATTTTAGGAACCAGAACCAATCACATCAGTTTCGGTTCCGGAACCGGCAGTTCTGGTTCCAAAGGTGGGTACCCGCTTCCGATGCTCACCCCTAGTGGGTACCCGCTTCCGATGCTCACCCCTAAGCAGAGGACCGGGACCTATTTGGGACCGAGACCGGGACTAGGAACCACGATTTTTACTAAAACCTTCAAGTGTTTTCTTTTTTTGACGTTTTTCAAGTTTTTGCAAGTGTTCCAATACTAAATCTCAAAATTCGTAATTATAAAAACATCTATAATATTTTTGTATGAAAAAAGATTAAAAAAAAATTTAAAGTGTATTTGAATGAGGTATTTAAATAAGAAATTGCCTAAAAAGAAGAAAATCTTCAAACAATATTTTTTTACGTTCAAAATTGATTTTTGAAAAAAAAAATATTTGGGACCGATTTGGGACCGGCCTGGAACGGGTTCTCATAACTGGTTATGAAGAAGGTTAACCGCATATTGGGTTTTTGGTCGAGACTGGACCGGTTACGGAAAGCAATTTTGGGACCGGGACCAATTGGGGCCCGGCCCAGCCCGGGGCCAATTTATGGCCAACTCTAGTTACAATAAACTAATCAAATTTTATGTTTCTATCCCACTCCACATCTATGGGATTATGCGTACGATAAACTTTAATTGGTAACAAAATGATGCATTGCAGGGTTTCAAACGATTTTTTCCTCTATATGTATCAAAACTCATAACTTGAAGCATACGAGGGGTCATCGGTAACCAAAATACAGTTCCAAGTAAATAACTTATCGGTACAAAACAAATCACAAGTTGAAGCGTAACAATAGAGGGGACCAGAAACATAATGCCAATGAAATACTCCGGTCCCAAAATAAATGTCCTGTACTTAAAATAAGTGTTCATTTTTTTAATTAAATATCTACTTTTCCAATCTACCCTTAATTATGAGATGAAAACCTTTTTTTTTCCTCTCTATTACTAAAGGTAAAATTGTACTTTGGTTAATTAAATAATGTAATAATTACATATTCCTAAAACGCTTTTCTTTTTCACTGTGCACGTTTATTTTGGGACGGAGGGAGTAATTCGTAAACCCAAACACAAAGAAACCAGATACAGAACGAGCACCACGATACATACAGAAGTGTATAAAATCGAAGCTCTACCAATATCCAATCAAAACAAGAGGGATGTATATTTTGTTTTTACATCAGAAGGCCAAAAAGTTACATACAAACACTTAGCTTTAAGATATAAAGAGGCCAAAACAGAGAGAACATACTCTAAAAGACTTCAGTAACCTTGCTTGCAAGAACACGCTCTCGTCTTTCGATGTATTCAACGGGAAACCAACCTGCTTTCCCTTTGCATTCACCTTCAGCCCAACCGTTATTCGATACCTGTAAAAATTACCACATTCTGAGTTACTGAAGTCATGTAATTGGAGAGAGCTCAGGATTTCCAGGTGGAAAAAAACGAGAACCATGTTTAAACTCGGGTAGGACATGACGGAACAAATACTTGTTGTCCGATGTTTGGCGCGACATTAAACTAGGATAGGACAGAACTGAGTGGGACAAAGATGCATCTTTTGTGCCGTTAAAATAGGTGGTACAAAAATCAAGGAGATGGGACACTATTAGCAAATTACTAAACTACCCATGTCAAGTTACAACCCTAAAACCCTTCAAAATTCTTTCACCAACCTACCTCCCGATGACATGGCTGTTCAATCCACGTACCAAACGCACCGATATAAATGACACCTTGTAGTGCATCATACCAAATCGTAACTCAAAGAATAAGCTGGTATTCATCATCACCATCTAACATTTATTCTGGGAGTCCAATTTATATGGTGTAACACAAAATAAAGATATGATTGTGGGGTTCATCTAAGTATTGTGAGAAGAAAAGATGGGAGCCACAAATAGTAAGTATATCTTATTTCACATTTTTGAATTTTTCAAGTTTTAACTTAAAGTGCATTGTCTTCAGATTGTTTAGTGTGACCAAAGAGCCTTCCAAATACGAAATTTTATACCATGCTTGTGAGCCATGCAACTATGGTGGTCAAAATTAATACTAATTGTCTATAATAAATGGGAAAATGGTGACAGAATTGGGGTAAAAATTTCATATGCAAAGGGGCAAGGAACCACAAAGAATTTGAAATATAGTTAGGGGGCATTTGGTTTGACGGAATGTTTTAGAGGAATTTAAATTTCGTGGACGGATTTGGAATCTTTGGTGTGTTTGGTTTGTAGGATTTAGAATGGAATTGAATTCCATTCTTTATAGATAATTTAAAAAAACAAATTATGAATAATTATAAAAATAAATAAATTAACATTTTATTAAATGATGATTACAAAAAAAGTGTTTTTAATATATTTTAAAACATTATTACAAACAAATCCGATAAAATCCCGTGAAATCTTAACTACCCCCATGGGATTTCTAAATCCTATGTTTGTAGGATTTCGTAGAAATCCCACAATCTCAATTCCGGACTTTCCTTTAAACCAAACGCGGGATTATCCCATCAAATCCCGCAAACCAAATGAACCCTTAATGCCTAGAGTATGGGTGGGAGAATTTTTAGGGTTTTTTTCTTCTTACATTCTTGTTTGTACACACTCTAACATCTTGCTCTCTTGTTTCTTTTAATTTTCGTTTTGCAAGTTGGGGGTACTCATGGAAACAATCTCTCTATCCCTTAAGAGGTAAAGGAAAGTATGCGTACATCCTACTACCATACGGTCAAATCCTGCGTCTGTGTGGGATTTACTGTGTTTATTTGGTTTCCTTTGGTTTGATTTAGTTATCAAATGCAAGTCTTGAGGGTATGAAATAGAGGATAGTATTAAAGGAAACAAATAAAACTGAGTAATTCAAGGAGAAAACAATAATACACAAAATTCACGAGCTGCAGACCTTTCTGATAACAACATAATCGCCGGTTGATAAATTAAGCTCCACATCAGACTCTGCATGATATGAGAATATAGCCTGGAACACGATGGAGAAATTTCCAAGGGGAGAGAGCAGATAAAATAAAAATTAAGCTGATTCATTAGCAAAATAAATATATTAAGAAATAGTCAAAAGAGATTCATAAGCTTACCTCTCCTAAAAAGTAATCCACCCCATCATTTGAACCATTTTGCATCGGAGCAGTAGACGCATTATTCACTTCTTCGTATGATGGAGGTGGAGGTGGAGGTGTTTCCACAGTTGGAGTAGGAGCTGCTTCAATCCGTTGTCGCTCTGATACCATCTACATATTGCCCAATCAGCAAAGCATGTCATCAAACAAAATTATGAAAGCCAAAGGGAAAAATCTTCAATCAAGAGAGAATCTATGTTTACAGTTTATAAAGAAATGGCCTAGATATTTGGCAGAAATTTTTATGGCCACCAAGCAAAGCATGACAGGATCCATTTATTCCCTCGTTTTGAAAGATAGCCTTGGGTTTTTTTCTTCTATCAATCTTTTGTGAATTGTAGATGTTGAGCTTTAACGATTTACATTTATTATTAGCCTTCTAAAGCTTTTGGGGATTGGGTTGTGCCAAAAAGGAAGCATTATGCTTTTAAAACAGAAACATAAACATGCTATTCACATAGTAAGATCTAAAAATCAAATATATTACTAGAAAAGTGCTACTCAAAGTACTGGTAATGTGATAACACACACACATCTATATATCATATGCCAAGGAATCTGACCTCCCTCTCCCTCTCTATGTTTATGATTTTTTAACTTTTCCGTTATCTTTCACACACCCAAAAAAAACATGTCAGAAATATCATACTGTTATAAGGATATTTCGATATCAGTCTTGGTTCTTTGAAGCAATACTTTGTGTTCTGTGCAGATCAGTACACAATTCTCAAGTGCAGATGCTGCTAGAGTAAAGGTATACTAGAACTTAGTAGAAAGAATTTCGGGGTTCATGATTGGGACTACTACCCTTGGATACTAAAAGTGCCAAAAAAAAAAGATAAAGATAAACTCTCAAGGGTTGGCCCAGAAAGTAAAAGTTCAGTGCCAATATCTACATCAAATAGCGGGCACTCTTGATTTACCACTAGAATTCTCCAGTTTCACATAAGCCTGGCCCACAAAACAAACCCATGACATCAAATAGCACACCAGTCAACCGATGAAATAGTTCTGTCAGCATGCAACTTCAACTTATAAGATTTTTAAGGATATAATATTTTTGGCCCAATTTGTTGGTAATTTTAGTGTCATCAATCAATTTTGGTGTAATTGTGATTCACTTGAGATCGATAAGATGATAAGGCAAACAATGTGAGTTAGGAGGCGCAAAATGCACACTCACTAATATTACCTCTATCACCTTGTATTGCCGAAAGGCGGGGGTCATGGGGGCCGCGCCCCCTTGCGGGGTCCAAAGGACAGCACCTTGGCGGTGGTTGGAAACCTTCTTGAAATTGTTCCTAAACTTGGTGAAAATCTGCCTAAGTATAGTTCATAGAGGCATGTGGACTCAGAACCTCTAAGCCTTCTGCTCATAGCACTAAGTCTTCGCTCAAATTTCCTAAGTGACAAGCTTCAAAGTCTCTGATCCTTGTGATCAAAGCCTCTGGACCTTCAGAGCCTCTGATCCTTATGATCAGAGCCTCTGGACCTTCAGAGCTATGGACTTCTTCTGACTTGTTGCTTTTGACTCATGGCCTCTGAGTCGGTTGTAACTAATTTCTAATCTCATCCATATAGCAGTTGTAATTGCTATACAGTTACATATCAACCACCAAACCACCCGTAACCGTCGATCTCTCTTACAAATACATAACCGTTGATCCGGTATATATATATATGTGTGTATACGAGTTTGTTCCTTAATTCGTGTATGTAATTTCTGGATTATCCCATTACTAATTTGATGTTAACCTAAGGCATATCTAAGGGCGAAATATAGTATTTGGATAGCGATTTCCAGTACACGATCCAGGAATTTATCCAAGTTTACACAAACCACAAAACCCAGATTCTCCAACACAATTGAAGTCATTTTTTGTCCTTGTCCAAGTGAGAAATCTATTTCCTTTGATGTTAAATATAATAGCCTCAGAATAAAACCTGGAATAACCAAGTATAAACGTATACATTCAAACTACTTTCTCTCTCTAAGTATCTTCAACCACTTTTGAACTCACAAATTTAACATAACTCTGCTCACTTCATGTCCACTTTCTATCACTAACCAACTTCTCTTTAATACAGATAGTCACAATCACATAATTCTCCTTAAAGCATCTCGGCCACACAATACTCTTTGTTAACATCTTTATGTATAATATATGCACACCTAATCTACTTGATCAATCTAAATATCTTCAAGGAATGTGGTGTTGGTCGTCAATTGTAACAAAAAGCTTAATTGTAAATTTGCATTAATTGAATGTATTGTTAAGACTGCTAGTTGTCATTAGTGGAGGAAAAAGGAGTTGGGCCTAGGTTTGTTAAATTGCTTGGACTGAACAGGGGAAGGCATAGATTAAAGCACAACGAACTTTCTCTCTTAACTTCTCTAAAAATGTTAACTCTCTGATTTCGTATCAGCTCATCAACCGTTTCTTACCTCAGGTTTTTTCCCGTTGCTTGTTAGTTCTCAATTCCCACTTCAAGATTTTTTATGAATTAGTACCAGAGCCTGCTACGATCAGTGGGCATGGAAACCAAAATTAATGGTTGAGTGGTTTGTAGTCACACATGGCACAGCAAGAATCAGTTCAAAGATTGCAAAATCAGTTAAAAGATTCAGTGAAAATGTGACGTATGGGTTTTCGTAAAAAATGGACTTGAGGTTTGTGGCAGCTCAAGAAACCAAGAATGGAGAAGAGCCAGCAATGTGGAGTCTGTTCTTAATTAACCATCAAGGATAGTACGTTCCGATCATTTAAACTAGATTTCCAAAACCCAGAGTATGAAATGCAGTACTTTCTCTGTCTAAAATCATAACACCCATAACACTCTCTAAGCATACAGATTAAGCAGTTACGCATATGTGTGTGTGTGCATTTAATGATTCATAAATCATAACACACATACATATGGCTCCTTTTTTACCATACATTGATCATTGAGTTCGTTTTGCTTTCTTCTCACTAGGATTTTCTTACAATGATTACCATATTAAGTTCCATTTATTAGTTAAAAAGCAAATCCAGTACACTTGTGTATTATTTGCACATAATGATGATAGAGTGCATATTATATGATTTTTGGTTAGTCTGCAGATCTCATCAGTCATCACCTGAGAGTAGCGCCCATTTTTTACCAATTCACATGCACACCACATCATGATAAGGCCAAAATAGTGCAACATGATGTCTCTAAGTATTACTCTTGATATATGATTGGAACAGTTATCCAACTTGGTCTTCTGATAATGCTGTGCAGGGTCCTGGGGCAAAAGTCCTGGTTGACAGTAGCCAAATTTTGTTCTTTGGATTAAGCTGGTGAAATGTCTTTTGTGGAAGTCTAATTCCAAAAATAAGTAAAACCCTAGTGGCTGCTATACTATCACGTCTACTTCTGCACCCCACCCCATGACCCCACCCCCATCAAATCTCTTCAAACGCCTTATAAGAACAAAAAATGTGTAGATGCAAATGGTGATAGCAGAACTACATACCTCCCCTTCAAGATGATCAAGAATCTGAATAACCTTCTGGTGGTAAGCACGTTCTGATTCAATCTATCAGAAGACATGTTTCAGATAACATATCTAAGATGTGACATTTATTTAACTCAATATGTGGGGAAGTTATACCATAGAAATAAGCCTCTGCAGTGTCATTTTTTGCTGCTGAGCCTCAACTGCAGCCATTGCTGATGCGGCTTCTTTTCCCAATATTGCCATGTTGGATTTCAAATCTTGTAATTTTGATTCGGCTGCTTGAAGTCTTGTAAATAGTTCTGGATTTCCGTTTCCATCCATCACTTTTGTTTGTCGTTTAGAAACTTCAATGACCTAGCAAGTTTGGAGAGTAAAATGAAGTTACAATAGTGTCAGATCTTAGTTGCATGTTTCAACATAAAATACGAGCACAGAATGAATTCCAGTAATATGCTTGTAATTAAAGGAAAAGAATGAAATAGACCCAACTTTTTAAATTATATGAATAAGTTTAGCAAACCATGAAGTATAACAGCACAGATAAATACCTGTGCTTCCGCCTCTTGCCGCATTCTGTCATAACGTTGAGCAAGATGTCGAGCATCTTCAAGGGGAGCTCCCATTACCATCGCTCTTAATGGCTCCGCGACCTGCACAATTTGGTAGTAAAAGGTGGGCAATGAGAACAAAAGGCATAAGCATTAGCAATCAATGAACCAATAAACAATGTTGCAAGAGAAAAAAAATATACTTTCTACAAAATTACTGTAGTTTGGGTAAAGATCCATCATAGAAATTCTCTTCGATTCCTAAAGTTTCAAAGAAACTAGTACCTTGTACAAATTACCATAGCATGGACAAGATTCATCAAAGGAATTATCTTTAGTAACTAACGCCGCGCCCCATTTATATAATAACCTCACAGCTAGACTCCACTCTGAATTGGAAGCTTCTTCTCAGCTTCATAATAATTAATGCGAGGGAATAGTCCCCATTTCCCTTTGTGGGTGCTCATGCATGTGTAAATAAATAAAAATAGAGAGGGAGAGAAACTGTTTGAGCAGTGATGGTCTACACGCTTGTGTATGGCATCGCCACTCCCTTTGGCAGCATCCACTAATTCGGAACTTAATTTGAAAGCCATATTTTGACCCGGATGTTTTCAGGTATCATTTTTCAGAACTCCTACTGGGATCACACATTTTTCCCCTTCAGATTTATGAAATTTTATTGAACTTGATTTATAAGAACATTAACCGACACTAAATAATACTCATGAATTATGTGAAGTCCTGCATCTTTCTCTATCAGCAATATAGTATTTAGCATACTACTAATATATAAGGAATTAACTTGCTTTTTTGTAGGGAAAGCCAAAGCTTTAGCTTATTCATTTGTTTACATTCCATCTGAAGTAGAGAAAGGAAGAAACATCAATATTACTTCAGAGGAGGTAACTTTTTTTCTTAGGTAACAACTAACAAATATATATCTTCACAAGTCAGTAACTCCGATACGAAATTTAGTCATAATGCAATCAGTAGTATTTTAAGTGACAATTAAGAAACACTATATGATCAGTGGTACGATTGGCGTTAAAGATACGTAGGCATATGGCTGGGCTTCGCTTAAAAAGATGTCGTGGAACATTGCTAAAAAATGCAAATTGAGGTTAACCTTAACACTTAAGACAAACTGAGGACTCTTGCTTCCTTGTAACCACACCTCGTAGAGTAATTTGTGCAATTCATTATAAAATAAGAAATAGGAACCCTCAAAAGAAAAAAGAAAAAATTACCAAGAGAGTGGAAGAGACTGCTGCAACCACCAGCGCTCTGGAATAAGCAGACAAAGGTTAAGCGATATTACCAGGCATGACTGCTCTATGTTTGTCCTCATCCAGTCATCCTTCTACTACTACTGATTATTTCTACATATTTTCTTGCTTTGCTATAGCCATTCGCTAATCCTTCCTCTCTTTCTTTTGTCATAACCAATTTCAGAGGATTCTATACATTCTCACTTCTCAACTCTTTCTTCTAACTCTTCCAGTTTTTTTTCCCATTTGCCTTTTATGTAAGGCATTATCTTTGATGATAATTGGCACCATCAGTCCATCAGTTGATTGCTGGTAATATTAATGTTGAAACATGGAAATTTTGTTTTCCGATTATCAAAATTGCTTGGCTTTCTAATCAAACTTGCTATTGCCCAATATAATCCTCATACTAGGACACTTGAAATACAGGCTTTACATTATCAGTAAGTATGCTTTTGTTGTTTGTGAGGTATGGCATTGTCTTATCATATATCACTATGAATGCTTTGTTATCACTCATCAGAGTTGTGCTTGACGGAATTTTCCGCGATGTTCAAGTTTGTTTGATAATGAAGTATAATAATAATTGGCCCATCATGCACCTCACTTCCAACAGGGCACATGACTCACTACACTCATGCTCCATACAGCTTCAGGAGATATTTGACCCTTAAATAACTACGATAGCTATGGTCCAACCTCAAGCCAATCTCATACAATATAACACCCCTTACACAATGTACAGGTACCATCTTCATCCATGTTAAAACCAAAGATCTTACCACACACACTCACTGATTTGTAGAAGAATGCCAACTGAAACACAAGATTTTTCGAGCTGTCATGCACCCTCAAAAAACATGATAGTGTATAGCAAACTGACATAAGGTTATATACAAGCAGAGCATGTGAGGCACCAAGGCATTGACATAAGGCAACCATGCCAGACTTTAGAGCATCCATATTTTTGTGGGTAAAAAAGATGATATTTTCCAAACCTGTGTCCCAAAAGATTTCAGTAGATTTCCTCGTTCCTTCTCCATCTGGACACGAGCTCGTGAAAAGTTGACCGCAGCTCTTGACAGCGTACTACCACTAGTGCATGTATTCTCGACACCATATTTTCTGCTATCCTCTGACAATTTAGTTCCTGCCAAAAGATTACATTGATGCAAACTTAGATCATGTTCATTTCATGAAATTCAACAAAATCAGAAAGTATCGGTAACTTGCCTATTTCAACTTGTTTGGAACCGGTAACTATATATCCTTCAACACCACGAACAATGTCTCTTTGAAAATGCTGAAAAACAAAAACTCAGCAGATTGCAAGGACAAAAGAACAACTTAATTTTTCATCTTCAGAATAAAATTTCAATTAATTATGTTTCAAATGATCCTCACGCAATCCCTGAAAAGTAACACCAAATGGCAGCTTTTATGTGAACTTGTCTTCACGATGTTCAGCCATGGCCCAAAGAAAAGAGTCAAAAGACATAGCTTCCAAAGAAGTTGGCTTAAAAAGCTTTGCTTGATGCTCCTAGAGTCACTGCCTATACCCATGCATAAGTGTATCATATGAAAGTAAATTTGATAGTTGATCATTCACATTAAAAGTTTTGGTTGAAAGTATACAGCTTGAAATTGTTCCTCTTGACTTATTAGGACTCAATCCAAGTATTCTCTGTGAAAACATAAACCACCAATACATGGGAGAGCAACCTTGGCAGCACGTGTAGATATGTATAGCCTCTCAAGTTTCTGGTGAAGCATGAGTTCTGCCTCATCAGTCACCACATTATCTGAACCTCCATAACCACCACCACCGAACTGCTTGAAAACCGCCTGAAATTAATTCCCAACTTTTATTATAGTATCACATATTGTATCAAGGTGGTATAATATCAAACCAGTAACAAAGAATAAAAAAATTCCACTTTAACTGCAGATATATGAGATATAATACCCGGTGTGAGGCGCAAGGCTATGAGTGAAGCCAATTGAGGCGCTTGCCTGCATGAGGCCAGTCGGGTTCAATGAGGGATGTGCCTCAACCTCTGTGAGGCACAAGGTTTGGATTTGTAAAAAAGAGGCACTATTCTAACATTTGGGAAATTTTTAATTAATCAAAAAGTATTGTCTTTAAGATTTTTAGTCTAACATGAAATCCAAACACAGTAAGTATATTGGTAACCAATATGCTTCTATTTAGGAGCTTGAGGTTGATCAAATGTCAGTGGATACTACGTTCTTGATGTTAACTAATGACTCGATAAATGATGTTAAGAGAATGCAAATGGTTACTGCTCTGAAACGCTATCGACTTTCTTTGATCTTATGTTAATAATGTTTAATTGTTGATTAATGACCCTATAAGTGGATGAGAGTAATATATGTGAGTGTACATTTGTTAATCTTACATTGATGTTAACCAACTTTAATAATGTTTTAACACTGTTTATGTATATGTATGTACTACAGGATACAGTTCTTTTATATTTAGTCTCTACTACGTGTGAGGGTCACAGTCACAGTCACACTTGTACTCGCACTTTGTTGATATTTAATATTTTTTCTTTATGAGTTGTGAGCATTATTGCTATATACATATACATATATATATATGTGTGTGTGTGTGTTATTAGATCAATAATTTTTTTCTTTGTTAGTACATGTACATCTATATTTCGTGATTGAAAAAAGTATATGTAAATTCTTTTAGTAATTTAGTATGATATATATATTTTGTGTCTAGTACCCAAGTGTCAAGTGTGTGTGTGTGTGTGTGTGTGTGCGTGTGCGTGTGTGTGTATATATTGCATATATTTTCTTAGCAGAAGCAATGAAATGCAAATTGGTGTGTGTGTGTGTATTTTGTGTAGTGTATATATTTCTGCCTCGAGGCTTACACCTAGCTCATTGAGGAAAAACGCCTTGAGGCACGACTCCGCTTTTTTAAAACATTGTTTAACAGATCCAGTGTTTAAGTATATCCACTTCCTCCCATACAAATATGATGTGTATATGCCTCACCCCCAAGGCATGTGCCTATGCCTTGGGAAGACCTCTACATCAAAGTGACCTCACACCTCAAGAACACTCGATGGAACGTAAATGGCCATTGTCAGGTTATATATCAGGTAAAAAGTTATAAGAAGTAAAGAGTATAAGCAGACATCTAAACTCTCATAGAAAAAGTTGGTACTAGCAAGCCTTGCAACCACTATAACAATTAATAGCCATGTGCTTGCACAATCAACATGTAAAATTGTCAATGAAATATGGTCTTGTTTCTTACTTAAGACTTATTGTAGGAAATGATTTGTTAGGATTATTTGAAATGTAGATCCCATGTTGGTCAAATAAACTTGAACCTTGAAAATGTTATACAAAGGCCAGATTAGTTTATTTATACCAAGCTGATTTATGATAGACACAAGGACTTACTGTGAAAAGCAGTACCATCTCCATCTCGTATTGAGATGCAAGGCCTCTATTAACCATATATGGAATTAATAGTCTCAAATCCCCCAACGACTATGCGTCTATGCGTTATCTTTTTATCACCCGGTTTAGTACCGCATAGTATATTGTAGTAATTCACAGATAGTTCTCAAGTCAATTTGAAGAAGTTAGAATCTTACAAAATAAATTATTTACTCCAGCATGATGTCTGTTAGAAACCTGATGAAACATAATTATCATGACTAGAAGTCATTCAACATATGAAAGATCAAATAATAAAAGCATGCATCTTTAGGGTCTTGAGTAATACAATAATTTGGAACTCGCATACCCATTATATGACAAATAGGTTAAAGGGAACTCTTTTTTTACATGTTAAGCTTCAAAAAACCATATTTTCTCTGGCAATCTCCACTCTTGCTAAAATTAAGATTTCCTTTGTCACCGTATCCACATATTAACTCGGACAAAAGTTGCTACAAAAGTTGGCAACCTACTCCTGCATTGGCTAGCAAACTAAATCATATTTTAATCTAGATATGTTATGTGGGAAATAAATCACTGCTCGTCCAAAAACCGAATGACACGCTCATACCAATCACTCTCCCTGAAACCTTTCATATACAAAAAAAGCTCGCTATGAACCTAATATTGTGCTTAAATTAATTAAACTGATTCAACAACATGTTCCAAATCACCAACCAACAATTAATGAAAATGATCATTCCATCCACCAATTCTCCTTAGAAGATTAGCAACAATGTCTTTCTATTTCCAACCATATTATGTTTACAATACATTTCATACACAATTTCTAATACCGTGTCCTTCTCTAAAAAGGTAAAGAAGAGAGCTACATCACCTTTCGTGGTCAAGCTCACTATTCTTCGGATCGTTTCTATGAATGTAACCACATAACCGTTGCTACTACTAAACACAACAGATGTAGTGGAGACAATGCATATAACTGTATATCAATTATAAATTTGAAAATACCCAGGTCCTATAAACTTGAAATATATCTTTCTTTCAAAACACAAACAGTATAAAGTTTGTGGTTGTTGAATCATGTAGTTCAACTATAAAGCTAGGATTATACACATTATCAACGTGTAAGAGAGATTCACGCTATCCCATCCAAATTAACCAAATCCAGTCAGATAATTTTTTAGGCCAAAAATGCTAACTTCATCAAACATTCTAACAAGTATTAGCACCAGACAAACCTCATGCTAACTACGCCGATGCAAACAACTAGGTTTGATGTCAAATATTAAGTGAAGCTCCTTTGAACAACAAATATATAAACTGAAAGAGGGAATCACTTGATCAAATTCATCCATAGATCCTCGCCAAATAAACTGTCGTGAATAATATTAACATTCGGCATGATCGAATCAGAGTTCAAATCGAAAGGAAAAAAGATTTCTTGTTAGTACCTGATGTTGTCTAGCAACCTGTTCCCGTAGCTTCGTCGCCTGTTTCCTGATCGCTTC
Source organism: Arctium minus (assembly GCA_954870635.1). Taxonomy (NCBI): domain Eukaryota; kingdom Viridiplantae; phylum Streptophyta; class Magnoliopsida; order Asterales; family Asteraceae; genus Arctium; species Arctium minus. Next base: position 39,014,311 of record OX941084.1, read on the forward strand.
CATTCACGAACTGATCAGATACAAACGGAAGATATCGACGGATTTGGAAGAAATTGGACGGAGAATCGCCGGAGATTTGTTCCGCTGATCAGATTTATTATTAATTTATGAATCAATTTCAAATATGAATTGTTTATTTGGTTTGGCGATTTTGAATCAAGTTTCACCTCCGTATGGATTGAGAATTCAGAATGAAAGATCACCTCTCCGATCAAGTACCTAAAAGTACCATTTGACCCTGAAATTTGAGTAAACATCATTTTTAGTCCCTGTGGTTTGTCAAAATTTTCAATTTTTGTCCTTATACTTTTGAAATTACGGTTTTCGTTCATATGGTTTATAATTCATTGTTTTTGCCGTTCATGTGGTTCAGTGGTTTACAATTCATTGTTGCTTTCATCCTTCATACTTAATGGCAAACCATTGGTGAATTTAGTCTTATAAACAAAAACAATTAAATAACAATAAGTTGCAAACTACATGGATGGAAATCATAATTTCAAAGTAAAAGAACGAAAGTCACTATTTTTAACCAACCATAGGGACGAAAATCGTAGTTTATAGCGAGCTCATGAGTTATGTGTCCATCAAATTCCGGATTTAAACAAATAATTATACTTGTTAAAATATAAGTTGTTCCGACTTCCGCACAATGCACCAAATGTAATTATAGAGCGATGGTGAAAATTAATGCAATTTCAAATTAAAAAAAAAATCTTGCACTCATGGAATATTTTGCCGTATTGATAGGTTCCATATTTATCTTTATATATGAATGTGTTTATTAGTTGGTTTATAAAATTTAAATGTAAAGTTATATAAGGTTGTACATATACAGTCATAAATTGTAAATTCGTTAAAAGGTTGTGAATTAACAAGTCGTACTTAATGCTTAGTATATTGTTCTTAGAGTTTTTTACCAAATGCTTTCTGCTATACCATAAATAAAACATTAAAATATGGTATGTAAGTGAATTGATTGATTTTACTATGATTAATTTACACGAAACAAATAAATACCAAAGGTGTTTACGGTGTGGTGGGTGCGTTCTAAAGTCAAACCGCTATATGATTTGACTTTTTCCTCCAAATCGCAAAAAAAAAACGCACCGAAAATGTGATGTTTTTCGTATGGTTTATATTTAACGCCTATTAAAATATACAATCGATAACATTAGAATACTTATTGTCGGTCCAACAATACTTTATAACAAGTTCTTAGAAACAACACAATAAGATTACCAACCTGTTTGATATATAAAATAACGATTACAAGGTTGATCGATTAAGCTTTGCTTTGTGTTCTCTATGTTTTCTCTCTTTTACACCTTGATGTGTGTGTTTGTATGTGTGTTGAGTGATCTGATCTTTTTGTTTAGAGAGATACTAGAGAGACACCTAAAATCTAGCAAGTGTGTTGAACACACTATCAAGATTAATATCTAGATATTAAATCTAGATATTATATCTAATATAAACTAGAAACTAAATAACTAACTAAGTTACCTTTAACTAACTATTACAATACTTTAACTTAGATATATAGATCTAAGTAAACTAAAACATATTACATTAAATTACATTGACATTTATTACAAATAGACATAGACTTTTATATCGAGAGTCGGCGTTCCGGCTTTAGCTTCAGATTACGATCTTCAGATTGGATGATCTTGAATCCAATGAGACTGTGGTCTAACAATCTCCCCCTTTGGATCAAGATCATTTAATAAAAATATTTATCCAATTCAGTCTTCTTGTTCAGCTCAGAAGATGCAATCTCTTTCTCTAAATTCAGCATGTCTTCAATCTAACAATCTTCCCTTCTGAAGAGTAGACGTGATTCTTGAAACATGTGATCTTTTCCATTTCTTGTGTAGTCATTCTCCCCCTTTTTGATGTTAAGTGCAACGACTTTATCAAAAATTTGTGGTAAGAAATGTCAATCTTGCGGTTAGAGCCCCTGATTCGTCAATTCATAAGAGATTCATCTAGATCTTTGCAAATCCAGACAAATGTGTCGTGTAACACCTGAAATCAACTAATGAATCAGTTAGAGTGTCTGTCAGTAACACTAAGTCACTGTGTGTAACGAATACACTTTGGAAAGGAGCTGTTTGATGTTGACTCCCCCAGGGCTTCCATTTAATCATCGAAACACCACAAAGGTAATTTCTATAAACGTTATGACAAAGAAACTAAATCCTTGTGTGTTCGTGCTTGTGTTGAAAGAATTAAGCACGGATGATTGCTTATTGGCTCAAAATTGTGTAAACCACTGAGACAACAGTAAGTTAAACACAGACTCAATGTGCATGATTGAAGTGCGAAGGTGGGGCAGACCTCCTTCTTTTCAATATCTAGATTTTCCGAATGAAAATCAGATAGCATATGTGCTGCATCCCCTTTGAAAATGTGAAACACTTTCTTGTTGAGAAGAAAATGAGTAGATAGTGAGGTTTGATCAAGAGTTGGCATGGGCTAGTTGCCTGTTTCAATAATGTTCACCAAAGAATTGTGAATCACTAGAATGGTGGCTACCCGGCTCAGAAAAAGTTGGTGCAGAGTTTTGATATTCTTTTAACTCTGTTCTCACACGTTCTTTCTTTTAAACTTTTTGCTTTCTCTAATCACACTCATTCCTTTTCTATTTTCACACTCAATCACTAAGGATTAACTTCTAGGGTAGAAATCACTGGTTAGGGTGATTCCATAGAAGTTGTGTTATTTCCTAGCACAATGATTCCTTGTTTTCCTAGATGCACGTGATGCTCAGATTGGTTTAACTATTTCAGTTAAAGCACAATTTAGATCATGAAAACATTTAAAATACACTCCCAAAATATAAAATGTGATGAAAAATCGGGAAGTGTTTTGAACATTAAAAACATTGTTTTCCAATGATTGAAAGTTGTCCTTCTTTCAACCATATGTGAGATGAAGATATAGAATTATACCTTAACGTGCGATCTTACATCTCATGAAGCTAAGCTTTAAGTCATAGAAATATGAACTTGTAAGCTTCTCTCAAAAATTCTGCAAAAGTCTAATGTCAAGTCAAAGTAAAAATTTATTCACTTTTAATGAAAAGACAAAAAGCAGTAAAACTTTTTAAAGTATGAGTCCTGATTTGAAATAATCAGAAGTCATATCCGAACTCCCCTTTTGACTTGAAGAGCTTCCCCTAAATTCTTGCATAACAACAAAAAAAAAAAATTGGCATTAAAAGGTACATGCAACATTTTATGAGCTCCTCCTCGAAGTAATATTGACCAGATGTCAATTTCTTCTCATTCTCCCCCTTGGATCATGAACATTTTGATAGAATGACAGATATCAATCAGAGTTAAGAATGAAGAAATGATGAAAAAGTATACAATAGAAAACTTTGTTAGGTAATTACCGATTATATCTTAAGATTTAGCATACGTAGCTTAGAGACAAGAAAGTTGAACCTCTTTTCATCTAAGGGTTTGGTGAACAAATCGGCAAGTTGATAATCAGTTTTTACAAAGAAAAGTTCAATTGTTCCTTTTTCAACATGATCTTTAATAAAATGATACCTGACGTCTATGTGCTTAGTCTTGGTGTGTTGAACAGGATTTGCTGATATTGCGATGGCGCTCTTGGAGTCACAGTATATCGGGATCTTGTTGAAGTGGAAACCGTAGTCGCGTAATTGAGTTCGCATCCATAAGAACTGAGAACAGCAGCTAGCAGCAGCTACATATTCTGCTTCGGCCGTGGACGTTGAAACACAAAGTTGCTTCTTCGATGCCCAACTTACGAGTTTGTCACCGAGGAACTGCACATGTCCTGACGTGCTCTTCCTGTCTAACATACAACCTGCATGATCTGCATCTGTGTAGGCTGTTAGTTCAAAACTAGTATCTTTAGGATACCACAGACCAAGATCTGCAGTGCCCTTTAGATACCTGAAAATGCGCTTTACGGCAGACAAATGGATTTCTTTAGGATTGGCCTGATATCGTGCACATAAGCAAGTTGAAAACATTATATCTGGCCTACTAGAAGTAAGATACATTAAAGAACCTATCATCCCTCGATAAGTCCTAACATCAACAGCCTTTCCCGATGGATCGCTGCCAATCTTAGTACCTGGTGCCATTGGGGTACCAATCGGTTTTGAATTTTCCATTTTGAACTTCCGAAGAATATCCATAATGTATTTTGATTGATTGATAAAAATACCCGTTGAAAATTGTTTTACTTGTAAACCGAGGAAGAAATTCATCTCTCCCATCAAGTTCATCTGAAATCTAGACACCATAAGGTTTGCAAAATTCTTACAGTACTTAGTATTTGTAGAACCAAAGATAATATCATCTACATAGATTTGAATTAAAATGATATCGGCTTTTTCCTTTTTGATAAACAAAGTGGTATCCACCGTACCTTTTGAAAACCCAGACTTGACTAGAAAAGTGGAAAGGACATCATACCAGGCTCGAGGTGCTTGTTTCAGACCGTAGAGTGCTTTGTCGAGAATGTAAACGTGATTCGGCTTCTCTTGGTTGACAAAACCTTCTGGCTGAGAGACGTAGACTTCCTCCTTCAGAATTCCATTGAGGAATGTTGTCTTCACGTCCATTTGAAAGACCGTGAAGTTCTTGTGGGCTGCGTAGGCTAAAAACATTCTGATTGCCTCTAATCGTGCCACAGGAGCATATGTTTCGTCAAAGTCTATTCCTTCCTCTTGTCTGTATCCTTTGGCTACTAGTCTTGCCTTGTTTCGGATAACGGTACCATCTTCGTCTTTCTTTATCTTGAAAACCCATTTCGTACCTATTATGGTTTTACCTTGAGGTTTCGGTACGAGTCTCCAGACTTTAAGTGCATTGAACTGATTCAGCTCTTCTTGCATTGAGATCACCCATTCTGGATCTTCAAGTGCTTCTGATACGCGTGTTGGCTCGAACTTGCTTAGAAAGGAGTCATGCATGCACAGGTTCATTGATGCTGACCTAGTTTGCACCGGTTTTGATGGATCGCCAATTATCTGGCTTATCGGGTGCTCTTTGGTCCATTTTTGTTCATGAGGCAGTGGATTAGATGACTGTATGTCAGTTGTGTCATCTAAGAATCCACTTGTACCTTCTTCTGTTTGTTCAGGAGGAGTGATTGTTTCAGTTGAAGTGGCAGGTTCAGAAGGCTCAGCAGGTACAGCTTGAACTGGCTGTAGATGGATCTGTACGGAATCTCCTACTGTTGCAGCTACTTCTGTCTCTTTATCATTTGTCACTTCTTCAACTGTTGGAGTAGGCATTTGAATTGTAATTTCTTGTTGAATCGGGGCGTTTGATTCAATAGAGTCATCTGAACTGGTTGGATGAGTAGTCGTTAAGTCTTCCATCCTGTCAACCATAACAGATTTCTTTACATTAGATCCAAGAAATTCATCATAAAACAATTCAAATAATAAATCTAAATCAGATAAATGGTTAGTTGAAGTTGAAGCTTCGTCTGATTTATTCTGTTGAGACGCAGGTTCTGGACTGAGTTGCCTAGAAGCTAGTACTCCAGTTATAACGGGTTCTGAACGTTGTTGTTCGGAAGCCATTTCTTCATCAAAGGTGACGTTGATGCTTTCAATCACCGTCTTTGACTTCTTCAGATAAACTCGGAATGCAGTTGATGTCGAGGAATATCCAATGAAGATCCCTTCATCCGCCTTAGCGCTGAACTTGTTAAGATTCTCCCTATCGTTTAGTACGAAACACTTACATCCAAATATATGGAAGTATTTGATTGTCGGTGTTCGGTTGTTGATTAACGCATAAGGAGTCTTCTTGAACCTCCGATGTATCATGGAACGATTCTGTGTGTAGCACGCGGTCGAAACAGCTTCTGCCCACAAAAATAGAGGTAAGTTGGAATGACTTAGCATAGTACGAGCAGCCTCGACTAGCGTTCGATTTCTTCTTTCAACTACTCTATTTTGTTGAGGCGTTCGAGCAGCAGAGTATTGATGTGAAATCCCGACAGATTCGAGATATTCTTCAACTTTGTTGTTCTTGAACTCTGTGCCGTTGTCTGTTCTTAGAATCTTGACCGGTTTCTGCAGATTCACCTGGGTCGTTTTCAGGAATGTAATGAGAACATCAGGTGTCTCATCTTTTGAACGTAGAAACTTGACCCATGTGTATCGTGAGTAATCGTCCACGATCACGAGTATGTACTTCTTTCCACCTAAGCTTTGAGTACGCATTGGACCGCATAGATCCATATGCAATAACTCTAAAGGAGCATTGGTACTTGGTTCTGGCTTTGGTTTATGAGGTGCCCTCTTCATCTTACCCTTCTCACAAGCTGCACAAAGATGTTCTCTTTCATATCTCAGCTCTGGAAGTCCTTTGACGAGCTTTCCACTGACCAGGTTGTTGATGTACCGAAAGTTGAGGTGAGAAAGACGGCGATGCCATAACCAACTTTGTTGCATCGAAGCTTTCGATAGTAGACAAACTTGTTTGTCAGTCTGGACATCTGATAAGTTTATTGTGTAGAGGTTTGATTCTCGTGTACCGACCAAGATTTATTCGCCTTCTTCATTGCGAACAGAACAGCTCTTGGCTTTGAAGTTGACCTATAAGTCTTTGTCACAGAACTGGCCTATACTGAACAAGTTGTGTCCTAAGCCTTCTACATAACTCACCCTCTTGATAGTTACATTGCCGTGTTGTACATCACCATATCCCATGATTGGAGAAAACTGGTCGTTGCCAAATCTTACTGTTCCACAATATTTGTCTTTGTAATTGGACAATATCTCTTTTTGACCTGTCATGTGTTTGGAACATCCGTTGTCCAAGAACCACGTATGACTAGTCTGCATAAGAGAAATTAGAAATTTAGATTTGTATATGACAACATTGGAATATACACTTTGGTCATCGAAGTGCGGGTCTTGAACTGATTTGTTCAAAAGCCTATTTTGATCTTCGATGTTCGGGTTTTGAACTGCATTATCCAAAAAAACTATTTTTGACTTTGAAGAACGAGTCCTGATCTGTACATAATCAGAAGTCGCTTTCTCTCTAAGCTTTGTGTGCCTGCAACACAGATTTCACCTTAGGTACCCATTGGAATTTGGGTCCTACTGTGTTAGCACATGATTTTGGTATCCATTTCAAATTGGATCCTATTTTCTTTTGAAATGCATGAGAAGAATTGGTATGAGATGAATGCACATGGTAATTTCCAAACCAATCTTCAGAATCTTGACAAGATATAGATATATGTTTATCATAAAAAGAAGACTTTCCAGCAGATAAAGATAACTGAAATAATTGCTTCATTGTATATTGTTTACGAGAAACAGCAAGTTTTGGGTTCAAAACAGCAATATCAGAAATTACAACATCTTTAGTAAGCGAAGTCTTATTACAATTAACACTACTAGACGTTAAGACGGTCTTGTCAAGGTTCCGTTTGGGTTGCCATAGAGAATTTGCTTCTGGCCTTTGATTTCTCAGATCTGAAACATGTAAAGCTGGTGAGTTAGACCTTGGAGCAACAAACGAATGCTTCTTCTTGGAATTACCAGTAGTGGTCGGTTTCTGTGAATGCTGAGATATTTTCTTACCTTTAGCACTCTTAGCGTTCACAGAGACTGATTTATCAACGAAAGCTTTTGTTGATTTTGCACTGTTCACAGGCTTACTGGTTTTTCTTAAAGTTTTCTTCACAAAAGATGAATGGTTGGGAAGTTGTGTATTAAAGTCAAAGAGATTGGAACCATCATCTGAACTACCGTCAAAGTTCAAAAAATCAAGACTTTTATTTGATGAACCAGACAAATCCTTAGAGTTTGAAGCTTTTGAAATAACAGAATTTGAAAACACGGTTGAAAAAACGTTTTGCTCAATATTTATCAAAAGTCTTGCATCTGATAAAGAATTCTTGAGTTCAGAAATTTTACGTTCTAGAACGAGAGGAGGGACATATAGTTTACCTTTAATAGGCTTCGCCTCCATTTCCTTTTCAGTATAACTTAGAAAGAAATCGCTTGAAAGAGTTTCCTTCTTTTTGTATATTGGGTTTTCATCATAACTATTATTCAACTTCGCATAATAAAATGGAAGATGAACTTTAGCTGATTTCATCCGTTTTTCCGTTTCATTGGCTTCATCCTCTTTTGATAGCTTAGTCCAAAAAGTTTTAAACGCGGGGAGTCTGCGGGCTAATTGCATATTAAGATGATCATAAAGTCCTGGAACTTCAGACATCCCCTTTTTAAGACAGTGAGGATTCTTATAACCGATTCCCCATCTCTCTTTCTCCTCTTTGGGTTTGTTCAGAAAAATAGTTTGTTCAGTTTGACCCATTTTATACAACTTCTCTTCCAAACTTTTTAGTGTTCCGAGTAAAGAAAAGTTTTCTTTTGTACAAGAAGCATGCAACTTTTTAAGCTCATAAATATCTATCTTACTCTTTAGAAGTTGAGACTTAAGATCAGAATTCTCTTTTAGAATTATTGTCTTTTCCTTAGCGTTGGTGTCATTATCTTTATGTAAAACCTCAATTAATACTTTCTTCTCAGCAATTTCATTGCTAAGTTTCTGTATCAACTGGTTTTTGTCTGTCATGACACCATTATCTTGTTTAGGATTAGATTCTAACTTTCTTTGTTTCATACTCATGGCATGCATTTTATTCATGAATTCTAAATCAGATAGATTACATACCTCCTCTTCTTCATTGTCAGAATCAGCTTCAGCATCTGATTCTATCTTGCCCATCAAGCACATGTTGACAACTTCTTCTCTATCTTCATCATCTTCTTCTTCATCATCTGAGTGATCGAGCCAGTATTCGTCCTCAGCCATCAGTACCTTGCCTGCCTCTTGTTGTTTTGCAAGAAGCATCTTGTTCTTGTAATAGTCTGAATTTCTAACTTTAGATCTGCGGCAGTCTTTGGCATAGTGACCTGGTTTACCACAGTTGTAGCATGTAGGCGGTTCTGGATGACTTGATCCTTCAGCTTTGAATTTCCTTTCTTCCGGTCTCCTCTATCCTCTTTCCTTCCGACTGAAACCTTCTCTCTTCTGGTTTCCTCTCCTCTGATCTTCTCCCATCAAATCTCTTCCCTTCGTATCTGCTACCTTCAATCCTTTCTTTATGAATGTAGTTGTTCGGACCAGATGAATATCTCTGATTATTTGATGTTGGCTTTGTGTAGAACCTTTTCTGAAAGGCACTAGTCAGCATCATCATTGCTTGCTTCAGCTGATCGTTTTCATCTGATTCTGAGTTTGCACAACCTTCATTTTCTTCATCTGATTCATATACAGTCGCCTTGTTCTTCTTCTTTCTGACTACAAGGGCGACTATGTCTTCAACTACCTTTCCTCTCTGTCTCTTCTCATCCAGAATTTCATCCACCTCTTCTTCATTCTGACGGAGGGTTTCATACACCTCGTGAAGTGGAATCTCATTCAAGTCTTTAATTTGCTTCATCTGACGAGCAGATCTTTTCCATTCAGGTTGAAGAATACTAAGGAATTTGATATTCAGCTTATTTTAAGATTTGTGAACTTTGTTCTTGCTAAGTTCATTCAGCAATGTCACAAACCTGTCATAGGTTTCTTCTAAGGTTTCTCCCACCTGCCTCTAAATTCTTCATAGTTATTTAGGCAGTTGGAGATCTTCAGCTGATTTCCAATTTTTGAACCCAGCATCATTTTCTCGAGCTGATCCCACATTTCTTTACCTGAAGCCTTGTAACTGTCAATCTTGACGTATATTTCATTTGGGATCCCCTGTAAGATGTATGACTTTGATAATTTGTCGCCTTTGGCTCTTCTGAGGTTATCATCTTGTAGCTCGTGATACTTCAGTTCAACCTGAGTAGGCACGTTATCAATTACACGAGTCGTCATTGGTGGTGTCATAATCCCTTCTTCAATAGATGTTCTGATATAATTACCCAGCTCGTGTCTGTCAATGAAGTTTAGAAACCTATCCTTCCACTGTTCGTATTCTCCTTTGAATAGAACTGGTGGCTTGGTGTCAGTTCCTATTGCAAGGGCTTCTCTGGATGTCATCCTGTTTGATTTGATGTGCAAAAAGAACTGTTTGATTTGACCGTTAGTACAGATAAAATTTGATCACACAAGAAATTTTGTCCCCCTAGGCAGACTTAGCACGGGGGTCCCGCTACCCGGTTAGCGGGTGGGGTCAAGGGGCAACGCCCTTGCGGGGGTATGGGGGCAGCGCCCCTAGAGAAAAAATTTATGACAATTAAAGACCCTATTACAGTTTCGAAAAATTCTCAGGAAAAAATATTCTAAGTGAGGTTCGCGTTTCTAATGGGACCCGAGAAGTATGCTTTGCGGGTCACTTGGGAACCGAGAAGTTTGAGCTTTGCGGGTCACTTGAGAACCGAGAAGTTCAGCTTTTCGGGTCACTTGGGAACCGAGAAGTTGAGCTTTTCGGGTCACTTGGGAACCGAGAAGTTGAGCTTTTCGGGTCACTTGGGAACCGAGAAGTTGAGCTTTTCGGGTTATTCAACCTCTGGAATGCGGGTGTTCGACCTGTTCTTCTGAAAATCGTATGAATCTTGTTCCTGAAACGATTTAGCAATAACAAACACTACCCTTATGTCTAGAAACACTTCTAGAACATATTGTAGGCACTCGATCTCACTAAAACACTCTTTTTAGAAATTAATCTGATCGCACAGTGACTTACTCTTCTCAACTCTTTTCTCACAAAAACCACAAATTGGAACTCGATTTAAGCTTTAACGTGAAATTAAACACATACAACTCTATCTAGCATGTATTTCGATCACACTCTGATCGATTCTAACACCTAAAACACTCTTACACTCGAAATCAATTTTTTTCTTGAAGAACACAGAGACGTTTTTCTGAAAAACTTGTTTGATCTTAATCAGGCTCTGATACCAATTGTCGGTCCAACAATACTTTATAACAAGTTCTTAGAAACAACACAATAAGATTACCAACCTGTTTGATATATAAAATAACGATTACAAGGTTGATCGATTAAGCTTTGCTTTGTGTTCTCTATGTTTTCTCTCTTTTACACCTTGATGTGTGTGTTTGTATGTGTGTTGAGTGATCTGATCTTTTTGTTTAGAGAGATACTAGAGAGACACCTAAAATCTAGCAAGTGTGTTGAACACACTATCAAGATTAATATCTAGATATTAAATCTAGATATTATATCTAATATAAACTAGAAACTAAATAACTAACTAAGTTACCTTTAACTAACTATTACAATACTTTAACTTAGATATATAGATCTAAGTAAACTAAAACATATTACATTAAATTACATTGACATTTATTACAAATAGACATAGATTTTTATATCGAGAGTCGACGTTCCGGCTTTAACTTCAGATTACGATCTTCAGATTGGATGATCTTGAATCCAATGAGACTGTGGTCTAACACTTATAGTCAAATGTTCAAGACAAAATCCAAGTTTGATAGTTCATAAAATAAAATGTTCTCATACACACAACATAAATAATCCAATTGCATAACAAAGCTCAAATATCAAACTTTTAAAATTAATCTGAAACAAACAACGATGCTCCATAAAACAATGATAAGGCTCTGGAAAATGACAATGCGGCTTACCTGGCGATGAAGGCGACGAGGGGGAGACTCGTGACCATGTGAGAGCGTGAAGGCATGAGTGTGAATTGAACTTGTGAGTCGTGGAAGTTGTTAAGATAGAAGGTGTAAACTTTTTTCTGAGCTAAGAGAGCGAGAGTTTTATTTTTCATATTGAAAATGTATGAAGAACGGGAGGTGTGAAGTTTTTTTTTATCATCACCGCAATAGATTTTAACCAACGAAATTTGAGAATATGAGTTTGTTAAGTCTAAATATTGTATCCAAGATTTAATAGGAAAGTCAAATATGTAAAAGTCAACATTGACCTTGTAATAGTTAGTCAAAGCTAGTTTAGTTTCCTTAGCCATTAAGGCTTTGTAATAGATAGATGGTTTATATAGTTTGGTTTGTGTAATCATGGAATAACGAACTAGAGCTTTTGCATTTATTGTAATTCTAGAGTTGTGATATTCAAGATCTACTTTCTCTCTCTAGATTCTCTCTCTAGTTCTTGAGCATATTAGATAAATCTTGTGTAATTAGCTTGATAGATTGGGATTTAATGATTAACAGAGCTTAATTCCAATATACTTGATTTGAGTTGGGTTTTATTTGCTACGGTGTAATACTTATTTTTGAGTTTTTAAAAACTATATTTTTGGTAAATATATAATTATATATAAGTTAATTAATAAAGATTAATATGTTTTAACCGTGGTTTTGTAATTCAAAACCAAAAACCGAACTGCAATTTAACAAAAATAGAAAGACCATAACCGCATTATGAAAGATATAAACCATGTGGTGCGGTACAGACAATTTAATGAGGTTTGGTGTTTTAAAAACACTTGGTACATACCATGATATAATTTTCTAATGTGTGTTTGAATATGTTGTAAAACTAATTACTACAATAATAAGTTTGATTCAATCTATCTAACTATATTATAAAACAGGGATAAAAAACTCTTAAATACAAATTATTAGGCACAAGGTACCATCATTTTATGCAAGATTTGAAAAATCTTTTAATTTACAAGTATCAAAACACAAGATACATATTACTACTGCAAGCTTCTAATATCCACCAATTTGGTATGTGCAGGGCCTTCCTTTTATGCAGACTTTTCCATGTATCACTATTAATTAATATATTATATTACTATAAATTTGTTTTAATTATATTATTAAATATGTAATTGGTTATTTTTTCTAGATGTCATTAAAATATATAAGATAATCATTGAATTATAACAAAATACTTAATTTTTTTATATAAAAAAACATTATATTATTAAGTCTAAATTAAACAAATTTATAAAAAAAAAACATTATCACTTTCTCAAAATCATCCAAAATCGTACTGTAAATCGACAAAAAAACAAAAAATAAAACGAAACATTAAAATAGTGATGTATCTCGCTGCATTGCGCGAGTAGGTTTCTTAGTTAATCATAATTTTGATTGTTTTTAAACTTCTTTGTGGGTCAAGATATCATGTATAAAGATATGCAACGATTTACTGCATAAATATTGATTTTTAAAAAATGTATATAAAATTGTTTAAAACCTTATTTAATTCTTATTTTGATTCTTAAAATCACAATTTTAGAAGGTTGGTTAAAAGTGGTCCATCCATTACTTGAATAATTCGTAATGGTACGGGCCTCTAATGGGCTAAAATATAATTGGATTCAATCGGGGTGAAATATTATCGTCCAAATAAACAACATGGGTAGTTGTATTTTTATTTATTTTTTTCTTTTTAACATATATTGTTAATTTTAGAGTAAACTACAAATTTGGAATATGTGGTTTGTTGAAAATAATACTTTTCGTCTTTACGGTTTCGAAATTATAAGATGGTTATCGTGGTTTGCAAAAGCGTCCTCACTTGATCCCTCCCTCTAATGACCATTAAAAAGCTTTGTTAGATGAAGGGCGTTTTCGTCCTTTACACAATCATTTAACGAAAATGATTAACGAGTGTTAAAGGGAGGGACCAAATCTGGACGCTTTTACAAACCACGATGGCCATCTTGTAATTCGAAGCTACAATGATGTAAAATGTTGTTTTCGACAAATCATAGGGACCAAATTTGTAGCTTCCTCTTAAATTTATTTTATCTTTAGGATGAGTTTTATAAATAAAGACACCTTATTCCAATTTTCATTTTAGAAAAATTGTTTTCAGAAAAACGATTTAAAGACCTATAATTTAAAAATATTCATTTTGTAAATAAAATTTTAAAAGACACGTTAGATTTTACACGACTCGTGTCTATTTATTTAAGTTAAACCCTTAAATATATATTTTTCAAACAATAAATCTTTAAATATGACTTTTTAAAATATGTTACACAAAATATTATTTGAAGTAAAATACATTTTTACACGTAGTTTGTCATTATCTATTTTAGATTTTAATATATGTGTACATGGTTGGGTTTCGGCGAGAAAATTGAGTTAGCGTGAGAAGCGATTATCAACCGTTGGATACACATTAGGATGAGATGCATTGAGATGCACCGAGATAAGATGCACTGAGATGCACCAGATCAATCCACGTATCAAGCGTGATTCATGGGTGGCTTGAGATTAAAATTTAAAAGTGATCATATGTTCGGATGCACTTCTCACGCTTCTCACATTAATTTAACTTCTCACACGATCCTTCGCCTAAGCAGACAACTATATTAAACTATATACAAGTCAAATTTGGTGTTTTGTAAACAAATGGAGCAATCTAAAAACCAAAAGCCGGTGATATATATAACTTTTAGTTTGTGTGGCTTTTTTTTTCTTCCTGAAAGGTAGTATTTTATGTGTGGCTTTTTCAAATACAATTGTGTTAAACACCGATAATATGCACTCTAAACTCTTATTTCTACTACGTTTTATATGAATTATAATTTCATGGTTTTCGTAAAATATTCTGTTAAATTCATAATAGGTTTTAACTCAGCAATAGCTTGCTCAAGCTCTATGCTAACCATTTCATTTACAATGACTTGATCTCTAAGACTATGTTCGATACACATAATGCAGAAAGGGTAGTTTGAAGTATCGTATCCTATCATATTGACTTCATGGCTATCATGAGATAGACAAATCGAGTGCCATAAGGGCAAGTGGTGATACATCGGTATTGGTGCTTAGAGTTGAGTCCCAACTTTCTACATATTTTGTAATGATGCCTAACTTTTACTTGTCTGGTTGAAATCCAAAACTCAATACAAAATTTACAAATACATATACATGCATAAATGATATAAACATACGAGTAAAGTAATGTTAGATTTGGTGGTTCAACAACCAACCTAAGAAATATGTAATAAAAGAAATAAAAAAGATGCATGAAGTAAGGTTAGTTGAAATTAGGTAATGATTTAACATTATTTTTAATTTTAAATAATTACATTTAAAAAGGTATTATCTACAAATTCAAAATCTAAAAACAATTTTCATCGAACATGATTGATATAAAAGTCATTTTACAAGGGAATTTTTTTGTATAAAGTCGGTCAAAAAACCCAATTCTTATGGGTTTAGTTTGCCGAAAATTCATTGATTGAGATTTGACATTTTCAAAATTAAAGCACTGTAAAAAGATAAAATTGCTAGTCTTGAAAGAAATAAAACAGTACAAGATCTTTAAAAATTCCATTACAAAAGACAGGTCTATAATGAACCTGCAAGAAGGGGGGGTTCATGTATGGCCGAGGGGGGTCCCTTGTTACCAATGAGTTGTCTTGACATAGTAGAAATTTTGTATGACTCTTAAATGTGTCCCTATTAATTATGATTTAATATGTGACGTCATTAGATTAAACTATAGGGGAGTGAACCGTAAAATTATGAAACAAGAGAGGAATTTATGCAACCTCATTGAACCATTTTCAAAAATCAAGGGTACGCTATAAAATCATAAATCAAAATTCATGAATCACGCTCAAATCCTTGTCCATCTGTCCCTTCAGCTCGTCTCTCGACTTCTCTCCCACTCAAATTGCCACATGGAACAAATTCTCAAATCCCCACTCATAGTTAACTCAATCTCTCTATTGATGTCTTCTCTCGATTGTGTCTGACTCACAAACCCTCTTACCTTCTTAGATTATTGGTTTCTCGAAAGGACCTCACTTTGAACGCCTCAATCTCAAATATACTCAAACCCTAACTCCGATTTCTAATTTGATTCAAGTCAGTTACCAATTATATTTTGTACTCTTGTTGGTTTTCATTTGTCTAATTCATAAACCAATGAACTACCGATTGATCCCACCTATTGTATTATTTTTTGTTTCTACTTAACAACCATATCCCCTTGCCTTTTCTTTGCTCGTTTAGTCAATTACTCATTTAGTAGTCAATAGTTCAGTTGTTGCTTACTTATTGCCTTAGTTAATTGTTTCATTTGGTTTGTTATTGATTTCAATGTTGGTGCATGTGTTCCATTTGGTTTGGTTTGTTATATTTGTTTACAGTTTAATTGCTTGCAATTTCCTTGCTACCTCTTTTAATTGTTCCATTTGAACAGTTATTTATCATTTGATTGTAATGTTGCAATGTTGATGTTGATGCTACTTGATTTGTTGCAATGTTGTTGCCTTCGTTCCAATTTGGTCTGGTTTGTTATTGTTGTTTACAGTTTACTTGCTTTCAGTTTTGAAGCTTTTTGTTGTCGGTTTATATCCTTTTTGTGAAGCAAATGATATTGTCAAGTTGGGCATGGCATAATGTTATGCATTGTCAGAAATTTAAGGTAAATGACTAATATTACCATATGGCATTCAACACTGTTACAGATTTGAAAGATATTTTTATACAATTAAACTTGTCAAATCAGATTAGTGCAATCCAATTGGTGATGATTTTTCGAATGTTTCAATCATTTGTGCCATAGAAAAAGAAGCATTTCTCAATGTTACGAACAAAGATACAACTAGTTGCTTCTGAAAAATGAAGAGTCGTAAAGAACAATTGTATGAGGTAACTCATTTATCATTCTTAATAAAACCTACCCCATCGTCTCAAAATAAATGTCCACAATAAAAATGACACATAATTTAAAAATGTGTAATTATTATACGTTTAATTAAGTGAATGACAATTTTACCCTTAGTTATAGAGATAAATTTTCTCTATCTCATAACTCCGGGTAAAATGGGAAAGTAGACACATATATTTGAAATTGAACATTTATTTTAGGACACATAAAAATAAAAATACAAACATTTATTTTTGATGGAGCAAGTATTTTTTATAATTAAATATTTGTTATATTTTATATTATGGAGTTTATTTTATGTCACTGCTTCGAAGATTTTACAGATCCTCCACTGCTCGGGGTTTGGTACCTTGTAGAGACAGTAGAGTAAAAAGAGATATTCATCAACCGTCATTTAATGTATGGATGATCATTTGAAATCCAATAGATTTAGGTGGATCCAATCCGATCCTATCAACCAATAGCTGTTGGATTTTGTCATCTATTCCACTCCAATTAATATTGGACATCCAATTCGATCCAAACCAATTCAATGCATGATTGGATCAAATCGGTTCCATTCATTGAACATTATTATTGTTTATCTATTGGATCATATTGGACTCATTCAATATTTTGACACAGTTTATCAACTAATGATCAACTGTTTCAACCAATTATTCGTATATTCTCTTAATTTATTAAAAATCACTACGTATAAATATCAAATAAAAAACAATATCGTAAAATGTTAATAATTATATAGTTAATAATTGGATTGTAGTTGGATATGTAATTGGATAAGATTAATTATGTTTTATTAGATTCTGGATTGTCATCCAAAAATCGACCAATCCAATTTGGATGTTGAAAATTTGGACCTGACCCGATTCAAGTACAATTAGATATTTGATTATGGTCGGTCAGTTCTAATTAGATCGGTCGGTTTAAATTGAAGCGGATGAGTTTCTACAAACCCTAATTTAAAGAAGGGTAAATTGCGTCAAAAGGTAACCTACTTTGTTTTAATTCTTATTTTGGGTAACATACTTTTAAAACATTAGTTTTGGTACCTAAGATGTGAAATCTCAAACATTTAAGTACCTGGATAACTTGTTTAGTCATTAATAGGTTATCGTGCAGATGTGGCATATGACATGGCTGCCAACTCAATTTTAGTTGTTGACATCACTTATGACATGGATCTTTTTAGTATAAAATTAATGTTAAATAAAAAGTATATTTTTTTCCATCACCATTGATTCATAGAAGATTTCTGATTCTTTTCTTTTCATCATCGATGGCTCCATTCCCATGCCACTTCCTTTCATCATTAACATCTCTAATCAAAACTTTGATTTTCTTTTGCCTTTAGATATGATTCAAGATTTTTTTTAAATGTTTGTTATCAAAATATGAACCAATAAGTGATCTCAAATCGAGATCTAAATTTCGAAATCGAAGACGATTTGGGGGTTAGGGTTTTTAGGTTCTTGACCAAAGTTTTCACAGGAGTCAGATGTTTGATCGAAGAAGAAATCGAAGGTTGCAAATCAAAGGTACGACTTGTTGTTCTTGTTCTTCTTATTCAAGATCGGGGTTCCATAAAATCATTGAGACAGTTCTCTTTGATAAGCTGAGGGTCAAGAGCTCCAGCAAATCGGTATAAATGGGAGAAAAAGGAGTTTTGGATTACGTTTTGAATCTTTTCCTTGGTGAGTTCTCGAGCAAACCAGTAGAAATGGGAGAAAAGGGGTTTTGGATTAGGGTTTTTAATCTGAACCTTAGTGAGATCTCGAGCAAGCTGGTATTGTTACAGAAATACTGAATTCACAAATTATGGCAGCAAACCACCATCATCTTCCATTCAACACGCATCCTTTGCTCTTGATTATAGAATTCCGATAAACTATTGAGCAACCATAAAACTATTGTTGATTATGATTTTGATTTTGGGGTTTTGGTTTTCATTTTAATTTTGGGGTTTTGATAGTATTTGTTGATGTTTTTCATCTTTTTTTTTTTTATAGATTTGAATATGCTTTGTAAATAATTTGTGAATTTGTGTTTTGAATCTACTTGGGTTGATGTTCATCTTCCAGGTTGAAGAAGATGAACATCCGATGTTCATGAATAAAAAAATCCATGTCATAAGTGATGTCAACAAATAAAATTGAGTTGGCTGTCATGTCATATGCCACATCTGCACGGTAATCTGTTAATGCCTAAACAGGTTACCCGGGTACTTGAGTGTTTGAGATTTCACATCTTAGGTACCAAAACTAATGTTTTGAAAGTATATTACCCAAAATAGGAATTAAAACAAATTAGGTTACTTTTTGATGCAATTTGCCCTTTAAAGAATGAACGACTAAAAGTATTTGAAAATTATTTATATGCTTTATGATCATTAGATTACGGATCAGTAAGTAATTAATGTGATTGTATTAAAATCAACACGTTATTTTCAAAACATATCATTAATATTAAAAAAAATCATTTTTGAATTTGACAATTCATCATATATTATTAATTTATTTATATATTATGTGAAAAAATAATTCAGAATGGGCAGGAAATGCATACCAGCTATGAGTCCAAACATTGCTTTACATTGTCCGCCACGTGGACCCCCTCTATCCATTGCCGGCTTCTCACGCTTGCAACCCTCGCACACGTGCCACCATTTATTCAAGTGTCTATGTAATCATTCATCACATCAATCATCCAAACCAAAGTTCAAAATGACATAAGGCATGGCGTGACGGCGAGGTCAAGCCTTAAGTCTTACATGCTATGGTGAGGAAGCGACGTTTTTCAAGGTGTAACATAAGACGGTAAATTCGTATGTCATATTCAAAATTATATATATATATATACATATATACATATATATTTTACATATATTATTTTAATCAAATAATGATATTAAATAATGAACATTCATATTGTTAGAATAAAATCATATAAATTACTTGTACAAAATTAGTTTTTGATTAAAAATTTAAAATAGAACTTAGAAAAATAATTTTCCAACTTCGTTTTAATCGCGAGTCCATAACGTTTATGACTTCGTAAAACTGTGAATGATGTAATTAGATAAATCTATAAAAATGTTAAATCTAAAGTTAATAATGTAAAAACACAAAAGATAAAAAATTAAAAATATATATTTTTTTTGAAAAAAAAACATGTCTTAGAAAAAACGCGCGCCACGGCACCCCCTTAAATACAAAGTCTTAGAAAAAATAAGACTTTGGAATTTGGTCAATGGATTTGGACATTCCAATTCCATTGAATTCCATCCAATTTCGCGAACCAAACACCCCCTTAAAATACAAATTATTAGGCACAAGGTACCATCATTTTATGCAAGATTTTAAAAATCTCTTAATTTACAAGTATCAAAGCACAAGATACATATTACTACTGGAGGCTTCTAACATCCACCAATTTGTATGTGCATGACCTTCCTTTTATGCAAACATTTCCATATATCACTATTAATTAATATATTATATTACTATAAATTTGTTTTAATTATATTATTAAATATGTAATTGGTTATTTTTTCTAGATGTCATTAAAATATATAAGATAATCATTGAATTCTAACAAAATACTTATTTTTTTTATATAAAAAACATTATATTATTAAGCCTAAATTAAACAAATTTATAAAAAAAACATTATCATTTTCTCAAAACCATCCAAAATCGTACTGTAAAGTGTAAATCGACAAAAAAAATAAAATGAAACATTAAAATCGTGATATATCTCGCTGCATTGTGCGAGTACGCTTCTAATAATTTTTATAAATCATCCCTAAATTTTAGTAAATTACAAATTCATCCACTGGGTTATATGAAAATTAGAGATCGGGTATCTTTTCTACTCAAATTTTTTTATTGATATCCTTATGGTTACAGTTCAAGTCCCGACGAATTCAAACCCATAACACCAAAAACATTAAAATTGGTGGAACCCTTGACACTAAAAAAATCAACTCCAAACATACTTCAAAAACCATATAAAAAAACATTTTTCATTATTATTAATGATATTATTACAAATAATAATAATGATATTATAAAAAAAATTAAAAAATGGATTAGTGGTGGGTCATCTTCTTTTTGAAGGGTGTATAATACGACACCAAATTTGGTGTTTTCTTCGTAAAAAAAAAATGAAACGGCAAAAACTTTTGGTGTTTAGAGTGTGATTGGATTTCACCTTACTGCAAATCACCTTATTTGCAGTATGGTTGGAGTTGCTCTTGCCATTTTTGTTGTTTTTGTTTTGTTAAGCTCCCTTGTGACCTACAAGAGAGGGCCATTTTTGTCATTCTACTTTCTTTTTTGTACTTTTTTTTTATTATATTACAAGTTTTTATGAGCATTTAAAAATTAAAAAAAAAAAGAGCCCCATCCTCGTGTTGTCGATGTTGAAATTTTATCCAGAAACCACATCAGAGTTCAAACAAGAAATCAATGGAAGACGAATATAAGGTTTCGTCATCGTTTGGATCAAGATTTCATTGTCCAATCGTCCTTTTGCAACTACGACTACAGTGGAGGGCCAGGGGGGGTTGTACATATAGTTTCAAAATGCATACACTAATAAGGGCATTGAAAAAGTGACAAAAATGCCCTTACGACAAGATACTTAATTCGTAACAAAATTGAAATCACAAATATATTGTCCATAAAAAAATTGGATAAAAAGATCAATTTCTTAACATTCATATAATCACTTGACGAAATTTGTAATTCACCCTACAGGCTATGGGGTTTTGCCAACTAAGTTAAATTTTTTTAAATCAAATTAAAACATTAAAAAAAATAGGTTTGCTTTTGTTATATGATAAACGAAATGTATAAGAAAGTATTCATTTAGCAAATTTTGTATAAACAAAAAGTGTGTTACTGTTAAGGAACTGTTTACTAAATGTTTATCGGTAAGTGCTTCTGATTCACTTTACTTTATCGGATAAACATGACAAAGATTGAGAATCTTACCCTGTAAGAGCGTTGACAAGGATTGAGAGTCTTACTCAGTAAGTGGGAATGACAACTCTTACCCAGTAAGCGCTTATGAAATTAAAATGTTGCATACAATGCCGTTTTAAATTTTAATGAACTAATATTTTACCTATACTTAGGGGTGTTCACGGTTCGGTTCAGTTCGGTTCATAAGAAAAATGTGAACCAAACCACATGAGGCGAATACCTGGTTACCCGAACCGAAACTGAACCATAGGTTGAACCGAACCGCACTTAAACGAATCGAATAAGGCAGTTACCCACAGTTCGGTTCACGGTTACCCGAAGCATAAAAAAATATCAATTACAATATAAAAATGGTACCAAAATATAACATTTAAAACAATTACACAACAAATAAATAAAAATAATCAAAGCACGGCAAAATAAAATAAATTCAATTGTATACATCCATTATTCGGTTAATGTTGACTCCTTCATGACTTAATACCACCAAATTTGATCATTCACCGTAATGATTGACAACAAAACGTAAAAGACTTTTACTCATTGAACTTTAAGTTGATAAATAAATAAATAATATAAATTAAATATTATATATACATAATATTTGGTTTGGTTCGGGTACTCGCGGGTACCTAAAATTCAAAACCGAAACCGACCCATGAATACCCGATTTTTTCGGGGGGTTTTTTGGATTTTTCGGCTTCGGATCAAACGGTTCGGCTCGGTTTTCCCCTTTTTTTGAACACCCCTACCCAGACTATGCTTGTTGGCCATGACACCTACGGTTAATTAAGAAAAATCTTACCCAGTAAGCTTAAGTGAAAGTGTTGACTATCATCATACCCGACGAAGTTTTCTCCACCATCCCGATGGTACAAGGATCGCTTTGATACTATTTGTAACAACTTAGAGACCAAAGCAATAAAGTGACCCAATAACTCCAAATCCAACTTAAAATCATGGTGAAAGTTATTTGTAACCCACAAATTGAGGTTTATAAGGAGCTCGTAAATCTCATTTTCTATCCATGTGGAACGACTTGTTACAACGTTTACCTGGTATGGGTTGGAATTGGATAAACGACCCCTACAATATGTTAATTTGGCATGTAGCTCAGTGTAACACCTGTAATTTTCAGTAAGTAAAGGTCACCCGAACATTTTTACAACTTGGAAATGGTGGGATTTATGTTAGGAAAACATTATTTAAAGTCCCTAAGAGTATCGGGAGTGTTGGCGTTGAAAAAGTCGAGTTTCGGGGCTTGGAAAGGGTCCGACTATAATGCCCGACGACTATGACAATGTCATAGTCGCACGGTCATAGTCACACAAGTTGGAATACCCACGGTACACTTGGTGCGACTATGACACGCGACTTGGAGCCATTTCTTGAGTTCTTAAGGTGTTCCATCATCAAGTTAAGGATTGAAAACTAGGGCCAAGAGGCTCCATTTTCATCTTCAACCTCAAGCTTCATTTTGGGTTTTTTAGGTTTTTATCAAAACCTAAGTGGTAAGTTTATCCTCTCCATTTCTAAACCTTATTATAAGTTATAAATGCTTCATTGATGATTTCCTAGTGATTGGTTTATCAAATTTCGGTTTTGATGATTTTGGAGAAATTAGGTCAAATTAGGGTTTTGACCAAATTTGGGGACTTGGATGTAAAATGTTTGACGAGTTTTGATTATTTGAAGTGTCTAACTTTATAAACTGGTAAAACACCCACATTTGAGATTTTGAGCATTTTGATAAATGAGGCTTGAGCATTGATATTTTAATGATCCATTTTATGAAATGAAATCCTTTGAGTATAAATGCACTTTTAATGTGCGTTTTGGGGAAATGGTTGATTTTTGTGTTATGGGTCGTTTTGAAAAAATAAGTGGTATAAACTCATTTGGAAAATGATTTTCCTAACTCTAAAATGTGCTAGAGTTTATTCGTGTATTTTGCATATATGGTTGTTATTAAGATTTATGGGTTGAGTATTATGGCCCGCGACATAACCCACCCGGGTCACTGGATCAAAACTAAAATTAGCAAAAACCAAGCTGCACGAGCTCGAGATTTCGGAGCTGCATTCGTGTTTGCAAATCATGCCTACACACAAGTTCACCGATTTTAGCTTACGAAATTCTCAATCGACACCCCCTGCGCGCGGGTAGGTGTTGGAGTAAAACTATTCAAGAAGCTTGTAAACTCCTCTCACTTCCATGGTTATAAACCACTAATTTTTTACTCTTTCTTCCTATGTGGGACACTTCCTAGGCATGGCAACGGGGCGGGGATGGGGCGGGGAATGCAATCCCCGGCCCCCGCCCCGGTTTCACTACCCTTTACCCAGCCCCGGTCCCCGGCGGGTACGAGGAATCGAATCCCCTCCCCGATTTTTTTAGGCCTATCCCCGGTTTATCCCCGGCCAATCCCCGGTTCAACAAAAATTAATTGAAAATTATATTATATTTATATAATGCATATTAAAAAAACAAAATTTCAATTAATATGTATACATACAGGGACGGGGCGGGGAATACATTACCCGGCCCCGGTACTCGGTTTTACGGGGAACAACTGTTATTGGGTTTTAGTAACACCCGCTTTTGATTAGTCTTTATATAAGACTTGACCTATTATTTGTTGAAGTTAAATCTAGAATTCTAATTGAGGTGACTCAAGTAATGATTAGTAGAATAGATTTTATAATTATTTGATGTATAATTGAAAATTTTAAATTAATTATTCTTTCCAAATTTGAGGGTGTTACACTCAGTTTATAACATTAATTGGTAATTGATAATTTTATTATTTAATCGAAAATTTTAATTCATTATTGTATTTTATAATAATGACTATTTCTTTTTTATATATGAGGCCATCAATTTGAATTCTGCAAGATAGACTGAGAATTTTTTTAAAGGCCTGATTGTTAGTAGATTAATGAAACTCTTAGTTTATTCAGTCAACTATACATGATTGTTTGGTAGTGATTTGATGATATAGAAAGTGGCTTATTCAGTAAGCTTCTAGGGAGCAGTTTTATGCAGAAAATCAATTTTTTTTCCAAACCTGTTCATTTCAATTAAAAAACACGATATTTTCATCTATGAAAAAACTTTTATAAACAAATTTTTTACCAATCTATATCGATAGATTGATCTATACAATCAACTTTATTCATACGTAGATAAAATATCAATCAAATAACCCCTATCTTTTATATAAATAGTCTAAAACACTCACAATTAACAAACAAAAAGCATAAAAATTTACTATCTTTTATATTTTCAACGTATAATTTGGTTTGATTCATTGTGATATAAGCAAAAGGCATACTAAGATTGGTGGACCCACGCGCTTTTTTGTCAGCGCGTGACTGTGTCTAGAAAAGAGGCGGCGTGATTAACGCGGTAACCTGTGTCTATTTTCGGTAAATAAAAACAACCAGAAGGATGTTTCCAGCTGTGGCCCAATATCATTTTTGCAGAAATACAGCTTAAACGAAAATATTGCAATAGTTTGTGAGTAGGACATATGGCAAACTCACGTAACAACTTTACTTTATATTTTATATATATAGGAGCTAGGAGGGGAAGGATCACACCATAAATTAAATATTTTATGAGAAGTTAAGAAAATCTCAATATTATATATGATTACACGTTATTGGGGTGAGTTTAATCATATATGATTAGGGGTTAAATCATATGAGAACCAAAAAAAAATTGAGAA
This sequence comes from Arctium minus, assembly GCA_954870635.1. Classification (NCBI taxonomy): domain Eukaryota; kingdom Viridiplantae; phylum Streptophyta; class Magnoliopsida; order Asterales; family Asteraceae; genus Arctium; species Arctium minus. The sequence continues at coordinate 39,039,655 of OX941084.1, forward strand.
TCGTGAGAACCGATTTAAACCGTAATTTGGTTTTGATCCTATGGTTTTACTTAAAAGTCGTTTCACTTCCAATTTATTTCAAAATTGCCATTGTCTTTAATGACCATGGATAAAAATTAATCAATAGTTTAGATTAGTTTTCACGGTTCTCAACCTATTTTTGGTTCTCATTTGATTATCGTTCTAAGAGTCTATATATGCCAATGTAACGTGTGTTTAATTATATATGATTAAGCTTGTGTATCATATATGACATCACACTTCTCGCCTTCTCGTAAAATGTTTAGCTTCTCGTTTGAACCTGCCCCTATATATATAGGCAAAAGAGCGTGTGATAAGTTGAGTTAATGGTGAGAAGTGAATTTGAACCGTTGATCTTTTTTAATCTCAATCTCTCCCATGAATTGCGGCTTAGAAAGGAGTTGATCTGGTGCATCTTATCCTAATGTGTGTCCATTTCTCATCCAACGGTCGATAACCATTTCTCACTCTTCTACTATTAACTCGACTTTTCACCGGAACCCAACCCTATATTATATATATATATATATATATATATATATATATATATATATATAATATAGAGAGAGAGATGAGTTTGTACGAGAACAATATCTATTTAAGAAATCACAAGAACAGCCGAATCAATACAAAATCATATATGATTCACGCGACTTTGCCCGCGACTTAAGTCACAGCCAAAGACGCCCTTGTCCATTTTTTTGGCCATTCATGTCGAATCATATATGATTTTGAATATGATTTGTTGTTTTCTTAAATAGTTAGTGTTCTCGTTTGAACCTTCCTATATATATATATATTACGGTTACTATCCTAGTATAGATAAAAGATCACAATGTGATATATGTTTTAAAGAAATTTGTTATATATATGGTTGGTTTCTGGTAAGAAGTTGAGTTAACGTGAGAAGCGAAGAAGTGGTTATCAACTGTTTTTGATGCACGTTATGATGAGATGCACCGAGATAAGATGCAACAAGATGCACCAGATCAATTCTCTTATGAAGCACGATTCATGGATGGGTTTGAAATTCTAAGTGATCAATGGTTCAAATTCATTTCTCACGTTAACTCAATTTATGACACGATCATTCGCCTATATATATATATATATATATATATAAATCAAAACCAATTTTTCATTGTAAATCAATGGATAAAGCTTGACCTTCTATCTCTATGTAATTCACGACTCATGAATATTGATTTAAAACTGTTCACTAAGGTGATTAGGGGTAAAAGATGAAGTCCATTACAATCATAATTAGGGGTGAACAAGAAACCGTCAACCAGCGAAATGCGCCCAACACAACCTGTTAACAACCCAATTAAATCCAACCTGCTAAACCGCCAACCCGCCAAACCGCTAACCCGCTAATTAGGAGGGTTGAAATTGGGTTAGCATAACTCAACCCAACCCAAACCGCCAACCCACCGCTAATATATATTACTTCGATAATTTATATATATAATATTTACAACCATTATAATTTACAACCCAAGAAATATATACATATATTAGTCTAATTAACAACCCAATATATATAATTATATATATATACACACACACAAATATTTGTCCAGTTTACAGCCCAAAGCCCGAAATTAATCCAATTGCGTCAAACCCGAATTAATTCAACCTGGTCGATCGATATGTCTCAATAAGCACGATTGCACGAGTACAACTAAAACAACTAGATCGACGTTGTTGTTTTCATTACATAAATAAACATATGAAGTATGTTTCAAACAAAAAATTTCAAACTAGAAGTATGAACATAAATGAATATAAGGAGTACGTTTTAAACTACAAGTTGGAACCATAAATTTATGTTTTCATTGCATTGATGTTGTTAGAAGTTTGTTTTTTTTATTGCGTAAAGAAATATCATATGTTTTTTTGTAGGTTGTAACTTTGTATTTTTATATCCTATTTCCTATGTATACGAACAATGGAAAATACTCCTAAGTCTTCAAAAATCAAAGACAATTGTTATACCCAAAATTCAAGTTCTAATCACTCACAAACAATCAAGATGAGAAATTAATAGTCATATGTCATTGAATTCCAAATCTCCACAGTTTTACAACTTTCTCTCTCTACATACTCTCTTTCTCTCTCTAGAATGATATTCAGTAAACCTTTTTCTAATTCGTATTCTCACAATTACTTACAACTTGTTTTCAAAAACTAACAAGCTTACAAAGACTAAAGCTATTTATACTAAGCAACATAACAAGGAAACTAAAACACAAACTTTGACTTTGACTTAATACACAAAGCTTTGACATTGATGCTTGAGAGTTGACTTTGAGGCTTTGACTTCTTGAACTTTTATCTTCAATCTTTATGATCTTGAATCCAACAAATATGTGCTCTAACATTCTCCCCCTTTGGAACAAGATCATCTGAAAAAGATTTTTGCAATTCAATCTTCTCTCTTTAAGCTCAGTTTATACAATCTCCCTTTGATCAACTTTATCTTCCCTTTGTAGACTTCTTGTCAATTAAGAACATCTTCAGAAATACACATAATCATTGAGAAACAATCTCCCCATTTCTGCTTAAAACATTCTTTAAACTTTTAGTAATCTTCCCAAAGTCTGTTCTTCAAGAATAATATCATTCTCCCCCAAGGTTGATATAAACCTCTTTCAGACACTTGGAAAGAAATTATCATCTGTTTCAGCTCAGATTGCTTTAGCAAAATATCTTCAAATAAAACTCTTTCAAACTCTTTCAGCTTTTGAACAAACTTCAACAATCTTTCTTTCTTTCACAGTCAATCTTTGAACATTTCTTTAACTTCTTCTAACATTTATTGAATATCTCTCCCCATATACGATATAAACTGTTCTTTCCGGACATTTCTTTAACATTGTTTTCTCCCCCTTTTTGATGATTGCGGCATTGAGATCATCAAAAATTTCTCCAAGAAATGTCATTATCTATTCTGACCACTGATCTTTTGAACTGAGCCTCTGATTCACCGTCAACCCATAAAAATATTCATCTAGATCTTTACAAATCCAGGCAAATAAGAATGTAACACCTGAATCAACAAATGAATCAGTTAAGATGCATGTCAGTAACACAAAGTTACTGTGTTTAACGAATACACATTGGAAATGAGCTTTTTGATGTTCACTCCCCCAGGGCATCCATTCAATCATCGAAACACCACAAAGATATTTCTATGAACGTTATGACAAGAAAACAAATTCCTTGTGTGTTCGTGCAAGTGTTAGAAAGAATTAAGCACATGATGATTGCCTGTATAAGACTTAAAATTGTGTAAACCATTGAGACAACAATAGTTAAATACAGACTCAATTGTGCATGATCGAAGTGCGAAGATGGGGTAGACTTCATTCTTTTTCAATATCCAGGTTTTCCAAATGAAAACCAGATAGATAATGTGTTGCGTCCTCTTGAAATATGAAACACTTTCTTTTTAAGAAGAAAACGAGTGGCTGGTGGGGTTTTTAATCAAGAGTTGGCATGTGCTAGTTGCCTGTTTCAATAATGTTCACGAAGAATTGTGAAACACTAGCAATGTAGCTGCCCGACTCAGAAAAAGTTGGTGCAGAGTTTGATATTCTTTTACTCTGATCTCACACCCTCTTTCTTTTTAAACATTGAGCTCGCGTCTAACCAAACTCTCTTTTACATTTTAGCTCGTCACACAACCCACACTCATATCTTTTTGACTCCTCACACTCGATCAATAAGGATTAACTTCTTGGGTAGGAAACACTGGTTAACGTGAATCCATAGAAGTTTCGTTTAAGTCCTACACAATGAACCCATATTTTCTTATTGAAGCACATTGTTGCTCAAAAATGGTTTAACTTTATCTGTTAAAACAAAAATATACAAGTCAGATGTCTGTATGCTCATAGATATAATCAAGAAGATTTGAGCATTTGAAAACATTGAAGATATTTCAAAACAAGTATATTGAATGAATGAAATGAATACAAGAAACTTGTTTGAAAATCTGACATTGTATAATAAGATCAAATATGAATGATATAACAATCAAGGCTTTGGTCAGGAAAAATTGATATTGTCTATATGAACAAAAAATATAGACATTCTTGAAAAAACGTTCAGAAATGAAATCACGCTTAAACTTTGAATAACAAACGGCGTGTCTTACCATCGAAAAATATTGTTTCAATTTAGAGACATGGTAAGAACGAATTCAACAAAAATTAAACCAGTGTGTGTGAATACTTGACAGTATATAGACAAGATAATACACAAGTATTGATCTTTGGAAACACGCGGTTTGTAAGCATTTAAGCACAAATAAAAATGAAAACATTAAAAATCACACTTCTATATTCATGAAAACATTTAAGAATCAGAAGTGGTTTGAACATTTAAGAACATGTATTATATGATTGAAAGTCGTCCTTCTTTCAACCATATATGAGATTAAGAATATAAATAAACCTTTTCAATCTATCTTAAATCTCATGAAGTCAGCTTAAAGTCATAATGATATGATCATTAAGTATCATCTCAATCTGCATTAGTCATAAAGTCCGTCAAAGCAACTTTATTCACAACATTTATTGAAAAATTAAATGACATAAAGCAGTAAAACATTAAATGTACGAGTTCTGATCTGAAATAATCAGAAGTCATAATTCTTACTCCCCCCCTGAAAATATGCATCTAAAATATGTCAGTGAAAAAGCACATGATAGAGATCAGATACAACTCCCTTTTGAATTGTAGATCGTCATATCTTCCGAATACATATTTCCAGAAAAAATATATGTACTCCCCCTTGAAGGTTTATTTCCTCATTCATGTATTGAAGTACATTCTCTTATCAGCCCAGGAGTAGCATCTATTTTTAATCATTGAAGTACGAGTCCTAAACTGTTGTGTTTAGAAGTCAAACTCCGTTGAAGTACGGGTCCTGAACTGTAGTATTCAGAAGCCACAGTTCATTGAAGCACGAGTTCTGAACTGATTTATTCAGAAGCCAATATATCGGTTCTTTTACTCCCCCTTGACTTGAGGTGCCTGCAACACAGAATCATCTTTCGACTTTGGTACCCACTAATATTTGGGTCCATGTTTGTGAGTTGCAGTTCGAATGAGAGTAATAGAGTAAGAACCATACCAGTAATGATCACTCGATTTATGAACAAAATCATATGTATGACAGTAAGAACAATACCTTTTCCTTGACAACCTGATCAATTGATCTCTCGAGTAAGCAAGATCAGGTTTACCTTTCAGCACTTTGTTCTTTTTAGCATTTGATCCATGTACAAATGATTTGTTACTTTTCTTCTCTTCTTTCTTTCCTTTCTTTTCTCCCTTCTTCTCATCATCAACTGGTTTTACCTTCCAAACCAACTTTTCTTCTTCAAATTTCCTTCTTCTTCTTCTTTTGTATGTATCTGAACCATCTACATTTTTATCAAAGAAAAGATTAGTAGTACGAATATGATCTTTTGAAATAACTGACCTTCTTAAAGAAACAATTTTCAGATGTGAGCTTGAGGCGGTCTTGTTAGAACCAACTGAACTATTTCTAGGTGTGTGGATTTGTGACTCTGGAGTCGTTTGCTCAGTCACCACCACCTTGGAAATAATATCTTCAAGCTCTTTAATCTTTGAAGAGTAACTGTCTCTTTCTTTGACAAGCAGGTCAATCTATTTCTTGAATTCAGACTTCGCTTTTTGCTCTTTCAGTGCACTCGTGGATAGTTCAGATAACTTTTCTGTCAGTTTTGTTGGGAACTGAAGAATTCATCAAGTGTGGTTAATGCTGCTGGTTCAATGTTAATACTGCTAGAAGACATAAAGGTTAATACTGCTGAGTGTTACTACTGCTAGTGTTAATTAATACTGCTAGTCAAAGTTAGTACTGCTTGAACAAAGTTAGTACTGCTTAGCTAGTTAGTACTGCTAGTAGTTAGTACTGCTTAGTAGTTAATGCTGCTAGAAGGAAGTTAATGCTGCTGAAGATTAATACTGCTTATATGATGAAGATTCGTATGAAAGGATATACATGGAAGCTTAGAGATATACATGGAAGATATACTGAAGATATTTTATTTATTGTAATTATCTTTGTATTCAGTATATATTGTATAGTTTAGAATAATGAAGTCAATAATTTAATTTTTCATTCTAGAGAGAAAATCAACCTCAAGGCATAGATCCTAATTCTAGAGAAGTAGAATTCGTATTGGTGAGCCTGTTCATCAATATTGAGGTTGAGTGAGTAATCTTGTAACTTCAAAGCATTAAATACAAGTTTACAGTTTGTTCTTCATATTTTCTGTATTGATTTACTGTTTGATTGAATGTCAAAGTGTTATTCCGCAAACTTCTTTGATATTGTTTCTGAGAATTAATTCTTGTTAAGAATTCGATCCTGACAAGTTTCTTTATTTCTGCCTCAAATATATTCCTTTCTTCTTCAAAACCCTTCTCAGCATTTGTTCTTTGACCAAATATTTCTTTGAAAATGCCAACATTCCTCTGTTCTATGGTCTTCTTCTCTTTGTCAAACTTTTCTCTTTCCAAAATAATGACTTTCTCAAAATCTGAAATCTGTTGAGAAAACTTTATACATTTCAGCTCAACTGTCTTCTTCTCTTCAGCACTTTTTCTGGAAAACTCTGAGAATTTCTTAGCAAACTCTTTCTTTTATTTCTCAAAAACTGATATTTCTTCAACAATTTGCAGTTCTAATTCAAAGATCTTCTTTTCATTAGCACACCCTGTTTGCTGAAACTTGAAAATTTGATCTTCTAAGTCTGAAATCTTGCTTTTTAACTCAGTGTTTTCAGCTTCCAAAATTAGCACTTTTTCTTCATTAAGACCAGAAGTCTGTTGCAAAAGATCTTCATTTAACATCTTTAATGCACTAACTTCTTCCCTTAGTATCTTCCTTTCATCAGATAATCTCTTTGACCTTTTAGAATAGTAATCAACCGAAGAAACGAGAATTTTGTTCTCTATTCTAAGCTTGGAAATCTTCTCTTCATCATCAGAAAAACTCATCTTGAATATCTGTTTACAAAAAGAAACTTGAATTTGATCGTTAGAAATTCATAAACAACCTGTACAACAAAAATCAAATTTGGTCAAATATTGAAAAAATCAGAAAATATTCTAAGTATGAAATTCTCAAACCAAAGAATATTAGCTTCGCGCAAAAACAGTAACTTGCACGTTTTGTACTTCGCGCACACTAAAGGATACGAGAGCAAGCTTCACACAAAAAGTACTATGTGCATTTCAACTTTACGCAGAACACAATGTGCGAGTTCAAAGGTTCACGCACACAAGGACGTGCGAGTTCTATGTTCGCGCACAATGAACGTTGCGAGTTCTGGACTTCGCGCTAGAACCTTCGTGCGAGTTCTTGACACTTCGCGCAAAGTACTTCATGCAATAAGTCTGCGCGTTCTGGACTTAGAAAATAATTGAACTCTTCACTTCGCGCAAAACGCAAACGCGCAAGATTACTTCTCGCAAAACCCTCTTGCTTGTTATGGAGTTAGAAAAATTTCCAATAGTTCACTTCTCGCAACCCTTTACTTCTCACAGAACCACTTCTCGCACAACTCTTCGAATGAACAGTGTAAACTCGCAAGTAAGGTTGCGCGAGTTTCTACTTCTCGCACATAACTCTTTGCGAGTTCTTTACTTCAGACATGATTTAGACTTGTGCGAGTTCTTCACCTCAATCGATTTCGTAGGCCTTTGCGAGTTCTTTACCTTTTGTGTTCTTCACTAGCGAGTTTCTCAGATCTAGTGAGTTCTTGCCTCTGTCGAACACAAACATTATTTTTCGCACAAAAATCGATCAAATCTTCTTCAATTGTCTTGAAACTTTGCAGAATTCATCTCGAACATAATTCGAACCAAATACAATCGATTAATTTCAACAAGAAACAACAATTTTACATGTTCGATCTTTAGAACAGTGTTCGACTAAACTTCGAACAAAACATTACAAAAATCAAAATTCAGATCGATCTATTGTAAATTTGACAATACTATTCAAACAAAACTTGTTCTAGACATATAACCGAGTACAAAGACACAAAACTCAGATAAAAAACATCAATGTAGCAACAAAATCGAATTTGAACAGTGATTAGCGTGTTCTTCCAAAAATCGACCAAAATCTTGAACTTTAATCCATTTTCTGAATTTCTTCTGCTCTGATACCAATTGTTATACCCATAATTCAAGTTCTAATCACTCACAAACAATCAAGATGAGAAATTAATAGTCATATGACATTGAATTCCAAATCTCCACAGTTTACAACTTTCTCTCTCTACATACTCTCTTTCTCTCTCTAGAATGATATTCAGTAAACCTTTTTTTCTAATTCGTATTCTCACAATTACTTACAACTTGTTTTCAAAAACTAACAAGCTTACAAAGACTAAAGCTATTTATACTAAGCAACATAACAAGGAAACTAAAACACAAACTTTGACTTTGACTTATTACACAAAGACTTTGACATTGATGCTTGAGAGTTGACTTTGAGGCTTTGACTTCTTGAACTTTTATCTTCAATCTTTATGATCTTGAATCCAACAAATATGTGCTCTAACAATGATGAATCAAACACGTCTAAGAAAAGAGGATGTAGAACCTTGAACGTTTGTAATAACTAATAACTTTGTTGGATAGATTTTTAGTATTATTTATCGTATTTCATTCGTCAACTTTATGTATACTTCTAACCCGCCAACCCAATCCAACCCGCCCTAACCCGCAAGGGTCGAGTTGGGTTATACTTTTGAATGGGTTGGGTTGAGTTGAGAATTTTCAAACCGTTGTAATTGGGTTGAGTTGTAAAAATGTCAAAAACTGCCCAACCTAACTCGCGTACACCCCTTATCATAATCACGTTTCATTATACAATTTTTTTATTTTATTAATTAAAATATTTACCCTCTTAATCCTTAAACTAAATTTTCTTAAAAAAATTATTAATATTTTAATCAAACAAATTATATCAAAAAAACGAGAATTTCATTCTCTTCAATATGACATTCATTTCGATATATTTTTTTTCTTGTTTTAACCGTTTTTACGTGAAATGATTCATATGTGTAATATTCATGTACATTCAGGTGTATACAATAGCTCGACACCGTAAGTTCGTAACTCGACATAATCACTTTCTTCAACACTTTTTTTAACGTCATAAGTACATAACATGACATCATGTTCTTCAACACTGTAACCCAACATCCATCAAGATCGATGGAGAACTCATCAAGACCGGTCGAGAACCTATCGAAAACTGTCGAGATCGGTTCAGAATCCATTTGTTGACTTGGTGTGTGTTTAAGTGCGTAAAACCATCACCTACCACCTTAACTTTCCATCGAGAACCTATCTATTAATTTATTATGTGTTTGTGTGTGTAAAACTATAGTCTACCACTTTCAAATTTTATCGAGACGGTTCGAGACCAATCGAGACCCATCAAGACCAATCGAGACAAATCAAGAACCCATCCATTGAGTTGGTGTGTGGTTGTGTGTGTAAAATCATAACCTACCACCTTCATTTTTCATAGAGACTAATTGAAAACCTATCAACTGATTTATTGTGTGTTTGTTTTATAAAACCATAACCAACCCATCATTAATTTCCCATACTATTCATTATGAGTATTTATACATGACGTGTATACAACAAATTTTAAGTATTCATTCATCATGAATATATATTTTTACTATAACATTCACCATAAATATATGAATTCGATCAAGGGTATATAACAACTCTCTAGTATTATTAGTATGATATTTATTACAAATATTAATTTTCACCATAATATCATGAATATATTACAGTTTCAATTCTACATACTCTAGTTTTAAATTTTTTTTTAGTGGGTTCTTGATTGATCTTGATGATTTCCTGTTCATCTCGATAAAACCTGTAAGTGAATATGTATGAGTACTGAAGAGTTATTGTATAACGTGAACACACACATACACACACACACACACACACACATATATATATATATATATATATATATATATATAAATGATGGACTTGCGCCTATCCAATCTAGCCGAGTGTACAACTAAGGGACTTGCGCCCCCTATTGTCTACTCAAAATGCCCAACGGCAATCACAATGCAATAATCATGCATACCATCTAAATCCTTATGCACAAGGAAATAGATATAAGACTCCCAACAAGAGTTATGAACAATTATAGACGACAAACTTCATGCAACATATAATTTTCCCAGATAGTGTGATCATGCTTGACATATATTCACCATAAGAAACTACAACTCATTTAACCACATGCAAATCCTCAACTAGTATAATGATCCCAACTGCTGATAAGAATTTAGGCATTTGACATTTCATTTTGTAGGGATGTAGACCTACATCGTGATTTGCCTCTTTTCTATAAGACTTGTAAACAACACTCTTCCACATGTTTAAACACTTCCACCCACCCCAAAAATCTTATTTATTGAAGATAAGCAAAACCCTAGTTTTTAGGTCAACACCATGCATTTCATATATTTCACATAAACAAGTATTGGTGCAAGTATGAGTGTACATAAGTTAACAAAACTTACTTAAATTGCTCCAATACCCCAAACCCTAGATGGTTCAAGGAGATGAGAAGTAGGTGAGGAGAAACCTTGGTTCATCAAATGGCTAGAACTTGACTACCAAAGGAGAGAAACCATAGGTTAGCATTTAATACCCCCAACAAGATTTTAGAGAGGATTAAATGTTGAAGAGATTGAGTTTTGAGGTGAAGAAATCTTACCTAGGAGAGAAAAATCGGTTGCCTTAAAAAAAACCTCAAATGAAATAAATGAGCTCCTTACTTGAAATCAGACATTTAAAGCTAAAATCCCCGTCGGCGATTGTGACATCGCGATAGTGACAGGGCACTATCGCCAGTCACTATCGCCGAGAATGTACCGCGACTCCCACTTCTCCCGCGATTGTGACACGCGAGAGTGACCCTGGCACTATCGCCGGGCACTCTCGCCGAAGGTGCACCGCGGGCTATCGAACCCCCGCGATTGTGCTTTCCGCGAGAGTGACCATGGCACCCTCGCCAGGCACTCTCGCCAGACTGCTCTTCCCACGAATTTCGACGTTTTTCCATAACGCCATCACGACCAAACTTTTGACGACACAAGCTGAACAAAACCAGATATATATATACAATACAAAATAACCAATAATCCAAAATTCAGGGTGTTACAATCCTCCACCCCTAAAATGGATTTCATCCTCGAAATCCCCAACTAACCAAACAAATGAGGGTATCGCCTCCTCATATCTTCTTCCGCTTCCCAAGTTACGTTGGTTCCGCGATGGTGCTTCCATTGAATCTTACCATGACCACTTCTTTGTGTCGTAGCCTCTTCGTCTTTCTTTCGAGGATAGATTCGGGTTCTTCTATACATCGATTGTTGTCCACTTTGATTTCCGAAAGTGGGATGACACACTCTTCTTCGACCAGACATTTCCGCAAGTAGCACACATGAAAGGTGGGGTGAATTCCGTCCATCTCCGGTGGAAGATCCAACTTGTAGGCTTGTAGACCAATACATTCAAGGATCGTGAAAGGCCCAAGGAAACGGGGACTGAGCTTCCCACGCTTTCCGAACCTTATCAATCCTTTCCACGATGACACTTGCAACATTACCCGCTCTCCCACTTGGAACTCGACCGGTCTTCTCTTCTTATCCGCGTAGCTCTTCTGCCTATCCTGTGCCACTTTCAAACGCTCTCTGATGACTTTCACTTTGTCGGCCGTCTCTTGCACGATCTCCGGTCCGGCAAATTGTTTCTCACTCGCTTCCAACCAACACACGGGTGTCCTACACTTCCTTCCATACAATGCCTCGAATGGCGCCATACCAATACTTGAGTGATAACTGTTGTTGTAGGCGAATTCCACTAGTGGAAGGTGTGCATCCCAATTTCCCCCAAAATCGATAACACATGACCTCAACATGTCTTCGAGGGTCTGGATGGTCCTCTCGCTCTGTCCGTCTGTCTGCGGGGGATAGACGGTACTCAATTTAACTCTTGTGCCTAACTCCTTCTGTAAACTATCCCAAAAGTGCGATGTAAAGCGGCTATCTCGGTCGGACACAATAGAGAGTGGCACTCCATGCCTCGAGACCACTTCATCTATGTATAATTTGGCCAACTTGTCCATCGGTAGGGTCTCCCGCATGGACAAGAAATGCGCGCTCTTGGTCAAACGATCCACTATTACCCAAATGGTATCGTGGTTCTTTAAAGTCCTCAGTAGCTTGGTTACAAAGTCCATGGTGATGTGCTCCCATTTCCACTCCAGTATTTCCAAGGATTGGAGACTACCGTATGGCCGTTGGTGCTCCGCCTTCACTTGTAGGCAAGTTATGCATTGCTCCACATAACTAGCCACGTCTAGTTTCATCACTGGCCACCAATAATTGAGCTTTAAATCACGATACATCTTAGTGCTTCCCGGATGTATCGAGTACTTGGACTTGTGCACTTCCTCCAATAGTAGCTCCCGACATCCTCCAATCTTTGGCACCCAAATTCAACCTTGATATAACTTCAAACCTCTTCCATCCTCGGTCAATTGGAGATGCTGCTTCACCATAATTTCACTTTTGAGGCTGACTTCAAGAAGGGCTTCCGACTTTGATGCTTTGATTTTATTGATTAGGCTTGAGACTACATCTACTCTTGCAAAGGTGGATTGAACTCCACGACTGTACTCCTTCCGGCTCAAGGCATCCGCGGCCACATTTGCTTTTCCGGGATGGTATTGAAGTTCACAGTCATAATCCTTGAGTAGTTCGAGCCATCTTCTTTGTCGCATATTCAACTCTTTCTGATCGAAGACGTACTTCAGGATTTTGTGGTCGGTAAAAATGGTACACCTCGTCCCGTAAAGGTAGTGTCGCCATAACTTCAAGGCGAACACCACTGCCGCTAGCTCGAGATCGTGAGTTAGGTAGTTCTTTTCATGCTCCTTCAATTGCCTGGATGCATAAGCTATTACCTTGCCGCTTTGCATCAAGACACACCCCAAACCCATCTTAGACGTATCACTGTAGACTACAAAGTCTTCTGTCCCCTTGGGTAGAGATAAGATTGGCGCTTCACACAATTTCATTTGGAGGGCCCGAAAGGCTTGCTCTTGCTTCTCGGTCCAAAGGAACTTCACGTTCTTCCTTGTCAGAGATGTCAACGGTGAGGCGATCTTGGAAAAATCTTGGATAAATCTTCTATAGTAACCGGCTAGACCCAATAAACTCCGGATTTCCGTGGGACTTTTTGGCGGTTCCCAATTCATCATAGCCTCAATCTTTGATGGGTCCAACTTTACTCCCTCACTTGACACCACATAACCCAAAAACTGGACCTCTCTTAGCCAAAATTCACACTTGGAGAATTTGGCATAAAGTTTCTCGTCCCTTAACACTTCTAACACTTCTCGGAGATGTCGCTCATGCTCTTCATCATTCTTCGAGTACACCAAGATATCATCGATGAACACTATGACCGACTTATCTAGGAAAGGTCGGCAAACACGGTTCATCAAATCCATGAATACCGCCGACGCGTTGGTTAGCCCGAAGGGCATAACCAAGAACTCGTAGTGACCATAACGGGTTCTAAAGGTGGTCTTGGAAATGTCTTCTACTCGAACTCTAACTTGATGATAACCCGATCGAAGGTCGATATTTGAGAAACATCCGGCTCCTTGCAGTTGATCGAAGATATCGTCGATTCGGGGTAATGGATACTTGTTCTTTACGGTTACCTTGTTCAACGCCCGATAGTCGATGCACATCCGCATCGATCCATCCTTCTTCTTGACGAAGAGTACCGAAGCTCCCCAAGGCGAGGAACTCGGCCTCACGAATCCCTTCTCCAACAACTCTTGAAGTTGTGACATCATTTCTTGCATTTCGGTCAGAGCAAGACGGTACGGTGCACGGGCAATCGGCGCTGCCCCCGAGATTAAATCGATTCGAAGCTCCACCTGGCAGTCGGGTGGTAAACCTGGAAGATCTTCAGGAAAGACGTCTGGGTACTCACTAACGACTCGAACATCTTCAATCTTTTTCTTCTCTGCTTTGGCATCCAACACGTAGGCAAGGAATGAAGGGCAATTCTTCGCAAGACACTTACTTGCCTTGATGGAAGAAATAAGAGCCACTTCCCCCTTACGCTTCTCCCCGTAGACATAGACAAACCTTCCGCTTGAAGTCGGTAATCTGATCATCTTCTTTGAACAAAATATCTCCGCCTTGTGATGTGACAACCAGTCAATTCCGATCACCACATCGAAACTCCCGATTGCCATAGGGAGTAGGTCCACAACGAACAACTCCCCACTAATATCTAGCTGACATTTTTCCAACACTTCCCGCAATAACACTTGTTCCCCATTTGCTAACTCTACTACTAAGGCATTGCTAAGAGTACTAGAGGGCACGTTCAATTCTTTGCAAAAGTCAAGAGACACGAAAGAGAAATTCACACCATAATCAAATAGCACCTTAGCAGCAAGTGAGTTGAGTAAAAACGTACCCGACACCACGTCGGTGGTTTCCTTTGCTTCCTCTCTGGTCATTTGGAAGGCTCTCCCTTGAGCTTTAGGGACGGCTTCCCTCTTTGGTTAAACCGGTGGATTTCCTCCTCTAACTCCTCCCCTTAACTTGGGGCAATCCCTCCTCTTGTGCCCCGACTCCTGGCATTTGAAACAGAGTGTCCCCGACATGGGACATCGCGGACTTGTGTGACCCGGCTTATTACACTTGAAGCACACGACTTGTCGGGGGTTGGAGTTTCAAGGACCAAAATGCTTGCTTTTGCACTTGGGACACAAATTCGCCTCTCGACGATCATCAAAGTTTATAACGTTCGGTTGGAACTTCGGTCGCTTGAATGAACTCGGCGGCACTTCGCTCTTCCTCTTTTCTGCGGCCTTCGACTTCTATTCCTTGTCTCTAGCGTAGACTCTTTCCATTACTTTGGCTTCCTCAATGATCTCTCGTAGATTTGTAGCTTTCGAGTTTTGGACTCGGTTTCCCATGTCCGCGGGTAGACCCTTCAGATAGGCCTTTATCTGTTCCTTCTCGGTCGGGGCCACATGCCCCACAAGATTCAGCTTCTCTATGAAAAGACGAGTATATTCCCTCACCGTCAGATCCCCTTTCTTTAGCGCCTGGAACTCTTCCTTGATCAGATCCATCTCGTTTTCATTACAATATTCTTCCATAACCTTCTTCTTGAAGGTGGCCCATGGCATCTTTGCTAACACGGCTTCCCCTATGGTTGTGGTGTGGACGTCCCACCATATTAAAGCCGCACCCCGAAGCATTTGGGAACCAAAATTCACCTTCGGATTCTCATCACATCCACAAGCCCTGAAGGCCTGCTCGATTTCCCTTAACCATTTCATGCAAGCTACGGGATCATCGGCCCCGGCGAACTCTGGCGGTTTACACCCCATGAAGGACTTATACGAGCAACCCTTTCCAGTTTGTCCTGTCTCTAAGACCACCACTCCTTCAGTACAGTTCTCGCCCCCGGTACCACCCGAGCCAGCTACCGCGTTCCTTGCCACCACCTCTGGCCTCCGAAGACTGGCATCTCTGTCTTCTAACCTTTTCAAGAATGCTTCTTGTTGTTTTTCCATGGCCGATGTTACCATTTGCATAACACTGGCCACCATGTCAACTTGCGGGTTTGCATCCTGAATGACCGGACTTGTGGATGCTAGTTCCACTCTAGGTATGATTTCCTCTGGTCCGGTAAATATCGGCGGCATGCCGGGAGGAACCACATTTGCCACTCGAATCACGGGGTTCGGGTTAGACGAAATATCCTCAGGCATCTCTCCCTCGTTCAGTGGGCGAATCCGAGTATTTACCATTTCGGATCTGCCACACAAGAAGAAAGGAGATGGAAATAAGCAACACTAAAATACACAAGAAACATACTCGTACGGTCCATTGATCGTCATAATCATAGTAATTCAAGTACGTTCACGTAGTCATATATTCATAATAGTAACTAATTGAAATTATGAACATACACTACATAAAAATTCTCGCTACCACTTTTACAATTCTCAACGACGTAGTTTCTGTCGACTCTAGGGTCGTCCCATCTTAGAAATTCTACCCAAAGCTCACAGTTCATAGCTTAATAGTCTCAGCTTAAGTCTAGGCATCGTGTTTATATACATAGTTCACTTAAACTAGAACTCTGATACCAACTTGTAACACGCTAAAAATTTGGGTAAAATAAAACTTAAATTTTCAGCAATATAACGCCTAAAATAAGGCGAATCCAAAACCTGTAAATGTACTGACTAAAACCCAACAGAGTCGGGGTAGTTCAAAAATGAAGTAGCAGAATAAATAAGACATATACATGACAACCTATTCAATCTAGAATAATTAACAACTAGATTAAAGTGGGTGTCACTACGACTTCAAAACGCTCTTTCTCTTTTCCCAAAATAATGCCCGGTCCAAGGAGGAATCCTAGGTGCGATCCCGACAGATCAAGACATCCTACTCGCACCGCTAACGGAACCTGTGAACCATTTAAACATGAACACAAGTGTTAGAATGAAGCCTATTGGTTGTTATGCCGATACCAAATATAGTGTAAATAAGAACAAGAATTAAACGTTACTGGCTCCCAATGCATTGAGGTCAATGCCAAACCTCCCAAATCGGGACATTGTAATTACCTGTACAATTAATACACAAATATCTTCCATGTATAGCGGGGTAACCCGCGATCTAGATTGGATTTCACCGTCCAGCCCGGTTCTAGTTCCTATGCCACGCCGGACATCACAATCCTCAAACCCTCTCTGCCTCTAGCGCTTACCCCGTCGGGTTACACCTCAAGGTCTTACAGGCAAGGGTGCCTATCCAATCTAGCCGAGTGTACAACTAAGGGACTTGCGCCCCCTATTGTCTACTCAAAATTCCCAACGGCAATCACAATGCAATAATCATGCATACCATCTAAATCCTTATGCACAAGGAAATAGATATAAGACTCCCAACAAGAGTTATGAACAATTATAGACGACAAACTTCATGCAACATATAATTTTCCCAGATAGTGTGATCATGCTTGACATATATTCACCATAAGAAACTACAACTCATTTAACCACATGCAAATCCTCAACTAGTATAATGATCCCAACTGCTGATAAGAATTTAGGCATTTGACATTTCATTTTGTAGGGATGTAGACCTACATCGTGATTTGCCTCTTTTCTATAAGACTTGTAAACAACACTCTTCCACATGTTTAAACACTTCCACCCACCCCAAAAATCTTATTTATTGAAGATAAGCAAAACCCTAGTTTTTAGGTCAACACCATGCATTTCATATATTTCACATAAACAAGTATTGGTGCAAGTATGAGTGTACATAAGTTAAGAAAACTTACTTAAATTGCTCCAATACCCCAAACCCTAGATGGTTCAAGGATATGAGAAGTAGGTGAGGA
This sequence comes from Arctium minus, assembly GCA_954870635.1. Lineage (NCBI taxonomy): Eukaryota > Viridiplantae > Streptophyta > Magnoliopsida > Asterales > Asteraceae > Arctium > Arctium minus. The sequence goes on from OX941084.1 coordinate 39,057,247, forward strand.
GAAACCTTGGTTCATCAAATGGCTAGAACTTGACTACCAAAGGAGAGAAACCCTAGGTTAGCATTTAATACCCCCAACAAGATTTTAGAGAGGATTAAATGTTGAAGAGATTGAGTTTTGAGGTGAAGAAATCTTACCTAGGAGAGAAAAATCGGCTGCCTTAAAAAAAACCTCAAATGAAATAAATGAGCTCCTCACTTGAAATCAGACATTTAAAGCTAAAACCCCCGTCGGCGATTGTGACATCGCGATAGTGACAGGGCACTATCGCCAGTCACTATCGCCGAGAATGTACCGCGACTCCCACTTCTCCCGCGATTGTGACACGCGAGAGTGACCCTGGCACTATCGCCGGGCACTCTCGCCGAAGGTGTACCGCGGGCTATCGAACCCCCGCGATTGTGCTTTCCGCGAGAGTGACCATGGCACCCTCGCCAGGCACTCTCGCCAGACTGCTCTTCCCACAAATTTCGACGTTTTTCCATAACGCCATCACGACCAAACTTTTGACGACATAAGCTGAACAAAACCAGAGATATATACAATACAAAATAACCAATAATCCAAAATTCGGGGTGTTACAAATTTCTTCCTCTTTCCTATGTGGGACAAGATTCCACACCCACATGATTTTGCCAATTTCATCCTAAACACTCAACTTTGAGCATCGATATCTCATTCACAAATTTTCCGTTTTGGACACATAATATATCGTTTCGAAGCTCTCATATAGGAGAACATAAACCCACGAAGAGTTAGATATATTTAATACATATACATGTATTTAATTGTGTCCAAAGTTAGTAAAAACCCATATTTTTACTAAAATTTTCCAACAATATCATCCACGGAGATTAGAGTGAAATTTAATTAAAAGTAAAAGAAAAAAATGATTTCAAATGACGAATTTGAAGAAATATTTTGAGTTGGAGTAACACTAATGAAAATAACATAATATAAGGAAAGCATGAGTGTAAGACTTGTGGTGATTGGTGAGACGTATACACAAATCCAACAAATCAATGTTGTATAATTGCTATAGTATGTGTCTGGTAATAATTAGTTACACCATCTATTTTGAAGAATAACTTTTCAGACCTCAACCATTGCACTATTATTTAACTTTTAACCAACATATTTCTATGTAGTATCAGGACCACTGGTAGTGTCAAATGGTGCCCTCAAAGTATATGAATTAACAAATGTCTTTGTATAAAATCACTCTCTCAAACCGATTCCCATATCATCCAAGTTGATGTGTTCCAAATGGCTCATAACTGAGTCAACTACACTTTAACACTTTGATAAATGACCAACCTATTGAGAATTAACAATTTGAAAAACACAGATAACAAATCTCTTTGTTAGCAACTCTCTCAAGTCCACATCTCATATCATCCAAATTGACGTGCATTCAAGTGGCTTGTTTCTAAAGTTATCAAAGTGTCATTGGTTTTATAAAATTTGAAATGAAATAGTGGAACATCATTATTGTAAATGTCCACTTTTCTTTGGTTTACAATCTCACTATTTGTCTCACACCTAAATTAAGAGAATTAGTTACTCATTACGGAAAGTAAATGCATGAAAATGCAAATAACATAAAGTAATTCCATAAAACTAAATGATGGAAAGTAAATGGCTAAAAATAAAGAGTGGAATGTAAAGACAATAAGCGTAATAAAGTAAAGAAAGTAACAATGCTATTGAAATGCTGCAGAAACATAAGGTAAGGTCTGAAGTTCAAGGAAATGACTAGAATTATATTAAAGCAAAAAATACTTGAAAACATAAAGCACAACCAATTTAGAGTTGATTGGATCTATTTCCAACGATTACACCCCAACAATTGTATTTATACTACTACTAGAGGGAGGGGGGGGGGGGGATGTAAAATTAAAGAAACTTAAGAACAAAGTTTAGTTAAAGTCAACAAAAGTATAATATATCTTAACAACTTTGATCATCCTAAGACTAAAGTATAGCAACAAATTTGTCTTCAAAAGGTCATAGAACTTGATCTTTAAGCAACAAAAAGTCTGATTCCAAGCATGCTCCACGGCTGAATTCCATAAGCTCTCTAAAAAAACCACGTAGACTACCATATTAAGGTTATGGGAATGTTGGTTATGCACACATCCCTGTCCAAAGGGTGAAATTAGCCTTCCATTGGAATAATACAGAGGTAAAATCACAACATTTAGCTTTATTACATAAAAAGTGAAAAATAAGATAACAAATGACTTAAAATTGGCACATAAAAGTAAAAAAAAAGTTATCAGAGAGAAAATGAGTGTTCATGCATTGAATAATCAATGCATATAAATATTTATGATGAATGTTATAGTCAAAATATATATTAATTATGAATGTCATAGTGATGTATGAATATTGAAGATTTGTTATAGTGAGTTGTATATCCATGATAAATATCATACTGATGTATGAATATTAAAGAGTTGTTGTATACATTGTGAACGTGCATAAATATTCATGATGAAATGCTCGTTTTCTCGATGTAATCTCTTTGATTAAAATATTAGTTCGTTTTAAGATTATTTAGTATAAAATTAAGGGAGTAAAAGTTTTTTAATTAAAAAAGAAAATAAAAAAGTTAAATAAGGTAAGCATATCTAAATGTGTTATTAAAACTTCAATACCCGTAACATTTAAATACATACATACATACATACGTACGTACGTACGTACGTACGTACGTACGTACGTACGTACGTACGTACGTACGTACGTACATACATACATACATACATACATACATACATACATACATACATACATACATACATACATTATCAAGAGTATTGAACATGATATTTACTACACGACAACAACTAGAGCACTAAGCTTTATTAAAAATGGGTGAGTGCATCAGCTCATAGAGTAGAAGTGATTCATATATGTTCATTTGAGTTCATTCCATACATTTATCAAATGAACACCAAGAACACTAAAGTTTATCGATCATGTGCATTTAAAACAAATGACCTCCATGTTTGATAGAGTTGGAGTATTTCTATATTCATATTTGTTCATATGAACAACCATGAACGTAGTGCATCTTTATTCAAAATGAGTGAGTGCATGTGCTCATAGAGTAAAAGTGTTCATATATGTTAATTATTGTTCATTCCATACATTTTTCAAATGGACACCAAGAACACTAAAGTTCATTGATCATGAGCATTCAAACAAATGATCTCCATGTTTGATAGAGTTGGAGTGTTTCTACGTTCATATTTGTTCACCAAACAAAATCAATGTTCGATCTTCACCGGATTTCACTGCCTAGAATTGAAATCAAAGATTGATATCTGCGATTTCCTATGGGTTTCGATTAACAAGTTCGTCAGTTTCATATTTGGATTGATTACTATGCGGGGGTTACAAATAAAAAAGTGATGGGTTTTCCCCCAAATACCTCAAACACACATGTTCAATATATTAAATTACTCAATTGACTTTTTTATAATTAATTTATTTAAGTCTGATTAATCTCCATCGTTCATTCTAAGATCAAGGGTTATTATTTGGGTTAATAAGGTTACTACGATAAATTGGGTTAACAAAGTAACCCAACCATATATATATATATGACCATAATCAAATGAGAACCAAAAAAATGTTGAGAACCTTAAGAACCATTCTTAACCATCTAATCACTCAAATCTAACAATCTTAATTAATGTTCCATTTATAATTAAGAAAGGACGTGATGATAATTTTTCTTTTTCTTGATTATTTTCCACTTCATTTTTTATAGATATTAAAATTTAGAATCAATTATTACTTTATTTTTATTCAGTCTTATGCAATGTAATTTATATCTAATAATAAGATATTTTATTTTTCATTAATTGATAATAATCTTTTATATTTCAATAGTTGATTGTATTATTAAATATTAATGTAGTTTTTACTCGTTTTTACTGGTAATGTATAGAATAACATACATCTTTATAAAATATATTTCACTATTTTAAATAATAAAAACATCACATGACAAAAGAAAATATAGTAAATATAAAGATATTGTAATTCAAAAACATCACATGGAATTCTGGAAATACCAACGTTTTATTTCACACAATGAATAATACAATGAAACTAAAATTAAACATTGTTTGAGATTGTGAAAACAAAACATAGTTGATGTAAAATGTGATGTGAAAAGTGAAATACTAAAGTGTTATTTCATATTGTGAAACAATATAATGTCGTTAAAGTGAAACAATAAAATGTTGTTTCACAATTTTAAAAACAAAAGTTGACGTGAAATATGATATGAAACAACACAATATTGCTAATGTGAAACAATGTAGTGTTGTTTCAATGGTGAAATAATGTATTGTTGTTTCACACGGTGAAACAATGTAGTGTTCTTTCATATTGTGAAATAATATAATGTCGCTAAAATGAAACAATAATTTTTTGTTTCACAAGGTGAAATAATATAGTATTGTTTCACAATTTGAAAACAAAACAAAACAAAAGTTGACGTGAATAGTGATGTGAAATACTAAAATGTTGTTTCATATTATAAAACAACACAATGTGGTTAATGTGAAACAATGTAGTGTTGATTCACATAATGAAACAATGCAGTGCGGTTTCACATGGTGAAACAACGTACTATTGTTTCACAATGTGAAAAGAAACCAAAATGACATAAAATGTGATGTACTATACAAAATGTTGTTTCACAAGGTAAAATAACATACAAGTTAAATCATCTTTTATTGTTTCATGTAAAAGTTGCAATTATTAAAGAAAATGTAAAAAAAATATAATGATACTCAATGTCAAATTAAAAAAAATAAAATATTCATTTTTTATATAAATTTTTTTGATTTTAAAATTTTATTATAACTAATATAATTTTGATTTAAATAGAAGGTGGTGTTGAATTTAAATTATATAACTTCAATAAGAGAAAGAAAGTGAAAAGATTTACTTTTATACCCTTTTTAAGGGTTATGTTTGTATATAAATGACACCATATATATAAAATGTTATCTTCCAACTCTCACCATTGATTAATCTTGAGTGTGGTTGAGATTAGTTCTTATAGTTTTCAACTTTTTTATGGTTCTCACTTGATTTAACCTATATATATATATATATATATATATATATATATAAATATATATATAAGGGTGGGTTCAAATGAAAACTCATCTTTCATTGTGCATATGAGAACAAATCTTAACCATTGATTAAAGCTTAGAAAACTAATCAATGATTAATACATAATAAGGTTAATTGAGAAATGATTAAGGACAAAATTGAAAATTTGAATCAGCGCTTACCTTGTTTGACTTATTATTATTATTTTTTAATTAAATTTTTTTACCCTCTTAAACTTTAAAATAAATTTTCTTAAAATTTACTAATATTTTAATCAAACAAACTACATCAAAAAAACGAGAATTTCATGCTTATCGATATGACATCCATCTCGATATTGTTTTTTTTTACGTTTTAACCGTTTTTTACGTGAAATTCTATATGTGTTATATTCATTATGAATATGCATGCACGTCCTCAGGTGTCCACATTTAGTATAAATAACAAATATGAAGGTTCATTCACTATTGATGAATAATACAGTATTCAGGATGAATAATACATGAATCCATGAATCATGTATTATTTACCATGAATCGTGTATCATTCACCCTGAATATTATATTATTCATCCTGAATGATACATTATTCATGACGAATAATATATGAATGACCTGTGAAGGTGTAGACACATGACACACTCTCTTTTGTTTCCCAATTCACAACCGAAATTTGGTTTAATTCATTATGAATATGTATGCGCATCCCTGGATGTCCCACATTCAGTATGAATAACAAATGTGAACGTTCATTCATTATTCATGATGAATAATATATTATTCATGATGAATAATACACGAATTCATGAATCGTGAATTATTCACCCTGAATGTTGTATTATTCATCCTGAATGATACATTATTCATGATGAATGACATGTGAAGATGTGGAGACGTGGCACGCTCTCTTTTTGTTCCCCGGTTCACAACAGAATTACTCGATAGGTTCTCGATTCGCATTGATGGGTGTTGGGTTACGGTACAGAAGAAAACGCGATGCCTTACGACGTTAAAGAAAGTGTTGAAGAAGGTGATGTCGAGTTACATATTTATGGTGTCGAGGTGTTGTACAAAGTTGAACGTACATAAATATTTATAATGAATATAACACATATATAACATTTCACGTAAAAAACGGTTAAAACAACAAAAAAACTATATCGAGATAGATATCATATCGAAGATCACGAAATTCTTGTTTTTTTATGTCTATGTTATATTCTGTGTTTTTAATTATTCATAATAAATAACCTTAGAATAATGTATTCTAAATGTCCCTAGTTAAATATTATTTTGGGTTTTAAGGTTGAAGAAATATGATAATGACTAACATATGTAAGGATTCATATAAAGATACTGAATCTGCATATGGGTACAAAATGGAGATTTTGTGTATCGGACGTGACTCGCTATGAGAACACTTCATTGGATGTCATGTGAGTGTCATAAGTGTTTTTCATGTGGTCAATGTACATGTAATTATTTGACTTGAGAAATATGAAGTTTGTTATGTGTGAGTAATATATTTTGACATTTGTTCTAATCATTCCGTAACTGGGTGACAGAATTATTGTTGGGTATGTTATAAATCACATACTAGAACTAACATGTATCGAGATAGGATTTGTCCCTCCTTTATGACGGGAGTGATGTCTCTGTGCCCCTTGATAAATATATACTAAGGAAATGCATGCATGCTCAGATAAATGATATGAGATATCAATTTCTGTTTTTATTAGTATATTAGGGAATCAAGAAACTAAAGATTGGACATAACGAGAATGACACATTCAATGTCTTGTGTTCAATCTGGACATCAAGGACAAAAGAATTAAATATGTAAACTAAAATTGACTACAAACCGATAATTTGTTATATCACCAATTCTCGTCATTTGGGTGATGATGATGTATTGCTAGATACCGCTCATTATTTATAACTATAAATACGATATTTATATTTATTACCATCATGTCGAGAACCCATTGGGTCACACGCATTGAACATATTCGAATAAGGAGTTTTAAAAATTAAAACGTTTAATTATTATATCAGATTTGTACGAATTTAATCTGATTAAATGAAATCAGATATTAATTATGTTGGACATAAATAAAGTTGACTAGCTATGGTTATGTAAGAAAGTGATGGTGCATGGTCACTCTTACACTCAAATAAGGTGTGGAGATGATGGTGATTAGGGATGTAAATGAGACAAGACAACTCGCGAGCTACTTGAGATCGACTCGGTCAACACTCGATTCGAATAGGCTCGACTCGATATACTAACGAGTCAAGTCGAGACGAGCGACCTGATACTCGACTCGATAAGCTCGTGAGATACTCGTTAAGCAAAATAATAATAATAATTAGTAATATTATTTAAATTAACTGATGATAATGACAATAATAATAATAATGATAATAAGTTTTTTGACTTTTTTTTTTGGAAAATGATGGTGTAAAAGATATGTGTGAACTCTTGAGGGTGTGTCTAATCCATCCCACATTTGTGGGATATAGAACTCAATGCTTTGAACTCCACTATATATAGACATTTCTCCTATCTTGTTTTTACATTATTTGTTTTTGCTAAATGGATTGAGCCTTAGGGCTTGAGCCAATATGATTGTTTTAATAGAAGTACCCTATGAAAACGGGCTCACCTTGAGTTCTTTTACACATTAAACGGGTTCGAGCTTGATTCGAGTTTTTGAGCTCGAGTTCGAGTTTTTGAGCTCGAGTTCGAGTTTGATTCTAGGTTTTAAGCTCGAGTTTGAGCTTGATTCGAGTTTTTGAGCTCGAGTTCGAGCTTGATTCGAGGTCGAAACGAGTTCGAGTTTGGAAATTGTTTATCGAGTTCGAGTCGAGTTTGTATTTTCAATACTCGCGAGTTTTCGAGTCGAGTTCGAGCTTGGTAATCGAGTTTCGAGTCGAGTATAATGATACTCGAGCTCGACTCACATCATTTACACCCCTAATGGTGATCTTTTAGGTCATACTTCCATCACCATATATAATGTATGACACTGTATGCAATTTTTTTGTCCTTGCAATTTTCTCTAAAATCACCTACAACTATATGTTCTCTTTCCTTTCTAAGTTTTGAAACCGTGACTAGCATCACGAGAAGGCAAATGATTCGGATTGTTCGCGTGGATACCGTGGAGGCATCAAGGTTGCTTTGTTGTTGTGATTCAAAGTCTCGTTAATTGTGAGGTATAATTTCGAAACATCCGATTTTTTCCGGTTCGTATGGGTCCTTGGAGGGTTACGGTTTTATTTTTCACTGTGCTTGAGATCCCGTAATCCAACAGTGGTATCAGAGCTACTTACGAACCTCTAGATCGGTTTTTTGTGACATGCATACATTTTTAAAACTGTTTTGCTGCTGTATGTTTTTGTTTCGTAAATGTTTTGGTTTTTTCGTTCGATAAAGATTCTGAAACTAAGAAAACTTAAAACATGAAAAACGTGGATCTTTCTGTTAGGGTTCCACAGGATTTTGAATCGCATCATTTCGACTTCGTATGATTTTTTATGAATTTTTTACGACGGTGTCGCAATGTTGTTCGAAAATCGAACCCACTACGGGTTTGACTTGAATTTCGACCCATAAGGATTATAGATATTTGATATCCTAAAACATAAAACATGTGTATCTTTTTTTTTAGTTTTCCAAAGAACTTTGAATCACCCTTTTTCGATATCGTATGAATATTGTATTATTTTTATACGATGGTGATGCAAATCAGTTTTATGTTTCAATGTGATTGAATATGTATAATGTGATGATAATCCCAAAATCACTAAATCTTTAGAGAGAGAAAGTAGAGAGAGAGATTGAAGCGCAAAGTATTGTTTTATTCAAAGTATGCGTTAGGTTCCTTACACAACACAAAGCCACAAGGGACTTAAATACCCTTGGCTAATACAATACAGTATATCATTCTAAACACAGTATTAGACCAAGCCTATAAATACAATGATTACTATAAAATCAGACTTAACAATCTCCCCCTTAGTAATCATTGGCGCTGTGGTCTTCAAAATTCATCTTTTAAATCAGCACAGACCATCTAAGCGACTTAGCAAAGCTTCTTGACTTAAGAAAAAAATTTCTTCTCAGCATCTGTTAATCTCAGTTGCTTTTGCTGCCTTGACAAGACTGGACCAGTATGTAATAAGCTTGAAAAAACAGTTGGTTCATCAGCTTGTGCTCTAGACGACACACCTCTTTTAAATGTACTTGAATGAACTGTGGTGGTCGGAGCTGGAACAGCAAAAAATTAATTGCTGAGAGAATAGAATCTTGAGAAAATCTTGATCAGCAGATAAACGTTTGAACTCTTTGTCTCTTTAACTTCTCCTTAACTTCTCCTCCTCATGACCTTGATGATCTGGATCAACTTGGTCATGCAAATGTTGGAGACGAGACAACTTAAGATCTGCAAAATCAAATTTAAGGAGAAAGAGGGAAGATTTGCGCTAACTGTTTGTGGCACAAAGTCAGTTTTGCGCTAGCAGAAGGAAGCGCAAAGTTAGTTTTGCGCTAGCTGAAGGATGCGCAAAGCTTGTTTTGCGCTAGAAACTGTTGGCGCAAATCTAAGTTTTGCTCTACCAACTGTTGGCGCAAATATGACTTGGAATCTGAAAAATTTCACCTGTTAAGCTCTTTGACTCCCCCTACACAAATGCACTAAATTTGACAATTCAAGTTAGCATTCATATAGAAAATCAGATACTCCCCTTCAAAAACAGATATGAACTTTCAGAAAATTCTCCTTATTCACTCCCCCTTGAATAATGCACAAACCCGTTTACAAAGATATATGAGAACACAAGGACCAAAACATCAATGTAGAAAGAAAAATATATCGAATATGTATTTTGAAACAACTAAATATATAAAATTTTAAACACTAAACAAATTAAATTCTACTCAGTAAAATATCACAGATTAATCCATCAGATGAAGTCAAGTGTATGTTGTTGGATACATATACAAGTTTCATTGCATATCAAGTTAAAACATGTTCAGTTTTAAAAACTTTCATCAATCTATTCAGTGTGCTAGCATGCAAACTTTGAATAGCTTCAAGAAAATGCAATTCTAAAAATATAATAGAAAACTTTGCATGTACTCACACTAAGCCATCAAAAATTAAGACTTTCACAAATTTACAGGTTTATCACAACTCAAACATATCACAAAGTATCATGAGATGTGTGCTCATTGGCATCTTTTAGCATTGTGCACATTGGCATCTTCACATGAGTGTGCTCTTTGGCATCTTTTAAGCTTGTGCACATTGAAATCTTTTAATCAAAAAGTTTGGTAAGTAAAGAACATGCCGTAAACGTAACTTTCTATCTGACCCTATTGTAGGATTTGGGTCAGCCGCTCCCAGACTAGTTGGCCTTAGGGGACTAGGTGTCAAGCACCCCTTGGAACTTACTCTCCAAGATCAGAAAGGCTACATCGACATATCCTAAACCCATTCATACCGGTAGAACATGACTTTCGATCTGATTCTATAGAAGGATTTGGGTTCGATCACTCCTAGATCAATTGACCTTAGGGGACCAGATGACAAGCATCCCACATAACTTACTTTCCCAAACCAGAAGGGTCACAGGTACAAACTTTTAAACTTAGAGATTTCTATATTTTATATATATAATTTTCATCTCAAACACTCAGTTTTACATCTAAGTACTTAGCCCATATTTTCATTACGATCCATAATTCAGACTTTTTAGGATTTCCAAGCATTGTAAACTATAAATATTCCGAATCACATAACTTTAAAGCAGAATCAAAAGTTTCAAACATGTTGCTGACCTTTCGACTTTTGTAAGACTTGAAAGATGAACATATAAAACTTCAATATAAACAAAGCAACTTAAAAATTTATCCTAGACAGACATTTTATTCAAAAGAAAGAAAAAATGTAAAGCTTTTACTTTATAGAATAAAATTTGTAAAGATTTAAACTTTTAAATTCAAATGCCGAGTTTGAAATTTTTTAATACAAAAGTAAAGAATTCGACAAATTGATATTTAGTCGGAACAAAATAAAATTTCAATAATACCATCTTTCACATAATGTATAAATAATTTGTGTCTCAAATGAAAGATTTGGGTTGTACAAATTCAAGAGTTAGTTGAACTTGCTTAGATTCATGAAAAACATTTGAGAAAACTGGAACAACATCATATTCAGAGATATATGCAGCGGAATTAAGTAGATGTACTCATAGTTTCTCATTAGTCCAGAAGCTAAAAGCATTGAAGAACGAGTCCTAAACTGACATGTTTAGTAGTCGTAGTCCATTGAAGTACGGGTTCTGAGCTGATGTACTCAGAAGCCAACTTTCTCTTACTCCCCCTTGACAGTATATGCCTGCAACTTAGAATCCATCTGTGATTTTGGTACCCACTTGTATTTGGGTCCATGAAAGTTAGTTGCAGTTCTTGTGGGGGAAAACTTGTTATATTTGACATTGAAAACACGAGACATATTATCAGAATAATGAACATAAGAATCAGTAGAAGAGAAAGCATAATCATCTGAACTAGAATCAAAAGAAGAATATGAGACAACTTTTGAAATTCGAATCATTTGCTTTATAGAGTATTTTGAAATTTTATTACAAGTAGCAAATGAATTACTTTTATAGATTTTGTCTACATATCTATCTTCATCAGTCGTAGATTCAGCAGATGTCCACTTGACCCTCCATATCTGCTTTGTATGAGTGCTCAAAGTCCTATCTGAAATATTCGAATCAGAAGAGTTAGAATTTTCAGAAATAACAGTATCTTGTTTCTTAGACTTCTTTGACCTTCTTCTTTTACGCTTTGGTTTATAATAATCATCATTTAGCGTAAAAGATTCATCAAGAATTTTCAATTTAATATTTGAATCAGAAGAAACAATTTTACCTAAGAGACCCAACTGATCAACCAATAAATCTGAATTTACCTTGGAGTCAGAAAAATTTTGAGAAAAGATTTCAGATTTTAAAAATTCCTTTTTGTTTATTTGAAAATCAGAAGAAAGGCCAGAAATAGAATCTTGTTTTTGAGAAAAAAAATTTCTTCAAGACTTGATGTCATGAAAGAAAGAAATACATCTGATTCAATTTCTTTTTGAATATTTTGATCTTCCATTTTATCTTCAAGGTCAATGATTTTGCCTTCTAATACTAATGGAGGAATATATCTCTTAGAATCATAAAAGATTGGAGAGATATTTTCCTTATCAGATTTAGTGGCATATATATCAACATAATAATCAGACACTGAAGACTTAATGAGAGATATTTCATTTAAACTTTTTCTGCCTTTCTTTGATTTGTCAGGAAAATATTTGGCATTTTCGCTTGTATAAACAAAAGAAATTTCCTTTTTCTTATTATTCATCCTTTTCTCATTTTTGATTTATAACACTTGCTTTTCATTCATCCAATCAATTTTAAATTGAGGAGCATATTTAGCAAGAGTTAGATAATCGTATTTATATAAAGTAGGGGATTTTTCTATCGCATTGTTTAATCAATGTGGATTTTCAAAACCAAGTCCCCATTTTTTCTTTTATAGACTCATAACTCCGCGGTTTGTTCAAATAAATAGTTTGTTCAGATTGATTCCTTCGATATAATTTTTCTTCCAACTCATTTATTTTATCCGAAAAATTATCTTTTAATTTGGTCATTTCAGTCAAAGAATCAAGATAAGTCATATTTGATTTTTCTAAATCATCTAATTTCTTTTGAAAGACTTCTTTTGTATGAGACAAAATAGATTTTTCATCTTTCAAAGAAATTTGTAATTTATCAATCAAATTTGACTTTTCTGAATTTAAATTCTTTTCAGATAATAACTTCAAGCGTAAATCATGTAAAGCAGTTATAATAATGTTCATCTGTGAAGAAATAAAATTGAAATCAAACTCAGAAATTACCTCATCTTCATCAGTGTCATCATCATCACTTTGATCATCTCCAATGAAGCACATATGAGCAGTCTCGATATTATCAGCTTCATCATCGGAGTGATCCAGCCAAAATTCTTCTTCAGCAAGAAGAGCAGTTCCATTCTCTCTCTTTTCGGACAGTTCCAATTTCTTCCGATAATATGTCGAATCCCGAACCTTCTTCACTCAACACTCTTTAGCAATGTGACCCGACTTTCCACAGTTGAAGCATGCATCATGTTTCTTAGCCTCGAGCACTTGAACATTCTTGGACCCAGAAGTGAAGCGAAGAGTGTTGGAACTCGAACGAGGTTGGAACTTCTTCTGATAGTGTTGAGAGAGAAGGATCATAGCTTTCTGAAGAGCTTCGCCATCGTCATCAGTTGCACCATCATAAGCATTTTTGGATAATGCTTGTTCAGACAGTTTGCTTGTGAGAAGTGCAACTGTGTCCACTATTTTCTTGTTTTTCTTGTCCAATTTGGCTTTCTTCTCTGTGACTATGCACTCATCTGTCAGCAGAATCTCGTACATCTCTTGGATTTGCATGGTATATATTTTGACATCATTCCTCAATCTGTGGCAAGATTTATTCCATTTCGCTTGCAAAGCATTGAGAAACTTCAGATTTGTCTCCAGCTCAGTCTTTTCCACTTTAATTTTCCTCAGATCATTTATTACCGCACAAAATCTGTCATAAACAATTTTCAGTGACTCCCCATCCTTGGCTTTGAATTCTTCAAAGTTGTTCATGTAACGTGTATGCCGAAGTTGAGTTGCAACTGAAGACCCAAGCATAATCTTTTCTAGATGTGCCCACGTTAGTTTAGGATTGTTTTTGAAGCAATCAATCCTGTTGTAGATAGAATTTGGCAAAGCTAGCATCAGATTAGACTTTACATCACGATCAACTTGATATTGCACCAACTCATCGGGTGTATACTCTTTGGTAGGCTTTAATAATCCAGAATCCAGAGTGGGTTGAACAAAAGATCCTTCAGATAGAATCTTCATCATGTCATCTCCGTTCTTTTGACGCTCGATGAAATTCAGAAATCGATCTTGCCACTGTGTAAATTCATTTTCATCAACCAGAACCGGATGACGAGTTTCTGTGCCCAAAGACATCATGAGATCGCTTTTGAAGAACTGATCTTGAAACGCAAATTTTTCAGAATCCATAGATGATAAATTTCAGAAAATGCTGAGTCTGGAAGCACAGAGAATCTGGCGCAAACTATGATTCACGCTAACAGTGGATGGCGCAAACTTTCTTTTGCGTGAGAAGAAGCTGGCGTAAACTTAAATTTGCGCGAAGCGTTGATGACGCAAAAGATCACTTGCACACTCTAGAATGAACTCGTGAGATAAGGATGGCGCAAACTTAGATTTGCGTGATGTATTGATGACGCAAAGTAGACTTTACGTGAGATGATTTCGATGAGAACCTTCACTTGACAATTAAGTGGCGCAAAACTGACTTGCGCGAGACTCAGAAAACGCAAGACTTGCTTTGCGTGAAGCTTTGGTGGTGCAAATTATGATTTGCGCGTAGTATAAGAGACGCGAACTTAACCTTGAGAGAGAAGTTACTGGCCCAACTTTGTTTTGCGTGAAACAAAGGTGACACAAAGTTAATATTTGCGTGATAGGTTACTGGCGAAAATTTGACTTTATCTTCAGCAACTGAATCCCTGAAAAACTTGATGAATTCATGCAAAGTATGGATGAATTCGCGCAAAACTCGAAGAACTCGCGCAAACAATGATAATATTCATAATTCTTCCAAAAATCGATTACAACACAAAATTTGATGAAATTTTCTTGCACAGAAATGTTCGAAAACATATTTCTAACAACTTCCAAACAACCAACTCGATCAAAAACCACAAAATTGAAGATTTATGAATTGAACAGTACGTGAAAAATGTTTTTCCAGAAACTTGAAAAATCACAAAATTGAAGATCAAAATCAGAATTTCTTGCAAATCGATGTGAATCAAAAGTGTTCTACTTGTAAAATCGGATCCAACAAACCAAAATTCAAAGAAATTCGATCAAAAACTAGTCTGAATTTGATGAAAAATCAAAAAATGAGATTTTCTTGAAACAATCAAGAAAATCGATCAAATTTTCTGATTCAACACAAATTCAGAATTCGAAAAACATTTCTCTCAATTCTTTCAGATTTAGAAAGCTCTGATACCAATTGATAATCCCAAAATCACTAAATCTTTAGAGAGAGAAAGTAGAGAGAGAGATTGAAGCGCAAAGTATTGTTTTATTCAAAGTATGCGTTAGGTTCTTTACACAACACAAAGCCACAAGGGACTTAAATACCCTTGGCTAATACAATACAATATATCATTCTAAACACAGTATTAGACCAAGCCTATAAATACAATGATTACTATAAAATCAGACTTAACATGTGATTTGCTTGATGAATGGTTATAGCCCTTAGTCATGGATGTATTATATTTTATAAATACGACTTGCATGTCGTGTCTTTCTCTATATACTCTCTTTGTACATTCTCCTCTCATCCAATCCCCTCGAATGTAACTCGAGGTTTCTTTGTTTGAAATGTAAAGTATTTTTATAAAAGAAAGTAAGAGATTGAGGCGTTATGAAGTGATGAAGATGAGAAGACTTAAAACCATAAGAGTTTATTTTATGTAATGAATAATAGAGCCAAGGGGGGCTATAACCATCTCACATTTATTTTTATGCTTTATTTTACGTTATATATATTGTGATATATTATGCGTAGTTGTATGTATGTGATACTTGTTACAACATTTTAAAACAAAATATGATTTTAAAATATATAAGTAAAAGGAGTTTTACAAATCAAAATAAGTTTTGATAAAATAAAAATTGGTATTTATATAAGATATAAAGTGGACCGTCGATCTTGAGTGATAAGGTCTTAGTACATCATAGTAAGATTTCAACCGGTTTTGTCACAAAGGCCTAAACCCCCAAAGAAAGGAAGGTATTTAAGTGATCATCATGATCCTCCTCCAATCTGGATTTCGGTTAATTCAAACTATGAGAAAACGATCTATTACAAAAGAAAGAATGGTAAAATCAAACTAACTAAAATCCCTCACCAAAATATTAAGTTTAAGATGTCTTCCAAACATGGCACTTGTCAAGACTTTGATCATCGAAGGTGAGTCATGCTAAAGTTGGGTACTCTCTTTAATCTTAGTAAGATAAGGTAAGCATAAGATTACTACCAACAATTTTGGGTCGGACTTAACCAAATTAAGTCTAATAGGATTGGGGATTTGGAGGCATGTGTTGGGAACATTCATATGATGAATTTAAATAAAAGTTATTCATCTAACTATCCAAGAGTTACCTAGAGATGTAATTAGCAATGTTGTTGCTTACCTAAAACATTATTGGTTGATTGGTTAGATAAAATTAAATTGATCGATAATGAGAATATGGATCTTGGTCCGCTAGAAAGCTTATGAAGTTTTCCGAAACAATAAATGGGTGTTGTTGTTTTGATTAAAATAGTGGAAGCTTGTTTGATGAAAGTCCTTATTAAACAATAAAATTTCATGACACTAAGAACTCTGCTTTTCTATTGTAGATTACCAATGGCACAAACCAACAATGGAAACAAAAACACTTTGCAATCGATTCTTGAGAAAGAAAAACTAAATGGAACAAATTTCATCAACTGGTATCGTAATTTGAGAATTGTCCTCAAAGCTGAAAATAAATTGTATGTCTTGGAGCAACAAATCCCTGAAGAACCTAATTCTAGTGCTCCTAGAACTGAAAGGGACACTTTTAAAAAACATGATGAAGATGCTTTGGACGTCTCATGTCTAATGCTAATAACCATGGAACCTAAGCTTGAGAAGCAACATGAAAACATGGGGGCGTTCGATATGATCGAACACCTAAAATTGCTATTCCAAGAGCAAGCTAGACATGAGAGGTACGAAACATCCAAGGAAATTTTCCATTGTAGAATGTTCGAAGGTAGTCCTGTTGGCACTCATATGCTTAAAATGATTGGGCATATTGAGCGTCTTGAAGGACTAGGTTTTTCTTTACGAAAGGAATTGGCCATTGATGTAGTTTTGCAATCGTTGCCAAATAGCTACAGTCAATTCAAGATGAACTACAACATGCATGACTTTGAAAAACCCCTTCCAGAATTGATCAATATGTTACGAACAGCCGAGCAAGAGTTTGCAAAGAACAAGTCCACCATTTAGCGGTGGGTTGACAAAGGTTTGAGTGACGAGCGCGGGCTTGAGGCATTTTGAGATGATTAGATATTTTGTGTTTTGGGCGTTAAATCGATCTTCTTATTTTGGGGAATTTGAGTTGACAACCGATGTAATCTAGATAGTACATGTTTAGATTAGTTTGTTGTTGATTTCCATTTCCGTTCGCAGGTTTTGTTAACACTTTATACATTTACCCTTTACGGGTGGTTTATTCCAAATACAAACGTCATATTGCCAAATTTTCAAAAATCTAAATTACTCTAAATTTTAGGATGTTACAAGTTGGTATCAGAGCCCTAGTTTAAGTGAAATAGGCATGAATGTAAGATGTCTAGACTTAGATTGAGTAGGTTAAGTAATGATTTGTGAGTTTGGGTAGAACTTCTAAGATGGGTTGGTCTTAGAGTTGACGGAAATTATGTTCATTAGGCGTTGTGATGATGGTAACGAGAACCCTTATGTATCATATGTTCATAATCTCACTTAGCTAATGTTATTATGAGGATGTTTTACGTAAGTGTGCTTGAAGTGTTGTTGTTATGACAATCGGTAACGTAGTGGTAAGTTTTCCTTCGTGTTTAATTATCTCTCTTACTCCATTCCTTGGTGTGTGGCAGATCAAGATGATTAGTACGCATGGTAGACCGTGTACACGAGTGGAGGGTGTCGAGGTGACAACCTCAACTGATGATCAACCGGAGAGGGTTGAGGTGCCGTGCACCCATCTACCCAACCAATGTTAGGCGGAGGGCCTGAGGTTATTCCACGGGTGGACCTGGCTTCGTCCAAACCAGTCATTCGGGAGGAAACTCCCCAATCCGAGTTGATGGCCAACATAATGTTGGCGATGAATGAAGCTATGACCAAACAACAAGAGTTCCTCCTGAAGGTGATCGAGGATCGTGATGTAAGCAATCGGAGGAATGAGACGACTGCGGAGAATATTAAGGTAATTGGATCCGGTGGTACGGGTCATGAGAACCGAACTGAGGAACCAATAACAGTTAAGATGAGGCAAGGCAAGAGAGCTTGCTCATACAAGACCTTTCTATGTTGTAGACCACCGGAATTCTATGGTTCCGAAGACCCGGTAGCGTGCATAAAATGAATTCAAGAAATCGAGCAAGCCTTCGGCTCATTTGAGTGTGGGGATGATCAGAAAGTGAGGTCCGGTTCTCAGATGCTCAGGGACACGACTCTCACTTGGTGGAACGTCACCAGTCCACCCTCTCCCCTACTGTTCTGGATCAGTTGACTTAGGCCGAGTTCAAGAAGAAAGTATTAGAGGAGTACTGCAGTGAGAGGGCTTTGGACCGCATCGAAGCAGAGTTCCGATCACTTGAGAAAGGAAACATAATGGTGAGGGAGTATACCCGTCAATTCATGGAAAAACTGGGGTTTGTGGGGCATGTGGTCCCGACAAAAAAATAGAAGATCAAGGCCTACCTTAAGGGCCTGCCGGCGGACATGATATCCATGGTCCGCAACTCTAAGGCTTCTAACCTTCGCGAGATGATAAAGGAAGCCTAGTTTATGGAAGAGGTTTACGCGAGGGGCAAACCGGAAAAAGCGGTGGTGGTCGGATACAAGAGAAAATGGGAAAGCAATTCCGTACCACCTAAGAGGACTCGACCTTTCGTTGGGAATCGAAACTTCAACATTTATCAAGAAGCTAGATGGTGCCAGAAGTGCCGAAGCAAGCACCATGGCAACTGTAACACCACTTCGCAATCTTGCGTCAAGTGTGGTAAGTCTGATCACGCCACCCGAGATTTGCCCGATCAGAGGGCTTATCTGCTTCGAGTGCAAGGCACCGGGGCATATGAAGAGGGATTGCCCGAAGCTCAAGTCGGGTAGCGCGCTGGAGAAGAGAGAGAACCCATCTAGGGTTTCGGGTCGAGCTTTTCAGATGACGGAGGATGAGGCTAAAGCATCCACCGATGTGGTATCGGGTACGTTTCTTCTAAACTCCGTACCTGCTCGTATATTGTTCGACTCGGGTGCCAGTTTCTCTTTTATATCTGAGTTGTTTCGTTAAAGACTTGATGTGTCCACTAATAGTCTAGAGAACGCGTTAGTGGTAGAGATAGCAAATGGTAGTCAAGTTCTAATCCGCGATGTTCTGAGGAAGTGTACTCTCATAATCGAAGGGAAAGAATTCCCGATCGATTTAATGCCGATAATTATTGGAGGTTTTGATGTGGTGATCGACATGGATTGGTTGGCGAACAATCATGTCGAGATCGTATGCTCCAAGAAACTAATCCGACTTCCCAATCCTAGTGGGGATGTTGTTGTGATTTATGGCGAGAAGAGGAAAGGCGAGGTGGCAATCATCACCATGACTAAGGCGCGCAAATGCTTGGTGAAAGGATTCTCATCTTTCCTAGCCTACGTGATCGACGCCAAGCCCGAGAAATTAAAGCTTGAAGATGTGAAGATAGTGAATGAGTTTCCCGACGTCTTTTCGGACGACTTTCCCGGGTTACCACCCGACCGTCAAGTGGAGTTCCGGATTGATCTCGTGCCGTGAGCGGCTCCTATTGCTAGAGCCCCTTACCGGTTGGCGCCATCGGAGATGCAAGAGATGATGGCTCAACTCCAAGAGCTTTTAGATAAGGTTTTCATAGATCGAGGTCGTCGCCTTGGGGAGATCAGGTCTTGTTTGTCAAGAAGAAGGATGACACGATGAGAATATGCATCGATTACCGTGAGTTGAACAAGGCAACGGTGAAAAATAATTACCCGCTTCCGAGGATAGACGACTTGTTCGATCAACTCCAAGGAGCGGGGTGTTTCTCCAAGATCGACTTACATTCGGGATACCACCAAGTGAAGGTGAGGGGAGAAAACGTCTCGAAGACGGCCTCTAGAACGCGTTACGGTCATTAAGAATTCCTCGTAATGCCGTTTGGCCAAACGAACGCACCGACAGTGTTTATGGATTTGATTAATAGAGTGTGTCGACCATTCCTCGACAAGTCGGTCATCGTATTTATTGACGACATACTCGTGTATTCCAAAAGCGAGTTGGAACACGAGCAACACCTTCGTGAAGTCCTAGAAGTGTTGAAGAAAGAAAGATTGTACGCTAAATTTTCCAAATGCGATTTTTGGCTTGAAGAGGTGCAATTCTTGGGTCACGTTGTCACTCGAGGCGGAGTGAAAGTGAACCCTTCCAAAATTGAAGCCATGATGAATTGGGAGCCTCCCAAGAGTCCGTCCGTAATCCGAAGCTTCTTAGGTTTGGCGGGCTATTATCGGAGATTCATCCAAGACTTCTCCAAGATCGCTTCTTCCTTGTCGGCTTTAACTCGGAAAAATGTGAAGTTCGTTTGGACCGAAACGCAGGAAAAGGCGTTCCGGACTTTACAAAAGAAGTTGTGTGAAGCTCCAATATTGTCGCTACCAGAAGGGTCGAAAGACTTCGTGGTCTATAGCGACGCTTCAAAAATGGGATTAGGATGCGTGTTGATGCAAAGAGGCAAGGTGATCGCTTATGCCTCGAGGAAACTCAAAATTCATGAGAAGAATTATCCTACCCACGATTTGGAGTTAGCGGCGGTTGTGTTCACCTTGAAGCTTTGGAGGCATTACCTCTATGGCACGGAATGTACACTCTACACGGATCATAAGAGTCTAAAATATGTCTTTGATCAAAAATAGTTAAACATGAGGCAAAGGCGGTGGCTCGAGTTGCTCATGGATTACAATTGTGAATTGTTTTACCATCCCGGTAAGGTGAACATAGTGGCCGATGCGTTAAGTCGGAAGGACTATATCGGAAGTATTCGGGCTACCCTTTTAAGAATCGAGTTAGTGTCAAGTCTTATTGAGAAAATCAAGACATCCCAAGTAGAAGCCTTGTTGGAAGAAAATCTCAAAGATGAAGTTATGACAAGGCAACATTTGCTCTTAACGGAAGATAGCCATGGGGTAAAGCTGTTCAACGGCCGTATATGGGTGCCCAAAGTTGGGGGCAACCGGGAACTACTTCTTGAGGATGCCAACAAGTGCAAGTATTCCATTCATCCAGGAAGTACAAAGATGTACCGAGATTTGAAGTTACATTATTGGTGGCCGGTAATGAAACTTGACGTGGCGCGTTACGTAGAGCGTTGTGTGACGTGCTTACAAGTGAAAGCCGAACATCAACGACCGTATGGGAGTCTTCAGTCCTTAGAGATCCCCGAGTGGAAGTGGGAGCATATTACCATGGAATTCGTGACAAAGTTGCCCAAAACTCTTCGAGGTCACGATACCATTTGGGTTATAGTCGATCGGTTGACTAAAAGCGCTCACTTCTTGGCTATGCGCGAAACCTTACCAATGGACAAGTTAGCAAAGCTCTACATCGATGAAGTGGTCTTGAGGCATGGGGTACCCTTGTCGATCGTGTCGGATCGCGACAGTCGATTCACTTCGAACTTTTGGGACGACTTTCAGAAGGAGCTTGGTACGCGAGTGAAGTTGAGTACGACTCACCATCCACAAACCGACAGCCAAAGCGAGAGAACGATCCAAAGGCTTGAAGACATGATAAGGTCTTGTGTTATCGACTTCGGATGTAGTTGAGACTCTCACCTACCTTTGGTGGAGTTCGCTTATAATAACAGCTACCACTCGAGTATCGGAATGGCACCGTTTGAGGCCTTAAATGGGTGAAAGTGCAGAACTCCCGTGTGTTGGCTAGAAGTGGGAGAGAAGCAATTCATCGGACCCGAAATTGTCCAAGAGATGGCCGATAAAGTTAAAGGCATCCGGGAACGGTTGAAAGCGGCTCAGGATCGGCAAAAGAACTACGCCGAAAAGAAGAGGCGGTCGATGGAGTTTCAAGTGGGCAACCGTGTGATGCTTAAAGTGTCGCCATGGAAGGGCATAATTCGGTTCGGAAAACGTTGGAAGTTGAGTCCTCGTTTCCTTGGACCATTCAAAGTGCTCAAACGTGTGGGCTTGCAAGCCTACCAACTGGAGCTTCCACCAGAAATGAACAAGATCCACAACACGTTTCATATTTGTTATCTTCGGAAGTTCTTGGCGGAAGAGGAAAGCGTCATTCCTCTTTCCGAGATAAGAGTGGAGGATGCTAATCGTTGTGTCGAGGAACCCGAAGCTATTTTGGATCGGAAGTCAAATAAGATTCGTCACAAGGAGGTCACGATGGTCAAGGTGCAATGGAAGCATCACCGTGGAGCCAATGTGACGTGGGAAGCTGAGGAGGATATGAAGCGTAGATATCCTAATCTCTTCGAGTAGTTGGGATTTCGGGGACAAAATCATTTCTAAGTAGGGGAGGATTGTAACACTCGTAAATCTGTATTCGTCTGAACTTCCAATTTATCCGAATTGCGACTTTTTATCCATTCATCTTGCGCCCTTGTGAATCTTCGGTTCCTTTTAAGTCATCTTGTGAGTCACGGGTTCGAATTTCGAGTTTTTCGGGCTTCGGTACTTGTGGCGCGATTGTGCCACACGATAGTGACAGTGTCACTATCGCCAAAGCACTATCGCGGGGATGGATGACCTTACGGTACATCTCGCACGATTGTGCCATGCGATAGTGACAGTATCACTATCGTCGGGCAAGGTCGCGAGTGGGGTCTGTGGGTTAAATTGGACAGCTCCGAAAATTAATTCATTTATCTGATTTGGGGTTGCATTCAATACGATTTTTCTCTCAAGCTTTGGTAAGGTTTCATCCTCCATTTCCTCCCTCCTCATTAACTCCTTCAACAACCTCTATCCTTATGCATTAATGATCTTGTTTAGGTTTTCATAAGTGTTCTTGGTGAAGAATGTAATGTTCAGTTTTGAAATTTTATTAATTTTGGAAGTTGGGGAAAAAGTTAAGCGAGAATCAAAGTTTAGGGGGTTTATTGAAACATTGGTTATATATAACCTAAGTATCAGATATTTATTTCATATCTCATACTGATATTGGTTTGTAAGCCGACTTAGAAAGAGAGAAAACAGACCCAGAAGGAAGAGAGAAAAAGAGAAAGAGATCTTGAAGGATTGATCGTTTTTGGTCAAATAGAGGTATGATTTTAGCCTAATACTTCTATCTGCATGTTATAGTCGGTAAATAGTCTTGTTATTCAAGCTTTTAACCGTGTATTTGATCGATTTAATGATCAAAAAGTTTTCTGGGTTGAATTGTGTAGTCGCTGACTTAAGTATGATCATCGACCGGGAAGAAGGTGTCGACCGGTATGGTTATTGACCGGTACGACTCTTCGACCGATAGGTTGTGAAGACCGATAAAAGTATCGGTCGACCGATAAAGTGTAAAGGACCAGTATTGCTCGACCAGTAGTGCTCGACCGGTGTAGTGGTTCGACCGGTATTTTGTTAATCTGTCCTAAGAGGTTTTGATCAGGATGGTTTCGACCTGGATAGTAGCAGTATGTTGTATTTGATGTGTTTTTAGAAGGAAAGGGTGTTAGTCACCAGTTAGCTTACCTTTGTTTTTAATACCATCGTAGGTGGGGTTAATCAGTAGAAGTCAGAGTTATTCAAGAGGAATCAGAGGTGAGTCTTTCAAACTAAATCTTTTATGATTTTACCAGTTATTTGATAAATGTGGGTTTTATAAACTACGCATTTATAGTATTGAAAGTTATGCAGAATCATTTCAAAAGATTGATTTAATCAGTTTGGCATGTTTATGCTCAATTTATATAAACTTGTTTTATATACAGTCAGGACTAGGTGTATGCATACATTTGAGTCAGAAGTCTGACCTAAGTCGGGAAGTGTGACCCGCCTGCTCGTACTGGGGAGTGTGGCCCGTTTATGCCATTAGGGTGTGTCCCTAAAATAAGGCAGTGCGAGACAGACATACCGTCTTTGACGGAAATGTTGGTCAGTAGCTTAAGGTACGTTTGCGAAGCGTAAAAAGTGGTCAGTGATGGCCAGTATATTGAGTTATGCCTGCGTAGCATAAAGTGTTTTAAAGTTTGATTAAAAGAGCAGGTCATGTTTTGAGATATAAAGCTTTGTTTAAATGTTTTAAATCATATTTGAACTGTTGCAGTAATGATTGGAGGGGACTCACTAGACCATTTGGTCTAACCCTCGCTATTTCAAAATTATAATCCTGTTTCAGGTTATCGCAAAGTAGCAGGTACAGATAAAGGAAAAGAAAAGATATGAGCTATTTTCAGGAGATAGAAGACTTCCTGTAATAGTTTACTTTTTGAACTCAGTTGTGTAGTAAGAGATAGTTGTAAACCTTGTACTCTGAAAATGTAAGCCTGGGGCAGTATTTAGTAAGAAAATGTTATTTTATTGTATATAAATGTTCAGGTTGTTACAAAGAATCTCCATCTTCATAGTGCAAGTCTCATTCTCCATTTCTAGGGTTCTCGGTTTTAGGTTGAAACTAAAATCACAAGGTGAGCACATTCAACTCTTTTAAACCTTATACACATCAAATCTAGACTTTTGAACCTATTATCATCTCCTTGTTTACATTATGTTGTTTAAAAGATTTTAACCTAAAAATAGGTTTTGGAGATTTTAGAGTTCTTACTATTTTCAACTAAAAGGAAGGATTTCATGTTATATAATGCAAAATAAAGCTTTACTTGCACATTTATTTGGGTTACTTGAAAAAACATATATAATCTCATTTTTTTTCTTATGATTTTCATTCTTATCAGCAGTTATACTTGGAAATGCATTTTTGGAAATAAATGGTATTGAGGACTATTTGTTTAACTATAGTTGGTCACAAATGAAGTCGTGACAAGTCTAGACTAGTTCCTATGCCATACCAGACATCACAATCCTCGAACCGTTTATTGCCTCTAGCCATACTCCGTCGAGTTCTACCCCAAGGACTTACGGATATGGGTGCCTATCCAATCTAGACGTGTTTCAAATCGGAGGCTCAAGCCACCTATTGCCTACTTGCTAACGAAGCCAAACGGTCAACGGTCATAACCAACCTTACCCGCTTTCTCAAAACAGACAGACTTACGTACCTATAGATCCAAGATGACACTGTCTAACATTACATGACTCCAATTGAATGACCAAAGCACCCAAAACATGTAACTCCCAAATGACGTGAATTAAACGCCATCATACTCCAAAACTTCACAACTGTTTTTAAATCGGACAAATGTTCTCAAGACTCCATTTAGTCAAAACCGAGCCAACGACCCAATAGTTTACGTAAATCTCCAACGAAAGCGTTTGTAAACATTAAAACACGTTTAACCGACGGTGACGTAGACACAACAACCAAAAGTATAATTAACTCAAACTCAACATTGGTTGAGGCAAACCATTTTCCAAATGGACTCTTTACCCTTATATTTCCAAAATGCCTCATAATACAATTATATACATTTCCCAAATAGTTGTAAGTTCAAGTTCATATAAATGACCTTTACATCAAATGGACTCCATCTATATATTATATCATCAAAGAAACATATCAAAATGATTTATTTGTCAAAATGCCCAAAAATCACAAAGTTGCGTGTTACATAAGTTTATAAAGTTAGATATATCCAAATAACCAAAACTTATCAGCAGTTAACAATTTGAGTTAAAACACAAACACTTTAAAATAAACATTTTGGCATGTACACTGTTTTCACAAATCAACTTGAAATCATCTTGCTAGATTTAGGCTAAATCTAGATTTTTCCCCAACTTGAGCTTCCTTGGAGAAACTTGAATCCACAAGTAAAATTTTCCAAAACCTATAATCACAAGTTCCCAACCATAAGTAATCATATTCAACCACTTAGAACCATTCCCCCACCATTTTGTATCAAAACCCCCAACTTGAACAAAACCCTAATTTTGACCTAACTTTCCCAAAGTCGCCCAAACCGAAATAGAAGAAACATAATACTAGGAAATCAACCATGGAGTGATTATAACTCATAAATACGCTCAGAAATGGAGGGGATGAACTTACAATGGTTGGTGTTGGTGAACCTTAGAAACCAAGAAACTCTCAAAATGGTAGCAACCTTGACGTTGAACTTCTAGGTTGACAAATCTTGGATGAGATGATGGTTTAGCTTCTTGAAATCCAAGTATTAGATGTTTTAGAAGATCTTAGGGTTTGCATTTAATGAGAAAAAACGAGAGAGAAAGTGAGGGTTTTTGGTAGGTGAAAGTGGGAAATAAGAAAAGATTGGAAAAGGCATTAAATCCTCCTGCAGCCCGTCGGCGAGAGTGACATGGCGAGAGTGACATGTGCCACTTTCGCCGGGCACTCTCGCAGAGAGTGTACCATGGCCATAAGCCCTCCGCGATAGTGACACGCGATTGTGACACATGTCACTTTCGCTGTCACTTTCGCCCAGACTCCCCGAAGCCCGAAAATCCGATCTTTTTCGACACTAAGGCTCTCGGAACTCTTTGGAACCTTTAGTAGTGTTTCCCAACATGAATCCCACCAAACACAAGACACAAAAATGCCTGGGTGCCCCTATACTTACCGAAAATTACGGGTGTTACAGTTTGGGATGTTTTCCCCTTTGTAGCTAGTTGAGACATTGGGTCATCAGATGCAATTTGGTAAGGTTATGTGGGACCGGTTACTAGCCATGGACCATAAATGTAATCCTAGTGAACGAGTATGAGTTGGTTCCTCAGGTGCCCTCCCCCACATCTTAGTACGGATCGGCGTTGTTCGTGGCCATGGTTCTAAGTATTTAGCTCATAACTCGGATTGTGGCTTACTTTTGTGTTCCGCTATAATCCTTGGTAAATCGGGTCTCCCCCGTCATCGCAAGATGTAATTTTGGACCGAAAGGTCTTTATGTGACTAATATTTCAATTGTAAACTCAACTCTCTTGAAAACATTTTTTTTTGTTACAATTAGTTTATGTTTCCTTTTAAATTATAAATTATATGTTCTCACTAGGCTTTAAGCCTAACACTTTTTCTCAAATGGTGTGTATAACAGGTTCCTTTAGCAGTGGGTTGCCAAAGGTTTGAGTGACAAGCGCGGGCTTGAGGCATTTTGAGATGATTAGATATTTGGTGTTTTGGGCGTTAAATCGATCTCCTTATTTTGGTGAATTTGGGTTGACAACCGATGTAATCTAGATAGTACATGTTTAGATTAGTTTGTTGTTGATTTCCATTTTCGTTCGCAGGTTTTGTAAACGCTTTATACATTTACCCTTTACGGGTAGTTTATTCCAAATACAAACGTCATATTGCCAAATTTTCAAAAATCTAAATTACTCTAAATTTTAGGGTGTTACACATTAGAAGAGGAACTGTCCTCTCTATCTTCTGGAAAAGAAGAAAGGAAGTGTAACTTCCACTTCAGGTTTCTATGTGATAGAAGCTAATCTTTCTACTTCTTATACATCATGGGTATTAGATATTGAATGTGGTTCTCATATTTGTAGAAACGTGCAGGAACTAAAAAGGACTAGAAAGTTGAGCAAAGGTGAAGTTGATCTGCGTGTTGGAAATGGGGCTAAGGTTGCTGTTATAGCCATAGGATCTATTTTGTTAACTTTACCGACCGGATTATTATTAGAACTTGATGATTATTATTGCGTACCATCTATTTCAAGAAATTTGATTTATGTATCTTGTTTGGACAGGAAAGGTTTTACCTTTAATATTGAGAACAAATGTTCTTCATTCTCTTTTGGTAATATATATTATGGTGACGCAAGTTTGATTAATGGTCTTTATGTTCTTAATATGGATAATCCGATTTATAACATAGATAAAAGGGAGGTCAAATCGAATAGTTCAAATTTAACCTATCTCTAGCATTATAGTCTTGCCCATATAAACGAAACTCGCATTTCCAAACTCCATAAAGAGGGATTATTGAACAAATTAGATTTTGAATCATATGGGATGTGTGAAGCATGTTTAATTGGAAAGATGACAAAGGCTCCTTTTGTTGGATAAAGTGAGAGAGCAAGTGATGTATTGGGAATCATACATAGTGATGTATGTGGTCCAATGAACATACATGCTAGAGGTGGTTATAGATACTTCATTACATTTACTGATGATCTCAGTAGGTTCGGCTACGTATATTTAATGCGACATAAGTCCGAGTCCTTTGAAATGTTCAAAGAATTTCAAAATGAAGTACAAAACCATCTTGGAAAGAATATTAAGATTCTTCGATCTGATCGAGGTGGAGAATACTTAGACCATGCTTTTCTTGACCATCTTAGAAATTGTGGTATTGTATCACAACTCACTCCACCTGGAACACCACAATGGAATGGTGTCTCCGAAAGGAGGAATCGTACACTGTTGGACATGGTACGATCTATGATGAGTCAAGCTGACCTTCCAACATCATTTTGGGGATATGCTCTAGAGACAACGACTTTCACACTAAACCGAGTTCCATCAAAATCTGTTGAAAAGATACCATATGAGATATGGACTGGGAAGAGTCCTAAATTATCTTTTATGAAGATTTGGGGTTGTGAGGTTTACGTATGATGTCTAATCACAACTAAATTAGAACCAAAATCTGATAAATGCATATTTGTAGGATATCCCAAAGAAACTATGAGATACTACTTCTATCATCCTCACGACAATAAAGTGTTTGTTGGGCGTACTGGTGTCTTCATGAAAAAGGAATTTATTTCCAAATGTATCAGTGGGAGGAATGTAGAACTTGAAATTGTTCAAGATCAAAATATTTCAACACAGATGGAACCAACACAGACACCACAAATAATTGTGGATCCACAAAGTGATGTGGAAAGGCAGTCTGATGTCGTAACACAAAGTGCTCGTAGATCTAGTAGAAAACGGAATGAACCTAAGAGATATGGATTTCTCATCACTTATACCGGGGATTTGATGCTCACGGATGATGAGCCCACTAGTTACCAAGATGTTATGGCAAACACTGACTCCGAGAAATGGCTAGATGCTATGAGAATAGAAATGGACTCCATGTATAAAAACCAAGTTTGGAACTTAATTGACCCACCCAACGAGGTACGACCTATAGGGTGCAAATGGGTATTCAAGAAAAAGACCGACATGGATGGTAATGTGATTAACTATAAAGCTCGATTGGTTGAAAAAGGTTTTAAAAACATCAAGGTGTTGATTATGATGAAACTTTCTCTCCAGTCGCAATGATTAATTCTATTAGAATTTTACTAGCCATTGCAGCATATCACGATTATCAGATTTGGCAAATGGATCTCAAAACAGCTGTAACACCTGGAAAATTCAGATAAGATTGATTGGCGTGTCGCATCCCATATTCGGGGTTAGTGGTGTCTCGAACCTAAATTTCAGCCTAGAATCCCTTGATAGTCCTAGACCCTTAAGCTTGGGCTCGTAAACGTCGAAACGAAGAATTTTGGGGCGAAAAAGGCTTGGTGCGAGAGTGACTCGCGATTGTGACAGTGGCACAATCGTCCTGTCACAATCGCTTGGCCTGAACCGCGGGGGGGGGGGGGGGGGGGGGCTCAGCGAGAATGCCCCGACGACATTGCCACTGGACATAGTCGTCGGACATAGTCTCCCCCGACATCTGTGGGTTTAAAACATGAACTCAACCTGTTTTTAACCCTATTTCTCCTACCACTCGGTTTTAGGCGATTTTGGGAAGCTAGAGGTGATTTCCTCTCTTCCAAACCTCCCTCTTCATCAAATCTTCATCCAAGGTTAGTTGATTCATCTTCTAGGTCTCAAGTTTGTGTTTGGGATGATTATTGCAAGGTTTTCAAGGGTGAACTAATGATTCAAGTTTCTCCCTCAACCCCCTTGATTTCTAGGGTTTCATCAATCTATCTCCCATCTTTTGAAGAACTTGACTTGATGTCATATTAGTAACCCTGAAGGTTTATTGTTGGTGGATACAAGTGGTGGATAAGGTAATCTCCTCTTCTCTTCATTTTTGGAAATTAGGGTTTTGGTATAAGTTGAGATCTCTATGCAAAATGTTTGGGGAATGATTCTATAGATTGGATGTGTTTAGTTATGGTTGAAATTTATGGATCTAAGTTTTTGGAGGTTTTGGCTTGAGGATTCAATTTTCTTCAAGGAATCTCAAAGTGGGGTAAAATCTAGATTTAGCCTAAATCTAGTAAAGTGAGTTCAAGTTGATTTGTGAAAACGGTGTACATGCCAAAATGTTACTTTAAAGTGTTTGTGTTTTACATTAAATTGTTAACTGCTGATAAGTTTTGGGTTATTTGAAAATGGTTAACTTTATAAACTTATATAACCCACATCTTTGGGATGTTGGGCATTTTGATAAATGTGTCATAAATGAAGGTGTCTTGATGATTTATTGCATAAAAAGATGTTGATCAAAAATGCACTTTTAGTGTTTGTTGGGTTTTATGCATTTTTCATGAAATGGGATGTTTGAAAATACGAATGTGTGAATCCTTTGGTTTTGGTCATTCCCGATCTTGGGAACATTTTGGAAGTTGTAAACCTTTTTGGTTTTGGGCCGAACGCCAATTGTAATATGAGAGTCAAAGATTTTGGGGAAAGATGTAATTTGGTTTATGTAACCATATTGGCTCTCGTGTTTTAGCCAAACGTCTATTAAGCCTTTTAGGGCTTGATTTGTACTCGGTTGAGTCTTTGGAACATTTTTTCAGTTTTTGGTAGCTCGTTAAGTAGCCTTGGATGTACGATGTACTTAGTTGCATCTTAATTGAGAGTTACATGTTTTGAATGCGTTAGTTCATTCGTTTGAGTCATGTAACTTTTTAGACTGTAATGCATTGGATCCATAGGCATATGAGTCAGTCGGTTGGTTTAGTGGGGACTTTATCCCCGTTTTGGGAATGGATATTGTTTTAGGGCTAGCAGGAGCTCGAGGTAGAGATCGTGGGTGGTTGAACTCGATAATCGCGTAACCTCTATTGAAGGGCTCGAGGTATAGATTGTGGGTGATTGAACTCGATGCCCGTTTGTAATCCAGTCTAGTTACTCATCGTGGAATTTAGTTTACGCGTTTGAAGTCTAGTGGTCCCCAAGTCATGTTTTTATGTAAGCTTGCGGTGGTGCTTTGCAGAGCCGTATACGGAGCTAAGTCTTGCGGTGGTAGCTCGGTTGGGATCCGTATACGGAGATCCATGGCTCTATGTGAAGCTCGAGAACGTTGATAAGTGTCTTAACTTTGTGTGCCCGCCACTTTCGATGGAATTCGGGTATCCCCCGTCACCGAAAGGTGTTGTTTTTGGGTATTGAGTTTTATTATCCAAGTTTCGTTGACGTTTTGTATATATGGATCTTATCCATGATTTCTGGGTTGAGTATTATACCCCACCCGTGTTTTGGGTGTTTCGGGATATAAAGTTTTATCCACGTTTCATAAATTGGGAGCCCGCTTTCTATTCTCCTTTTGAGTGGAATCATCGTTTTGATGAAGCGATCAAAGAGTTTGGCTTCTCAAAAAATGAGGATGAACCTTGTGTCTACAAAAAGGTTAGTGGGATCATCGTATCGTTTCTTTTATTGTATGTAGATTACATACTACTCATTGGAAATGATGTTCCGACACTTAAGTCTGTAAAGGTTTGGTTAGGAAAATGTTTTTCAATGAAAGACTTAGGTGAAGTTGCCTATGTGTTAGGCGTTCGGATCTATAGAGATAGATCGCGAAAATTACTTAGCTTAAGTCAGAGTACATATATAGACAAAGTGTTGAAACGGTCAACATGTCTGATAGCAAGAAAGGGTTCTTATCTATGTCTCATGGCATATCACTTTCTAAGATGGAGTGCCCTACTACATCTCAAGAGAGTGAATGAATGAGTAAGATTCCATATGCTTCGGCAATTGGATCTATCATGTATGCCATGATATGTACTCGACCTGGTGTATCGTATGTTTTAAGCATGACGAGTAGATACCAATCCAATCTAGGTAATGGTCACTGGATTTCCGTCAAGAATATCCTAAAATATTTAAGAAGAACAAACGATTCATTCTTGGTATATGGTGGTGAAGAAGAGTTGAGTGTAAAGGGTTACACTGATGCAAGTTTCCAAATGGATAAAGATGATTTTCGATCGCAGGGTTTTGTGTTTTGTCTTAATGGTGGTGTTGTGAGCTGGAAGAGCTCCAAGCAAGCAACAATAGATGATTCTACAACAAAAGTTGAGTACATCGCATCATCAGATGCAACCAAGGAAGCCTTTTGGACCAAGAAATTTATTTCTCAACTTGGAGTTGTTCCTAGCAGTGATTGTCCTATAGAGATGTTATGCGACAACAATGGAGCTATAGCACAGGCCAAGGAACCTAGATCTCACCAAAGATCCAAACATATTCTTAGAAGATATCATCTCATTAGAGAGATTATTGAAAGAGGCATTGTTAGTATAAGCAGAATGTCAACCGACAACAATGTTGTTGATCCACTAACCAAGCCGTTAACACAGCAGAAGCATGATGGCCACTGTAGATCCATTGGTATACGATGCATGGATGATTGGCTTTAGTGCAAATGAGAGATTGTTAGTGAATGCCCAAAAGCTAATCATACAACAATTGTAATTTTGAGTTTTGTTTCATGAAATTAATAAATAAAAGGCATTGCCTAATTTATTATGTCTATGTTGTATCATGTGTTTTTTATTATTCATAATAAATAACCTTAGAATAATGTATTTTAAATGTCCATAGTTAAATATTATTTTGGGTTTTAAGGTGAAGTAATATGATAATGACTAACATATGTAGGGATTCATATAGGTGAAGTAATACGAGAATGACACATTGAATGTCTCGTGTTCAATCTGGACATCAAGGACAAAAGAATTAAATATGTAAACTAAAATTGACTACAAACCGATAATTTGTTATATCATCAATTCTCGTCATTTGGATGATGATGATGCATTGCTAGATACCGCTCATTGTTTATAACTATAAATACGATATTTATATTTATTACCAACATGTCGAGAACCCATTGGGTTACACACATTGAACATATTCGAATAAGGAGTTTTAATAATTAAAACATTTAATTATTATATCTGATTTGTATTGATTTAATCTGATTAAATAAAATCAGATATTATTTAGGTTGGACATAAATAAAATTGACTAGGTATGGTTATGTAAGAAAGTGATGGTGCATGGCCACTCTTACACTCAAGTAAGGTGTGGAGATGATGATGATCTTTTAGGCCATACTTCCATCACCATATATATAATGTATGACATTATATGCAATTTTTTTGTTCTTGTAATTCTCTCTAAAATCACCTACAACTATATGATCCCTTTCCTTTCTAAGTTTTGAAACCGTGACTAGCATCACGAGAAGGCAAAGAATTCAGATTGTTCGCGTGGATACCGTGGAGGCATCAAGCTTGCTTTGTTGCTGTGATTCAAAGTCTCGTTAATTGTGAGGTATAATTTTGAAACATCCGATTTATTCCGGTTCGTATGGGTCCTTGGAGGGTTACGGTTTTATTTTCCGCTGTGCTTGAGATCCCGTAACCCAACAAATCCAACAAAACCAACCGCTTGACCACCGGATCTGGGATGAGTTTTTTTTAGATTGATTTATTACATGGAGTTTTGGCGTTTTGTTTGGAATTGATTTATTACAATGGGGAAAGGTTTGAGAAATAAATTTCTCTGTGAATTTTATGCTGTCGGTAAAAGGAGGGGGACGGTGAGGGAAGATTATGTTATGGTGTCCGACAGGTGAGTTATATATGTGTTGTTTGTGTATAATATATATATATATAATATTATATAACTTATTGTTTTTAAAAGAAAATGTAAAATGACTAAAAGATCGTTGACTTAACAAAGTTAAAGGCAGGAATCTAATCCGTAACAAAGTTGAAACCATAATAACTATGCTTGTTGTTGTAATTATTTCATTTAAGAGATCCAATCTAAATTTTCATATAATCACATGGACAAAATTTGTAAGTTACTCTATTTTTAAACTAAAGTTGAAAAAGCAAAATTTGTTTGATGTTTTTATCTTATATGCCAAAAATATTTGTAATTGGTTTAATAACATTTTCTAACTAATTTAAAAAAACATATATCTATATCTATACTATATTATAAAGCAGACATAAAAAACTCTTAATTACAACATTTTATGCACAAGGTACTATCATTTTATGCAAGATTTTAAAAATATCTTAATTTACAAGTATCAAAACACAAGATACATATTAGTACTGCAAGCTTCTAACACCCACCAATTTGGTATGTATATGGTCTTTCTTTTATGCAGACATTTCCATGTATCACTATTAATTAATATATTATATTACTATAATTTGTTTTAATTATATTATTAAATATGTAGTTGGTTATTTTTTCTAGATGTCATTAAAATATATAAAATAATCATTGAATTCTAACAAAATACTTAATTTTTTTTATATAAAAAACATTATGTTATTAAGCCTAAATTAAACAAATTTATAAAAACATTATCACTTTATCAAAATCATCCAAAATCGTACTGTAAATCGAGAAAAAAAACATTAAAATCATGATGTATCTCGCTGCATTGCACGAGTACGCTTCTAGTTTTTAATTATAGAATCAAAGAGAGATTTTTCTTGTGACTCGAATTGAACCTTTCTTGATGGAGGAAAGGAATAGTGATGGAAATAAACAATTGATTGAACATATTATTGGAAGATTGTTACATTTATATAACGAACTAAAAAATATAAGTCTCAACTTATAAAATGGTTGATTTCAGTTTAGCATATAATTTAAAAAAAAACTATTTAAATAATTAATAAATATTAAAGTACCATTCAATGCATACACAATAAAACGGCGGAAAAGTTCGCTTGACAAAAAATTAATAGAGATACTGTAAAAAAATTCAAAACATTAAAAATTCATTATTTATTTTTATAAATTCGAAACACAGAGAAAAAAACAATCAAGAAATACGCAAATGTGTGTTAATTAGTTGCCGTTATGTTTTTAATGATAATCTAAAAGTCATATCTTTGAATTTCATTATCAAAAATTTAATTGAAATATTTATGGAAAACACGTCAATTGATAAGAAAGGAACGAGAAAACAACACAATATAAAGCCCAAGCACCACAGTTGTTAATAAAGCTTTTCTCATCCGTCACATGGACATAAGGTAGTGTTTGGTACGCAAACTTAATTGGACGGGACTGGACAGGACAAGAGACTAGGATTGGATTGAACTGGATAGGACTGGACAAGACAAATGTCTGTCTTGTGTTTGGTATGACTAGGCTGGATAGGACAGGACTGGACAAGTTTCCATAAAAGTTGTTTGATGATTTTATATGTCATATAATAGTTATAAATAACACAAATAATTGAATAAAGTATATCTTTAAATAATTTAATTAAAAACATTTTTATTTTTTTACACAATCTTCATACATATAAATACATACAAAAACAATGGTAGAAAATTTGAATGAAGAATCTGAAATAATTGAGGTAGTTTGAAAAAATCCAAAGAAAATATAATATTTGATTTAATTTGGAAGATCTTTATGATAAAGTCGATGAGTGGCTGGTGAAGCACCGTAGTTGTGAAGAACGTAAAAGATAGTCGATAGTGGTGGTGCAGGAGGTAGTTGTGGTTGATATGGTGGAGGTATAGGTGGTCGATGATGGTAGTGGTGGTAGCAGTGGACAGTGGTAAAAGAGATTGTTGTAGTGGAGGAAGAGACGGATGTGGCCGACGGTGGTTGGCGGTGAGCGTCGATGGTGGCGGCGGCAATGGGTGGTGGTGATCGGTGGAGGTGGCGATGGACGGTGGTGTCGGAAGTTGTTGTAGTGGAGAAAGAGGTGGAAGTGGTCGACGATGGTTGGTGGAGGCTACCGGTGGCCGTCGATAGTGGAGGTGGCCATGGGTGGTGGTGATCGGTGTTAATGGAGGTGGTGGTGGCGATGGCCGATGGTTGTGGAGGTGGTGGAGGAGGTTGTTATGGTAGAGGAATAGGTAGAGGTGGCCGATGGTGGTTAGCGGTGGCTACTGGTGGCCGCCGATGGTGGTAGTGGCGGCGATGGGTAGTGGTGACCTTTAAGACTAATACTATATTAGGATTATATATCAAATGGCGGTAAATCAGTGATTTTTAGTTTTTGTCTCACTTTTGTCCCATGTTGTTCCA
Organism: Arctium minus; assembly: GCA_954870635.1. Taxonomy (NCBI): domain Eukaryota; kingdom Viridiplantae; phylum Streptophyta; class Magnoliopsida; order Asterales; family Asteraceae; genus Arctium; species Arctium minus. The sequence continues at coordinate 39,093,752 of OX941084.1, forward strand.
CCTATTTTGGTGAAACAAGAAAATACCATTTTTTGTCTCATTTTGTCCCATCTTGTTCAGTCTTTGTCCCTGTCCCATGTCGCGCCAAACATGAGACAGTGAATTTTTGTCCTATCCTATGTCACGCTAAACGTGAGACAGTGAGTTTTATCACGTCTTCTTTTGTTCTGTCCTATATACCAAACACAGCCTAAAGACTAACACACGAGGAATAAAGGATTCTGAATTTGTGTAGAAAATAAAACTAATTTTTGTATTTTCAATTAAAGCATAATGATACAACGTATAATTAGTGTTTTATAGTCAAAACTCCTAATACTGAGAGGAAAGTAATTAGGGTAAACTGCATTTAAAAGATTTAAATTGTCATTATGTGAAACATATCATTATAATGCATATTTAAGGATTTATAGTATGAAAAAGTCTATTTCTTCAAAAATATACGACCTTAAGGGCATCTGCAATAACTTTCTCTATTTTACTCTTTATAATAGAGAGTAAAATAGAGAGTTTGATATATATCCTCTCCAATGTATTACTTTATTTTACTCTTTAAAAAAGAATATTTCAAGCACATTCTCTTTTATTTTGATTACATATATTTTCAATAACACCATTATATTTATTAACTTTATAAATTACGTCCATATATTTTTTATTTTCACAATAACCTTATATTTATTATCTTTATCATATTATTTTAACGACGTTGTAATTTATATTTAATTTCGCATTAAATTTTCAAAACCAATTTCATTAAATAAAAATGTTACATTTTCAACACACGTCTAAAATTAAAATACATAAGCATTTAATCGGAATTAGAAAATATTTCCCATAAATGATCAACTAACGCATCCGGAAGTGCAAAGTGAGCTTTTTTGTCCTTAATTTTTCTATATCGAGCAAGATATTGTTGGAATGCATCATTATCATGTGTCATCATTTCGACCACTATTGGTGGTACTTCTCTCGTAACTTCAATCGGCGCATCTAGATCACGTTCGTCGTCGATTATCATATTATGTAAATATAAAAACCCACACATTTCTAATTAAGCATAACAACAATATAGGAAACTCACGCCAAAACGGCCCCAAGCCAACAAATAAGTCTTACGGTTTGCGGAAAAGCAACCTAATACACAACTGAGAATACGAGAAAAATAAAACTAAAATGACTTCTAGTCCAACTCCAGCTCACACTTTCTCCTTGCCCTTATCTGCCCTTCCTACATCGCGCTTGCCTGAAAAGGTTTTAGTTTTGAAAAAGCGAGGGTTAGACCATCGGTCTAGTAAGTCCCCTCTAGCAATAATTTGAGCTCAAGCAAACATATGAAAGATTTATAATGAAATAAATCGATTCAGCTTTGTAAAACATTCACACTTTCAATACACGTCTCGACTCACACTACTGTCACCCGACAGTGATAGCGTGTCTGGCTCACACTGCCTTACTTGGGACACACCCCCAATGGCATAAACGGAACACACACACCTGTAAGGTGTCACCGTGGAAGGGGATCATCTGATTTGGAAAGCGGGGAAAGCTTAGCCCCCGATTTCTTGGCCCATATCCCATCATTGAGCGAGTAGGACTTCAAGCCTACAAATTAGAGTTGCCACCGGAGATGGATGGGATTCACCCCACCTTTCACGTTTGCTATTTGCGTAAATGCTTAGTGGAAGAAGAAAGCACTATTCCATTGTCGGAAATTCGAGTGGACAACAACCGTTGTATAGAGGAGCCCGAAGCCATCCTTGAGAGGAAATCGAAGAAGTTGCGACACAAAGAAGTAACTATGGTGAAAATGCAATGGAAACACCACTGTGGTGCAAATGTGATGTGGGAGTCCGAGGAAGATGTGAAAAGACGTTATCCTAGACTCTTTGGATAGTGAAGATTTCGTGGGCGAAATCCTTTCTAAGTAGGGGAGGAATGTAACACCTCGAAATCTGTGTATGTGCTAATTGTTCCTTAAGTCCCACTTATGTGCTTACTTGTGTTAAACTTAATAATTTCATGATTATGGAACCGTATGAGTTATTTTGTATGTTCATGTGCCTTTAGAAATACTCTATCATACCTTTAATAGCGTTTGTTGGTGAGTCATAATTGCGAATTCAAAGTTTTAGGCTTCGAGGAATCTCGGTGAGAGTGCCAGGCGATAGTGCCATGGTCACTCTCGCCTGGGGCATCATCGCACCAAGCTCAGGACCTACGGTACATATGGGGCGAGAGTGCCCGACGATAGTGCCGGTGTCACTCTCACGGTGTCACTCTCGCGAACAATGCCCTACTCTCGGTACATATGGCGCGATAGTGCCTGGCGAGAGTGCCAGGGCACTATCGCAGGGCATGATCGACGCGGGCCCAATCTGATTCAATTAAATACGTTTTTCAGCCATTTTGAACCCACTCTCACCATTTCTCTCAAGAACCGAAACTTCCTCCCTCCAAGTAACGATTTCTTCTTCCTTACCTCTTCCCTCATTTAATACTTGACCTAAAATACATTTAGCCCATTTATTGAGTTCCACCCACCTCACACTCTCAATCAAGTGAAGACTCAAGTGTCATTAAAGCTCCAAGGAATCTCATCTTCAACCTAGGGTTTCTTTATTTTAGGGTTTTCACTTACAAACTCTTCTAATGTGAGGATAGGCACTAAGGTCCAATGAGCCTTGAGGTGAAACTCGACGGAGTGGACACTAAAGGTAATCAAGATGCTTAAGGTGACGCCGGATACGGTGTGCACTAAAGTAAGGGTTTGAGGTGTAATTTCCTCTTTAATAAACTCAAGTGGCTCCGTTCATGGTCCCAGTCACTTGAGCGGATCGGGTCTCCCCTGAAAAAAAACTTGTGATGTTTGTGTACAGGTTGACCTCTATTTCGTATTGCGGGATGTACTTGGAATACCATTATGGTTGTGGTAACTTGGAAGTTTCCCACATTTCAATATTGAATGTATTTTCATATTTGTGTGAAATCTCACTAGGCTCCTAGCCTAACACTTGATGTAGTATTTTGTCTTCAGGTCATCCAAGTGGTGTGCAAAGGGCACCTTGAGTAGCGGTCGTGTGCTTAGGACTCTTTTGGAGGACCGGGCTTTTTGGGATATCGTTGTGAAGAGCGTTTTAGAGACATAGCAACACCCACCTTAATCTAGTTGTGTCTTTGGATCTAGATTAAATAGGTTGTTGTAATTTATGTCATATTCTACCGCTACTACATTTGTTACCAATTACTCCGACCCGTTGGGTTTAGTTGTTTTTTATTTATAGGAATGGAAACCTTCGTATTTTAAACTTATATTGCCGAACTTTCAATTTTTAAAACGACACTATTTTTAGGGTGTTACAAGTTGGTATCAGAGCAGTAGTTTAAGTGAACTAGGTACGACTATAAGATGCCTAGACTTAAACGAAGACTTTGAATAAGGGGAATTCATAAAGTCGACGGAATCTACATACCGTTGAAAGTTGTGAAAGTGGTATTGAGAATTCTTATGTGTAGTATGTTCATAATTTCAATTAGCTACTGCTATTATGAATGTATCATTACGAAAGCATGCTTAACTTACTATGATTATGATGATCAATGCTTGTATTTGTACGTTCCCTAGTAAAATCTCAAATGTATTCTCTCACCGTATTCTTGTATGCGTGGTTTAGCAGACTCAATGGTTAACACTCGGAATAGAGCAAGGACTCCACCGGAGGTCAATGAGGCCTCCACATCAACAGCAGATCAACCAGAAAATGTGGTTACAAGGGAAGTTCAACCCCAAACAAAACAGTTGGGCAGGGGACCGGAACACATTCCAAGGAGGAACCTGGCCTCCTCAAACCCAGACTTAACTGAAGCCACTCCTGAATCAAGAATTATGGATAACGTAATACGGGCCATGAGTGAGGCTATGGCCAAGCAACATGAGTTCTTCATGAAACTTTTGGAGGACAGGGATATCAGTCACCGTAGGAATGAAGCGGTGGAGGAGAACATAGTTGTTGTCGGATCCGGGGGAACCGGGAATGGGGTTCCGACTATCGAATTGGTGGCAAATGACGTGAGGCCAAGAGAAAAGACTTTTTCCTTCAAAGCATTCCTTAGTTGCAAACCCAAGGAGTTCTCGGGTACTGCGGACCCCGTAACCTGTGTAAAATGGCTTCGAGAGTTAGAAATGACTTTCGAATCCTGTGAATGCGGGGAGTCACAAAAGGTCCATTTTGCCTTTCAAATGTTCAGGGGAGACGCTCTTACTTGGTGGAATGTTGTCCGATCCACCATTGACCCTGCGATCATGTCTCGACTCTCGTGGAGTGATTTCAAGAAGAAAGTTATGGACAAGTACTACAATGAAAGAGCGTTGGATAAGATTTAGGATGAGTTCAGGAGTTTGACAAAGGGGATCGAACCGTAGAAGAGTACTCCAAGCTGTTTGTGGAGAAGTTAAATTTTGTGGGGCATCTGGCTCCGGATGAGAAGACCCAAATCAAGGCATATCAAAAGGGATTGCCGGCGGAAATGAGAACTGCCATGAGGAACGCTAAAGTAGCTACACTTCAAGATGCAATTGAATAATCGCAATTAGTTGAAGACGACATCATTCAGGACCGAAAGGATAAACCTCGAGCGGGTGAGAAAAGGAAATGGGAAAATCGCTCGGGACCTCCGCAACGCCAACAACCATTTGTGGGAAACTCTAGAGGGGAATCACGTCGGGAACCAAATTGGTGCTCGAAGTGCAAAGGTAAACATATTGGAGCTTGCTATCCCACTCCGCTCACGTGCTTCAAGTGTGGTAAGGTGGCCCACACTAGCCAGGTGTTCCCCATTCGGGGAACGGTATGCTACGAGTGTAAGAAGGTGGGACATATGCGGCTCAATTATCCCAAGTTGAAGAGAAATCAGAAGGGATCTAACTCCGGAGTGTCAATCAAAAAGGAGGCCACTCCGAGGCCTCAAGGGAGGGCGTTCCAAATGACAACGGAGGAAGCAAAGGAGACCGTGGATGTAGTGTCGGGTACGTTCCTACTCAACTCTCTACCCGCTAGAATACTTTTCGACTCGGGTGTGAATCGTTCTTTTCTAGCAACTTCTTTTCATAAATCCATGAATGCACCTTCCACCACTCTTAGTGATGCTTTAGTTGTGGAAGTAGCGAATGGATACCAAGTTTTATTGCGCGAAATTGTGAAAGACTGTCAGTTGGAAATCGATGGCAAACACTTTCAAGTGGACCTATTTTCTATGCCCATTGGGGGATTCGACGTAGTGATAGGAATGGATTGGTTAGTGACGAATCAAGCCGAAATCCTTTGTTCCAAGAAACTCATCCGTGTTCCGATCAGAAATGGGGATTTCGTTCTTATCTATGGAGAGAAGCGGAAAGGAGAGGTGGTGGTCATCTCTTCCCTTAAGGCACGAAAGTGCTTGTCAAAGGGGTGCCCATCATTCCTAGCATGTGTAGTGGACACCAAGGCCGAAAGAGAAAGGTGGAGGACGTGAAGATCGTTTGGGACTTTCCCGATGTATTCCCCGAAGATTTGCCGGGATTACCTCCCGACCGTCAAGTGGAATTCCGCATAGACTTAATTCTGGGAGCGGCGCCAATCGCTCGAGCACCCTACCGTCTCGCGCCAAAAGAAATGCAAGAAATGATGAAGCAATTGCAAGAGTTCGTAGAGAAAGGCTTTGTGCGACCAAGTTCCTCACCTTGGGGAGCTCCCGTTTTATTTGTCAAGAAGAAGGACGGCATGATGCAAATGTTCATTGACTACCGCAAGTTGAATAAAGTGATGGTGAAGAATAACTATCCTCTTCCGCGAATCGACGATCTCTTTGACCAATTGCAATGAGCGGGATGCTTATCGAAGATAGACCTACGGTCGGGTTACCATCAAGTACGAGTACGAGAAGAGGACGTGGCGAAGACGGCGTTTAGAACTCGGTATGGGCATTACGAGTTCCTCGTGATGTCGTTCGGATTAACTAATGCGCCTGCAATATTCATGGATTTGATGAATCGGGTTTGCCACCCCTATTTGGACAAATTCGTCATTGTATTCATCGACGACATTCTCATCTATTCTAATAACAAAGAGGAACATGAGAATCATTTGCGTGAGATATTGGAGGTTCTAAGAAGAGAGAAACTCTACGCCAAATTTTCAAAGTGTGAATTTTGGCTCCAAGAAGTGCAATTCCTTGGTCATGTAGTGACGAAAGACGGAGTGAAGGTGGACCCCTCCAAAATCGAAGCTATGATGAATTGGGAGCCGCCAAACAACCCAACCAAAATCCGGAGTTTCCTGGGCCTAGCCGGCTACTACCGAAGATTTATTAAAGACTTCTCCAAGGTTGTTTCACCCTTGATCTCTTTGATGATAAAGAACGTGAAATTCCTTTGGATAGAGGCCCAAGAACAAGTGTTCCGGACCTTGCAAAGGAAACTGTGTGAGGCGCCAATCTTAACCATACCCGAGGGAACAGATGACTTCGTGGTTTACAGCGATGATTCCAAGATGGGATTGGGATGCGTTTTGATGCAACGAGGGAATGTTATCGCATACGCTTCCAGGCAACTCAAGGAACATGAGAAGAATTACCCAACTCACGGCCTCGACCTAGCAACGGTAGTGTTTGCTTTGAAGCTATGGAGACATTATTTGTACGAGACCAAGTGTACGCTTTACACCGATCATAAAAGCCTCAAGTACGTGTTTGACCAGAAGGAGTTGAATATGCGTCAACGGAGGTGGTTGGAACTACTGAAAGACTACGATTGTGAATTACTTTACCACCCGGGCAAGGCAAATGTTGTGGCGGATGCGTTGAGTCAGAAGGAGTATAGTGGGTGCGTGCGAGCTTCAATCTCCCGAATTGATGTGATTTCAAGTCTTCTAGAAATAATCAAGTCGTCGCAAATCGAAGCCTTGTTGGAGGTGAACCTCAAAGATGAGGCCATGGCGAAGCATCACCTTCTCTTGGTGAGAGACAGTCGAGGACTCAAATTGTTCCAAGGGCGAGTATGGGTACCCAAGATAAGGGGTGTCAGGAGTTACTCCTAAGAGACGCCCACAAATCGAGGTATTCCATTCATCCGGGAAACACGAAGATGTATCGAGATTTGAAGTTAAATTATTGGTGGCCGATAATGAAGCTCGATGTGGCAAAGTACGTGGAGAGATGTGTGACTTGATTGCAAGTTAAGTTTGAGCATCAACGCCCCTATGGTAGTTTGCAATCTCTCGAGATTTCGGAGTGGAAATGGGAGCATATCACCATGGATTTCATGACCAAGTTGCCTAAAACCTTACGAGGTCACAACACCATTTGGGTTGTTGTGGATAGGTTGACCAAGAGCACGCATTTCTTAGCAATTCGAGAAACGTTAACAATGGATAAGTTGGCAAGACTTTATATTAATGAAATTGTCTCGAGGCACGGCGTGCCACTTTCCATAGTGTCGGATCATGATAGTCGTTTTACATCGAATTTCTGGGATGGATTGCAAAAGAAGTTGGGTACTAAGATGAAGTTGAGCACCGCTTATCACCCGCAGACAGATGGATAAAGAGAAAGGACCATTCAGACCTTAGAAGATATGTTAAGGTCATGCATCATCGATTTTGGAGGAAATTGGGATTCTCATCTTCCGTTGGTAGAATTCGCCTACAACAACAGTTATCACTTCAGCATCGGCATGGCACCATTCGAAGCCCTATACGGTCAGAAATGAAGGACCCCCGTGTGTTGGCTAGAGTCGGGGGAGAAACAGTTTGTCGGACCGGAAATAGTACAAGAGACGGCGGATAAGGTGAAGTGCATTAGAGAGAGGTTAAAGGCGGCCCAAGACCATCAGAAAAGCTACGCGGACAAAAAGAGAAGACCGATAAAATTTCAAGTGGGGGACAAGATGATGTTGAAGGTGTCACCGTGGAAGGGGATCATCAGATTTAGAAAGCGGGGAAAGCTTAGCCCCTGATTTCTTGGCCCCTTTCCCATCATTGAGCGAGTAGGACTTCAAGCCTACAAATTATAGTTACCACCGGAGATGGACGGGATTCACCCCACCTTTCACGTTTGCAATTTGCAATTTGCGTAAATGCTTAGCGGAAGAAGAAAGCACTATTACGTTGTCGGAAATTCGAGTGGACAACAACCGTTGTATAGAGGAGCCCGAAGCCATCCTTGAGAGGAAATCGAAGAAGTTGCGACACAAAGAAGTAACTATGGTGAAAGTGCAATGGAAAGACCACCGTGGTGCAAATGTGACGTGGGAGTCCGAGGAAGATGTGAAAAGACGTTATCCTAGACTCTTTGGATAGTGAAGATTTCGTGGGCGAAATCCTTTCTAAGTAGGGGAGGATTGTAACACCCCGAAATCTGTGTATGTGCTAATTGCTCCTTAAGTCCCACTTATGTGCTTACTTGTGTTAAACTTAATAATTTCATGATTATGTAACCGTATGAGTTATTTCGTATGTTCATGTGCCTTTAGAAATACTCTATCGTACCTTTAATAGCGTTTGTTGGTGAGTCATAATCGCGAATTTGAAGTTTTGGGCTCTGAGGAGTCTCGGCGATAGTGCCATGGTCACTCTCGCCTGGGGCATCATCGCACCAAGCTCAGGACCTACGGTACATATTGGGCGAGAGTGACCGGTGATAGTGTCGGTGTCACTCTCGTGGACGATACCCCACTCTCGGTACATATGGCACGATAGTGCCTGGCGAGAGTGCCAGGGCACTATCACAAGGCATGATCGCCGCGGGCCCCATCTAATTCAATTAAATACGTTTTCAGCCATTTTGAACCCACTCTCACCATTTCCCTCAAGAACCGAAACTTCCTCCCTCCAAGTAACGATTTCTTCTTCCTTCCCTCTTCCCTCATTTAATACTTGACCTAAAATACATTTAGGTCATTGATTGAGATCCATCCACCTCACACTCTCAATCAAGTGTCATTAAAACTCCAAGGAATCTCATCTTCAACCTAGGGTTTTTTTATTTTAGGGTTTTCACTTACAAACTCTATAGGTGAGTTTTCTACTAAACTTCTTATGTATATGCTTAACTTACATATATATACATGTTGCTAATAAATTGCTTAACATGTGATTTTGACCTAACTGCTGATAAGAATGGCATTTTATACTAGACATAATGTTGGGATGAATATTTGGAGTAATAAACTTTAATAAACCATATGAATATGTGGATGATATTGTTTATATGTTGGTTCTTGGAATTACGGGTTATGTGGTATCAATATTTATGGCACCCAACTCTTGTGCATATGGATTGAGTGGGTGTTGGTCATTTTTATAGCTCTCAACCAATTTAAAGGGTAGACACTAAAGGAATGACTCCTTGAGGTGAAACTCTTCTAATGTGAGGATAGGTACTAAGGTCCAATGAGCCTTGAGGTGAAACTCGACGGAGTGGACACTAAAGGTAATCAAGATGCTTGAGGTGACGCCGGATACGGTGTGCACGTAAGGGCCTGAGGTGTAATTTCCTCTTTAATAAACTCAAGTGGCTCCGTTCATTGGCCCAGTCACTTGAGCGGACCGGGTCTCCCCCGAAAAGAACTTGTGATGTTTGTGTACAGGCTGACCTCTATTTCATATTACGGGATGTACTTGGAATACCATCACGGTTGTGGTAACTTGGAAGTTTTTAACATTTCAATATTTAATGTTTCATATTTGTGTGAAATCTCACTAGGCTCCTAGCCTAACACTTGATGTCGTGTTTTGTCTTCAGGTCATCCTAGTGGTGTGTAAAGGGCACCTTGAGTAGCAGTCATGTGCTTAGGACTCTTTTGGAGGATCGGGCTTTTTGGGATATCGTTGTGAAGAGCGTTTTGGAGGCATAGCAACACCCACCTTAATCTAGTTGTGTATTTGGATCTAGATTAAATAGGTTGTTGTAATTTATGTCATATTCTACCGCTACTACATTTGTTACCAACTACTTCGACCCGTTGGGTTTAGTTATTTTTTATTTATAGGAATGGAAACCTTCGTATTTTAAACGTTATATTGCCGAACTTTAAAATTTTAAAACGACCCTATTTTTAGGGTGTTACACCCCCGGTATGAGCACAGGCGGGACATCCCCCCCCCCCCGACTTTGAGCATAACACACTTACAACAATGTATGCATACATTTCCACTAAAATAACAACAATAAAATATCTTTCGCATTTGACAAATCTCGCATGCAATAATTAAGGCATCATCATTTTTAAAGCTCTTAGTTAAAAACTCACATGCATAAATAGCCTCATAATCATATGAGGTTTTAGTTCAGAAAAACTCACCTGGACGATTGATTAGCTCCACACACTTACACCCTTGACCTGGAACGGTTCCTCCCTAAGGCACAATTATAGCAAGAGAAAGATTCAATTCCTTACCCGCTAAAAAAATCGAGTTCCTTCCCCGAGAACTCTTCCCTTTTCTCTCTAAACCACAATCATAGCCCACTAGTTCCAACTGAACGAATCATAATGACATCCACTTCAATTTCTTGTCGCATCCAACAATCGTCCAGTCATATTTGAAATAAATCCCAACTTTACCCGCTCAAACATAGAGTGACCATGCTCCTACCAAACCATTCCAAATAACTTAACACTGGAAAACAGGTTCACTTGGAACCTTTCCCACGCAATTACCAAGTTGACTCACTCCGAGCACTACATCCAACAACCTCTTCCACTTCCTTCTCGAAAACAACAAACATGCTTCTAATGATAGGCTCACTAGCTAGCCTAATTCTTAGACCAACCACACGATTTAGCTTTCTCAACACCAGAACCATAGCATACACTCTAATCCACTTTCTCACACCCTCACTATGGTTCATAAACTCACTATCATAATTTATGAAAACATAACTTCTCATTTTTTAGTCACTTGTCAAACTTCTTACTCTCAGGTTACCCACTTTTCCAACAATTTCAATGCGTCGAAACACAATTACATTACTACACTTCACCAAACATTTACCGACAATCCTCACGCGAGACCTTTAAACACGCTCTCCCAAAACATTATCCATTGTTCGAAATAACCATACACTTCTCACTCTCCTTCGCTATCTGTAGGGGTCCTTCACGCTCAACGATTACTTCGACATTCTCACGGATTTTCCTTGTCTCCTACAACCCAACATTAACTAAATCATTCGACATTCCCATCAATATATCACTGGAATAAGATGAACTTGTCCAACAACTCTTCGCGACCCAAGAACCCAAGGTTCCTCTATGAAGTTGCCACCAACTATCACTCGAACCCATAAACTTTAAATTAGCAATATCACCAGCCCAACCAACATCCATGCATTCGCCAAATACTTGACACTTTCGAATAGCTCACCGAGAATCTCTGAGCAAGGATTTCCACCAATGCTCATCCTATAACACCAACACAAGTCTAATACTTAACCTCAAAGAAGCTCCTTACCACCATAATGACTTGTACGACCACTTTGGCATAAAATAACACTAACTCATCTAAACATCCATCACCCTACCACAACATCACCATACCATCAAAATCACCGCAACACTTGGTACGCATACCAGATACCATCCTCTTCATGTCGATTGTAACACCACTATTTGAGATAAAGTTTTTTCACGACTTTGTCTTGCTCAAATCTGGATCACTCACAAAATCATGATCATTTAAACCACTCAATATGATCTCATTCCTGGTCGGCTCATCACAATCCGCCAGAAGCAAATTCAGGTAGTCTATAAGATTAAGCATACTACCTCGCAGGCCTAAATGCTCGAAACGCAACCACTTCTGTTGTGCTATAGATACTTCACTCTTAGGCAAACCATCAGAACCTCATAGGACTTCACTTGACCAAACTAGTTGTTTTCCATTCTCGCTATACCCCCACAAGGTGGTCTGACACCATGCCAGGTACATACCTTTCCTGTACAACTCCTTGCTTTCTTATGAACACTCAGCAAAAATAACCATGGGTACTTTCTCATTTTCCACCTCCCGGTCATGATCTCAACAATTGACCATTGTCTTCAACAATACCACCTACCAACAAGGATTCCCAAGGAACCTATTCCTTCCAACGTATCATAACTATCTCGATGCACCACCGACTTCGCACGTTGAAGGCACAAGATATTGTTGATATAATCTGATTACTAAACCACCTCAAACTCCGGCTCAACATCGATGAATTTTCATCCAAAAACCCCAACGCTACTTATCAACATGCTGCTAAAAGAGGTATCTTAACGGCTTCGGGTTCCACCCCGACAACACCATCCATCAACTACCATATCACCAGTTACCGACTGAAGCGCATGCTACCACAAAACAAATCATTCTCTACTTCAAAGGCTAAGGCTCCCGTTAATCCCTGCCTTTCCCTAGTGGGAATGCCAAGGTCATGAATCGACCAGCAACGACTCGAACACCACCCTTCACTCTCCACACCTTCCCTCCTCCTTAACCGCAATGCTTCCTTACGACCTAGAGAGTTTATAGCCTTCATGCATGACAAGATACTAGTTTGAAAACATTTGACACGTTTGAAATCCGGCAACTACCTCAAAACGATACAAGCTTGAGTATACGCGACACTATTCCGGCATAACTGAATAGCCATGCGAGACGATTTCAGTGATCGTTCTCACTCAACTCCATGAAGAAATGAACCTTATCCAACCAAAATCGATGTTGGCACATTTGAAAATATTTTCAATGAAACTTTACTCAAGCGATTCATGAAATTATAACAAAATTACTTATACTGAGTGAGTCAATCGACTTCCACCCTTGGTGGCATGACTATGTCCATACCAGTCTCCCTTATAAAATCGCGCGGTTAAATGATACTATATTTTCCACAAAAGTTAACTTATTTATAAAAGAAATGAAATAGTTCTCAAATTACCAGATTCAATAACTTAGCACCCCATGCAATAAACATGCCCTTTTCCAAAACCAACACACGTTTACACGTGCTATCTCATTTTCAAAACAAATGACCCATAAGGTGTACACACACCAATATATATGACATGAAAGACTCAAGAAACTTATTCGAAAAAACCATGCATGAGACTCCTTTTTCATTGAAGGCTATTTACTCTCGTAAGGTCGACCGCTTACACTCACACCAACTTATCACCGACCCTTACTTCCGACCAACCAGTCAGGTCCCTCACAATCGCAACCACCTTCAGCACCAATGTTTCCCAACATGCTTGCATGTCCCACTACTCTTTTACCACCGCGACTAAAGATTTGCAGATCAAACGTCTTCACCTTTGACCCAATAATTTTACCAACAATAGCACGTCTCCATTCTATCCTTACTCCATAATATCAAACAGTCCAGCTATTAATCCTCAACCACCCTTCCAGTAACTGATTAAACAGGGCTCACTTCTGCTACACGATACTTGAGCTGAAGTTCTGAAGATCTCTATTGATCGACGTAACCCACTACCAAAATAGTGACCCACTAGAAACTAGGAGCCTACCCCCAACGGTTATTCATCTCCCTTGAACCCAAAAAGTTCTTCCTCAAGTTGAAATATCTACGTTCCGCACAATAATTGCCCTAAAGGTGCTAACCTTAATACCATAAACGAGCTCCAACAACAAACCACAACAACGCTATCCTTTCAATAATAGGTCTCACTGTAACACCCTCAATTTGGAAAGAGCAACTAATTTAAAATTTTCAAAATACATCGATAAATGATACATCTCCAATCACAAATTTATTATTTAACCTCAATACACACATTTAATCTCTACTTGATGTCTAAACAAGGACGGGTGCTACTAAAACTCAATAATAGCCACTATCTCCAAAGTGTGAAAGACTTCACCAAATACTTACACTTGTAAAAAGCTAAGGCTCAACTCTTCATAGCTGCTAGGACTAGACCCCCAACTGGAACCTTATACACATGCCGACAAATAAAAAGGTTAGGCTTAACGCCTAGTGAGCTCAAGAGTTTCCAACATATAAAAATTAATCATTTAAAAGAAAGAATGCGGTTAAATTCATAATCTTTCAATCTGATATGTCTTACATATGAAAACGACTCATTTTCCAATAATATGCAATTTATGCAAAGAACATCGATTTAAACGTTTTCCAATGCAAACTACTTCAAGGATGAATACACTAATATAAACCGCCCACTCATAAATTATGTTTAACCCCAAAACTCACTCAAAACGTGAATAGAAATTGAACTCCCAGTTCATAAAAAAAACGTAGATAAAGCTTAACTCCCGAAACAACCAAACACGGTGAAACATATTACCCAACTCATAAAATCATGGATAAAATCCATACATATAAAATGTCACCGAAAACATGGATACCCAAAATACAATACCCAAAATAACACCTTTCGGTGACGGGGAAGACCCGATTTCATCGAATCTAGCGACACATAAAGATAAGCCACGTATCTATGTTATAAGCATAACTTCAAAGATAAACAACCATTGGAATCAACCCAAACAAGTCTTTAGCCAAGGTAGACATCAACCCTATCCAGGTCTTTAGTCGTAGCGGACATCAACTCAAACCGAGTCTTTAGTCATATCGGACATCAACTCAAATTGAGTCTTTAGTCATATCGGACATCAACTCAAACTGAGTCTTTAGTCATATAAAATAAAACCGACTTTTATGTCTATGGATCCATTGCATTACGGTCAAAACGTTACACGACTCAAAGGAATGACAACGCACTCAAAACATGTAATTCCCAAATAAGGTGCAACTAGGTACACCATACGACCGAGGCTCCTTAACGAGCTACCAAGATTGAACAAATGTTCCAAAGACTCCACCGAGTACAAATCAAGCCCCAAGAGGCTTAATAAACGTTTGGCTAAAACACGAGAGCCAATATGGTTACACAACCCAAAATACAGATTTTCCCAAAATATTTGATTCTCAAATTATCATTGGCCTTTGGCCCAAAACCCAAAAGGTTTTCCATTTCTAAAATGTTCCCGAAAGCCGGGAATGACCCAAAACCAAAGGACCCGTACATTAGTACTTTTCAAAACATGTCGTTTCATGAATGATGCATAAAACCCGACAAAACACTCAAAAGTGCATTTTAGACCAAAATTCCTATTTATGCAATAATTCATCAAAACCCATTCATTTATGGCCCATTTAAAAAAATGCTCAAAAATCCCAAAGATATATGCTATATAAGTTTATAAAGTTACACACTTTCAAAATAACCAAACTTATCAGCAGTTAGCAATTTCATGCAAGACTGTTGGGAACTGAAGATTTGATTAAGTATGATTAATGCTGCCAGTACAACATGATTACTACTATTGAGATAAATTAATACTGCTGAGCATAGTTAGTGCTGCTGGTGAAGATTAATACTGATCAGAGTGTTAATGCTACTGTGACTTAATACTGCTTATGTGATAATCAAGATATGCGAAGATTAAGGCTTGAAGATAATCATGGAAGGTTGAAGATAACTATGGAAGAATATATTGAAGATCTTTTAAGTTTTGTAATTATCTTTTATTTTCAGTATATGTATAGATGTATTCAGAATAGTTTTGATATACGAGATTTCTAAGTTTTTTTTTATAGAGAGAATTAACCTCAAGGTTTACAATCCTAATTCTAGAAAAGTAGAATTCGTCTTGGTGAGCCTGTTCATCAAGATTGAGGTTTTGTTTGAAAGCTTGTAACTTTAATCATTCAATAAAGTTTACAAGTTGTGTTTTATTCTTTACTGTTACATTGATCTTTTGAATATTAAAGTGTTTTTCCGCAACTTCTTTAATATTGTTTCTGAGTTTAATTATTCTTGTTAAGAATCAGATCCTGACAAGTGGTATCAGAGCCTAGTAGTCTCAGAAACCTTCATTCGTCATGGAAAACACAGTTGAATCAAACAGTACTCTTGTTTCAAAGGTTCCCATGCTCAAACCTAATGAGTTTGACATGTGGAAAATTAGGATCAAGCAGTACATCCTCCTTACAGACTTTTCTATGTGGGACATTGTTGAGAATGGTCCCTCTGCTGAAGGTAAAATTGGACAAGATGGAAGAAGACCACCTCCAAAAACTGATGCTGAGAAGAAAGTGAGACAATTGGAGATGAAAGCCTTAAGCACCCTGCTTTTGGCCATTCCTAATGAGTATCAACATCAGTTTCATCACTGCACTGATGCTCAGATTCTATGGAATGCTTTAGAGAAGAGATTTGCTGGCACCAAGAGCACTAAGAGGAACCAAAGGGATATTCTTAAGCAGCAATATGAGAATTTTACATCTTCAAAGAATGAGTCCATGACTCAAACTTTTGATAGATTCAATAAATTAATTGGTGAGTTGGCTACTGTTGGAGTTCAGATGGAACAAGATGATGTCAACCGAAAGTTCCTCAGATCTCTTGGAGATGAATGGACCATGTACACTGTCTCATTCAGACAGAATGACATGTTGGAAGAAAAGGAACTGGATGATCTGTATAATGATCTGAGAGTGTTTGAATCTGAGGTGGAAGCAAAGAAGAAGCCTACTGGATATGTTCATAATGCTGCACTCCTATCAGCATCAACTGATTCTACTGCTAACCCTGAATCAGTTAATACTGCTAGTGGATTAAATCAAGAAAAAAGCAATGAATCTGTGTTTGAAGC
Organism: Arctium minus; assembly: GCA_954870635.1. NCBI lineage: Eukaryota > Viridiplantae > Streptophyta > Magnoliopsida > Asterales > Asteraceae > Arctium > Arctium minus. The sequence goes on from OX941084.1 coordinate 39,110,470, forward strand.
CTTTCTTTCCAGCCATGGAAACTCTTCTTTAATCAATGATGACTTGGAACAGCTTCATCCTGATGATCTTGAAGAGATGGATATTAAATGGCAGATGGCCATGATTTCTATGAGGGTGAAGAAGTTCATTAAAAGGTGTGGGAGGAACAACTTCTCCCAAAGAAGAGAAGATGGAGCAGGCTTTGATAAGTCAAAGGTGGAGTGCTACAAGTGTCACATGAAGGGACAGTTTGCCAGGGAATGCAAAAGTGGAATGTCTCAAAACAACCACCAACAAGCTCAGACTAGAAGCTTCAACCAGAATAGAAACTCTGCTCAAGCTCTTGTTTCTCAACAAGGAATGGGGTTTGACTGGATTGATCAAGAAGAAGATGCCATTCAAAATCAAGATCTCATGGCAGAGGTATCTGATCTCCCAACTGAGGTACTTTCTAATCTCTGTTCTCAAACTTGCATAGACACTATGAGGGTGAAGAAGTTCATTAAAAGGCCTGGGAGGAACAACTTCTCCCAAAGAAGAGAAGATGGAGCAGGATTTGATAAGTCAAAGGTGGAGTGCTACAAGTGTCACATGAAGGGACAGTTTGCCAGGGAATGCAGAAGTGGAATGTCTCAAAACAACCAACAACAAGCTCAGACTGGAAGCTTCAACCAGAATAGAAACTCTGCTCAAGCTCTTGTTTCTCAACAAGGAATGGGGTTTGACTGGATTGATCAAGAAGAAGATGCCATTCAAAATCAAGCTCTCATGGCAGAGGTATCTGATCTCCCAACTGAGGTACTTTCTAATCTCTGTTCTCAAACTTGCATAGACACTGTGAAAAGGTACAGGGATCACAACCAGAGTATGAGTGATGACCTTAAGAGGTTAGAAAAGGATAGAAAAGACTATGTGAAAATTGTTGAAAGGTTTGAGGAACAAATTAAAGGTTTCCAAGCCAATGAACTTCAACACACATATGATACAAATTACTGGAAGTGGGAGAAAAATGATCTAGAAATCCAACTGACAAAGTCTAAAGAGGAGAATGAAAAGTTGAGAGGAGAGCTAGCCAAGGTTAATATGGATGTGGAAAAGTTTTCATATGCTTCTAAAGCCATGGATTCTATGCTAAAGGTCCAAATCCATGATAAGCTTAAACCAGGAATTGGGTACAATACCACACCACCACCATACAATAACAACTACATCCCTCCAAAATCAGACTTGCTGGAGAACAAGGATAGGAAGGACTTGCATGAGGGAGCCAATAAGGTAGATCCTTTAGATGAAGTAGTTGTTAAGGACAAGACTGAGAAAGAAGCTGATAAGAGTAAGGATAACACTGTGAGTTGTGAGATTCCCTTAGAAAATAACATTCTTACCAATGAGGGTGGTGGAAGGGATTGGGTCAAATCTAATGGTGTTGAGAAGACTGAGGGAAAGTCTAAAAAGGTCCATTACAAGCAGACTACAGTTGTGAATCTTGTTCCTTGCAAACAGTGTGCAGGTAATAAATATGAGCCCCTAAAACATGATAAAAGGAGGGGAAATCAAAGAAATTGGAATAATCAGTGGGCTCAGAAACAAGGAGTTGATCTGAGTAAAATCATCAGACCAAAACCTTGTTTCATATGTGGAAAATTGAACCATCTTGCCAAACACTGTTATTTTAATCCTATGAACCAAAGGATAAATTTTCAAAGATCTGTGCAAAAACCCTTTGGTTATAGGAAGAATGAAAGAAACCATGTGGCTAAGAAACATGTTAAATCAAAAAGCCACATGAAGAAAAAGACTGTAAAAGAGAGTGTCAAGATGTGGGTTCCCAAAAGCACTAAAACTGTTAGTACTGCTACCACAAATAGTACTACTGACAAAGATAGTGCTGCTAGAAGCAATACTACTGCTATCAATGTTAGTGTTGCTGAGAGTATTAGTACTTCTAAAACTAACATTGTTAGTACTTCTTCAAATGTTAATACTGCTAACTCTGTTAGTGCTTCTAACAAGGTTAGTACTGCTAAACCTGTTAGTGCTGCTAACTCTGTTAGTACTTCTAAAATTAGTACTGCTTCTAGTGTTTGTGCTTCTAGACCAATCATCTTGACAAAGTACTCCAGTAAAGAGTTTTCTGAATTTAAAAATCTCATCAAAAAGGAGTGCAAGTACTTTGATGAAAAAGGGAGGCCCAAGACCACTTTGGCTTAGGTTCCCAGTCAATACTAATTGATTTATCTTATGTGCAGGGAAACCAGCAGCTCAAAGGAAAGAGCATTTGGCATGTTGATAGTGGTTGCTCTAGCCACATGATAGGGAACATGGCTTGTCTCAAGAATTTCAAGAAAATTGATGGAGGGCATGTTGCCTTTGGTAATACTCCAGATGGAGGTAAAATCAGTGGTAAGGGAGATGTAACAAAAGGTATGATGACCTTTGAGGATGTTTTCTATGTTGATCAGTTAAGATACAACATGTTAAGTGTATCACAGGTTTGTGACAAAAAGCATAGTATATTATTCACTGATTCAGAATGCATTATCCTTGCTCCTGGATTCAAGGTAGTTGATGAAAAGATGATACTACTAAGAACTACTAGAAAGGATAATGTCTATTGTTTGGATATGGAAAATGTTTCAAATGATTCATCCCTAAACTGTCCTGTTTCAAAAGCCTCTTTGGATGAATCATCACTTTGGCACAGAAGGATGTGTCACATGAACTTTAAAACAATGAATAAACTTGTTAAAAACAACCTTGTAAGAGGTTTGCCTTCAAAAGTATTTTCATGTGATGATCATTGTGTTGCTTGTCTCAAAGGCAAACAACACAAAACTTCTCATAAGTCCAAAGAGTTGAACACAATTTCTTCTTCTCTTCAGTTGTTGCATATGGATCTGTTTGGTCCTACAAATGTCATGAGTATAGGTAAGAAATCATACTGCTTAGTTATTGTTGATGATTACTCTAGATTTACTTGGGTACATTTTCTAAGGACTAAGGATGAGACAAGTGGACTGATCAAATCCTTTATTCTAAGAATTGAAAACCAAACAAATCAAAAGGTAAAAGTTATTAGGTCAGATAATGGTACTGAATTTAAAAATCTTGATCTAAACACCTTTTGTGAGGAAAAAGGAATTGAGAGGCAATACAGTGCTCCTAGGACTCCACAACAAAATGGTGTTGCTGAGAGAAGGAATAGGACACTGATTGAAGCTGCTAGATCTCTGTTAGCTGATTCGAAACTTCCAATTACTTTCTGGGCTGAAGCAGTTAATACTGCTTGCTATGTCCAAAACAGAGTTCTAGTAGTTAAGCCTAAAAACAAGACACCATATGAGCTTTTAAATAAAAGAAAACCATTTATTGGATTTTTCAAACCTTTTGGGTGTCCTTGTACCATTCTCAATACCAAAACTCACTTAGGAAAGTTTGATAGCAAAGCAGATGATGGTTTTCCTGTTGGTTACTCATCTCAGAGTAAGGCCTACAAAGTATTTAATTCTTCTTCTATAATAATTGAGGAAAGTGACAATGTCAAATGCAATGAGAACACACCAAATCCTATTGGTTCAGGTCCTCAGTGGCTGTTTGACATTGATTCACTAACTAACTCTTTGGGTTTTAGTAGTGATGATCATGCAGGATCAAGAAGTAGAGGATCAGGGGATGAAAAAGTACAAGATATTATTCCTCAGTCTGTGATCTTTCCCATACCTACAATGACCCCTGTTGAAATCTATGAAAGGGAGACTATTACTGAACCAAGTCAGAGTGAAGAAGAAAGAAGAGATGAGGAGAATTTAGAGCATGAAGAGGCAGAAGCAGCTGATGAGTTTCCCTCAACTAACTTAAATGATTCCAATTTAGATGTGGGAATGAATGAAGAACCTAGTCTTCAGACAAGAACTCAGAAGAATCATCCTCCTGAGCTGGTAATAGGAGACATCTCTTCTCCTATGATGACTAGGAATCAAAGCAGACTTCAAGATTTGCAGGATCAGCAACATACAGTACTCTCTTGCTTTCTATCTCAGATTGAGCCTAAGAAGGCTTATGAGGCAATGAAAGATTCTAGTTGGATAGAATCCATGCAAGAAGAATTGCTACAGTTTAAATTGCAAGATGTTTGGGACTTGGTGGACCTTCCGAAAGGTCATAGAGCAATTGGCACCAAGTGGATTTTCAGAAATAAAAAGGATGAGAGGGGAATAGTAATCAGGAACAAAGCAAGGCTAGTGGCACAAGGGTACACTCAGGAAGAAGGCATAGACTATGAGGAAGTTTTTTCTCCAGTTGCACGGGTAGAGGCAATTAGGTTGTTTTTAGCCTATGCCTCATTTATGAAGTTCAAGGTATACCAGATGGATGTGAAGAGTGCCTTTCTGTATGGAACAATTGATGAGGAAGTATATGTCTGTCAGCCCCCTGGATTTGAGAATCCATCATATCCTGACAGAGTATACAAACTGAAGAAAGCTCTCTATGGTCTACATCAATCCCCAAGAGCATGGTATGATACTCTGTATACCTATCTCTTGGAAAATGGGTTTGAAAGAGGAATAATTGACAAGACCCTTTTCATTAGAAGAAGTAAGAAGGACATCCTAATTGTTCAGATCTATGTGGATGACATCATATTTGTGTCAGGATCGAATTCTTAACAAGAATAAAGTCTCAGAAACAATATCAAAGAAGTTGCGGAATAACACTTTGATATTCAATATAACAGTAAACAAACAGTATATGATTAACAACTTGTAAACTTGTATTGAATGATTAAAATCACAAGATTACACACTCAACCTCAATCTTGAAGAACAAACTCTTTCAAGACGAATTCTACTTCTCTAGAATTAGGAACTATGCCTTGAGGTTGATTTTCTCTCTAGAACATAAACATAGAATGAGTTATTAAAAGTCTTATCTCACTATTCTAAACAATACAATATATATACTGAAGATAAAAGATAATTACAATTTATACAATATCTCCAGAATATCTTCCATCATTATCTCTAAGCTTCCATGAATATCTTCAGTTTATCCAGCTGTCATCCTTTCCATACAGATCTCCATCTTATAAGCAGTATTAATCATAAGCAGCATTAATACTCTGAGCAGTATTAACTCTAGCAGTACTAACCATGCTCAGCAGCATTAATCTCTTCAAGCAGTACTAACTTTGAACTAGCAGTACTAATCTTGTTGAGCAACATTAATCATCAACTAGCAGCATTAATAACAGAAGTACTAACTAGAAGTATTAACTGTTTTCTTCTAGCAGCATTAACTTTGTTCCAGCAACATTAACTTTGTTCCAGCAGCATTAACTACAACTGGCAACATTAACCACAGAAGTAGTAACCATGTTGAACTAGAAGTAGTAACCATTTTTGGCATTTTTGGCATATTTCAGACCCAACAATCTCCCCCTAACTTAACTTTTCAAAACTGAGAAGTTAAGTTCTTCAACATAAGGTCTTTATGATAATTTCAAAACTTTCTGCAATTACTAGGTCTTTTTGATTCAGTTTCTGCTGTTATCTTCTTTTCTGTTTCTGATGTAGTTACTGCTTTATTTCAGCTTCTTCACTTATCTCCCCCTCAAAATAAGATTTCATATCAATACAAACTTTAATTTTCTTCTTTTTCAGTACCAACTTCTTGATATGATCTATCTGCTAGTGATAAGAAGTGATCACCTTTTCATCTCTTTTATCTCCATAATTTGATTGTGAACTTTCAGACTAATTGTACCAAGTGTATCCATCAATTCTTTGTAGTTAAACTGTCCTCACCTCCTTTAGGTATGTTTACCACCTTTGAAGGATCCTTGGATCTTTTAGTAGAGATCTTCTGCCTAGCAGAAGCACCTTCTACTCCCTTGGTTTCTTGGCACCTGAGACCTTTAGATAATTACTCATCTAAAGTTGCCATGGGGAAGGTCTTAGATATGTTCACACTGTCCTGTCCTGCACTTTGTGCAAAGTCAGTAGTGTGAGCCTTACAACCCATATGCTCTTGCATCTCCTTATTGAGCACCTTCTTGAGGTTGGGAGACACCTCTATGGTTTCCCTTTGGATATTCTCTGATGAAAAATGCTCCATCAGAGGGCTTGTAGGTTTTGAGGTTGAAGATACAAGAAGGGAAGGAACCTTCTGTATCTTTTCCTTTTATAGTATGGTAATGGGGAATGTTGGTTTGACAAAAGGAATCTGAAGATTTATGCTTTGTAGTAGAAGGTGTGGATAGGTCATCAGTGGGTTGGTCTAATGAGGGCTTTGACCCTGATGCCTTACCTTCTTGATTGTGGGACATCACCATCATTGTAGAGAACAATGGTGTGTCAACTCCTTCCGAGTCCCTAGCAGATTTTCTCATGTTTGAGAAAACCTTGCCTTTAGGGGGTTTAGGTACATATACCTCATCAAAGTGAGGTATGTCCGTCAATTCATTATTAAGTACTTCTTGTACAAACCTTGGATACAGATAAAAGCTTTTTGATTGATATCCAGGTTTGACATTAAATTATTGAAGATCATTTTAGGTATAGAAAACTTACATTAGCAGTAGTAACACTTATCAGCAGCATTAACACAGACTGGCAGTAGTAACACATACCAGCAGCATTAACACAGTCTGACAGTATTCACTGAACTAGAAGTACTAACTACCTTTCAGTATTAGCAACCTTTTTCACTTTTCTTACCTTCTGCTGGATCAGAAGTAACATGTCCTCCATCAAATCTTTTAAAGAATTTGAAGGCAGTCCATGTTCCTTGTTATGTGCCAAGAGCAACCATTATCTTCATTCCAAATGCTCTTCCTCTTGAGCTTTTGATTGCCCTGCACACTTGATAAATCAGTTAGTCTTTGAGGGAACCCAAGCCAAAGTGGTCTTGGGTTGTCCTTTCTCATTTATATTGTCTCTAGCAGGTCTGAAGTAGGAGGAATGTAGTTGTTGTTGTATGGTGGTGGTGTGGTATGATACCCTATTCCTGGCTTAACAACAACAACTACATTCCTCCTATTTCAGACCTGCTAGAGACCAAGGACAGGAAGGACTTGCCAGAGGGAGCCACTAAAGTAGATCCATTAGACAAAGTGGTGGTTGAAACAGACTCTGAAGAAGAGAACTCTAATGGTAAGAATGAGGATGATCACAAAGAGATTCTCTCATAAAATCACATTATTACCAATGAGGACTGTGGAAGGGCTTGGGTCAAATCAAAGGACATAGAGCAGACAGAGGGAAAATCTGGTAAGGTCCATTACAAACAGACCACAGTTGTGAATCCTGTCCCTTGCAAACAGTGTGCCTGCAATAAATCTGAGCCCCAAAAACATGATAAACCAAGGGGAAATCAGAGAAACTGGAATAATCAGTGGGCACAAAAACAAGGGGTTGATCTGAGTAAAATCAATAGACCAAAACCTTGTTTTATCTGTGGAAAGCTTAATCATGTTGCCAAATACTGTTATTTCAATCCTATCAACCAAAGAGTTAATTTTCAAAGACAAACTCAAAACTCCTTTGGTTATAGGAAGCAAGGAAGGAATCAAATGGCTGAGAACAGAGCACCTAAAAAGTCTCATGTTCAAAACAAGTTTGCTAAAACTAAGAAAAATACTTCAAATAAACAAATGAGTAACTTAAAGACAAAGAAAGCAAAAAACTTTGTTCAAGTTTGGGTTCCAATTGTAAAGAAACCTGTTAATACTGCTATCCCAGATAGTACTGCTAACAGAAATAGTGCTGCTGCAACCAATACAACTGCTAACAAGGATAGTGCTTCTACTAGTATTAATGTTGCAAAGCCTATAATCTTGACAAAGTATTCCAGCCATGAGATTCCTAAACAACTCATTCAGACCAAACTATTTGGATCCACAAAAGATCAGATGTGTAGAGACTTTGAAGAGTTGATGCACAAGAGCTTCAAAATGAGTTCAATGGGTGAACTCACCTTCTTCCTTGGGCTCCAAGTGAAACAACAGAAAGATGGGATTTTCATAAGTCAATCAAAGTATGTGAAAGACATCCTAGATAAGTATGGTTTATCAGACTCAAAGCCAGCAAGCACACCAATGGAAACACACAAACAGATCACTGTTGATCTTGAGGGGGAGGATGTTGATGTCCATCTTTATAGATCAATGATTGGATCTCTCATGTATCTCACAGCCTCAAGACCAGATATCATGTTTCCAGTGTGTGGGTGTGCCAGATTCCAAGTCAAGCCAAAGCAGTCACATCTTCAAGCTGTTAAGAGGATTTTCAGATACTTAAGAGGGCAACCTAGATTAGGTCTTTGGTATCCTTATGAATCTACTTTTGATTTGATTGCATATTCAGACATTGACTTGGGTGGTGCGAATATGGATAGAAAGTCTACTTCAGGGGGTTGTCAACTTTTGGGTGCAAGACTAGTATCTTGGCAGTGTAAGAAGCAAACCACAGTGTCCTTATCCACAACAGAAGCTGAGTACATTGTTGCTGCAAGTTGCTGTTCTCAGGTTCTATGGATTCAGAATCAAATGCTAGACTATGGGGTAACCTTTCTTCACACTCCAATCTTCATTGACAATAGCAGTGCTATTAGCATTGTTAACAATCCTGTCAAGCATTCCAAAACAAAGCACATTGAAATCAGGTATCACTTTATTAGAGACTGCAATGAAAAGAAGCTTATTCAAGTTGCTAAAGTTCATACTAATAATCAGTTTGCTGATCTATTCACTAAAGCTTTTGATGTGGGTAGATTCACTTTCTTGGTCACAAGTGTGCGCATGATCAACTCTGAATGAGCTCATGTTTAAAAAGTGTTTGTATACCTGTTATTTGTTTACTTTGTTTGGTGCTACTAATCATCTTTCTCAGGAAGTTTATTGCCCTGCTAAAACTAACATAAGCTTCAACAGTGTAAGTATAGTTAATGCTGCCAGTGCAGTTTTAATGCTGCCAGTGCAAAGTTACTACTGCAGGTTCATTATTACTACTGCTAGTCTGAGTTACTACTTCAGGTATGTGTTAATACTGCTAGTAGTTAATACTGCTAGTAGTTAATACTGCTAGACGTTAATACTGCTAGTTAGTTAATACTGCTCGTAGTTAATACTGCTAGTTAGTTAATACTACTAGTCGTTAATACTGCTAGTTAGTTAATACTGCTCGTAGTTAATACTGCTAGTTAGTTAATACTGCTAGTAGTTAATACTGCTAGTTAGTTAATACTGCTAGTTAGTTAATACTGCTAGTTAGTTACTACTGCTCTCAGTTAATACTGCGAGTGGTTAGTACTGCTTTAACGGAAAATAGGGTTAATACTGCTTCTTTCCGGAATCATATAAATACCCTCTTTGCCCGCCTAAAAGCTCACAACGACTCTTTGAATATTGTTCATCTTCTCTCTAATTTTTTTTTCTCTCAAGCAACAAGAGTGTGTCAGACAAGAATCCTCAAGACCAATGGCATCCATGGCGTTTATTGATGAACACAATGAGATAGCAATGCTTCAAAAGCCGAAGCAGGCTGATGGATTCCATCAAATAGTTGATTTTCTCAAGACCAGTCATATAGCATATGCTCTTACTGTGTCACCACCAATCTTCATCGAGCACCAGAAGCAATTTTGGGCCAATGCCACCGCGGTTACTGAAAACGGTGTGCAGTTTATCAAGACAAGGGTGTGTGACAAACCCTTGATAGTCACTGAAGAGGTCATTCGCATTAGTCTACGTCTAGACGATGCCTCAGGTATTACCTCTATCCCTAATGAGGAGTTGTTTTCCCATCTCACAAGAATGGGGTATGAAGGCCAACAGGGTGTTTTCAAATTTTACAAAGCTAATTTCTCTCCCTAATGGCGTTTCTTTGTTTATACCCTTATGCACTGTATTTCTAGAAAAACTACTGGATGGAGTCAGTTCAGCAGTACCATTGTTTATGCTTTGGTCTGCTTGTCCACTTCCAGAAAGTATAATTTCTCCAAAATGATTTTCAATGACCTTGTGTCAAACTTGGGAAATAAAAAGAGTTTCTATATGTACCCAAGATTTGTCCAGGCAGTTATAACCTCTTAATTGACGGATATACCTCAGTTTAATGAGGTATATGTACCTAAAATCCCTAAGGGCAAGGTCTTTTCAAATATGAAAAGATCTGCCAAGGACTCGGAAGGAGTTGACACCCCATTGTTCTCTACAATGATGGTGGTGTCCCACAATCAAGAAGGTATGGCATCAGGGTCAAGGCCCTCACTAGACCATCCCACTGAGAGCCAAACCCAACCTTCAACCACTATATCACTTCCTCAGTCTCTTGTTCTTAAGCCAACACCAGTTTTAACCAAAACTTATGCTAAGAGAAAGGTACACAAGGCTCCTTCCCTTGTTGTACCTCCTACAATCCCAGAACCTCAAAGCCCTCTAATGTAGCATTCTCCATTAGAGAATATCTATAGGGAAACCACTGGGGTGTCTCCCAACCCCAAGGAGGTGCTCACTAAGGAGATGTATGAGCATGTGGGTGAGAAGGCTGCCACTACTCTTGCTAGCACAGAGGAGGCCAGTGGTAACATCACTAAGACCTTCCCCATGGCAACTTTGGGTGAGCAATCATCCAAAGGTCTCAGGTGCCAAGAAACCAAGGGAATAGGTGGTGCTTCAGCATGGCTGGAGATCCCTATTAAACATTCCCATGATCCATCAAAAGGGGTTAACACTCCTGGAGAAGGTGAGGATAGATATGACTACCATGAATTGATTTCTGCCATGTCCAAAATGGCAACTGAACTGGATGCTCAAAAGAAGGTTGTCAATGAACTCAAGAAGGTCATCATCAACCAGCAAGAAGAAATCAGCACATTAAAGCAGTTGGTTAAGAAAGTGATTCAAAAGAAAACGAAGCAAAGATTTGTACTCAGAAGAAGGAACCCAGTGGATGATGCTCCCAAAAAGGGGGAGTCAGAAGCTGAGGTCAATATGGAGAATGCTGAGAATAAGGGGGAGATACATGGAGTTGAGGGGGAGTTTGATGTACAAGCAGCAGTAACAGAGAAAGCAGCAGAAACAGTTAATGCTGCTGAAATAAATGAAGCAGCAGAAATTGTTCAAGAGGTACTAACTGATCTCATTAGCAGAAATTTGGAAGAAATTGAAATAGCTGAAGCATTAATAAAAGCTAAACATGATACTCCTAAGGTCACTTCAAAAGCCAAAGGAATTATCATCAAAGACAATGATGAGGTTATCAAGAAAGCCAGTGTTGATAAGCTAACAAGCAAGGACAAAGGCAAAAAGAAGATAGTGGAATCTGACCAACCAATTAAAAAGCAAAAGTTGATTGAGTCAGATGAAGCCTTGGCCAAGAAAATTCAAGCAGAACTTGAGCAAGCAGAAACAGTTCAAGTGGAGAAAGATAGGGAGATAGCAAAAGCTCTAGCAGCAGAGCTGAATGAAGCTTATCAAAAGAGTTTGGCAACAGAGATGGCACAAAAGAGATCTGAAATTCCAAAGAAGCCTGTGATGATCAGAATGGGTGCAAAGAAGAGGCAACCTTCAAAGATCTACCTTGGCACTTAAGAGAGAAAGAAGATGATCACTTTCCTCAAAGGTGTTGTGGGAGTCAAAAAGAAAATGTTCTCAAAGATGTCATTTGAACAAATCAAAGGGTTGTACGATGCAGATATGACTAAGCTTCAAGGAAATGACAAAGCCAGAGTTCAAGTGGAAAAGAGGATGAAAGAGAGTAATGACTTTCTAATAGAAAAACCCTTTCCTAATGATCAAGAAACTCCAAGGAAAGAAGCTACTCTAGGTGAAAGTTTGAGGACTCTGAAAAGAACTAAAATGATGGCTAGAAGGAAATCTGCTAAGAAACCTAGAGTGGATGAGGAAGAAGTTAAGAAAGATCAGAAGGTAGCTGAAGAAGAAGGGGCACCTAAATCTGCTGAAAAGAAAGCTCAATCTCAGGAAGAACCATCTAGTACTTATGATGTAAATATGTATATGGTGGTGATGGAGAAAGTTCCTGAGCCTATAACTGCTGAACCAGTTGGTGTCAAGCCTCCTGAGATTATTCACTGGGATACTATGGAAGTAGATGGAAAAGAGTATATCAGGCTGAAGAGGAAAGATGACAAATTTGAAGTGTATCCTACTTGGGCCAAGATTGTAAGAGTATGCTCCAGATCTGACTTAGAGGAAATGTTTGAAGTGGGGATGAAACTATATGCTGATAAGCTGAAAGCTCCAGGGATACCTGTTACAAAACTTGTGATGGGGTATTTATGCATGTTGTTCAAGCCAGAGGAAGTTCAGCATATTATCAGAAATGTTTTCAAAACCATCAACAACTAGACTCTGTATGAAAGAAGTGGAGTATATGCACTGGTTGTGGATACAAGTCACTTTGAATACTTCCTAGTGGATAGAGTTTACAACCATAGCAGATTAAAGTTGCATGCTATGTTGAAGAAAAAGCTAGGTTGTGCACCAGATTCTGCAATGGCAAGATACTTGATTCAGAGAGTTATTAATCAAAGTTTAGGGCTGAATCCTGATATGGGATTATGAGCAATGGAGTTTTGGGAGCATCTGAAGAACTTGACTTCTCTTCTCTAAAAGTCAAGTTAGGGGGAGATTGTTGGGAACTGAAGATTTGATTAAGTATGATTAATGCTGCCAGTACAACATGATTACTACTGCTGAGATAAATTAATATTGCTGAGTGACAGGCCCTTTTGTTTACCTTAGGGTGAGACTGATAATACCAAAAAGCAAGTATACAAATTGGTACTATGTCGCCTTTCAAGTAATAAAATGGTAAAGATACCAGATATCGTCCCACAGAGATTGGATTAAAAAGTGTGTTAAAAGTATAATGAAAGATGAGATTTCAGATGACGAATTTGAAGCAATATTTTGAAAGGTTGGTTAACACAGATTTAACTAAACAAGATTAAAATAGAAGCAAGGGTGTAAGACTTTTGATGGTATATGGATCCAAATTCCAGTAGGTCAATGCTACAGCACTTGTTATAGCATGATGCTATTTGAGTGCTGCAGCATGCTTCTGACTATAACTAGTTTTATTATCAATTTCAAGACACTTTCCTCTCGGACTATCACCATCCCATTATTCCAGTGGCTATGAACCATCTCATCTCTGAGCAAGGTTCCAGATAAGGGAATGATGGGAATGGAGTTCTCAAAATATACGACGAAACAAATTCTCTTCGTTAAAAGTTACTCTTTCGAAATAACCCCCGTACCTCCCAAGTTGATGTATTCTAAGTAGCTTATCTCTAAGTCTACTCCATTTTAACCCTTTGAAAAAGTGACAACTTATCAAGAATGGATCATTTTAAATGACACAAGTAACAACTCTCGTTGCAAGTAACTCTTTCGATATTACCTCTTATGTCACTAAATTGACGTGCTATTCAATGGCCTATCTCTAGGTCCATGACACTATTACACTATCAAAATAATCATTTTGTCAAAGAGTTTTGTTATCTTGATAAAACTTGAGTTGGAATGATAAAATTTCGTTAAAGTCACAAAAACCCACTTTCTTTTAGATCCACATAACCATCCTTTACCTCACACCCAAGCTAGATGATTAGCTATGCATTACAATAAGGAAACAAAAACAACTACTAAGAATTACAAAGATGGACATAATGTGAAGTGCTCTTGAAAGATAAATGACTTGAAAGTATATAAATATATATATATATATATATATATGTAACTAAAAATGTAAAGACGAGAACGTAAATTACAAGGAAATGGAAATGACAAGAAAGTAAACTTGAATATAACTACAATAAACTTTAACCACTAAAATCTAAAATAAAATAGTAAAGGAAAGGCTAGAGATGCAAGATGGAAAAAGAAAATACAACTTAAAAGAAATGTGCAGGTGGGTGCTGTTTGGATGCTACAGCATGCATATTCAAATATGGAGATTATATAAAGATGATGAAGAACACTATGAAGATCATAAGAACATAAGGATGAATTCTGGAAATTAACGAGGACACTGGACTGGAAGATGACCAGTTCGTGAGCTAGACAAAAAAATAAAAGATTACACTAAGCATAACAACATTGAACTCTTAAAGAGATGAAGAACAAGATGAAGAACATAAATACTAACACTTCAAATTAAAGAACTAAAGAAGATGATTAACAATCAGCTCCTAAGCTTGCTGCAGATTCGAAATAATAACCCAGAAGATGTTAAGATGATAGAAGAAGAAGATGTAGGTGATGTCCCCTTAAGAGCAACTAAGCACTCCTTTTATAACAAAAGGGAGTGGCAAACTTGCAATTTTAAGGGGAATCTAATTGTACTTACCTAGTCTAAACCTACTAGAACTACCAAAGCTTGTCCCTTTTTAACCAACATATTACAAACCAGATTTAACTAATGTTTAGAGGTTACAATCAGATTAGTTCCATGCCAAAAATCAGATTATGCTCCATCTCTTTGATTCTTTCATCCAAAACCATCAGCTCCATGTTGTTTCCATGCTGCAGCATGCCCTGTTTTCAAATAGATTTCCAAAAGATAACCAAATTTAGCCTACAATCTTAATAAAACAAGTAAATCACACAATTTAAGCTCCAAGACACAATAAATGGAAAATGAGATAGAAAATGACTCAAAGTGGGATTTGAAAGTGAAAAATTCTATCTAAAAAGGTTAAAAGAAAAGGGCTTAAGTACTCAAAATTGAGTACTTATCACCACCCCAAACTAAAAACTTTGCTTGTCCCCAAGCAATAAAAAGAACAAAAGAAAAGACATTAAATGTGAAAGTTTTGCATTGGAATACATTAGGTGTATATCATGAGTTGAGTATGCCAAGTCTACATCATATAGCCTTTCATAAATCCAAAGTAACCAACAATCTCATCCTATGTGCTTTAACATGAACCATATGCTAGCCTTATATTCTTTTTGTTATGGATACACATCCTACATCACACCTCTTTCATGGCTTTGAGTGTATGGGTTTCTCTCTTTTGGCTCTTTCTTTCCTCTCCATGCCTTTTCTCACACATGTACCAACACTTGAATTTTTTTTAAATTTTTGTGCATTTTCTGTTGGTACATACACCAGCCCCTATGGGACTTTTGTGGTGTTGATCTGCCACTTTTCATGGCTTTTCTTGTGCCATGTTAGACACCCCCCTACCCCAAACTAAGAATTCTGCAATGTCCTCATTGTAGGAAGGAAAAGTGTTTTGTCTTTGATATTTGGGTGGCTATGGTGCAAGAAAAGGATATATGCCATTGAGTGTGATATGTGTAGGATGTGGTCCAAAATGTGTCCCAAGCAACTATTAGGCTAGTTCTAGCATGCATTTCTTCTAAAAGTGAGATGTGGACTCATGAAATTATTATGGATATACAATTCAACAAATCATATCAACACATGATTCAATGCAAAATAAAACAAATCTATAAAGAGTAAAAACTTATCCCAACCTAAAAACTAAAAATAAACAGATATGGAGCAAAAAGGGTGTGATTTAAACCTGTCCTACTCAGGTTGAGTAGGCTGTTTGTGGCCAACAGGGGCTGCAAGTGAGACTGCTAAGAGGTTGGATGCTGCAGCACCAATGTGAGCACTTTCTTCTGCTGCCAATTTGACCTTCAAATCTGCTATCTCTCTTTTCTGTCTTTTCACCATCCTTTTCAGCTTCTTTACTTCAGCACTCTCCTCCTCTTGATCCCTTCTCATTCTGTTATCAACCATCGACTGCACCTCCACCTTGAGATCTTCCAGCCTTTCAATGAACTCATTCCTTTGTTGAAGGATTGTGTCCATCAGATTGCTATTTTGTGCAAGGACTTCCTGCATCATTCCTACCATCTCATTCGCCCCAACACCCTTCTCTTTTCTGTCTCTCAGCCTCTGGACTGCCTTCATGTCCATCTGGAACCTTTCTCTTTGTTCCTTTACCACTAAATCATCAATATACCTCGGCACCCCCATCTCAGTTAGCAGTTTGGTTAACATTCCAGGGAAGTAGAATTTTCCCCTGGATTTTGATCTGGTAGAGCACTCTCTTATGCTTCTCATGATGATCTTTCCGAAGTTGATGGTTTTTCCTGTCACAAGACAATAGAGTAAAAGCATCCTTTCCACAGTAATAAAGGTATCATGAGAGGTTGGTGAGATGGTGTGCCTCACAAAATTGATCCACACATTGGAGTCAGCTGTGAGGTTTGAGGCTCTGAAGGTCCTTAACATCATATTTGTATGGCTTTCCCAATTAGTTTTAGGCTTTCCCAAAACTGCAACCACTTCAGCAAGGTCACTGGCAGTGGCCTTATGCACAAGTGCATAATACTCTGTTTTCTTTGGTGGGTTGAGTTCTAGGAATTGGTTGATTCTTTTGGCAGTGAGGTGGACAGTGGTTCCTCTAACATGAATCTTTGAGGCTGAGGTTACAGACATTTCACAATAGAATTCTCGGATGAGGGTGAGGTTGTAGGAAGTATACACCTGACATAACTTATTGAGACCTTGGGTGTCAACTACTTGTCTGATGAAATGGAATTCCCTTAAACTATGCTCATCTATTCCCTTCTCAGGGAAACCAATCTTGGTCTGAAATTTAGGCCACATCTTGGCTGCAGCCTTGGAACTAAATCCATTGTGAGGTGAGGTAGGCCTTGGCAACAGAGTTACAACAGGTTCCTCATTTTTCTCTTTTCTTCTCACAGACTGCTCATGCTGCAAAGATGCTGCAGCATAGCAGTTGGTGTCACTGGGTTTTGTTCCAGATGGTTTTCCCTCAGTTATCACTCTTTTGGTCCTCTCACTCTTTCTAGTCCCTTCCCTGATGGTTTTCCTGGCAAAGACCTTTCCCAATCTCTTTCTTTTCTTAGTTGGCTTGACTACCATTGGCTCTTCTTCCTCAGTCCACACAACATCATTCAGAGGGAAATTAATAAATGGGTCCTCATGGTTTTCACCTATATCTCTATCCACATTCATATTTTCAATGATGGTTTCCTCACTTCTTCCTATCCCAATGTCATCAATAGGGTTCTCAATATTCTTTCCAACAGTAAATCCCTCAAATGGGTCAAGACTCTCAACAGTCACCTCCATTTCTTCAACAGTTGGTCTAGGCATTGGGTGAGTGGTGACCATTTTATCAGTAGAGTTCAATGGCCCAAATGAGCAGTCGAACTCAAACTTTCTAAAATGATCAACATTTACCTTTGTTGAAGAGATAGGCAATCCAGACTCATCCTCTGAACAAGAGGTGATTAGGCCATCGATCATAGATTTTTGAGCAGATGGAGATACCTGAGGGTCTGCAATGGTAATGAAGTTGGGATGGAGAATAACCGCAAACGGATTACTTGCTGGAATCTCCCCTGTTGTTGTTGCTTTGTCAGAAATTTCTTCTCTTTCGGCCATTAGAGAACCCTCGATGTCAGAAGTATTAGGGAATAGGGTTTGTGGAGTGAAAATGTGGAGGAATGGTCGAGCTTGTGCAGGGCTGGAGTTGTCTTCTGAAACCGTTGAAGGTCGAGGGTTGCTCGCGTTCGGGCTTTGCTCGACAGCCCTGGTTCGTGGGCTTCGTCTTCTTCCTTCGCTATTAGGGTTTCGAGCCGTGGCTTTCTTTACCTTTGCCATGACACAGGTCGAATCACAGAGGAAAAGGGGAAGAAGATGGTTTGAGCGTAGAGAGAGAGAAAGAAAAAAAATGGTAGTTTTTCGAGAGGAATTCGGGAGGGAAGAAGCAGAGAGTAAGGAGTGAGAGATAGGAAACCGTTATGTTTCAAAAGAGGGTTTTTCTTGGAAAATGAAAAGACAAAAGGTGATTTGATGGTGTCCTCATCTGATTACTTAGGAAAATGCAAGCTGTAAGTTGGGTGTAAAATGGGTAAAGACCATTGGATTTTTAAGGAAAAGTACAAAAAGGCATCTTTTTGAGGTTTCCTCATCATTGGAGCTATAAATTAGACATAAAGTCTAAAATTAGCTAAAAATATGATTTCACCCATTGTACTTTCCTTAAACAAACCCAAAATTCTTATCTGATATAATCCCCAAATTTTCAGCTAGACATTCCCTTTTTCTTTGAAGACTCAGATCTCTGGTGCTGTAGCATTGGAATAGCATCCTCTTGTTTCCTCCTTTTTCCTAAATCAAGGCTGCACACTAACAAACAGATTACACAAGACTAATAAAGAAAATTGCTAAACTAATTAAACAAAGATTATTTACACAGATTGTGGAACTTTGAGATAGTTCCCATCTTGATTGAAGCTTTTTAGCATAGAGTGACCATCTCCACAGAGCTATGCTGTGGAAATGCTACAGCATCATGGTATAGTTTTACTCTCTGGCCATTGACTTTGAACACACTATTGTTCTCCGGATTGACTAAGTCTACAGCCCCATATGGATATACTTTGTGGATGAAAAATGGGCCTGACCATCTAGACTTAAGTTTTCCTGGAAACAATTTCAGCCTAGAATTGAACAAAAGACATTTCTGGCCTGCTTTTAACTCTCTGTGCCTAATCCTATTGTCATGCCATTTTTTGGTTTTCTCTTTGTATAACTTGGCATTCTCATAGGACAAGTTCCTATGTTCTTCTAACTCACAGAGTTGCAACTTTCTCTTGTTGCCAGCCTCATCTAAGTTCATGTTTAATTCTTTTATAGCCCAATATGCTTTATGTTCAAGTTCCAAAGGGAGATGACAGGCCTTTCCAAAGACTAGCTTGTATGGAGACATACCCAAAGGTGTTTTAAAAGCAGTTCTGTATGCCCATAAAGCATCATCTAGTTTGAAAGCCCAGTCTTTTCTGTTAGGTTTAACAACTTTTTCAAGAATCCCTTTTATTTCCCTGTTTGAGAGCTCAGCCAAACCATTGGT
The DNA here is from genome assembly GCA_954870635.1 of Arctium minus. NCBI lineage: Eukaryota > Viridiplantae > Streptophyta > Magnoliopsida > Asterales > Asteraceae > Arctium > Arctium minus. Next base: position 39,129,380 of record OX941084.1, read on the forward strand.
TTGTGGGTGATATGCAGTGGCAACCCTGTGTTTCACATGATATTTTTCAAGAACTTTACTCAACAAATTGTTTATAAAGTGGGTACCCTCATCACTAATTAGTGCCCGGGGGGTACCAAACCTTGTAAAAATTTGTTTTTGTAAAAATTTTACAACAGTTTTAGCATCATTAGAAACACATGCCATTGCCTCTACCCATTTTGAAACATAGTCAACAGCAACTAGTATATATTGACAATTGTTTGAAGGGGGAAAAGGTCCCATAAAATCTATTCCCCAAACATCAAATAACTCAACTTCCAAGATCCCATTCAAAGGCATTTCATTTTTCTGAGAAATGGAACCACTTCTCTGGCAGTCATTACATCTTTGAACAAAATTATGGGAGTCTTTAAAGAGAGTTGGCCAATAAAATCCTGATTGAAGCACTTTAGCTGCTGTTCTTTGGCCTCCAAAATGTCCTCCATAAGTTGATTGATGGCAATGCTGTAGAATTGCTGCAGCTTCAGTTTCTGGGATGCACCTTCTCAACAATTGATCTGTACCAAGTTTAAACAGAAAAGGATCATCCCACAAGTAAAATTTACAATCATGGAGAAATTTCTTAAGCATGTGATGAGTATAATCAGAAGGTATGATGCCACAGGCCAAATAATTTGCTATATCAGCAAACCATGGAAGTTGTGCCTGCACCATAAGAATCTTTTCATCAGGGAAAGTCTCAGTAATGCTTCCACCTTCCCTACTTTCAACAAGTTTCTCTAACCTGGACAAATGATCAGCTACCTGGTTCTCAGTCCCCTTCCTATCAACAATCTCTAGGTCAAACTCTTGCAACAACAAAACCCATCTTATCAGCCTAGGTTTAGCATCTTTCTTTGATATCAAATATTTAATGGCAGCATGGTCGGTATGTACAATGACTTTTGCTCCCATCAAATATGATCTAAATTTTTCAAATGCAAAAACCACAGCTAATAATTCTTTCTCAGTTGTTGTGTAATTAATTTGAGCTTCATTTAGGGTTTTGCTTGCATAGTGGATGGAATGAAAAATTTTCTCTTTTCTTTGACCTAACACAGCACCAACAGCCCAGTCACTGGCATCACACATGATTTCAAAAGGTTTGTCCCATTCAGGAGCCACAACCACTGGTGCAGTTACCAGAGCTTTCTTTAAAGTGAGGAATGCATTTCTACATTCATCATTAAAATCAAACTTTTGGTCATGCTGTAATAATAGACATAAAGGTTTTGAAATTTTTGAAAAGTCTTTTATAAACCATCTATAAAATTCAGCATGGCCAAGAAAGCTCCTGATACCTTTAACAGTGGTTGGTTCAGGTAGTTTTTCAATTACTTCAAGTTTAGCTTTGTCTACCTCAACTCCTCTTTTAAAAATTAAATGACCAAGGACAATCCTTTCTGTTACCATGAAATGACATTTTTCCCAATTAAGGACCAGGTCAGTCTCCTCACACCTTTTAAGACTTTGTTTCAAATTATCCAAACACTGATCAAAAGATGAACCATAAACAGAAAAATCATCCATAAATATTTCAATGGATTTTTCAAGCATATCAGAAAATATGGACATCATGCATCTCTGAAAAGTGGCAGGAGCATTGCAAAGTCCAAAAGGCATCCTTCTGAAAGCAAAGGTGCCATAAGGACAAGTGAAGGTAGTCTTCTCCTGGTCTTCTGGTGCTATGGCTATCTGGTTGTATCCTGAGTATCCATCCAAGAAGCAGTAGTATTCTTTTCCAGCCAACCTGTCCAACATTTGATCAACAAATGGTAAGGGAAAATGGTCCTTTTGAGTAGCCTTGTTCAGCCTACGGTAGTCCATGCAAATTCTCCATCCGGAGACTATTCTGGTAGGGATGAGTTCATTCTTGTCATTGGAAATGACAATGATCCCTCCCTTCTTGGGTACACACTGGACTGGACTAACCCAAGAACTACTGGCTATTGGGAAAATAATTCCTGCATCTAACCACTTCAAAATTTACTTTTTCACTACCTCTTTCATGACAGGGTTCAGTCTTCTTTGTGGCTCTATGGAAGTGAAGTTCTTGTCTTCTAAGATGATCTTATGTTGACAAATAGAGGGACTAATCCCCTTAAGGTCAGCAATAGTCCATCCTATGGCTTTTGTATGCAACTTCAACATATCCACTAACTTCTTTTCTTGATGCAATTCTAGGGTGGCAGAAATAATGACTGGCAGTTTGTCTTCTCCTCCTAAAAAGGCATACTTCAAGTGAGATGGGAGTTGTTTCAACTCCAGGTCAGGTGGTGAGATTATTGATGGAGTAAATGACTTTTGTTCATTACTTTCCAGCAGCTCAAATGCTGCAGCATCCAAAGGGACAGACTTTTTCTCCAAGGTCTTATCATCATCATATTCCTTGTCTAAGTCTCCCAAGGTCAGGTCTTCCTCATCCTCCTTTTCTATCCTACAAGCTTGTTTGACTCCCTCCTCATGACACAAGTCCTCAATGACACCCAGGCTTGAGCAGTCTTCTAAATCACTAGGGTATTTTAAAGAATTGAAGACATTGAATGTGACTTTTTGGTCTTGCAGTCTCATGGTCAACTCACCCTTCTGGACATCTATCAAAGTTCTACCCGTAGCTAAGAAAGGTCTTCCCAAAAGTATGGGAATATCCTTGTCAGCCTCAAAGTCTAAAATGATAAAATCAGCCGGAAAAATGAACTTGTCAACCTGTACTAACACATCTTCAATCTTACCCTTGGGATATGCAATGGTCTTATCAGCTAGAATGAGTGTGACTGTGGTAGGTCTGGCCTCTCCTATGCCTAAGCTTTTGAAAATGGACAATGGCATAAGGTTGACACTAGCACCTAAATCACATAGTGCCTTCCCAACCTCTTTCCCTCCTATGGAACAAGGAATGGTGAAACTCCCTGGGTCTTTTTGCTTAGGGGGAATTTTGTTGGTCAAGAGAGCACTGCAGCCTTCTGTGAGGGCAACAGTCTCATATTCATTCAATTTCTTTTTCTTGCTCAATATGTCTTTTAAAAACTTGGCATAACTGGGCATCTGCTCAATTGCTTCAACAAGAGGTATGTTGATATGCAATGCTTTGAAAACATCCAAAAATTTCTTGAATTGCAATTCCTCCTTCTCATTCCTTAACCTTTGGGGGTAAGGAATGTAAGGGGGAACTGGTTTGATAACAGCTTGGTTTGATTGTTTTGAGCAAGATGGATCCAGTATGCTTTTGGTCTTTGTTTCATTAGGTGAAATCACAACTGTGGTCTTTGGATTAGTCAAAGGTGGACTTGAACTTGTGATCTTAGGATCTTAATTTTCTTCTTGAATTTCTGGTATTGGAATTACAGGAATCTCTGGATCAGGAATGGACTTGGGTGTTTTCTCAAAATCTGTTTTGGTTGTTGGTCCAGATTCCTTTTCTACAGATTCAGGTAATTCTTTACCACTCCTAAGTGTGACAGCTTTCACATGTTCCTTTCCAGGAGCCTTGGGTAATTCTGTGTTACTAGGCAAAGTGCCTGAGGCTCTATTGTTCTGATTAAGTGCAATTTGACTGACTTGTGTTTCCAAACTCCGGAGAGCTGCTTGAGTCTGACTCATGAATCCTCTCATCATTGCTTCAAGAGAGAGATTTGAGTCATCATGTGGAGGTGCATGATGTTGATTTTGAAAAGGTGGTTGAGTGTGATGATTATTTTGAAAATTTCCCTTGTACTGGTTTTGAGAGCTACTTGCTTGATTTTGAAAATTGGAGTTCCCTTGGTGCTTTGGTGCTGGTGGATTCAAACATGGACTGTTCCAAGAGAAGTTTGGGTGCTGTTTCCAACTTGCATTGTAGTGGTTGGAGTGGGGAGCAGGTCTGTTTTGCACAAAGTTCATAGATTCAGAATTATGTGGACAGTTTTCATAAGAATGCTCTCCACCACAACACACACATTGCACAGAAAGAACTGCTGAAGCAGGTGTAGGGACAGTCGGCTGTGCTCCTTGACCAGAAGTTAGATTTTTAAGCATGTTGGTCATGGAAGCAAGCTGAGCTGTCAATGCAGTGTATGCATCCACATCATGCATTCCAGCAGTTTTCCTTTGAGTTTGGGCCCTTGGATCAGCCCAGTGTCCATTTTTTGTTGAAATTTTTTCAAGAATCTCATACCCGGCATTGTAGGTATTGGAAGTAAAAGCCCCTCCTGAAGTCGCATCGAGCATCTGTTTTGCATTAGGAACAAGCCCATTGTAAAACGTCTCGAGTTGAATACAGTAGGGAATGCCATGATGAGGGCATTTTCTCAACAATTCTTTAAATCTTTCCCACGCATCCGGAATAGCTTCATCATCCATTTGTTTAAACATGCAAATCTCATTTCTGGATTTAGCATTCCGGGTAGGTGGAAAATATTTTCGCAAAAAATTTTCGGCCATATCACTCCATGATGGTACTGAACCTGGTGCTAATGAATTGAACCAAACTTTTGCCCGATCCCTTAAAGAAAATGGGAATAGAGTGAGCCTTAAGGCATCAGCAGATACTCCAGGGATTAGAAAAACATCGGTGATTTCCATAAAAGATTTTAAATGCGAATGTGGATCTTCCGATGGCATTCCGGCAAATTGACCATTGGCTTGCAACATGTGAAACATGATGGGTTTTGGTTCAAAATGTAAAGTTTCTAATTGTGGCCTAATAATCCCAGAATTCAATTGCTCAAAATTAGGAATTGCATAGTCCATAATTCTTCCATCTTTTGAGTTTGCAAGATCAATGATGTTTTGTGGTTCAACATTACCAACAGATCCGGCCTCATCTTCCTCATCATTATGATTTTGGTGATTTTGAAACTGATGAGGTGGAAGATTTCCAAAAATTGGTGCATTATTTGCAAAAATTGGTGGTGGCCTGATTTGATTCATTAAAGGTGGTCTCATTTGATTTTCCAAAGGTGGTGGTTGATTTTCCAAAAGTGGTGGTCTAAAATGCATGTTTTCAAAACCCGGGGGAGGTCCTTCCATATTGAGAGGATTTGTGTTTTGAAAAGTTCTTTGAATTCTCCTTCTTTGACGGAAGGTTCTCTCAATATCTGGATCTAACTCAAAAAGTTCCCCGCGTTGTATTCTTGGCATGCACCACTTTTAAAAATCTTTTGAAACTCCCAAAGGTGGTAGAAAAACCAAATCTTTTAAAACACTTTTAAACACTTTTGACTTACCAATCCCCGGCAACGGCGCCAAAAACTTGACAGGCCCTTTTGTTTACCTTAGGGTGAGACTGATAATACCAAAAAGCAAGTATACAAATTGGTACTATGTCGCCTTTCAAGTAATAAAATGGTAAAGATACCAGATATCGTCCCACAGAGATTGGATTAAAAAGTGTGTTAAAAGTATAATGAAAGATGAGATTTCAGATGACGAATTTGAAGCAATATTTTGGAAGGTTGGTTAACACAGATTTAACTAAACAAGATTAAAATAGAAGCAAGGGTGTAAGACTTTTGATGGTATATGGATCCAAATTCCAGTAGGTCAATGCTACAGCACTTGTTATAGCATGATGCTATTTGAGTGCTGCAGCATGCTTCTGACTATAACTAGTTTTATTATCAATTTCAAGACACTTTCCTCTCGGACTATCACCATCCCATTATTCCAGTGGCTATGAACCATCTCATCTCTGAGCAAGGTTCCAGATAAGGGAATGATGGGAATGGAGTTCTCAAAATATACGACGAAACAAATTCTCTTCGTTAAAAGTTACTCTTTCGAAATAACCCCCGTACCTCCCAAGTTGATGTATTCTAAGTAGCTTATCTCTAAGTCTACTCCATTTTAACCCTTTGAAAAAGTGACAACTTATCAAGAATGGATCATTTTAAATGACACAAGTAACAACTCTCGTTGCAAGTAACTCTTTCGATATTACCTCTTATGTCACTAAATTGACGTGCTATTCAATGGCCTATCTCTAGGTCCATGACACTATTACACTATCAAAATAATCATTTTGTCAAAGAGTTTTGTTATCTTGATAAAACTTGAGTTGGAATAATAAAATTTCGTTAAAGTCACAAAAACCCACTTTCTTTTAGATCCACATAACCATCCTTTACCTCACACCCAAGCTAGATGATTAGCTATGCATTACAATAAGGAAACAAAAACAACTACTAAGAATTACAAAGATGGACATAATGTGAAGTGCTCTTGAAAGATAAATGACTTGAAAGTATATAAATATATATATATATATATATATATATATATGTAACTAAAAATGTAAAGACGAGAACGTAAATTACAAGGAAATGGAAATGACAAGAAAGTAAACTTGAATATAACTACAATAAACTTTAACCACTAAAATCTAAAATAAAAGAGTAAAGGAAAGGCTAGAGATGCAAGATGGAAAAAGAAAATACAACTTAAAAGAAATGTGCAGGTGGGTGCTGTTTGGATGCTACAGCATGCATATTCAAATATGGAGATTATATAAAGATGATGAAGAACACTATGAAGATCATAAGAACATAAGGATGAATTCTGGAAATTAACGAGGACACTGGACTGGAAGATGACCAGTTCGTGAGCTAGACAAAAAAATAAAAGATTACACTAAGCATAACAACATTGAACTCTTAAAGAGATGAAGAACAAGATGAAGAACATAAATACTAACACTTCAAATTAAAGAACTAAAGAAGATGATTAACAATCAGCTCCTAAGCTTGCTGCAGATTCGAAATAATAACCCAGAAGATGTTAAGATGATAGAAGAAGAAGATGTAGGTGATGTCCCCTTAAGAGCAACTAAGCACTCCTTTTATAACAAAAGGGAGTGGCAAACTTGCAATTTTAAGGGGAATCTAATTGTACTTACCTAGTCTAAACCTACTAGAACTACCAAAGCTTGTCCCTTTTTAACCAACATATTACAAACCAGATTTAACTAATGTTTAGAGGTTACAATCAGATTAGTTCCATGCCAAAAATCAGATTATGCTCCATCTCTTTGATTCTTTCATCCAAAACCATCAGCTCCATGCTGTTTCCATGCTGCAGCATGCCCTGTTTTCAAATAGATTTCCAAAAGATAACCAAATTTAGCCTACAATCTTAATAAAACAAGTAAATCACACAATTTAAGCTCCAAGACACAATAAATGGAAAATGAGATAGAAAATGACTCAAAGTGGGATTTGAAAGTGAAAAATTCTATCTAAAAAGGTTAAAAGAAAAGGGCTTAAGTACTCAAAATTGAGTACTTATCACTGAGCATAGTTAGTGTTGCTGGTGAAGATTAATACTGATCAGAGTGTTAATGCTGATGTGACTTAATACTGCTTATGTGATAATCAAGATATGCGAAGATCAAGGCTTGAAGATAATCATGGAAGGTTGAAGATAACTATGGAAGAATATACTGAAGATCTTTTAAGTTTTGTAATGATCTTTTATTTTCAGTATATGTATAGATGTATTCAGAATAGTTTTGATATACGAGATTTCTAAGTTTTTTTTGATAGAGAGAATTAACCTTAAGGTTTACAATACTAATTCTAGAGAAGTAGAATTCGTCTTGGTGAGCCTGTTCATCAAGATTGAGGTTTTGTTTGAAAGCTTGTAACTTTAATCATTCAATAAAGTTTACAAGTTGTGTTTTATTCTTTACTGTTACATTGATCTTTTGAATATTAAAGTGTTTTTCCGCAACTTCTTTAATATTGTTTCTGAGTTTAATTATTCTTGTTAAGAATCAGATCCTGACAAGACGCAAAACACTTTTAAAATAAACATATTGGCATTTACACCGTTTTCACAAATCAACTTGAACTCACCTCGCTAGATTTAGGCTAAATCTAGATTTTACCCCGCTTAGAGCTCCTTTGAGGCAACTTGAATCTTCAAGGTCAAAAATTCCATAAACCTAGATCCAAGCATTTTCAACCATAAATAACCATATTCAACCAAATAGAAACATTCCCCAAACATTTTACATCAAAACCTCAACTTATACTCAAAACCCAAATTTTGACCTAACCCTTCCAAAATCTTCCAACCCGAAAATGGAGAAACATCATACTTAGGAAATCATCAATGGAGTACTTACATCACCTAACAAGGTTTAGAGATGGAGAAAGTAAACTTACCACATAGGTTTTGGTGAAAACCTAGAAAACTCTACCATGGAGCTTGAGGTTGAAGATGACAATGGTGGACATTTTGCCAAAGCTCTCATTCTACCACTTGATGATTGAGCACTCTAAGAACACAAGAAATTAACCCAAAATGAGTTAGGGTTTGAGGAGAATGAAGAAGAAACGGTTTGGGAGGGAGTGGAGGAGTTTTAGAGAAGAGAAATGAGGAAATAGGCTGAAATCTCGCACATAACAGCACCCTGCACCTTGCATGCGACATTGACCATGCGACATTGCCCAGGGCAATGTCGTTGGTCATAGTCGCTGGTGTGTACCAGCTCACGGTACACCCCATGCGACTGTGACAGTGCGACTGTGACTCGTCATAGTCATCGGGCATTATCGCGGGACCTTTCCGGAGCCCCGAAACTCGACTTTTTCACTGCTAAGACTCCCGATACTCTAAGGGACTTTAAACAATACATTTCCCAACAAAACCCCACTGTTTACAAGTCGCAGAAATGTCCAGGTGACATTTACTTACCGAAAATTACGAGTGTTACACTCACTACCCATACTACCCCCACCAATCGCCTCAACGATAGTATTCGAGTGTACCCATGCACCTGTAATTCATAATGGCATTGGCTAGATGCAATTCTGAATTTACCTTACATGAGGGTCCTCACTACCGTTGTCACGACTCTCGATGATCAAGGTCTTCCTTACGGACTTCCTATATCTCAGTTGTGTCCCTCTACTCCACAGTTTAAGTTTAGGCCCATCCGGTCACCTAAATCCCTTAAAATATGTCTCTGATACCAATTATAACAACCCAAACATTTCTAATTAAGCATAACAACAATACAAGAAACTCATGCCAAAACGGACCCAAGCCAACAAAGAAGTATTACGGTTTGCGGAAAAGCAACCTAATACACAACTGAGAATACGAGAAAAATAACACTAAAATGACGGTCTTCTAGTCCAACTCCAGCTCACACTTTCTTCTTGCCCTTATCTGCCCTTCCTACATCGCGCCTGACTGAAAAGGTTTTTAGTTTTGAAAGAGCGAGGATTAGACCATCGGTCTAGTAAGTCCCCTCTAACAATAATTTGAGCTCAAGCAAACATTTGAAAGATTTATAATGAAATAAACTGATTCAGCTTTGTTAAAACATTCACACTTTCAATACACGTCTCGGCTCACACTACTGCCACCCGAAAGTGAAAGCGTGTCTGGCTCACACTGCCTTACTTGGGACACCCCCCCCCAATGGCATAAACGGAACACTCCCCCCCTCGGTATAAGCACAGGCGGGACACACTCCCCGAGTTTGAGCATAACGCACTTACAACAATGTATGCATACATTTCCACTAAAATAACAACAATAAAATAACTTTCGCATTTGATAAATCTCGCATGCAATAATTAAGGCATCATCATTTTTAAAGCTCTTAGTTAAAAACTCACATGCATAAATAGCCTCATAATCATATGAGGTTTTAGTTCAGAAAAACTCACCTGGACGATTGATTAGCTCCACACACTTACACCCTTGACCTGGAACGGTTCCTCCCTAAGGCACAATTATAGCAAGAGAAGGATTCAATTCCTTACCCGCTAACAAAATCGAGTTCCTTCCCTGAGAACTCTTCCCTTTTCTCTCTAAACCACCTGGTTTACCCGGTCAAGGGCATTTCCCGGGTTCGCCTGGTTGAGTGACTCCCGGGATCGCCCAATTTCCAACTCCCGAGTTCGCCCGGCCCCAACACCCCGGGACCACCCGGCTCTCTAATGCCCGGGATCCCCCGGGTCGCTAACACCCCGGGATCACCTGGGGTCACCCGGTTAGGTAACATCCGGGCCCCCCTGGTAGAGAACTCCCCCGGGCTCACCCGATGGAGAACTCCCGGCCCCGGGCCCCTTTTTAGCCAAAGACTCAACAGACCCCCCTGACGGTAGCGGCGGTTCGACCACGCACCACGGGAGATGCGACTTTCGAGCGACAGAAAACGACGCACGATTCCACCGAGAATACAACTTAACGATCCAAGGATCTTAGGCGGCTAAGGTAGAACTTCATCCCCAAAATCCAAAACAACAGCCTCTTCCCAAACCCATAATAGCTTAAAATATGTCACTAGAACTGCTAGTAATATAAGGCATTAAACATAGGGAAACTTACCTTGAAAAAGATATATGAGAGCTTGAATCCCCATGAACTTTGCTCCTTTGCCCTCCTCCTCCAAAATCGCCTCTAAGCCCCCTTTCAACCAAAACTTTCAGCCACTACAAGAAATGAGAAGGGTTTCTAGGGTTTATTCCCTCTTACTCAAATTTACAACTAGCCCCTCAAACTTTGGGCTTTGGTCCACTAGGCACCTCAAACTTCAAAATTATTCATTGAACACGGGTATTACAGTAAAATAATACATGTAGCCATTATGCCATGTAACACTTCTTTTTTCCAAAATCGGGACGATCCTGCCACAATTGCAAAGTGTGACTAGAGAACTCCAAACGCACGTTCTACATCTTTTCTACAGGCTTCATGTATTAATGTTTTAAAAAACCATTTCCCGCTTACGTATGTTTTTATTACGGTCGTCGTTATGTACTTTTATCTTTATCATTTGTAATGTTTTTATGTTAAAATATGTGTTAATGTCGTGTTTTAATTAAATATGTTATGTTGTAAATTGTTAAAGTTTCCTATAGTTTTTAATTTAGGTGTATAAATTTAAATTGAATTTAAAACTTAAAGATAAATATAATTCTAGTTTATTAAAATTGGTATTAGACAACAAATAAAATAAAAGTGCAAGAATCTAAAAGGTTGAAGGACCATTTTGTAGTTATCAAAAGTTTAGAAAAAAAAAATAGAGGGTAGTGAATAGTAACTCTCTATATATAGAGAGTTACTATTCAATTCTCTATTTTAGAGAGTAAAATAGAGAGTTCATTGGAGAGGATTTAGAGGGTAAAATAGAGATAGAGAGTAAAATAGATGGTTCATTGGAGATAATCTTATGGCCTAATTGTTGACCCATTTATGTCCTAAGTATTTGGTTCATTTTAAGGAACGAGGATAAAAATGGAAATAAGAATGTAGAAGATTAGGAATAGGAAAAAAAATTCATTCCCTTCAATTTGGTCAGGTATGAAAATTAATGGGTTTGTGATAATGGGCCTATTATATTATATCAAACCAAACCATATTATTTATTATCATTTTCATTATTTACCCCTCAATACCCACAACCAAATCAAGGAGAGTTTTGGTATGCAGACTTGACTTAATTTTGTTGAAGAACATTTAAGATAACACAACAAGTACAACTTCTCTTTTTCTTTGATGCTAAAGCCGTTTTGCTAAACGTCGGTGTCTAAGCTAGATTGTGTGCACATCGACTAATCTCATGGGGCCTTGGAGAATAACAAGGAAAATCACCAATGGGCATGTAGAGACTTGAACCGGTGAAGGAGTAGCTCCAAAGGTTCAAGTCTTATTGTCAGTTGAGCTAACCGGTTATGAAACTTGCTTTTAGGACGATAAGGGACAAATGACAACCTACCGTTTTTTTCTTCATATTGGTGCCTATACATCCTTACAACTGCTACTCCAGACTATTGTCGCCTTAGACGGCGACTTTCTATAACTACACATTCAATTTGTATTTCTTTCAACTCTCGCAAAACAAGACTATCTCTTTGAATGTTGAAACATCATGCGCTTGAACTTCGACATAAGAAATATAAAAACAAACAAACCCTGGCATTTTAATCAACATTAACATGGGGGTTTCACATATATCAGCTTCCATATATATTTTATTTGTGCTATTGCATCAAACATGATAATGAATTACTATAAATATGTATTGAATGAACAAAAAATTGTCAATTTTAGATATCATTTCTCTAAGTTTCCATAAAACATGCAAATATTCAGTATTTAATTTTGTAAATGGTGGCAAACCTTCAAATCAACCCAAATATACATGTAAATATTCATAAATAAAAAATTTCCTACAACAAAAGCAGTACGTTATGACATCCACAACATCTTAATAGACTATTTAATGAGACTTATGGGTCGTTTACCTAAATTCTTACCCGATAGGTGCTTACCGGTAATAGTCAACTCTCTCACTTACCTTATCGGGCAAGATTCTACTCACACAAAACGACTGTATGCAAACAATTTACCCAATAATCACTTACCTGGTAAGACTCCTAGTCCATGCCATCGCTCTTACGGGTAAGATTCTCAATTTTTGTCATGTTTGTCCGATAAGGTAAGTGACCTGGTAAGCATTTACCTGCTAAACATTTGGTATCGACCCCTAATATTATACGACTCTGGTTAAATCTTATTCAATAGTTTATTTATTATATTTACCATCTATCTCAAAAATATTATACGTATAATAATAATAATGTATTTTTATATTAAAAATTATGTATCTACAAGGATTAGGGCCGTTTACCAAACTCTTACTGGCTAATCATTTATCACGTATCACTTACCTTATTGGGTGAGCATGTCAATGACCGAAAATCTTATTTGGTAAAGGCATCTCCAACCCAACCACTAAAAAAATAACACAAAGAACACTAAAAATGGTGGGTCCATTGAACATTAAAAAAAACTAAAAACCATCTTTAATATTATAACAATAATAAACATTTTAATATATTAAACTTTTAATCAATATATATGTAACACCCTAAAAATAGGGGTAAATTTAAACCTCAAATCTTACGAAATATGAAACTAAAATAAACGGAGATCACCCAAAAAGGGGAATGGTTAAAGCGTATACAATTTATATAATTGAAAATTATAAATGACAACTCACTAATCTAGGCTATAATCATCTAGATTAAACAATTGTCATCAAAATCTCCCAAAAGGTATCTATACGAATCTGTACGCCAATCTCCCAAAAGTTCACTTCAAAAGTCTCCGTTATCCGCTCAATTCTTGTCCCTTAATCCTTGCAAGCTCCGCCACTAACGGAACCTGAATATACATGTCATTTAAGAAAACAAGTGTTAGGATTACACCTAGTGAGTTCAAGCAATTATACAATGACGTTAGGAAAACATTTGATACCAATGCGTGATAATAACCAAAGTTTATTTATAGATTAAACCCTCATTTACCCTTGGAAGGGAGTAAAGTTTCACAAGTAATGGGGGAGACCCGTTTTACCATTGAGAGTGACGGAACACATTAGTAGGTCACATTACAACGTTATGGAGCTTCTATTATAGCACCAAAGGTTATCAAGTTCAACCACCAACGGTCTTTAGTTCGAGCTCCCAATGGTCTAAGAAGGACTCACTTGCTAGGATGTAAATATCATGAGACACAAGGTTATCGCATTCAACCACCCACGGTCTATAGTTCGAGTTCCCAAGGTTTAATTCCCCATATCTAGCCAAAAAGAAGAACAACATCCCAATTCATATAACAAGACTAGTGCCTATGGATCCATTACACTATAGTCACCCATTTGACACTTTCAATATATATATACCACATGTATTTAACATGATACGTACCTTTGTACAAGTAAGCATTTAAAGAGTGAAATCAATTATTTTAGCATTTCAACATAGCTTTAGCTCATACAAAAACTTTCATCAAAATTTCCTCCAAATAGAAATATAACATCTGTAACACCCGTAATTTTCGATAAGTAAAGGTTACCCGGAGGTTTTTTTTTTTTGGAACTTGTAAATGGTGGGATTTTGTTGGGAAAACATTATTTAAAGTCCCTTAGAGTATCGGGAGTGTTGGCGTTGAAAAAGTTGAGTTTCGGGGCTTGGTAACGGTCCCGCGACTATGACACTGTCATAATCGATGAGATTGTTTAGAAGGCTGGTACACCCCAGCGACAATGACCAGGGCATTGTATCCTGTCAATGTCACACAAAGGGGGCTGTTGGCTGAAAAATCCGATTTTTAGCTCATTTCTTCATTTCTCATTTCCCCTTTCTTCCCAAACTCTCTCTAGAAGTAACCTAAAATGTATTTGGTGATTTTGGGTCATCTTTGGCTCAAATCTTTGGGTATTATGGAGGTGAACCATCATCAGGTTGTAGATTGGAAGCTATGATCAAGAGTTCACTATCTACATCATCATCTTCAACCTCAAGCTCCATTTTATGATTTTCTAGGTCTTCACCAAAACCTAAGTGGTAAGTTTATCTTCTCCATTTCTAAACCTTATTATGAATTGAAAATGCTCCATCAATGATCTCCTAGTTATTGGTTTCTCAAATTTCGGTTATTGATGATTTTGGAGGATTTAGGTCAAAATTAGGGTTTAGGTCAAAATTGTAACACCCGTAATTTTCGGTAAGTGAATGTCACCCAGACATTTCTGTGACTTGTAATCAGTGGAGTTTTGTTAGAAAATGTATTGTTTAAAGTCCCTTGGAGTATCGGGAGTATTGGCAGTGAAAAAGTCGAGTTTCGGGGCTTCAGAGAGGTTCTGCGACAATGCTCGGCGACTATGACGAGTCACAGTCGCACTGTCACAATCGCATGGAGTGTACCGTGAGCTGGTACACACCAACGACTATGACCAGCGACATTGCCCAGGGCAATGTCGCATGGTCAATGTCGCCAAGGGGGACCAGGTCGCTGTTAAGACGAACTTTCAGCCTATTTCCTCATTTCCCTCATCCAAACTTTCCCTAATCTCTCCCAAATCGTTTTCGCTCTTCTCCCTTCAAACCCTAACTTATTTGTGGCTCAAATACTTGTATTTTATGGAGAGGAAACACCATCAAGTGGTAAAATGGAAAACTTTGGTCAAGGATTCACCATCTCCATCTTCATCTTCAACCTCTAGCTCATTTTTGGGTTTTCTAGGTTTTCACCAAAATCTATGCGGTAAGTTTACTTTCTCCATCTCTAAACCTTGTTAGGTGATATAAGTGCTCCATTGATGACTTCCTAAGTATTATGTTTCTCCATTTTCGGTTTGGAAGATTTTGGAGGAGTTAGGTCAAAATTAGGGTTTTGGGTATAAGTTGAGGTTTTGATGTAAACTTTTTGAGGAATGTTTCTATATGGTTGAATATGGTTATTAACGGTTGAAAATGTTTGGATCTAGGTTTATGGAAGTTTTGACCTTGAAGATTCAAGTTGTTTCAAATGAGCTCTAAGCGGTGTAAAATCTAGATTTAGCCTAAATCTAGCAAGGTGAGTTCAAGTTTAATTGTGAAAACGGTGTACATGTCAAAATGATACTTTAAAGTGTTTGTGTTCTTCGTTAAATGGTTAACTGTTGATAAGTTTTGGTTATTTGAAAATGGTTAACTTTATAAACTTATATAACCCATATCTTTAGGATTTTTGGGCATTTTGATAAATGTGTCATAAATGAAGGTGTCTTGATGATTTATTTCATAAATAGATATTGGTCAAAAATGCACTTTAGTGTTTGTTGGGTTTTATGCACTATTCATGAAATGGAATGTTTGAAAATACGAATGTGTGAGTCCTTTGGTTTTGGTCATTCCCAACCTTGGGAACATTTTGGAAATTATAAATCTTTTTGGTTTTGGGCCGACGGCCAATTGTAATCTGAGAGTCAAAGATTTTGGGAAAAGATGTATTTTGGTTTGTGTAACCTTACTAACTCGCGTATTTTAGTCAATCGTTCATTATGCCTTCTTATGACTTGGATTAACCTCAGATGAGTCTTTGGAATAGTTGTTCGATCTTGGTAGATCGTTAAGGAGCCTTGGTCGTATGGTTCACTTAGTTGCACCTTATTTGGGAATTACATGTTTTGAGTATGTTGTCATTATTTTGAGTCATGTAACGTTTTGACCGTAATGCATTGATCCATAGGCATAGAGGTCGGTTTATCATGTAAATGCGGGATGAGGTCCCGAGTTATAGTTTGGAAATAGGCATTGGTGATACGATGTAAGTTTTCAAATGAACAAGCGTGTCAAGGATGGTGAGGTCCCAAGGTAAAGATCCATGAATAGGGTTGAACTTGGTGATTCTTTGGAACTAAAGATCCATGAATAGGGTTGATGTTCCAACGGCTAACGATCCATGAATAGGGTTGATGCCTATGATGACTAAAGATCCATGAAAAGGGTTGATGTCTACCCTGAACTAAAGACTTGGATAGAGTTGATGTTCCAACGGCTAAAGATCCATGAATAGGGTTGATGCCTATTAGGACTAAAGATCCATGAATAGGGTTGATGTCTACCCTGACCTAAAGACTTGGATAGAGTTGATGTTCAAACGGCTAAAGACCTGGATAGGGTTAACACCCATTATGACTAAAGACCTGGATAGGGTTGATTGTCTACCTTGGCTAAAGACTTGGATAGGGTTGATGTCAATGGTTTTTTATCCTCGGTGATACGCTTATAACATAGATATGTGGCTTAACTTTGTGTGCCCGCCACATTCAATGAAATCGGGTATCCCTCGTCACCGAAAGGTGTCGTTTGGGGTACTGAGTCTTGTACCCATATTTTCGGTGACATATTGTATATGGGATTTATTAACCATGATTTATGGGTTGAGTGTTATGCCCCACCCGTGTTTAGGTGTTTTGGGATGTGAAGTGTTATTCACGGTTTCACAATTTGGGAGTCGATTTATATACACGTTTTGAGTGAGTTTTGGGTTGCATCATCTTATAAATAATGTTTGTATTGGATCGTTGTCTTTAAAGGTGCATAGTGTGGGAAAATGAGTTGTTTATATTTCTAAAGTAAATTAGTTTGAAATATCTTGATTTGAACTGATTTCCTTTCTTTTAAGGATATATTTATTCATGTTAAAACTCTTGAGCTCACTAGGCGTTAAGCCTAACCTTTTTATTTGTCGGCATGTGCATCAGGTTCCAGTTGGGGTTTGGTTCTAGCGGTGCCGTGAAGATATGAGCACTAGATTTACATGAGGGTGAGTAGTTTCGTGAAGCCTTCCGCAGTTGGAGATAGTGATTGTTATTGGGTTTTAGTAACATTCGTACTTATTATAGATTGTGTATAGAGATTGAATTGTATTTATTGAAGTCAATTCTTAAATTGTGATTATAGAGGAA
The DNA here is from genome assembly GCA_954870635.1 of Arctium minus. Lineage (NCBI taxonomy): Eukaryota > Viridiplantae > Streptophyta > Magnoliopsida > Asterales > Asteraceae > Arctium > Arctium minus. The sequence goes on from OX941084.1 coordinate 39,146,634, forward strand.
TCATTTATCGATGTATTTAGAAAATTTTAAATTAGTTGCTATTTCCAGAATTGAGGATGTTACAAGTTGGTATCAGAGCTTAAGTTTGAGAGAATTAGGTGTTAATTTTGAATGCCTAGACTCAAACTAGCGTAGTTTTAAGTGATTGAATGTGAGAGTGCACAATTAGGCACTTTAAGATTTGATGATTCGAGAGAGTGGAGTCACTAGGAACGGGAATCACGCCGAAAATGACAAGGATGATCATGTACAGTACATTCATAATAGCACTTGGCCAGTGTTATGGTGAACCTATGAGTTACATGTGTGTGCTTGAATTGCCTTGCTATGATGACCGATAGGGTAGTGAAGAAGTTCTAAATGGGTAGCCATTAGAAGGAGTTGATGATTTTAGTATTTGTCACTTGGAGTGACGGTGAGCATGTTGATTGCATTATGTGGACCGTTTCGGGTCGGATTGATTGGTTGGATTAGAACCGTAGACTTTTGGAACCGATGTTATTTCGAGGAGCAATCGTGAGGTGAACCTATGAAGTCCTTGATCTTTGCCTTAAGATGTTGAGCATATGGATGATATAGTGTAACTAAGACATCGAGGGGCGTGGTTTCGAGGTGTTGAGTGCCGACCAAATTCATGCACGAAATGTATTTCTGAAATAAATTGCATCGATTATTTCTCATGTTTCCAAATCACCATGTGGATACTATTACGAAATATTGAAATGTTTAGCACACACAAGTTTTTGGACCATGATATTAAGCATGCATAAAATTATTTTATTACATATGGTTGCAAGATTTGTTGAGGCTTAGCTTATTCTCAGTGTCGCCTAACGCTAATTTTTTTTAATATTGTGGTGTTTGTATTTTGACGTTGCGTAGAGTCTTGGACAAGTAACTACGGCTTATGACCTTAACATTGGATCTCCTCCATATATGTTGAGGCCTTAGACGAAGAGTTGTCTTCCACTATTTTAGTGTTTGAACTTTCTTGGGAATTTTAGTCTGTACAAGTCGTGTGGAATTTTATGGGCATTGTTTTGCGACGTTTTGGGCACGTGAGTGTACTTTGAGTCACGTGGGTTTTAATTTTATTGCATGTGAATTTACGAGCTTACTGGGCGTCGTGTCTCATGAAAGTTTTGTTGAAAATGGTCACTTTATTGTACGTGGTGGTTTTAGAATTTTAACAGTTTAGGCTTGTTGTCGTCTTGTGCTTTTATGTTGGGAAATGAAAATTTTGACGCCGTTTGATTTAAGCGTTAATGAGTTTTATGAAAATTCAGTTGGGTTTTATGGTATCTTATCGTACGACTTTTGCGTCGCGTAGATAAATTTTGGAACGTGTGTACATGCATTATTGCATGCGTTAATTTGTGGGTTTTGTTAACGGATGTCGCCCCATATGATTATTTTGGAGAAGTTTCAATATCATGCGATGTATCCTTGGGCTTTATACAAGTGATAATCGTTGTACACTATTCGTATTTGGATTAAATTATACTGTTGGTGTGAGTAAAAGTATAAAGAATTTATATTGTTTCAGATAAAACTTTTGCTCAGAACATGTTTCAGTTGCTGATTTTACCGTTAGAAATTTCCGCAATGCATTAAATGAGTTATCGATATTCATGTTGTTGTAGTTACTATTTTGGTCAATTGTGTTTTATCTGTGCAGCTCAAAGTTTTAAACTCGATTTGAAATTTATTTACATTCTCATCGTTTTACCGAGTTTCGTGGAATAAACTGAAGCATATGGGACTTGTTGAAAATTTTATGCCGCGACGTCTTGCGGTTAAAAGGAAAGAATTTTAAGATTAAAATTGTGAAGTTCTCTCTTGGAGTTGTACAAACATTTATGGTACGTGTTGCCGTGTTGGGGTGCAGGAAATTATTTTCATGTATATAGTGTAAATTGTTGCGCATCTTTTATTATTGACCCCATTAACGCAAGTACCGATCAAATGAGTTTGGAAATGGTTTTATATGCGTAGTGTTGGTAACTAGTTTTGAAACCTATCGGATGAACGATAATGTATTTTTTTTTACCGCACGATTAATTGTTATAAAGCTTGTGCATATAAAAGTTTTATAAAAGTTTGAATTGGCATATTAGCTGAAAACCTTGAACTCATTACGCCTATAGATTTAAACCCCTGTCGTGAAAAGAGTTGTAATTAAGGAAACTAAGGAGTCCTTGGGAATTGGAGCGTTGGATGACCCGGCTCGTGGTCAGCTTTGGAAATTTTAGATTTTGGTTTATGAAGCGATTCACGCATGAATAATGGATGTAATAAATTCATGCCTTCACAGTTAACTAAGGGGTGATCTTTGTGCTTTGGCAAACCTGCGGAAGAGGTCTTGTATGATTCTAGGTAAGGTTGGATTGGATTTGTCGGGTCAATGGACCGATAGACATCATATTATACATTGTTAGTATATCGTCTTGTTGGGCTTGCATGAGCAAGGGGAAATATTGTGGTCCGTTGGTTAGAAATGTAAGAATGGGAATCTTAGTACCCTGTTAGGTGTCAACTTTAACACGACGATACCTCCGGAATGAAATATCGGGCGGGATGCCTACGTTTTCGTTATCACCGTTTGGTTTTAGGCATCGACTTGTTTTCTTGAAGTCCATGAATTTGGGAATGCTTAGAAGTACCCCGTTGGGTCTTGGGAATGTTGACCTCTCTGAGGTGGAACTTAGCAGAAGGTTAGATGTTGTTGATTAAGCATCGATGTGTATAAGTTTTTCCGTTGTGATAAAGGTCTTACTAAGAGAAAGTTTTGAGGTTGGGGTTGGAACGGAGTTAAGTGATAGCCGGATTTGTGTTAACCGGTTACCTGAAGGACGCGTTGGTGCGCCTTGGAAGGACATCTTTATCAATATTAATGATGGATCAGTAGGAATTTGAGGATTCATGGAATCTTGGTGTTGATCTTTGACTTTGGGTTCAGAATCATGTGGATTTGAGGTGAATTGGCCGGTGAGATGTAGAGATCACAAGCTACCCGTGAGTTAGTATGTGTCACCTAAGGTTGGGAGACAACTGCATTCGCACGGTTAAAAGCGACATTAGTAAGATGACTGTTCGTTCGGACATAGTGTGATGTGACCAATGGGACATTTATCATGAGGATCAACATAAGATTATGGTGGCAGTCCTGGCAAGTGGAAGAGAGGCAATCTATCCCGCGGGCAACGCTTCAGAGAGATTTAGATTTCGAGGACGAAATCTCCTTTAAGGTTGGGAGGATTGTAACACCCATAACTTTCGGTAAGTGAATGTCACCCGGACATTTCTGTGACTTGTAATTAGTGAGTTTTTGTTAGGAAATATATTGTTTAAATTCCCTTGGAGTATCGGGAGCATTGGCAGTGAAAAGGTCGAGTTTCGGGGCTCCGGAGAGGTTCCGTGACAATGCCCGGCGACTATGACGAGTCACAGTCGCACTGTCACAATCGCATGGAGTGTACCGTGAGCTGGTACACACCAGCGACTATGACCAGCGACATTGCCCAGGGCAATGTCGCATTGTCAATGTCGCCAAGGGGGACCAGGCCGCTGTTAAGACGAATTTTCAGCCTATTTCCTCATTTCCCTCATCCAAACTTTCCCTAATCTCTCCCAAATCGTTTTCCCTCTTCTCCCTTCAAACCCTAACTTATTTGTGGCTCAAATACTTGTATTTTATGGAGAGGAAACACCATCAAGTGGTAAAATGGAAAACTTTGGTCAAGGATTCACCATCTCCATTTTTATCTTCAACCTCTAGCTCATTTTTGGGTTTTCTAGGTTTTCACCAAAACCTATGCGGTAAGTTTACTTTCTCCATCTCTAAACCTTGTTAGGTGATATAAGTTCTCCATTGATGACTTCCTAAGTATTATGTTTCTCCATTTTCGGTTTGGAAGATTTTGGAGGAATTAGGTCAAAATTAGGGTTTTGGGTATAAGTTGAGGTTTTGATGTAAAATGTTTGAGGAATGTTTCTATATGGTTGAATATGGTTATTTACGGTTGAAAATGTTTGGATCTATGTTTATGGAAGTTTTGACCTTGAAGATTCAAGTTGCTTCAAAGGAGCTCTAAGCGGGGTAAAATCTAGATTTAGCCTAAATCTAGCAAGGTGAGTTCAAGTTTAATTGTGAAAACGGTGTACATGTCAAAATGTTACTTTAAAGTGTTTGTGTTCTTCGTTAAATGGTTAACTGCTGATAAGTTTTGGTTATTTGAAAATGGTTAACTTTATAAACTTATATAACCTACATCTTTGGGATTTTTGGGCATTTTGATAAATGTGTCATAAATGAAGGTGTGTTGATGATTTATTGCATAAATAGATATTGGTCAAAAATGCACTTTAGTGTTTGTTGGGTTTTATGCACTATTCATGAAATGGAATGTTTGAAAATACGAATGTGTGAGTCCTTTGGTTTTGGTCATTCCCGACCTTGGGAACATTTTGGAAATTGTAAATCTTTTTGGTTTTGGGCCGAAGGCCAATTGTTATCTGAGAGTCAAAGATTTTGGGAAAAGATGTATTTTGGTTTGTGTAACCTTACTGACTCGCTTAAAAATTTTAAAATATATAAAATAATTAATGAATTTTAACAAACTACTTAGTTTTTTTTATATAAAAAACATTATATTGTTAAGCCTAAATTAAACAAATTTATATATATAAAACCATTATCACTCAATAAAAACCATCCAAAATTGTACTGTAAATTAATAAAAAACAAAAAATAAAAATAAACATTAAAATCGTGATGTATTAAGCATTATGTACTATTATTTAGTGTTAATCTACTTAAAATCTCTTAAAAAACAATTAATGAAGCAATATGTATTACTTTTAAATGCTTTTAACCCTAATTAATAAATTTCATCCTTATCCCCCAAAATCCTTATCTCTAATCCCCAAATCCTAAAATTATGAAATTTGAATTCTGATAAACATAATCAAAACAGGATAAACATCTAAATTTAAATATAAAAAATTTAAAATATATAAGATAATTAATGAATTTTAACAAACTACTTAATTTTTTTTATATAAAAAACATTATATTGTTAAGCCTAAATTACACAAATGTATATATAAAAAAACCATTATCACTCAATAAAAACCATCCAAAATCGTACTGTAAATCAATAAAAAACAAAAAATAAAAATAAACATTAAAATCGTGATGTATCTCGCTGCATTGCGCGGTTAGCGGGTGGGGTCAAGGGGCAACGCCCTTGCGGGGTCTGGGGGCAGCGCCCCTAGAGAAAAAAAATTCACATTTAAAGGACATATTACAATTTTAAAAAATTTGACTAAGTATGGAAATGACACTGTTTGTGCAAGATTGGGTTTTGCGTAAGTAATGAGATGCGCAAACCAAGCTTTTCGGAATCAACGTGATGCGCAAAGACAGGTTCTCGTAAGCAGAGTGTTGCGCAAAGTGAACTTTGCGTGTTAGCCTTGATGCGCAAAGTGAGCTTTGCGTATGCCGAAGGATGCGCAAATGTGACTTTGCGTATTTGCCTTGATGCGCAAAGTGGACAAGATGCGCAAAGTTAGCTTTTCGTGATCCTTGTATTGCGCAAATAATGGTTTCAAGACCCACTGAATACGCAAAGAATGTTTTTGAAGCGCAAGAAGAGGTTTGCGTAATCCAAGGGATGCGCAAATCTGCAAGATGAACTTTGAGGATGAACTTTCGCAAACCGTCTATGAATCTTGCGCAAAGTGTATGAACTTGCGCAAACCGTGTTCTTGGCAGATTCTTTCTCAAATCAATCAAAACCTGCAAATTGATCTCAAAAAACTTATCAGAATCATCGTCAAACAATACTAAACACAAAATTACTATCAATTTTCGATTAAAACTAACAATTCACACAAAATCAATCAAGAACAGTATTCGAACGAAAATATCCAGAAAACTCAAATTTCGAAAATTGACATTGAATTAGTTGAAATCACAAGATGTAAACAATACAAGAATCAATCCTAATCATAAAACGAATACAATGAATCCATTTTCTTGCATTAAAACCGATTTTTCAACCAAATTCGGATGAAACAGTGAAAACACGAGTTCTTGAAAAAATTTCAGAAAATCTCAAATTTTCGATCTAAAATTCCATATTTCAACTCAAATCATAATCAAATCTTTTCTAAAAAGTTTGGTTCAGCTCTGATACCAATTGATAATCAATAAATCCCAATCCAATCAAGCAATTATCATAAAATCAACATTAAAGTCTAGAGAGAGAGTAGAGAGAGAAAGTAGATCTTGTATTCATAAGTCTGATATTACAATATGAGCTTTGTGGTTACTAGATTACACAAGCCAAACCTATTTATACCAACTATCTAATCAAGACTGAAAGGCTAAGTAAAACTAATACAAGCTTTGACTTTTTACAACACTTTGACAATGTTGACTTTTACATCTTTGACTTTCCTATTAAATCTTGGATACAATATTTAGACTTAACACTCGCGTATAGGTGTTTTGGGATGTGAAGTGTTATTCACAGTTTTACAATTTGGGAGTCGATTTATATACACGTTTTGAGTGAGTTTTGGGTTGCATCGTCTTATAAATAATGTTTGTATTGGATCGTTGTCTTTAAAGGTGCATAGTGTGGGAAAATGAGTCGTTTCTATTTCTAAAGTAAATTAGTTTGAAATATCTTGATTTGAACTGATTTCCTTTCTTTTAAGGATATATTTATTCATGTTAAAACTCTTGAGCTCACTAGGCGTTAAGCCTAACCTTTTTATTTGTCGGCATGTGCATCAGGTTTCAGTTGGGGTTTGGTTCTAGCGGTGCCGTGAAGATATGAGCACTAGATTTACACGAGGGTGAGTAGTTTGGTGAAGCCTTCCGCAGTTGGAGATAATTACTGTTATTGGGTTTTAGTAACATCCGTACTTATTATAGATTGTGTATAGAGATTGAATTGTGTTTATTGAAGTCAATTCTTAAATTGTGATTATAGAGGAATCATTTATCGATGTATTTAGAAAATTTTAAATTAGTTGTTATTTCCAGAATTGAGGATGTTACAAAAATAGAGATTTTGACATAAAGTGTTTGGGGGAAAGGTTCTAAGGGGGCGTTTGGTTCGCTGGATTCCGCCGGAATCTAATGGAATTGGAATGGTCAACTCCATTGACCAAATTCCATCCTGCAGTTTGGTTACCAATGGAATGGAATTGAATTCCATGAAATCCTTTAATCATGGATTTGGTCATTCCTTCTTAAAATGGATGGAATTGAATTCCATTCCATCAGATTTTCTCAAAATGACACAAATACCCTCATAACCTCTCTCTCTCCCATCTCTCTCCTCTCTCTCTCTCCTCTCTCTCCTCTCTCCCTTCTCTTTCCTCCCTCTCTCATCTCTCTCTCCTCACTCTCTCTTCTCTCTCTCTCTCCTCTCTCTCTCCTCTCTCTCCTCTCTCTCTCTCCTCTCTCTCTCTTCTCTCTCTCCACTCTCTCCCATCTCTCTCTCCTCTCTCTCTCCTTTCTCTCTCCTTTCTCTCTCCTCTCTATCTCCTCTCTCACTCTCCTCTCCCTCTCCCTCCTCTCCCTCCTCTCTATCTCTCTCGGCATTTAAAAAAATAAAAATTAAAAATAAAAGAAAGGGTATTTTTGTCATTTTTCAGAATTCCATTCCAATTCCTTTGCAAACCAAACAGAGAGATTCTAATTCATTTGACTGATTACATTCCATTCCTACCAACCAAACACTTGGTCAAACCTGATAATATTTCATTCCAATTCCTTAGACAGATTCCATTCCTTCATAAATCATTCTGCGAACCAAACGCCCCCTAAATGGTTGAATGTGGATATTTATGGTTGGAAAATTTATAGATCTAGGTTTTGGAAGATTTGGCTTGAGGATCCAAGTTTCTTCAAAAGATCTCAAGAGGGGGGAAATCTAGGTTTAGCCTAAATTTATCAAGGTGAGTTCAAGTTGATTTGTGAAAACGTTATACATGCCAAAATGTATATTTTAAAGTGTTTATGTGTTTACATGAAATTATCACTTGTTGAGTTATTTGGTGGGTTAATTATTTGAGGTGTTTGGCTTTATAAACCTTGTAAAACCCCCACATTTGGGACTTTTGGACATTTTGATAAATAAGTCATAAATGGAAGTGCTTTAATAATTTATTGCATAAATGGAGATTTCTTGGTAAAAATGCATTTTTAGTGTTTGTTGGAAAATATGCATAACTCGTGTTTTGAGACGTTTTGAAAGGGGTCAATGATATAACATTGTTTAGGAAAATGATCTGTCTTATTTTAAGTTGTGTTGGAGTTTAGTCGTGTACTTTGGAGCACGTATTGAATAAACGTTGGTCGAGTGCGTTATATTGCATTTTAATGCTTTTGACAATGAGTCTTTTGGTTGTTTGAGCCTGTGGCTCGGTACTTGATTATGATTGGATTTTTGGGGACATTTGTCCAATTTTGATAGCTCAACGTAGAGCTTTGGTCATAATTTATGATTATTGAAGATTTACATATTTTGAGAGTGTGTATCATTCAATTAGGGCCATGTAATGTTTTAGCCCTGTCTGCTATGGATTCATGAGCACTTTAATTATTTTGTCCGATGATGAAACGACTAATTTTCCACATTGCGGCACGTTAGGCATCGGATGTAGTGTAAGTCTTTCGTGCAAGTATCTATGGGTGTACACTGAAAGATGTCGAGCTCGATACTTTAATTATTTTGTCCGATGGTGGAACGCTAGTTTTCCCTATTGCGGCGCAGTTAGGCATCAACGGTATGGTGTAAGTCCTCCGTGCAAGTATCTATGGGTGTACGCTGAAAGATGCTGAGCTCGATACTTAATACCGATATGACCACGTAAATGGTGTTAATAACATACTGTGTGGCTTACTTTGTGTCTGTCACATTATATGGAATCGGGTCTCCCCCATCACCGAAATGTGTTGTTTTCGGTCTGGGGTTTTAATATTTATGTTTTCGGTGATGTCTTTGATGGGTGGATTATTGTTCATAATTTTGTGTGTGGAGTATTGTGCCCCCACTCGTGTTTTGGGTGTTTCGGGATATGAAATGTTATTCATGTTTTCATAAATTGGAAGTCGATTCTACTCTCGTTTTGAGTGAATTTTGGGACGCATCATTTTATAAAGAATGTTTTGTATTGAGGTGTTCATCTTTGAAAATGAATATTATTGGAGAACGATTCGTCTCCATATTTAAAGTGAATCATTTTGAAAGACTATGATTTAAGTTGTATCATTTCCTCCTAACAATATAAATATCCATGTGTAAAACTCTCGAACTCACTAGGCGTTAGCCTAACCTTTTTTTATTTGTCGGCATGTGCAACAGGTCCCGGTTGGGAATAGTTCTAGTGACACAGTGAATAGAGAAGTACTAGTTGTGTACCTGAGGAGTGAATAGCTTGATGAAGTTTTCCGCATTAGGTTGAGGAAAGCAACTTGTAATTGGGTTGAGTAACACCCAACTTCAGTTGAGTCCTTGTATATCATTGGAGTTTGTACCTGTTGAGGTTATTTATCGAATTTTATATTTGAGGCATATTCAGTTTTGATTTGTATGAAGAGGTGTTGTCTTTTATTTGATGTTATATTGAAAATTTTATTAGTTGCTCTTACCAAATTTGAGGGTGTTACAACATCATTTTTATATATAAAACCAAGCTCCATATCCAAAATATCATTTTACTCAAAAATCCACAAACCCTAGTTTTGACCTAAATTTCCAAAGTTACCCAAATGAGGAGAATAATGTGTTAAAACCTTGAGATGAGTATAAATAGCATTTTCACATGTATATAAAGTTGGAGGTTTGTAAAATGAACTCACATTACTAGGTTTGTATGAAAACCTAAAATTTTCCCCAAAACCTAGAACTTGGCAAGATGGTGAGGTGACAAACCTTTGACTCTAGCTTCCTAATCTCTAACTTGATGATGGAAATCTTTAAAGCAAGATGAAAATGGAGCAATAAATGATCTAGGCCGAATTAATAACGAGAGAGGGAGAAGAGAGAGTTCTTGAGAGTTTGGTTGTGAAGAATGAAGGAGAATTGGCTAAAATCGGGTTTAATGATCTGTTGGACCCCGTCCGCGACACTGCCAGGCGATAATGCCCATGGCATAGTCGCAGGGTCATTCTCGCGGCACTTGTACCGTGACCATACCCCCTTCCGCGATTGTGCCACGGCGAGAGTGACATTGTCACAATCGTCGGGCACTCTCGCCTAAGTGTACCAAAGGTCTTCTAGACCACGCGACATTCCCCTGTCGCCGGGCATAGTCACATCACCCTTGTCGAAGCCCAAAATCTTGTTTTTCGTGCACGAGCGACATTCTGATGACAAGGAAACATAATTAAACATTCTCGAACTTAATTATGACTTAGAATGTGCATTTTAAGATGAGAGGAGTCTTACAACTCACTTGAAATTGCAGGTGTTACAATATAGGTATATAATTACAAAAAAATTATATTATATTAATATATATTTTTGAATACTTGATATAGTGACCTCCATTTTTTTAGTGTTGGGTTGGAAATGAAATCAAATCCATTTTTGTGCTGGAGATGGTTTAAAAGGCATAACAATGACCAATAATCTTACCCAGTAAGTTAGGTAGAAGACTCTTATCCGGTAACCTTTTACCGAGTAAAAGACGTTTACCAACAATCTATTTTAATAATTGAAAATGTTACTCGATCGGATAAGTAAAAATGGTGACTTTTGTCAATAATCTCTTACTCGATAAACATATGATAAATGGCCCGTTAGTATATGATTGGTGACATCTTTAGGAGGGATAAGGTGATTATATGAAGGCCCTCATGGGATTTAAAGGCATTATTGCTCCATCTTTTGGGGCCAAAATTAAAAGTTAAAAAAGAAAGTAGTAATGGAATTGGAATATGTTTCACACTTTCCATTGCTTTCATTGGTTCATTACAACTTTATTTTATTTATTTTTTTCCATTTTATAAATGTAAAATTATCAATTTAATACCACATTATTTATCAAAAATACAATATTTTTATTTAATACTATATAAAAAAAGAAAATATTAATATATAATATAATACATAAGTTAAAATATATATATTATTATGTAATGGTTAAACCATTTCCAATAGGACACCATCTAAACCAAATTATTTGAATGAGCAGAGTGAATTTCTCACCAAATTTGGTATAATAAATAATATAATATTAAATCACATTATTCATTTAAATCAATTGTTCCATAATTTTCCACAACTACATTTTTGGTCATTCAATTTTGAGATATATGTATTTTTATTATGAAAATATTAAATTTTTAACAGTTTTTACTTGTTTATAAATTATATTTATATTAATTTAAGGTTAAGTTTTTTATTGATTGAGTTGATATGTATTCATTTAATTTTTAAATAACATAAATGTAAAATTTGTTATTTAATGGGATGCCTTGTTTTATATAATAAAATAATTTAATTTATATTAATAATAATAATAAATTTATTAAGTTAGTGTAAAAAAAAGTAAAAGAATAATTTATTAAAGTTAATAAATATAAGGATGGTGTTGAAAGTTTATATGATTAAATTAAAATGAATAGACCTAAATCTTCAATTTTGGTGTTGAATTTGGTGTTACTCATCCGAAAAGAGTTATTGTTTGATTCAAATTTTACACATTTTTAATAGATTTACTATAAAATTTAATGTTACCTATTGAAGATGCCCTTTTAGTACCATTAAATTAAAATATAGAAAATTTGTTGTATAAACATTTTTTATAATGATTGTAAGTAGGGGTGTTCGCGGTCCGGTTCGGCGGTTTAACCCCTCAGACCACAAACCAAACCGTAAGTGGCGGTTTATTGATTTTTCAAACCGAACGGTTTGACATTAAATGCCCAGACTAGTTAAGTCGGACCGTGGTTTAGGCGGTTTGGTTGACCGGTTTAGGCGGTTTAGGCCTTTTAGCGGGTTTTAAAGTTTTAACATAAACACATATAAAACTTTGAATTTTAAAGGCTCATTGGCTTGAGTCCTTTGAAATAAAGAACAAAGTCCACAAAAGTTAACAAAATATCCCAAGACAAAACACTAAAAAAAATAATATGCAAAGTGCAAATAAAATCTACGACTTCACTTCTTCATTTTTTCCGTTCTTTGTATTCCACAATCCATAAAGATTTCAGTTTTTTAAAATATTTATATACTTTTTGTATATAGTTGGACATTTGGGTTTTATAACATCTATTCTTTATAATAAAGGTATATATAAAAAAATAAAAAATATATATTTATATATTTGGCGGTCGGTTTGGTCCAAACCGCCCAAAAAAACCTCCAGACTGCAGACCGGAGTGAACTGCCCGGTTTGACAATTTTTCATATCAGATCGGACCGTCAGACCGCTCAAACCGCCAAAAACGATCCGGTTTGAGTGGTTCAACGGTTTTTTTGAACACCCCTAATTGTAAGTTGTAACTATGAACTTCGTACATCCTCTAAGAAAGTTGTTTTTATCATATTTATTAAATATAACTCGAAACCGAATACGATAGTCATAAATGTTAATCGGATATAGATTTTAAATAATGATAGCATATTAAAAAGATATTACATATTTAAAAGAAATAAGTTATAATAATTACAAATATTTTTTCTATGTTTTTTTTTTTGGAGAGGGTATCCCAGACCACATTGGGCCCAGACTAATCTCTGGCAATATGGGCCGAAGCCCGACTGCTAAAGCATGCAGCCCGGGGTCGAAGCCCCCGTACCTCCAGGATGCGTCCCCCAGGGTTCGAACATGAGACCGCTGCTAGCTAGTCCACATGCCTTACCACTAGGCTAACACCCTTTTGGTAATATTTTTTCTATGTTAATAACAAGATAAGTTTTATCGTACATAGAGAGGCCCACTTATCGTTCTTATGTAAAATTTGAAAAATATTGTTTAATTCATGTGAATAAAGTGTACATAAACCCTGTAAACTAATCATACTGAGATGATTATTGTGGCATGGAAGGAACAAGAATCTTACCGATCTCATCCGGTAAGAGGCATAGCAAAGATCGATAATTTTATCAGGTAATTGAGGGAGAAGACTCTTACCGGTACACATTACCAGGTAAAAAGACGCTTAACAACAATCTATTTTAATGATCAATAATGTTACATAAAATAAGGGACAGTGATAATTCTTTAAAATAAACGATTACCCGATAAACGTTTGATAAACCATCTTCTAATAATTAGATGAATAAATCTTTAAACTCGTAAATTAAAAAACAAATATACTCTTGATATTTTACCATTTTCTTCGATCTTTATAAAAGATATTTTTAATAATAAATAAATAAAAGTAATCTTGATTCCACAACATGGATAATTTCAAACCTTCTTAAAAACAATGGGAATATTATATTATTATTATTATTTTAAATTAAATTAAATAATCAAAAATTGTACAAATTCAAGTTTCAAAAACAAAAGGCGGCCTTAATTATTTTCAATTTTAAACCAAACAAGGTGCCATTTTATTCTAAATAAAATACTTTTCTTTGTTTTCACCTTCTTTCCATTTGCATTGTTAAAGTTAAATTCTTTCCTTTATAAATTAAAACTAATGTACTTATTTTGTTTAAAAATAAAATAAAATAAAAATCGTAAATATACAGTCTACGAATAACATGCAAAAATTATATAGATTTGTGTTTTTTAAAAATATGTAACATAAATATGACATAATATAAGGTTGCAATGACGTGTTCCTTCTAAAAATAATCCAAACAACGTTATATGGAATGTAAAATATAAAGTGCTATAAGCATGTTACTTCCATATGCACGTAACAGAATTTTCCTAAGGATGCAACTTTACGCTACATCCACTGCTTTTTAAGTCCAACAAAAATCGTCCAAAACGTTGGATATATGTGTACTGAGGATGCATAAGAATTGGTTATTAGTTCGGTTTTTTTTGGGTCCGCCCTAACAAACCAGAAAAATCATGGTTCTTCAATGGACCAACTCGCTCCTAATCAGTCATTTGTCTGAAATATATTATTGATTTGGGTTTTATTGTACCAATCATTCTTGGACCATGGCTGATTTATTTTGATTTCTATAAGAAAAAATCAATTGCTATTTTAGCAAAAGAAAGTCAGAACATTTGAACCTTCATAAATCAATGTTCGAACAAGCTCTGGCAGTTGCAACCTTACTTGTTCTATGATCCTCGATTTGAATTTGGTTCTCAATTCTTTTTTGCATAACTGTAGGGTATATACACCACACTCTTCAGTGTCCCCACCACACCAGGCCCATGACCATCATGGAGGAAGAAAATCTGATATCGAAAAACAAGTGGGTGCATGAATGATGTCTGGATTCGAACAATAAGACCTCACTTATGGATTCCAACTTCTTACAATTACGACAATTCAGCGTATACAAATTAATAGTAATTATTTCTGTAAATAAATACATTAAATCAAAACTATATAACTAAAATTGAAGTCTAGAGTCAACTAGAGAAGAAAAATCTATGCATTGGAATTGGAAAACAAAGTCTTTGACTTTCTTTTGAATTGGTCCTACCCACATTTTTATATTCAAACTTGTCACCTATTTTTTCACAATAAACTTTCAAAAAACAAAAAACACAATTTTGTAATAATCGAAATGCGATGATAACATGACAAATATAAATTTTATTGTTTATTTTTTATCTGTTTTATGTTCATTTAGTATCAATAACAATTAATACTTATTTCAATGCATAAAGTACATACTATGCATAAAAAGTGATCATAGAAAATATTAGGCAAAGCTAAAAAATAAATAATGATTAATTTAATTAAAACAAGATTAAAAATGATATATTATGATTGATTACAATAATACATAAATGTGTAGATTTTGTATTTTATCATATAATTAAATTGAATTTGTAATAATATATTTATTTCTAAAAATGAATATTAAAAAAATAAACATGGACTCCAACGCCATCAGTTTCGCACATTAACCAGCCCCCATATCAGTAATCTTCACGCAATTCCCCCTTTCTTCCACCTCTCTCTCTCTCTCTCTCTCTCTCTCTACAGGTGCCTATACATACACAATTATTGTATTTATACATGTTTGAATTCATATAATAGCAATTTGATTTTGAATCATTTGTTCCGGGTTTTTTCTGTACCGCTCACGTAGCAATTAATTGTTCGATTTTAATTTTTTTTAGATTAAAAAGTTGGAAAAAATGGAGTGTATTGAAGCAAGAGCATTGAAATCAAGCTTTCTCTCGGAAATAATTGGCTTGAAATCAACGCAACAAGCTTCGTTCGAAGATATTTGGTGTGTTGCCGGAATTAACAACGTCGTTAATGTTTCCTCCGATGAATTTTCCGTTGACGATCTCTTGGATCTCTCCGACAAGGATTTTAGTAATTCCGGTGGCGGTTCGTTTGAGGAATCCTCCGAGGAGGATTTCGTTTCGGTTTCTTCTCAGGATATTGATGGTAATTCGATGAATTCGAGCAATTTTTCAAGCACCGGCGACCTCGTGTCGCTTACGGCCGACGAACTCGCAGTTCCGGTAATAATTAAATTACAATTTATTGCAAGGAAATATGTCGGAAAATATCATCGAAATTCGAAAAAATTGAAGGATGAATTCAATTACGAATAATTGTTTTTGTGTTTGATTTATTTCAGATTGATGATATGGAAAGCCTTGAATGGTTATCACAAATTGTGGATGATTCCGTGTCGGAGCTTTCTCTTTTGTGTCCGCCGGCGAATTTGAAGGAGGAAGCCGGCGGCGAGATCGCCGTGAACCGGTTTGAACCGGTGGTTAAGCTTGCTCTCGCTAGAAGCTTCACCGTTTTGGGATTACCTTATCCGGTTCCGAGAAAGTGCAGAAGCGAACGGAAAAGAAAAGCAGGCCGAGTCTGGTCCGCCGGCTCGCGTTCACTCACTGAGTCATCCTCGAGTTCTTCATCGTCACATGACTCGTCCATAACTTCTCCTATTCTTTTCTTAAACCCGGTTCAGCTAACCGAGTTTTTCCAAAAGCCGCCGACGGCTAAGAAACAGAAGAAAAATCCGGGTCACGAAATCGGACCAGGTTCAAGTGAGTCACTGAGTCAACGTCGGTGTACTCATTGTCAAGTTCAAAAGACACCTCAATGGCGAACCGGTCCATTAGGTCCGAAAACACTATGCAACGCTTGTGGGGTCCGGTTCAAATCCGGCCGGCTTTATCCTGAGTATAGACCGGCTTGTAGCCCCACTTTCTCCGGCGACGTTCATTCCAATAGCCACCGGAAAGTGTTGGAAATGAGAAAGAAGAAAGAAACAGAAGTTGAACCGGGTTTGATAACGACAGTTCAAAACGATTCTTGTTAGATTAGCTGAACCCGGTTCAGTAGCCAACCCCAGCTCCGGTTTACAATTTTGATGGGCCAATTTGAAGACTTTAGTTAGGTTGGTTAGGCTAGGAAGGTCAAATTAGGTAATTTAGGTTTTATAATTTATTTTTTGTTATAATTTCAGGTATTTTTTTATGTTTAAAATCAGGCTTTAAAGAGTTGTACGTTATGTAATAGAAGTTGTATTTTATATTAATTCGGTTAATTTGTTGTTAATTTTTTTTGCATGAAATCATCGTTCATAATTTTATTAAAAGTTTTAAATCGATAGGTTTGATGTCGTTTTCGTTTTTCAAAATATAGTAAAAGTTTTGAATTATTCAATTATGTTCGTTGGTTTCTTGTCAAGTGGTTGTCATGACGTTTGTTTACTATTCTTGGTTAATTTTAGGTACGTCTTGTTATCAGGTATCGAAAATTCTGTATTATTTGCGTCTCTCTTATTTTATGTCAATGCCTGTACCTAGCCCCTCATAATTCTAAATATAAGAAATGGATATAGCCAGCTAAACATTAAACATCGTACATAATCCATGTCTCTATATAGTATACACATGTGTGCGTGTGCGCGCACACACACACACACACACATATATATACACATACACATATAATGGCTCTAAAGTGGTCTTACCAAAAATGGATGGTTTCATATGATCCAAAGTCTATATATACATATATATATATATATATATATATATATATATGTACATATATAAATATGCATTGTGTGCAAAACGATTCTTCGGTCCCTTTAAAAGCATATCCAACGGATTCTTTAAAAAAGAGAGAATGAAGATTTTATTATTTATTTTGCTCTAACGGAATTCTCTGTATTATTCTCTAAAATAACGAAAATATGAGAAAACTCAAAGTTTAGAGAATTATCTAAAACTTAATGTGAGCAGCGATAAATGATTTTCTTTTTATTCATTCTTACCAATGAGATTTAGTTATTATATATATATATATATATATATATATATATATATTAATATAATATATCTATAGCATATATGAATGGGTTCAACCGAGAACATGATCAAAATACGAGAACGTGAGAACAATATGTAACGCCATAAAAAATATGACAATATGGATGTTAATTTAAAGAGAATAAAATGTTTAGTTTTTGGTATAATTTGTTTGGATCCAATTTTGGTTATATTTCATCGCAAAAAAATAGGGGGATTTTTTTTTGTAATAAAAAATCATCTCATCTTACGGCTGAGATGTAATCTTGCGTCTTATGTTTTGACCTTGTTCTCGTTTGGACCTACAGATAAACATAAAAACTAAAAAACACCTCATTATCAACCGTTAGATTAATTGATTCAATAGATATGAATAAAGGGGCTATACAACTTTATCTTTAATTTAAAAAACCTCAACCCTCTTATTTTATAAATTGAAAAAAGACAAAATATAATAAAAATTGAATAAATTACACGCAAAAATCAATCGTTTTTTTTTAATTTGACATTCATATTCATATATTTTTTTCATTCGTTTTTATGTGGTGTTCCAGACTTCCAGTTTCCCTTTTTTTAGCGTCTTCTCTTGAACCCAGCCCTATATATATATATATATATATACACACACACAAACCGAATACTTGTTACGAACCTACAAACTACTTTTTCATGTGTTGTTTCACATGTGAAACATGCAATGTTGTTTCATATATGAAACTTTTGGGATTGTTTTGCATGTGACAAAAATCATCAATATTGTTTCACATAGATACATACACACATAACGTATACAAACACACAAGAACAAAACAAGTAAAGCTATATGAATTATTAATCTAAAATCATACACATTGTATGATTTGAATTGATTACATCAATTTATAACAATATTGAGTTTGTATTTGATATTTGCTCTCTCTATATATGGAAGAAAAAAAGTAAATTCATTAAAAAAAACATATATTTTCATGTACAACTTACAAAAAACTATAAAATTGAAGTTATTTTTTTAAAGTCAAATATTATGAATTATAAGTTAGAAGAACCATCCTAAATCAATTGATTTAACATGGAAGCAACTTCAAGAGTATGTTCTTGAAACCTAAGTATCATGATTGATATATAATTTAAAAGCCCCTAGTGTTGTTTGGAAAATCACTTTTATTTTATCCTTTAAAGTTGAAAATTACGTAAACTACGATCATTATTCATAGCAGGGGTAACATGCTTTTATACCGAATCAATTTCAACCATCTGTCCAACCACACACACGATACATTGGAGCCTCAATGCACCTGTACACTAAACATATGTTTGGCAAACTAGCTGATAAACTATTTGTTAGCTAAAAAACTAAAACTAGTTAATAAGCTATTTGACAAATAGTAACAAAAACAAAGAGTTTTTCAATTTATATAGCTTTAATGTACATTTTTTGCATCCATATCATAATTATAGATATAGATTTATAATTATAAAGCTACTTTATAGTAATTTAGTAAAAGGACAAAAAAAGAAAAAAAAAGCACAATGAGTCGTTTTTGAGATTTTTCATGAGTGGTTCTCGGAGGGATTGTTATAAAAGACTTGGTTTTTAAGTAAGAACCCAATTTTTTTTTTGTAACTGTGGGTTTTCGGGCCAACTTATGCGCACCGACTAATCTTCGGGCGACCACGAATAGCCTGGAGTCATCGCAGTTGAACCTCCATGACCACAAGAGCTTTGGCGGCGCCTGGATTTGAACCCTGAACAGATGAGATTTTCCACTACATCCCCCAAAGGCTTTACAAGAACCCAATTTCTTCTCCCGATTAACATGGCTATTGTATCTTATTTTAGTTAGTTTATTGTATTTGTTTTAATATTTCCATAAAAACCTATTTGTCAAATATATAAGAGTAAACTCTAACTTTAGTCCCTGACGTTTAGTGATTTCTTTGAAAGAGGTCCCTATGGTTTCATAATTCAAGTTTACATCCCCAGGGTATGGATTTTGCTCTAAAAAAGGTCCCTGGACACTAACACCGTCTATTTGGTCCGTTAGTGCCAGGGGTATTTTCGTCCAATCATGTCTTTGTCCTCTTTTTGCACTCTTTATTGTTTCTTCTTTTCATTATGTAAAATCATAAAAACTTAGGGACCAACTAGTTAATAACTCTAATTATATATATGGTATGTGTGTATATATCTATGGTATGTTTGTATATCTATGGTATGTATGTATGTATGTATAACGTAAAACTAGTATCATCGTCCCAACATTCCCCCAAAAGGCCAGAAAAGACAATTTGCATAAAAATATGAGATTGTAAACCAATGACCTCTAGCTAATTTATCTTGAATATATAAAGCTCCAACCATTTGAAAAAGACCCAGTTGGGCTACTAAATTCCTAGTGATTAAGAATATATTACAATCATTTGCATCTTGATGTGTGTTCTTCCAACGATATGCATCTTGATGTTCTTATTTTGTGGACAAACAACAGTGACTGTGATGATATTCTGCACTTTAGATATTGTTGTGGATGGATTAGAAAAATGGGGATCGATTCGAAGATGAAAGACATGATTTATAGGTGAAAAGCTTAGATCCAACAAAAACATTTTGTTCATAACCTCCAATGATGATCTTGGCATGCATTTTGTTGATACATCTGATACTACCTTGGCATTGTGTTAACATTCGGTTCAACTCGTATGAATATTTCTTTGATAGGCATGAAACGAAGTATCTGATGGAAGCGAAAACTGACCTTTGAAAGACACCAACAACTCCATTGCGAAACAACCCACACGTCGGAATCTGCAAATGGCAATGATAAGATTTTGATGCCTTCTTAAACCTGTGTAGCATTCTTGTCATCCAATTACGTACGGAAAATATATTCTTTTTGAAACAATCGATTTAATATATCATCTTGAATTAAAATATATTCTGAAATTTGGCACCCATTTTAGAGTTTGTGTTATTTAATCAAATCCTATAGAATATATCTCTAAATTTCTTATTAAAAATCAAATCCTATAGGAATGAGGGCGGCCGCTAAGGTTTGAGGCGAAATCGCCGGAGTAGATGAACTCGCCGGAGAAGACGCAGTCGCCGGCAACCCTGTGGTGTGTTCTACGTGTGTATATGTATATATAGTTATATATATAGTTAATTACAAGTTGGTCCCTATTAGTTGATGATCTTTTAAAAAAAACAAGAGAAACAAAAAAAGTGCAAAAAAGGACAAAAACATGGTTGGACTAAAATACCCCTGGCTCTAACGGAGTTTTTTAACAGAGTTAGTGTCAGGGACAATTTCTAGAGCAAAATCCAAACCCTGGGGATGTAAACTTGAATTATGAAACCATAGGAACCTCTTTCAAAGAAATCAATAAACCTCAGGGACCAAAGTTGGAGTTTACTCAATATATAAAGTAAAATTAATCTAAAGTGCTAATTAATAATAATAATAATATATATTATAAATCTTGTTTCACTTTTTGTGTCTTTTAATTCTTATACAAGTTTTTTTTTACTTTTTTTTATAAATGTAATTTTTCTTAAACAAACAAAGATATATAAGCAAAATTATAAATAAATTTCTTAAATTATAAATATAATATGATTTTAAAAAAAAATAATATAACATAATATTTGCTTAGATTAATTTTTTTAAAGTAAATATATTTATTTATATTTAAGTAGTTAATGATAATTACTTGTTCATACTATAGTAATTAAATAGATATTATACTTTTTATGTTTTAATAGATAGTAGAAAATCAATGAAAGATAGTTGTGTTTATATATCATACTTTCATTTTATATTTGATTACTAGACTTTAACAATCGTTAGCTAAAAATAAAAAATCTTGTAAAACACTTATGTACTTTAATATTGTAAAAATACCATGTAAGCAAAAAAAAAAAAAAAAAAAAAAAAGAGGCTAATTGGTGTAAAATATAGGGAATTTAGTTAAAATACCCTAACTTGAAAAATCAATGTTCAATATGCCCAAAATCTTGTCATTTTTGCCAAAATACCCCATATGTCCGTGTTTTTTAAAAAAACGCGGGGTTGCACTTTTTATGTCCTCGTTTTGGTAGAAACGCGGGTATGGTCCGCGTTTGGTTTATTTCACGCGGGGTTAGTCCGCGTTTTAGCCATTATGTCCGCGTTTTGCCATATTACACCGGAGTGGTTGGTGATTGAATTTTTGATTTTATTTATATATTTACAGTTTATACTCCTATAATTATTTAGTTAATTTACTTTATATCTTTTGCTTTTATAATTATTCATTTTATACTTTTATCATATTAACACATATAATCGTATATTAACTAAAATACGTTAAAAAAATACGTTTTAATTTTAACAAGTTATACCATTATAATCGTCTCTTCGATACCTTCGAAATGAGCTCAATATTGAATATTTTTTGATTTAATTATTTTATTATATATCATATATATTAAAATTTTATACACCTATAATTATTTAGTTAGTTTACTTTATTATTTTTACTTTTCTATTTTTTATTTTACACTTTCATCATATTAACACATATAATCGTATATTAACTAAAATACGTTAAATAATTTTATGATATATAAAAACGTATTTTTAATATATATGATATACAATTAAATAATTAAATCAAAAAATATTCAATATTGGGCTCATTTCGAAAGTATCGAAGAAACGATTATAATGGTATAATTTGTTAAAATTAAAACGTATTTTTTTAACGTATTTTAGTTAATATACGATTATATGTGTTAATATTATAAAAGTATAAAATGAATAATAGAAAACTAAAAGGTATAAAGTAAATTAACAAAATAATTATAGGGGTATAAACTGTAAATATATATATATAATCAACAATTCAATCACCAAACACTCCCGTGTAATATGGCAAAACGCGGACTAACCCCGCGTGAAATAAACCAAACGCGGACCATACCCGCGTTTCTACCAAAACGCGGACATAAACAGTGCAATCCTGCATTTTTTTTAAAAACGCGGCAAAAACGCGGACATATAGGGTATTTTGGCAAAAATGATAAGATTTGGGGCATATTGGACATTGATTTTTCAAGTTAGGGTATTTTAATTAAATTCCCTAAAATATAACAAGTTACTCATATTATAATAAATAAAAATTTCAAATTACAATACTCTAATAAAAAATAAGTTAAATATACATTGACTTAATAAGATAAAAAAATACACTACTATAATAATTTTTTTATATAAAAATAGTTTGTTATTTATTGCATTTAACCCTAGTTTTTGTTATTGTTTAAAGGTTAGATTGTTTTTACGATTATTTCCAGAAATAAATGATTTGTTTGATAGTTTTCAAAAATGAAATGAAATAAAAAAATATGTTACTATTGATTACAAAAGTAAATTACATTTTTCGTTATTGTGGTTTGCTGAAAATTTCTATTTTCATCCCTATACTTTTAAAATGACAAAATTCATCCTTAGTTTATAATTCATATTCTTGTGACTTATAATTGTTTTTTAGTTTTCATTTTTCATCAGGGGCGGAAGCCTTTGAGGGCTACCAGGGCCCTGGCCCTGGGCTTTTAAGGCTATGTTCGGCAAAAAAAACTAGTTTATAAGTTAGCTTTTTTCCTGGTACACGTTCGGATGACCATAAGCTAGCTTATTGAAACGCTACTCAAAGCTAGCTTTTTGAAAAGCGAGTTTATCAGCTACAAGCTAGCTTATAAGCTAGTTTGCCGAACATTTTATAAATGTTCCAACTAGTAGCAAAAAAAAACTATGTTTAAAAAAAAAATCTTTTGGGCACCCCACTTAACAAGTAGAAGAACCTTGAGATTGAATTTATCCTTGGTTCTGATCTTAGCCGCCATTCACAACCGAAAAAGCTTGCCGTGTAACTGGTGTTCTGCTACCATTAGCCGTCCCCACCATTCTGCCCAACTCTTAGAGTATCTCCAACAACATTGCTAAATTTTTTCTAAAATAGAGAATGGAAAGTCAAAATCTTTAAAAACATTTTTTTCTAACTCCAACAGTTTTTCTATTTTAGAGAATCAATTATTATTTATATTATTATAATATTCCATAATTTATCATCCCAATACACTTTTTTTTTTAAAAAAAACTTAAAATAAAATGTTAAAGTTGAATCTTATTGGTTGGATTGAATAAAATAATATTTTCTCTCTCCAATTTAGAGATTATAGAAAATTCTCTATATTTAGATATTTTTTGATCTTTCTCTATTTTAGCAAACCATAAAGCAAAGCTGTTGGAGAGGAATAGCAAAGAAAAGGTCAATTTTTTCTATTTTAGCAATACTGTTGGAGATGCTCTAACACAGTCTCATCAAAACCCAAAACTTTCTTGGATCTTCGCCCTTCTTGAAATGAAAACCCAGAAACTATTTTCCCTTTTTTATTTTTTTTTAAAAAAGGGTAAAAATTAAATTGCAAGACAAAGAAGGGGTTTTTGTTGCTCAGAAAGAAATGTGAGAGTGGGAGGAGTTTGTGTCTGTGCTTGTGCCGGTGGTTTAATATTATTTGAAATTTTAGCTAGGTGTAATATTATTTGATTAATTACTTTGATTGGATTTTAATTTGTTTGATGCATTTCTATGCTTCTATGAAATGTCTACTTTAGAACTTTAGAGCAACTCCAACCATACTACAAAAATGAGAATTTTTTTGTCGGCCCATTCTTTGTTTAGGAAAAAGACTCCAAATTTGGTGTTAACTATTCACCCTGTATAAATCAAGAAGCCCACCACTAATTTATGATTATAATTTTGGATAACTTTTTTTTTGTATTTTTGAAGTTATATAATATATTAGGTCCGGCCCCTGCGGTTTTAGAGCTTGTGTTCCGCCCCTGTTTTTCATACTTAAAAATAAGAGTTAGCGTTAATTCAAAACCACATGGATGAAAGTTGTACTTTTTAACAATTCACAGGGACGAAAATATAACTTACTCTAATTACAATTTAGTGTTAAAAAACAATAGATTAAAGGGAAAAGTTTATAAAAACCCAACAAACTATTCCATTTTTGAATGATTAAGTTCTTAAACTAATTTTTTTGATGAAAAAATCATTAAACTTTCTCATTTTGAATGATCAAGTCCATGAACTATTTTTTTTGAATGAAAAAACCATTAAACTTTTTCATTTTGAATAAAAAACTATTAAATTTTCTCATTTTGAATAATTACGTCCTTGGACATTTTTTTCAATAAATTAAATCATCGAACTTCTAAAAATTTGTTACTTCATTTTAACCCAAAAAAATTAACCTATAACCGGTTATCTTTTGATTCTTCCTCTTTTGATAGATAAAAAATAGATCAAAAAGCGGGAGATCGATGATAGGGGCAACAACGTGTTAGGCGATATGGAGAATGGACAATGTTCGGGCAACGGGGAGTGGTGAGGCAGAGCGATACGATTGTTTGTGAGGAGTTTTAATGGCATAGAGTTTGAGAACGGTAAAACTGATTTATATTTGTTTTTTACTTTAAAACCTTCATAGTCAGTTAAAGGTAACCAATTTTTAGAAGTTCGATGGTTTATTTATTCAAAAAAATGTTTAGGGACTTAATCATTCAAAATTATAAAGTTTAATGGTTTTTTCATTTTAAAAAATAGTTGAGGGACTTAATCATTCAAAATGCAAAAGTTTAATGGTTTTTTCATATAAAAAAATAGTTTAGGGACTTAATCATTCAAAATAAGATAGTTTATTGAGTTTTTTTGAACTTTTCCGTAGACTAAAATTACATTTTTAGATTTGGAGTAGGATATACTCTTGGGCCAATTTTGGCTTTTGGTCGACATTTTGTATTATTGGAGGAGTGGTCATTGATTTATGCCCTCACATATTCATATTCTGAGATATTTCAATTTACAGCATATATATATATATATATATATATATCATTCTCCATATGATTTCAAATATTGTGATAATGACTGTATATGCATAAAAGTCAAGGTATTTACTTTTATATTTATAATTTAAAATCTTTTTACATCTTATGATCAATATATTTTTTACTTTTGGTACAAAATCAGATGTGGTATTTTTTTATTTTTTTTTGGTTTGTTTTAATGTTCTGATAATGTATTTTTCAAAACTATAATTTCTTCATGCAATTTTAAGATTGTAATTGATGATCATGTACTGTTAATCATAGAGTATCTCTATCAAATTTTTTATAATTTCTATAAAATAAAGAACTGAAAGAGAAAATCTCTAAGGTTTCGTTTGGATTACAAAACTAGATTAGATTTGTAGAGATTTGGAATTGAATTCCAGTCCGGCCAACCCAAGTAATCCCCATAACATCAATCAGTACCGCAAAAGGCTCAAAATATGACTAAGTCTCCAGCAGTTGCGGAGCGGGGGATAAAGGAACAACAGGATTACAACATTACACAGGATCAATCAGAATGCGGGAGCGCAGAGCCTTTAAGAGATAGGGGGTGCGGGAGCATAATATTTAATACTAATGATTCCCCGCGGTTTTTCATGCAGATTTGACCACGGCGTGCACCCCCCTTAACTTAACCTCTATTACGTAAGGGGGATTTCATGTTTGGTTTCAAAGATTTTTAGGATTTGAAATTATGAGATTTCATTAAAATCCCATAAACATAGGATTTTGAAATCCTACGGGTGGTTTGTATTCAAGGGATTTTATAGGATTTGTTTGCAGTAAAGTTTTAAAATATTTTAAAAACATTTGTTTTGTAATAATTAGTTAATAAAGAGGTAATTTAACTATTTTTATAATTTTCTATAATTTGTTTTTATAGATTATTTATAAAGAATGGAATTCAATTTCATTCTAAATTCTACAAACCAAACACACCAAAGATTACAAATCACTCAATATCCAAATTATTCCAATTTCAAATCCTTCCATTAAGGGGCCGTTTACCCAAATGTTTACCCGGTAAGCGCTTACCAATAAAACTCGACACACTAACTTGTTTTACCAGGTAAGATTTTAATCATCACGATGGTATCTTATACAACAATTTACCCGGTAAGCGCTTACCCGGGTAAGAGTTGTCACTCTCTCTTACCGGGTAAGACTCTTCATCCTTATCCTCGCTCTTACCGGGTAAAATCCTATCCTCTTGTCATGTTCATCCGCTATGGTAAATTTCCCGATAAGCACTTACCGGGTAAGCATTTTGTAAACGGTAAATTTAAATCTCTCAAAATCATTCTATTAAACGAAAGCCCCTTAAAAAGTTATATTCAACTTGAACATATTCTATAATTTCAACATTAATTATAGTTTATTAAACGATTCTATAATTTTGTTATCCCAATACATTTGTAAAAAATATGTATATATATATATATCATCTTAAATAATGTCTTGAATAACGTTGTGACTCCAAGCACTTAAGGTCCACAGTCCATAAGGTATATAGAACCCTGTCCACAAGCAAAAACATAAAATCTATGTATGACATTACAAAATCCAAAAACAAAATTTTATATAAAAAACAGTAACTATTGTATTCTCAATTTCAATTTTCAAAAAATCATTTTATATGTAGAATCCTCACATAAATATTATATATAAAAAAATCATTAGTATTATCTTTGACTTTAACTTCTAAAAAAAAATACATTATTTCTATAAATTATGGGTAACATTAGGGTTCTAGATATAAAGGTTCATGAAGTTTTACAAATAAAATAATTATTATAAATGATAAAATCAAAGACAATTATTAACATCATTTATCACTCTATGTCAAATAGCCGACAAAAGAAAATGTCCAAACAATCACATTTGAAAACCGATCTTAGAGGTTGACTTAGCAACAATCAAATAATTATTTATCAGTTGATGAAACAAAATACATAGTTTTTGATTCCGTCTAAGCGTTATAAACCTTTATTATGATTTACGTTAAGCTTTTATACATAGATTCCGGTCTACTAAAATTTTGTAAAACAAAAAATGGGATATCATGATCAAGAATGGTGACTCATGACCATGAAAGGGCATGCCATAATTGCTTTGTTTAATATCATCAATTAAATGAATTATTAAGAGGGTCCAAACACACCAAATTGAATGGCCCATTTGCCCTCAATTGATTACCAACCTTTGTCTTGGCTTCATGAGGTAATGTGGATTTGAAGCATTGCATGTGAGAGTCGGTAACACCAACTAGCACTTGCTTGCACCAAAAAGGTTAATATATTTTGTTGTTTAACATTATTACAAAAGTAAACATAACACGGAAATTTGTTAAAAACAATGCATACTTTTAATAGTCTAGGGACTAAACATGTATTTAACATCTTACAAAGACCAATATGATATTTAGGAACCAGTCAAAATGGAGTTATCATAATTGCTTACCAACAAGAGTTACCATCCTCACTTACATCATCGGATAACATTTTTGGCATCAATCTAGATTGTTGGTAAATGTCTTTTAATCGTTGAACGTTAACAGATAAGAGTTTTCTTCCTAATTTACCTACCAGGTAAGATTCTCGATTCTTGCTATTCCTCTTATCGAGTAAGATTACAATGTTCACCTAGTAAGGTAAGTACACCCAATAAATAATTGGTAAACGACCCCTTAGCCACGTGAACTTAAAGAAAAAAGAACGGACCACGATAAACCCCTTTTTGCTGAACAGAAACCGGGTCGATATCTTAAAAGTAGCTGAAAAAGAAACTCCCTACACTGCACATGTTTTATAGTAGTAATGTTGAAGAAAAGAGACGTCTACCCACAAATGAAATGCTGTACAAACAAACTATTCAAGAAAACTGCCTTCAATCTCACTGGTCAAGCTGAATCTCTCGACCGTCCTCTGTTGTTAAACGATCCTCCCTTGTCCCATTGCCTTCTATTATTACCACCATAACCCCCGCCACCTCTATTATTCCTCTTTTGTCCTGAAAACCCGCTTCTGTCATCCCACATGCCTCGATTCCTAGGGGACGGTGAACCCCACCCACCTGGGGGAGCTCCAGGTCCACCAACCCAACCTGTGCTGGGATTAGATGGTCCCTGGTTCACAGCCAACTCACCAGGGTTCAGAGGAGCTCCCTGATTCGCAGATGGTGCAACCCAATTAGGGTTTCCTGCACCTGAACCAGGACCAGGAACCCAGCCTTGATTTGGTGCGACCCCTTGAGCCGGTGGTTGAGGAACCCAACCTGGGTGCATATTACCAGCCCATGGGGGATTAACATTCCCTGTTAATTGTGGATTCTGAGCAGTAGGTCCCCAACTCATGGTTTGATTTCCTGGAGTAGGCCCTACCAGTCCCATATTTGGATTTGCAGGCAACGTCGGCCAACTTACGTTTGGTTGTGGCGGTGGCGGTGGCGGTGGAGCTTGCTGCAGATTGACCGGAGCTGGAGCTTGAGGCAAAAAGTTTCCGGTGGCATTCTGAACCATGTTTGGAACATTACCCCATTGGTTGTAGGCTAGCTGCTGTTGTCCAGCCACATTACTTGAAAGGTTCGGTTGTGGTGGACCACCACTCCAACCGTAAGGTCCAACAGGAAGATTTTGACCAGCAGCCGATTGAACCATCTGAGAAGGCATACTATTGGCAGGAGGTGCAACCACGTGGCCCGATTGAGACGATTGTAGAGAATTTTGCTGCTCGGTCTGTGGTGCAACTGCAACCGCAAAAGTACTGGAATTACCAAATGATCCCATTGCATTAGGCTCCTTGTTTCCACCAGCTACCAAAGATGCAGCCAGCTGGGAACTATTCGGTGTAGGCGACTGCAGTTCTTCTTTGCCACTATGATACGAACTAGGACCCACATGCGGGCCCAAACCAGCAATACTTTGGTTTGGAGTCGGAGAAGGAAGGTTGGCATAACCAGGTCGGTCATCAGGTGAAGGCTTAGGGATCTCAACTGAAGTCGTAGCCCAATTAACGTGAGAATTTTGAAGACGTGGGCTATGATCAACGAGCGTAAATCGTCCCTCTAGTGCATCCGTTAAGAGTATACCATCGTCCTCCTTCTCACTCTTTCTCCAAATTCTTAGATCAGCAGGGAAATATTTATTATTGCTCCATTTACGCAACTGTGCCATTGAAAACGGACCCTGAATTTTACCAGAGGGGTCCTTGTAATGCCACATTTTCTCCGTTTCATTTACTTTTGGAGCGGTTTCTGCGACATCTTTTGTCGAAGCTACTTCATCGTTTGCAGAAGCTGGTTTCTTTAATATGGTTGGTTGTTGCAAAACTGTGTCTCTTCCTTGATCCCGTAAGCTTTCATTATGTGGTTCGAAACGTGCAGAAGTGGCCGCATCCTCAACTTTGTTTGAGAAATTATTATTCGATAAGCTTCTGCTAAACTCGTAATTCTTGCTGCTACTTCTAGAGGTACCTATACCGCTCCAAGATTCTTTCGAGGGGTACTCTCTTCTCCTGCTAAATCTGGAACCGGCAGAACTCTTGTACATATCTACATATAGCAAGAGCAATTGTCACAAAACGAGTTCCCTTCCCGTGAGAGATTATAAATAGAAAGAATTAACCAATCTTTTAAAACTCAGGCCAAGTCCGACCCAGCTAGTTGAACCCCAGCCAAGTAGAAAAACCAGCCCAACCAATCCCAAAAACCCAATTTTAAAGAGCTCGTTTAAGGTGGTGACGTGGCAATTCGACCATTTAACCCCGTGGTCCAGATGGCGACAAAACCAATGAAGCGTACTGAGTATCTACAATTTTTTCCGACTCCATATTCGACATACTTTATTTTGTACCATGTAAAATCTTTTTACGTCATTTTGACATTTAAAAACAATGGAATTAACAAATTTGCAGAACTATCAATAGACCACCACATACCTTGTTTCTTCTCTTCTTCGTCTGTGTCATCTTCGGACCCACAATTTGGATCCATGGTAGGATCAACATGTATTATAGGAATTTCTTCTAGCTTACGAGCACGCTCCTCAGGTGTCTTCAGAACTTGTAATTTCTCAACACATTCTCTGAGCGTAGATGAAGTCAAGGATGACCAAAACTCAGGTCCACAAATACAACCAAGACCAATATAGTATTTACTATAAGAGGCTCACATTTATTTTGAAGAGGAAAAAAAAAGCATATTAGAAGTCCCCACATGAAACATGGAAGACACTCATCAAAATCGTGTTCTAAGGCGTGCACTTTGAATAAATGACCACACAGAGTGCATGTTGCCAACCAAATTGGATTGCTAACAATTCTCACCCTCTATTTTTCATCATCCTCACTTGTTATTCCTAAATGACACTCATTCATCACCATATAGCATAGAGTATTGTGATGGAATTACCAAGTTTGTCAAGAATATATGAATTTATGATCCCAAGAAAAGCAACAAAAGATATGTTGGTTAAATAGAAGTAGAATCCAAGTTAAATACCATATAACCGGCTGGTAACATTAAGGATATCCTATTATCAGAACAATTTTATGGTGTATTCTCGACTATTAACATAAATGAAAGGCAGAATGGTCCCTATAGAACAAAAAAAACAAGTACAAAAATTAAAAATCAAACCAAACATACTTGGTATATCCCGCCCGGTCGTGCGGAACTCAAAATCTAGGATGGCCGACCATAATAATATGAAATAATTTTTTCCCAAAAAAAAATATGAAATAGCAAGCTTGAAATAAACAAAGGATATTCCTTCTTACGGCCTAAATCACTTGCTCGATCACGAAGATGACTAAGGCGCAAAACCTCTGTTTCAAGCCACTGCACAATCAACATAATATTAGGTACCTGATACGTACATGTGTGGTGATCTTTTTACAGGCAATTGTAAGATAAACAAGGGCATCTAAAAGGAACGTGTTGACAGATTTAGGGGGGGGGGGGGGGGGGGGGGGGGATTGAACTATTTGTGCTACAACATATCACATCTAAATCCTAACCAAGTTTATAATCAGAATTCATAAAGTCCCAAATTGATCTCATATTAACAAATGCCTTGGACATGTCACACAGGCCTCACTGCACCCGAACAGAATAACATGCAAGACAGCATATAAGCACTTGCCCATCCATGAGTGTGCATCCCTGAGATAAGGATTACTTAATAACATATGTACAAAGTGCAGGCACAAATTGGCATATGCATGCATGTGATATATTGGGGACAAAACTGAGACCAGGGTTTAATTTCTTTTAACCCAACGACTCAACATGGTTTTTGGAAACCACGGAAAAATGTTCGGTTTCAAGTTCCTTCTAATTGAACTACATGGGTTATACACTTTCAGTTTCATTCAGTCAGTTTTGGATAGATTACAGTTCTAGTTCATTTTTAGTGGGTTCATTAGACACAAATTTCAACAGTCCTCGACATTTAGTGAATCATATAATCTACAGTTTTTGCACAAAACTGGAAATAATCATCACTAATTAGCTTGACGTCACAAAAGGTGCTAACAGATAACCGAATTTGAGTTCTGTATGATGATCTAAACCTAATGTAACTAAACCGAAACATGTAGAGAACTAAACGATACCAGAAAATAGAATTATGATGCATCCTTTTAGACAAAACTTCAATAATAGTAGTATAAGTATACACAAACACTAAGGGGCCCTTTACCAATCCCTTACCTAGTAAGTGCTTACTGGGTCACTTACCCTTACCAGAACCGGATAAACATGTCAATGACCGAGAATCTTCCCCATTAAGAGCGATGGCAAGGACCAAGAGTCTTACCCGGTAAGTGAGGGTGATGACTCTTAACCAGTTAACGCTTACCAGCTAAATTGTTGCTTACGATAACATTTTGATGGACAAGAATCTTACCCAGTGTTGGAATGTAAAATATGTAATTCTTTACTTAGGCCCAATTAGCTCTTAGGCCCTTAGGGTTTTCTCTTTTAGGGTTTCCTTTTTTTTCTAGCTTTCTTGCCTATATATATCCTTGTGCTCTTTCATTGTATTTATATAAGAAAATCAATAATATAATCCCTCATTACATGGTATCAGAGCTACCGCTCCTAAAACCCTAATAGCCGCCGCTCCCAAAACCCTAATAGCAGCCGGCCCACTTTATGCCGATGTGAACAGTAAATTCGGCGTGAACAGTAAATCCGGCATGAACGGTAACTCCGTCGTGAACAGTAACTCCGGCATCAATAGTAACTCCCGAAGATTTTGGTGCATTTTTTTTGGATCGAAGTTCGCTTGGTACGTTTTGTCTGGATCGAAGATTTTTCCCCTTTTTTTTCATCTATGTTAGTCTTTTGGCACCCTGTGAGTGCGTTGCGTTGTTCGTTTTCGTTCATTGGTTTTCTAGCACCCTGTGAGTGCATTCTTTGTCCAACTTCAATTTTCTGGTTTGCGATTCATTGGAAGATGATTGGAGAAGACAAACCATCTGGTAGTACGGTTACTATACCCGTGGAAGAATATGCTCGACTTTTAGGGACTGAGAATTCCACTGCTCCGACTGCTACATTTGCTGAAACAGGTAACTCTAGTACATGCCTATTATCCTCTGCCTCCAAATGGGTCGTTGATTCAGGTGCTTCAAATCACATGACAGGTAATCCCACCTTCTTCTCTAATTTCAATAAACACACGTCTCCATCACATGTCACAATTGTTGATGGGTCTACCCCACCTGTCCTTGGTTCTGGCACCATTGATCTTACCCCATCTGTTTCGTTATCTTCTGTATTGAGCCCACCCAATTTCTCGTTTAATTTGTTATCAGTCAGCAAAATTATCCGTGCTTTAGATTGTTGTGTCACATTCTTTCCTGATTTCTGTGTCCTTCAGGATCTGTCGACGAAGAGGATTATTGGTAAAGGGTGGGAAACTGACGGCCTATACATATTTGAACATCAAATACCTTCTCTTTGGCTTGTTCCAACTCATCGTCTCCGCTTGAAGTTCATTGTCGATTAGGTCATCCTTCTTTACAGAATTTGAAGAAGTTGTGTCCTGAGTTTTCTTCTTTATCTTCTCTACAGTGTGAGTCTTGTCAGTGTGCCAAACATCAACGTATTCATTTAAGTCCTAGAGTCTATAATAAGCGGGTCTCGTCTCCATGAGTTAGTCCATTCTGATGTTTGGGGACCATGTCCGGTCATTTCAAAACTTGGATTTAAGTATTTCGTTACTTTTGTTGATGATTACTCTCGTACAACTTGGCTTTACTTTATGAAAAATCGATCTGAGGTGTTTACCCATTTTTGTTCATTTTATACTCAGATTATAACACAATTTAAAGTCTCCATTCAAACTCTTCGTAGCGATAATGCAAAAGAATATTTATCTTAAACATTTCAGTCATATATGCTTCAAAATGGTATTCTTCATGAGTCTTCCTGTATTGACACACCAGCCCAAAATGGGGTTGCTGAACGAAAGAATCGTCATCTCTTAGAGGTGGCTCGGGCTCTATTATTTCACATGACTGTTCCAAAACTCTTATCGGCTGATGTTGTTGCTACTGCTTGTTTTCTCATCAACCGAATGCCATCTGTTGTTTTGGATGGAAGAAGTCCTTTCTCAGTTCTGTTTCTTACAAAGTCATTGTTTCTTGTCGACCCAAAGATCTTTGGTAGTACTTGTTTTGTCCGTGATACCCGACCACACATAACTAAGTTGGATCCAAAATCTCTAAAATGTGTATTTCTTGGTTACTCTCGACTTCAAAAAGGGTATAAGTGCTTTTCTCCCACACTTAATCGATACATTGTATCTCGAGATGTTACATTCCATGAGAATATATCTTTCTTTCCTGTGTCCACTCCTTGCAATCCAAGAGATAGCGATGATTTGTTGGTATATACCGTACCAGTTCCCAAATCCCCTATCCTATCCGACTCGACACAGCATCAAGAGCCTACTAAACCACCGATAGTTCATGTGTATCCTCCTGCTTCAAGTGATCCACCACCTTCCGATACACAGGATCCTGATCTTGATGTTCCCATTGCCCTTTGGAAAGGTAAGCGCTCATGTACTTACCCTATTTCTTCTGTTGTTTCCTATGATTAACTTTCTTCTCGTTCTCGTTCTTTGATCTCTACACTTGATTCATTTTATGTTCCTAAAACGGTTGGTGAAGCTTTGGCTCATTCTGGATGGCGGGATGCCATGATTGAAGAGATTAATGCTCTAGATCATAATAATACATGGGATTTGGTAGAGTTACCTGCAGGTAAAAAGGCAATTGGTTGCAAATGGGTATTCACTGTGAAAGTTAATCCAGATGGATCAGTGGCTCGTCTGAAAGCCCGGTTGGTAGCTAAAGGATATGCTCAGACTTATGGGGTCGACTACTACGAGACATTTTCTCTTGTGGCTAAGGTACCCTCTATCCGCTTGTTTATTTCATTAGCCACTACTTATGACTGGGTCCTACACCAACTGGATGTGAAAAATGCATTCCTTCATTGCGATTTACATGAGGAAGTTTATATGGATCAACCACTTGGGTTTGTTGCTCATGGGGAGTCTGGCAAAGTCTGTAAGTTGCGTAAATCATTGTATGGTTTAAAGCAATCCCCTCGTGCTTGGTTTGGACGGTTCAATGTTGTAGTGACTGAGTTTGGCTTACGGAGGAGCTCTTATGATCATTCTGTGTTCTTTACTTCATCCCCTTCTGGATGCATTCTACTAGTGGTGTACGTTGATGACATTGTGATCACTGGGAATGATGAGATTGGGATCAAGAAGCTAAAAGATTTCCTTGCGTCTCGGTTTCAAACAAAGGATCTAGGTCCTTTAAAATACTTCTTGGGAATTGAAGTATCTCGTACTCGGAAAGGGATCTGTGTCCGACAAGAGACCACCAGAAGCAGAATAAACTTCTCTAAATCCCAAAGATGTATTTACATAATAAATAGCCACCTGTGCTCAACAGCTCAACATAATGACAGGAGCAAACTCCAAGGCATTCCAGACTAGGGGACATACCAGATATTACATAGAAAACACAGAGAGATCAAATGTTGTAAATCAAAATAAACTAAAAATATGTTCTACTACTGACACACATAATGTATAGTAAATAATAGGCAGAGAAAATAATGCTAAAAATATCAGTGTCTTTATATCCAAGTAACTGTCGCTCTTCCTTTGAAGCAAAAACATACACATGCCACCAGGCTTTGTGTATGATTAATCAGATTCTTAACGAGAAGCTCAATACTAAACACTGCCAACCTAGTGATGTGAGCAGACCCAAGGTTGGTTGATACTCGATGGAGCAATCCACCTCGATATATTTGGTATAATAATGAAAATATCTAATTCTTGGCGACATGCAAGGTTGGTTGATACTCGATGGAGCAATCCACCTCGATATATTTGGTATAATAATGAAAATATCTAATTCTTGGCGACATGCATAACAGCTTGCTTATCACAATATGCATCCTCGTAAAACAGCATTAGGAATTCCTAGCTCCTTTAACAACTTGACTCAAGTTATACTTGACACGGCGTGGTATTCAACCCGTGTCCCAAGAGACAAAAACATCCTACTTACGCCTCCATGGCACAAGTTCTCCAATCTCGTATTGTAGAAACATTTTGTGACTGCGATGTGACTAGTAGTTTGAGCCTTTTGAGTAACCTTGACAAATATACAAAAGACCATGCCCTAAGTGACCTTGCAACATCACAAGATCATAAAGCAACAACCCAAAGACCGGTATTAGAGGAAACTTGAACCTACTCACCATTTTCTAGATAGAGCTCCATATTAGGTATCATAGGAGACTGCAACACAATGGCCTAACACATTGACATCCCAACCTCGGCTAGAATATTAATAACATATTCCTCTTAACTTGCGAAAATTCCCTCAAAGGATCCAGCCATTACAATCCCCAAAAATACTAGCAATACCCGAATCATTAATCTGAAATTTCAACAATAATAACTTACATGTCGTGACCTACTCTAAGTCATTGCAATCACAATTCACAATATCTTGACAGACAACAAGGTTTTAAAAAGTGGAATTGGGCCTCAAGGCATTTTCCCTCAACAAAGCGAGGCGTAAGCCTCGAGGCGGAAATATATATACCACTATATATATACACTACACAAAGTATATTTATACCAATATGCATTCCACTCCTTATGCACAGAAAATATATGCACTATATACACACACTTGAGTGCTAGACACAAAATATATATATATATATATATCACTAAATTACTAAAAGAATATACAACATTTTTTCAATCAAGAAATATAGATATAGTAACAAAGAAAAAAAATATTGATTTATTTAATAATATATATATATATATATGTGTGTGTGTGTGTGTATTAATATGATCACAGCTCATAAAGAAAAAAAATATTAAAATATCAACAAAGTGGGACTAGAAGTGTGACTATGACAGTGATACGTAGTAGAGACTATAAATAAAAAGAAGTGTATCCAGTATATACCTATACATAATACTATGGTGAACCAGAGAAGAATAGAAGAAGAAAACGAAAGAAAACAGGAGCTCACGAAGGACAACAAACGAGTAGCGGATAGGGCTTAGGAGAACCCGAGAAGAACAAGGTTTTTAAAAGAAATCGAGAAGGTTTCAGGCATTTTTTAAATAATTTAGCCTCTGTAGTGAGACATACGCCTCTCCACCGTCTCATGCCTCATTGTCTAGGTCGCCGCCTCACCAAGGCGTACATCTTGTCTGGGGACTGAGAGGCGCCACCTCAGGTGTGATTTTTGGCCACCTCGCCTCGAGGCGCACCTCGAGGCATACGCCTCACATGCTTTTTAAAACCATGACAGACAATACCAAAAATAATATGCCAACCACATCAATGTCCAAAGAGACTATATTTGCCATAGAACTATGAACCATGCTCTCAAATGCTTTGAAAAAAGCATGAGCCTTCTTGAACCAACAATAGCATCGTAACACTAAACCTAGAAGCATCCTCATGCACCACATAACTAGGAAAACAATCCACATAACAACAGTCCTCGAAATTCTTGAATCAAATTGATTGGAAATAATGTATGGCAATGCGAGTTACCATGGCAGCCACACATGTCCTCATAGCCATACAACTGAAGGAATCCTTATACATCATAATCATCTTAGATGCTAGCTCAGCAAATTTCTTTTTCAGAACCCCACTTTTGTTGATATTGTGATGCAAACAATGAACAAAATCCCAGGCCCTGCAGACTGTCAGCTACTTGATACACGAGTTATTTCTTTACCTAGCAGCCCCTCACATTTCGCCATCACAATTCCCTTCACCTTGTCCTTGATGGTGAAGGCTTTTCTCTTTGGGCAAATGATAGTGCTTGATAGATCTTGAGTATAACCGGTGCTAGGTCCCAGTGTGCTCACTAGTCACTTTCCACTTCCCTACTTACAGACTACCTCTTTTATTGGTTGGTTCATGACTATAACCATGCACTGGTCCCCTTTATCTTCCTTATGGCGGTACCTTGAGCATGGCCAAAAACTTTGCACATGTCACACCTTGAAGGTTTCCATCAATACTCTATTCAATGTCATATAGTTGAGGTTTCCCGTAAATATTTGTTCGGCAACTCCAAAACTAATGTATCTGGGAGCAAAGTTGTTAAAAGCTCAAGGTGCACTTAGGCGCAAAGGGGTTCCAGGGCCTAGGCGTGAGGCACGAGCCTTAGGGGACGTTTACCAAACGCTTATCAGGTCACTTACCTTACTGAGTGGGCATGGCAAGACCGAAAATGTTACGTGGTAAGAGGCATGGTAACAACTGAGGTTCTTGCCCGGGTGAGGGAGAAGACTCATACCCAGTTAGCGCTGACCTGGTAAGAGACACTTACAAAAATCAATTTTGTTGGTTGAGAATGTCATCCGACAAGGTAAGGGAGGGTGGTGACTCTTACTGGTAAGCAAATTCACACTTCCAGTTTCACTGTTTTTCCACAGTAGGCTATTCCTCGTGCTACTTTAGCACACTCCTTGGAGGTTATGTCACCTCCTGGATTGTTGATTTGGATGATTTAGAATATGTGACTTGATTGAAATAGAAAATATCGAAGGCATAAGATCCCTAATATGCACTTCACTATAGAAATAGCCAATGGCTCCATCATTCCCTTTGAATATTGGTTCTGCAAAAGCAAACTCAAACTTCAACTCCTCAAAGATCTACTACATGCCTGCTTCCCCCATAAACTTCTCGTCTATAGTAAAAATCACCAAAAACTTTAATTATCACGGTACTTTCTCCCAACCAATCATAATTTTCAAATATGTGGTTGAAAGAATACAGGTTCAAGTCGTATAAATAACCTTTTTGCAACAAGAGGTGATTTTCCTCCCCATATTTCGTTAAGCCAAAAAACCACCATATAACCACGTCGCCCTTTTGGGGGCAAACCTCAAAGCAACAGGCAAGGTACTGAGCTTTTCCATGTACTTCACAGACAACTGGAACATTTTGACTTCTTCCTCACCAGCACTCTCTTGTATAGCAGCTAATCCATCTATGTTGAGTTTGTCGTCCGCTCATAAGTAAGCTCTTCTCCACGGCATATTTTGACTCTGAAAGCATCTAAAAAGGAAGGCTCCTTGTAGAGCTAGGAAGCTGCTACTTTCTAAAAGAATATATGGATACTTGGAGGGTGGGAAAACTA
Organism: Arctium minus; assembly: GCA_954870635.1. Classification (NCBI taxonomy): domain Eukaryota; kingdom Viridiplantae; phylum Streptophyta; class Magnoliopsida; order Asterales; family Asteraceae; genus Arctium; species Arctium minus. Next base: position 39,185,768 of record OX941084.1, read on the forward strand.
TTTCTTTTATTCAGGATTTGTCCGTTATGCATCTATGGGCTCAATGGTTCTCTCCTGTGGTAGCCTAGTGCAACAACGGTTTGTTGCAAATAATGAGAACCATACAAGTACTTCCCTTATGGCTTTAGTTTGAGGGTATGGAATTAAGAGTATGGTGTATGACATGTAAAATAGAAGACGCAAAATGGATACCTTAATTATTGAAAGGGAAAACCAAGGGATAATCGATGTTCTATAAATCCCTGCTTTGGGTCGTTTAAGCCTCCACCTATGCATTAAGTGCCCTACCCCTACCACTTCGATTAGTTATGGCATTCCCCCTAGGCTTAAGCATCCCCCATGGCCTAGTTAAATTTACCGTTTCAAAAATCAATGTGCAATTAATTGACTTTTCTAGCATGTGTTTATCAATCACATTTTTTCAACCAAGAGGTAATCTTCAATTCCTATATAAATAATTGTATTAGTGGAGCAAAAAAAATTGTACCGTAAAAAGTAAGCCACCAAAACAATATAGTATCAAATTCTTAATTCTCATATGTATACATGATCTAATAATAATTACATTTTATATATTAAACCGAACTTTTATGTGTCCACTTACGCATCTGCTTATTCCCTTGACACTTTTCTAGAACATTGTATAGAGACTTGAATACACATTGGGCTAACAGAAATGGAACCTTAAGATATAAATATAATCCAATATATTTAATGCAAGACCTAAATCAAGAGCAGGTCCTACGCCACCAGCTTTTAAATTGAAAAATATTTAGAATGGTATTTTAGATGATCCATAAGTTAAAATTATCGAGTCAAAGTCGAAAGCGACTTCTCACGTTCTCAACAGTTGTTCTTTCTACTTGAAGCCCATCACAGAGTAGTCGGTCATCAACAAGTACTTGGTAAAATATGCAACCACAGATTACTTTGCTATCTCTAATTGTTGAGTATGAACGAAGAAAGTAAGAAAACAGAGCCTCACTCGGCTCATTGAAACGGGAGTCTGATTCCTACATGCCTAGAGTTGAAAACAATAAGTGGAAATAAAAAAGAGAATAGAAAGCAAACCATACGTACCAAGTGAATTCCTCTAGAGAGTAGGGTATGGGGAAATAAAAAAGAGAATAACTTCCCAAAAGTAATTTCTTGACAAAAGATGAACCCAACGTGCAGAACTTACATCATTCACTCTTGCCGCCTGAAGTTCCATGGCTTTATCCAGAATGTCTCCCTACAAGCAACCAAATAATTTAGAAGGATGGAGCATGTTTTGTAGCAGTAATCCATTTATATAGAGGATAAAGGACAAACATACCACTGTCAGCCTAGTTATAAGTCCACACTTTATACTTTGTCGTAGACGCTTGCATTCATCCTACCATATCAAAACTACACATGTCAGCAACTCAAATATTTAAATTAATATAACGCAACAGCATGAACAGAATAGGCATAAATACTTCATCCAATAAAGATTGGATATAACTATGGAAGTTGCAACAAACAATCGAGTTGAACTAACACATCCATGACAAGCCGACAACCATCTAATAGACAGCATATTGCATGTTTTGGTTCTTTGGGGATACATATGGGGAAAATAGACTTAATTATATATCCAGGGGTGTAATTGCAGACCTGTTAGTTCCTTCTCTTGTTTACGAACTAAAAGGCTTGTACCACTTGCTACAACTAAGAACTGGCAATACCTCAATTTTAAATGAAAGCTGAGAAAACTAGAGATGAGAAAAGAACAAAAGGCAGCATTCTACAGAACTTCAAATTCAATCACCTCCGTGAAGTCTTGATTTGAAATGGTATCAATGGATATGGATTCTGTTTTGTTAAGATTCAGTATTTCAAGCATGGTGTCAGTCTTCTTTTTGCCAAGTGCATATTGGGCCGCTTTGGTAGTACCTGCATACAGAGTCATTAGAACAAGCCTACAATCACAAATAGTTGCGCTAGGCTAAAAAGGTGGAATCAGAATAAACCATAAAATGTTGAAATTAAAAATCACGCATACACAAAGTCACTACTCATTAAAATAACTTAATGATCAAATGTGTGTACTTTTAAAAGCATATCTCAGTAAAGAAACAAAATCTCTTTAGGACGACTATTTCCCATAACATGGTAATGAGGGCTGCCAAATTAATTAAATAAGGGAGGAAAGAAAAAAGAGCGGGGCTGGTATTTAATTGTATCTCTAACTTCCTTATTCCTTCCCACGTAAATAACTAGAATGAAGAAAAGAGGAATATGATTCGAAATGGAACATTTCAAGAAACTTATATCATATGAAATTGTTCAATATCAATTATTGTCAGATCGAAGGAATTAGGTATTGGTGTAGTAACCAGATCCTGGGACATCAAAACTAGGACAGTTCTAATTACCTGTAACTTGCACCAGTCTATATATGTCCTGCTTAAGATTAGCACCAGAGATCCTTATTCTAACAAAAGTACCGATAACCTTGCTATGAAATCTTTCAGTATCATCAAGTAAATCCTCCACTAACTTCCGTCGCAGATAAATTAAGCTTATGTTGTGTATATCAATTGCAGCATAATCCTCACGGTTGGACTGAGGTTCTCGATCACTTTTCTTCCGCATTTTACGTTTTCTATCTTTCCCTCCCTTTGCTGCGGTTTCATTAGCTTCGTCATCGTCTACGTGGTTAACTTCAGTATCGACCACGCTCCCCTGGATATCGTCTATCTGAGAATCTTCTTTAATAAGAAAGTGAGATTCAAGAAGTTTTAACATCTCAAAATGCCCTACACGTGGTTTACCAAAAAGTCTTTCAAGTCTTGCATCACAAATAATCTGGCTTTTACGACGAGAATCACGAAGATTGTTTGTTTTAATGTATTCAAGCAAGAGAGCCTGTACATCAAACTGAGATCTAATTGATTTGTTGCCATCTCCCATGTGCATAACAAATTCAAGTAGTTCTTTTGATGCCCACTCCGTGTTTCTGGCCACAGAGGTCCCTTCAGAAGCAACATCAGCTGCTCCAGTACTTAGTTCCTCTTCCTTAGTGGCAGGCTTGCGCTTCTTAGCCTTTCTTCTTCTGTTTTTTCTTGTTTCCAGGTTCTCGGAAGGATTTTCTGATCCTGAACCACCATCATCCTTGACATCAGAATGTGCAGCTGGAGGTTCTTGTTTGTCAGACAGTTCAGATCCCTTCCTAGCATTCTTAGCCTCAATAAGCTCGGAAAAAGTCAGATCAAGTTTTGCTTTCATGTCTGTCCAATAATCCTTAAATAGATATTCCCAGCTACTCTTGTCATCAAAGTCTACATTTCCCTACATAGTTGAAACAGACTGAGTGAAACTTATGAGACTAAAGAAGAAATAAAATAACCAAGCATTTAGTTACTAAATGATATTATAAACCAATTATCTGCTTCAAATATATGCACGGAAACTAACAAGCAGTTTCAGTGTTCAGAACTTTCTTGTTCCTTAAGTGTAATATAGTTTCTGCACCCCTACATGAAGTAATGCAATCCCCAAGTTATCATTATTGAAAGAGACAAAGCCATATATCAGCTCAAAAAAGGTGCAGACACTAACAAATGATAACCAGAAATTGATGCATATGAGTAGCCAGTGACAGTGGTAGCTAAAATGTTAAGCCTAAGAACTAACTGAAAGCGTAAATCAACAATCTCAGATTTTATAAACCATAACATGCCAATTTGGAAACAAGAACATGAAATCTTCAAGTGGATTATCCTCCATAACTCAAATGTGGACTTTCAAAATGTAAACATGGATGGCTACCTTGCATAGATTCAGCTGCAGTGATGCACGTTTGCATTCTGGTTTGCATGGAGGTTGTTTAGAACCTCTAAAATGTGAGCAGCACAAATACACACACACACATAAGCCTATATACATATGTGTGTGTGTCCATATACACATACATACACACACATGCATACAGTTTTACACACACACACACACACACACATATATATATAGCCAGTGTTTGCGGAAGAAGCCTTCTAGAGGTGGGATTACTTGTTATATGCTCGTATGCCTTTTGAAAGCACCGCTCGTCATTTGGGATACCTTGAACACTGCTAGTTCTACATATCTTAATGGTACATAGGTCCATAAAAGCAAGGAAAAGTCGAATAGATAAAATATTCAAGAATGAAATCTAACAATCCCAATCATGAACTCTTCTTAATACTGGTGTAATAGTGAATAAACAGCAGAGACTACAATTATTAGAACAAGCATATGAAATGACGAAGACAATGTAACTGGAATTAGCAATATGCAGATACAGCCGTTATCCTCAATTGATTCGTTCAATTGGTTTCCCTTTGCAGAGATGTGAAAAGGACACGAATAGGAAACAGGAAAACTGATAGCATGTTGTATCATTGACAAACTTCACTTCCACATGCCACAATCAACCGTCAAGGGATAAAAGAACTAAAATCATTGAGCAGAAGAATAACAGTATACCTGATTTTCCTCCGAATTTTTTTCAATTAACATCACAGTTTTCATGCAAGCCTCACAAAGGCCTTTCTTCTCTTTCTCTCTTACACAAAATATAATATTGGTTTTAATGCATGCTTTGCACAAAGAAAAGGTGCATGTATAGCACATATATTCAGCCTTCTTCTCACAGATACTACACAGGTGCCAACCTGAAAGCCAAGTTACAAAGACAAATAAGTTGCTAGCACATGTTTTTCAAGGAAAAGTAAAGGTGAACGCATATTAATACGACACTCAAAAAATAAAAGATACTCAACTCAAAATGATTCATAGTTATTAATGCTTTGAACAAGTGCACATGAAAAGAAAATATGGATTCATAAACGGAACTGATAAATTAGTTCAAGAGAAATCACTTGCTAGGGCAAGTATAATACTTGTTCTGTAAATGAATCAAACTACGAGCTCTAGCAATCCAAACTGTATCAATAAACAGCTAGGAACTTTAACCCTTTAAAACATAAAAGAGAGTACGTTTAATCTACCTTCATTAAGTGGAAAAAAAACTCATTTTTTTTTATTTTCCCTGCCATCTTCATTCATCTATTTCTTGTTTGTTTTAAGTTTTAGAAGCAAGGAAGATTGAAAATTTTTATTTACAATGGAAAACCATGCAAACAGAATTTCAGAAAGTACATTGGTAATTTTGATTGCTTCTACAGTAAATGTTTGAAACAAGTATGGCATGCCCTAGACCAACGATTGATACCTCAACAAATTAATACATGCCTGAAGCCCTTGCATTTGTTTACAACAAGGACTAAATTATACATTTAAATGTGATTACATCAAAAGAACAGGCATAATGCCATTGGAAGTGGAAATGTTCCTATTACTAGTTCAATTGTACTTTATCTACAATTTTCACCAACTTTGAGAAAATTCTTGAATGACATCAACATATTATAAAAGTCTCTCCAAGAACTTCACTACACACATAAAGCCTTGCTTGCTTGGACATTTCAATTAACCATTGACCGAGTCACACTATCCTACAAGACAAGAGCCATCAACTTTAGCAGCTTGACCCTTGAGAACTGTGTTCTGGAAAGTTCTCTGATGAATCTCCTGTTCATTGACGCCAGCCAACTGCTGCAAGATTAGCTCTCAAGTACGTAAGACTGTTACTGCAGAAGAAATATCACAACTTCAAAGAACCTTAATCCACATAACGGTAGAAGTACTTCCAAAAGATGCAATTACTTAGAACAGTAGTGGATCTAAAAAGTTCATCAAGGAGAAATACAAAATCATAGCATAGACTCTCCATTTTGAAAAAAGAAATCCACGTTATAATTTGCAGTGACTTCACAGATAAAAAAAACTTGGGACAATTTTGCACTTCGTTATAACATCTTAAAAATGACTCCTCCATACGATCTTCAAAATATTTATGAGAAATTTATACAAATAATCTTACACGAGTGGCTTTCAAAACACAAGTGTCAAGCATGAATTGATGTTAAGGACTTGTTACGAAATTAACCCATAAGCATGGTTTTAAAAAGCGTTCAAGGCATATGCCTCAAGGCGAGGCGATGAGAAACTGTTAATGAGGCGGCATCTCTGCTAGGGAATTTGGGTCGTGCACCTCGCAGCACTAAAGCGGCGCAAAGGCGTTAGGGTTAATAGTACTCATTTTATCCCGCTTTCTCTCTCACGTTCTTCCTCTGCTCATACGTTTTCTCCTTCTTCCCAATCTCCTAGTACGCCCTCCCCTCTAGTCACGACTTGACGCTCCTCCATCTCTCAGCTTGTATTTCTCATTGCATATTGAAGTTCTCATTGCTGATAGAGAAGGAATAGCCACCAGGCATTCCAATACTTTATAGTCTATATTAGGGAGGGCGGGGAGGCCCAAAACTTTTTGTTTTTACATAGCAAGATTTTTCTTTCTTTATAAGTGAGACTTCTATTTTCTCTCTTGATAAGTATATGACTTTAATTCTCTCTCCTGATAAGTGTATGTTATGTCTCTTGATATGTGTGACTTTAATTTAATTGTTTAGAAAATAAAAATATAATCTTTAGATACTAATTACATATATATTAAAATATTTTTTAGACATGTTAACAACATTATGATTTTAGATATCATCATCAAATATGTTTTACATATATTTTTTTTATTTAATTTTATTTTCCACCTTGAGGCGTAAGCCTCGCTGAGGGAAAATGCCTCGCCTCACTTTTCCGTACATTAAAACCTTGTTCATAAGTAATGAGTAGATTGAACATTTGTCATGTTTTGAAACATGCTTGTGTAAAAGATTACACCGGTGGTGTAAAAATGAACTCTTCAATAAAATCTAATTTATCTCAACTCCAAATCTGAATCTAGGACTATTTTCTCGGAAGCATAGTTTGATGAAGCAAATCTTAATTAAGGGCTATTTTTGGGACAAAATTTTGTAAAGTGGACTCCTTTTTTAAACGGGGCACAATGTGATGAAGCAATTGTGCAGCATAGAGCTTTGTGCACACATCATTTCTGGTGTTGTAAAAATTTAGAGAGAGAATTGTTATAACAAACCGAATGGATACTGACATTATATAAAATGCTAAAAGCATAGTACTTGTTGGGTTATATATATATATATATATATCTTCATGCATTCCCCAAAAAAAAGCTCAGTATTGCAGTTGTATAGGGTGATGATTCTATAGTTTACTGTGAAAGAAACAAGATTAGATTAGCATAAATGTGAATATTGAGGTGAACTTGTGGCCAAGAGTGCAGGATCAATGATGATATGCATGAGAAAGACAAGGGGCAACATAGCTTGAGATGGTTGCATCATTTTTAACATAACCTTTAGCTATATGGGTTAAAAAAGAGGAGCTTTATACCAAAAGGAAGGCATTAAGAAATTTAGAGGGCAAGAAGAAGTAATAAAGAGAAATGTGAGAGAATAGGATATACAAGAGGAGTTGCCCTAGACACGATTTCAAGTAAGGATATTATTAATTTCTCATATGCTAGGGGGCATCTATAATTTCAATTGCGTTTCATTTTCCAACTGCCCAACTAATTTGGTATAAAATAATATTTGGATGATGATAATTCATTTAACATCTGTTTTTCTTGCATCTTGGTAATGATAAGAGAAGTTAATGTTAAGACATTTAGAAACTAGGGGAGTTATCCGTCCTATTTTTGTTTGATCTCAAAGTTATTCAAAAGAGCATTTGACAATGAACGAGGATATCAGAGCCTTACGCAACAAAAATTTAGTGTCTTGCCATCTGATACGAAAAAAAGGACAAAACTCACGATGACCTTTTGGCACATGCCACCATTTACACATATGTGCACATGCCAAAAAAATCTGGAATCTCCAAGACTTTATCTCATTCCTTACCCAAAAATAGAGTCCTAGACCTACTTAAATCCCTAATCCACACTATATAAAGCTAAGCAGTTAATGCGGTCATTTGCGCGATTTTAGGGTTGGAAACGCGGTGGTATAGCGGTAAAAAATGGGTTTACATAAATAATAATAATATTTATATATATAAAAAGAACTTAACAAAGAGCATCCAATAGAATGAAAACAAAGTTTTGCCCAAGTCCAACCATTGCCAAAAAAGGTCGACAAGTGAATTGTTGAAGCGTGGAACAAAGAACGTGGATGCGTGGAAGTTTGAACGTAAAGGGTGGAATTGCCGAATTGGAAACCTAATTCTTGTCGTTCCAGACCACGACCCAAACAAAATCCCAAAAAACCCGCTTAATAAGAAAACAGCCACCACAAAAAAAGTAATGGTGATCTCAACCGCTATTTTGGGTTCAATTGCAGTGAAATAGTTGTAAATAACTCCGTTATTTGCGGTACCTATACCCGCTATTTCTCTAACCTCCGCGAAGCGCTATAGCACCGGCTCCGCAAGTCCGCAATTGACTGCCCAGATATGAAGACCTCACATTTACAATTTCATTCTATCATTCTCGTGTACACATTTTATAAGATAGTTCCTCTCGCCAATTATTGGCAATCATAAGAGTGTCTATTCCGGATATCCCCCCTCTAAGATTAGTGAAAGTACCATCACATTGTCAACCATGTCCTTGACAACAATGAATACAGTGACCAATAAAGGTTCTCGAGATTCTCAATGACATCAATAATTTACACTTAATGAAAATGAAGAATGGTTGCAGATGAAGAGTTAAATGAACAATGTGGTTGTCGTTGACAACAAAAAAGCAATAGGTGTAAATTTTTGGTAATAGAAGTGTCATTTTGTAGCCGACTAGCCGTGGCCTTCAGCCCCAATGCTACGAATTGAGTCTCCACAACCTAAAGTTGTTAGTCCAGCTCTCCTAAGAGACACGGGTTTCATGCTTTTGTTCGTTGTTCAAAAAAAATGTTGTTTTGTGAGCTAAATTTTCCAAACCATAAGCAAATAATTCAGTAATTTTGGTAAAAGCTAATATGATACAATTTTATTGCTTAAGCAAAGTTTACATTACGGTTTAGTACTAATAAATGATATCTAGACTCTCCCCTTTTTGTTTGTTACATTAGCATTTTCTTAATTTTCATACCCAAATTTACTTTGCGCATCCAAATGCCACCATGTCAAATATAAACTCTACATTACAAAATATTCCCGAGAACATAACTCACGTAGTCACGTTACAAATTGAGTCAACTAAGAGCCCGGCTCATTACAACCTCAAACAGGAATGAGAGATTGAATAGCTTCCACAACATCCCATTAAAAAGAAAATCTACAAAGGACCAACAGAAAGAGAAGAAAACTGAAGTCCCATCGGCCATTTGACATTGCCATTTACATCATAGTCACTGATGATCAATCCTTCCCTTCCATGGATAAAACCTCAACTTTTCAAAAACATAATTCAAAGTTCAAAAAGGGAATATGAGAACTTTTAGTTTCTCTTTTGTCTTTGGTCAAGAAAGAGGTGCAGATTAAATAGTAACTTGTGATAAAAGATTTATTTATAAAATTGACCCACCTTAGATTGGAAAAAGAAAATCATACCTTTTTTATGACTATTTATCAGAGTTGGAAGGTTTAAACCTAAAAAATTGCTATATATTTTAAACAAGAGCATCATTTTTCTCCCCTCTCTCTAAAATAAGACTCACCCTCTTGTCTCCTGTCGTGAGGCTTTTCTCTACTCTGCCTTTTAGCTCTTACCATCGCCAACATTCACCAGTCACCACAACTATGTGCTACCTTACTTCGCACTGCAAAACTAAAGTCACCCTCTCCTCCATTCCACTGACTACAGCCTCCTTAAACCTCGGTAAGCATCTTTTTCCAATCAATAAATTAGTTTAGTTATAAATTTTGGACGTTATTGTTATAGCATGTAAGTTCAATTCATGTGTATTATATTTGTATGTGTATATTGGCTTTCTTGTTGAGATTCAATATGATCTATAGAATTGAAGGTTTTTTTATTTCGGCGTTTTCTTAACATATAAGAATTATTTTAATTGATAGTATTGCTTAAATTAGTTTAAACATTAAGTCGACATTGTATTTAAAGTGGTCAATTTTGTTTAATCGTAATGTGTATGTCTGGTTATTAGATTATGCAAATACAATACGTACCAAAAGAGTTGCTTGATACCATAAAGGATGAGAAGGTGATAAAGAAATGTCAAAATGAAGAATACTGCATTAGATGGAAATGACTAAAATATAAAATAATTGTTTGTTTTTATTTTTGTGTTTGTGTTTGAATGGAACTTTTGAAATCATTATCATTTTAACTCAATCGATCGTGTTGACTATGTATCTAATTTTTAAAAACTAGTTAAGGCCAGATGGTCTTTCTCAACAATTTTTCTGAGCAAATTATATCCTTTATTTCCGCACACTTTGCACAAGCAGGGGGGGTCTTCACGGAAACGGTCGTTCTACTCTTTGAGGAAGAGGTCGAGGTTGGGTTTAATTAAGGGCAGATGGTGCTTGACAAAAAAAAATAGTTCAAGACGACCCCACTCTAACTAGAACGAGCAAATTTCACATCAAGGAAGATTACTTGATACAATCAAGTTCTTTCTTCAAGACTAATATTGATAAATCTCCTTCAACAAAGACATCTAAGTTTTGCAAAATTGTTGTATTAGTTTATGTAAGCTCAGGTTCCCCTATATGTAACCCAAGTCAACACCCACATCATTTGATCGTTTTTTATTCAAAACAATATATACATGAATGCATGCAAACATGTATTTGAATGCATACACACAACACAAATCTGTTGTACATCCCCCTAAAAATGTATGAGGTAATTACAAGGCAGAAACAAAGAGTAAAGATAATTGGAGACACTTGGGGCTGTCCTTTAGTTAGTTCTTGAATTTTGTTTCTGAGATGAGTTTGTTAACAAATTGTTAAATATCTTACTTGAAGGGAAAAACAACCACAATAAGTTAAAGGTGATAATTGTTGAACAAAGAAGTTCGGCCAAGATTGAAAGAGAAAGGGGTGGATAGAATTTAGAGTGAGATGACATACCAAAGGAGCTGGCCATAGATTATAGTGTGTGGAAAGATGATAGGCCAAGAGCCCTAGGGGAATTTCTCATGAGTTCTGTATGTTTTCAGTTTTAGCCTACACAACTAGTTCGGGCAAGGCTTGTTATCCTTGTGGTTGAAAAAAGATAAGAGAAAATACAATGAGAAAAGCATTGCAGGTAGAGAAGAGAGTCAGACCAGCAACAAAAAACAAGGTTGTATGGACAGTTTTATTGGAGAAGTTACAGGAAGGCACGAAAAATCTTAAAACCCTTCCCCTCATAATACACACACAAACTACTGAAGAAGTACTTTGCCAAAAGTAGCCAGTAATAAATTTGTTACAATTGTTTCCCAATAAACCTAAAAGTCAGAAACACCCATTTTGTTCATTCATCATTTCCATTGGTAGTTCCACTATGGCAGTACATGGGTGTGAGAGAAAATAAAATTGTGAGCCCATTTACTTAAAGTGATGAAAGATAAAGATAGCAAATATCGAATACCGAACCGAGAATAAAGAATGAAGGAAAATGATGAAGAATAATGGAACTCGAAGCTTTTTGTTGCCAAAACAAAGGAATGCTACTCAAGTAGTCTTTATCTGTGGCATGGGAAGAGTTATTGAAAGCTACAAGGATGATGAGCCATCAACTAGTATATTCGCAGCAAGCAACAACACTAATATAGTAATATCCTATTAACTACGCTTACGAATTTAATAAATATGTACTTTGCAAAAGCCTATGAGCTTAAGTTGCCTAGCTTACAAAAACACCATTCTAATGAATCCGTATCGAAAAGATGTTCTCATTCCCTTTAGTACCGACTTGTAAAAAAGAAGTTACAATTCCATCTCAAAGATTCTTCCAGAATGAACCAGCCAGTATGTGTCATCCAAAGCATCCCACTCTGACTAACCCATAACAGCTAGTACGTTCAACTACAGGAGATATTTAAACGTTGTTCTTTCTGTTCTAACTTCTGGACAGAGTGCTCTGTCCATTCAAGCAAACTTCCCTTTTTCCAACTTCCATGAGTGTTGCTTACTTCACTTTTTGCACAAATCTAATGAATAACCAAGTATAGTAGTAAACAGAACTTCATGCTACTGATGACTTGAATACTCAGAAAGAAGTCAACTCTTAAAATTTTCATTTTTATCATTGTAAAGTCACCCTGATATCCTTTTTTAGTAACTAGCAAAAATGCATCCAACAAAATACATCAACATATATGATATTTACCATAAAGCCATGCAACATGAGAACTTACAAAAACAGTGATAAAAAAGACACAAATATGTGAGAATATGTATGAGAGGATGAAGAACATACCGCAATTCCACTGACCCTTGGTTTGAAAGAAAGCCTCATCTCGGTTAACACAAGAAGGATGGTAAGCTTTAGGGCAGTTCCTGTAAATATAAAACACCGTATACACAATTAGTAGCACAATTCCAACTAATTCAAAACCCTGTAAACCAATTTTGATCAATCAGAACACCCACCGCCGATCACATAGCACAAGATCTCCACCATCAAAGCAAATGAAGCAAACATCCTCCTCAGTCATCTTCCTGCGCCAAGCCCTGGGTTTGGGAGTAGTCTTTGAGTTCCTCCCTCCCCTTTTCCGTTTCCCTGCAGTGCTTTTAGAAGACGACTCCAGCAATTCTGTTTCCATAGCCTCCGCATCTGGGACTTTCTCTTCATCAGCCATGGTTGCTTCTTCATCGGTCTCCATCTCTGTATCTAATGATTTCTCCTCATCTGCCACCATCGGTTCTTCCTCATCATTTTCTGTAGCACTAGCAGCTTTCTCCTCGTCTGCCATTTTTCCTTCCTCCTCAATACCTTCTCCAACACCAAGAGCATCCTCTTCATCCGCAACAATTCCTTTTTCCTTGAAAACGTTTGCATCCATTCCTTCTTGAAAATCATCCTGATCCTCTGCTATTGCTTCTTCTCCTAGCAAATTTTCGACATTTTCCTCCTGGGTGTCAACAACCACATCATTCTTAACATCCGTCATCACTTCCTCTATTTCAGCAGTTCCAGTAACTGGCAACAATGGAGCATCAACTCCTCCACCGTCTTTCAACACCTCCCCATCTTCCTCCACTTTCACGGTCTCCATCTCAGCCTCACCTCCGTCCTTAACATTCTCAATCACAAATGAACCATCGGTATTGGTATCCTCGCCGCTGTTCTTTACATTTTCCTCTACTACATCTAAACCATTATCTCGCACAATCACAACCGCCTGACACTCTCCATCGTCAACTTTATCCGAACTTTTTAACTCACTCTCGCCATACTCCACAGCTACCACATCACCGGTAGTAATTTCGTCCTTAACATCACCCTCCTCGCTGTCCTTCTCGTCTTTCAACACGCTCGTCGACTCAACCACCGCCGAGTTCGAACATCCACCCGACTCCGAATTCCCGCATTGAACAGTGACCTCCTTCTCGTCCGCTGTTTCCCCAACCGCCACCGCGACAGAAGGATTCGGATCGTTCAATTTAGGGACTATAACAGACGACTCGTCTCCTTTCTCTTCTTGAGTGTTTGATTCTGAAACCTCTTTTCCTAATTCTTTATCATTACTACAATTATTTTCTAACAATCCTTCATTTGATACGGTTGTTGTCGTCGATTCATGGAGGTGATTTCCGCTATTTTCTTCTTCGACCTCCATGGCGAAATCCCTTCAAAAACCCTAACCCTAATTTTACCTTTTCCTATGAATGGGACATGTGTCGGATGTTACGAAGCTCTTGCAAAGTGGAGAGATGTGGAGATATATAGAGAAGGCGATATCAATGGAGGAAGTGTGTGTGTGTGTGTGTGTGTGTGTGTGTGAGAGAGAGAGAGAGAGAGAGAGAGAGAGAGAGAGAGAGAGAGAGAGAGAGCGAGAGAGTTTTTTGCCTTCGACTTTGGTATTTGAGTATTTTCGATACAAAAAGCCGAATGAGGGAGTGAATAAATACACGAGTAAATTACAAAACCAGTCCCTTGACAATAAATAATTTTTCAATTATTGTTTTTTTCCAAAAAGCTTAAGGATATTTGGAGATGGGAAAAAAAACATTCAACAAACATATACCCTATCATCGTCTCTCTGCTTATGATGTCCGAACATGATGAGATAAGAACGATAAGACTATGAACAAAGTCGAACGACTGTAAAACTCAAAACCAAACAACATATTGTGCAAAAATGGAAGAATGTGCAAGCACATGGCTTTATGTTATGAGAGACTAGAAGAATTAAACAGAATAAATGCTCGGTTGGAAGGTGTATCGACAATTGCGATTTCCTAATGGAAAACATAGACAATGAGAGGCTAGGGGGCGATAATGTTGTGAGAAGCTAAGGAGAGGCGACAAGATGTTGGGATGGGAAATTTTGTGAGAGGGGTGAGAGGTTGGGATAAATGGTGATGAGGCGAACAACATATGCTCTGTATCACTATATTAGTGGCGAACTCAATAACTTTCTCGAGCAACTGCACTTTTAAGGTGGATTAGAGGCCCGTAAAGTTGCAGGTTTGACCGGAGGGAAAGTCAACGCGGTTTGACCCGAGATGAAGTCAATTATGTCGACTTCAGGAATTATCCGTTTTTTTTTTCAAACTGAATCGACATTTACCTTTTGAGCAAACACACAAGATTACGTCTTATGTGCAATGTATTTTTAGCCGAATTCCATGGTTAAGGAAAAACTTTGGTTTTTGTTTGGTTTCATAAAAAAATTCAAGTTTTAGGGGTTGTTTGGTTGGTTTCTCATTAAGTCATGTATTAATTAAGTTGTCTGTATGAGTTAATCTGTCTATATAGATTTAGATAAATTGTTGTTTGTTTGTTGTGTTGAATAATCAGTATGTATGATATAAATGACAATTTTACCCTTTTCAATTTGTTTTGTTTTTACACCCAAATCATGCTTTTACCCACTCTTGAATAAAAAAAAACTTTCATCCTTTTTAACATAAGCATCAAACATCTAAAACATATTCCCAAATTAAATCAACATCAAATGGAATTTTAAGAACTCAGCAAACTGAATAAAGACGATCCCACCATTTCAACTCGTGAACAAAAGTTGAATACAATATAAACACTAGTTTAATATCAAATGATTTCATAGTCTGTTAAAAATTGAATACCAAATAAACATCAATCTAGTATAGGACAATAAAAACCCTCCAAAAAATTCCAAAGTGAGAACGATAATCGATTTCATCCAGCAAGAACCGGGAAAAAAATCCAGAGGGGTGGTCGATTTCATCCGGCAAGAGTGGTGGCCGATTTCATCCAACAAGAACCCAAAAAAATAAAATCCAGAGCTAGAGGGGTGGTCGATTTCATCCAGCAAGAGCGACGGTCAATTTAGGGGTGATCGATTTCATCTTAAAGAAACCAAATTGGCGTGTAGATTGATGGGACAAGGAGACATACGGTTGTCGGATATATAAGGGAGAAGGGACACTAGAGAGTCACGGTGAGAGGGGTGGGATGAAGATGAAAGAAACTGATGCAAAGGAGTATATCTGGAACGATTGAGGGAAGAAGACAACCCAATAAAAAGAAAACGGAGGCGTGTGTTGTTTGAGGGGTAGGAAATGTCATTTTGGTAGCTTAATGGATACAAGAAATGTAGGAGAGCTTACCGAATAAGTCAAGGTCAATTGTAATAAGTCACAACCAAACACTTTATTATGGCTTACCAAATAAGTCATATAGATTATTAAGCCTATTAAGCCAATACCAAACAGGCCCTTAGTATTTGATATTGATTTTTTTCCTTGGTTTTCGATTTCGTTTCCAATTGCACCTAGAACTTATTGTATTGAATATAATGTTTTGCAAATCAAAATTAATTATGTATTTAGGATTTCAACTATAAATAATCAAAATAAATAACTAAAAACAAATTACATAATACAAACAAACCAATAGAAAGAACTAATACTTTTGGGAAGTTAATGGTCTATGACATGATAGAAGTTGATTTGTGATTGAAAGAGATAGTAGTGAGAATATGAGTTATTGGTTTTCCAAGTGTGAACCAAATAAATTAAATGTTTGTTATAAGTCAGGATCGATCAAAAACCTCCTATAAAGAGAGATTTAGTCCAACCATGACCATCCCAGTCCAACCTAGGTTTATGTTACAAATCTGGTTTTAAAATATTACAATGCACACTCAAAATCAAACGAGTGCACCTTCACGACGCTTAATTTTTTTTCTCTTGCAGTAATCAAGCGAGAGGGGGCACGGGACCTCCCTCTGTTTTTAGTAGGTCGGCCCCTTATCAATATGAAACTTTATTGTAATATTCATTTCCCCTTAATCAGGTAGGATGTTGTTGATTGGCCTAAATTCAGTAATTATTATTGTTAGTCTCAACCATTGGATTTGTAAATAATACAGATAACATCCAACCAAAACAATTAGAAACTTCTTCTTATCATTTGACTTGAGATGATTATATTCGATAAACTCCATCAATCGAATATAACTCAATCAATCTATTATTCAAACATTTGCATTGTAAAGAATAATCATGTAACTCAAGGTCTCGGATATAGAGTGCTCATCGGATCTCAGACTAAGAATAGTTTGAAAGATCAAATATCATATTTGATCAAAATATTATCTTGATAATGCATCTGATAAGAAGTATCTATAAACTTAAATATATTGGATTCATACTCCATCCTCAAAAGTATTCTAAGCCTTTTGTTAAGTATTAATTAGACTAACTTCATAAAAGGTCTATAGTTGGAATCCGTTACATAGCTTATATTTCGGAATAGACAAATATATGATTTTTACTTGTAAAGTCTTGTAACTATCTGTATTGGTTCAAAAGAGGGAAAAACTTCAACAAAATCAAAGACTAGTTAAAGTGAGGTAAAGATATGTAACCCCGGAAAATTCAAGTGAGAATTATTGGTGTGTCACATCCTATCTTCGTAGAGTTTTGTATCTCGAGCTTAATTTTCAGTCTAGAACTCCTCGTTAATCCTAAACCCTTAATCTTGGTCTCATTAAGCGTCGAACGAAGTGAATCGGGTCGGGTCGTGTTTGGCGTGAGAGTGCCACGCGACTATGACAAATGTCATAGTCGTTGGTCACAATCGCCGAAGGAGGGGAAGTCACGGTACACACCATGCGACTGTGACCGCGATAGTGCCCGTGGAACAGTCGTGTGTCACTATCGCCGAATGTGTACTGAATCCGAGGTGAAGCCCGCGACAATGCCCATGGCAAAGTCGTCGGGCACTATCGCCGTCGGGGTTCAAGGGGTATAAAACTCACATCTACCCGATTTTATCCCATTTCATTCCCTAAAATCAGTTTTAGGTCGTTCTTGAGAGCATTCTAGGCGATTTTGGAGCCCTAACAACTTCTACTTCACTTACTTCTTGTTTGGGGTTGATTGGGAGCATCCATTGTTCATCAACCACACTTTGGGTTCTTTGGTGGGGATTTTCAAGCTAGCCAACCGTTATCTCATCTCCACCAACACTTTCTAGGGTTTTGAGACTTCATCAAATCCCTTTTGACTATCTTGGTGTTTTGGAGATTTGAGGTCATATTTGTAACACCCCGATTTTCGAAAGGTATCATTTCAAGTTAATACAGAAATCGGTATTTTAGGAAAAAATAAGATATAGGATTTTGGACTTGAATCCTAGATTTATAGTCTTGGTAGATGAAGGATTCAATTATGAGTCCAACGGTTCTTTCTGGAGCAAAATCGGAGCTAAAACGAAGAAGTTATGACCAAAACAGTGTTCGGGCAAGAAATTCGGGCGGCAGTGCTCCGCGCGGGTGGACCCGCGCCACCACCCGGTCGGAGCCGTTGTGTGCACAAAAAAGGGGGAAATTCGGCCCCCAAACCCCATTTTCACCCAAACCTCAAACTTCTCCCTATTTTTCTCACTCAAATCAACCCTCAAACCCCAAGACTCAAACCCTAACTCATTTTGGGTCCATTCCTCGAGTTCTTAAGGTGTTCCATCATCAAGTGGAAGATTGGGAGCTTTGACAAAAGAGTTCACCATTGTCATCTTCAACCTCAAGTTTCATCTTAGGGTTTTCACCAAAACCTAAGTGGTAAGTTATCCTCCCCATTTCTAAACCTTAATATAAGATATAAATGCTCTCTTAATGCTTTCCTAGTGTTGGACTTCTCGAATTTCGGGTTTGATGGTTTGGAGAAATTAGATCAAAAAAAATTAGGGTTTTGGTATAAGTTGAGATTCTTATGTATAATGTTTGGGGAATGTTTCTAAATGGTTGGAAATGTACGGATCTAGGTTTTTTGGAAGTTTTTGGCTTGAGGATCCAAGTGTTCTTCAAAGGAGCTCAAGTTGGGGAAAATCTAGATTTAGCCTAAATCTAGCAAGGTGAGTTCTAGTTGATTTGCGAAAACGGTGTACATGCCAAAATGTCTATTTTAAAGTGTTTATGTGCTTTACATGAAATTATCAACTCTTGAGTTATTTGGCAACTAAAAGTCGAGAGTGCACAAAAGGATTATAAGAGCCTATAGATATAAAATAACGCAAGCGTATAATTATACACAAAACTATATATAAGCACGGACACATTTGACCTAGACAATAACCCATACAATACAAAGGTTTTATAATAGATCTTTAGAGAAACGACTGTTACATTAACTTTATAAACATTGTAAAACACTCATATTTGGGAATTTTGGGAATCTCAGCAAACAAGTCATAAATGGAAGTGTTTTAATGATTTTATTGCATTAATGGAGTTTACCTGGTCAAAATGTACTTTTAATGTTTTTTGGGAATATGCATCATTCTTGTAGTGGGACGTTTTGAAAATACGAATGTGTGAGTCATATTGATTTTGGGTCGTTCCCGACTTTGTGGACTTTTTAGCAATCGTAAACCTTTTTGGTTTGGGCTGAAATCCAATTTGAAATGGAGAGTCAAGGATTGTTGGGAAATGATGTGATTTATCTACTTATGTATTTTGGCCAAATATTTATTATGTCGTTGGGCTTGATTTAAACTCAGATGAGTCCTTGGAGTATTCGTCGGTTTTGGTAGCTCGATATGGAGCCTTGTCGTATGGTGTACCTAGTTGCATCTTATTTGTGAGCTACATGTTTTGGATGCGTTAGTTCATCCGTGGGAGTCATGTAACGTGTTAAACTGTAATGCAATGGATCCATAGGCATAGAGGTCGATCTTATCGTGTAAGTGGGATAAGATTCCTGTGTTGTAATCTGGAAATAGGCGTTGGTGATTCGATGTAAGTCCTAAATAATCAAGCGTGTCAAGGATGATGAGATCCCAAGGTAAAGATATGGATAGGGTTGAACTTGGTGATTCTTTGGGGCTAAAGACTTGGATAGAGTTGAACCCACGTTTGCACTGGATTGAAGACTTGGATAGGGTTGATGGTCAAACGGCTAAAGATCTGGATAGGGTTGATGCCTATTATGACTAAAGACCTGGATAGGGTTGATGCCTATTATGACTAAAGACTTGGATATGGTTGATGTCTACCTTGACTAAAGACTTGGATAGAGTTGATGTCAATGGTTGTTTATCCTTGAAGATACGCTTATAACATAGATATGTGGCTTAACTTTGTGTGCCCGCCACATTCAATGGAATCGGGTCTCCCCCGTCACCGAAAGGTGTGGGTACTGAGTCTTGTATCCATGTTTTCGATGACACATTGTATATGGGATTTATTAACCATGATTTATGGGTTGAGTGTTATGCCTCACCCGTGTTTATGGGTGTTTTGGGATGTGAAGTGTTATTCATGGTTTCACAATTTGGGAGTCGATTTATATTCACGTTTTGAGCGAGTTTTGGGTTGCATCGTTTTATAAAGAATGTTTGTATTGGAACGTTGTCTTTAAAGGTGCATATTATGGGAAAACGAGTCGTTTCTATTTCTAAAGTAAATTAGTTTGAAGGATCTTGATTTGAACTGATTTCTTTTCTTTTAAAGATATATTTATTCATGTTAACACTCTTGAACTCACTAGGCGTTAGCCTAACCTTTTATTTGTCGGCACGTGCATCAGGTTTCAGTTGGGGTTTGGTTCTAGCGGTTCTATGAAGAGATGAGCACTAGATTGCATGAGAGTGAGTAACTTGGTGAAGTCTTCCGCAATTGGAGATGGTGACTGTTTTGGGATTTAGTAACATCCGTACCTATATTAGATTGTGTATAGAGATTGTTTTGTGTTTATTGAAGTTAAACCTTAGATTGTGGTTGTAGTTGATTCAGTTGTTGATGAAATTAGAAAATTTTTAATTAGTCGCTATTTCTATTTTTGAGGGTGTTACAATATTAGTGATCTTGAAGTGTATTGTTAGTAGACTTGGGTTTTGATTTAAGGTAACCTCCTTCATTTAAGAAATTAGGGTTTCATGACCCTTCTCTCTTTTCCTTTGTTGGGTATTGATTTAACCTAGATATGTTGTGGCTAAGGTTGTGGTGGAAAGCTTGAAGCTAGTGGGAGGATTTAAAGTCTCATCTAAGGAACTCAAGTTGTGGGTAAAACCTAGATTTAGTTTAAATCTAGCAAGGTGAGTTATAGTTGCTTTACAAAACTATATACATGTTAAAATATAAATGTTTTGGGTTTTAAACATACAATTATGTGCTCACTTGATATTCAAATAGGTTTTAATGGTTTTGGGATTCTTGAGCATACTGGGTTGTTAAATGTTTATAAATAATTTATAAAGTGATATTGGGCGTTTTGGACACCAAAGTGGATGTTGATCCATTAGTAAACATTTTATGGGGTTTTTGAAAGATTTGAATAACATAATTTGTTGCTTTCTAAATGTGCAATTTGGGGTTACAAATGGGTTTTGATGGATTGATTTTAAGAGTTAGAAACTTATGGGTAATTATTTGATTACAGTTTATTTGGTGATTTTACCAAACTAATGAGTTTTGAATGTTGGAACTTAATGACTTTTACTTGGGTTATCGAGAACGGTCAGTCTTGACCTTATGAATATTGGTTAATTGTAAACCTTACATTTTAGCCTTCGGCCAACCATACTTTGGAAAGTGTCATTTTTGGAAAAGTTGAACTTTGGCTCATGTAGCCATAACGGGTTTATTATTTTGCCAACGTCTTATGATACCTTATGGCTTATTTATCACTCAAATGAGTTTTGGGACGTCGTCCGGTTTAAATGGCTCAATGGGGCATTTTATGGAAAGGTGACTATTATAGAAACGTTGGTTATTAAATGTTTGAATGCATTGGTTCATTCATTTTGAGTCATGTAATGTTTAGATTGTAATGCGATGGATCCATAGGCATATGAGTCGTTATGTTCATCATAGAGTTTTTGATGTCCATGTTTGAGTCTAGTGAGTAGTCCCCAAGTCATGTTGTTATTTAAGCTTGTGGTGGTGCTCTGCAGAGCCGTATACGGAGCTAAGTCTTGCGATGGTGCCCATGGTGATCCAGACACGGGGACTTGTGACTTTTGTGGTGACACTCATCTAGAGGTCGAGTAGACTAGGGTCATTTGGGTATCTTGCGGTGGTTGCTCAACAGAGCCGTATACGGGGATCAATGACCATGGTAAATCTCATGAACGTTGATAAGTGGCTTAACTTTGTGTTCCGCCACATTCGATGGAATTCGGGTCTCCCTCGTCACTGAAAGATGTTATTTTCAGGTATTCCCTTACCCACACTTTCGGTGTTGAAACATACCATTTATTTATACAAATAACTTTGATAAAATATTTTCATGGGTGCATTTTGGGAGAAATTGAATGGTGTTTAATTATTTAAAAAGGTGTATTTGGCGTGATATGGAAATAAAACCTTTATATCAGATGTTTCAAGTATGAATGTTTTTAGAGTGTGTTATTGGTTTTAAAACGTCTTATTAATTATATATCATCAAACTGTTTTAACTCACTAGGCGTTAAGCCTAACACTTTTTCTTATCACATGTATATTAGGTCTTAGATGGATCTGAGTAGCGAGTGAAGTTGGGTAGAAGTTCCTGTAGGACGACTCTAGGATGACATCGAAAGTGTGGGTAAGGGAATACCCGATAATAACACCTTTCGGTGACGGGGGAGACCCGAATTCCATCGAATGTGGCGGAACACAAAGTTAAGTCACTTATCAACGTTCACGAGATTTACCATGGTCATGGATCCCCGTATACGACTCCGTTGAGCAAACACCGCAAGATACCTAAATGACCCTAGTCTACTCGACCTATAGATGAGTGTCACCACAAAAGTCACAAGTCCCCGTATCTGGCCCACCATGGGCACCACCGCAAGACTTAGCTCCGTATACGACTCTGCAGAGCACCACCACAAGCTTACATAACATCATGACTTGGGGACCACTCACTAGACTCAAACATGGACAACAAAAACTCCATGATGAACATAACGACTCATATGCATATGGATCCATTGCATTACAGTCTAAACATTACATGACTCCAACTGAATGAACTAATACATTCAAACATGTAATAACCAACATTTCTATAATAGTTACCTTTCCATAAAATGCTCCATTGAGCCATTTAAACTGGACGACGTCTCAAAACTCATTTGAGTGATAAACGAGCCATAAGGTATCATAAGACGTTGGCAAAATAATAAACCCATTATGGCTACAAGAGCCAAAGTTCAACTTTTCCAAAAACGACACTTTACAAAGTATGGTTGGCCGAAGGCCAAAACGTAAGGTTTACAATTAACCAATATTCATAAGGTCAAGAATGACCGTTCCCAATAACCCAAGTAAAACCATTAAGTTCCAACATTCAAAACTCGTTAGTTTCGTAAAATCACCAAATAAACTGTAATCAAATAATTACCCATAAGTTTCCAACTCTTAAAATCAATCCATCAAAACCCATTTGTAACCCCAAATTGCACATTTAGAAAGCAACGAATTATGTTATTCAAATCTTTCAAAAATTTCATAAAATGTTTACTAATGGATCAACATCCACTTTGGTGGCCAAAACGCCCAATGTCACTTTATAAATTATTTAGAAACATTTAACAACCCAATAATATGCCCAAGAACCCCAAAACCATCAAAACCTATTTGAATATCAAGTGAGCACATAATTGTATGTTTAAAACCCAAAACATTTATATTTTGACATGTATATAGTTTTGTAACGCAACTAGAACTCGCTTGACTAGATTTAGACTAAATCTAGGCTTTACCCACAAAGCTTGAACTTCTAGAATGAGATATGCAAATCCCTTCACTAGCTCCAAGTTTTCCACAACACACCTTAGCCACAAATAACCTAAGTTAAACCAATCCCCAACAAATGGAAATAAGAGATAACCTTGAAACTCTAATTTATTAGGTGAAGGAAAAGAAGGGGTTACCTTGATTGCAACTTGAATACACCAACAATACATTTCTAGGTCACTAACGTGACCTCAAATCCCAAGGCACTAAAGGAATGAGAAAAGGGTTTGGTAAAACCCTAAAAACTTGAGAATTCAAGAAATGGAGAAGAAAATGAATAACTCTTGGTGTAGCATCCAAATCTTACCATTGATGAGGTCTAAACATCAAGAACAAAGGAAGATGGAACCTTGGATGAACCTAAATCGACATTGGAGAGGTTTGAGGAGTTGAGAGAGAGTTTGGGGTGGGAGGGTGAGAAGTTATGAAGAAAACCTCTCAAAAATCGAACTTAAGAAGCTCATGGACCCTTCGGGCGACATTGCCACGCGATAGTGACAATGTCACTATCGTCGGCTCGTATCGCGACACTCTCCCTTTTAGCGACTATTCCCTGTGATAGTAACCATTGTCACAGTCGCGGGCATACTCGCCTGACTTGTATCGAGCCTCTCTCTTCTCCCGCGACTATTGTAACACCCTAAAAATAGGGATAACAAAATTCCAGAAAAATGGACATGAGGTATATAGAAATTGCCATAGCAAGAGCCTCCTAAAAATGGGGAATAAATAAAACATGTTTAATTACATATTGTAATTCAACGACAATAAACAACAACCAACTAATCTAATTTCTACAATAGAAAAGATATTACAAAAAGGGTGTCGCCGATAAACCCAATTGATGACTTCTCAAAAAGTGCGCCCAAATGCACCTTCCCCAAGCTCTCACCAAAGCCCGCCTAAACCTACTTAGAAGCGGCGCCACTAGTACTTGAGATACACATCGACACCAAACAGGTGTTAGGCCAAAAAGCCAAGTGAGCTTGAACATGCAAAACCATTCATTTAAGAGGAACATATGCATATAATTACATGCTAATAATTGGGTAGATTTCCGTACGTGGAGTCAATGGGGGAGACCCATAGCATCAATCAAGTTCCACCCAAAGAATCGATACATCTTGATGCCAACTACCATGAGTGACATCCGAAAGGCCCGACACATCCGAGGACTACAACCATGTCATTACCTCGAATGACGGAGGTCTAGGTGCATACCGTAAAGTGGCACCCAAGACTATATCCTCCTAGTGTCTACCGACTTGGTTCGTCCAACAATAACGTTAATAGGCCTCAAGACATGCATTGCACATGAGACGTTCACAATACCAACTGATAGTATAAATTAACCATATTTCTTTGTTTTATTAGTATTTTATCTTTCTTTTATTTGCCCGAAGTTCATTTTTAGTGTCATTTAGTCCAATTTACAACTTTTATCATGTTTTTATGTTTTAGTATGCATTTCCATTGTTTTGATGCTAACTTGAGCATTTTTGCAGATTTCTGATTTTTTGGCAGTGTTACAGGACCATTGTAGAAGCTGGAGTATGTTGCTATAAGACCAACTGATGATTACTGCAGCCGAGAATGAAGCTTGGGTCGGGCTTGGAAGCCCCATTTTGAAGACTTTATGGCCAAAACAAGGGATTACATCATCATTGTACCCTTTAGCTTATTAGACACTTTTCTAGCTTCTATATATATGCATCTTTTGGAACCATTTAAACACACAACCTTTGGGTTTATGTATTCTCTAGTTTATTTTTGCAATTTTAAGCTTAAATATTTTGGGTTTCCTTGTCCTTCAAGAACTAAAATATTCTAAGCTTAAGAGTTGGTTATTTTAGAAGTATTAATCTAAGTGTTTTGGATTTCAAGTTCATCTTCATAATCTTGTTCTTTGTTTTCTCAAGTGTCATTTTCTTTAAAAATCAATTTGTGTGATTTAAAATTTTGAGATTTTGCAAAGGATTCTCACAAGTCTTTTTGCACCTTGATTCTTAAATTACACAAACCAACTTCCAAGTTTCTAAATCTTCAAAGTTCTAAAGTTTGTTCAAGACAAAGAGTTTTACAACACCATAATCAATTTACGATTTTAGCAAGGAAAATATTTGGAAATAATTATTAGTTTTACTTTGGATCTCCTTCTCTTGTAAGCTAAGTTTGTTTCCAAGTACCAATGTTTCATTTCAAGTACAAAAGTTTACTTCCAAGTACCAATTGTTGACTTTTGTGACATAATTTAAGAGCATCTGCAGTCATGAACCTCTTTAGAGGTTCATGATTTTGCCAAATCAATTTTCTTTCTCTACCACATCAATTTTCTTTTTCATACTCATCTTATAAACTTTTCACTCCCAATCATGGACCGGTTCATGATTTATATGATAAACAAACTACAATATTATTTTTATAACAATTAAAAATTACTTATTATAATTAAAAGACAATAATTACTCCCTCCGTCTAAAAATAATTGTCCACAATTGACTTGACACACGGTTTTAGAGATATTTGCCCTTAATTAATTTTTCTCTCTATTCACAACTCTTATATATTTATGCATTAATTAAGGATAAACGTGAAAATTTAGTTATCTACTTTTTTAGGACGAAAGAAGTATAAATTAAAATTATAAAAGTCATGAAAGAATAAAAGATACTAAATAAAAATTATAACGATATATAAAAAGTTATTGAAATTAATAATAGAAGAATTAGTTTAATTTTTATTTAACAAAAATAATCAAAATAATTTATTAATTAATTAAACCATTTAGTGAAAAAGGTAATTGATTGAATAAAAATAAATAAATGAGTTAAAATTAAAGGCAATAACCGCTCCTTGCAGAGGAAGTGGTCTGCCATGTAAGCAGAGTCCCAATTGTATCAATTTTTTGATGGACTGCCACGTAGGCATGTGGACTTTTAAAAACCCACCATTGTGGGTGCTCTAAGGGATGGGTTCTATAACTTGTCACTTAAGTTTCCAAGTCCTACATCTTTTTACAAGTAATTTCTAGTCTAGTTTAATTTAGTCTTTTTTATTTCTGTTATTTTCCATTCTGCAATTTATTTTACTGTCATTTATTTTTCTGCAATTTAAATTCTTGTCATTTACATTTTTGTATTTTAATTTCTGTAAGTTACTTTTCTGCCATTTACTTTTCAGCAATTTACATTACTGTCTTTATCTTTCAGTTATTTACATTCCAACAATTTATTTTTCTGTTATTTATTTTCCAGTAATTTTTACTTTCAATATTTTACCTTTATATTATTTCCAGTCCTTAAATCATTCGAAAGAAGAAACCAAGCAATGATGGGCTAATAGCCTGAGCTTAGGGTGTAAGACAACGTTAAGACCGAAATCGGCGTGGAAATAAAAAGGTGTATTTATTATAACAATGTTTTCTAATTATTTATTTCGGGTGATTATTCTTTCATTGAAGATCATATGGAATTAATTGACAACTAATTTGATATGTGAAAATGCATTAACTTCCAGAGTTAAGACAAATAAGAAAACCTGATTTAATACGGGAAGACTATAAATAGCTATAACACCTGACAAGTGATATACTCATACGGTGTAGGGAGGTAACACTGTGCCGCACTAGAATTCACGAGGTCTAACATGTAACGCCCGTATTTCCGTTAAGCCTTTATCTTGCCCTTCCTTACCAACTCCTAATCGAAAACCATAATTATAAACCCCTTGTGAAGTTAGAAGCTTGGATCGGGGACGCTTCAGGTCAAAAGGTCAACAAATTGGATCTCGGTACGGTTTGGGCGATTGTGACCGCGATTGTGACAGGGTGTCACTCTCGCGGCCCTTGTACCGAGAGTAGGGAGAAGCGGGCGATTGTGCCCGCGATTGTGACAGAGTGTAAATTCCTGTCATTTACATTTTTGTACTTTGATTTCTGCAAGTTACTTTTCTGCCATTTACTTTCCAGCAATTTACATTACTATCTTTATCTTTCAGTTATTTACATTCCAACAATTTATTTTTCTGTTATTTATTTTCCAGTAATTTTTACTTTCAGTATTTTACCTTTATATTATTTCCAGTCCTTAAATCATTCGAAAGAAGAAACCAAGCAATGATGGGCTAATAGCCTGAGCTTGGGGTGTAAGACAATGTTAAGACTGAAATCGGCGTGGAAATAAAAAAGGTGTATTTATTATAGCATTGTTTTCTAACTATTTATTTCAGGTGATTATTGTTTCATTGAAGATCATATGGAATTAATTGACAACTAATTTGATATGTGAAAATGCATTAACTTCCAGAGTTAAGACAAATAAGAAAACCTGATTTAATACGGGAAGACTATAAATAGCTATAACACCTGACAAGTGATATACTCATACGATGTAGGGAGGTAACACTGTGCCACACTAGGATTCACGAGGTCTAACATGTAACCCCCGTATTTTCGTTAAGCCTTTATCTTGCCCTTCCTTACCAACTCCTAATCGAAAACCATAATTATAAACCCCTTGTGAAGTTAGAAGCTTGGATTGGGGACGTTTCAGGTCGAAAGGTCAATAAATTGGATCTCGGTACGGTTTAGGCGATTGTGACCGCGATTGTGACAGGGTGTCACTCTCGTGGGGAACTCTCTGATAGTGGGGAGAAGCGGGCGATTGTGCCCGCGATTGTGACAGAGTGTCACTCTCGCGGGGCACTCTCGCTGTCGGGGTCAATACCCCTTTAAACCCCCTTTTCTCACTTTTCTCATTCATCCCCTTAACCCACTCTCTTCTAAACCCTCTCTCAACCGAACCTCACCCTCTCATATGAACCCTAACCCATTTTGGGGGTCTTTCCCCTAAAGCCTTGCACTCTCTCATCACCTATACTTGTAACTTCAACTTCTTGAGCAAGATTCAAGTGTTCATCACCACTTCTTGAAGATTCCTAAGTTTTGGGGTTTTGCTCAAAAACCTAAGTGTAAGTTCATCCCCTCAATTTCTAAGCTTCTTTATGAGTTATAATCACTCCATGGATGATTACCTAGTGCTATGTTTCTCTAATTTTCGCTTTGGTTGACTTTGGGAAATGTTAGGTCAAAATTAGGGTTTTGGCCAAATTTGGGGACTTTGATATAAGATGTTTGGGGATCAATTTTAAATGGTTGTTTATGTATATTTATGGTTGGAACTTGTGATTCTAGGTTTTGAAGATCCGGTTGGTGGATTCAAATTTCTTCAAGGAAGCTCATTTGGGGTGTAACACCCCACATTTCCGTTATGTAATCTTGTTATTCTTGTGTTTAAGCGTTGTAGTTAGCACCGCGTTTGGTTGGGAGTTTGAGTTTGGATTTTGGTGGTTTTGGACGAACCACAATGAACCACGCGAGTTGCACCGCGACTTGAGGTCGCGGCACAACCCGCGAAACCCCCTGTTTGTGTGGGTTTTGTGTTAGCGGGCAAGTTATGCCGCGAGTTGAAGTTGCGGCATAACCCGCGAGGTCCCCTGGCCGACATAGGGGTGTTCAACCCAAAATATCTTCATTTGGTTTTCTCAAAATATCTCAAACCTCTCTCTCTTTTCTCTCTCTCTTTTCTTGGTTGGTTTCTTCGGTTGTCGTTTGTTGCTAGTATTAAGTACATCTAGCAAGGGTTCGGTATTGAAAGCTTCGTCTTTCCTCGGTGGTCGATATCTGGTTTTTCGGGTTTTCGTCTAAAACCTATTTGGTGAGTTTCTACTACCTTTTTTCTAAACTTTATACATGTCAAAACTTACATTTTGAACTTCTATATATCTCCATGGTTTCGGATCTAAGTTTACTACATTTTGATATAACTTGAGTTTTGGGAGATTTTAGGGTTCCTGATCATTTTCGATTAAAATGATGGGTTCCATTTTATTTGAAGTAAAAGGATGTTTTACTTGCACATTTATGTGGGTTACTTGAAAGAATGTTTAAAGTTCATTTTTGATGATTTTCATTCTTACCAGAAGTTAAACTTGAAAATGCATTTTGTTTATAAATGTTATTTTATACCATATGACTATCTATGGTTGGTCACATATGTTGTTGTGACGAGTCTGTACCATTACTAATGGATCCCTAGGTATTGAGTCGACTTATATTTGGGATGTCTTTTCCCCTCTTTGTAAATGGATGTATATGATCCTCGGGGGCCATTTGGTACGGTATGTGAGACCGGTTACTAGCCATGGATCACATTTTCCCTTATTTGTAGCTATGGATGCATGTGATCCTCGGGGGCCATTTGGTACGGTTATGTGAGACCGGTTACTAGCCATAGGTCATAGTGTAGTCCTAGTGAATGAGTTTTGAATTGGTTTCCTCGGGGGCCCTCCCTCACATCGTAGTACGGACCTTTGTAGTTCGTGGCCATGGATTCCAAGTGTTTCGACTCATAACTCGGATTGTGACCTACTTTGTGTTACGCTACAATCCTTGGTAAAAACTGGTTATCGTTGTCATTGTATGATGAGTTTACATTTAAAAGGCCCGGTTGTGGCAAAGGTTTCATTTGAAAATTAAACCTTATTGAAAAGATTTCCTTATGATACAATTGTTTATATCTCTTGAAATTTAAAAACTATGTGTTCTCACTAGGCTTTAAGCCTAACACTTTTTCTCAAATGATGTGTATAACAGGTTCCCGTTAGCGGTGGGTTGCTAAGGGCTTGAGTGACGAGCTTGGTCTCGGGGATTTTTGAGATGACTAGTATTGATGTTGGGCAATTGTTTAAGTCCCATTCTTTTGGTGATAATGGATTAGCAACTAATGTAATCTAGATAGTTTATGTTTAGATTAGTTTGTTGTTGAGTTCAATATCAGTATTTAGGTTTGTAAAGATTAAGTACATTCCCCTTTTTGGGAGGTTTATACCAAGTGTTGATGTTTATTTGTCCAGTTTCCGCGTTTTAAATTATCTCTGGTTTTTAGGGCGTTACATGGGGTAAAATCTAGATTTAGCCTAAATCTAGCGAGGTGAGTTCAAGTCGATTTGTGAAAACGGTGTACATGCCAAAATGTTTATTTTAAAGTGTTTTGTGTTTTACATGAAATTTGTTAATTGCTGATAAGTTTTGGTTATTTGGAAGTGTTTAACTTTATAAACTTATATAACATACATTCTTGGGCATTTTGATAAATAAATCATGTTGACATGTGTCCTTGACAATTTTATATAAATGGAGTTTATTTGACGTAATTGTCATTTTTGAGTACTTGATCTTATATACCCGTTTGGGAAAATGCATATCATTGTGTCATGATGTATTTTGGAAACATAAGGATATGAATTCATTTGGAAATTGGTTTGCCTCAACCAACTTTGTGTTTTGGGTTAATCAAACTTTTAGTCGTTGAGTTGCATAACCGTTGGTTAAAAATGTTTTATTGTTTACACCGACATTTATTGTACGATAAAACAATTTTTGTTGAGTTATGGCTCGGTTTGACTAGAATGAGTCTTGGGGACAATTGTCCGGTTTAATAGCCCGTCGTGGAGTTGTGAGTATGATTTCGCTTAATGCATATCATTTGATAATTACATGTTTTGAGTGCGTTGGTCATTCGATTGGAGTCATGTAATGTTTTAGACTGTAATGCAGTGGATCCATAGGCATATGAGTCGGTCTTTATTAATTAAAGAAAATGGGCTATTATTTATATGTTGGCACTAGAATTAGTCATGAGATTTCGAGGACAATACGGTGAGGGCTCGTGGAGTCCAATACCCGGACCTGCATCCGTGATGTAATTTATGAGCCTGTTTTTATGGGATAGTTATTTCCCATTTGTAGCTAGTTGAGACATTGGGTCCTCGGAGACAATTTGGTACGGTTATGTGGGACCGGTTACTAGCCATGGGCCGTAAATGTAATCCTAGCGAATGAGTATGACTAGGATCCTCGGGTTCCCTCCCCCACATCTTAGTACGAGTCGGCGTGCTCGTGGCCATGGGTCCTAGTATGGTGAGCTCAGTAACTTGGAATGTGGCCTACTTTTGTGTTCCGCCACTAGCCTTGGAATTCGGGACTCCCCAATCATCGAGAGGTGTTGTTTTGGGGTATTTAGTTTTATCTTTGTTTTCGGTGACGTGTTGAGTTTGTGTTATTCTCCAATTGCTAAATTTTGGGGTTTGAGTTCACTCACATGTCAAACATTTGATTTACAAATTCTATTAAAATTTCAATATTTGAGTTGTAACACCCCGAAATCTAAGAAGCTAGATAGTAATCTTTTTGTGTTGAGGCTCAATGTACTTTGTGATCCAATATTAAGTAATGAATTTTAATTGATTTAAGCATCGTGGGCTGGAAATGTCAATTTTTGAACCTGGTGGCTTTTCTCGTGATAGTGCCCGTGATAGTGACAGGGTGTCACTATCGCGATGGCATAATCGCCGGGGGTCTCGAACTCTCGGTACAGTTCGCGCGATAGTGCCCTGGTCACTATCGCGGTGTCACTCTCGCACCGTTTGTACCGCGGGGTGGTGAGACCGCACGATTGTGCCCCGCGACAGTGACAATGTCACCGTCGCCAGGTCACTATTGCCGCTAGTGTGTTTGGGTATAAAAAGCTAAGTTACGATTTCTAGGTTATTTTATCTGATTTGGAGGACTGTTAGGCCGATTTCTCTCCTGATTTTTGGGTAAGTTCATCCTCCTAACTTCCCTCCATCATTAATGCTTCCATCCACCACCATCTTTGATCATTTATGAATCCATTATAGGTATTGTGAGGCTTAAGTGGAAGTATTCAAGTTTAGCTAATCTCAAGTCTTCACCTTCTTCATTATAGGGTTTGGTTTTCCTTTGAAAACTACCAAGGTGAGTTCATACACTTTTATAAAACTTTATACATGCCAGAACGTGGGTTTTAAACACCTAATCATCTCCTTTTATATACTTGTTGTGGAAACTTTGTATTAAACCTAACTTTTGGAGATTTTTAGGGTTTTTGATAATAGTATGAAATGGAGGTTAATAAACCTTGATGATGTTCTATTAGCTTATTTATACTTGGGAAATGTATTTAAATGGATGACTTCAATCATGTAAAATTATGGATTTGGAAATGATGAACTTGTAGTTAACTGCTGATAAGTTTGTATGTTGGGATTTAGCATGTTTTGGAAATGGGGCATGTAAGTGCCATTTATGTGTCAATAGTTGATCTTTTGGTAAACAATCAGAATTACCTTTGTGAAAATCACCTATGCTTGTATCTATGCATATTATCAAATGTTAGAGTACTCGTTTGGCCTTACAGGCATTATGTGGCTTAATTGCTTGCATTGGGAGTCATGACCCCATAATTGTTGTAACATTTGTCCGGCATCGGGACGATTAGTTTTCCACGTCGAGGCATGTTTAGGCATCAGATTGGGTTATAAGTCCTACGTGCTAAGTATTACGATATTGGATGAGGATCTCAACGTAAGGACCTTTCGCGGTTGAAGTTGACTTTCCGTGGGTGTAAGTTTAAAGCCACTGAGCCTGACATCCCTTGCGTGTACTTTATTTGTGTATTGGCTTTACTAACTTGTCAAGTGGCTTACTTTTGTGTTCCGTCACTTGTGTTAGTAAGCGGGTCTCCGCCGTTAGGTATTTGCTATATTAAAGAACCTTATCAATTATTGTCATAAATTCAATTCTTTTATTTTCACTTACATTCGATCATGTTAACTGCAAATGTTTGATCTCACTAGGCTTTAGCCTAACACTTTTTCTTAAAATGACATGTATAACAGGCCAGGCTATCGGTGTGATTCGTCAGGATTGAGTAGATGGCCTTGGGGTCAAGAGCGGTCTTTTTGGGAGATGTTATGACCAGAACATTTTGTTAGTGGACATATTTTTGGAAGAATAGCAACACCCGATATTAATCTTTCTTGTATTAAGTTAGATTATTAGGTTGTTAAGTGATATTCTTCATTTGATTCATTGTAAAGGCTATAACTTTGTTCCCCGTTTCTCGGGATGATACTTTGGGATCGTTATGATAGGTTGGTATCAGAGCATTAGTTTAAGTGAACTAGGTATGGTTGTAGGATACCTAGACTTAAGCTGTGAATTTAAGTTATGATTGAGTGAGGATGGGTATAACTCCTAAGATAAGATGGTCTTAGAGTCGACGGAAACTACACAAATTGAAAGTTATGGTAATGGTGATGAAAATTCTTATGTAATACATGTTCATAATTTCGCTTAGCTAACGTTATTATGAGGATGTTTTACGTGATTATGCTTGTTTTCCATTGTTATGATGATTAATGAATGTAGTAGTACGTTTCCTTGGTTATAATTCGTATAATCTTTATCTCACCTATATTCTCGCGTTGTGTGGCAGTCAATGGTAAATACTCGTAATCGACCGGAAGGGCAGGATACGGCGACGTCTATAGCTGATCAGCCTAGAGTGACCAATGTTGACTTGCCCCCACCTTTTATAAACGTGTTGGGTGGAGGAACAAAACACGTACCCCAACGTAACCTAGCTGCAACTCATCCGATTATGGAAGAGGTTACTCCGGAGACAAGGATGATGGGACGAATGATGCAAGTTATGAATGCAGTCATGGCTCAACAACAAGAAGTGTTCCTGAAATTATTGGAAGACCGAGATGTACCCACCGCAGGCATGAAGCGGTGGCGGATTCCCACGTCACATTTGCTCCTCGGTGATGCTTCCACTGCACCTTGACTAACGTGACTTCTTTGTGACGCAACTTCTTAGATTTTCTCTCCAAGATAGCGTCGGGTTCTTCCACACAACGGTTACCCTCGTCAACTGTCAATTCGGAGAGAGGAATAACGCTTTCCTCTTCCGCCAAACACTTCCGAAGGTAACAAATATGAAGCGTGTTGTGGATTCTGCTCAACTCTGGCGATAGTTCCAATTGGTACGCTTGCAAACCTACCCGCTTGAGCACTTTGAAAGGTTCAAGGAAACGGGGACTCAGCTTCCCACGCTTTCTGAACCGTATAATACCTTTCCACGACGATACCTTAAGCAACACACGATCGCCCACTTGGAATTCCATCGGCCGCTTCTTCTTATCGGCATAACTCTTCTGCGGATCCTGAGCCGCTTTCAATCTTTCATGAATACATTTGACCTTATCGGCCGTCTCTTACACGATTTCAGGTTCGGCAAACTTCTTTTCTCCCGCTTCAAGCCAACACACGGGAGTTCGGCACTTTCGCCCGTACAATGCTTCAAAAGGTGCCATTCCAATACTCAAGTGGTAGCTATTGTTGTAAGCAAACTCTACCAAAGGTAAATGAGAGTCCCAGCTACCCCTGAAATCGATGACACAAGACCTCAACATGTCTTCCAATGTCTGGATCGTTCTCTCGCTTTGCCCGTCGGTTTGTGGATGGTAAGCCGTACTCAACTTAACTCGTGTACCAAGCTCTTTCTGAAACCCATCCCAAAAGTTCGAAGTGAACCGACTGTCGCGATCCGACACGATCGACAATGGTATGTCGTGCCTCAAGACCACCTCATCGATGTACAGTTTTGCTAGTTTGTCCATCGGTAATGTCTCGCGCATGGCCAAGAAGTGAGCGCTCTTTGTCAATCTATCAACTATCACCCAAATGGTATCGTGACCTCGAAGAGTTTTAGGTAACTTCGTCACGAAGTCCATAGTGATATGCTCCCACTTCCACTCGGGAATCTCTAGAGACTGAAGACTCCCATACGGTCGTTGATGTTCGGCCTTGACTTGCGAGCACGTAACACAACGCTCCACATAACGTGCCACATCAAGTTTCATTACCGGCCACCAATAATGCAACTTCAAGTATCTGTACATCTTCGTACTTCCCGGATGAATGGAATACTTGGACTTGTGAGCATCTTCTAGCAAAAGATCACGGTTACCCCCAACTTTGGGTACCCACACACGACTGCTGAACAGTTTTACCCCACGGCTATCTTCCGTTAAGAGCAAACGCTGCTTTGTCATGACTTCCTCTTTGAGATTCTCTTCTAATAATGCTTCAACTTGCGATGCTTTGATCTTTTCAACAAGACTAGACACCAACTCGATTCTCGAATGGGTAGCCCGAATACATCCGCTATAGTCCTTCCGACTTAACGCATCGGCTACTACGTTCGCCTTACCAGGGTGGTAAAGCAACTCACAGTCGTAGTCCTTGAGTAACTCGAGCCATCGTTGTTGTCTCATATTCAACTCTTTTTGATCAAAGACATACTTTAGGCTTTTGTGATCTGTGTAAAGTGTACATTTGGTGCCATAGAGGTAATGTCGTCAAAGTTTCAGGGCGAACACCACTGCTGCTAACTCCAAATCGTAGGTAGGATAGTTCTTCTCGTGTATCTTAAGCTGCCTCGAGGCGTAAGCGATTACCTTGCCCCGCTTCATCAACAGACAACCTAAACCCATCTTTGAAGCATCGCTATAGACCACGAAATCTTCTGATCCTTCAGGTAACGATAAGATCGGAGCTTCACATAATTTTTTTTGAAGGATACGGAAAGCCTTTTCTTGCGCTTTAGCCCAAACAAACTTCACGTTCTTTCGAGTTAAAGCTGTCAAGGATGATGCGATCTTTGAAAAGTCTTGAATGAATCTCCGGTAATAACCCGCCAGACCCAAGAAACTTCGGATCTCAGACGGACTCTTGGGAGGTTCCCAATTCATCATTGCTTCAATCTTGGAAAGATCCACTTTCACTCCGTCCCGAGTGACAACGTGACCCAGAAACTGTACTTCTTCAAGCCAAAAGTCACATTTGGAAAACTTGGCGTACAATCTTTCTTTTCTCAACACCTCGAGAACTTCGCGAAGGTGTTGCTCGTGCTCCAACTCGCTTTTAGAGTACACGAGTATGTCATCAATGAATACGATGACCGACTTGTCGAGGAATGGTCGGCACACCCTATTCATCAAATCCATAAATACCGCTGGCGCGTTCGTCAGGCCAAAAGGCATTACAAGAAACTCGTAATGGCCGTAACGCGTTCTAAAGGCTGTCTTTGGAACGTCTTATTCTGTTACCTTCACTTGGTGATAACCCAAACGTAAGTTAATCTTAGAAAAACATCCCGCTCCTTGAAGTTGATCGAACAAGTCGTCTATTCTCGGAAGCGGATATTTGTTCTTCACTGTCGCTTTGTTCAACTCACGATAATCGATGCACATTCTCATCGTTCCATCTTTCTTCTTGACGAACAGGACCGGAGATCCCCAAGGTGACGAGCTCGGTATGATGAAACCCTTCTCCAAAATCTCTTGGAGTTGTGCCATCATCTCTTGCATCTCTGACGACGCTAATCGGTAAGGAGCTCTAGCGATAGGAGTTGCTCCTGGCACGAGATCAATCCGGAACTCTACTTGACGATCAGGTGGTAATCCAGGCAAGTCGTCAGGAAAGACGTCTGGATACTCGCGCACAATCTTCACATCGACCAGCTTTAACCTTTCTAACTTGGCGTCGATCACGTAGGCTAGGAAAGATGAGCATCCTTTTACTAAGCACTTGCGTGCCTTAGCCATTGTGATTATTGCCACATCACCTTTTCTCTTCTCACCATAGATCATAACGACTTCGCCACAGGAATTGGGAAGTCGAATTAGATTCTTAGAACACATGATCTCGGCATGATTGTTTGCCAACCAATCCATACCGACGACCACGTCGAAACCTCCGATTAACATCGGCAACAAATCAATCGAGAATTATTTCCCTTCGATTCCGAGAACACATTTCTTCAAGACATCACGGATCAGAACTTGACTACCATCAGCTATCTCTACTACTAATGCATCCTCAAGACTAGTAGTGGGCATAGCAATCTTTTGACGGAACAACTCATATATGAAAGAGAAACTGGCACCCGTATCGAATAAAACACGAGCAAGTACAGAGTTTATAAGAAATGTACCCGATACCACATCAGCTGATGCCTTGGCCTCATCGGCCGTCATCTGAAATGCTCGACCCGGAACCCTAGGAGGGTTCTCCTTCCTTGTTGGCGTGCTACCCGACACAAGCTTCGGGCAATCTCTTTTCACGTGCCCCGGTGTCTTGCACTCATAACAGACAAGTCATCTGACCGAGAAATCTCTGACAGTGTGACCAGGCTTCCCACACTTATAACAAGTTTGAGAAGTGGTGTTACAATCACCGTGGTGTTTAGTTCGACACTTGTGGCACCACCTAGCTTCCTGCTGATTGCTGAAGTTTCGGTTTCCGCCAAAAGGTCGTGATCTCTTGGGATGAGCAGAATTGCTCTCTTACTTTCTCTTATCGACTAGAGCCACGACCTTCTCAGGTTTACTCTTAACGTAGACCTCCTCCATAAACTGTGCTTCTTCAATTGTTTCCCGAAGGTTAGAGGCCTTCGAGTTTCGGACCATAGTCATCATGTCCGACGGTAGACCTTTCAGATAGGCCTTAATCTTCTCTTTCTCAGTGGAGGCCACATGCCCCACTAATCCCAGCTTCTCCATGAATTGACGGGTATACTCCCTCACCGTCAGATTCCCTTTCACAAGAGCTCGGAATTCTGCCTCGATACGATCCATAGCCATTTCATTGCAATATTCCTCCAATAATTTCGTTTTGAACTCGCCCCAAGTCAGTTGGGCAAGAACAGTAGGAGAGAGAGTGGACTGGATAACATCCCACCAAGTCAGTGCGGTATCCCTGAGCAATTGTGTACCGAATCTCACCTACTGAT
Source organism: Arctium minus (assembly GCA_954870635.1). Lineage (NCBI taxonomy): Eukaryota > Viridiplantae > Streptophyta > Magnoliopsida > Asterales > Asteraceae > Arctium > Arctium minus. Next base: position 39,223,818 of record OX941084.1, read on the forward strand.
CATCACCACACTCAGATGAACCGAAGGCCTGCTCGACCGCTCGGATCCACCTAACACATGCAACCGGGTCTTCGGAACCAGAAAACTCTGGTGATCCACAACCCATAAAAGACTTGTAGGAACAACTCTTCCCACTTTTCGAAACGCCGACAACCCTATGCTCCTCGGATCTAACTCTGTCCTCGACACCTCCAGAGCCAACTACCACATTTTCTGCCACTGCCTCAGGCCTCTTGAAGCCCGGATCTCGATCCTCTAACATCTTTAGGAAAGCCTCTTGCTGTTTCTCCATGGTCGACGTCACCATTAGCATGATACTGGCCATCATATCAGCTTGAGGGTTTGCCACTGAAACAACGGGATCGGTGGACGCCAAATCCACTTTTGGCTCTGGCTCCACACCCCCAGTAAATATTGGTGGCATGCCCGGAGGAACGACTGCGGACGTTCTTACCTCTGGATTAGGCTCACGCGAACTAACATCGCGTAAATCTCCGTCACCCAGCGGACGACCACGAGTGTTCACCATACTAAAGGATGGTTTCTACACAAGCATGAGAAAGAGTAAGAGATAGATCAACAGGTTAACACAAGAAACGTACTATCACGTTATCAATTGTCACAGTAACGGCATTTCAAGCACAATTACGTATAAATATTCTCATAATAACATTAGCTAAGTGGAATTATGAACATAAATACATAAAGGTTCTTGTCACCATCTCCACAACGTTTAACAACTATAATTTCCGTTGACTCTAAGACTAACCCATCTTAGAAGTTCTACCCAAACTCACGAATCAATACTTAGCATGCTCAGTCTAAGTCTAGACATCTTACATTCATGCCTAGATCACTTAAACTAGAGCTCTGATACCAACTTGTAACATCCTAAAAATCAGAGTAAAATAAAACTTCTCAAAATAGGAAACATGACATCTGTATTGATATAAACTCCTCAAAAAGTGTATCAGTCCTTTAGACTTTACAAAAACCTGTACGGATTTAGAATTCATCAACAAACTAATCTAAACATAACTATCTAGATTACATCAGTTGACAATCCAAAATTAATCAAAAGAATGGGACTTAACAATGCCCAACTATCAACACACTTTAGTCATCTCAAAAATGCCTCGAGACCAAACTCGTCTCTCAAAACCCTGTGCATCCCACCGCTAAGGGAAACCTGTTATACATATCATTTGAGAAAAAGTGTCAGGCTTAAAGCCTGGTGAGAACATACAGTTTATAAAGCTCAAAAGATATAAACATTTGAACCATAAGATAATATTTCCAAAAAGGTTAAATCTTACGAATGATACCTTTGCCACAATCGGGCTTTTCCGTTATAAAACTCGTCATCAAATGACCAATGATAAAATATTTTACCAAGTATAGTGGCGTAACACAAAGTAGGCCACAATACGAGTTATGAGCTAAACACTTGGAATCCAAGGATACGAACACATAGGTCCGTGCTACGATGTGAGATCGCACCCCCAAGCAAAACCAATGTATACTCTTTCACTAGGATCACTATGAACCATGGCTAGTATCCGCCAACACATAACCGTACCAAGTTGCCCCCGAGGATCATATGCATCCATAGCTACAAAATGGGGAATATGACATGCCAATAATACAGTCGACTCAATACCTAGGGATCCACTAGTAATGGTACGGACTCGTCACAACAACATATGTGACCAACCATAAACAATCATATGGTATAAAAACATTTTCATAAACAAAATGTTATATCCAGTTCAACTTCTGGTAAGAATGAAAATCATTAAAATGAGTTCATAAACTTTCTTTCACATATCCAACATAATGTGCAAGTAAACATATTTTTACTTCAAATAAGATAGAATCCATCATAAAATGGTCGGAACCCTAAAATTTCCCAAAACTCAACTTATATCAAATATGTAGAAATCTTAAATCTGTAACCATGGGGATATATAGGAGTTCAAACTGTAACCATTTTGACATGTATAAAGTTTTAGAAAGGTAGTAGGAACTCACCCAATAGGTTTATACGAAAACCCGAAAAACCAGATATCGATCTCCTTGATAAGACGAAGCTTTCAACACCAAAACCTCGGATCACAAACTAGATTCTATCCACCAAAAGTTACCAACCAACTCTTAGAGAGAGAGAGAGAGATTTCTAGAGAGAGAATGAGATATTTTGTTTTGAAAACCCTTAAGTCGGTCCAGGCAATCTCGTGACTAATGTCGCGACTGCAACTCGCGGTGCCACTCGCCCGTGTTCTCAAATCAAAACCCAAACAGAGGCTTTCGCGACTAATGTCGCGACTCCAAGTCGCGAGCAAGTCGCAGAACTCACTGGAAGGTTCCAACTTCACCGAACAACATAAATTCGAACGATAAACTAATTACGGTGATAACGACACGAGTTAAACACAAGATTTACAACGATACATGTATAATGAAAATCCAGGGTGTTACAAGGAGTTACCATCGATCTCTAAAGTACGGTCAACGAAACGCTCGCAAATAATTACTTGGTCCCCATTAGCTACCTCTACAACCAAAGCATCAGGATGAATACTACTAGTAGTGACGAATCGCTTACAGAAAACATTCGACATAAAAGAACACGTTGCACCCGAGTAAAATAATACACGAGCGAGCAAGGAGTTTACTAGAAACGTACCCGATACGACATCGGCGGACTCCTTTGCCTCTTCGGTAGTCATCCTGAACGATCGGCTTGACGCTTTCGGAGGTTGTTCGATTCTCGCTGTCGACCCAAAAGAAAGTTGAGTTTACAATTGAACTGTTTGCCACATAAGGGCCTTTCGGTCTAAAAAATTCATCTTGCGATGGCAGGGGATACCCGATTTACCAAGGATTGTAGCGGAACACCGAGTAAGCCACAATCCGAGTTATGAGCTAAATACTTGGAATCCATGGCCACGAACAACGTCGGTCCGTACTAAGATGTGGGGGAGGGCACCCGAGGAAACCGAGTCATACTCGTTCACTAGGACTACATTATGATCCATGGTTAGTAACCGGTCCCACATAACCGTACCAAAGGACCTTCGAGGATCAAATGCATCCATAGCTACAAAAGGGGAAAAACATCCCAAAATATAAGCCGACTCAATACCTAGGGATCCACTAGTAATAGTCTAGACTTGTCACAATTTCATTTGTGACCAACTATAGTTAAACATATAGTTCCCAATAACATTTATTTTCAAAATGCATTTCCAAGTTTAACTGTTGATAAGAATGACAATCATAAAATGAGATCTTATGCATTCTTTCAAGAACCTCACCAAAATGTGCAAGCAGTACTATGTTTTACTACATATAAAATGGAACCCTTCCTTTTAGCAAAATATAGCAAAAACCCTAAAATCTCCCAAAACTCAAGTTAGGTCAAAATGTAATAAATATGAATCCAAAGCCAATGAGATATATAGGAGTTTAAAATATAAGTTTTGACATGTATAAGATTTAAAAAAATGGTAGTATGACTCACCAAGTGGGTTTTTGAAGAAAACCCAAACCCTAGTTGATCCCTTGGAGAAGATGACAATGGAGGTGTTGGTCCTATGCTCAAAACTTGAATCTTTGGTCAATACCCCCAACTTCTAGCAATAAAAGAGGTAGATTTGGGTTGGTGACACCCTAATTTCGGATGGTTGGATGTTGGAAGTTGATAGAGAGAGCAATAAAGATGGTAGATAGGGGAAATAAATGAGAAAAGGGGGAAACCCGTATTTGGGCGATCTGGGGAACCCCGCGGCTTTGGCCGCGATCATGAGGCCGCGACGTAGCCCGCGCGTGCCACTGAGGTCGACACATCCAGGAGGTTACGCGACTTAGGCCGCGGCTTCCAAGATGCGGGGCAAGCCGCGCAAGTCACTGCCTTGCCCAAACAACTGAATTTCTTAGCCTATAAGCAGGGCTCAACCTGAGGTGCTAACGACTAATGATAAACGCAAGATAACTAAGATTTAAAAATAAGGAAGACTAGAAGTATTAACGATAGGATTTTTACAACGAAAATTCGGGGCGTTACACACTTCATCCAAGCTAAGAACATTGAAGACACAGAAGTTTTGTTTATGACATTTTCAATATCATCTTCAGTGCCAAAAACGACTTGTTGTTGTGCAGGAAGATGGAAAGGAAGCCTCAAAATAGAAGGAGTCCAGTAATGAACATCATACCCAAATATACGCCAAGAAGCTTCACATGCAAATACATATCTACAGTCATAATATTCCTTTATTTCATCAAAGGAATTATTATTATCTTCTTCATTATTGCTTTCTACAACCGCAACAGTAACTCTATTTGGACCCTTGTTGATATATTTGAACAAATATTTTATAGAAGAAGCATGATTGCACCACTCAACATGAATGTGTGCCTGATATCTTTTCAAAAGATATTTGTTATAAGCAACAACATTTCTATTATCTAATTTAACACCTAACTTTTCAACAAAACCTCCATCATTTCGTCTGCGATATGGAGGAAAACCATTACCATCAATGGAAGTGTGTTCAGAAAACCTTTTTGGATAGTTTTTTGAACACTTTCTATCAATCATGCAGGGACAGTTAATGTTTTCTTCACCACAAGGACCATGGATCATGAACTCCTTCACAAGTGAGTACAAATCTGGATCTTCGTCTGTAACACCCGTGATTTTGGTGAACTCTTAACTTACGCTTACCGGGTCAAGCCATGATTATAAATCTTACCTAAGTGGTATTTGCGGATGTTGGGTTTCAGATCGAGTGCACGTCAGGTCGAAAAGTCAGATTTTTAACCCTCGACATACTCTGGGCGACTGTGCCCACGATTGTGACAGAGGTCACTCTCGCAGGGCACAATCGCGACCCCTGTACCGAGAGGGTTATGGGATAGGCGACTATGCCCGCGATTGTGACATGATGTCACTCTCGCGGGGCATTATCGCAGGACGTGTACCGCGGGTCTCCCCTTTCGGGCGACTATGCGCGGCGACTATGTCAAGGGCATAGTCGCATGTCACAATCGCCGACGGGCCTGGTCGTTTTTAAAACCCTTTTCTCACTCACTTCTCCACTCACCTTCTTCAAGAACTCTCTCCCATTGAATTCGTTTTGGAAACCATCAAGTGTTCATCAACACTCATTTACTTCAAGATCTTGTGTCTCTAGCAAGTTTGGAAGCTAGGGTCAACTTGTAACACCCCGATTTTCGAAAGGTATCATTTCAAGTTAATACAGAAACCGATATATTAAGGAAAAATAAGATATTTGATTTTGGACTTGAATCCTTGATTTTATACTCTTGATAGATGAATGATTCAATTACGAGTCCAACGGTTCTTTCCGGAGCGAAAACAGAGCTATAACGAATAAGTTATGACAAAAACAGTGTTCGGGCAAAATTTGGGGCGGCAGTGCTTCGCGCAGATGGACCCGCGCGGAGCCGCTGGGCGCACAAAAAGGGGAAAATCGACCCCAAACTCCATTTTCACCCTAAAACTTCATTCCTTCTTAACTTTTGCATCACAACTCCGATTTTGGTGATTCAAGTTGCCATGGTTTCGTTTTTGAGAGCTCTTCAAGGATTTGGCAAGAGATTTGGAAGTCTATTGGAGTATACAATAGTATTTGTGGTAGTAAGCTCTTCATCTATCTCAATGTTAAGCTAGGGTTTGAGGATTTCATCCTTTTTCCTTTCATCCTCCATCTTGGGTTTGATTTTGGTGACTTGTATGTTGAAGGAAACCTTGTAGGTGTGTCGGATCTAATATCTAGAGAAGTTTATTGGATATTCAAGCCTTCATCTTTGGAGATTCAAGTTTTGGGGGTAAAATCTAGATTTATCCTAAATCTAGCAAGGTGAGTTCAAGTTGATTTGTGAAAACGTTGTACATGCCAAAATGTCCATTTTAAAGTGTTTATGTGTTTTACATGAAATTATCAAATGTTGGGTTAGTTGGTAACCTTTGATTATTTGAAGTATTTAACTTTATAAACTTTGTAAAACACCCACATTTGGGATTCTTGGGCATTTTGATAAAGGTGTCACAAATGAATGTGTTTTGATGTTTTATTGCATAAATAGATCTTTGGTCAAGAAAATACACTTTTGAATGGTTGTCGGGTTTTATGCATCATTCATGAAATGGAATGTTTTATGAAGTATTACTAGCACATTTACGTGAGGTACTTGAAAGAATGTATATAGTCTCATTTTATGATTTTCATTCTTATCAGCAGTTAAACTTGGAAATGCATATTTGAAAATAAAATGAGTCTGAGGACAATTGACCGGTTGACTAGCCCGGGGTGGAAGCTTTTTGTACAATTGACCGGTTGACTAGCCCGGGGTGGAAGCTTTTTGTACAATTGACCGGTTGACTAGCCCGTGGTGGAAGCTTTTAGTACAATGGCGTTTATTTCATGTCATTTGAGAGTTACATGTTTTGAGTGTGTTGGTCATTCAATTGGAGCCATGTAATGTTTTAGACTGTAATGCAGTGGATCCATAGGCATATGAGTCGGTCTTTGTTATGTAAAAAGAAAATGGGCTATTATTTATATATTGGCCAGAATTAGTCTTGGGATCTCGAGGATAATACGGTGAGGGCTCGTGGAGTCCAATACCTGGACCTGCATCCGCGAGTTAATTTATGTGTCTGTTTTTATGGGATAGTTATTTCCCATTTGTAGCTAGTCGAGACTTGGGGTGAGCATGGGACTAGTACCGTACCGAATCGGTACCGTACCGAAAATTCCCGATACCAAAAATGTGGAAAACTCGATACCAAATACCGTACCGATTAGACCAGTTCGGTACCGGTACCGGTAACACTAACGATATTTTGGTACTAGTACCCTATCAGTACCGAACCGATTACCGATTATAGGAAAAACATGGAACCAATTACCGTACCGAAATACATGGGACGGTCCGGGATCGGTACGGTACCGGGACGGTACCGGTTCGGTATCGGGATTTGGGACTCCTTGCTCACCCCTAGTCGAGACATTGGGTCCTCGGGGGCCTTTGGTACGGTTATGTGGGACCGGTTACTAGCCATGGACCGTAAATGTAATCCTAGCGAATGAGCATGATTAGGATCCTCGAGCCCCCCCCCCCCCAATCTTAGTACAAGTCGGCGTGCTCGTGGCCATGTGTCCTAGTATGGTGAGCTCAATAACTTGGAATGTGACCTACTTTTGTGTTCCGCCACTAGCCTTGGAATTCGGGATTCCCCCGTCATCGGGAGGTGTTGTTTTGTAGTATTTAGTTTTATCCTTGTTTTCGGTGACGTGTTGAGTTGGGTCTTCCTCCATATACTATAATCTTGGGGACTTGAGTTTACCATATTTTGGTCGTCCGTTTTATAAAGTTTTATTCAAAGTCCAATATTTGAGTATTTACCATCATTCATGTTTTGAATAAGTGTTGAGTTGCATTACCTCATGAAAGAAAGCTTTGGCGTTGAGGCGTCCATTTATAAAATGTGTATAATTGGAAAACGGGTCATTCTCATATTTAAAGTCATCCATTTTAAAGGATCATGATTTAAGTTGCATTATTTTCGTTTAATGGTTTTTATATTCTTGATGAAAACTCTTGAACTCACTAGGCGTTAGCCTAACCCTTTTTATTTGTCGGCATGTGCAACATGTTCCGGTTGGGAATAGTTCTAGTGAGACTGTGAAGAGATGAGTACTAGTGGTGTGCTCGAAAAGGTGATTAGCTTGTTGAAGTCTTCCGCACTTATATTGGAGATAACGATTGGTATTGGGTTATAGTAATACCCAACTTTAGTTAGTCTTTATGTAAGACTTTATTTACTCGTTGATGGTTCAATCTATAAATGTATTTCATTTACGGATTTGTTGTAAGAGATTTTATCCCTCTTTGAGGTGTTATTGAAAGTTTTAATTTAGTCGCTCTTTCCAATTTCGAGGGTGTTACACAACTCCCCACCATCTCCATTGTTGTCTCCTTCAAGAAAGTTCTAGGGTTTTGAGTTTTATCAAAACCTACTATTGTGAGTTCATCCCTTTTTCCTTCTAACACTTTAATCAAGTTATAAATGCTCTATTTATAATTTTCTAGTGCTTCATTTCTTAAGTTTTCGGTTTGGATGATTTTGGAGAAATTAGGGTTTTGGTCAAATTGGGGATTTTGATATAAAATGTTTGGGGATTGATTCTAAATGGTTGAACATGATTACTTATGGTTGGGAACTTGTGGATCAAGGTTTTTGGAAGGTTTGGCTTAATGATTCAGATTTCTTCAAGGAAGCTCAGTTGGGGAAAATCTAGATTTGGCCTAAATCTAGCAATGTAAGTTCAAGTTGATTTGTGAAAACGGTGTACATGACAAAATGTCTATTTTAAAGTGTTTATATGGTTTACACAAAATTATTAACTGTTGAGTTATTTAACGAATCCTGATTAATTGAAGTATTTGGTTTTATAAACTTTGTAAACCACCCACGTTTGGGATTTTGGGCATTTTGATAAATAAATCTTGAGTATTGGTATTTTAATGAGTTATTTTATGGAAGTAGATTTTTGAGTATAAAAGGTATTTTATCGTGTGTTATGGGATGTTTTGAAAGGATAGATGGTATAAACCCACTTGGAAAATATTTTGTCCCAATCTAAACTATGTTGGAGTTATTTGTGTATTTTGGAGCATGGGTTTGCATTATTGCGGGTTGTTTACGTTTGATTTCATTTCATGATTTTCAACGATGGGCCTTTGGTTTTGTTGAGCTTATGGCTCGGTTTGAATTTTGTTGGGTCTTGGGGACACTTGTCCGATTTTAATAGCTCAATGTAGAGCGTTTGGTCATGACTTGCATTTACTGCATCTTATTTGAGAATTACATGTTTTGAATGCGTTAGTTCATTCGTTTTGAGTCATGTAATGTTTTAGTTAGTGCAATGGATCCATAGACACGGTGTTTTTATGTCCCGTTTTGGACAAGTTCACCACTTTGGCACAAAATAGGCATCGGGTCACCATGGTAAGTAAGGTGTGGACCTATATGGTCGAGCAGCGTCCCATGGACAGTAAGGTGTAATTCCCTTGTGCATAAGTTCCCGTTTTAAAACTGGGTTCCCCTGTTTTGGAACTCTCAATAATAGACCCAGAGGGGTTGACTTGATGTTTTCGAGCAACAAACTTAGAGGAGTTGAGCTCGGTAGGTTTTATGTGTGTAATCCACACGTTTTGATTTTCCTACATAGTTATGTGACCTACTTTTGTGTTCCGTCATATACTATGTAATCGGGTCTCCCCCGTCACCGCAAGGTGTTGTGTTGGTTATGGAGTTTTATAATCCATGTTTTCGATGACGTTTTGAGTATGAATTGTTATCCATGTTTTTGGGTTCTGCATAATGAACTTTATCCATGTTTTTGGAATATTTTGGATGATAGAGTTTATCCACGTTTTCAGTATTTGATTATTAAAGTGTCAGTTATGTATTACGCGAGTTTTGGGTTTTGGATTTATATTCGAATAAACGTTTGGTTTTATGATTTTAATCACGAATAGGGTGAATGTTGAAAAAGAGATTGTTTCCAGATTTAATTTATTTCATTTTGGTTGCTTTCAGATTGATCGTATTTCATTTTGGAAATCACGATCTAAATAACGTACTTAAAGTTATTGTTTTATAAATAGCTAATGAAAACTCTTGAGCTCACTAGGCGTTAAACCTAACCTTTGCATCAGGTTCCAGTTGGGGTTTGGTGCTAGCGGTGCTATGAAGAGATGAACACTAGATTTACACGAGGGTGAGTAGTTTGGTGAAGTCTTTCGAAGTTGGAGATAGTGATTGTTATTGGGTTTTAGTAACATCCATATTTATTATAGATTGTGTATAGAGATTGAATTGTGTTTATTGAAGTCAAACCTTAAATTGTTGTTGTAGTTGATTCAGCTGTCGATGTATTTAGAAAATTTTAAATTAGTTGTTGTTTCCAGGTTTGAGGGTGTAACATCGTCTTTGTCTGGGATCTCAGCTGAAATAATCGGATCAATTTGTTAAACAATAGGTAGCTTGAAACCATATTGCATAAATATACATATATGACTATGAGGCAATACACGCTTCTGAAACTCCACTGTATAAACAACTACACAAAAAGTGAAATTTGAAATTAATAAAGATAAACTATTAGTATTAACCTTTTGTTAAAATTACTATAAGCGTACTTGCGCAATGCAGCGAGATACATCACGATTTTAATGTTTCATTTTATTTTTTTGTCGATTTACAGTACGATTTTGGATGGTTTTGAGAAAGTGATAATATTTTTTTTATAAATTTGTTTAATTTAGGCTTAATAATATAATGTTTTTATATAAAAAAAGTAAGTATTTTGTTAGAATTCAATGATTATCTTATATATTTTAATGACATATAGAAAAAATAACCAATTACATATTTAATAATATAATTAAAACAAAATTATAGTAATATAATATATTAATTAATAGTGATACATAGAAATGTTTGCATAAAAGGAAGGTCCTGCACATACCAGATTGGTGGGTATTAGAAACATGCAGTAGTAATATGTATCTTGTCATTGATACTTGTAAATTAAGAGATTTTTAAAATTTTGCATAAAATGATGGTACCTTGTGCCCAATAATTTGTATTTAAGAGTTTTTTATCTGTGTTTTATAATATAGTATAGATATAGATATAGATTATCATAAATGTAACATACATGTCTGCACCTTACCGAATAATGCATTGTCTTTCAACTTTTTAATAAGTGCATCAAATTCATCTTAAATAACCGACAAAGGATATCAGGCCTGTCTTCTGGATTTACCATGGTGTCTTTAAGAAACCTTTTAATTTCTAGCCATTTAGGGTTACATGTAACGGTTATGAAAAAATCTGGATATCCATACCACTTATATTCATCCAGTAAGATGATGTGACTTGGTAAGCATGAGTGCGTGACAACTTAAATATCTGTATCAATCGTATACTTATATTTTATAATAATATCAATCAAATTTTTTATATAATTATAACCAAATCAACTGTTATGAAAGATTAATTTAAATTGAATTGAAGGGAAGCATAACAAGTTGACTTTGAAAATATCATTATTTAACCATATGTTGATAACTGATATTATGTAGTTCAATTAAAATTAGAGAAAATAATATAATCATGATTAAGAAAGTATAACTAATTAAATATACTATACTAAAATATTTGCATATTTATATTTTTGAAAAATGTTCGAACTCATAATCCAAAAGTCAGTTGATAAGTGATATATTTTTTTTTCCTCCAAGTAATTAAATCTCTTATGAAAATTCTAAGGGTGTTTCGTTGACAGAATGAAATTTGATAGAATTGTAATTCGTCGAAAGAATTCGATTTTAAAGTAAAAATTGATATGAAATTGCAAAAAGAAAATCACGACAATTTAGTGATTATTTGTATCAAATCCCATACTAATTTAACAAATCCCAAACTAAGCACGATACATTAATTCGTATATATTTATGATATTTAATAATATAATTAAATCTAAAAATATTCAATATTGGGCTCATTTCGAAGGTATTGACGAAACGATTACAATGATATAATTTGTAAAAAACAGAAATGTTTTTTTAATGCATTTTAGTTCATATACATTATTTATGTTTATATGATAAGAGTCTAAAACGAAAAATAAAAAAGTAAGAGATTAAAAGTAAACTACATATCTAATTATAAGGGTAGTAAATGTAACACATAAATTAAAAAAAAATTGAATTAGGTAGAGATTTAAGGAGGAGTGAATGTGGATGTGCTAATTGAACTTATAATGTAAACTACGTCGGAAAAATACTGAAGTCGGCTCATCAGAAGACGACACGTGACATGGTAGTTACTTATTTATTATATGTAGGGGTGAGCATGGGACCAGTACCGTACCGAAAATTCCCGATACCGAAAATGTGGAAAACTCGATACCGAATACCGTACCGATAAGAACGGTACGGTACCGGTTCGGTACCGGTAATACTAATGATATTTCGGTACTAGTACCCCATCAGTAACGAATCAATTACCGATTATAGGAAAAACATGGAACCGATTACCGTACCGAAATACATGGGACGACCCGGGATCGGTCCGGTACCGGTACGGTATCGGGATTTGAGACTTCTTTCTCACCCCTAATTATATGTATAGATAGATTTATAAAAGTAGTTGAGCTACCTCCATATCAATTGATTATTACAAAACAAGTATTTTTAAACGTATTTTAAACATTATTACAAACAAATCATATGAAATCCCGTAAAACACTAACTACCCTTGTGTGATTTACAAATCCAAATTCCAATGTTTATGAGATTTCATTCAAAACTTTTTCTTAAGGATTGAAATGAAATCCAATTCAGATCCCAAGAGGGGGATGATGTTTTTTAAAATGCCCTAAGGGTGTGTTTGGTTTGCGGGAATGAATTGGATTTCAAGTAAGGATTTGGATTTGGGGGGATTTGGATTTGGAGAGATTTGGATTTGGATTTGGGGGATTTGAAATCCCTTCATGTGTTTGGATAAGAATTTGAAATCCATCAGGCTTTAGAATCCATCAGATTTGGATTTCAAATCCAGGCTCATTGCAACGGATTTTGAAATCCATCATGTAAGGGATTTTTAAATGGTCAACGGATTTCAAATCCGATCAACGAAATCCATTCTTGCAAACCAAACGCATGATTGTAATGTATTTGAAATCCAAATCCCTCCAAATCTATTCCAATCCCACAAACCAAACGGAACCTAATATTATTTATAAGATCTTATAAAATATAAAACCAAAATCCGTTGTAGTCTAGTTGGTCAGGATACTCGGCTCTCACCCGAGAGACCCGGGTTCAAGTCCCGGCAACGGAACTTTTTGTTCAATCTAAACCCTAAATCTTTTTCTTTTCGCAAATTTCAAACAAAAACCCTAACCTCTCGAATTTCTTTTTGACGATCCTTTCTTGAATCCAATCGTCTAATCCATACGCGACTTCTGACCGCTTCTTCTCATGTTTTCTGGTTGTATCTAACTCTAATCGGCGATCACCTTATTTATTTCAGGTAAGCATCTCTGTATCTGTATCTGTGTCCTGTGACTCTGTCTTTTTTTAATTTTCATTCTGATTGATCATTTATGTGGAAATTGGAATGGGAAATCGATATATGTGAATAAGTGGGTAGAGGTTACTGACTTTGATTTATGCTACATTCAATATAGTTGTTTGGATCTTTGATGAATTAATGTCGTAAGATTTTAGATGTTTTGGTTTGGGTACCCAAATGTAAGCTTCGTTTTCTCAGTTTCTTGGTTCACTCACTAAAATTGAACCGAAACAAATGAAGACGAATCAAAGAGGTCATTGGAAATTGTTTAAACTATTTTTTTTTCTCATTCAAAATACATAAAATCATATACAAATGTATAGACAAAAAAGGGTCTATGAATGGAAACAAAATTTTCACATATATCTTGTATCATTTAGCAAACCTTAAACAACTATGACAAATAGAATCGTGAATCATAGTCACATCCTAATTTGGCAACTGACCATAAAATCACAAAATTTTAAGCTAAATTGCACCTCTTTTAGGGGACAGATCTCTAATACATGATCAAATACTTTCTTTACAAGAACAAAGAACAACAAATTAATCTTTGTGTATTTACATTAGGCTCACCCTTACCTAATATCCTGGCTCCGTCCTTGTGCATTTTATTATTGTATGATTTTTATTCACGATTCAGAAATATCTGAAAACAATCAAAATATTATCTGAGTAGTTTTAGATTCTAGTTGTCTGGAGATGGATGAAGAACATGAGCGAGTTTATATGTATTTTATAAGGGAATAACAGTGTCTCAATAGCAATTCATTACAAGGAAAGGAGGACTGGAGGAGTTATACTTCTGAAATGAAAACCTACTTTTTGAAGTAAAGGTTAACATCTTTTAGGTTGGGAGGTGGGCAGACTGCAGAGGTTGGCAATTTAGGTTGGGATGTGTTTTTGTCGTCCTTGCTCTGTGTGGGTTTGACCTTACCCTACCTTCAGTTTGTTACTTTTCTTAGTTATTTTTTCTTGTTCTTGGTTTACCATCTGCTAATCTTTATTGAGGCTGGGAGGTGTTTTGTTTTAACAGACAGAAGCAGTCGTTCTACACTTCTACTATCTGGGTAAAGGTCAGGCCTGCCTACATCTCACCCCCCATAGACCCTACTTCGGCTAGGGTTTAGTAGGTCTGTTTGCTTTGGTTTATCTTTCAGTTTGCAGCACTTGTCATGTTCACAGTAGTTTTCAGTTTTCTTGTAGAAGATTAGAGTCCATGAGCAGCCTTTGCTAGGTCATCTGGTGTGGGATGAAACTTTAGTTCTCATGCCCGAATGGGACTAGGTTTTATAAATCTCTTTTAGAGGCCAGAATCATTGGTCGGAAGGCCTAAAATTTGCATGGAAGATGTCTTTTTTTTTTGGGGGGGGGCTTTGCATGGACCTTATGGACTAGTTGGGGCCTTTCGGCCCCATACAGTGGTATAAAAAAGTCCATCTAGTTATGATTTATGAAGATTAAAAAACCCCTGTTGAAGGTAATGTGTAGTTCATGAAGCATAACTTTTGAAATCCTTCAATGTTTAAAAAATAAAAAATTATTAAATAGCCATGAAGGTGATAACATGTTTATAGGTTTAGTCATCTTTCACCAAAGTTAGGACATGGACTGACTTGATATGTTGAGGTGCACATGACAGGTTTGGTTGTAACTGAAGAAATTCTGAGTATTCTTCTTCTTGAATTGAATGTAGTTTACAATGAGTAATATTCAGCGGAGAGGGTCCTCTATTCTAGGCTTCTAGCCCCCATAATTTGCAACAAAATCCTACAAAACAGAAAATTACTAGCTAACCTTTCTATCTTATACATAACATTACTCCTGTCCCAAAAATAAGTGTCTAAGTTTCTATATTAGTTTGTCCCAAAATAAGTGTTCGCTTTCAAAAGAAAGGGCCTACTTTCCAATTCCACCCTTAAGTATGAGATGAAGAAATTCATTAATCCCTCTATTATCAAGGGTAAATTTGTTAGTTAATTAAAAGATGTAATAATTACACATTTCTAAAACTGTGTGCCTTTTTCATTGTGGACATTTATTTTGGGACAGAGGAAGTAATAAAGAACTAGATCTCTTATATTTATTTACAAGGAAACTCAGATATTTCGACACTCCCTCTCTCAAGCTTGGTTGTATATGTTATACAAGCCAAGCTTGGAATTCAAATAATATAAATTGTTAAGCTTTGGTGAGGGTATCACAATCTGTAGTTTTGGAGGAACATAACTGAGTTCATTGATCTCGGTGTTGACTAACTTCATTGTCCCTTTAAAACAATTACATAAAAAGGATCCAGAAGATTCCATCAAGTTTGGGAAAAATCGTTGATGAGAAAAAGAAATTGATTACAGCCCGCTCATTTTTTTTTCCTTCAGAATACTTATTCAACTATTAATTGTTAATGAAGCAGTAAGGACCCTTAATGCGTAGACCTCCCCTTAGGCAGCTCTAAGTAGGGATTTTTAGAACACTGTTTGGTATTTTCAACTGGGTTTAAAGTGTGTATTGTTTTGATGTGATTTCTGTCTTTGTTTTTCTCATAATAAACTGGTCTGTCCGTCCATCTAATCCATAACAGAGTCCAATCACGAGTCCAATCACAACGACCAAATTGATTATCTTGATGCGTAACGATACTAGATTACCTAGCAGAAAAGATTTTAAATGGGATGACAGTTTCTCATCTCGAAACTGAGAAACAAAAAAGGAATTGAGTTGGACAAAAAAGCGAAGCTTTCATGTTGTTGATTCCTTGGTTAGTGCCTCTGGAGTTAATTTGGATAGTGATAGGAAAAGACGCTGCCAAATAGTTTACTACGAAGATTCTGTTGGTTAAAAGGTCAATAAGATATGAACTCGATTTGCCCCTTGTTTGAATTGTTCTTGATTGGATAATGGTTAAGAAATGGCTATAGATATATGAGTTTGTATTTGGGATTAATGTATTTTTCAGACCTTTTTATTTAGTGTCCTGTTACCGAGAACTGAAATACTTTAAACAACATCCTTAGATTGCAGGATAACTTTTTAGACGATTTTACACATGATTGAACACAATTAAACAACAATGAATATTTGTCCAAGAATTATAATAGTAATGATAATATAGGAACGTCAAGTTTGTCTTAATATTAACATTGAAAATGACACTTCTTTGTGGGACAAACAAAATCTTCATGAGTGGACTTTACGGAGACGTATGGTTATTTTACTTCCACTTCTAGTTTTTGTGTACTTGCTCTTCCTCTTAAGTCTTAAAATTTTCTTATATCTCTTTGTGCTAGGCATGGGAACGAGACCCACCCCATTGGGGAACCCGGTGTACCCGTCCCGACGGGGACGGGGATTCCCTGCAAAACCAGGGATCGGGGATGGGGACGGGGATCCCTAAAAGCTAAAAACCGGGGATGGGGAAGGGGACGGGTAACGTGATCCCCGTCCCGCCCCGTCCCCGTATATTAAATATATTATATAATTATTACTAAATATTATGTATATTTATTACTAAATATATTGTATATCTATTTTTAAATATAGTATTTATAAAGATTTAGACGTAGTATCTTTTAGATTTAGAAATGGTATTTTGATCTTTCTTGTTACATTTTTTTATTTGTCTTACTTTTTTAGATAAAAACCATGGAGAGCCGAAAGCATATGATCAAACAATTATGTATGATGTTGTGATTTTGTTCACATGAATATTTGCTAGTCCGTAAAAACAAAATTTGAAAATATGTGAGATTTAGACATGGACCATTATTGATCGAGTATATATAGTAATAGTGCTCAACACATTTAATTTAAAATATATCACATAAATGGGGAAAATTCCCCGATTACCCGTTGGGGATCCCCGTTGCCTGTTGGGGATGGGGATGTGATCATATTCGCTAGCGGGGACGAGGATGGAAATTGGAATCGGGGACGGGAACGGGGATTGGGTCCCCGCCCCATTCCCATGCCTACTTTGTGCTGTCTCACTTGAAAGACGGGGATTCTTTTTTTGTTTTTTTGTTTTTTCAAGTCAGTCCTTTTTGCAAATAATATAGCATGCAAAAGGGAGGATCAAAGCAAACAACTATTGGAATAGTATGATTTTGACTCTGCTGCATGTTTGTTTTGAACACACTGATCCTTTGACATTTGAGATTCAAACCTAGTGCTTGCCAAATTCAAAATTGATATGAAGTAATATGATCTGTTTCCTATTTTAGCTTTATTATAATTCATAAATATGGAGTCCCGTTGTGTAATTTTTATATCAATTCTGATTCGAGAAAGTAGTCTAAAATTACAAGTGTTGTGCAATTTGTTTTGTAGATTTATAGGAGTTCTTGGAGACGTAGGATCAGGGTAAGCATAATAAGGATGGAGATCTGTAGATAGCATAGACGGGAGGAAGGGAGCTGGAGTGGTAGAGGGTGGGGGTTAGGGTTAGTGAGTCGTTTGTTAGGTTACCCGAGCCCTAAGTTAGACCAAGGTTGTACAACCTTTTTATCTTGCTTATGTTGTTCTTGTACTCGCTTATATTTGTATGTTATTTGACGCAGCGTAGTTTTGCGGAAGGATCGACAAGCGTCTAAACCCTTTTTTTGATAACGAGATTACAAGACGTAAAACTCGAAAACTAAGAGAATACTCTTAAAAAGCTAAACTTTTATTGATTAAAACTTGATTACAATTGAAAACAAATAAACCTATTTATAACCTAAACTAGGAAAAATAAATTAATTACGAAATTGACTAAATCTAATCCTAATGTAATTAGGAGAGTTAAATAAAGGAAAAAATTAATAACTAATTTATGGAATTTAAGGTATCATGGGACGGTGGATGATAATCTAAAAGAAAAGGAATTGGGAGGTAAATTGGAAGGTCACGTGAAGCATGCAATTCAACAGAACCTTAGGCGATTGTGCGGCGGGTGAATCCGCATGGTAGCCGCAAAGAAGGAAAACAACAGTGTGTTATGCGAGTGTCATGCGGCTCAAGTCGCATGGCACTCGCGTTCGCTTCTGTTTACGATTTGGTTTTCGATCTCCATCGCAACCCTCTCTATATCAGTCTCCTCCACTTCCGAAGAACTCGACCCCGAGTTCTCTTCTAAAGGAATCGACTCATCCTTGTAATACTCATATATATCGGCTACGTTGAAGGTGTTCGATATATGTAACGAATCGGGAAGGGCGACGATGTAAGCATTATCGTTAATTTTCTTCGTGATCTTAAATGGTCCATATTTTCTGGGTTGGAGCTTCCCGTAAGTACCGATAGGAAATCGTTCTTTCCGGAGAAAAACCATTACCTCGTCTCCTTCCTTGAAAACCTTCTTCTGGCGGTGTTTGTTGGCCGCCGCCTTATTCTTCAAACCGGTAGCTTCGAGACGTAATTTGACGGCCTCTTTCGTTGCCTGTAACTCCTTAGCCATGTTACCCGCTGAGATGCTAACTCCGGGATCTCGCGGTAGCTTGACTAAATCAACCACATGTCTCGGGGATGAAGTATAGACCAAGGAAAAAGGAGAGCAACCGGTGGCGGTGTGGACGCCACTATTGTAAGTGAACTCGATCTGTGCTAAGGCCACGTCCAATTGTTTCGGTTTGTCACCACACACTTCGAAGCATATTTCCCAAAGTCCGGTTAGTAACTTCCGTTTGGCCGTCGGTTTGGGGGTGAGCGGTGGTACTTTTCTTAAGAGTCGTTCCGAACATTCGCCAAAGTGTGATCCAAAAGTGGCTAAGAAACTTGGTGTCTCGATCGGAAGTGATCGTTTTCGGGACACCATGTAGACGCACCACTTCTTTGAAGAAAAGTCTTGCAATATTACTTGCATCGGCGGTTTTCTTGCAAGCGATAAAGTGGCTCATTTTTGAGAAACGGTCAACCACAACAAAATAGAGTCCACCCCCCTTTGAGTACGGGGAAGACCCAACACGAAGTCCATCGAAAGGTCTTGCCAAATGTCTTCGGGAATCGGGAGAGGGGTGTAGAGACCGGTGTTTTGAGACCGTCCTTTTGCGGTTTGGCAAGTATAACACTTTCTCACAATCGAACTTGCATCCTTCTTTAAATGTGGCCAATAATACCGTTCTTCCAAGCTAGCAACGGTTTTGTCCCGTCCGAGATGACCGCTTAATCATCCTCCGTGCATGTCTCGAATCAATTTTTCCCGTAGAGAAGAGTCGGGAATGCATAGTTGGTTGCCCTTAAAAAAGTAACCGTCTCGGGCATAGAAATCGCTGCTAGGGGTGCCGCTATTGCACTTTCCCCACATGTTTTTGAAGTCACCATCTTCACTATAAAGTTCTTTCAATGCCTCGAAACCAACAATTTCATGTGATAAAGTGATGAGTAAGTTGGCCCTTCGGCTAAGGGCATCGGCCACTTTGTTGAGACTGTCGGATTTATGTTTGATTACAAAAGGAAATTTTTGCAGAAAACTTACCCAACGAGCGTGCATCTTGTTAATCGTTTTCTGACTGTTTATAAATTATAAGGCTTGATGATAGGTAAACAAAACAAACTCCTTTTGAACCAAATAGTGCTCCCATTGCCGTAAAGCTCGAACCACCGCATAGAATTCTTGGTCATACGTGCTCCACTTTTGTCGGGCCTCGCTAAGTTTTTCGCTAAAATAAGCGACCGATCTTTTATCTTGGCTTAGGACAACACCGATTCCAATGCCACTCGCGTCACATTCAACTTCAAAAACCTTCTTGAAATCGGGTAATGCTAGAACGGGCGTTGTACTAAGCTTCTCTTTGATTAAGGAAAAGCTTTCGTCTTGTTCGAGATCCCATTGAAACTTGTCTTTCTTTAGACATTCCGTGATCGGAGCGGTGACGGTACTAAAATTCCGGACAAATCTACGATAAAAGGTTGCTAGGACATGAAAGCTACGGACATCGGTGACCGTCTTAGGTGTCGACCACTCTCGAATGGCTTTTACCTTTTCTTCGTCCACCTCGATACCGTTTTCTCCGACTATGAAACCAAGGAATAAAAACTTATCGGTGCAGAAAGTGCACTTCTTCAAATTGACATAGAGCTTGTTTTCTTGTAGTGCCGTTAAGACTTGACGGAGATGATTGAGGTGACCGGCTCTTCCTCGACTATAGATGAGGACGTCGTCAAAGTAAACGACTACAAAAGTTCCAATGAAAGGGCGTAGTACCTGATTCATAGTCCTCATGAAGGTGCTTGGTGCATTAGATGTGCCGAAAGACATAACCAACCATTCGTAGAGTCTGAATGGTGTTTTGAATGCGGTCTTCCATTCATTGCCCGGTCGAATATGAATCTGATGATAGCCGCTTCTAAGATCGATCTTGGAGAATACGGTGGAACTGGATAGCTCATCAATCATATCTTCTAATTGTGGAATGGGGAACCGGTACTTGATGGTGATCTTGTTGATGGCTCTACTATCAATGCACATCCTCCATTGATTATTTTTCTTGGGCACTAGAAGTACAGGTACGACACACGGGCTCATGCTTTCTTGTATAAAGCCCTTCTTTAGCAAGTCTTCAACTTGCTCTCTTAGGATCTCGTTCTCTTTGGGACTCATCCGATAATGAGGCAAATTTGGTAGACTAGCTCCCGGAATCAAATCAATTTGATGCTGAATGTCCCTCATGGGTGGTAATTCGGGAGGCAAATCATCCGCAACTAATTCTTTAAAATCTTCTAGCATCTCGTTCACTTCTTTTGGAATTTTGGCCTCGACTTTTTCTGCACTCATTAGCCCTTTAACAACAATAGGGCAAAAGACTTCGACTTTCTTTGCATCTTCTTCCATCTCTTGCTCGCTATCGGTCATGATGAGAAAATTGTCGCTTTTCCTGTCGGAGGTCTTTTCAAAACTATTAACGGGTGCCATAGCGATCTTCCGATTGCCCCAACAGAACAACATGACATTGTCTCGCCTCTTATAAGTGACGTCATTATCAAATTGCCAAGGTCAACCCAATAGGATATGGTATGCATCCATATCAAGAACATCACATATAACTTCCTCTTGATAATACTTTCCGATTGATATGGGTACTCGACAAGTTTGCGTGACCCTAACTTGCGGGCCTTTCTTGACCCACCGGAGAGAATAGGGAGCCTCATGAGGTTGAGTAGGTAAGTTAAGATGATCGACCAACTTCCGAGATACTAGATTTTCACAACTCCCGTTATCAATGATGAGGTTACATACCTTTTTATGAACGGAGCTATGAGATCGGAAAAGGTTCTTCCTTTGGCCCTCTTCCTTCGACGAGAGGAGAACTCGTTGGAGCACGATGTTTATCTTCTCTTCAGACTCTTCTTCGGCAAAATCGAATCCCTCATATAAGTTGTCTTTGCCGCTTTCCTCCCCGTCTACTAATGTTGTTGTTCTCCGGTTAGTGCACTCGTTGGATCGATGTCCCGATTGGCCGCATCGGTAACACTTTGAACTCACCGGCTTAGCATACGGATTGGGGGTCTTAGAAGGTGTAGGCTTTCCTTGCGGTCCACCACTAGGATTGCCGGTATTAACTTTGTGAGGAAGGTTAGTGTCTTGAGTGGGGCTCTTTCCTTTATAGACGGTGGTGCTTGAATTCTCGTTGGACCCTTGAAATCGTCGATAAGAATTGGAGGTGCGAGCGGACTTCTCCATTAATTCTGCTTTTAAGGCCAAACTCGAGGCTTCAGTTACGGTCCACAGATTTTGGAGTCCAATCTTGTCTTGGATCGAGGTCTTCAAGCCACTAATGTACCGGGCTACTTTTTGGCCTTCGGATTCTCCGATTTCATTGCGATCGGTTAACCGTAAGAACTCGGTGGTGTAGTTGGTTACGGATCTCGGGCCTTGGTTACAACTGAGATACATCTTATAGAGGATCTGTTCGTAATCTTCAGGTAGGAACTGTTCTATCATCAACTGTTTCATCTGACGCCACGATCGAATCGGACCTCATCGTTGTCGTTGCCGTTGGACCACTAGCTTGTCCCACCATACTGCGGTGGTGCTTTTAAGACGAAAAGCAACCATCTTTATCTGTTTATGCTCGGGTACTTCCATTATGTCGAAGAATCTATCGACTTCGATCTGCCAGTCTAGGAACTCTTCAACTCCCATAGTTCCGTAGAAGAACGGGATGTCCGCTTTCATCCGATAATCGTGCTCATTCTAATACGAATCTACTTATGAAGACTTATGTTAGAAGAAATAAAAGAAAGGATAAGCATGGAAAAGAGCTTCCATAAATCTATTGTTGCTTATCTGTTTATTTATCTTTTTACTTTCCTTATTTGAGTTTCCTTTTCTGTAATGCTAGCACAAGAGCAAGAAGTTCTCTTTCATAAGTAGATTTGAACCTGTTGGAAAAAGAAAGACCCTTGCTGAAGTAGGTGATGGGATGTTTTGATTGTAGAAGAATAACACCAATTCCTTGGGAAGAAGCATCACATTCCACCGTGAATGGCTGGGAGAAGTCAGGCAAACGAAGAATAGGCACCGTAGTCAAGGCCTTTTTGAGTTGTAGCAAGGCTGCTTCAGCTATTGAAGTCCATTGAGACGCGTTTTTTTTCGTGAGATCAGTCAATGGTCTAGCAATCGAACCATATCCTTTGACAAATCGTCGATAATACCCTGTTAACTCTAATAACCCACGTAGCTCCCTCACATTAGTTGGTTTTGGCCAACTCAATATGGATTGAATTTTATCATGATCAACACAAACTCCTTTGCCAGATATGACATGTCCCAAAAAAGAAACTTCCTGCTGTCCAAACAGACATTTGGATGCCTTGGCATAGTATTGATTGTTCTGGAGCAACTATAAAATACTTTCCTAATGTTGGAGATGTTGGTCAAGTGATTTGCTGTACACCACGATGTCATAAAAAAAGACCAAGACCCCTTTTCGTAAATAAGGGCGAAATAGATCATTCATAGCCGCTTGGAAGGTTAAGGGGGTGTTGGTAAGGTCAAAAGGCATCACCGTAAACTCATAATGACTCGAGTGGGTGCAGAAAGCTGTTTTATGGATATCATCAGGGTGGACACGAATATGATGGTAACGTGAACGTAAATCAATTTTTGAGAAGATTGAGGCTCCGTGCAATTCATCCAACAATTCATCCTTGTCGGGTATGGGGTATTTGTCGGGTATGGGGTATTTGTCAGGTATGGTGATTTGGTTCAAGCGTCTATAATCCACTCACATACGCCATGCATTATCTTTCTTTTTAACAAGAATAATAGGACTTGCAAACGGCCTGGCTTGGTCGGATAAACCCCACATCGAGTAGTTCAGCAACTTGTCTCTCAATTTCTGATTTTTGGGAATAAGGGTGGCGATATCAACGGATATTTGGAGGTTTCGAGTTAGGAAGTAGGGGAATGGTATGGGTGTGCTCGCGGAAGGGGGGGGGGGGGGGGTAAGGTGGCAGGGTTAGCAAAGACTGATTCAAAACTAGATATTCACCTTTGAATTTCTGGAATGTTGGGCTCTCTTGAGTTGGTTGAATCTTTGGACATATATTGGAAGGTTGCTTCCGTTGCTTTTGGTGGAATCCCTTGAAGCTTGTAGCGTTTACCGTTCACAGAAAAAATCAAGAATAGTTCGTTTTAGTTAGCTTGCACCGTGTTCAAGGAAGCCAACCACTTGATGCCTAGTACCAAATATACACCCCCAATGGAAAAAAGGATAGTAATCTTGGGTAATGGTGAGACCTGGCAGTTGAACGACTAAATTCGAGCAAAGTTGATTGCAAGTGATGACCTGCCCATTACCTATCTGTACTCCAAAGGCTGGTACTGCTTGTGCTGGTAGCTGTAGTTCCTCTACCAACTTTTCAGATACAAAGTTGTGAGTCGATCCACTATCAACCAGAATCAACACTTGTCGTCCATTAAGGGTTCCTTGTAGCTTCATAGTGGCGCAAGAGGATTTCCCTAAAATGGCATGAAAGGAAATCTTAGCAAGGTCGGCAACAATAGCATCCTCTGCAACTTTTTCTTCCATTTGGTCAATTTCTTCCTGCTCCATAAGTGTCAGAGAGGCTGTTTTGCAGCGATGTCCAGAAGCAAATTTTTCATTGCATCGAAAGCAAAGGCCTCACGCAATACGGTTCTGTCTTTCCACATCCCATGGGCGCGTTACATTAGCACCCAGAAATATTGCAACAAACCAAAATCCCATGGGCGCGTTTGATTGCGACTAGGATTTTGGTTTGTTGCAATATTTCTGGGTGTTAATGTTGGATTAGTTGGCTGTGGGTTTGATATAGCTGTCGGTTGTTGATTGGATTTGAACGAGTTGTTTCTCGGGGAAACTTGAGAATAACCCATTTTCTGCTCGTATTCGAGAGCCAAACTCATAACTTTGTAAACCAAACGAGGCTTCTGGATGCGTACATCAGCCTTGAGGTCGTCTCTTAACCCATTGAGGAACACACCCAACAAGCAATGCTCCGGCCAGCCGAACGTTTGGCAAACTCCTGGCGGTATTCTTGTACCGTTCCTGTTTGTTTGATCCCACAAAGGTGCTCATCAGGATTTTGAAATTCTGCTATTCTGCTGGCCCATAATTTTCTTGCAATGCTTTGACAAGTTCTTCCCAATACAAAATGGTTCGTTCATTATTGATCCAAGCAAAGAGTTCAAGAGCATCACCTTCCAAATACATGGCAGCAACATCAACTTTCAATTTGTCGGGTGTCTGGTAATACTGAAAGTATTTTTCGGCCTTCAAAATCCAACCGCGAGGATCTCCTCCCTCAAAACGAGGAAAATCCATCTTGGTATGATGTCTGTGTCGAGGGTTTTTTAACCACCACGGTTTTTCAGTATAACGCTTGTCTTCCCACGAAGACCCCGTATTTTTTTGATGTCCCTTATCTACCATAGCGTCCTTCTCTTTGGATTGAGACTTTATAGTTGCATCCATGGCAGCCAATTTGGATGTAAGTAGGGCTAACTGTTGGAGGATCTCATCATTGGAAGGGTTATTTGATTGGGTTTTGCTCCCGTACTTGGGTGTGGAAGCGTGGGGATGTGGATCTTCGGTGGAGGCCGTAGAACGAGTGTTAACCATTATGGATGAACAACGATGAAAGGTAGCGATGAACAGTAACGAGGCTCTGATACCAAATTGTTAGGATCTACAACTTGGGTAAAAGAACTATAGAAAAGGTAGTCCGTATGGAGAGGACGAGGCCCCAAATAATAACTCAAAGTAAATTTCTCATATCCAAATAATAGAATGGCTACAATATTTAAAGTAAAAGGAAATAGACTCCTAGAACAAAACACTAAAAAGGAAACTTAAATAAGGAAAGTAAACAAGGATAATAAGGAAAGTAAAAAGATAAATAAACAGATAAGCAACAATAGATTTATGGAAGCTCTTTTCCATGCTTATCCTTTCTTTTATTTCTTCTAACATAAGTCTTCATAAGTGGATTTGTATCACATTCCTTCCGAAGTTGACCGGTTCTTCTTCCTCCTCTTCGGATTCGGAACTCGAAAGATCGACCCGATTACAATTGCCATTGTGTGGCCTCATAACCGGTTCTCCAAGCGTGTCTCTTCTCCGACGGTTGTTGTTGACGAAGTTGGGTTGAAGCCTGTTAACAGCCGCCGTCAGATCAGTGAGTGCCGCGGTAAAGGCCGTGTTCATCTCGACTAAATCTGATTTGGTAGTGGGTTGTTGATCTGCCATGCCATGGTTAGTGAAAAGACAGGCGAATCGTGCTCTGATACCAACTGACTTAGCGTAGGTTTGCGGAAGGATCGACAAGCGTCTAAACCCTTTTTTTGATAACGAGATTACAAGAAGTAAAACTCGAAAACTAAGAGAATACTCTTAAAAAGCTAAACTTTTATTGATTAAAACTTGATTACAATTGAAAACAAATAAACCTATTTATAACCTAAACTAGGAAAAAGAAATTAATTACGAAATTGACTAAATCTAATCCTAATGTAATTAGGAGAGTTAAATAAAGGAAAAAATTAATAACTAAATTATGGAATTTAAGGTATCATGGGACGGTGGATGATAATCTAAAAGAAAAGGAATTGGGAGGTAAATTGGAAGGTCACGTGAAGCATGCAATTCAACAGAACCTTAGGCGATTGTGCGGCGGGTGAACCCGCATGGAAGCCGCAAAGAAGGAAAACAAACAGTGTGTTATGTGAGTGTCATGCGGCTCAAGTCGCATGGCACTCGCGTTCGCTTCTGTTTACGGTTTACGATTTGGTTTTCGATCTCCATCGCAACCCTCTCTATATCATTATTGCTTACTCATAACTACCTTTTCAAAAATTATCTTATACACATTTCTCTCTTTCACACACTTTTCACAAGCCGGAGGTTTTCACGGAAACAACCGCTCCACTCTTTGAGATAAAGGTTAGGTTTGCGGACATCTTACCCCTGCCATACCCCACCTTCGGGTGGGATATATTGGGCTCGTTTGGTTTGGTTTGGTTTTTGTTCTCGATTTTATATGTCATGTCTTAGTTTCTTCTTGTCTCACGGTAGATGGGGACTTACAGTCAAATCTTTATTTATTCTCATGTGGTCTTATGGGTCCCGTCTCAATTTCTTCTCTTGTTCGGTAAATAAGACCCATTATCACATTCTTATTTCTTCTCACTAGGTAAATAGGACCTGCAAAATGAAAATGTTATTTTGACATTGGACCTTGGTTTTTCAAGCATTATGATTACATGGTATACTTGTACTCTTGTAGCAAGATCCTAAGATTGCTGTTTAACAAGCCGGGATGTATTGGTTTTCAGGTCAGAAACATTACTATTATCCACCATAAGCTTAGTTCGTAATCATAGTTATGGAAGATAATGGCGCAACTTCTCTCCTTCTTAAAAATGCCAACGCCAAGCAAAAGCAGGGTCAAGATACACTTTCTGCTGAAGATCTAGCCTGGGCCGACTCTTGCCTGATTGAAGATCCCGAAATATCAGAAACTAACATGGATTCTCTAAAAGAAGCTTTACTCGATATTTTTGGGATCCTTGGCCCTTCTGCAAACGAACGTCATGACTCAAATGACGTAACTGACCCTGAGAATTTCCCTGCAGTCATAGAGGAAGGAACCTCAGATACTGCAGACACAAGTATGGATGAGCATCCAGAAGATGAAATCCCTGATATGTTATCCTCGTTAAAGCAACCTTTTCTTCCGAATTATAATGATGAGATGATGAACGTTCAATATTCTGATTCCGATGCTGATGATGATGGTGATGCGGGTTTTACGTTCTCGGACTTTGTGATGGAACCGCCATCCGGGGATATTTTTAAGGTCTGGGATTTAGACATCCCAGTTGAAGAAGATGGACTAGTGAAACAATTGAAGGAGGCACTTTCTTCAAATGCAGGGAATGGAATCAAGGGTTTGAAAGTGGAATCACTTGATAGTCTTGTTGAGGGCATTGCAGATCTTTCTTTGAAGTAAAGAGAATGTTGGTTAGTTAGTTTTAGACTAATGGTTGCCAATTATAATTAGCAGGAAAGATGGTCATCTATGAGGTACTTGGATATAAGTGTTTGTCATAAAGTTGCTTTTATATATATAGATGGGCAAATTGCATTTTACATATGATATGATTCCTATTTCGTGTAACATAGTTTTAAAACCTTCGTTTTATTTTTTGGTACCTCAAAAATGTGACATCTTAAAAAGTTTGGTACCTAGTTTGAATATTATTTTGGGTAACATTTGTCTAAATGTATGAAATATCACATCTAAGATACCAAAATGAATGTTCAGGAAGAATGTTACACAAGATATGAATTGGACCGATATACGTTGTGTTTTCATGCAATTTGCTAATATATTTTGTTTGTGTGTCGGATGTTAAGAAAATACAGGTTGTGTGATAAGCATGTATGGCAATCGGTCGATCTACTCGGTTTTGGTTTCTAGCGGGAACTCAACATCTCTAAAGCGTTTTTAAATCATGGCTGTAAGCCTTCTATTTGAATATAACACATAAATACTAAGCGATGCCATAAAAATTGAAATGCTATATTGACGTATGAAGATGTATGTCTAAAAGTCAATCATGTAATTATTTTAGTTTTAAACACATGAAAGGTTTAATATTAGATAGAGATGGGCAAACAAAGTAACTCGTCAAGCCTGTAACTAGGGGTGTACGCAGGTTGGGTTGGGCGGGTTGGGATGTTTTTACAACCCAACCCAATTATGGTGGTTTGGAAAATCTCAACCCAACCCAACCCATTCAAAAATATAACCCAACCCAACCCTTGCGGGTTATGGCGGGTTGGGTTGGGTTGACGGGTTAGTAATATACATAATTTTGCCAATTGAAATACGATAAATAATACTAAAAGTATTCTCAACAAAGTTATTAGTTATTACTATTAGGGCTCTAAACGAACCGAACGAACACGAACGGAGACTTGTTCATGTTCGTTCGTTTAACTTAACCGAACAAACGAACGAACATGAATGGTAAACGAATGAAATTTTTTTTGTTCATGTTCATTCATTAAGAAAATGTGTTTGTTCGTGTTCGTTCGTTAAGATGCTAAACGAACATAAATGGACTTAAACGAACATAAACAAACGAACATAAATGGACTTAAACGAACATAAACAAACGAACATAAATGGACTTAAACAAACATAAACGAACGAACATAAATAAATTTAAATAAACATAAATGAACGAACATAAATGAACAAAAAACAACCACCATTACTCATTATTCCGTTCCTAAAAAATAACATAACAAAATGAAAAACTGGGTAAACTTATGAGCGATAAAAAAGGAATTTTTAAAAATTCAATTTAATTAATGATTTTACATATTAATGTCACAATATATAAATATATTTATATAATAAACAAACGTAAATGAACATAAACAAACGCAAACGAACGAATATTAACGAGCATAAATGAATGAACGTCCAGGAACATAAATGAAGGAACAAAATCATTGTCCATGTTCGTTCATTTAACTAAACGAACAAAAAAATGTGTTGATGTTTGTTCATTTATTAAATGAACGAACTTCCCGCTGAACGGTTCACGAATGGTTCACTGAACGTTCGGTTTGTTTACAACCCTAATTATAATCATCCAAATATAAATTAAAACCCATAAGTCTTAAAGTTAATTTGGGCTGTGAATAAACTGTATATTATATATATATATATATATATATATATATATATATATATAATTTTATAAAAAAATAGCGGCGGGTTGGCGGTTTGGGTTGGGTTGAGTTTTCCTAACCCAATTTCAACCCTTCTAATTAGCGGTTTGGCGGTTTCGCGGGTTGAGTTTAATTGGGTTGGGAGCGGGTTGGGTTGGTCGAGTTTCGCGGGTTGACGGTTTTCTGTACACCCCTACCTGTAACCGGTTACGGTCACCGGCCGGTGACCGTAACTGGTTATGTCGGTCCCCGGTCCTTGTTATAACTGGTTATGGTTTTGGAAAGACAGGACCAGTAGTATCTGTTTTAACCGGTTGGATTGTAACCGGTTAAATCTAGTTAATTGTAACCGGCTGAGGAGGCTCAATTTAAATGTTGAGATTAGGTTTCTATCTGCCATATATATATATATATATATATATATATAGTATAGAGTAAACCTTCATGCGTTTGGGCCTGAGTTACGTAACTGGCCTGAACGATTATGGTTTAAGCCCGGTTCTGGTTCCAAAATCCGGTCCGTTTGTCCATCTCTAATATTTGCAATAAATTGATTACCGACAACCCTAATCGGCCCACACGAAACCCGCCTCCAAGGACATTAATGTGAAGGGGGCATTTTTGGGCTCACTCAACGGCTGAGACTAACGGGTCCTTGGGATCGAACCCATCTCTTATTAAAATAGAATCTAAATATGGGTATAAGTTAAGGAACTTATTTACAATATGTTATTGGAATACTACATTGTATGTTGTATAAGTGTTTCTTATATGGTTATTGTATATGTAATTGATGTACTTCGACATTAATTTCTATTCACGTTTAAGTGAGTGATAAAATGATAGTTGGTTATATCATTCTATAGTTTTAGGAAATGACACAGCGAAATAAATGTTCACAATGAAAAAAGTACACAGATTTAGGAGTGTACGATTATCACATTTTTTAAATTAAATGATACTTTTACCTTTGATAATAGAGAGATAAACTTTCTCCTTCTCATAATTAAGGGTAGAATGGAAAAGTTGAAACTTACTTTTGAAAATGAAACCTTATTTTGGAACAAACTAAAATATAAATGTGGATACTTAATTTGGGACAAAGAGAGTATGATTTATATATAGTAATGAATAAAAATGTTAACTAAAGGGCCGTTTATTAAACGTTTATCGGGTAAGTGCTTACCAATATCATTTACCTTATTGATTGAGCATGAAAATGAACGTGAAGCTTACCCGGTAAGAGATAAGACAATGGCCAAGAGTCTTATCCGGTAAGTGTTGGAAACGATGTTGGAAATTTTGTGGAAGTTTGGAAGTTTTTCTTCCATCCCACCTAACCTAGGTGGAAGTAGAAAAAGAAGAGAATTTTATAAACTCTTTCCTTCAATTGGGCTTTGAATGAATTAGTGGGCTCATGATGGGGGTTTCAAAGAAGTGCAACGCACACGCATGCACGCGCGTGGGCAGAGGCCGCAGTTCTCGCGAAGAGAGGCGCACTTTGCACTTTGCATCGGAGCTGAGCTCCCGAACTTATTTTTTACATAAAATTCAGAAAGGGATAATTATTTATTTTATTAATCAATTTAAACAGATAAAGTTTAGATTTTTGAGAATATTTCAAAATTTGAAATTTATAGAACACATATTAAAAACGTGTTGGAGATTAAGGGGTCGTTTACCCAAACGCTTACCGGTAAAAATCTACACTATTATTTAACTTATCGAGTAAGATTCTAGTCAACCGAAACAAAATCATGTGCAATAATTTATCCGGTAAGTGTTAACCGGGTAAGAGTCGTTATCCTCACTTACTGGGTAAGACTCTCGATCTTTGTCATGGCTTTTATCGGGTAAGATTCTACATTTTTGCCATGTATATCCGGTAAGGTAATTGACCCGGTAAGCATTTACTGGGTAAGCGTTTGGTAAACGACCCCTAAGTCTCCAACTTCCATCCCTAATCTTGGGGACGAAGTCAAACGTTTTTTTAGGGTTTTCACCCGGTATAAATAATGGGCTAAAACCTTCTAAAAAATACACTGAAATCTGCTCTCTCTTCTCTCTGCGTTTTTTCTATTGCCTTCCACGCTTCTGCATCTCTTCTTGCTTTATTTTCGTGTTCTTAGCTGTTGGTACACAAAGTTATAATGCATCAAATCCTGGGGTTATCGACTTGAGACTCTACAGCCATTTTAGGAGTGTCGCATAAACCTTAAAGGACAAGTTTTATTCCGTGCAGTTTTGCTCTCATACGTCAATGAAAATCAGGTTGGTTTTAAGTTTTGTGTACCGTTTTTATTTTCGTCCAGTAGAATGGACAGTCTGATTTCTACCCCCTTCTTCTAACGATTCTATCACGAAGGATATAAACGTTTTTAGGAATCACTGTTTGTTTACATTCGACAATTAAAGTTTTATTGATCTAAAAATGTGTTTTCTAATAAAGTCTCACTTTTAAATAAAGTTCAAATCTTTATAAATAAAGTTGTAATCTTTATTTATAAAATTGTTTTGTTGTAAATTATTGAATTTTATAATTGATAAAATTCAACAAACGACTATTACTAGGTAAGTACTTGTAGGATTTAAGATGCTTACCACCAACCCATTTCATGGCCGATGATGTTATACGATAAGGTAAATGAAGGTGAATCTCTTGCCAGTAAACGCTTATCAAGTAAGATTTGGTAAACCATCCCTAAGTTGAATAAATTTTAGGATGAACTATAGATTTGGTCCTTATGGTTTAGTGAAATTATGGATTGGACATTTACATTTCATTTATTACACTCAATCATTATGGTTTGCAATTTGTTATGGATTTTGTCCATGATGCTAAATCCATTAATTGTTTTTGTTAAGGCAAAGAACATTTTTGTCTTTCTACCCATCGCTTTAAAATCATTCTAAAAGCATCCAATTAGGTAACCCCATTCCATCTTCGCCGACTTGAGACCAACACTATTCCTTTGCCTCCTCGTTGGCATTAGACCAACACCACCCAATTAGGAGCTATTGTGTTCCTCTACATCAGTAATGAAAAGATAACACTACCACTTAACCGCCACCCCTAATCCTATCCCCATTTCCCTTACATCTCAGTCTTCTCCCTCCTCCATACCTCTCATTTTTTATCACCTCTTGTCCTCCGTCACAACCCCTTTCTTCCTCCTGTTCAAGTTATGAATTACTTTTTCCTAGTGAATTTTTGAATGTTCTTGAAGGGTGGCGGTGGCCGAGGGATTTGGTATGTGGTGGCAAAGAGTGGTGGTGGTAATGCGTTGGGATGATGGTCGTCATACTAGTAGTGGTTGAAGGTGGTGGGTGGTTGATAGTGGTCAGTATGAATGTTCTTTAATCAAGGGAGATGAAGCTGGGAATGAAGATGGGTAAAAAGACCAAAAAGCCCATATAAGGGACACATAACATACTTAACAGAAATCCACTCTGAAACATAAAATAAGGATCAATAATATATTAATAAATTTTAAAAACCAAAACCAAAAATATAGTTATAATACAAGGACTAATAGTGTAATTAACTCTATATTTTATTAAACGGACCGGACTAAACCTAGACCAAAATGGGTCCGGTCTGGCCTTTTCTTGTGTACCATCTCTATAATCCCAGAAAGTCAAAAAACTTGAAAACGGTGTCGTATCTCTTGATCTGATTCGATCGTGGTCAGCATCGCTAAAACACACAGTCGAAACGTAAATCGTGTGTGTGAGTGTGTGTGTGTGAGAGAGAGAGAGGATCAGTGATGAGCGGAGCAGCGTCGTATCTGGCGAGGAGGGCAGCGCAGAAGGAGAGAGTCAGAATCCTTTACCGGCGTGCCCTCAAAGACACTCTCACTTGGGCCGTTCACCGCCATCTCTTCTACCCCGATGTATTGTATTTCTCCCTAGGGTTTTATCGTTTTAGATTCATTCGATCTCTTTATCGTTTATATGTATTTGATTTGGTTTTATTGTAAATATTTCAGGCCGATGCACTTCGTGAGAGATTCGATGCTAATAAGAATGTGGTTCGTTTCCCCTGACTTTTGTTATACATTAAAATCTTCCCTATTTTTTAGTTTTGTTTGCCTTGGAGTGATCGATTTTTCAAATGATGTTCTTTGGATTTTGTTCTTAGAAAACCCTAAATGCTTAGAAAAGCTACAATGTCTGGAAGAGGTAGCGAGTTTTTTTGCATTTGCATTTCCATGATTTGTACCAAAACAATTCATCATTGCAAAAGACATTGCTTAATGGGTATTTTATCTGATTTGTCTGCGAACAAGGAAACTATAAGCAATGCTAACTATGAATCTCATGGAGAGTTTGATCCTGGCTTAGGATGAATGTTGGCGGCATGCTTAACACATGAAAATAGGATGGGAAGTGGTGTTTGGTGTTGGGGAGGGGGGATTGATTGTTAGTGTAGATGATTCGGAAGATATATTGGCAGGTTCATAAGAATAAATTTGAGTTGCAACCAGGGGCGGAGCCGGAAAGTTTATCTAGGGGGGAGCCTAGAAACATAGTGTAAGAAAATTTACGATTTTAATGTTGAAAAGACCCTTTTAAGAGATACGTTTTTTTTAAATACTTGTCCATAGACAATATTTGTTAAAATAGTAGGGCTAAATGCTATGTCTATATTTACATAAACAAACATAAGATGTGTTTACAAGTGTATATAAACATTAAAACCTTTTGAAAATATATGAAGATTATCGTACTTTTTTTTTTTAACAAAACCTCTCAAAATTATGGCGTTTTAAAGGAAGAAAAAGAATAATTTGGTACAAGTACAAAAAGTTTGAGGGGTAACAAGGTTTGAGCCTATATCTAAACCTTCTTTAAAAGTTCTAGGGGGAGGCTATAAGGTGGCTACGCCACTGTCACGGATGATGGTGTCCTACACCATTTTTGTTACTTATATTGTGTTTCGAGGATAATAGCTGATAATAATCAGTAAGGATGTAGGTATTTGGATATATCAGGCCCACTTATATGTTGGTATGATTGGAGTACATTTCATGCATTGCTCATTGTTTGTAGTCGCTCTATGATTGTAATGCTGTCTCTTTGGCATCATGGCTCAGGCATATGGCATGGCGGTTCCTCACCTTGAGAAAAAAATAGGGGCCTCCACGTTGCCCTGGCTTCCTTTGTGGTTGGCACTATAACAACTATTAGTAGTCCTACCAGTGGTTTTGGGCATGTTACTCTTAGCATTAACAGAGAGGCAACATTTTGTGCCTCATGGCTTTCTAGCAGGTCATTTATACCACTCACATTTTGGATGTATGATGTGACAACATGCCTTCAGTACGTGTAATGTGTTCTACATAGTTGTCTAGTGTCAGGTCGTGTTTGTTGTTTTGGAATCTCCAACACACTGAATGATAAATTGAAAGCAAAAGACGGGTTTAATTGCTAGTATGTTTAAAGAAAAATATGAAATCTGAATAACCAGAAGATAAATGAGGGACTTAAATGCTAATATGTACTATTCTTAATGTTCAAAAAAGATTCAAATAGCAATAGCGAGTGTACAGAATGTGAAGGACATACATGTTCTCTTTCTGTGCGTTAAGCAACTCTGGTGGAACCTGTGAGAATTGAAGAAATCGAAGCTCCCCTAATATAGTTGTTCATTCTAGGAGGAAGAAGTCAGATACAGTTATTAGAAAGTCATCAAGAGAGGGCCAAATAATAGGGACTGGCTGATGAATTACAGGAGAAGGATATCATAATTGAAACGTGAAAACTGATTACATAACATGTCTGACGGTTGAATTATAGCATAATTGATACCTGTGCATCTACTATAACAATATTATCTGGGGAAGGGAAAAAAGAACAATGAGTGTGTCCTTTCGTGGTTTGGCTGTTTCTGGAAGTTGGGATTGTTTTTATCTTTACTTCATTATTTTCAGTGAAAGACCCCTTTCATCATTTTTATTCTTATCAAACCTTTGCTCTCTTCTTGCCATAACCTTTTTTGCACCAAAAATGGAACATATTCCAGAGTAGCTTTGGTAGAGAAAAACTGTGGCCGGATTGGAAATCCGGAATCACATTTGGAATCTGAGTTGGGACACATGCTATTTTGAAACAAGCTTTGTTGGCTTCCACTCAAGCGATCCTGGCCAAGGTTGTGGAAACCTTAGCCACATTGAACAAAGATAAAGACGTTACATCTGCCACTTTCTTTCAATTTGTGTAAAACCAGAGTTGCTTTTTGATGTTGCAATGATCGATCTTGTTTTTCATTGCACAATGTGAATATGGCTTATCAATATACAAGCAAAAGGTTCTATTGCTCTGGTTTGTAATGTGTATGCAACAAGAGGATACAGGGCATTTTTGTGAATCTACTTCTTTGTACATGCCTAAGTGGAACTCATGAGTGAATCACAATCACAATGTCAACATTATATCACATTTACATTGAGCTGGCTGAAGGGCAAGTCCGAGTAAACAGTTGTACATCTTATGCTTATGCTTCCTATACTTGTTTACCATCTGATATGCATTGTTTTTATCTTGATGGGTGTCCAGGAAGATATAGATACTATTGATAGAATGATTGCTGATGGCGAGGGGCAGTACAATAAGTGGCGACACCCTGATCCTTACATTGGTAAGTTGCAGTAGAATGTAATTTTTTTTTTCTATATTGAACCTAATTTATATATGGAACAGTATTTGGTAAATACAGCGTAATAAGTGCTAGTGTTTATTTGTGCATTTATGAAAGGGCACACGTCTCCTTTTTCCCCTACCAGTGTAAATAAGTTGAATACAAGAATTGCCTATTGGCCTACCCTTTTTGGTAAATTATAAAGAATGATATTTGCATCTAGTACAAACGTTTGATGCAGGTAGTTTTTTTGTTGTCTTTTCTTTTATGTAATAGAATAGCCTACTTTTCTTTACTCTCTCTATCTGGATGGTTATTCTACCAGAGTTTACTGTATGAGTGAGAAGCTAAGCTTTGTGCATTAAAAGTTCATCATGAATTACGATACCCCGTGACACCCCTCTCTCCGGCACTAAACTTCTTGTGAATTTATCAATTCTGAACTTGCAAAAAGTTCTAAATCATGAATTGCTTGTGTTTTCTGTTTTACTGCTTACTATCTTTTTGTGTACCTCAATTAACAGTTCCATGGGCTCCTGGCGGCAGCAAGTTTACTCGCAATCCTACACCACCTTCTGGGGTAATCTTCTACTTCTTTAATTAGCACACCATTAACACTAGTGTAGGGATCTCATATTCCCCTACTCATGAACCTCATGCTGGGTAATTATGAATTTGTAAATGCTGTGTATGAATCTTGTTTTTATAGTGCTTTAGCCTTTAGTTAACCATCGTTTATTGTGAAGCTATAACCTTAGCTCAGTTTGGGCTTTGTTGATCAATTTTCTAATCGAGCATCTCTGTGAATGACACTACCAATTCTGCATGATTCCTATTTTTTTTACCTTAGCCTTCCCGATACCAAAGTATAGATCTTTTTATTTCTCTTTTTATGGATCAAAATTTACACTTTCCATCATGCATTACAATATTGCCCGTCCTTAAGATTTACTTGTTGATGCATGCC
The DNA here is from genome assembly GCA_954870635.1 of Arctium minus. NCBI lineage: Eukaryota > Viridiplantae > Streptophyta > Magnoliopsida > Asterales > Asteraceae > Arctium > Arctium minus. The sequence goes on from OX941084.1 coordinate 39,260,813, forward strand.
AATTTGTTGATGATGCATACTTTTTTCTTTAATTTCTGCATCAATTTTTTAAATTCATGCGTTACATGAGTGGCGTCCCGTAGGGTTCACAATTGTGAATATTTGAACCACCTGTTGCCTGGATTTCTCCATCTCCATGGTTGAACCGGCTTGTTCAGGTAGTTGGAGTAGAGCGTAGTTCTGAAACTGTTTGTGTGCAGATAGGTTTGGTTCATTTGCCTGTATCATTGGGTTGGGTTGGGTAATCTAAAACTTCAAAAACCAAGACATATTTCATGGCCCTAAACGTATTTTATGTGGAAAAGTGTACAAGAAGCTTTCATTTTAATGATTAAACTTTTTCGTGGGTGATGGTTACTAATAGAAAGCTAGATTTGATGTATCCAGACTCCAGAGTTTTACATATATCTAGCCTATCTAGCCTTTTCCCATTCTTAAAAAATTGCAACTACTAATATGTCGAGTCCGCATAAATACTGATTTTCATTAAGGTTCAAAACACAAAAACAGACGGTTCTTCTGTACATCAATTAAAATTGCAGGCTGATTTTTTTTTGAGAGAAACCCATCAAAAAAGTGAATGTCCACGTGAAGAATGGTCAATCACACATCTATCTTTTGGTAATAAACTTTTTTTTTCCTGGGGGAGGATGGCTGGATTTTGCTGTGCAAGAAACGCAAAATTGTACAGCATTGCTACATCCAGTCATCGCTAGGTTGTTATCATATCTTGTGAATTTTCAGTAGTACATACAAGGACGGCTGACGCCATTGATAAGAAAATATTTAGCAGAAATTGGATACAATTGGAAAACTGGCAGAAACTGTTGTAACTGTTGTTTTAACCGTGTACAGGATAAATCTGGCTTCATAATCAACATGTATATGCCTTTGTGCTTAAGCTCTTCATTTTCTGGTTGATGCAGATTGAGATAGTCTACGATTATGGTCGAGAGGATCAAAACTGAAAGTAATACGGGCTCCATGGCAATAAATCAAGGTTAGAACCGAACTGATCATGCTAGATAAGGACCATTCTCTTGGTACTAAATGCTTATCTCCAAAACATAGTTGTTAAAAGCGCGCCTAGGCTCTGAGGCTCACAAGGCTCAAGGTCTTGGGCTTTTTTAAAATCGAGGCTAGGCGTATTCACGAGGCTCATTAAGGCCATGCGCCTTGGCTGAGGCGCCTTGTGGGCCTAGGCGCGCCTCATAAAGACTTGAAGAGTTACTAAATACCTAGTCAAACCCCATTATTAAATAAGCTTTCTCATTTAAAAAAAGAGTTATTAACTACATGACTTTAATACCTAGTCATTAAAACTTCAAGCTTTCTTCTCTATAAATACCCAAACCTAAAACTTCTCTCTCACGACTCATGCTTTAAACCCCTCCCTTCTGCCTCTATCGATGTACTGCTGGTTCTTGCATTGGAGGCTTGTACTTGTTGCATATTTGAGTTGTGTGCAACTCTGCGTGTGTATTGATAAGAAGCGCCTCGCATTCGCCCCCGCCTCACGCTTACTCCTCGCGCCTAGTCCCCGGGACCCCTTTGCGCCTAATTGCGCCTTGAGCCTTTTAGCAACTTTGCTCCCAAAGCAAAATGCTTTGTATGGTGCTACTTGTTTCCTCTCTAGGCCATGTTTGGCCTTATTGATACAAGCCCCGTTTGGTAAGCCATAAGCTAGCTTTTTAAAAAGCTACTTCAGATAGTGTTTCAATAAGCTCCAAAGCGTTTTTTCACTTTTTCTAATAAAACCCTTGTATTATAGTATTTTGTAATTTTTCAACATGTTCAAGTCATTTTACATTTTTATCTACCTAATCAACTAGTTTTTTTACCATACATGATTGGTTTCTGAACTAACTCAAATAGCTTATTAGCTACCCCTAGCTTACGAGGTAGTTTGCCAAACGTAGCCTAATCTCCAATTCTCCATAATAGGTATCGATTCTTGTTTCCATAGAAGTTCTTGTTTTTGCCTATTTGCCTTCTACCTGCTTCACCTGGCCCATTATAATTGCAGAAATCTGATGCACACCTGTATTCAGATAGTAATTACACAAGCAATCTGATGAAGTCAGGATAGAGTTTTCCCAGCATTCGAGAAATTCATGCCGAAACAGAATACAAAATCGATATCTCCAGCACTCCCCTCTTCTTTATATGTATTCCATCCTAACAAACCTCATAACCGAATACTAATATAAACTTCCCACACTACCCTCTCTCTCTCTCTCTCTCTCTATATATATATATATATATATATATATATATTTCTGGGCCTTCTAGAATATGTGAACCTGATTGGGGGCTTATAAAAATCATGATTTTGAAATCAAAAAATTCTCTTCTTATTGCACATTTTGAAGCTACCTGTTTGCCATTGTAATCAGTAGAAATCTTTGATGACATTGATTTTATGCATAGTGTGAAATCTAGCATGAAAATGCTAATGTATCGATTCCTTTATTTTTTAATCTGATTATATGTTGGCAGGCCAGGTGCGTCGAGTAGGAAGTGTTTGATATGTCAGCAATGGCGATTAGACATTGGTACGCCCTCTTTAATTGAATGTGCTTTTTATAGCATGAATGTTGATGAAAACTCTTTCCTTTTGTCCTTTGATGGATGGAACATTTCTTTTCATGCAGAACTTGCAAATATGTTTGTTATCATTATTATTGCTAATAAATTGATGTTATTTGATTGTTGTTCGTCATTTGTCTTTATAGTAAATTACATTTTTGGTCCTTGTGGTTTTCACCCATTATCAAGTTTGGTCACATGGACCAAAAATTGAAACAAAATGGCAACCATAGTGACCAAAATTGTAATTAGTTTGAAAGAGGGACCAAACTTGATAATAGTGACAACCACAAGGACCAAAAATGTAATTTACTCTATGTTTAATAGGGGTAGACTAAATAAACACTTACTAAATGAACATCTACTTTTCAAAACTATTTGGCCCACGACCCACTTTAAAAATAGGGCATTTTGGACCATTAACCATTTGGGTCTGTTATTCAATCTGCCCATTTGGTACTTCTTTGGTGTTCTATGTTTCTAGTAACATGTTATACCTTAGTTTACGTATGAAGTTAACTAAAATATGAACCCTAGCTTAAAATTATACCAAAAGTCATAAATGATATGTTCAAACACGGACTCGTTGGGGATGAAGACGAAGTTACTGACTTGTACCGATAGGAATCTCTCGTGCTTTGGATTGAATGAGTTACCAGTTAAAAAAAATTACGAACCCACATGATGCTTTACATAATTATTTCAATTTAGGGACGCATAATGTTAAAACATGTAATGGATTGATTACACTGATGACCAAATGTGTGATTCGTTCTAACAACAATTATCAAGAGTATAACGATAAGTAATACCTGATCAAAGGCAAATCCACAACTTTTTCGGGTTTTCTGTTAATGCATTTATCATCATTGCGCTATAAATACAAGAGTATGATATCATTTACACTAGAATCCTGTTACAATTCCTTCTAATTCTCGTGTTATTGGCTTCAATTTGCATATACCAAAGTGCTCGTAGGGTTTAACATTCGACTCCGAGTTTCCTCTTTTCCCCTCCCTAGATCTTTGTATGAATATCTAAACAAAAAAAAAAAAAAAAAATCAAAAGCAAAACAGGTTTTAGGACAAACGTTTATTGAACAATTCGTGAATCTTTACCCTACATGCACTAAATAAAAACACATTAACTTTTTTTAATTTGCTTCAAAACAAGTTTCACAAAAACAACAAAACATCCTGCTGCTCTGCATAAGAAAAGTTTTAAGCAAATAGAAGTTAAAAGGCTGGCTAGCTGAAGGCATCTCCAATGGTAGGTTATTATAAGCCAAAAACGTAGTTTTTTGCAAGTCACCCGTATTTTTAAAGTTCTTGTACAATAATCTTGGTTCTTACGAGGAGTTTTGGTTCATTTTAAGGAATGAGAATAGGAATAAAATCTTCATTCCCTCAAATTTGGATCCATAATAGGGCCCATTATGTTATATCAAACCAAATCATATTTTTCATCATCATTTTCGTTCCTTACCCCCCTAAGTACTCTCAACCAAATGTCCCCTTGGATTATGTGTGAAATGAATTTTGATGAAAAAAGCACATGGGGGACCCATAAAAAAGAACTTTTGTAAATCATTCCTTTGTAGGATTTTTTGAAGGTTCTTAATTTGGTGAGTTATCAAAAAGATATATACAAAAAGTGGGTTATTATAATTCAATCCATTGGAGATGCTCTTATGCCTCCATCGATGGAAATATTTGACCTCTTCCGGTTCTTGGACTCTCGAACCAAGTATATGTTATTGCACTTATTACTTCTAGGTGAATGCATCAAGCATATTGAATTGAACTGCCAACAAGTAAACCAAAACAAACAAAACCTCTTTCCTAAAAGGTAGAGATGTTTCTGTGAGTATATGTCGAAACCATTGAAGCAAAGATTCAAACTAATTTTGTCCATGCTAAGATCAAGTAGTCTCATTATGTAAGGGATCATATACTCATCCCATATACAAGTTTGAATGACTCAAATCATTTGTAAAACCATATAGTATAGGGGCTTCTTTGTAATTATCTTGTTTTCATGTTCAAGTGAGATAATATGTTCTTTTTTCTTTTGTTAAAAAAGATGCATACATATCATATGGTTTGAGTCATTCAAAATATAACTAAAGTGTCGTTTGTTTTTTAAGAGGTCTAAAGTCTGAAGCCTTATTTTAGTTATGATTAATAAGAGGTGATGTGTAAAAAGGTTTGAACGATTCAGACTTAAGAGTCATTAAGAGGTTTTTCTAAAAAAACAAACAACCCCCAAGTGTTTATACCGATTAGTTATTTATGTAAATAAAGTAATGGACAAAAAATGTTGGTAGGTCCATTCAAAATATACCAAGTGTTTATAACCATAAATATTAATTATTTATGATATGAAAATAAATTAATGGACAAAAAAGTGTTTACGGGTCCCAATCCGACCCAAGTCTTTTTGACTCGTCAACGAACTCATTCGCACCATATTGCCTAAATATACTCTACATTTTTTGTATGTAATGGCACCAAAGTATGTTAGATTATCTATTTTCTTAGGTCAATTAAAATGTCTTTAGCGGGTAGCTCGATTGGTAAAGTGGTAGAGCAGTGTTGTCTAAATGCAAGATAGGTTCCGGGTTCAAACCCGATTCTCCCACTAGCCCCAGCCGTTGAATGAGTCAGAAAATGCCCTCTCACATTGGTGTCCTTGGAGGCGGGTTCCATGTGGAACCGATTGAGGTTGCTGGTAATCAACTTTTTACCCAAATATCCAAATTAACCGATGTCACTTTAAGATACCATCAGTCAACTCGGTACTAAAATAGTGGTTTTGAAAAAAAATACTCGTTTGAAAGTCTATAGTACGAAGATCTATGTCAGGAAACATATATTTTCAAACACACATCAAAATATATACTTTTAAATAGAGCTTCTTCAAACCTTAAATATAACTCTTAAAAAATAAAAACGAAATAGAAGTTATATATTGTTATATGTAATTTATACTTTAGGAAAAAGGGGTTACCTTTTACCTCTTATTTAAAAAGCATTGCCATATTCCATCTTATCTACATACATACATATCAAGAATCAGAATCCTACAAAAACCCAAATCTGGCAACAGACCCAAAGGCTGTCAAAACCACCACCACCACTTCTTGAGAGGCTAAATTCACTTGAAAGCAAAATGTCTATTCTTTTTTTTAGGTATTCGTGGATATCTGTATCCGGGTCAACTAATACCTTGGATGATCATGAATGGTCTGGAGTCATTTCAGGTGAACCTTCATGGCCACAAGGGAACATCGATTCAAACCCTTAACCGGTGCAACACAACTCAAGTGGTTAAAATGTCTATTCTTAGGATGCATGCTAAACGGTTTTAAGGTCTGTTTGTTAAGAGCTTAATAGAACCAACAACTTATTCGCTAAGCTATACATAACCGTTTGGTATTGGCTTAATAATATAGAAATTGACTTATTTACTACTAAACTTCAGCACCACCGGGGGACTTTATGTAGAAAGCCAAGTTTTTTCTTTTCTTTTCTAAACGCCCCCGTCCCAATTAAAAAACAAGCTCTATCCATCTATGGAAAAACCCTTCAAAACAAAACTTTCTTAATCTATATAAGCAGATTAATTCATACAAACAACTTTATCTTAATGAAAAACCAACATAAGAATCGTTACTGTTTCTTAGGCGAACACAAAATGAACGCGTTTTGGTGACTCTTTCCCTTAAAAGCAGTACCCAAAATTTGACTATAATTTAGTTGGGCAGTGTGGGGTATAGATAATGACATATAGGGAAGGGCAGAGATAGGCCTACCATTTATTCACAAACAACTAACCAACCAACCAACCACCAGAAGGTTATAGAATAAACTTAACTTTACCTAAAGGACATGGCCAATAAGATACCCGACACATAACTCATCACACCCACATGTATGCAAATGGGAATCATAGGTTGCTTTCTACGTATCTTCTTCCTATCAAAATGGCCAATATGCACATGGGCTACCCATCCCATTGCATTAATTAATTAAGATAACACAAATTCAAGCAAAAGATTCAAATCCTTTCAACAACATCACAAAGGGTACCTTTGTTATGCAGATGATAAAACAGACAGGGTTTTAGGACAAGTTTTTGTTTTTCCCGTTCTACATGATATGCACCTCAAATGAACTATTTTATGGTAATAGTAAGGAAAATACAAGTAAACATACCTTTTTCATCTGATTAGAGCCGTGCACGAGGCAAATCATTAACATAAGGTAGCTTCGATCTAACGAATCAAATGTAAAATCTGGCCATTTGAGTAGGCATTTAACCGAGACTAGCTGAATGTTGATGCATATAATATAGCTCTGCAAGCAAGAGTTCATAAGAATCCTGTTGGATGTGATTTTAAAAACATGCAACTACATCAATAAACAGAAATGGCAAGCATGTACGATTAAAGACAGAAGAAACACAAGTTTTTGAACCAAAGATATTACCATAGAGAATAGACTACAAAGTGAAGGAAGAGACCGGGGAATGAACACCGAATGTTACATAACAAGAGAATTCGGCTAATCCCCGGCTCTATCTTTCACAAATTTATCAAAAAGATCATCTGCTCTCTTTATATCTTGTTCACAGGAAAACAGAGAGCAGAACCAAATTAAAGTTAACTACTTTACTTCGACTAAATAACAGAAAGGAAATAAAGATTGCAGAACAGAACGACCTCAGTGACAAACAACCAAACCAAAGATTTCATCCATCGATTGGGTTTTCTTTTCTCAAGCGCAGACATAGGACCACTGCTCATCCTCACCGGCAACTGCATCAGCTCCGGCAGTGAAATCCTCATCAGAACAGTAATAATACCCATTATTGCCATTTGCAGCAGTTAGGCAGCAAGAAGACCCTATAGTCAGATAAGGCATGTTGTGGAAAGACTGCGCGATTCCACCCGCCACCATTGCTCCAGCCATATTGTCTTCATCGTGGATATACTCTTCAATCCTGTGCTTAAGGGTTTCAAACATGATCTCTGGCTCATGCTGCATCGAACGGAGAACGTCGCTGCAGGACGGGCCCGGCACAGCTCGGGTAACAGCAAAGCCATGGGGACCATCGCTCTGAGACACACGAACCACACTAGGGCCACCAAACAAATTGTGGACGCCTCCAAGAGCCTCTTCATAAGCCCCTCCTAAGAACATCCCCAAATAGTACTTCATCCCATTCTCTCCTTCCAATTCATGAAGAGGCAAGTTGGATTCCCCTCCAATGAACTTGTCGATCTTTCCATCACTGTCGCAAGTCAAATCCGACAAAATCCCTCTTTTTGCTGGGCGTTCGTCTAGGCGATGGATTGGAATGATGGGAAACAATTGTCCTATGCCCCAGAAATCAGGAATTGATGTGAAAACCGAAAGATTAACATGATAAGTGCTGACAGGATTCGATGCCCCAATCGCCTTCTCGACCAAATCACACAACCCATCGACAGCAGCCAACTGTTCGATGTCCAACGACCCATCTTTGAATTTTTCGACACATCTTTGTTTCAATTGATCAGCATAGGCCAAACAAGCTTCATACTCGCCTCTAACCGCAGACTGAGACAGGTTATGGTAGTCAGAATGAGCGTCCTCAGGAAGCCGCTCGATGAATCGCTGGATGTCGAAAGAGGACATCGGTGGAACGGTGTACTTGCCGGAAGAAATTGCTTCAAATATCAGAATTGAATGGTGGGAGACAATGGCACGGCCACTCTCGCTGCAAATCACAGGGTGCTTCACGGAGTTCCGGTCACAAACAAACTTCACCGCCTGAACAACCGCCATTGCATATTCTTCTAGAGTATAACCAACGGAGACATCTGAATCGGTGGATTTGGAACCATCGTAATCAATCCCAAGGCCACCGCCTATGTCAATAACTTTCATGGAAGCACCAAGGCGGACTAATTCGCTGTAAATCTGAGAGGCCTCACCAACGCCATCAGCAAGCAAGGCCGTCGAAGGGATCTGAGATCCGATATGGAAATGGAGCAATTGAAGGCAGTCTAACATGCCACATTGTTTAAGCTTTTTCACAACACGGATAATTTGCGTCGTAGTGAGACCAAATTTACCTTTTTCGCCGGAAGTCGATCCAAAATGGCCGGAATGCTTCGTCCGGAGCTTAGCACGGACGCCGACAACGGGGCGAACGCCTAGCTTTATGCTTATATCAATTACGGAATCCAGTTCTTCCTCTTGTTCGAGAACAATGACGGTGTTTAATGAAAGCTTTCGAGCAATCAAAGCTAGCGAGATGTATTCCGCATCTTTGAAACCGTTGCAAATCAGGAGAGATTCGGAGCTTCCTTTGCAGAGGCAGCTCATGGCTAGAAGAAGCTCAGGTTTGGATCCGGCTTCCAACCCGAACCTGAACGAGGATCCGAATTTGACAATGTCCTCGACGACGAACCGATCCTGGTTGCATTTGACGGGATAAACGCCTTGGTAATGGGAGCTGTACCCTTGGGACTTGACGGCGTAATTGAACGCCGATTGGAGACATTCAAGGCGATCTTTGAGGACGTCGGGAAATCGGATGATGAGCGGGAGCCGGAGGTCTAGGCCTCCGTTGGATTTCGAATCGGAGGCCTTCTTCACGACCTTGAGGAGATCTATCTCTTGGTGATCCATGGTTTTGGCACCGTGTGGACGGACGGTGACGTTGCCGGACGAGTTGACGGAAAAGTAAGGCGCTCCCCAACCATCAACCTTGTAGAGAGCATTAGAATGAGACGGCGTCCAACGCGTAACAGACGATACATCATCCGGCACGGTGTCTGTCGATGGAGGTACGTCGGAGAATGGCTCCGGCGCGGGAAGAGAGCTATCCCAGGCGGTGTAGCCGGACGGCGGAGGAGAAAGAGCAGCCATGGCGGCGTCAACACAAAACGCTAGGGCCGGCATCTCTTCCCCGATCTGGTTCGTTAAGGGGTTAAAATGAAAGAATCAAAGAATCACAAGGGTTGAATTTTGCAAAAGTTTGTAAAGGTAGGGGGCTTTACAACCCGCCGAGGCCGGAGCCCCGGCTACCCCCTCAAAAGAAGCAGAAGGAGATCTGAATCAAAGGAGAAACAAACCCTAGGCCTCTTCTCAACGCCGATATCCCCACAACTACCGCTCAGAAGAAGAAATCAACAAATTTAAACAGAAATCCGAGTTTCAAAACCGAACAATCGATCAAATCTAGTGAATACGCACTGATTCCACCATGCAGATTTTGAAATCGGAAAACTGAATGAATCGACGGAAACCTAACGGCGGAGAGATTAGATATAGAGAGAGAAAGAGAGATTAGAAGGATTCAGTTATTTGAAATGGGCGAGAATTGCATGGGAGTTGATGGTGGTTTATATAGGGGAGGTATTTATATAGGTTGGCCAGATGCACTCCACCTTTTAATTTTAATTGATTTTTTTTAATTAATTAATATTCTTTATTTATTTTTTTAATTTCAAAATTTGGAAAAATTCAAGTCAGCAGCAGATCAACCGTAAATAAAAAGCACCTGTTGGACGAGAATACCCTTGTACTTCGGTATCATTTCTTATACGGGGGGTGTTTAGTGTGATGGAAACTATAGAGTTAAAATGGGGAATTAATTTTTATTTTCATCAGTTTAATTTGAAAGGAAAATTTGGGTTTTGAGAGACTCGTTATATTATAGAAGAAATGTACTCGTATAATTAGGGGTGTCAAAAATAACCGAAACCGAATAACCTACCTGAACCGAATGATATTTGGGTTAAACGGTTTGGTTAACCGAATAACACGTTCTACTAATATTTATATATTTTTTATTTTTATAAAAAATAAACCAAATACATATTATACAATTATTATTTTACTTATTTCTTTGTTATATAATGTTTTTTATGATAGTAAGTAATGTTTTTTTAATTGTATTACGTTTTTGGCTTAATTTACGTCACATGAGGAAAAATAATATCATTTGATAGATATTGGTTTTTGATAGGTGGTGATTTTAGTCATTTTACTTAATATAAGTTAATTGTTGAGATAAATGTATGATACAAATTATATATTAGAAGCAACAAAGACTTAATTTGGGAAAGTTATTTGAGCAAGTGTCCAACGGAAAAAATATAAATTCTTATTCGGTTTAACCGGTCACCGAATCGAATAAACCGAATACCCAAAACCGATTAAACCGAACCTTATTTGGTTTGGTTATCGGTTATGTTTAAAAAATCTTGAAAACCGATTAACCCGAACCGAATAAACCGAAAACCGATTTAACCGACCGAATAACACCCCTACGTATAATGGAGTACGATTCTAAATTTTAACACTTTGTTCTATTATTCTTCTTTTTCGGTTTTATTTTATGGTCTAGAGAGAGTCAGGGATGTTCCGATCTTTTTTGGAGGTCCTATTACACCTAAACCTTTCGATTACAATGCAAAATGAGATGACAAATATACATATATACAAATTACCAATGCGATGTTACGACATATTATTTTTGTTTTCTGATAGAAATTAGTGAGACACTAAGGTGAACTGTAGTTTTACATTCGTTAATTAAATACTCTAAACAACGTAAAATTGCGCCCCAAAATTTTGGGGGCCCAGTTTAAAATCACACATTTAACATGTTAAAGAACGACCCTGGAGAGAGTTATAAATTGGTTGGTGGTAGCAGAAAAACCGTATAGTCCACAGTGTGGGAGCAAGTATACACCGACACTATGATCGCTAGAAGTAATAAAGTGGTAAATATACCGATATCATATCCACAAGGATTGGACTTCAAAGTTTCGAGTCCTAAGTCGAGAGTACACCGATTTCAATTAGAGAAGAAGGAAATATTTTTGAGCAAGTTTGGTGCTTTTAACAACAAAAATTAAATAAGAAACTAAAATGGGTATGTGCATAAGTTTTCTTGAGATTTACGTAGTAACAAAATGGTTAGTCACTTTGTAGCACGAAGTGTCTATAAAAAGTCCGATCTCTCAAAAGTAGATTTTTAAAGACCGGTCCTACAAAATGCCCATAAAGTGTTCATCGTTACCAACTCTTAATCTTGCCGATTTAACTACGTTGAAATAAATCAAGTTCTACCGGTACGGAGATTTACACCCAAATCTCTTTGTGATATAAATCTCCTCCGACATTTGAACCGTAATAAATAATGTAAAACCCGTATCTCTACGTGGTTATCAAAGACTCTATCAAATCATTGTGCATCCCTTAAGCCGTATTTCGAATCCGCCCCTCTCGAGGTCAAGATTTAATATTAACACTTCAAAGTGATCGTCTTATCAGCGTTGCGTTTAAGTCTCAACTTAAGTGACCAAACTTAAGAGCTAGTAATGATGACCACACCCAAGTGTTGTCTACTACTCTCAAGTCGGCTCACACCATTACCCAAAAGATGGTTAGCTCATAATAAAAATAAAAGACATAATGTAAGAAAAAGAAATACTTGTTAACTACTTGCATTAAATACAGAGAGAAATAAATCTACAAACTTAGACGGAAAGTAAATGCGGAAATTAAATGCAAGAAAGTAAAAGACTATAAATAAAACTACAACTAAAATAATAAAACTACAACTAAAAAATATAAAGAAAACTAGAAGTTCTACATTGTGGAGCTTTTTTGGTGTTCATAAATGCTAACAAACGAAAACTCATGCTTTTACCCAATGAGTAATACCCACAATTTTAAGGATAATAACCAATGGGTAAAAGAGTACAATGATTGCAAAGATTCATCTAAGGTGAACTCCAGCTAGCATCCATCTTCTGTATTTCAGCTAATTTCCATCCATTTTGCTCCAATACCCACTGAATACAGATACGTAGCTTTAATATCGAATGTGCCCTCGGGTGCCCACAGTGGGCAGACTGTGCCCACTGCGGAACAGTGACGTTTTTAACCAAAAAATGATGCGTTTAACCATTAAAACATTCTTAACAACTCCAAATAAAAATAAAATAATAAAAGTAAGAAAAACAAACAAATAAAAAGGAAATACAACTAAAATGAAATAAAAAAACTCACACAAATGACGTGTAAATAACGCTCAAAATGAGAGTTATCAGTTGGTTATTATTTTATTTTGATAATATGGATTTCGATTATATTCTGGTTTAATTTATTTAAAAGTTTTATTATAATTTAGATTTAAAATAAAAATGTAATTTATTTTAGTTTAATTATGATTTTTTATATAAACGGTGATAGAGTATTTTGTTAAGGCTCTATTTAAGTAAACGATATTTATATTTAAGATATTAAGATAATATTTTTTTAATAAAAAAATAAAAATGAGTTGTTTTATCTAGTTGCTTGTGTTTATCGATTAGTTATGTGATTTTAAACATTGAATTTTAAAATTTTAGATAGTTTAGATTTAAAATAAAGTGTTTATTTTGTATGTGATTTTTTTTATCTATTAATTATACGAATTCAAACATGGAGTTTTAACAAGTTGTATGCATGCATCATTAAGTTGTAATCTTGAATTTTAAATAATAAGTAGAGCTAGAGATCAATTGATTATTATTTTATCCTAAAGTATAAATAGATATAGGTTTCAAACAAAAATTTATAAAATTCTCATTTTCTTGTTTCATTTATTAAACTTTTACTATAAAAATGTAATTTATTTAGTTTTAATTATCATTTTTTTAATTGTGATAATGATGATATTTTTTATAAAAATAATGATAGAGTATTTTGTTAGGGCTAACCGATGTTTAATTTAACTGTTAACTACATTTAAAAATAAAAGGATAATGGACTCTAATTAAAAAACAAAATAGGTGTTTTATCTAAGTAGCGTTTATCCTATATTTGATTCAAAATTTTATTGCAATTTAAGTTGAGTTTAATAAGAAAATAATTTATTTTAGATTTAATAATATAATATTTTTTAAAGATAATAATTAAGTATTTTGTTAGAAGCCAATTATTATCCTAATTATTTTTTAGTTTCTTTATACTTAAAATGAGATATTTATCTTGTATTTAATTATGTTTATCTTTTAGTTATATGTGCTATAAAAAGATGTACTCATGCATCAATTACATATAATTTTGAATTTTAATCGATATACATTAATAAATAGTACTTGATGCATAAAAATGGTTTTTAAAACGTTTTCAAATGTTTTATAATAAAGTATAGATGTATTAAATTGATGAAATCATACATTCACAAATCGTACTCTTTGTAAAGAAACATCATATATATTAAAGAGTAAACTACAAATTTGGTCTATGTAGTTTGTCGAAAAAACACTTTTCGTCTATATAATTTTAAAATTACAAGATTACCATATTGGTTTGCAAAACCATCCGGGGTTTGATTTTTTCTAACAACCGTTAAATTGTAGAGCATTTATGTCCTTTTTACCTTTTTATTGTTTCTATCTTTATGATATTTTAATATTATATATATATATATATATTTTAAATATTAGTTTTACTATATATTAAATCTCATTGATTTCATTGATAAAATCAAGTTTCATATGTTAACACATATTTCTTATGCTTACGGAATACATATCTTATTTTTAAAATATATATATATATATATATATATATATAGAGAGAGAGAGAGAGAGAGAGAGAGAGAGAGAGAGAGAGAGGGAGGATCATGCGAGAAGGAATGTGGGCCACATAATATATTAATTAAAAAAACCATAAATAAAAAATAAAAAATAGTTTTAGAAATTAGGATAATTATTATTTTAAATTGGATAAATCCTTAAAATTCTCATTATATCTTTTAGATTTATTTATTTTGTAATTTCAATTATTTATTAATTATTTATTATTTTTTTTTCTTAATATACTTTAAAAAAAATTCACAATTTTAATCAAATATTACAAGTGATATCATTATATGAATATTTATGCATATCACATATTATATTATTACATGTGATAATTATATATATATATTTTAGTTAATCATATGTGATTATGTATACTTCTATTTATAGATCTATTTGTGATAATTGTATATATTTTAGTTAATCATATGTGATTATGTATTATATTTATAGATATTTTTGTGATGTAAATATTATCACATGTGATTATACGTCATTTATATTCAGACATATATTATCATATGTGATATTTACAAAAATCCACCTAGTGGGATCATATGTGATACATAATAATATATCACATGTTAAACGAAGTTAATCACATGTGATTCAAAACGTAAATCTAAAAAATAGAGAAATAAATGGTGAAATAAATAATGAATTAATTATGGATATCACATGTGATATTTGATGAAAATTATGATTTTATCTAGAAAATAATAATATAAATTTGATAAAAAAATTATGAATTTATTAAAATTAAAAAAAAAAAAATTTAAAAGATATTATGAGATTTTTAAGGATTTATCCGATTCAAATTGTAATTATCCTAATTTTTAAAAAAATAATTTATTTATGCTATTTTTTAATTAATAAATTATGTGGCTCTTATTCCTTCTCGCCTTCTCGCAAATTGACTACCTTTTCATTTGAACCTGCCCCTATATCTATCTATCTATCTATCTATATTATACCTGGCAAAAACTGACCCGACACGCTAACCCGACACGAACTCGACACGAAATAAACGGGTTTGGGTAATACATTTCAACCCGTTTAAGTAAACGGGTTGACACAACACGACACGAAAATTAAACGGGTAAGGTCAGGGTCAAAACTTTCAACTCGAAAATGACCCGAATAACCCGTTTATATATATATATATATATAATATAATATAAGTTTTCTTTTTAATGCTTTGGATTTTTAGTGTTTTAGATTTGGTTATAATTTATAAGTTTGAACTATAAATTTTGGATTTCTTATGCTTTCATTTGAATTTTGTATTTGTATTTTTTGTGAATTTTTTATTTTAAATTTTTAGTTTTATAAATGTTAAACGGGTTAAACGGGTTAGGCGGGTCGTGGCGGGTTAGGCGGGTCGGGTTAGGGTTGAGATTTTCTGACCCGTTTATTAAACGGGTCGGGTTAGGGTTAGACACTTTTAACCCGTTTAACTTTGAACCCGACACGAAACTGACACGACACGACACGTTTGCCAGGTTATATATAGGGCTGGGTTCAAATGAAAACTCATTTTTCATTGTGCACATGAGGACAAATCTTAACCATTGATCAAAACTTAGAAAACTAATCAATGGTTAATATATAATAAGGTTAATTGGGAAGTGATTAAGAACAAAATTGTAATTTTGAATCAACGCCTACCTTCTTTGACTTTTTTTTTTATTTTTAATTAAAAAAAATTTACCCTCTTAAACTTTAAAATAATTTATCTTAAAAATTACTAATATTTTAATCAAACAAATTACATCAAAAAAACGAGAATTCCGTGCTCTTCGATATGCCATCCATCTCGATATAGTTTTTTTTTCGTTTTAACCGTTTTTTACGTGAAATTCTCTATACGTGTTATATTCATTATGAATATGCATGCACGTCTTCAGGTGTCTACATTTAGTATGAATAACAAAGGTGAACGTTCATTCATTATTCATGATGAATAATACCGTATTCAGGATTTTTTTTCGTTTTAACCGTTTTTTACGTGAAATTCTATATATGTGTTATATTCATTATGAATATGCATGCACGTCCTCGGATGTCCACATTCAGTATGAATAACAAAGGTGAACGTTTATTCACTATTCATGATGAATAATACAATATTCAGGATGAATAATACAATATTCAAGATGAATAATACACGAATCCATGATTCATGTATTATTCATGATGAATAATATATGAATGACTCGTGAAGGTGTAGACACATGGCGCACTCTCTTTTGTTTCCCAATTCACAACCGAAATTTGGTTTAATTCATTATGAATATGTATGTGCATTCCCGGATGTCCCACCTTTAGTATGAATAACAAATGTGAACGTTCATTCATTATTCATGATGAATAATATAGTATTCAAGATGAATTACACAACATTCATGACGAATAATACACGAATTCATGAATCGTGAATTATTCACCCTGAATGTTGTATTATTCATCCTGAATGATACATTATTCATGATGAATAACACATGAATGACCTGTGAAGATATGGAGATGGACGCACTCTCTTTTGTTCCCCGATTCACAACAGAATTACTCGATAGGTTCTCGATTCGTTTTGATGGGTGTTGGGTTATGGTGCTGAAGAAACGTGATGCCTTACGACGTTGAAAAAAGTGTTGAAGAAGGTGATGTCGAGTTACATACTTACGGTGTCGAGGCGTTGTACAAACTTGAACGTACATTGATAACTCTCGATTTTGAGAGTTATTTATCACTCTTTTTCTAGGATTTTGTATCATTTTTATACCCACTTTGCTTCTATTCTTTTCATTTGGTCTAAAAATGTGATAAAGAGGTGATGAATTATCAAAAGTTTATTTTTTTGGAAAAACTGCACTTTTGTGGCCAACTGTGGGCAGGTACTCTACCCACTGTGGGCATCGATGAACCACTTGAAGAAACTGTCGGACGCTGCGTTTATCCGGACGATAAGGAGCAGATTAAAATATATTTGTTGGAGCATGCTTGTCTGATCTTTGAGGCATGGGTTGAAAAGAGAGAGGGGTCTTGCCCCTTGTGCCTTTGAAGAAGAAAATCCTTTGGGTCTTGTGTTTTCTTTTGAAGGCTATATAAAGAAGGAGTGGTTTGCATTTATTTCATCAACTTCACCACCATCAATCACAAGACATTTAAATTCTCTAGCTCTAGTTTATCTTCAAGTTACTAGTTAACTTGAAGATTGTAGTTTTAAAATTCTAGCCATTTTACTTTCCTAGTCCTTTATATTTCTAGTCCTTTACATTTCTAGTCATTTACTTTCCCTTGTAATTTAATTTCCGTAATTTACATTTATGCAAGTAGTTATTAATTATTTCGCTTATTTCATTATGTCTTTCTTTTTCGTCATGAGCTAAGCACCTTATTGGGTGTGGGTGTGAGTAAACTTGAGACTAGTAGGATACACTAGGGTGTGTCCATAATTACTTGTTCTTGAGTTTGGTCACTTGAGTCGAGACATAACTCAATGCGGATAAGCCGATCACTTTGAAGTGTTAATATTAGATCTTAGATCTCGAGAGGGGCGGATCCGAAATACGGCTTAAGTGATGCACAAAGATTTGAGAAAGTCTTTGATAACCACGCAGAAATGCGGGTTCTGTATGATTTACTAAGGTTCAAACGTCGGTCGGAATTTATATCACAAAGAGATTTGGGTATAAATCCCCATACCGGTAGGACTTGACGCTTAGAGTCAAACTTAGATAAATCGGCAAACTCAAGTACAATAATTATGGGCACTTTATAGGTACTTTTGGGCATAATTTATAAAAATTCGTTTTCGAGAGATCGGAATTTTTATACATGGTTCTATGCACTTAAGCGCCTAACCATCTGGTAACTACAATTATCTCAAGGAAACTTACACCCATACCCAATCCTTAACTCATTGTTAAATTTCTTAATTATTTTAGATATTTCACCATCAAAACGACAAATTTTTCTCACAACCAAAGCGTGTGCAAGAAGTTCATGAAACTCTCTGATTCTCAGTAGTCCAGTCCCTGTGGAAACGATATTCGGTATACTTACCATTTTATTACTTATAGCGATCATAGTTGAGGTGTATACTTGCGCCCCCACTGTGGGAACACTGTGGCCACTTGTGGAACTATACGGTTTTCCGCTATCATACATAAATATTCATAATGAATATAACACATATATAGCATTTCAAGTAAAAACGGTTAAAACGACAAAAAAAACTATATCGAGATGGATGTCATATCGAAGAGCACGAAATTCTCGTTTTTTGATGTAATTTGTTTGATTAAAATATTAGTAATTTTTAAGATAATTTATTTTAAACTTTAATAGGGTAAAAAGTTTTTAATTAAAAAAGAAAATAAAAAGTCAAATATGGTAGGCGTGTGTTTAAATTTTCTTCCATTTTTACCCCTAAGCATTTTAAAATTAAAAACTCTATTTAATATGAGTTGTTGGATCAAAAGAGATCGAGTGACTGAAATTTGTCCTCATGTGCACAATGAAAAATGAGTTTTCATTTAAACTTTCCTCTCTCTCTCTCTCTCTCTCTATATATATATATATATATATATATATATAAACTTAACATTTTCCATATATATCACAATCATTATTAATGAATCATAATCATTATCCATAAATATATCTATTGTTTCCTAATATAGTGGTTTGCATAGTTTGTACAAATTGCTTGGGTTGCAAAAGAAACGCACCATATATATATATATAATGTTTGGTTCATTTGAGAAATGGTAAATATATGAAAAATAGAGAAGTAATCCTAACCATTCATATGGTCAAGATCGGATTTGACTAGTCAAATATTGCGGCTTTGACCGGTCAAAAGTTGCGGCTTTGACTGGTCAAAAGTTGCGGCTATCCCAAAAATAGAAGGACAATTTCGTAAATTTTATAAAACACACGGGCTGTGTTCATATATGAACATGTATAATTCACATATGAACTATATGTTTATATATGAACCAGTGCAATTCACAACTAAACTCTTTTAACTGATTCATATATGAACCTTTGTGATTCATATATGAATCTGTATGAATCACAAAGATTCATATATGAATCTGTATGAATCAAAAAGATTCATATATGAACCTTTGTGAATCACAAAGATTCATATATGAATCAGTTGAACTAATTAACAGATTCATATATGAATATTTGTGATTCATACAGATTCATATATGAACTCATCCCGTGTATTTTACGAAATTACCCCTCTACCTTCTATAGACCACACAAGAAATTATCCGGTGCTTCGCGGTCAAAGCCGCAAATGTTGACCAAATGAATGGCTAAGATTACTTCTCTATTTCTCATATATTTACCATTTCTCAAATGAACCTCTCCCTATATATATATATATATATAAGGTTGGATGCACCCTTGGATGCATATTAGAATGAAAGTTATGATAAGAATGGTAATAAATGATCTCCATCCTTGGATGCACAATAAAATAAGATGCACCAAATCCAGAAGCGGATGCTTATAACGATAGTGGGGGCCTATATTTTTTTTTTCTTGCTTAATTAAAACTTGTAATCATCATATATACTTTTTTTAGTTTTAGGTTTTGGCCCCTCCACCCACCTTCAAATTAGAAGGCCCGAAGACCCATCCATCTATAACACCTCAAACATTACCAAAAGAGCATAATAACAATATAAGAAAAATCTTACGTCAAAATGGCCCCAATTCAACAATAAATCTTAAGGTTTGCGGAAAGGCAACCTATTACACAACTGAGATTACGAAGAAAGATAAACTAAAATGACGGTCTTCTAGCCAACTCCAGCTTACACCTTCTCTTTGCCCTTATCTGCTCTTCCAATCTCACGCCTGCCTGAAAAGGGTTTTAGTTTTGAAAGAGCGAGGGTTAGACCAACGGTCTAGTGAGCCCCTCTAACAACAGTTTTAACTCAACAAACATTCAAAGAATTTATAATAAAATAAACCGTTTCAGCTTTAAAGAAAAACAATTACACTTTCAATAAACTTCTCAGCTCACATTACCGCCACCCTAAGGTGACAGTGTGTCTGTGGCTCACTGCCTTATTGGGACACACCCCCAATGGCATAAACGGAACACCCCCCCCCCCCCCCCCCCGGGTATGAGCACATACGGGACACACACCCCGACTTTGAGCATAAGACACTTATGACAATGTATGCATACATTTCCACGAAAACAATAACAACAGAAACATCTTTAGCATTTGAATAAATCTCGCATGTAAATGTTAAAGTAACATCACTTCAAAACTTGTAAACACAACTCACGTACTTAAAACATAACTTCTTCATCATAAGAGGTTTTAGTTCAGAAAAACTCACCTTTGGTCCTTGCTTATAACCGCGCTCTAACGATCTCACGACCTACGATAACATCGATATTCTGGTAAGACACCCCGCAGGAAATACAACTAACGAAGGTTATCTCCCTCTGTAACGACCCGGTTTCCAAAAATAACCACAATTACAAGAAATCATCTAATATGCGATCCAAAAACGAATCAACTAAAATAATCTTCCCAGAATCACCCCAAATACAACGACGGTAAGAAATAATTCTAACCGCAATAATAAATTAACCGGTGATTTAAATTCTTACCAATCTATAATCACCATAATCTTAACCAAAATAAACAACCCGATCAATTGCTAGCGAACCGGTAAATGGAGACAACCTTCACCATAATAATTACTGCTTACCTTTTTTCCCAGGCTAGCAATCCCAATCCCAATATAAATTTCACCTGAAATACATATTTTTGAAAACAAAATGAGGGTTAGACCATACGGTCTAGTGAGTAAATCCCTGTCAGATAAATAATTCAGTAAAATCACTTTTACATAATGCCATAAATCATTTACTCATAAAGTAGGCTCTCGGGCACTACAAATTAGTTAATCATAAATTGGCACCCGGGCACAATAACTCGCCCAGGTAACTAACCACAACAGTCGCCACAATTTAATCGCACACACACCCCGATAAGATCACAATCAATATCGGTTGTGGCCCACCACACGAAACAAATTCGTGGGCACTATATATAACCCTTTTGCTCGGATCATCACAGTCCTAGCACACCCGACTTCTGTTGTAAAAGTCCCTTTATCCCAAAAATTATAATCAAGCCACATGCGTTAATAATAAACAACATGTAATAAAAATCGTACCACAGTTAACAATAATAATTCAAACATACCAATCTGGTATAATATTGAAATAATAACCATTTGATAATATATGCATTTCAGTTCGAAAATGGTTAAATGAAAAACTCACCTCGGATCCAATTATTCCACCCCAAGTCTTAACGGTTATATGTCTCCAAACCGAACACCTTGAAAGAAATAACCCAAACCAACTTCTTCATGATTTCTCTTATTTCTCTTCCCATCAATTCCTCTAAAAAATTAATTTCATAGAGATTTTCTCTAAAGCACACACAAAAGTGTGTTCGCCGACCTTCAAATGAAATGGATGAAAAATCCTCCCCTTTTTAATACCAAAATTCATAATATAATAAAAAGTCCTCTCTCACACACAAATTTACTGTGGTTAGCCGACTTCACAATTGAAGAGGATAAGAATGATTATTTTTCTTTTCTTTTTAAATAATCTCCAATATTACATGCTAACCCCTCAAGAAATAATATTTTTACAAAACAACCTTTGTACTTACATTATTAACAAATGAGGTTATTATACCCTCTCACTCTCTCCTGATTCTAAAAAGAACCAATCAAAACTCACTCTGGGCAGAAATCCTTACACGGCCCCAACCTCCTGGTCGCCCGGATTCACAACCCCCGGGCCCCCGTCTCCCAGTCTCCCGGGTTCACCACCTCCGGGCTCTCCCAGGTCGCTCCCACCACCGGGGTTCCCGTCCCCTGGGCCAACCCTCCCCGGGTCCTGTTGACCGGGACGCCCCCGGTCCATCCCGTCTCCCGGGACCACGACTACACACCGGGAAATCGTCTCCCGGCCCGGTCGAAGTATACCTAGAGGCGATCAAGGGTTCTGCACGAACCCCAGACCCCGAACAGATACCCAAGTCCAATAATCCCACTGATATAACTTACCAATCTTCGTAGGATTTGGACTCTAAACAACACTATTAAGCTCATTAACATAATCATTCTTTAGTATTGATTTTAAGGAGTAAAAGAGGGTTTTCAATCATCTCATTCATCCCTATAACTCAAAACATCAGATCCATTCCTTTGGGGGAAGGGTCTTACTCATCCTACATTAACATACAGAGAGAGTGTGGTCTTAGAGACCTTACCTTGAAGAAACTTCAATGTCAATCCCTTCCAATCTCGTTCTCTCCTTCAACCTCCCAAAGAAATGCTCCCTGCTCCTTTCTCTAATCCGTATGCAGCCGCCAAGTAAAAAAGGGGGAGATCCCTAGGTTAAACCCTTTTATTCAAAACTTACACCTAGCCCCTTGTACTTTGGGTCTTGAACAACTTTTCACCCAAAATTTAAAACCATCAATTCAAATCCGGATACTACAATATCCCCCCCTCAAAAGAGTTCTGTCCCCGGAATTCCATCGTTGAACAGACTGGGGTATTGAGATCTCATGTCCGCCTCCACTTCCCACGTTGACTCTTGTCCCTTGTGGAACTTCCATTGTACTCTAACTAACCGAATATCTTTATTCCTTAGTTTCTTGACCTTATGATCTAAAATGGCCACCGGTTCCTCGATGTAACTCAACTTTTCATCTACATGATTATCCTCCAACGGTACTATCACGTCGGTTTCTGCCAAACATCTCTTCAGATTCGACACGTGAAACGTGGGGTGAATTCCTCGCAACTCCACAGGAAATTCCAGTTTGTAAGCTACTTCTCCAACACGTTCTAGGATAGTGAATGGTCCAACGAATCTCGGTCGCAACTTACCCTTCTTTCCAAAACGGACTACTCCCTTCCAAGGTGAAACCTTTAACATAACCAAGTCTCGCACTTGGAACTCGATGGGTTTTCTTCATTTATTCGCGTACATTTTCTGACGGTCTTGCGCTGACTTCAACCTTTCACGAATTTGATTCACCTTATCAGTCGTCACTTGCACTATCTCCGAACTCGTTAACTGCCGTTCTCCCACCTCATTCCAACATAAATGTGTTCTACATTTACGACCGTACAACGCTTCGAACGGTGTTGCTTGGATGCTGGCGTGATAACTGTTGTTTTATGAGAACTCTATCAACGGCAGATGAACTTCCCACGAACCCTTAAAGTCGATAACATAAGCTCGAAGCATGTCCTCCAAAGTTTGGATGGTCCTTTCACTCTGGCCATCTGTCTGCGGGTGATAAGCTGTACTCATCTTGAGTTGCGTGCCTAACTTTCTTTGTAGGCTCTTCCAAAACGATGACGTGAATTGGCCATCCCGGTCAGACACTATAGCCGACGGTACTCCGTATCGGGACACAATTTCGTCTATATATAACTTAGCCAACTTCTCCAACGGATACGTCTCCTTAATCGGTAAGAAATGAGCTGATTTTGTAAGTCGGTCCACTATCACCCAAATGGCGTCGTGTCATGTAGGCGATCGTGTAAGTCCGGTGACGAAGTCCATGGCGATTTCATCCCACTTACATACCGGTATTTCCAACGGTTGCAGTTCCCCGTACGGTCTTTGATGCTCCGCTTTCACCTTTAAACACGTTAGGCATCGCTCAACGAAGTAAGCTATATCTTTCTTTAAACCCGACCACCAAAAACTTTGCTTCAAGTCGTGATACATTTTGTTGGTTCTCGGATGAATAGAATAACGAGACTTATGCGCTTCCTCTAGCACTTTCTTCCGAAGGTCACCCTGTTTCGGGATCCACACTCAATCACCAAAACATTTCACTCCCCGACTGTCTACCGTTAACGAATTTACCTTCCCGACTAATCTTTCGCTCTTCAAGTTCTCCTCTAAAAGCGCTTCCAGTTGTAGATTCTTGACTTCCTCCAAGAAGGTAGAAGTTTCCTCCACTCGAAACGCCACTACCTTCGTTGTCTCGCCATGTTCCTTCCGACTCAAGGCGCCAGCCACTACATTGGCTTTACCCGGATGGTAGAGAATATCGCAATCATAATCTCTTAACAGTTCCATCCATCTACGCTGCCTCATATTAAGCTCCTTTTGGTTGAATAGATGTTGAAGGCTCTTGTGATCAGTATAGATCTGACACTTAACCCCATACAGGTAATGCCTCCAAATCTTCAGGGCGAAAATTACTGTTGCCAATTCCAGATCATGCGTCGGGTAATTCTTCTCGTGCTCTTTCAACTGGCGAGACGCGTAGGCAATCACCTTTCCTTATTGCATTAACACGCACCCCAGACCCAACTTTGAAGCGTCGCTGTAGATAACAAATTCTTCAGTCCCGTTGGGTAAGGATAAGACAAGAGCACTACTCAGACTTTCCTTTAACTTACTAAACGCATTCTCTTGAGCTTCCGACCACATGAACTTAACATTCTTCCTAGTTAAGGCAGTTAATGGGGTGGCTATCTGCGAGAAGTCATGAATGAACTTCCGATAATAACCTGCCAGCCCAAGAAAACTCCTCACTTTCGACGGCGATTTCGGCGATTCCCAGCCTTTAATAGCCTCGATCTTCGTTGGATCCACCTTTATTCCCTCTTCTAACACCACGTGTCCTAGGAATTGCACCTTTCTCAGCCAGAATTCACATTTAGAGAATTTGGCGTACAACTTCTCACGCTTAAGCAACTCTAACACTAAACGTAGATGTGTCTCGTGCTCTCCCATGGATCGTGAGTAAATTAGTATGTCATCAATGAAGACGACCACACACTTGTCCAAGAGCGGACTACACACTCTATTCGTCAGATCCATGAATACTGCGGGGGCATTAGTCAAACCAAAGGGCATGACTAAAAACTCATAGTGTCCATATCTCATACGAAATGTCATCTTGGGTACATCCTCCTCTCTCACCTTTAGCTGATGATAACCAGATCGCAAGTCTATTTTCGAAAAATAGCTTGCTCCTTGCAATTGATCGAAAAGATCTTCAATTCTGGGAAATGGATACTTATTCTTGACCGTTACCTTATTTAGCTCGCGATATTCTATGCACATCCTCATGGACCCATATTTCTTCTTAACGAACAATACTGGTGCCCCCCACGGAGATGTGCTAGGTCGGATAAACCCCTTGTCAAGCAGTTCTTGAAGTTGCGCCATCATCTTCTTCATTTCTGCTGGCGCCAAACGATAGGGTGCTCTCGCAATTGGTGCCGCTCCAAGTACCAAGTCTATTCGAAACTCCACTTGCCGATCAGGAGGCAAAGTGGTCAAGTCTTCCGGAAACACCTCCGGGTATTCAATTACTACCAAAACCGAATACAGCCCCTTCTTCTTTTTCTTAGAGTCTACTAAATTTGCTAAGAACCCCACACACCCTTTCACTAAGCACCGCCTAGCCTTGATCATTGAGATCAAACACGACTTCCTATCTTGACGATCCTCATACACTACCACCTCTTCCCTACCGGGCAACGCTATCCAGATCAACTTCTTATTGCACACTATATGTGCATCGTTAGATGCTAACCAGTCTATCCCCACGATGACGTCAAATTCCCCCATACCCATCGGGTATAGCCGTAGCGGGAATGAATGACCATTGATATCAATATTACACCCTTCATATACTTCCCTCACCAAGACTCGACTATCATCTGCTACTTCTACCTCAAACCCAAGACTAAGCTTCTCGGGTTTCACACGCAAATTATGAACGAAGTTCGGCGACACAAACGAACGGTTTGTGCCCGAATCAAACAACACCTTAGCAAAAGTCGAGTCTATAGGGAAAGTACCTGTCACCACATCCGGTGTTTCCACTGCCTCCTCCGCTGTCATGTTAAACGCCCTCGCTCTTGTTCGGGAGGGTTCCACCTTTCTTTCTCCTCCTTTTCCCCCATAATTTCCGACAACTCCATTCTTCAGTTAGGGACAATCCGTTTTGATGTGGTCTGGCGAACCACATTGATAACAAGTTCTTGATCCCTGACAATCCCGCGCTGTAACACCCTGAATTTTAGACCTCGCTGATGAATATCAGTTATGAGTTTATGATTAAAGGTTCTAAATATAATTTGGTAATTTTTGTATTGGTTGGATCAAGTTTCTCGCGTCGTTTCGAGTTCTGGCAGCGGCTGGAAGGTGTTCGGCGACTATGCCCCGCGGAGTGTACCACCTGCGGTACATCCGCCGCGATTGTGCCATTGGCACTATCGTGTGGGCAATGTTGCGCGAGAGGGGGGGGGGCAGACGGGAAAAATCTCATTTAATGCAATTTTGAGGGTTTTGAGTACCATTTTCGGGATTTCAAGCTTTGAGGTCGAAAACACACAGTAAAGGTGAGATTTTCACACACTCCTTCCCTGTCTCTCTCTCTTTATTTAATGTTGGTGGTTGGATCATTAAGGTTTGGTGTTTGTTAGGGCTATAAGATTGTAGAAGCATTACTCCTCAAGTATTTCAAGGGATCCAAGTCTCCTTCCTTTCACTCCTCATTTCTAGGGTTTGTCATTTCAATCTCATTGGTGAGTCTCCTAAACCCTAACTAATCATACTTGTGTTATTATGTGCTAAATGTTTATTGCAAAATGTTCAAGTAAGCTAAGACTAGGGTTTATGTATTTACCATGTTTGGGTATTTATGGTTGGAAGAATCATTTAATGTGGAGAGGATTATTATGTGTATGATATGTTAAATCAATAAATGCTATGGGGATGATTCATATTGAGTATGGAACATGTGTAGAATTATTCTTATCAGCAGTTGGACTAATGTCTACTAAATGTGGTCTTTACAATGTTACTCTAGTAGTCAAGCAAATATTACTCATGAGGGTGCTTTATTATGCTTGTAAATGGTATGTGTCAATCGCATGAAAGGTGCCATTCATATGCTTATGTGTAAGATTTAAATGCGGAGGTTATGTCTAATTCTTTGTGCACGAAGAATTAGGCGGTTCTTATATAACATGGAATTATTGACCGTTGGGTCTTTAGCGAGTAGGCAATAGGTGACGCAAGTCTCCGAGTTGTAACTCGTCTACTTTGAATAGGCACCCATGTCCATAAGTCCTTGGAGCGTAACTCGACGGAGTAAGCGTTAGAGGCATAAACGGTCCGAGGATTGTGATGTCTGGCGTGGCATGGGAACTAGGTCCAGGATATGTGGTGAAATCCAATTTAACATCTTGGGTGACTCCACTCATGTGTTCTCGTCATCCAAGGTGGAATGGGTATGTCCCGTTAAATGGAGTTTATCTCTGGTGAATTGTACATGCGTTAATTTCTTATCCCGATTCGGGATGAGGGCATGAGCTTAATCTAAAGGCGTATCGGTAACTTTTAATTGTTGTACTTGTACTCCTTGATAGATGTGAACTTCTTATAAATCCTTCTTGACTTCAACCTAACACTTGTGCATGTGTTCCTTAACTCACAGGTTCAGTTAGTGGTGTGTCTAGGGCACCTTGATCCGCCAAGAGAACACCTAGGAGCACACATGGTTCGGGCATCATTTTTGGGGTCTTGAGAGAAGAGCGATTTTGGAGACATAGCAACACCCGTATTTAATCTAGTTAATTAAATTGTTCTAGATTAATTAGGTTGTTGTGTATTATGTTTCATTTTTACCGCTACACTTGATTGTACAAACTAACCCATGTCTTGGGGTTTTAGTTAATCCTAATGACAGGTTTTAAATCCTCATTTTTAGCCGTCATATTGCCGAAATTTTTAGTTTTGTTTTACCCCAATTTTTAGGGTGTTACAAGTTGGTATCAGAGCTTTTGTTTAAGTGAACTAGGTAGGTAAACTCGATGCCTAGACTTAAGTTGAGATTATTAAGCTATAGATGGTGAGCTTTGGGTAGGATTGCTAAGACGGGATGACCTTAGAGTCAACGAAAATTGCGTAATTTATAATTATAAGAGTAGTAGCGAGAATCTTTATGTAGTGTATGTTCATAATTTCAATTAGCTACTGTTGTTATGAATATATGGTTACGTGAATATACTTGAATTACTATGATTATGATAATCAATGAACCGTAAGAGTATGTTTCTTGTGTAAATCTTGGGTTGCTTATCTCTTTCCCTCTCTGAATTGTGTGGCAGATCTGAAATGGTAAATACTCGGAGTCGAACACTAATTGAAGGAGAAATGCACGAGGACAGTTCATCCAATCCGAATCCAGTAGTCCGAGTGGCGAATGTTATTCCCCCCAACATGCCGCCGATATTCACCGGAATAGAGGAGCACATACCTAGAGTGGAGTTGGCATCAACAAATCCGGTCATTCAGGAGGGAAACCCGCAGGCCGATATGATGACTAGTGTTATGCAGATGGTAACATCGGCCATGGAAAAGCAGCAAGAAGCATTTCTGAAGATGTTAGAAGACAGAGATGCCAGTCTCCGGAGGTCGGAAGTGGTTGCGGAGAACGCAATAGCCGGTTCGGGTGGTACCGGAGTACTGATGGGTTGGTGATCCCAGAGACGAGGCAAGCAGGGAAGGATTGTTCGTACAAGTCCTTCATGGGCTGCAAACCGCAGAGTTAGCCGGGGCCGATGATCCTGTGGCGTGCATGAGATGGTTGAGGGAAATTGAGCAAGCCTTTAGGGCTTGTGGCTGCGATGAGAACAAGAAGGTGAATTTTGGTTCTCAAATGCTTCGGGGTGCGGCTTTAATATGGTGGTATGTTTACACCGCGACCATAGGGGAAACCGTTTTGGCAAAGATGTCATGGGCTACTTTCAAGGAGAAGGTTATGGAGGAATAGTGCAACGAGCAAGAGATGGATTTGACCGAAGAAGAGTTCCGAGCCTTAACGAAAGGAGAATTGACGGTGAAAGAGTATACCCGTCTCTTCATGGAGAATCTAAATCTCGTGGGGCACGTGTCCCCAACTGAAAAGGAAAAGATGAAGGCCTACTTGAAGGGTCTACCCGCGGACATGGGAAACAGAGTCCGCAATTCTAAAGCTACAAATCTTCGAGAGATCATAGAGGAGGCCAAGATAATGGAAAAGGGTCTACGCAAGGGACAAGGAAGAAAAGTCTAAGGCCGTGGAAAAGAGGAAGGGGGAGAGCTCACCGACCCCGTTCAAGAAACCGAAATATCAACCCAACCCAAGGAGCATTGATAATCGCCGGGAGGCGAATTGGTGTTCCAAGTGTAAGCGCAAGCACTTCGGTTCTTGCAACTCCCACTCCAACCCTCTTTCATGTTTCAAGTGTGGCAAGCCGGGTCACACTAGTCAGAGTTGCTCTCTCCAAGGGTCGGTATGCTTTGAGTGCCCGGAGTCGGGCCACATCAAGAGAGATTGCCCCAAGCTAAGGGGTGGATCTAGAGGAGGAAACCCACCAATTCAACCAAAGAAGGAAGCCGTCCCTAAGGCTCAAGGGAGGGCCTTCCAAATGTCGAGAGAGGAGGCAAAGGAAACCACCGACGTGGTGTCGGGGACGTTCTTACTCAACTCCCTTGCTGCTAAGGTGCTATTTGATTCCGGTGCAAATTTCTCTTTTGTGTCGCTTGGTTTTTGCAAAGACTTAAATGTACCCCTAGTACTCTTAGCGATGCGTTAGTAGTAGAGATAGCGAATGGGGAACAAGTTATATTGCGAGAGGTGTTGGAAAAATGTAATCTAGATATTGGTGGGGAGCTTTTTGAAGTGGACCTACTTCCTATGGCGATTGGGAGTTTAGACGTGGTGATCGGAATGGACTGGTTGTCACGACACAAGGCGGAGATCTTATGTTCAAAGAAGCTGATCCGATTACCGACTTCAGGCGGAGGTTTGGTCTTTGTCTACGGAGAGAAGCGTAAGGGTGAAGTTGCTCTTATTTCTTCCATCAAAGCAAGTAAGGGGCTGTTTGGTTGGTATTCCATTAAGTTCTATATAGATAAAGTTGTTTATGTGGATTAATCAG
The DNA here is from genome assembly GCA_954870635.1 of Arctium minus. Taxonomy (NCBI): domain Eukaryota; kingdom Viridiplantae; phylum Streptophyta; class Magnoliopsida; order Asterales; family Asteraceae; genus Arctium; species Arctium minus. Next base: position 39,291,084 of record OX941084.1, read on the forward strand.
TCTGTATAGAATGAGAAAGTTTTTGTTTGTGGGTTTTTTTTCATAGATGAAAGGAGCGTGTTTTTTAATTGGGAGGACCAAGTTTGGGAAAAACTTGGCTTTCTGCATAAAGCTCCCTCATAGAAGCTTACTGAATAAGCCACTTTCTATATCATTAAGCCACTACCAAACAGTCATATATAGCTGACCGAATAAGCTGTGAGTCTCATTAAGCTCATTAAGTTGTTAACAAACATGCCCTAAGTGTCTTGCGAAGAACTGCCCATCGTTCCTTGCCTACGTGTTGGATGCCAAGGCGGAGAAGAAAAAGATTGAAGACGTTCGGGTCGTTAGTGACTATCCGGATGTTTTTCTTGACGATCTACCGGGCTTGCCGCCCGACCGCCAAGTGGAGTTCATAATCGATCTAGTCCCGGAAGCAGCACCGATTGCCCGTGCGTCTTACCGTCTCGCCTCGACCGAAATGCAAGAAATGATGTCACAACTCCAAGAATTGTTGGAGAAGGGATTCGTGAGACCGAGTTCCTCGCCTTGGGGAGCTCCGATACTTTTCGTCAAGAAGAAGGATGGGTCGATGCGGATGTGCATCGACTATCGGGAATTGAACAAGGTAACCGTAAAGAACAAGTATCCACTGCCTCGGATAGATGACCTCTTCGACCAATTGCATGGAGATGGATGTTTCTCCAAGATCGATCTCCGATCGGGCTACCATCAGGTGAAGGTTAGAGAAGAAGACGTTTCCAAAACCGCGTTTAGAACCCGTTATGGCTACTACGAGTTCTTGGTTATGCCTTTTGGGCTAACTAACGCGCCAACAGTATTTATGGATTTGATGAACCGAGTTTGCCAACCCTTTTTGATAAGTTGGTCATAGTGTTCATCGATGATATTTTGGTGTACTCAAAGGACGAAGAAGAGCACGAGCGTTACCTCAGAGAAGTGTTAGAAGTGTTGAGAGATGAGAAACTCTACGCCAAATTTTCCAAGTGTGAGTTTTGGCTAAGAGAGGTTCAGTTTTTGGGCCATGTGGTGTCAAGTGAAGGGGTAAAGGTGGACCCGTCAAAGATTGAGGCCATGATGAATTGGGAACCGCCAAAGAGTCCCACGGAAATTCGGAGCTTCTTGGGTCTAGCCGGTTACTATAGAAGGTTCATCCGAGATTTTTCCAAGGTCGCCTCACCATTGACGTCTCTGACGAGGAAGAATGTGAAATTCCTTTGGATCGAGAAGCAAGAGCAAGCCTTTCGGACCTTGCAAAGAAAGCTATGTGAAGCACCAATATTATCCCTACCCGAGGGGACAGAGGATTTTGTGGTATACAGCGATGCATCTAAAATGGGTTTGGGGTGTGTCTTGATGCAAAGGGGCAATGTCATAGTTTATGCGTCAAGGCAATTGAAGGAGCATGAAAAGAACTACCCAACTCACGATCTCGAGCTAGCGGCGGTGGTGTTCGCTTTGAAGTTATGGCGACACTACCTATACGGTACGAAGTGCACCCTCTATACCGACCATAAAAGCCTGAAGTATGTCTTCGATCAGAAAGAATTAAATATGCGGCAAAGAAGATGGTTTGAACTACTCAAGGATTATGACTGCGAGCTTCAATACCATCCCGGCAAAGCCAATGTGGTCGCGGACGCCTTGAGCCGGAAGGAGTATAGTAGTGGCGTTCAAGACACCTTTGCAAGGGTGGATGTGGTCTCAAGTTTAACTGATAAAATCAAAGTGTCACAATCAGAAGCGCTTCTTGAGGCAAACCTCAAAAGTGAAATTATGGTGAAGCAACATCTCTAATTGACCGAAGATGGAAGAGGCTTGAAATTGTTCCAAGGACGGATCTAGGTACCAAAGATTGGAGGATGTCGGGACTTGTTATTAGAGGACGCGCATAAGTCCAAGTACTCAATTCATCCGGGAAGCACTAAGATGTATCGGGATTTAAAACTCAACTATTGGTGGCCAGTGATGAAACTAGATGTGGCTAATTATGTGGAACAATGCATAACTTGCCTACAAGTGAAGGCGGAACATCAACGACCATACGGTAGTCTTCAATCCTTGGAAATACCGGAGTGGAAGTGGGAACACATGACCATGGACTTTGTGACCAAGCTACCGAAGACTTTGAGAAACCACGATACCATTTGGGTAATAGTGGATCGCTTGACCAAAAGCGCGCACTTCTTGTCCATGCGAGATACCCTACTGATGGACAAGTTGGCCAAGTTATATATAGATGAAGTGGTTTCGAGGCATGAAGTGCCACTTTCTATTGTGTCCGACCGGGATAGCCGTTTCACATCACACTTTTGGGAAAGTTTACAAAAGGAGTTGGGCACGAGAATTAAGTTGAGTACCGCTTACCACCCGCAGACAGACGGCCAGAGCGAGAGGACCATCCAAACCCTCGAGGACATGTTGAGGTCGTGCGTCATTGACTTCGGGGGAAGTTGGGATGCACACCTCCCACTAGTGGAATTCGCCTACAACAACAGTTATCACTCAAGTATTGGCATGGCGCCATTCGAGGCGTTGTACGGAAGAAAGTGTAGGACACCCGTGTGTTGGTTAGAAACGGGAGAGAAACAGTTTGCCGGACCGGAGATCGTACAAGAGACGGCCAACAAAGTGAAAATCATCAGAGAGCGTTTGAAAGCGACACAGGACTGGCAAAAGAGCTACGCGGACAAAAAGAAGAGGTCGATCGAGTTCTAAGTGGGGGAGCGGGTGATGCTGAAAGTGTCACCATGGAAAGGATTGATAAGGTTCAGAAAGCGTGGGAAGCTCAGTCCCCGTTTCCTTGGACCTTTCACTATCATCGAGCGTATTGGACTTCAAGCCTACAAGTTGGATCTTCTGCCGGAGATGGACGGGATCCACCCCACATTCCACGTTTGTTATTTGCGGAAATGTCTAGCCGAAGAAGAGAGTGTCATTCCTCTATCGGAAATTAGAGTGGACAACAATAGATGCGTAGAGGATCCCGAATCTATCCTCGAAAGGAAGACGAAGAAGCTACGGCATAAAAAAGTGGTTATGGTGAAGGTGCAGTGGAAACACCACCGCGGTACCAATATAACTTGGGAATCGGAATAAGACATGAGGAGGCGATATCCTCATTTGTTTGGCTAGTTAGGACTTTGAGGGCGAAATCCATTCTAAGGGGTAGAGGATTGTAACAACCCGATTTTAGACCTCGCTGATGAATATCAGTTATGAGTTTATGATTAAAGGTTCTAAATCTAATTTGGTAATTTTAGTATTGGTTGGATCAAGTTTCTCGCGTTGTTTCGGGTTCAGGCAGTGGCTGGAAGGTGTTCGGCGACTATGCCCCGCGACTGTGCCATTGGCACTGTCGCCAGGGCAATGTCGTGCGGGGTGTACCACCCGCGGTACATCTGCCGCGATTGTGCCATTAGCACTATCGCGTGGGCAATGTCGCGCGAGAGGGGGGGGGGGACAGACGGGAAAAATCTAATTTAATGCAATTTTGAGGGTTTTGAGTACCATTTTCGGGATTTCAAGTTTTGAGGTCGAAAACACACAAAACATGGTTTCCCAGAGTAGTAGACTAACTCGTTAACCCAACAATCCTCCAATCAATTAAAAACCATGGTGAGAAGTTCCTTGGTAGTCTACTCTCGAAGGTTTATAAGGAGCTCACAATTTGTATACACAACCAAAGTGGGACGGGGTTGTTGTAAACTCCCCCACTTAAAGTTCTAGTATGTTCGTTAGACCTACATAGAACCCCAGACAAATTCCATAACCGTTATCCTCATATGAATGTGTTCAACCCATTACACCTCGGGAGGCTATTGCTCAGACACCACTTATAACCCCCCAGGCATAGAGTAGTTGACTATCCTCGTGACCTCCATATCAACTTAAAACCATGGTAAGAAGTTATTGGTAGCCTACCATCGAAGGCTTATAAGGAGCTCATAATCATATATAGGGGTGTTCGCGGTGTGGTTTGAGCATTTTCCCAAACCTCAAACCGCACCGCATATACCTCAAACCGCACCAAACTGCACCACTCTGGGAAAATCTCACCATGGGCACCACCGCAAGACTTAGCTCCGTATAGGCTCTCGAAGAGCACCACCGCAAGCTCACATAACAACATGACTTGGGGACCACCTACTAGACTCAAACATGGACAATAAAAACTCCATGATGAACATAACGACTCATATGCCTATGGATCCATCGCATTACGGTCTAAACATTACATGGCTCCATATGAATGAACTAATGCATCTAAAACATGTAATAACCATTTGTGCAATAATTGTATCTCCATAAAACGCTCCATATTGAGCTATTTAAACTGGACAATGTCCCAAAACTCATTAAAGTATAAGTCAAGTCATAAGGCCTCACAAAACGTTTGGCAATAAAATAAAGCAAATATGGCCACATATGACGAAGTATAACTTTTCCAAAATCGGTATTTCTCCAACGTATAATTGACTGAAGGCCTAAACCATAAGATTCACAACTTCCCAAAATACTCATAGTGTCAAGAATGACAGTTTCCATTTACTCACACTGTTAAAGTCGAAATAGTTTAAAGCACCAATATCCCAAAGCTCATAAGCAGAGTAAAACCCCAAAATAACTATTTGTACCCAACTTTTCGCAAAATAAAACCCAACACATTATGTTGCCTAAATTCTCCATTAAATCCAATAAATCTCCATTAGTTGGTTTAAATATCATTTTTAATGATAAAACACCCAAACACGCTTAGCAAACCCTCATAAAGCTTTGACATCCCAAAAATGCACAAATACCCATTTAACCATAAAACTCATCAAATGTAAAGTGTGATACGTTCGAAATCTCCTTCCTGTTGGCTCAAACACCACATAAAATACTGTAAACTATTTTCAAGGATTTTATAACACAAATATGTGTAAGCGTATGAATATTCACAAAACTTACCAAAATGAAGTAAAATCATGGATATACTTACAAAACCCCTAAAATATGTGCATTTTGACATGTATATAGTTTTTCAAAGCAACTAGAACTCACCTTGCTAGATTTAGTTATTTTCGATTGCAAATAAAATTGCTAAATGATAAACATTAGACATATAAATGAAATATAAATTTATATGTAGAATAAAAATTATATTATTATTCTAAATATAATCATAATGTATTATCTATTATAACAATAATATAAGAACTCAAAGATAATATCTCTTTGTTGAATTTATTATCTAGTATTATAAGTTATAATGAAAATTAATAGTTAATTTCATTTAATTATATGTGTGTATATATATACACACACACGTAAATTGAGTTATAATAAAATACTCAAAACCATGGTGAGAAGTTCCTTAGTAGTCTACTCTCGAAGGCAAGTTAAGCACACACATGTACCTGTAAATTCACAATTACACTGGCCAGATGTAATTCCAAATTTACTTACATGCTAGTCCTCACTACCCTATCACTTGTCTTCTTATGGCCATCCTATATCTCAGTTGTGTCCTACTCCCTAAGTTTAAGTCTAGGCCCGTCAAGTCACCTAGATCCCTTAAACTATGACTCTGATACCAAATGTAACACCCCAAACATTACCAAAAGAGAATAATAACAATATAAGAAAAATATTACACCAAAATGGCCCCAAGTCAACAATAAATCTTAAGGTTTGCGGAAAGGCAACCTATTACACAACTGAGATTACGAAGAAAGATAAACTAAAATGACAGTCTTCTAGCCAACTCCAGCTTACACCTTTTCTTTGCCCTTATCTGCTCTTCCTATCTCACACCTGCCTGAAAAGGGTTTTAGTTTTGAAAGAGCGAGGGTTAGACCAACGGTCTAGTGAGCCCCCTCTAACAACAGTTTTAACTCAACAGACATGCCAAGAATTTATAATAAAATAAACCGTTTCATCTTTAAAGAAAAACAATTACACTTTCAATAAACTTCTCAGCTCACACTATCGCCACCCTAAGGTGATAGCGTGTTTGTGGCTCACACTACCTTATTGGGACACACACCTAATGGCATAAATGACACCCCCCCCGGTATGAGCACATGCGGGACCCCCCCCCCCCCCCCGACTTTGAGCATAACACACTTATGACAATGTATGCATACATTTCCACGAAAACAATAACAACATAAACAATCTTTAGCATTTGAACAAATCTCGCATGTAAATGTTAAAGTAACATCACTTCAAAACTTGTAAACACAACTCACATACTTAAAACATAACTTTTTCATCATAAGAGGTTTTAGTTCAGAAAAACTCACCTTTGGTCCTTGCTTATAACCGCGCTCTAACGATCTCACGACCTACGATAACATCGATATTCTGGTAAGACACCCCGCAGGAAATACAACTAACGAAGGTTATCTCCCTCTGTAACGACCCGGTTTCCAAAAATAACCACAATTACAAGAAATCATCTAATATGCGATCCAAAAACGAATCAACTAAAATAATCTTCCCAGAATCACCTCAAATACAACGATGGTAAGAAATAAATCTAACCGCAATAATAATTTTTAACCGGTGATTTAAATTCTTACCAATCTATAATCACCATAATCTTAACCAAAATAAACAACCCGGTCAATTGCTAGCGAACCGGTAAATGGAGACAACCTTCACCATAATAATTACTGCTTACCCTTTTTCCCAGGCTAGCAATCCCAATCCCAATATAAATTTCACCTGAAATACATATTTTTGAAAACAAAATGAGGGTTAGACCTTACGGTCTAGTGAGTAAATCCCTGTCAGATAAATAATTCAGTAAAATCACTTTTACATAATGCCATAAATAATTTACTCATAAAGTAGGCTCTCGGGCACTACAAATCAATTAATCATAAATTGGCACTCGGGCACAATAACTCACCCAGGTAACTAACCACAACAGTCGCCACAATTTAATCGCACACACACCCCGATAAGATCGCAATCAATATCGGTTGTGGCCCACCACACGAAACAAATTCGTGGGCACTATATATAACCCTTTTGCTCGGACCATCACAATCCTAGCACACCCGACTTCTGTTGTGAAAGTCCCTTTATCCCAAAAATTATAATCAAGCCACATGCGTTAATAATAAACAACATGTAATAAAAACCGTTCCACGGTTAACGATAATAATTCAAACATACCAATCTGGTATAATATTGAAATAATAACCATTTGATAATATATGCATTTCGGTTCGAAAATGGTTAAACGAAAAACTCACCTCAGATCCAATTATTCCACCCCAAGTCTTAACGGTTATATGTCTCCAAACCGAACACCTTGAAAGAAATAACCCAAACCAACTTCTTCATGATTTCTCTTATTTCTCTTCCCATCAATTCCTCTCAAAAATTAATTTCATAGAGATTTTCTCTAAAACACACACAAAAGTGTGTTCGCCGACCTTCAAATGAAATGGATGAAAAATCCTCCCCTTTTTAATACCAAAATTCATAATATAATAAAAACTCCTCACACACACACACATTTACTGTGGTTAGCCGACTTCACAATTGAAGAGGATAAGAATGATTATTTTTCTTTTCTTTTTAAATAATCTCCAATATTACATGCTAACCCCTCAAGAAATAATATTTTTACAAAACAACCTTTGTACTTACATTATTAACAAATGAGGTTATTATACCCTCTCACTCTCTCCTGATTCTAAAAAGAACCAATCAAAACTCACTCTGGGCAGAAAAGCCTTACACGACCCCAACCTCCCGGTCGCCCGGCTTCACAACCCCCGGGCCCCCGCCTCCTAGTCGCCTGGGTTCACCACCTCCGGGCTCTCCGCCCGGTATCACCGACCCCCCCCCCCGGGGCCCCCGCCTCCCAGGGTCACAGCCCGGGTCGCTCCCACCCCCGGGGTTCCCGTCCCCTGGGCCAACCCTCCCCGGGTCCTGTTGACCGGGACGCCCCGGTCCATCCCGTCTCCCAGGACCACGACTACACATCGGGCGCTCGTCTCCCGGCCCGGTCGAAGTATACCCAGAGGCGATCAAGGGTTCTGCATGAACCCCAGACCTCGAACAGATACCCAAGTCCAATAATCCCACTGATATAACTTACCAATCTACGTAGGATTTGGACTCTAAACAACACTATTAAGCTCATTAACATAATCATTCTTTAGTATTAATTTTATGGAGTAAAAGAGGGTTTTTAATCATCTCATTCAACCCTATAACTCAAACATCAGATCCATTCCTTTTGGGGAAGGGTCTTACTCATCCTACATTAACATACAGAGAGAGCGTGGTCTTAGAGACCTTACCTTGAAGAAACTTCAATGTCAATCCCTTCCAATCTCGTTCTTTCCTTCAACCTCCCAAAGAAATGCTCCCTGCTCCTTTCTCTAATCCGTATGCAGCCGCCAAGGAAAAATGGGGGAGATCCCTAGGTTAAACCCTTTTATTCAAAACTTACACCTAGCCCCTTGCACTTTGGGTCTTGAACAACTTTTCACCTAAACTTTAAAACTATCAATTCAAATCCGGTTACTACACCATCTATAATTTCATCAAGCAATTGAATTTATAGTTGGATTACCATATTTAATTATTTATGCATCATTAGGCATTTTAATATATAAATTCAAGTTTTAAATTTGAACTAGAGTTTTTTGCTTAGTAGTTCATACTATATAGATTTTGTTAGTGATCAATTATCGTGATTAGGGTATTATTCAACAAAATTTTGAGATGGAGTTTTAGAAACTTGGAATTCATGATGTCTTATTATTGGTGTTAGAATGGATAACCAAATGCAATATATGAAGTAGTTGTACAATGTGAAGAATTTTTTGTGACTATTTATTCTTCATAAACGAAATGATGGTATTGTTTGTTATTTTATGTTTGAAATGTAGAGCAATATGAAAATTCAATCAATTATTCATGGGGGGGTTTAAAAGAAAACATTCAAGTTCTTCCAGGACCCATAAATTGCTAAAAAGATTAGTTTGAAAGGAATTGTGGAATATTTCAAAGTTGCAACAAGTAGACAAGTTTCATTTTGATAAACAATGTTTGAACAACTTTTCTTTGTCCTTTTTAGTGGAAAGTTCAAATAAAAGGGCAAAAAGGCTAAGAACATATAAATAAATAATGTATATGTGAATCAATGGTAAACCCAAAAAAATCATTTGAAAATTTATATGTGAAACCATGTATGTTTACCTACTTTTTACTGACTATTCATATGTGAATTCATTTTTCCTTTTACCGATGATACTTCTTTATGTTACACATTTTTATAAAGATAACTTCGCCCCTTGGGTTTTAAGGCTCGTGTTCCGCCACTGCCAAAGAGCATTTCATATAACAACTTCCACAACCACAAGTAACACACTATCATTACACAATTTTTTTTTTATTACATAAACTTTTATTGCACACAAGTAACACAATGTTATTACAGTCTTTTATTACACACAAGTAGCATAATATTAGTATACAATTTTTTATTGCATTACTTAACACATAAGATGAAATTTTCAAGCATTCGACCATGTAATATTTAATAGTCCTCGACTATTGGGAGGAACCCTAAGGCGTTCCACACTGCTCTCGAGGCATCAACGATATTATTTTGACATGGAGGTTGAAAATCATGTTCTTCATCACATCCCATAGTAGAGTTACATTCATCCACAACTCTTGCTTTCACTCTTCTCCCATTACCGTTGATGGTAATTAACTTGTTGCACCTTCGACGATCATTACACCATCCAGTTGACAGTGCAACAATTAGTTCGTTGTCAGAATGGTACATGTCACAATATGATGGACCACCGCCGTCACCGCCTGCTTTAAAGCTGTTTAATGTTAAAACTGCATTAGTATTACCTGTTACCGGAGGCGAGCAGGTATATGTGAGGTACTCCTTGTCCGTAGAACAACATTCTGCATCGTTTTCCTGGTTGCATGTACCTTCTTGGCCCCTAAGGCGACCAACTATGCAACGTTGAGCTTATGTCTTCCATAAACACGTAATAAAGACAAGAAGCAAAACAAGAATAGATATTGATGTATTTCTGAACTTCATTGCTTCAATTTTCCTTATTCTTTGGATATCTTCTGATGTAAAATATGAAAAGGTCATCAACATATATATAGCTTGTAAGAATCAAGATCAATCCCCATATCAAACCTGATTCATGGATGAGTTTGAGATTGAAAGTGATCAAAGGTTCAGATGTCTTATTACCTTCTCACCTAACTTTTTTCTCACACGATCCTTCGTCTATATATATATATATATTGCATACTTAGTAATAGTTATATTATTATAATATTCAATTGATTTTATGTCACAATAATTTTTCAAATAAATTTAATATAAAATAAAAATATATTGAACTTGATTGGTGGGGATAGTTAAAAGAAAAAAACAAACAATTTTCCTTTCATCGACATTTTATTTTAAAAAATTCTCTAAATTTGAATTCTTTTAGCTTCTCTATTGTTTTTCATTTAATAAAATATGTTGGAGTCCTAGAGACGTTCTTAACAAATATCTTCCGCTTCAATGATTTCTATCTATCTAACAATTATCTAATTTTCTTAAATGTCATATCAACATAAAAATTACTATATTTTAGTTAAATGACGATAAAACTTAATTAAATATTATTTGCTATAACTTAGTAATTAAATAATAATTATAAAGTTAATAAAATTAATTAAATACAATACTTTATTATAATTTATAAAATATTACGTGATTTAATAAATAGTAATTAAAATATTTATATTTATGCTTGTTAAAAATATATATTCAAGAATATTTTTAAGATAATTTTTAATGTTACAATACGTTTATTTCTTAGGAAATATCAACTCCTTTTCGTTTCCCGGAAACGAAAGCCTCAAAGGATACCAACTCTACAACGATTGATTATTGAGAAATAAGAGTTAGGGTCTGTTTGTTTGCAGCTTAATGAGACCCATATCTTATTCAGTCAGCTATATATGACTGTTTGGTAGTGGCTTAATGATATAGAAAGTGGCTTATTCAATAAGATTTCATGGGGGAGCTTTATGCAGAAAGCCAAGTTTTTTCCAAACCAGTCCCTCTCATTAAAAAACACGTTCCTTCCATCTATGAAAAAACTCTCTCAAATAAAAACCTTATAAATCTATACAGACAAATTAATCCACATAAACAACTTTATCCATACAGAACTTAATGGAAACCAACCAAACAACCCCTTACTAATGTTAAATTAACATGTAACAAAAAATTCTAGAAATATTAATGAATGATCAAACTATACTTCATATTTTTTATAGCCAAAATCTCATCTAATAAATTATTCATAACAGTTCCAACTATATATATATGTATGGCTTGCATACAACCTATGAGCTTCTTAGCCAAAAGAAAAACAAGAAAAAAAAATCTTCAATTTTATACACATATTAGCAAGTACCGAAAAACAATATCTTGAATAAAATTTTGCCAACTCAACAGTAAAAAATATTGATATGATATTGGAATCGCCACTAAAAACTACTATAATCATAATATATTGTTGGGTTATAAATAACTTTGTAACCGTTAAAACGCAGCGGAAATAAAATTTTGGATACAAATAAATCAAAAAACTTTTTCTTGATAAAACTTAATCGGATTCAATGATGCATTTAATTAAATAAAACAACACACTAAAAAAATATTTAATTGGGTCAATCAGATACACCAAAAAATACATTTTTATTGTAATACATGTAATATCCGGGTCCGAATTTTTTTGATAATTTTGAAAGTTGGGTGAAAAGTTAAGATAGACCCGAAGTTCAAGGGGGTTAAATGAAACTTTGGTTATATATATATATATATATATATATATATATATATATATATATATATATATATATATATATATATGTTTAACCCTAAGTTAAAATTATCAGATCTCATATTGATTTCTTGAGACCGACATTAGAGAAAGAGTACAGAGCGAAGGCAAGGAGAAAGAACGAGGTTTTGAAGAATCGATCAGTTTTTGTCAAATAGAGGTATGATTCTAGCTTAATACTTCTATCTGCGTGTTATAGTCGGTAAATAGTCTTGTTATTCAAGCTTTTAACCGTATATATGATCGATTTAATGATCTGAGGTTTTCTGGGTTTGAGTCGCCGACTCTGTATGAATGTCGACCGGATCGGACCGGAACGGAGGTATCGACCGGACTCAGGGGCGACCGGTATGTTATATTGACCGGTATCGTCGACTGGTATGTTGTAGACCGGTATATCTTGTGTTGACCGGTCTCGTCGACCGGTATGTTGCGACCGGTGTCGACCGACCGGTGTAATGACCGGACCGGCGTCGACCGGTGTATATATTCGACCGGTATAATGTTAACCGGTCCTAAGAGGTGTTGACCGGAGTGGTCTTAACCGGGGTAGTAGCAGTATATTGTATTTGATTTGTTTAGAGAAAATGTTAGTCGAGAGTTAGCTTACCTTTGTATTTCGATACCATCGTAGGTGGTGTTAATCGTTAGAAGACAGAGTTTAAGCAAGAAGAATCAGAGGTGAGTCTTTCAAAACTAAATCTTTTATGATTTTGACAGTTATTTGATAAATGTGAGTTTTATAAACTGCACGTTTATAGTATTGAAAGTTATGAAGATTTATTGAAAAAGGTTGATTTAATCAGTTTGGCATGTTTATGCTATGTTTATATAAACTTGTTTTATATATAGTAAGGACTAAGTGTATGCATACATTTGAGTCAGAAGTCTGACCTAAGTCGGGAAGTGTGACCCGCCTGCTCGTACCGGGGAGTGTAGCCCGTTTATGCCATTAGGGTGTGTCCCTAAAATAAGGCAGTACGAGACAGACATACCGTCTCTGACGGCAGTGTTGGTCAGTAGCTTAAGGTACGCTTGTGAAGCGTAAAGAGTGGTCAGTGATGGCCAGTAGATTGAGTTACGCTTGCGAAGCATAAAATATGTTTAACGTTTGATTAAAAAGCGCGAGTTACGTTTTTGAGATATAAAACTTTGTTTAAATGTTTTAAATAATATTTGAACTGTTGCAATAGTGATTGGAGGGGACTCACTATACCATTGGTCTAACCCTCGCTCTTTCAAAATTATAATCCTGTTTCAGGTTATCGCAAGATAGCAGGTACAGATAAGGGTAAGGAGAAGATGTGAGCTATTTCCAGGAGCTAGAAGACTTCCTGCAATAGTTTACTTTTTGATTCAGTTGTGTAATAGGTGATAGTTGTAAACCTTATACTCTGAAATGTAAGCCTGGGACTGTTTTTAGTCAGAAATGTTATTTTGATGTAATTATAAAGGTACAGGTTGTTACAATTGATATCAGAGCATTAGTTTAAGGGATCTAGGTGACCAGATGGGCCTAGACTTAAACTGAGATAGTAGAAGCACAACTGAGAAGTAGGAAGACCATAGGAAGATAACATTAAGGTAGTAAGGACTAGCATGTAAGGTAAATTTGCAGTTTCATCTGGCCAGTGTAATTGTGAATTTACATGTACATGCTTGTGCTTATACTGCCGAAATGTGTAGTATGTTAGATTAAATGTCTTATGTTTCTTCTTATCAGAATTATGTCTGAGCGAGTAACAAGGAGTAGGTCTATGCCGAATCCTGAAATTGATCAAGTTAATGAAGTCGTTGCCGAAGAGCAAACGACTGCTGTCAACCCGACTGCTAATCGAGGAAAGAGTCGTGGTCGACCTAGAGGTAAGACGGTTCAGAAGGTGACTACTCAGGCAAGGGTTTCCACTGTGGGAACTCGAGGCGGGAAGACGACTAGTGGTATTCGTCGAGCTAGAAGTGTTAAAGTAAGATCCGAACAAGAAACTTCTCATCAGGAAAGTTCAACTTCTGTGAGGGGTCGAAAGCAGACAGGAAACCGTGGTGGAGGTCGAACTCAGGGTTTTGTTACCCAAGAAACTTTCGCGACAGAAATGGGAAAGTTACAGGAAACGTTGAACGCTTTATTGGCTCAGTGTACTAATGAGGTTTCGTCAAGTAAGGAAAAGAGTGAAGAAAGAGTAGCGACTGAGGTATCAGACTCACCCGTAACTATAGTGGGTAGTCACCCTCAGTCAAACCCCATAGTGACGTCTAAAGTGGTAGCTGGGAAAGGATGTAGTTTTAAGGAATTTGCTGCTTGCAAGCCTCCTACCTATAAAGGGGAATGTGATCCAGTGATAACACTAAGATGGGTAAAGGGAATGGAGTTAGCGTTTGATACTAGTAAGTGTGCTGAAGAAGATAATGTAGTCTATGCTTTGTCAATGTTGAAAGATGAAGCGGTAATGTGGTGGGATGTTGAAGCAGGAGGACATAGTTCAACGGTAGCCAAAGAAATGTCTTGGGTTGAGTTTGTAAAAAGATTTAAAGCACAGTTTTGCCCTCTGACGGCAGTCAAAAAGTTGGAAGAAGAGTTTCTGAGTTTGGAGCAAAAGGGGATGTCAGTTCGTGAATATACTACCAAGTTTATAGAGAACTCTCGATTTGCAGAAATCTACGTACCTAATGAAGGAAGACGAGTAGAGCGTTTCGTCTTTGGGTTAAGAAGTGATATTCGAGAATTTGTCTCGAACAAGGAACCATCTACTTTTCAAGTGGCAGTAAATGCAGCTGAAATGAGAGAGAAAGAAAAGAATCGACAAGCTACTGAAAGAAGTGGAGATAAAAGAAAATGGGACGGAACGGTCCGTGACTCTAAACCGTTTAAGTCTGCAAAGTCTGATCAACGATTTGTTAATAAGTTTGAAAGTAATCCATGTAGCAAGTGTAACCGAAGACATAAAGGAGAATGTAAGATTGATCAAGAGGGCTGTTATAAATGTGGAAAGATAGGGCATATGGCTCGGGATTGCCAGGGTTCAAAGTCTTGTTATCAGTGTGGATCTCCTGATCATATCAGGACTAATTGTCCACAATTGAAAAAGGGATCAGTCGGAGGGTATGTAGATAAGGGAGGTGAGAAAAAGGTGGAGCCAACTAAGGCGAGGGCTAGAGTTTTTAAAATGACGGCAGAAGAAGCGACAAAGATACCGGATGTAGTGACAGGTACTTTCTTTATAGATTCGAATTTTGCAAAAGTATTGTTTGATTCAGGCGCAAACCGTTCGTTTGTGTCTCCAAATTTCGTGCATAAGTTTCATGAGAAACCCAAGAAGCTTAGGTATGAATTGAAAGTAGAAGTGGCCGATAATAGTCAAATCTTAGTGGAGGAGGTGTATGATGGGTGTAGTATTGTCATCGATGGGAATTCATTTCCACTTCGATTGTACCCGATGGGTATGGGAGACTTTGATGTCATTGTGGGAATGGACTGGTTGGCGTCTAATGATGCTCATATAGTATGCAATAAGAAACTAATTCGTATAGCGCAGCCAGGTAAAGAAGAGATAGTAGTGTTTGGAGATCGGAGGGATAGAAAGTCGTGCTTGATTTCAATGATTAAGGATAAACGATGTCTAGTAAAAGGGTGTGTGGGGTTTTTAGCTTATGTAATAGATGCTAAGAAGGAGAAAAAGGGAGTAGAGTCAGTTCCGGTGGTAAGTGAATATCCAGAAGTATTTCCGGAAGATTTAACCACTCTGCCTCCTGATCGGCAAGTGGAATTTCTTTCTAATTATGCAAGTGGAAAGTATTTCCTGAAGCTCTTCTTTCTAATCATGGAAATTCTTCTTTGATCAATGATGACTTAGAACAACTTCATCCTGATGATCTGGAAGAGATGGATATTAAATGGCAGATGGCCATGCTCTCCATGAGGGTTAAGAAGTTTATAAAGAGGACTGGAAGAAACAACTTCTCACAAAGAAGAGAAGATGGAGCAGGGTTTGATAAATCAAAGGTAGAATGCTACAAATGTCATCTTAAGGGACATTTTGCTAGAGAATGCAGAAGTGGAATGTCTCACAACAACAACCATCAACAAGCTCAATCTGGAAGCTTCAATAACAATAGAAACTCTGCTCAAGCCCTTGTTTCTCAACAAGGAATGGGGTTTGATTGGAGTGATCAAGCAGAAGAAGCTATTCAGAATCAAGCTCTTATGGCTAAAGTATCTGATCTCCCATCTGAGGTAAGTTCTAATCTCTGCTCTAAAACTTGCATAGACACTGTTAAAAGGTACAGGGATCACAATCAGAAGATGAGTGATGACCTGAAGAGACTAGAAAAGGATATAAAAGACTATGTGAGGATAGTAGAGAGATTTGAAGATCAAATCAAAGGTTTTCAAGCCAATGAACTACAACACTCATATGACACCAATTACTGGCAGTGGGAGAAAAAGGATTTAGAACTTAAACTGACCAAATCCAAAGAGGAGAGTGAAAAACTGAAAGAGGAGTTAACCAAGGTTAAGCTTGATGTAGAAAAGTTTTCCAATGCTTCTAAAGCAATGGACTCCTTACTGCAAAATCAGATTCATGATAAGTTGAGAAGAGGAATTGGGTATAATGCCACACCTCCACCATATAACAACAATTACATTCCTCCTACTTCAGACCTGTTAGACACCAAAGATAGGAAGGACTTGCCTGAGGGAGCCACTGAAATAGATCCCTTAGATGAGGTAATTGTTGAGGATAAGACTGAGAAAGAGGTTGGCAAAAGTAAGAAGAACAAGGTGAGTGGTGAGATTTCTATAGAAAACAACATTATCACCAATGAGGATTGTGGAAGGGCTTGGATCAAATCCAAGAACATAGAGAAGACAGAGGAAAAGTCTGATAAGGTCCATTATAAACAGACCACAATTGTGAATCCAGGTCCTTGCAAACAGTGTACTTGTAAGAAGAATGAACCCCAAAAACAAGACAAAAAGAGGGGAAATCAAAGAAACTGGAATAATCAATGGGCACATAAACAAGGGGTTGATCTGAGTAAAATCAATAGACCAAAACCTTGCTTTATCTGTGGCAAATTGAATCATCTTGCAAAATTCTGTTATTTCAATCCTATGAACCAAAGAATGAATTTCCAAAGATCCATGCAAAAACCCTTTGGTTACAAGAAAATTGAAAAGAACCATGTGGCTAAGAAAAATGTTAAAACTAAAAGCCACATGAAGAAAAAGTATTCTGTTAAAGAAAGTGTCAATATGTGGATTCCTAAAAGCACTAAAACTGTTAGTACTGCTACCACAAATAGTGCTGCTGACAATGATAGTGCTGCTAGAAGTAATACTACTGCTAACAATGTTAATGCTGCTAACAAGGTTAGTACTGCTAAACCTGTTAGTACTGCTACACCTGTTAGTACTGCTAACTCTGTTAGTACTTCTAAGGTTAGTACTGCTTCCAGTATTGATTCTGCTAAGCCAATCATATTGACAAAGTACTCTAATAAAGAGTGCTCTGAGTTTAAAAACCTCATTAAAAAGGAATGTAAATACTTTGATGAGAATGGCAGACCCAAGATCACTTTGGCTTGGGTCCCCAATCATACTAATTGATTTATTTAATGTGCAGGGCAACCAACAGCTCAAGGGAAAGAGCATATGGCATGTTGATAGTGGTTGCTCTAGGCACATGACAGGCAACATGTCATGTCTTCAGGATTTCAAACATATCAATGGAGGACATGTTGCATTTGGAGACAATCTTACTGGTGGTAAGATAAGTGGAAAAGGTAATGTCACCAAAGGTAAGATGACATTTGAGGATGTCTACTATGTTGATCAATTAAAGTACAACCTGTTAAGTGTATCACAGGTTTGTGACAAACAACATAGTATATTATTTACTAATACTGAGTGTATGATTCTTGCTCCAGGGTTCAAGGTAGTTGATGAAAGCATGATACTACTTAGAACTCCAAGGAAGGACAATGTTTACTGTCTTGATTTGGACAATGTTGATAGTGATTCATCTTTAAATTGTCTTGTTTCAAAAGCTTCTGTAGATGAATCCTCCCTTTGGCACAGAAGGATGTGTCACATGAATTACAAGACTATGAACAATCTTGTTAAAAATAACCTTGTAAGAGGTTTACCTTCAAAAGTCTTTTCATGTGATGATCATTGTGTTGCTTGTCTCAAAGGCAAACAACATAAAACTTCTCATAAGACCAAAGAGTTAAATTCTGTTTCTTCTTGTCTCCAGTTATTGCATATGGATCTGTTTGGTCCTACAAATGTTATGAGTATAGGCAAGAAATCTTACTGCTTGGTTATTGTTGATGATTACTCCAGCTTTACTTGGGTATATTTTCTAAGGACTAAGGATGAAACAAGTGATCTTATCAAATCCTTTATTCTAAGAATTGAAAACCAAACTAATCAAAGAGTAAAAGTCATTAGATCAGATAATGGAACTGAATTTAAAAATCATGATTTAAACACTTTTTGTGAAGGAAAAGGTATTGAGAGACAATATAGTGCTCCTAGAACTCCTCAACAGAATGGTGTTGCTGAAAGGAGAAATAGGACACTAATAGAGGCTGCTAGATCTCTGTTGGCTGATTCAAAATTGCCAATTACATTCTGGGCTGAAGCAGTTAATACTGCTTGTTATGTCCAAAACAGAGTTCTAGTGGTCAAGCAAAAGAACAAGACCCCATATGAGCTTTTAAATCAAAGAAAACCTTTTATTGGTTTCTTCAAATCTTTTGGGTGTCCTTGTACAATTCTAAATACCAAATCTCACTTAGGTAAGTTTGATAGCAAAGCAGATGATGGATTTCTTGTTGGATACTCATCTCAGAGTAAGGCCTACAGAGTTTTTAACTCTTCTTCTAGAATAATTGAAGAAAGTGACAATGTCAAATGCAATGAGAACACACCAAATCCTGTTGGGTCTGGACCTCAATGGCTATTTGACATTGATTCACTAACTAACTCTTTTGGTTTCAGTAATGAGTATACAGGAACTGATGGTGGAGAATCAGAGATCACACAAGTTCAAGAAAGTATATCTAAATCTGTGATTTTTCCCATACCCACAGTAAATGAAGACTGTGAAAAGGAATCATTTACTGAACCAAGTCAGAGTAAAGAAGACACTAGAGATGAGGAGACTCAAGAATCAGAAGTGACATCTGAAGACACTTCAGTTGAATTGCATGACTCTAATCTAGAGGCTGGACTGAATGTAGAACCTAGTCATAACACCAGAGTTCAAAAGAACCATCCTCAACAGCTGGTAATAGGAGATATCTCTTCTCCTATGATGACTAGACATCAAAGCAGGCTTCAAGAAATGCAAGATCAACAGCATACAGTCCTTTCTTGCTTTTTATCCCAGCTTGAGCCTAAAAAGGCACATGATGCTATGAAAGAATCTAGCTGGATAGAAGCAATGCAAGAAGAACTGTTACAGTTCAAGCTACAAGATGTATGGGATCTAGTAGACCTTCCTAAAGGTCACAGAGCAATTGGCACAAAGTGGATTTTCAGAAACAAGAGAGATGAAAGAGGTATTGTCATAAGGAACAAAGCAAGGCTGGTGGCTCAAGGCTATACTCAAGAAGAGGGCATAGATTATGAAGAAGTTTTTGCACCTGTAGCTAGGATAGAAGCAATCAGACTATTCCTAGCCTATGCTTCTTACATGAACTTCAAAGTCTACCAAATGGATGTAAAAAGTGCTTTTCTCTATGGGTCAATTGAAGAAGAAGTATATGTCTGTCAACCACCAGGGTTTGAAAACCCAAGCTATCCAGACAGAGTATACAAATTAAAGAAAGCACTTTATGGACTACATCAAGCCCCAAGAGCATGGTATGACACTCTGTCATCCTATCTCTTGGAAAATGACTTTGAAAGAGGAGTCATTGATAAGACTCTATTTATCAAAAGAAAGAAGAAGGATATCTTGCTGGTCCAAATATATGTTGATGACATTATTTTTGGTTCTACAAGAAACAATATGTGCAAGGAGTTTGAGGATTTAATGCATGAAAGGTTCAAAATGAGTTCCATGGGGGAACTTACTTTCTTCCTTGGACTCCAAGTTCAACAGAAGTCAGATGGCATTTTTATATGTCAATCCAAGTATGTGCAGGATATTCTAACCAAGTTTGGTTTCTCAGAATCAAAACCTGCCAGCACACCTATGGAAACACACAAGCAGATCACAGCAGATCTTGAGGGGGAGGATATGGATGTGCACCTTTATAGATCCATGATTGGCTCTCTCATGTATCTCACAGCATCAAGGCCAGATATTATGTTTCCAGTCTGTGTATGTGCAAGATTTCAAGTTAGGCCAAAGCATTCTCACTTTCAAGCTGTTAAGAGGATATTCAGATATCTCAAAGGGCAACCCAGATTGGGACTTTGGTATCCTCATAACTCACCTTTTGACCTAATAGCATACTCAGACAGTGATCTAGGTGGGGCAAACTTGGACAGAAAATCTACTTCTGGAGGATGTCAGTTTTTGGGTGCTAGACTAGTCTCATGGCAGTGCAAGAAACAAACCACCGTATCCACATCTACAACAGAGGCAGAGTACATAGCAGCTGCAAGTTGCTGTTCTCAAGTCTTATGGATTCAGAATCAAATGCTGGATTATGGGGTAACCTTTCTACATACTCCAATCTTTATTGACAACAGCAGTGCTATTAGCATTGTAAATAATCCAGTCAAGCACTCAAAGACAAAGCACATTGAAATCAGGTATCACTTTATAAGAGATTGTAATGAAAAGAAACTTATTCAAGTTGTCAAAGTTCACACTGATAATCAGTTTGCTGATCTATTCACTAAAGCTTTTGATGTGGGTAGATTCACTTTCTTGGTAACAAGTGTGGGAATGATAAACTTTGAATAATCTTCTTCTCAAAAAGTGAGTTTATACTTGTATATTGTTATTCTTGGTGTTACTAATCTTCTTTTCAGGATATGCATAGCAGTACTCAGTATTTAGCAAGTTTAAAAGGAGTAAGTTTAGTTAATACTGCTAGTTCAGTTAATACTGCTCGCGGTTAATACTGCTCGCGATTAATACTGCTAGTTAGTTAATACTGCTAGTAGTTAATACTACTATTTCAGTTAATACTGCTAGTTCAGTTAATACTGCTCGTGGTTAATACTGCTCGCGATTAATACTGCTAGTTAGTTAATACTGCTAGTAGTTAATACTGCTATTTCAGTTAATACTGCTAGTTCAGTTAATACTGCTAGTGGTTAATACTGCTTTCAGTTAATACTGCTAGTAGTTAATGCTGCTTTCAGTTAATACTGCTAGTGGTTAATACTGCCTTCAGTTAATACTGCTAGTGGTTAATACTGCTTTCAGTTAATACTGCTAGTAGTTAATACTGCTTTCAGTTAATACTGCTAGTTAGTTAATACTGCTAGTTAGTTAATACTGCTAGCCGTTACTACTGCTAGTAGTTAATACTGCTCTAGGTTAATACTGCTTATATTCCGAATACTATAAATACTCTTTGCCCGCTTAAAAGTTCATAACGACTCTTTGCATACTGTTCCCTTGCGCTCTAAACCCTTTCTCTCTCAAAGTTCAAAGTTTTCAGGCAAGAATCTTCAAGGTCAATGGCATCAATGGCGTTCATTGACGAGCACAATGAAATCGCAATGCTCCAAAAGCCAAAACAAGCAGAAGGCTTTCATCAGATTGTGGATTTCCTCAAGTCAAGCCACATTGCTCATGCTCTTATTGTATCCCCTACAATCTACATTGAGCATCAAAGGCAGTTCTGGGCCAATGCAACCATTGTTGTGGAAAATGGTGTGCAAATGATCAAGACAAGAATCTGTGATCAACCACTAACAGTTACTGAAGAGGTTATACGCATCAGTCTACGTCTAGACGATGCCTCTGGTATAACTTCTATCCCAAATGATGAACTGTTTTCAAATCTTACAAGAATGGGGTATGGAGGCCCATTGGGTGTTTTCAAGTTTTCTAAAGCAAAATTCTCTCCCCAATGGCGTTTCTTTGTCCATACTCTAATGCATTGTATATCCAAAAAGACGACTGGATGGAGTGAGTTCAGCAGCACTATTGCTTATGCTTTGGTGTGCTTGGCCACTACCAGAAGGTACAATTTTTCACAAATGATTTTCAATGATCTTGTCTCAAACATGGGAAACAAAAAGAGCTTCTTTATGTATCCCAGGTTTGTTCAAGAAGTTATTACTCATCAATTGACGGATATACCTCAACCTGTTGGGGTATATGTACCTAAACCCCCCAAAGGCAAGGTTTTCTCAAATATGAGAAGATCTGCTGGGGACTCTGAAGGAGTTGACACCCCATTGTTCTCTACAATGATGGTGGTGTCCCAAACCAATGAAGGTATGGTAGCAGGGTCAAGGCCCTCATTAGACCAACCCACTGCTAGCCAATCCCAACCTTCCATCTCTCAAATTTTCCCTCAGTCCTTTGCTGCTAAACCCACTCCCATAATATCCAAGACCTATGTCAAGAGAAAGGTACACAAGGCTCCTTCCCTTGTTGTACCTACTATTAACCAAGAGCCTCAAAGCCCTCTATTGGAGCATTCTCCAATAGAGAATATCCAAAGGGAATCCACTAGGGTGTCTCCCAACCCAAAGGAGGTGCTCTCTGAGGAGGAGGTAGAGCATATGGGTGATGAGGCTGCCACTACTCCTGCTAGCACAGAGGAGGACAGTGGTAACATCAATAAGACCTCCCCCATGGCAACTTTGAATGAGCAATCATTTGAAGGACCCTGGTGCCAAGAAACCACAGGGGTGGATAGTGCTTCTGCTAGGCAGAAGACATCTACTAATAAAAGATCCAATGATCCTTCAATAGGGGGTAACACTCCTGGAGAAGGTGAGGACAGATATAACTATGATGAATTGATGGAGACCATGGGAAACATCAACCAGGATGTCATCAAGCAAGGAAAAGAAATAGAGGAGATGAAGCTGATTATTCTATCTCAACAAGTTCAGATCACCAAACTGAAGAAAATGGTGACAAGATTGTTACAGAAAAGGAGAAGGAAGCAGTTTGTGCTCAAGAGGAGGACAAATGTTCAAGATGATTTCAACAAGGGGGAGAATTCAGAGGCTGAAGCAGAAAAAGAAAGTATTTCTGAGATGGGATTTGATGTTAAGGGGGAGAAAGCTGCAGAAAAAGAAGCACAAGAAGTAGAAACAGATAATGTTCAAACAGTAACAGGGCTATCTGTTGAAGAATTGAAAATAGCTGAAACCTTAGTAAAAGCAAAGAATGACACTCCTAAGGCTACTCAAAAGGCTAAGGGAGTGGTCATCAATGAAGGAGACCTTGAAAAGAAGACACAAGAAAGAAGTGAGGCAGGGTTGAAGGATACAAAGGGTAAAGCTAAGATGATTGAACCTGAACAACCTGCAAAGAAGAAAATTCAGATAGAACTGGATGAAGAAGTGGCAAAGCAGCTTCAGGCAGAAATGGAAAGGGAGGAACAACTTCAATCTGAGAAGGATAGAGAGCTTGCACTGAATATGGCCAGAAAACTAAATGAAGAGTATCAGAAGAGCATGAAAACAGCAGCTCAGGCCAAGCAAGTACAAGTAAAAAGAATGCCATTCAAAAAGCAGAAAAGACAACCCTCCAAGACCTTTTTGGCCAATCAGGAAAGAAGAAAGATGATAAACTTCCTGAAAGGGGCAATTGGTGTTAAGGGGGAGATGTTTACTCATATGGCATACTCTCAGGTTGAAGAGCTATACAGGAAGGAAATGACAAAGCTCCAAGGGGATTCCTCTCAAAGGGAAGAAGCAGAAAGAAGGATGAAAGAGAGACATGATCTCAACATCCAACAACCATTCCCTGAGAAAACCACACCTTCCAAAGAAGAAGCAGAAGAGAAGAAGGAAGAACCTGGAAATGTTGGTAGAGAAGCCAAGTCTGGAAAAAGAGTGAAAACAATTGCTCCAAAAAGGCAGTTGAAAAGGCCTAGGGTGGAAGAAACTGAAAAGGAAGCAGAACCCTCAGTCACATCCCCAACAGAGCCAGTACAGAGCCCAGAGCAGGTCACTAAGAAAACTGATGAAAGTATGGATCCGTACATGACAATAGTGGAACCTTTGAAAGCTGTTCCAATCTCTATGCAAGCTCCAGAGATCATCTTCTGGGATATTCTGAGAGACAATGGAAAGAATTTCTTCAGAATCAAGAGAGCTGATGGTTCATTTGAAGCTTATTCAACATGGGGGAAAGTCATCAGAAGTTGTTCAAGAGCTGATATAGAAGAACTATATAAAGTTGGGATGAAACTTTATGAACCTGTGTTGAAAGGTACTGAAGAGAATCTTCTCAAAGTGACATTGGAATACTTGTGCATGATGTTTGAGCCTGCAAGAGTGCATCATAGGATTAAAGATCATATGCATGAGTTCATATTCAAGAAGATTGACAAATGGATACTGTTTGAAAACTGTGGAGTATACATGATTACTATTGACAATTGTTATCATGAATACTACCTGGTGGACAAAATATATGAGCATAGCAAGGAGAAGTTAGAAGGGATGCTTAAAGCTACACTGGTTTGTACAAAGGATTCAGATATGGCCAAGATTGTGGTGAGAAGAACTGTAAATCAAAGTTTGGGTCTAGATCCAAATTTGGGAAATTGAATCAGAGGTGTTGAAAGCATCTTGAAGAAGATCTGAAGAACTTGACTTCTTTTCCTAAAAGTCAAGTTAGGGGGAGATTGTTGGGAACTGAAGAATTCATCAAGTATGGTTAATGCTGCTAGTTCAGAGTTAATACTGCTAGAAGACTTAAAGGTTAGTACTGCTGAGTGTTACTACTGCTAGTACTATTAATACTGCTAGTCAAAGTTAGTGCTGCTTGAACAAAGTTAGTACTGCTTAGCTAGTTAGTACTGCTAGTGGTTAGTACTGCTTAGTAGTTAATGCTGCTAGAAGGAAGTTAATGCTGCTGAAGATTAATACTGCTTATATGATGAAGATTCGTATGAAAGGATATACATGGAAGCTTAGAGATATACATAGAAGATATACTGAAGATAGTTTATTCATTGTAATTATCTTTGTATTCAGTATATATATATAGTATTGTTTAGAATAGGACGATAACTTTTAACTTTAAGTTTTCATTATTTTTTAGAGAAAAATCGACCTCAAGGCATAGATCCTAATTCTAGAGAAGTAGAATTCGTATTGGTGAGCCTGTTCATCAATATTGAGGTTGAGTGAGTAATCTTGTAACTTCAAAGCATCAAATAAAAGCTTACAGTTTGTTATTCATATTTACTGTGTTGATTTACTGTTCCATTGAATATCAAAGTGTTATTCCGCAAACTTCTTTGATATTGTTTCTGAGAATTAATTCTTGTTGAGAATTCGATCCTGACAGTATTGATTTAGTACCCGGAGCTGCACCGATAGCAAGAGCACCTTATAGATTGGCAACGGCAGAAATGAAAGAAATGATGACTCAACTACAGGAGTTACTCGACAAGGGGTTTATTCGTCCTAGTACCTCACCATGGGGAGCGTCGGTGTTGTTTGTTAAGAAGAAAGACGGGTCTATGAGAATGTGCATAGACTATCGTGAGCTCAATAAGGTGACTGTCAAAAATAAGTATCCGCTTCCCAGAATTGACGATCTTTTTGATCAACTTCAAGGAGCGAGTTACTTTTCGAAAATAGATCTAAGATCTGGGTATCACCAATTGAAGGTGAGGGACGAGGATGTACCTAAGACTGCTTTTCGTACGAGGTACGGACACTATGAGTTTCTAGTTATGCCATTTGGTCTGACCAATGCGCCAGCAGCTTTCATGGACCTGATGAATAGAGTGTGTAATCCGTTTAGACAAGTATGTCATAGTATTTATAGATGACATACTGATTTATTCACGGTCCAAAGAAGATCATGAAACTAATTTGCGAGCGATATTAGAATTGCTTAAGCACGAGAAATTGTACGCCAAGTTCTCAAAATGTGAATTTTGGCTGAAAGAAGTTCAGTTTCTAGGTCATGTGGTGTCGAAAGATGGGATTAAGGTTGATCCGGCAAAGATTGAAGCCATTAAAGGGTGGGAAGCACCGAAAACACCGTCAGAAGTAAGGAGTTTTCTAGGATTGGCGGGTTATTATAGAAAGTTTATCCAGGACTTCTCGAGAATAGCCACGCCACTAACAGCGTTAACTAGAAAGAATGTCAAGTTTGTATGGGCTGAAGCTCAGAAAGAAGCATTCAGTAAATTGAAAGAGAGTCTAAGTAGTGCGCCTGTCTTGTCCCTACCCAATGGAACGGAAAGATTCGTAAACTATAGCGATGCTTCAAAGTTGGGTCTGGGATGTGTGTTAATGTAAGAAGGCAAAGTGATTGCTTATCCATCTCGTCAGTTGAAAGAACATGAAAAGAATTACCCAATGCATGATTTAGAGTTGGCAGCGGTAGTATTTGCTTTGAAAATTTGGAGGCATTATCTGTACGGGATCAAGTGTTAGATTTATACGGATCACAAGAGCCTTCAATATCTTTTCAATCAGAAGGAGCTTAATATGAGGCATCGTAGGTAGATGGAGTTGTTAAGCGATTATGACTGTGATATTCTGTACCATCCAGGCAAGGCTAATGTGGTAGCAGATGCTCTAAGTCGTAAGGAGCATGGAGAAATAACAAAAGTGGTGGCATATCGAGTTGATGTTGTTTCTAATTTCTTAGAAGAAGTTATAAAGTATCAAGAAGAAGCAGCGTCAAAGGAAAATTGGAAAAGTGAAAGAATAGTTGGAATTGTTAACTCGTTAGTTGTTGACAATCGCGGAGTGAAGTGCTTCAATAGGAGAGTGTGGATTCCAAAAGCAGGAGAACTACGGAAGAGAGTATTGGAAGAAGCGTATAAATCCCGTTACTCAGTACATCCGGGAACCAACAAGATGTATAGAGATCTGAAACAAAGTTATTAGTGGCCAGGTTTAAAGAAAGATATTGCTCACTTCGTTGAGCGATGCCTGACATGTTTGAAAGTTAAAGCTGAGCATCAGAAACCTTACGGGGAGCTTCAATCTTTAGAAATTCCAGTTTGGAAGTGGGACGAGATTACGATGGATCTTGTTACCGGGTTACCGCGATCACCTAAGGGGCATGATGCCATTTGGGTGATAGTGGATCGACTCACAAAGTCAGCCCACTTTCTACCAATTAAGGAGACGTACTCAGTAGAGAAATTGGCTCGATTATATATAGACGAGATAGTAACCAGACATGGAGTACCGTCGTCAATTGTATCAGACAGGGATGCTCGTTTTACGTCAGCTTTCTGGAGAAGTTTGCAAAGGGAGTTAGGCTCTCAACTTAAGCTGAGTACGACCTATCATCCACAAACTGATGGCCAGAGTGAGAGAACTATACAGACATTGGAAGATATGCTTCCTACATGTGTTATTGATTTCAAAGGTTCGTGGGAAATTCATTTGCCATTGATTGAATTTTCTTACAACAATAGTTATCATGCTAGCATACAAGCGGACCCGTTCGAAGCATTGTATGGAAGTAAATGTAGAACACCTTTATGTTGGAATGAGGTGGGTGAAAGACAGCTAGCGGGACCGGAAATCGTACAGGTGACAGTTGATAAGTTCAACCAGATTCGAGCAAGATTAAAGATTGCTCAAGATCGTCAGAAAATGTATGCAGATAAGCGGAGGAAACCGATAGAGTTTCAGGTAGGAGACAAAGTAATGTTGAAAGTCTCGCCCTGGAAAGGGGTAGTCCGATTCGGAAAGAAAGGAAAATTAAGACCAAGGTTTGTTGGACCATTTATCATCACGGGACGTGTTGGTGAAGTGGCCTACGAACTTGATCTACCAGAAAGTTTGCGTGGGATTCATCCCACATTTCATGTGTCAAACTTGAAAAAGTGTTTGGCAGAAGCAGATGTAGTAGTTCCCTTAGAAGACATTCGGGTAGATGAAAAGTTAAGTTATATTGAGGAGCCTGTAGCAATTTCGGACCTCAAAGTAAAGAAGTTGAGAAACAAGGAGATACGATTAGTGAAAGTCCAGTGGAAATTTCACAAAGGACAAGAATCAACATGGGAATTGGAGGCGGACATGAGATCTCAGTATCCCCATTTGTTTAGCGATGGAATTCCGGGGACAAAATTCTCTTAAGGGGGGGGGGGAGATTGTAATATCCGGGTCCGAAAATTTTTGATAATTTTGGAAGTTGGGTGAAAAGTTAAGCGAGACCCGAAGTTCAAGGGGGTTAAATGAAACTTTGGTTATATATATATATATATATATATATATATATATGTTTAACCCTAAGTTAAAATTATCAGATTTCATATTGATTTCTTGAGACCGACATTAGAGAAAGAGTAAAAAGCGAAGGCAGGGAGAAAGAACGAGGTTTTGAAGAATCGATCAATTTTTGTCAAATAGAGGTATGATTCTAGCTTAATACTTCTATCTGCGTGTTATAGTCGGTAAATAGTCTTGTTATTCAAGCTTTTAACCATATATATGATCGATTTAATGATCTGAGGTTTTATGGGTTTGAGTCGCCGACTCTGTATGAATGTCGACCGGATCGGACCGGAACGGAGGTACCGACCGGTATCGACCGGACTCAGGGGCGACCGGTATGTTATATTGACCGGTATCGTCGACTGGTATGTTGTAGACCGGTATATGTTGTGTTGACCGGTCTCGTCGATCGGTATGTTGCGACCGGTGTCGACCGACCGGTGTAATGACCGGACCGGCGTCGACCGGTGTATATATTCGACCGGTATAATGTTAACCGGTCCTAAGAGGTGTTGACCGGAGTGGTCTTAACCGGGGTAGTAGCAGTATATTGTATTTGATTTGTTTAGAGAAAATGTTAGTCGAGAGTTAGCTTACCTTTGTATTTCGATACCATCGTAGGTGGTGTTAATCGTTAGAAGACAGAGTTTAAGCAAGAAGAATCAGAGGTGAGTCTTTCAAAACTAAATCTTTTATGATTTTGACAGTTATTTGATAAATGTGAGTTTTATAAACTGCACGTTTATAGTATTGAAAGTTATGAAGATTTATTGAAAAAGGTTGATTTAATCAGTTTGGCATGTTTATGCTATGTTTATATAAACTTGTTTTATATATAGTAAGGACTAAGTGTATGCATACATTTGAGTCAGAAGTCTGACCTAAGTCGGGAAGTGTGACCCGTCTGCTCGCACCGGGGAGTGTAGCCTGTTTATGCCATTAGGGTGTGTCCCTAAAATAAGGCAGTACGAGACAGACATACCGTCTCTGACGGCAGTGTTGGTCAGTAGCTTAAGGTACGCTTGTGAAGCGTAAAGAGTGGTCAGTGATGGCCAGTAGATTGAGTTACGCTTGCAAAGCGTAAAGTATGTTTAACGTTTGATTAAAAAGCGCGAGTTACGTTTTTGAGATATAAAACTTTGTTTAAATGTTTTAAATAATATTTGAACTGTTGCAGTAGTGATTGGAGGGGACTCACTAGACCATTGGTCTAACCCTCGCTCTTTCAAAATTATAATCCTGTTTCAGGTTATCACAAGATAGCAGGTACAGATAAGGGTAAGGAGAAGATGTGAGCTATTTCCAGGAGCTAGAAGACTTCCTGCAATAGTTTACTTTTTGACTCAGTTGTGTAATAGGTGATAGTTGTAAACCTTATACTCTGAAATGTAAGTCTGGGGCTGTTTTTAGTCAGAAATGTTATTTTGATGTAATTATAAAGGTACAGGTTGTTACAATACACCTAATAAAATACACTTAAAAATACATTTTGATCTTCAATCAAATACCTTTAAAAATAAATTCAAAAGCGGGTCGGTCGGTCCTAATTATGACCAAAAGTCCTAGGACTGATCCTCGACTCGCTAATCGGTCTTGGGTTGTGTCGACATATTTTGGCAATCTATATGCACAAAGAGGTGTGTTAGCCACATGCACCATATGGAGTCTTAATTTGTACATAATAAATTAGCAAAACAACATATTAATTAGTGTTAGCATTCTGCATAATATGTGTATGAATTAGTGCGTAAACAACATTTCATATCACCAACATTTTCATGATAAAATTGTGCACAAACGAGTCCATATATATGTAGTCAAATCAACATGTTCATAACGACGAGTGCTTTAACATGTCTTAGCATCATGCAAAACATGTGTAGATAAACAACATGTTTGTAACACCGACTCGTTCATGACAAATTAATGCATTAACAACTCAGTATATGGTCAAACTCGAGTATTTAACATGCTTAAAAAGAGAGTGCAGTGACATGTGTCTTATAAAGAAATGTGCATTGTGCTCAATATATATGTAGAGTAGTGCATAAACAACATGTTAGTATCATGCGTATGTTCATGATTGATTAATGCATAAACAATCAACTATATGTAGATTGTAGGGTTGTAAACGAACCGAAAGAATTAATATGAACGGAGGCTTGTTCGTGTTCGTTCATTTAACTTAACCGAATAAACGAACGAACATGAGAGGTAAACAAATGGAAATTTTTGTAATCATGCTCGTTCATTAAGATGGTAAACGAACGAACATAAATGAATATAAACGAAGGAACAAAAATGACCAAAAAAACAACCACCGTTAATATCATTTCGTTTCTAAAAAGAACATAACAAGAAAAAATGGGTAAATTTAGGTTGGATAAGAAAGGAATTCTAAAAATTAATTCAAGTAATGATTTTATATATTAATGTCATAATATATAAATATATTTATATATATAAACAAATGTAAACGAACATAAATGAATGAATGTTCACGAACGTAAATGAACGAACAAGACTGTTGTTCATGTTCGTTCATTTAACTAAACGAACAAAAAAAATGTGTTCATGTTCGTTCATTTATTAAATAAACGAACATAAACGAACTTCCTGTCGAATGGTACACGAACGGTTTGTTAAATGTTCAGTTCGTTTATAGCCCTAAGTATATGGGTCAAACTCGGTACTAAACATGCTTATAAAGAGAGTGCAGTAACATGTGTCTTACAAAGAACGTGCATTGTGCTCAATATATATGTCAAGTAGTGATAAACATGTTAGTAACACACGTATATTCATGACAAATTAATGTATAAACAACTCGTTATATGGTCAAACTCAGTACAGAACATGCTTACAAAGAAAGCACATTAACATGTGTCTTAGCAATATGCTCAATATATGTGTAGATTAGTGCATTAAAAGCAACATATTCACCATATATTAGCATATAAATAACAACATCATTTGTAAAAACCAACATATTCACTTATTAATGCAAATAACAACTATATTCATAAAAAGAACAATAACCATAACAAGTATATGCAACAACAAATTAATATGTCACCTTTACACCTTATCTTGATCTCACATAATTGTTAGCCCACAACCATACATCTGTCCAAGTTCTTGCAACAAATACTCCATAAACCACTTTCAACATCTATCACAACCCATGTAGGTGGATAGATGTGGTTGTTGCATCATCCTAAAGGCATTTAGAGGGTGTTTGGGATTGCTTATTTAAATGACTTATTGGTTTATTGTGTTTTGTCACCGTAGATAAGCTATTTCTAGTGTTTGGATCGGGAAAAAAAATGCGTATAACTTTTTGGGAAAGCTGATAAGGAGTTTTTAATAAGTTAGTCCATAGCGACTTATCAACTTATTTGAAACAACTTATGACTTTTTTAGTTATTTTACATGTATAAGCAATCCCAAACACCCATAAATAACAACTTATTAGCTTATTACGTTTTAGTACCACAATAAGCTAATACAAACACTTTTTATGAAACTTTTTTTTTGTCACCATAAAAGTTAATAAGCACTTTTAAGAAAAAAAACATAAGTTATTTTAAATAAACAATCCCAAACACCCCCTTAAACGTTCTCATTTGCATATGTTTTAATTAAAACATCAATCTAATCCAATGAATCCACTTATACAACCAATCTTCGTTCACACGCTCCATACAAACATATTCTCTTAAGGGTGTTTGGTTCATGGATTTTGAAGGAATTGAAATGGATAATTCATTTGACCAAATTCCAATTCCTTTGTTTGGTTCATATATTGATAAAATGGAATGCTTTGAATTCCATTGAATTCCACAAATAAATGAATTCATTATTCCTTGCCTAAAGTGAAAGAATTGAATTTCATCCAATTCCTACCAACCAAACGCGTGGTCAAATTTCATTCAAATTTCTTCAAAGTCAAATTCCTTCGATGGATTCCAATTCTATCAAATTTCATTATGCGAACCAAACGCCTCCTTAAAGTAATTTTTTTTACATGACTCATTTTTGTAAAACTCCAAATAATTATACAACTCTTAACACAAGAGTTGGCAACACCACAAACTTCAAGTAAAATTATGGCATCCATAGGGTGTATATAAAAATATATAATATTTATCTATGTGGTTTTTGTCGTTCTAAACAATTAATCTTTATGTTTTTTCATCATATGAGAAGTATTCAAATGTTAAACTTTAATACAAATCACTGTTGAATACTTGAATATAAAAAATATATTAAATACATTGAAGAAAATAAGTCTTTCATCATTATGAGGCATTAGGCTGCTATTGCCTAAGTTGATTTTTTGTTTAGGTTGGCCCTGGACACGACCCGTACTAGGTATTTATTTCAACGACAAACTTGAATAATTCA
This sequence comes from Arctium minus, assembly GCA_954870635.1. NCBI lineage: Eukaryota > Viridiplantae > Streptophyta > Magnoliopsida > Asterales > Asteraceae > Arctium > Arctium minus. Next base: position 39,323,754 of record OX941084.1, read on the forward strand.
AGTTCCATTCAATGAACCATAAACAATATCCAAAATAAGTTGTGTTTACACATTTTAATACATTTTTTGTGCTTCATTTTGATGAAAAAACTAATTTTATCAAAATTGAGGTCGATCGAATGCAAACTAGGTAGTAGACATCAAACTAATTAAATGCATTTTACATTTGTTCTGATAAGACATCAAAAGAAATACTAGACTAAGAACAGTAAGATATCATACCAGTCCATATGAATACATACATACTACAATGACTAGGGCTTATGGAATCTAATTTAGTTGTCTTACCTAGGATGATTACAATACACACTGTACGTGTTTATTTGCATTTGGTTCAATCAACAAGCAATTTCAAAACATTCATCCGTATTTTAATGCAACTGTCAACCCTTTTTTTGAACCGATTCAAGTTTCGTGCTTGTTTATGTTTTGCATTTGTTTGCAGAGTTTTCGTTTACATGGGTTAATTGGTACAAATGTGCAAACTAGTTGCATTTGAAAGGTTGAAACAAACACGTTGTTATTAATATTGATTTTAGATATAAAATAAATAGCTATCATCGTCAAATTTTCAGATAACAATGAGGTTGAATGTCCGGGGATCCCCGATCCCCATCCTCAATCCTCATTGTTAGGGAATATCATTACATCCACAACCCCGTCTCCAATGGGGATTTGGTGATTTCCCCCGTTTACACAATAACATATTTTGTATAAAATCAAAAAATTGATATAGAAACTTTAATTAACAAAATTCTAGTTGTTGCATATGTTTAAGAGTTACTTCAAAAGGTAACGTCCTATAAACCAAATGAAAAGTAAACAATACAAAAAAAGAATTTTGAATATTATATTTCTAAGGACAAGTTCAAACGAGAAAACAGTCAATTTACGAAAAGACGAGAAAGAATATAAACCATATAATCTACTAATTAAAAATAATTTAGAAATTTGGATAATTACCATTTTGAATTGGATAAATCCTTAAAAAACTCATTTTATCTTTTAAATAAATTTATTTTTTAATTCCAATAAATTCATAACTTTTTTTTAATCAAATATAATATAATTTTTTTCTTGATTCGCTTTTTGATAAAAAAAATCATAATTTTCATCAAATATCATATGTGATATCCACACTTAATTCATTATTTTTTTCACCATTTATTCTCTATTTTTTGGATCCACGTTTTGAATCATATATGATTAACTTCGTTTAACATATGATCTATTATGTATCACATATGATTTACTATGTGAAGTTTTGTACATATCACTTATGATAATATACGTTTGAATATAATTAGTGACGCATAATCACATGTGATAATATTTATATCACTTAAAGATCTATAAATATGGATATACATAATCACATATGATTAAATAAAAATATCTACAGTTATCATATGTGATAATACGATATGTGATATCACATGTAATATTTGATTAAAATTGTGATTTTTTTAATTAAAAATGTATCTACAAATATATATATATATATATATATATATATATATAACTTAATAAAAAGATTACGAATTAATTGAAATTAAAAAATAAATAAATTTAAAAGATATAATGACAAATTTTAGGATTTATCCGATTCAAATGATAATTATCCAATTTTTTAAAATTATTTTCTAATTTTTATTTATGATATTTTTTTAATTAATAGATTATATGACCCATATTCTTTATCGTCTTCTCGCAAATTAATTTGCTTTTCGCACCTCTATATTTCTATTATATATATAATTTATTAGTATTTATATAACACAATTCTTCGGGTTTTTCCAAAGGTATTTTCATCCCTACTCACGTCCTCGCTTCCTAAATTTGGAGATTTTTTGTTCCCATCCCCTATCCTCAATCAACTTTGGACCATCGGTCAAACCGAGTATAAATATTGGACTTTTCATTGAGTATTGTGCTTTTTTTTTGCCATCTCAAATTAAATTACGTCATTCGACCCCAAATTGATGATTAACGTGTAACACAAAACACCATTATTGCCATAAAAAATACATATACGATTAAACTTTATTTAAAAAAACTAATCAAATTTAAATAGAACTTATTTTGTACTGATTTATATTTTTTAAATATGCATTTTTATTAGTATACTCTTAATTTATTCCAACTAAAAAAATATAATATAATTTTATGAAAAAAAACATATATAATTTTCTAAACAAAGAAATTATTTTTAAGTTTTTTATTTGAAAAATAATTTTTTTGAAAGAAGTTATTTAAAATAAAATAAGGGTAAAATCATATTCATTTTGATGTAATTTGTTTTTTTTTAAGTTGGTTTTTAAAAAAACAAATTTAAATTATTATAAAGAGTAAACTACGATTTTAGTCCCTATGGTTTGATGTTTATAACAATTTTCGTCCTTGGTTTTTTAAAACTGCTTTTTTAGTCCTTATGGTTTCTATTTGCTTCTATTTTCATCCCTCCCTCCAATTTTATTAATATTAAATGTTAATTCATTTAAAACTTAAATAAACAAATTACATATTTGGTCCTTGTGGTATATAAAATTTTACATTTTTATCTTAATTTACATTTTTTTACTTTTTCTTTATTTATTGTATTTCATCAAGACATTTATTTTTCTATTAATTATATTTTATATTTTCATAATTATTATTATTTTAATTATAAAAATAATCAAATAATTTCATTAAAAATACTAATAAATACATGAATTTTTTTTCAAAGCTTTAGATTTAGATCTCTTAAAATTAATATTTTTTTCTGTTGATTTATTAAAACTTTTTATTTATTTTAAATTACCATTGAAAAAAAGTATAATAAATTTCGAGAAAAAAATCTTATTTTATAACAACCGGTTGTTTATTGGTAAATTCACTTTACTCCTATTATTTTATATTTTCATTTAAACTTTATTTTTATTAATTAATCAAATTTGTTAATATTTAAAATAAACATACACACACACACACATATATATATGGAAAGAGAGAGAGAGAATCGGATTCAAATGAGAACAATATCTATTTAAAAGAACACGAGAACGACAAATCACATACAAAATCATAAGTGATTTTACATTAGCGGGGAAGTCGTACAAAATCACAGTATGCGGACGACTTTTGTCGCAACTTAAGATCGCGGAAATCACATGTAAAATCACTTATATTTTGTATGTGATTTGCCGTTGCCGTGTTCATTTTAAATAGATATCGTTCTCGTTTGATCCTCCCCCCCCCCTCTTTCTCTCTCTCTCTCTCTCTCTCTCTCTATATATATATATATATATATATATATATATATATATCAAGGTTTTAAATAATGCTTGTGTTTGACGTCACGTTAATTTTGAGGCATGTCATGACCCATTGCATGAATTTTATAACAACATATTGAAATCTTTTTATCCTTTTATTTTCTTATTTTTTGTTTTTAATATATAACCTAATTTAAAATGATGTGTGTGTATGTCTTATTTAAATATTAAACAAATTTGATTAATTAATTAAAAATAAAGATTAAATGTGAATTTAGAATAGTGGAGTAAATATTAAATTGCATTTAATAAAAAACAACCGGTTGTTATAAAATAATACTATTTTTTCTCGAATTTTATTAAACTTTTTTCAATTATAATTTAAAATAAGAAATAGCTTTAATAAATCAATAGATAAAAAGTATTAATTTTAGGAGATTTAAACCTAAAACTTTGAAAAAAATATCATGTATTTATTAATATTTTTAATGAAATTATTTGATTATTTTTATAATTAAAGTTATACTAATAATTAATAAAAAAAACAAATGTCTTGATGAAATACAATAAATAAAGAAAAAGTAAAAAAAATATAAATTAGGATAAAAATGTAAAAGTTTATATACTACAAGGACCAAATATGTAATTTGTTTATTTAGTTTTTAAATAAATTAACATTTAATATTAATAAAATTGGAGGGAGGGATGAAAATAGAAGCAAATAAAAACTATAAGGACTAAAAAAGCAGTTTTAAAAGACTAGGGACGAAAACCGTTATAAGCATCAAACTACAGGGACTAAAATCGTAGTTTACTTTCAATAGGTGTGATGTGCAAGTTGAGGTGGCTTTTGGCGATCGTTTTGCGGAATCGAAATCAACCTTGGATTGCCGCTTTGTGGGCCCAACTTTCAAAATATCATCATTATATTATCGCGATAATTTGAAAAAGTGAATATACCCTTTTGATTTCTTCAAACTTTGTTCAAAGGTATACTATAGAGGAAAGGAGGAGGAAGCTCGCTTTTAATGTTCGTCAAGGCTCCATCCACTTAGATTACGCCATGTGGCATGCTATTATCCCCCAATCATTTTTGATTTCTTACTTTATTTTTCTTCAACAAATATCTTTAAAATTTCTAATAATTTCGAAATTTTAGAAGAACAATAGATGTCACTTTAACAGATTGTTTATTTTAAAAAGGATTACATTGATTATATTATTCATCTAATAATATTATTTTTTATTATAAAAATTTAATTTTATAGTTTTTTTATTAGTAAGAATATATTAAAAAAAATATTTATTTCTCATTGAAATTATTTTTTTTAAAGTTTTCATCAAATTTTGAGAAATTTACACTTTTCTCATATTTCCTCTATTTGATGTAAAAGTTTTGAAGAATCTATTAAAGTAAAAAAAAATGTCCGAAATTCTTAAAATATTATTTTTTTATTGTAGAGCATCTATTGAAGATGATTATAAATTATTATTTTATTATATTATTTAAATATTTTTAATTAAATTACATGTGAGGTGAAATGCTATATCCAGTAAACTACAATTTTGGTCGTTGTTAGTTTGTTAAAAATAATACTTTCGTTCTTGTATTTTCTTATAAATTATTATTTTATTACATTATTTAATTGTTTTTTTATGAAATTACATATGAGGTGAAATACTATATCAAGTAAATTATGATTTTCAATGCTACTGTTTTGTTAAAAGTAAATACTTTCATTCATGTATTTTTGAATTGATAAAAAGACCAAAATGTCTCTCATGTAAGAGCCACATGACCTCACTTAGGTGGCGTTTGTTTTTTAAGAGGTCTGAAATCTAAAGTCTTATTTCACTTCTGATTAATAGAAGGTGGTGCTGAATTCTGAAATATGAAACAATAAGACTATTTGTTTTTGTAACGTTTGAAGTCTGAAATCTTAATCTAGTTCAATAAGATTGTTTTGTTTGTAATAACAATTAATCAGAAAAATGCCACAACTTTTAATTTCAGATGCATTTAAGAGTTTAGAGGGTCTGAAATCTAAAAAAAACAAACGGTCTGAATGTAAAAATGTCTGACCGATTCAGATTTAATAAGAGGTATTAAGAAGATTTTTGAAAAAACAAACAACCCCCTTAATGGTTCCTCTTAACGGCTATTAGCCCTAGATAGATAAACCAACACAAAATGTAAACCATAGGGGCAAGGATGTAATTAACATTAGATAACGAGAACCAAGAGTTTTGGTCAATTATAGGAACAAAAAAAATGTATCTCTCTTAGTTTTATTTTCATCTTCAAGAATTTAAAGGCTTTGAATAAAGGTTTTTCAAAATAAGAAGTTTTGAATATGATTCATTAATTTAGGGGATGTTTGGTTCACAGAATGCTTTTTGGATGAAATGTAATGTCAAATGAATTTGACTTTGAAAGAATTGAAATGAAATGTTGTCAGGTTTGACCACCTGTTTGGTTGACAGAATTGGAATTTTTCTGTTTGGTTCACATTGTAGCTTCGGAATTGGAAGGTAAATGACCAAAATACCCTTTTTGATTATTTTAATTTTTTTAAACAAAAATGACTTTAATGAAAGAGTCATTAAATAGTTTAATTTTTGTTAGAGCACAGATTTATTGGATTCAAGATCATAAAGATTGAAGATGAAAGATTCAAGAAGTCAAAGCTGGAAAGTCAACTCTCACAGAAAGTCAAAGTCAATTTTGTAATAAATAGTCAAAATCAATTGTATTTGTTTTAATTTCCTTTGTATTAGTAGTAGGTATAAATAGGGTGTTTTGCTCTTTTGTAGAAGGTGGTTGTGATAGTGAAAAGTGGAGAAAGGTGTAGTATGTGAATTGAGAGAGAATAGGGTTTTGAGAGAGATTATTCTAGAGAGAGAGTGAGCCGCATAGAGAGAGAGAGTGAGAGAGATAAACAGATTGTAAATCTGTGATATGAGATTGAAATCAAAACAGGTTTGTTTAAATCATTCTTGTTTTGTTTAATTGATTGTTTATGCATTTAGAAACTTGGATTTAAGGGAATCACAATTGGTATCAGAGCAGATCTGAATTGAAATTGATTTTTTTCAGAAAATATTTTTGTTCGACACTGTTCATTCATGTTCAGATTCGATTTTGAGTTTTAATTCATTTTTCGTGTTGTAATCAATCAGAAAATGATCGAATAGTGTTTTTCAATCGAGTTTGTATGGTTTTATTCATCAATTGCACTGTTATCGATAGGTTTTTGGTGATTTTTGGTGTTTTGGTATTCACGAGTTCGTTCACTGTTTCATTGATCAAATCTCATTCAGATTGTTTGTTTTTGAAATTAATTGCTAGTAATCTGTTCTAGATGATTAAGTGATCGAATGGTCAAAATTTCGATCTGTAAATCGAAGTCTAGATAGGTTTTGTTTTTCAAAGTCGATTTTTCGAAGTTTAAGTGAAGAACTCGCAAGCAAAGGGGAAGAACTCGCAAAGCAATCAAAGGATTCGCAGACCATTTGAAAAAGAATTCGCATTGTGTTTATTTTTCTAAATTTGCTAAGTGTGAAATTCGCAGGTTAATTGGTTGAGAATCCCTAAGATTCGCAGGGCTCAATTTTGAGAATCTTCAGAATTCGCAGAGAGATTTAGTGCAATGTCTTATCGAATTTCTAAGTTTTCGTAGGTTTATATTTTTGCGCCAAGTGCAGAATTCGTAGATCATAAGGAGAAGTTTCGCAAGTGTAAGTGTTGCGAAAATTAAAGGTTTCGCAGTTGTGCCTTTAGCGAAAAGTGTTCATTTGCACCATTGCTGCTAGCGCAAACCTCAGACTTTCGCGAGCTTCAGTTAGCGCAAACTTCAAGTTTCCGCGAACCTCGTCTAGCGCAAACCTCAGTTTTTGCGAGCCTCTTCTAGCGCAAACCTCAGAATTCGCAAGCTTCCTTTAGCGAATTTTAATATCTTGCGAATTTATGCTAACTCTGTTTGTGTGTATTGCTTGCGAATTTCGTACATATTATTGTAGATTGCGAATTCTATACTTGAGAATTTTGGAAATTTTAATTTCTCAATTTTCATTTCAAGTTTTTCTGATTTAATTGATTTCATTCGGACTAACGGTCATTGTTTCAAGTTTCTTATTGCATATCTTTTCAAAACAGGATGACTTCCAGAGAAGCTCTTGCCATTGGAACTGACACAAAGCCATCAGTACTCTTCAAGGGAGAGTATGAGCAGTGGAAAGATAAGTTCATGGACTTCATCGACATACATGCATTGGGTGAACTTATCAAGAAATCTTTGGAAGAAGGAGTTATGCCAATTCCAAAATCAACTCGTATTGTTGGAACTGAGCAGATAGTATATGATCTTACATTTAATGAATTCACTGATGAGGAGAAAGATAGATCAAGAGCTGATAAACTGGCAAAGTATTTCATTCTTCAAGGCATACCAAACGAGATATATGTCAAGATTGACAGCTACAATGCCACTGGAAAGCAAATGTGGGATCAGCTGGAGAAAATGATGCTTGGATCTAAAGTTGGGAACCAACTCAAAATCTCAAAGTGTCTCAATAACTATGAAGAGTTCAAGGCTAAGAAGGGTGAATCATTGGAGGCTACTTATGATCGGTTTGTGACTTTGTTGAACGAACTCAGCAAGAACAAAGTCAATAAGTCACAAATTGAGCTTAACGTCAAGTTTCTGAGTGTCTTGCAGCCTGAGTGGAAGAGATTTACCAGGCAGATGAAGCAGATGAAGGACTTGAATGACATACCACTTCATGAAGTCTATGAAACTCTTAGACAGAATGAAGAAGAGGTAGATGAGATTTTGGGTAACAAGAAAAAGGCTGAGAAGGTCGTTGTTGATCCAGTTGCTCTAGTTGTGAAACAGAAGAGTGTGAGCCTGAAAAAGAAAAAGAAAGTGATATTGTCTGAATCAAAAGAAGCAGAGAGTGAAGATAATTCTGATTCAGATGACTGTGAAAGTTTGAAGAAGGCCATGATGATGCTTACAAAAGCTTTTCAGAAAAAGTTTTACAAAAAGCCAAGCTCAAACAGTCAGAGATACTCTTCTGGATCTAACAACTATGAACACAAGAAGAAAATTGAAGGAAAGAGAGTGGAAGAGAAGAAGCCAGAGGAAAGAAAGTTTAGAGCTGAAGAGACAAAGCAGCCAGAACCTACCAAGTGTTACAACTGTGGTAAGCTTGGACATTTTGCTAAAAACTGCCGACAACCAAAGGTTCGAAACTCTGAATATTATAAGAACAAGATGATTTTAGCAAAGCAACAAGAAGCCTGAAAGGCATTGATGGTTGAGGATGAATATTGGCTTGATCACTCAGACGAAGAGGATGAGACAGAAGAGAAGGAAGAGATAGCACATCTGTGCTTAATGGGAAGGATGGTGGATGAAACTGAAGATGAAGTTGTGTCAGCTGAAGAAGAAATTGATGAGGTATGTGACATGACTGAATCTGATTTTATAGATCAAATAAATGTCATGATGAAAAGACTTCAAAAGCTAGAGTCAAAGCTTAAGCGTGAAAGAGGTATCAATAAAGACAAAAACCAATCAATACAGAAACTTAGCGAGAATATTGCTGAGAATAAAGTATTGATTGAGACTTTACATAAAAATATTGATACCACTGCTAAAGAAAGAATCTAATTCTTAAAGAGTTAGCTGAAACAAACTCAAAGTATAGACTGTGTGAGGTTGATTCAAAAGCTCTTACTAGAATGCATTCTTCGCTTTTAAAAGAAAACAAATCTATACTTGAAAAAGTGAATGCGTTGGAAGGAAAATTATATTCATTGGGTCAAACTGAACAAACCATTCATCTAAACAAACCCAAAGAGAACAAAGAGTGTCGGGGACTCGGTTATGAGAATCCACACTATCTTAAAAAGGGTATATCTGAAGTGCCTGCACTTTATGATTTTACATTTTTAAGTTTAGCATCAAGATACCCTGATCTCAAAGTTGAGTGGACTAAACTATCTAAAGAAGATGAAGCCAAAGAATATGAGAAAAGAAAGAACACAACTAAAGTTCAACTTCCATTTCGTTATGAGAGGTTGAATAGTAGTTATAGTTCTAATAAATCAAAATTTCTTTCAGATGATTTTTTTGAGAGTTTTTCCTCAAAAGAGTTGGAGGCAAAGCCTATCGAAGGTAAAGTCTATGTTCCTCCTCTCATTTTAGAAAGTAAAATTTCTGAACTTGAGAATACTCTGTCAGAAGAAAGAATTTTGATGGATTTAGAACAAAATGTGCTTTTAATTGTGTTGAAAAATTCTGATTTTTCTAAAGCTTCAACTTCTAATAATATGTCTAGGATCTTTAATGATGGGTTTGATTTCTTAAACTCTGATGGTGTTTTAGATGAATGTATTGCTCAATTTGATTTTAATTCTAAACTTTCTGATCATTCATCTTTTGTTGTTAATTCTTGATAATCCCAAAATCACTAAATCTCTAGAGAGAGAAAGTAGAGAGAGAGTTGAAAGCGCAGAAGTCTAAATTCTATTCAATATGCGTGAGTCCTTACAACCAACAAAGCCACAAGGGACTTAAATACCCTTGGCTAATACAACACATTATAACACTCTAAACACAGTATTAGACCAAGTCTATAAATACAATGATTACTATAAAATCAGACTTAACAATCTCCCCCTTAGTAATCATTGGCGTTGTGGTTTTCACAATCATCTTCTAAATCAGCACAGACCATCTAAGCGACTTTGTGAAGAAGCTTTCTTGACTAAAAAAAAAAATTCTCAGCATCTTTCAGTTTGTGTTGCCTTTGCTGCTTTGACAAGACTGGACCAATATATAATAATCTTGAAAGAACAATTGGTTCATCAACTTGTGCTCTAGACGACACACCTCTTTCAAATATACTTGAATGAACTGTGGTGGTCGGAGCTGGAACAACAAAAGAATTAGTAGCCGAGAAAATATAGAATCTTGAGCGAATCTTGATCAGCAGATAAACGTTTGAACTCTTTGTCTCTTTAACTTCTCCTTAACTTCTCCCCCTCATGACTTTGATGATATGGATCAACTTGGTCATGCAAATGTTGGAGACGAGACAACTTAAGATCTGCAAAATCAGAGTAAAGAAGAAAGAGGAGAGATTTGCACTACACGTTGGTGGCGCAAAGATTGTTTTGCGCTAGATGAAGGTGGTGCAAAGTTAGTTTTGCGCTACCAACTGTTGGCGCAAAGCTGACTTGTACTTAGAAAAATGTTCACCTGATTAAGCTCTTTGACTCCCCTTACACAAATGCACTAAATATGACAATTCAAGTTAGCATTCATATAGAGAATCAGATACTCCCCCTCGAAAACAGATATGATCTTTCAGAAAATTCTCCTTATGCACTCCCCCTTGAATAATGGCATACCTAATTACAAAGATATGAGAACACAAGAATGGAAACATCAATGTAGAAAGAAAAATATACTAAATATGTATTTTGAAACAACTAAATATATAAAATTTTAAACACTAAACAAATTAAATTATATTCAGTAAAATATCACAGATTTATCAATCAGTGAAATCAAGTGTGTGTTGTTGGATACAGATACAAGTTTCATTGCATATCAAGTTAAGACATGTTCAATTTCAAAAACTTCGAGTAATCTATTCAGTGTGCTCGCATGCGAACTTAGATTAGATTCAAGAAAATGCAATTCTAAAAATATAATAGAGAACTTTGCATGTACTCACACTAAGCCATCAAAATTTAAGATTTTCACAAATTTACAGGTTTATCGCAACTTAAAAATATCACCAAGTATCATGAGATGTGTGCTCATTGGCATCTTTTAGCATTGTGCACATTGGCATCTTCACATGAGTGTGCTCTTTGGCATCTTTTAAGCTTGTGCACTTTGGCATCTTTTTAATCAAAAAGTTTGGTAAGTAAAGAACATGCCGTAAACGTAACTTTCTATCTGATCCTATTGTCGGATTTGGGTCAGCCGCTTCCAGATCAGTTGGCCTTAGGGGACTAGGTGTCAAGCACCCCTTGGAACTTACTCTCCCAGATCAGAAAGGCTACATCGACACATTCTAAACCCATTCATACCAGTAGAACATGACTTTCGATCTGATTCTATAGAAGGATTTGAGTTCGATCACTCCGAGATCAATTGACCTTAGGGGACCAGATGGCAAACATCCCACGGAACTTACTTTCCCAAACCAGAAAGGTCACAGGTACAAACTTTTAAACTTAGAGATTTCTGTATTTTATATATATAATCCATCTCAATCAACCAGTTTGACATCTAAGTGCTTAACCCATATTTTTTATTACAATCCATAATTCTGACTTTTTAGGATTTCTAAACATTGTTAACTATACATATTCCGAATAACACAACTTTAAAGCAGTATCAAAAGTTTCAAACATGATGCTGATTTTTCGACTTTTGTTAGACTTGAAAGTTGAACATATAAAACTTCAATATAAACAAAGCAACTTGAAAATTTATCCTAGACACACATTTTATTCAAAAGAAAGAAAAATTGTAAAACTTTTACTTTATAGAATAAAAGTTGTAAATATTAAAATTTTTAAATTCAATATGCCAAGTTTTGAAAGCATGAAAATAAAACAATTTTCATGAAAGGATTTTATAAAAAATATTGGCAAGTTGATATTTAGTCGAAACAAAATAAAATTCAATAATATTATCTTCCACATAATGTAAAATGAATTTGTGTCTCAAATGAAAATTTTGGGTTGTACAAATTCAAGAGTTAGTTGAACTTGCTCAGATTCATGAAAAACATTTGAGAAAACTGAAACAACATCATATTCAGAGATATATGCAGCGGAATTAAGTAGATGTACTCATAATTTCTCATTAGTCAGAAGCTAAAAGCTTTGAAGAACAAGTCATAAACTGACATGTTTAGAAGTTTTAGTCCATTGAAGTACGGGTTCTAAGCTGATGTACTTAGAAGCCAACTTTCTCTTACTCCCCCTTGACATTAGGTGCCTGCAACTCAGAAACAATCTTTGGTTTTGGAACCCACTTGTATTTGGGTCCATGAAATTTAGTTGCAGTTCTTGTAGGGAAATATTTGTTAGAATTAACATTGAAAGCACGAGAAATATTCTCAGAATGATGAACATAAGAATCAGTAGAAGAGAAAGCATAATCATCTGAAATAGAATCAGAAGAAGAATATGAGACATCTTTTGAAATTTGAATCATTTGCTTTATTGAGTATTTTGAAATTTTATTACAAGAAGCAAATGAAACACTTTTATAGTGTTTGTCTACATATCTATCCTCATCAGTCTGAGATTCATTCGATATCCGCTTCACCCTCCATTTCTGCTTTGAAGGTGTGCTCAAAATCCTATCTGAAAATTTTGAATCAGAAGAATTAGAATTGTCAGAAATGACTTTATCTTGTTTCTTTGACTTCTTTGACCTTCTTCTTTTACGCTTTGGTTTATAATAATCATCATTTAGCGTAAAAGATTCATCAAGAATTTTAGATTTAAGATTTGAATTAGAAGAAGCAATTTTACCTAAGAGACCCAACTGATCAACCAATAAATCTGAACTTACCTCGGAGTCAGAAAAATTTTGAGAAAAGATTTCAAATTTTAGAAATTCCTTTTTGTTTACTTGAAAATTAGAAGAAATGCCATAAATAGAATATTGTTTTGGAGAAAATAATTTTTCTTCAAGACTTGTTGTCATGAAAGATAGAAATACAACTGATTCAATTTCTTTTTGAATATTTTGATCTTCCATTTTATCTTCAAGGTCAATGATTTTGCCTTCTAATACTAATGGAGGATTATACCTCTTAGAATCATAAAAGATTGGAGAGATATTTTCCTTATCAGATTTAGTGGCATATATATCAACATAATCATCAGACACTGAAGACTTAATGGAAGATATTTCATTTAAACTTTTTCTGCTTTTCTTTGATTTGTCAGGAAAATATTTGGCATTTTCGCTCGTGTATACAAAAGAAATTTCATTTTTCTTATTATTCATCTTTTTCTCATTTTCAATTTCTAACACTTGCTTTTCATTCATCCAATCAATTTTAAATTGAGGTGCATATTTAGCAAGTGTTAGATAATCGTATTTATATAAAGTAGGGGCTTTTTCTATCGCATTGTTTAAACAATGTGGATTTTCAAAACCAAGTCCCCATTTTTCTTTTATAGACTCATAACTCTGCGGTTTGTTCAAATAAATAGTTTGTTCAGATTGATTCCTTCGATATAATTTTTCTTCCAACTCATTTATTTTATCTGAAAAATTATCTTTTAATTTGGTCATTTCAGACAAAGAATCAAGATAAGTCATATTTGATTTTTCTAAATCATCTAATTTCTTTTGAAAGATGTCTTTTGTATGAGCTAAAATAGATTTTTCATCTTTCAAAGAAATTTGTAATTTATCAATCAAATTTGACTTTTCTGAATTTAAATGCTTTTCAGATAATAACTTCGAGCGTAAATCATGTAAAGCAGTTATAATAATGTTCATTTGAGAAGAAATGAATTTGAAATCAGAAACAGAAGGTACCTCATCATCATCAGTAGTGGAATCTTCATCACTTTGATCATCTCCGATGAAGCACATATGAGCAGTCTCGATATTATCAGCTTTGTCTTCAGAGTGATCTAGCCAGAATTCTTCTTCAGCTAGTAAAGCAGTTCCATTCTCTCTCTTTTCAGGTAGTTCCAATTTCTTTCTGTAATAAGCAGAATCCCGAACCACCTTTGCTCGACACTCCTTAGCAATATGACTCGGCTTTCCAAAGTTAAAGCATGCAATAGCTTTCTTAGCCTCAGGCACTTGAACATTCTTGGACCCAGAAGTGAAGCGAATAGTGTTGGAACTCGAACGAGGTTGGAACTTCTTCTGATAGTGTTGAGAGAGAAGAATCATTGCTTTCTGAAGTGCCTCACCATCATCTTCAGTGGCCCTGTCATAAGCATTATCAGACAATGCTTGATCAGCCAGACGGCTCGTTAGAAGTGCAACTAGGTCCACTGTTTTCTTATTCTTCTTATCAAGTTTGGCCTTTTTCTCTGTGACTATGCACTCATCTGTCATCAGAATCTCGTAAAGCTCTTGAATTTGCATCGAAGATATCCTGACATCATTCCTCAACCGATGACAAGATTTGTTCCATTCCGGTTGAAGTGCATTGAGGAATTTCAGATTTGTCTCCAACTCAGTCTTTTCCACTTTTATCTTGCGTAGATCATTCAACACAGTGCAAAACCTGTCAAAAATAACCTTCAGAGACTCATCGTCCTTTGCCTTAAATTCCTCAAAATAATTCATGAAGCGTGTCTGGCGTATTTGTGTAGCAACTGATGACCCAAGCATGATCTTTTCTAATTGAGTCCACATCATCTTTGGATCATGCTTGAAACAATCAATTCGATTGTAAATGGAGTTAGGCAGTGCTAGCATCAAATTGGACTTTGCTTCTCTATCGGCTTTTTTGCGTTTAACCTCTTCAGCAGTCAAGGGAGTGTCATTTTTAGGTCTGATGAATGGTCCTTCAGTAAATGACTTCATCATATTCTCTCCGTTAGCTTGACGCTCAATGAAGTTAATGAACCGATCTTGCCACTATGTGAACTCATTTTCATTGATTAAAACGGGTGGACGAGTATCAGTTCCCAATTGCATCATAAGATCATTCTTGTAGAACTGAGCTTGAAATGCAAACTTTGCAGAATCCATCAGAAAGAATCCAAGTCTGGAAGCAGAAAATTTGGCGCAAACAAAAGTTTTGCGTGAACAGTGACTGGCGCAAATTGAGAATTGCGCGAACTGAGGATGGCGCAACCTTAGCTTTGCACTAGACAGATGTAGCGCAAATTTGACTTTTGCTTTAGAAGAAGCCGGCGCAAACTAGATTTGCGCGAAGTGATGATAGCGAGAACTTGAACTTTTCGTGAGCAGATAATGACGGGAAACTGACTTGCGTGAGACAAGGATGGCGCAAATTATGATTTGCGTGATGTACTGATGACGCAAAGTAGACTTTGCGTGAGATGATTTCGATGAGAACTTCCGCTTGACAATTAAATGGCGCAAAACTGACTTGCGCGAGACTTAGAAAACGCAATACTTGTTTTGCGTGAAGCTTTGGTGGCGCAAATTATGATTTGCGCGGAGTATTGTTAGCGAGAACCACTCTTTGCGCAATAAGAAGATGACACAAAACTGATTTGCGTGACTAGTTACTGGCGAAAAACTTTATCTTCAGCAATTGAATCCCTGAAAAACTTAATGAATTCACACAAAGTATGGATGAACTCGCGCAAAACTCGAAGAACTCGCGCAAAATATGGATCTGGCGCAAAACGATGAGAAAATTCAGAATTCTTCCAAAAATCGATTATAACACAAAATTTGATGAAGTTTTCTTGCACAGAAATGTTCGAAAACATATTTCTAACAACTTCCAAACAACCAACTCAATCAAAAACCACAAAATTGAAGATTTATGAATTGAACAGTACGTGAAAAACGTTTTTCCAGAAACTTGAAAAAAACACAAAATTGAAGATCAAAATCGGAATTTCTTGCAGATCGATGTGAATCAAAAGTGTTCTTCTTGAAAAATCGGATCCAACAAACCAAAATTCAAAGAAATTCGATCAAAAACTAGTCTGAATTTGATGAAAAATCAAAATGAGATTTTCTTGGAAAAATCAAGAAAATCGATCAAATTTTCTGATTCAACACAAATTCAGAATTCGAAAAACATTTCTCTCAAAACTCTCAGATTTAGAACAGCTCTGATACCAATTGATAATCCCAAAATCAATAAATCTCTAAAGAGAGAAAGTAGAGAGAGAGTTGAAAGCGCAGAAGTCTAAATTCTATTCAATATGCGTGAGTCCTTACAACCAACAAAGCCACAAGGGACTTAAATACCCTTGGCTAATACAACACAGTATAACACTCTAAACACAGTATTAGACCAAGTCTATAAATACAATGATTACTATAAAATCAGACTTAACAATTCTTTTGGATTACCAAGTGTATTTGTGAAAGGTGAAACATCAACGAAAGTTGATAAATCAGTTCCTGTGAAAAAGAAAGTTGCCAAAGGTAAAAAGCAGAAATCTGGGCATTCACAGAAAAAGATAAACACTGGTAAGTCAAAGCAGAAGCATTTATTTGATTCTCATCGGTCTAACTTTGAAGTTTCAAAATTTTCAGATGTGAGAAGGAAAACACATGGAGTTCAGTCTGAGTGGCAACCTAAGAAGAAGATAGATGAGAAGGATAAATCATTTTCTAATGTTGATTGTAATAAGATTACTACTAGTAAAGATGATATAATTGTGGATGTTGCTATTTCTAATCCAAAACTTGTTGATTCTCGCAAGAAATATTCAAGAAAGCAATTATTCCAGTTAGCTTCATCTGCTAGAAAGTTATCCAATTATAATAGAAATGATTATGATTCTCGGAATTATTCTGATGATTGGTTTGGCACATATTTTGTATATTCTCATCGTTCTAATTCTTCTTCATATAGTTTTCAAAGGAAAAGCGGACCCAAGTTGAAATGGGTGCCAAAATCATGTGTTAACACAGTTGGATCCAAAAGCAAATGGATACCAAAGAAAAAGGATGAATCTGTGTTACAGGAAGGTCAAGTCAAGATTGAGTGAAAGAATGATGACTTCTAAACACAACAGTTTAGGACTCGCACTTCAATGATCAAAAGACTTTACTCCTGTGCTGATATGAAAATTGTACTCCTTGATACATATTTGAGAAGATCAACATTCAAGGGGTAGTACATATTTGTCTGAAATTTTATGCATCCGTCAGATATGATGATCAACATTTGAGGGTGAGCTAATGCTTATATTTTACACTGATAATTTTCTGATGCATAATTTCAGGGGGAGTAAAAGACTGATGACTTCTGATTACTTCAGATCAGAACTCGTGCATTTAATTGTTTTACTGCTTTATGTCTTTTAATTACTGTGAATAAAGTTGATTTGACTATGACTTTAAGACTTTTGCAGTTTGAGAGATGCTTACAAGATCATATCTTTATGACTTTAAGCTTGACTTCATGAGATGTAAGATTGCACGCAAAAGGTATAATTCTTTATCTTCATCTCATATATGGTTGAAAGAAGGACAACTTTCAATCATAGAAAACATTATTCTTAAATGTTCAAACCACTTCCCAATTCTTAAACAGATTTCATGATTTGGAAGTGTGATTTTAAATGTTTTCAAGATTCTTGTGCTTCAATGTTTTAACAAACCGTGTGTTTCTAAACATAAATACTTGCATATTATCTTGTCTATATACTTTCAAGTATTCACACACACCGGTTTAATTCTTTTGTTGAATAAGTTATCACCATGTCTCATATTGACCAAGTTTTCGATGGTGATACACCCCCTTGTATTTCAAAGAATTTTGAGCGTCATTTCATTTTTGAATGTCATTTCAAGAATGTCTATATTTTGATTCATATAGACAATATCCATTTTTGTTGACCATAAGCCTTGATCGCTATATCATTTATTTCTGATCATTTTTAATACAATGTCAAATTTTCAAACAAGTCTCTTGCATTCATGTTCATTCTTTCAATTTACTTGTTTGAAATGTCTTAAATGTTTCAAATGCTCATATCTTCTTGCTTATATTCTGAGCATACAAACATCTGACTTGTATTTGAGCTTTAACTGATAAAGTTAAATCATCTGAGCAACACATGCTTTCTAGGAAACATGGGATTTCTTTGTGCTAGGACTTAACTTCTATGGATTCACGTTAACCAGTGTTTCCTACCCAAGAAGTTAATCCATAGTGATTGAGTTTGAGGATTCTAAAAGAAATGAGTATGTGTTGTGCGTTGAGGTAAAATGTAAAAGAGAGTTTGGTTAGCTATGAGCTAAATGATTAAAAGAAAGAGGGTGTGAGATCAGAGTAAAAGAATATCAAACTCTGCACCAATTACTTTCTGAGCCGGGCAGCCACATTACTAATGATTCACAATTCTTGCTGAACATTATTAAAACAGGCAACTAGCCCATGCCAACTGTTGACATTAACCCCACCAGCCACTCATTTTCTTCTTAACAAGAAAATGTTTCATTTTTTCAAAGGGAAAGCAACACATTTACTATCTGATTTTCATTTGGAAAATCTGGATATTGCAAAGAAGGAAGTCTGCCCCACCTTCGCACTTCAATCATGCACATTGAGTCTGTGTTTATCTACTGTTGTCTCAGTGGTTTACACAATGTTGAGCCTTATAAGCAATCATTCGTGCTTAATTCTTTCTATCACTTGCACGAACACACAAGGAATTTGTTTCTTTGTCATAACATTCATAGAAATTGCCTTTGTGGTGTCTCGATGATTGAACGGAAGCCCTGGGGGAGTGAACATCAAAAAGCTCCTTTCCTATGTGTATTCGTTACACACTGTAACTTTGTGTTACTGACAGGCATGTTAACTGATTCATTTGTTGATTCAGGTGTTACATTCCTATTTTGTCTAGATCTGAAAAGATCTGGATGAATACTTTGTTCGAATTAGAAAAAATCAGAGGCTTTTGGACAGATCAGAATGGTCGAAGACATTTCTTGCAGAAGAAGTTTTGATGATGTTGATGTTTTTTTCATCAAAAGGGGGAGAACATAATGTTTAAAGAAATGTCCTATATTCTTGAAGAACAAAGTTTTGAAGATTGTGCTTATCAAAGAAGAGAGAATGCTTTATGCACAAAAAGGGGAGAATAAAGATTGATCAAAAAGGGAGTTTATTCAAATTGAAGATTAAAGAGAGAAGATTGATATGCTAAATCTTTTTAGTAATAATCTTGATCCAAAGGGGGAGAATGTTAGAGCACAGATTTATTGGATTCAAGATCATAAAGATTGAAGATGAAAGATTCAAGAAGTCAAAGCTGGAAAGTCAACTCTCACAAAAAGTCAAAGTCAATTTTGTAATAAATAGTCAAAATCAATTGTATTTGTTTTAATTTCCTTTGTATTAGTAGTAGGTATAAATAGGGTGTTTTGCTCTTTTGTAGAGGGTGGTTGTGATAGTGAAAAATGGAGAAAGGTGTAGTGTGTGAATTGAGAGAGAAGAGGGTTTTGAGAGAGATTATTCTAGAGAGAGAGTGAGCCGCATAGAGAGAGAGTGAGAGAGATAAACAGATTGTAAATCTGTGATTTGAGATTGAAATCAAAACAGGTTTGTTTGAATCATTCTTGTTTTGTTTAATTGATTGTTTATGCATTTAGAAACTTGGATTTAAGGGAATCACAATTTTAAACTAAAATTGCTTTGATTACTTTAGCACACGAATGATGAGAGAGAGACAGAGAGAGAGGAGAGAGAGAGAGAGGTGAGAGAGAGAGGAGAGAGAGAGAGGGGTAGGAGAGAGAGAGAGAGAGAGAGGAGAAAGAGGGAGGAGAGAGGGGGAGAGAAGAGAGTTGGTGTCTGCTGATAATCAATATCAGTAGAGTTTAGTTTGGGGTAAAAGGTAACTTTGAAATTATCAAAATATAATATTTCATTCCATTGAAATCCTTGGGTTTTATGATGAAATGTTCAAATTCTATATCTATAGAATTTATTGGGATTCAAAAATTTCATCCATTGAAAAGCTTGAACTAAACAAGAGAATGGAATCTGGTCAAATGAATTCAACATTCCAATTCCACCAAGATTCCATCACATTCTGCGAATCAAACGTCCCCTTAAGGTTTTGTTTTACTGTTCCCTAGAATATGAAGAAAAGTAAAACTAGTTCAATTTAAGTACAACACACCAAAATTTAAAAATAAAAGTGGCACCTTTTAAAAAAACATATATTTTTCATCTTCTATATATTTTAGGAGTCTATTTTAATGCATGTCTTAAAAATGATCTATTTGAGTTATTTATTTTTAAATTAATTGTGTCAAATACATAAACCTAAAAAACTTAGCTAGAAAAGATACTTATGGCACATGCTGAGCGCCAAGCGACATAAGGGTACGTTTGGTTTGCAGACTGGATGGGACAGAACAGGACAAAAACTCAATGTCCCACGTTTGGTATGACATGGTACAGGACAAAGATGGGACAAGATGGGACAAAAATGGTATTTTCTTGTTCCACCAAAATAGGTGGAACAACATGGGACAAAAGTGAGACAGAAACTAAAAATCATTGATTTACCGCTATTTGATGTATAATCCTAATATGGTATTAGTCTTAAGGGTCACCACTACCCATCGCCGCCATTACCACCATCGGCGGCCACTAGTAGCCACCGCTAACCACCATCGGCCACCTCTACCTATTTCTCCACCATAACAACCACATCCACCACCTCCACAACCATCGACCATCGCCACCACCACTACCATCGTCGACCACCTCCACTAACACCGATCACCACCACCTTTGGCCGCCACCACTATCAACGGCCACCGGTAGCCACCAACAACCATCGTCAACCACTTCCACCTCTTCCTCCACTACTACAACTTCTTCCACCACATCCACAACCACCACCTATCTCCACCTCCACCGGTCACCACCACCCATTGCCGCCGCCACCACCGATGCTTACCGCCAACTACCGTCGGTGACCTCCGCCTCTTTCTCCACTACAATAACCTCTATTACCCTTGTCTACCGCCACCACCACTACCATCGTCGCCCACCTATACCTCCACCACATCAACCATAACAACCACCTACACCACCACCATCCACTATCTTTCACACCTACCGTCCTTCACGGGCCACCCATCGCATTTATCTTTACCTATAGCTGTAACTATGCATCCGCCAATTCATTAAAATCTTCCAAATTGAATCAAATATTATATTTTCTTTATATGAATCAGATTTTTTCGAATTACCATCAATTATTTCAGATTCTTCATTCAAATTTCCTACCCTTGTTTTTCTATGTATTTATATCTATGAAAATTGTTTAAAAAATAAAAATGTTTTTTTAATTAAATTATTTAAAGATATATTTTATTTGTGTTATTTATAACTATTATATGATATATAAAATCATCAAAAAACTTTTAGGGAAATTTGTCCAGTTCTGTCCTATTCAGTCCTAGCCATACCAAACATAAGACAAACATTTGTCTTGTCCTGTCCAATTCCGTCCAGTCCTGTCCTAGCCTTTTTTTTGTCCTGTCCAGTTCTGTCATGTCCAGTCCCGCCCCGTCCCGTCCAATCATGTATGTGTACCAAACGCTACCTAAAAGTTGTTCATATGCTTTCAACTTTCTTGATCTCTGTTAAAAAATGTTTTGTTATTTTAATTTTTGATTTAAGTAGTTTCGTTACGTTACTTCCAAAAAAAAACTTGGCGTATGATCAAGCTAGTTATTATCAATGCTCTCAGTGGGTGTTTGGTGTGACATAATGTTTTCGATGTATTTAGATTTCGTGAAAAATTTAGAATTAAAAGGATTTGGAATATTTGGTATGTTTAACTTTTAGGATTTAGAATTGGATTGAAATCCATTTTTTATATATAAGTTTTAAAAATAAATTATAAATAATTATATTACCTTTTATTAATTGAGTAATACGAAACAAATGTTTTTAACATATTTTTAAAATATATTACAAATAAATCTTACGAAATCTCATGAAATACCAATAAATCCCATGGGATTTCAAAATTCTATATTTATGGGATTTAATTAAATCTGGAGTAAACTCCAATTTTGGTCTCTAACGTTTAGTGATTTCTTTGAAAGAGGTCCTTATGGTTTCATAATTTAAGTTTACATCCCTACGGTTTGGATTTTGCTCTAGAAATGGTCCCTGACCCCTAACGACGTCAAAATGGTCTGTTAGTGCCAGGGGTATTTTCGTCCAACCATGTCTTTGCCCATTTTTTCAACTTTTTCTTGTTTCTTCTTTTTATTGTGTAAAATCATAAAAACTTAGGGACTAATTTCTAAATTTCTTCTTCTTCTTCTTCATTCTTCCTTCTTCTTCGTTCTTCCTTCTTCGTGAACAACATGAACTAATAAAACCCAAAAATATCAAGGTATCTTGCATCTATCTTTGTGTCCAGAAACGTGCCATCATGTGCAACCATCAGCATACCTCATCATCTCTCACTATCAAGAAAGAAAAATGGAAGAAAAACACCCCCTGTTAATTGCACTAAGCTTTATAATGTCAATTTGAGTTTGAATTCATAGTCAGGAAATCCTCGAAATTTCTTCATTTTTTAACAAAATAGATCTAGATAAAATGGCCATTAGATATTCCAGCATCCAACCGTATGTATGTATGAGTGAATAGTCCAGACTTTGACCTGGGTATGAAACCCTTTCACTGGTAAAATCGATGAACACAAGAAACTCAGAAGCTACAAACAAATCAAATCGAGTTCTAAGGTTCACTGGTACAAAAGGTTACGGTTTAGCTTCTAATCTCGTGGCGGCAGCGGTGGCCGGTGATTTGGGTTCGGTTCCGATGATGTAGTATCGTCTCTAGTCTCTGTTAGTGGTGGTTAGGAGGGGGGAAGATGAAGATGGGAAGAGGAGTGGAGATTGTCCCTGAGTTCGAGTTTGACCGGCGATTCAGTTTTCGCCGGTGAGGGTCATCGTCCTGAAGAAACCAGTTTCAAGCATAAAAGAACAGATCTGGTAAGCAGCGATCTGAAGAAAAAAGCGATTGAATATCCTCCTTGTTGATCGATTGGATTGTTACCTTACCTTTCATTTGCTCCTGGAAGGTTTAGCTGCCAAAAAAGCTGCGATTGAAGTGAAGATCGGAAGATGATAAGCCGTCGTAGACGGTGATGGGGGCGGTGTCGGATCTCCGGTGGTCACCGTTCAAAACCCACAATATAATAACCACCTTTTAATCATGTCAAATGTTGTAAGTGGTCGAATAAGTCACCCACTCCAATGTTAATCCCGAGAGGAGATAGTTACACGAGAGGATCGGTGTTTGATTGCATGGTGGCCGGTATGGTGCCGGTTTTGTTCTGGAATAAGTCACCAACTCCAAGTGGGTTGTTTTTGATTGATGGGTTTTTTAAGGAATATTTTTTTGTCTTTTTGTTTGTGATTTTGGGTTTGAATCGATTTCTATTTGGAGTTTTTAGGGTGAATCTGATCTGGGTTTTTGTTTGAAATTTTTGTTTTCCATAAATGGAAACTATAGATGGGAAGACGATAACAAGTGAAACCCTAAGAGAGGTATTTTCGTCTTTTCACCGAGATGATGATGAGCATAAAATTTTGAAACCCAGTTCGGAGGAGGGAGATGGTGGAGATTTAGAGCCGAAAAATGAGGTTTTATGTGGTGAGGTGGCCGCCGGTGGCGGTGATGCGGTGGGGAAGTTTGAAGAAGATGAAGATGAGTTTTAAAGTTGTTAACATATTTGGTCCCTTCATTTTTATTATTTTTACTGAAACAAGAAAAAACAAAGAAAAGTGTAAAAAGGGGACAAAAATATGGATGGACCATTTTACCCCTGGCACTAACGGACCAAATAGACGGTGTTAGTGTCCAGGGACCTCTTTCAAAGCAAAATCCATACCCTGGGGACGTAAGCTTGAATTATGAAACCATAGGGACCTCTTTCAAAGAAATCACTAAACGTCAGGGACTAAAATTGGAGTTTACTCTTAAATCTAACATTCCTTTAAACCAAAAGCGAAATTGAAATGAAATCCAATTCCAAATACCATAAATCAAAGGGGCCCTCAATTTAGGGCAAATTGCATAGAAAGAGAATGCACTTTGTTTTAATTTCTATTTTAGGGATTGTACTTTAAAATGATGCATTTAAGGGTCTATTGGCAAAGTTTATGCATAAACAAGGGACTCATTACCTGTAAAGCTGGTAAAATCCAATTTGACACCGATAAATTATTATTTTAACTTTACTTTCACTTATCGTGATTTTTTAAAATTATTATTATCATTTAAAAAATTCATTTCTTCATTCCTTTTTTTTTACCATAGCAAAGCATAGGGGTGTGCAAAACCCGAAAGTCCAAAATTCAAACCTGAACCGAAAATAAGGTGTTTTTGCAAAACCCGAATACCCCAAAATCCGAAAATCCGAAACCCGGCTTTTTGGGTTCGGGTTGAGTTTAATCTTTGGCCATCCGACTCGTCCGAAAACTCGAAATCTATACTATATTATAAAAACGACATAAAAAACTCTTAATTACAACATTTTAAGCACAAGTTACCACTAATTAAAGCCAATTACTTAATTTACAAGTTCTTAATGCTTTGGTACAACCTTTTCAAGCACAATATCTCACATAATCATCTATTTGTGGAATGGATACTCATTTATTAATAAATAACTATTTGTTTTTTTGTGGAGGATTTTATAAAATAGATTTTATATTAGCATAATCTATTTTAAATGTAGATTTTATATTTAAATCTATATTAATGAGATGTAATATAAAATCTTTTTTCTTCCGTATTTTTTTATATTCCATCTCATAATGATTTTTCCATATTTTATTTTATAAAATCTTTTTTCATATTTTATTTTATAAAATTTTTTTACATAATGAGATGTAATATAAACTCTTTTTTCTTCCATATTTTTTTTGCTAATATAAAATCCATTTTATTTTATAAAATCTACACATATTTTATATTAGCATAATATAAAATCTACACGTATTTTTTTTCATGAGCATTAAAAGAAGAAAAAAGAAGATTGATATGAATTAAAAATAAAAAATAATGAGATACACTAATAAATTATCGTATTCTTTAAAATAAAAATATTCCGCAATACTTTCCAAATTAACCAAGTGTAAATAAAATAAAATAGAAACGATGTAGATATAAAAATATTCTTCCATATTTTTAATATATTTACATTTAAATGTAAAATCGAAAATGAAAATAAAATATTTTAAAATATTCTCTACATTCACTATAAATATATATAGTTTCTCTATGTATCATCCGAGTACAAGAAGAAGACGAACGGTCGGGTGTCAATGGCGGAACCTGCAACTGAACAAAAGGTATTTCACTATATTTTTGTTTCTTTGAAAAACTACTTTTTTATATTTCATTTTATTTACTGAGGATTTGTTTATATTTTTCAAAACCCAAAATCATATTTTTCGAAGTAGGGGAATAAGATATATATACATATCTTTATTTTTATCGACTAATACTATGAGATCTTGAAGTCAATAGTCAGATAAATTTTCAAGTGGTACTGAGTGAATTTGAACTATACCAGTTGAGTTGCCGGTTACAAAAGATAGAAATCATTTATTTTCTTTGTCATATTTGATGTGGGTTGAATGTTGTTAATTAATCTACAGATTTATACGTTCAAAGTGATTGTCAAGTGTTGTCGAGGAGGTTTCAGAAAAATTGCAAAATCTGTAAAAACGTATGTTCATATTTATAATTATTTCAATAATAGTGATATGTTGTGAGACATGTCGTTTGAGTTTTAAATAATATAATACAAAACTATTACCAATATTATTGCACAAATTCATAACAACAAATGATTAAGAATATATATGCAAGTTAACCACTTAAGAAAATACATTCGTTTTTCACATTGTATTTCATTAACTGTTAACAGAGAAATTACGTTTCATTTTAACTCGGTTCAATATTCCAACAAAAAATTTATCCTCCCGTGCAATGCACGGGCCCAACACTAGTAATATACATACATATAAATATATTTATTTGTTTAATTATCTTTTGAAAATCATAAATTCTAATCGGTTGAATTGTTGTCTAATTTATAAATTTAAAATCAATTTCATCAATCTCTCAATCGATTGAATTCGTTCTCAATATCGATTGAATTTATATATATATTTTGCATTGTAATAATACACGAACCCGACCGACCCAAAATCCGAAGCAATCCAAAAGCCAAAACCTAAATTTCGGATCTCGATTTCCATATCCGAAATCCGATCGGGTTTTTAATTTTCCCACCCGAACCCGCCCGATGCACATCCCTGGCCAAGCACCACTCCTACATAGCGATTAAAAATTCACTATCTCACCAAACTTGCACCACTACATCACCCATTCTCTCTCTCTCTCACACACATCTAGTTACTGTGTTTTCTTTTATCATAAATTTAAGTGGCCAGTGAAGAATATGGTGGTGGGGTGGTTTCACGGTGGCCACGGGGGAAGATATACCCCCACCAACCCAAAGTAAATGAAACAATTTACCCATAATTCTATATATATATATATATTTTTGAACAACACTTTTATTACCACTTATCAAAAACCAGAAACAATTACAACAAGGTCAGGTTAGCCTGACTTAAAAGACAGAGCACCCAACAAGACCGACCAAAACATACAAGAAAGTATACAAAACACTATCCTACAATACGACAATGAGAACACGACCACCGAACCGACCGCCATCTAGTTTATGAGAAGCAAACTGCCATGAGCAGCCTGAACAGGGTCGAAGCCGTGCAAACCAAAACGAGACCAGGTGTCAATTCAGACCGCTTGTTCACGAACCACTTGCGTTGCTACCATAATCTCTCTGAGCCAACTTTGTTGCATATAACCCGACGCAGCCCCTTCCTGTCCGGACTTCGGGGCTGTTACTCGCTATCTAAGTCCCAATGCTCAATCAATGATCAGCGATCGAACCGTGCCTGACCACTTGTAACTCCCTGTTCAAACAGACCTCGAGACGTCGACCACTTATTGTTGCGTTCGAACTGTTTAGAACCTGTCCCGAATCCTCCTGCTGCGTCCCGAATACGTCTTACCTCGGTTATTGACAATCTGTCAGTGCCGCCAACCATCTTGACCACTCTAGAGTTCTTTCACTTTTCCTTTTGTCGATTCATTCAAAGCACGTACGTTGAATACCCACAAAATTGTCCTCCAATTTCTTTTTATCGTTGTTGAATACAATTTGGTTTCGGTGTGACCATATCAAGTACGCCATGGAACACCATTTCAACCCATAACTTGAATCTCGAACCGCTGTTTTCCTATTTTTGAGCCATCTCCACTACGTCCTGCAATCTCGAAAACCTATCGTCTTTTATCATCCACCATTTCATCACCATTTGCCAAAGTTTTTTAACCGCTTGGCACTTTACCAGCGCATGATTCACCGTCTCAACTTCGTCGCCGCAACGAGGACACAACATCGAGTCTAACTCTATTCCCATCTTGTCTAAAACTTCTCTACACGGTAGCCTACCTATCTGATCTCTCGAAAAGAAAATGCATACCTTCCTCGGAATTAATTTCAACCATTTAGTAGCTTCAAACTGCTCCCCGACCATCGCCACTCTCTTCGATAATATCCCTAAGGTTCTTGACCGAAAAGCCACCGGATCCCACCCCACCTAGCCACTTCACCGTGTCTTTTTTGTCCATAATCGGTTGCCAAGAACTAACAAGCGCCTCCAGTTCATTTAACTCCCCCACCTCCCTTCCTCTCGGCTCTCTTCTCCAATTCCATTCCCACTTCCATAATCCTCCCACCCATGAACCTTTATCCGCAATCGTATCCTCTCTTCTTGTATCGAGATAAAAAAAGCCTCTTAAACCGCTTTCCTAACGTCTCGTTTCCCACCCATTTCTCCTTCCAAAAACTCGTCTCATCCCCTCTCCCTACTTCTTTCCCCATTAAAGCTTTCAAATCAACGCCCAGATTTCCTACTTTCGTCCCTAATCTACAGATATTACCCCACACCATCCCCTTCCCTCCCATTACCGAATACACATTACCGATACCCCCCTCATGCCCATATAGACTTCTTACCACCCTTACCCAAAGTGCGTCCTTTTCCGTATAAAACCTCCACCACCACTTTCCTAGCAATCCCCAATTTAATGAAGCCAAACTACCCACGTTCAACCCCCCTTCTCGAATTTCCTCACCACCCTCTCCCACTTTACCCAAGCCACCCCGTTTTTGGATGATGAACCTCCCCCCCCCCCCCCCAAAAAAAAAGAACCTACTCCTCACGCTCTCAAGCTTACGTAACACTACTAATGGGGCGCGAAAAAGCGAGAAAAAGTACAAAGGAATACTACCTAGTACCGATTTAACCAAAGTTAGACGACCGTCGATAGAAGTCAACTTTGCCTTCCAATTTGAAAGCTTTCTTTCAACTTCATTAATCATCTCCGACCAATTCCCGATCTTATTCATGTTTCTACCCACTTGTAGACCAAGATAAAGAAAAGGAAGCTCTCCGAACCCACAACCCAAGCTATTCGCCCATGTTATAACTTCATCATTATCCACCCCCACTCCATATAACTTACTTTTGGTAATATTAATTTTCAGCTCAGAAGCCTCTTGAAAACATCTTAGAATTCTCAAAAGGTTTTTGATGTTGTTGACACTCCACTTGCCGAAGAAAACCGCGTCATCCGCGTATTGTAGATGGGATAGATTGACCTTATCCTTAACGATTGACACGCCTTCAAAAACACCCTTAACTCTTGCTTCCTCCATTAAGACATGAAGGCACTCCGCTACTATTAAGAAGAGAAAAGGAGCCAACGGGTCGCTTTGTCTTAAGCCCTTTTCCATTACGAACTCCCTCGTTGGAGACACGTTGATTAGAACCGATACCGAGGAAGACACCAAGCATGCTTTTATCCAATTGCACCACTTTGTCCCGAACCACATCTCCGACATTGCTTGAAGAAGAAAGCTCCATTCAACGCTATCGTAAGCCTTTTCGAAGTCCACCTTGAGAACCATTCCTCTTTTCTTCGACTTACGTAAGAAATCGATAGCCTCGTTTGCAATTAACACCCCGTCGAGAATGTTCCTCCCTTTAATGAATGTTGCCTGAGTTTCACCGATGATGTTCCCCATTACAATCTTCAATCTCTCCACGAGAACTTTCGCCACTACTTTATAATAAGCACCTATCAAACTTATAGGCCGATAATCATTAAGACACGTCGGATTTGAATTCTTCGGGATAAGAGTGATAAAAGAGGCATTACATCCTTTACTTATTTCCGACTTCTCCCAAAAAAAATTAACAGCCTTCAGAAAATCGCACTTGATGATTGGCCAAATTTTTTTTATAAATTTGAACGTCAACCCGTCCGGGCCTGGGGATTTGTTATTCCCACACATTTTGACTGCTTCCCAAATTTCCACCTCCGAGATCGGCCTTTCCAAAGCCTCCGCTTCACTCGATGATATTTTCTTGAAGATGTTGCTTACCAACTTCGGTCCATTACTCTTACTCGATTTGAATTTATTCTTGAAGAAAGACCACACGTATTCTTTAATTTTTTCCGGCTCTTCCGACCAAGTCGCGTTAATATTTAACCCTCTAATTCCGTTCTTCCTTTCTCTATTTTTTATAGCCATATGAAAAAGCTTCGAATTCTCGTCACCCTCTCTTATCCACTTAATCTTCGCCTTTTGATACGCCATCTCCGCTCTCTTTTTTTCCGCTTCAAGCCATTTTTCCCGAGCCCCTACCCATCTTATTCTTGTGTTTTCGTCAAATCCTCCCGTTCCAACTTCTCTTTCTATTTTTGCTACCTCCTCTTTGTTTCTTTCCAACACCGTATCGTTGTTTTTCACTTTTTCGCTGCATCTAATCTTCAAAGCGTTTTTTACCTTTTTCATTTTGTCTCTAAGGATACAATCCGGTCTCTTTGAGTGCACATTGGAACCCCATTCCTCTTTCACGAGATCTTCTAAGTCCCCATCCGATAACCAAGTGTCAAACATCTTGAACGGTTTCGGTCCAAAGTCAACGTTTGAGTCGCCAAGCAATATTGGCGAATGATCCGACCATCTTCTTTCTAATGCTACTACACCCAAATTCCGCCACGCCAAATTAAAGAAATTAGAAACTAAAAACCGATCCAGCTTACTGTATTTCATCCCGTCTTCACTCACTCTCGTGAATTTTTGCCCTCCCAAAGGGATTTCCACCAACTCACTATTCATGATAAAATTGTTAAACCTTTCCACCCCTTTTTCGTCCGTAATTGAATTGAGCCTCTCGTGACTTCCTCTAACCTTGTTGAAGTCTCCAAACACGCACCACTTTATCTCTTCGATGCTACACATATGTTCTATTTTTTTTTCCAAAGGTCTTCCTTCTCCTTATGTTCTCTCGGCCCATATGTATTGATAAAACCGACTTGATCGCTCACCTTTTTCCATGATCCGATTACTACTAAAATGTTTTTCTCCACTATATAGTCTGCACAATTAAATGAATCCTTGTCCCAAATTAAAATTAGACCGCCCGACTTACCGATCGCCGAAGAGTGAATAAAGTCAGCCCCGTCGTGTCCCCAAATTTTATTAACCATTGTACTGTCCAGAACTTTATGTTTTGTTTCTTGCATGCCAACCATGTCCACTTTTTTGAGCACACATAATTATTTAACCCAACTCCTCTTTACATTACTGCCTAAACCTCTAACATTCATTGATAATATCTTCATCAATTTAACACGAAACGATCAGACAATTACCTGATTAGTTGCTTCTTGCTTCACCTCCTGCGACGTCCTCCGGCTTACCCCCCTCCCAAACTAATCCGACTTTTCCTCCGAAGGTCTTTAAGTCGTCTGATTCATGGGTACTCTTAAGCTCGTTTGAGATTGATTGAGAGTTTCCGGGTAACCCAGAAACCCCATTCTTCCTCCTTCCTCTATCTGTCTTGCCGCACCCACCTGCCTTTGAATCTCTTTTCTGACCCATCTGAGATTTGTTTCTAGCCAATCGTTTAAAGTGATGGAAGCTTGCTCTTCCCCTCCCTATTCCGATTGTCTCGCTACACTTCGATTTTACTGTCTCCTTGATCCTGCTATTGTTCGAACTTCCCATTGTTGCTGACGATTTCCCTGATTTACTGACTTCCTTTGAAGCCTGCGAACAGACATCTTGTTTGTTTTTTATTGTTTCTCCCTGATATCTTTTTTCTTGAATTGGACCCCCTACATGGGCCGCATTGATTGAGCATTCGCCAAACTCCCTGCCCTCAATATTAAGTCCACAATCCAGGTCCACCTTATGATGGACACCACAGCACACTTCGTTCTGCAGCCCAAACTTATCCACCAAGTTTTCCTTTTGGCCCATTTGACTTTCAGGCCTGCCCTCCTTCTCATTTTCCTTTTCTAGAAAATTTAAAGATGCAGCCACCTTTTGGGAATTGAGACCTCTATAATCCCCCCACGCGCCTTCTGCCTCATGATTGCTTTGGCAATCTGTGTCTTTCCCAATACACTTTCCATCTGGGTCACTCCGGGACCGTTGGTCTTCCTTGACATCATTCGTGGTCGGCGATTGTTTTTCGACCGTCGGTTGTCGACTCAGTAGAACCTAGGGGTGTAAATAGGTCTGGTTGGGTTGGGTTCGGGTTCAACCCATTTATTAATTGGATTGAAAATCTCAACCCAACCCAACCTGTTTAATTAAATGGGTTGAGATTTTTAACCCAACCCAACCTGTTGGGTTGATGGGTTGGTAGCGGGTTGACCTGTTTATGATTATCTCAACCCAACCTGTTAAATAAATGGGTTGAAACTGGGTTGACCCATTTAACTTTAAAATTGTAAATGAAATAAAAATGCTTAAACTACTTCATTCCATGACAAATACACAACGACAAAGTCAAATAAATTGTTCGAAGTTTAATAAAACACAACCATAAAGTAAAATAAATAGTTCAAAGTTTCCCACAACCACAAAGTTAAATAAATCATAGTTCCAAAAAAGTTTCTAAGTAACTCGACTTGCACTTTCATCGACTCCAATTTTACTCTCGGTATTACTTTCCTCTCGATCTTCTATCTTCTCCGTCATGAACAATGGAAATGAAGTCGATCAAGTTAAGATTATATATATATATATATATATATGTATATATATATATACACACACACACACACATATATATATATATATATATAAGTAACAATGGAACAATGGAACTGAAATCGATCAAGTTAAGATTACAAGTTTACCGTGAACAATGGAATTGAACTTGTCGTGGACTGCTCGTCGTGAAGCCGTAGAACAGAGGGAGAGGAGTCGTCGGTGAAGAGGGAGGAAGATCTGCGTCGACGGCGTATGAGGGAAGAGGGAGGAGAGGAGGCTGGAGGCGTATAGCGTTTCAAATTAGGAATAAGATTTACTGATTTAGTCGATTAGGGTTTTCAACTTTCAAGTTTCAATATAGAAATTATTTTTTAATCTTTAAGAATCATATTAAAATATTAATTGTATTAAATATTGATTAATAATTAAAAATAAAATATTAAGTAATATTATAAATGGGTTAGAAACAGGTTGTAAATGGGTTAGAAATAGGTTGTAAGTGGGTTAGAAACAGGTTGTAAATTGGTCGAAATCAGGTTTAAAACAGGTTGATAATTTCAACCCAACCCAAACCCAATTAATAAATGGGTTAGGCGGGTTGACCCATTTGACTTAAATGGGTTGAAATTCTCAACCCAACCTGCTAATTTTGGGTTGGGTTCGGGTTGGGTTAGCGAGTTGGGTCACTTTTTGCCACCCCTAGTAGAACCGTCGAGTCCTTGGACCCTGTTACTGATGTTCCGGATTTTATTCTTTGGCACCGACTCTCCTTCTTGCTCTTCAGGAACCGCGTTACCGAACTCGACTTTATTCCAATCCGGGAAACTGTCTTGTACTACCCACTCCCCCTCTTCGGAATTCATCTCCTCTGACCACTCCGATGGACAAGACGAACCATCTTCGCCCGGTGAAGTGGATTTAACCTCCTCACCCCAAGAGATTAACGGATCCACATATTCCTCCACCACCCATAGTCTGTAAAATAGATTTCCAACTTTAATACTACTAACGTCATCGATTTTGTTTATAAGATGCGACGCTATCAGGACTTTGGCGAATTCCATATTTTTCGATTCTTTCCACTCGCAATTTATGAATTTCAATGTTCTACCCCATCTACCTGCAATTTTCCTGAAAATTCCTAACGACCAAGCATGCAGGGGCACGCCATAAATCCTTACCCACACCTCCCTCTCCGTCGATCTGAAGCCAACCGACCATTTTCTAAGGTCTTTTAGCCAGTGGTGCATCCCATGTACCTTATTGTTGAGGACATTGAGCATCATCTTTTCATTCTCGAAAGCCAACAGTACGTTCCTTCCCCCCAAATATTTCATCGAGCAGTCCGACATATTTTCCGATTTACATAAGACTTTTATCGCGGCTATATCTTCTAAGGATTCTACGCGACCGATCAGACTCCTATTTAACCTTGTCATAGCCTCCTGCACCACCTATCCTTCTCCGATATACTCCTCCACCTCCTCCTTTATACTCGAGCCTGGTTTATGGTTTTGATTGCCCACTACCACGTCACGGAAGGATCTGTCACCCGAACTTTTTGTCTCTCTTGCAGCAGTGTAGGACTCCCCCTTCGCTGTCTTGCTGGTGGTCGGCATGCTTCTCTTGTTTGCCAGGAATACTCTTAACTTATACGAGCCAATCCATATCTTGTTAAGAATCTTTTCCAACCTTACTTCATTCGTAACCGTTCTAAATCGTACAAAGCCAAATCTCTTTCCGTTTGCCATTCTTTTTCCGGCCATATATATGTCCCCGACGTTCCCATACCATTTAAATGTCATCCACAAGTGTTTAACTTCCCAATTTTCCGGGAAGTTGAAAAACATGAAGGACGTCATATTCCGAAAAGCATTGTCTCTTTGGTTAACTACTTTATCGGTTGTCGAATTGTACTCCACCTCGCATCTTCTAACCCCTTGAGTCCTCTCACTCACCCTCCCTTTCCGGCTAACTCTCTCCCACCCTCCCTCCTCTCTCAGTACTCTCTCTCTCACACATGACGAATAGAGATGGAAGGGAGAAGTTTTTGTAGGGCTGAGATGAGATGCAGGCCGGTGAAGGAAGGAGGTGAAAGTCATGGCGTTGCCGGAGATGGGTGCCGTTAGGAGAGCCATGGTTTTAGAAAAGAGATTTAGAAAAGAAAAAAAGAATGTATTTTGAACAAAATATCACAAATAATTAAATAATAATAATAAGTTATATCAATAATAAAATGAGATATAATACCATTATAACCTGTTACCTGCTCTTTAGATAAATAGATCCTTTATTTGTTTATATAGTTTGTCAATAGACCCTTAAATGTATCATTTTAAAGTACGATCTCTAAAATAAAAATTAAAACAAAGTACATTCCTTTTCTATGCAATTTTTCCCTCAATTTATCGCATATTAAATTGACCCACGCCTAACAATTATTTGACTTTATTTGCACCATATAAATAGTATTTAAGAAATTCAAATAGTAAATAATGAAATATAATGAAAGTGCTTCAATCCATTGCCATTGAGGGCGGAAATGTCAATTCACAATGTGAATATATAGAGATTGTAACAAAATTGACATGAACATAGATTATTCTTCAATCTTTTTATGACATTCGTTCATGTTACCACTTTTTTTTTTCTATCTTGCATCCGTTTAATATGTAATTACTTGCTCCTTATCTGTTTTATGTATTCTTTAACTGAATATATACATATAAAAATGAGTGAATTACACTTTTGGTCCCTCGTGATGCCTACTTTTTAGTTTTCGTCCCTCGAAAA
Organism: Arctium minus; assembly: GCA_954870635.1. Classification (NCBI taxonomy): domain Eukaryota; kingdom Viridiplantae; phylum Streptophyta; class Magnoliopsida; order Asterales; family Asteraceae; genus Arctium; species Arctium minus. Next base: position 39,358,713 of record OX941084.1, read on the forward strand.
GTAAAAGTACACTGATTGTCCAAAAAACGTGTTTTGGAGCCTAAACTAGTCCCTCCCACTAACACCGTGAGATGGGGCTCCGTTAACTCTATCATGTGCCCCTCACGTGAGGGGCATTTTCGTCATTTTATTCTTTTTTCATATTTTCTTCTAAAAAATAAAAATGTATTAATATTTATATTACAAAATAAATTAAAAAGTAAAAATTAAAAAACCTTTTTGAATCTTAGAGAGTCCTTTCCCATATCTTCCATGAAAACCCCCGCCAAACCCCACCGTATCATCATAGCAGCTCAAAACCACCACCAAATACATAATCGTTCATCCCTTCTCGTTCAGATCGTGCCTACCTCGCCACCGAAACCATAGAGGATTGAATTGTCTTTGGTTTTTTACCCAACAGAAGATGAAGAATAGTGGACTCGAATCGTCCCTACCCACCATCGAAACCCTAAAGAACCGAATTGTCTCTGGTTTTCGGCCCAACTATTAACGAAGATGAAGAACAGTGGACTCAAATCGACAGTTTTTGTTTCAAACGAAGATCAATTTCTAAATGGTGTTCATCGAGAGAGATCTCTAGATATGTTTTGACTTTTTTGACTTGTAGATCCGATTTTAGTAATGATTCCAGAGGTGGTAGTGGTTCCAAATGGGGTTTTTTTAAGCATTTGAATCACTGAGTATGATTAGGGATTTTTTTTTATCATTATTTAGATTTAGGTTTTGATTTAAGAATGTTCTTGAATATGAATTTGGAAGCCAATGAATTTTATGTATAAATATGATTTTTATGATTGTTTTTGAATATTTTGTATGAATATTCTTGTTATTTGATTTGTATGAATGTTCTTGATTTAGATTTAAATTCAGGATTTTGAGTTTTGAATGTTCATATGGGCTTTGTTTTGAGAGGCGGTGGTGGTTGTGGTGGATGGTGGCAGGTGGAGTTTTGGGACAGGCGGGTGGTGATGATGGCGTGTATGAATGCTCATAAAGATGAAGGTAAGGATGAAGAAGAAACAACTAAAACACCAAAATGTCCATCACATGAGGGGCACATGATAGAGTTAACGGAGCTTCATCTAACGGTGTTAGTGGGAGAGACCAGTTTGGGCTCCAAAACACATTTTTTGGACCACCAGTGTACTTTTATCATTCGAGGAACGAAACGTGAAAAACAACTATTCATGAGGGACCATTTATATAATTCACTATAAAAATATATGAAACTAATAATAGGCATGGCCAAGAATATGGTTTGACTTATTGACTTAGAAATGGCTAACATAATTTTGCTGGACACCCCATATGAAAAACGGGATCTTGAGTATTATTCCATTTGACTCATTCCTTATTTTATGTCTAATAAAAAGACACAATTTAAATAAATATTGCAAAAATAATTGTTAAATTTATTTTTACCAAGACATTATGTTTTTCTTTTTGGAATTTTCAAAACTGTGATCTTGGAAATTCTAACATTTAGATAAGATGACATTTGTTGGTAAAATAATGATCAAAAAATATGTGTACAACACTCATTTATACTATATTATAAAAACGGCATAGAAAACTTTTAATTACAACATTTTAAACACAAGTTACAACTAATTAAAGTCAATTACTTAATTTACAATTTCTTAATGCTTTGGTACAACCTTTCCAAGCACAGTATCTCACATAATCATCTATTTGTGGAATGGATACTCATTTATTAATATAACTATTTGTTTTTTTGGTGGATGATTTTATAAAATAGATTTTATATTAGCATAATTTATTTTAAATGTAGATTTTACATTTAAATCTATATTAATGAGATACATTATATTATTAAGCCTGAATTAAACAAATTTATAAAAAAAAAAAACATTATAACTTTCTCAAAACCATCTAAGATCGTACTGTAAATCAACAAAAAAACAAAATGAAACATTAATGTATCTCGCTGCATTGCACGAGTACGCTTCTAGTTGATAAAGAAAAGAATAGAATCATTAAAGAAATTCAAAAATACTTTTAATTGAAAATAACGATAAAAAAACACGTTATATCATTCGTCAAAAAAAGAACATAATCATTTAAGAAATTTAAAATGCAAAGCATTTCCTTGATAACTAATATCTACGAAAATTTCAAATTATTGTTAATGGTTCTTTTTTATTTATTTAGACATTTTTAAATTCTAGTTAAGGACCGTTCAATTTACGATGTACAAAATTTCCAATTTGAGCGTTTAATATTCTTGAATCTAATTCCAGTATACTAATTTGGGTCGAGCAAGGACTAAGATATGCATGAGATTGAAGAGTTGAACATAAGATAGAAAATATTTGCACTGCCTTTAGATTCGACACCTAAGAAGAAGACTGTAACATCCTAAACCAACTGTACGAGATATTGTTTGCTTTGTCCGCACCTGAACTCATGGTTTTAAACCGCGTCTAATAAAGGAGATATCCAGTTCCTTATAAGACAACCTTAGTTCACCTCCCCAACTGATATAGGATCTTACAATCCACCCCCATGAAAGCCCAGTGTTCTCGCTAACACTCCAGTCTGGTTCCCGACTATGATCCCATTTGTAACATTACAGACCAACCGTACCAGATTTTGTCCAGACCTGGATTCACGGTCTTAAAACGCGTTTGAGAGAGGATGCATATGTGAATTAAAAGTTTTCTGCAACCATTATATATTGCATACAGTCCATACCAAAAAGAAACAAAATGTGATAGAGTGAACAAATTTAGCCACTTTCTGATTTCTGACTATTAGTTTGCAAATGAGCTACAAATATTGTTGGGGTAAGTGTACCATAAATGATTTTGTAAATTATAAACACTTGATGATCCTGTAAGTTTTGATGATTGATATACACCCAACTCGTTTTATGTACTGATAATTTACTTGGTGTGTTAGAATTACTCATGATCAAATATAATATTGTGGTGTATAAAATGCAATCATCAAATTATCATGAATACCCTTAAATGTGCTGAAACAAAATAAGTCACTGTTTGACTCAAAAAGCGTGCCGCTCGAGGGTTCAAAGAAATACATTGCTATGAAAAACAAAAAAAATATTTTGAGTTAAAAATGGATAGTATGTATGATTTGAATCAAAAAGTTGTTTATACGAAGACCTCCAACTTATGCACGATGCAAATTGTGTGGAAAAATATCAATGATGAATATAAGTGATTAATTGTTTTAGAAATGGATAAGATCTATTATTATTATTTTTTTGTAAAACAATTATGTTTTCTTTTTTCAAACAATGTTTAATAAAGTCAAATGTTTTTTCAAATGGTACATTGTTTTATTTCCATATTTTTGTGTTCAAGTCAAAATCGTGTTGGAAAGTCCGAAATTTCGAATTAGGTATGTCAATTTTGTCCAGGAAAGTTTAAATAAGTTTTTGACACCGAGTAATCTAGACGTATGAAGTGTAGAAAATCAAACGTCCACAACGAAAAAAATCTGTTTTCTAGTTTGACTCACTACACCTATCCAACACTCAGATTTTTGAAAATTTAAATTCCAAACACCCACAATAAGGGGTTGTTTGTTTTTTAGAGAAATACTCTTAATGACTCTTAAGTCTGAATCATTCAGACATTTTTACATTTAGATTGTTTGTTTTTTTTTTCCAGTTTTCAGAACCTCTTAACTCTTAAATACGTCTGAAATAAGATGTGGTGACCTAACTTCTTAAAACCTATTTATTGTCACCTCAGTTCATATGTTTTTCTTTCTCTCAAGACATCTTCGGACGTTACAGAAATATACATTCTCGTTAATTTAGATTTCAGGCTTTAGCACCACCTCTTATTAATCAGAAGTAAAATAAGACTTTAGAATTCAGACCTCTTAAAAAACAAACGACACCTAATAATATTTCGGACTTTTGCAAGCCTCCGTAACTTGAAAATTATTTGGGTACAAATATACACATTTGATGCAATCTTTACCAACTTAAAAAATCAATCTTAATTGCTCCAACCTCCGGAAAACTTCATGCAAATCTTTACTCATTTAGGATCATTTACCAAAATGATTATCGGGTAAGTGCTTACCGGCAATAACATTACCTCACTAACCTTATCTTATAACATTTTCGACCATCGAAATTAATGGTTGGTAAGCGTCTTAAACCCGGTAAGCACTTATCGGGTAAGAGTCATTTCCCTCACTTACCGGGTAAGACTCTCGGTCCTTGTCATGGCTTTTACTCGGTAATAGTTTACATGCTCAATATGTAAGAACCGTAAAATAAGTGATACTTCTAAGCGATTACCAAGGTAAGTATTTAGTAAACGACCCTTAATTTTAAATATCAATCACTTGAGTTTTTCATATATATTGATTATCATAATAAGTGATTTATTATGAGTTTCATATTGATCCAGTGAAACTTTTGTCAAAAGGAAGAGTGCATTTAATTTCTCTATAATTTGGTCAATGTTCTACTTTCAAAGAACATCATATAGTGAATTGACATGTTTCGAGATGACTTAGAGCATCTCCAATAACATTGTTAACTTTTTTCTAAAATAGAGAATGGAAAGTCAAAATCTCTAAAAACATTTTCTTCTAACTCCAACAGTTTTTCTATTTTAGAGAATCAATCATTATTTATATTATTATAATATTCCATAATTTATCATCCCAATACACTTTTTAAAAAAACTTAAAATAAAATGTTAAAAATTGAATCTTATTTGTTGGATTAAATAAAATAATATTTTCTCTCTCTAATTTAGAGATTATAGAGAATTCTCTATATTTAGAGATTTTTTGATCCTTCTTTATTTTAGCAAACCATATAACAAAGCTGTTGGAGAGGAATAGCAAAAAAAAACCAAAATTTTCTATTTTAGCAATGCTGTTGGAGATGCTCTTATTACCCGAAAGTAGATTGATAAAAATGAGTGGATAGCTAGGAACACTAAGGTACACAAAGGATTCGTAATAGAGATTATGAGAAAAATTAATTATCCTAGTTGCAGAGACAGACTTATAAATTTTTTCAACCGGTGACATCATTTGTTTATAAGAAATAAATGTATTAATATTGTACACAAAATCAACATTAGTCTGGTGGTTAGTTTCTTGATTTTTAAAAGTGAGGTCCCGTGTTAAAGTTTTTTATTGCAAGTTTTTTACAAACATAATAAATCCGAAATTAAAAGCTAAAAACTAAGAAAATGACACTAGTAGGACTCAAACTCGTGTCTGCGATGAAAGAAAAGTCTTGCAAACCAACTCTACCAACAGAAACTTATGTCCTCATTGTAGTTTCAAATATATATGATGTCACACAACAAATTGATATGGTGACACTTTTCACGACCCTATAATTTTTTACAATATGATGAAGGAACGAAACGGTTGCACGTCACCGTATACTCTACATTGGGTCCGTCCCTACCTAATTGATTAACCACTCTACAACGACGTGTTTGTTACTATATTCCCTCAAACTTTTATATTTCCGCGTTGTATGTGTCGTGCGTTAGTGAAAAACTTCTACAAAAGGAATATATTATGCCAACTGACCTCCTCCCAAGATTGCACTAAAATATAATTTAACCAAAATCCTAGTCCCAGTCCCAAATCCGGGCCTGGCTTATCCTGGTTTTAACTAAAATATATATATTTCTTAAATCTTTTTACACAAAAATGTTAATAGTGTTTTTTAATTATGTTTTTTTTTAATTTAGCATTGACATACACTTTAAATAATGCAATTTACTTGAAAAAATCTTTAAAAAATTGAAAAAAAACTTGTATTATAATTAATTAACATTTTAAAAAATTGAAAAATCAATTCTATATATAACCAGTCTCGTGTCAGGTCAGACCTTGAAATTTTTGAAAATTTAATAATCCGATCCTAAACCAACAGTTTATAACCGATCTTTTTCGATCTCAATCAATCCCGAGCAAGACCAATTTAGCCATCTCTTCCCTCTGGTATCGAGTTGAGCTAGTGATAGTGGGCTTTGTTATCGGGCCTAAAACTTTTAAAAATTTGGATTTCTTTTATTAATGTTTTGTAATAATAATATATAAATCAAATAAAACTAAAAATCCAAATTTATTTGTAGTACTAATGAAAAACCTAAAAAGAAAAAGTGGTGAAGAATCCAAGTGGGCCAAATCTGGTTCAGCATCCAATACACCAAGTCAAGTGACATATTGTGGTTGTGGTTCTCATTTATTGCTTATTTATTCTTTTGACTTTTTCGAAAAAGTTAAAAAATATAAATCCACGTGGACCCGCTTATAATGAGGTTGCCTGATTTTTAGGCATGGGCTGTGTCTATTTATTTCTCATTCAACAATTAAAAACTATTTTCCGCGTTTTTTAAAGGGGAATTAATTAAACTAGCCATTTTAGAAAATCAGTTTTACCTCCTAACCATTCTCTCCCTCAATTTATTAAAATAGCCCATACGTTCGTAATATATGTTCGTATATATGAACACTTCCTTAAAACTGATGAATTTGATACATATTCGTAATATATGTTCGTATATACGAACATAATTTAAAAACTCATTAGAAAATGATACGTTCGTGAAAAGGTTCGTGGAATTCCAATATATTACGAAGATGTAATATATCACGAACTGAAAGTTTCATTTTTAGCCCCTGATCGTGATATACATCAAAACTCAATTCAAAAAAAAAGTTACAATTATGGTCCCTTATCTTTACAACATAATTCAAACATATTTACAAATTTAACCCAAGATCGTGACATGTGTTCGTGTATCACGAACTCAATTTATTAAAAAATTAAGAAAGTTACAATTAGGGTCCCTCAACTTTGGCCCAATTATCAAATGATTTACAATTTTGGCACATGTTCGTGGGGCACAAACATGTTATTTGATTCAAATAAAATCAAAGTTTCACTTATGGCCCCATTATCAAAAGTATTTACAATTTTGGCCCTAATTCGTATTTATATGAGGCCAAAGTTGAGGGGTCATAAGTGAAACTTTGATTTTATTTGAATCAAATAACATGTTCGTGAGGCACAAACATGTGCCAAAATTGTAAATCATTTGATAATTGGGCCAAAGTTGAGGGACCCTAATTGTAACTTTCTTAATTTTTTAATAAACTGAGTTCGTGATACACGAACACATGTCACGATCTTGGGTTAAATTTGTAAATATGTTTGAATTATGTTCCAAAGATAAGGGACCATAATTGTAACTTTTTTTAATTGAGTTTTGATGTTCGTATATCACGATCAGGGGCTAAAAATGAAACTTTAAGTTCGTGATATATTACATCTTCGTAATATATTGGAATTCCACGAACCTTTTCACGAACGTATCATTTTTTAATGAGTTTTTAAATTATGTTCGTATATACGAACATATATTACGAAGATGTATCAAATTCATCAGTTTTAAGGAGGTGTTCGTATATAGGAATATATATTACGAACGTATGGGCCATTTTAATAAATTGAGGGAGAAAATGGTTATGAGGTAAAGCTGATTTTCTGAAATGGCTAGTTTAATTAATTTCCCTTTTTTAAATTAGTTTTAATTTTTTTTACCGAAAGCCAAATCATATTAAATATATTTTATTATTAAATATATTATTTATAAAGAATTATACTCCCTTCGTCCCAAAATAAATGTTCACAATGAAAATGATATACAATTTTAAGAATGTGCAATTATTACACTCTTTAAATAACCAAATGACACTTTTACCCTTGATAATAGAGACAAACTTTCCACCTCACAATTAAGGGTAAAATGGAAAATTGAAAACTTACTTTTGAGTTTTGAAAATGAACATTTTTTGGGACAAACTAAAATAGTTTAACAACCCAAAACTCCCATAATAAAGCATAATCAACAACAATATAAACCAATGTCAAAAACAGCCCCAAGGCAACAATTTAATCCGAGGTTTGCGAAAAAAACAACCTATTACACAACTGAGAATACAAGGAAACAAAAATAACTAAAGTGGAAGTCTTTTAAATCCAGCTCCACCTCACATTTTCTCCTTTCCCTTACCAGAACCATCTCCTTCACGCCTATCTGAAAAGGTTTTTAGTTTTTGAAAGAGCGAGAGTTAGACTAAATGTCTAGTGAGTCCCCTCTAACAACAGAGTCATGGTAAACCAACATAGAAAAGATTTATAATAAGAAAAACTAATTCAGTTTTATAAACACTTTCACACTTTCAACATACGATATGGCTTACACTACCGCCACCCGAGGGTGACAATGTGTGTGGCTCACACTGCCTTATTTGGGACACCCCTCAATGGCATGAACGGGACACCCCCTCCCCCGGTGTGAGCACAGGCGGAACACGCCCCCGACTTAGGCCATAACACACTAGCAACAAGGTATGCATACATTTCAACCAAAACATCACAATAAAATACGTCTCGTACTTAACAAATCTCGCATGCAAAAATAATATGACATCAACATCATTAAAGTCTTTAGTTAGAAAAACTCACCTGGTGCTTCTCGCTTAAATCCTCTCGCTCACGCTAGAAACCGGTAACGTTCCCCTACGACATGAAATGAATAAAGGTGAGTCCTCTAACTACTAACGGGATAAAACGAACCTTCTCGCAAAAACCCTCTCAAAAGCAACAAACTCTCTCTCGAATCAAGTACAAGACTTGGTTGCGGAATCCTAATCTCACTTCCAGATTACCGGTTGGAATAGTCGGTGGTTACCCGGGTTCACCCGGTCGCTAGACTACCAGGACCCCCCGGTTGACGACTACCCGAGATTACCCGATTGATGATCTCCCTAGAACGCCCGGTCGATGACCACCCGGGATCACCCGGTTGTTGATTTCCCGGGATCGACTGGTTGGAGATCACCCGGGGTCATCCAGTTCCTGGTCTCCTGGGATCACCCGGTAGAAGACTACCCGGGGTCACCTGATTCTTGGTATCCCGGGATCACCCGGTAGAAGACTACCCGGGGTCACCCAGGTTCGAGGACTTCTCGGCATGAGCTTTCCCGAGTCGCCCGGGAAGGGCTTCCCGGGTGGACACTCCACACCACAGCTTCGGCCTACCATCGCCACTAAGGGTGAGCCAATTTCCCCATCGAGGGTTTTCTCGATCTCACCCAAAATTCCTTTTACATAGAGAACGAATCCAAACATTCACTAAAACCTCAAACGATTCGATTAAGAAGGGACATTAAGCAACATATTCTTATTAACACAAACGAGGTGAAATCTCAACCTTCTAGGGAAGAATACAGTGGAGGCAATCCTCCATTCTTAAGTCCATCACACAAATTCAAACCTCCCCAACAAGGATAAAAATCAAGAAGGAGAAAGTATTAATTACCTTGGATGCGACTGCAAGAATTTCCCTAGAGCTCCCTTCCTTCTTTGATTTCTTTCAATTCCACTTCTTCTCCCAAGCACTCTGATGTTCTTAGCCGCCTCCACACAAGATTAAGTGAGCTAGGGGAACAAGATTAAAACCTCCATTTGTCATAATTGCAACTTAGTCTCCCTCTCACTAGGTTTTAAACAACCCTCCCCCAACTTCCATTTTATTAAATTTAAATCCGATTATTACAATACCTCCCCCTCAAAAGAATTTCGTCCCGGAATTCCGTCGACGAACAAATTAGGGTACTGAGACCTCATATCTGATTCCAACTCCCATGTCGCCTCTTGTCCTCTATGAAATTACCCTTGCACTTTCACAAAATAGATCTCCTTGGTCCTTAGCTTCTTCACTTTGTGGTCCAAGATGGCTACGACTCCACTACGTAACTTAACCTTTCATCCACGTGAATATCATCCACCGACACCACCATATCGGATTCCGCCAGACACTTTTTCAAGTTTGAAACATGAAAAGTGGGGTGGATCCCTCGCAGGTCCTCGAGTAGATCTAGCTTATAGGCTACTCCTCCAATACGCTCAACGATAGCAAACAGTCCAACGAACCTTGGTCTCAATTTCCCTTTCTTCCCGAAACGTGTTACTTCCTTCCAAGGCGAGACCTTTAGCATCACCTTGTCTCCCACCTGGAATTCGATTGGTTTCCTTCGTTTATTCACGTACATTTTTTGACGGCCTTGCGCCATCCTTAACCTATCTCGTATTTGGTTCACCTTATCAACGGTCATTTGAACTGTTTTCGGGCCTGTCAATTGTTGTTCCCCCACCTCATTCCAACACAAGGGTGTTCTATATTTGCGTCTGTACAAAGTTTTGAACGATGCTGCTTGAATACTTACATGATAACTGTTGTTGTAGGAAAATTCTATCAACGGTAGGTGAACTTCCCACGAGCCTTTGAAATAGATAGCACATGCTCGAAGCATGTCTTCCAACGTTTGGATGGTCCTCTCACTTTGACCATCCGTTTGAGGATGATAAGCAGTACTCAACTTGAGTTGTGAGCCCAACTCTCTTTGCAGGCTTTTCCAAAAAGACGACGTGAAACAGCCATCACGGTCCGATACGATAGATGACGGCACCCCGTGCCTGGATACGATCTCATTTACATATAATTTAGCCAACTTCTCCAACGGGTACGTCTCCTTGATTGATAGGAAGTGAGCTGATTTTGTGAGTCGATCCACTGTCACCTAAATGGCATCATACCCCTTACGCGACGAAATCGCCCGGTTGGAGAGCACCTGGGGTCACCCGGCTCCTGGTCTCCCGGGATCACCCGCTAGAAGACTACCCGGGGTCACCCGGTTCTTGGTCTCCCGAAATCACCCGGTAGAAGACTACCCGTGTAACACCCTAAAATTTAGAGTAAAATTAAAATTTAAAAATTCGGCAATATGGCGTCTATAATTGGAGTAAACCACGCAAATGGGTCAATGTATAATAGCGTTTACAAAAACCTGCGAATGAATATTAAAATCGACAACAAACTAATCTAAACAAGTTACATATAGATATATTGGTTGTCAACCCAAATTTCAAAAATACTATAGTCTTTTGCACGCCATGACTCCCAAAATATATATCATCCCAAAAATGACTCAAGCACCCACGCTCATCCCTCAAACCTTGGGCGACCCACCGCTTAGGGAACATGTTATACACGTCATTTGAGAAAAAAGTGTTAGGCTTAATGCCTAGTGAGAACATACAGTTTATATCAATGAATTAGAAAATAATTTAAATGAAAACAATGAGTAATCTTTCAAGAATTGAGTTTATAAATTGTAACGACATCCACATAGCGACCTCTCGGTCCAAGACACACCTTGCGGTGACGGGGGAGACCCGGTTTCCAAGGATCGTGGCGGAACACAAAAGTAAGTCACTTCCAAGTTATTGAGCTCACCATACTAGGATCAAGGCCACGAGCTCGCCGACTCGTACTCATAAGTGGGGGAGGGCACCCAATGATCCTAATCATGCTCATTCGCTAGGATTTACATTTACGACCCACGACTAGTATCCGGTCCCACATAACCGTACCAAGTTGCCTTCCAAGCGTCCAATGTCTCAACTAGCTACAAACGGGATTTAACCCAAAATTAAGTCGACTCTATAGTCTATATACCTATGGATCCATTAGTAATAGTCTAAAGCTTGTCACCATTACATTAATGACTCAAACCATAATCACACATATAGTTCACCATTTACCTTTCCATAAATTGTTTTGCTTAACATTCCCAAAATAGTTTCATCATTTGATGTATACTTGAGAATCAACATCATTACGACCAACAATCCCTCAAGGGTCACATATTTCTCAAATATTTTACCAAACCAAACCCATTTTAATATGTGACCTTAAACTTGGTCAAAATACATCTATGCCAATATTTCACCATAAATAACAAAGCCAACCATGCTTTTATAGTCTTAACTATGTGTTACTTCCTTATTCCACAAAAAGATGGGGACCCCTAAAAATCTCCCAAACCCTAGTTTAGGTCAAAACTCTTCAACAAGAAAATATAAGTAGGGAGATGATTAGAAGTTCAAAAGTATAGTTTTGACATGTATAAAGTATCAAAAAGGTAGAATGCACTCACATTGAAAAGGGTGTAGAAAATCTCAGACCCTAGAATGAAGGAGATGATAATAGCACTTTGAGGATAAAGATTCTTCACAAAGACTACTTAAGATCACCTAGAGAAACAATCATAAATGCATTATGAGTGAGGTTGTTGGGAGAGTTAATGAAGAGAGATGATTTAGGGTTGAACCTTACCAGAAATCTGTAGAGAAAACGACTTAGAAGTTCTCCAAGTCAAATAAAATGGTTAAGAAAACGGGGATGTCCAATTTATACCCCTGATCATCGCCGAAGACCTTGAATCGGCGATAGTGACATTGTCACTATCGCGAGGCATAATCACCCGAATGGTACCGCAGCCCATCCCCTTGGCGCAAGAGTGATAGGGCGATAGTGCCCATGTCACAATCGCGGGGCATTTTCGCGTGAAATGTAATGAGAGGCCTCTAGCCTCAGCGATCTTGACCTGCGATTATGCCAAGGAGCATAATCGCTGGGCACACTCACCCAAGCCCTAACGAGTCCCGAAACTTCGGTTTTTTCGACACTTGGGTTCCTTCGATGCATAAAATTTAAACAATAAACATATGTATGCATGTCATAGGCCCGACTAAGTCTTTTAGAAGGGATATCCATAACGATTTACCTTATTGAAATTTCTGGGTGTTACAATCCTCCCCAACTTGGAATTGATTTTGTCCTCAAAATCTAAACTATTGTTAATGCCAAAAATTGTCCCAAGGAAGATCTAAGGTCAGTGTGGAGCTTTAACAACTAAAGTAAACAATCGATCGACAAATCGTACGACAAAGGTAAAAGATAAATAAGACACAGAGAATTTGGTGACGCGGAAAACCTCGTCGAGGGTAAAAAAACGCGGACGATAGCAGAGATCGTCAAGTGCACTATCGTCCTTTAGAAAGCGTGATTACAAGTACAATTGACAATATTACAGTAGAGAAGTAATGTAATCGTGCGATCGAGCTAGATGTAGGCCAGAACACTATGTCGAGAGATTCTGCTTGAGAGAATTTGTTTAAGGTTGAATATTGAACTTGCTTTATAATCAGATGATCCTGTTGCGTTGCTCTTCAGGGTTGTATATATAGCTTTGGTCGCCATAAATGAACATTGATTGTCCAACGGTCTTGATATTGATTGATCTTGATGGCGCTTGTCCGTTTTATCCGTTGGTCTTTATGTGCATTAAACCTATAATGAAAGATTCATAGAGGAAAAACGATTGTATGCAATAGATGATCAATGATCGTTAGTAACGTTACATAAGTCGTGAAATATAAGCTTGTCGAGAGATTCCTGTTAGTCGTGGACGTGAGAAACTCTCGACGATCGTCGTTGGGGACGACGATGTATTATGGCGTGTGTGATCGTCAGGACCTTATCTTAATACAAGAATGGTCCTTAGTCTGGAGACGTTTGGTTTTCTTCCGTCGCTCGAGACTTGTGAAGTTTTACCCAAACAGTTTGCCCCCAAAATTCGGAAATTAGGCGGCAAGTCATTTTTTCGAATTTTGTAACTAGATTGGACACGTGTCGAATTTTGTCACTGAATCGTTTCCTTGAAAACCAAAGCGATTATAAGGGGAAGAGTGCAGTCGTTTAACTGTCGTGACGTCATGTCGATGTGGGGCACGTGGTGTCAGGCGTAGGGACAGGTGTCGACCATCCGTAGAGGAGGGCGAAGAGTCGATAAAAGGTGTCGACTATCTGACGGTACGACCTGACCTTGAATTATGTATAAATATTGACCTTAGCCGAATCCTTTCCTTTTACGCGATCACAAGTTCTTAGAGAGAGCATTTTTCTGAATCTTTGCCAAAACCAACAAACTGTAGCAGATCGTTGCCCAAATTTGATCGAGGTTTTAGAGCTTTATTTAAGGTATGATTTCTTTTAGTTTTATGCGTTTAAAGACTCAAGCCCGAAAGCCTAGGAAGAATTGGGACACTTTCGGATTTTACGTAGCGACTATACACGATCCCGATTTTGCGATGTCGCTAGACCCAGTTAGCGTTTTTAGTGAGGAGGAAGACGTCGAGTCTTTCAGGCCCTTAGCTGGGATTCTGGTGAACGTGACCCTTAGTCCGCCGGTGTTACTTCGTCAGGAATAATGCCCGGATGGATACTTCGTGATATACGAGTATCCATTCAAGATAGGGTTTATGTGTCCCTATTCTCCGTTGTCGAGATCGTTCCTTACGATCTTTGACTTGTCTCCGTGGCAGATGATGCCACAATTTTGGAGAATCGTTCAGGTGATCGAACAATTGACGGATAAATGGAAATCACCTTTTACCGTCTACGACCTCCTCTCGGCTTATACAGTCAAGACGGAGGCGAACCATCGGTACAACCTATTTTCCAAATATAGAGGGCCTCGTACCTTGGTTCAAGCGACTGCGGTTAATGACCGCAACTGGAAGACGGGATACGTCTTCGGTCGATTATCATCGGTTGCTGGTGACATCCAGTGGATTACCACGGAATGGAATACCGAAGGTAAGATGTAGAATCTTTTTTTTTTGGTCGTTAGTTTATTCATCGCGAGTTTTTACTAACGTTTGTTTTGCTTTCTTATCAGTGATCGATTTTACGGTAGTTGAACCTTATGATGATTCTGCTGCCAAGATCGAACGGTTCCTCGAATTTAGTGTCGAGGAACTCTCTTTCTTCACTATCCGCCCTACTGCCGACTGGGACGAGGGGGACGACGACGTACAGTACGTCGGGACATCGGTTGCCTCTTCCGTAGAGGAGAGGGAAGAGAAAGAGAAGGAGGAAGAACCCGCTGAGGAGACTCCTAAGGCAGAGATGACGGGTAAGCTCTTGTTTATATAGAGTCTAGTCATAGGATGTCATCTAGGAGTTTTTAATGGGTTTAGTCGAATAGACGTCACTCATTAGTCGTCCGATCGTACAAGTCGTCAGACATTTACAGATCATAAGGTTTTTATGGGGTCTAGTCGAATAAACGTCACCCATGAGTTATGTAGTCAGTGGGTCTAGTTGTCTGGACGTCACTATTGGTTGTAGGATCTTTTTAGGGTTAGTCGTACGACGTTCCCTTTTAGATCGTGCGATTTTTCGTAAGATCTAGTCTTTGTGTAGGACGTCACTTACTTGCAATAACTTTGTTTGTTTTTATTTTTTCAGGAGGATCGACCCCCGCAAGATCATCAACTGGGCTCTCGAAGAGGTCCCTTGCACAACTTGTTTGCAAAGGGCGAGAAATCAAAAAGAAAGGCTCCCCCAACATCGGGGTCGGGGGTCAAGAAGACGAAGGTGGTTCCGAGGGAACCACCTTCAAAGGATAGTGGTTCGGAGACCACTATCGCGGAGAAGAAGAAGACCAACGGTCGTAAACGAACTCCACCAAAGGTAAGTGAGAGTCCCAACTACCCCCAAAGTCGATGATGCAAGATCTTAGCATGTCTTCTAGTGGTTGGATCGTTCTCTCGCTTTGACCGTCGGTTTTGAGGATGGTAAGTCGTACTCAACTTCACTCGCGTACCAAGCTCTTTTTGCAAGCCATATCAAAAGTTCGAAGTGAATCGACTATCGCGATCCGACACAATAGATAAGGGCACCCCATGTCTCGAAACCACTTCATCGATATAAAGTTTTGCCAACTTGTCCATCTGTATGGTCTCGCGCATGGCCAAGAAATGAGCACTCTTGGTCAACCGGTCGAGTATTACCCAAATGGTGTCATGGCCTCGCAAGGTTTTAGGTATCTTAGTCAAGAAGTCCATGGTAATATGTTCCCACTTCCACTCAGGAATTTCTAAGGATTAGAGACTCTTATACGGTCGTTGATGCTCAACCTTCACTTGTAATCAAGTCACACAACGCTCCACGTAACATGTTACATCAAGTTTCATAATCGGCCACCAATAGTGTAGCTTCAAGTCTCTATACATTTTTGTATTCCCCGGATGGATGGAGTACTTGGACTTGTGGGCATCTTCTAGAAGAAGTTCCCGATTGCCCCCAACTTTGGGCACCCACACATGACCGTTGAACAATTTCACCCCACGACTATCTTCCGTTAGGAGTAAACGTTGCTTCACCATAACTTCCTCTTTGAGGTTCTCCTCCAACAAGGCCTCTACTTGAGATGCCTTGATTTTCTCAATGAGGATCGACACTAGCTCATTTCTTGAAAGAGTATCCCGAATATCTCCGCTATAGTCCTTCCGACTCAAAGCATCGGCCACCACGTTTGCCTACCGGGGTGGTAAAGCACCTCATAATCATAATCTTTAAGTAACTCGAGCCACCGTCTTTGTCTCATGTTCAACTTCTTTTGATCAAAGACGTACTTCAAACTCTTGTGATCCGTGTATAGCGTACATTTCGTGTCGTAGAGATAATGTCGCCATAACTTCAAGGCGAACACTACCGCCGCCAACTCCAAATCATGGGTAGGATAATTCTTCTCATGAATTTTGATTTGCCTCGATGCGTAGGTGATCATCTTTCCCCTTTGCATCAACACACAACCCAATCCCATTTTTGAAGCGTCGTTATAGACCACGAAATCCTTCGATCCTTCTGGTAGAGACAAAATTGGAGCTTCACATAGTTTCTTTTGTAAGGTTCGAAATGCTTTCTCTTGCGCTTCGGTCCAAACAAATTTCACGTTCTTCCGGGTTAGAGCGGTCAATGAGGATGTTATCTTGGAGAAGTCTTGAATAAATCTCCGGTAGTAGCCCGCTAAACCCAAGAAGCTTCGTATCTTGGATGGACTTTTAGGAATCGTAACCAACCCTATATTAATAATGATAATAATACCCCATTGAATGGAATTAATTGTTGGACATAATGGTGGCAGTTACAAATTGATATCATAAATAGAGTGATTACAAAATTGAATTCACAGTGCACCACGCGAGTTTTGCCGCGGGTTAACCTGCACCGTTAACCGCGCGGGTCACTATTCCATCTCCACATTCCAGTGCACGGCGTGGGTATCCGCATGGGTTAATCCGCGGAACAACCCGTCTGCTTCGCAGAAAAAAGGATATCAGTTTCAAAACTGATAAAACCGCCAAACATGACCATCCAACGATCCCGGGTTATAGTTAACTTACACGATTGTGCACTCCATACCTTCTAACTCGTGTTATAGCTTAGCTACCAACCCCATTATTATCTTGTGAATCCAATTACAGAAAATGAACCGATGATTTCATTAAAATCACCAACAATCCTCCACCATTTTAGTGCAATCCTTGATTCACAAGCAAACTCATGCATAAAGGAAAATATCTAGAAGATTGAATTTTCATCTTAGTACATTACACATTTCAAATACTCGAGAATCCAGGTGTCCTGTGGATTGAACCCTTCAACCCATTTGAGTACCAGAAAATAACATACATAAGAATTTAAATAATTCTCTAAAGTTTAAACTTGACACTATATAGGCCATGTGTCCTTATCCATTCGTGAGTGCATCAAAGCCAGGTCCAAGCTTCTTGAAGCGGCCACACTTCACACCCATATAGGTAGTTTCTTTCATCATGCACCTGCACATGCACTTTTACAAAAGAACTATTACCTACTTCATTTGCAGTACCGAGCGCATACCTTGGGGTGATTATCTTGTGCTCCACTCCCTTAGAGTGAGCTTTCCCATTGAATTCAACTTCTAACATTGTATTAGAAGAGAATTGAGTATCTCACCGTTAGATATTTAGATGGACTTTAATCCCATCCCTATCGCCTACTTGTGAACCAAGTCCCTAGCTAACCCCTTCGTCAATTGGTCCGCTAGATTTTGTTGTGACCGAACAAATTCAATCGAAATCACCCCATTCGTGATTAGCTCACGAATCATGATATGTCTAACATCCAAGTGTCTAGACTTGCCATTATATACTTGACTATTAGCTTTAGCCAAAGTAGCCGCACTATCACAACGGATAGAAATGGGTGATATTGGTTTCGGCCATAACGAAATTTCATGGACTAAATTCCTTTGCCACTCTGCCTCTTTACCAGCAGCAGCTAAAGCCACGAATTCCGACTCCATAGTCGAACTCGTTATGCAAGTTTGCTTCTTGGAATCCCATGAGATGGAACCTCCCCCAAGCAAGTACACCCAACCACTCGTAGAAGAGTGATATTCTAAGTTGGTAATCCAACTTGCATCTGAATATCCCTCTAATATCGAAGGAAACCCGACATATGACAAACCATAATCAATAGTTTTCTTCAAGTATTTAAATACTCGTCTAATCGTTTGCCAATGATGAATACTAGGATTACTAGTAAACCTACTCAACTTTCCTATGACGAAAAGCGATATCCGACTTAGTGCTTGTCATGGCATACATCAAGCATCCAATAGTCTTTGAGTATTCGAGTTGTGACACCACTTCACCCGAGTTGGGGATAAGCTTCACACTCGGATCAAATGGAGTACTCACCGGAGAACAATCAAAGCAATTAAATTTCTTTAATACTTTCTCAATGTAATGAGATTGCGTAATTGCAATCCCTTTGTTCTCACGCTTGATCCTTATTCCAAGGATCACCTCCGCCTCTCCCATATCTTTCATGGAGAAACTTGATGACAAAAACTCTTTGGTTTTATCAAATTGATTTTGGTTGGTGTCAAAGATCAACATGTCATCAACGTATAAGCAAATGATTACTTCGTTACTGGATTTGTCAAATTTGCTATATACACACTTGTCCGCTTGGTTTAACATAAAACTGTTGGACAAGATAACCTCATCAAATTTTTGATGCCATTGTTTGGGTGCTTGTTTTAGACCATACAATGATTTTACAAGTTTACACACATTATGCTCCATCCCAGGCATAACAAAACCTTCCGGCTGTTTCATGTAAACTTCTTCCTCCAAGTCACCATTCAAGAATGTCGTTTTAACATCCATTTGGTGAATCACTAAATTGTGGATAGCTCCTAAGTCTATCAACAATCTAATCGTAGAGATCCTTGCAACCGAGGCATAGGTATCAAAATAATCGATGTCTTCCTGTTGCCTAAAGCCTTGGGTTACTAATCGAGCTTTGAACTTGTCGATTGATCCATCAGCTTTCATCTTCCTTTTGAAGATCCACTTGCATCCCAAAGGTTTACAATCCGGTGGCAAGTTCGATAATACTAAAGTATTATTCCCCATGATGGAGTCCATCTCATCATTTATAGCTTCTTTCCAGAAAACAACATCTTGAGACTTCATAGCCTCATCAAATGATTTTGGATCCTTATCAATACTATAATAGTAAGAGAATTGTGACCCAATCTCATGTCTTGATCCCTCTACCAAGTATACTTGGAAATCAGGACCAAATGATTTTTCAATCCTTCCTCTTTTGCTCCTTCGAAGCATCGAAGATTTGGTTGGAACAATTGCTTGTTCTTCAACTTTACTAGTTCCACTAGTACTTGGAACTATGTCCTTCGACTTAGGTATTGAAGAGAATCTAGTCTCATCAAATAATGCATCTCTCGATTCTATAACGGTGTGAATCGCTATAGAATCATTAGGTTCAATAACATAGAACCTATAGGCCTTGGAATGCTCGGCATATCCAACAAAGATGCAATCAATACCTTTCTCACCTAAAGTTTTCCTTTTGGGTTCGGTAGTCGAACAACCGCCCGACAACCCCAAACTCGAATATAACTCAAGTTAGGCCTTTTAAGTTCATATGGGGTAATCTTGTTCCTTTTATTGGGAACTCGGTTTAATAAGTAACAAGCCGTTAACATGGCTTCACCCCAAAATCCATCACTCAATCCCGAGTAGGATAACATAGAGTTCAACATTTCTTTGAGAACTCTATTTTTCCGTTCCGCCACACCATTTTGTTGTGGTGTATAAGGCGTCGTAGTCTCATGAATAATTCCTACGGATTGGAAAAACATGGGGTCGTAATACTCCCCAGCACGATCGGTGCGTAAACATTTTATAAAACAATTCATTTGCAATTCAACCTCCATTTTGTAAATTTTAAATTTGTCCAACGCTTCATCTTTTGAGTGTAACAAAAATACATAGCAAAAACGTGAAGCGTCGTCAATAGAAGTAACAACATACTTTTTATTACCCAAAGACGGAGTTGAATGCAAATCACAAAGATCACTATGAATTAATTCAAGCACCGACGAGTCCCTTTTCACATTAGGAAAAGGTTGCCTAGTGATCTTTGTTAACATGCAAGTTTTACATTTTTCGGTTTTAACGTCAAAGGCCAGAATAAGACCGTGTTTTGACATTTCAACCATTCTTCTAAAATTCACATGACCAAGCCTTGCATGCTATAAACTAGAATCAACAAGATTTTCATTTGCAACATAAACATAATTTGAAACAAAACTCTTTTTATTTAAATTTAACATAAACATATCATTAATCAAATAACCGAATTCTACAAAAGAGCCACATTTTGACAAGATAAACTTGCCGCACTCAAATATACTTGCCTATATCCTAACTTATTTAATACATACCGGAAACCAAATTATTTCGAATTTGTGGTACAAACAAAACGTCTAAAAGTTCAATTATTTTGCCAGAACTAAACTCTAGCCTAACTAAGCCGCATCCAAGAATGGGAGCACTCGACTCGATACGGAGATGGATTCGTCCATCTTCATATTATGCTGAGCATATTGGCCTAGAATGCATAGGAGCTCATTATATTGCTTCATCACAGGCCTTGAGTCCACCATCTTGTAATTGTTAAAATTACTAACGAGAAACTTCTTACTAGAAGCATCATCCGCCATGTATTTGGACTCAAGAGAGTCCCATAGCTCTTTGGCAGACTCAACGTTTTGATAAATATCAAAGAGGGAGTCACACATACCGTTTAAGATGTGGCCACGACAGATGTAGTCGTCGTTCTCCCATTTGTCGCGATGCCGAGTCATCTCCAACGTCTCGTCTTCCATCACCTCCGGCATTAGAGTGCTTAGCACGTACACAACCTTCAACATTGTCAACAAGAAGTGCATCTTCTTCTGCCATCTTCGAAAATCAACGCCTTCGAACTTCTTAAGTTTGGTGAACTTGGTCGTCATATCTCTCACGGATTGATCACTCGCCATCTCTTTCACGAAGAACAAATATAACTTAAGATTGTCGGGGAGGGTGCAGAATATATAGAGGGAGAAGAATAGAGTGATCAGAATTTGGATAAAGAATATGAGATCGCGTGAGAGCTCATTTTCCTTAAGTGATATTTCGACCCTATTCTGCCCGTGTATCACGAAATTCACTCGAGGATAATCTCAATTCACAGTATCGATTTAGGCAGAAATCGATCCTATTTAAACACCTTGAGAATCGTAAACGATCCTATATTAATAATGATAATAATACCCCATTGAATGGAATTGATTGTTGGACATAATGGTGGCGGTTACAAATTGATATCATAAATAGAGCGGTTACAAAATTGATTTCACAGTGCACTATGCGGGTTTTGTCGCGGGTCAACCCGCGCGGGTCACTGTTCCGTCTCCACATTCCAATGCACGGCGCGGGTAGTCGTGCGGGTTAACCCACGGCACAACCCGTCCGCGTCGCGGAAAAAAAGATATCAGTTTCAAAACTGATAAAACCGCTAAACATGACCATCCAACGATCCTGGTCATAGTTAGCTTACACGAGTGTGCACTCCACACCTCATAACTCGTGTTATAGCTTAGCTATCAACCCCATTATTATCTTGTAAATCCAATTACATAAAATAAATCCAATTACAGGAAAAAATGGTGGAACTATGAGAGGGGAAATTAAGAAGATGGGAGGAGGGAAGGGTCGAAGGGGTGGGTGTGGGGACTGAGTATGATGTAAGTGGGGGTAGCTAGTTTGGGTTTTTTTTATAAATGTTTTAATTTAATAAAAAAATAAGAAAAATTCAAATAGACTATATTATCTTTGATTTAATGGATTTTTTCTAATAGAGTTAGTTACAAGGACAAAAAACGAAATGAAATTAAAACCACAATGATAAAAAAAACAATTTTTAAAGATTAGAGGCGAAAATAGTTATAAACAACAAACCACATAGACGAAAATCATAGTTTACTCCAAAATCAATTTCTTTTATCAAAATTGACCCTTTGACTAGATGCGTTAGAATGCTATTTTGTATTATATAATGATTATTTCTAGCCACCTAAAATTATTTGTGTTCCGGTATTGATAACACAGGATAATGACTATGCTATGAACAAAACCTGTTTTTTTTAACCACAAGGTTGTGGCGTATTGGTTAAGACTTAAGACCATGGGGGATGTGGTGGAATATCTCATATGCCCAGGATTCGAATCCAGACGTACACAACAATTGTGACCACTGAGGTTTAATGTCTTACAGTCATAATTGCCAAGGGATTAGTCTAGACATAGCCTAAGACATCCTTCCAAAAAAAAACAAAAAACAAAACCTGTTTTCTTGGCATTCCTAAACATCTCTTGTATCTCCTATTGCGTCTTGGATATTTGACACATTCACAATCACTGTTTTATAAACCTCACCGCACAGCCGCCATGGCGCGCCATGACACAAAGACTTGTGTCTCACGCCACGTTAAGCCCGTGACACGTCATGGCCTAATGCCCAATTTTTGTAATGCGATATTTTGTTTTTCTTTATGTTTTTAATGTTTTATTTGCATGTTTTTAATATATATAACCTAATATAACTTGTTTATTACTATTGACTCATTGAGTAACATACCAAAACTATGTTTTTATATATAAATTGGAAATTTGACGCCATAAGTCACGTCTTGAAAACGTCTAGGCTTCGCCGTGGCTCCTAAGACTTGAGGTTTGGTCTCGTCGTCACGCCACGCTTCACGCCATTTAGAACCTTGTTCACAATAAGATACCGGGTTTACATGAGTTACCAATGTATCAACCGTAGATGATAATTAGTAAATTACCATTTATAACAAGGAACTTTCAATTCATTTCTAAATTTCTTTTTGGATTTTAAAAGTCATTTAGAAATCATTCAGCTTTTATAAAAACCATCCTCATAAACCCGTAATTTAACTTCGTTGATATGTAGGTATATTTTTGATGAAATTATTGTAAGTAATCTTTTTTAAAAAGTATGATGATTTCAATAACGATTGTAATTCTCACTTTCTTCATCCTAAAATAAGTGTCTACAAAATTATTTTAGTTTGTTCCAAAATAAGTATCTGCCCTAAAAAATAAATATATGTTTTTCCATTCTACCCTTAATTATGCGGTGGAGAAAATTTCTCTCTCTATAATTAAGTTAAATTGTTCTTTACTTAATTAAAAAGTATAATAATTATTATGAACATTTATCTATACATATAATAAATAAGTAACGGAAGTGACACGAGTCGTCTTCTGGTGAGTTCATTTTTTCATTTTCCCGCCTAAACATGAATCTTGACGCATTTTACACTATAAGTTCATTTACGAAATCCACATTCATTCCTTATTTAATATTTCCTTAATTCAATTTTTTTAATTTATACCTTACATTTACTACCCTTATAATTAGATATGTAGTTTACTTTTAATCTCTTAATTTTTTATTTTTCATTTTAGACTCTTATCATATAAATATAAATAATGTATATGAACTAAATTGCATTGAAAAAAACATTTTTATTTTTTACAAATTATATCATTGTAATCGTTTCGTCAAAACCTTCGAAACGAGTCCAACATTGAATATTTTTGGATTTAATTAAATATCATAAATATATACGAATTAATATGTCGTGATTACTATGAAATTTGTCAAAATTAGTATGAGATAAAAGTTAAAAATGAGATTGCATATGTTCGGAAATCCAATTTAGAAATCAAAATTGTAATATGAATATTTTTTATTGAATTAAAATATATTATATTTTCTAAAAATAAAATAGAATATATTTTATTCTAATACAAATTGAAAATCAAATATTATCGAACTAATGCAAATCTTTTTACAAAATTCATTTCAACTTTTATCTCATAAATTTTAATAATTGATTTTCAAAATCAATTATTAATACAAAAAAAAGTTTTTTGGCATGATTTAACCAACCGCAAAAAAAACAACTTTGAATGGAAAAAAGTTTGAAAAAATAGCATCGTACTTTCGATGACCATTCATATCTGTAAGATAAGTTTTTTAGTATAATTTAATTTTTTTAAATTACCTCGTGTAATAGAATGGGGCGAATCTAGTTTTATAATAAAGAGAATATTAATTTTTGTATTGGATAACAATTTTCTTTTGAATTAATTGTTTACGTTAGCCATTTCATTTAAAATTGAGCAAAAATAATAAATTTTAACATAAATAATTATATAAACATTAATACATAGACTATATTTATTTTTAGAGTAAATTACGTTTTTAGTCCCTATGGTTTGTTAAAAATTACCAATTTCATCCCTGTGTTTTTGAAAATTTGATTTTCATCCCTTTGGTTTGGAATTCATTTCAATTTTTGTCTCTAAGGCCAAAACATTACTTTTAAGCATGAAGAATTAAAATAGAAATTAATTGTAAATCATAAGGATGAAAAAAATAATAAAATTTAAACCTAAGGACAAAAAAGGTAATGAATTATCAACTATAAGAATGAAAATCGTAATTTCAAAACCATAAGTACGAAAATAGAAATTTTTAACAAACCATTGGGACGAAAAACGTAATTTATTCTTATTTTTATTCTATACAATACTAAAAACCATTGGTGCTTGGACGGGTCCAGTCCAAAGTACTGGGTTGGGTCGCCGCGGATTTATCGGTGATGTCCTCGGATGCCCGGATACCGCGGGAACGTGTTTGTGTTATCTGCCGTTCAAAAAAAAATACTAAGGTTTAATTTCTATTTTTTTTTATTTTAGAGTAAACTACAATTTTGGCATGTGGTTTGTTAAAAATAACACTTTTTGTCCTTATAGTTTCAAAATTACAAGATGGTCATCATGGTTTGCAAAAACGTCGTGATTAGCATATGTTTCATGCTTGTTTGAGTAATATCAATGAGATTCCCCAATATCATGCTTAGAATAGCTAGGATTTCCACAAGAAGATGCAATGGTCCCTTCTTATATTGGTCTTTAAAAAAATTCATTAAATAAGAGACTTTTTCGTTCTTTTATCAATTTTATGATTTTGCTCTCTATGTTTTTTATTGGGTAAAAGACACAAAAACAAAAATCGATAAAAGACGAAAATGTGTCTCATTAACGGCCGTTAAAGGGAGAGGCCATATCTTGACCTTTTTTTTGTTTGGAAAAAGGGGCGAAACACCTAGAAAAAACTTTAATCAAAATCTGAATGTTTTTATAAATTAAGATGTCTATCTAGTAATATCTAAACTACAAGAACGAAAAATGTTATTTTTTACAAACCATAAAGACCAAATTTATAGTTTACTCTATATTTTACTCTTCTCTCATACGACGAAGAGAATCACCACAAGTCCACAATCATCATTTTTTTTGTCTAAACATTAATGGCCTTTTACAAGATTCAACTCATCTCCATGTTACTTTTGTCTCCTCCAATTATTATTATTATTATTAATTATATGTTATATTTATTTGAATTTGTCAAAAATTGGTTTTAATGAAAATTTAAGATGACTCATGATAAATAAATAACAATAAAACCAATCACCTTTGGTGGACACGAAAACACATAGTTACTTTTTTTCATTGGATACTTTTGGTTCAATTAGTTTATGAAAGATAAAGGTGTATATGGACCGGTTTCATTGCATGGTCGGAAGGTTCGGTTACTTCAAGACTTGATAATTAAGAGCATTCATAATTGTTTTGACATTTTTAAATTGGACCCTTTATACAAATGATTGTATGTTAACTGTAATTGATTACATCATTTTACTCGTTTCATCTAATCGAGTTTAATTATAGTATTTTTTTTTATCACAATTCATTTGTACATGGTCTCCTAACCCATTTATTAACACATTTTTGGGAATTAAGTTCCTTAATTAATAATATTTTTTAACTTCACAATTATGATCATTTTTTGTTATTATTATATCATCAAAACTTCATTTCAACATATTTGTAATTATAATATTTATGGTTCATATTTAAATATAAAATTAGTATTTTATGATTTAGGAGACGTTTACCAAGAGCTTACCAAAGTAACGCTTACTAGTAAAATTCAACACTATCACTTACTTATCGAGTAAGATTTTATTCCACCAAAACGCTGTCATATACAACAATTTTCCTAGCAATCACTAACATTGGTAAGAGTATTCAACATCAGTTACTGAGTAAGACTCCCTGTCCTTGCCTTAACTCTTACTGGGTAAGATTTTTGATCCCTACCATATTTATCCGTTAAGGTAATGTGACTTAGTAAACACTTATATGTGTAAACATTTGGTAAACTACCCCTCAATCTTGTTATATAATCATTCGGAATAATAAGTATTGTCATAATTAAAGTAAGTAATAATATTTATATGTACAAAATAACAAACAATATTTAACTCTAAATTCACAAACAATGAAGAGACAAAGCATAATTTTACGAATTTTATTAATATATTAATTAGAATCTTTGTTGGATTGGACTAGCTATCTTGAACGATGACTATGTGAGGCTAGGGGCCAACAAAAATTTATATTAAAACTATACATTACCACATGCATTTAGGGGTATGCAAAACCGTTTGAAATTCAAATTTGAATCCGAACCGAAAATAAGATGTTGATGTAAAATTCGAATGTCCTAAAATTCGAAAATCTAAAACTTGACTTTTGGGATGATATTTTGGTTCGGGTTGGGTTTGATTTTTAATCACCCGACCCATCTGAAAACCCGAAATACATATACAAATATATTTTAAATATTATACAGATATATTTATTTAAATAAAAATCCTAAATACTAGTCGGTCGTACTCTTTTCTAATTTCTAAACCTACTATCGATTTTATCAATCCTTTCAATCGTTTGAATTAAATATATATTTTTTGCATTATAACTATACCCCAACCTGACCGACCTCAACCCAAAACCAGATCAACTCAAGCCCGAAGCAATCCGAAATCTGAAACCCAAATTCGGGGTTTGGTTTCTATATCCGAAATTCGATCGGATTTTTGGTTTGCCCACTCGAACCCGATCGATGCACATCCCTACATGCACTCAACCCTATTAAGAAGAAACAAGACTTGTGGTATAGCGGTAATCACCTGGGGAGTTCATAGCGCTCAACCCAGGTTCGATTCCCTGCATTCGCAACTTTGTAGCCACTGGGTTTAACCTCAGGGCTGCATGCTTTCGCAGTCGGTTTATTTGTCAAGGGATTAGTCTGGGCCAAAGGCCCAGGATACCCTTTCCTAAAAAAAAGTATACGGATCATGGCCCCCCATATCCCTTTAAGCCTTCCGTCTCTGTTTTTCACGTATTTTAGTTTAAATAATATTTAATCAAATCTTAATTATATAAAGTTTTAGAGCATGAACATGTCCAACCCATTACTAAAAACACAAAAAATGAAGGTCATTCATATTCCAAACCAACCTAAGACTAAAAAAATAGAGGTTATCAAATTTGGCCTTATATTTGTTGGCCTCTATATTTTAAATATGTTTTTAGCGAGGTTTTCTCAGACAACTCATTGTTTTATAATGACCCAATATAACAAATAACATCATCAATGATAAGAGATGTTTCATATATATATATATATATATATATATATATATATATCTATACTATATTATAAAACATGGATAAAAAACTCTTAAACACAAATTATTAGGCATAAGGTACCATCATTTTATGCAAGATTTTAAAAATCTCTTAATTTACAAGTTTCAAAGCACAAGATACATATTACTACTGCATGCTTCTAACATCCATCCATCAATTTGGTATGTGCAAGACCTTCCGTTTATGCAAACATTTTCATGTATCACTATTAATTAATATATTATATTACTATATATTTGTTTTAATTATATTATTAAATATGTAATTGGTTATTTTTTCTAGATGTCATTAAAATATATAAGATGATTGTAACAAAATACTTAATTTTTTTTATATAAAAAACATTATATTATTAAGCCTGAATTAAACAAATTTATAAAAAAAAAACATTATCACTTTCTCCAAATCATCCAAAATCGTACTGTAAATCAACAAAAAAATAAAATGAAACATTATAATCGTACACTTCTAGTATCTCTATAACTTAAATAATTCTATTAAATTTCAAGCTATGTTTGTAACAAGTCTGTCTGTGTGGTAAAACTCGTATGTTTATTTAAAGATCAATTATTATTTGTTTTCTATGCTGAATAAAAAATCAAATGCTAAAACTACCATTTTATCCATTAATTTTAATACAAAATTAAAATGATTGTGGATATTTTTCAGGCTTTACTCAGAAAAATCACTTTCTTAAAAGAAAAAGAAAGATTTTCCAAATGACAAAAACTTGTTTTAATTATTTATTTGTTTTAATCCCCTCCTAGTATTCACTAATGGCCACATTATCTCTTTAAATAATATAGAAAAACCAATAATTTTTATGAATATTATAAACCAATTAAATTGTATATATATACCAAATATATATTGTGCGTGGTTATCCAGTAGAAACCCAATTTGTTAATGAATTCCTCCACTTTTGACGTCTATTTATGATCAATGACAAATTGCATGAGAATACAACATACTTTATTTCACTTTTTATTTAAGAAAACTTATGGGTTGTTTACCAAATAAGTTATCTTGTAGGCCCTAACCAAGTAAGTGTCTTCTTCCTCACTTATTGGGTAAGAACTTCGGCTGTTGTCATGTCTTTTATCGGGTAAGATTCTCGATCATTGTCATGCTCACTCGATAAAGAAAATGATTTGATAAATGCTTACCTGGTAATAGTTTAGTAAATGTCAATTTTGGGTAACGTACTATCTTTGATGCAATTAGAAAAGTTACATAATCAATTAATATAACATGTTATAACTTTGTAAACTAAAAAAAGTAAGATATTATAACTTCGTAAATAAAAAACCATCAAGTTATTATATTACTAAATGTACTTATGTGAGATGTCTTGTCATATATACGAAAACAGAGCTTTTGGAAATACAAATTTCTAAAATAAAAAATAAGAACAACATACAATGCAATTTTTTTTAATCAAACTTGTTTAGATTCTCTATCTAATGATTCTTAAGGATTCAATTTATCTTTCAATAAAATTTTAACCACTTAATTTTTTTATTCATTTTAATTAAATATATTATAATAAAAAATTTAATTAAAAAACAAAAGAACAATTAAAGAATCTAGAATGCAAAAAAGTAATAAAAATGTATAAATAAAAGGGCAAAGGGTGGCTCAATGGTCACTAGATAGACCACAACATAAAGTGTCCCCCATAAAACATCAAGGGCAACCCCACAATCTTTCATTGATTGGATTTTGTCTTACCTCAATGCCAAGAATATGACCTAATTTTATGTAATCTTGATAATAGTGGTTGGGTTTTGAATCATCAACCTATAAATCAGATACCATCCAGTTAAATCAGTTGGTTGGATTTTTTTTTAACTGTGAGTTTTCAGACCAACTTGTGTGTACCTTGACTAATTCCAAGGGACCTTGCAGAACCAGGAAAATTCTTAGTGGACTTACACTACTCGAATCAGTGATTTCAAAGGAGAATCCTCAAATCTTATTGTTAGTTAAGCTAATCCCACAAGGTTATTGCCAGTTAGTTGGATTTAATGTTCAAGTAATCGGGTTTGGCTTAAATACAAACATTATCATATTTTCAAAGTATGAAATATATTTGGGTGAAACAGAAACTGACTGTTTTGTGTTGTTTAGCATTTATGGCTTAGTTTCATTGTTTCTAGACTATGGAACCCACCAAGGGTTGTTTGTTTTTTAAAAAAAAATCTTAATGACTCTTAAGTCTGAATCGTTCAGACTTTTTTACGCATCACCTCTTATTAATCATAACTAAAATAAGACTTCAGACTTTAGGCCTCTTAAAAAACAAACGACACCTAAGGATAGTTTGGTTTACGGTTTCGACAAAAACCAAATTATATAAGACTATTGCAGTTTTACTTACATATTAACATATCATTTGGGTTGAACATACGATTATGGAATCAATAGGTTGAACTTATTTAGATTAGGAAGGGGCATATTAAAGTGAATGTATTTTCATTTGATTGTTATTTAAAATAATGCTTTTAAAATACAGATTTTACGGTTTATAGTTTGAAAATGTTTCTCTAATTATCTATTTTTAACGTGGGTTGTATGTACGTTCATCAAAATAAACATTTTTCGTAATATAATATATTTTCATATTATGAACCAACATGTATTTTGACGTATGTTTTCTAAAATAACAATAAAATAAAACTACATGTATTTTATATGCAATTTGCTAAAAAAAATTAGAAAAAGAACCCTAATCGACTTGTAACATATGATGTAACCCATAATCGTATATATGCTATTTAAATCATATTTTTTCTGGCATGATATCATCATAAGACATGTATGGATATACAATGTGACTACCCTTTTATATGTTCTTTACTTTATGAGTTTCTCTCTTTTTACTTTATATCAATTTAGATATAGTGCAATATTAAAATGATCGATTTTTTGATACTACTAGGGGTGTCAAAAATAACCGAAACCGAATAACTCATCCGAACCGAATGAAAATTGGGTTAAATGGTTTCGGGTTATTCGGTTTTCGGGTTAAACGGTTCGGTTAACCGAATAAGGATCCTTATTCGGTTCGGTTTTCGGTTAATTTTTTCCTAATTCGGTTAAACCGAATAATATATCTTACTAATATTTTATATATTGCATGTTTATAAAAAATAAACCTAAGGCATGTTATAATATTATTATTTTACATATTTTATTGATATATAATGTTTTTTTATTGAGAGTAGATAATGTTTTTTCATTAGATTACATTTTATGCTTGAATTACATCGTCGCATAAAGAAAAATAATGTCATATGGTAGAAATAGATTTTGATAGATGGTGTATTTTACTTAATATAAGCCAATTATTGAGTATGAATGTATGATACAATTATATATAATAAACAAGAGACACTTGACTTGAAAACATTATTTGAACAAATGTCCAACGAAAAAATATAAATCCTTATTCGGTTTAACCGGTTACCGAACCGAATAACCCGAAACCGATTAAACCGAACCTTTTTTGGTTTGGTTATCGGTTAGTTTTTAAAAAGCTTGAAAACCGATTAACCCGAACCGAATAAACCGAAAACGGATTTAACCGACCGAATAACACCCCTAGATACTACTGTATTTTAAGAACACACAATAGATAATAGCCGCCGTAGAGAGGCAAAAATTAAGAGTAGTGTAATCTCCTCTAAAATACTTTATTATATTTGGCAACAAAACAAAGCCAAAAACTAATAAAGTTGGAAGAACAGCTTGAAAAACTTCAGCGAGACGTTAGATCCATAGAAAAACAAGAGTCGAAACCTTTGAATCTTGAAGCATCTATATCAAGTTTAACTACTAGACTTGATAATTTTTCTATCAGTGGAAGACTACCAATAAAACGATTAGACAATCAAATATACGTGATTGAAGATCCAACCAAAATCTTCAAAGAACAGTATAAACAAGAATCAACATCAAAGAAATGACAACCAGACCAGGTGTGCTTAGCAGGAGTTCAACTCAACTCCAAACAGAACTTCCTACGCAAGAAGATCAAGTTCGTGATTATCGACAGTTCCAACGAAGCCGATATCAGGCAGTTCAACGAACCAGACGCATGTTTGGAATAAACCGTTACAACCAAACCCTAGAGACAACTATAGATCCGGAACAACAACTGGAGATCTCTAGAGAACGACGATCAAACCTCGTTCCAGCTGAAGTACTTTATTCAAGTAATCGAAGTATTGTTATCAGGCCATACTTGATTATTGAGTCTATTGATTGTAATTGACTCCCATCGGGATATGGTATCAGACCACATGCATGGATCTGTTGGTAATATTAACATGACTCCTGAGTTTGTCCAAGCCGGTGGTAGACTCCATTGAGAATTATAATGCTGCCCATATCCTCCTCTGAACTCCTTACTTTGCCTTTGAGGATAACTAAACTGGTAGTTATAGTTATGGGGAGTTTGTCTTGCTGGTGGATAGACTGGTGGTCCTTGAACAAATTCTGAAGGTGGTTGATAGCTACTCCCAGACTCATCTTCTGTGGCTAGAAATACTATTTCTTGTTTGATTTTGTTGACCTGGCCTTTGAACTGACGGAACTGTGGATATGGGAGATTACTTTGATCTTCTGAAATGTGGAAGACGATATGATTTTCACCACGCTTCGCTGGATATGGGTTATTCCATATAGACTCTGATGCATCTTGCCATTGGGGAAGATATTGATCAACAAACTCCTGTTGACCTTCAGAATAATCAGAAGAGAGAATAATTATAGGTTCATTGTTGTCTTCTGTGTCTGAGGGTTCAGGATGAGTTGATCATGAAGATTTCCAACCTTTACCAAGAATCTTTACAAGAACTCTCTTCTCACAAGAAGACGACCCAACAGCATTATACCGCCATTACCAACTCAGAGCCAATCAATCACCAATCGAGATGTCTACCTCTCACTCATGGAAGTCCGTCGCCCAAGACATTGAAATCGCCGCAGCATGTGAAGCAGTCAAGTCAATGCGCAAGCTCCAGTCAATACTCCAATGCAAAGCCCAAATTTGCCTTGGACTGTCCACAAGAGACAACCATTGGCAAGACCAAAAGGAAGATGTTAGGATGCAACACAAAGAAGCCCGAAAACTCCTCATTGAGCTTGAGGCCCTTTGCCAACGATTGGGCCGCAACAACGTCTGAGCCCAAGCCTGATGAATCAGCCTGGTTTCTAGAACAAGAAGAAACAGCCAAAGAGAATTTATTTTATTCATGGGACTATGCTACGTGTTATGGTGACTCATCCTCTATCAAAAAGGGAAAAACACGTTTCATGATCTCAAAGGACCAGCATGAAGAAAATCTGTGGAAAATAAGAGTCAGATATTAAGGTCCCACTATGGGTCCTACTCCCTTTGTATCATAGCCCGAATTATTATGCTTCCCTGTTTACTTTTGTAAAAGTAACGATCCTCGTTGCTTCACGTGATTTAATGCTTTCAATAATGGACTGACTGTTTGTCTTTGTCGGCCTAGTGGGAAATAATTGAGACTGGCTGATCCTCTCAATAATTCTCCCCCTTTGTACTATAAATAGCTACGCTTGAAAAGAGAAGAGGACACACCTCTTCCTTCCCAGAAAACTTTGTTTAATATAAATAATCTTGTGAAGCTTCCGCCCTTCTCAATTTTCGATTTTCAGGTACTTTAAAGTTTTAGTCTTTGAACTTTTGTATCTGAATAAAAATTCCTGGTAGTAGTATTTTTATTCTGGTATCAGAGTTATTGAATCAAAGCATTCAGTATAGCTCTTGTTTTAATGGCAGGCTAAAAACCTTATATGTGTTCAAGGTACAAGGTAGGAGAATGTTTAGACAAATTATTTGTTTCTTCTTACTATATTCAGACAATAAGCAAAAGTAACATTTTCTTAAGAAAAATCGCTTATTTTTTGGTAAAAGACCGTGCAATTGCCTTTATTTAAGCAAGTACTAAGTAGAGGAAAGCTGTTTTAAGGTTAACCGTTGGGTGAATCTTGAAATAAGCATCATCTTTCTTAGGAATTTTGATGAAAAAGTTATGTCTGAACGTTTTGAGCAAGAAATACAGAATTGGTATGATAATTCCTCAACTACAAACCTTGAATACATAGTTTTCAATTCAGAAGTTACAAAACCAGAAATCTCTGATTTAACAAATAATATAGCTTGTGTTTACAGCCGTTTAAATCTTTTTGCAAGATTTTCCTTAAAAAATTTCAAAAGTATTTTAGAAAAACAAAATAATCTTGAGTTAAAAATCCAAACTTGTCAAGAGAAGCTTGAAGCTTGTGAAGATTTGATCAGAAAAACCCAGAGTGAAACCAGAAAAAGCCTTCACCAAATATCAACTGAAGTCCAGCAAGTAAAACCTTTAACCAAGCGAGAAGTCTTGAACCTTGTTCAAGAAATTGCCGAACAACCCAAGTTAGTTGAAAAAGAAGCACTTAGGCTTACTGAGGATCTTAACCGAAAGATCCAAGACGTTGAGCATTTGTTACAAGAGGTTAAGAAGCTCATTGTTGGATGAGTATAGTTAACCTTAAGGTAACACTAGAGTATCAAGAGGCGATTGAATCTATAGCAGAGTTCAGAGGAGGATATGGGCAGCATTATAATTCTCAATGGAGTCTACCACCGGCTTGGACAAACTCAGGAGTCATGTTAATATTACCAACAGATCAGAACTTCCTACAAGAACTCTCTTCTCACAAGAAGACGACCCAGCAGCATTATACCGCCATTACCAACTCAGAGCCAATCAATCACCAATCGAGATGTCCACCTCTCACTTATGCCAAACATATAATAACATAAAGCAAATTTCTTACAAGCCTATTTGACTTGGGATATTGTGAGACCACCATGTTCTCACGAGATTAAATGAGTTGATCTTGTCAAACCTTCACAGCAACAAACCATTGAACCTGCATAGCAAAACTCTATAAAGGTACAAAACCAAACCTTCAAAATGTAAAAATAAAACCCTTCACGATTAGTCTTACGGGTTTCATGAAAACAAAATGGCTTCTTGGGAAACCAACATTATTTTATATATATATAGAGAGAGAGAGAGAGAGAGAGGGAGGGGGGGAAGTTTCATTAGGAATTCAAAATTGATTAAGAACTAGGAAACTGTCCATAGTGCGTCACGTGTCCCTCTTCAGATTCATCATGAATAACACATTCTTCATAAATATGAATGTGTTATTCATTCTGAAGAGGGACACATGATATGCTACAGGCAATTCCCGGGTTCCTAACTTCTCTCTCTCTCTCTCTCTATATATATATATATATATATACATGAAGAATCTTGTGAAGAAAAGAGTTAAGATGAGAAGGTAATAACGAATCTAGACCCTTGATTTGTTTAATCTAAAACTCGCCTATGAATCGCTTTTGATACGAGAATTGATCTAGTGCATCTCAATGTATCTTATTATAATGTGCATCTAAGGGTGAAGATCCCTTCTTACCCTTCTAACATAACTTTCATTCTCATCGAAACTCAACCCTATATGTATATATATATATATATATATATATATATATATATATATAGAGAGAGAGAGAGAGAGAGAGAGAGAGAGAGAGAGGAGGAGGAGGGAGGGAGGGAGGGAGGGAGGATCAGGGAAAACCCCTAAATAAACGAAAAACCCCAAAACACTCTATCAATCATTAGATTAAGTAATCTAACGAATATGATTATAGAGGGTTACAACTTTATTTTTAAATTAAAAAATCTCCCACCCCTTATTTTTAAATAAAAAAAAACGAAATATGATCAAAATTCGAACGAAAGAAAATATACCAAAAAATTGATCATATTTTTCTTATTAATTAACATCCATATTGATATACTTTTCCATCCGTTTTTTCGTGGTTTTCCGGTTTTCCATTTGTTTAGTGTTTTCACTTGAACCTGACCCATGTGTGTGTAGAGAGAGAGAGAGAGAGAGAGAAAGGGACGGAGGATAATGCGAGAAACAAATTAATTTACAAGAAGATGTGAATGAATATGAGTCACATAATTCATTAATTAAAAAATACCATAAATAAAAAAATAAAAAAAAATTTAGAAATGAGGATAATTACCATTTTAATGGGATAAATACTTAAATATCTCATAATATCTTTTAGATTTATTTATTTTTTATTTAACTAATTCATAGTTTTTTTTATCAAGCTTTGTATAATTTTTTCTAATCAAGTTTTATATAATTTTTTTCTAAATACACTTTTGATAAAAAAAAAATCACAATTTTTATCAAATATCACATATGATATCCAAAATAAATTCATTATTTTTTACTTTTTTCTTTATTTTCTGGATACACGTTTTGAATCACATGTGATTAAATTTGTTAACATATGCTCTTTATGTATCAAATATGATAAACTATGTAAATTTTTGTACATATCACATATGATAATATACGTTTGAATATAAGTGACGTATTATCACATATAATAATAGTTACACCACAAAAATGTAAATATACATAATCACATATGATTAATAAAAATATCTACAAATATCGCATATTCATTAAATATTAAGAAATATTATTTAAATTTCATTTAATTTATTGTTTCACCTATGAACTTTGATTTAAAAGAATTGGAACAACCAAATTTCATACACGAAACAAAAATTATTGTTTCACTTATGAATTTTCAAACAAAAAAAAAATTCTTGTTTCACCTATGAATTTTTTAACAAAAATCATTGTTTTCACCTATGAAAAAAATAATGTTTTCACCTATGAAAAAAATAATCGTTTCACTTATAAAATTTAAACAAAAATCATTATTTCACCTATGAACTTTAAACAAAAATCTTGGTTTCAGTAATGAACCTTTTGGTTTCATCTATGAACTTTGATTATCTGGTTTCAGCCATGAACTTTAAACAATGATTATCATTGTTTCAATTTCTAGTTTACCTTTAAACGAAAATCATTTAAATATTATTATTGATTATCTTTTTAAAATAAAAATATGATTATATTTAAAAAATAAAAAAGTATTTAAATATTATTAATGATTATTTTCCAAAAATAAAAAATGATTATATTTCAAAAATATAAAACAATTTGTTTCAAAAAATCAATGTTTTAGAAACCGGATCGGCCCGGCCGGTTGAACTGGGACTCGGGGAAGAGGGCGGGTCAATTGCGACTGGGTTTATGGCAATTTATGGCCCGGGGTGAACCGACCGGTTTTATCAAAAAATCGGTTGAACCGGTTGATGTATTTGAATTGATGAAAAACTTATGTTTATGTCAGTTATGTGTGTTTTTTTAATGTATTTGGTTGACCCGGTGGTTGAACCGTGACCCGATCACCACACCGGGTCAACCAAAAAACCGGTTTTAAAACATTGCATTTAAGTTTGTCTTTCGACATCATTCGTTGTGTTGTGTTCAATGAATCGATTCTGAAAGACAGACATGGTCCATTCACATGTTAATGTTCTTTCAATGATTCGAATTTGGATCTTTCTAACACTTTTTGGTTGTTTTTTGTGGCTTAACGAGCTTATCAGCATGCCTTGTTTGCTCAACCATATTAGAGTATTTTCATGTACGAGAGTCGATTAACAGATGAATATATACTAACATTGGTCTTTTAAAAGGCGTGTCACGAAGACCACCAACTTTTAGTGTTTTACTTTAATAAATAAAGTACATGATATACAGATTTGTCATCATAAGTTGAAAAACATCATGACCTTTAAAATTTGCTCGTGACACTACGTCTCATGTCATCTGCAAATTAGTCCCAGCACTTTTGTGAGAACAGAAGTGCCACTTGCGGACCTCTATCGAATTTACAAATTTAGTCCCTACACTTGTAAACCATCTTCAAAAACTTGTTTTTTTCTTTTTTTTTACATTTT
The DNA here is from genome assembly GCA_954870635.1 of Arctium minus. NCBI lineage: Eukaryota > Viridiplantae > Streptophyta > Magnoliopsida > Asterales > Asteraceae > Arctium > Arctium minus. Next base: position 39,396,444 of record OX941084.1, read on the forward strand.
GACCCCAAGGTTGTGCCACTTGCAAATGTAGTAATATTTTTGAAACTTGAGGAAAGAAATAAATAAGAGATAAATCCAAACGTTGAAAATAGCTATTTCTATTAATTTTCCAAAAAGGGCGTATATAGCATTATACTTTCTAAAAAGGTAATATTATATGCATCTTTTTTAAAGTTATAATCTGATCAAATCATACACGAAATACATAAAATACACCCATCAAACCAATGTTTTAAAAACCGGGTCGACCTGACCGGTTGAACCGGGACCCGAGGAAGAGGGTGAGTCAATTGCGACCGGGTTTATGGCAATTTATGGCCCGGAGTGAACCGGCCAGTTTTATCAAAAAACTGGTTGAACCGGTTGATGTATTTAGATTGATGAAAAACTTATGCTTATGTCAGTTATGTGTGTTTTTTTAATGTATTTGGTTGGCCCGGTGGTTGAACCGTGACCCGGTCACCACACCGAGTCAACCAAAAAACCGGGTTTTAAAACATTGCAAAAAATCCTTTCATTTAATACCATTTACTCTTTTATCAAATTATAACTTTTCATTTAATCACAACCGTTGATCAAGAAAATGAAAAACTCAGATTGGTTAACAAAGTTAATACTATTTACTTGATTAACAAGTGAATTATAGGGGTGAGTTCAAATGAAAACTCATTTTTCATTGTGCACGTAAGGACCAATCTTAGCCATTGATCAAAACTTAGAAAATTAATCAATGTTAAAACATAATAAGATTAAATGAGAAGTGATTAGGGACATAATTGGAAATTTGAATCAGCGTCTACCTTATTTGGCTTTTTATTTTCTTTTTTAATTAATTTTTTTTACCTTCTTAAAGTTTAAAATAAATTATCTTAAAAATTACTAATATTTTAATCAAACAAATTACATCAAAAACACGAGAATTTCGTGCTATTCGATATGACATCCATCTCGATATAGTTTTTTTTTCTTCATTTTAACCGTTTTTTTATGTGAAATGCTATATATGTGTTATATTCATTATGAATATGTATGTACGTCTCCGAGTGTCCACATTCAGTATGAATAACAAAGGTGAACGTTCATTCACTATCCATGATGAATAATACAGTATTCAGGATGAATAATACACAAATTAATGATTCATGTATTATTCATCATGAATGATGTATTATTCATCCTGAATGATATATTATTCACGATGAATAATATATAAATAATCCGTGAAAGTGTGGACACATGTCGCACTCCCTTTTGTTTTCCGATTCACAACCAAAATTTTGTTTAATTCATTATGAATATGTATGCGCATCCCCTGGTTTCCCACATTCAGTATGAATAACAAATTTGAATGTTCATTCATTATTCATGATAAATAATACAATATTCAAGATAAATTATACATGTAACAACCACAAAAGACAACATAATTGGATAAAGGAAACTTAACTTGCCAAGACTGGTCCAATTACAAAATTTTCAGTAACCCAATATAAATTTTAATATCCCATAAAATCTATTACAACCGAGAATACTAGAATCTAGAAAAGTAGAATTTCACTATGCCGCTTCTATGGTCCGAGCTCCCGATCCAAAGTCTCTAACATTTTTCTTTCCCTTTTGAGGAGCCTGTCGCATTCCTACTACCTGAAAATTGTTTTAAGAAAATAGAGACGAGGGTTAGACCGAATGGTCTAGTGAATTTCCAGCCTCGCCCGATTATTAGTAAACAGAAGAGAAAAACATGCACAAGTTAACGAATATTATAAATATATCATACGCCACAAAATGTCAAAACGTTAAACCAATACCATCGCCTTCACTGTCATCAATTTACACGACTACTCGTCCTCGGGGCCCCCCAGTAGATCCCCATACGGCCCCCCAGTAGATGTTGTTTTCCATGTGCGAGGAAACAATTCCTTACACTCGGATCAACCATCCCCGATGGTTAGTAGTTGACTAAAGCAACAAACAATCACGACAACATATGACTACAACATTACCAAGTACGTGCGGAAATTATTCGACAATATACACTTTCGTGATATCAATGTTCTACTAACCAAACATGATTTATCGATTTCAAATCCGAAAATAGTAATTTCTACTAAATAGCATCCATTTCCAGTTTAAAAATTAGTTTAACATACACAAAGGTAAGGAAACTCACCTGGTGATAAACTTGGCACACCCCCAGATCCCAATCCCGACAATTTGACTCCTACAAACAGATTGCATTTGAAACTAATTGAATGATTGGAACCAATAATAAAGCGTCTCTATATAACCACAGTTCTCGATAGACACAGGTCGATGGACACCGGTCGCTTAAGGGATATCGGTCGATAGAAATACCGGTCAATAGGAATACCGGTCGACAGGGATACCGGTCAATAGGGTACCGGTCGATAGGACTACCGGTCGACAAGGATATCGGTCGACAGGGATATCGGTCAATAAGGTACCGATCGATAGGACTACCGGTCGACAAGGATACCGGTCGACAGGGATATCGGTCAATAAGGGTACCGGTCGATGAACGACCGATATCAACGAATACTAACAGGTCGATTTGCAGGTTTTCGATTCCATGTCGTTCTAAAAAACACTCCCATTCTCCCTATTCGGTTTACAAAACCCAAAATATTTACATATTTGCAACTTATTGACTATCTAACACCCCAATCCACAAATCCCAATTTATATCAGAGTATAGAAAGAACAAATGAACTCAAATCCCCAAATCTTCCAATTGAAATATCGATAGAAGGAGAACAGGAATACAAATTAGATGCTTACCTTCCAAGATGAGTTTTCTCTGAATGTTTCCTTCCTACTTCAGATCAAGACTTCGGTCGACCTCCCCTTTTCTCCCTCCTTGAAGTCGCCGCACACACAGAAATGCCCCAAAACACACACACTGCACTAATTCATCTCAAGCAAGAAATGGGTAAAGCCTAGGGTTTTAGCCCAACTTGGGCCCATTAAGGGTTATTCATACCAAGGCCCGACCAATTTCCTATTTCTCCTCAATCTTTGATCTTTAAAGTTGCTAATTAATTTGTCCCAAAATAAACGGGTGTTACAATACAACAGTTAGGATGAATAATACATGAATTCATAAATTGTATATTATTCATCTGAATGTGCTTTTGTTCCCCAGTTCATAACCGAAACTTGATAGGTTCTCAATTCATCTAGATGGGTGTTGGGTTACGGTGATGAAGAACGCAATGCCTTACGACGTTGAAAATGTGATGTCGAGTTACGGATTTACGGTGTCGAGGTGTTGTACACACTTGAATGTACATAAATATTCATAATGAATATAACACATATATAGCATTTCACGTAAAAAAAACGAGTAAAACAACAAAAAAAAAATATCGAGATGGATGTCATATCGAAGATCACGAAATTCTCGGTTTTTTCATGTAATTTGTTTGATTAAAATATTAGTAATTTTTAGGATAATTTATTTTAAACTTTAAGTGGTAAAATTTTTAATTAAAAATAAAAATAAAAAGTCAAATATGGTAGACATGGATTTAAATTATCTTCCATTTTTACCCCTAATCTGATTTTAATTAAAAACTCTATTTAATATGAGTTGTTGGATCAATAGAGATGAAGTGACTGAGATTTGTTTTCACGTGCACAATGAAAATTAAGTTTTCATTTGAACTTTACTATCTCTCTCTCTCTCTCTCTCTCTCTATCTATCTATCTATCTATCTATCTATCTATCTATCTATCTATCTATCTATCTATCTATCTAGTTAGGTTCATTTGAGAAATGCTAAAAACATGAGAAATTAAGAAATGATCCTAACCCTTTATCTGGTCAACATTTGCGGCTTTGACTGTGAAGCACATGATAATTTCCTTTTGTGGTCTGTAAAAGATAGAGGGATAGTTTCGTAAAATACGCGGGACAAGTTCATATATGAACATGTATGATTCACATATGAATTATATGTTCATATATGAAACAGTGTAATTCACATATGAACTCTTTTAACTGATTCATATACGAACCTTTGTGATTTATTCAGTTAATTAGTTCATATGTGAATCATAGAGGTTCATATATGAATATGTTAATTAGTTCAACTGATTCACATATGAATATACAGTTAATTAGTTCATATGTGACTCGGTTAATTGGTTCATATATGAATCACAAAAGTTCATATATGAATCAATTAAAAAAGTTCATATGTGAATTACACTGGTTTACATATGAACATATAGTTCATATATGAACTCGTTCGTGTATTTGTAAAAATTACGAAACTCTCATTCTATTTTTGGAATAGTCGCAACTTTTGACCAGTTAAAGCCGTAATTGTTGACCAGTCAAAGACGTAATATATATTTGACCCGTCAAAGTCGATCTTGACCGAATGAATGGTTAGGATTACTTCTCTATTTCTCATATATTTAACATTTCTCAAATAAATCTTTTTTCTCTCTCTCTCTCTCTATATATATATATATATATATATATGTTGGGAAGTGAAGAATTCTTCAAGTATGGTTAATGCTGCTGGTTCAAAGTTACTACTGCTAGAAGACTTAAAGGTTAATACTGCTGAGTGTTACTACTGCTAGTACTATTAATACTGCTAGTCATAGTTAGTGCTGCTTGAACAAAGTTAGTACTGCTTAGCTAGTTAGTACTGCTAGTGGTTAGTGCTGCTTAGTAGTTAATGCTTCTAGAAGGAAGTTAATGCTGCTGAAGATTAATACTGCTTATATGATGAAGATTCGTATGAAAGGATATACATGGAAGCTTAGAGATATACATGGAAGATATACTGAAGATATTTTATTTATTGTAATTATCTTTGTATTCAGTATATATAGTGTATAGTTTAGAGAGAGGGAGAGAACTTTTGTTTTTCATTCTTTTAGAGAGAAAATCAACCTCAAGGCATAGATCCTAATTCTAGAGAAGTAGAATTCGTATTGGTGAGCCTGTTCATCAATATTGAGGTTGAGTGTGTAATCTTGTAAATTCAAAGCATTCAATACAAGTTTACAGTTTGTTGATTATATTGTGTTTTGATTTTCTGTTTGATTAAATAGCAAAGTGTTATTCCGCAAACTTCTTTGATATTGTTTCTGAGAATTAATTCTTGTTGAGAATTCGATCCTGACAAGTGGTATCAGAGCCTAACTCTCTCAGAAACAGTTATTCATCATGGAAAATCTTACAGAATCAAGCAGTACTTTGGTTTCTAAGGTTCCAATGCTCAAACCAAGTGAGTTTGACATGTGGAAGATCAGAATCAGACAATATATTCTTCTCACTGACTACTCAATGTGGGATATCATTGAGAATGGTCCTTCTGAAGCTGGAAGGATAGGACCAGATGGGAAAAGACCTCCACCAAAGACAGATGGTGAGAGGAAGATCAGACAGACAGAGATGAAGGCTTTGAGCACTCTGCTCTTGGCCATTCCCAATGAATATCAGCATCAATTTTGCAACTGCACTGATGCTCAGATTCTCTGGAATGCTCTAGAGAAAAGATTTGCTGGAACTAAGAGCATCAAAAGAAATCAAAGAGATGTTCTAAAGCAGCAATATGAGAACTTCACTTCCACAAAGAATGAGTCTATGACTCAAACTTTTGATAGGTTCAATAAACTCATAGGTGAACTGGCTACTGTAGGGGTGAAGATGGAACAAGATGATATCAACAGAAAGTTCCTCAGATCTCTTGGGGATGAATGGACAATGTACACTGTCTCATATAGACAGAGTGACAATCTGGAAGAGAAAGAACTTGATGATCTATACAATGATCTAAGAGTTTTTGAAACTGAGGTAGAAGCCAAGAAGAAGCCCTCTGGTTATATTCACAATGCTGCACTTCTTTCAGCATCCACTGATACTACTGCCAACCCTGAAGCAGTTAGTACTGCCAGTGGAGTAAGTTCAGAAAAAGGCACTGAAACTATCTTTGAAGCCTTTTTGTCCAGTCATAGCAGCAATTCTCTGATTAATGATGATCTTGATCAAATTCACCCTGATGATCTGGAGGAGATGGATATTAAATGGCAGATGGCCATGTTATCCATGAGGGTGAAAAAGTTCATTAAAAGAACTGGAAGAAATAACTTCTCTCAAAGAAGAGAAGATGGAGCTGGTTTTGACAAAACCAAGGTGGAATGTTATAAGTGTCACAAGAAAGGACACTTTGCTAGAGAATGCAGGAGTGCTGTTCCAAACAATAACCACCACCAAGCTCAGAATGGAGGATACAATCAGAACAAGAATCCTGCTCAAGCCCTTGTTTCTCAACAAGGAATGGGATTTGACTGGAGTGATCAAGCTGAGGAAGCCATTCAGAACCAAGCTCTTAAGGCAGAAGTGTCTGATCTCCCTACTGAGGTAAGTTCTAATCTTTGCACTAAATCTTGCATTGACACTGTTACAAGATACAGGGATCACAATCAAAGTATGTGTGATGACCTCAAAAGATTAGAAAAAGACAGAAGAGATTATGTGTTAATAGTAGAGAGATTTGAAGAGCAAATCAAAGGCTTTCAAGCTAATGAACTTCAACACTCTTATGACACAAACTATTGGAAGTGGGAAAAGAATGAGTTAGAAACCAAACTGTCTAAGTCCTTGGAAGAGAATGATAGACTGAAAGAGGAACTGTCAAAAGTTAAGCTTGACATAGACAAGTTTTCTTATGCTTCAAAAGCAATGGACTCTCTTCTAAAGGCTCAGATACATGATAAGATGAAGCCTGGTATTGGATACAACAATACACCCCCTCCTTACAATAACAACTATATTCCTCCTACATCAGACTTGTTAGAAACTAAGGAGAAAAAGGACTTGTCTGAAGAAGCTTTTAAGATAGATCCTTTGGATGAGGTAGTAGTTAAGGATTTGACTGAGAAAGGAGCCAGTGAGAACAGGTATAATAATGTGAGTAAAAAGATTCCATTAGAAAACAATATTATCACAAATGAGGGATGTGGGAAAATCTGGGTCAAGTCCAAGGAGATAGAGAAGACTAAAGGAAATGATAACAAGGTCCATTACAAACAAACCACAGTTGTGAATCCTGGATCTTGTAAACAGTGTGATTGCAATAAAGCCAAGAGCCTAAATTCTGGTTTAAAAAGAGGAAATCAAAGAAACTGGAATAATCAATGGGCTCAGAAACAAGGAGTTGATCTGAATAAAATCAATAGACCAAAACCTTGTTTTATATGTGGCAAGTTGAATCATTTGGCTAAGTATTGTTACTTTAACCCTATTAACCAACAGATGAACTTTCAAAGATTTGTGCAAAAATCTGTTGGTTATAGGAAGGCTGGAAAGAAACATGTGATAAAGAAATCTATTGAAAGTAAAGGCACTTTAAAGAAAAAGTTTTTAAAAGAAAGTGTCAAAATGTGGGTACCTAGAAGTACTAACAGTGTTAGTACTGCTAACAATATTAGTACTGCTATCACAGTTACTACTGCTAACAGTGTTAGTACTGCTGAAAATATTAATGCTGCTAATACTGTTAATACCTCTTCAAAGGTTAATACTGCCAACACAGTTACTGCTGCTAACACAGTTACTACTGCTAACAAGGTTAGTACTGCTAAGCATGCAAGTGCTGCCAAGGCAGTTAGTACTTCTAAAACTAGTACTGATTCTAGCAAACATATTTCCAAGCCTATTATTGTAACAAAGTACTCCAAGAATGAGGAGTTAAAGTTCAAAAATCTTGTCAAGAAAGAATGCAAGTATTTTGATGAGAAAGGGGTACCCAAGACCACTTTGGCTTGGGTTCCTAATTCATACTAATTGATTTATCTAATGTGCAGGGCAACCAACAGCTCAAGGGAAAGAGCATTTGGCATGTTGATAGTGGTTTCTCTAGGCACATGACAGGCAACATGTCATGCCTTCAGGATTTCAAACATATCAATGGAGGACATGTTGCATTTGGAGATAATCTTACTGGTGGTAAGATAAGTGGAAAAGGTAATGTCACCAAAGGTAAGATGACATTTGAGGATGTCTACTATGTTGATCAATTAAAGTACAACCTGTTAAGTGTATCACAGGTTTGTGACAAACAACATAGTATATTATTTACTAATACTGAGTGTATGATTCTTGCTCCAGGGTTCAAGGTAGTTGATGAAAGCATGATACTACTTAGAACTCCAAGAAAGGACAATGTTTACTGTCTTGATATGGACAATGTTGATAGTGATTCATCTCTAAATTGTCTTGTTTCAAAAGCTTCTGTAGATGAATCCTCTCTATGGCACAGAAGGATGTGTCACATGAATTTCAAGACTATGAACAATCTTGTTAAAAATAACCTTGTAAGAGGTTTACCTTCAAAAGTCTTTTCATGTGATGATCATTGTGTTGCTTGTCTTAAAGGCAAACAACACAAAACTTCTCATAAGACCAAAGAGTTAAATTCTGTTTCTTCTTGTCTCCAATTACTGCATATGGATCTGTTTGGTCCTACAAATGTTATGAGTATAGGCAAGAAATCTTACTGCTTGGTTATTGTTGATGATTACTCCAGATTTACTTGGGTATATTTTCTAAGGACTAAGGATGAAACAAGTGGTCTTATCAAATCCTTTATTCTAAGAATTGAAAACCAAACTAATCAAAGAGTAAAAGTCATTAGATCAGATAATGGAACTGAGTTTAAAAATCATGATCTAAACACCTTTTGTGAATAGTATCCACATCTACAACAGAGGCAGAGTACATAGCAGCTGCAAGTTGCTGTTCTCAAGTCTTATGGATTCAGAATCAAATGTTGGATTATGGGGTAACCTTTCTACACACTCCAATCTTTATTGACAACAGCAGTGCTATTAGCATTGTGAATAATCCAGTCAAGCACTCAAAAACAAAGCACATTGAGATCAGGTATCACTTTATAAGAGATTGTAATGAAAAGAAACTTATTCAAGTTGTCAAAGTCCACACTGATAATCAGTTTGCTGATTTATTCACTAAAGCTTTTGATGTGGGTAGATTCACTTTCTTGGTAACAAGTGTGGGAATGATCAACTCTGAATAATCCCCTTCTCAAAAAGTGGTTTTATATCTGTATATTATTCTTGGAGTTACTAATCTTCTGTTTCAGGATATGCATAGCAGTACTCAGTGTTTAGCAAGTTTAAAAGGAGTAAGTTAGTTAATACTGCTAGTAGTTAATACTGCTAGTAGTTAATACTGCTTTCAGTTAATACTGCTAGTGGTTAACACTGCTTTCAGTTAATACTGCTAGTGGTTAATACTGCTTTCAGTTAATACTGCTAGTAGTTAATACTGCCAGTAGTTAATACTGCTAGTTAGTTAATACTGCTAGTAGTTAATACTGCTTTCAGTTAATACTGCTAGTGGTTAATACTGCTTTCAGTTAATACTGCTAGTGGTTAATACTGCTTTCAGTTAATACTGCTAGTGGTTAATACTGCTTTCAGTTAATACTGCTAGTAGTTAATACTGCTCTAGGTTAATACTGCTTATATTCCAAATACTATAAATACTTTTTGCCCGCCTAAAAGTTCATAACGACTCTTTGCATACTGTTCTCTTGCGCTCAAAACCTTTTCTCTCTCAAGTTCGAAGTTTTCAGGCAAGCTTTTCACTAAGATCAATGGCATCCATGACTTTCATCGACGAGCACAACGAGATTGCGATGCTACAAAAGCCAAAGCAAGCTGCAGGATTTCATCAGATTGTGGATTTCCTCAAGTCAAGCCACATTGCTCATGCTCTTATTGTATCCCCTACAATCTATATTGAGCATCAAAGGCAGTTCTGGGCTAATGCAACCATTGTTGTTGAGAATGGTGTGCAGATGATCAAGACAAGAATCTGTGATCAATCACTAACGGTTACTGAAGAGGTTATTCGCATCAGTCTACGTCTAGACGATGCCTCTGGTATAACCTCTATCCCAAACGATGAACTGTTTTCAAATCTTACAAGAATGGGGTATGGAGGCCCATTGGGAGTTTTCAAATTCTCTAAAGCAAAATTTTCACCCCAATGGCGTTTCTTTGTCCATACTCTTATGCATTGTATCTCCAAAAAGACTACTGGATGGAGTGAGTTCAACAGCACTATTGCTTATGCTTTAGTGTGCTTGGCCACTGCCAGAAAGTATAATTTTTCTAAAATGATTTTCAGTGATCTTGTCTCAAACATGGGAAACAAAAAGAGCTTCTTTATGTATCCCAGGTTTGTTCAAGAAGTTATTACTCATGAATTGACGGATATACCTCAACCTGTTGGGGTATATGTACCTAAACCCCCCAAAGGCAAGGTTTTCTCAAATATGAGAAGATCTGCTGGGGACTCTGAAGGAGTTGACACCCCATTGTTCTCTACAATGATGGTGGTGTCCCAAACCAATGAAGGTATGGCAGCAGGGTCAAGGCCCCCATTAGACCAACCCACTTCTAGCCAGGCCCAACCTTCCCTCTCAAAATCAATTCCCCAGTCCCTTCTTGAAAAACCAACCTCTCCCATCACCCAAACTTACAAGAGAAAACAGGTAAAGAAGGCTCCTTCCCTTCTTGTACCATTACCCACTAAGCCTATAAGCCCTCTAAGGGAGAATTCTCCCCTAGAGAATATCCAAAGGGAAACCACAAGGGTGTCTCCCAACCCAAAGGAGGTTCTCTCTGAGGAGGAGGTAGAGCATATGGGTGATGAGGCTGCCACTACTCCTGCTAGCACAGAGGAGGAAAGTGGTAACATCAATAAGACCTCCCCCATGGCAACTTTGAATGAGCAATCATTTGAAGGTCCCTGGTGCCAAGAAACCACAGGGGTGGATAGTGCTTCTGCTAGGCAGAAGACTTCCACTACAAAAAGATCCAATGATCCATCAAAAGAGGGTAACACTTCTGGAGAAGGTGAGGACAGATATACTTACTATGAATTGATGGAAACAATGGGCAACATCAACCAAGATGTTCTCAAACAAGGGAAAGAAATTGAAGAGATGAAGCTGGTAATCCTGTCACAACAAGTTCAGATTGCCAAATTAAAGAAGATGGTGACAAAGCTTGTACAGAAGAAGAGAAGAAAACAGTTTGTTTTAAAGAAGAGGTCAACTAATAAAGATGCTTCCAACAAGGGGGAGAAAGAGGCTGAAAAAGAGAAAGCAAATCCAGCTGAGAGGGCATTTGAGGTTGAGGGGGAGACAGAGGAAGAGATGGAAACAGAAACAGTTACTGCTGCTGAAGTAAAAGTAGCAGTAGAAACTGAAGCAGCAGAAATAGGGCTCTCTGTGGAAGAAATGGAGATAGCAGAGACTTTAGTAAAAGCAAAGAATGACACTCCTAAGGCTACTCAAAAGGCCAAAGGAGTGGTCATCAATGAAGGAGAACCTCAAGAGAAGAACATGAAGGAGGATATAAAAGGAAAAGGAAAGATGATTGAATCTGAACAACCTTCAAAGAAGAGGAGTCAGATTGAAATGGAAGAGGAGATGGCAAAGCAGCTTCAAGAGCAAATGGAAAAAGAGGAGCAATTTCAAACAGAAACTGATAGAGAGCTTGCAAGGATAATGGCCAAGAAGTTAAATGCAGAATACCAAAAGAGTTTGAAAGAAGCAGCTCAGACAGCAACTCAGGCCAAGAAACTCCAAGTTAAGAAGATGCCAATTCAGAAACAAAAGCAGAAAAGACAACCCTCCAAGACATTTTTGGCCAATCAGGAAAGAAGAAAAATGATAAACTTTCTGAAAGGTGCAATTGGTGTTAAGGGGGAGATGTTTACCCATATGGCATTCTCTCAGATTGAAGAGTTGTATAACAAGGAAATGGCCAAGCTTCAAGGGGATTCAGCACAAAGGGAGGAGGCTGAGAGAAGGATGAAAGAGAGACATGATCTCAACATCCAACAACCATTTCCTGAGGAAACCACACCTTCCAAAGAAGAAGCAGAAGAGAAGAAGGAAGAACCTGGAAATGTTGGTATAAAAGCCAAGTCTGGAAAAAGAGTGAAATCAATTGCTCCAAAAAGGCAGTTGAAAAGGCCTAGAGTGGAAGAAACTGAAAAGGAAGCAGAACCTTCAGTCACATACCCATCAGAGCCAGTACAGAGTCCAGAGCAGGTCACTAAGCAAACAGATGAGAGTATGGATCCGTACATGACAATAGTGGAACCTTTGAAAGTTGTTCCAATCTCTATGCAAGCTCCAGAGATCATCTTCTGGGATATTCTGAGAGACAATGGAAAGAATTTCTTCAGAATCAAGAGAGCTGATGGTTCATTTGAAGCTTATTCAACATGGGGGAAAGTCATCAGAAGTTGTTCAAGAGCTGATATGGAAGAACTATATAAAGTTGGGATGAAACTTTATGAACCTGTGTTGAAAGGTACTGAAGAGAATCTTCTCAAAGTGACATTGGAATACCTGTGCATGATGTTTGAGCCTGAAAAAGTGCACCATAGGATTAAAGATCATATGCATGAGTTCATATTCAAGAAGATTGACAAATGGATACTGTTTGAAAACTGTGGAGTATACATGATTACTATTGACAATTGTTATCATGAATACTACCTGGTGGACAAAATCTATAAGCATAGCAAGGAGAAGTTAGAAGGGATGCTTAAAGCTACACTGGTTTGTACAAAGGATTCAGAGATGGCCAAGATTGTGGTGAGAAGAACTGTAAATCAAAGCTTGGGCCTAGATCCAAATTTGGGAAATTGAATCAGAGGTGTTGAAAGCATCTTGAAGAAGATTTGAAGAACTTGACTTCTTTTCCTAAAAGTCAAGTTAGGGGGAGATTGTTGGGAACTGAAGAATTCTTCAAGTATGGTTAATGCTGTTGGTTCAAAGTTACTACTGCTAGAAGACTTAAAGGTTAATACTGCTGAGTGTTACTACTGCTAGTACTATTAATACTGCTAGTCATAGTTAGTGCTGCTTGAACAAAGTTAGTACTGCTTAGCTAGTTAGTACTGCTAGTGGTTAGTGCTGCTTAGTAGTTAATGCTGCTAGAAGGAAGTTAATGCTGCTGAAGATTAATACTGCTTATATGATGAAGATTCGTATGAAAGGATATACATGGAAGCTTAGAGATATACATGGAAGATATACTGAAGATATTTTATTTATTGTAATTATCTTTGTATTCAGTATATATAGTGTATAGTTTAGAGAGAGGGAGAGAACTTTTGTTTTTCATTCTTTTAGAGAGAAAATCAACCTCAAGGCATAGATCCTAATTCTAGAGAAGTAGAATTCGTATTGGTGAGCCTGTTCATCAATATTGAGGTTGAGTGTGTAATCTTGTAAATTCAAAGCATTCAATACAAGTTTACAGTTTGTTGATTATATTGTGTTTTGATTTTCTGTTTGATTAAATAGCAAAGTGTTATTCCGCAAACTTCTTTGATATTGTTTCTGAGAATTAATTCTTGTTGAGAATTCGATCCTGACAATATATATATATATATAGAGAGAGAGAGAGAGAGAGAGAGGAAAGTTGAAATGAAAACTCAAATTTCATTGTGCACGTGAGGACAAATCTAAGTCACTCCATCTTTTTTGATCCAACAACTCATATTAAATAGAGTTTTTAATTTTAAGATGCTTCGGAAGATAATTTAAACTACGTCAACCATATTTGACTTTTTATTTTCTTTTTTAATTAAAAACTTTTACCCAATTAAAGTTTAAAATAAATTATCTTAAAAATTACTAATATTTTAATCAAACAAATTACATAACCCCCCCCCCCCCCCCCCCGAGAATTTTGTGTTTTTCGATATGACGTCCATCTCGATATAGTTTGTTTATCGTTTTAACAATTTTTTACGTGAAATGTTATATATGTGTTATATTCATTATGAATATTTATGTACGTTCAAGTTTGTACAACACCTCGACACCGTAAGTATGTAACTCGACATCACCTTCTTCAACACTTTCTTCAACGTCGTAAGGCAACACGTTTCTTCAACACCGTAACCCAACACCCTTCAAGACGAATCGAGAACCTATCGAGTAATTCTGTTGTGAACCGAGAAAAAAAAGAGTATGTCACGTCTCCACATATTCACAGGTTATTCATGTATTATACATCATGAATAATATATCATTCAGGATTATACAACATTCAGGGTGAATAATTAACGATTCATGATTTCGTGTATTATTCATCATCAATGTTGTGTAATTCATCCTGAATACTATATTATTCATCGTGAATAATGAATAAACGTTCACATTTGTTATTCATATTGAATATGGGACATCTAGGGATGCACATACATATTCATAATAAATTAAACCAAATTTCGGTTGTGAACTGAGAAACAAAAGAGAGTACGCCATGTGTCTACACATTCACGGGTCATTCATATATTATTTATCATGAATAATTTATCATTCATAATGAATAATACAACATTCAGAGTGAATAATACACGATTCATGATAAATAATACATGAATCATGGATTCGTGTATTATTAATCATGAATGTTGTATTATTCATCATGAATACTATATTATTCATCATGAATAGTGAATAAACGTTCACCTTTGTTATTCATACTGAATATGGACACTTGAGGACGTGCATGCATATTCATAATGAATATAACATATATATCGAATTTCATGTAAAAAACGGTTAAAACGAGAAAAAAAAAAACTATATCGAGATTGATGTATATCGAAGAACACGAAATTCTCGTTTTTTTGATGTAATTTGTTGAATTAAAATATTATTAATTTTTAAGATAATTAATTTTAAAGCTTAAGGGGGTAAAAAAATTAATTAAAAAAAATATAAAGTCAAATAAGGTACACACTGATTCAAATTTTCAATTTTGTCCTTAATCACTTTTCAATTAAACTTATTATATATTAACCATTGATTAATTTTCTAAGTTTTGATCAATAATTAAGATTTGTCCTCATGTACACAATGAGATGCTAAATCAAATGAGAACCACAAATATGTTACAAACATGTGACACCGATATAAAAATATTTTTTAACATGATATATTTTCACCAATTTCTTGGATTTAATATATTGCTTCACATATATTTGTTTCATAATATGATAGTTTTACATGTATTTGTTTCACCACATGAATATTTTTTACGTGTATTTTTCATTTCACTAGGTGAATCAAATTTTATTTTTCACGTGTAATATTTCCACAAGGTGAACAAAAACATATATGAAACAATATATTAAATCATAGGTTTTGATGAAAAAAAAATAATGTAATTTTTTTATATCGGTTCTCAAGGGTTTGTAACATATTTTTAATTCTTATTTGATTATCGAGATATATATATATATATATATATATATATATATATATATATATATATAAAAGTAATTAAATGGGACCCTTTTAAAAAAAGTCATTAAATTGGACACGTAACATAAAAAAATATATCAAACCAAGACTTTTGTCTAAATAGATAAGAAAAGAGAGGGAACATGGAGTCATGGGACCCTTTTTAAACCTAATTTTTTCAGGTTATTAGTTATAATCACGTGATATCTTTGTCTGTTAATTTTTTTAAATAGAGCAAAAATTTATATCTAAATAAATAAAATTTATCATTTAAATAATATATTATTGGTAAGCCAAAATAAGCTTTAAATATAAAATCATAAAATTATTTCTATTTTATTTTTTTTATAAATTATCTATAAATTTTAATATAAAATTATTTTTATAAATTTTATTTATCATATCATCAACTTGCGACATTTTTTTATATACAAAAATTCATATGACCTAATTACTTATTATAAACATTAAAATAAAATGAAAATGGGTTACACATGTTAAGAAAAAGGTGGTGATTTAAAAGATTCCATATCCACATACATTATTCATGGTGGATTGGGGCGACAATTAACACAAATTTCTAAATTTTTGTTTTGAAAGGCAGCTTTCAAAAGTTTCCATCTATTGGGCTACGCTTTCAAGAGGTATCGGCTCCCACTTAAGGATGTCACCCACTAATCCCCCCCTCGATCCAGACCCGGCCCAAAGGATCCGCCTGAATCGGATGTCTCAAGTTAATCACCACGGAACGAATGTCACAAATTTCTAAATTAATATTTGAAAACAATTGAATTTTCAACTCATAATGCGTAAAAAAAATATGTTTTAGTTGAACGTTTATAAGTTTAATTTATGTTTAAGACATAGAGTTTGACAATATAGTTGTTCAGATTAATAATCAAAAAAGTATTTTACTGATTCAATATTGAATATAAACTATTGACCTTAATCCTAAAATCTTGAACCTTAAACCCTGATACAGAAATCGAGTATTTGTGTAGACTTGTTTTTTCCTTTTTTGAACGGCGAAGATTTTATTAAAAAAAACTAGCAAGATGCAAGAAAAAACAAAAAGTAAACTATGGTTTTCGTCCTTGTGGTTTGATGTTTATAACGGTTTTCATCTTTGGTATTTCAAAACTGCTTTTTAGTTCCTGTGGTTTCTATTTGCTTCCATTTTCGTCACTCCATCCAACTTTATTAAAATTAAATGTTAATTCATTTAAAAATTGAATAAGCAAATTACATATTTGGTCCTTGTGATATAAAAACTTGTACATCTAGTTTACATTTTTTTTCACTTTTTCTTTATTTATTATTTCATCATGACATTTATTTTTCTATTAATTATATTGTATATTTTCATAATTATTATAACTTTAATTATAAAAATAATCAAATAATTTCATTAAAAATATTGATAAATACATGATAACTTTTTCAAAGCTTTAGGTTTAAATCTCTTAAAATTAATATTTTTTTTCCTGTTGATTTATTAAACTTTTTTATTTATTTAAATTACCATTGGAAAAAGTTTAATAAAATTCGAGAAAAAAATAGTCTTATTTTATAACAACCGGTTGCTAATTGTTAAATTCACTTTACTCACACTATTCCATATTTTTATTTAAACTTTATTTTTATTAAGAGTAAATTACACCGTAGGTCCCTGTGGTTTACTTAAAATCTGAATGTGGTCCCTATTTTGAAATAATTACACCAGGAATCCCTGTGGTTTGCATTTCGTTTCACTCTGGGGCCCGTGGTTTGAACTTTGTTGCACTCTGGGTCCTTGTGGTTTGTTGAAAATTGCATTATGGGTCCCTGCATTTCGTTGCACTCTAGGTCCCCCAGGGACTCAGGGTGAAACGAAATGCAAACCACATGGATCCCTGATGTAATTATTTCAAAATAGGGACCATATCCAGATTCTGAGTAAACCACAGGGACCCCTGATGTAATTTACTCTTTTATTAATTAATCAAATTTGTTTAATATTTAAAACAAACACACACACAAACACACACACACACACACACACACACACACACATATATATATATATATATATCAAGGTTCTAAGTAACATGCGATTTAAGGCTTGTGTTTGACGTCACATTAATTATGTGTCACGTCATGGCCCATTGCATGATTTTTGTAACACCATATTGAAAATCTTCTTATCATTTTATTGTCTTATTTTTTGTTTTTAATATATAACGTAATTTAAAATGGTGTGTGTGTGTGTGCGTGTGTGTGTATGTTTTATTTAAATACTAAACAAATTTGATTAATTAATAAAAAATAAAGATTAAATGAAAATTTAAAATAGTGGGAGTAAGTGAATTTAACAAAAAAACAACCGTTTGTTATAAAATAATACTATTTTTTCTCGAATTTTATTAAACTTTTTCCAATTTTAATTTAAAATAGATAAAAAATATTAATTTTAGGAGATTTAAACCTAAAGTTTTGAAAAAAATATCATGTATTTATCACTATTTTAAATGAAATTATTTTATTATTTTTATAATTAAAGTTATAATAATTATGAAAATATACAATATAATTAGAGTAAACTACAAATTTGGTCCCTGAGGTTTACAAAAAACTATGAAAGTGGACCCTGAACTTCAATAAGTGCAGATTTCATCCCCGAGGTTTCAATTTTGCTATGAAAGTAGTCCCTCGTGGCGTTAGTCCGTTAGATTTCTCCGTTAAGTGAAGGGTATTTTCGTCTTTTTATTACACAAGGATAAGTTTTTCAATTTTGCTTGAACTTGAGGAATCAAATTGTAATTTAGTCTAATTATATTAATATTATATATTATATATATAGGGGAGGGATCAATTGGAAACCAGTTTTACGTTGGAAACTTTGGAAACCTAAATCAACCAATCAGTGAATTTCTTTTTTTTATTTTTATTTTTATTTAATAAGGTTATTTTAGTCTTTTACATAATTTCATAATATATATGGTAATTGGTATTATTATTATATTAATTATTATTTAATTTCAATTTATTTTATATATGGTAATATGGATGATTTATTATTAAAAATAGATATCTAATTTAGGTAAAAAAAAATTAAATCATACGATACCCTATTTTTGACATGTACTTGAATTGACATTATAGGGAAATTTTGTAGTTGATTCACAAAATATTAATATAAAATTAAAATATTCAAACCAATGTAAAATTTTGATGTGTAGTCGTGGAAATGATGAACAATGGTAAAGAACTTTGATATGGTAAAACTGGTAAACAATTTTCATATCTAATCGTCGAGGAACCATGATTCAATTATTAATTTAAAATATTTAGTTTACCTATTTCAGTTTTGTAATTCAATGAAACCCATGAAAGCATAATATGTTAAACCAATGAATCTGATGAACACACATGAAACTGTAAGTTAATAGTGAAATATGTAACATTGCTTCTGTTTCATAACAATCAACCCATGAAACCATGCATTCTGTTTCATCACAATGAAATCGATCACAATGAAATCCATCACAATGAAATCCATCACAATGAGTTCGATCACAATGATGAACCTGATGAATCAAAATGAAACAATTATGATAACATGATGAACCTGATGAATAGTCAATTAAAAAAAATTGGTAACTTACGAATGAAACTATAATCCAATTGTTTTTATTTCTGAAAACAATTAATAGTGAAATATGTAGCATTGCTTCTGTTTCATCACAATCAAATTTGTACCACGCATTCTTTTTCATCACAATGAAATCTATCACAATGAAATCCATCACAATGGGTTCGATCACAATGAAATCCATCACAGTGAAAATTGTAACAAACATTCTGTTTCCTCACACTGAAATTTTTATCATGCATTCTGTTTCATTCCAATCAAATTTGTATCATGCATGTTGTTCGACAGATGAAACCCATGAAAGCATAATATATGAAACCAATGAAATTTGATGAAACCAATGAAAGCATAATATTTTAACATTGAAGAACACACATATGAAACCCATGAAAGCATAATCTGTTTACAAAGGAATCAATTATCTTGGTGCTAGTGGTACTCCTTTGGAATTGGTGTTCAAGAAGGCATATGCTTAATTAATTATGTTTGTATTTTGAAATAAGGAATAGGTAATGACGTACTATTCCGTATGGATTGTTGTCAGCATTATAACGATCTCCCTCTTGTTTTTTTAAGAAACTAAACATTTTCTATATTTCATCTTATTTCATCTTTATTGCCATATTTGAAACACAAATCAAAAAGACATATTTACCCTTTTCACTTATTATTATTATTTTTTATTAATAAATTTATTACCATAAATAATGAAATTGAATCTTAACCATTGATCAGAAAGATCAATGGCTAAAATTGGGTTTCCAAAGTTTCCAATGAAACTTGGTTTTCAATTGAAACCATCCATATATATATATATATATGTGTGTGTGTGTGTTAATTATATGAGAGAGAGAGAGAGAGAGAAAGACAAAAAGAAGTAAAGCCAAAAAAATGTGTAAAATGACGAAATTACCCTTGACTTAACAGACACTTTAACGGACTAACGCCACGAGGGACTACTTTCATAGCAAAATCGAAACCTCAGGGATGAAATCTGCACTTATTGAAGTTCAGGGACCACTTTCATAGTTTTTTGTAAACCTCAGGGACCAAATTTGTAGTTTACTCATATAATTAATAGAAAAATAAATGTTTTGATGAAATACAGTAAATAAAGAAAAAGTAAAAAAAATGTAAACTAGGATAAAAATGTATATACCACAAGGACCAAATATGTAATTTGCTTATTCAATTTTTAAATGAATTAACATTTAATTTTAATAAAGTTGGATGGAGGGACGAAAATGGAAGCAAATAGAAACCACAAGGACTAAAAAAACAGTTTTAAAAGACCAAGGACGAAAATCGTTATAAATATCAAACCACAGGGACGAAAATCGTAGTTTACTCAAAAACAAATTACATGTAAGAATACAACCGAGTCTTTAGCCATATTGAACCTCAACTCAAACCGAGTCTTTAGTCGTATTGAACCTCAACTAAAAACTGCTTTTTTAGTCCCTGTTTTTTTACATGTAAAATTAAATGTACAAGTTTATATATCACAAGGACCAAATATGTAATTTGCTTATTCAATTTTTAAATGAATTAACATTTAATTTTAATAAAGTTGGATGGAGGGACGAAAATGGAAGCAAATAGAAACCACAGGGACTAAAAAAGGAATTTTGAAACACCAGGGACGAAAATCGTTATAAATATCAAACCACAGGGACGAAAATCGTAGTTTACTCAAAAACAAATTACATGTAAGAATACAACCGAGTCCTTAGCCATATTGGACCTCAACTCAAACCGAGTCTTTAGTCATATTGAACCTCAACTCAAACCGAGTCTTTAGACATACTAGACCTCAACTCAAACAGAGTCTTTAGTCTTGTTAGACATCAACTCTTCCAAGTCTTTAGTCTTATAAGTAGTTGGAGGATTCACCCCATACATACACCCATTTATCCATATGTTCACACCATTTCACATTTTACTTACACTTTAACCACCCAAACTAGTTGTCCAAGGTGTGTATCCCCATGGTCAACATGAAGACTTCCATCCACCTACAAACTCATATTGAGCATCAATTTATTTTTCCCATACTCAACACAATAAATCCCAACCACCCCTAGAAATGAGGTTCTAGGTCAATCATTACCAAAACCAAAACAAGGATATAGCAAGGTGTACAAGGAATTAAAACCCATGTTAGACATGTATTTAGAAAAAGGGCAAGAATGAACTCACCTTAGTAGGTTTTATATGTAAAAACCTAGAAAATGGATTAACTTGAGAGAGAGAGGAGAGGAGACTTGAAGCTTTAACCACAAATGCTTCTAACCAAAGATCACCAACCTAAAGTATAAGTATAAATGATCTCAACAACTCATTCTAAGAGTCAAAAATGAGGAGAGATGAGGAAGGCAAGAGTTTACCTTAGTTAGAGAGAAAATCGCCTAAAAATGGAGAGGAAACGATTGGGGTTCGATTTGGTAAAGTGAGAGAGAGAAGAGGGAAAGTTTGGAAGAAAATCAATATTTTTGTCAGACTTAATGCGGACGTCCACTTGCAATATGCGGACGCCCACTTAATACGGACGTTCACTTGCGCCATGCGGACGCCCACTTTGAGTTTTCCTGAAATCCCTACAAGTCTCAGCTGCTTCCGCGGAAGCATGAGGAAGTCCACTTAATGCGGACATCCACTTGCACTATGCAGACGTCCACTTAACACTGATCGCCCGGTTAATCGCCAGATCACCGTTTTGGTCATAACTTCTTCGTTTTAGCTATATTTTCTCTCCGGAAAGGCCCGTTGGATTCGTATTTGAATTATCCATTCAACTAGACTATAAAATCTGGGATTCAATCCAAAAATTCTATATCTTCTATTTCTCTTGAAAGATCAATTTCAATAATGACTTGAAATTATACATACTCGAAAATTACGGGTGTTACAAACTGCAATATTTGAATCTAATGGATTTTCAACCTCAGATTTAAGAAAATAATAAAATTATGTTACTCCAGCTCATGATGATTAGGAGCATCCTGAGCATCATGTATCTTCAAAGACTAACCGGATGAGTAGCAAAAGATCAGATAAAACTGTTAAGTAACCATGATTGGGTAATCAACTAACACAGAAACATATTAATCACTTTTATCACAACAATTAAATAATTGTGTGGTCTATTTTCATAGTTGGCATCAGGGTATCTCTAATAGGACTTCCAGTTATCACTGAAGTAAAATTTAAACATTTATGCTTTTCAAACTGTTGGCAATATCACCAAGATATGCAATTGGAATCGCAAATAAATTCGTGCATGTATGAAAGAAATATAATAATGTATATATGGATCAAAGATTGATTTAACTTAGGATACAAATTAAAATCAATAGACACAATGATAAGAATATGAAGTTCGGTGACTGGAGCAGGTGTCTTCCTTTTTCAATATCTAAGATCTCCAAATGAGAAATAGATAGATTATGTGCTAAATGTCCGTGAATATATGAAACAAGTATCTATTGGGAGATACTTGAGTGGCTAGGTGGGGTGACACAAGTTATCGACATTGGGTCCATGTCTGTTTCAATATCCATCTCCAAATAACGAAAATGAATAGATTGTGTGGTAACCCGGATAACTGAATCGTTTTAGTAAGGACCAGTAATTCTTTTAAGTCCTTTCACATCCTCACCATATTCTTTTCACTCCGAACTTATCTGTCAAGCTAGACTCCTCACTGATATCTATGAATTGGATGTGTTTCTTGGGTTGGTCCTTCCGGTTCTGGATTGACCATAGAAACTGTATAAGTCCTAACATTGCTTTAACTCACCCAAAATAAATCATTGAGGTAAACATTGAAGTACGAGTTCGGATTCGATGTAATCAGAAGTCAAAAACATTCAAGAACGAGTTCTGAACTGAAATGTTCAGAAGTTGATATAAAAATTTAAAACTCATGGTAGTCCCCCTCAAAAGTTGGCATAACCCTTGATTGTAGTCATGTAACGTGAAAAATCTGAATTATATCACACATGACATTTCTGCAAAACAGATTAGATAGATTTTGGTATCCATGCTTCGTTGGATCCTTGACGGTTAGTTGTCTTAGCTTTGAAGCTATGAAAATGAGGATTAGGCATGCTATAAGTAGCATACCAATTATTAACATACCTTGGACGCACAAAATCACTCTTTCCATAATGAGTGCAACAGATATTTTGTCTACTCAAACTGATCAACTTTCCTGTAGAATAGACATAAGTAGGTGAATCAGTCTTGGAAATAAATGACTTTGTGTTGGTCCCGAAGGTGCTTAACAAGTTTGTAGAAGGGGGGGGGGTTGAATACAAACACAGAAATTAAAGTTTAATAAATTGTTTATTGATAAATCAAAATACAATTTACAAGTTTGTTGCGGAATAAGATTAAGACAGACTCAATCTAAACAAACTTAAGAAACACTAAGATGGTTGCACAAGAAATTCAGAGAATGGGGGATTTTTAGAGAGATAGAAAACAAGGGTTTCTATTTTGGAGTTCAAGGATTGAGCACTCCTTCAGATGAAGGAGTGAGCTTCCTATTTATACCCTATGCATTAAATGCATGGCAGGGTACTTTACACGTGGCATTCATAGATTGGCTTTGGTAGTCTCACTTTTGGAGACATGCTTTTGGCCGCTTTATGAACAGTGTAGTTGACAGAGTTGGTGTACGATTTGTGGCAGAGACGTGTCCGTTCTGACACATCGTACTGGTTGTGCAAGGTAAGACAAAAGAAAACTTGAGGCATAAGCTTTGTGATCGTTGATCGCTGAGTATCTCTTCTTCCAGAGATAAAGAAGTTCAGCTATCGCTGAAGCTTTTCCTCAGGCTTCTTCGCGTAAGTAGATGTCTGATCTTCGCTGATATCCGCATCAGGTCACTAGTAGACTTATCTATTGTTCAGTGGCTTCGTCTTCGATTCAGCTATGAACTATGTTGACGCGAGACTTGTCTTCAGGGATTACGTTAACTGTGTTACATGGGAAACGATCAGTGATGACTGAACAAACTCAGTTTGATCGCTGAAAGTGAAACACATACATATTAAATGTTTACATAAAGGTCATCAGCGATAACTGAACAGACTCAGTCTGATCGCTGATGATGAAACACTAATACATATAATAACGTAATTTTCACTAAGTATAAAAGAGGGTCGTTATCAAATCACTGAGAGAGTTTGGATCAACAATCTCCCCCTATTTGATAATGACAAAGTAACAAAAGGAAATTACTTTGATTCAAAATATAGGAATAAAAAGGACTCATAGAATGCATGTCCCAATTACTATTTTGAGGGATCTTTTACAGTACTGATAGGGTTAAGTACATCACTGCTATTTTCATTTAATTCAGGGATGGAATTACAAGATATGAAAAACATTACAAGTGAGTAACTAACTACTGTAAGTACAACTAACAGATTACAGAGAAGAAAACTAATCTATCAGCTATTAAAAGAAGATTTAGGAGGATTGATCATATACTCAGGTATTTCTTCTCCTTTCTGTCTTCGTTCCAAAGATTCTTGACTGATAATTTCTTTAATTTTTTCAGCAGCAGGGAAGAAGTCACACCATAAGCATAAGAGATCCTTGAGATGATTCAGAGGACAGATAGGAATCTCAGAGATTCTTTGAAATCTGAGTTCCTCATCATCATCTCTGAAGAATATTCCATAAGGATTATCGATTACTTGACCAGCTTGGAAAGGACCACCAGGAGGCAGAGATAAGTGCAGAACTGAAAGATCAGGAGGAGGACCAAACAGTGCATCTCTTGAAAATTTGATAGAAGTTTCATTCCTGATGATGGCGACATCTTCAGAGGAGGAGGACCCAATTTTTCTCTTGAGTTTCAAAGATTTGGGAGGAAGAGGAGATGGCAGCTTTAGTACAGAAACGACTCTATTTATGAGGGCTTCAAGAAGTCCTTCAACGTAGCCTCTGTATGTAGATTTGGATTTCTTCAGCGCATCCCAGAACTCTAACCATTCCGTAAATCCGAAGCTCTCAAGTTTTGATACGTACATTGCTTTTTGGGTTCCATCCTCTCTGGTAATCTCCATGGTCACTGAGAGTTGATCTTTCTTCTTGCGACCAGAGATAGTCACGGCTGATATTGGAAGAAGATCAGAACGATAATCCATCTTTTGTTTGCACCATTCGATAGACTTATCGTTGATCTCTTGTTCTTTGAAGCGTTCCTCTTCAATTTCTTTCAGTAGTGCTGCTTGAACTTCCACAGGTTTGCTTTTCAGCTTTTTGTCCTTAACTTGAGAGGATTGAATCTTTAAAGCGAGTTGGGCATCTCGTTTGCATTCAGCGATCAGCTTCTCAGCTTTGGCAGATTCTTCTCTTTCAGCTTCAGTGAGGAAGTCGAGCTCTGTGGATGTTTGAAGAGGGATTTTCAGCCGTTGACTTTCTAGTTGAGCGATCATTTCAACTCTTTTCTTTACCACTTCCTCTGACCAATGAGATGGTCGAGAGGGCCTTCCTGGATGGACCAGGGAATCTTCTTCTTCTCCTTCATCAATCTCAGCGATAGAGATTGGGATTATTTCTTCAGCGATAGCAGCTGGAATTATTTGTAGTTCAGAACCCTTAAGCAGGGGTGAGAACTGTCTGGTTAGAAAAAGAAGGAAAGAAGGGATAAGTGTATTTTTAGAACGAGAGAGATAAAGGCTAGAAAGGAATAGGGGTTTGGAAAGAGTAGAAGAGTGGTACAATTGAAAGACATACCTGAGAAGGATGCTCCCCCTCAGATTGTGATCCAGTCCTCAAGCATTCTTCAGCGCTCGGTTGCTTGTCTTTGCTTTGCGAAGGAACACTTGAAGATGTATCACCTCTCACCCCTGTTTTGACAACCTCTTGCGAAGTTGTCCCTGATACGACGTTCGGCTTAGAGAACCACATAGATTGGTCTTCATCGTCGTCGTCGTCATCGGAGGGCTGATCCTTTTCTTGATCATCAAGATCTAGATCATCTTCCTCTTCATCGTCTTCTTCCTCATCCTCTTCAAAGAGAATGGAGTGAATTGATGAGGATTCTTTTGCCTTCTCCCCCTCAGATTGAGAGGGAGGTTCCTTTGGAGTCTTAGCTTCCCCAGCAGCAGCAATAGAAGTTTCTTCAGTTTTCTCCCCCACTTTGTCATTATCAGTGGTAGGGGATTGTTCAGCTGCTGGAGTAGCTGTTGAAGCTTTTAGCACTTGAACGTCAGCCTCCAGACGCTTAACCCGGTCTTCAACCGCAAGGATGTCGCATGTGGCATCATGAATGAATTCCACAGCGATGTTGAGGTTGGTACGATCATCTTCAGTGAAGGAGGGAGGCAGCGCTGGAGCTGGTGCATTCACTTTCTGTAGAATTTGCTGAAGAAGGGACGTGCAGAGGTCAACCTTTGAAGAGAGACCCTGAACTTCAGCGGTAAGAGACTCAAATCTCCCTTGAAAGAGTCGAGAGGACTCTCTGAGTTGGACGACTTGTTCTTCAACAGCTGAAAGTTGAGAGTTCTCAGCTTTAGATGAGCAAGTGGCGGTCAACTTCTTCAGCTCCTCACCAGCCTGATTTACGGCGCTGGTGGTTTCATTGATGGTGTTGGTGACTGCGTCCACCTTTTCTCCTAGACTGTTGACATGCGTGTCAACAGACGCCAAGCTAGGACCTGAAAATAATGTTAGTTCAGATATGGGCTTATTTGGAGAGGGGGGGAGAGAAGTGTTTAGGATTATAGGTGTACCTGACGTATCAAACATTTTGTAGAACTGCATAGATTCCTCAAAAGTTTGATGCTCAGGTCCTATAGGGAAAGAAGAGGTGGCGGGTTCAGAGACCAAGTGAGGAGAGAAGGGAAGAGTTTTGGGGATAGAAGTAGGGATGGGGTTAATCTCAGTGAATGAGATAGTAGGTGGGGTTACTGATGATGTGACAGCGAGTGAGATCGCTGACACGGCTGTATGAGTGACTGCTGAAGTTGTGGAGGAAAGACCCACAAATGCATCTAAGGTAGCTTGTTGAGAAGCTCCCTCAGGTATAGTACTAGAGGGTGTACTTTCCTTAGTCTTTTTGGCCTTTTTGGAAGGACCAATCGGACTAGCTGATGGTCGTTTAGAAGTAGTGGTAGCGACAGGGATAGCAGACGAAGGAACCGTCTGCGTGGTCGCTGAAGATGAAGAAGAATGGAGAGAGAGACGAGAGCGAAGGAGAGAGATACTTACCTCGTCGGCGAGTGGCTTGACCTCCAGTGATCGTTGACCTACCCTGGCAAAGGTGCCATCATCTTTGGTGGGATAGGTGTTGGGATAGAGGAACTTGATATACGTACATATGAAGCGTACGTATGAGATCTTGGGATCTCGTTCAGGCTTCTCTAATCTCGACCTCAGATCTTCAAAGATGGCTGTGGCGTAGTCAAAGTTTTGACCAGCGATAACGAAGTAGGCCATCTGCAGTTGTGTTTTGCTGGCTTGATCCAGCGAACCACTCTTCCCACTCATGCACTGAATTATGTGCGAGAAGATAAAGTTCAGTTGTGATGGCATCTGAGCTTTTAGGATCTTGGTGAGCTTCTTGTTGGGAATAGAAGATCTTGGTTTGTTTTCCCAACAATAGTCCATTGCGTCCAGGAATGATATCAGCTCATCATCAGTGGGGAGTGCGTCGAACCCACTCTTTGGTTTGTCAGGGAATCTTAAAGATTTTCTGAGGCTAAGAGCGGTCATGCTCCCTGGCCCTAATTCCGTGCTGAACGAGATAGCAGGGACTCGTTCGCCTTTCCTGTTGGTAAGTTCAGTTGCATCAGCAGTGAACCAGAACTGCTGAAGTAGAGTCTTGGAGGGCTTAGGATCCACAGTGATCGCGTAAGCTATGCATGACTGCTTGAGGAATTCAGCAGCTTCCACCAGATGTGGGTATTTGTCAGCTTTGAAGTCGAGTCTGGCCAAATGATTACATTTAGTAATCTCAACTTCAGTGAGAGCGAATCGTACATGCTTGGAAGCAACGATTGAAGACTGTGTCATTTCTGTTATGGAAAGAGGCATAATAGAAGAAATGATTTAGATTAAAAATAATATGATTACCAGTTTCCATAGAAGAAGGGAAACTGGAAAACTATCAAGTTATTTTTAGGAGAAAAATAGTGTTCTGGGTAGAAAGAATGAAGAACACTTTAAAACCAAAAGGTTTTTATTTAAAAACATAAAATCAGAAAGAATGATCTTTAGTTTTTACAAAAAAAACGTTTTATAAAATCCATAGAAAGCGAGTAGGATTTTAAAAAGAAAAAAAAACATACGAAGAAAGCATATAAACATGAAATAAACCTGTGTATCTTGAAGAAAAAGAGTTGCAGATTCAATATTCTGGGTTTACTTGCTTGAGTGTTCTTGAGAGAATGCTTCTTGCTTTGAAAGTTTTGAAAGCGTAAACCGTATAAAGGAGAGAAGAATTCCTTTTATACGATGAGATAAAAGAGAGAGAAGAGAGAGAATGAAGCGGGAAAAGAAAAAAGATCATCATGACATTGACACGTTCCACGAAGTTGATTGGATAGAAGGGCAACGGACGAACGTGTCAGAAAAGGCATGTCGTGGATTGTCGGTTCAAATGACGTCATAGAAGAGAGAGACTGTACATTTGTCCGTTTTGAAATGATCACTGAAGAAAAGTCAGCGATAGATTTTTCTTTTTAAAAGTATCCCTTTTAGAAAAGATAGAGATAGTTTTTCCTTTTAAAGGATCACTGACTAGAAATATCAGTGATTAATGTATTTTAAAAAGCTTTTAATCATTTGAAGAAAGTTCAGTGATTAAAGTTTAAATTTTTTTTTTTTTTTTTTTTTTTTTTTTTTTGAGGGAAAGGAGAAAACATACCTGAGAGTCAGAATGTTTATCAGAGAGAATGATGAGAGGGGAACTTTTGATTACTAACATAATACATGAACGCTGAAGAATTATTCTTCGAGGTTCAGCATTCCAAGCTCACTGATGAGAAAGTTGAACCTTGTCTCATCAAGAGGTTTGGTGAATATATCAGCAAGTTGAAAGTCAGTAGGGATAAAGTGAAGTTCAATATCACCATTCATCACATGATCTCTGATAAAGTGATATCTGATCTCTATGTGTTTTGTCTTTGAATGTAGCACTGGATTATTTGCTATAGCGATAGCACTAGTGCTGTCGCAATAGATAGGAATCTTTGACAGCTGAAGGTCATAATCTAATAGTGGATTTCTCATCCATAAGATTTGAGAACAACAGCTTCCAGCGGCTACGTATTCAGCTTCAGCTGTAGAAGTGGACACAGAATTTTGCTTCTTGCTTGTCCAGCTTACCAGCTTTCCTCCCAAGAGTTGACATCCACCAGTGGTACTTTTTCTGTCAAGTTTACAGCCTGCAAAATCACTATCAGAATAACCAGTTAGATCGAACCCTGAGTCTTTGGGATACCAAAGACCGAGGTTAGGAGTTCCTTTCAGATATCTGAAAATTCGCTTTACAGCGATCAGATGGGATTCCTTGGGTTCAGATTGATAGCGTGCACATAAACAAGTAGAGTACATGATGTCAGGTCGGCTTGCTGTAAGATACAGCAATGAGCCTATCATTCCTCTATAGGCAGTGACATTAACAGGTTTTCCAGATGGATCCTTGTTAAGTATCAGCGGTGGTGCCATAGGAGTTTTCATCGCTGAAGTTTGTGTGAGTTCAAACTTCTTTAGCATATCTTTAACATACTTACCTTGGCAGATAAAAGTACCTTTGTCAGATTGTTTAATCTGAAGACCAAGAAAATATGTCAGCTCACCCATCATACTCATTTTATATTCTTTCTTCATTCTTTCAGCAAAGCGAGTACAAAGAGATGGGTTAGTAGAACCAAATATTATGTCATCGACATATATTTGTACAAGAATTATATGACCTTTTATCTTCCTGAAAAATAACGTATTATCAATCTTGCCACGTTCAAAATTTTCAGAGATAAGAAAAGATGAGAGAGTGTCATACCAAGCACGAGGGGCTTGTTTTAGACCATAGAGAGCCTTATCCAATTTATAAACATAATTTGGATGCTTAGGGTCATAGAACCCTGGTGGTTGTTCTACATAAACTTCTTCATTCAGCTTTCCATTCAGAAAAGCTGATTTTACGTCCATTTGATAAACGATGAAGTCTTTATAGACTGCATAAGCTAAGAATAGTCGAATTGCTTCGAGCCTGGACACAGGGGCAAAGGTTTCATCATAGTCTATGCCTTCCTCTTGTCTGTATCCCTGAGCAACAAGTCGAGCCTTGTTGCGGGTTACAGTTCCATGTTCATCTAACTTGTTTCTAAACACCCATTTGGTGCCTATTACAGTTTTATCAGATGGTCTAGGAACGAGATTCCAAACTTTGTTTCGAGAAAATTCAGTCAGCTCTTCTTGCATAGCGCTGACCCAGTTTGGATCTCTGAGGGCATCATCAGTCTTCTTTGGTTCTATTAAGGAGAGAAAGTTTACAAAGAGACAGATATTACCTGAGCTTCGTCGTGTCTGAATACCTGCATCTGGATCACCGAGAATTTGATCTATTGGGTGATCTCTTGTCCATCGCTGAGCAGGAGCATGATTGCTTAACTCAGAGGTTGGATCAACAATTGGAATGTTTACTGATGAGGACGTTTGAGGTTCATCAGCAATTAACTGTTGAGTAGGTTCACTAGAGAGGTTTCCAGATGAAGGCAGATTTGATGGTGGTAATGTGTTTAGAGGTTCAGCTGAAACCCATGAGGTGGATTCAGCGGTGGGAGGTATGATACTTGGTTCTTCATCAGCAATTGGAGTTTCAGTGTGCTGATGGTTTGAGAAAGGTTCAGTTTCTCTATAGTGAGAGATCATCCAAGTATTCAGTTCTTCATTGTCAGCGATTGGTTTAGAGTTCGCTGAGCGCGTTTCATCAAACGTGACATGAATGGTTTCTTCTACGGTTTGTCTTCTTTTGTTGAAAACTCTGTAGGCTTTGGAGATGGAGGAATATCCTAAAAATATTCCATCATCGGCTTTTGGGTCGAACTTTCCAAGTTGATCTTTGTTGTTTAAGATAAAGCACTGACAACCAAAGATATGAAGAAAGCTGATAGAAGGCTTCCTTCCAAGAAAGAGTTCATAAGCTGTCTTCCCAAATCGCTTTATTATCAGCGATCTGTTTTGAGTAAAACATGCAGTGTTTACAGCTTCTGCCCAAAATTGAGTAGGGAGGTGAGAATCGCTGAGCATTGATCTAGCAGCTTCTATGATCGTTCTGTTTCTTCTTTCAGCGACTCCATTTTGCTGAGGTGTTCTTACTGAGGAGAAGTTGTGAGAGATTCCCTTGTTCTCAAAGAAATTGTTCAGGGAACTATTTTTGAATTCAGTTCCATGATAACTCCTTATTGATCGAACAGTAAGATTATTCAGCACTTCCATCTTTTTGACAAAAGATATTAGTTCTTCTGGAGTATCATTCTTACAGCGAAGAAAAATAACCCAGGTGTAGCGAGAATATTCATCTACAATGACAAGCGTATATTTCTTTCCAGCTATTGATTGGATATTGACAGGGCCAAATAGATCCATATGCAAGAGCTGAAGAGGACTTGTTACTGAGGAAACTTGTTTCGACTTGAAACTAGATTTTGTTTGTTTTCCTTTTTCACATGCTGAGCAGAGAGATTCTTTAGCATATGAGTGCTGAGGAAGACCAGAAACCAGTTCCTTAGATGAGAGAGAATTCAGGGTTTTGAAGTTTAGATGAGAGAGCCTTTTATGCCATAGCCAGTTGACATCAGAAGAGGCCTTAGAGAGAAAACATAAGTTATCAGTGATAGTATAGTCCATATCTATTACATAGACATTTTCTCTTCTATAACCACTGAGAGCAAGTTTTCCTTTTTCATCTACCACTGAACATGCTTTCTTAGAAAAGCGAACTTCGTAGTCTTTGTCACATAGCTGACTGATGCTTAGAAGATTGTGCTTCAGTCCATCTACATAAGCGACTCTTCGAAAGGTAGTTGTCCCATTGCTGAGGACACCAAACCCACGGGTAAATCCTTTTCCATTTCCACCAAAGGTAACAGAGGGGCCTTTCTCTTCCTTGTATTCAGTGAGCAGGTTTCTTTGTCCAGTCATATGACGAGAACATCCGCTATCGAGATACCAGATGCCCTTTGATCCCTGCATACATAAGGAAGATTAAGCTTTGTTTGGTACCCACTTTTCAATGGGTCCTTCAGAGTTAGTGGATAAGGAAGATTCAGCAGTCTTCACCGCTGATGAAGATTCAGCTTCAGTGGTAATCTTCACTTTGGTTAATTTCTTAACCTTAGTGGTATTTTTCACTTTGGTGACTTTATTTGCCTTAGAGGCATTTTTCTTCACTTTGGCTGTTTTATCAGCTTCGGTGGTATTTGGACACTTGCTCGCAATATGGTCAGTGAATCCACAGTGATAACATTTTCTATATCTGATGGTGGTTTTATAACCAAAAGATTTTGAAAACTTAAGATGAGCAGGTCCAGCTCCAAGAATGCCTTTAGCACGAGATCTGGGAGGAATTTTTATTTCTTCAGATTTCACGGGCTTTAGATCAACCTTCAGCTTTGGAGGACAGATATCAAAGATTTCTGTCACTGAGCTAGAAGGTTTATCCACTGAAGGTTTGGAGGGAACTTTCAGTTTGGTTTTCTTGGAAGCCTTCTGAGGGAGAATAGACTTTCCTTTATCTGCAGGCTTAGATTTTGCAGATATCTCCTCAGGGATGGGATTAGAAGAAGAACATGGATAGAATTGATTATAAGAAGTGTCAAAGAAAGATGTGACAAAAGTTCCAAACTTAAGCGAGGAACTTTCTTCTTTAGGATCATCCTGTGGTGTCCAAAAACCAAGACCCGTTTTATCACTTTCAGGAGTTTGAGCATTTATTATCTCAGAGATCTTTGTTGATGATTTGCACCATTTTTCAACATGAGCCTTTTCTGCTTTTAGAGCAGCGATGGCTTGTTCGCGTTCAATGCTGATGATTTCATTTATAATGACTTGATCTTTTAGCTTTTCTTCTAAAAGATTTAGTTCACTGATCTTTTCATGACATTTCTCTAGCTCTTGTGTTAAATAAACATTTTTATTTTCAGCTTGAGTTTTGTCGTTTAGAGCATTATAAAGGTCAATCGTCAGCACATCAACAGCGCGACTTCTCTCAGCTTCAGGCAGAGAGGGATTTGTTGAGATAGATACCTGAGATGATATGTAGCTCATAGAAGGTTCAGATGGTTCTTCTACTTCTTCTTTAATCTCAGCCATGAGGCAAAGATTAGCGACTTCTTCTTCATCAGAAGATGATTCTTCTGATTCAGCCCAGTCATGTTCTTCAGCGATGAGACCTTTACCTTTTTGCTGATAGCTTTTCAGCTTTTGATATTTGTTCTTCAGCTTATGGTATTTGTCATCACTGGATCTTCTTGAGGTAGAAGGTTTGAAGACCTTTTTAGACCTGCACTCACTAGCAAAATGTCCAATTTTTTCGCAGTTATAGCAAGTGGCTGTAGCCTTATCAACCGGAGTTGATTTTGGCTTTTCAGTAAGAGAGAGAGGTTTACTTCTTCGGAAGTTACTCTTTCTTGCAAATCTCTTAAAAGAGTTTGTCAAGAGTGCTAAGGACTCATTAAACTCTGAAAGATCAGGGTCTGATAAATCCTCAGATTCAGAATCTAACTCAGTGATGGTGAGAGTAGATCGCTGGGATGGAATTATCTCTGATGAGACTAAAGCAACAGCACTGCTTTTGGAGTCTTTAGAATCTTTTACAAGATTCTTCTTCAGGAGATTAGATTGCTCATAGTTGAGCAATATTCCATACAGAGTGCTTAGAGAGAGAGTATGTAAGTCTTTTGTCAGCTTAAGACATATTGAATAACTGTCCCAGCTTTCAGGAAGACTTTCCAAGAATTTTGTTAGGACCTCAGAATTAGAATAGGTCCTTCCAACAGTTCTTAGGTCAATGATCAGGCAGTTAAACCGCTGATGAATGTCAGAAAGAGATTCATTCTTACCAGCGATAAAACTTTCATACTGTCTTACCAAGTTAATCTTTCGGGTCTCTTGGATTTCAGTGGTGCCCTCATATTGAACACATATGGTTTCCCACATTTCTTTAGAAGTTTTTAGATGCATGATGGAATGGAAAACTTCATCAGGCAGAGCCATTGATATAATGGTCTTTGCTCTTGCATCTATGCCTACCTTCTTTTTATCTTCATCACTCCACTGTCTTATTTCCTTAACGACATATCGTTCAGGGACAGCTTCAGTGGTGGCAGTAGCGGGAACTGCAGCTATAATTCTAACAGGTTCATAGGGTCCGTTTTCTATATATTCAGGTATAGTAGGATCCGCACCTTCAAGAAATAGCATCATTCGATTTTTCCATAGAGAAAAGTTATCTCTGCTAAATCGAGGAGGTTTAGAAAGTGAACCATTATCATAGTAGTTTGTGTTTGTGTTTAGTGCCATTTTAGAATAGCAAGGAAGAGTATACAGCAAGATCTTGTTTATTAGATTAAACAAACTGCTCTGATACCACTTGTTGGTCCCGAAGGTGCTTAACAAGTTTGTAGAAGGGGGGGGGGGTTGAATACAAACACAGAAATTAAAGTTTAATAAATTGTTTATTGATAAATCAAAATACAATTTACAAGTTTGTTGCGGAATAAGATTAAGACAGACTCAATCTAAACAAACTTAAGAAACACTAAGATGGTTGCACAAGAAATTCAGAGAATGGGGGATTTTTAGAGAGATAGAAAACAAGGGTTTCTATTTTGGAGTTCAAGGATTGAGCACTCCTTCAGATGAAGGAGTGAGCTTCCTATTTATACCCTATGCATTAAATGCATGGCAGGGTACTTTACACGTGGCATTCATAGATTGACTTTGGTAGTCTCACTTTTGGAGACATGCTTTTGGCCGCTTTATGAACAGTGTAGTTGACAGAGTTGGTGTACGATTTGTGGCAGAGACGTGTCCGTTCTGACACATCGTACTGGTTGTGCAAGGTAAGACAAAAGAAAACTTGAGGCATAAGCTTTGTGATCGTTGATCGCTGAGTATCTCTTCTTCCAGAGATAAAGAAGTTCAGCTATCGCTGAAGCTTTTCCTCAGGCTTCTTCGCGTAAGTAGATGTCTGATCTTCGCTGATATCCGCATCAGGTCACTAGTAGACTTATCTATTGTTCAGTGGCTTCGTCTTCGATTCAGCTATGAACTATGTTGACGCGAGACTTGTCTTCAGGGATTACGTTAACTGTGTTACATGGGAAACGATCAGTGATGACTGAACAGACTCAGTTTGATCGCTGAAAGTGAAACACATACATATTAAATGTTTACATAAAGGTCATCAGCGATAACTGAACAGACTCAGTCTGATCGCTGATGATGAAACACTAATACATATAATAACGTAATTTTCACTAAGTATAAAAGAGGGTCGTTATCAAATCACTGAGAGAGTTTGGATCAACACTTTGTATCAACTATAGGAGATTTATGAGACTCTTTTCCACCACTATCCTCTGTATTTTTTTTCTTTCTCCACACCATCTTTACTTTTCTGAAAACTTGATTACCTGTATTATCAACAAGAGAATAATAGAAAAGATTGGAAGGGCGAATCTGATCTTTTGAAAATTCATTTGATTTGACAAACTTCTTCGAAGAAATAGTTGTAGAAGTTGAACTTGAAGAATAAGGAGACTTAACAACAGTATCGGGACTGGCTTATTCAGATAAATCAACTTTAAAACTTATTTCTTCAAGTTTCTTGACTTTTACGGATAAAACATTTCTTTCTTCGAGAATTGAATCAAATTGCTTTTGTAAATCATATTTTACCTTCTACTCTTTCAAAATATCTGTTGCTAATCCAGATAATTTGTTTGAAAGCTTATGTATTTCAGTTTCGAAAATCTTCCTTTCACTTTCAAAATCTTTTTCAATACTATTGCATTTATCAGATATTTCCTTGAAAAATGCAACATTTTTCTTTTCAAGTATTTTCTTTTCAGTTTCAAAAACTTTCCGCTCCTTTTCAAAAGTATCTATCTCAATTATCAAAACTTTTTTAAGATCAGAAATTTCTTTGAAAGTTTAGCATTTTTGAGCTCAAATGTTTTTCTTTCATCAAAAACTTTCTTTGAAAGCTCTAGAATCTTTCTTTCGAGATTCTTCCTTCCATTTAAAAAATTGCCCTTTCCTTTTCAAAGACCGAAAGCTTTTGCTTTAGATCCAGATTTTCACTTTCAACGACCTTCCTTTTTTTCAAGGGATATAAACTTCTTTTCTTTGGCTTCAAAATCTGCAACTTTTCGTTCAAGTTCAGAGATTTTATTTGAAGCTTCAACACTTGTCGGATCACTTATCTTCATATCAGTTTCTTTTTCAACATCTGAAATCTTTCTTTTAAGAGAATCTATTTCGTTAGCATACACACGGTAATATGACCATTTCTTGTTCCCTTTTCAAGTTCAGAATTCCTGCGCTTGAGTATGTCATTTCTTTCCTTTAAAGAGAAAATTTCTTTATACATCTCGCTTTCTGATTTCAGATTGTCCAACTCTAACTGAAGACATGCTTTCTCTTCAAGCAGTGTGTTAATGGTTTTTAACCTGGTCTCCAATTTCGCTTCGAGAGCTGTAATCTTTGCTATAATCATGAGACAATTCAAAATTTCGATCCAAGACAGACACAATATCACATAATAAACAAATGTCCCTTTCGACGACTTAGCATGGGAGTCCCGGATAGGTAGAAATTTGGGTAAAAGACCTAAAACCGAGAAAAGAGATAACTCGGTACCCGCTTACAGGGAAACCGGGAATCCGGTACACGCGTTCGGTTGTATCGAAAACCGGTACTCACGAGTGAAATCCGGGAAGGGGCCGATTAACCGGAAGGAAATCCAAAATAGAGCGAAACCGGGAAGAGAGGGAGTGAAAACCGGGAGTGCAAACCAGGAATTATAACCCGGTAAGCAAACTGGGATTTATAACCCGATATTAGCGACCCGTGTAACGCAGCCGACAAGGGGAACCCGGGTATTGGTGTGATACAGGCAGCGTGGCCGAGTAATCCGGGAAAGGAGTCCGGATTTTGAGTGATCCGGTAAGGCGAATCGGGTAATTCGGTCACTATGGGATTAGGAAACCCGGTACGAATGCCCGGATTTGGAGTAATCCGGATTGATTGACTATACCGGGTTTTGACGAACAACTTCGACAAAATCAGATTTTCAACCCAAAATTCAATCGAAAAACCTTTTCTAACGAGAATTTTAATGAAAGATTAAGCTTAAAACCACAAACCTAGATCGATTTAAACCAAAATATATCTTATTTTTCAAAAAAATTACCAAACCTTTGAAGAACAGTGAACAAAAACTCAAGAACCGATTTTTCAAAATCATTGCTTAAACCCTTCAATTTTGACTCTAAAACTTTTCCAAACGCAATTAATGATTCAAGTGAACGGTTTGGAATCGCTAGAAATCAAAATTTTAACACAAACCAAGAATTAAAAAGGAAAAAAAAACTTACCAGCGTCGTTCTAAGAATTCGATGAACACAGTGACCACAAAATCTATACCTATGAATCAATTACTTTGTCTCTCTGCTCTGATACCAATTGTTAATCCCAGTTGAACAAGTAACAATGTATCGAATGATTAACTATTATTGAATGATTGAAAGAGAGTTACAAACATAGGATTAAAAACCAAAACTCTCACTCTCTCTAAAACCGATTAGTCGCACAACTTTGATTGATCAACTCTCTAAGTCTTAACCCTAATCTCACACAAACCAACACATTAAATACCAAGGGCTTGGGTCAAAAAGCCCAAAGACCATTAACACAAACAAGCCCATTTATCGCAATAAGGCTTTTACAACACATTAAATAAATAACAATAAACACTCTATAAATACTTTATATAACTTTCAACGCACTAGGACTTTTAGTCCTAACAAGTTGCAACCATTAGGAATAAAAGTAGATTAAAAAAAATCGCAAACCAACCTTACCACATCATTTTCTATTGTGCTCCAAAAATTCTTGATGGATTCAAAAGTAAAGTAGTCTGGACTAGGAGTCCTATCGACACCACAATCCCACATTGCTCGCTTAATATCCTCCTGAGAGAAC
Source organism: Arctium minus (assembly GCA_954870635.1). Lineage (NCBI taxonomy): Eukaryota > Viridiplantae > Streptophyta > Magnoliopsida > Asterales > Asteraceae > Arctium > Arctium minus. Next base: position 39,434,661 of record OX941084.1, read on the forward strand.
GAACCTTCAAGAAACATAGATTGCTCCACCGAAAGAGAATTTGGAAAAACCAAATCAAGTGAAGTCCAAAGGGTGTCTCTCATGGCCAAAATGGGCACTAAAGTGGTAAAAAAAATCATTTTTAACCCGCTCAGGCTCCATAATCTAGTTGTCATCACTCATTACACCCCGAATAACATGCTATCTCCTTTTCTATTTAAGAACACCATGGAAGAATTTGGTGTTTTCATCCTCTTCGATGCCCCACCGAATTTTAGTTTTTTATGCTAAATCCATCGCTTCAACATGTTCCAAATCTCCCAACTCTTTCAAGGACCGCAACTCTATATCTTCTTTAGTTGTTGCCCCTTTATCAATTTGGAGATCAATGTCGTAAACGAACTTTTGAAGGCCGACTTTGATTCTTTTGTCTCACCATCGGTTTTCCCCCTTCCAAGATCGAAGGACCTTTAATTTGAAGTTTCTTTTTTAAATAAACCATCCCTTGTGACCCTCGAATGCCATCATTTTTCCAAGTACCAACGACCAATTGATGGAACCCATCCAACCCGAACCAAGAATGAAATAACCGGAACGACGTTGGGCCATAATCCACAACCAATTCTTTAATTAAGAAGAATAGGTCTATGGCCAAAAAATTTCGGTCTAGGACAATACCCGTGAGATTACACATCATCTCATTATAACCAACCAAGAGTAAGAAACGGTCCAATTTACCCATTTTTGAAGCCCACTTATTTGACCAAGTAAACAAATAGCCCCTAAGAGGAATATCAAAGAGCTCTACACCCCGAATAAAGAAATTAAAAACATTAGCCAATTGAGCACTAAACAAGGACCCATGTCTTTAACTCGCTTCCCGAACCCCAATAAAATCAGGGGTCCTCTTTGCCAACGAACAATCAAACTCAACAAAGATTGCCACAAGGTCCGTTTGTCATCCAAGGCTTGAAAAGCATAAACAGAAATCACTAAAAGCGACATGTTATTTGGAACGGAACCCAAACACCTTCTATAGCAACAAATAATCCCGAAGAAATAATACGACTCTTTTTGAACAACAATTTATCCCAAATACACAGAATACCACCAGATCAACCTGGGCCCGAACTACAAGCATATTCGAAAAATGTATTCCCCCACAATGTGGGGCCCACAATATAAATCCAATCTACTCAATTAGGTCTCTTGAAGAGACAAAATTGACCCGGTGCACCGAACACAAATCCTTACCCATTTCTTTTTGTTTACTTCCCCTAAACTATGGGTGCTCAAATTTCCAACCAACCCGACCAACCTAACCCGCAAAGACGTAAAAAAACTTAAACCTAGGTAACCCAATACATAATCGATACAACTTTTTCCCAAACCACATCTATTGGGTTGGAAACGGGTTAGGCCCAAAGTAACCCGATCAACCCGATAACCCAACCAAAACTTTTATTTCAATTCTCAAGTCTTACTATCTTAGCCTTAGTTTAGATCTATCCACGAGACCACGCCGATTGAAATCACACGAATCTACCTAAGTCTTCAAAAATCTTCAACATCGATCGAATCAAGAGCCAAGAGGTATTCTCTTCTCTTGTTAGTCTTATTTTTATATTTCCATTTTGATTTTAGTTTCTTCAAACAAAATCACCTAGTTAGATTGTAAAATGATGTTTTAAAGTTTCAACATGACCAACCCAACCTAACCCGTATGGTTTGGGTTGGGGTTGGGTTGCACTTTTGACTGGGTTGGGTTTGGTTGAAATTTTCCAAACCACAAACATTAGGTTGGATTGTTCAAATGCCTTCAATCCGACCAACCCAACCCATGAGCACCCCTATCCTAAACCTTGAACATTCAATGATAATACAGTTTTTTAAAACTTCATTATATCTCGTACCCTTAATGATAGCACAAAGGTCCTTTTCATAACCCCTCATGTGAAATCCCAAAGCTTTCCCTGTAATGATAATTTACGATAGTTCTTCAAGAATGGAAAAACCACCCCGCACCAAATTTATGAAGTCTGAGACCCGTTCTTAACAAAGGTGTTACTCACGAGACGTGAAGGCTTATATTTAACCTCCCCCTCCATCTCGACATTTTCCATTTCCGACAAATCTATCCGAGGTGGCAGCAACACTGGTGTGGACCTCTCGGCAACAGCTGTAGCAGGCTGCGGTTGCGCTTCCTGTTGAGTGGCAACAACCCCTAGTGAATCGTCAGCTAAGTGCCTTTTTCCCACTGTTTTTTGGAGCACACAACCTTATTCACCCGATTAGCACATTCTGAATGTGAGGTAAATCCAGGAGGATAAAACAGGGGTATCACTATCCTCAAACTTGTCCATTCCAATGTTTTTTACCTGGTGCTCTTCAAGAAGACGAATAATTCTAGACGGATCATCATTATCTCCTTCCTCCTCAACTTCATCCTTATTTATGACATAAACATTATCTCGATTAGGAAACTCTTCACTTTGAAAAATATCTGGGATCTTTTCATACAAGTCTTCATCCTCATAAATCTCAACCCAATAACTAAGTTGCCCCTGGATATGAACACTTCCTTCCCCTTCAAGAAAATCCGGTATCCAACCACATACCTCCTTAACCTAAACATGATGTGCATAACCATCCAAAATCACTTTTACCATCTCAAAGATCAAAGATGACTAAGAGGATTCAATACATATACGAGAACTACACAAATTTATTCTTGTCCGAGTCATCCATGAAAATAGCTTCCCCCCCCCATTTACTTGCTATCACAGAGAACGATTTAGAGTTCCAATACTTAATAGGAACACCCTCTACATCAAGCCAAGTAAGTCTCTCCAACACCTTAAAATCTTTGGTCCAAGGTTCATCATAACCCATAACCCTTCGATATACTTTAGTTCAACCTCGAGGAATCCTTCATTTTTACAAAGACAACGAAGGTTAGGCCATTCAAGTCAAGAATAATGGCCGCCGAATCTTCAACATTCTTAACATCCATTTTTTTCTCCAAAAAAAATCCCCTTGACATTATTGCATAGGAAACCCCTCCCAAACCCTTAGGATTCGAGACAAAAGAGGATGTCACCATATTCGGTTCAGGAACACACTTAATTCCAGTCACATTGTTTTTCCTTTCAAAACTTGCAACATTAACATAAAGTCTTAGCTTCCCTACCCAAGTATTACAAATTCCATTTATCACCAATTGAGAATCATCTACTTTAATAAACCGAACAAAATCAAACATCTTGCCAATCTTGGATTTCCTTTTAGCAATGAATATATCGACAACCGTACCAAATTTGGCACAAGTATTCCATAATTCACAGTTAGTAAAATGATACAGAAAGTTCGTAACATAAAGATTAAGGAGATATCATGCAAATGAGAAGAATACCGATTAATCACATGATTATCAGCCTGCGTCGATCAAAGATAGACCGCAAATTACGACTTTCCACTCCTTTCCATTGTCGATGTTCCATCGCTAGGAATGAGAATTAAGACTCCACAGTCCAATAAACACAACCTTGAATTCACCGTCACTAAACCGAAATCAATAAATCAATACAACGCCCCCTCTAAGAACCCTGAATTGTCGCTTCCGATTCACCCTTGATTGACCGACTTTTGTCCCTGCCGACAATCACAAGTTGCTGAAGGGTCGCTCGGCTTTCTAATTCACCTTTTTTTTTCAAATCGCACCTTTAACAAGCAAGTAGGTAACCTCCACCGTTCCCTTCCTTTGTACATGATGGCTTATTTGTGTAGCCTTGTTAGAATCAGGAAAACAATTGTCTCATTGTTGTATGTTTTCAAGTTCATTAGAGGGCATCATACATATCATTAATCACATTGATAACACTGTACATAATTTAATCTGATCTTGAAAGCATCATTTGTTGTTAACATCCTTTACAGTTGGTTCTATCAGTAAACCTTATATTTATACTACTAAGATGGTCAATAAATCTTGTTATGATTTCGTCATTATTACAAAGATTGAAGACGTTGATTTTGGTTGATATGACTGTTTATAGTTCGAATATCCATCAAATACAGATGTATTTAATATCTATACATGTATCAGTGACTAAACACAAACCTAATATGGTCTAGGGCCATATACAACATTAACTTCGGACCAACTACAGTGTTCCTATCGAATAAATGAAATCCATGAATACATTGGTCATTGGTGTGTGTTTTCTGCAACATGATCGACGGGAATGATACGTATCATGAGGCAATGCATCCTCGTCAAAATTTTCCTGATCACATGGATCAACACACCATGATTTTTAACATCTTTATTTTTAAGTATATAATATTTATATACGACAAATACTCACGGACATTCTTAAGTTTTAGTGAGGTTTAAACCCTTGGCCTCCTGGAAAGCAGGGTTCTAATAGTAACCTGGGTATCACTAAGCCAATGACCCTTTGGTATCTTAACATATTTATCGACATTGCAATGCCATACATTCCTCTCCTGTTTAAAATACAACTCATCCAACAATATTTTTGGATCTATGAAAAAGCCAATATTTAAAAACTAAATGAAATCGTTCCTGAAACATCTATGATAAAAATGAATCAGGATCACATGAAAATTAAAATATTTGAATCGACATATAAATCAAGAAAAATTTCTTATTATTCGTCAAATACGTAATGCACTTTTTAATAGAGATATATAAAAGGGAATTTTTGTTATACCTTGGGCTTGTTTACTTGATGTTAATCACCTCTTATTGAATAAGATGTGAGGCTAGTTATAGTTACCTCTTACATGGTCCTACCTTTTATTGCTCTGCTTACCGAGTAAGTGACCAAGGGATGCTTATTTGAGTAAAAGGGGTTTAGCAAATGATTTACCAATAAACATCCTTACATACCGTTGGTAACATATTTCTTTCAACTACTTATTGCTTATTATTAGTTGATATTTACTGCATTTTTACAACATATTATTTTCAACAATTGGTATTCTGAGAAAAAAAAATAGAAACATACTTACTTAACAATTAATCTACAACATTTGAAAAACAATTATTTTTACGTTTATTCAAACAGAACCTCTTAGTCCATCATAGCTTCTTACTCTAGAAAACTCTTTTTAAGTGTTTTTTTACTTAAGCTCTTTAGCTATTTGTATAAAATAAACTGTCTACATGATTTAGATAAATTGTTTGTTTTTTGTGTTAAATAAACGGTAGAAATGACAAAAATAACCATTTTACCCATGGGTTTAAATAAATGCTAAATTAAATTAACTGCTTAATAAATGTGTTGAATACAAATTATGAATGATTCAAAATCGAACTTAACAACTTTGATTTAATATAATGATTAAAATACTACCATACCTCCCTCATAATTATCCACAAAAACTTGCGCTCTTCTCCGCACAGACCAGACCGGACCACCATATCATTCAGGATGACATAAATAAACACAATAATGCCATAGCAACAACTTCTACATGACTTAAAAGCATGACTTTAGAGTAAAGAAACTGAAATTTTTTTGAACCAAACCATGGATTGCAAAAACTTTTATTCTTCGTTCATAAAACACCACAAAAGAATGCAAATGAGGCAGAAATGCTTCTACTGAAAAAAAAATAAGAGTAATGCAATACAAGTGTTTCTAGAAATCTGGCAAGTTAAATGGGGACCCAACGCAAAACTGAAATTGGTCTTCATTTATCAGAATAAAACTACATATGTGTCGAATAAATCGTGTGGTTTCTTCATCTTCTTAATCTGCTCTGGATTGACCGGCACGGGAAGATAAGATGATACCCATGATGAGACCATATAGGGCCAGAGCTTCGGCAAAGATAAGAATAAGAATCATTCCCACGAAAAGTTTTGGTTGTTGTGCGTTTGCTCTGTTTAACAAATACGAGAAAGTTTCAGTATAATGTTTGTGGATAACCAACCAAGAACACGGGTTCACCAAATAGGGGGTTCAACGCAACAACATACGAGTTTTCTTGACAAACAATTGAGAAAAGCGTAACGAATATTGTGATTAGTCAACAAAAGTCAAACTTCAAAACCAGAATAACAAAAATCAAATATAGGAATACATGGCATATATGGACCATTCAACCATAGTCAATCAACTATCAATCTATATGTCATGAATGAATATCAATAATGAATAAGAAAGAGAGAAAAGAAGGCACGAGACATCTTGATTTATGTGAAAGACCCGATTGGGAAGAGAAAACACACGATGGGAGGACATTGAGAAGTCAACTAAATCGATAATCAGAACTCCATAATCATCAATAACATGCATAATCACTTATCATAAAATGCTACATGTAAAATTAACCTCCTCTACCATGAATGCCTTGAAGCTCCAACCAGGTTTGAACAAAGCTCAAACTTGGCACATGAAAGTAGAGATGCACGAAAAAGGCCAACCCTAAACTCTGGATCGGCCCAGGCCCAACCTTAAAGCCCAATCAGACCAACTTTTTTTCAAAGACCTGTTAAAAGTCCGACCCAGAAAAACCCAAGTGTGTTCTCTTTCAACCCCAAAGCCCAGGTCGGGCCAGAAAATGCCCAAAGTTTTTTTTTGGTTGAGTGAAAACAAATTTAGAAGGTTCGGGCGTTGCTTCTCAAATCTCAATATGATAGTACCTCTATCGGTTGGATCATCATGGGTATTGATTCTCACCATAAATTAACCTAAGCTATGATCTTGTGCACAAAATGATATGCTTAACACGCTTCTGAAACATAGAGAGGAAGATTGCACTTTGATAATCACAAAATATCGCGTTCACCTTATCACTAAGCTCCCCAAATGATCTTTTCAACCATATGGTCTTCTTCAACGCCTAAGTACCGCCATATATTTCACCTCTGTAGTAGACGAAGCAACTATAGGACTCTAAGGTAGTTTCCAACTAACGGCACATGAATCTATAGTGAAAGATGAAAGTCCAAGATCTTATGAATCCTAGAGAGAGAAAGTAGAGAGAGAGAGACTAGTATGCGCAAAGTAGAAATTATCAATAATGTGCGTGAAGTTCTTACAAAGACAAAAACCAAAGGGACTTAAATACCCTTGGTCAATACAACACAGAATAGGACACAAAACACAGTATTTGACCAAGCCCTATAAATACAATGATTACTATAAAATCAGACTTAACAATCTCCCCCTTAGCGACTTTGAGAAGCATTCTGACTTTTAAGAAAAAATTTATTCTCAGCATCTTTCAGATTGAAATGTCTTTGCTACTTGAGCTCTAGACGATACACCTCTTTTGAAAGATCTTGAATGAACTGTGATGTTCGGAGCAGAAACAACAAAAGAATTGATATGACTGAGAGAATAGAATCTTTGAGAGAATCTTGATCAACAGATAAACTTTTGAGCTCTTTGTCTCGTTAACTTCTCCTTGACTTCTCCCCCTCATGACCTTGATGATCTTGATCAACTTGGTCATGCGAATGTTGGATACGAGACGGCTTAAGATCTGCAAAATCAAAGAAACAGAGAAAACAGAGGAGGTTTGCGCATCATATTGGTTGCGCAAACCGAGATTTGCATTTCATGAAGGATACGCAAAACAAGGTTTGCGTTTCATGAAGGATACGCAAAACAAGGTTTGCGTTTCATGAAGGATACGCAAAACAAGGTTTGCGTTTCATGAAGGATACGCAAAACAAGGTTTGCGTGACCAACGGAATGCGCAAAGCTGACTTAAACTCAGAAAAATGTTACCTTTTTAAGCTCTTTGACTCCCCCTACACAAATACACTAGATGTGACAATTCAAGTTAGCATTCATATAAAGAAAATCAGATACTCCCCCTCAAAAACAGATATAATATTTGAAAAATATTCTCTTTGTTCACTCCCCCTTGAATAATGCATAAACCCATTAAAATATATTTATGAGAACACAATGATCAAATATTAATGTAGAAAGAAAAATATATTGAATGTAAATTTTGAAACAAGTAAACATATAAAATTTTAAACACTAAACAAATAAAAGTCTACTTAGTAAAATATCACAGATTTATCAATCATTTGAAATCAAACATATGTTGTTGGATACAAGAACAAGTTTCATTGCATATCAAGTTAAAACATGTTCAGTTTCAAAAACTTCCATCAATCTATTCAGTGTGCTCACATGCGAATCTTCGATTATCTTCAAGAAAAATGCAATTCTAAAAATATTATAGAGAACTTTGCATGTACTCACACTAAGCCATCAAGAATTAAGATATTCATAAATTTACAGATTTATCGCAACTCAAACATATCACCAAGTATCATGAGATGTGTGCTCATTGGCATCTTTTAGCATTGTGCACATTGGCATCTTGACATGAGTGTGCTCTTTGGCATCTTTTAAGCGCGTGCACTTTGGCATCTTTTGATCAAAAAGTTTATTAAGTAAAGAATATGCCGTAAACGTAACTTTCTATCTGACCCTATTGCAGGATTTGGGCCAGCCGCTCCCAAACCAGTTGGCCTTAGGGGACTAGGTGTCAAGCACCCCTTGGAACTTACTATCCCGGATCAGAAAGGCTACATCGACACATCCTAAACACATTCATACCAGTAGAACATGACTTTCGATCTGATTCTATAGAAGGATTTGGGTTCGATCACTCCCAGATCAATTGACCTTAGGGGACCAGATGAAGAGCATCCCACGGAACTTACTTTCCCAAACCAGAAAGGTCACAGGTACAAACTTTTAAACTCAGAGATTTCTGTATTTTAAGAATTTATAATTCATCTCAATCACTTAGATCAATGTCTAAATGCTTAGCCCACATTTTCATTCCGATCTATAATTCTGATCATTTAGGTAGTCTAAGCAAAGTAAACTATAAAAATTCCGACTCACATATCTTTAAAGCAATATCAAAAGCTACAAACATGTTGCTGACTTTTCGACTTTTGTAAGACTTGAAAGTTGAACATATAAAACTTTAATATAAACAAAGAACTTGAAAATTTATCCTAGACACATATTTTATTCAAAAGAAAGAAAAAATGTAAAACTTTACTTTATAGAATAAAATTTGTAAAGATTTAAACTTTTAATTGATATTTAGTTGGAACAAAATAAAATTCAATTATTTTATCTTTCACATAAAAAAATAATTTGTGTCTCAAATTAAAAAAAAATTGGGTTATACAAATTCACGAGATAGATAAACAAGCTCAGATTCTTAAAACATTGAGAAAAAAAACTGGAATAACATCATATACAGAGATATATGCAGCGGAAATAAAATTGATGTACTCACAGTATCTCATTTAGTCAGAAGCTTAAATCATTGAAGAACGAGTTCTAAACTGATTTGTTTAGAAGTCGTAGTCTATGAAGTACGGGTCCTGAGCTGAAGTACTCAAAAGCCAACTTTCTCTTACTCCCCCTTAACATGTGATGCCTGCAACTTTAAATCAGATTGAGATTTGGGAACTCATTTAAATTTGGGCCCGTGTTTGTTAGTTGCAGTTCTTGTGGGGAAATATTTGTTAGATTTAACATTTAAAGCACAAGAAATATGATCAGAAAAATAATCACAACCATCAGAAGAGAAAGCATAATCATCAGAACTAGAATCAGAGGAAGAACATGAGACATGTTTTGAAATTCGAATCATTTGCTTTATAGAGTATTTTGAAATTTTATTACATTTAGCAAATGAATCACTGTTATAAAGTTTGTCTACACATTTATCCCCATCAACAATAGGTTCATCAGATGTCCGCGTCGCTCTCCAGATTTGCTTCTTTGACTTGCTCACAGTCCTATCTGAAAGAATAGAATCGAAAGAATTAGAACAGTCAGAAATAACTGTATCTCGTTTCTTCGACTTCTTTGACCGTTTTATTTTACGCTTAGGTTTATAATATTGATCATTGAGCGTAAAAGAATCATCAAGAATTTTAGACTTAATATTTAAATCAGAAGAAATAAGTTTATCCAAGCAACCAATCTGATCAACTAATAAATCTGAATTTGCCTCGGAGTCTGAAGAAGTTTGAGAAAAAATTTTAAAATTGGAAACTTCCTTTTTATTTTCCTTAGAATCAGAGGAAATGATAGAAATAGAATCTGATTTTCGAGAAATTAAATTTTCTTCAAGACTAGATGTCATGAAAGAAAGAATAATATCAGATTCAATTTTCTTTAAAATATTTTGATCTTCTATCTTATCTTCAAGATCGATGATTTTGCCTTCTAATATTAAAGGAGGAGTATATTTCTTCGAATCATAAATGATAGGAGAAATATTTTCCTTATCAGAAATATTTTCAACCGATTTTTTTTTAAACTAAGTCTGGAACACACGCAAACAGAAGTTTTGCGTTCCAAGAGAGATACGCAAATTGAAACTTTGCGTTGACAACTAGAAATGCAAGATAACACTTTGCGTTTGAGAAGAGAAGCGAAAACTAAGACTTTGCGGGTTGAACTTGAAGCGCGAAGTAGAGCTTTTCGTGTGAAATGAGACGCGCAAAGAAGAACTTCTCGTATACTGAGTGATACACAAACTGATGTTTGCGTATAAGGCTAGAGCCGTGAATCTGGAATACTTGATAGCACTTGATACGCAAAAGTAACTTTGCGTTTCCAACGTGAACCGAAAACCTGAAAATTCACTAACACCCAAATTAGACCACAAAAAAACTGTTATGCAAAATATATGAGTGAGGCGTAAAGCATTATGAATGAGGCGCAAACTTGTATGAATGAAGAGCAAACTTTAAAAACTCACAAATTACGCAAGATTGATTACAATTGTGAAAATACACCAAGAGAAACACATTATGATCTTCGAAAACACATTTCTAACATATTTCGACCAACAACTTTCAATTAAAATCCACTAAAAGACAAAAACATGAATGTAACAGTGCTTGAACTCGTGTTTTCCAGAAAACACAAAATCAAAAAATTGGAGATTAAAAACTGAATTTTATGCAAAACTATATGAAGCAAACGTGATCGAATATCAAAAACAAAGCTAATGAGATCAAATTCAAACAATAACGATCACAAACACATCCAAATTTGATGAGAAATCAAGAAAACGAGATTTTCTTGAAAAATTCAAGAAAATCGATCAAATTTTCGATTTCAATCAACAATTCAGATTCAGAAAATGCAATCTCTCAATCCTCTCAAGATTCAGATGACTCTGATACCAATTGAAAGTCCAAGATCTTATGAATCCTAGAGAGAGAAAGTAGAGAGAGAGACAAGTATGCGCAAAGTAGAAATTATCAATAATGTGCGTGAAGTTCTTACAAAGACAAAGACCAAAGGGACTTAAATACCCTTGGTCAATACAACACAGAATAGGACACAAAACACAGTATTTGACCAAGCCCTATAAATACAGTGATTACTATAAAATCAGACTTAACAAAAGACATATCTGTTAAGAGAACACCTCTTGTCATGATAACATGCATAGTCTTAATACACCTAACCCATAGCGCAATCTCTAGATGTCTAAAGACATATACCAATTGAACCACGAAGATATCTAAAAATCCACTGAACCGCCTTCCAATGCTCTTTCCTAGAATTTGACATATATACTAGCAATGTTCACACCATATGACAAATCCATGCATGTACAAATAATAGCATACATCAAAGAACCCAAAAAACTATAATATAGAACACAAGGTAGATTTTCTCTTGACGACGAAAGCTAATAAATGGAACTAAGATGTTAATGGCATGAAAAGCAACTTAGCACTCTGCTTGTAACATGCCGAAGTACCTCCTCAATATACCTTTTTTGAACAAAAAAATAAAATGCTTGCCTTTCGATCTCCACAGATTTACATCACAAGTATTTTCTTAGCAATCCATAAGAAGAGCTTTGAACCTTAACTTGTTTTCACCACCCGGTATTCCTTCCTTTCTTATAAGATTCCATATACCATTCTTATATAGGGACTTATTTCCTCATGCGTAATAACTCACTTTATCTAAATTTTGACTTTCTCAACTCTACATAGATTGAAGATGCTTCAATTGAATCAATGTCTTCATCAACATTCAATACATAAACGACTAAACTTTGCATACCTCTTTGGGAGTTATAGTTTGTCTTATAACTCTATCCCGCATAATAATGGGGTGTGGATCAAATGATGGTGGCATGATGCCAATGATGGAGGAACATCATCATCACGACCACTAGAGGAAGAAGTAGATGGTTACATAGTCAATTGGCATGCATCGCAATGGTGGTAACAAGAAACTCACTCTAGATATAAGATTTTTGTTGTTTCCAACTTCAAAAACATCATTATTAGACAACTTAGAATCTGAAAAATTACTAAGCATAGGATTCTCGTCAAAAGTGATATCCCGACTCATAATAACATTACGAGTCCTTAGACTCTGTAACTTGTATCCTTACACCATACTTGAGACAAAAGTACAAACTTTAATGCCCTTGGTTCTAGCTTGTCGTTATCTACTTCAACAAATGTGGGGCAACCAAATATCTCAAGCATAAAGTAGTCCACAGAAGTACATGACCACAATTCACCATATCCATTATGGTGTGATTCATCCGTTTGACTACATTTTGTTGAGGAGTGTGTTCTATCGTGTGATGCTAAGCAGTACCTTGGGACTTGCAAAAGGTATTGAACTTCTACGAGCAAAACTCCAATCCATTGTCAGTTTGAAGATATTTTATTTGCCTTCTCGTTTGTTTCTCAATAATAACTTTCTAATCCTTGAATGTTCCAATACATCAACCTTATGTTTGATATTGAATACCACTATATATGCCCACATTCAACAAACTAAAGCATACTAATACTTAATGTCTGTATTTTAATAACTAAAAACACGTACATAGCACATGACAACCACAAGGGTTCCTACATAGAATCTTGAATTTATTTCATAGTATATTTAGGGGCAACATTCCCAAACTCAGAGCAATGTTGCACTAATGACTTGCACATCATGCTAAAGAAATATGTATATTTCTCTAGATTACGTAACATTAGCTCTAGTAAATAAGAGAAGAAGAAAGAAGAAATTAGAACTGCAAACTAAAGAAAAGAGTTACAAAGGTGACCACCATTGATTTAACCCAAATCAAGCACAGGAGACAGCATGTCACTTGATTGTTGGGACAATAACTAGGCAACACCAACCTTCTCACTTGCAGGTATAACCCAAACCATATATTTCATTGATAAGTTATGTTTCTTCATTTTTTCCTACCTACTCTAATCATATAAAACTGGTTACTTTGTATTTACTCTTTCTTTCATCCTCTGAAACTACAACCCTCTTGCTTCTTCATCTATCAATTAAACCCTTATACCGCCATTTGATCCCTATTCATTAGATGCAACAAGTCAACACACTCATACATCCCCAAAAGCATCCTTGTTAAAGAATCAGTGACCCGAGGACTTAGGTTCAAAGAAGATACGCATTCCATATTTTGTTAACTAAGCACAACAAGCAAGCATTATATGAGGTGTTCATCTAAATTTACTTCCAACAAAACAAAGATGGAGCTTTCTTCAATAGACAAAGTCATAACTCGGTCTCTAAAATTATCATGAATATGTTTTTATAGCACAAATAACGATCAATAGTGAGTTGAAAACAATACCTAACACCAGCATCACCAACTATGCCGATGGCCATTCCGGCAGAAAGACCAGCAAGACCACAAGCCAAACCAGAGGAAAGGTGTGCATAACCATCAAAAAGATAATAAGACTTGGCCTTTGGGTTAATCCCGGTACTGATAATGACAGCAATAATCAAACCATAAATACCAAGCACACCAGCCATAACAACAGGAACAATGGACTTCATCACCAACTCAGGCCTCATTACTCCCATCGATGCCACACCCACACCACTCTTCGCCATTCCATACGCAACCCCCATGCCTGTACACATAATCCAATCAAAAACAGAAATCTTGATATATAATTTTTTTTTCAACAGATAGATACTTATAACATCGGCAAGCAAGCGATTAAATCAACACATCATCCAAAAATAAACAATAAGCTCTAAATTGCAATCCGAATAAAGGATATCCTCGAACAAATGGTGAGCCAATTCGCAGTTTAACAAAACAAAAACAGTAGACTTCAGATCTAGATTTGTAATTCTAACAAATAAAAAAAAGTTAGGGTTAAGGATTGAGTGGGCGTACAAGAGAATACAAGGGGGCAACGGCGCCGAGGAATCCAAAGAAAGGCGCAGTTTCATCACCACTGAATGTTGAACCTGAAGCCATTGTTGTTGGGCGAAAGCGATTGGATTTGGAAATTGGAATATAGAGAGTTGGATTGTATCTGGATCTCTAGTCTGGATGTTTTGATGGTTTCATATGTCGTTCCTCTCACCTTCCAACATTTGTCGTCTTCTTCACCAAGATCACGTCGATTGGATCTATGAGATCTTTTTTGAACTTATTAATCATTATTATTATTAGAGTAAATTACGTTTTTCATCCCTGTGGTTTGTTGAAATTTTCTATTTTTGTCCCTACGATTTTGAAATTACGATTATCATCTCCATGATTTGTACTTCATTATTATTTACGTCCTTATGGTTTAAACGTGATTGCTTTCTTCGCCCCTATCGTTTACTATTAATTTCTATTTTAGTCCCTCATATTTAAAAGTAGTAATTAGCCTCAGGGACGAAAATAGAAAGGAGTTGCAAACCATAGGGACGAAAACCGAAATTTCAAAACCACATAAATGAAATCCGTAATTTTTAACAAACCACAAGGACGAAAAATGTAATTTACTCTTATTATTATTATTATTTATTATTATTATTATTATTATTATTATTATTATTATTATTATTATTATTATTATTATATCTCGAACAAATCCAATAGGTTTTTGAGTTTCAATCTACTTTGGTTTTATTTCCAAATATAGTTTTTTAAATTAGAAAAATTAAATATTGTGAAGAAAAAGAAAAGAATAAAATGTTAAGACAAAGTTTATACGTGAATTATGGAAAAAAAATTAGTCGTTGGTTTATATATGCATTTTCAAATAGATTGTTGTCATATTTTTTCAATAATTTGTATATGAATTTTTCATTATTACTCTTTTCTTACTTTCTTATGACATTTAGCGATCCCTTATTTTGTTATGTCCTAATTAATTGAAATATCAAAATGTTTTTTTTCTTTTTCATATAATGATATTTGGGAAGTAGACGATGAAAAGGAAGCCCTAATAAAAGAATAATTGTAACGTTTTTACAAATAAATATTCATGTTCAGGTATTTAGGGTTGAAATATTGTAAATAATTATTTTTTGTATGTGGCTAGTTAAAAAAATGCATTAAATTCTAGAACTTCATTTTAGGATGATTGATAATATCATTTGTATTAAATTTTAGAGTAAACTACAAATTTAGTCCCTAAAGTTTGATAATAACATTTTTAGTCAGTTTCGAAATTATAAATTGGCTATTGTAGTATGCAAAAACAACCGATTTAGTACTTGTCTCTAACGATCATTAAATAATCTCTTTAAATGAGGAGTATTTTTGTAGTTTTGTAGTTTATTATAATTTTTTTGATAAATAAATAAATATGTAAATTATAGGGACCAACAATGTAACATATATTAAATCCTCATCCAAATCCCTTTATGTCTTAACCCTATGATAAAACCTCCAATTATCATCTTCGACACACCTCTGGCCATCTTCTCCGGCGAAGATCCGACCATCTCTTACAACCCAAATCCAAACCCTAAAACCAAAATCAAAATATAAACCTCAAATCCGAATTGAAAATAAAACAAAACCAAAAAATCACAATCCATACCAAAACGAACCACCTCTCATCCTCACCACATTCCATCGCAGCCTCCTTACCCCGACCATTACTTTTGACGGCCACTCTAACAACCTCCTTCGACAACCACCCATACTTCGACAACCATCACCATAAAAACTGAACACCACCATTATCCACATAAACAAAAGCAAATCAAACCCAATTTTATTTTTCAGTAATCAAAATACAATATGTAACGTCCGGAAAATTCTAAGTAAGTAAATTTTAAGTTAGGAATGCGTTTACTTTTTTAGGGCTTTATTAAATAAATATATAGTTGCGTTTTAATTTAATTTAAAAGCCTTATTTAATAATTAGGTGGATTATATGTTATTTTTATTTAATGAATAGCTTTATTAAATATTGACATGGCTTAAATGTGTTTGGGTTTGAATCTAGTAAAAGGAAAATAGAATATATGGGTTATATTTTACTTTATTTAAAAAGCTTATTTAATAAGTTAATTGTAAGGACCGAATTTATTATTAATACTAAAAACTTAGTTAATTATATATGTAGACTACATATATATATATGGGCCATAGAGTTAGAATCTAGATTCCAAATTTGGTCCTTGTTCATTTATTATTTCACCTACTTCTTCCCCTTTCATTTCATTTCATTTCGACATTTTTTCACCCAAGCAATGTTTTAAAACCCGGTTTTTTGGTTGATCTAGTGTGGTGACCGGGTCACGGTTCAACCATCGGATCAACCAAATACATTAAAAAAACACATATAACTTATATAAACATAAGTTTTTCATCAATCCAAATACATCAACCGGTTCAAACGGTTTTTTGATAAAACCGTCCGGTTCATTTCGGGCCATAAATTGCCATAAACCCGGCCATAATTGACCAGTCCTCTTTCCCGGTTCAACCGGTTCAATTGGCCGGGTCGACCCGGTTTTTAAAACATTACACCTAAGGCACCAATTTTGAAGCTTTAACACATTTATGAGTCTTGATTTCCTACTTGAATGCAAGAATCATGATCAAAGCTTTCCTCCATTTTCATCTACTCCATTAGAGGTCATACCCATTTTCTAGTTTCTTCATTAAAATCGATTAGGAGACTTGCTAGTGCATTTATTTCACATCTCCTAGTATTTACAAGCTCTCAAACACCAAGATTTTAAGTATTAATCAAGATCAAAATTCATTATCTTCATTTTTGGGTTTTTTTACAATTGTTCTAGGTTTTCTTCAAAAACCTACAAGGTGAGTTCTAATTTTTTTATAAAACTAGATACATGCCAAAATTTGTTAATCTAACTTCATTACATGCTTTATTTAGTTATTTTCTTCTCATTTGGTGATTTGTCCATATTTGCACATTTGGAAGATTTATTTGACATATTTGGGCATTTTTGGTGTGAATCAATATATTGGTGAATTGATGAACATAATTTTGTACTTAGAGTATATTTGGGATGATTATATGGAACCTTATTCGTGTTTTGACGTGTTATGCAAAATTATATGTTTTATAGATTATTTGACCTAACTTGAGGATATGGTCTCTATAGGATAATTTCATATTTATATATAGGCTTATGGATTTACGATGTAACGGCATGACGTATGGAAATTATCTCATTATGGAATTGTTGAACATTTTTTCCCACTTGAGATTTATGGCTAAATGGATTTCCAAGTAGCCACTAGGACTAGAGGGTTGAGTCTTGAGGTGTTACCTCTGGGGTAGACACTAAGATCTCCGTCGTTTGAGGTGTTACCTTGTAGGTAGACACTAAGTGTGTATTGCTTTGAGGTGTTATTCGCAAGGATAGACACTAAGGACAACTAACTCTTGAGATGAAACTTGTTAAATGGTCGTTACAACACTTGGACTTTAAGTCTTGAGGTGTTACGCAACAAAACGTTATTTGAGTGACATACTTTTTTGTTCTCGTCACTCTCAATGGATACAGGTATCCCCCGTTGATTCCACTTAAATGTTGTACTTGGCTTACAAATGATTTAGACTAATTATATTGTAATTGTTTATTACATGTTCATGTTCACTAGGATTTTGGCCTAACACTTGTTTTGATGTCGGCGTGTATCCCAGGTTCTAGTGGCATGGTCGCCAAGAAGGTTTGACCAGGTTTTTTAGAGACAGCTTGGTGGACATTTTGAGACGTCATCTTCCAGAGGTATTTTGGTGATTTAGGTGGCACCCGATTGTAATCTATTTTTTCTGTAGAATAAGATTAGGACGTTGTTATCCTCAATCCAATTGTTTACAATTTGTAAATTTATTTGGCGTATTCTAAGTCCCTTTTTTGGAAATCTCGTATTTTGATATTATATACCATGTTCCGGTTTTATTCGGATTTTTTTTGTAGTCTCATTTTTGGGGTGTTACACAATAACACAACCAAATGTCAAATTCCAAAGAATCAAAAGCCAATAACAAGCATTGACCAAAAATACCAACATCCCTAAATCAAGATACAAACTCACTACCTTAAATCTAAATTGAGTTGAGCCTTCTTTGATCCAACGTACAAAATGAAAAAAAAAATCAAGAACCTTAAACCAATGTACAAAATGTTGTGATTCAATGATGTAATCATGAAATATAGTGAAGAAACCCCAAACAAAAAATCTCCTAACTTGGTGAATTAAATCTCGTGTTGTGACAGTGAATTTCGAGCTTCATCAGGGTACTTTTGGGTCATCATTGGACCTGTTGTTCCTCTTTTGGGTCGTCGGAGTTGGAAGAAAATAGTCATTTCATGAGGACGCAAATTCAGGATGCTTACAGGTCGTAGATAAAAGGAGGGGAAGAAGGGAAAGGGAGTCTGGAGACGGAGGGGCAGAGGAGATGATGGTGGGATGGTGGAGATCGACAATGAGTAGAGCTTCGAGGATGCTGGAGAACTCCGGTTTTGCGTCCTTATCGGAGTGCGGAGAGGGAGGCTAGAGATGAAAGGGTAGATGTGACGCAAAGATGGTGATTGGATGGTGGAGATTGACGAAGAGGGCTTGAAGGACGATGGAGATCAACGACCGAAGAGGTAGGTTTGGAGATGCAGGGCAGATGTGCCGGTTGCATTTTCATCGTAGTGTTGAGTTAAGGTTTCTTTTTAAAGGTAAGGTCACACATTAAAAGTCAAGATTTTTTTTATTAGGCATTTATTTTGGTTTAAGGTTTATATGTTACTGTTAGGATCCAAGTGCTTACCACTACGCAAAAAGCAATTGTTGATGGAGAATGCGCAACTTATTTCCATATAGCATAGCAGCCAACGCCACGTTTCGATTTAGGAAGATGTTGGTCAATGACCCAACAATCCCCCCTAGCATCTGCCAACACTAACAAGATTTTCGCTAGAAGTCAATGGCTGCACAACATGCCTTTGGCATTTAAATGCACACCATGGGATTCCAACCCGTGACCTGCTCTGATACCACATGTTAGGATCCAAGCGCTTACCACTACGCCAAAAGCAATTGCTGATGGAGAAGGCGCAACTTATTTCCATATAGCGTAGCAGCGAGCGTCACGTTTCGACTTAGGAAGATGTTGGTCAATGACCCAACAGTTACATTTTTGGTCCTGTAATTTACATATTTATTTATTTATCAAAGAAAATTGTGTAAAAATATAAATGACTAAAATGTCCCTTATCTAACGAGATTATTTAACGGTCGTTAGAGGCAGGAACTAAATCCGGCCGTTTTTGCATACCACAATGGCCAATTTGTAATTTTGAAACTATAGGAATCAAAAGTGTTATAACCACCAAACCATAGGGACCAAATTTGTAGTTTGCTCTAAATTTTGTTATGGGTTTTTACCATAAAAAAATTAGTAATATTTCTTTTTTAATTATTTTTTTGTTTTATAAATATAGTAGAAGCGTACTCGCGCAATGCAGCGAGATACATCACGATTTTAATGTTTCATTTTAATTTTTTGTTTTTTTGTCGATTTACAGTACGATTTTGGATGGTTTTGAGAATGTGATATGTTTTTTTTTATAAATTTGTTTAATTTAGACTTAATAATATAATGTTTTTATATAAAAAAATTAAGTATTTTGTTAGAATTCAATGATTATCTTATATATTTTAATGACATCTAGAAAAAATAATCAATTACATATTTAATAATATAATTAAAACAAATTTATAGTAATATAATATATTAATTAATAGTGATACATGGAAAGGTCTGCATAAAAGGAAGGTCCTGCATATACTAAATTGGTGGGTGTTAGAAGCCTGCAGTAGTAATATGTATCTTGAGCTTTGTCTTGATACTTGTAAATTAAGAGATTTTTAAAATCTTGCATAAAATGATGGTACCTTGTGCTTAATAATTTGTATTTAAGAGTTTTTTATCCATGCTTTATAATATAGTATAGATTAATAGTGATACATGGAAAGGTCTGCATAAAAGGAAGACTCTGTACATATCAAATTGGTGGGTGTTAGAAGTCTACAGTAGTAATATATATCTTGTGCTTTGATACTTGTAAATTAAGAGATTTTTAAAATCTTGCATAAAATGATGGTACTTTGTGCCTAATAATTTATATTTAAAAGTTTTTTATCCGTGCTTTATAATATAGTATAGATATTTACCTCAATAATTCACTTTAATATACTTTATACATCTTTCTTTTTACGGCCCATTTTATTTGTAGGATTAGATCAAAGTTGAAGGGATTTGAAATTGAATTTCATTTCAATTTCATGTTTGATTTGAACTTTGAAGGATTTTCTGGATTTGAAAAACTGGGATTTTATTGAAATCCCACAAACATAAGATTTGAAATTCCACTGATATGGTTGGTAGTCATTGAATTTCACAGAATTTGTATAAAATTATGTTTTGAATTATTTTAGAAACATATTTTTTGTAATAATTGATAAATAAAAAGGTTATTTAATTATTTATAATTTTTATTAGAACTTATGTATAAAGAATGTAATTCAACTCAATTCCAATTCTTACAAGTTAAAAACACCAAAGATTTCAAATCCTTCAAAATCCAATTTCCACCAATTCCAAATCCTTACATTATCTAAATCTCTCAAAATCATTACATCAAATCAAACATCCGCTTATCTTTTATAATGTCAAAAAATAACATTTTTCAGGGTTTATCCCCCTTTTCTTTCTAGATCTTTTTTATTTATTTATTGTTAAACTACTTGTTTCTTAATAATTGTATATTTGTATTGTATTATTTTGTTTTAAAATAATTAATATTTTTAAGCACAAAATATATCTGATAAAAATATGAATCTAGATATGGAACATTTAAGAAACGAAGAAGAATTAAAAATATGTTTTAAACCAAAAAATGAGATCCTGGAATTACGAACAATAAGAAAGATTTAAATAACTCATGCAATGAAGGAACTAACATACATAATAGAGATTATTTAACTATATCATCTATTTGCGTAAACTTATTAAATGAACTAGAAATAAAGATTTAATTAATCAATTTGCTTCTATAAAAGTATGAAAAATAATATTTCAATAAATTAAAAAAAAAAGTTTTAGACCTATTTAATTTGAGGAAAAAATTGATTACCGACAATCTAACTGGTCCCACATGGAATCTGTCTCCAAGGACATTATAATGTGAGGAGGCATTTTTTGGCTAAGCTATCCCCTCCTGGGGCTGTCTTTTATTCGGGTAAAGTCACACCACCTTTATAACAACTGAGCTACACGCTAGAGGCTAGACCGATTTAGTTATTTTGCCTAAAGCCTACTTTAAGCTTGAAACTGAGTATTTGGGCATTGAAATCAAAATAAGAAAGAGTGTTGAGCTCTGAACCACAAATAAGAAAGAAAGCATGTTACTCGGTGGAACATGATATAAACTCGATAATAATTATTTTGTGAAGTATGAATAGATGAAAGACTTGACTTTAAATGTTCAAGTACAATATATGAATGTAAATTGTTCTTTTGTAACATTATTTTACTCGATAGAGATCAATGTACACTCAGTAGTTGCAATGTATGAATTTGAATTGTTTTGTTGCAAGTATGAATATATGTAAAACTATACTTTAGGGGTGTGTTTGGTTTGCAGACCAGACAGGACAAATACTCACTGTCTCATATTTGGCGTGACATGGGATAGGACAAAAATTACTATCCCACGTTAGGCGCGACATGGGACATGGACAAAGACTGGACAAGGTGGGACAAAAAATGGTATTTTCTTGTTCTACCAAAATAGGTGGAACAACGTGGGACAAAAAGTGTGACAAAAACTAAAAATCATTGATCTACCACCATTTGATGTATAATCCTAATATGGTATTAGTCTTAAGGGTCACCACTACCTATCGCCGCCACTATCACCATCGGCGGCCACCAGTAGCCACCGCCAACCACCGTCGGCCACCTCTACCTATTTCTCCACCATAACAACCTCCTCCACCACCTCCACAACCATCGGCCAACGCCACCACCACTACCATCGTCGACCACCTCCACTAACACCGATCACCACCACCTTTGGCCGCCACCAACAACCATCGTCGACCACTTCCACCACTACTAAAACAACTTCCTCCACCACATCCACAACCACCGCCTATCGCCACCTCCACCGATCACCACCACCCATTGCCGCTGTCACCATCGACGCTCACCACCAACCACTGTCGGCGACCTCTGCCTCTTCCTCCACTACAATAACCTTTATTGTGACACCCCAAATTAGGACTAATAAATAAATATGAAAAGAAAGAAAAAAAAGGAAAAGGGAAAATGGAAATAAAATAAATTGGGTTTTATTTTATTTAAATTTTTTTTTTTGAAGAAAAACGTGAAAGATGTCACTTAAGAAAAGTGAGAAGTGAAGGAATTAGTTTATGATCACTTGGATCAAAATTGAAAGAAAAAGTCAAGATATGGGTGAAAAGTGTAAATTTGGCCAACCTTTGAAGTCAGGGGGCTGAGTGTCTTTAGCTGATAGTTCAAGGTAGTGTCAGACATCAACTTCCTCATTTCAGAGGGACCTGTTTTGTAAATTTATCATATCTGAAAATTTTCAGATTTGAAAAGGATGGGACGAGTTCTATCTTCTTATTGGCTCAAATTTTCAACTAATAAGACAAAACAAAATTCATATAAACGAAGGTAACTGGTTAGAAAGCATTTTGGGTTCAAGAAAATCGAGATTTGGTCGAGTTTAGAAGGAGAAATCGGAGGTTGAAGTTTGGTGTCGAAAAGCTCCGTTTATCAACGATTGGAGGTGAAATACTCAACCAAATTTCGAGTTCTTTATATGGCTAGCTTCGTTTTTAAGTCCTTTATCGAATCTTAGTAGCCTTATGTCTCAGATTTTGGTTTAAAAGGTCTGATTTTGCGTTTTTTTACTGATTTTCGAGTGGAATTTTAAGTCAAACTTTAAATGAGCATATGGGACTCAATACTTGATGGTTTTCGTTGATTTTTGTTTCTATGGTTGAGGAAAATCATTTTCTAGAGTTTTTACAAGAAAAATCAAAGAAAACGATGAAAGAACGAAGTCAATCGACTTCAAAATCGGACAGCCATGAATGGATAAAAAAAATAAAAAAATTAGCCGGCCGGCGGAATGGCTGGATGCCTTGCCGGGCCGTGATTTGCTTTTGCTGGGCTGACTTCTCTTTTGGGCCCTTTATTTTTTGGTTAAGTATTTGAATCAAAATCATATTTATTTGGGTTGTTAGTCTATCTATTTTGGGTTAATAATTTAAATGGGTTATTAAGTTTTGGACTACTTTAATTATTAGTTTCATATTTTATTACATTTTAATATTTAGATTAAAGTAGTGATTAGTTTAATTTTTAAATTTATTGATATGTTATTTAATTAATATATCAATTTGTTTAGAAAATTAATATTAATTTGTTTAGAAAATTAATATTAATTAAGTAATCTTTTTTTAAATGGTTTATTAAATTATTTAGTAATTTAATAAGTGTTTTAAAGGTGTCGCAATTTGATATTAACAATTGTTAAGGACACTTTAATTCATGATATATGATCATTTAGCTATTAAAATGATAAATCGATGTTAAGGGTCATTATCAAGCGTAACGCTTAGAGATTTATTAAATTATTTTGATAATGAGATTAAAACGTCGTAAAATTTGATTTAAATATTTATTGGGACGTTATAACTTGGAGAGTTGGATTTATAAGAGTATAAATTAATTATTTTGACGTTTTAAGGCGTCGTAGAGTTTTAGACTTGGGGGTTTGACTAAAGTTGTTCGAGGTTGAGCGTGTTGACCAATAGTTGACTTTTACCTCGTTTGACCCACAAGTATTTTGACGATGAGATCAAATGGATATATATATTTGAGTCATTAGAGACCTGATTTTAGAGTTTGACTTTAGGTCGAGTCAGGTTGACTAAAGTTGACTTTTGGAAAAAATAAGCTATTAATTGGATATGG
The DNA here is from genome assembly GCA_954870635.1 of Arctium minus. Lineage (NCBI taxonomy): Eukaryota > Viridiplantae > Streptophyta > Magnoliopsida > Asterales > Asteraceae > Arctium > Arctium minus. The sequence goes on from OX941084.1 coordinate 39,458,983, forward strand.
TGGTGTGAAATGTGTAGGTTTTCAGTTGAGAGCTATCAGTAGCCGATCTACACAAAATCAGGTGAGTCTTCATGAGACTTACACTGGGATGCATACCTACGTACAAATTTATTTTCAGCATTATATGATTTCTATAGTGATGTGTACGTATACATGATGTTTCAGTTTTCATACATGATACAATATAATTTTCATGTATGTTATTTATGATCAGTTGCATGCTATGTGTTTATTATGTTTTCAAATAACTCTAGCATGTTGTTTCATATGGAAGTTTTATGGGCGGTTTCAAAGGGTGGGCATTTGACCAGTAAGTCACACGACAAGTGGCACGACCCCGTAATGGGTATCGAGACAGGTGTAGGTCAGATAACCCAGGGAAGCCAGTGACAAAATGACCCATACCCGACGAGATAGTTTATGAGATCTCTTTTCTTTCAGCGCTGCATGTTTTCAGAAAGTGCATACTATTTGATACAATGTTTTGAAGTTGATATGTATTATGTGAAATGATTTTATTCACGCAAACCATGAACTCACTGAGCTTTATAAGCTGACTATAGTATGCATCTCAGGGACAGAAGGTTTCAGGTTGGATAAAGGAAAATAGCAGACATAGAGACTTGCCTCATCTAAGTTCAATATTTATGTTCTAGCATCTATTAAGAATAAATATTGTAACGCAACTTGGTATGGGACGAGTTAGCATTTAAGTTACATATTTATTATTTTAAAGTCTTCCGCTGTAAACGGTCTAAAGTTTTAATTTCAGCCGTTAGTTTGGAGAACTGTTTTAGATTACGTAACACTTATCAAGGACAAAATTTTGGGTGTTACATTTATTATCCTTGTCCACCGCCACCACCACTACCATCGTCGGCCACCTATACCTCCACCACATCAACCATAACAACCTCCTGCACCACCATCATCCACTATCTTTCACGTTCTTCACAACTACCGTCCTTCACGGGCCACCCATCGCATTTATCTTTACCTATCGCTGCAACTATGCATCCGTCAATTCATTAAGATCTTCCAAATTGAATCAAATATTATATTTTCTTTATATGAATCGGATTTTTTCGAACTACCATCAATTATTTTAGATTCTTCATTCAAATTTCCTACCATTGTTTTTGTATGTATTTAACTATTTATATGTATGAAAATCGTTTAAAAAAATAAAAATCTTTTTTAATTAAATTATTTAAAGATATACTTTATTTGTGTTATTTATAACTATTATATGACATATAAAATCATCAAACAACTTTTAGGGAAATTTGTCCAATCCTGTTCTATTCGGTCCTAGTTGTACCAAATACAAGACAGACATTTGTCTTGTCCTGTCCAGTCCTGTCCTAGCTTCTTGTTCTGTCATGTCCAGTCCAGTCCAATCATGTCTGCGTACCAAACGCTACCTAGATGTTTAAGTGCAAGACAAGAACCAACTATATGCTTAACACAAACTTTCTGGTCCTCCCTCTAGCACACGGGGACCGGCCCTACGCACCGGGAATGTGTGAATGTGAAATGTTTACTTGTAGCATTGTGTGACTCGATAGAGCTCGATGATAATTCAATAGTTATTCAACAGTAGTTCGATAGATGTAATGTATGAATATGATTTGTTCATTTCAAGCAATGTGTTGCTCGATAAATCTTGACGTTCTTTACAGTTGCAATGTACAAATGTGAGTTGTTATCTTTGTAACAATGTGTTTCTCGATAGGGCTCAACATAGATTTGATGGTGTTTTGATTTGAGTTGTTATTTTGTAGCACTGTGTTCAGGGGTGGACCATAAAGCTCCGAGTAGGGTTCCGTGAACCTGTTCAACTTATTTTCGCAAATAGATTTTTTTTTGTGTGAAAGATGCACATGCATCGCTAAATTTTGAAGAGTGCTCCAGAATATTAAAAAATATAAGAAACATCAACCAAAACACCGAAAATGTCTCTCAAAATCGACCAAAAAACTGAAAATATCCCTTGAAACCTCAACCAAAAACTTATATCGTTACAATATGTTTCTAAACTAAAATAAATGAATTTTTGTTGAGTTAGGGTGAAAACGATCGACACAGTGACCAAATCAGTGACCAAATCATCCAATAGATATTCTTGTTGAACCAACGATAAGTTTTTAAAATACTATTAAAAATCCAATTTAGTCTAATCGGTTGAATCTTTTCTTTACAAGAAGCGTTGTTGTCTGGTCAATTATGACCAATAATTCGATTTACGTCAAATTACCCATTAAACAAACAATACAGTCACCTTTATATAACGGTTAATACATTAATCTGATCCTTATGGATCGGTAAATCATGCAATTTCTAAATATCGTGTTTGATATGCTATTTTTCTTGTATTTCTTCATTTTTTTCTTGAACATGGATTCAATTAACTGATGTGGCTACATAATTTCTTGTTTAGTTCATAAACGAATATATCCCTAATATCATTTGGATCCTAAACGTAAGATTCACATAAATTATCAAGGATGTGTCAACAACCCAATAATACTGCTTTCTAAAATACTGAAAAAAATACTAACTGGGATATTTTAGTTGTTAGAACTACACAGTTTCTATAAGAATAATATGGATTTTACATTGTTTCGGATCAAACATCGTACTTGATTTTAAATTTATTTTTGATCTTGCTTTATAGTAGTTCGACAGTTAGGATAGTGATCCCTCCTCTTTAAGATTGGAATTGAGATCATGATCGAAGCTTTAACCAGGGAATTAAAGCAGTCCAAAGTACTTATTTTCCTTATCAGATGTAAATAGCGGCAAAGCAAGTATCCGGCTTTCTATATTCATCATGCATAAAGCATGAAAATAATCTATGAAGGTAATTTGTAAGTCGATCGGTATCTGCCATGCAGATTGTATCAAGCCATGTAACATAACATGTATAAATACCACCAAAAATGTTTAGCATTAATAATTAGAGATGGACCGGTTAACCGGTTACGGTCCCTGCCACATGGAGGCTTAACTGATTAACCCGTAACCTATCATGTTTATAACTGGTTACCAGGTAAACATATAGGAGTTGTTACTAATCGGTTAGAGCGGTCCAATAACCGATCCTACTTAACTGGTCAGTTTTTTTTTATTATTAATTTATAACTATTTTATATTATTATATTATATAATTAAACTATATTTTATATTAAAAGAATTTGTACCACTTATTTAATACAAGTTTTTTTGTGTATTATTAGAAACAAGATTTAATCTATATCTATATCTATACTATATTATAAAAACGGTATAAAAAACTCTTAATTACAAAATTTTAAACACAAGTTACAACTAATTAAAGCCAATTACTTAATTTACAATTTCTTAATGCTTTGGTACAACCTTTTCAAGCACAATATCTCACATAATCATCTATTTGTGGAATGGATACTCATTTATTAATATAACTATTTGTTTTTTTGGTGGAGAATTTTATAAAATAGATTTTATATTAGCATAATCTATTTTAAATGTAGATTTTACATTTAAATCTATATTAATGAGATGTAATATAAAATCTTTTTTCTTCCGTATTTTTTTATATTACATCTCATAATGATTTTTCCATATTTTATTTTATAAAATCTTTTTACATAATGAGATGTAATATAAACTCTTTTTTCTTCCGTATTTTTTTTGCTAATATAAAATCTATTTTATTTTATAAAATCTACACATTTTATATTAGCATAATATAAAATCTACACGTATTTTTTTTGATAATATAAAATCTACACGTATTTTTTTTCACGAGCATTAAAAGAAGAAAAAAGAAGATTGATATGAATTAAAAATACAAAATAACGAGATACACTAATAAATTATCGTATTCTTTAAAATAAAAATATTCCGCAATACTTTCCAAATTAACCAAGTGTAAAGAAAATAAAATAGAAACGGTGTAGATATAAAAATATTCTTCCATATTTTTAATATATTTACATTTAAATGTAAAATCGAAAATGAAAATAAAAGATTTTAAAATATTCTCTACATTCACTATAAATATATATAGCTTCTCTATGTATCATCCGAGTACAAGAAGAAGACGAACGGTCGGGTGTCAATGGCGGAACCTGCAACTGAACAAAAGGTGTTCCACTATATTTTTGTTTCTTTGAAAAACTACTTTTTTATAATTTATTTTATTTACTGAGGATTTGTTTATATTTTTCAAAACCCACAATCATATTTTTCGAAGTAGGGGAATAAGATATATATACATATCTTTATTTTTATCGATTAATACTATGAAGTCTTGAAGTCAATAGTCAGATAAATATGTTGTGAGACATGTCGTTTGAGTTTTAAATAATATAATACAAAACTATTACCAATATTATTGCACAAACTCATAACAACAAACGATTAAGAATATATGCAAGTTAACCACTGATAACACCAATTTATGGTGTTGTTTTTTTATCATTAACCGGGTAAAAGTGCTTAATTCCAAGTGAAATTAGCGGTGTTTTATAATTTAAATCAAGTGTTTCAGGATTATGCATCATGTTATGAGATAGCCAAGAATGAAGGTGAAAAGTACTTTTCCGAACGATAATCGAGCATAATGTCCGTCAAGTCCAAACCCGAGAAGTGGTCGGTGAAAAAGTGAAGTTAAGAAGGATTTTTCAAGCCCAAGTGTAAGCAAAAATCAGTGGCTGAAGTACCTTTTGATGTGGGTTGCTGAAGCTGAATCCACGGAGCAACCTACCAGAATGAAAATTAGGGTACCTTGTTATGTGGGTTGCTGAAGCTGAATTCACGGTTCAACCCACGAGAATGGTGCTAGACGTTTTTTATACATATCTCTTAGGGTTTTGAAGGACTTATCATATCATTATCAACTTGGCAACGGGAGGAAGCAAGGAGACGACTTTGGGGCGATTTTTACAAGAGGAAAACACCGAATTGAAAGGAGGAAACATCTTGGGTCACGATTCTTACACAGATTCTTCTAATTCTTCGTCGGTATTACATATCAAAGGGAGTGTTTCAATCTTTGATTCTTCGAGAGATTTTTCTTAGATCTATGACTACTTCTACTACTTTCTTGTTTAATACCCCCGACATGAACTAATCTTTAGATGTTGGGGTTGGTTTGATTATGGTTTAAGCTTGTGAACATGTGATTGGGAGTTTTTATCAGTTTTTCCTAACTAATGAAGCATATGATTTGGGTTTTAATGCTTTTGTGAGTCTGATCAACTTTCAGCTGATTTGTTCGTTATAAATTAAGTTCTAGAGAATTAATTGTTAACAAGAACTAGAATTATATGCCTAAGGTGAGAAATTGGATAGAAATATACCAACTAAACCTTAGTATCATAATAATCTGGAACTTAATGTGTTTTGAATTCATGTGTTAAAATCGAGAGATGAGACTTGTGCTTTCAAAATAAAATCCGTTGTTGCTTGAAAAAGAATAACGGTGATTTCACAGATTAGATTTTCATTAAAGGGTTTAACTGATAATTGCTTTCAAGAATATTGTTCATTAGTGAAAACCATAGGATTTCCATCCCTCAACTATTTGTCTCCATAAAAGTTTCCAAAGTCGTTATTTGAATAGTGTGTTTAATTGATTTATTTTTATTAGTATTTAGTTAATTATTCCTAAAAATTCAACCTTTTGGACCGTTCAGTTAATAGTGAATATAGTCATTGTGATACTCAGTTCCTAGTTCCCTTGGTTCGATACTCGTACTTCTAAGTATATATTACTTGATTCGACCCGTACACTTGCGGTTAGATTAAGGGGTGTAAACCCGCTTATCAAGTTTTTGGTGCCGTTGCCGGGGAACTAGTTTGCACTGATAACACTACCAGCTATAAACGCTATTACATTGGACATTTTATTTTATTTTTATTCTATTTTTCGCACATTCCGTGATCCCTCTTTTCCCTGTTTCAGATAAAAAAAATCATATAATGGGAGAGGAAGCACCAGCAAGAGTGCCGATGAGATCGTTTGTCAATCCTAACATGGCAGCTATTAACAGAGGTATTCAAGCCCCTGCAGTAGCAGCAAACAACTTTGAGATAAGGTATGGCACGATCCAGATGTTACAACAAAATCAGTTTGGTGGAGCACCAACAGAAGACCCCCATGCACATCTCCGTTCATTCGAAAAGATCTGTAACACATTTAAGATCAACGGAGTGTCAGACGATGCTGTTAAACTGAGGTTGTTCAACTTCTCACTGAAGGGAAGGGCACAAATTTGGGAAGAGAGCCTACCCAATGGTCAGATTACCACTTGGGCCGATATGACTGCCGCATTCTTACAAAAATTCTTTCCACCGGGTAGAACAGCTCAGTTAATGGCTGAAATAACCCACTTTGCTCAATGGGACCAGGAGACACTCTACGAGGCATGGGAAAGATATAAGGACATGCTCAAAAAGTGTCCACATCATGGGTTACATGGTTGGGTTATCATCCAGACTTTCTTTGGTGGACTTCACCCGCAGTACAAAAATGATATTATTGCAGCAGCGGGTGGGGCCTTGATGAACAAGACCTATGAAGAGGTAGTTGAGCTGATTGAAAACTTGGCTGAACACAGTTATGCCACTCCACGAGCCGATACCAGACGTGTAGCAAATGTTCAGGAATTGATGAGCTAAAGGCAATAAAAGCCCAACTGGCCGCCATCACAAATCAGCTGAAAGGAACTTCCATCCAACCTGCACATCACTATGAGGGAGACATTCCCGATTTGTTCCCTGCTTCTCATGAACCTGAACAGGTTCAATTCTTACAAAATCGGAACAATCGCCCTCGGAATGATCCACTCTAATACCTACAATGAAGGGTGGAAGAGGCATCCCAACCTCTCATGGAATCAACCTCAAAATCAACCGAGAGAGACTATGGGACAACAACAACAACAATATGGTAACAGTTCTAATTTTAATTCTTCTTCTCATGCTGATAATGTTTAACGTCCTCCAGGTTATAATCAGAGAAGGTTTGATGAAGGACATTCTGGAGAGAAGAAGCCGGGATTAGAAGATGTTTTGATGAAGTTCATCTCGAAGATGGACAATACTGTCGAGGAGATTACTTCATCCGTAAGCAATTTGACAACCACCGTGGGCACAGTAAAAGCGGCAACTGAGCAGAATACAACTTCCATCCAAATCTTAGAGAGACAGATCGGCCAGATAGCTGAAGCTCTACAATCCCGTACTCAGGGTCAATTCCCTAGTCATACTGAAAGAAAACCGAGAGAACATTGCAATGCCATTCATATTAGGAGTGACAAGGAATTGATAAAGGACCCTACCCGAGAGCATGTGGTGACCGAAAAAGTAGAGGTTGAAGATGTTGGGACGAAATGTGAGATGACTACTGATATTACTGATCCAAATGAGCCAAAGGAAAAAGGTGTGACACCTCCATCAACCCGTATGTGCCACCGCTACCTTTTCCGAATCGGTTGAAGGCACACGAGGATAAGGAACAGTTCAAGAAATTTCTTGACATTTTCAAGAAGCTACACATCAATATTCCATTTGCAGAGGCACTTGCACAAATGCCAACATATCTCAAGTTCATGAAAGACATCTTGTCCAAGAAGAGGAAGATTGAAGATCATGCAACAATTGCACTTACCGAGGAGTGCAGTGCAATCATTCAAAATAAGCTTCCTCCGAAGCTTCAAGATCTAGGGAGTTTCTCTATACCTATGCAAATTGGAGTTTTTCATTTTGATAAAGTGTTATGTGACTTAGGAGCAAGTATTAACTTGTTACCTTTATCCATTTTCAGGAAACTTGGCTTGGGGGAAGTGAAGCCAACAAACATGACACTCCAACTTGCAGATAGATCAGTGAAGTATCCATACGGAATCGTGGAAGACGTGTTGATAAAGGTCGGAAAGTTTTACTTTCCAGTTGATTTCGTAGTTCTAGATGTGGAAGAAGATGTCGAGGTGCCATTAATTTTGGGAAGATCGTTCTTAGCCACAAGCAAGGCTTTGATAGACATGGAAAAAGGTGTGATGACTTTCAGAGTTGGTAATGAAAAGGTAACTTTCCATGTTCTCAAAAGCGTAGAAGATAGAGTTGAACCGGAAGGGCGATCGATTGGATCAGAAACTGGTTATGATGGGAAAACCTATGTGGGGAAAATCAGGAAAAGTCGGATGTGTAGGCGATTCAATTCCGCAAGCGATACCGAGCCAAATTGAGAGCTACACAGTCGTGCCACGACTCTAACTAAGGCGCTAGGTGGGAGGCAACCCACTAGGTGTGTCGTTTTAATTTTTCGTTGTTTTTATTTTCTATTTTTTAGTGGTTTTGTTTTTAATTAATTGGTGTTCGTAGGAGTTGTGTTTTGTTCCGTTGTAGGTCTCTCGTGATTCGGAGAAGTTCCCGCGCTCCAAGGTAAGTATTTTGGTTTTGGGTTAAAGTTGGAGAAAAAAGACGGAAATTGAGAGGAGCAAACGGTTGAGATAAAAGCATTTGGTACCATGTGTTTGAAGTCGAGAAAAGGGATTGAGAGATAATAATGAGGAGTTTCATATTGGGTTTAAATTGGTGTTTAAAAAGAGGTTTAAAATGGTGTTTAAAAAGGGATTTAAAATGGTATTTAAAGTGGTTTAAAATAGTGGTTAAAATGGTGTTTAAATTAGTGTTAAAGTGGGTTTAAAATCGTATTTAAAAATTTTTGGGTGGTGATTTTCCATAAAACCAAACAGCCTTTACCGTGGCTTGCTTCGTGAGTTACCCATCCCAACCCACGGCCAAACCCTCGCTCACCTCTGCCCTTCCCCATTCGATCGGCCAAACCAAAACAGCCCCTAACGTGGGTTCTTCGTGAGTTACCCACTCCCATCCCACGCCTTAACCCACTCGAACCACCTCCCCCCCCCCCCTTCTTCCTTTTCTCTTGTCTACCACAAAACCACAACCCCTCACGTGGCTTTCCCGTAAGTTAGCCCTCCCAACCCACGATCTATCCCACCCGAATTTTTTTTCCCATTTGTGCGTTTGATTTCCAGCAAACAACAGCCCCTAACGTGGCTTCCTCCGTGAGTTACCAACTCATCCCACAGGCTAACCCACGTTAACCTCTGCCAAATCACTCGAGTGATCAAAACAAACAGCCCCTCACGCGGGTTTGCCGTGAGTTACCTCCTTCCATCCCACATATGAACCCACGCGAACCCCCTCTTCCACCCTTTCCCCCCTTTCGACCGTTTCCCAACAACTCCTCACGTACCTTGTTCGTGAGTTACCCTCTCCCAACCCACGACCCAACCCCCACTACCCTCCACCTTTTTTTTCCTCGTGGACCAAAACCCAACAGCCCTCCCCGTCCCTTTTGCCGTGAGTTACCATCACCAACCCACATCACAACCCACCCTAATTAGTTTGGGCCTAAAACCCTTGAGCCGATTAAAATTCTTTTTCCTCCCAAAAATTTTCCAATCGGCACCTCTCTCACTCTCCTTCTCTAATCGACTTCAAGGCACAAGGCTAGGTTTCTCTCATTCTTTTGCTTCACTCTCCATCTCAACTACAATCATCCTTCAATCCAAGGTATGTCTCTCAACTTCTTCTTCTTCTTCTTCTTTATGCTTTCCCTTTACTATTTTTAATGGTGAAATTAGGTTTTGCTCAAACCCTTGATGTTTTCTTCTTTGAACTTCCTCTTTATGGCATACTTTAAAGTTCAAAGTGTTTGAGCCTACCCTTCATTCCACAAACTTTTATTTTGGGATTGCCCCAATTTTGGGAGTTTTTGTTAAGACTTTGTGGGTTGTTTTGCTCTAGGGTTTATTTTGGTTGCCAATATGGATTCCTTGAATGGGTGATAATGCATGTGTTCCACCTTGCTAGTTAACTCTTTTATCTATGGTACTATCTTAGTTCTTGTTAGTTGTGAGCTTTTCTCAAAACTAGGGTTTCGTTTTTAAAGCTAATTATAAGGAAATTGCTAGATGTTGATCTTTTGGCAATTATGTGTGTTCATTCCACCATGGCCATCATGCTTATGCTTGTCTCTTCAGCTTACATTCATGCCAAAAGTGGTTTATGTGAATTGGGGTGGATGCTCAATCAAGTTATTTATTTGAGCATAATTGTGAATATGATGTTGCGCCTTGTACTTCCGTGATAATTTTGTCCATTCAATAGGATTGTGTGGTGTCTATGTGCTAATTGCGTTGGAATCACCCTACCATCACCTCTATGTCCACCTCACACTTCATGTCACAATTAAGTCACAATTTGGGGGTTATGAGTAATGTCATGTTTTATTTTTTTCCCCATCATCTTCTTGCTCTAACTTTTACATGTATGCATTTTGGTTGTGAGCATGAGCTTCCCTTTACACAAAACAAACCTATGTCCCAACATAGGTTTGGGGTTCCTCGCATTCCTCTCAATCACACACACATTTGGTCACCCAACTCATTTACTCTTTCAAAGTCGATGGTTGTACATCATTCAAACCTATGTCCCAACATAGGTTTGGGGTCGTCAATCTTTGACCCACTTTCCGTCTTTACCAAGAGTAAACCTAGACCACGGTCTAGGTTTGGGGTGACCATCTATTCTCTCTGTGTACTAATACTTCCATTGAATCGCAGGAAACACCCAAAAACTCGACCCACTACCACCACACCCTCAAGATGGAGAGGAAGAAGATGCTAGAGTACGAGCACATAGTCTACGAGGTAGAGGCAGCAAACGAGGAGGAGCCACCATCCACACCACCATACTTCTCCATGTCGGAAGCAAAGCTAGACCACGTCATCGCCGAAATAACAGAAGTTCGGACTCACGCCGTACCGCTCGACGCCCATTCTTGACTTCGTTATTTTTGTGAACTTGGTACTTGTATCGTCTATTATTTTGAACTCGGATAACTGTAATCGTGTAGACGTACTATTCACATCACCTAGCACGGACACGGGTAAGACTTATATTATATCTTATATGTTGCATACAATTTCTGTCAAGTTTCTTTGCATCTACAACTTTATTGCAAACTCAAACCAAACTTGCACATTGGGGACAATGTGCCGGTAAGGTTTGGGGTTGTAGACCCGGACATACTATCGGGTATTCTATGGTATTGCATGTTAATTGCGTAATTATCACAAGTTTGTCAATCATATCATAAATCTTATTTTCTTAGGATAGTGAACACCGGAACTCATGAAGCACCTAGGCATTTAGATAACTTTACATTGTTCTGAGAATCTAGGTGCGGAGATATAGTCCTAAAAATAATCAGGAAATTGCACGAATAGGGGACATTAGTGGAGACCACCCGAGAGAAATTTGAACCAAATAACGTACAATTTATTGCAAGAGAATTATACACTTTTATCTTATACACCTTTCAGATTCCTTGTCGTGATTATAGTTAGATCTCACTATAATATTGCATTGGGTAACAAAGACGGCCATAAGGATATTAAGTGTTATTTCTGTCGTATCTGAATTACGGACCTTAAGAGGTGATTCCAGGCATTGCGTGTTAATTAAATTTGTAATTCTTTTATCTTACTTACCTTTCTATTGTGTGCACCTAAGCCCTTTTGCAGCCATACAACGATTAAATTCATTTGTAACCCATTTATCTAACCCCAGCCTGATTGTCAGCCTACCCGCATCCGAACGTGTGTCATGAATGAACAACTGGTAGGGAACAACGGAAAGGGGTAGGAAAAAGCAAAAGTGATACTGAAGCCAGTTCTAGAAAGAGCGAAAAGATCAAAATGGGTCTAACAGCTGCAAAAAAAAAATCAGCAGCTGCAATAATAAAGGCTATGAAAAAAAAGAGAAAGAAAGAAAAAGAAAAAGAAAAAGAGAAAAGGGTGTGAAAAGGAACACCAATGTAAAGGAACAAAGTGGGAATTAAAGTGAAAAGAAGGAAACTGGCCGGGAAGAACGGGTTGAAACTAGTTGTTCATTCAATGCCACATTGAGGATTTTGATACGTTTACCTTCATTTCCTAGCCATAAGCCTAGCCCCATTACAACCTTTACAAAGACCTGGATGATCTTTTGGAAAGTGTAGGAGGATAGACATAATAGCACTAATAGTCCTAGTCTTGTTACTTGATTCCTTCTGAGATCACTTCTTTGGACATTTGTGCGTTTTTCTTGTTTAGTTGTTCATGCTAATATCTTGTGAATTTTTGTACATAAACTCCAAAGTCATGAACAACATGTGCAATAACCTAGGGTTCGAGCGTAAAGAGAGTATCCGTGAGGTAGGGTCAAGGCGAAATCCTCCCCGAAAGTGTGAGGACTTTGTTGTGATTAGGTATGGTGTCACTATTCTTAGTTCGATTTTCAATGTTCATGACTCTAATACCTTTGTTGAATAATGAATACCGGTTGTTTCATCCACTTAAATTTTTATTGCTTGACACTCATGATTGCTAACCGATAGATATACCCGTGGTCTGGTTCATTTATAATTGCATGTTTGGTTTAAGTTTGTGTTTTTATTGACGCTAATTTGCTTGGGGACAAGCAACGCTCGGTTTGGGATTGTTGATAACACCAATTTATGGTGTTATTTTTATATCATTAATCGGGTAAAAGTGCTTAATTCCAAGTGAAATTAGCGGTGTTTTATAATTTAAATCAAGTGTTTCAGGATTATGCATCATGTTATGAGATAGCCAAGAATGAAGGTGAAAAGTACTTTTCCGAACGATAATCGAGCATAATATCCGTCAAATCCAAACCCGAGAAGTGGCCGGTGAAAAAGTGAAGTTAAGAAGGATTTTTCAAGCCCAAGTGTAAGCAAAAATCAGTGGCTAAAGTACCTTTTGATGTGGGTTGCTGAAGCTGAACCCACGGAGCAACCTACCGGAATGAAAATTAGGGTACCTTGTTATGTGGGTTGCTGAAGCTGAACTCACGGTTCAACCCACGAGAATGGTGCTAGACGTTTTTTATACATATCTCTTAGGGTTTTGAAGGACTTATCAAATCATTATCAACTTGGCAACGGGAGGAAGCAAGGAGACGACTTTGGGGCGATTTTTACAAGAGGAAAACACCGAATTGAAAGGAGGAAACATCTTGGGTCACGATTCTTACACAGATTCTTCTAATTCTTCGTCGGTATTACATATCAAAGGGAGTGTTTCAATCTTTGATTCTTCGAGAGATTTTTCTTAGATCTATGACTACTTCTACTACTTTCTTGTTTAATACCCCCGACATGAACTAATCTTTAGATGTTGGGGTTGGTTTGATTATGGTTTAAGCTTGTGAACATGTGATTGGGAGTTTTTATCAGTTTTTCCTAACTAATGAAGCATATGATTTGGGTTTTAATGCTTTTGTGAGTCTGATCAACTTTCAGCTGATTTGTTCGGTATAAATTAAGTTCGAGAGAATTAATTGTTAACAAGAACTAGAATTATATGCCTAAGGTGAGAAATTGGATAGAAATATACCAACTAAACCTTAGTATCATAATAATCTGGAACTTAATGTGTTTTGAATTCATGTGTTAAAATCGAGAGATGAGACTTGTGCTTTCAAAATAAAATCCGTTGTTGCTTGAGAAAGAATAACGGTGATTTCACAGATTAGATTTTCATTAAAGGGTTTAACTGATAATTGCTTTCAAGAATATTGTTCATTAGTGAAAACCATAGGATTTCCATCCCTCAACTATTTGTCTCCATAAAAGTTTCCAAAGTCGTTATTTGAATAGTGTGTTTAATTGATTTATTTTTATTAGTATTTAGTTAATTATTCCTAAAAATTCAACCTTTTGGACCGTTCAGTTAATAGTGAATATAGTCATTGTGATACTCAGTTCCTAGTTCCCTTGGTTCGATACTCGTACTTCTAAGTATATATTACTTGATTCGACCCGTACACTTGCGGTTAGATTAGGGGGTGTAAACCCGCTTATCAACCACTTATGAAAATACATTCGTTTTTCACATTGTATTTCATTAACTGTTAACAGAGAAATTACGTTTCATTTTAACTCGGTTCAATATTCCAACAAAAAATTTATCCTCCCTTGCAATGCACGGCCCAACACTAGTGTAATATAAATCAAGTAAAATGTTATATACCCCGAGTCGAATTAAATAATATTTTATTTATTTGATTATAAATACAACTCCAGTCAAAAAGTCTAGTGAAAAACGGTTTCTCACAAATTGGGTCTGACCGGTCATAATTGCCCGTTATGGACCATGCCCAATTCCAACCCGTTTACACCTTGAGAACGATGGTGCTTACAACTATCTATTCAACTGATCACATTACCTTCAAATCAACTACAACCGTTGTTGAAAGTTATTCAACAACCACCAATTTATAACATAAGCTTTTCATTGGCGAATATAACGGTCCAAAACGAACAACTTTACACAAGCATCTTATATGACTAATAAACAAACGGAAAAATAGCATACCGATTACGAGGATAATCGTCGAATTTATGATGGTACCATCTTTGTGTTTCTGTTGCTGCAAACACGAGATTTGCCACCTGCATGATATATGATAATAAATCAGGTGAATTTTTTCAACTTATTATGGTTGGATTCAGGGCCTAATTAAATCATGTCAAGAGAAATGTAAAAAAAAAATACCACAAATGCAAAAAGTAACCACAATGAGAGATCTGCACCACCACTGGCCACCAGAAGACCACCGTAGATCACCTTCATCATCAACATCATTGTGAGACCAATACAAACAGATCAGTTAAATAAACTTTACTAAAATTATATCATTTCGTTCAACCCGACTTATATGGTGGCTAGAGCAAATGCAAACAAAATGAACTACATGATTCACTAACCCTCAAATCACAGCTATGGCACTCACAGAATGGAACCGAACCATACCAATAGACCATTGGGGTTCATTTGTTTATTGGGTTTTGTTGTCACAATCGAACATTTTTTTCCATCTCATGATTATGGTGGTTTGTCACGTTTGTAGGAGACAGTGAGGAGGGTAGAAAGTGTGACGGTTGAGGGGACGAGGAGGACACGACATTGAGGTTGGGCATGGCACCTTTAGGCATTTCCAAAGACACGACCTCTGATAGGAGTTCATGGAGACGCAAGATTAGAATAGCAGACTAGGGATTGAGATCTAGATGGTAGGAAGGGAGTCGGAGGGGTAGAGGGTATGGGTTAGGTTTAGGATTAGTGAGTTGGTAGTTGGGTTTTATGTTTTTTTCCTGTACTTGACTCTATTAGTATTACTATTGCTTGCTTAGATCTAGCTTTTTAAATTTTAACCTTGCCTTGCTTTTCTCTCTTTCACACACTTTTCACAATCAGGGTCATCAAGGAATCAACCGCTCACTCTTTGAGGTATAGGTTAGGTCTACGTACATCTTACCCTCCTCAGACCCCACATTCGGGTGAGATATACGAAGTTTATTTGGTTTCGTTTATGATTCTCCGAGATATTTCAACTGAACACGCATAGTTCACACATAATCATATCGACCATGATTGTTATGGTGTGGTCTATCGTTTTCACGGGAGTTGCAAGATACAATGCACCATCTCACAAGACCTCGTGCATCTCTTTGATCAAAGGCTCAGGAAATTGTATATAAGAACGCATAGGCATAGTTCATTTTCAACCTACCGCAACTAGTTTGGGGAGGCTTGTTTCATATAGCATTCAAATGAGGTTTTTGAAGCTCCTTTCACATTGAAAAATTGAGTTTATAGAAAACACAAGACTTACAATTTCGGCCGAGTAGTGTGGAGACGAGACGTATTCGAACCAATCGCCGTAAGGAATAACATACTCCTCCACAGTTTCGGTTTTCTCTCGCAAGGAACCCTAATCATAAGGTTGAAAAGAGTATGTTAGTTGATTGAGCACCAAGAAAACTATTTCCACATAGGCAACACCCTCTTCACAAAATGCAAAGAGAAAGTCCCAACTGATGCAAAGCCAAAGTAGCCTTGTGCACCGTGGTTGCTCCTTACAAATAGTGAAGCGATCCTATCAAAACTACCTTATGTAACACTTGAAACTTGACCTAGAAAAATAAATCTAACCACCAGTGACAATGGTTTCTGCCAATGAAGCAGACTTTTTGCAAAATCAAGAGAAATATTGCATACAAAGACCAATTTTCCTGGTCTTCACGAAACCATGGAGCCTTGGAGCACATGGTCGCCCTTTTTAGTACAGTTTCACAAGCAAAGTATGGTGGGGCTTCAAACTAAACCAAACCAAACGAACCCTATAAATCCCATTCGGAAGTTGGTTCGCCCGGGGGGCCCCAACGAGTAGAGACTTGTTTCCATGAAGACCCCCGCCTTGTGCAAGAGAGTGAGCAAACAGGTAGCAAGAAGTAGGTTCCCACCTGGGGAAGGGGGTTGGTTTGGGATGTACACAGACCTGACCCTCTACCCCAAAGAGTAGAGCAGTTGTTTCCGTGAAGACCCCGCCTTGTGCAAGAGAGTGAGCAAACAGGTAGCAAGAAGTAGGTTCCCACCTGGGGAAGGGGGTTGGTTTGGGATGTACACAGACCTGACCCTCTACCCCAAAGAGGAGAGCAGTTGTTTCCGTGAAGACCCCGCCCTGTGCAAGAGTGTGAGCAAACATGTAGCAGTAATAAAGATTAGCACATGGTGAACGAAGCATGGAAAAAATAAGCAAGACAAAAAAACGTACAAAAGACAGGGTAAGGCAAAACCTACAAAGTAAGGCAAAAATATGTCCCCAGCCTAAACTGCCAGCCCTCTATCCCCGTCCCAACCCTTCCAACTCTCTTCTACCCAACTACGCTAGCTATGATGAAGCTTTTATTATTATTTTTGGTGGGAGATAAGTAAAAGGTGATGAAAGAAGATCGTTTTTACCAGCATCATGAAACAAGCACATGTAGAAATCATCTCCAAAAACAAACAACTAACCAAAAGTTCATTGGCCAAGTGGTATTTGAGTTACCAGTAAATCCTTGCCTCCCTAGAGGTCAAGGGTTCAAATGTCACCAAAGGTGAGGCGTGCGCATGAATCTTTGCCGTATATAAATATTATATACTTAAAGAAACAACTGAGTGGCAAGGCATGGACTTACAAGAATTTCATGACAACGGAGCTGATGTACCCAACCCCATAGGAATATAGCTGCACCTATCCATGCATACCATCGAAGCCTCAAGAAAGGAGTCACAAACATCCATATGTTAAACTCAGGCTTGGACATGCGATCTTTTCCCTTAACAATGAACTCCGCCACCAGGTTCTTCACAAATTCAAACACTTCAGGTGCAAAAGTACAACATAGAGACAGTGGAGCTGCTGTATAGAAACTGATTAAACAAAGATCACTTGAATAAGAAAAGAATCTTCGAATACGGAAAAAAAGATCAAAGATAAATTAAAGATTTCATTTAGCCAAATATCAGAGTTGAGAAGGCTTAAAATAAAGCTTTGTAGTTTCCAAGATATCTTGCTTTGACTAAATATAGTTCAAAAGCTGTGAGATAGCTACGACCAACAAAAGAAAAACCTAGATCAAAAGGTAAATATAACCACAATATACTAAAACACAAGCAAAACATCTACATGTGGCTTTGCAAGTCACCTGAAAAGCTTACCGTAGTTAAAATCAATATTGTAAAGAGATATCTGGAGAAATTTAATTATGATCCAATTACATCCAAGAGAATCACTAAAAGGACATAAGTATGAAGGATAAACAAAAAAGGGGAAGAGGAAGAAGATGATGATTTTATGATCGATGCCATAAGCCCATGTACTCTCATGTAGTTTTAAAAAGTTCCCAAAACCAAACAGTAGTCTTAGCATGGTTGAAGCCCTTATCGGAATATAGTTCATCCCACTCAGAATTTTGATCATGCCAAGGTCTAAAGTTCATCAGAAGACCACATATATATTCATATAGCAAGGAGAAACAGAACTACAGAAGCAAAGAGCTGCAGATATGTAAAACTTACAATAGACCCGCAAGATAACCAAAGATGTGCATTCTAGCTGATGAACTGTAGTTAAAAACATAGATCGTCTCGTAGAAGCGTCGCAAAACTTGAACTTCCATTAGCAAAAGCAGAAACACAGATAACCAAACATTGTATACATGTTCTCTCGTCGACAATGATTTATGCCAGGAGAAGGCATGTGAACCTCCAGTCAAGTGGCTGGTTATAGTAGAAAAGAGGTCATGCTCGATAAGTGATGGTAGCATCTTGATTGCATAAAACCACACTGCAACAAGTAACATTGTTGTCCAGAAAATGGCCACCACATAAAAGTGACAGAAGAATCTCTGAGGCACGGTTAATTTCTGAAATGCACACAAACAATGCATAAATGGAGTTGTCATACAAAGATAAGACAAGCTCATCGTAGCCATCATACAACTGAAGAATGAACTGCACACAGGACAAGCAGTAAGACATGGAATTTGTTCAGCAGGATCCTTCAAATACTTGCAGAAGAAAAACGGAAAAAGGATAAAGAAAATGAAGAAAAGGCCGACCCTAGTGCACCAAGGCTTGTGCAGACCTTTCAAATAGGTTTTCTCTATGACTTGAACCCATGACCTTTGGCTCACAAAGGGGTACCGTTGCCATTTGCATCAAGGCTACCCCAAAAAGACCAAAACCAGAGCTTCACACATAATTATAACATAATATCTAGTTATCTATCGATAAAAGCTATACGAAAACAAGAAATTACTTCAGTGCCAAATGCTTCATACTTCCCAATTAATTTTTGGTCATATTAGCTTTCATAGGAAGATTTCATTTGGTTGGTTAAGAGTTACATGCAAGTGTATATTTGATAAATCAGGCCGACCAGCTAAAACAACAATAAATAACAAATTTTGTTGTGGGTGCACGAAAAACTATTTGATAAAACAAGTTAGTGTTGTTAATTTCTATGTCATAAAACAGTGTCATATAGTCTTTGGTATGTGCACGCTTGTACTATGAGCCACAAGGAGATTGAGAAGTGTTTAATTTCTAGAGTCTTATCTTTGTTCATGGAAATCAGTTAAAATTCTAGTATACATATAGTTCATAAAGCATCTAATCTAATATTTCCAACAGAAATCTGGTGGTCAAAAGGCATGTTTCACGTTCCAAATTTACCATTGCAAGTAATACATTGTTACAATGGTAATAATCCTAGCAATCTGGCATCAGAAGTTGCTATTGATTCCCTACTATTACGATTATAACAATGCATTACTGATTATTAGCCCATTTGAGGTGGCATTTTGATAGCCGGATGCAGCTACAATCCTCAGAAATATATGTATTCGATGACATTGCATAAAGGCATAGGTTCCAGTCTAATTTACGGTTGTCTTATCATATTCTTGGCACTCTTGCAAGTTGCATCAAGCATGCTTTCACTTTTTGTACAAGCCTACTCATGCATGAATTATATTAACGCATCTAGACATCTATAGATCTGTAAGGCTACATGCATGGGATCCCTAAGTATTTCATGTAAAATGGCCAACCATAGCTTCATACTAAGCTATAGAAGGACATGTTTACCCACTCCTATATACACATACAAATGTCTGTGAATTCCTAACTCCTAAGGAGTTGGCCCATGAAGGATCTCATGAGCTGGAAACGTAACATTCCCCTTCTCTTGCTTTGAATGTATAGGACGGTGGGCCAACTCTGTTGAGCCACACTAATATGCGAAATTAGAAGGATTTCTATTGCGTAAACCACTATATCGGTTAAAATTATTTCAGGGCTTATGGAACAAAACTAGCTAAGACACCAGCCTAGATAATGGAATCTCTGTACTGCCATCTGGACCCACGTTAATATCTGATTTATACGGTTAATTACTATACCAAAAATAATTAAACTCTTATTTCAAACTTGCCACAACTATGAGAGGAGTGAAGAAGAGAGGGAGGCTATATACAATCATGAGAATGATGTAAATCAAGTATCTAGATCTTTGTTGGTTTAAGTAATATTTCTACAGACTACAGACATTTTCTGTAGGAAATAGTTTATTTGAGTAGATCAATTACATACTGTCAAAAGGGAGGCACTTGTTTTAGTTACGTGGATCAAATGATCAGTTCCAGGCTGGCAGATAAGTGATACTCATAGAGAAACAATGCTTGGTCAGAATCCCTGTATATTTGGGAGTACAACCCTCATGCCCCAAGGCTAGCCGATATCCTAGAAATAATCCAAAATTCATCAGAATTGCCATTTGCCTATGTGACAGTTACATTCAACTGAGATGGATTACTTAAGATGATCATCAGCAAATGTTGCCAATGTGACAATTAAATTGGACAAGATGGATTACCTAAAATATATTTTTTGGGAAATTATCTAACCTTAGGAAAAGTTTGCTTAAATATTCAACAACACAATAACGTTAACTCCTGTTCATGCTAATTATTAAAAACATAACAACAAACCACAAACAACACAAGGGTATTGACACTCACAGTGGAGTTGGATGGCAAAATCTTGCCTCTCTTGGCAAACCCCAACAGAGCTCTGCGAAACCAACCAAGCCCGGGCAACGGCAGACAGGCTACAAGAATTGGCAAAGTAGCAGCGATCCACGCTGCTCGTAGCAATGATACAAGCCCCAGACCCAGCTCTTCCATTCTTTAGACAAAAAAATGTTTTTAGCCCAATATGATTGCCTTAGAAGAATAATTGCGGCCGAAAATAATAAATACTACTTAAAAAATGTGTAACACATTAAGCGTGAGCCTTTTTTATGGTATCACGAGTCTGCCTTCTCCCGTGTATAGAGAGACGTGAACTAAGAGCAATTCTACGCGTGTGGATTGAAAATTCTGATTTATTCAAAATGGAGTAAAACTTCTGTTATTCCAAAAACAAACCGTATGAATGAAGTAGACATGAAATTGAACGGAAAAGGGAAAAACACACACACACACAACCTTTAAACACATTTATGCCCTAGGTTTTGAAATCAAACTATGAACAAAAGAAATCACATGACAGTGCAGTACGATTTTGAGAGTTGCCGTAGGGAAGTATGGGAGGTTTGTGTAATGCATCTGGTGCAAGTTTCAAATGAATGTTATTCCAGGGATTGAATCTCGATTTATTCATGTTGATTTTGGGAATAAGGTGAGCGATCATGGAAGAAATGGAAGAAGAAACAGAAATATCAGTGCCATTCTGGAGATGTTATGAATCTCCACTAGTAGTTTTGATTAGCTTCATGTCCATGGACGTACAATAAGAATCTGCTGGATGCATGATATCCATACAATTTCTCCTCCGAGAAGACCGAATTGATTGGGATCTACTCGATTACATGAACCTGATATTTGATTTCAGAAGTGAGACGATACGTATAAAGGATCCAAACAGAGCATACCTGAGATACAGAATTTCTGACATTATCATGGACGATTGGAAAAGTCGAACTTCGTTCAAACTTTAGCAAACTTCTTCTTCTTCACCCGTAAACGAATCCCTAACCCGAATCACTCATGCTTGTCCCGAATTCCAAATTGTTTCAATCTCGATGTATAAATCTCAAACCAAAATTTATGATTTTAGAGATGATCATTCCAACACCATCGTGTTCTAATCGCGACTATCGAGAAGACAGAGAACGGCAGCCAGTGCTTCAACGGCGCAACCTCACTCCGCCACAACCACGGCGTTTTCCACGTTTCAAGTTTCGAGTACTGATCGACTGATTTTAAAGAAATAAAGAATTACAAAAACATTAGGGTTGGGTTCTGGCGAGAAATAGCATGAGTAGGGGTTATCAACAATTGGATTAGGAATAAACATATGTTAGTATGACATGCACCAATATAAAATGCATCGAGATGCATCGGATCAATTTCCTTCTAAAACTCAATTCATGGAAGGGCATGAGATTAAAAGTGATCAATGGAAATGCACTTCTCACGATAACCTCAATTTTTCACACGATACTTTTCTTTTTAGGTTTTTGTATTTTACCCAACTCTAAGGCCCTGTTTGTTTTCACTATTTCAGCTCTTATTAGGCCCATATATCTTAATCGGTAAGTGAAACCCAAAAAACAGTGCGTTTGTTTATTTAAAAGAAAAAGAGGATCTGATCTCTAAATAGCCTCTAAACAAAAAAGTGAAAAGATAACCTCTATATCGGTTAGAGGTATGGTCGATCTGTTTCTTCTTTATCGGACTCCCCTCAATATATGTCGATTCCCTCCCCTTCAACCTCTCCATCGAACTCCCTCCCCTTCAACCTCTCCATCGAACTCCAGCAGCGTCTCCATCGAACTCCAGCAACCCTCCATCGATCTCCAGCAACCCTCCATCGAACTCCAGCAAGCTTCTTCTACTCTACCAGGTACTCCATCTTCCCTTTTTCTTTTAATTTTAGGGTTCTACTCGATTTGTTGGGATTGGATCGATTTTGGTACAGTCATACTGCAAAACTCAGACCATCGAGTAGAACATGACCCATCGACTTTAGAGTTCTACTCGATTTGTTGCTTGTCCACCCAGACCATCGATTTTTTAGAAAAATTCGATGTTAACAGATCTTTGATTAAAATCGATGTTAACAGACAGTTGGATAAAATCGATGTTAACAGACCTATAAATTCGATGTTAACAGACCTTATAAAAGCAATTGAACATCAAGTTCTTACCCAGGTATAGTAACTTCGATGTTAACAGACCTGATAGTTTTATTTTTATTTTTATTCCTATTCTATCAAAAACCCAATACAGTTGCAGGGACATCCAACTTTCTGTGTGGTAAAAAAAACAAGCTTTTATTACAATTGATTTTATCCCAACTTTCAGCTTGGTCATGTTTGATGCTTCTAAACTACAATGGTGGTTGGTGGTTCTTGAACATTATGGCAGCCAACTTTCTGTTCGGTAAAAAAATAACAACAAGCTTTCTGTTTGGTCAAAAAAACAAGCTTTTATCAATTCTTTTTGATTTGGCAGCCAACTTTCTGTTTGGTAAAAAGAAAAAAACAAGCTTTTATCCCAACTTTCTGTTTGGTCATGTTTGATGGTTCTAAACTACAATGGTGGTTGGTGGTTCTTAACATTATGGCATTCATTTTCTATAAAGGTATTATCTTTTTGTTTCTACAAGTAAGTTCTTGATTTTCATATTTATGATTGCTAGGTTACCAACTGTATATATGATAATATAAATGATCACCAGTACATATATATTGTATGAGATTGGAGAGTTATCTGACAACAAAACACCCTCTACGCAAGAAAT
The DNA here is from genome assembly GCA_954870635.1 of Arctium minus. Lineage (NCBI taxonomy): Eukaryota > Viridiplantae > Streptophyta > Magnoliopsida > Asterales > Asteraceae > Arctium > Arctium minus. Next base: position 39,482,268 of record OX941084.1, read on the forward strand.
TCAGGTTTTCATATACGTATGCATGATAAATAGAAATAGAATATTATGTTGTATCACCCAATAATTCAGTAATCAAGAATGATAACAGGCTTTTGAAAATGTGTGTTAACCATGATGATAAAATGGTCAAACATGGGGCTATTCTATTCCAAAAAAAATCAATTTTGATGGTCTTTTATAAAAATAAGTTTGTTGTGCGGTTTGAATGTTTTTTCTCATAACACTTTAACTGCACTTAAGTAACTTGGAGTAAATATGCCAATGTAGGATTAAAAATTATTTAAATTTTACCATTGATTGGGTTGCTTAGTACATGGATTTAAGGACTCCCCTTCTTGCTTGTTTAGTTACTCTATGTATAAATGTCCTTTCAAGTTTTAGTTGGCATAGATATCAGTCATCTTCAATTCAAACTTTCAAATCTTCTTGATGGTAGATTTGTATTAACTGTGAGGTCTTTGTTAGGTTCTATGATTTGCTATTTGCATCAAGACTTTTGTTCTTTGTTGGGATCTCATATTTGCTATTTGTTTGTGTTAGATCCATCATCCATGTTCTATGCCTGTTAAAGTTTCATTCCAGATTTCTTTATTTTTAAACAATAATATTCAAATGGGTTTTAAGTTTTTAATTGTTACCGTTACAGTCGTTGAAACAATTCAATTGCTTTTCCTTTTTCTATTTGGTCATGTTTGGAGGTGCTACTTGTGATAATCTAATTAGTTGTATAAATTCCCTCTCTTTTTCTCTATGAGCTTGTTGTATGTGAATTTCTCCTTCATTCTTGAAACTTTCTTATGTGCTTAGTGATGGACGATAACGTACGTATAAGATGGACCAATGAAATAATCAAATGTTTTCTAGAGACTTGTATAGAAGAGGTCAATAAAGTGGGTCGAAACGAGGGTATCCTTAAGAAAGAAACTTGGACAAAGTTGGCAACAAAGCTTGAAGAAGTGTGTCATGTCAAGCTCACGCAAAAGCAATTGAAAATCAATATGATTATCTAAAAGGAAAGTACTCGGGATGGACATACTTAAGGAATAAAACAGGGAATATTTATGACCCTGTTATGAACACGTTCAACTTATCAAATCAAGAATGGGAAGAATTTTTCAAGGTTAGTAATAATTTTTTACATTTTTAAGATAGTAATGTACATAGTACGGGTATTATATAAATCTTTCTCTTTAATCTGGATGCAGGGACATCCAAAAGCGAAAACTTTAAAAACATCACCTTTAGCATTTCCTTAATTGTGTATCGCTTTGTTCGAGGGGACTTCGGCTACTGGATCTCGTGTTTATGCCCCTAGTTCCACCCGTGAGAGTACTGTATCATCATCAATTACGTCTCATATCCACACTACACAAAATGAGGAGGAAGATGAGGAGGAAGAGGAAGGACAAAATGTTTCACCAAGTTCACATTACGTCTCGAGTGTAGATCCTTCAAATGTTACACAAAATCCACATTCTTGTAGACCGAATAAGAAGAGTAAAATCAAGGTCGACATGGACGAAGTGGCTTTAGAAATGAGGGGTGCACTTCACACACTTGTTACACGACAACCTACAGTTGTTGCACAACCCACAGATGTTGCACAACCCATTTCAACCATTGATAGGTGTCTTGAAAGGTTGAACACTATTGGCCTTGAAAAAAGGGACCCTCTTTACAAAGCAGCCATTGACATTTTTGGCCACTCAACTTTGCTAAGAGAGACATGGTTGATCAACTCTCCAGAACCTGATATATTAAAAGACTGGATTTTGAGGACGACAAGAAGATTGGGATATATGGAGTAGTTTTTAGACAATTTATTTGGTTTATGTTTTGGTATTTGGACATGATTAGGTTTATTATTTGAACAAGTTTTTGGTATTTGGACATGATTAGGTTTATTATTTGAACAAGTTTTTGGTACTTTGAAATGATGGTTTATTATTTGAACAAGTTTTTGGTATTTGGAAATGATTAGGTTTATTATTTGAACAAGTTTTTGGTACTTTGAAATGATGGTTTATTATTTGAACAAGTTTTTGGTATTTGGATGATGTTTTATTATTAGTTTAGATTATTTGTAACAGGTTCATCATGGACGATGATCAAAAAGCTATACTTCTCATTGTAATGTTCTTGTATATGTATTACTTGAAACGAATGCGTTTGAAAAGGAAAAGAGATAATATGTCTGCAATGACTGGACGTCAGTTTACGGATGAGCTACTTGAAGGTAACGATCGACAATGTATTGATTTGTTAAGAATGTCTCGTGCTGCTTTTGTTCAACTATGTGATCACTTTAAAGCAAAAGGTTGGCTAACGGATAGCAGATACGTATTGGTTGAAGAAAAGATGGCCATATTCCTGATGATTATAGGTCACAATCAACGTTATAGAGTGCTTAAAAACAGGTTCCAACACTCAACACAAACTATTCATAAAATTTTTCATGAAGTGTTGGATAAAATGATCGTGTTTGCTAAAGAGATCATAGTTCCTACATCATTCAATCCTAATCCAGACATCCCAGGGAACAATAGAAGATTACGACGTATATTTAAGGTAATTACTTACGGAATATTTGTATTCATTTTCTTACTAAAGTTATTTTGACTACTAACTCTAATGTAGGGAGCAATTGGCGCCCTTGATGGAACTTTAATACACGCTATTGTCCCTATTCAAGAACAACATTTATATAGAGGACAAGGAAAGGGTGAATGTTATCAAAATGTTTTGGCGATTTGTGACTTCAACATGGTGTTCACATTTGTTGTTGTCGGATGGGAAGGTGTTGCACATGATTCTAGAGTTTTGTCTGAAGCTTTAACAGATGGTGCTATTGGATTTCCATTTCCTCCTCCAGGTATAGTAACGCTTTAAAAGTAATATATTTACAATATTCATACCAGTATTTATTTATTTATTGTTTCAGATAAATATTATCTATGTGATGCTGCATATACGAATACTCGAGGGTTTATGGCACCGTATCGTAATGTTAGATATTGGCTTGGAGATTTCCGTCGTCGTCGTGCAATGAACAAGTATGAAAAGTTTAACCATTCTCATGCAAAACTTAGAAATGTTATTGAACGTTCTTATGGCGTCCTGAAAGCACGTTTTCCGATATTAAAAAGAATGGCACCGTTTTCACTTGAGGTTCAAAGAGACGTTGTTATTGCATGTTTTGCGGTTCACAACTTCATACGAAAGGGAGGTTTAAGCGATGAGTTATTTTCTGAATATGATCAAACCAATGAGCAAGGGGACGGTGGCAATGATGAGGCTGAAGAAGTTCAATCGCATGGGAGTACTGCTGATCAAACATATATGTCTACTTTAAGAGAAGAAATTGCGACACAATTAATGCAAAATGGAGATTGATTTTAGTTGTTATGAGACTTTGTTCATGTTTTGTATTGTATTTGAATCAATTGAAGTATTTAAGTTGAATAAATGAATAATGTTTTTTTTTATAAATTCAACAATAATAACATTCTGAGCTATAAAATATGTAATTATATATATATTCAGACGTTTGTCATCAGACAAAAACAAACAGTCTAACTGATTCAGATTTCAGATTTCAGCACCACCACTTAAAATTCAGAAGTGAAATCAGACTTCAGACTTCAGCACCTCTTAAAAAACAAACGCCACCTAACTTCTTTTTGTAACAATCAAGTTTTTCTTACTACTTCCTCAAAAAAAAAAGTTTTTCTTACTACCAAACATTAAAAGTGTTGATTAAAAGGAGACTCATTATTGTTTGTTCATCAAATCTTATATAGATTTAAGTTGTTCGTTGGATAAATTATGTTAAATAGTTGTTTATTTATTATGTTGAATAAATTGGCTAAATGACAAATATTACCATTTTGTTACAAAACAATCAATATAGAGAGAATAACAATAAGACAAAGAGAAGAATTCTGTAATTCTCATTAATCATAAGCTATTTAAATAGGGATGAATTTACAAAGAAAATGAAACATTCATTATGGTAATCTAATACTAAGAAAATATTCTGTCAATCACTTCCTGTTAGACCACAGTCTCATTGGATTCAAGATCATCCAATCTGAAGCTAAAGCCGGAAAGTCGACTCTCGATACAAAGTCTAATGTCGTTTGTAATAAAATAGTCAAAGTAAATTATTGTTTATTGTAATTTTAGTATTTAGTTTAAATTAGTTTAAATATCTAATTATGTTAGATATTAGTTTGTTTGTTGAATATCTAAGTTATATTATAAGTTAGATATTAGTTTTAGTTTGTAATAATATCTAGATAATATCTAGATATTACTTTAGTAAGTTAGATATTAGTTTAGTGTGTTGTAGAAGCTAGAGAGATTAGAAGAAATCAGATCACACAAAAACACACACAAAAAGGTGAAAAACAGAGAACACATCCAAAGCTTGAATAGATCAATCCTGTAATCGTTTGAATATTAATCAAAACAGGTTGGTAATCATATTGTGTTGTTTGATAAGAACTTGATATAAACATTGTGGACCAACAATTGGTATCAGAGCCTGATAAGTGATTCAAAATCAAGTTTTTAAACTCACGACTCTGTGTTCATATTTTCAAAATCATTTTCGAGTTTTTGAGTGTTTTAGGTGTTAAAATCGATCAAGTTGTGATCGATATACATGCTAGATCGAGTTGTTGTGGTTTGATTTCAGTATAGAGCATAAATCGAGTTCCAAATTTGCGATTTTTGTGTCTGAGTTCAAGTTCAAATATTTCACTGTGCCATCGATTTATTCTTCAAAAAGTGATTTTTATCGAGATCGAGTGGTAACAAACTGTTCTAGAAGTGTTAGTAGTAGTTTTGTCAAACTTGGGGCTGCTAAATCGAAGTTTAGACAGGTTTTAGTTGAAATTCGAAGTTACAGGGACGAACTCGCACAAACACAGGGAAGAACTCACGCAAAGCCCACTTTGCGTGACACACTTTGCGCAACAGACGCTTCACGCAAAGTCCAACTCTCGCCACACGCTACTCACGCAAGTTCTACTTTGCGCCACCAACAGCTCAAGTAAACTTCAGTTCTCGCAACCCTCTCATCACGAAAACCTCAACTCTCGCAACCCTCTCATCACGAAAACCTCAACTCTCGCAACCCTCTCATCACGAAAACCTCAACTCTCGCAACCCTCTCATCATGAAAACCTCAACTCTCGCAACCCTTTCATCACGAAAACCTCAACTCTCGCTACCAACTCATCACGCAAACCTCAGTTCGCGTGATCAACTCCTCACGAAAAAGCACAACTTCACTTTGCGCCAACTCCTTGAAACGCAAAGCTCTACTTCGCGCTACGTACAGCTCACGCAAACTTCAATTCGCGCGATCAACTCAAAACGCAAACTTCAGTTTGCGCGACCCACTCTTCACGCAAACCTCATCTTGCGCCAGCCTCGCGAAACGCAAACCATCCTTTGCTCCAACCACCACTAGCGCAAACCTCATTTGCACCACCTTCTAAAAACGCAAAATTTTCCATACTTAGATCTTTTTATTCAGAATGACATCCAGAGAAGCCCTTCCAATCGGAACTGACACCAAACCACCAGTTCTCTTTAGAGGAGAATACGAACAGTGGAAAGATCGGTTCCTAAACTTTATTGAAAGACAAGATCTGGGTCATTACATCAGGCTATCCTTAGAAGAAGGACTTATGGAAACAAAATATAGAGAACCTACAGCGGGAACAGATGAGCAAAGAGTTGAAATTTTGTATGAAGATCTCGTAGGTAAAGACAAAAATAGAGCAAACGGAGATAGATTAGCTAAGTCATACATTCTACAAGGAATTCCAAACGAAATCTATGTAAAGATTGACAGCTATAAAGCCTCGGGCAAGGAGATGTGGGATCAGCTAGAGAAGATGATGTTGGGTTCAAAGGTTGGGAATCAGCTCAAACTTTCCAACTGCCTAAACAGTTATGAAGAATTTAAAGACAGAAGTGGAGAGTCTCTAGAAAGAACTTATGATAGATTCGTGACCTTGCTGAATGAACTAAGCAAGAACAAGGTCATCAAATCTCAAATAGAGCTGAACGTCAAATTCCTCAGCATTCTCCAGCCTGAATGGAAGAGATTTGCCAGGCAGATGAAGCAGATCAAGGATCTGAATGAGATTCCACTTCATGAGGTGTATGAAACCCTCAAACAAAATGAAGAAGAGGTGGATGAAATTCTAGATGAGAAGAGGAAGGAAGTGAAGCCAGTTGAAGACACAGTTGCTCTTGTTGTCAAAAAGAAGAAGAACAAGACAATTGTGTATGAATCAGAAGAAATTGAAACTGATGCAAACTCTGACTCAGATGAAAATGAACAACTGAAGCAAGCAATGCTAATGCTGACTAAAGATTTTCAGAAAAAGTTCTACAAGAAGCCAAGTTCAAACAGTCAGAGGTATACTTCTGGTCCTAACAACTATGTTCATAAGGAGAGAGTTGAAGGAAACAGATTTGAAGGAAAGAAATTTGAAGGAAAGAGTATAGAGGAGAAGAAGCCTGAAGAGAGAAGATATCATGCTGAAGGGAAGAGAATAGAGGAGCAGAAGCCGGAAGAGAGAAGGTATCAGTCTGAAGGGAAGAGAATAGAAGAGAGGAAACCGGAAGAGAGAAAGTTTCAAGATGAAGGATCCAGTCAGTCAGAACCACCAACGTGCTACAACTGTGGCAAAAAAGGTCACTTTGCCAGAGGCTGCCGAAAACCAAAAGTCAGAAACTCCGATTATTACAAGAACAAGATGCTTCTTGCAAAGCAACAGGAGGCGGGTAAGGCACTGATGGCAGAGGATGAATATTGGCTTGATCATTTAGACAAGGAAGAAGAGGATGAAGAGAAGGATGAAGCAGTCAACATGTGCCTGATGGGAAAGCAAGAATCAGAAGCTGAAGCAGATTCAGATGACGAAGAGAAAGATGAGGTATGTGTTTTATCTTATTCAGATCTCTTAACTCAAATGCATATCATGAAGTTAAAACTCCAAGAGTTAGAGTCGAATCTTAAGCGGGAAGAGGGTGTCATTACAAACAAAAACCAATCAATACAGAAACTTAGCGATGAAATTGCTGAGAAGAAAGTATTGGTTGAGGTTTTACATACAAACAATGACACTAGCGCGAAAGAACAGACAATAATTCTTAAAGAGAATTCTGAACTCAAGTCTAAACTAAGAAAAAGTGAGCTTGATTTATATGAGCTTACGAAATTGCAATCTTCAACTTCCAAAGAAAACTTTTCTTTACTTGCTAAATTAAAAAGTTTGGAAGAGAAGTTATACAAAATGGGTCAAACTGAACAAACTATTCATCTGAACAAACCCAAAGAGGAAATAGAGAAATGGGGAATCGGTTATAAGAATCCTTACTGTCTTCAAAAAGGTATAGCTGAAGTGCCTGCACTTTATGATCTTACTGCTTTGAAAATAACTCGAAGAATCCCTGAGTTTAAAGTTTTCTGGACTGGACTATCTGAAGAGGATGAATCCAAGGAAACTAAAAAACGTTTGAAATCATCTAAAGTTCACCTTCCATTTTATTATGCGAAAGTGAATAATAGTTATACCTAGTAAAGATGTTTTGAAATTGAATGTTGCTACTATTTTGAACTACTCTTTTACACAACTATTCCAATTATCTAAATTTGCTAGTAAGTCTTCCTTTTATGATAAACATGTTTCTAATTCTTGTCAAGATTCTGAGATTTGGTTTGGCAATAATCATGTGCACTCATATCATTCATCTCATTATAATGCTTCAAATAAATTTCAAATGAAAAGAGGACCCAATTTCAAATGGGTACCAAAATCAAGTGCTAATACAGCAGGACCCAAATTTCAGTGGGTACCGAAAGCTAAATCTGTCTTGCAGGCACCCAACGTTTAAAGAGGAGCTATGGATATGACTTCTAGACAAAACAGTCTAGGACTCGTACCTTATAAGAAGGATGAAAAGGGTTTTTGAACACAGCAGTTCAAAACCCGATCTTCAATACCAAAATGGTTTCTGAACACATCTGTTCAGAACCCGTGCTTAAGAAGAGAAAATGGCTTTTGAACACATCAGTTCAAGACCCTCTCTTCAATGCTCAAAAGTCTTAATTCCATATTTGTTTTAAGACTATCTAAATCTATTGTTTCGTTATTTCTCCTGTGCAGATCCGTCATTTATGGTACTTGGATAGCGGATGTTCCAAGCATATGACTGGACAAAAGGATATGTTGTCCAACTTTACAGAGAAATATTGCGGAACAGTTAGATTCGGCAACGACCAGTTTTCACCAATAATGGGATTTGGTGATGTACAACATGACAATGTCACAATAAAGAAGGTGAGCTATGTTGAAGGCTTACGGCACAACCTGTTCAGTATCGGTCAGTTCTGTGACAAAGGCTTAGAGGTCAATTTCAAAGCCAAGACGTGTTCAGTTCGCACTGAAGAAGGCGAAGAACTCTTGATCGGCACGAGAAAGTCAGACCTCTACACAATTAATTTGTCAAAAGTCCAAACTAACAAGCAGGTTTGTCTACTGACGAAAGCCTCGATGCAACAAAGCTGGTTATGGCATCAAAGGCTCTCTCACCTTAACTTCAGGTACATCAACAATCTGGTCAGTGGAAAGCTCGTCAAAGGACTTCCAGAGCTCAAATATGAAAGAGAACATCTTTGTGCAACATGTGAAAAGGGAAAGATGAAGAGGGCTCCACATAAACCAAAGCCTGAACCGAGTACAAGCGCTCCGTTAGAGTTATTGCATATGGACTTATGCGGTCCAATGCGAACTCAGAGTCTAGGCGGAAAGAAGTACATACTCGTGATCATGGACGATTACTCGCGATACACATGGGTCAAGTTTCTACGTTCAAAGGATGAGACACCAGATGTTCTCATCACATTCCTGAAGACGACCCAAGTGAATCTGCAAAAACCGGTCAAGCTTCTAAGAACAGACAATGGCACAGAGTTCAACAACAAGAAGGTTGAAGAATATCTCGAATCTGTCGGGATTTCACATCAATACTCTGCTGCTCGAACGGCTCAACAGAATGGAGTGGTCGAAAGAAGAAATCGTACGCTAGTCGAGGCTGCTCGTACTATGCTAAGTCAATCAGACTTACCTCTATTTCTGTGGGCTGAAGCTCTATCGACTGCGAGCTACACACAGAATCGATCCATGATACACCGCAGATTCAAGAAGACTCCTTATGCGTTAATCAACAACCGAACACTGACAATCAAATATTTCCATATATTTGGGTGTAAGTGTTTCGTTCTAAACGATAGAGAAAGTCTCAACAAGTTCAGCGCCAAGGCGGACGAAGGCATCTTCATTGGTTATTCCTCAACATCAATTGCATACCGTATCTATCTGAAGAAGTCAAAGACGGTTATTGAAAGCGTCAACGTCTCGTTTGATGAAGAGATGGCTTCCGAACAACACAGTTCAGAACCCGTTATAACCGGAGTACTAGCTTCTGGGCAACTCAGTCCAGAACCTGCGTCTCAACAGAATAAATCAGATGAAGCATCAACGTCAACTAATCACATATCTGATTTAGACTTATTATTTGAATTGTTTTATGATGAATTTCTTGGATCTAATGTAAAGAAATCTGTTGTGGTTGACAGGATGAAAGACTCAACGACTACTCATCCAACCAGTTCAGGTGACTCTACTGAATCCAACACCCCGATTCAGCAAGAAATTCCAATTCAAATGTCGACTCCAACAGTTGAAGAAGTGACAAATTATGAAGAGACAGAAGTAGCTGAAACAGTAGGATGTTCTGTACAGATCCATCTACAGCCGGACCAAGCTGTACCTGCTGAGCCCTCTGCACCTATCACTTCAACTGCAATCATCATTCCTCCTGAACAAGCTGAAGTAGGTACAAGTGGATTTATAGATGATACAATTGACATACATTCATATAATCCACTGCCTCATGAACATAAATGGACCAAAGAGCACCCGATAAGCCAGATCATTGGTGATCCAACAAAACCGGTGCAAACTAGGTCAGTGTCAATGAATATGTGCATGCATGACTCCTTTCTGAGCAAGTTCGAGCCAACTCGCGTATCAGAGGCACTTGCGGATCCAAAATGGGTGATTTCAATGCAAGAAGAGCTGAATCAGTTCGACACACTTCAAGTCTGGAGACTCGTACCAAAACCTAAAGGTAAAACCATTATAGGTACGAAATGGGTTTTCAAGATCAAAAAGGACGAAGATGGTACCGTTATCCGAAACAAGGCAAGACTTGTAGCCAAAGGATATAGACAAGAGGAAGGAATCGACTATGACGAGACATATGCTCCTGTGGCGCGTTTAGAGGAAATTAGAATGTTTCTAGCCTACGCAGCCCACAAGAACTTCACGGTCTTTCAAATGGACGTGAAGACTGCCTTTTTGAATGGCATTCTGAAGGAGGAAGTCTACGTCTCTCAGCCAGAAGGTTTTGTCAATCAAGAGAAGCCAAATCACGTCTACATTCTCGACAAAGCACTCTACGGTCTGAAACAAGCTCCTCGAGCCTGGTATGATGTCATTTCCAAATTTCTAGTCAAGTCTGGTTTTTCAAAAGGTACGGTGGATACCACTTTGTTTATCAAAAAGGAAAAAGCCGATATCATTCTAATACAAATCTATGTAGATGATATTATTTTTGGCTCTACAAATCCTAAGTACTGTAAGAATTTTTCAAACCTTATGGTGTCCAGATTTCAGATGAATATGATGGGAGAGATGAATTTCTTTCTCGGATTACAAGTCAAATAGTTTTCAACGGGGAATTTTATCAATCAATCAAAATACATTATGGATATTCTTCGGAAGTTCAAAATGGAAAATTCAAAACCGATTGGTACCCCAATGGCACCAGGTACTAAGATTGACACTGATTCTTCGGGAAAGGCTGTTGATGTTAGGAATTACAGAGGGATGATAGGTTCTTTAATGTATCTTACTTCTAGTAGGCCAGATATAATGTTCTCAACATGCTTATGTGCATGATATCAGGCCAATCCAAAAGAAATCCATATGTCTGCAGTGAAGCGCATATTTAGGTATCTGAAGGGCACTGCAGATCTTGGTCTGTGGTATCTCAAAGATACTAGTTTCGAACTAACAACTTACACAGATGCAGATCATGCTGGTTGTATGTTAGACAGGAAGAGCACGTCAGGACATGTACAGTTCCTGGATGATAAGCTCGTAAGTTGGGCATCGAAGAAGCAACTTTGTGTTTCAACTTCAACGGCCGAAGCAGAATATGTAGCTGCTGCTAGCTGCTGTTCTCAGGTCTTATGGATGAGAACTCAATTACGCGACTACGGTTTCCACTTCAACAAAATCTCGATATATTGTGACTCCAAGAGCGTCATCGCAATAACAGCGAATCATGTTTAACACACAAAGACTAAACACATAGACGCCAGGTATCATTTTATTAAAGATCATGTCGAAAAAGGAACAATTGAACTTTTCTTTGTAAAAACTGATTATCAGCTTGCTGATTTGTTTACCAAACCTTTAGACGAAAAGAGGTTTACCGTTCTTGTCTCTAAGCTTGGTATGCTAAATCTTAAGATTTAATCAGTAGTTACCTATCAAAGTTTTCTACTTGTATACTTTTTCCTCATTTCTTCATTCTTATTTCTGATTGATATCTGCACTTCTATATTCTGTTCATGATCCAAGGGGGAGTATGAGAAGAAATTGACAAGTGGTCAATCTTATTTTGAGGGGGAGCTCATAAGATTTCTGCATTTACCTTTTATGTCAATTTTTTTTTGTAATGCAAGATTTTAGGGGGAGCTCTTCAAGTCAAAGGAGTTTGGATATGACTTCTGATTATTTCTAATCATAACTCGTACTTTAAAAGTTTTACTGCTTTTTGTCTTTTCAATTTAAGTGAATAAATTTTACTTTGACTTGAAATAAGACTTTTGCAGAATTTTTGAGAGATGCTTACAAGTTCATATGTTTATGACTTTAAGCTAAGCTTCATGAGATGTAAGATCGCACGTTAAGGTATAATCCTTTATCTTAATCTCATATATGGTTGATAAGTGGACAACTTTCAATCATAGAAAACATTATTCTAAATGTTCAAACCACTTCCCGATTCTCAACACGAATTCATGAATTGGAAATGTGACTTTAAATGTTTTCAAGATCAACTTTGTGCTTTAACTGAAATAGTTAAACCAATCTGAGCATCATATGCATACTAGGAAAACAAGGATCATTGTGCTAGGAATTAACACAACTTCTGACTAGAGATGCACATTGTTTGATTCAGATGTTTGTTCCTCTTGGGCTAGGTCTGATCAACCAAAAAATATGGTTCAAGCTAAAGAATGATTAGGTCCCTTGGTTGAAAATCAGGACGGATTTGGACCCGATGATCCTAACCGGTTTGTGCCCAACTCAAATTCTTGGTTTCTGTTAAAAAATGTCATTGTTTCCATGGAAGTCTGAACGAATCTTCAAAAATCGGGTTTTGAGCTTTGACAATTCCTTGAACGCACCGATCTTTGTTTGGACGTTTGGTTCTTTCCATTCGAATTTAGATCTTGTTAGTTTGTGGGTTTTTTAAACGATGGTCATTGAAATGGTAATATGAGATGTTTTTAAGTTCCAGGAAGGAAGTACCAATAGTACCCAAAATTAATTAGATAAACAGTTTTAAACCAAAAAATAGTGGTAGTTGACTTTGTAAATCAAACTGTTAGGCTTCAAACAATTAAGAATTCTCTCTCCGTCTCAAAATAAGTGTCTATATTTATATGTTAATTTGTCTCGAAATAAGTGTCTACTTTCAAAAGTAATTTGTTTACTTTTATATTCTACCCTTAATTATGAGATTGAAAAAAATTCACACTCTATAATTAAGGGTAAATTTTGCTAATTAAAAAGGGAAAATTACATTAAAATGGAACAAATTAAAGTAATTCCTATTTTGGGGAACAAACTTAAAAGAACTATCATTTTATCTGGAGCAAACTTTTCATTTATTTAAGGATTTATATTACCTAATAACCTGTTATGATGGCATGGCCCCGGTAAATAGCAACTAGATTCCACGTCATATTTAAAATTAAAAGTAACTCTTAAATGATGACATGCATATGATTTTTTATTATTTAACAACTAAAATTCAATATTTTAAATAAAATATACAATTTGTCCTTAACTTTTAATTTTCATAACAAGTTGGTCCTTCGTTTTAACGTCATTAATTCAAGTTTCGTAGTAAATCCCTCACGGATAGATGATCATGACTTCTTACTTCACCCAATTATTATAAAATAAAAAGCAAAAACAAAACAAAAACCATTTCATCAAGAAATAATTCTGCCCCTCATTATCATCCACCCAGGAACATTAAGAACCCTAAAATTTATTAGTAAACTTAAAACCCTAAAAATCATACACAAATCTAATATCTTAAGAACAATTGAACATAAACAACAATTTTGTATAAATTAATTTTAAAAAACTTATAATACAGATCTGAATCAATCCCTAAAATCAAACTTTAAGAAACTAAATCAAACCCTAACCTTCGTCAATACCGTCATCCCTCACCGAAACCACCCTAAACCATCGTAAAACACCCGCCGCCACCCTCTTCATCTGCAAAAACGCCATCTCTCTCCCCAAACAAATACGCAGCCCTGCCTGAAACACCACCTCCCCGATGCATCCTTCTCCAACCACCTCTCTAGTCGGAACTCCGCCCAGTCGGACCCCGATAACTCCTCTGACCACCGGCAAAATGTCGTCCTCAGCTGCAAACTCCGACCGTATCTTTCACTTCGTCGAAAATTAGGTTTTCCAATTTTTGTTTGATTTCTTTGAGGATCTCAATTTCGATTCTGGGGTTCTTGTGTAGCAACCAGAAGAACCCCGTTAACGTCGCCGACGTTGTTTCTCTCCCGGCGAATATGAAGTTGATGATGATATCTGATACGAGCATCTTATTATTATTGTTATTATTAATTATTAGTTTTCTTAATTTCTTATTTAGTATTTTACTTAGTAAAAATCATGTCCTTCTTTTAAGGAAGTCATGGGTGATGTTATAGTAGTATGAGAGTGGGTTAATTAGTTTTAGAGGTTACTTAGTTAGTATAAATATTGTACTTCATGTTTATTATGAAATCAAGCAGAAAACTGTTCCAAAACTTCCTCTCTCGAGCTTCGGCTTTTCTTGGAGATTGACCATGTAACACCCTCAAATTTGGTAAGAGCAACTAATTAAAAATCTCGATATAATATCAAATACAAATCAAAATTCATCATACCTCAAATATAAAATTCTATAATTAACCTCAACAATTATAAACTCCAGCATTAAACAAGGACTAAGTCGAAGTCGGGTGCTACTTAACCCCAATACAAGCTGCTCTTCACAAAACCGAAGCGGAAGACTTCGCCAAAGCTACTCGTTTCTCAAGCACACCACTAGCACTCCACTCTTCATGGTGTTACTAGGACTAATCCCAACCAGAACTTGACGCACATGCCGACAAGTAAAAAGGGTTAGACTTAATGCCTAGTGAGTTCAAGAATTTTCCTCATGATCATATAAATCGTTAAACGGAAAGAATGCAACTTGAATCATGATTTCCAAAATGATTTACTTTAAATATGAAAACGACCATTTTTCCAATAACACGCATTTTAGGTGATGACAACACCAAAATAAAACATTTCTTCAAGATGTAAATTCAAACCCGAAGCTCACTCAAAACGCAGGTAAGAATTACTATTCAAATACTGAAAACACAGACAAAACCCCATTATCCAAAATATCCAAAAACATGGACAAGGTTTAATAATTAAAACCACAAATCATGGATAACAATCCATACTCAAAATGTCGCCGAATACATGGGTAATACTCGATACCCAAAATAACACCTTTCGGTGATGGGGGAGACCTGTTTCCATTGAATGTGGCGGGAACACAAAAGTATACCATGTATCTATGTTATATGCATTTTTCAAGGATGGGAAACCATTGACATCAACCCTATCCAGGTCTTTAGTTATGTTAGACGTCAACCCTATCCAGGTCTTTAGTCATGATAGACATCAACCCTACCCAGGTCTTTAGTCATTATGGACATCAACCATATCCAGGTCTTTAGTCGTTGTGGACATCAACCATATCTAGGTCTTTAGTCATTGTGGACATCAACCATATCTAGGTCTTTAGTCATTGTGGACATCAACCATATCTAGGTGTTTATTCATTATGGACATCAACCATATCTAGGTCTTTAGTCATTGTGAACATCAACCATATCTAGGTCTTTCGTCATTGTGGACATCAACCATATATAGGTCTTTAGTCATTGTGGACATCAACCACATCTAGGTCTTTAGTCCAATACAATAATGAGCTCAACTCTATCCGAGTCTTTTACTCAAATGATCACCTAGTTCAACCTTATCCGGGTCTTTACCTAGGGATCTCACCATCCAGACAAGCTTGTTCATTTAAAATTACATCATATAAATTACATGACTCCAAATTGAATTACCAATGCACTCAAAACATGTAATTCTCAAATAGAAAGTAATAAATGCAAAACATACCCAAAGATCCACATCGAGCTATCAAAACCGGACAAATGTCCCCAAGACCCAACAGGGTTGAAACCGAGCCAAAAACTCAACAACTCAAGACCATTCATATAAAGGCATAATGAGAGATAAAAATGTATTTAACCAATGTTCATACAAAACTCATGCTCCATAACATGATCAACTCAAAAACGCATCATTGGTTGGGGACCAACCATTTTCCAATAGAAATCATATCATTTAAATTTTCAAAATGTCTCAATTATAACAATATGCATTTTCAACCCAAATACACCAAAATGCATTAACACCAAAATAATATCCATTTATAAGATAAATCATCCAAAGAATCCATAAATATGATTTAGTTATCAAAATGTCTAAAAACCTCAAATACGGACATTTCTCAAGATTTATAATTAAACTCATGGTACTAAGATGCAAGAATCATCAAATAATACCCACATTTGATAAATGTCAAAGAAAACATATCAATATATCAGAATAAATAATGTTGGCATGTACATAGTTTTCACAAAGCAACTTGAACTCGCCTTGCTAGATTTAAGCTAAATCTAGATTTTTCACCAACTTGAGCTCCTTTGAAGAAACTTGGATCCCCGAGACAAAAACTTCCAAAAACCTAGATCCATAAATTTCCAACCATAAATATTCATATTTAACCATATAAAATCGTTCCCCAAACATTTTACATGAAGATCTCATATTATCTCAAAACCCTAATTTTCATAGATGAAGAAAAGAGAAGATTACCTTAACCATAACTTGAATCCACCAACCAAAATACCTTTAGGGTCACCAAAATGAACCACAAACTCTCAATCTTCAAAATTGAGAACAAGGGTTGGATGAAACCCTAGAAGCTTGATGAAGAAGATTAAGTGAAATGGGTTCTAGAAAGGTTAAGGTTCATAAAAATGGTGTGGGGTTTAATTTAGGAGAGAAAGATGGAGAAGGAGAAAGGATTTGGGGTTTTTGGATGAGAAAATCGAAATGAGGGGGAGGGAGATCAGATCTAGATGTGGGGGTAAAAGTATGAGAGAGATGAGGGAAAATTTGAGGGTGAAAAAGGGTGAAAATTTCGTCAGACTCAATGCAAAAGTCCACTTGGAGCCCTATGCGGACGTCCACATGCTTCATAACGAAAACTGACGAAACTTATGTTGCTTCCGCGGAAGATCATATTCGGACATCCACTTGCTTCCCTATGCGGATGTCCACTTGACGTTGGTCGCGTGCCCGATCACTGTTTTGGTCATAACTTCTTCATTATAGCTCCGTTTTCGCTCCAGAAAGGACCGTTGGACTCATATTTGAATTTTGCATATAGCAAGACTATAAAACTTAGGATTCAATCCAAAATCCTACTTCTTATATTTCTCTTGAAAGATCGATTTCTATGCTGACTTGAAATTATACCTACCCGAAAACTGCGGGTGTTACAGATCATCTCGAATCGGTCTCTATCATTGGTGATTTCATTGAGAGATCACCATGCCTACCAAATGTGAACCATCCTTGGAGGAGTCTATGGTTTCCATGGCCGACATCCTTGCTCCTTGCTGCCTCCACCTCTACCGTCACCCAAATCGAAAACCTCGCTACGCAAATCGCCACCAACACAGCCACCACTGCCAATCTCGTCACTGCTTTTGCCAAGATCGAAACTGATCCCCACCATGGTCCCCCTCCTTCTACGCACCCACCCCCAAACGACATTCCCTTCAAGTCCCCGAAGATTCAACTACCTGTCTTCGACGGTTTTGCACCTCTGGATTGGCTCTTCTAAGTTGACCAGTACTTTCAGTTTTACAATATCTCCCCCGACCAGCGTATTTCTATCGTTGACTTTCATCTCAAAGGTGATGCACTCAGTTGGTATAAATACCTTCACAATAATCGTTTACTCACCGATTGGCCAACCTTCACTCGCGCTTTAGAGCTTCGATGTGGTCCGTCATCCTTCGAAAACCATCAGGCCACCTTATTCATGCTTCATCAATCTGGATCGGTTTCCCACTATCAAACCGAATTCGAACGTGTTAGCAATTATGTCATCGGTCTTTCTTCGGAAGCCCTTCTCAACTGTTTTGTTTCAGGCATTCACATCGACATCCAACAAGAGTTATCACGCCACAAGCCCTCCTCCATTCACCAGGCTTACGGGTTGTCAAAGTTAATCGAATATAAATTGGTCGCCTAATCTCCTTGCCATTCTAGTAGCTCTCCCATTGTCTCATTCTCGCCATCCCCGGTCCCTCCACCGCTATCTCCATCGACCACCCCGACGATCCTCCCCACACCACCGCAACCACCAACCGCTCTTCCTCTTCGTCGCTTGACACCGGAAGAAGTCCAAGCTCGCCTCTCCAAAGGTCTTTGCTTTCGATGCTCCGAGAAGTTTCACCCAGGACACCGTTGTAACCCACCTCAATTCCTACTTCCCGAGTCCACGGAGGAGATCCCCCAAACCATTCCCATTGCACTGGACCCCGACATGTTAGCTAACGACCTTAAGGACAAGGCTCTTTTTTGAGGGGCGTGCATTCATATGAGCAACTTATTATTATTGTTATTATTAATTATTAGTTTTCTTAATTTCTTATTTAGTATTTTACTTAGTAAAAATCATGTCCTTCTTTTAAGGAAGTCATGGGTGATATTATAGTAGTAGGAAAGTGGATTAATTAGTTTTAGAGGTTGCTTAGTTAGTATAAATATTGTACTTCCTGTTTATAATGAAATCAAGCAGAAAATTGTTCCAAAACTTCATCTCTCGAGCTTCGGCTTTTCTTGGAGATTGACCATATCGAATCGGTCTCTATCAATATCGGCAAGAAAATTTTCGACAAAGTTACCGGAGGTCACGAACCTGGAAAGTATGTCAACGGACTCCATGAATGATTTTTGCTCGAGTTCTACTTTTTAAATCCACTGCCTTGAAGGATAAAATTGCAGGGGGAAAAATTGCAGAAAAAGGAAATCCAGAAAATGTTTCGATTGAAGTTTGGAAGGTTTCCTTTTTTGGTTTTCCTTGGCATAATCTAAGTTGGAGAGGAATCAAAATTTTCCGACGAGGGATGACAATAGGGAAACGACTGGTGTTAGGTTTTTTATTTTTTCCTTAATAACTTTATTTATGATTTAAGCTTTTTTTATGTTTTGATTTCAAGATTTTTGCTTTAAGTCAGTAGATTTTCTTATGGTGTTTTAATTTGTGGTGAGGACCAACTCGATAATAAGCTCTATAAAACAGGACCGAATCTGTAATATTTTCTTTAAAAAAATAAGTGTGTGGCTCTTTTCATATCCATGTCAACATTTTTTATGTCAAATAACCGGTTATCTGTTGAATAAGTAATCGAGACCCTTAAATAAATGAAAAGTTTGCTCCAGACCCTGAAATGATAGTCTTTTAAGTTTGTTCCCCAAAATAGGAATTAGGTTAAAGATGGTTCCAATGCAATTTCCCAATTAAAAAGTGTAATAATGAGTAATATTTTTTTGTTAAAGTGTAAGGTTTTAAAAATAAATTGTAACCAAATGTTATTTGTTTACGTAATAGTCCAAAAGTGACATTTAATCGTAAAACAATATGAGTATCATTAACGTTATAAATTGAAATCTATGTATCGAATGGAGGTCGCTCCTCGTATATGTGTTCTAAACTTGGTGTTGATATGCATTAATGTGTACGGGAAAAAAATGTATTTGACTAAATTGATATATAAATCACACCAAACTAAATTGTCAAACAAATCTAGTATTTTTTTTTGGGGGAAATTGGCCGAAATGATCAAAATAGGGGGAGGGATTGGCCTCCTAGCCAACCCTCTCCCTAATTTGCGCATATGTCACTACTTACGCAATAAGGGAGGGGTGCGCAATTGAGGAGGTGAGCGCAATTGCGTACCTACGCAACATTTGTGATGGCAAAGGAAAAGCCATCAGTGATAGCAAAAGAAATGTTATCAGTGATTGGCTAGGTGTGGCATTAGTCATAATGGAGTGACATTTGCAACTCTCTAAGCCATGAGTGATAGCAAGAGTATGACATCAGTAATAGTGAGGTGTGGCATTAGTGAGGAAAAGTGTTTCATCATCGATAAGAGGAAGTCATCAGTGATCTCTTCCTCTCATCTTTGACAACCCATTCTTTTCTCTAAACTGGATGACACCTCATCTATCTTGTCTTCTTTTGCTCCATCATTTCATATATATATGTATGCGTATGGACTTAGAAAATATGCACAAAATTGCATCAAGCTTCTTCTTCTCCCTCGTTTTTGCTAGTTTCCATCTTGTTGATATTTATATATCTCATTGATATATATATATATATATATATATATATATATAGTCGGGTTCAAACGAGAATGATACCTATTTAAAAGAATAAGAGAATAATTCTGGGCCAATCATTTTATTAAATAATACCTTAAATAAAACTTTCTTAAAATTCGCCTAAAAGGGCATATGTGTCATTTGTTTTTTTGGAAAGGGTGTGGCAATTAGGGCTTTTGGCCCCAACTGCTAAAGCGTGCAGCCCTGAGTTTATCCTCAGTGGCCACAAGTGCTGCTAGTGGGGCTCGAACCCGCATATGTGTCATTTGTTGTATACATATTATATATGTAAACTCATTTATTTTTATATAGATTATGTAACAAATTTAATTAAGGTATTTGTTAATGAATTTTTTTAATAATTTTTTGCAACATTAAAATAAGTGTGATTTAGTTTTTCATTTTAAATATTTATTTTTATTGAATTAGTTTATTTAAGAATTTTTTACAATTTTTCTCAAAAATCACATGTGATATCCACAATTAATCAACATTTTTTTCCAAAAAAAACTCACTATGTTTCTTTTATTTATCATTATGTGATCTTATACATTTTAAATGTGTTTTGTTACATATCACATATGATTTTGTTTTCATATTTTTTTTCAATGTTTAATTTGAATATTTGTTTTTCAAATTTTAAATCAATATGATTAGAAAAACATTTTGAAAAAAAATTAAATTCATTATGAATCACATGTGATTTTGATGAAAATTATGAATTACGGTTTGAAGTACATATGATCTTATGCGTTAATTTTAATTGTGTTTTGTTACAGATCACATATGATTTTGTTTTCATTATCTTTTTTCAATATTTTTCAAACTTTAAATCACATATGATTAATAAAACATTTTGAAAAAAAAAATTAATTCATTATGAATCACATGTGATTTTAATGGAAAATTATGAATCACGTTCGGAAGTACATGTGATCTTATACAATCATTTTAATTGTGTTTTGCTACACATCACATATGATTTTGTTTTCATAATTTTTTCTTTTCAATGTTTAATGTGAATTATCGTTTTTCAAATTTTAAATCACATTTGATTAAAAAAATTGAAAAAAAAATCAATTCATTATGAATCACATGTGATTTTTATGAAAATTGTAATTTTTTAGATATTACTTTAAAAAAACCTTTAGATGAAAATAAAATATGCTTATTTTAAATGAATTAAATAAGAAAATTTATTAATAAAAAATTAAATCATATTAAATTTACAAATATGGTAAAAGTAGAATCTTAAATAAATACCTAAAATAACTTTTATATAACTAAATTACTTTTATACCCTTCTTTATTTATTTTTAGAATTAATTATTTAAGGTATTATTTAATAAAATGATTGACCTAGAATTATTCTCTTATTCTTTTAAATAGTTTGCATTCTTGTTTGATCCTCCCTCTATATATATATACTCTATATATATATATATCGTCGATATATATATATATATACATATATATACACGTATATATATATTTCGTTTGTTGATAAAATTTTGGGTAGTTGATTCGTTGATCCAAGGATCTCGTAAACACGTAATTTGTAACACTCTAAAAATCAGACTAATTAAAACCTGGAATTATGGCAACATGACACTTGTATTGATATAAACCTCCCATAAAGGGGATCAGTCCTTAAGACTTTACAAAACCTGTACAGATATATAATTCATCAACAAACTAATCTAGACACATCTATCTAGATTACATCAGATGACAATCCATAATTCACCAAAAGAATGGGACTTAACAAATGCCCAGTTACAATACTAGTCATCTCAAAAAGCCTCGAGACCAAACCCGTCTCTCAAAACCCTGGCAACCCACCGCTAAGGGAAACCTGATATACATATCATTTGAGAAAAAGTGTTAGGCTTAAAGCCTAGTGAGAACATACAGTTTATAAATTTCAAGAGATATAAACTTTTGTATCAAAGGGAATCCTTTCAAATAAGCATTTCCAAGTTAACTGTTGATAAGAATGAAATCCATTAAAATGAGACCATAAACCTTCTTTCCAGAACCTCACAATTTAATGCACAAGTAGTTCTTTTATAAACTTCCCAAAATATAAACCTCAGTATCATAAGGAAATCTTTTCATAAAGGTTTAATTTATAAAAGATAACATTTCGCCACAACCGGGCCCTTTCGGTCCAAAACTCATCATACGATGACAAAAGAACCATTTTACCACGGATTGTGGTGTAACACAAAGTAGACCACCAATCCGAGTTATGAGCTAAACAATTGGAATCCAAGGATACGAACACAAAGGTTCGTGCTACAACGTGAGATCTAGCCCCCAAGCAAAACCAATGTATACTCCTTCACTAGGATCACTATGAACCATGGCTAGTATCCGGCCTCACATAACCGTACCAAGTTGCCCCCGAGGATCATATGCATCCATAGCTACAAAATGGGGAATATGACATCCCAACAATACAGTCGACTCAAAACCTAGGGATCCGCTAGTAATGGTACAAACTCGTCACAACAACATATATGACCAACCATAAATAAACATATGGTATAAACACATTTTATAAACAAAATGTCATTTCCAGTCCAACTTCTGGTAAGAATGAAAATCATTAAAAACGAGTTCTTAAACATTTTTTTCACATATCCACATAATGTGCAAGTAAAACATCATTTTACTTCAATAAGGCGGAAACAGTCATTTTAGTCAAAACTGATCAGGAACCCCGAAAATCACCAAAAACTTCATTTATATCAAAATGTAGAGAACATGAAATCATACCGTAGAAATACTTCGAATTTCGCAAATAAGAGTTTTGACATGTATAAAGTTTGTAAAATGGTAGTAGGAACTTACCAGTAGGTTTTTAGAATAAAACCCGGAAAACCAGATATCGACCACGACGTAGAGGTGAAGCTTAAAACACCGACCCCTTGCTAGAAACACCGAAAACTAGCAACCAAACGAGCTCTTAAGATCCAAGAAGGAAAGAGAGAAACCAGAGAGAGAGAGAAAAAGAAACTGAGAAAAATTTTGAGATATAAGAAAATATCTCCCAAAAAGATATTTAAGGCTGCCAAAAATATCCACTCTGACATAACGCATGACCCGTGCGTTTTCAAGGAAGGGAAAGGGCACGGCCCGTGCGAATCCTACTGCCTTCGACCCGTGCGTTCTTTTCTGAAGGAGACGCAGAAATCTCCTTTTTCCTTAATTCTTGATCGCAAAAGACCAAACGAAAATCGGGGTATTACAATACTCCCAACCTTAGAATGATTTCGTCCTCGAAATCTACTCTTCTCAATGGAACACTGTTCGCAGAGAATATCGTCTCAAACCCAAATGCCAGAATCATTAACGTGATCTTAATACCGACACCTGAAATAGCTACCCTTCTTGGGCATAATTCACTCCCAACCGAGCGAACACTCAACACTTCAAAGTAACCTTTACTCCCAAGGTTACGGTTGCCTCCCAACCTTAGGTGACAATTACTATCTCCAGGAAATTAGCGACCTCAACTTTCCATCTACCAATTTCTTTCAAACTGCATGGTTCCGAACTCAAAGCCAACGGTCGACGCTAATCTTCCCAAAACTCTCAGATTTCACTGATCCATTCCTAATATCGATAAAGATATTCTTACAAGGCGCACCAATACATCTTTCAGGCAATCAGTTCACACAGATTCTGCTATCACTCAACTCCGATCCGACCCCAAATCTGGAAATAGAAAATTATTTAAATTTTCTAAATATATCAAAATTACTTCGCCTACAACTACAATAAAATGATTAACCACAATACGAACAACCAATCTATACATTCGGACAATAAAGGACGGGCGCTACTAAAACCCATGCGTAGTCACTATCTCCAACCTGTGGAAGACTTCACCAACAACTTACTCTAGCTCAAGGCTAAGGCCCGACTCCTCAAAGCACTGCTAAAACCGAACCCCCAACAGGAAAATGATGCACATGTAGATAAATGAAAAGGATTAGGCTTAACGCCTAGAGAGCTCAAGAGTTTTACATAAGTAAAAGCAATTAAATTGATGAACTTCTCTTTATAATAGAACCTTTCAAATAATGAATTTTAAAACATGGAACAACTCCTTTTCAAAGTTATGCAATTTCAAAGATGGATCCTTTATTTCAACGACGCTTTATAAATTGACACAACTTGTACTAATTCGAAGTATGAAACATTAGTAACACCATGCATACCGTACGTCCGAAATCATGGACATTAGGTCCAATACTCATGCGACCAAAACGAAAGAAAACTAAATACCCATACGCAGGAAAACACACTTCATTCAAACCTTAATATACGTGGGGAGAACCCAATATTAAAGCCATCATTTACCGTCGACTCCACATAACCAAAGTCGGTAAAAATATAACATTAGTGTTTAAAATACCCCGGGTCTACGACGGAGAGACCCGTACACAAAGAGAATAGAAGGACACGCAAGTAGGCCGCCCATACAACTTCCTCGCATGACCTATAAACGTTTCCATCTTGGGTGGCGAGAACAAATGAATGGGGCCACCCGTGATGTTATTGGATTTCACCACGTATCCCGATCTTAGTTCCCATGCCATACCAGACATCACAACTTCAAACCGTTTATTGCCTCTAGCCATACTCCGTCGAGTTCCACCTCAAGGGCTTACGGACACGGGTGCCTATCCAATCCAGACGAGTTCCAACTCAGTAGCTCGTGCCACCTATTGTCTACTCGCTAGCCAACCCGAGATGTCACTAAGCGTAACCCAAAACCTCAGACTTTACAAAATAGACAGACTGTCTATGGATCTACAGCACTGTCTAACATTACATGACTCCAACTGAAAAACCAAAGCTCCCAAAACATGTAATTCCCAGTGGCATGAAATAATCGCCATCATACTCCAAAAATTCCACAATTGTTTTTAAACCGTACAAGTGTCCTCAAGTCTCCATTTAGTCAAAACTGAGCCAACGACCCAACTGTTTACGTAAATACCCAAATGAAAGCCGATATAAATATTGAAACACGTTTGACCAACTATTATGCAAACACGACCAAAAGTATAATTAACTCAAATCTCATCGTTGGTTGAAACAAACCGTTTTCCAAATGAACTCATACGCTTATGTTTTCAAAATGCCTCATAACACAATAATATGCATTTTCTAAAAAGGTTTATAAGATCAAATACACCAAATGACACTTACGTCAATTGAACTCCAATTATATATGTAAAATCATCAAAGAAACACTTCAACATGATTTATTTACCAAAATAACCAAAGATCCCAAAATGGGTGTCTCAACATGTTCATAAAACTAAACATTTCAAAATAACCAAAACTTATCAGCAGTTAACAATTTAATGTAAAACACAAACACTTTAAATTAAACATTTTGGCATGTACACCGTTTTCACAAATCAACTTTAACTCACCGAAAACACAAATAAACTCCATCATACTAAAATCTTTCATTGCGGTTATAAATCCGGACAAATGTCCACACGACTCATTCAGTCAAAACCCGAGCCAAAGGCCCGACACTTTACGTAAATTTCCAACGAAAGTCTCGTAAACCTCAAAACACATTTAACCGACATTTAACGTTTCCCCAAATAATGAAATGTCTTTAAACAATGTTTATGAAAACACACACCACCAGGACATGATTTCTCAAAACTCAACACGTATTGAGACCAAAGATTTTCCAAAAGTTTATGAATGCAAATATACTAAGATGCACAAAATCATCAAAGATGCATAAATCATAATGTAGATTTTACGTGTACAAAATCACCCAGAATATGTAAATCACGCTATTTACTTGCTGAA
Organism: Arctium minus; assembly: GCA_954870635.1. NCBI lineage: Eukaryota > Viridiplantae > Streptophyta > Magnoliopsida > Asterales > Asteraceae > Arctium > Arctium minus. The sequence continues at coordinate 39,508,124 of OX941084.1, forward strand.
ATATTCAAGCTCGACATGAGCAATTTATGATGTTAAAACAATCCAAGTTACCGAATACGAAAAACTTAACAAAATACTCGCACCTTGAGAAATACCGAGTAAAACATACACAATAATTTACGCTATAACCGTGAAAATAGGTTCTTGCACTTCAACATGTGCAACAATTGTTCGTACAACTCCAAAGGGAAAAATCACAATTTTATCTTTAAAATTATTCCTCTATAACCAAGAGGCGTTGCAGCAAAAGAATTTTCAACTCACCCCATATGCAACAATTCATTCCCCAAAGGGCGGTAAAATAACGGGGATGCCAATAAAATTTCAAATCGAGTTTAAAGCTTCACGTTGTAAAGATAAACACATCTGACCAAAATAGAAACTACAACGACAAAAATACCGCTAACTCGCTAAATGCTTTGCGAAAATTTTAACAGTAAGAGTTAATGATGGAAATACGATCAGAACGAAAGTCCTGTTTTTAAAAAATACATAAATCGTTTATGCAATCATTCACACCAACGTTATACTTAAATCCAATGCACATAGTACCCGACGGTTGACATTTGATAACAAAACCCAGAAATTAACGCACACAATGATGCATATACACATGTTCCTGAAATTATTTACGCGACACAAAAGTCGTAAGATGAGGCACCATAATCCAACTGGATTTTCATAAAACTCATTAACGCTAAAATCAAGTGGTGTCCAAATTTCCATTTTTCAACACAAGGTAAGGTGACCATTTTGACAAGATTTTTGATGAGACACGACACCCAAAGAACCCATAACTTGCACGCAGTGAAATTAAACTCACGCATCTCTAAATATACGCACGCGACAAAAGAATCCGTAAAACAAGACTCCATGAAATTCAACAAAACTCGTACAAACTAAAATCTCCAAGAAACTCCGACTCAAAGCATAGAAATAACTTTTCCTTTAAAACCATTGACATACGTGGGAGAGATCCAATGTCAAGGTCAAAATTCCACAACTACTTGCCCATTAACTCACAAAGCGTTAAAACACAGATACTTCAACATCCAAAAAAATAGCATTTAAACACAAGACGTGAATAAAGAGAGTTTTGATAACAATTTGAAATCAGGTGCAACAAAACCATTTTAAGCATGCTTATGCTCATAGTTTGAAATATGCTGAGTGCTAATTGTTTTGCCAAAACGTTATAAGGTAATTTACTTTATGGTTGGCGATCATGAAAAGCAATTTATGCAACCTTATTTTAGAAATAAATTTAATGCATGAATTCGGTCGGCACTCACATCTTAATACTATGCTTCCCAACATCCCGACGTACTATAATCAACCGGATGCCTCAGGCATCTTAGGGCAACCATCCCATTAATTAACTTACAATCTCCTCAAAATAGAATCGATCTAACAAGATATAGTTCTAATTTCACCAACGAATCTGGCTCAAGATGATTAACTTAAGGCGTTCAACGCACTTACTATCATCCCAAAGAGACATTGCTATAAACAACAATCATTCCTTAGCTTACTCGCTTAGAAACTTTCGCACTACTCTAACGGTCAACATACCAAGGTAGAGCAGGTAAACACAAGCACGAGAAAGGGTAAGGAAGAGTTTAACTGAAACACGCACGAAAGAAACGTACTGTTACGTCTACCAATTGTCATAACATTAGCAAACCAATTACACTCACGTAAAATATCCTCTAAATCACATTAGCTAAGTGAGATTATGAACATATAACACATAAGGGTTCTTGTTACCATCATCACAACGCTTGATTAACATAACCTCCGTCGATTCTAAGACTAACCCATCTTAGAAGTTCTACCCAATCTCACAATCAGTGCCTATCAAACTCAGTCTAAGTCTAGACATCTTACATTCATGCCTAGTTCGCTTAAACTAGAGCTCTGATACCAACTTGTAACACTCTAAAAATCAGAGTAAATTAAAACCTGGAATTATGGCAACATGACACTTGTATTGATATAAACCTCCCATAAAGGGGATCAGTCCTTAAGACTTTACAAAACCTGTACAGATATATAATTCATCAACAAACTAATCTAGACACATCTATCTAGATTACATCAGATGACAATCCATAATTCACCAAAAGAATGGGACTTAACAAATGCCCAGTTACAATACTAGTCATCTCAAAAAGCCTCGAGACCAAACCCGTCTCTCAAAACCCTGGCAACCCACCGCTAAGGAAAACCTGATATACATATCATTTGAGAAAAAGTGTTAGGCTTAAAGCCTAGTGAGAACATACAGTTTATAAATTTCAAGAGATATAAACTTTTGTATCAAAGGGAATCCTTTCAAATAAGCATTTCCAAGTTAACTGTTGATAAGAATGAAATCCATTAAAATGAGACCATAAACCTTCTTTCCAGAACCTCACAATTTAATGCACAAGTAGTTCTTTTATAAACTTCCCGAAATATAAACCTCAGTATCATAAGGAAATCTTTTCATAAATGTTTAATTTATAAAAGATAACATTTCGCCACAACCGGGCCCTTTCGGTCCAAAACTCATCATACGATGACAAAAGAACCATTTTACCACGGATTGTGGTGTAACACAAAGTAGACCACCAATCCGAGTTATGAGCTAAACAATTGGAATCTAAGGATACGAACACAAAGGTCCGTGCTACAACGTGAGATCTAGCCCCCAAGCAAAACCAATGTATACTCCTTCACTAGGATCACTATGAACCATGGCTAGTATCCGGCCTCACATAACCGTACCAAGTTGCCCCCGAGGATCATATGCATCCATAGCTACAAAATGGGGAATATGACATCCCAACAATACAGTCGACTCAAAACCTAGGGATCTGCTAGTAATGGTACAGACTCGTCACAACAACATATGTGACCAACCATAAATAAACATATGGTATAAACACATTTTATAAACAAAATTTCATTTCCAGTTCAACTTCTGGTAAGAATGAAAATCATTAAAAATGAGTTCTTAAACATTCTTTTCACATATCCACATAATGTGCAAGTAAAACATCATTTCACTTCAATAAGGCGGAAACAATCATTTTAGTCAAAACTGATCGGGAACCCCGAAAATCACCAAAAACTTCATTTATATCAAAATGTAGAGAACGTGAAATTATACCGTAGAAATACTTCGGATTTCGCAAATAAGAGTTTTGACATGTATAAAGTTTGTAAAATGGTAGTAGGAACTTACCAGTAGGTTTTTAGAATAAAACCCAGAAAACCAGATATCGACCACGACGTAGAGGTGAAGCTTAAAACACCGACCCCTTGCTAGAAACACCGAAAACTAGCAACCAAACGAGCTCTTAAGATCCAAGAAGGAAAGAGAGAAACCAGAGAGAGAGAGAAAAAGAAACTGAGAAAAATTTTGAGATATAAGAAAATATCTCCCAAAAAGATATTTAAGGCTGCCAAAAATATCCACTCTGACATAACGCACGACCCGTGCATTTTCAAGGAAGGGAAAGCGCACGGCCCGTGCGAATTCTACTGCCTTCGACCCTGATCTTGCGCACGACCCGTGCGTTCTTTTCTGAAGGAGGGGACGCAAAAACCTCCTTTTTCCTTAATTCTTGATTGCAAAAACGAAAATCGGGGTGTTACATAATTTCTCCCAGTTGGTAATATAAAGATTTCTCTCTCCCTATGGATGTATACTATCACGCCGATAGTGGAACCACGTTAAATCTTGCTTTCTCGATTTATTTGCCGCTTTGTTATTTTTTATCGTATATTCGATAACTGCTATATTTACATTTGTGGATCGGTATGAATCATAAGACCGAAATATACAATATTTAGATCTCGTTATTCCGTATTTGTTGTATTGGGTTAGTTGCACGTGATTTATTGTTTTACTTTGGGACCATAAATCACTCGAATACGATTTTGTAATTGCGACCAACCCTTACATCAAGTACGACCGTGTTGGACCTCTCTGACTCCAATTAATTGTTGAACATGTTATTTGTCCAACCTTTGTTATCTCTTTCTTCAATTTAATACTCTCATCGTAAAACAACCGATAAATATCTCTAACAACAGTCACTCTACCAGGGACACCAAATTTAGGTTGCAACTCTTTAACAAGTTCTCTAAATCCTTCAACTTCTACAACACTAAAGGGTTGCTCATCTTTAACCACAAACTTAGCCACAACTTTTCGATTTTTCTGTTTATTAAATGACACCTCATTATCATTGCTAGTATGAAAGCTAAGTAATTTTTGTTTTTTATCAGACACCCTATCCAAATACTTCTTACATTGGTTTCTTTAAGTGATTCCACAAAGAACTTGTACCAATTCTCTTACTATGATAAACATAAGTCTTTTCCACAATAATTACAAATATATAGTCCTTTTTTGAAAAGTGATCCCAAATGTTGCAGGTTCTACCTCCCATTTTCTTAGATATATTTGGTTCATCATTATCTTCGATTTTTAGAGACTTAAGAGTATTTTACATTGCTCCTATACATAGGAAATAGGATAAAAAAATACAAAGTTACAACCTACAAGAAACATATGAGATCTTTTTGTGCAATAAAAAACAAACTTCTAAGTTCTAACAACATCAATGTAATGAAAACATAAATTTATGATTCCAACTTTTTGTTTGAAACATATTTCATATGTTCATTTATGTTCATACTTCTAATTTGAAATTTAAAGTTTGAAACATACTTTGTATGTTCATTTATGCAATGAAAATAGCAGTGTCGATCTAGTTGTTTCAGTGTACACGTGCAGTCATGCTTATTGAGACATATCAATCGACCTAGTTGAATTAATTTGGGTCTTGACCTAGTTGGATTAATTTTGGGCTTTGGGCTATAAATTGGAATAATATATGTATATATTTTTGGGAAAATGGCTAATCTAACACCTTTTGGAAGGTGTAATTAACCATATGGCATCATTGAGCAAAAATTGCAAAAATAACACACCATTACGCCTAAAGCTTTAGCCTGCCGTCGGCGTAATGGGCATGTGGGTCCCACATTTTGATGCTCCAATAAAAAAATTACACGTGGCATCTTTGTCCCCCCACACCAGACATCTCCTTAACCCCCCCCCCCACCCCCATTCGGCGTAAATCACCACCCTCCAACACCGATTTGACACTTTATTCCATCAATTCCCCTAAAATATTGCTTTTTTTAAAAATATTTTAATGAGACAATACAATGACCAAAAATCAGATATTTTTTGACTCGATTTTGATACAGAAATTCCAATTTCAACCCTTCTAATTAATGGTTTAGCTGATTGAGTTTAATTGGGTATTTAGCGGGTTGAATTGGACGCGTTTCACGGGTTGACGGTTTTTTATATCCCCTTAGGGCGCGTTTGGTTTGCGGGATTGAAATGGATTTGTAGGGATTTGGATTTCAAATCCATTCCAATCATGCGTTTGGTTTGTAGGAAAGGATTTTGTTGACCGGATTTCAAATCCGTTGACCATTTTAAAATCCCTCATATGATGGATTTGGAAATCCTTGGCATTGGGCCGGATTTGAAATCCAAATCCGATGGATTCTAAAGCGTGATCCATACTTCAAATTGTATCGATCCAAATTCGACGTTTACCAATAAAAATAATTTTTTTATAAAACAAACAGATAATAAAAAAAAACTCAATCCAAATCCTTCAAACCAAGCAAGACTTGTAAAGGAATGAATTTGAAATCCATTCCAAATCCTACAAACCAAACACATGAAGGGATTTCAAATCTTTCCAAATTCAAATCCCTCCTTGAAATCCAATCCATTTCATTCAATTCCAATCCCCCAAACCAAACACGCCCTTAGATGTTTCCATAAGCCAGAAGGGAGTATGGGAGATAGAGTATGTGAAGAGCCAATAGTACAAATATTATATTGTGTGAGGAGTCAATAGTGCAAGTACTATATGCATATGTTAAATATTTTTGCTGTCAAATACAATATACAGATATTGGTTGTGATTTTGCAAGTTAATGAATTCCTAAATAGAATTAGAAGATGTTTTAAAAACATCGTGCAAAATATTCTATTATATAATATATAGTATCATTGTGTTTTAAATTTATCATCAACTAGTATGTGACCCGTGTGATACGCGGTAATAGTATATCTTTTTAAGGAGAACTTGATCTTAGTAAAATAAAACGTAATTTCTCGGTAAATAATTAATGAGATATAATCTAAAACAACGAATGGATTTCCTTAAGGGCGTGTTTGGTTTGCGGGATTGGAATGGAATGGATTGGATTTCAAGTAAGGATTTGGATTTGAAGAGATTTGGATTCGGGGGGATTTGAAATCCCGGTCCATTGCAAAGGAATTCCAAATCCATCATTTAAAGGATTTTAAAAGGGTCAAAGGATTTCAAGTGCGGTCAACAAATTCCATTCCAGCAAACCAAACATAGGATTAGAATGGATTTGAAATCCAAATCCCTCCAAATTCATTCCAATCCCGCAAACCAAACACACCCTAAGTGATTAATTTACGTATGTTGATAATCATTTGTTGTTACAAATAGTTTGAGATTCATCTATAGTAAATTATTAGAATATATGTTATTTATAATTCAAACGACTTATCTCCGACCATATCATATTGTTATTATTAACTAGAAATGTACCCTCGCAATGCAGCGGGTTCTGAAATCTAGAACTCGAACCCTTGATCATCATTCATACTTTTTGTTAGTCTTTTTTTATTTATTTTTTTACGATTTTGAGAAACCTAGATTTAAAACAAAAATATATTTTAGTTTAGTTTAATTATGGTATTTTATAAAAAATAATAATAAATTTTTTTGTTACGGGTCAAAAAATGTTTAATTTAAATGATAACTATATTTAAGATATTTTATATTTAAAATTAAAAAGATAAAATACTTCAATAAAAAATAAAAATAAGGTGATTTATCTCAAATTTTCTTATATTTATCAGTTAATTATATCAATAGTTAAAAAATTTAGATGTTTTAGAAAATAAAAATAAGTGTTTATCTGCAGTTAGTTACACAAATTCAAACATTGAGCTTTTATAAGCTGTACTTATGTTTAATCAATTTGTACTTTTGAATTTTAAGTAATATGCATTAATAAGTGGTACCTAATGCATAAAAATTAGTTTTTAAGAGTTTAGCTTAAATGCTTTATAATATAGTATAGATATATTAGTTAAAATTCAAAATTACAAGTTAATGAAACATAATTATAACTTATTAAAGTCTCATGTTTTTATTTGTATAACTAACTACAAATAAACATATTAAATACATGATAAACACTATGAGATAAACTACCTGTTTTATTTTTTTAAAATATATTTATTAGATCAATGCATGTTTTTATAATATAGTATAGATATAATAGTTATGAGATTATAACTAATATAGATATAAATATATTAAGAGCAAATCATAAAATAAAAAATAAATATTGATAATAGTAATATTGATCAAATCGTACAATAAATATAAAAAATAAATATTGATAATACTAGATAATATTGATCAAATCGTTCATTAAATATAAAAAACAAATATTTATATTAATAAATGAGTATCCATTCCACAAATAGATGATGATATGAGATATTGTGCTCGGATGTCGGTCCACAATATATATCAAGTTCTTTTCAAAACAACACAATATGATTAACCAACCTGTTAAGATTAATATTCAACGGTTACAGGATTGATCAATTGAAGCTTTCTGTGTTTTCTCTCTAGATTACACCGTTTGTGTGTGTGTATGTGTTTTCTGATATTCTTCGAGTGTTTTCTTCTCAAACACACTTCCTCTATAATATCTAACAACTTAGATATTAATCTAAACTAATATCTAGATATTTAACTTTAATATCTAGAACTAATATCTAATACTTAGATATTAAAACTAATTAAACTAAAATACTAAATTACAATAAACATTAATTAACTTCGACATTTTATTACAAACGACATTAGACTAATATTTAAGAGTCGACTTTCCGGCGTTAGCTTCAGATTGGATCTTCAGATTGGATGATCTTGAATCCAATAGATATGTGATCTAACAATCTCCCCCTTTCGATTAAGATCATTACTAAAAAGATTTTAGCAATTCAGTCTTCTTTTTCAGCTCAGAAGATGAAATCTCTTTCTCTAGCTCAGAATGCTTTAGCAAAGTGTCTTCAAAGAAAATTTATCTGAAATCAGCATGTCTTCAGACTACTTTGATCTCGCATTTCTTGGTTAGCTTTTTCTCTTCGTTAATCTTGTAATGGAATGGAATGGACATTTCTTCAAGCTTTAGGTTCTCCCCCTTTTTGAGGAAAAGAGCAACGCTTTCATCAAAACTTGTAGTAAGAAATGTATGTCATTTGGAGCCTCTGATCCGTCAATTTCAAATATATTCATCCAGATCTTTTCAAATCTAGACAAAATAGTCGTGTAACACCTGAATCAACTAATGAATCAGTTAGAATGTCTGTCAGTAACACTAAGTCACTGTGTTTAACGAATACACTTTGGAAAGGAGCTGTTTGATGTTGACTCCTCCAGGGCTTCCATTCAATCATCGAAACACCACAAAGGTAATTTCTATAAACGTTATGACAAAGAAACAAATTCCTTGTGTGTTCGTGCTTGTGATAGAAAGAATTAAGCACTTGATGATTGCTTATAGGCTCAAAATTGTGTAAACCACTGAGACAATAGTAAGTTAAACACAGACTCAATGTGCATGATTGAAGTGTGAAGGTGGGGCAGACTTCCTTCTTTTCAATATCCAGATTTTCCTAATGAAAATCAGATAGCAAATTTGTTGCATCCCCTTTGAAAATGTGAAACACTTTCTTTTTGAGAAGGAAATGAGTAGATGGTGAGGTATGATCAAGAGTTGGCATGGGCTAGTTGCCTGTTTCAATAATGATCACCAAAGAATTGTGAAACATTAGAATTGTGGTTGCCCGACTCAGAAAAAGTTGGTACAAAGTTTTGATATTCTTTTAACTCTATTCTCACACGCTCTTTCTTTTAAACATTTAGCTTACTCTAACCAAACTCTCTTTTTCTGTTTAACACATCACTCAATCTTTTCGACTTCTCACACTCAATCACTATGGATTAACTTCGTGGGTAGAAATCACTGGTTAACGTGATTCCATAGAAGTTGTGTTAAGTCTTAGCACAATGAAATTCGATGTTTTCCTATGATGCATATGATGCTCAAAAATGGTTTAACTATTTCAGTTAAAGCACAATGTAAATCTTGAAAACATTTAAAGTCACACTTCCAATTCATGAATTCGGTTTGAGAATCGGGAAGTGGTTTGAACATTTAAGAACAATGTTTTCAATGAATGAAAGTTATCCTTTTTTCATCCATATATGAGATTAAGATAAGGAATGATACCTGTACATGCAATCTTACATCTCATGAAGCAAAACTTAAAGTCATAAAGATATGAACTTGTAAGCATCTCTCAAAAATTCTGCAAAAGTCTTATGTCAAGTCAAAGCAAATTTATTCACTTAAATTGAAAAGACAAAAAGCAGTAAAACTATGAAAGTACGAGTTCTGATCAGAAATAATCATAAGTCATATCCATACTCCTTTGACTTGAAGAGCTCCCCCTAAAATCATGCATTACAAAAAAATTTGACATAAAATGTAAATGCAGAAATCTTATGAGCTCCCCCTCAAAATAAGATTGACCAACTGTCAATTCTTCTCATACTCCCCCTTGGATCATGAACGAATTGTTAATGTGCAGATATCAATCAGAAATAAGAATGAAGTAATGAGGAAAAAGTATACAAGTAGAAAACTTTGATAGGTAACTACTGATTAAATCTTACGATTTAGCATACCAAGCTTAGAGACAAGAAAGGTGAACCTCTTTTCGTCTAAAGGTTTGGTAAACAAATCAGCAAGCTGATAATCAGTTTTTACAAAGAAAAGTTCAATTGTTCCTTTTTCGACATTATCTTTAATAAAGTGATACATGACATCTATGTGTTTGGTCTTGGTGTGCTGAACAGGATTCGCTATTATCGCGATGGCGCTCTTGGAGTCACAGTATATCGAGATTTTGTTGAAGTGGAAACCGTAGTCACACAGTTGTGTTCTCATCCATAAGACCTGAGAACAGCAGCTAGCAGCAGCTACATATTCTGCTTCGGCCGTTGAAGTTGAAACACAAAGTTGCTTCTTCGATGCCCAACTTACGAGTTTATCACCGAGGAACTGTACATGTCCTGACGTGCTCTTCCTGTCTAACATACAACCAGCATGATCTGCATCTGTATACGCTGTTAGTTCAAAGCTAGTATCTTTAGGATACCACAGACCAAGATCTGCAGTCCCCTTCAGATACCTAAATATGCGCTTAACTGCAGACATATGGATTTCTTTTGGATTAGCCTGATATCTTGCACATAAGCATGTAGAGAACATTATATCTAGCCTACTAGAAGTAAGATACATTAAATAACCTATCATCCCTCTGTAAGTCCTAACATCAACAACCTTTCCCGAAGGATCGGTGCCAATTTTAGTACCTGGTGCCATTGGGGTACCAATCGGTTTTGAATTTTCCATTTTGAACTTCCGAAGAATTTCAAGAATGTATTTTGATTGATTGATAAAAATACTCGATGAAAATTGTTTGACTTGTAATCCGAGAAAGAAATTCATCTCTCCCATCATATTCATCTGAAATCTTGACACCATAAGGTTTGAAAAATTCTTACAGTACTTAGAACTTGTAGAGCCAAAAATAATATCATCTACATATATTTGAATTAGAATGATATCGGTTTTTTCCTTTTTGATAAACAAAGTGGTATCTACCGTACCTTTTGAAAAACCAGACTTGACTAGAAATTGTGATAGGACATCATACCAGGCGCGAGGAGCTTGTTTCAGTCTATAGAGTGCTTTGTCGAGAATGTAGACGTGAGTCGGTTTCTCTTGATTGACAAAGCCTTTTGGCTAAGAGACGTAGACTTCCTCCTTGAGAATGCCATTCAGAAAGGCATTCTTCACGTCCATTTGGAAGACCGTGAAGTTCTTGTGGGCTACGTAGGCTAGAAACATTCGAATTGCCTCTAAACGCGCCACAGGAGCATAAGTCTCATCGTAGTCGATTCCTTCCTCTTGCCTGTATCCTTTGGCAACAAGTCTTGCCTAGTTTTTGATAACGGTACCATCTTCATCTTTCTTGATCTTGAAAACCCATTTCGTACCTATAATGGTTTTACCTTGAGGTTTGGGTACGAGTCTCCAGACTTTAAGTGCGTCGAACTGATTCAGCTCTTCTTGCATTGAAATCACCCATTCTGGATCAGCAAGTGCCTCTGATACGCGAGTTGGCTCGAACTTGCTCAGAAAGGAGTCATGCATGCACATATTCATTGACGCTGACCTAGTTTGCACCGGTTTTGTTGGATCGCCAATGATATGGCTTATCGGATGCTCTTTGGTCCATTTGTGTTCATGAGGTAGTGGATTATATGAATGTATATCAATATTATCATCTATAAATCCACTTGTACCTTCTTCAGTTTGTTCAGGAGGAATGATGATTGCAGTTGAAGTGGTAGGTGCAGAAGGCTCAGCAGGTACAGCTTAGTCCGGCTGTAGATTAATCTGTATAGAACATCCTACTGTTTCAGCTACTTCTGTCTCTTCATCATTTGTCACAACTTCAACTGTTGGAGTCGGCATTTGAACTGGAATTTCTTGCTGGATCGGGGTGTTGGATTCAGTAGAGATATCTGCCCTGGTTGTATGAGTAGTCGTTAAGCCTTCCATCCTGTCAACCACAACAGATTTCTTTACATTAGATCCAAGAAATTCATCATAAAACAATTCAAATAATAACTCTAAATCAGATATATGATTAGTTGACGTTGATGCTTCATCTGATTTGTTCTGTTGAGACGCAGGTTCTAGACTGATTTGCCCAGAAGCTAGTACTCCGGTTATCACGGGTTCTGAACTGTGTTGTTCGGAAGCCATCTCTTCATCAAACGTAACGTTGATGCTTTCAATAACCGTCTTTGACTTCTTCAGATAAACACGGTATGCAGTTGATGTAGAGGAATAACCAATGAAGATGCCTTCGTCCGCCTTGGCACTGAACTTGTTCAGACTCTCTCTATCGTTTAGAACGAAACACTTACACCCAAATATATGGAAATATTTGATTGTCGCTGTTCGGTTGTTGATCAACGCATAAGGAGTCTTCTTGAATCTGCGGTGTATCATGGATCGATTCTGAGTGTAGCACGCAGTCGATACAGCTTCGACCCATACTAATAGAGGTAAGCCAGATTGACTTAGCATAGTACGAGCAGCCTCGATTAGCGTACGATTTCTTCTTTCGACCACTCCATTCTGTTGAGGCGTACGAGCAGTAGAGTATTGATGTGAAATCCCGACAGATTCGAGATATTCTTCAACCTTCTTGTTCTTGAACTCTGTGTCGTTGTCTGTTCTTAGAAGCTTGACCGGTTTCTGCAGATTCACCTGGGTCGTCTTCAGGAATGTAATGAGAACATCAGGTGTCTCATCTTTTGAACGTAGAAATTTGACCCAAGTGTATCGCGAGTAATCGTCCACGATAACTAGTATGTACTTCTTTCCGCCTAGACTTTGTGTTCGCATCGGACCACAGAGATCCATATGCAACAACTCTAATGGAGCGTTAGTACTCGGTTCAGGCTTTGGTTTATGTGGATCCCTCTTCATCTTTCCCTTTTCACATGCTGCACAAAGATGTTCTTTTTCATACTTGAGCTCCGGAAGTCCTTTTACTAACTTCCCACTGACCAACTTGTTGATGTACCTAAAGTTGAGGTGAGAGAGCCGTCGATGCCATAACCAGCTTTGTTGCATCGAGGCTTTCGTCAGTAGACAAACCTGTTTGTCAGTCTGGACGTTTGACAAATTAATTGTGTAGAGGTCTGACTTTGTCGTGTCGACCAAGAGTTCTTCGCCTTCTTCAGTGCAAACTGAACACCTCTTGGATTTGAAATTGACCTCTAAGCCTTTGTCACAGAACTGGCCTATACTAAACAGGTTGTGTCTTAAGCCTTCAACATAGCTCACCTTCTTGATCGTGACTTGGTCATGTACCACATCACCATATCCCATTATTGGTGAAAACTGGTCGTTGTCGAATCTAACTGTTCCGCAATACTTCTCTGTAAAGTTGGACAACATTTCTTTTTGTCCAGTCATATGCTTGGAACATCCGCTATCCAAGTACCACATATGACGGATCTACACAAGAGAAATAACGAAACAAGAGATTTAGATAGTCTTAAAACAAAGTTGGAGTTAAGACTTTTGAGCATGGAAGTGCGGGTCTTGAACTGATTTGTTCAAAAGCCTAATTGACATTGATGTCCGGGTTCTGAACTGAAATATTCAGAAGCCTATTTTGATATTGATGTCCGGGTCTTGAGCTGATTTACTCAAGAACCATTGTTCTTTGAGGTACGAGTCCTAGACTGTTTTGTCTAGAAGTCATATGCTAAGCTCCCCCTTAAACTTTGGGTTCCTGCAACACAGATTTAACTTTTGGTACCCACTGGAATTTGGGTCCAACTGTGTTAGCACTAGATTTTGGTACCCATTTGAAATTGGGTCCTCTTTTCATTTGAAAGTCATTTGAAGCATTAGAATGATATGAGTGCACATGATAATTTCCAAGCCAAACCTCAGAATCTTGACAAGAAGTAGAAACATGTTTATCATAAAAAGAAGACTTCCTAGCAGATAAAGATAACTGGAATAATTGCTTAAAAGAATATTGCTTGCGAGAAACAACAAGTTTTGGTTTCAAAATAGTAGCAACATTCGCTTTCAAAACATCTTTACTAGGTTTACAATTAACACTACAAAATGATTTATCAGTCTTGTCAAGCTTCTGTTTCGGTTGCCATTGAGATTTAACTTCTGGCTTTTGCTTGCTCAGATCTGAAACATTTGAAACTCGTGAGTTAGACTTTTGAGCAACAAACGAATGCATTTTCTTCGGCTTACCAGTAGTGATCGGTTTCTGTGAATGCTGAGATTTAATCTTACCTTTAGCATTCTTAGCTTTCACAGAGACTGATTTATCAACTTTCGTTGATTTTGCACTGTTTACAGACATACTGGTATTTCCCAATGATTTCACAATAAAAGATGAATGGTTAGGAAGTTTCGCAGTAAAATCAAATTGATCAAAACTATCATCCAAACCACCGTCAGAGTTAAGAAAATCAAACCCTCCGTTTGTTAAACCAAAACTATCGTTAGATTTTGAAGCCTTTGAAATAACAACATTTTTTAGCACAGTTGAAAAAACTTTTTACTCAATCTCAATCAAAAGTCTTTCATCTGTTAAAGAGTTCTCGAGTTCAGAAATTTTACTTTCTAAAACGAGAGGAGGGACATAAAGTTTACCTTTAATAGGCTTTGCCTCCATTTCTTTGACAGAGTAACTTTGAAAAAAGTCATTTGAAAGAGATTTCTTGTGATAAATTGGATCATCATTATAACTATTATTCAACTTCGCATAATAAAATGGAAGATGAACTTTAGATGATTTCCTCCGTTTTTCCGTTTCCTTGGCTTCATCCTCTTTTGATAGTCCAGTATTGAAAATTTGAAGTTTAGGGTATCGGTGAGAATGATTCATAAAAGTAAAATCATAAAGTGCAGGCACTTCAGATATACCCTTTTTAAGGCAATGAGGATTCTCATAACCAATTCCCCAATTGTCTTTATTCTCTTTTGGTTTGTTTAGATGAATGGTTTGCTCAGATTGACCCAATGAGTATAACTTCTTTTCCAAAGCATCTAATTTTGCAATTAAAGTTTTGTTTTCTTCAGTACATGAAGAATGCATTTTCGTAAGCTCTTTTAAATTAAACTCACTCTTTCTCAATTTAGACTTTATTTCATAATTCTCTTTAAAAATTATTGTCTTTTCTTTGGCGCTGGTGTCATTGTTTCTATGTAAAGCCTCAATCAATACTTTCTTCTCAGCAATTTCATTGTTAAGTTTCTGTATCGATTGGTTTTTGTCAGTAATAACCCCATTTTCTCGCTTAAGATTTGACTCTAATTCTTGGAGTTTTATATTCATGGCATGCATTTGATTTAAGAAATTGGAATAAGATAAATCATATACCTCATCTTCCTCATCCTCTGAGTCAGCTTCAGCTTCTGATTCCTGCTTTCCCATCAAGCACATGTTGGTTGCCTCATTCTTCTCTTCATCCTCATCTTCCTGGTCTGAATGGTCAATCCAGTACTCATCTTCAGCCATCAATGCCTTACCCGCCTTCTGTTGCTTTGCAAGAAGAATTTTGTTCTTGTAGTAGTCGGAGTTTCTGACTTTGGGTCTTCGACAGTCTTTGGCAAAGTGACCTATTTTGCCACAGTTGTAGCACGTTGGAGGTTCTGACTGACTGGATCCTTCAGCTTTAAATCTTCTCTCTTCAGGTTTCCTCTCCTCTATTCTCTTTCCTTCAAACCTTTTTCCTTCAACCCTCTCCTTGTGAACATAGTTGTTTGGACCAGAAGAATACCTCTGACTATTTGAACTTGGCTTCTTGTAGAATTTCTTCTAAAAAGCCTTTGTCAGCATGAGCATTGCCTGCTTCAGTTGTTCACAGTCATCCGAGTCAGAGTTTGCTTCAGCTTCAATTTCTTCTCATTCATACACAATCGTCTTGTTCTTCTTCTTTTTGACAACAAGAGCAACTATGTCATCAACTGTCTTTACTGTCTGTCTCTTCTCATCTAGAATTTCATCCACCTCTTCTTTTTGTTTGAGGGTTTCATACACCTCATGAAGTGGAATCTCATTCAGATACTTGATCTACTTCATTTGTCTGGCAAACCTCTTCCATTCCGTCTGTAGAATGCTTAGGAATTTGACATTCAACTCGATTTGTGATTTGTTGACCTTGTTCTTGCTTAGTTCATTCAGCAAGGTCACGAATCTGTCATAAGTTCCTTCAAGAGACTCTCCAACTCTGCTTTTAAATTCTTCATAATTGTTTAGGCAGTTGGATATTTTGAGCTGGTTCCCAACCTTTGAACCCAACATCATTTTCTCTAGATGATCCCACATTTGTTTGCCAGAGGCCTTATAGCTGTCTATCTTCACGTATATATTCATTTGGAATGCCTTGAAGAATATAAGACTTAGCTAATCTGTCTCCTTTTGCTCTCTTCTGGTTATCACCTTCTAGATCCTCATACTTAAGTTCAATTCTTTGCTCATCAGTTCCCTCTGGAGGTGCCCTATAAACAGGTGCCATTAGTCCTTCTTCTAAGGATATCCTGATGTAATTACCCAAATCTTGTCTTTCAATAAAGTTCAGGAACCGATCTTTCCACTGCTCGTACTCTCCCCTGAAGAGTACTGGTGGTTTGGTGTCAGTTCCGATTGCTAGGGTTTCTCTAGATGTCATTCTGATTGAAAAAGATTTAAGTCTGGTATTGGATTAAAGGGCAAACTTTACGCTTCGAGAAGGTGGCGCAAAAGAGTTTTGCGCTAACGGTGGTTGGCGCAAAGGATGGTTTGCGCGATGAGAGGCTGGCGCACAAGTGACTTCGAGGAACGATGGTGCAAGCTGAGGTTTGCGCTAGTAAGGGTTGGCGCAAAACGAAGTTTGCGTTTAGTGAATGGAACTTTGCGCGAGAAGTTGATGGCGCAAAGTGAAGATGTTCGAGGTTTTCGCCAAGTGTTGGTGGCGCAAAGCGGACTTTGCGTTATGAGTTAGTCGCGCGAAACGGACTTTGCGTGATACGTTGATGGCGCAAGAGTCAAGTTTGCGCTAGATGTTGATGGCGCAAATCTGACTATGAACTGGCGCAAATGAGACTTTGCGTAAGTTCGTCCCTGTACTTCGATAAATCGACCGTTTTGCTCAAAGTAACTTGTTTTTCCACGATTAGCAACCCCAAATTGTAATAAAATGACCACTAACCTATCTAGAACAGATTGTAACCCTTTGATTTCACAAACAAGCCCTTTTTGAAATTTAGAATTTTAGATCGATGGAACAGTGAGTTTTTCAAGTCGAACTCAGACAACAAAAATCACAAAATTTGAACTCGATTTAAGCTCTATACTGAAATCAAACTATAACAACTCGATCTAGCACATATATCGATCACAACCTGATCGATTTCCACACCTAAAACACACTAATACTCGAAAATGATTTTGCATATGAAGAACACAGAGCCGATGTTCTAAAACTTGATTTGAATCTATTATCAGGCTCTGATACCAATTGTCGGTCCACAATATATATCAAGTTCTTTTCAAAACAACACAATATGATTAACCAACCTGTTAAGATTAATATTCAACAGTTACATGATTGATCAATTGAAGCTTTCTGTGTTTTCTCTTTAGATTACACCGTTTGTGTGTGTGTATGTGTTTTCTGATATTCTTCGAGTGTTTTCTTCTCAAACACACTTCCTCTATAATATCTAACAACTTAGATATTAATCTAAACTAATATCTAGATATTTAACTTTAATATCTAGAACTAATATCTAATACTTAGATATTAAAACTAATTAAACTAAAATACTAAATTACAATAAACATTAATTAACTTCGACATTTTATTACAAATGACATTAGACTAATATTTAAGAGTCGACTTTTCGGCGTTAGCTTCAGGTTGGATCTTCAGATTGGATGATCTTAAATCCAATAGATATGTGATCTAACATTGGATAACTTGTACTAATGTATTATGAAATTGTAAATTAGGTAATTGGCTTTAATTAATTGTATTGTGTGCTTAAAATATTGTAATTAAGAGTTTTTAATGTCTCTTTTATAATATAATATAGATATTTGAATATTATTTTTTTTCTAAAAAGGGGACGGCTAAAATTAGCCAACCATATGAGTTACTGCAAATAGACAACCTCTCCTTTTTTAAGTAAAACTCACATCTTATATAAAAAACCTTCCAACGTGGGATTACCAAACTCACTATATTTCAAGATTTATATAGAACATTCTTTTCTCATTTCTTGTAGCCACCTTCATTTTTCAATATAACATTTTTTTCATCAATGTGTGATGACCAAAACAATACCACAATGCAAGATTGAGAATATTCAAATCTCACAATGACACCTCATATGTCATTGGTTATTTCATTTATACTTATAAAGAAAGAAAAATAAAATTTTAAAGATTTATTTGTTTATATATAGAGAGAGACTTGTGTCATTCTTGTAAAAATTATACTATTGAGGGTCGGTCAAAACACATTTTTAGCCAAACAAACCATTAATTCTCAAAGTCATCCATCCTCCTTTCTTATAGCCATTTTCATCTCTCAAATATAGCATTCTCTAATCAATTATTGATGACTTAAACGATAACAAAATATAAATATCCAAATATGACAATGTCACCTAAAATACTTTTGTTTGTTCCTTATACACACACACACACATATATATATATATATAGAGTAAATTACAGATTTCGTCCCTGTGGTTATTTGAAATTTTGGATTAGGTCTCCCAAATGAATTAATTACATGTATGGTCACCGTGGTTTCATTTTTGTTATGGATTAGGTCCCTATATCTAACTCTGTTAACCACAACTCTGTTAAGTCAGGAACATTTTGGTCCTTTCACTAATTTGTTAAAAAAAAATACATATATATAAATATATATCTCCTCTGGTTGACGGTCATCTTCTCCGGTCAAGTTGCCTTCTCCCTCCCCTTTCTTTCTCACCGTCACAAACAAACCCACAATAAATTAGTGATGTTTTTCTTTTTTGGTTCTTATTTCTTTTACAGATACAGATACACAAAGTTCTTCATTTGCTTCTAAATAAATAAATAGAAACCCAAAAGCAGGGGAAGAACAGATCAAACTTCCATATGTAGAATTTTACATTCAACTTCACTATCAAAACACGTAAATCACCATTTCTTTAACTTCAAAAATCAGAAATACTTCTCTATTTCTTCTAACTAAGAAAGTAAAAACCCTAAATCTCCCCACAAAATCTTTCACAATCAACTAAAAATTATACATACACAATATCCATGGATCAGGTTAAATCCAGAAAACACACATAAGAACCAAAAATCAAAAACCTAAAGCATTACTTTTTTTATCTGGATTTGGTAAGACCGTTGCCAAGCTCATGTTTTTTTTTTCGAATGTTCAGGTAAACCGTGAATCCACCATTGATGAATCTCGATTCAAACTTGATGAATCTCGACCAAATCCTCTTCTCTCGGTTCCACACATGATGAAGCTCGATCCAGATCCAGATCCAAAATCGATGATGCTCGAACCTCTTCCCTCGGTTCCACACATGATGAAGCTCGACCCAGATCCAAACTCGATGAATGCTCAAACGAAACCTAATCCCTTAATCTTTTTCTCTTTGTTTGAAACCCAGTAAGTCTCGATCTTCTCTCTGTTTGGTTGTGTTGTTCTCCGGAAAAAGTGACTAAGTGAGTCTGATGGTGATGATATCAGGCGATGGGGAAGGTGTACGGGGAGGAAGAACTCTTTTTTATCAAAGTGTTGTACTCTATCATGCATATATAAAATATATATTAAAAATATATTTTACGTATATATATATATATATATATATATATATATATTATTGTTTTTTAATTTTTTAAGGTAAAATATAAAAAGACCAAAAGGCCCCTAACTTAAGGGTTCTAAAATAAATGGAGTTAAATGTAGGGACCCAATCCATAACAAAAATGAAACCACGATGACTATGCATGTAATTAATTCATTTGGGGGACCTAATCCAGAATTTCATATAACCATAGGGACCAAATCTGTAATTTACTCACACACACATATATATATATATATATTTTTTGTAGCATAATATTATTAAAATGGTTCAAAAATGCAATTAAATGGACGTCACATAGTTGTACTATATATTTTAATTTTTATTAAACGATGGTCGCCAAATAAATGTGACTAACTTTAACCTTATAGTGATTTTAAACTACTTTATTACTATTTTATTATTATGGTGTGTGTGCATAAATTATGTTTCAAATTTAGCTTATAAACCTTAGTTTGTAATATAATTTTATCAAAACAACTCATAGATGTGACTAAATAGACACCAAATAGTGGTACCGTACATTTTTTATTTTTACTAAGAGATAGTTAGTGAAAAATAACCAACCCATAAGGATAAATGGTTAGCCAAAATTAGCCAACCACATGAGTATGTAGGTCAACCAAATTAAGATAAACCCATGAGTTTCTACAAAGACCTAGCCTCTTCCTAATAAATACCCATATCATCCTTCAATTCCATTATTTTCTTGCCAACGTGGGATGAACAAAACACACCACATTTCAAATTTTGAGGAATACTCAAATCTCATTAAGCCACCTCATTATCCCTTCGTTGTTCCTTTTATATACATATTGACTTTTGAATAAATGTGACTACCTTAACCTTATAATGATTTATAACAACTTTATTACTATAATATTATTATGGTGTGTGTGCAAAAATTATGTTTCAAATTTAGCATATAAACCTTAGTTTGTAATGTAATTTTATTAAAATAGTTCATAGATGCGATTAAATAGACACCAAATAGTTGTACTTTATATTTTTATTTTTACTAAGAGAGAGTTGGTGAAAAATAACCAACCCATAAGGCTAAATGATTAGCCAAAATTAGCCAACCACATTAGTATATAATGTCAACTAAATTAAACTAATCCCATGAGTTTCTACAAAGACCTAGGGCCTGTTTGTTAGCAGCTTAATGAGCTTAATGAGACTCACAACTTATTCAGTCAGCTATATATGACTGTTTGGTAGTGACTTAATGATATAGAAAGTGGCTTATTCAGTAAGATTTTAAGAGGGAACTTTATGCAAAAAGCCAAGTTTTTTCCAAATCAGTCCCTCCCATTAAAAAACACGTTCCTTTCATCTATGAAAAAACTCTCTCAAATAAAAACCTTTTAAATCTATACAGACAAATTAATCCACACATACAACTTTTATTTAAGTGCTCCCCTAATCGTTAATCCTAGCTCCGCCTCTATCTCATATTTTGTCCAAATTAATTCTAATAAATTATGACCATAAGGTATCAATCCAGATAAATTCAGTGGCTGTAACTATTATGTATGCCTAAAATCAAACCCGGATCAAATGAAATATTTTACGACATCCCTAACCTTAACCAGAATGCCACAACCTTGTGGTTCAAATCCAATATTTTTTTTCCAACAACAAAACACCAAACGTTGCTAGTAGGGGTGTTCATCCAAACCGCTAAACCGCCCACACCGCACGATAAAGTGCAGTTCATAACTTTCGCGTTCGCGGTGCGTTTTGCAATTTGCATTTTACCAAATTGCACTATGCGGTGCGGTTTGCGATTTTGAGTTATCAAACCGCGGTTCAAACCGCACTGCCCCGTATATTTTGTAATTTTTTTAATTTTATATATAACATATATATAATAATTTAATATTTAATTATTTATAAATTTATGTAACATTTTTGGACTTGAATAAACAATTGGCCAATTGAGAGTGGGGCTTAAAGATCGAGATGAAAGAAAAAGTTGGACATGTCACAACTCACACGTCTAATTTAGTTTGGAGTTTTTTTACTTCTTATTAAACTATTTTTAATTATACAATATGTATTTGGAAATTGGATGTATTGAAACTCTTTATTTTGTTAGTCTACGGTTATTTTTTTGTTAATTTTATAATGTATTCTTGAATTTATAATTTTTGGATTGTATGCATAAAATACGATAAAGGACAAATTATACCGTACCGCACCATATTTTGCGGTACGTTTACGTTTTGAAAATGTGGTGCGGTACGGATTGAAAAAATATTCAAACGGTACGATTTGGCCCCCAAACCGCACCAAATCACGTTGCCAGTACGGCTGTATACGGAATATGGCATGGGGGAAAGTATTGCACCAATCACCATGAAACATCTAATGCATACCGGAACTCATGAGAACACGACTCCGATGCACTTTTACATCTGTTTTGATGCATGTAACACGATGTTGATGATGCCAAAAATCTATTTGAATATTTGATAATCATTTATATGTAAAGTTGGATGTATCGAGATATGTATCAATTGTATTGTTTGATATGTTCGTTTTCTTTGAATTTTTTGTTAGGAGTAGTGAATAGCGATCATGAAATCCGTCCATTAGTTCATCGTCATCGATTGAGAAAAAAATATATATGTTTAGAGAGAGAAAAACGCAGTCAGAGCCTCGCCGGCTGTCCATCTTCGTTCATTCCGTCACCATTGGCGGAGAAACCCTAGCTATCTTGTGCTGCTCGCCTGTCATTTCATCTCCATACGGTTGTTCGGTAAACTATTTATAATGTGTTTTGCGTTTCCTCTTTATTATTCAGAAATATGTATGTGAGTTGTTGATATTAACGTCTCATTTCAGTAAATTAGGGTTCTAATTTAGTTACTGATTTTAAGCTGAGCAGTTTATTTCATTTCCATTGTTGGTTCTAGGGTTTGTTTATGTAGTTTCAGCATTTATATAGGTGTACCTAGGGTTTTTTTATATCGATTTAACTTGATTGATTGATAGTATTGGGGATTTGGGGTAGAACAAATTGGGATTGTGAAAAAGAAATGAGTGAAATTGAGGAAGGTATCCAAAGGGTGCAATCATCAGTCTCTAAACTACAATCACATGTTTCTTTCAATCATCTCGACGTACCACAGTTGAACACAGCCCAATTTCGCGCCCAGATTCCACAATTATCCCCAAATTTTATCATCGAAAACAGCAGTAAAAGAGTAGGAATGCCTCCGGCTCATCCACAAATCCCTCCGCTTTCACCTTCCTCACAGATTCCTGTAATCCAGAGTCCTGGAACTGAAGGTTCGCATTCAAGATCTTTATCACAGACCTCGTTTTTCTCAGTTGATTCTTTGCCCCATTTGAGCCTGTCTCCAACTTCAGCTCTCACCTCTGATCAAGTGGTAGGTGATGTATCAATGGAAGATCGCGACTTGTTGCCACCTTCCTTAGCAAGGGGGACTTCAACCCGAATTCCTGAGAACCTTCCACCTCGTAAGACACACAGGCGGTCAATCAGTGATATTCCATTTGGGTTTTCAACTATCTTGCAGTCATCGCCACCGTTGATTCCATTAAGAGGTTCTAAGGGTCTGGATGGGTCTGCATCTTTGAGAAACAATCCAGGGTCAAAGCCAGTACAATATGTTAAATGGGAATTGAGTTGGGAGAAAACTACTGCTGAAGGCAATGCCAAAGGAATGGAAGAGAGGAAATCTGAAGGTGAAGTTGTGGATGATCTGTTTTCGGCCCATACGAGCTTTAACAATCTTGATAGAGTAAACCGTTCTAGAGCTGTAAACTGTGAATATTTGGATAGCAGAGCTAGTGGTACTAAGGCACATGTAGGTGATGGCAGTGATAACGAAGCTACAAGTAGTGTAAATGGAAGTGTCGTTAACAATATGCAGATTTCAGGAATCTCTCCGATTTTTGATAAAAGAGAAGGGATTAAAAGGAGTGCAGGTGGAGGCATTGCGCCAACGATGAGGCACTATAGAAGTGTCTCTATGGATAGCATTATGGGGAAGATGAACTTTGCTGATGAATTGCTTAAGCTGCCGCCTTCTCCCGAAGGACGCATCAATAAATTACCGCCAAGTGATTCAATCGATGCAAATTCAGACACGTTTAGCTTGGAGTTTGGAAATGGTATGTTTAGTGGGGCCGAGCTCAAGAAAATCATGGCTAACGATAACCTCGCTGAGATGGCTTTAACTGATCCAAAGAGAGTCAAAAGGTATGCAACTTTCTTTAATTATTAGCGATTTAGCGGTGTTCTAAAAGACGCCCCTTGGCTCAAGGCTCGTCTCTGACGCCACATTAACCCCCGTGGCACACCATGGTCCGATGCTAGGTTTTTGTAAGAAGTTTATTTGACCTTGTTTTTTTTTTACTTTTTAATACCTTTTTAATGTTTTAGTTTTTAGCATATAACCTAATTTAATTGTCCAATACATTGACTCATTGAGTAATAGTAGAAAACATATGTGTTATGTGTGTGGACGAAGGATCGTGTGAGAAGAAGAGTTAAGGTAAGTGGAGATCTGGACCCTTGATCACTTTTAATCTCAAACGCACCCATGAATCGTGCTTGATACGGGGATTGATCCGGTGTATCTCATCCTAATGTGCATCAAAGAATGGAGATCCCTTCTCACCATAACCTAACCCTGTGTGTGTGTATATATATATATATATGATATACAAATTTGCTATTAGTCACACCTTCAGAAACACCGTGAATTGCCCTGACTCCTAAGGTTTTAGGCTTGACCTCACCGCCACACCTCACGTAGTGATGTCATTAGAACCTTGATTATTAGTCATCCCCTATTGCATTTCAGATTCCTTGAAAATTGGGAAGTTAAAAAGTTATATATTTTCCTATTACTAGCATTATGTTTGTCTTCCCATGACATTGATTTAGGTTAGCAAGATTCCTTATTTGCCTTTAGTTCTTAAGTCAAGGGCAGTAATATATGTAACTCTTTGTTTTACTATGATAATGACACTCCAATTATAGAGGAAAAACATCTACCATCTGAAACATTTGAAGAAATCCAAAGGTCTAAACAGAATGTTTTAAAGAACAATTGAATCCTGCTGCTTAAAAAGATTGTGGGCTTCCTCAGGATTTTGGCAAATCGCCAGTCAGCTGCTCGATCCAAAGAAAGGAAAATGCGATACATCGTGGAATTGGAAACCAAGGTTCAAGCTTTGCAGACTGAAACAACGTCGTTGTCTACCCAGCTTATGTTATTGCAGGTGGGAGTTTCTCAAGCTCTACGAGCCATTATTTCTCATAAGTTTTTATATTTCCGTTGTTCTTTAAATTGATCTTGTTTGCTTGCTTTCCAGAGAGATTCAACAAGTCTAACAAGTCAAAATAATGAGCTAAAGTTTCGGTTGCAAACAATGGAACAGCAAGCCCAGCTCCGGGATGGTAAGACTCAAGTCCATCTTTAAAGCATGCGCACGTGAGCACGCGCACACACACACACACACACACATATGGAGAGAGAGTAATATATAGAGCAAGTTTAAATATTTTGAGAATCGGAGAACCACCTATTGTGATAGATATTTGTGATTATTTATCATGAATAATGCATGAAATAGGGGATTGCCAGGTTATGAAAATATTTATGGTTCTTATTTATATACCAAGTTGAATTGATCTTTGTAGAAATGCATAATATCAAATGAGGTATGAGAACTACTTCCAAACCATGACATAGGAGTTTGTTTGGTTGGTTTAAAAAGAATCGAGAAAAATGCTGCCAAATGACGCTATAGTGTTTGTTATTTTTGGCTGACTGTTGGCAGCTCTAAATGAAGCTTTAACTGCGGACGTTCAACGTTTTAAGATCATGGCTACCGAGCTAAGTGGTGATGCCGCCAAATTTTCTCAGCTATCAATGAATCCCCAAATGTTTCAGTTGCATCATCAACAGGCAAACGGGTGTGCAACAACAACGCGCGAGTAGAACTCGTAAGGTCGTTTGAGTCGGATAAACTCATGATTATGAGTATGCTTACGCTAATAGCTATGGTGTTGAGAGTTCTTTCATTCATTTGTTCTTTGGTATCTCTTGGAAAGAAAGAGATCAAGATGGATTAAGGGTACATTTGGTTTGTGGGATTTGGAATTAGATTCCATTCCAATCCCACTTTGGTTTAGAGGAAAGTCGGAATTTTAATAAAATCCCACATAGGACTTTGGAAACCCACGGGGGTGGCTGTATTTCACGGGATTTTGTAGGATTTGTTTGTAATAATGTTTTAAAATATGTTAAAAATATTTGTTTTGAAATAATCAATCAATAAAAGGTAATTTAATTATTTTTATAATTATCTATAATTTGTTTTTTATAAATTATTTGTAAAGAAGGGAATTCAATTTAATTCCAAATCCTACAAAACCAAACAAAAGATTTTACCCTAGCAAGACTCAACAACTAATGACTCGTTTTAGTTCAACTCAATTTCATCCCTCACATGATGAAGAAGGAAACAATTGCTCTGAGTAGAAGTCAAGTCATCATACATCCAGTGTCGGTCCTTGTCAGTGTTTTTGATGCCCAATGTGAAAATGCTAAAAAAAATGCCCTTATGCCCATTATTTAAGCAAAAGAAACGATGAAACATACAATTTTTTTTAATGGGTTTGGAACCTAATCAAATTAGGTGGCTCATGCTAACGTTGATTTTTATTAATTATAATTAAAAAAAATATAAAGAGGGGACATAAAAACCAAAACCCCGAATTACAAAATATAGAATGATAAAACTTGAATAACTGTGCTTTCTTCTTTTCCGGTTTTGTTTTTTCCAAATTAAAATTAATACAAGTAGAACTATTATTTCAATATATGAAACTTAAAACTAAAAGATAAAGAAAGTTATAATTAGTTTTAACTAAAAAAGTAAATTACATCGAAGTAAAGAGCAAAACTCATAAGGTTAGAGGTCTAAAGAGTAAAGTCTAAATCTAATGTGGTAATGTCAAATCTCAAAAGTAAACAAAAGTCAAAAGAACAATGATACCTTGTAAAATTCATAGTATATGTCATTGTGCATTGCAAAGTACAAGTGCCCGATAAGTTAATATCACAATATGTTATTACTGTTGTGCAATGTGCTCCAGCTGTGCTGATATAGTGATCAGATCAGCTGTGCTGATATAGTGATATGCTCATGTGCATTGCAAATTTCAATATGCAAAACGAACCGAACAAATAGAACGGAGACTTGTTTGTGTTTGTTCATTTAACTTAACCAAAAACGGACACGAACGATAATTGAACAAAAGTTTGTGTTGTTGTTCGTTCGTTTTAACTTAACCGAACAAACGAATAAACATGAACGACAAACAAAAGGAATTTTGTGTAGTCCATTCATAAAGAAAATGTGTCCGTTAATGTTCGTTCGTTAAGACGCTAAACAAACAAACGAAACTTTTTATGATCATATTCGTTCATTGAGAAAATTTGTTTGTTCGTGTTTGTTCATTAAGATGCTAAATAAAAATCGTCTTGAGTTGTTGAAATGTCAGGCATCCACCGGTTCACGATGCACATTCAGTATCCATCACTACCACGTCTTAGTCTGTTTTTATAGTTAAAGCTAAGTTGTCCAATTCCCCAATTATTAAACCCAATGTGCAATCGCACGAGCTGCCATAGACCCTGATAGATATACTAGGCTTGTTTGATTTGATTGCATTCGTCTCAACCCTAGACCCTGACCGACACAGGGCTCGCTTGATTTGGTGTACACGAAAGGGCAAAGACTCTTGGTATAAGGTATAAAAACATTCATTTGTTGCAAAGATCTAAAAGAACACGATATTTGCAGACATATTCATCTAAAAACCTTAAATTATCTGCAAGGAAACATGATATCAAAGGGCAGGAAACATCAAAACCTACAGGAAAAAACGAAAATCTTGACGACAAAACTAAGCACGAACTTTATGATCTTGTTCGTTGTTGATATCGACATCGTTCGCGTTTTGATCTTTAGACCCATAAAGCCAACCTCCATCAATCGATTCGATACTTCCATTCAATCCATCATCCACAAAATCGCCAACACGCTTCACTTTACCGCTCGGCTGCACCGGATACTTGCCGGAAAAACAAGCGTAACAAAATTTACCCGAGTCGCTACCCAACATCTTCTTCAAACTATCGTTCCCAAGAAACGCAAGTGAATCCGACCCGATATAATCTCGAATCTCCTCCACACTCATTCGATTTGAGATCAATTCCTCCGAGCTAGGCGTATCGACGCCGTAATAACAAGAAGCAATGATCGGTGGACTAGCGATTCTCATATGAACTTCTTTAGCTCCGGCTTCTTTCAACAATCGAACAATTTTCGAAGAAGTCGTCCCTCTAACGATCGAATCATCCACCACCACCACCCGTTTACCGTCCAAAACGGCCCTCACCGGAGAAAGCTTAAGCTTCACACCAAAATCTCGAATCTTCTGCGACGGCTCGATAAACGTCCGACCAACATAATGCGACCGAATCAAACCCTGTTGAAACGGCACCCCCGCTTTCGCAGCATACCCGAGAGCCGCCACAACCCCGGAATCCGGTACAGCGATCACCACATCACAGTCCACCGGAGCCTCCGTCGCCAGAATCTCACCGAATTTCCGCCGGGATTCGTACACCGACATCCCGAAAACGATCGAATTCGGCAACGAAAAGTAAATATGCTCAAATATGCAAGATTTAGGCTCTGAATGTGGCATCAAACAAAGGGATTGAATCCCATCTTTATCCACAACCAAAACCTCACCAGGATGAACTTCTCTTTCATATGTAGCTTCAATTAAATCTAGTGCACAAGTTTCAGAAGCAAAAACAATGGCGCCATTGCTTCTTCTACCCATCACTAATGGCCGAAACCCTAGTGGGTCACGAACTGCAACCAATTTATCTTCGGTTATAAACACCATTGAATAAGCCCCTTTAAGCTTCTCACAAGCTTCAATGATTCTTAAAAAAAACGGCCGTTGTTTAGAAATTGCGATTAGATGCAAAACAACTTCAGTGTCAGAACTAGTACCGAAAATCGAACCGTTTTCTTCGAGTTCGTGCCTTAGGGTTTGGTAATTTACGACGTTGCCGTTGTGGGCGACGCCGACGCGGCCGAAGCGGTAGCCGGCGACGAAGGGTTGGACGTTTTTGAGCATGGATTGACCGGCGGTGGAGTAACGTACGTGGCCGATCGCGTTGTCACCGGGGAGTTGGTCGAGTTTTGATTCGTTGAAGACTTCGGAGACGAGGCCAACGCCGGTGACGGATTTGAGGACGCCGTCGGGTGAGGCGGCGACGATTCCGGCGCCCTCTTGGCCACGGTGTTGGAGGGCGTGGAGGGCTAGGTAGCAGAGACGGGAGGCTTCCGGGTCGCCGTAGATTCCGACGACGCCGCACTCTTCTCTCGGTTTATCGTCGTCGTCGTTATCGTGATCGAATGGGGAATTTTGGAGATGTGCGTGGGGTTGAGATGATGAGATTATATCGGAGATTGGGTTTTTGGAGGAGGTTTTGAGGGGATTCTTTTTGGGAGTGAAAGATAGGGTTTTGGAGAAGAGAGAGGATGATGGGTGGTTATGGAGTGAGGAAGAAGGTTTGTTGGTGGGTTTAGTTATCGGAGAGAGGTGGGTGGCGGTGGCGGTGGCGGCCATTTTGGAAGAGGTGAATTAGAAGAACAGAGATGATGAATGGGCTTATGGATACAGCCAAAGTAGGAGTGCTAGGTTTGTGGATTTTATAGGGATTGAGAACATTGGATTGCGGGTTAGGTTGGGTTGGGTTGGGTTGACGGGTTTAAAAAAAATCTCAATTGAACTTAACCCGTTATAAAGTGTAACTCAACCTAACTAGGCATGGAAATGGGGTGGGGACCTCAATCCCCATCCCCGTCCCCAATCCCTCATTTTCATCCCCTTCCCCGTTCCCATCCCCATCCCCGCCGGGGAATATGATCACATCCCCATCCCCAACGGGGAAACGGGGATTTTTTTCGTTTATCTAAGCTATTTAAATCAAATATATGAGACACCACACATGTTTAAATATCACATATTTTCAATAAACCTAAAATCGAAAGAAATTTAATTTAGTATAAAAAAAATACAACATCATATAATAATTAATAACTTAAAACCAAAATAAATTCAACCGAAGTTGGGAAAAAAAAACTTAACTTCACACGTACCAAAAGATATCGAGTAATATTCAAAACCATATCGAGTAATGGGATTTTGATTGACATCCAAAATACATACTAACATCCAAAAAATAACAATTTTATATTATAACCCTAGTTAGGAAATAGGAAATTATGAATTACCGATTTAGTTTAAATAAATAATAAATATTAATTAAAATATATAACGGGGACGGGGCGGGGAGTGTGATACCCGTCCCCGTCCCCGGTTTAGCGGGGAATCCCCATCCCCGATCGGGGCGGGTGGACCGGGTTCCCCGACGGGTCGGGCCCCATTTCCATGCCTAAACCTAACATTTAAAAACAACATAAAATTTAAAGCGATTAGTAGTCAGGCTAAAGTGTTCTAACAAAATATTTAAACAAGCTATAAAATATCTAACATCTTTTGGGTTTCTACCATAAGCAACCTAAAGATTATCTACCAAACAGAGTTATCCAACCCTTACGGGTTGGGTTGATGGGTTATCAACATTCTTTAAATAATTATGTGTAGGGGTAGACTTACATAGGCCCAAATAATGGCAGGGGCACCGTTTCATGTTTTCGTCGTAAAGGGAAAAAAATTATGTTTTTGAAGGGTGACACCGTATTATTGTTTTAGGGTATCCTTATTTTGTTAACCAATGATTTAATGCTAACTTTGTTAACCATTTTGGACCAATATGATTTCAAGGATTTTCTTTGTTTTAGGAATAGTAACCGATTATGATTAGGGGTACATTAGAGATTTTAGTTTTAAACTTATTTAATAGTATATTATTTCCTATTATCATGCCTAGATATTTATGGTAGTTATTTTTTTTTGAATTATTAATCCTAATCTTCTTCTTCTTTATAAATATTTTGTTCTTTTTTTATTTATTAATCCTAATCTGCGTATTCTTCATAAATATTAGGATCTTAGAGACGATTTTTTTTTCTGTTTTTTGATCATGGACGCCATTGAAAATGAACCCAAACAGATTGCATATATGCAAGTAGGAAAAAATGCACCTATTTTACATAGTTAGAATGATAAATGGTTGTCTTTGGGTTCATATATGCACATATAAATCAATTTTGCCAAATGTCTACTTCATGATGCCTTTGAAAAAAGATCATATATGCACATGTAAATCAATTTTTCATATCAATTACTTGCATATATGCACATAATGGATATCTAATTTTCACATATGCACACCAAACAGATTGCATAAATGCTCATAGGAAAAATTGCATCTATTTACACAGTTAGAATGGTAAATGGTTGTCTTTGGGTTCATATGTGCACATCTGAGTGGCCAAATACCGGGTTCGGGCCGGGCCAGGCCCAATCAGGCTTCGGGCCCAAACAGTAACCTCCGTAACCGGGACGGGCCGGATTTGAGGCTAAATACGGGTAACCGGTGTTGTCGAACCGGTCAAAGGTAACTGGGCTCGGGCCGGGCCTTAACCGGTCCTTAGGTCGGGCCATGTTATTTTTTTTATTTTTTAAATATAATTAATTATATAATAAACTTTAAAAAATAGGTTTAATTATATCAATTAATAAACTTTAAAAAACTTCAGTTATATCAATTACTAAACTTTAAAAAATAAAATTGGATCACTCAAAATCTCAAATAGTCAAATACACTTTAAAAATACGTTTTATTTATAATTTCAAGTTTCAATGTTATCGGTTGATTTGGATCGGCACCGGATTTCAACGACGGGCACGAAGATTCGGCGTGTCGCCTTAACGTGGAATTTCGGGTCGTCGTAAGGAGAGATCCACAACGTTTGCATTGCGCCTTTTCCTTTCAGTCGGTGAAGATCGCCATGTTGTAATTGTTCCAAACCGAGGCTTTTCGTCCATGCTCGGTAAGAATTTGGGCAATTTGTTCGTTGTGTAGTTCATCGGCCATTTTGGACAAGAAATATAGAAAATATATAAGAATTGAGATTTGAGAGTAGAGAAGTAGAGAACTAGAGATATTAGAACTTGCGAGAAACGAATATAGCGAGAAATGAGAATTGTATGCGTTTTTTGCGTTTTGTAAGTTGGTGTCTAACTCCATAATCCACACAAGTATTTATAGGGGTTTGGGGGTATTTGGACAAAAAAACGGCTAGAAATGTAAAAAAAACGACTCTCTAATGGCTAGTAACGGTAATAAAAACGTCTATTTTTTTGAAAAATCGAATTTCAGGTCGGGTCGGGCCTTAACCAGTCTATCAACCGGTCCCAGGTCGGGCCGTCGAAACATGCCAAAAACTTAACAGGCCCTACATTTCGGGCTCTTAACCGGTCCTTCATCGGGTCGGGTCGGTCCTTTACCGGGCCGTGGTTAACCGCCCAGATCGGGACGGGCTGGCCCATTTGGCCACCACTATGTGCACATATAAATCAGTTTTGCCAAATGCCTATTTCATGCATGCCTTTGAAAAAAGATCATACATGCACACAGGTAAATCAATTTTACATATAAAGT
Organism: Arctium minus; assembly: GCA_954870635.1. Taxonomy (NCBI): domain Eukaryota; kingdom Viridiplantae; phylum Streptophyta; class Magnoliopsida; order Asterales; family Asteraceae; genus Arctium; species Arctium minus. Next base: position 39,540,523 of record OX941084.1, read on the forward strand.
AGTTGCATATATGCACTTGGAAAAAGTGCACCTATGCACATAAATAGACATCCAATAGACGGATACATAACACGAGATCTAGTTTCCAAACGAGTATAAAGAAAATGAGCGAGATGGTGGACGAATTCCGAAACAAATCCGAAGATAGCATCCGGATCCTGAGCCAAAGAATCCGCGTGGCAGAGCAGCTATACAGCGAGACGAAATACTGGTACAAGAAAACGAATGATAAATACGAGCAAGACCGAATAGACAACGTGCTGGCGTTTCACAGCATCAAGCTCGTAATGGCGACCGTGAGCGATACGTTGAACGTCTCGGAGACGCTCGAGCTGTGGTTTGTCGACTGTTGTGAAGACTTCATGAACCATGTGTCGAAGGTGTCATGCAAGATTTACTTTGTGAAAGATTGAGTGAAAAGAAAGAACAGTGCGTTGGTGGAGGTGAAAGAAGATATTGAAACGTTTACAATTCAGTTCCGAAGGAGGAGAAATTGGAAATCGGTTTTTGGAATGACCGTGAAACATGTTTCTTTCCTTATCAAGTTAATTAACCCCTTTATGCCAAAAGACGATTATACCCCTCTTCATATATGAATATCAATTAATTATCCATTTTTACCATTTAATTATTAAAAAGGTAATTGTTTTAATCTAAGCCATTAATTGTAAAATTGGATTGTCCAGATTGGTTAACAAAGTTAACATTAAATCATTGGTTAACAAAAGAATGACACTCTATTGTTTTATTGGGTGCCACCATATAGTTTTTGAGACTAAAGCTTTGATGTAAGTCTTTATTGGCGAAACAGGTAAATGTTTGCTTACTTTGTACAAAAATCTTGGGTTCGAGTTGAGGGTGCTCAAAAAACCGATCAACCCAATCGATCCCAACGCGAAATAACTCAACCCGAAAAAACCCAATGTTTAATCGAGTTGTAAAATCTTCAAACCGTAGGTATTGGTTGATATCGGGTTACTTTTATTTGAACCCAACCCAACCCAATGAACCCGATATTCTTTTATTTCTTGGATTTAATATGTATGTTAGACAGTTACACCATTGCGTACCCTCTTCATATACGTATATTTTCAATCCATTCTCCATCTCTATATAACTCCTTTGTATATATGTTCAATAATTGTGAATACACACACACACACACATTAATATATATATATATATATATATATGTGTGTGTGTGTGTGTGTGTGTTGTACGTAAATTGAGAAAATTAATTGAATATGATATACTTAAGACTTAAGAAGTATGGATACGTTGTAGCAAATGGTTGATAATGAAAACGAAATTATGAGTAGGCTAGAGAAAACAAGTTAGGAGAATGTTTTGATATGTGTGTGTAAATTGAGAAAAATTAATTGAATGTGATATACTTAAGATTTAAGAAGTATGGATAAGTTGTAGCAAATGGTTGATGATAAAAAAGAATTATGAGTAGGCTAGAGAAAACAAGTTAGAAGAATATTTTGATGTACCAAAGTATCAACCAGACCAACCCGACTAATGAGACCAACTCATACGGTTTGAGTTGGGTTGGGTTTTGCACTTTGGTTTGGGTTGGGTTGGGTTGAGATTTTTTAAACCGCAAGTGTAACACCCCGATTTTTAGGAAAATATAATTTCAAGTTAATACAGAAATCGATATTTTAAGGGAAAAATAAGAAATAGGATTTTGGACTTGAATCCTAGATTTTATAGTATTGTTGGATGAAGGATTCAATTACGAGTCCAACGGTTCTTTCCGGAGCAAAATCGGAGCTAAAACGAAGAAGTTATGGCCAAAACAATGATCGAGAAGAAAATCGGGCGAGCAGTGTTTGGCGCGACTTTGAGCCACCCGTGCGACTTTGGGTCAAGCGGGCGGGTTAGGCCGTGTGGGAACCCGCACGGAGCCCTGTTGAGCATAAAACTCGATTTTCAACCCCAAAACTTTATTTCTTCATAACTTCTTCATCCCAACTCCGATTTCAGTGATTCTTTTTGCTATGAACTCGTTTTTAAGAGCTTTTCAAGACTAGAACAAGATAATGGAAGTATATTGGAAGATCCAAGAGTATTTTGTGATGGTAAGTTCCTCATCTCTCTCAATGTTAAGCTAGGGTTTGATGGTTTCATTTTTTTCCCTTTCATCCTTCAACTTGGGTGTGATTTTGATGACTTGTGTGGTGAAGGAAACCTTGTAGATGTGTTAGATATAAGATCTAGGGAGATTGCTTGGAGATTTCAAGCCTTCATCAAAGGAGATTCAAGTTTTTGGGGTAAAAACCTAGATTTAGCCTAAATCTAGCAAGGTGAGTTCAATTTGCTTTGTGAAAACTATGTACATGCCAAAATGTGTATTTTGAAGTAAAAGTAGGTTTTACTTGATAATTGTCAATGTGTTGAGTATTTTGATAAGTTTTCATGTTTGGTAAACATGGGTAAATGTTGATCCTATGGAATGCCCATATTGGAATTTGAATATTTTGATAAGTAAATAGTAGGATTTATGCATTTTTGGTGATATTTGTACAAATAAAGTCTATTTATGATTTATGCATTTTTGGTGATTTTTGTACAAATAAAGTCTAATTCATGATTTATGCATTTTTGGTGTATTTGATTTCATAAACCATTTGGAAAATGCATGTCTCCGTGTTATGAGACATTTTGGAAACATAAGGGTATAAGCCCATTTGGAAAATCGTTTGTCCCAATCCGTGATGAGTTTTGGGTTAATCACATTTTTGAGGTAAGTGTTTGCATAAACGCCGTTTAAATGCGTTTTATTATTTGGGGACCGTTATTTGTTGGTCAAATAGATTTTGAGCATTTTAGCTCAGTCACAAACAAAATGGATTGGTACCGAGAGCGGGGAAGACGTCGCGGTTGTGCCATGCGACAATGCCCTTGGCACTGTCGCCAGGCATTGTCGCACCCGGGGGTCTGGAGATATAAAAATCCCATTTTGACCGACTTTGACCACATTTTCTCATAACTGTTGTTGGACGAAAACTTGTTGTTCGAGTACCTAAAGCACGTCGACGTACATACTATAGGTGTGGCGAGTTACATGAGCAGGTAATGGTGTCGGGATAAACACTAAAACCCATGTCTTCTCAAATCGAAACCAGATTCATCAATGTGATGGTAGATCTTATGTTTCTCAGTTTATCCTAAAACTCAGTTTTTTCTTTTTGGGGTTTTGGGGAAAATGAATCTGCAAAAGGATTCGATAGAAGGGGGCAGTTGAATGAATCGAACCTAAATTATGTGTGGGACGAAATCGTTGGAGTTGCAGGTGTGGAGGAAGGGGAATCGTCGTAGTTGCAGTGTGAGGGACGATTTTGCTGAAAACTGAAGTGGGGGAAGGGGGAAGATCACGACAGGTATGATTTGTGAAGGGACAATTTCTTCCCAAAAACGCGTTCTTTCTTCGAAAAAAAGATATATAATATACACAAAGATTCAAAGAACAATGTCTTTCTAGTTTCCACCCCCAAGAACGGAACCATCGTCGGTGAAACCTCTCCCCTGCCAAACGCCGTCCCTTACACCTATCTCCGACCTCCATTGGTGCACTTACCCCCTGCGCCACCACCTCCCATTTACCATATTGTCTAATGAGCTTACTTGTAACACCCCCAAATTTGGAAAGAGCAACTAATTTAAAATTTTCATACATACCTCAAAGATGGATGAAACTTCATACGACAAGTCCATACTTAAAATACGATTCTAGAATTATCCATCAAAAAAACAAATAAAATCTTACATAGGGACAAATTCAAGGTCGGGTGTTACTATAACCCAATAACAGTTGCTATCTCCATAAGTGCGGAAGGCTTCACCAAGCTAATCTCTCTCGTACAGGACTAGCACTCATCTCACCACGAAGCCGCTAGCAACAATCCTCAACTAAACCTGATGCACATGCTGACAAATAAAAAGGTTAGGCAAACGCCTAGTGAGTTCAAGAGTTTTCAACATGAAACAAATATATTTGTTAAAGGAAAGAATGTGGGTTAAATCATTATCTTCCAAAATGATTTACTTTAAATATTAAACGAAACCCATGGTCCCGGAGTACAACCCATAATGGTTCATTTCCGTCGAACAATCGGGACAACAACAATGCTAACCCGACATATCACCCAATATGAGAATGCTAAGAGTCCCCACCATTAACTACGACTGACTTACATGCCTATGGATCCAATGCAACACAGTCTAAAATTACATGACTACACAGGAATGATCAACACACTCGAGCATGTAATTATCCTTAATATACCACAAGATGCATTCTGATGTAAAACATAAATGGGGCTCTATATTGAGCCATTAAAACTGGACAAATGTCCTCAAGACCCGACACCGACGAAAACCGAGCTTTAAGCCCAAAATCAAATGACCACATGTTAACGTCCACAAAATGCACCGACCAACGTTTATGCAAACACATGTTTCAACTACATGAATAACTCCAACATACTTTAGATTGAGAAAAATCATTTCCCAAACAAGTTTATAATCCCATTGACTCTTTCCAAAACGTCCCATGACACACATTTAAATTGCAATTATTCAAGGGATTTACACCCATATAGTAAGTCATTAAAATTTCAATATTAAGGGTTTACTCAATAAAATACTTGAGTTACATCTTTTCCCCAAACCCAAAAAGGTTGACAACTTTTGAAACGTTCGCAAGGTTGGAAATGACCAAATGTCACTGACCCACACGTTGGTAATTTTTTAAACATTCCACGTCACAAAGTACGCGAAATACCAACAACCATAAACTTGCATTTTTACCAAATAATCTCTACTTATGCAAATAAGTTATCGAAACCTTTTCATTCTGATACATTTATCAAAATACCCAAAAATCTCAAAAATGGGTGTTTTACAAGTTTATAAAGTTAAACACTTCAGATAATCAAAACTTATCAAATAACTCAACAGTTGATAGTTTCAGGTAAAACACATAAACATTTAAAATTTGACATTTTGGCATGTACACCGTTTTCACAAATCAACTTGAAGTCACCTTGCTAGATTTAGGCTAAATCTAGATTTTACCCCAACTTGAGCTTTCTTGAAAAACTCTGAATCCACAAGCAAAATCCTTCCAAAACCTAGATCCACAATTTCCACCCATAAATAATCATATTTAGTCCATTTAGAATCTTTCCCCAAACATTTACATAAGGATCTCAACTTATACCAAAACCCTAATTTCCATATATGAAGAAAAAGGGATATTACCTTTACCATGGATTGAATCCATCAACTATACTTCTCTAGGTCACCCATGTGAGCCACCACCACAACCTTCAAGAGAATGGAGAGAGTCTTGAAGAGGGTTTGATAAAACCATAGAAAGTTGGTGATGAAGATGATAGAGTGGAGAGATTGAGCTTAAGCTTCCATAACCTTGTTGGAAGGTGAAGTATCACTTGAAATCCTGAGATCTTGAGTATCAAAAGCTCAAAATCAAAAATGGTGGCAAGGAGGTTTGGTTTAAAGAGAAAGGAGAGGGTAGGGTTGAAGAAGGTTGCAACAAATGAGATGAGATAGGAAAAAATTCGAGTTTAAAGGCCCCTGCCCCTTACCGCGACAATGACCGACAACTATGCCTTGACATAGTCACGTGGCATTTTCGCTCGCGCCCAAACACTTGTGGTACAATGCCCGTGATTATACCACGAGAGAGTGACATTCTGTCACAATCGCGGGCATAATCGCCCGAGACGTACCGAGAGCCGAAATCCCACTTTTCGACCCAAGGCGCTCCCGATATAAAGACCCAATCTTCCAAACCAATTCCAACTAAGGTTATAATTATAGATCTATAAGTAGGGTACCCGTTAAGGATTTACTGATATTACGGGTGTTACAATCCTCCCAACCTTAAAATAGATTTCGTTCTTTCGAGGACGAAATCTAGTTCTTCATTTACTGCTGCCCGCATAATAGGTTGTCTCTATTTACGAGGAGTTGTCCCGAATCCACTTGATAATACAATCATTATAAACCTTATGCTGACACTCACAACAACGTTCTCTTGGGCATATTACGCTCATCCGAGTGAACACCTAACTTACTAAAGTAACTTCTAATCACAAGACTACGATTGTCTTCCAACCTTGGGTGACACGTACTACCCCATGACAACCTGGGGATCTCAACTTCTCATGACTAAATCGTTCCAATTCAACACGATTCTGAATCTGTATTCTGATAATCAATACCAATCCAAGGAATTCCCAAAATCATTATTAATTCACCCTTGGTATTGGTAAATCCTCCCTTCCAAGGACGTACCAATATGCTTGTTGGGGAGTTGGTCCATTGAGATTAGGCTATCACATTACTCCGATCTATTCTCAAACATCAAATATTCCGTCCATAAGATCTTCACCACCTCAAGAAAGTCATACACCTCAATACTTAGATACTAACGTCTAATCTCCTTTTAAGCTCCACCATCGTGAGGCTAGCATTCATCATGACCCAATGGGGATACTTCCAATAAGTGTCGATTTCATCCCTACTGTTTTGATTTTGCTTTGAAAATGGTCCCTCTTCGTTAACTCCGTTAAAATCGCCCGTTAAGTCAGGGGTTATTTTGTCTTTTTACATTTTTTTTGTCTTTACTTGTTTTTGTCTTATTCTTGTGTGTCTCTCTCTCTTTCTTGTACATAATCACACACACAGACACACACACACACACACACACACACATATATATATATATATATATCACACATATATATTTAACAAAAGGGGAGAGGTTTGGGGTCTCCGGTCACCATCTCCGGCGACCTCACATGTATATTTAACAAAAGCTTCCATTTCCACCTCCTTTCAACTTTTATCTTTTTCCCCAAAACTAATCATATATATATATATATATATATATATGTGTGTGTGTGTATCTGTGTATGATTATATATATGTGTGTGTGTGTGTCTGATTATATATATGTGTGTGTGTGTGTGTGTGTGTGTGTCTGTGTATGATTATATATATATATATATGTCTGTGCGTATGATTATATATATATATGTGTGTGTGTGTATATATATATAAATATATGTGTGTATGATTATATATATATGTATGTGTGCATGATTATATATATATATATATATATATATGTGTGTGTGTGCCTGTGTGTATGATTATATATATATATGTTTGTGTATATGATTATATATAAATGTGTGTGTAAATATAAATATGTGTGTGTATGATTATATATATATGTCTGTGTGTGTGATTACATATATATATATATATATATGTGTGTGTGTGTGTGTATGATTATATGTATATATATATGTGTGTGTATGATTATATATATATATGATTATATATATATGTGTGTGTGTGTGTGCGCGTGTGTAAAGAAGGGTTTTGTTTTTGTGGGTTTTGTGATATGTCTGGAATGGGTGTTTTTTTGGAGGAATTGCAGTAGAAAAAACTGGGTTTTGTTGGTTTTCTTGGAAAGATGAAGGTGAAGGGGATTTGGTGGTGATGTTTTAGGTTTAAGGAATTGGGAATGGTGGTGGGATAATGAGTGATATCAAAGAGCAGTGAAGAAAGTAGAAGCCATGGATTGAGAAGAAAGGTGTAATAAGTTGAACTTACAATTTGGATGGATCAACCGTAAATAAACCCAGAAGTGAAGATGCAGAAGAGAGGGAATTAATAAGATTGAAGAAGACGAGGTTGGGAAAGAAGATGAGGTTGATGCATTAATGAGTTGTACACATGCTTTTAAGCATGTGTACTTTAAAAACAATTTAATAGAAAAAGAAAAAAACCCTTAAAAGACGAAATTACTCCTGACTTAACGGATGATTTAACGGAGTTAACGATGAGAGACCATTTTCAAAGCAAAATCAAAACAGTAGGGATGGAATCGACACTTATTGAAGTTCAGGGACCACTTTCGTATTTTCGGGTAAACCACAGGGACCAAAATTGTAGTTTACTCTATTTTTTGTTATATATATATTATTTATATATATATATATATATGATATATATATATATATGTGTGTGTGTGTATGTTTTGATTTTATAAATTTTATAAATTTGTTTATAAATTTATAAAATTTGTTACTTTTGATTTGATTTTATAAATTTGTAACTTTTGATTTTATTATAACTTTGTAAAATATATTTTCTTTATGTTAGTCAAATTTAATTAAATGCAAAAAATCCGATTACCCAGTAATATAAATAAAAGTGATAATTTTTTTTATTAAATATATAATATCTAAAAGAAAAATTGCATTTATTTTTTGCTTTGTTAAGTTTTAGGATTTAAGCAAAGATGATTGAAGTTTGGTTTGTTAAAAGTTTGTGGATAAATGTCCATTCTATGGTTGATTTTAAAATAATTTTCATTTGAGTCACCAAATGAGTTTATACCACTTATCTTTTCAAAATGACCCATAACACAAAAATCAACCATTTCCCCAAAACGCACACTAAAAATGCATTTATACTCAAATGATTTCATTTCATAAAATAGATGATTAAAATACCAATGCTCAAGCTTTATTTATCAAAATGCTCAAAATCTCAAATGTAGGTATTTTACCAGTTTATGAAGTTAGATACTTCAAACAATCAAAACTCGTCAAATAACTCAATAATTAATAATTTCATGTAAAACATATAAACATTGAAATATTGACACTTTGGCATGTACACCGTTTTCACAAATCAACTTGAACTCACCTTGCTAGATTTATGCTAAATCTAGATTTTCCCCAACTTGAGCTCCTTTGAAGAAATTTGAATCTTCAAGCCAAAAATCCCAAAAATCTAGATTCATAAATTTCCAACCATAAATACACGTATCTAAACACTTATAATCATTCCTCAAACATTTTACATCCAAGTCCCCAAATTTGGCCAAAACCCTAATTTGACATAATTTCTCCAAAATCATCAAAACCGAAATTTGAGAAACCAATCACTAGGAAATCATCAATAGAGCATTTATAACTTATAATATGGTTTAGAAATGGAGAGAATAAACTTACCACTTAGGTTTTGGTAAAAAACCTAGAAAACCCAAAATGAAGCTTGAGGTTGAAGATGAAAATGAAGGCTCTTGACCCTAACTTCCAATCCTTAACTTGATGATGGAACACCTTAAGAACTCAAGAAATGACTCCAAAACGAGTTAGGGTTTGTGAGGGAAGGAGGAGAAACTATTTGGGAGAGAAAAGGGAGAAGTTTAGATGTGAGAAATGAGAAAAATGGCTGAAATCCCGATTTTAACATCCTTCACTCCCCTGGTGCGACAATGACACGCGACTATGACACGGTCATTGTCGCGTGTCATAGTCGCACCAAGTGTACCGTGGGCGTTCCAACTTGTGCGACTAAGACCGTGCGGCTATGACATTGTCATAGTCGCCGACATTGTAGTCGGACCCTTTCTAAGCCTCGAAACCCAACTTTTTCAACATCAACACTCCCGATACTCTTAGGGACTTTAAATAATATTTTCCCAACATAAATCCTACCATTTCCAAGTTGTAAAAACGTCAGGGTGACATTTACTTACCGAAAATTATGGGTGTTATAGACGTAGTAGTTTGAACGCGTCTAGATTTGTTGACTTGGAAAAAATGAGCTACCAAGAAACAGCGAGACACAATTCTTTCATGTTCAAAAATTATAATGCACATCCATACATCAATCAATTTCCAACATTGTTTCACCCTTACATCACGCAGGTACATGATGTGAGAGGTGATGGAAATTGTGGATTCCGAGCAATAGCTGTCTCTCTAGATCTTCATGAAGATGCATGACCCACAATTCTGTTTAATTTGATGGAAGAGTTAGATACACAAGACAGAGTACATCAACGCTTTTGGAGGTGAACAATGGAATATTACTTACAACACTCTAAACTTCTTTCGATCAGATCAAGGTGCACCATTTGAACACTGGATGACAATGCCTGAAATAGGTGTATTGATTGCTTCAAAATATAATGTGATATTACACGTTATAAGTATGACCGACAGAGGGACGTACTTGCCGCTTAGGTCCACTCCGCCAACGTGGTATCAACATGTTGTTTTTACAATTGAGTACGTTAATGGTAACCATTATGTGATATTAGATATGACAAAAGGATACCCGTTTCCGAAAATTGTAGCATATTTTTTCCATTACAGTTATCCGTGTGCTGCTGGATGGGCTACCCCGTATTCAGAGCGAATACAGAAGTACATGCGGCTTTTACGTGTTAATTTACGAATAATGTTATTTTAGAATAATCGAATGTAATATAGATTATTTTATGTTCTATTTATATGTTAAATCGTAATGTTTATGTTTATTTTTATAATTATAAAAAATTAGTAATATTTATATTTATAAATATTTATTTATTTTTAAATAAAACCAAAAAGTAAAAGAAAAAAAAATCTCAACTAATATATATAATACAAATAAATAAAATAGAAAAAGAAAAAGAAAAAGAAAAAGAAAAAATATATATATATATATATATATGTATATAGGGGTTGTTTTATTTGCAACCCTTAAAAAGGTTGCAACCCTTGCAACCTACATCTTAACCGTCGGATTCATGATCGGCAGTTACAATACATATGAGACCCAATATTTTTAGTTAAAAAAAACAGAAAAATAAAAATAAAATAACCGTCGATCATAAATCCAACGGTTAATATGTGGGTTGTAAGGGTTGCAACCTTTTTCAGGGTTGCAAAATATCCTTCCACTATGTATATATATATATATATATACAAAGACAACAAAAAGACCAAAAAAAAAAAAATTAATGATGGTTTTATACTAGAGGGTACCATTTAACAATCATAAGGATGTCTTTAGCCTTTTTTTTTTTTAATTACAAAATGACAAATTTACAACAACAAAATGAATTACTCGTATGGAAAGAAAATAGTTGAATAACGGCTAGTCATAGAATTTAAAAAACTATAAATTACAATAATAAGTGATTTTAACCTGATACCTGTCTTTTTTGTTTCTCCACTATTCCAAAACCCCAGATTCATACCTCTCGATCATCATCCCCCTCCTCCTCCCTCAAGGTATTTGCAGATGATTCAAATGATTTGTAAAGTTTGGTTTCACTCGAATCTCTCTCTCTACTATCATATTCCACATATTTATTGAAATCTTGATACCGAGAACCCTTTTTTACAGGTGGAAAACCCCAAACGTAATTAATAGCATTTTGATACTAATCATCATATATATGGTCGAGTATCATTTGAGTGTTTTTTGTTTTTTCTGATTTTTAGGAAAAAAAGGTTTTCTCTGGAATCCGCTCTTGGCTGGGCACCTTAGCCATGTTGATCGATGGTCTATTGATCTTGTGTTCCAGGTTTGCACCTTCTTTTTTATTGTTAAATCGTGTAGGCCCATGTCTATTTTGCTTCTTTGGTGAAACTCATTTGAGTTTTTTCCTGAGTTTCTGTCTTTCATTTGAGTTGTTTTTTAGGGTGTTTCACCCTCTGTGGTATTGTTCAGGCCTTATTGGTTCTGGACCGATTGTGGGTTTACATTCTTTAATACTGACCCCTATTTTGTTTTTCTAAATTCTGCCTTATATAATAATAGAGGTGTTAATTTGCTCCGATTGATTTTTGAGTTGTTATTATCTCTATTTGTTACATGATTTATATTGGGTGTACGTTTGGCTTATCTTCTTGGTTGCTGGCAAGATCAGCTCTGTAAGTTTTCTTTTCTACTACATCTGTGTATAGGCAGAGATTCTTTATTTCTTGAATATCCTTTATTTGCTGGAAGTGCTTGTTTTCTGGAAACGTGCTTTTGTTTTCTGGAAATCCTGAACCAATGGTTTTTTCCTTACTAGTGTAGTGTGTGTATTTGTTTACCTGCATTCCCTTTGTGGGTGATAGCCATGATTCTTTCCTTGAAAACTAAAAATAAACTAGGATTTATTGACAGTCCTGTTCCAATCCAAACTATGACCTTAGGAAAGCAATAAGATAGATGTAATTCTGTCCGGGATTCTAAGTTCTGTCACCGAGGAATTATATTTGGGTCAATTGTTCTCAAAATTTTCATCTGAAGTTTGGGAGGAACTTAAGGAAACTTATGAAAATGTTGATTGTTCCATCACCTTTAACCTACACCAAAAGATTAATTCAATAAGCCAAAACGGCTCTTCTGTTTTTGAATATTATCAACTAAATTTTTTATGGAAATAGTTTGATGCATTGGTTAATCTTGCTACGTACGCGTAAATGCAACGCCTCATATGAACGCAACCAACTATTGAAGCTAATGCAGTTCTTAATGGGATTAGACCAGAGAGGAATCCCATAGGGATGCTTCTTTTCCTGCCTCTAGTAATAAGGGTCTTGTTAATATTATGCTCGTGTTAAATAAAACTCAGCCACCTTCTGTTCCGTTGCTGTCGGATGAAAGTCAGACGTTGTCCCTGACCTCCTGTTTCCAAATAAGGAACAATCAAATCAAGTTGCTCTTGCCTCCACAGTCAAACAGGGAATCGAAGAGGGGTGATGAAGGTCAAACAGTGATGGCGATTCACTGTGAATGTCATCAAAGCAAGTTCTCCACCTGCTGAAACGACTTCTAATCCCTATCATTTCTTCTTTCTTCTCTTTCCTCTCATCATCATAATGCTCTCCTTCAATTTGCTTCCTCATCAACAGCAATTCCAGACTCAGAATTCAGATCTAATTTTGGATTCAGGTTTGGATATGATTTTGGATTCATAGCATTTGCAGACTCAATTTGGATCTAATTTTGGATTCAGGTTTGGATCTGATTTTGGATCCATCTTCGGATCTGGATCTGCATTTGGATCTGAGATTGTATTCATTCTCGGATCTGATATTGCCTATCTCAACTCTGTTACTTCAAATTCCTATACTCCTTCCAAGACTTGAATATGTTCTCTTCAGCATCCTTTTATGCTTGTCCTCTTGTAATTTGATGAGCTTTTCCATTTTCTTCATCGTTTGCATATCGTTTCTTATAGACCCCAAGTGTTCACTAATTTCGCCTGAGGTATAAAGATGAGGACTTTGATAATGTTGTTTTTTATAATCTGGTATTCGCTCAATTTGGAAAGGCTGTTAAGATTTTTAGGAGTGATAATAAAACAGATTTTGTCAATGATAAAATGGCAGAATTTCTAAAAATAAAAGATGTTATTCACCAAACAACTTATGCTTACATTCCCCAACAGAATGGGGTTGTGGAGCGTGAAAATAGGCATGTTTTTTTTACTGTTGCAAGGGTTTTAATGTTTCAGGGGAGTGTTCCCGTGAACATGTGGAGCGAACGTGTGTTGACTGCTACTTACCTCATTAACAGGACTCCCTCGTCTGTGTTGAAGGGTATATGTCCATATGAGTTAGTTTATGGCTTTGAACTCGTGTTGTTACATCTTAGGAGTTTTGGGTGTCTTTGCTTTGCTGTTCTTTCCAATTTCTTTTACAAACTCATAAAACGGATTGCTTCTAACCTTTTCAAGATCAGGTCTGTGTTTCACTGCATATGCAATCTGCCTTAACTCAAAACTTTATTCTGATTTCCATGTTTTTCTGGTTCGTAATTTGTTATATGATGTTGTTTTTGTACGTTTTATAGCTTCAAATGCGTACACTTTCGATTTCTATCTTTCTTATCGTATGTCTGCAACGTATAATGTTTAATGTTTTATGTTGTTTCGCCTATGCATCAAAATCCATTGATATTCTAGAAGCATATGAAGGGACTCTTGAGGATGAGTATCATCCAAATAAGTTCACTTATATTTTTTTTGGCATCAGATTGAGGGAGAGACTAGCGTGTCTGTGTGAGAATCTCTTGGGGTTTCTTGTTTCTTGCTCACGTTTGTGCCTGCTTCTCTTTGTGTATTGTTATGTAGCGATGTTTCATATCATTTCAGTTCAGATGTATTCTCTTGTTTACGTAGAAACCACATGGCATTATAGCTCTTCTAGATGAAGCTTGGTAAGTTAACCATGAGATGCTATTCGCAATATATTTCATTCTTCTTGATTTTTACTTTGAATGGTCCTTAAATTTTGCATAATTATATGTGTTTTGAGTGTGTTCGACTTATATGCTATTATTTGAAGTCGAATTTCTCATTATGGTACTTAGTCTTCGATCCTCTTCCATTAGTTTTGATTTTGACTTGAATACTAAACTTTTCAACCACCTTAAATATCAGTGCTTGATTACTTGTTTGTTATTTGAGTACGTTTTTATTCATTAAAATTCCACTCCCTACACGAAGTAGGAAATAAATATAAATGTTAAATTGGCTAACATGTAGTATCCCAATAGTCACATCGCATTTATGACACATTGATGAGTTTCTTCGTTATACTTAGAAATGGGTGAATGTGGTTCCGTTGAACCCAAATTAATTTTTCTACTCTTACCCAAAGGTTGTAATATGAATGTTGTTAAGTTTTATAATAATTGATATGAACACATGGTCTTTGGCCAAAAGGATTAACGTCACGATATTCTTTGTGCATTCTACAAATGGTGTGTGATTTTCTAGATACAAAATGTGAAATGCTACGAGTATTGAGAATGACAAAAGGAAATCCATCACGAGTACGAAAGATAAGGTCTTAAAAAGAAGGTTAGTTTTCATGTTCTTTAATTTGTCTTTTTTCTCGATATTTTTACGAATTTATTCGAGTTAATCTAATCAAAATGAACATGAGTAATTAGCAAGACGTAAAAATTTATTGGCTTCTAGCTTATGTTTCTTGCAGGGTATCTATTCCCATCGACGTAGGGCTCCATCAATGGAAGCAATGAATAGAACTTCTAAATGGAAGACCATATAGAGGGCGATATGAATCTTAGGAGACATTGATTTTGCTCACGATTCCAATTCTTGGTGAGCCACTTACTTATATGCTCATTTCCTTCTCATTTGAGATGCCACTTATGTTGACTAGTGTGTGCAGATCAATATTTTTGCTTCCTTTTTGCAATTGCGATAAGAAGGAACTTTCAACCACGATTGGATTTCTTAAGTAGGTCGGCACATCAGGTAAGTGCCTATAACTCCATCCACAATTTTTTTAGACTAATGATGTATACATTTATGATTAGCATATGCCATATCCTTGATTGTCCACATGTTACAACTTCTTTGTTGTTTTTTGTTCTTTATAGCTAATGGGGTATTGTATTTTGACAACAATTTCTATTCTTCTTGCCATTGGTTTGTAACTTAAATCTTTTACTTTCTATTTTTCTTTGCATGATAATTTCGTTTGTTGTTATTCAGAGTTAATATTATTTGATCTTGTCTTTGTTGTGTGTTTTTCATACTTGTTTGGTATCAAATTAATCATTTGTTGATTACATTAAGCTGTTTTGCCATTCTCTATTCTTTTTTATCTTGACTGCACATGTTTTATATAGTTGACATTGTGTAAATTAGATTGTGCGATCATTCTATTTCATTTTTATCTTGTTGACTTTTAAATGCTTTTGATTTTAACATCAATGTGATGGGATAATATATTTGCATTACCTTCGTACTATTGTTGATACGACTATCATACGTAAATTTTTTTAATTAACATGTTTTTGTCTATGCGTAACGGTTTTCTTATTTTTGTTGATATTGAATTTTTTAGTTGATTTGGATTCTTTAATGAGTTGGAGTATGCATGCGTTCATTATTTTCCATTTATGTTGTTATTTGATTGTGCACATCTTTTCTCGTAATTTTTTATAATGAGCATCTATGTTTGTATAACTGTTCTTTTCTTGTTATATTTTCTTTGACAACAAATTTTTCGTTTATTCGGTTTTGACTTCAACACTTTTTTGTTCTTCCTTTACAAGTCTTGAGAATTTTCTTGCACTACGTTTTCCATTTGTGTCTTAGGGATGTATATATGCAGAGACGACCTAGAATTTTTTTAGTGGTGACTAAAAAAATATATCTAAAGAAAAATCTCACAATATTAGTATAGATCTGTTGGTTGGTTCTGTCTCTGTATATAAGAGACCCATGTTCAAGTACGGTCAACATACCTTTTTTAAAAACATAAGAGATATAAAAAGCACCAACAATTTAAGCTAAAAATCAACAAATTTAATAACAATGTACATAGGCAGGAGAATTTACCATCTGCACCATCAAAGTCTTGTGTTAACCTTTCAGTTTCAAAATCTATATGGTGGAACCCAACAAAATAATACGGTGGCACCTTTTAGAAACATACTTATTTTCCCTTAAGATGGAACCATGAAATGGTGGCCCATTCCACCGAATCTATCAATATAGGTCCACCCATGTATATATTTGATTTTAAGTTTGTAGTACTTGGCATAAACATTTCCATTCTTGTTTATTTTGACATTTAATGTATTGGGGTTTTGTCGATCTGCAATCTTTTTTATATTCTTGTTGAGTTTTACATTCGTGCTTGTTTATTAGACAAACTTTGTATACTTAGAGGGTGTAGTCTGTAAATATTTCTCCTATAAATACTCTTGTATTCTACCAATTACAATCATAATATACAAGACATCTTTACCAAGTCTATCTTGGTATCAGAGCCACCGCTCCAAAAAACCTAATATCCGAAAAAAACCCGGCATGAACAGTGCTCCAGCGTGAACAGTACTTTCCGGCGTGAATAATACTTTCCGGCGTGAACAGTACTTTCCGGCGATCCTAATGGCAGCCCCTCTCGTAGCCTTTTCTTCTACCGAGAAAACTACCCACAACTCTCACAAGTTTGGTTTCACGTTGTCCCCTACAAATTATGGTTATTGGAAGGCTATGATCCAACCGTTTCTCATTACAAACGGTTTATTTGGATACGTTGATGGCACAATCCCATGCCCTATGCCGCTGATCGCATCATCTGGAAAAGAAGAAGCCGCTACTTCGACCTCTACGCCAAACCCTAGTCACGCGATTTGGATATCCAATGACGCCCACGTGCGTATGCTACTCATGTCAACCATCTCGGAGGCATCTTTTCAACATGTTCAAGGTACGACTTCTCGTGATCTCTGGTTGGCTCTTGAACGTGCTTACGCACCTCATACCTCTTCAAGAGAGTTCACGTTGAAAACTCAGTTGTTAAAAATACAAATGAAGGGTGACGAGACCTCTTCAGCCTATCTTGCTAGGGCACAGGAGTATGCCACTGCTCTTGCTAATATCGGACAACCTATGTCAGAAAAAGACATTGTTATGCTAGTGGTTGCAGGTCTTCGGGATGAATATAACGGAGTCAAACAAAGTCTCCTTACAAGACAATTCACGGCTGTGTTTTCAGAACTTCCTGGACTTCTGGCCGATCATGAGTTTTTGATACGGAAACCGGTTCCAGACGTTACCCCGATTCAAGCATTCACGGCTGCTACAGCAGCCGGTTCCTCTCTCCAAACTGATACAGTTCAAGCCTTGCAACAACTTGTTTCACGCCTTGGCTTCCAACTACAGCCGGTTTCCAATATATCATCCACACCGACTTCTCAGGCCTTTTACACAAACCGATCTGGTCCCTCTAATAGCAGTCGTGGTCGCGATCGTGGAGGTCGTAGTAACAACTTTAATCGAAACCGATCAGGAGGAGGAAATCGCAATCCAGGTCGGTTTAATTGGGCTTCTAACCAAAACACAATTTATGGCACATGTAACAGGTGTGGAATTGGACATGTTCCATCACAATGCCCGAACCGCGACCCATCTACCTTTCGGACGAGACAATCGACCGCTCACAAGCGTCCACCTCTTGGCTTCCGGGCACAGGTTCAAACAACCATGTTGCACCGGATATGACGGGTTTTGATTCTGCCGAATCCTACTACGGGGATGACAGTCTGCATGTTGGTAACGGTAAGGCCCTTCCTATCCTACATATTAGTTCCTCACGCCTTTATTCACCAAACAAAACCTTTTACCTAAACAATGTTCTTCACGTCCCTGAAATCAAGAAACACCTTTTGTCTGTCCTAAAATTCTGTCACGATAATCATGTCTATTTTGAATTTCACTCTGCTTTTTTTTGTTGTTAAGGACAAGTCAACACACACTACCCTCCTCATGGGTCCAAGTGACGGTGGACTCTACTCAATCAACCTTCCAGCAAATCAACCCCTTCCAAAAGTTGCTTTCTCAACAGCCCGAGCCACCACAACCACCTGGCACCAAAGACTCAGACATCCACATTCCCAGCTGTTTCAGACTATGCTTTCCAAATATTGTTTACCTATTTCCAATAAGACTTTTGATTTTCATTGTAATTCCTGTTTGATTGGGAAATCTTCCAAACTCAATTTATTGTCTTCTGATTATAAAAGTTCTCATGTTCTAGATTTAATCTTTTGTGATGTTTGGGGTCCCGCACCGGTAACCTCGTTTGATGGTCATAACTACTTTTTCTTATGTGTTGATCATTTTTCCAAATTCATGTGGTTATTTCCTTTAAAACGAAAATCGGATGTGTTTGATGTGTTTAAATGTTTTGTCACCATGGTTGAACGTCAATTCTCCACCACAATTAAAACAGTCCAAACCAATTGGGGGGGTGAATTTCGAAATTTATCACAATTCTTCTCCTCTATTGGCATTATTCACCGTCTCTCTTGCCCTCACACCAGCGAACAAAATGGGGTTGTCGAGAGACGTCATCGTCATGTTGTCGAAACCGGACTCACTCTCATGGCTCAATCTCATGTCCCAAACCGTTTTTGGCACTTTGCCTTTGAAACCGCGGTTTATCTTATAAACCGAATGCCGTCACGAACAAACTCAACCATTTCTCCCTTTGAACATCTCTTTAAACACAAACCCGACTTCTCATTTCTTCGAGTCTTTGGATGCCAATGTTACCCTCATCTTCGCCCATATAATCACCACAAGATGGATCTACGATCCACTTCTTGTATTTTTCTTGGCTATAGCACCGCACATCATGGATATTGCTGTTTTGACCCCGACACCGAACGCATTTACATTGCCCGTCACGTTCGGTTCAACGAAAACTCTTTCCCTTTTTCTACACCTCCTACCACAACCTCCACATTCTCTCCCAACAACCCCTATATCTCCTCCAATCCTACGTCCATACCTGCCACACAAACAACCACACCTACTCCTACAATTTCCTTACCAAACTCCTCTTCTCAACCAAACATCCCTCTACATACTACTCCTCCACAACCGACCAGCCCCTTACCAACTCACACCTACTCCCGTCGCACCCCCACCGACCCTTATACCACCACAACTCCTGCCTTTGACAAGTACACCACCACTCCAGCAGCCCCTACCCCTCCAATCCCTCCTCCAACACCTACCCATCCAATACCAGACCAACAACCTCAGCCCCCCACCTCGACCACCATCCCTCCTTCCCAGCCCTCAAGACCAGCCCATCTTCGGCAAAATCCAAAAAAGACAAAACCATACGACCCATCAGCCTTTCACACATCCACCAATACCTCATTCCAAGAACCAACCACCTTTGCCGTTGCCAACAAAGATCAGAACTGGAGTAAAGCTATGGCGGATGAATACTCGGCTTTAATCCGAAATGGCACTTGGACGCTTGTTCCCCGTGTTCCCAAAGACAATGTGATCGCTTGCAAATGGGTTTATAAAATCAAGAGAGATCAGCATGGGGCGATTCAGCGCTATAAAGCGCGTCTTGTTGCAAAAGGTTTTAACCAGCAACCGGGCATTGACTATACAGAAACCTTCAGTCCAGTGGTAAAGTCCACCACTATTCGAGTTGTTCTTTCACTCGTGGTTACCAACCAATGGTCTCTCAGACAACTTGATGTCCAAAATGCCTTTTTACATGGTGATCTGAAGGAAACTGTGTATCTGCAACAACCCTAAGGTTTCGTTGATCCGCGCAAACCGGATCATGTGTGTCTGCTTCACAAGTCTCTATACGGTCTCAAACAGGCACCAAGAGCTTGGTTTCAACGACTTTCTTCGGCTCTGATCTCTCTTGATTTTCGGGGTTCCAAAATGGATCCTTCATTATTTATTTACTCGGCTCATGGTACACTTATGTATATGCTTGTGTATGTCGATGACATTATTTTGACAGGAAACCACAACAAAGCCATCGACCACATCGTTCATAGCCTGAGCAAGTCATTTGCAGTCCAAAACATTGGGCCCTTATCATACTTCTTGGGCATTGAGGTTGCAAGCCGAGACTCTGATCTCATTCTCTCTCAACGGAAATACATAAACGAGTTGTTAGCTCGAGCAAACCTCTCACAATCAAAACCCGTTCCGTCGCCGTGTACCACCAGTAGTAAACTTGTCTCTTGGTGATAGCGCTCCTTTTGATGATCCGGTGAAATATAGACAGATGGTGGGTGCCTTGCAGTATGTTACGCTATCGAGGCCTGACATTACCTTTGCAGTCAACAAAGTATGTCAATTTATGCACTCACCCACTGTGAATCATTGGTCTGCGGTCAAACGTATCTTACGATACCTTCACGGTACGGCGAGCCATGGCCTCTTAATCTCTCGTTCATCGTCCTCCGTGTTGCATGCTTACACTGATGCTGTGTTCAACTCCTTGAGTGCCTTTTCTGATGCGGATTGGGCTGGCTGCCCAGATGACCGTCGATCCACGGGCGGATATGCGATATATCTTGGATCTAATCTTGTTTCGTGGGCTGCTAGAAAACAAAAGACTGTATCTCGGTCATCCACAGAATCAGAATACAAGGCATTAGCAGATACGGTGGCTGAATTAACTTGGCTTGAAACCTTGTTACGAGAACTTCGCGTTCCAATGAAATCGGTTCCAACTCTATGGTGTGATAACTTGGGAGCCACATATCTGTCTGCGAATCCTGTCTTTCACGCGCGAACAAAGCTCGTAGAAGTTGATTTTCACTTCGTTCGAGAAAAAGTTGCGCAAGGAAACTGTTGGTTCAATTCATTTCAACACATGATCAAATAGCCGACGTCTTCACAAAGCCATTGTCATCTGAGCGTTTTCTTTTTTTGAAGTCCAAGCTAAGAGTCGATTCCCGGCCTTAGCTTGAGGGGGAATATTAGACAAACTTTGTATACTTAGAGGGTGTAGTCTGTAAATATTTCTCCTATAAATACTCTTGTATTCTACCAATTACATTCATAATATACAAGACATCTTTACTAAGCCGACGTCTTCACAAAGCCATTGTCATCTGAGCGTTTTCTTTTTTTGAAGTCCAAGCTAAGAGTCGATTCCCGGCCTTAGCTTGAGGGAGAATATTAGACAAACTTTGTATACTTAGAGGGTGTAGTCTGTAAATATTTCTCCTATAAATACTCTTGTATTCTACCAATTACAATCATAATATACAAGACATCTTTACCAAGTCTATCTTTGTTTGATAAATAATTTACTAATAATTGCCTTATTCTTTTCTTTGTGTTATTTTCCAATTTATTTGTTTTATCATTGTTGTAGATTTTATGTGATGATTGATTTGTTTCAATTAAGATTATTGTTGATTTCTATCACCGTGCTTCTCTAACGAGTGGTTTATTAAGTGATATGAGCGACAATTACTCTTGTTTCAAATTGATATTATTTGATTAAACCTTTTCCAAAATGGTTTTGCACTTTTAACATTGTCTTTATTCCGTCTTTTATGTTGACTTTTTTATGACAATATGTGTATGCATAACCTTTACCATTCATGTGTATCTTGACCATTATATCTATTTGAGTGGGTTGTGTCTATTCCGAACATATTTCATCATTAATGGTTCTTAACTTTTGCATGATTTTTATGTGTTCTGATTGTGTTCAAACTTCTATGATTTTGATTATTTACTTCTTTGTGGTTGCCAATTTGTTTGTTCATAAACATCGTCGAGGATTATGTGTGATGAATGGGCTTGATTTATTTTTAGATCATTGTTGATTTTGATGACCATGCTTCTTTGATCTTTGGCTTATGTGCAACGTTGCTTATTCTTTTTTCAAATTGTAGATATTTGATTAAAAACATTATTGACCTTGTCCCTCTTTACGCCATTTATGTTGACTCTTTAATGACGGTATCTTGTGTTTGCATAACTCTATCCGTTCATGTGTACTTTGACTTTCATGTTTATTCAATTTATCTTTGAGTGTAACGTAGGTTGTGTTTATCCCAATATATTTCATCATTCTTGATTATATATATTTTTTAACAATTTTTAAATTTTGCAAAATTTTATATGTTTTGATTATGTTTGACTTATGTGCTAATATTGGATTTTGACTTTCTAATTATGGTACGTAGTTTTCGTTTCTTCTTTTCCGTTATGGTTAATTTTGTCTTGAATACTACTTACTTTCAACCCGTTTAAGCATCAATGCTTAATAGGCACGAAACAAATATAAATGTTAAATTGGCTAACATGTAATATGTGGCAACAAATAGTTACATTGCATTTAAAAGTTTCTTCTTTAGCCTTAGAAATGGGTGAATGGGCTTCTTTTAAACTCGAGTTAACTTTCATACTCGTACTCAAAGGTTGGCCTAATAGGATTAACCCATATGAATATTCTTTGGCAATTGTTTCTATTCTTCTCGCTTTGCTTTGTAACTTAAATTTCGACTTTTTTATTTATTTTTTGCATAATAATTTCATTTGTTGTTATTCTATGCTAATACTATTTGATATTGTCATTGTAGTGTGATTTTCATACTCGTTTAGTATTTAATTATTCATTCTTGTTCATTTGCATTAGGCTTCTTTGCCTTTCTCCCTTTTTTTTATCGGAGTTGCATATGTTTTTCTGTAGTTTGAATTTTGTGTGGATGAGATTGTGTAAGCATTCTATGTCATTTTTTTCTTGTTGACTTTTAGATGCTTTTGGTTTCTAATCACTATGATGAAATAATATATGTGCTTGACCTTCCTACTATTGTTGATTTTGACTTTTTAGTTGATTCAGATTCTTTAATGAGTAGAAGTATATGTGTACAATATTTTTCATATATTTTGTTATTTGTTTGGGCAGATCCACTATTGTAAATTTTGATGATGATCAACTATGTTTGCATCATGCTTTTTTTTTGTTTCATTTGGTCTAAGAACGAATTTTTTGTTTGTCTGTTTTGACATCCTCACTTTTTTTAGGTATATATTTACATAGATTGTCCTTGCACTAAGTTTTCCATTCTGTGTCATGGGGACGTATATGTGTTAGATATTAACTTTGTAGTATTTGGCATAACCATTTTCGTTCTTGTTTATTTTTGACCTGATGTATCGGGTTTTTGTCGATGTGCAACATTTTTATATTCTTGTTGAGATTTACTTTTGTTCTTGTGTGATAAATCATTTGTTAATGGTTGCCTTATTTTCTTCTTTGTGCCATTTGCCTAGTTCTTTGTTTCTAAACATGGTCGTATAATTTATGTGATGATTGAGCTTACTTTTAATTAAGATTATTGTTAATTCTAACCACCATGCTTCTCTCATTTTTGGTTTATCAAACGTTATGAGCAACGTTGGGTATTCTTGTTTAAGATTGTTTTTATTAACTAAATCATTTCATAATTGGGTTTGCATTTTTGATATGGTCTGTATTAGGTCTCTTATATGTTGACCTTTAAATAACGGTATCTTGTGTCTGCACAACCTTTCCATTCATGTGTATCTTGACTTACATATTTATTCGATTTGATTGTAAAGTTAGTTGTGCGTAGTCCAAACATATTTCATTGTTGTTGATATTTATTCTTGTTCATCCTAAAATTTTGCCTGAATTTATCGGTTTTAATCGTCTACAAGCTTCTATGCTATTATTTGATATTGACTGTTCTCTCTTTGGTGGTGTTTTCTCAGTTCTACATGTTGTTGTGGATTTTGTGAGATGATTGAGCTTGCTTAATTTTAAGATTATTGTTGATTTTTGATCACTATGTTTGTTTGGAATTTGGCTTATCATGTACTATGTGCAACTTTGGTCAATCTTCTTTCATGTTTATTTGATTTACTATTGAATGTAAAATAGATTGTGTCTGTTCTCAACGTATTTCGTTTGTTCTTGATTTTTATTTTTAATGGTTCTTAAATTTTGCATAATTATATGTAATTTGATTGTGTTAGACTTCTTCTGTTGTATGGTTTGGTTTTGACTTTCTCATTATGGTACCTAGTCATCTATCCCTCTATTCCATTATTTTCATTTTGAATTGAATACTATTTGACTTTCAACCTTTGTGCTAGATTACTTGTTGGTTGTCTAAAAATGTTTTTATTTGTTAAAATCCCAAGCTCTATTGGGAATAGAAAATAATTATAAATGTTAAATTGAATAACATATACATTGCAACAAATAGTCACATCACATTCATGAGTTTCTTCTTATCTTAGAAATGGGTGAATGTGGTTCCTTTTAACCCAAATCAACTTTCTTACCCGTAATGATAGGCGGTAATACAAAATTTTGCATGTTTTATAATAATTGCTATGAACAAATGGCTTGTGCTTTTCTAGATACAAATTATGAAATAGTTGGATTCTTAAAGTATGGCTATGAGTATCAGGAATGGCAAATGGAAATGCATCGGCAGTATGAAAGATAAGGCTCACTCTCATGTAAGAATAAGGTCAGTTTTAATGTTATTTTATTTTGTATTTTTTTTTGTTGATGCGTTTACAAATTTTCTTTAGTTATTTGAATCAATAAGAACAATATTTATCTGAGTAATTAGCAAGACGTAACGGTTTCTTGGATTCTAATTTATGTTAATTCTTGCAGGGTATCTATGAGCAACGACCTAGAGATCGATAATGATATGCCTAAATGGAAGACCATACAAATGATATGAATCTTAGAGCGATCGAGTTTACTTACAATTCCAATTCTAATCCATGGTAATCAAGCCCCTTACTAACATGTTTATTTACTTTATGTTGACCAGTGTGTGTGCAGATTGATATTTTTTCTCGATATTTAAAATTGAGATGCAGAGGAAGTTTCACGTTGGAATTTCTTAAAAAAGTTTACACATAAGATAAGTGCCTATTACTCCATCCATAATTGTTTTCAGAATAATGATGCACACATTTCATGATTAACTTAGGTCATATCATTCAATTGTCCACATTTGACATTTCTCTTGTTTTTTCAAATTTATTGCTTTTTTTGATTTTTTTTCACTAATTGGATGATGTTTCTATTTTTCTTGCATTTGGTTTGTAACTTAAATCTTGACTTTTTAATTTTTTTTTTCACAATAATTTTGTTTGTTGTTATTTGTTGCAAATATTCTATGACCTTGTCTAGTGTGTTGTCATACTTGTTGATTTGCATTAGGCTTCTTTGCCATTCTCTGTTGTTTTGAGTTGCACATGTTTTTCTGTAGTTTGCATTTTGTGTTGATGAGATTGCATGAGCATTCTATGTAATTTTGTTCTTGTTGAATTTTAGATGTTTTTTTATTTCTAATCAATTTGATGAGATATTATACATGGATGACCTTCGTATTGTTGTTGATTTTGACCATCTTTTGTATACGTAACATTTTTCTTTTCTTATTGATAGTAACTTTTTTAGTTGATTTGGATTCTTTAAGGAGTAGGAGTAGGAGTATGTGTACATTATTTTTCATTTATGTTGTTCTTTGCTTGTATCTCTGTAGTGCTTGGCATAACCATTTATGTTATTGTTTTACTTGAACTTTGATGTGTTTGCTTTTTGTGGATGTGCAACTTTTTATGTTCTTGTTGAGTTTTACTTTTGTGCTTATCTGATAAATTATTTGCTAATTGTCTTATTTTCTCCTTGTGTCATCTGCGTTGTTCTTTGATTATAAACATGGTCGTATATTTTGTTTGATGATTGACCTTGCTTTAATTATTATTATTGTTGATTTTGATCATTGTGCTTCTCTCGTCTTATCAAGTGTTATGACTTATGAGCAACATTGGGTATTCTTGTTTAAAATTGTTATATATGATTAAACATTTTCATAAATGGGTTTGCATTTTTGCATTGTCTCCATTTCGTCTTTTTTGTTGATCTTTTAATGACGATATCTTGTGTATGCATAACCATTCATTTATGTGTAACTTGATATGTAAAGTGGGTTGTGTGTAGTCAAAACATATTTCATCGTTGTTGATCTTTATTTTTACTCGTTCTAAAATCTTGCCTGATTTTTATCTGTTTTGATATACATATGCTATTATTTCGTATTGACTTTTCTCTTCGGTGATGTTTTCTCATTTATTCGTGTATAAATAAGGTTGTGGATTTTGTGAGATGATTGGGTTTGCCTAAATTTAAGGTTATTGTTGATTTTGATCGCTATGCTTGTTTGGATTTTGGCTTATCATGTACTATATGCAACTTTGGTGTATTTTGACTTTCATGTCTATTCGAGTTACTATTGAATGTAACGTGGGTTGTAGCTTACTTGTGCACATTTTCTTTTGTAAATTTTGAGGCTGAGCATCTATGCAAACATCAAGTTTTCTTTTCTTGTTGCATTTGGTGTAAGAACGATTTTTTTTTTTTTTTTTTTTTTTTGACATCCTCACTTATTTGTTTTTTCTTTACATAGATTGTTCTTAGATTTCCATTTTGTTTTGTAAGGACGTCTATATGTGTTGAATTTTAATTGTGGAATACTTGGCATAACTATTTCCTTTATTGTTTATTTTGACATTTAATGTACTGGGTTTTTTGTCGATGTGCCACCTTTTTATATTATTGTTGAGTTCTACTTTTGTGAGATGATTGAGTTTGCTTAATTTTAAGATTATTGTTTATTTTTGATCACTATGTTTGTCTAGAAATTGGCTTATCATGTACTATGTGCAACTTTGGTCATTCTTCTTTCATGTTTATTTGATTTACTATTGCATGTAACATAGATTTAGATTGTGTCTGTTCCAATATATTTCGTTTGTTCTTGATTTTTATTTTTAATGGTTCTTAAATTTTGTATAATTATATGCGATTTGATTGTGTTAGACTTCTGTTGTATCGTTTGGTTTTGGCTTTCTCATTATGGTACCTAGTCTTCTATCCCTCTATTCCATTATTTTCATTTTGAATTGAATACTATTTGACTTTCAACCTTTGTGCTAGATTACTTGTTGGTTGTCTAAAAATGTTTTTATTTGTTAAAATCCCAAGCTCTATTGGGAATAGAAAAATAATTATAAATGTTAAATTGAGTAACATATACGTTGCAACAAATAGTCACATCACATTCATGAGTTTCTTCTTATCTTAGAAATGATAGGTTGTAATACAAAATTTTGCATGTTCTATGATAATTGCTATGAACAAATGGCTTGTAATTTTCTAGATACAATGAAATAGTTGGATTATTGAAGTGTGGCTACGAGTATCGAGAATGGCAAATGGAAATGCATCAGCAATAAGAAAGATAAGGCTCACTCTCGTGTAAGAATAAGGTTAGTTTTAATGTTATTCTATTTTGTATTTTATTGTTGACACGTTTACAAATTTTTTTTAGTTATTTGAATCAATAAGAACAATATTTATCTGAGTAATTAGCAAGACGTAACGTTTTCTTGGATTCTAGTTTATGTTAATTCTTGTAGGGTATCTATGAGCAACGATCTTGGGATCCATAATGATATGCCTAAATGGAAGACCATATATGAATCTAAAAGCGATCGAGTTTACTTACAATTCCAATTCTAATCCATGGTAATTAAGCCCCTTACTGACATGTTAATTTACTTTATGTTGAGACTAGTGTGTGTGCAGATTGGTATTTTTGCTCGGTATTTAAACTTGCGATGCGGAGGAAGTTTCACGTTGGAATTTCTTGTTTACACATAAGATAAGTGCCTATTACTCCATCCACAATTGTTTTTAGAATAATGATGCATGCATTTCATGATTAACTTAGGTCATATCATTCAACTGTCCACATTTGATGTTTCACTTGTTTTTTCAAATTTAGTGCTTTTTTTGATTTTTTTTACTAATGGGATAATGTTTCTATTTTTCTTTTGGTTTGCATCTTACATCTCGACTTTTTAATTCTTTTTTCACAATAATTTTGTTTGTTGTTATTCATTGCAAATATTCTATGATCTTGTCTAGTGTGCTTTCATACTTGTTGATTTGCATTACACTTTTTTGCCATTCTCTGTTTTTTTAGTTGCACATGTTTTTCTGTGGTTTGCAGTTTGTGTTAATAAGATTGTGTGAGCATTCTATGTAATTTTGTTTTTGTTGAATTTTAGATGTTTTTAATTTCTAATCAATTTGATGAGATATTATAGGTGGATGACCTTCGTATTGTTGTTGATTTTGACCATCTTTCGTTTAATTTTTTAACATATTTTTGTCTATAACGCAACATTTTTCTTTTCTTATTGATATTAACTTTTTTAGTTTACCACAAAGGTTGTAGCATACTAGTTAAGGCATTGGGGGATGTGGTCAATATCCCATCTGCCCAGGGTTCAAATCCAGGCGTACACAACAATTATGGCCACTGACGTTTAATCAGGGCTGATGTCTTACGGTCATAATTTGCTAACAGATTAGTCTAGGCATAACCTAGGACACCCTTCCCAAAAAAAACTTTTTTTTTGTTGATTTGGATTCTTTAATGAGTAGAAGTATGTGTACATTATTTTCCATTTATGTTGTTCTAAACTTGTATCTCTGTAGTGCTTGGCATAACCATTTATGTTCTTGTTTTATTTGACCTTTGATGTGTTGACTTTTTGTGGATGTGCAACTTTTATGTTCTTCTTGAGTTTTACTTTTGTGCTTATCTGATAAATTATTTGCTAATTGTCTTATTTTCTCCTTGTGTCATCTGCGTTGTTCTGTGATTATAAACATGGTCGTATACTTTGCGTGATGATTGAGCTTGCTTTAATTATTATTATTGTTGATTTTGATCATTGTGCTTCTCTCGTCTTTTGTTTATCAAATGTTATGGGAAACATTGGGTATTCTTGTTTAAAATTGTTATATATGATTAAACATTTTCATATACGGGTTTGCATTGTCCCATTTCGTCTTTTTTGTTAATCTTTTAATGACGATATCTTGTGTATGCATAACCATTCCATTTATGTGTAACTTGACTTTCATATATATATATATATATATAGGGAGAGGTTCATTTGAGAAATGGTAAATATATGAGAAATAGATAAGTAATCTTAGCCATTCATCTGGTCAACATTTGCGGCTTTGACCGCGAAGCACCGGATAATTCCTTGTGTGGTCTATAGAAGGTAGAGGGGCAATTTCGTAAAATACACGGGATGAGTTCATATATGAATCTGTATGAATCACAAAGATTCATATATGAATCTGTTAATTAGTTCAACTGATTCACAAAGATTCATATATAAATCTTTGTGATTCATACAGATTCATATATGAATCACAAATGTTCATATATGAATCTGTTAGTTAGTTCAACTGATTCATATATGAATCACAAAGGTTCATATATGAATCAGTTAAAAGAGTTCAGTTGTGAATTGCACTGGTTCATATATGAACATATTGTTCATATGTGAATTATACATGTTCATATATGAACACAACCCGTGTGTTTTGTAAAATTTACGAAATTGTTCTTCTATTTTTGGGATAGCCGCAACTTTTGACCGGTCAAAGCCGCAATATTTGACTAGTCAAATCCGATCTTGACCATATGAATGGCTAGGATTACTTCTCTATTTCTCATATATTTACCATTTCTCAAATGAACCAAACACTATATATATATATATATTCGATTTGTATGTAAACTGGGTTGTGTGTAGTCAAAACATATTTCATCGTTGTTGATTTTATCTGTTTTGAGTGTATACAAACTTCTATGCTATTATTTCATATTGACTTTTCTCTTCGGTGATGTTTTATCATTTATTCGTGTATAAATAAGGTTGTGGATTTTGTGAGATGATTGGGTTTGCCTAAATTTAAGGTTATTGTTGATTTTGATCGCTATGCTTGTTTGGATTTTGGCTTATCATGTACTATATGCAACTTTGGTGTATTTTGACTTTCATGTCTATTCGAGTTACTATTGAATGTAATGTGGGTTGTAAGTTGTAACTTGTGCACATTTTCTATTGTAAAATTTGAGGATGAGCATCTATGCAAACATCAAGTTTTCCTTTCTTGTTGCATTTGGTGTAAGAACGAAATTTTTGTTTGTTTGTTTTTTTGGCATCCTCACTTATCTGTTTTTTCTTTACATAGATTGTTCTTAGATTTCCATTTTGTGTTGTAAGGACGTCTATATGTGTTGGATTTTAATTGTGGAATACTTAGCATAACTATTTTCTTTATTGTTTATTTTGACATTTAATGTATTGGGTTTTTGTCGATGTGCAACCTTTTGATATTCTTGTTGAGTTCTACTTTTGTGCTTGTGTTATAAATCATTTGTTAATGGTCGCCTTATTTTCTTCTTTGTGCCGCTTACCGAGTTCTTTGTTTATAAACATGATCTTATATTTTGTATGATGACTGTGATTGCTTTAATTAAGATTATTGTTGATTTTTTGTCAAATTGGGTATTCTTGTTTAAGATTGTTTTTATATGATTAAATTTTATAATTGGGTTTTCATTTTTGACATTGTCTTCATTAGGTCTCTTATGTTGACCTTTAAATGACGGTATCTTGTGTTTGCATAACCTTTCTATTCGTGTATATCTTGACTTTTATATTTATTCGTTTTTTATGTAAAGTGAGTGTTGTGTTTTCCAAACGTAATTCATCGTTGTCGAATTTTAATTTTACTCGTTCTAAAATTTTGCCTGATTTTATCTGTTTTAATTGTGTTCAAACTTCTATGCTATTATTTGATTTTGACTATTATCTTTCATGGTGTTTTCTCGTTTCTTTGTGTATAAACAAGGTTGTAGATTTTGTGAGATTATTGACTTTGCTTAAGTTTAAGATTATTGTTAATTTTGATCACTATGCTTGTCTGGAATTTGGCTTATCATATACCATTGGCCATTCTTGTTTCATGTGTATCTTTACTTTCATGTCTATTCGATTTACTATTGAATGTAGCACGGGTTGTGTCTGTGCCCAACATATCTCGTTCGTTCTTGATATGGTTCTTAAATTTTGCATAATTATATGTGATTTGATTGTGTTCGACTTCTTTATATTTGGTTTTGACTTTCTCATTATGTTTCCTACTCTTCTATCCCTCTCTTCCGTTTTTTATCTTAAATTGAGTACTATTTTTAACATTCAACTTTTGTGTTTGATTATTAGTTGGTTGTCTAAAAACGTTTTTATTCATTAAAATCCCGAGATCTAATGGAAGTTGGAAATAAATATAAATGTTAATTTGATTAAGATGTACTTGGCAACAAATTGTCACTGTAACAACCCGCACAAATAGTTACAACAAAATATAATATTCCCAACCAAAAACGGCCCCAAGCCTATAATTCAGATCAACAAGGTTTGAATCTACAACCTATTACACAACAGAGTCAAAAGGAAACTACTACAAGGAGTCTTCTAGCTCCAGGAAATAGCTCACATCTTCTCCTTATTCTTACCGGTACCTGCTACCTTGCGATAACCTGAAAAGGGTTATAGTTTTGAAAGAGCGAGGGTTAGACCGATGGTATAGTGAGTCCCCTCCAAGCGTTAATGCAACAATACAAACATCATTTAAAACATTAACAGATCTTTACGCATCACGTGCGTAACTCACACTACCGACCAACATTACCATCAAAGACGGCGTGTCTGACTCGCACTGCCTTATTTTGGGGCACACCCAATGGCATAAATGGGCCACACTCCCCGGTACGATCAGGCGGGCCACACCCCCGACTTAGGTCACAACTTCCGAATTAAATGTGTGCATACATCTAATTATCAACAATATATAAAGCGCGTTTATACAAACTTAGCATGAACATGCCAACATAATTAAATCAACGTTTAATTTAAACCTTCAAAACTTTTGATTATAAAAGCGTGCAGTTCAGAAAACACATATATCAAAAGCTTTCGAAATCGTAAACATATTTAGTTTGAAAGACTCACCTCAGATCCTTCCTGCTTAAAAGCCCGTTCTCTAATGTTTACACCACCTATGACAACACCGATAAGTCAGTAAGTCACCTCACTAGAACACTAGAACAGATAACACTCTCTCTCACTCAAAAACTAAAAGAACAGACCGGACCCAGCCCCCCGGTCCCGGTCACCGGATGCCCAACCCCCGGGCTCCCCCGTCTCCCGGGGTCACCGCCCGGGGTCGAACTCCCACCCGGGGTCCCCCGACTCCCGAGGTTCCCCCGGTCTCTGCGTAACCCGGGCCCCCGTCTCCCGAGGTCACCCGGTCGACCTACCCCCGGGTTCCCCCGACTCCCGGGATTGCCCGGTCGACACAACCATCCGGGCTCCCCCGACTCCCGGGGTCACCCGGTCGACACTCAACGGAAATCGCCCAGCGGCGATTTTCAAGAACTTGATCTCGATCGAACCCAGAACTCCAAATGATTTGGTAAAAAGTTCAACAACATGATCATACACCGACTACTACACTTAGAAGGTAGAAATAGACTAGAATCATACCTTGATTTGAAAAAAACGATCGATCCTTCAAGCCCTCTTTCTCTCCTGCTTCTTCTCCCTTCAGCCATCCTCAACAAATATCAGGAATGAATATGAGAAATATCTTTAGGGTTAAAACCTTTATATACAACCCAAATTTCATTTGACCCCCTTGAACTTTGGGTCTTGCTTAACTTTTCACCCAACTCCCAAAATTATTAAAATTTTTGAACCCAGATATTACAATATCCCCCCCTCAATAGAATTCCGTCCCCGGAATTCCATCGTTGAACAGATGGGGATAATGAGATCTCATGCCCGCCTCTACTTCCCATGTTGACTCTTGTCCTTTGTGAAATTTCCACTGGACTTTTACCAACCGGATCTTATTGTTCCTTAGCTTCTTCACTTTGTGATCTAAAACTGCTACGGGTTCCTCAACATAACTTAATTTCTCATCCATTCGAATGTCCTCAAATGGAACTACTACATCTGCTTCTGCCAAGCACTTTTTTAAGTTTGACACATGAAAGGTGGGGTGAATCCCACGCAAGTCCTCTGGTAGATCAAGTTTGTGAGCCACTTCACCAATACGTTACACGATGGTAAACGGTCCAACGAACCTTGGTCTCAATTTCCCTTTCTTTCCGAAGCGGACTACCCCTTTCTAGGGCGAGACTTTTAACATTACCTTGTCTCCTACCTGAAACTCTATTGGTTTCCTCCGCTTATTTGCGTACATCTTCTGACGATCTTGAGCTACCTTTAACCTTTCTCGAATCTGGTTGACCTTATCGGTTGTCACTTGCACAATTTCCGGTCCAGCTAGCTGCCTTTCACCCACCTCATTCCAACATAAAGGTGTTCTACACTTACGTCCGTACAACGCTTCGAACGGAGCTGCTCGAATACTTGCATGGTAACTATTGTTGTAAGAAAATTCAATCAACGCCAAATGAACTTTCCACGAACCCTTGAAATCAATGACACATGCTCGAAGCATGTCTTCCAACGTCTGGATGGTCCTCTCACTCTGACCATCGGTTTACGGGTGATAAGCCGTACTCAGCTTGAGTTACGTGCCTAACTCCCTTTCCAGACTTCTCCAAAAAGCTGACGTAAACCGACCATCTCGATCTGAAACAATCGATGTAGGCACCCCATGCCTAGATAATATTTCGTCTATATACAACTTAGCCAACTTCTCCATCGGGTGCGTCTCCTAAATCGGCAGGAAGTGAGCCGATTTCGTAAGTCGATCCACTATCACCCAAATTGCGTCATGACCTTAGGCGATCGTGGAAGTCTGGTAACAAAGTCCATCACGATCTCATCCCACTTCCAAACCGGTATTTCCAATGGTTGTAACCCGTCGCAAGGTCTTTGATGCTCTGCCTTTACTTTTAAACACGCCAAACATCGCTCGACAAAATAAGCGATATCCTTCTTCAAACCCGACCACCAATAACTCTGCTTCAGATCTCGGTACATTTTACTGGTTCCCGGATGAATGGAATAACGAGATTTATGCGCTTCATCCAACACTTTCCCCCGAAGGTCACCCAGTTTCGGGACCCACACTCGTCCACCAAAACATTTTTTCCCGCGGTTATCATCGGTTAAAGTACTCACAATTGCGACTATCCTTTCGCTCTTCAAGTTTTCCTCCAAGAGTGCTTCCTTTTGAAAACTCTTGACTTCTTCCAAAAAGGTAGATGTGGCCTCGACTCGAAATGCCACTACTCTTGTTGTTGTGCCGTGCTCTTTCCGACTCAAGGCATCGACCACCACATTTGCTTTACCCGGATGGTAAAGAATCTCACAATGGTAATCACTTAACAATTCCATCCATCTTCGTTGCCTCTTATTCAACTCTTTCTGATTAAATAGATATTGAAGGCTCTTATGATCGGTATATATTTGACACTTGACTCCGTACAGATAATGCCTTCAAATTTTCAACGCGAAAACCACCGCTGCCAATTCCAGGTCATGCGTCAGATTATTCTTCTCATGTTCCTTCAACTGACGAGATGCGTATGCAATCACTTTTCCATCTTGCATCAACACGCACCCTAGTCCCAACTTAGAATCATCACTATAGATTACAAACCTATCTGAACCGCTGGGTAAGGTCAGTATAGGTGCATTGCTCAAACTCTCCTTCAATTTACTAAACGTATCTTCCTGAGCTTCTGTCCATACAAACTTGATGTTTTTCCTTGTTAAAGCCGTTAATGGCGTGGCTATCCTCGAGAAGTCTTGAATGAACTTTCGATAGTAATCCGCCAATCCGAGGAAACTCCTCACTTCTGACGGTGATTTCGGCACTTCCCAATCCTTGATCGCCTTGATCTTTGCTGGATCAACCTTGATCCCATCTTCCGACACCACATGTCCTAAGAATTGCACTTCTCTTAGCCAAAACTCGCATTTCGAGAATTTGGCGTACAACTTCTTCTGCTTGAGTAACTCTAACACGGATCGCAGGTGCGACTCATGGTCGCTCATGGGCTGTGAATAAATTAGTATGTCGTCAATGAAGACAATGACACACTTGTCCAAAAGTGGACTGCATACTCTATTCATTAGGTCCATGAATACTGCCGGCGCGTTAGTCAAACCAAAAGGCATGACTAAGAACTCGAAGTGTCCGTACCTCGAATGAAAAGCAGTCTTGGGTACATCCTCCTCCCTCACCTTCAGCTGATGGTAGCCCGAACGCAGATCTATCTTCGAGAAGTAACTCGCTCCTTGTAGCTGATCGAAAAGATCATCAATCCTGGGAAGCGGGTACTTATTCTTGACTGTTACCTTATTGAGTTCTCGGTAATCTATACACATCCTTAAAGACCCGTCCTTCTTCTTAACGAATAACACCGGTGCTCCCCACGGTGACGAGCTGGGACGAATAAAACCTTTATCCAACATTTCTTGCAACCGAGTCATTAATTCCTTCATCTCGGCCGGAGCCAAACGATAAGGTGCTCTTGCGATGGGTGTTGCTCCGGGCATCAGGTCTATTTGGAATTCCACATGACGATCTGGGGGTAAAGTGGTTAATTCCTCCGAGAACACCTTCGGGTATTCGCTCACCACTAGAACCAACTCCAACCCCTTCTTCTCTTTCTTAGCGTCTATCACATATGCCAGGAATCCTATACACCCCTTCACTAAGCACCGCCTGGCCTTGATCATCGACATCAAGCACGACTTCCTATCCCGACGGTCACCATAAACTACTACTTCTTCCTGGTACGACAAAGCTATATGGATTAGCTTATTGTTACAGACAATGTTGGCATCGTTAGACACCAACCAATCCATCCCCACAATGACGTCAAATTCTCCCATACCCATAGGGTATAACCGTAATGGGAAAGAATGACCGTCAATGTCTATACTACACCCATCATATACTTCCCCCACTAAGACTCGACTATCATCGACCACTTCTACCTCAAACCCATGCCTAAGCTTTCCGGGCTTCTCATGCAATTTATGCACGAAATTTGGGGACACAAACGAACGGTTTGCGCCTCAAATCAAACAACACCTTAGCAAAAATCGAATCTATAGGGAAAGTACCTGTTACCACATCTGGTGTCTCCGCCGCCTCCTCCGCCGTTATATTAAAAGCTCTGGCCCTTGCCCGAGCTGGCTCCACCTTCTTCTCACTTCCTTTATCTCCATAACCTCCGACCATTCCCTTCTTCAGCTGTGGGCAATCAATCCTGATATGGTCAGGGGATCCACATTGGTAGCAGGACCTTGGCCCACGGCAGTCCCGAGCAATATGCCCAATCTTTCCACATTTGTAGCAGCCTTCTCGTTCAATCATACACTCCCCCTTATGCATACGGTTACACTTGGTGCACGATTTACTCTCAAACTTATTAATAACCCGTTGATCGGATTTTGCAGATTTAAACGTTTTGGAGTCACAGACAGTTTCGTCCCATTTCCTCTTGTCTCCACTTCTCTCAGTAGCTTGACGATTCTTTCCCTTCTCCCTCATCTCAGCTGCGTTCACCGCCGCCTGGAATGTAGCTGGTTCCTTGTTCGAGACGAATTCTCGAATATTGCTTCTCAGCCCAAAGATGAAACGTTCTACTCGCCTTCCCTCATTAGGCACGTAAACTTCTGCAAACCGGGACTTCTCAATGAACTTTGTAGTATACTCACGAACTGACATATCCTTCTGCTCCAGACCCAGAAACTCTTCTTCTAACTTTTTGACTGCCGCCAGAGGGCAAAACTGCGCTCTAAACCTTTTTACAAACCCATCCCAAAACATTTCTTTAGCTGCCGCCGAACCTTGCCCTCCTACTTCAACATCCCACCACATCACAGCTTCGTCCTTCAACATCGACAAAGCATACACTACTTTGTCCTCCTCTGCACACTTACTGGTGTCAAATGCCAGCTCCATCCCCTTTACCCATCTCAGCGCTAATACTGGGTCGCATTCTCGTTTGTAGGTAGGGGGCTTGCAAGCAACAAACTCCTTGAAACTGAATCCTCACCCAGCTACTGCTTTAGCCGTCACAACGGGGGTTGACTGAGTGTAGCTTCCCACCACAGTTACTGGCGAGTCCGCTACCTCGGTCACCACCCTTTCTTCACTCTTTTCCTTGCTTGCCGAGACCTCATTAGTTCGATGAGCCAATAAAGCTTTCAGTGTTTCCTGTAGTCTTCCCATTTCCGTCCCAAAGGTTTCTTGGGTAACAAAACCTTGAGTTCGACCTCCACCACGGTTTCTTGCCTGCCTTCGACCCCTCATCGAAGCTGAACTCTCCTGAAGAGAGGTTTCTTGTTCTGATCTCACCTCTACACTTCTAGCTCTACGAACAACACGAGTCGCCTTCCCCCCTCGAGTTCCCACAGATGGTTCCCTTACTTGGGTGGTCGCCTTTCGAGTCGACTTCCCTTTACCTTTAGGTCGACCACGACCTTTTCCTCGGTTGGCAGTCGGGCTAACAACAGCCGTCCGTTCCTCATCGACGACTTCATTAACTGCTTCGATCACAGGAATCGGCGCAGACCTAATTCTTGTTACTCGCTCAGACATAATTCTGATAAGAAACATACGCCATTTAATTCGACACGCCACATGCAATACGACAAGTTAAGCACATGCATGCACTTGTAAATTCACAATTACACTGGTCAGATGTAATTCCAAATTTACCTTACATGCTAGTCCTCACTACCCTAATGATGGCTTCCTACGGTCTTCCTACTTCTCAGTTGTGATTCTACTCTCCCAGTTTAAGTCTAGGCCCATCCGGTCACCTAGATCCCTTAAACTATGGCTCTGATACCAACTGTAACAACCCGCACAAATAGTTAAAACAAAATATAATATTCCCAACCAAAAACGACCCCAAGCCTACAATTTAGATCAACAAGGTTTGAAACTACAACCTATTACACAACTGAGTCAAAAGGAAACTACTACAAGGAGTCTTCTAGCTCCTGGAAATAGCTTACATGTTCTCCTTATTCTTACCGGTACCTGCTACCTTGCGATAACTTGGAAAGGGTTATAGTTTTAAAAGAGCGAGGGTTAGACCGATGGTCTAGTGAGTCCCCTCCAAGCGTTAATGCAACAATACAAACATCATTTAAAACATTAACAGATCTTTACGCATCTCGTGCGTAACACACACTACTGACCAACTCTACCATCAAAGACGACATGTCTGACTCGCACTGCCTTATTTTGGGACACACCCAATGGCATAAATAGGCAACACTCCCCGGTACGATCAGGCGGGCCACACTCCCCGGCTTAGGTCACAACTTTCGAATTAAATGTTTGCATACATCTAATTATCAACAATATATAAAGCGCGTTTATACAAACAGAGCATGAACATGCCAACATAATTAAATCAACGTTTAATTTAAACCTTCAAAACTTTTGATTATAAAAGCGTGCAGTTCAGAAAACTCACATGTATCAAAAGTTTTCGAAATCGTAAACAAATTTAGTTTGAAAGACTCGCTTTAGATCCTTCCTGCTTAAAAGTCCGCTCTCTAATGTTTACACCACCTATGACAACACCGATAAGTCGGTAAGTCACCTCACTAGAACACTAGAACATATAACATTCTCTCTCACTCAAAAACTAAAAGAACAGACCGGACCCGGCCCCCGACCAAGCCCACCCGGTCCCGGTCACCGGATGCCCAACCCCCGGGCTCCCCCATCTCCCGGGGTCACCGCCCGGGGTCGAACTCCCACCCGGGGTCCCCTCGACTCCCAGGGTCCACCGGTCTCTGCCTAACCCGGGCCCCCGTCTCCCGGGGTAACCCGGTCGACCTACCCCCGGGCTTCCCCGACTCCCGGGGTCGCCCGGTCGACACAACCATCCGGGCTCCCCCGACTCCCGAGGTCACCCGGTCGACACTCATCGGAAATCACCCAACGACGATATTCAAGAACTCGATCTCGATCGAACCCAGAACTCCAAATGATTTGGTAAAAAGTTCAACAACGTGATCATACACCGACTACTACACTTAGAAGGTAGAAATAGACTAGAATCATACCTTGATTTGAAGAAAACGATCGATCCTTCAAGCCCTCTTTCTCTCCTGCTTCTTCTCCCTTCAGCCGTGCTCAACAAAATATCAGGAATGGATATGAGAAATATCTTTAGGGTTAAAACCTTTACATACAACCCAAATTTCATTTGACCCCCTTGAACTTTGGGTCTTGCTTAAATTTTCACCCAACTCCCAAAATTATTAAAAATTTTGAACCCAAATATTACAATATCCCCCCTCAATAGAATTCCGTCCCCGGAATTCCATCGTTGAACAGATGGGGATACTGAGATCTCATGTCCGCCTCTACTTCCCATGTTCACTCTTGTCCTTTGTGAAATTTCCACTGGACTTTCACCAACCGGATCTCCTTGTTCCTTAGCTTTTTCACTTTGTGATCTAAAACTGCTACGGGTTCCTCAACATAACTTAATTTCTCATCCACTCGAATGTCCTCAAATGGAACTACTACATCTGCTTCTGCTAAACACTTTTTAAAGTTTGACACATGAAAGATGGGGTGAATCCCACGCAAGTCCTCTGGTAGATCAAGTTTGTAAGCCACTTCACCAATACGTTCCACGATGGTAAACGGTCCAACGAACCTTGGTCTCAATTTCCCTTTCTCTCCGAAGCGGACTACCCCTTTCTAGGGCGAGACTTTTAACATTACCTTGTCTCCTACCTGAAACTCTATTGGTTTCCTCAACTTATTTGCGTACATCTTCTGATGATCTTGAGCTACCTTTAACCTCTCTCGAATCTGGTTGACCTTATCGGCTGTCACTTGCACGATTTCTAGTCCAACTAGCTGTCTTTCATCCACCTCATTCCAACATAAAGGTGTTCTACACTTACGTCCGTGCAACGCTTCGAACGGAGCTACTCGAATACTTGCATGGTAACTATTGTTGTAAGAAAATTCAATCAACGACAAATGAACTTCCCACGAACCCTTGAAATCAATGACACATGCTCGAAGCATGTCTTCCAACGTCTGGATGGTCCTCTCACTTTGACCATCGGTTTGCGGGTGATAAGTCGTACTCAGCTTGAGTTGCGTGCCTAACTCCCTTTGCAGACTTCTCCAAAAAGCTGACGTAAACCGACCATCTCGATCTGAAACAATCAATGTAGGCACCCCATGCCTAGATACTATTTCGTCTATATACAACTTAGCCAACTTCTCCATCGGGTGCGTCTCTTTAATCGACAGGAAGTGAGCCGATTTCGTAAGTCGATCCACTATCACCCAAATTGCGTCATGACCCTTATGCGACCATGGAAGTCCGGTAACAAAGTCCATCACGATCTCATCCCACTTTCAAACCGGTATTTCCAATGGTTGTAACCCTTCGTAAGGTCTTTGATGCTCTGCCTTTACTTTTAAACACGTCAAACATCGCTCGACAAAATAAGCGATATCCTTCTTCAAACCCGGCCACCAATAACTCTACTTTAGATCTCGGTATATTTTACTGGTTCCCGGATGAATGGAATAACGAGATTTATGCGCTTCATCCAACACTTTCCCCCGAAGGTCACCCAGTTTCGGGACCCACACTCGTCCACCAAAACATTTTATCCCGCGATTATCGTCGGTTAAAGTACTCACAATTGCGACTATCCTTTCGCTCTTCAAATTTTCCTCCAAGAGTGCTTCCTTTTGAAAACTGTTGACTTCTTCCAAAAAGGTAGATGTGGCCTCGACTCAAAATGCCACTACCCTTGTTGTTGTGTCGTGCTCTTTCCGACTCAAGGCATCGGCCACCACATTTGCTTTACCCGGATGGTAAAGAATCTCACAATCGTAATCACTTAACAATTCCATCCATCTTTGTTGCCTCATATTCAACTCTTTCTGATTAAATAGATGCTGAAGGCTCTTATGATCGGTATATATTTGACACTTGACTCCGTACAGATAATGCCTCCAAATCTTCAACGCGAAAACCATCGCTGCCAATTCCAGGTCATGCGTCAGATAATTCTTCTCATGTTCCTTCAACTGACGAGATGCGTATGCAATCAATTTTCCATCTTGCATCAACACGCACCCTAGTCCCAACTTAAAAGCATCACTATAGATTACGAACCTATCTGAACCGCTGGGTAAGGTCAGTATAGGTGCAGTGCTCAAACTCTCCAATTTACTGAACGCACCTTCCTGAGCTTCCGTCCACATAAACTTGATGTTTTCCTTGTTAAAGCCGTTAATGGCGTGGCTATCCTCGAGAAGTCTTGAATGAACTTTCGATAGTAATCCGCCAATCCGAGGAAACTCCTCACTTCTGACGGTGATTTCGGTACTTTCCAATCCCTGATCGCCTTGATCTTTGCTGGATCAACCTTGATCCCATCTTCCGACACCACGTGTCCTAAGAATTGCACTTCTCTTAGCCAAAACTCGTATTTCGAGAATTTGGCGTACAACTTCTCCTGCTTGAGTAACTATAACACGGATCGCAGGTGCGACTCATGTTCGCTCATGGACTGTGAATAAATTAGTATGTTGTCGATGAAGACAATGACACACTTGTCCAAAAGTGGACTGCATACTCTATTCATTAGGTCCATGAATACTGCCGGCGCGTTAGTCAAACCAAAAGGCATGACTAAGAATTCGAATTGTCCGTACCTCGAACGAAAAGCAGTCTTGGGTACATCCTCCTCCCTCACCTTCAGCTGATGGTAGCCCGAACACAAATCTATCTTCGAGAAGTAACTCACTCCTTGTAGCTGATCGAAAAGATCATCAATCCTGGGAAGCGGGTACTTTTTCTTGACTGTTACCTTATTGAGTTCTCGGTAATCTATACACATACTTAAAGACCCATCCTTCTTCTTAACGAATAACACCGACGCTCCCCACGGTGACGAGCTGGGACGAATAAAACCTTTATCCAACAGCTCTTGCAACGGAGTTATTAATTCCTTCATCTCGGCCGGAGCCAAACGATATGGTGCTCTTGCGATTGGTGCCGCTCCGGGCATCAGGTCTATTCGGAATTCCACATGACGATCTGGGGGTAAAATGGTTAATTCCTCAAGGAACACCTCCGGGTATTCGCTAACCACTGCAACCGACTCTAACCCCGTCTTCTCTTTCTTAGCGTCTATCACATATGTCGGGAATCCTATACACCCCTTCACTAAGCACCGCCTATCCTTGATCATCGACATCAAGCACGACTTCCTATATCGACGGTCACCATAAACTACTACCTCTTCCTGGTCCGACAAAGCTATATGGAATAGCTTCTTGTTACAGACAATGTTGGCATCGTTAGACGCCAACCAATCCATCCCCACAATGACGTCAAATTCTCCCATACCCATAGGGTATAACTGTAATGGGAAAGAATGACCGTCAATGGCTATACTACACCCATCATATACTTCCCCCACTAAGACTCGACTATCTTCGGCCACTTCTACCTCAAACCCATGCCTAAGCTTTCTGGGCTTCTCATGCAATTTATGCACGAAATTTGGGGACACAAATGAACGGTTTGCGCCTGAATTAAACAACACCTTAGCAAAAATCGAATCTATAGCGAAAGTACCTGTTACCACATCTGGTGTCTCCGCCGCCTCCTCCGCCGTCATATTAAAAGTTCTGGCCCTCGCCCGAGCTGGCTCCACCTTCTTCTCACTTCCTTTATCTCCATAACCTCCGACCATTCCCTTCTCCAGCTGTGGGCAATCAGTCCTGATATGGTCAGGGGATCCACATTGTTAGCAGGACCTTGGCCCACGGTAGTCCCGAGCCATATGCCCAATCTTTCTACATTTGTAGCAGCCTTCTCGTTCAATCATACACTCCCCCTTATGCATACGGTTACACTTGCTGCACGGTTTACTCTCAAACTTATTAATAACCCGCTGATCGGATTTTGCAGATTTAAACGTTTTGGAGTCACGGACAGTTCTGTCCCATTTCCTCTTGTATCCACTTCTCTCGGTAGCCTGACGATTCTTTTCCTTCTCCCTCATCTCAGCTGCGTTCACCGCCGCCTGGAACGTAGCTGGTTCCTTGTTCGAGACGAATTCTCGAATATTGCTTCTCAGCCCAAAGATGAAACGTTTTACTCGCCTTCCCTCATTAGGCACGTAAACTTCTGCAAACCGGGACTTCTCAATGAACTTTGTAGTATACTTACGAATTGACATATCCTTCTACTCCAGACTCAGAAACTCTTCTTCTAACTTTTTGACTGCCGCTAGAGGGCAAAACTGCGCTCTAAACCTTTTTACTAACCTATCCCAAAACATTTCTTTAGCTGCCGCTGAACCTTGCCCTCCTACTTCGACATCCCACCACATCACAGCTTCGTCCTTCAACATCGACAAAGCATACACTACTTTGTCCTCCTCCGCACACTTACTGGTGTCAAATGCCAGCTCCATCCCCTTTACCCATCTCAGCGCTAATACTGGGTCGCATTCTCCTTTGTAGGTAGGAGGCTTGCAGGCAGCAAACTCCTTGAAACTGCATTCTCTCCCTGCTACCGCTTTAGCCGTCACAACGGGGGTTGACTGAGTGTAGCTCCCCACCACAGTTACTGGCGAGTCCGCTACCTCGGTCACCACCCTTTCTTCACTCTTTTCCTTGCTTGCCGAGACCTCATTAGTTCGATGAGTCAATAAAGCTTTCAGTG
Source organism: Arctium minus (assembly GCA_954870635.1). Lineage (NCBI taxonomy): Eukaryota > Viridiplantae > Streptophyta > Magnoliopsida > Asterales > Asteraceae > Arctium > Arctium minus. Next base: position 39,584,365 of record OX941084.1, read on the forward strand.
TTTTCTGTAGTTTTCCCATTTCCGTCCCAAAGGTTTCTTGGGTAACAAAACCTTGAGTTCGACCTCCACCACGGTTTCTTGCCTGCCTTCGACCCCTCACCGAAGCTGAACTCTCCTGAAGAGAGGTTTCTTGTTCTGATCTCACCTCTACACTTCTAGCTCGACGAACAACACGAGTCGCCTTCCCCCCTCGAGTTCCCACAGATGGTTCCCTTACTTGGGTGGTCACCTTTCGAGTCGTCTTCCCTTTACCTTTAGGTCGACCACGACCTTTTCCACGGTTGGCAATCGGGCTAACAACAGCCGTCCGTTCCTCAGCGACGACTTCATTAACTGCTTCGATCACAGGAATCGGAGCAGACCTACTTCTTGTTACTCGCTCAGACATAATTCTGATAAGAAGAAACATACGCCATTCAATTCAACACGCCACATGCAATACGACAAGTTAAGCATATGCATGCACTTGTAAATTCACAATTACACTGGTCAGATGTAATTCCAAATTTTCCTTACATGCTAGTCCTCACTACCCTAATGCTGCCTTCCTACGGTCTTCCAACTTCTCAGTTGTGTTTCTACTCTCCCAGTTTAAGTTTAGGCCCATCCGGTCACCTAGATCCCTTAAACTATGGCTCTGATACCAACTGTAACAACCCGCACAAATAGTTACAACAAAATATAATATTCCCAACCAAAAACGGCCCCAAGCCTACAATTTAGATTAACAAGGTTTGAAACTACAACCTATTACACAACTGAGTCAAAAGGAAACTACTACAAGGAGTCTTCTAGCTCCTGGAAATAGCTTACATGTTCTCCTTATTCTTACCGGTACTTGCTACCTTGCGATAACCTGAAAAGGGTTATAGTTTTGAAAGAGCGAGGGTTAGACCGATGGTCTAGTGAGTCCCCTCCAAGCGTTAATGCAACAATACAAACATCATTTAAAACATTAACAGATCTTTACGCATATCGTGCGTAACTCACGCTACTGACCAACACTACCATCAAAGACGGCATGTCTGACTCGCACTGCCTTATTTTGGGACACACCCAATGGCATAAATGGGCCACACTCCCCGGTACGATCAAGCGGGCTACACTCCCCGACTTAGGTCACAACTTCCGAATTAAATGTTTGCATACATCTAATTATCAACAATATATAAAGATCATTTATACAAACAGAGCATGAACATGCCAACATAATTAAATCAACGTTTAATTTAAACCTTCAAAACTTTTGATTATAAAAGCGTGCAGTTAAGAAAACTCACATGTATCAAAAGCTTTCGAAATCGTAAACAAATTTAGTTTGAAAGACTCACCTCAGATCCTTCCTGCTTAAAAGCCCGCTCTCTAATGTTTACACCATCTATGACAACACCGATAAGTCGCTAAGTCACCTCACTAGAACAAATAACATTCTCTCTCACTCAAAAACTAAAAGAACAGACCGGACCCGGCCCCCGACCAAGCCCACCCGGTCCCGGTCACCGGATGCCCAACCCTCGGGCTCCCCCGTCTCCCAGGGTCACTGCCTGGGGTCGAACTCCCACACGGGTTCCCCGGTCTCTGCCTAACCCGGGCCCCCGTCTCCCGCGGTCACCCGGTCGACCTACCCCCCGGACTCCCCCGACTCCCGGGGTCGCCCGGTCGACACAACCATCCGGGCTCCCCCGACTCCCGGGGTCACCCGGTCGACACTCAACGGAAATCGCCCAACGGCGATTTTTAAGAACTCGATCTCGATCGAACCCAGAACTCCAAATGATTTGGTAAAAAGTTCAACAACGTGATCATACACCGACTACTACACTTAGAAGGTAGAAATAGACTAGAATCATACCTTGTGTTATGTCCTAAATTCAAGTTCTAATCGTTACAAACAATCAAGATGAACAATTCGTGAAATCACATGTCATTGATAATGAAATCAAATATTACAATTTTGCACTTTCTCTCTCTATATTCACTCTCTCTCTCTCTAGAATGATATGAATATACGATTCTTCTCTAATCTGCTCATAACTACAATCTAAATGATACTACTCATTACAAAGACAAGGAACCTATTTATACCACCACACAATTACAAGAAAATAAAACAATTACATTGACTTTGACTTATTACACAAAGACTTTGACTTTGATGCTGAGAGTTGACTTTGAGATTTTCACTTGCTTGACTTTCATCTTCAGTAATAAAAGATATTGCAATTCAATCTTCTCTTTTTAAGCTCGATTTACACAATCTCCATTTGCTCAACTTTATCTTCCCTTTGTAGACATCTTGTCAATTAAGAACATCTTCAGAAATACACATAATCATTGAGAAACAATCTCCCCATTTCTGCTTTTAATATTCTCCCCCTATTCATATGAAAATTTGACATTCTCTCCTTTCTTTGATAAACACTATCTTCGAACCTTCAGAAATCTTTCCAAAGTTATCTCAAACCACTTTCAGTCTTCGGAAAGAAATTATCTTCAGAATTTGCTCAGACATCTTCAACAATTAATCTTCAAAGAAAATTTATGTAATTTCAACATATCTTCAGAAAACTTTGAAACTTTCCATTCCAGCTTTCAGCAAACTTTCAACAAACTTTCTTTAACAATCAATTCTTGAACATTTTCTCCCAACTAACATTATCTTCACTTTTACAACCAACATTTCTTGATTCCTTCTCCCTCTTTTTGATGAAAGAAACATGAAATCATCAAAACTTGCAACAAGAAATGTCATCTTTAAATCTGACCACTGATCTTGTGAACTGAGCCTCTGATTCACCATCGATCCAAAATAAGGTATTCATCCAGATCTTTTCAAATCTAGACAAATTAGGAATGTAACACCTGAATCAACAAATGAATCAGTTAATATGTCTGTCAGTAACACTAAGTCACTATGTAATACACATTGGAAAGGAGATTTTTGATGTTTACTCCCCCAGGGCTTCCATTCAATCATCGAAACACCACAAAGGCAATTTCTATGAACGTTATGACGAGAAAAACAAATTTCCTTGTGTGTTCGTGTAAGTGTTCGAAAGAATTAAGCACATGATGATTGCTTTTATAAGGCTCAACATTGTGTAAACCACTGAGACAACAGTAATTATACACATACTCAATGTGCATGATCGAAGTGCGAAGGTGGGGCAGACTTTCTTCTTTTTCAATATCCTGATTTTCCAAATGAAAATCAGATAGATTATATGTTGCGTCCCTAGAAAATATGAAACACTTCCTTTTTTAGAAGAAAATGAGTGGCTGGTGGGATGTTTATCAAGAGTTGGCATGGGCTAGGTGCCTGTTTCAATAATGTTCACGAAGAATTGTGAAACAATAGTAATGTGGCTGCCCAACTCAGAAAGTAGTTGGTGCAGAGTTTGATATTCTTTTACTCTGATCTCACACCCTCTTTCTTTTAATCATTGAGCTCACTTCTAACCAAACTCTCTTTTCCATTTTACCTCGTCACACATCCCACGCTCATTTCTTTTTGACTCCTCACACTCGATCACTAAGGATTAACTTCTTAGGTAGGAAACACTGGTTAACGTGAATCCATAGAAGTTTCATTTAAGTCCTACACAATGAACCCATATTTTCCTATTAAAGAACATTGTTGCTCAAAACATGGTTTAACTTTATCAGTTAAAGCACAAACATAAAAGTCAGATGTCTGTATGCTTGGAAATATAATCATGAAGATTTGAGCATATTTAAACATTGAAGATATTTCAAACAAGTATATTGAAAGAATGAAATGAATACAAGAAACTTGTTTGAAAATCTGACATTGTATGAAATGATAAAATAGAATGATTTATCTATTAAGGCTTAGGTCAGCAAAAATTTAATGTTGTCTATACGAACCAATATATAGACAATCATGAAAGAATGTTTTGAAATGAAATCACGCTCAAAATTCTTTGGAATTCAATCGGGGTGTCTTACCATCGAAAATTTGTTTCAATTTAGAGACATGGTAAGAACAAATTCAACAAAATAATAAACCGGTGTGTGTGAATACTTGAAAGTATATGGAAAAGATAATACACAAGTATTAATCTTTAGAAACACACGGTTTATAGACATTTAAGCACATCTAAAATGAAAACATTTAAAATCACACTTCTATATCCATGAAAACGTTTTAAGAATCAGAAGTGGTTTGAACATTTAAGAACATGTTTTCTATGATTGAAAGTCGTCCTTCTTTCAACCATATATGAGATTAAGAATAGAAATAAACCTTTTCGCTCATTCTTAAATCTCATGAAGTCAAGCTTAAAGTCATAATGATATGATCTTGTAAGTATCCTCTCAATCTGCATCAGTCACAAAGTCGTCAAAGTAACTTTATTCACAATTTATTGAAAAGTAAAAGACATAAAGCAATAAAACATTGAATGTACGAGTTCTGATCTGAAGTAATCAGAAGTCATAATTCATACTCCCCCTGAAATTATGCATCTGTAATTTATCAGTGAAAAAGCACGTGATAGAGATCTACAACTCCCCCTGAAGTGTAGTTCATCATATCTTCCGAATGCATATATCCAGAAAAATATATATATGTACTCCCCCTTGAAGGTTGAATTCCTCTTTTGAGTATCTGAGTACAACTTCTTATTAGCCCGGGAGTAGCATCTCTTTTTCATCGTTGAAGTACGAGTCCTAAACTGTTGCGTTTAGAAGTCAAACTCCTTAATCTTTGAAGAGCGGGTCCTGAACTGTAGTATTCAGAAGTCTTGATTCTCTTACTCCCCCTTGACTTGAGGTGCCTGCAACACAGATTCACTTTTCGGCTTTGGTACCCACTGGTATTTAGGTCCATGTTCGTGAGTTGCAGTTCTATTGGGAATAATTGAGTAAGAAACATACCAGTAATGATCACTAGCTTTATGAACAAAATCATAAGTACAACAATAAGAACAATACCTTTTTCTATACAACCTGATCATTTGATTTCTCGAGTAAGTAAGATCAGATTTACCTTTCAGCACTTTGTTCTTCTTGGCTGTTGATGCATGTACAAATGATTTGTTACTCTTCTTCTCATCCTTCTTTCATTTCTTTTCTTCCTTCTTCTCATCTTCATCTACTGGTTTTACTCTCCATACCAATTTCTCTTCATTAGATCTCCTTCTTCTCCTGTGTGTACCTGAACCATCTATTTTCCAATCATAGAAAATGTTAGTTGTATGAATCTGATCAAATGATTTAACCGACCTTATTGAAGAAACAGTTTTCATATGTGAGCTTGAGGCGGTCTTGTTAGAACCGGCTGAACTATTTCTAGGTGTGTGGATTTGTGACTCTGGAGTCGTTTGCTCAATCACCACAACCTTTGAAATAATGTCTTCAAGCTCTTTTATCTTTGAAGCAAAACTATCTCTTTCTTTGACAAGTTGGTCAATCTCTTTCTTGAATTCAGACTTCGTTTTTCGTTCTTTCAGTGCACTTTCAGATAGCTTCTCATTCAGCTTCTTGATTTCTATCTCAAATATACTTCTTTCTTCTTCAAATCCACTCTCAGCATTCTTTCTTCCATCATATATCTCTTTAAAGAATCCAACATTCTTTTCCTCAATTAACTTCTTTTCTTTTGCAAACTTTTCTCGTTCAAGAATAATTACTTTCTCAAAGTCTGAGATCTGTTGAGAAAGCTTAGAACATTTAAGCTCAACCGTCTTCTTCTCTTTAGCACTTTTTCTGGAAAAGTCTGAGAACTTCTTGGCAAACTCTTTCTTTTCACTCTCAAACACATCCTTTTCTTTGACCATCTTTTGTTCCAAATCAGATATTTTCTTTAGAAGCTCAGCATTAGCATCTTCCAAACTTTTAATCTTCTCCTCATAACTTTCACTAGATGCTGCTTGCTGAATTTGGATATTCTGATTTTCAAATTCAGAGATCTTTCTTTTTAGCTCAGAATTCTCAGATTCCAAAATCTTTACTTTTTCTCTTGAAGACAACTTTGATCTAAGTTCAAGCTGATCCTACAACTGTTTTGATGTAGCTTTTTTACTATCTAAATTGATAGAAATTTCATCTGAAATTCCTTGCAAAACAACTTTAGCTAATTTGTCAGCTTCATATCTCCTTTTCTGCTCATCTGTGTATTCCTTAAGAGGTATTGGAACTTCTTCTCGTTCCGTGAATCCATATGCTCCTGGATAAGAGTAAATATTTGTTGGAGTTTTCATCGTTCCTTCCCGCAGAGATAATCTGATATAATCACCCAATTCATGTTGGTTAATGAAGTCTAAGAAGTGATCTTTCCACTGCTCATACTTTCCTCGAAAAAGCATCTGTGGTTTCACATCTGTACTGATTACAATAGCTTATCGGGAAGCAATCTCTTCTTTTGACGACATCTTGATTTTATCACCTGTTATCACAAAAAGAACTTGAAATGATCGTTAGAAATTCAGAAATAAACTGGACCACAAAAAGTCAAATTTGGTTAAATTTTAGAAAACTCATAAAAAAAATCTAAGTATGGAACTCGCAGAATGAAGGATACAAGCTTCGCGCAAAAACAATATCTTGAGAGTTTTGTACTTCGCGCAGACTAAAGGATACGAATACAAGCTTTGCGCAAAAAGTACTATGCGCGTTTGAGGTTCGCGCACAAAGAATGATGCGAGTTCTGAGGTTTGCGCACACCAAAGCTTGTGAGTTCCTGACTTCGCGTACGATGAGCTAGCGAGTTTCTCTTTCGCGCACACTGCTAGGTACGAGTTCTTGACACTTCGCGCTAAAAACTTTGTTGCGAGTTCTTGAAGTTGCGCGTTCGAGACTTAGAAAAAATTCAGTAAATCACTTCGCGCTAAATACAAACGCGCAAGATTACTTCTCGCAAAACCCTCTTGTGTGTTATGGACTTAGAAAAAATTTCCAATAGATCACTTCTCGCTAAACATAAACTCTCAAAACATAGCTTCTCGCAAATAGACTACTTCGTGCAAGACACTATGAATGAACAGTACAAACTCGTAAACAAGGACGTGCGAGTTTCTACTTCTTGCACAAAGCACTTTGCGACTTCTTCATCTCAAACATATTTTAGGCTTGTGCGAGTTCTTTAATCTAGTGCGAATTTCAAAGTCATGCGTGTTCTTCAGTATCTGCGCGTTCTTGCCTTTGCGAGTTTGATGGATCTAGCGAGTTCTTCAGTTTATCGACCAAAAATCCAACTTTTCTCACAGATTTCGATCCAAACCTTTACCAATTGTTCTGAAACTTTGCAGATATCTTCTGGAACAAGTTTTGAACTAATTACACTAAAAGAATTTCAATCAAAAACACACAAAGTTACAAACTCGATCTAAACACAGTGAATCTTCAAAAACTCAAACTTAAAATCGCAAAAATCCAAAAATTCACATGATTTGTTGTAGATTGGACGAAACAATACAAACAAAACATGTTTTATTTGTAAAATTGAATACAATGATGCCAAAAATTAGATCAAAAACATCACTGAAACTCGAAAATTGAATCTTGAACAGTGATTAGCGAGTTCTTGAACTGTCGATCCAAATCTTGAAATTTAATCCATTTCTTCTGAATTTCTCTGCTCTGATACCAATTGTTATGTCCTAAATTCAAGTTCTAATCGTTACAAACAATCAAGATGAACAATTCGTGAAATCACATGTCATTGATAATGAAATCAAAGATTACAATTTCTCACTTTCTTTCTCTACATTCACTCTCTCTCTCTCTAGAATGATATGAATATACGATTCTTCTCTAATCTTCTCATAACTACAATCTGAATGATACTACTCATTACAAAGACAAGGAACCTATTTATACCACCACACAATTACAAGAAAATAAAACAATTACATTGACTTTCACTTATTACACAAAGACTTTGACTTTGATGCTGAGAGTTGACTTTGAGCTTTTCACTTGCTTGACTTTCATCTTCAGTAATAATGATCTTGCATCCAACAAATTTGTGCTCTAACACCTTGATTTGAAGAAAACGATCGATCCTTCAAGCCCTCTTTCTCTCCTGCTTCTTCTCCCTTCAGCCATCCTCAACAAATATCAGGAATGAATATGAGAAATATCTTTAGGGTTAAAACCTTATATACAACCCAAATTTCATTTGACCCCCTTGAACTTTGGGTCTTGCTTAACTTTTCACCCAACTCCCAAAATTATTAAAATTTTTGAACCCAGATATTACAGTCACATCACATTCATGAGTTTCTTCTTCTTATACTAGAAATGGGTGAATGGGGTTCATTTGAACCCAAATTAACTTTCCTACTCCTAATCATGGATTGTAAACCAATCTTTGCATGTTCTATAATAATTGATACAAACACATGGCTTGTGACCCGATAGGATTAAAACCTTACGAATGATTTTTGTGCTTTCTACAAATGGCTTGTGATTTTCTAGATACAAAATATGAAATAATTGGATTTCTCAAAGTGTGGCTACGAGTAATGAGAATGGCAATGCATCGAGAGTAAAGAAAGATAAGACTCACTCTCTCGTCTAAAAATAAGGTTAGTTTTCATGTTCTATTTTGTTGATATGTTTACAAATTTTCTTTAGTTATTTGAATCAATATGAACAATATTTATCTAATAATTAGCAAGACATAACGATTTCTTGGATTATAGTTTATGTTTCGTGCAGGGCATCTATTAGCAAAGATCTAGGGTTCCATTAATCATGCAATGAATGATATGCCTAAAGACCATACCGATGATATGAATCTTGGAGAGATTGGGTTTACTTACTGTTAAGTCAGATTTTATAGTAATCATTGTTTTTATATGCTTGGTCTAATACTGTGTTTAGAGTGCTTTTCTGTATTGTATTGGCCAGGGTATTTAAGTCCCTTGGGTCTTTGTGTTGTGTAAGGAACATACGCATTCATCTAAGACAATACTACTTTGCGCTTTCAATCTCTCTCTATACTTTCTCTCTCTAGAGATTTAGTGATTTTGGGATTATCAATTGGTATCAGATCCGTTCTAAATCTGAGAGAATTGAGAGAAATGTTTTTCGAAATCTGAATTTGTGTTGAATCAGAAAATTTGATCGATTTTCTTGATTTTTTCAAGAAAATCTCATTTTTTGATTTTTCATCAAATTCGGTCTGTTTAGTGATCGAATTTTCTTGATTTTTGGTTCGTTGGATCCGGTTTTACTAGGAGAATACTTTTGATTCACATCAAATTGCAAGAAAAACAGTTTTTGATCATCAATTTTAAGATTTTTTCAAGTTTTTTTTTGAAATTTCGTTGAAACATACTGTTCAATTCTCGATTCATCAATTTTGTTGTTTTTTAATCGATTTTTTGCTTGAAAGTGGTTAAAAATCAGTTTTCGATCTTATCTGTGTGAGAATTTGTTATTAAATTCGACTCTGTAATCGAATTTGGAGGTTTTACTTGATTTTCATCGTTTTGCGCCATATCCAGAATTTGCGCGAGTTCATCAAGTTTTTCAGGGTTTCAGTTGCTGAAGATAAAGTCAAATTTTCGCCAGTAACCTGTCACGCAAATCTTAACTTTGTGTCACCTTCGTTTCACGCAAAACAAAGTTGGGCCAGTAACTTCTCTCTCAAGGTTAAGTTCGCGTCTCTTATACTTCGCGCAAATCATAATTTGCGCCACCAAAGCTTCACGCAAAGCAAGTCTTGTGTCTTCTAAGTCCCGCGCAAGTCAGTTTTGCGTCACTTAATTGTCAAGCGAAGAAGGTTCTCATCGAAATCATCTCACGCAAAGTCTACTTTGCCTCATCAGTACATCACGCAAATCTAAGTTTGCACCATCCTTATCTCACGAGAACTTCATTCTAGAGTGTGCAAGTGATCTTTTGCGCCATCAACGCTTCGTGCAAATTTAAGTTTGCGCCAACTTCTTCTCACGCAAAAGAAAGTTTGCGCCATTCATTGTTAGCGCGAATCATAGTTTGCGCCAGATTCTCTGTGCTTCCAGACTTAGCATTTTTCTGAATTTTTACATCTATGGATTCTGAAAAGTTTGCGTTTCAAGCTCAGTTCTACAAGAGTGATCTCATGATGTCATTGAGCACAGAAACTCGTCCTCCAGTTCTGGTTGATGAAAATGAGTTTACTCAATGGCAAGATAGGTTTCTGAATTTCATCGAGTGTCAAAAGAACGGAGATGACATGATGAAGATTTTATCTGAAGGATCGTTTGTTCAACCCACTCTGGCTTCTGGATTATTAAAGCCTACCAAAGAGTATACACCCGATGAGTTGGTACAATATCAAGCTGATCGTGATGTAAAGGCTAATCTGATGCTAGCTTTGCCAAATTCTATCTACAACAGGATTGATTGCTTCAAAAACAATCCTAAACTAATGTGGGCACAACTAGAAAAGATTATGCTTGGGTCTTCAGTTGCAACTCAATTTCGGCATACACGTTACATGAACAACTTCGAAGAATTCAAAGCCAAGGATGCGGAGTCACTGAAAATTATTTATGACAGATTCTGTGCGATAATAAATGATCTGAGGAAAATTAAATTGGAAAAAACTGAGCTAGAGACAAACCTGAAGTTGAGGTAGTTCCTCAATGCTTTGCAACCAGAATGGAACAAATCTTGCCATCGCTTGAGGAATGATGTTCGGGTATCTTCTATGCAAATCCAAGAGATGTACGAAATTCTGCTGACAGATGAGTGCATAGTCACAGAGAAAAAAGCCAAACTTGACAAGAAAAACAAGAAATCAGTGGACCCGGTTGCACTTCTAACGAGCCATCTGGCTGATCAAACATTGTCTGATAATGCTTACGATGGGGCCACTGATGATGATGGCGAGGCTCTTCAAAAGGCAATGATCCTTCTCTCACAACATTATCAGAAAAAGTTCCAACCTCGTTTGGGTTCCAACAATCTTCGCTTCACTTCTGAGTCTCAGAATGTCAAAGTGCCCGAGGTTAAGAAAGCATCTGCATGTTTTAACTGTGGAAAGCCGGGTCACATAGCTAAGGAGTGTCGAGTGAAGAAGGTTCGGGATTCGGCATATTATCGAAAGAAATTGGAACTGGCTGAAAAGAGAGAGAATGGAACAGTTCTACTAGCTGAAGAAGAATATTGGCTAGATCACTCCGATGATGAAGCTGGTAATATCGAGACTGCTCATATGTGCTTCATCGGAGATGATCAAAGTGATAATGACACTGATGAAGATGAGGTAATTTCTGAGTTTGATTTCAATTTTATTTCTTCTCAAATGAACATTATTATTTCTGCTTTACATGATTTACGCTCGAAGTTATTGTCTGAAAAACAATCAAATTCAGAAAAGTCAAATTTGATTGATAAATTACAAATTTCTTTGAAAGATGAAAAATCTATTTTGAATCATACAAAAGACATCTTTCAAAAGAAATTAGATGTTTTAGAAAAATCAAATATGACTTATCTTGATTTTTTGACTGAAATGACCAAATTAAAAGATAATTTTTCAGATAAAATAAATGAGTTGGAAGAAAAATTATATCGAAGGAATCAATCTGAACAAACTATTTATTTGAACAAACCGCGGAGTTATGAGTCTATAAAAGAAAAATGGGGACTTGGTTTTGAAAATCCACATTGTTTAAACAATGCGATAGAAAAATCCCCTACTTTATATAAATACAATTATCTAACTCTTGCTAAATATGCTCCTCAATTTAAAATTGATTGGATGAATGAAATGCAAGTGTTAGAAATCGAAAATGAGAAAAGGATGAATAATAAGAAAAGGGAAATTTATTTTGTTTATACAAGCGAAAATGCCAAATATTTTCCTGACAAATCAAAGAAAGGCAGAAAAAGTTTAAATGAAATATCTCCCATTAAGTCTTCAGTGTCTGATGATTATGTTGATATATATGCCACTAAATCTGATAAGAAAAATATCTCTCCAATCTTTTATGATTCTAAGAGATATACTCCTCCATTAGTATTAGAAGGCAAAATAATTGACCTTGAAGATAAAATGGAAGATCAAAATATTCAAAAAGAAATTGAATCAGATGTATTTATTTCTTTCATGACATCAAGTCTTGAAGAAAAATTATTTTCACAAAAACAAGATTCTATTTCTGGGCTTTCTTCTGATTTTCAAGTAAACAAAAAGGAATTTCTAAAATCTGAAATATTTTCTCAAAATTTTTCTGACTCCGAGGTAAGTTTAGATGTATTGGTTGACCAGTTGGGTCTCTTAGGTAAAATTTCTTCTTCTGATTCAAATATTAAATCGAAAATTCTTGATGAATCTTTTACGCTAAATGATGATTATTATAGACCAAAGCGTAAAAGAAGAAGGTCAAAGAAGTCTAAGAAACAAGATACTGTTATTTCTGAAAATTCTAATTCTTCTAATTCAAAATTTTCAGATAAGACTTTGAGCACACATTCAAGGCAGATATGGAGAGTCAAGCGGACATCAGATGATTCTACGACTGATGAGGATAAATATGTAGACAAACACTATAAAAGTGATTCATTTGCTTTCTGTAATAAAATTTCAAAATACTCAATAAAGCAAATGATTCGAATTTCAAAAGATGTCTCATATTCTTTTTCTGATTCTAGTTCAGATGATTATGCTGTGTCTTCTAATAATGAATATGTTCATCTCTCTGATTATTTCTCTCGTGCTTTCAATGTTAAATCTAACAAATATTTCCCCACAAGAATTGCAACTAACTTTCATGGACCCAAATCTTTCATTTGAGACACAAATTTATTACACATTATGTGCAAGAAGGTTTTATTGAATTTTATTTTGTTCCAACTAAATATCAATTTGCCGAATTTTTTACATTTGTCTTAAATGAAAATTTTCAAACTCGGCATTTGAATTTAAAAGTTTAAATCTTTACAAATTTTATTCTATAAAGTAAAAGTGTTACAGTTTTTCTTTCTTTTGAATAAAATGTGTGTCTCGGATAAATTTTCAAGTTGCTTTGTTTATATTGAACTTTAATATGTTCAACTTTCAAGTCTTACAAAAGTCGAAAGGTCAGCAACATGTTTGAAACTTTTGATTCTGCTTTCAAGATATGTGATTCGGAATATGTATAGTTTACAATGCTTAGAAAACCTAAAAAGTCTGAATTTTGGATCGTAATGAAAATATGGGCTAAGCATTTAGATGTAAAACTGAGTGATTGAGATGAATTATATATATATAAAATACAGAAATCTCTAAGTTTAAAAGTTTGTACCTGTGACCTTTCTGGTTTGGGAAAGTAAGTTCCGTGGGATGCTTGTCATCTGGTCCCCTAAGGTCAATTGGTTTGGGAGTGATCGAACCCAAATCCTTCTATAGAACCAGATCGAAAGTCATGTTCTACTGGTATGAATGGGTTTAGGATATGTCGATGTAGCCTTTCTGATCTGGGAGAGTAAGTTCCAAGGGGTGCTTGACACCTAGTCCCTTAAGGCCAACTGGTCTGTGAGCGGCTGACCCAAATCCTGCAATAGGGTCAGATAGAAAGTTACGTTTACGACATGTTCTTTACTTACCAAACTTTTTGATTAAAAAGATGCCAAAGTGCACAAGCTTAAAAGATGCCAAAGAGCACACTCATGTGAAGATGCCAATGTGCACAATGCTAAAAGATGCCAATGAGCACACATCTCATAATACTTGGTGATATGTTTGAGTTGCGATAAACCTATAAATTTGTGAAAATCTTAAATTTTGATGGCCTAGTGTGAGTACATGCAAAGTTCTCTATTATATTTTTAGAATTGCATTTTCTTGAAGATATTCAAAGTTCGCATGCTAGCACACTGAATAGATTGATGAAAGTTTTTGAATCTAAACATGTTTTAACTTGATATGCAATAAAACTTGTATCTGTATCCAACAACATACAATTGATTTCAGTTGATGGATGAATCTGTGATATTTTACTAAATATAATTTAATTTGTTTAGTGTTTAAAATTTTATATATTTAGTTGTTTCAAAATACATATTTAGTATATTTTTCTTTCTACTTTGATGTTTCAATTCTTGTGTTCTCATATATCTGTTTTAAATAGGTCTGTGCATTATTCAAGGGGGAGTGAATAAGGAGAATTTTCTAAAAGATCATATATGTTTTCGAGGGGGAGTATCTGATTCTCTATATGAATGCTAACTTGAATTGTCATATTTAGTGCATTTGTGTAGGGGGAGTCAAAGAGCTTATCAGGTAAAATTTTTCTGAGTTTAAGTCAGCTTTGCGCCAACAGTTGGTAGAGCAAAACTAACTTTACGCCACCTTCAGATAGCGCAAAACAATCTTTGCGCCACCAACGTGTAGCGCAAACCCTCCTTTTTCTCCTTTATTATGATTTTGCAGATCTGAAGTTGTCTCGCCTCCAACATTTGCATGACCAAGTTGATCCAGATCATCAAGGTCATGAGGGGGAGAAGTTAAGGAGAAGTTAAAGAGACAAAGAGTTCAAACGTTTATCTCCTGATCAAGATTCGCTCAAGATTCTATTTCTTCATCTATACTTGTATTTTTGCTGTTCCTGCTCCGACCACCACAGTTCATTTAAGTATATTTGAAAGAGGTGTGTCGTCTAGAGCACAAGCTGATGAACCGACTGTTCTTTCAAGTTTATTGCATATTGGTCCAATCTTGTCAAGGCAACAAAAGCAACTGAGATTAAAAGATGTTGAGAAGAATTTTTTTTAGTCAAGAAAGAAGCTTCGTTAAGTCGCTTAGATGGTCCGTGTTGATTTAGAAGATGAATTTTGAAGATCACAACGCCAATGATTACTAAGGGAGAGATTGTTAAGTTAGATTTTATAGTAATCATTGTTTTTATAGGCTTGGTCTAATATTGTGTTTAGAGTGCTTTTCTGTATTGTATTGGCCAGGGTATTTAAGTCCCTTGGGTCTTTGTGTTGTGTAAGGAACACACGCATTCATCTAAGACAATACTACTTTGCGCTTTCAATCTCTCTCTCTACTTTCTCTCTCTAGAGATTTAGTGATTTTCGGATTATCACTTACATATCCAATTCCAATTCCATGGTATTTAAGCCACTTACTGACATGTTAATTTACTTTTCATGCGAGATGTCACTTATGTTGACTAGTGTGTGTGCATATTAGATTGTTATTTTTGCTCGATATTTAAATTGTGATATGGAGACAGTTTAAACCACGTTGGGATTTCGCAAAAAGGTTTAAACATCACATAAGTGCCTATTACTCCATCTATAATTGTTTCGAGAATAATAATGCATACATTTCATTACTAACTTGGGTCATATAATATTATTGTCCATATTTGACCTTTCACCTCTTTTTTCAAATTCTTTGTTTTTTTGATTTCTTTTACTAATGGGTAATGTATATTAGCAACAATTTTTATTTTTCTTGCTTTTAGTTTGTAACTTAAATTTTGACTTTTTAATTTTTTTTTCACAATAATTTTATTTGTTGTTACTCCGTGCAAACATTCTTTGATCTTATCTTTGTACTGTTTTTCATACTTGTTGATTTGCATGAGACTTCTTTGCCATTCTCCATTTTTTTTATCTAAGGTGCACATGCTTTTCTATTTGCATTTTGTGTAAATGAGATTGTGTGAGCATTTTATGTCATTTTGTTCTTGTTATTTTAGATGCTTTTGATTTCTAATCAATGTGATGTGATGGGACCTTCCTAGTGTTATTGATTTTGACTATCTTTCGTTTAATTTTTGTAAACCTGTTTTTGTCTTTGCACAACAATTTTCTTTTCTTGTTGATATTAGCTTTTTTACTTGATTTGGATTCTTTGGTGGTGTTTTCCCATTTCTTCGTGTATAAACAAGGTTGTGGATTTTGTGAAATGATTGGGTTTGCTTGAGTTTAGGATTATTGTTGCTTTTGATCATTATGCTTGTCTGAAATTTTTCATAGCTTTGGTCATTCTTATTTCATGTGTATCTTGACTTTATATCTATTCGATTTACGAATGTAACGTGGGTTATCTCTGTTCACAACATATTTTGTTCGTTCTTGACTATTCTATATGGTTCTTAAATTTTGCATAATTATATATGATTTGATTGTGTTGGACTTCTATCCTATTATTAGTTTTTGACTTTCTCATTATGGTACCTAGTCTTCTATCTCTCTTCCATTATTTTTCATTTTGAATTGAATATTATTTAACTTTCAATCTTTGTGATAGATTACTTGTTGGTTGTCTAATTTTTTTTATTCATTAAAATCCTAAGCTTTATTGGAAGTAGAAAATAAAAATAAATGTTGACTAACATGTACCTCACAACAAAAAGTCACATCACATTCATGAGTTTCTTCTTTACTTAGAAATGGGTGAATGTGGTTCCTTTGAACCCAAATCAACTTTCCTACCCGTAATCTAGCTTATAATACAAATATTTGAATGTTTTATAATAACTAGTATGGACACATGGTTTGCACTCTAATGAGATAATGTATATTGGCAACAATTTATTTTCTTCTTGCTTTTGGTTTGTAACTTTAATTGTGTTTTTTGCACAATAATTTTATTTGTTGTAATTTAGTGCTAATAGTATGTGATCTTGTATTTGTAGTGTGTTTTTCATACTTGTTGATTTGCATTAGGCTCTTTTGCCATTCTCCATTTTTTTAATCTGAGATGCACATGTTTTTCTGTAACTTCCATTTTGTGTAAATGAGATTGTGTTATCTTTCTGTCATTTTGTTCTTGTTGACTTTTAGAGCTCATCAATTAGGGATGGTAATGGGGCGGGTTTGGGGCAGGTTTTCCGTTACCCGACCCCAGTTTAGTCTACGCGGCCCCGTCCCTGTCCCCGATCCCCGACGGGTATGGGGATTGAGCTCCCAACCCCGGTCAATTTCATCGTTTGACCCCGGTCAATACCCAGTCCACCCCCGCCCCCGGTTTGTACCCGGTTACTCGACCACAACAGTAAATGGGTTTCTTTTGCAAAATCTAATAGGAAGTGAAGATGTACAACAGTAAATCTTTTGACCACATAATCAAATGGGTTTCTTTTTCAACCAAAAATGGATAGCAGCGATGGAGGTGTGAGACAATAGTTCGACAGCAAAGGTGGACGGCTGGTAGGGCACAACAGGTCAACAGCAGCGCTGCAGCGGTGGTAGAACAGTAGCGTTGGTGGCTAGGTGCGGTGGCTAAGTGCTGAAGACAGTCGTTGGAGGCTTGTAGTCGGCAGGTGCGGTCGTGCGGTGATCGGTGGTCTCGTCACTCTCGTCTCTCGTGGTACGGTGGTAGTCGACAATCGCCGGAGGCCTGGAGCCATTGAACTCGTGAACTGAGAAGTGGAATTGTGGAAATTGGAAAACCTAATTGGCATTTATTAAGTATTTAAGGTAACATATATTTAAAAAAAAATAATGTATATATATACCGGGTACGGGGCAGGGCGGGGGGTATGTTACCCAGCCCTGACCTCAACCCCGGTTTGAGCATAACGGGTATCCCCGGTCTCCGGACCCGTTTTTGCGGGGATTCTCTTCCCCGTCCGGGTCGGGTGAACCGGGTTCCCTAACGGGTCCGGGCGAATCACCATCCCTATCATCAATCGGTGCAATGAATGATATGTCTAAACGGAAGACCGTGAGGATATGAATCTAAGATAGATTGGGCTTACTTACTAGGGGGGTGTAAATGATGCGAGTCAAGCTCAAGTATCAGTATACTCGACCGGAACTCGATAGCCATTTCTCAAGCTCGAACTCGATTTAATTTTTTAAACTTGAACTCGAGCACGGGATCGTTTGAAACTCGAACCAATCTCAAACTCAAACTTAATTCAAACTCGAACTCGAACCAAGCTCGAACTCGAGTTCGAATTAAGCTTGAACCAAGCTCGTATGTTGGAATTTATGAAATTTTAGAGACTCATATAAATTATAATCATTAAAGGTGTTATCTTAAACTTTGACAAAACTCAAGGACGAACCTCAAGTTTTATCATCAAAATGACAAAGTTACAAACTCCAATTACTTCCCTCTGTTTTTATAATACTACTCCACTTTTCCTTTAGGATCTATCTTCCGGTGTGGGACAATTTCACCATTTACTATATCTCTTCCGATTCGCGACAATTTCACTATTTCGTATATCTCTTCCAATGAGGTACAAATTCATCAACACTTTTATTGTTTTACTTTTGTCTTTCTTTTTATACTGATTTTAATAAAATAAAAAAGTAGTTGATTAATTTTTATAGTTAAAAAATTCAAATATCTATAAATATACGACATTTTTATTTTTATTAATAAGTAATTAATAAAAGTTTAAATTATATTTTACAAATTATGTTATAAAACTAATTATATTAAGAAAAATATCGAGTATCTCACGAGCTTTTTGAGTCGAGTATTGGGTAGCTCGACTCGACTCCTTAGTATGTTGAGTCGAGCGCGAGTTCAAGCCGAGCCTATTCGAGTCGAGTGTTGACCGGGTTTTGACCGAGTTGATCTCGAGTAGCTCGTGAGTTGTCTCGAATCATTCACCCCTATTACTTATAATTGAAATTCCTTGGTAATTAAGCCACTTACCGACATGTGCATTTACTTCTCATACGAGATGGCATTTATGTTGAATAGTATGCATATTGGTATTTTTGTTCGGTTTTTAAAATTGCGATACGGAGGAAGTTTCATCCATGTGAGGATTTTCAAAAAGGTTTACACATATGATAAGTTCTTATTACTCCATCCACAATTGTTTTCAGAATAATGATGCATATATTTCCTAATTAACCTATGCCATGTCATTTATTTGTCCACATTTGACCTTTCACATGTTTTCAAATCTTTTGTTTGATCTTGCCTTTATAGTGTGTTTTTCTATGCATAACTTCCTACTATTGTTATATGACTATCTTACGTTTAAATTTTAATTAACATGTTTTTGTCTATGTGCAATAATTTTCTTTTCTTGTTGATATTGACTTTTTAGTTGATTTCGATTATTATTGAGTAGGAGTATGTGTACATTATTTTTCATTTATGTTGTTCTTTGCTTGTGCATATCTTTTATCGGAAAGTTTGATAATGGACATCTATGTTTGTATAACGTTTTCCTTTCTTGTACATTTGCTTTGACAACAAAGTTTTCGTTTTTGTCTGTATTGATGTTCACACTTTTTTGTTCTTTCTTTACAAGTCTTGAGGATGTCTTGGCACTACGTTTTTCATTTGACCTTAGATTTTGGGGTTTTGTCATGTGCAATCTTTTTATTTTCTTGTTGAGTTTAACGTTCGTGCCAAATCATTTACCAATTTTTGCCATAATCTTTTCTCTGTCTGACTTGACTCGACCGACCAGTTTAAGAGAAGCCAAACTAACTTCGGGACATGAAGTCAGGTCCTAGGTTTGACCTGTTAATGGAAACACCCATCTTATACGTGTAGAATTAAGAAAAACATTCAGTTAACAAATAAAGGGTTTATTTAATTTTGGGGTTTTCATTTGAAAACCCATAAAATTGTGATAACTTTGAGAACTAGTGCATTATGTGCTATTTTACATGATTTCTTTCCATCCAACTTGGATTTAGTGTATTGATTAACATATATTTGTTTCATAATATGAACATCTTTTATGTGTTTGTGAAACAAAAAAATACAACTAAAAAGTTTCAGGTTGTGAACTGAATACATATGAAACGAAGAGATTGTGAAACAAACATATATTAATAAATATATAAAATTCTACCCTTATATGGAAAAATCATGTGAAATAGAACCTTAGGATAATAGTTCCCACAATTACCAAAAAGTGATGTGACACATTGTTAGAGTAGGATTTGTTAATAAAAATTTTCTAATTGTTTTGAATTTTTAAAATTTTAAATAAGTTAAAGATTATTCTACCCCTAAATAAAAAATGTGTATTTCATTGTACGAATGCTTCTTTGGTAATTTGACTTCTAATTTAATTAGTTTTAACTTCCAAACTATATAAGTTTTTAGAGATATTCATTTTAATCTCTTCATATTTCTATTTGTTAATTAAAGGAAAACATATAACAAAATCATTTATAAGCTATAACCTAATATAAGCTACAACCTAATGCTCTATCAAAATGGAATCAACAACTTTTATGTTCTACTAGTGTTCGGCATCGTGCGTTGCGCGGTGGTGATAAATTCTTTAGGAAATATTGAAGTTAAATGGGCCGATTATCACATATCATATATTAACTAATAAGAATCGATATTACACTTGATATGAAGTTGCCTTATTATCAATAGTTGTTTCTTTTGATATATATATATATATATATATATATATATATATATATATATATATATATATATATATAGCCTTAGGTTCATTTGAGAAATGATAAATATATGAGAAATAGAGAAGTAATCCTAGCCATTCATACGGTCAAGATCGGATTTGACTGGTCAAATATTTCGGCTTTGACTGGTCAAATATTTCGGCTTTGACTGGTCAAAAGTTGCGGCTATTCCAAAAATAGAAGGACTAGGGGTGCTCACGGGTTGGGTTGATCGGGTTGAAGGCATTTCAATAACCCAACCCAATGTTGACGGTTTGAGAATTTTCAACCCAACCCAACCCAAACAAAAGTGCAACCCAACCCAACCCGTTCGGGTTGGTCGGGTTGTGTTTAAACAAAGTAAAAACATTATTGAAAACATAAAAATAAAGAATTTTTTCTTTGAAATATGATCCATCATTCAAAAGAATATATACGAGTTCATCAAATATTTAAGTATTACATATAGCTTTCCAATAATGTCCTCTTATGAGTTCCATTGCTCGTTATTGTCGAGTTATTTTTGGTAACTTATACATATTAAAGGAAAATATAACTAATTTTAGAGAAGTCATAAAACGTTTATCGGGTTATCGGGTTGGTCGGGTTACTTTGAGCCTAACCCGATATCAACCCAATAGATTCGGGTTGTCCTAATTTTGTATCGATTATATATCGGGTTACCTCGGGTTGATTTTTTCCGGGTTGGTCGGGTTGGGTTGATCGGGTTGGTCGGTTTTTTGAGCACCCCTAAGAAGGACACTTTCGTAATTTTTATAAAATACACGGACTGTGTTCATATATAAACATGTATAATTCACATATGAACTATATGTTCATATGTGAATCAGTGTAATTCACATCTGAACTCTTTTAACTGATTCATGTATGAACCTTTGTGATTCATATATGAACTAATTAACTGTATTAATTATAATAAGTTTTAGTTTTGATTATAACTTAAACTATATATTGATTATAGTTTAACTAGTGATGTTAAATGTAATAAGTTTTTTATTTATTAATGAGAGAGTTAGTAATAAGTATTTAATTATATATTGATTGTATTTAAAACGTTTCATTTATTAAAGAAAAATTTAATAATGACTATTTAATTTAATTATATATTGATTTTAATTTTATTCATATATTGGTTCTAATGCTATTTATATTTATATATTGATTTTGATAAGATTTTAAATAATAATATATTTTTTTAATTTTATATATTGATTCAATAAGATATTTAACTTTATATGGAAATAATTGTAAAGCCCGTAAAAAGATTTCTTACACCTTGTTGATGTGGGTACTATGTTTGTATTCTCGAGCCAACTACCGGTGTTATTTTCACTTGTGTGTAGTTGCCAATTTTTGTGTGTTAAAACTTAGTCTTGGGAGGGAACCACAGTGACTTGTGCGGGTTACTCCGCGGCTTGGAAACTGCAGCCAAAGCCGCGGAACTCACTAGAATCTACGGACTTGTGGCACGCTCGACTTGTAGCGCGTCCTCATAGTCGCGACCAAGGCCGTGGGAAAGCATATGCAGCCCAAATACGGGAATTTCTCCCTTTTCCTCTCATCTTCATCCATAGCTTCTTGAAAATCGATTTTTGGACTGAAAGGGGGTTTTCTCTCAAGCAACTTTGGTAAGAACTTTTGCCCTATTTCCACTCTTCTCATTTAATGAACTCCCATAGGCATTAATGGGGATTTAATGCATCTTTAGGTGTGATCTTTGGGGATATCCTATCTTATAGCAAGCTCAAGCCCACTCTTCCATCTACCATCTCTAGGTTTTGATTTCTTTTAAGAAATCACCAAGGTGAGTACATTCTTGACCATTCTACTCATATACATGGCTATCGATGTTTTAATCGTTATACAAATGTTTTCTTACATCTTGATTTGGGTTGTATGATGTTTAACCTAAAACTCAAATGTGGAAGATATCCCAAATTGATGAGTTGGGTTTGAGGGGATACTACATCTTACTAAGTATCCTGAGTTGTATGTGAATGATAGGTTCATATTGGTCATATAGATGTATTTTGAAAATAGGCTAAAGACCCGGTTTGGGTTGATGTATCTAATAGGCTAAAGACCCGGTTTGGGTTGATGTCACGAATAGACTAAAGACTTGGTTTGAGTTGATGTCTCAAATAGGCTAAAGACCCGGTTTGGGTTGATGTCTCTAATAGACTAAAGACCCGGTTTGGGTTGATGTCACGAATAGACTAAAGACTTGGGTTGAGTTGATGTCTCAAATAGGCTAAAGACCCGGTTTGGGTTGATGTCTCTAATAGACTATAGACCCGGTTTGGGTTGATGTCATGAATAGACAAAAGATCCGGTTTGGGTTGAATGTCACAAAGGCTAAAGGCTCGATTTGAGTTGATGATGCGAATAGGCTAAAGACCCGGTTTGGGTCGAGTGCCCCATGTAACTAAAGTTCTAGTTTGGGTTGATGCTATCAAGCTAGATGGCTTGACTGGAGTCATAAGTATATTGACGAGATTATATTGTAATTTCATGTTTAATGACAGGTGAAGTCATTCGGTTGTGAACTATGAAAATATGGACGTTCATATGTTGTAATTCCATTTCGTTAATCATCTTTTGAATATACGTTCTCATTAGGCCCTAGTCTAACACTTGTTTCTTTGGTTGTCATATATGACAGGGCATCCTAGTGGCGGGAACCTTCGGGAATGAGTGGTCGGTCGCGTGATCGAGAGCGGTCTTTTTGGGAGATATATTGACCAATACAGTGTTTATAGTGGATTCACGTTTTGGAAGGATAGCGACACCCGTTCTTAATCTTTCTTGACTAAGTTAGATTATTAAGTTGTCGAACTTTATTCTTCATTTGGTAGTTTGTAATGTTATAACTTTATTCCCATTCCGGGACGATACTTTGGGATTGATTTGATAGGTTTTATTTATCCAAGGTTACCCATTTATAGCCGTCATATTTCCGAATTTTCAGATTTTAATACCCTAAAATTTTAGGATGTTTCAAGTTGGTATCAGAGCTCTAGTTTATGTAAACTAGGTATGGAGGTGGAAC
The DNA here is from genome assembly GCA_954870635.1 of Arctium minus. Classification (NCBI taxonomy): domain Eukaryota; kingdom Viridiplantae; phylum Streptophyta; class Magnoliopsida; order Asterales; family Asteraceae; genus Arctium; species Arctium minus. The sequence goes on from OX941084.1 coordinate 39,607,745, forward strand.
ACCTAGACTTAAGCTGCGACTTTAAGCTATGACTGTGTGAGAATGGGTAGAACTCTTAAGATAGGATGGTCTTAGAGTCAACGGAAACTACACTAATTGAGAATTGTGATAATGGTGATGAATATTCTTACGTATCACATGTTTATAATTTCACTTAGCTAACGTTATTATGAAGCTATTTTACGTGACTATGCTTGTGTTCCATTGTTATGATGATTAATGAATGTAGTAGTACGTTTCTTTTTCTATAATTTGTACAATCTATATCTTACCTATATTCTCGCGTGTGTGTGGCAGACTATGGTAAGCACTCGAAATCGGTCGGGGGTCAAGAGGCATCGGCATCTACGGTCGACCACCCTAGAGGTACAACGACGGACTTGCCCCCACGACCACAAAATGTTTTGGGTGGAGGACCCGAACAAGTACCCCGTCATAATATAGCCTCGACTCATCCGATAATGAAAGAGGTGACTCCGGAGACAATAATGATGGATCGAATGATGCAGGCCATGAATGCAGCGATGACTTAACAACAAGAAATGTTTCTGAAGTTACTGGAAGACCAAGAGGCTACTAACCGTAGGCATGAGACGGTTGCGGAAAATATTCTAGAGGCAGGATCCGAGGGTACGGGACCCGTGGTTCCCACTAACGAGACCCCCACTTCGGAAGCGAGGCAAGTGTCTAAGACTTGCACTTTTAAGGAATTTCTTGGGTGCCGACCACCGGAATTCAAGGGCACGGACGATCCGATTGTGTGTATGAACTGGGTTCGAGAGATGGAACAAGCCTTCAGATCAAGTGAATGCGGAGAAGTCCAGAAGGCAACGTTTGGTTCACAGATGTTGAGAGGGGCGACCCTAACATGGTGGAACGTTTACTCCTCTTCGGTGGAGGCTTCGGTATTGGCCAAATTGAGTTGGTCAACCTTCAAGAAGAAATTGATGAAAGAGTTTTGCAACGAACGGGGCTTGGACTGAATAGAGGAAGAGTTCCGGAATCTGAAAAAGGGGAACTTGTCTTTGAAAGAATATAACCGTCAGTTCATGGATAAACTAGGATTGGTGGGACATCTGGTTCCGACTGAAACGGAAAAGATCAAGGCCTACACCAAAGGGTTGCCGAGCGAGATGAAAAATCTAGTACGAGTGTCTAAAGCCTTTGATAATGCAAGATCGATCTAAATTTAGTGAGAGAAAGTAGAGAGAGTTTGAAGCGCAAATGTATGATTGTATTCAAAGTATGCGTGAATCCGTACCAGACACAAAGCCACAAGGGACTTAAATACCTTGGCCAATACTACACAGTATATGCGACTAAGAACACAGTATTAGACCAAGCCTATAAATACAATGATTACTATAAAATCTGTCTTAACAATCTCCCCCTTGGTAATCATTGGCGTTGTGGACTTCAATATTCATCTTCTAAATCAACACAGACCATCTAAGCGACTTATAGAAGCTTCTTGACTAAAAAAAAATTTCTTCTCAACATCTTTCAATCTATATTGTCTTTGCTGCCTTGACAAGACTGGACCTGTTTGTAATAAGCTTGAAAGAACAATCGGTTCATCAGCTTGTGCTCTAAACGATGCACCTCTTTCAAATGTACTTGAATGAACTGTGGTGGTCAGAGCTGGAACAGCAAAAGAATTAGTAGCTGAGAGAATAGAATCTTGAGCGAATCTTGAGCAACAGACAAACGTTTGAACTCTTTGTCTCTTTAACATCTCCTTAACTTCTCCCCCTCATGACCTTAATGATCTGGATCAACTTGGTCATGCAAATGTTGGAGTCGAGACAGCTTCAGATCTGCACAATTCAGAATAAAGGAGAAAAAGGAAGTTTTGCGCTACATGTTGGTGGCGCAAACTTAGTTTTGCGCTAGCTGAAAGTGGCGCAAAGTTGAGTTTTGCGCTACCAATTGTTGGCGCAAATCTGACATGAAACCTTAAAAAATTTCACCTGTTAAGCTTTTCGACTCCCCCTACACAATTGCACTAAATATGACAATTCAAGTTAGCATTCATATAGAAAATCAGATACTCCCCCTCGAAATGAGATATGATCTTTTCAAAATATTCTCCTTATTCACTCCCCCTCGAATAATGCACAGACCCATTAACACAAATATGAGAACACAATAATCGAAACATTAACGTAGAAAGAAAAATATACTGAATATGTATTTTGAAACAACTAAATATATAAAATTTTAAACACTAAACAAATTAAATTCTACTCAGTAAAATATCACAGATTTATCAATCAATTGAAGTCAAGTGTATATTGTTGGATACAGATACAAGTTTCATTGCATATCAAGTTAAAACATGTTCAGTTTCAAAAACTTTCATCAATCTATTCAGTGTGCTAGCATGCGAACTTCGATTAGCTTCAAGAAAATGCAATTCTAAAAATATAATAGAAAACTTTGCATGTACTCACACTAAACCATCAAAAATTAAGATTTTCACAAATTTATAGGTTTATCGCAACTCAAACATATCACCAAGTATCATGAGATGTGTGCTCATTGGCATATTTTAGCATTATGCACATTGGCATCTTCACATGAGTGTGCTCTTTGGCATCTTTTAAGCTTGTGCACTTTGGCATATTTTAATCAAAAAGTTTGGTAAGTAAAGAACATGTCGTAAACGTAACTTTCTATCTGACCCTATTGCAGGATTTGGGTCAGCCGCTCCCAGACCAGTTGGACTTAGGGGACTAGGTGTCAAGCACCCCTTGGAACTTACTCTCCAAGATCATAAAGGCTACACCGACACATCCTAAACCCATTCATACCAGTAGAACATGACTTTCGATCTGATTCTATAGAAGGATTTGGGTTCAATCACTCCCAGATCAATTGACCTTAGGGACCAGATGACAAGCATCCCACGGAACTTACTTTCCCAAACGAGAAAGGTCACAGGTACAAACTTTTAAACTTAGAGATTTCTGTATTTTAGATATATAATATTCATCTCAATCACTCAGTTTTACATCTAAGTGCTTACCCCATATTTTCATTACAATCTATAATTATGACTTTTTAGGATTTCTAAGCATTGTTAAACTATAAATATTCCGAATCACATAACTTTAAAGCAGTATCAAAAGTTTCAAACATGTTGTTGACCTTTCGACTTTTGTAAGACTTGAAAATTGAACATATAAAACTTCAATATAAACAAAGAAACTTGAAAATTTATCCTAGACACACATTTTATTCAAAAGAAAGAAAAACTATAAAACTTTTACTTTATAGAATAAAAATTTGTAAAGATTTAAACTTTTAAATTCAACATGCCGAGTTAAAAAAAATTTCATTTAAGACAAATGTAAAGAATTCGACAAATTGATATTTAGTTGGAACAAAATAAAATTCAATAATATCTTCTTCCACATAATGTATAATGAATTGGTGTCACATATCAATGTTTTGGATCTGGTCGAACATGCTCAGATTCTTAAAAAATATGAGAAAACTGGAACAACATCACAGACAGAGATAAATGCAGCGGAATAAAGTAGATGCACTCACAGTTTCTCATTTGTCTAGAAGCTTAAATGCTTTGAAGAACGAGTCCTAAACTGATATGTTTAGAAGTCGAAGTCCATTGAAGTACGGGTTCTGAGCTGATTTACTCAGAAGCCATTGTTCTCTTACTCCCCCTTGATGTTAGGTGCCTGCAACTCATAATTAATTTTTGATTTTGGTACCCACTTGTATTTGGGTCCATATTTTTTAGTTGAAGTTCTAATGGGAGAAAACTTGTTAGATTTGACATAGAAAGCACGAGAAAAATAATCAGATGAATTAACATAATCATCAGTAGAGGACGAAACATAATCATCTGAACTTGAACCAGAAGAGGAATAGGAGACATCTTTTGCAATTTGAATCATTTGCTTTATTGAATATTTGAAAATTTTATTACAAGTAGCAAATGAATCATTTCTACAAAGTTTGTCTACATTTCGATCCTCTTCAGTCGCAGATTCATCAGATGTCCGCTTGACCCTCCATATCTGCCTTGAATGAGTCCTCAAAGTCCTATCTGAAATATTCGAATCAGAAGAATTAGAACTGTCAGAAATGACTTTAGCTTGTTTCTTTGACTTCTTTGACCTTCTTCTTTTACGCTTTGGTTTATAATAATCATCATTTAGCGTAAAAGATTCATCAAGATTTTTTGATTTAAGATTTGAATCTGAAGAAACAATTTTATCCATGAATCCAAACTTATCAGACATTAAACCTGAACTTGCCTCAGAGTTAGAAAAATTTTGAGAAATTTTTTCAGATTTTAGAACTTCCTTTTTGTTTTCCTTAAATCAGAAGAAAGACCAGAAACATAATCTTGTTTTTGAGAAATTAATTTTTCTTCAAGACTTGAAGTCATAAAAGAAAAAATAACATCTGATTCAATTTCGCTTTGAATATGTTGTTCTTCTATTTTGTCTTCAAGATCAATGATTTTGTTTTCTAACACTAATGGAGGAATATATCTCTTTGAATCATAAGAATCTGGAGATATATTTTCTTTATTAGTGTTAGTAGCACAGATATCGAAATAATAATCAGACAATGAAAATTTAATAGGAGAAATGTCATTTAAACTGTTTCTGTTCTTCTTTGATTTTTCGGGAAAATATTTGGCATTTTCGCGCGTGTAAACAAAAGAAATTTCCTTTTTCTTATTATTCATCCTTTTCTCATTTTCGATTTCTAACACTTGATTTTCATTGATCCAATCAATTTTAAATTGAGGAGCATATTTAGCAAGACTTAGATAATCGAATTTATATAAAGTAGGGGATTTTTCTATCGCATTGTCTAAACAATATGGATTTTCAAAACCAAGTCCCCATTTTTCTTTGATAGACTCATAACTCCTTGGTTTGTTCAAATAAATAGTTTGTTCAGTTTGATTCCTTCGATATAATTTTTCTTCCAACTCATTTTTATCTGAAAAATTATCTTTTAATTTGGTCATTTCAGTCAAAGAATCAAGATAAGTCATATTTGATTTCTCTAAATCATCCAATTTCTTTTGAAAGATTTCTTTTGTTTGAACCAAAATAGATTTTTCATCTTTCAAAGAAATTTGTAATTTATCAATCAAATTTGACTTTTCTGAATTTAATTGTTTTTCAGATAATAACTTTGAGTGTAAATCATGTAAAGCAGTTACAATGATATTCATCTGTGAAGAAATAAATGTGTAATCAAACTCAGAAGGTACCTCATCTTCATCAGTGGAATATTCATCATCATCATCATCACTCTGATCATCTCCGATGAAGCACATATGAGCTGTTTCCACATTATCAGCTTCGTCATCGGAGTGATCTAGACAAAATTCTTCTTCAGTAGCAGAGCGGTTCCATTCTCTCTCTTTTTGGCCAGTTCCATTTTCTTCCGATAATATGCTGAATCCCGAACTTTCTTCACTCGACACTCCTTAGCGATGTGACCCGACTTTCCACAGTTAAAGCATGCAATTGCTTTCTTATCATCGGTCCCTTTGACATTCTTAAACCCAGAAGTGAAGCGAAGATTGTTGGAACCCGAATGAGGTTGGAACTTTTTGTTGTAGTGCTGAAAGAGAAGAATCATCGCCTTCTGTAGCGCCTCACCATCATCATCAGTGGTCCCGTCATAAGCATTATCAGACAATGCTTGTTCGGCTAATTGACTCGTGAGGAGTGCAACCGGGTCCACTGTTTTCTTATTCTTCTTGTCAAGTTTGGCTTTCTTCTTTATGACTATGCACTCATCTGTCATCAGAATCTCGTAAAGCTCTTGGATTTGCATAGAAGATATCCTGACATCATTCCTCAAGCGATGGCAAGATTTATTCCATTCCGGTTGAAGAGAGTTGAGGAACTTTAGATTAGTCTCTAGCTCAATCTTTTCCACTTTTATCTTTCTCAGATCATTTATCACCGCACAGAACCTGTCATAAACATTTTTCAGTGACTCCCCATCTTTGGCTTTGAATTCTTCAAAGTTGTTCATGTAGCGTGTATGCCGAAGTTGTGTTGCAACTGTAGACCCAAGCATAATCTTCTCTAGTTGTGCCCACATTAGTTTAGGATTGTTTTTTAAACAATCAATCCTGTTGTAGATAGAATTTGGTAAGGCTAGCATCAGATTTGCCTTTATATCACGATCAGCTTTATATTGCACCAACTCATCGGGTGTGTACTCGACGGTAGGCTTTGATAATCCAGAAGCCAGAGTGGGTTTTACAAATGATCCTTCAGTTAGAATCTTCATCATGTCATCTCCGTTCTTTTGACGCTCAATGAAATTAAGAAACCGATCTTGCCATTGAGTAAACTAATTTTCATCAACCAGAACCGGAGGACGAGTTTCTGAGCTTGAAACGCAAACTTTGCAGAATCCATAAAGAAAAGCTTCAGAAAAATGTTAAGTCTGAAACAGAGAGACTGGCGCAAACTGAAGGTTTGCGTGAGTAGAAGATGGCGCAAAAGAGATTTGCGCTAGACGAATGTGGCGTAAAACAAACTTTGCGCTAGATGCTGGTGGCGCAAATGTAACTTTGCGCGATACAAAGGTTGCGCAAACTTTACTTTGCATGAGATGATTGTAGCGCAAAGGTAACTTGCACAATCTGAACTTTTCATGAAATGAGGATGGCACAAACTTTACTTTTTCTCTTGATGAAAATGGCGCAAACTTGACTTCGCGCAAACTGCAGATAGAGAGAACTTGAACTTTTCGTGAGCTGATGATGACGAGAACCTTTCTTTACGTGATAAGTAGGTGGCACAAAACTGATTTGCGCGAGACTGAAAAGACGAAAAACTTGTTTTGCGTGAAGAACTGTCGAACCCTGAACTAGACGAGATGAACTGGCGCAAAGTTCGATGAATTCGCGCAAACTTTGGATCTGGCGCAAAACGATGATAAAACTCAGAATTCTCCAAAATTCGATTACAAGACCGAATTTAATGACAATTTCTCACACAGATATGTTCGAAAAACAGATTTCTAACCACTTTGAAATACTAAAATCGATCGAAAACCACAAAAACTTGAAATCTTGAATCCAACAGTACGCAAAAACGATTTTTCAGAAACTCGAAATTTTCAAAATTGAAGATCAAACACTGATTTTCTTGCAAAATGATGTGAATGAAATATGTTTTACAATCAAAACTGAATCCAACGAACCAATTTTCAAGAAAAATCGTTCAAAATACAGACCGAATTTGATTAAAAATCAAAAAATGAGATTTTCTTGAAAAAATCAAGAAAATCGATCAAATTTTCTGATTAAACCCCAAATTCAGAATTGAAAAACGTTTCTCTCAATCCTCTCAAATTCAGATTAGGCTCTGATACCAATTGATAATGCAAGATCGATCTAAAGCTAGTGAGAGAAAGTAGAGAGAGAGAGTTTGAAGCTCAAATGTATGATTGTATTCAAAGTTTGCGTGAATCCTTACCAGACACAAAGCCACAAGGGACTTAAATACCCTGGCCAATACTACATAGTATATGCGACTAAGAACACAGTATTAGACCAAGCCTATAAATACAATGATTACTATAAAATCTAACTTAACAACCTCTACCCTTCGTGGAGCAATCGAAGAGGCTCAGTTAGTGGAAGACTCCTATGGCCCGAGCAAGACAAAGAGGAGTGGATCGATTGAGAAGAGAAGATCGGAGGGGAATTCTGCACCCTCGAGGAGGACAAAACCATTCAATAACAATTACCGTGGAAACGAAACTGGACGAGAAGCTAGATGGTGCTCTAAGTGCTGGAGCAAGCATTTTGGCCCATGCACCTTGGGCGGGTCGAATTGTTTCAAGTGTGGAAAGTTGGGTCATGATCGTCGTGATTGCCCGGTCAGAGGGATCACGTGCTTTGAATGCAAGGAATCGAGTCATATCCGGAGCGAGTGTCAAAGGTTGAAGACGGGAGGAAACAGAGCGAAGAAGACGGACCCCCTAGAGCAATGGGAAGAGCGTTTCAAATGACCTCCGAGGAAGCAAAGGCTTCGACCGATGTAGTGTTGGGTGCGTTTCTTTTAAACTCCGTACCTACGCGTATATTGTTTGATTCCGGTGCGAGTTTTTCGTTCGTGTCGAATTATTTTTGCCAAAAGTTAACCGTACCCACTAGTAGCTTAGAGGATGCTTTAGTGGTAGAGCTAGCGGATGGTGATCAAGTAGTAATTCGGGATGTTCTTAAGGGTTGTAATTTAGAGATTGAAGTAAAGGAATTTCCGGTCGATCTAATGCCAATGGTCATCGGGGGATTCGATGTCGTTATTAGGATGGATTGGTTAGTGGATAACCATGCTGAAATCCTTTGTGCAAGGAAGCTGATCCGAATTCCAACCTCGAATGGCGAGTCGGTGACCGTGTACGGCGAAAGACGGAAGGTCGAGGTGGCAATCATTAGCATGGTAAAGGCACAGAAGTGCTTATCGAAAGGATGTTCATCCTTTTTTGCGTACGTTATAGATGCCAAACTTGAGAAGAAAAAACTTGAAGATGTGGAAGTGGTAAAAGAATTCTCCGACGTATTCCCGGACGACTTGCCTGGACTACCTCCCGATCGCCAAGTAGAGTTCAAGATTGATCTAGCGCCGGGAGCGGCCCCGATAGCTAGAGCCCCGTACCGGTTGGCTCCATCAGAGATGAAAGAGATGATGGGTCAACTTCAAGACCTTCTCGAGAAGGGATTCGTGAGACCGAGCTCGTCACCGTGGGGAGCATCGGTCTTGTTCGTAAAGAAGAAGGATGGCACTATGCAAATGTGCATAGATTATAGGGAGTTGAATAAGGCGACCGTGAAGAATAATTATCCACTCCCTAGAATCGACGACTTATTCGACCAACTTTAAGGAGCGGGATGTTTTTCAAAGATCGACCTTCGTTCCAGGTATCATCAAGTGAAAGTCAAGGAGGACGATATTCCGAAGACCGCGTTTAGGATGCGCTATGGACATTACGAGTTCTTGGTGATGCCTTTCGGTTTAACGAACGCCCCGGCGGTGTTCATGGACTTGATGATCCGCGTGTGTCGACTGTTCCTTGACAAGTCGGTTATTGTGGTCATCAACGACATCCTAATTTACTCCAAGGATGAATCCGAGCGTGTCCATCATTTTCGTGACGTGTTAGAAGTCTTGAGGAGAGAGAAGCTTTATGTAAAATTCTCCAAGTGTGAATTTTGGTTGAAGGAGGTGCAGTTTCTGGGTCACGTGGTCTCGAAGGACGGTGTGAAGGTGAACCTCGTGAAGATAGAAGCCATGATGAGTCGGGAACCTCTTAAGAGTCCATCCGAGATCAGAAGCTTTTTGGGGTTAGCGGGCTACTACCGAAGATTTATCCAAGACTTCTCCAAGATCGCTTCTTCGTTGAAGACTTTGACCAAGAAGAATATAAAATTTGTATGGACAAAATATCAAGAAAAGGCGTTCCGGACGTTGCAAAAGAAGGTTTGTGAAACTCCGATCTTGTCCTTGCCGGAAGGGTCGGAAGATTTTGTGGTTTATAGCGATGCCTCTAAGATGGGTCTTGGATGTGTGCTCATGCAGAGGGGGAAAGTCATTGCCTACGCGTCATGGCAACTAAAAGTGCATGAGAAGAATTACCCCATGCTTGACTTGGAACTAGCGGCAGTAGTGTTCGCATTGAAGTTGTGGCGACATTATCTCTATGGTACGAAGTGTACCTTGTACACGGACCACAAGAGTTTGAAGTATGTCTTCGATCAAAAGGAGCTAAATATGAGGCAAAGGAGGTGGTTAGAGCTACTCAAGGACTACGATTGCGAACTGCTTTACCACCCGGGTAAAGCAAATGTGGTGGCCGATGTGTGCGTTAAACCGGAAGGAATATAGTGGAAAACTCCGAGCTAAGCTTACAAGGATTGAGTTAGTATCCAGTCTTATGGAGAAGATGAAAGCGTCACAAATTGAGGCCTTGCTGGAAGAAAATCTCAAGGATGAAGTGATGACCAAACAATGGTTACTTTTGACCGAGGATAGCCGGGGGATCAAATGTTTCAACGGACACGTTTGGGTACCGAAGATTAGAGGAAACCGAGAGCTACTTTTGGAGGATGCACATAAATACAAATATTCTATCAACCCGGGAAGCACAAAGATGTATAGAGACTTGAAACTGCATTATTGGTGGCCGGTTATGAAGTTGGACGTAGCACATTATGTGGAGCGGTGCGTGACTTGTTCGCAAATGAAAGTCGAGCACCAACGACCTTACGGGAGCCTCCAATCGTTAGAAATACCTGAGTGGAAGTGGGACAAGATTACCATGGACTTTGTGACCAAGCTTCCGAAGACTTTGAAGGGAAACGACACCATTTGGGTGATTGTCGACCGATTGACAAAGAGTGCTCATTTTCTGGCAATGCGAGAAACCTTGCCAATGGATAAATTGGAAAAGATTTATATAGATGAAGTGGTCTCTAGACATGGTATACCCTTGCATATGGTCTCTGATCGCGATAGTCGGTTTACATCAAGATTTTGGGGAGCCTTACATCAAGAGTTGGGTACTCGAGTGAACCTGAGTACGACGTAGCACCCACAAACCGATGGTCAAAGTGAAAGGACAATCCAGACTTTGGAAGACATGCTTAGGTCATGTGTTATTGATTTTGGCGGCAATTGGGACACTCACCTACCCTTGGTGGAGTTCGCTTACAATAACAGTTACCACTCTAGCCTTAGGATGGCACCATTTGAGGCCTTGTATGGGAGGAAATGTAGAACCCCCGTATGCTGGTTATAGGTGGGTGAGAAGCAATTTGTCGGACCGGAAGATTGTGCAAGAAACGACCGACAAGGTCAAGGCCATCCGAGAATGTCTGAAGGCGGCGCAAGACCGTCAGAAAAGTTACGCCGATAAGAAGAGACGACCGGTGGAGTTCCAAGTGGGAGACCGGGTGATGTTAAAGGTGTCCCCTTGGAAGGGTTTGTTACGGTTTGGAAAGCGAGGGAAGCTAAGTCCCCGCTTCCTTGGACCGTTTTCTATCACTGAGCGTATTGGTCTACAAGCTTACAAGTTAGACTTACCACCGGAAATGGACGGAATCCACCATACGTTCCATGTATGCTACCTACGGAAGTGCTTAGTGGAGGAAGAAAGCATCATACTGCTATTAGAAATCCGGGTGGACGACAATCATTGTGTTGAAGAACCCGAAGCTATTTTGGAAAGAGTGACCAAGAAACTTCGACGCAAAGAGGTGCCAATGGTGAAAGTGCAATGGAAACACCATTGCGGTGCCAATGTAACTTGGGAAGCGGAGGAGGACATGAGACGTCAGTACCCTCGATTGTTTGCGTAGTTGGATTTTGGGGACGAAATCATTCCCAAGTTGGGGAAGATTGTAAAGCTTGTAAAAAGATTTCTTACACCTTGTTGATGTGGGTACTATGTAAATGTATTCTCGAGTCAGCTACTGGTGTTATTTTCACTTGTGTGTAGTTGCCAATTTTTGTGTGTTAAAACTTAGTCTTGGGAGGGAAACACAATGACTTGCGCGGGTTACTCCGCGACTTGGAAACCGCGGCCAAAGCCGCGGAACTCACTGGAATCTACGGACTTGTGGCTCGCACGGCTTGTGGCGCGACCTCATAGTCGCGGCCAAGGCCGAGGGAAAGCATCTGCATCCCAAATACGTGAATTTCTCCCTTTTCCTCTCATTTTCATCCATAGCTTCTTGAAAATCGATTTTTGGACTGAAAGAGGGTTTTCTCTCAAGCAACTTTGGTAAGAACTGTTGATCCATACTCTCTCAGTGATTTGATAACGACCCTCTGCTATACTTAGTGAAAATTACGTTTATTAATATGTATTAGTGTTTCATCATCAGCGATCACGCTGAGTTTGTTCAGTTATCGCTGATGATCTTTCTTATAAACATTCATATGTATTAGTGTTTCACTATCAGCGATCAGACTGAGTCTGTTCAGTTATCGCTGATGGTTTCTGATGTGACACAGTAAACGTAATCTCTGAAGACAAGTTTTGCGTCAACAGATGTTCATAGCTGAATCGAAGACGAAACTGCTGAATAATGACAAGTCTAGAAGTGACGTGATGCGGATATCATTGAAGCAAAGACGACTCTACTCATACGCGAAGAAACCTGAGGAAAAGCTTCAGCAATAGCTGAACTTTTTTGTACCTCTGAAGGAAGAGATATTCAGCGATCAATGATCATTTAGCTTATGCCTCAAGTCTCTTTTGTCTTACCTTGCACGCCCAGTACGATGTGTCAGAACGGACATACCTCTGCCACAATTCATACAACAACTCTGTCAACTACACTGTTCATGATACGACCGAAAGCATGTCTCTCAATGTCAAACTCTCAAAGCCAATCACTGAATGGCACGTGTAAAGTACCCTGCCATGCATTTAATGCATAGGGTATAAATAGAAAGATCACCTCTCCATCTGACAGTGTGCTCTATTCTTGAACCTTCATAGAAACCCTTGCTTTCCTCTAATCCCCATTCTCTATATTCTTGTGCAACCATCTTAGTGTTTTATTAAGTTTGTTTAGATTGAGTTCTACTTAATCTTATTCCGCAACAGACTTGTAAATTGTGTTTGATTTATCAATAAACAATTTATTAAACTTTAAATTCTGTGTTTGTATTCAACCCCCCTTCTACAAACTTGTTAAGCACCTCCGGGACCAACAAGAACTCTTGCCCTATTTCCACTATCCTCATTTAATGAACTCCCTTAGGCATTAATGGGGATTTAATGCATCTTTAGGTGTGATCTTTGGGGATATCCTATCTTATAGCAAGCTCAAGCCCACTCTTCCATCTACCATCTCTAGGGTTTGATTTCTTTTAAGAAATCACCAAGGCGAGTACATTCTTGACCATTCTACTCATATACATGGCTATCGATGTTTTAATCATTATACAAATGTTTTCTTACATCTTGATTTGGGTTGTATGAAGTTTAACCTAAAACTCAAATGTGGAAGATATCCCAAATTGATAAGTTGGGTTTTAGGGGATACTATATCTTTGTAACGACCATGAATTCTTGGGTTAAGTAAAATCTAGTAATTGGGGTGAAAGTAGGAATTATTGAAATTTGAGGGACTTAGTTGGAAATAAGGGCATTATGGGCTCAAAACCCTAAGCTAAACACTAGTCTGGGGTCTTTCTTCGTGTTTGTGCGGCGTTAGAGCAGGGAGAAGAGGGATTTTGAAGCTCTCGAGAATTCTTGAAGTGTGGAGAAGAAAGGGGGGGGGGGGGGAAATCAGTAGCATTTTTGTGAGAATCTTCAGCAAGTAAGTAATCTATCTAGAAACTGTAAACTCCATTCTTTGTTTTAATTTGTTACTGAATCTGGGTTGGGAAGATTTTCATGGTTAATGCTTGGAATCGAGACCAGGTCAATCGGGGGTTAGCGAATCGGGTTTAGTATCGATTAGATGTTGGAATATTATGAGATTATTAAAGACTATTAAGATAATTAGAAGTTGGACCTTAAAATGGGAAGAGAGATTGAGGGGTCGTACCTGTTAATCGTCGCCACAGGTTGTTGGTGTGTCTCGACCGATGTGGCTATCGACCGGTGTGTCTCTCGACCGGTGTGGATCTCGACCGGTGTGGATCTCGACCGGTGTGGCTCTCAACCGGTGTGGATCTCGACCGGTGTGGTTCTCGACCGGTGTTGGTTCTCGACCGGTGTTGGTTCTCGACTGGTGTGGCTCTTGACTGGTCCGGTCGACCGGGGTCTCACCATCTGTGATCGGGGTCGGGATATGGTGATCGGGTTCGTCCTGTACAGTCTTGACCAGGGCCATCCTGGGGTCTTGCGACCGTGGTTCTGTGATTCCAGTATCATAATAAATCTTGAGCCTCCTCAAAATAATTAATACCTATTGTATTACCTTGGATTGTAGGACTCGTATTTTCAAGTAGTGTTCGGGTGTGTGTACCGAGATTCCCTACAACAAGTGAGTTCCCTTATCTTCAAAATTGTATGCATCTTTGAACTGGAAATGGATTTATTCTACATTACACGTTATGCTTAATGTTAATCCTTGACAAAACCATATGTTCGATTATCGCTGTGAAAGGGTATTATATATAGCTTTGTTTACTAATTTCCTTGTATATTCGATATGTATGTTGACGTGACCGCGTGAATGGATGATTGGCCATGGCTATCCATAACCATTGGGTATGGTTGAACCGTGTGTTCGGAATCTGTTTCCCTACACACGGTAACGGCATCGACTAGGGGGCTGTATGGGGATCTACTGGGGGGCCCCGAGGACGAGTAGTCCTGTTTCGTGAGGATGGGTTTTGGTGCGGATCCAGTCCTTTCTGGTGACTCAAATTTTGTGAGAATAACCTTGTTCAATTTTTATATGTCTTCTGTTTACTGTAAGTTTGGACGGGGTTGGGAATTTTCTAGACCTTCCGGTCTAATCCTCGCTTCCACTTTTCATAAAACCCATTTTCAGGTAACAGGGTTGCTGCTGAATCTTTTAAAGGGAAGAAGAATTGTTAGGAGCTAGATTGTTGGAGAGCGGCCTTTGTAGCGGTATAGAGAAAGGTTTTATTGCAAACTTCTCAGTTGTAATAGAGATGATGTTTGGTCTATATTAGTTCTTTACTCTGAATTACTGTATTGGGACCCGATTTGGGAGTTTACATATATTTAAGTTGTTATGTTGAAATTTGGGTTGTTACAATTGGTATCAGAGCCATAGTTTAAGGGATTTAGGTGACCGGATGGGCCTAGACTTAAACTGTGGAGTAGAGGGGACACAACCGAGATTTAGGATGCCTTTGGGAAGATCAAGTGCACTAATTATATGGTAGGGAGTGCTTTCATGTGAAGTAAATTTACATTACACCTGGCCAGTGTAATTCCAAATTTACGAGTACATGTATGAACTCAAATTGCCTTACTGTGCGTACTTGTCTATAGAGGGTTGGTTTTGTGCGAATAGTGGGTTTTCGTCGGGGAAGTGTTATCGACGAGGTATTCATTGGAAGGGGGTAACATAGAGTAAAGTTCTGATCTTGCAGTGTTAGCAGAAGTTATTGTGTGATGTGTGGCGTCGATCATAGTGTATTTGATGATGCTCTAGAAGGAGTATTTTCAGGACGATATTAGATCGCCAAATGGTAGAACTTCATGAATTCGAATCGAGTGAATGGATGATTAAGGGTAAACTTTTAGTTCTACCGAGTCCCATGCTGGAAGTTGTTATGTCGATCGTTCCGGATAAGAGTTGAGGATTGGGTTAGGATTTGGAAAGTTTTAATTCAAGAACGAGTAAAGGAAGTGAGCCTATAACTCTCAAATCAACGTTAGAGTGGCTTGGTTGTTGGAGAGATGTTATCGGGATGGATTAAATTAATGGAGGGGTATAATGCAACGAGAATTTGGTGTCTTATCGATCTGCTGGGGTCAAAGATTAAAATCGTATGTTATGTAAATCATCGCTCATGATGAGACCTTGTGGGTGATCTAACCGGTAGATTGTGAAGCATCTGTATAGCTAGTGGTCGCTAGAACGAGAAAGTCACTGTTGTTCAAAAGTAGGGTGAAGTAATAGCTGTGTGGATGCACCGTTTGACCTTGACCGAGTGAATAGCCTTCAATTGCAATTGAATTCATACATTATGTCTTTAAAGGTATTACGAGAACTTGTTCATGATTTAAAAGTAAAGGCATACTTAACGAATTTCATGTTTTGAAAATAAGTCGACGCGTGCAAGAGTATGTTAAAAAAACAACAAACCTATTTCTCGTTGCGTAATAAAATTTTCCTTAAACTTAGGGATTTGTGAAGTATATCACTTCTTTTCATGTTGAGATAAAATTTGTTGCGGAAATCATGAACACATTTGGCAGCAAGCCTTTATAACCAAAATGATGTTGAGATGATATCTTATAAATGAGAGTGAGAGTCGATTGTTTTATGTCGTGCAAGCGGTTTTGTTCAGAACTTTTCTAGTCATATAAGGAAATTTTATTTCCATATTACGGTTGTCGCGACATCGTTTTAATTGATCAAGGTGATGCTTTACCAAAAGATTGCGCGCAAACGATTCTTGAATCGTTGTGCATGATTTATAAGTTATGTGAGTATTGAGTCAGGAGTGCTCAAGATGTTTCTAAGTGTTTTGCCTTTTTGGATGTTCAATTGTGAGAAATGATTTTTTTAATTGTTTGTCGAGTCGTCATGCATGAAGGCTATGAACTCATGGGGTCGTGAAAGTTATTGTAGTAGGGACAAGGAACGGTTCAAGAGTGGGGAAAGTGTCAGTCAAGCTAATGTTAGACGATTTATGCTTTCGGTGTTCTTATTAAGGAAGAAATAGGGAATCGGGAAAATGTCGAAATGGACTTTGACATTGATGGTATTATGGGAGTTCGAAATTCTGCTTGGTAATTGGGCATGTTGTTGTCGACGAATGGTCGTTTGCGGGGAGAAAGATTCGAAGTCAGTCGTCCAGGGATGGTGTATAATTGTCGGGTATTGGATAACCTTGCGGGGGCATTGTAATAATGAAAGATTGTTTCGTGGAGTATTTTCCCTGCAAGGTTCTAGCGTTTCGTAAATGAAGAAGTATTTAGTACAATCAAAGTGAGTGCATGGTTTATGTCGGAAAGATTGGGTTGTGATTCATTTGGACTTGTGGAGAGACGAAGTCATGAGTTAGAATGAGTCTCATACGCGTGCAAGTGAATATGAAGGCAAGCTTGATCAGGTATGCAAATGATCGCGAGAACCTGATCTACAATGTTATTAAGGTGGTGGTAACTGAGTGATCATGTGGTGCCATTATGGTCCGGGGGGACGTGTAAGTCATTGTTGTGTAAATTGTTTGTTGTTATGATTGGGTGATGAGGCGTATGATGATATGGGGTGAAGGTAAGGGTAAATTTGGTTTACGAGTTTTAGAGAAGAGGTTCGAATGTGGCAAGTGTGTTGGTTAAGCTGTTGCACCATTGTGTTCTTGGGTTCCAAAGGGAGATGATATGTGACGATCACATACAAGAAGAACCCGTGCTCTTCTTGGGTGCGTTGAATTTTGGAGGAGCTTATATTAAGCCTATAAGAGTGTTCGGCGGTCGTTTGTGGTGCTTTGTTGTAGATTGGAAGTTGACTGGGAAACTTGGTACATTGGGTGCTGGGTATTGATCATGAGCCATCTGAATGTCCAAAATGAGAATGGCGGTGGAGCAAATACTTTGGGAATGTGTTACCAGTAAGAGGAAACGATTATGCAGGATTGCGTTAGACGGAAACGTTAGCGGGTTGCAAAGGGCGAGTAAGCTAAGACTAAGTAGCTCGTCTCGTGAAGCAGAAGAACGTGGAATACATGTAAAAGTAGTTATTTGCAAGGACTGAGGAAAAAAGAGTAACTTCGTATGTTAGAGTTAAGGTGTTGGGAAATTAGTCCAAGAGATGGGCCTAAAAGCTTGCACCGTATAGTAAGCTTTCGTGTTAGTGAGTGTCCTATGTTCCGAAGGGGCAGAGTAAGGTAGTTGATCGAGATACTCGAAGGGGAAGATAAGCGAACATGAGTAAGTTGTAGTGCGGTGAATGTTCCATTGTGTGCATTGTTGTGAAAATAAACGAGTTCAGAAGGAAAGTTTTTGGGTTTAGCTCAGTTCGTCAGTGGTATAAACAGGTGATAGAACCGAGGATTGGTGTATAGTGACGAATATAAACCGGTGGATATTCGAAGAAATAAGCGTGGGTAAGATGTTGGTTGATGTATGCAATGTGCATTTGAATTGTTTTCTATCAACGAATTAGTGCTCGATGTTGTGTTATAGATCGATATGTTGTTAGTGTTGGGTGTTAACCACGTAGTGGGCTTTACTAAGAATGGTGGTATTTAGTAACGAGATTCTTACCTGTAGCTTTGGTGTAGCCTTGGAGATGAAGTTGAAGGATGTCCCTGTGGCAGAAGAGCGACTTTGGGGAGGTATCATGTTAGTACGGGAAAGGTTGAAGGTAGCTTGTGGCTTTCAAAAGAATTATGCCGATAAACGACGAAATAACTTAGAGTTTTAACTTGGGAATAGCGTAATGCTTAAAATATCCTTGTGGACAGGAGTACTTCGTTTTGGAAAGGGAAAAGCTAAGCCGTGTTATAGTGGACCTTTGAATTTATTGATTAGTTGGGAAGGTGGCGTGCACGTTTGTTGGGTCAGAATATGCTAAGGATGGATACTACTGCTAGTTGAAAGGTATTACTACTGCTTGTAATTTTAATACTGCTAGTAGAATTAATACTGCTTGAAAAGTTAGTGTTGCTACTTGAATAGTTAGTACTCCTTGGAGAGTTAGTACTGCTAGTAGTTAGTACTGTTGAAGATTACTACTGCAAGCATGGTTAGTACTGCTGAGGATGTTTATGCTGCTCAATGATTAATACTGCTAAAAGAAGGTTAGTGCTGCTTCTAAAGATAAAGAAGACTTGAAGATAAAGATGAGCTGGAGATAAGGTTGAAGATAATTATGGTATTGATACTGAAGATCAATTTTATTTTGATAATTATCTTGTAATCAACTTTGTATATATAGTTTAGAAGTCTTTGTTAGAATTAATTTTTATTCATACGTTTTGTTTAGAGAGAATTAACCTCAAGAATAGTTTAGATCCTTTCTATAGAGAAGTATAGAACGTCTGTATAGCCTGTTAAACAGATTGAGGTTTTGTGTGTAATCATCAAGTTGAATTAATATAACTTGTGATTTGAGTTATATATACTGTTCCATTGATTTTATGTTAAAGTATTTTTCCGCAACTTCTTTAACATAAGTTTCTGAGTGTGTTATTTAAATTCTTGTTTGAGTTTCGATCCTGACAAGTGGTATCAGAGCTTGCAAATTCAGAAACCTTTAATCATGGACAGTTCAAGCGACAGTGTCTTGGTATCAAAGGTTCCCATGCTCAAACCCAATGAGTTTGACATGTGGAAGATCAGAATCAAGCAGTACATTCTTCTCACAGATTTCTCAATGTGGGACATCATTGAGGATGGTCCTTCTGATGGAGGAAAGATGGATGCAGAAGGAAAGAGACCTCCACCAAAAATAGATGGAGAGAGAAAGTTGAGACAGACAGAGATGAAAGCTTTGAGCACTCTGCTTTTGGCTATACCTAATGAGTACCAACATCAATTCTGCAACTGTTCTGATGCACAAATTCTTTGGAATTCTCTGGAGAAAAGATTTTCTGGTACCAAAAGTACCAAGAGAAATCAGAAGGCCATACTAAAGCAGCAGTATGAAAACTTCATGTCTACAAAGAATGAGTCCATGACTCAAACTTTTGATAGATTTAATAAGCTAATTGGTGAATTGGCTACTGTTGGTGTCCAAATAGATCAAGATGATGTTAACAGAAAATTTCTAAGATCTCTTGGTGATGAATGGACTATGTACACTGTCTCCTTCAGACAGAATGACCAATTGGAGGACAAAGAATTGGATGACCTCTATAATGACCTTAGGGTGTTTGAGGCAGAGGTAGAAGCAAAGAAGAGGCCCTCTGGATACTCATACAATACTGCTCTTTTATCATCCTCTACTGATTCTGCTGCTAATACAGAATCAGTTAGTGCTGCCCATGGATCAAAGCCAGTCATGCTAATTCCTCTTTAATTAATGATGACTTAAAACAGATAAATGCTGATGATCTGGAAGAGATGGACATCAAGTGGCAGATGGCTATGCTGACTATGAGGGTAAAAAGATTCATCAAAAGGACTGGAAGGAACAACTTTGCTCAGAAAAGAGAAGATGGGGTTGGATTTGATAAATCCAAGGTTGAATGTTACAAGTGTCACAAGCTGGGGCACTTTGCAAGAGAATGCAGAAGTGGAATGCCTCAACAACATACTAGCAACCATCAACCATCACAGTCCACTAGCTTCAACAGTAGGAACTCTTCTCAAGCTCTTGTTTCCCAAGAAGGAATGGGATTTGATTGGAGTGACCAAGCAGAAGAAGCAGTTCAGAATCAAGCTTTAATGGCTAAAGTTTCAGAGGCAGCAAGCACTGATATTCCCACAGAGGTAACTTCTAATCTTTGCTCTAAAACCTGTATTGAAACTGTTAAAAAGTACAGGGATCACAATCAGAGTATGTGTGATGACGTTAAAAGGTTAGAGAAAGATAGAAGAGAGTATGTTCTGATTGTTGAGAGGTTTGATGAACAAATTAAGTCTTACCAGGCTAATGAACTTCAACATTCCTATGATACAAACTACTGGAAGTGGGAGAAAAATCAGTTAGAGGTTAAGCTTAAAAAGTCTGAAGAGGAATGTGAGAAGATAAGGAGTGATTTTGAGAAAGCAAAGCTAGACATTGAGAAATATTCCAATGCTTCTAAAGCAATGGACTCACTTTTAAAAACTCAAGTCCATGACAAACTTAGAAGAGGAATAGGTTACAACACCACACCTCCACCATACAAAAATAACTATATTCCTCCCACCTCTGATCTATTAGAAAGACAGGACAAGAAGGAATTACCTGAAGGAGCCACTGAAGTAGATCCTTTAGACAAAGTAGTGGTTGAGGCAGATTCTGAAGAAGAGGACTCTGAGAGTAAGAAGGAAAAAGACCAAAAAGATATTCCCCTAGAAAACCACATACTGACAAATGAAAGAGGGGGCAAACCTTTTGTCAAGAGTGAGAAAGTGAAGCCTGGGGAAGAGACTGTTAAGAATGAAAAGGCTGAGACCTCTGAGAGAGGGAAGGGAAAGGCACAGGGAGTTCATTACATGCAAACCACTGTTGTTAATCCCTGTACTTGTAAACAGAATCAGCCCCAAAAACATGATAAAACAAGGGGAAATCAAAGAAATAGAAATAATCAGTGGGTATTAAAACAAGGAATTGATCTGAGAAAAAATAACAGACCAAAGCCTTGTTTTATCTGTGGCAAGCTAAATCATCTAGCCAAACACTGTTATTTCAATCCTATTAACCAAAGGATCAGTTTTCAAAGAAACATATAAAATCCTGTTGGTTATAGGAAGCAAATAAGGAATCATATGGCTGAGAATGTGAGAAGGGCACCTATAAAATCTCATGTTCAGAATAAGTTTGCTAATTCAAAGAAAAACACTCCAAATAATCCAAGGAGTAACTTAAAGAAAAAGACAGCAAATAACTTTGTCCAGGTTTGGTTTCCAAAAGTAAAGAAATCTGTTAGTACTGCTACTTCAAATAGTACTGTTGACAGAAATAATGTTGCTGCAAGAAATACTACTGCTAACCCTGTTAGTACTGCTAACAAAGTTAGTACTGCTAACTCAATTAGTACTGTTAATGATGTTAGTACTGCTAACAAAGTTA
Source organism: Arctium minus (assembly GCA_954870635.1). Classification (NCBI taxonomy): domain Eukaryota; kingdom Viridiplantae; phylum Streptophyta; class Magnoliopsida; order Asterales; family Asteraceae; genus Arctium; species Arctium minus. The sequence continues at coordinate 39,629,157 of OX941084.1, forward strand.
GTACTGCCAATCAAGTTAGTACTGCTTCCAGTAACAGACCCATTATTGTGACAAAGTATTCAAGCAATAAGATTTCTCAGTGTGATAATCTCATCCAGTCTGAATATGAATATGTTGATGAGAATGGGAAACCCAAGACCACTTTGGCTTGGGTTCCTATTAAAAACTAACTACTTTATTAAATGTGCAGGGCAACCAACAGCTCAAGGTAAGGAGCATTTGGCATGTTGATAGAGGTTGTTCCAGGCACATGACAGGTAACATGGCCTGCCTTCAAAACTTCAAAAGAATTGATAGAGGACATGTTGCTTTTGGTGATAATCCAGCAAGTGGTAAGATAAGTGGAAAAGGTAATGTGTCAAAAGGTAAGATGATCTTTGAGGATGTATACTATGTTGAGCAATTGAGATACAACCTGTTAAGTGTATCACAGGTCTGTGACAAGAAACATAGCATATTATTCAATGATACTGAATGTATTATCCTTTCTCCAGGGTTTAAGGTAGTTGATGATAGTATGATACTACTTAGAACTCCTAGAAAGGACAATGTTTATTGCTTAGACTTGGAGAGTGTAGTTTCTGATTCATCTCTAAATTGTTTATTTTCAAAAGCTTCAGTAGATGAATCATCTCTTTGGCACAGAAGGATGTGTCACATGAACTTTAAAACAATCAACAAACTTGTGAAAAACAACCTTGTAAGAGGTTTGCCACAAAAGGTATTTTCATGTGATGATCATTGTGTTGCATGTCTTAAAACCAAACAACACAAAACTTCTCATAAGCCCAAAGAGATAAATACAATTTCTTCACCTCTTAATTTACTGCATATGGATCTGTTTGGACCTACAAATGTGATGAGTATTGGCAAGAAATCCTACTGCTTGGTTATTGTTGATGATTTCTCTAGATTCACTTGGGTCTATTTTCTGAGGACTAAGGATGAGACAAGTGGACTGATCAAATCCTTTGTTCTTAGAATTGAAAACCAAATAAATCTAAGAATTAAAGTCATTAGGTCTGATAATGGAATTGAATTTAAAAATAATAACCTAAACAGCTTTTGTGAGGAAAAAGGCATTGAGAAACAATACAGTGCTCCTAGGACTCCTCAACAGAATGGTGTTGCTGAAAGGAGAAATAGGACTCTGATAGAAGCTGCTAGATCTCTGTTGGCAGATTCAAAACTTCCAATTACTTTTTGGGCAGAAGCAGTTAATACTGCCTGCTATGTTCAAAACAGAGTTCTAGTAGTAAAATCTCAAGACAAGACACCCTATGAGCTTTTTAAAAAGAAGAAACCTTTTATTGGATTTTTCAAACCATTTGGGTGTCCTTCCACAATTCTCAATACCAAAACTCACCTAGGCAAGTTTGATAGCAAAGCTGAGGATGGGTTTCTGGTTGGTTATTCATCTCAAAGTAAGGCCAACAGAGTTTTTAACACCTCTTCTAGGATTATTGAGGAAAGTGACAATGTCAAATGCAATGAGAACACACCAAATCAACTTGGTTCAGGTCCTGATTGGCTATTTGACATTGATTCACTAACTAATTCTTTGGGTTTCAGTAATGAGCATAATGCAGGAACAGGGACAGAACAGGCACAAGTACAAAGACAAGAGTTTGTGTTGTTCCCAACACCTACTGCTGATCCTGTTGAATTCTGTGACCAAGATAAGAAAGATACTTCAGATTCAAAGGACACTGAACCAGCTCAGAATGAAGAGGACAAAGGTGAAAAGGAAGATCAACCCTCAGATTTAGGAATCAAAGGTCCTGAGATGCCAGTTTTGGAAGAGGAAGACACAGATGATGATTCTTCAGTATATGGTGGAAGCACTCCAGAAAAGAATGACACCAATCTTGAAGTAAATCTTAATGAGGAGGCTGTCAATGCTACAAGAACTCAGAAGAATCATCCTCCTCAATTAGTGATTGGCGACATCAATTCTCCAATGATCACAAGGCAACAAAGCAAGATAGGGGGATTGAAAGATCTACAATCAGGTTTATTATCTTGCTTTCTATCACAGGTTGAACCCAAAAAGGCATTTGATGCAATGAAGGATCCAAGCTGGATAGAAGCAATGCAAGAGGAGCTACTGCAGTTTGTACTGCAAGATGTATGGGATCTAGTGGATCTTCCAAAAGGACACAGAACAATTGGCATAAGATGGATCTTCAGGAACAAGAAAGATGAGAGAGTAATAGTAATAAAGAACAAATCCAGACTAGTGGCACAAGGGTATACTCAAGAAGAGGGTATTGATTATGAAGAAAGTGGCCAGGATAGAGGCAATCAGGCTATTTTTAGCCTATGCTTCTTTCATGAAGTGCAAAGTCTATCAGATGGATGTAAAGAGTGCTTTTCTGTATGGAAAAATTGAAGAAGAAGTATATGTCTGTCAGCCTCCAGGATTTGAGAATCTAAATTATCCTGACAGAGTATACAAATTGAAGAAGGCACTCTATGGGCTACATCAAGCACCAAGGGCATGGTATAACACTCTGTCTACCTATTTCTTGGAAAATGGTTTTCAAAGAGGAATCATAGACAAGACTCTGTTCATTCAGAGGAAGAAGAAGGACATTCTAATAGTGCAAATCTATGTGGATAATATTATCTTTGGATCCACAAAAGATCAAATGTGCAGAGATTTTGAAGATTTGATGCACAAGAGATTCAAGATGAGTTCTATGGGTGAACTTACCTTGTTTCTAGGGATACAAGTTAAGCAGAAGAAAGATGGGATATTTATAAGTCAATCCAAATATGTGCAATACATTCTTAATAAGTTTGGTTTCTCAGACTCAAAGCCTGCAAGCAAACCCATGGAGACACACAAACAGATCACTACAGATCTTGAGGGGGAGGATGTGGATGTTCATCACTACAGATCAATGATTGGCTCCCTCATGTATCTCACTGCTTCAAGACCAGATATCATGTTTCCTGTTTGTGTGTGTGCAAGATTTCAAGTAAGGCCTAAGCGGTCACACTTTCAAGCAGTCAAGAGGATATTCAGATATCTCAAAGGCCAACCTAGATTAGGTCTTTGGTATCCTCATGACTCACCATTTGACCTACTTGCTTATTCAGACAGTGACTTGGGTGGTGCAAATTTGGATAGAAAGTCAACTTCAGGGGGATGTCAGTTTTTGGGTGCAAGACTAGTATCATGGCAGTGCAAGAAACAAACCACAGTTTCCACATCTACAACAGAAGCAGAGTACATAGCTGCTGCAAGCTGCTGTTCTCAAGTACTCTGGATTCATAATCAAATGTTGGACTATGGTATGACCTTTCTTCACACTCCAATCTTCATAGATAACAACAGTGCTATTAGCATTGTTAATAATCTAGTCAAGCACTCCAAAACAAAGCATATAGAAATCAGGTATCATTTTATCAGAGACTGTAATGAAAAGAAGCTAATTCAGTTTGTGAAAGTTCATAAAAGTAACCAATTTGCTGATCTATTCACTAAAGCTTTTGATGTGGGTAGATTCACCTTTTTGGTCACAAGTGTGGGCATGATAAACTCTGAATAAGCCTATTATCTTTTGTCTCATGTACCTGTATAGATTCCTTCCTGTCTACTTTCTCATATTGTATTATGCATGGTGCTACTAACCTTGTGTGTTTCCGTGTTTCAGATTATTTCAAATGGATACTTGGTACTTCTAAATCAATTAATACTGCTCGCTATATTACTCATAATAACTTTTTAAAAATGGTCAAGTATGATTACTACTGCTAGGTGGTTTATACTGCCAGTACAAAGTTACTACTGCTTGCCTTATTTATACTGCTAATCAGCGTTACTACTGCTGGTATGTGTTAATACTGCTAGTCTGTGTTAATACTGCTAGTCCGTGTTAGTACTGCCAGGATGTGTTACTACTGCTAATATGAGTTAATACTACGAGTTAGTTAATACTGCTAGGGTACTTAGTACTGCTTCTAACTGAAACCCTCCACCTATAAATACCCCTTGTGACCGCCAAAATACAAACGGCTCTTTGAACTTCCATTGCTTCTTTTTCTCTCTCTCGATTTCTTGCTTACCAGTGTCAACCCCATTGACGATTCGAACGCTAGAATTATCTAGAACGATGGCAGGACGAGCATTCTTTGATGAACACAACGAGCTCGCCATGTTGCAGAAACCAAAGCAAGCTGAAGGTTTTCATGCCATAGTGGATTTCCTCAAATCCTCACACATCGCCCACGCTCTCACTGTCAATCCCACAATCTATGTGGAACATCAAAGGCAGTTCTGGGCCAATGCTGCTATTCAATCTGAAGAGGGTAATCAGGTCATCAAAACAAGGGTATGTGATAAACCCCTAACCATCACAAAGGAGTGTATTCACATCCATCTACGCTTAGATGATGCCTCAGGTATAACCTCTTTACCTAAGGAATATCTTTTCCAAATTCTTAGTAATATGGGGTATGAAGGTCCTACTGATGTATTCAAGTTTTTCAAGAACAGATTTTCACCACAGTGGAGATTTTTTGTTCATACCCTACAACATTGCATTTCACGAAAAACAACTGGATGGAGTGAGTTTAGCAGTACCTTAGCTTATGCTTTGGTCTGCTTAGCTACCTCTAGAAAGTTTAATTTCTCACAAATGATTTTCAATGATTTTATGTCAAACCTGGATACCAAATCCAAAAGCTTTTATATGTATCCCAGGTTTGTACAAGAGATTATACTACAGGAATTGATGGATCTACCCTCTTTTCAAGACGTGTATGTACCAAAACCTCCCAAAGGGAAGGTATTCTCAAACATGAAAAGGCCCTCCAAGGACTTTTCTGGCCAAGACACCCTATTATTCTCTACAATGATGGGTGTGTCACATTCCCATGGTGAGGCATCAGTGTCAAAGCCCTCATCTGACAACCAAACTGATGACCTACCCACACCACTCATTTCTAGTAATCCTCCTCAGATTCCTATTGAAAAGCCCACATCCCCCATCACCAAAATCTATATAAGGAAAAAGGTAAAGAAGGTTCCTTCCCTTCTTGTACCTTCACCCCCACAGCCTTCAAGCCCTCTAATGGAGCATTCTCCATTAGAGAATATCTATAGGGATACCACAGGGGTGTCTCCCAACCCCAAGAAGGTGCTCACTAAGGAGCAGGTTGAGAATGTGGGCAGTGAGGCTCACACTACTGACTTTGCACAAAGTGCAGAGCAGGACAGTGTGAACATCCCTAAGACCTTCCTCACGGCAACTTTGGGTGAGCAATCATCCAAAGGTCCCAGGTGCCAAGAAACCAAGGGGGTAGAGGCTGCTTCTACTAGACAGAAGACCTCTACTAAAAGATCCAAGGATCCTTCAAGGGTGGTCAACACACCCAAAGGAGGTGAGGACAAATATAACTATGATGAATTGATGGAAACTATGGGCAATATCAATCTTGATGTCATCAAACAGGGTGCTGATATAGAGGAATTGAAACTGGTGATTCTGTCTCAACAAGTGCAGATTACCAAATTAAAGAAGATGGTTCAGAGGTTGGTGCAGAAAAAGAGAAGAAAGCATTATGTTTTAAAGAAAAGGGGAGATGCTTTCAACAAGGGGGAGAGACAAGCTGAAGGGGAGAAACAAAGCCCTGGTAGCATGGAAGCTCATTTTGAGGGGGAGTTGAATAGGGAAACAGAAAAAGCAAATGCAGTAGAAAATACAAAAGAAGCAGTAACTGAGTCAGCAGCAGTAACTGCAAAAGAAGTAGAAACAGAGAAAACTGCAGCAGAAACAACATTGTCCAGAGAGGAAATAGAAATTGCAGAAGCCCTTATAAAATCTAAGAATGACACTCCCAAAGCCACTCAAAAGGCTAAGGGAGTAATGATCAAAGAAGGAGGATTAGAGAAGAAACTAAAAGAAGTCAGTGTGGAGGATGCAAAGAAGAAGGGAAAAGAGAAGATGGTTGAGTCTGAGCTAACAGTGAAGAAACAGAAACAGATAGAGTTAGATGAAGAATTGGCCAAAAAGCTTCAAGAAGAGTTGGAAAAGGAGGAACAAATCCAATCTGCCAAAGACAGAGAGCTTGCATTGGATATGGCCAAAAAGTTGAATGAAGAATATCAAAGGAGTTTAAAGCCTGCTGTTGTTAAAAAGTAATAAAGAAAGCTGCTGTGCAAAGGCAAAGACAACCTTCCAAGACATACTTAGCAAATCAAGAAAGAAGGAAAATGATAAACTTCCTGAAAGGAGCTATTGGAGTTCCTGAGGGAATGTTTACAAGTATGTCTTTTCGAAAGCTTGAAGAACTTTACCAGAAGGAGATGACCAAACTAAAAGGGGACTCCACTCAAAGGGAAGAAGCTGAAAGGAAGATGAAAGAGAGGCATGATCTCAATATACAACAACCCTTCCCAGAAAGTGAAGAAGGAACTCCTGTCAAGGAAAAGAAAGAAGAGACATTGGCTCATCAAATTGGAGTAATCAAAAGAAAGAAAACTATTGCCACCAAGCCAAAGGCAAAAAGAGCATGAATTGAAGAAGAAAGAGCAGAAGCAGAAGCAGAACCTATTGATGAACCTTTAGCAGAGCCATAGCAGAATCCAGTGCAGTCCAATCAGCAATCAAACGAGCAGTTTGACTTGTACATGACAGTGACAAATGAAGATCCAGCATAAGCTGACCCAATATCTGTCCAAGCTCCTGAAATTATCCATTGGGATATCCTAGAAGATCAAAGGAAGAAATACTTCAAGATTAAAAGGATGGGAGACAAGTATGAGGTTTATTCTACTTGGGGAAAATTCATCAGAAGCTGTTCCAGATCAGACCTAGAGGAAATGTTTAAGGTTGGAATGAGTTTGTATGAAGAGGAATTGACAAAAGCAGGAATGAGCTTAATAAAACTAGCCATGGAGTACTTGTGTATGATGTTTGATCCTAGCAGAGTTCAACATGTGGTTAGAGATCTGCATCTGGAGAATAAATTCCAAAGAATAGAAAATTGGATGCTGTTTGAAAGGTGTGGAGTCTATGTCATCACTGTAGACAAAGCTTATCATGAGTACTACCTTGTGGATAAAATCTATGATTACAGCAAAGTCAAGTTGCAAGGAATGTTGAATGCAAAGCTTATATGTTCAAAAGATTCAGAAATGGCCAAGATAATAGTCAGAAGAATTATCAATCAAAGTCTGGGACTGGATCCAAATCTAGGCAACTGAGAAGAAGTGTTGAAAGCATTATGAAGACCTTATGCTGAAGAACTTAACTTCTCATTCTGAAAAGTTAAGTTAGGGGGAGATTGTTGGGTCAGAATATGCTAAGGATGGATACTACTGCTAGTTGAAAGGTATTACTACTGCTTGTAATTTTAATACTGCTAGTAGAATTAATACTGCTTGAAAAGTTAGTCCTGCTACTTGAATAGTTAGTACTGCTTGGAGAGTTAGTACTGCTAGTAGTTAGTACTGTTGAAGATTACTACTGCAAGCATGGTTAATACTGCTCAAGGATTAATACTGCTGAGGATGTTTATGCTGCTCAATGATTAATACTGCTAAAAGAAGGTTAGTGCTGATTCTAAAGATAAAGAAGACTTGAAGATAAAGATGAGCTGGAGATAAGGTTGAAGATAATTATGGTATTGATACTGAAGATCAATTTTATTTTGATAATTATCTTGTAATCAACTTTGTATATATAGTTTAGAAGTCTTTGTTAGAATTAATTTTTATTCATACGTTTTGTTTAGAGAGAATTAACCTCAAGAATAGTTTAGATCCTTTCTATAGAGAAGTATAGAATGTCTGTTTAGCCTGTTAAACAGATTGAGGTTTTGTGTGTAATCATCAAGTTGAATTAATATAACTTGTGATTTGAGTTATATATATTGTTCCATTTATTTTATGTTAAAGTGTTTTTCCGCAACTTCTTTAACATAAGTTTCTGAGTGTGTTATTTAAATTCTTGTTTGAGTTTCGATCCTGACAACGTTCGAATTAACCGATGAAGTGAGGGGCGTTCGCAACACCTTTCACGTTTCAAATCTGAGAAAGTGTCTTGCAGAAGTCGATATGGTTGGCGTTACAGGATGTGCGGTTGGACGAGAAATTGAACTTCAACGAGGAACCGGAAGCTATCGTGGATCGTAAGGTTAAGGGCGTGAGGACAAAGGATATCAATTTAGCAAAGGTCCAATGGAAATTTCACAAGGGGCGAGACGCAACGTGGGAGTTAGAATCAGATATGATATCTAAGTACCCTGAATTGTTCATCAAAGAGATTCCGAGGACGGAATCCCTTTAAAGGGGGGAATGTTGTAACGACCATGAATTCTTGGGTTAAGTAAAATCTAGTAATTGGGGTGAAAGTAGGAATTATTGAAATTTGAGGGACTTAGATGGAAATAAGGGCATTATAGGCTCAAAACCCTAAGCTAAACATTAGTCTGGGGTCTTTCTTCGTGTTTGTGCGGCATTAGAGCAGGGAGAAGAGGGATTTTGAAGCTCTCGAGAATTCTTGAAGTGTGAAGAAGAAAGGGGGAAAATCAGTAGCATTTTTGTGAGAATCTTCAGTAAGTAAGTAATCTATCTAGACACTGTAAACTCCATTCTTTGTTTTAATTTGTTACTGAATCTGGGTTGGGAAGATTTTCATGGTTAATGCTTGGAATCGAGACCAGGTCAATCAGGGGTTAGCGAATCGGGTTTAGTACCGATTAGATGTTGGAGTATTATGAGATTATTAAAGATGATTAAGATAATTAGAAGTCGGACCTTAAAATGGGAAGAGAGATTGAGGGGTCGTACCTATTAATCGTCACCACAGGTTGTTGGTGTGTCTCGACCGATGTGGCTATCGACCGGTGTGTCTCTCGACCGGTGTGTCTCTCGAACGGTGTGGATATCGACCGGTGTGGATCTCGACCGGTGTGGCTCTCGACCGATGTGGCTCTCGACCGGTGTGGCTCTCGACCGGTGTTGGTTCTCGACCGGTGTGGCTCTTGACTGGTCCGGTCGACCGGGGTCTCACCATCTGGGATTGGGGTCGGGGTATGGTGATCGGGGTCGTCTTGTACAGTCTTGACCAGGGCCATCCTGGGGTCTAGCGACCGGGGTTCTGTGATTCCAGTATCATAGTAAATCTTGAGCCTCCTCAAAATAATTAATACCTATTGTATTGCCTTAGATTGTAGGACTCGTATTTTCAAGTAATGTTCGGGTGTGTGTATAGAGATTCCCTACAACAGGTGAGTTCCCTTATCTTCAAAATTGTATGCATCTTTGAATTGGAAATGGATTTATTCTACATTACACGTTATGCTTAATGTTAATCCCTGACAAAACCATATGTTCGGTTATCGCTGTGAAAGGGTATTATATAAAGCTTTGTTTATTAATTTCCTTGTATATTCGATATGTATGTTGACGTGACCGCGTGAATGGATGATTGGCCATGGCTATCCATAATCATCGGGGATGGTTGAACCGTGTGTTCAGAATCTGTTTCCCTACACACGGTAACGACATCGACTAGGGGGCCGTATGGGGATCTACTGGGGGACCCCGAGGACGAGTAGTCCTGTTTCGTGAGGATGGGTTTTGGTGTGGATCCAGTCCTTTCTGGTGACTCAAATTTTGTGAGAATAACCTTGTTAAATTTGTATATGTCTTCTGTTTACTTTAAGTTTGGACGGGGTTGGGAATTCACTAGACCTTCCGGTCTAATCCTCGCTTCCACTTTTCATAAAACCCATTTTCAAGTAACAGGGTTGCTGCTGAATCTTTTAAAGGGAAGAAGAATTGTTAGGAGCTAGATTGTTGGAGAGCGGCCTTTGTAACGGTATAGACAAAGGTTTTATTGCAAACTTCTCGGTTGTAATAGAGATGATGTTTGGTCTATGTTAGTTCTTTACTCTGAATTACTGTATTGGGACCCGATTTAGGAGTTTACATATATTTAAGTTGTTATGTTGAAATTTGGGTTGTTACAATCTTACTAAGTATCATGAGTTGTATGTGAATGATAGGTTCATATTGGTCATATAGATGTATTTTGAAAATAGGCTAAAGACCCGGTTTGGGTTGATGTCTCTAATAGGCTAAAGACCCGGTTTGGGTTGATGTCACGAATAGACTAAAGATTTGGTTTAAGTTGATGTCTCAAATAGGCTAAAGACCCGGTTTGGGTTGATGTCTCTAATAGACTAAAGACCCGGTTCGGTTTGATGTCACGAATTGACTAAAGACTTGGGTTGAGTTGATGTCTCAAATAGGCTAAAGACTCGGTTTGGGTTGATGTCATGAATAGACTAAAGACCTGGTTTGGGTTGAATGTCACAAAGGCTAAAGGCTCGATTTGAGTTGATGATGCGAATAGGCCAAAGACCTAGTTTGGGTTGAGTCCCCTATGTAACTAAAGTTCTAGTTTGGGTTGATGCTATCAAGCTAGATGGCTTGAGTGGAGTCATAAGTATATTGATGAGATTATATTGTAATTTCATGTTTAATGACAGATGAAGTCATTCGGTTGTGAACTATGAAAATACGGACGTTCATATGTTGTAATTCCATTTCGTTAATTATCTTTCGAATATACGTTCTCACTAGGCCCTAGTCTAACACTTGTTTCTTTGGTTGTCATATATGACAGGGCATCCTAGTGGCGGGAACCTTCGGGAATGAGTGGTCGGTCGTGTGATCGAGAGCGGTCTTTTTGGGAGATATATTGACCAATACAGTGTTTATAGTGGATTCACGTTTTGGAAGGATAGCGACACCCGATCTTAATCTTTCTTGACTAAGTTAGATTATTAGGTTGTCGAACTTTATTCTTAATTTGGTAGTTTGTAATGTTATAACTTTATTCCCGTTCCGGGACGATACTTTGGGATTGATTTGACAGATTTTATTTATCCAAGGTTACCCATTTATAGCCGTCATATTGCCGAATTTTCAGATTTTAATTTCCGCGACATTTTAGAGTGTTACAATAATACACATCAATATATATGTTGTAGTAAAGAAAATGATTAAAATTCGTGTGGTTTTTAAAAATATATTGTTTTTCAAATAATTTATATAAAGAGTGTTATGTAAATATAATATAACTGACAATGATCATAAGGTAGTATATAGATGTGATTAATCGTCATCTTCAATTATTTATTTATATTAATTATAATCATTTTATTATTAAAAATATACATATTATTATTTTCAAGTGTCATGTGAACAGAATTATACATATTGATCGTAATTTCATTTGTATAATGAGTTTCTTAAATGTGTTAATTATATATATTCATTAAATGTTATGTGAATAGAAAAATTAGAATAATTTGAAATAAAAGAAATAAAGAAATTTAGGTGTATACTGAAAAAAAACGAATAGTTTAATTAAACTGCCACATAAAACACCAGCACAACATAAATATCAAGTGGAAAGCATGAGAAGGAAAAGCAAAAATAACAATTGTGAATAAATTCCAAAGAAAAACTCAAAACTTATTAACAATCATATATAATTCACACAAAGCATAAATATTATTTGAAAATTTTGATGGAAGAAGAACAATTACTACCAACATAAATATCAATTAGGAAGTGTGAGGGAGAAAAAACAAAGGTAACAATATATATATATATATATATATATATAGAGAGAGAGAGAGAGAGAGGGATGATCATTTGTTAACCTTGTATTTCTTGTTAACTATGTGAGCCTTGATCAACCAATAGAATTGCAATGTTAGTTGATGTTTTATTCATTTATTTATTTAATACAAAAGGGTATTAACATCATTTTGATATGTAATCTTTTGTAGTTAATTGTATAGGAGTTACAAAAATGAAGATTCCAAAATTGTTGTGTAGGTTACGATTTCACAAATTTATCCTTTTTCATAACTTTTTTGAATCATTTCAATATTGTTTAAGTAAAAATGTCAACATAACCGTTCATATGTGTTTATGCTAACGTATGAGTTCATGTTATTCATATATGTTCATAGTTAATCATGCTTACATATATATGTTCATGTTATGCATATATGTTCAAGTTTGTTCATGATAAAAAAAATGAGGTTAACGTAAGTGTTTGTATCCAACTATAGTATCATCACAAAAGATGTGATTCACATAAATTTCTTTAGATAACATATACGATATATGATTTTGAATTACGTTCAATTTAAATATCAATTTTAGATCACATCTGTTCATCTAATTTAAACTTCAATTTAACTACGAAAATTAGGTGATAATTGTTCATAATGTGTGAAATTAAGTACGTTAACAATAGTGTTCATATGCATCCATGTTAACAAATGTGTTCATGTTATGCATATATGTTCACATTTGTTAACATATAATTCAAATTTCAATTTGGATATCATCTTTAGCAGTCAATGATTGTTCATATCGTGAGAAATTGAATATGTTAACATAAGCATTATAGTTGCATAATATGATAACATATATGTTCATGATATAAATGTGTATTAGTTGCATAATATGTCGGTTACATAATCAATGTTGGTACTCGTCGGTTACTAATTTAGTGTAATAAATGTGTTTAAAGTGTTTCCAAGGGTTTAATGTTTTGAGTGTTTTTTTTCCTAAAATACCCTTTTTCATTTATGTTCACTTACAATTGTATTTAATGAAACGTTTTGTTTTTTAAAAAAATTACATTTAATCTCAACTACCCGATCTATAGATGGATGGCTTGGATTAGTTCACATAGTTAACAAGAAATACAAGGCTAACAAAAGATCTCAACCCTATATATATATATATATATATAGGGGCAGGTTCAAATGAGAAGGTAAACATTTTGCGAGAAGGCAAGAAGTGTTTAATCATATATGATACACAAACTTAATCATATATGATTAAACACGTGTTATATTGGCAATACATAGATGTTTAATCATATATGATTAAGCACACTTACAAGCCATGTAATCATATATGATTAAACACTTCTCGCGTTCTCGCAAAATGTTTAACTTCTCGCATGATCTTTCCTCTCTCTCTCTCTCTCTCTCTCTCTATATATATATATATATATATATATATATATATATATAAAGGAGAATCATGGAATGGTGAGGTGGCATCTCCTAGAGATGACAACTCATCTTTTCTTTTTTCACAATTTTTGTAGTTTATGTAATTTTAAATATGTTTAATTGGTCTCATAATGTAATTCATTTATTAAGGTCATTATTTAAAACATAAATGTTTCAAACGTTTTATTTTACCCTTTGAACCTTTCATTTTTTGTTGGGAACTGAAGATTTGTTTAAGTATCATTACTGCTGCCAGTACAACATGGTTACTACTGCTGAGACAAGTTACTACTGCTGAGCCAAATTACTACTGCTTGTAGAAATTAATACTGCTAAGCATAGTTACTACTGCTGGTGAAGATTAATACTGGTCAGAGTGTTAATGCTGCTATGTCTTAATACTGCTTATGTGATAATCTTGGTAAGCCGCGCATATCAAGGTTTGAAGATAATCATGGAAGGTTGAAGATAATTATGGAAGAATATACTGAAGATCTTTTATGTTTGTAATTATCTTTTATTTTCAGTATATGTATAGAATTGTGAGTCCGTGATCGTTTACCAGATAAGTCAAACAACAAAGATATAACGATTACCAACCTGTTTCGATTACAAAACGTGGATTACAAGGTTGAATGTTCTTCACAGTGTTGAGCTCTCTCTCTATTACACCTTCAATATGTGAGTTGTGTGTGTTCTCCTGTGATCAGATATTGTTGAGAGACTTAGCTTATCAAACAAACTTAAACATAATATCTAGATATCTAATATCTAGATATTATATTTAAAACTAATATAATAAACTAAACTAATTAAACTAATAAAATAACTAAAACATAATATCTAATAATATCTAGATATTATAACTTTGTGTGAGTCCGTGATCGTTTACCAGATAAATCAAACAACAAAGATATAACGATTACCAACCTGTTTCGATTACAAAATGTGGATTACAAGGTTGAATGTTCTTCACAGTGTTGAGCTCTCTCTCTATTACACCTTCAATATGTGAGTTGTGTGTGTTCTCCTGTGATCAGATATTGTTGAGAGACTTAGCTTATTAAACAAACTTAAACATAATATCTAGATATCTAATATCTAGATATTATATTTAAAACTAATATAATAACTAAACTAATTAAACTAATAAAATAACTAAAACATAATATCTAATAATATCTAGATATTATAACTTTGACGCTTATTACAAATTGACCCTTAGACTTTGGTTGAGAGTAACTTGTCAGCTTTAACTTCAAATTGTGATCTTCGTTTTGGATGATCTTGAATCCAATGAGACTGTGTCCTAACAATCTCCCCCTTTGGATCAAGATCATTACGAAAATGATTTAGCAATACGATCTTCTCTTTCAGCACAGAAGATGCAATCTCTCTCTTAGTCTTCAAGATATAGTAAACTCCCCAAAAGATGTAGATTATCTTTCTTTCAGTTCATGGGAAGAAATTATCTTCAGTTTCAGCTCGAAATTCTTCATCAAAGTATCTTTAAAAGAAAATTTCTCTCGAATCAGCATATCTTCAAAATACTTGCTCTTTGAAGAATTCAATCTTGGACGTGATTCTTGGAACATGTGATTTCTTGGTTAGCTCTTCTCCATTTCTTGGGTAGATCTTCTCCCCCTTTTTGATGAGAAGTGTAACGATTTCATCAAAAGTTGATGACAAGAAATGTTGGTCATAAGGAGCCTCTGATTCGTCAATGGAATAGATATTTATCCAGATCTTTGCAAATCTAGACAAAATAGTCATGTAACACCTGTAGCAATAAACAAATCAGTTAGAAACGCCTGTCAGTAACACTAAGTCACTGTGTGTAACGAATACACAATGGAAAGGAGCTGTTTGATGTTGACTCCCACAGGGCTTCCATTTAATCATCGAAACACCACAACGGTTATTTCTATAAACGTTATGACAAAGAAACAAATTTCTTGTGTGTTCGTGCTTGTGTTAGAAAGAATTAAGCACTTGATGATTGCTTATAGGCTCGAAATTGTGTAAACCACTGAGACAGCAGTAAGTTAAACACAGACTCAATGTGCATGATTGAAGTGCGAAGGTGGGGCAGACTTCCTTCTTTTCAATATCTAGATTTTCCAAATGAAAATCAGATAGCATATGTGCTGCTTCCCCTTTGAAAATGAAACATTTTCCTATTAAGAAGTAAATGAGTAGCTGGTGGGGTAATTTCAAGAGTTGGCATGGGCTAGTTGCCTGTTTCAATAATGATCACAAAAGAATTGTGAAACACTAGAAATGTGGCTGCCCGACTCAGAAAAAGTTGGTGTAAACTTCTAATATTCTTTTAACTCTTTTCTCACACCCTCTTTCTTTTAAACATTTAGCTCACTGCTAACCGAACTCTCTTTTTCATGATAGCTCATTATCCAATCCACACTCATTTCTTTTTATTTCTCACACTCAATCACTATGGATTAACTTCATGGGTAGAAATCACTGGTTAACGTGATTCCATAGAAGTTGTGTTAATTCCTAGCACAATGATCCCGTATATCCTATAAAGAATATGTTGCTTAAAATGATTTATAATCATGTAAGCTCATGTAGAACATTTAAAGTACACTCCCGAAATATAAAATCTTATGAAAAAATCAGGAAGTGGTTTGAACGTAAAAGAATATGTTTTCAATGATTGAAAGTTGTCCTTCTTTCAATCACATATGAGATTAAGATAAAGGAATATACCTTTAAGTACGATCTTACATCTCATGAAGTTTAGCTTAAAGTCATAAACATATGATCGTGTAAGCTCTTCTCAAAAATTCTGCAAAAGTCTAAAGTCAAGTCAAAGAAACTTTATTCACTAATATTGAAAAGACAAAAAGCAGTAAAAACAAATAACTTCTCTTACTCCCCCTGAAATTATGCATTTGAAAAAATTATCATTGAAAAGATATGCATTTAAAATTTCAGAAATAAATATGTACTCCCCTTGAAGATTGATTTCCTCGTTGGAGTATCGGAGTACAATCTCTCATATCAGCATTGGAGTAAGTTCTTTTGATCTTTGAAGAACGAGTCCTGATCTGTACATAATCAGAAGTCGTTGTTGACATTGATGTCCGGGTCTTGAGCTGATTTACTCAAGAACCATTATTCTTTGAAGTGCGGGTCTTGAACTGTGTTATTCAAGAACCTTCCTTCTCCTACTCCCCCTTGACAGTAGGTGCCTGCAACACAGAATTAGTTTTCTTTGGTACCCACTGGTATTTGGGTCCATATGTGTTAGTTGCAGTTCGTATGGGGGTTATGGAATAAGAACCATACCAGTAATGATCTTTGGTTCTGTGAACAGGATCATGTGTACGACAATAAGAACAATAGAATTTATTACCTGACAAACTGATTAATTTATCTCTTGAGTAAACAAAATCAGGTTTACCTTTAGGCGCATTGTTCTTCTTGGCATTCTGCGTATGTACACATGACTTTTTACTTTTAAGCTCAGCTTTCTTCTTTGCTTCAACTAGTTTCTTGTTTCAGACCAGTTCAGCTTCTTCGTAGTTGTTCCTCCTTCTATGTGTACCTGAACAATCTATATTTCTATCATTGAAAAGGTTAGAATTACCAATTTGATCAGAAGATTTAACTGACCTCTTTGAAGAAACAGGTCTTGATATTGAGCTTGCAGCTGACTTGAATGAACATTCTGAATCAATTGAATCATATCTAGGTGAGTGGCCTATTGACTCTGGAGACTTGCGCTCAGTCACCACCACCGTTGAAATAATCTTTTCAAGCTCGTTGACTTTTGAAGAATAATCGTTTCTTTCTTTGACGAGAAGGTCAATCTTCTTCTCAAGCTCATGCTTCTTCTTCTTCTCTTTCTGTGCATTCCCAGAAAGTTCAGATAGCTTTGCATTAAGCTTCCTAATTGCAGCTTCAAAGGTGCTTCTCTCTTCTTCAAATACCTTCTTTGCACCCTTTCTTCCGTCTGATATATCTTTTAAGAATCCATCATTCTTCTGATCAAATGCCTTCTTCTCCTTGGCAAACTGATCTCTTTCTAAAATGATTACTTTCTCAAGGTTAGAAACTTGTTGAGAAAGCTTTAAACACTTAAGCTCTAGAGTCTTCTTCTCTTCACCACCTTTCTTGGAAATTACAGAGAACTTCAGTGCAAACTTTGAACTTTCCTGTTCAAACTCAGATTTGTCCTTGACAAACTCTTGATTTAAGTCTGATAGTTTCTGTTGAAGATTAGTGTTTGCACTCTCCAAGCTCATGAACTTCTCCCCGTTCATCTCTACAGACTCTTGCTTCTGAATTTGAGCTTCTAATTCAAAAAAATTTCTGTTAAGTTCAAAGTTCTCAGCTTCCAAAAACTTAACCTTATCTTCGCAAAACCCAGAACTTTGTTTCAGAAGTTCTTCATTGACTTCCTTTAATGTACTTACTTCTTCTTTCAGAACCTTTCTTTCATCACGATATTTCTTTGAACGTTTAAAATGATGTTCCACTGATGAAGTAAGATTTTTAAGTTCTAGTTTAAGCTTTGTAATCTTTTCCTCATCATCAGAAAAATTCATCTTGAATATCTGATTTGATCCTTAGAAAAACTAAGTCTGGAAGAACACAATTTGCGCTAAAAGGCAAAAAGTCTGGTTTGCGCTAGATGTGGGTGGCGCAAAACATAGATTTGCGTTTAAAGTGGGTCGCGCAAAATAGCTTTGCTTGAGCAATGGGTGGCACAAATTGGGGTTTGCGTTTTACTTGAGTGGCGCAAAGGGTGTTTTGCGTGAGCCTTGTGTGGCGCAAACTTGTAATGCGACCGGGAAGATGTAAGGACCGGAGAGATGCTCGACCAGGAAAATTTTATGCTTTGTGACCGGAAAAGAGTGATGCTTTTCTCGACTGACCGGTAAGTTGTAAAGACCGGTAAAACTAAAATGTTTCGACCGGATAATTGGTGACCGGATGAACAGTAAGAAATATGGGTCGACCGGTAAGGAAATTGTCGACCGGTACCTTGCTTTTCTTCGACCGGTATCTGTTCCTTCGACCTGTACTTAATGATCGACCGGTAAAGAATATGACCGGTAATATGCAGATGGAAAAACTCGACCGGTAAAATGTGTTAACAAAGGACCGGTAGCTTGCTCTTTGTTCGACCGGTATTTAGCAAAATTCTCGACCGATATTAGGAAGATTATATCGACCGATACAATGCAATGGAAATGAGTTGATTGTGCATGTGGAATTATTATTGTGGAGGGTTGTGATTGGTGGACAATGGAAACGTGGAGATGCTTGCAAACAATATTTGAAAGGCTGCCACGTGGAGATGCTTTCAAACTTTGATTTCGAAAATGAATTGGAAGAGAAATGCTTTTCTGAAATTTCTTTCTTGGACCAATAAAAAGTTTGAAAAAGTGGACCGATATATTAATCAAAGAAAGTGGACCGGTATTTGGTTATGGACCGATATGTTGTAGTAACAAAGGACCGATAATTAAACTTCGATCGGTACAAAATATTGATATCGGTCGACCGGTATAGAACCTTCGATCGGTATCTTCTCTTCTCCGATAAATCAGTCCTGCAACTCTCAAATTGACCCAACTAGAAATCGATTTACCACACCAAAATTTGACACTATGATCGACTTACCAACAACAACAACACATAACACTTTGATTTCGAAAACAACCACAAATTGAAGTTTTGAATGATAGCACAGTGGTTTGAAAAAAATGAAGAACATAGAGACTTGAAAATTTGATTTTGATCTGGTATCAGCTCTGATACCAATTGTGAGTCCGTGATCGTTTACCAGATAAATCAAACAACAAAGATATAACGATTACCAACCTGTTTCGATTACAAAACGTGGATTACAAGGTTGAATGTTCTTCACAGTGTTGAGCTCTCTCTCTATTACACCTTCAATATGTGAGTTGTGTGTGTTCTCCTGTGATCAGATATTGTTGAGAGACTTAGCTTATCAAACAAACTTAAACATAATATCTAGATATCTAATATCTAGATATTATATTTAAAACTAATATAATAACTAAACTAATTAAACTAATAAAATAACTAAAACATAATATCTAATAATATCTAGATATTATAACTTTGACGCTTATTACAAATTGACCCTTAGACTTTGGTTGAGAGTAACTTGTCAGCTTTAACTTCAGATTGCGATCTTCATTTTGGATGATCTTGAATCCAATGAGACTGTGTCCTAACAAGAATTATTCAGAATAGTTTGCAATACGAGTATTCTGAGTTTTGTTTTGAGAGAGAATTGACCTCAAGGTTTACAACCCTAGTTCTAGAGAAGTAAAATTCGTCTTGGTGAGCCTGTTCATCAAGATTGAGGTTTTGTGTGAAAGCTTGTAACTTTAATCATTCAATAAAGTTTACAAGTTGTGATTTCTACTTTACTGTTATATTGATATTTGAATATTAAAGTGTTTTTCCGCAACTTCTTTAATATTGTTTCCGAGTTTCATTATTCTTGTTAAGAATCAGATCCTGACAAGTGGTATCAGAGCCCAGTATTCTCAGAAACCTTCATTCATCATGGACAACACAGTTGAATCAAACAGTACTCTTGTTTCAAAGGTTCCCATGCTCAAACCTAATGAGTTTGACATGTAGAAAATTAGGATCAAGCAGTACATCCTCCTTACAGACTTTTCTATGTGGGACATTGTTGAGAATGGTCCCTCTGCTGAAGGTAAAATTGGACAAGATGGAAGAAGACCACCTCCAAAAACTGATGCTGAGAAGAAAGTGAGACAATTGGAGATGAAAGCCTTAAGCACCCTGCTTTTGGCCATTCATAATGAGTACAACATCAGTTTCACCACTGCACTGATGCTCAGATTCTATGGAATGCTTTAGAGAAGTGATTTGCTGGCACCAAGAGCACTAAGAGGAATCAAAGGGATATTCTCAAGCAGCAATATGAGAATTTTACATCTTCAAAGAATGAGTCTATGACTCAAACTTTTGATAGATTCAATAAGTTAATTGGTGAGTTGGCTACTGTTAGAGTCCATATGGAACAAGATGATGTCAACCGAAAGTTCCTCAGATCTCTTGGAGATGAATGGACCATGTACACTGTTTCATTCAGACAGAATGACAAATTGGAAGAAAAGGAACTGGATGATCTGTACAATGATCTGAGAGTGTTTGAATCTGAGGTGGAAGCAAAGAAGAAGCCTACTGGATATGTTCATAATGCTGCACTCCTTTCAGCATCAACTGATTCTACTGCTAACCCTGAATCAGTTAATGCTGCTAATGGAGTAAATCAAGAAAAAGGCAATGAATATGTTTTTGAAGCCTTTCTTTCCAGCCATGGTAACTCCTCTTTAATCAATGATGACTTGGAACAGCTTCATCCTGATGATCTTGAAGAGATGGATATTAAATGGCAGATGGCCATGCTTTCTATGAGGGTGAAGAAGTTCATCAAGAGGACTGGGAGGAACAACTTCTCCCAAAGAAGAGAAGATGGAGCAGGCTTTGATAAGTCAAATGTGGAGTGCTACAAGTGTCATATGAAGGGACACTTTGCCATGGAATGCAGAAGTGGAGTGTCTCACAACAATCACCAACAAGCTCAGACTGGAAGCTTCAACCAGAACAGAAACTCTGCTCAAACTCTTGTTTCTCAACAAGGAATGGGGTTTGACTGGAGTGATCAAGCAAAAGAGGCCATTCAAAATCAAGCTCTCATGGCAGAGGTATCTGATCTTCCAACTGAGGTACTCTCTAATCTCTGTTCTCAAACTTGTATAGACACTGTTAAAAGGTACAGGGATCACAACCAGAGTATGAGTGATGACCTTAAGAGGTTAGAAAAGGATAGAAAAGACTATGTGAAAATTGTTGAGAGGTTTGAGGAACAAATCAAAGGGTTCCAAGCCAATGAACTTCAACACACATACGATACAAATTACTGGAAGTGGGAGAAAAATGATCTAGAAATCCAACTGACAAAGTCTAGAGAGGAAAATGAAAAGTTGAGAGGAGAGCTAGCCAAGGTTAAGCTGGATGTGGAAAAGTTTTCATATGCTTCTAAATCCATGGATTCAATTCTAAAGGTCCAAATCCATGATAAGCTTAAACCAGGAATTGGGTACAATACCACACCACCACCATACAACAACAACTACATCCCTCCTAAATCAGACTTGCTAGAGACCAAGGATAGGAAGGACTTGCATGAGGGAGCCACTAAGATAGATCCTTTAGATGAAGTAGTTGTTAAGGACAAGACTGAGAAAGAAGCTAGTAAGAGTAAGGATAATACTGTGAGTGGTGAGATTCCCTTAGAAAATAACATTATTACCAATGAGGGTGGTGGAAGGGATTGGGTCAAATATGATGACGTAGAGAAGACTGAGGGAAAGTCTAAAAAGGTCCATTACAAGTAGACTACAATTGTGAATCCTGTTCTTTGCAAACAGTGTGCAGGTAATAAGTCTGAGCCCCTAAAACATGATAAAATGAGGGGCAATCAAAGAAATTGGAATAATCAGTGGGCTCAGAAACAAGGAGTTGATCTGAGTAGAATCATCAGACCAAAACCTTGTTTCATATGTGGCAAAATGAACCATCTTGCCAAGCACTGTTATTTTAATTCTATTAACCAAAGGATAAATTTTCAAAGATCTGTGCAAAAACCCTTTGGTTATAGGAAGGATGAAAGGAACCATGTGGCTAAGAAACCTGTTAAATCTAAAAGCCACATGAAGAAAAAGTCTGTAAAAGAGAGTGTCAAGATGTGGGTTCCCAAAAGCACTAAAACTGTTAGTACTGCTACCACAAATAGTGTTGCTGACAAAGATAGTGCTGCCAAAAGCAATACTGCTGCTATCAATGTTAGTGCTGCTGAGAGTATTAGTACTTCTAAAACTAACATTGTTAGTACTTCATCAGAGGTTAATACTGCTAACTCTGTTAATGCTTCTAACAAGGTTAGTACTGCTAAACCTGTTAGTGCTGCTAACTCTATTAGTACTTCTAAAATTAGTACTGCTTCTAGTGTTTGTGCTTCTAGATCAATCATCTTGACAAAGTACTCCAGTAAAGAGTATTCTAAATTTAAAAATCTCATCAAAAAGGAGTGTAAGTACTTTGATGAGAAAGGGAGGCCCAAGACCACTTTGGCTTGGGTTCCCAGTCAATACTAATTGATTTATCTTATGTGCAGGGCAACCAGCAGCTCAAGGGAAAGAGCATTTGGCATGTTGATAGTGGTTGCTCTAGGCACATGACAGGGAACATGGCTTGCCTCAAGAATTTCAAGAAAATTGATGGAGGTCATGTTGCCTTTGGTAATACTCCAGATGGAGGTAAGATTAGTGGTAAGGGAGATGTAACCAAAGGTAAAATGACCTTTGAAGATGTATTCTATGTTGAGCAGTTAAGGTACAACCTGTTAAGTGTATCACAGGTTTGTGACAAACAACATAGTATATTATTTACTGATTCTGAATGCATTATCCTTGCTCCTGGATTCAAGGTAGTTGATGAAAAGATGATACTACTAAGAACTCTCAGAAAGGATAATGTATATTTCTTAGATATGGAAAGTGTTTCAACTGATTCATCCCTAAACTGTCTTGTTTCAAAAGCTTCTTTGGATGAATCATCACTTTGGCACAGAAGGATGTGTCACATGAACTTTAAAACAATGAATAAACTTGTTAAAAACAACCTTGTAAGAGGTTTACCTTCCAAAGTCTTTTCATGTGATGATCATTGTGTTGCCTGTCTCAAAGGCAAACAACACAAAACTTCTCATAAGTCCAAAGAGTTGAACACAATCTCTAATTCTCTTCAGTTGTTACATATGGATCTGTTTGGTCCTACAAATGTTATGAGTATAGGTAAGAAATCATACTACCTAGTTATTGTTGATGATTACTCTAGATTTACTTGGGTATATTTTCTAAGGACTAAGGATGAGACAAGTGGACTGATCAAATCCTTTATTCTAATAATTGAAAACCAAAAAAATCAAAAGGTAAAAGTCATTAGGTCAGATAATGGTACTGAATTTAAAAATCATGACCTAAACACTTTTTATGAGGAAAAAGGAATTGAGAGGCAATACAATGCTCGTAGGACTCCACAACAAAATGGTGTTGCTGAGAGAAGGAATAGGACACTGATTGAGGCTGCTAGATCTCTGTTAGCTGATTCCAAACTACCAATTACTTTCTGGGCTGAAGCAGTTAATACTGCTTGCTATGTCCAAAACAGAGTTCTAGTAGTCAAGCCTAAAAACAAGACACCATATGAGCTTTTAAATAAAAGAAAACCATTTATTGGATTTTTCAAACCTTTTGGGTGTCCTTGTACCATTCTCAATACCAAAACTCACTTAGGAAAGTTTGATAGCAAGGCAGATGATGGTTTTCTTGTTGGTTACTCATCTCAGAGTAAGGCTTACAGAGTTTTTAATACTTCTTCTAGAATAATTGAGGAAAGTGACAATGTCAAATGCAATGAGAATACACCAAATCCTATTGGGTCTGGTCCTAAGTGGTTATTTGACATTGATTCACTAACTAACTCCTTGGGTTTCAGTAGTGATTATCATGCAGGTTCAGGAAGTGGAGGATCAGGAGATGATCAAGTACAAGTACAAGACATTATTCCTCAGTCTGTGATCTTTCCCATACCTAAAATAGAGCCTGCTGATGTCTGTGCAAAGGAAACTATGACTGAACCAATTCAGAGTGAAGAAGAATGAAGAGATGAGGAGAATCAAGGGCATGAAGAGCCAGAAGCAGCTGATGAGATCCGCTCAGCTGGCTTAAATGATTCCAATCTAGATGTGGGACTCAATGAAGAACCTAGTCATCAGACTAGAACTCAAAAGAACCATCCTCCAGAGCTGGTCATAGGAGACATTTCTTCTCCTATGATAACAAGGAATCAAAGCAGACTTCAAGAGCTGCAGGATCAGCAACACACAGTACTCTCTTGCTTTCTATCTCAGATTGAGCCTAAGAAGGTTTATGATGCAATGAAAGATTCCAGTTGGATAGAAGCTATGCAAGAAGAGTTACTACAGTTCAAATTGCAAGAAGTTTGGGACTTGGTGGACCTTCCAAAAGGTCATAGAGCTATTGGTACCAAGTGGATTTTCAGGAATAAAAAGGATGAGAGAGGAATTGTGATCAGAAACAATGCAAGGCTTGTGGCACAAGGGTACACTCAAGAAGAAGGCATTGACTATGAAGAAGTGTTTGCTCTAGTGGCAAGGGTAGAGGCAATTAGGCTATTTCTAGCCTATGCCTCATACATGAATTCAAGGTATACCAAATGGATGTGAAGAGTTCCTTTCTTTATGGTACAATTGATGAAGAAGTATATGTCTGTCAGCCCCCTGGATTTGAAAATCCATCATATCCAGACAGAGTATACAAACTGAAGAAAGCACTTTATGGTCTTCATCAAGCCCCAAGAGCATGGTATGATACTCTATCTACCTATCTCTTGGAGAATGGGTTTGAAAGAGGAATAATTGACAAGACCCTCTTCATTAAAAGGAGTAAGAAGGACATCCTACTTGTTCAGATTTATGTGGATGACATCATCTTTGGATCCACAAAAGATCAGATGTGTAGAGACTTTGAAAAGTTGATGCACAAGAGCTTTAAAATGAGTTCAATGGGTGAACTTACCTTCTTCCTTGGGCTTCAAGTGAAACAGAAGAAAGATGGGATCTTCATAAGCCAATCAAAATATGTGAAAGACATCCGGACAAATATGGTTTATCAGACTCAAAGCCAGCAAGCACACCTATGGAGACTCATAAACAGATCACTGTTGATCTTGAGGGGGAGGATGTTGATGTCCATCTATATAGATCAATGATTGGATCACTCATGTATCTCACAGCCTCAAGACCAGACATCATGTTTCCAGTGTGTTTGTGTGCCAGATTCCAAATCAAGCCAAAGCAATCACATCTTCAAGCTGTTAAAAGGATTTTCAGATACTTAAGAGGGCAACCTAGATTAGGTCTTTGGTATCCTTATGAATCCAACTTTGACTTGATTGCTTATTCAGATAGTGACTTGGGAGGTGCTAACATGGACAGAAAGTCTACTTCAGGTGGATGTCAACTTTTGGGTGCAAGACTAGTATCTTGGCAGTGTAAGAAGCAAACCACAGTGTCCTTATCAACAACAGAAGCTGAGTATATTGCTGCTGCAAGTTGCTGCTCTCAGATTCTATGGATTCAGAATCAGATGCTGGACTATGGGGTTACCTTTCTTCACACTCCAATCTTCATTGACAATAGCAGTGCTATAAGCATTGTTAACAATCCAGTCAAGCACTCCAAAACAAAGCACATTGAGATCAGGTATCACTTTATTAGAGATTGTAATGAAAAGAAGCTAATTCAAGTTGCTAAATTTCATACTGACAACCAGTTTGCTGATCTATTCACTAAAGCCTTTGATGTGGGTAGATTCACTTTCTTGGTCACAAGTGTGGGCATGATCAACTCTGAATGAGCTCATATCTTAAAAAGTGTTTTCATACCTGTTATTGGTTTATTCTGTGGTGCTACTAACATCTTTCTCAGGAAGTAGGGGATCAGGGGATGAATAAGTACAAGATATTATTCCTCAGTCTGTGATCTTTCCCATACCTACAATGAACCCTGTTGAAATCTGTGAAACGGAGACTGTTACTGAACCAATTCAGAGTGAAGAAGAAAGAAGAGATGAGGAGAATCCAGAGCATGAAGAGCCAGAAGTAGCTGATGAGATCCCCTCAGCTGACTTAAATGACTCCAATCTAGATGTGGGAATTAATGAAGAACCTAGTCATCAGAAAAGAACTCAGAAGAATCATCCTCCTGAGCTGGTAATAGGAGACATCACTTCTCCAATGATGACTAGGAATCAAAGCAGACTTCAAGATTTGCAGGATCAGCAGCATACAGTACTCTCTTGCTTTCTATCTCAGATTGAGCCTAAGAAGGCTTATGATGCAATGAAAGATTCAGGTTGGATAGAATCCATGCAAGAAGAGTTGCTACAGTTTAAATTGCAAGATGTTTGGGACTTGGTGGACCTTCCAAAAGGTCATAGAGCAATTGGCACCAAGTGGATTTTCCGAAATAAAAAGGATGAGAGAGGAATAGTAATCAGGAACAAAGCAAGGCTAGTGGCACAAGGGTACACTCAAGAAGAAGGCATAGACTATGAGGAAGTCTTTGCTCCAGTTGCACGGGTAGAGGCAATTAGGTTGTTTCTAGCCTATGCCTCATATATGAAGTTCAAGGTATATCAGATGGATGTGAAGAGTGCCTTTCTATATGGAACAATTGATGAAGAAGTATACGTCTGTCAGCCCCCTGGATTTGAAAATCCATCATATCCTGACAGAGTATACAAACTTAAGAAAGCACTCTATGGTCTACATCAAGCCCCAAAAGCATGGTATGATACTCTGTCTACCTATCTCTTGGAAAATGGGTTTGAAAGGGGAATCATTGACAAGAACCTTTTCATTAAAAGAAGTAAGAAGGACACCCTACTTGTTCAGATCTATGTGGATGACATCATATTTGGATCCACAAAAGATCAGATGTGTAGATACTTTGAAGAGTTGATGCACAAGAGCTTCAAAATGAGTTCAATGGGTGAACTCATTTTCTTCCTTGGGCTTTAAGTGAAACAGCAGAAAGATGGGATTTTCATAAGTCAATCAAAGTATGTGAAAGACATCCTAGATAAGTATGGTTTATCAGACTTAAAGCCAGCAAGCACACCAATGGAAACACACAAACAGATCACTGCTAATCTCGAGGGGGAGGATGTTGATGTCCATTTTTATAGATCAATGATTGGATCTCTCATGTATCTCACAGCCTCAAGACCAGATATCATGTTTCCAGTGTGTGTGTGTGCCAGATTCCAAGTCAAGCCAAAACAGTCACATCTTCAAGCAGTTAAGAGGATTTTCAGATACTTAAGAGGGCAACCTAGATTAGGTCTCTGGTATCCTTATGAATCTACTTTTTACTTGATTGCATATTCAGACAGTGACTTGGGTGGTGCTAATTTGGATAGAAAGTCTACTTCAGGAGGATGTCAGCTTTTTGGTGCAAGACTAGTTTCTTGGCAGTGTAAGAAGCAAACCACAGTGTCCTTATCCACAACAGAAGCTGAGTACATTGCTGCTGCAAGTTGCTGCTCTCAGGTTCTATGGATTCAGAATCAAATGCTGGACTATGGGGTAACCTTTCTTCACACTCCCATCCTCATTGACAATAGCAGTTCTATTAGCATTGTTAACAATCTAGTCAAGCACTCCAAAACAAAGCACATTGAAATCAGGTATCACTTTATCAGAGACTGCAATGAAAATAAGCTTATTCAAGTTGCTAAAGTTCATACTGATAACCAGTTTGCTGATCTATTCACTAAAGCTTTTGATGTGGGTAGATTCACTTTCTTGGTCACAAGTGTGGGCATGATGAACTCTGAATGAGCTCATGCTTAAAAAGTGTTTGTATACCTGTTATTTGTTTATTTTTTTTGGTGCTACTAATCATCTTTCTCAGGAAGTTTTATTGTCTTGCTCAGACTAACACAAGCTTCAACAGTGTAGTATCGTTAATGCTGCCAGTGCAGTTTTAATGCTGCCAGTGCAAAGTTACTACTGCTAGTTAGTTAATACTGCTAGTTAGTTAATACTGCTAGTTAGTTAATACTGCTAGTTGGTTACTACTGCTCTCAGTTAATACTACGAGTGGGTTAGTACTGCTTTAACTGAAATTAGGGTTAATACTGCTTCTTTTACGAATTCTATAAATACCCTCTTTGCCCGCCTAAAAGCTCACAACGACTCTTTGAATACTGTTCGTTTTCTCTCTAACTCTTTTCTCTCAAGCAACCAATGTGTTTCTGTCAAGAATCCTCAAGATGGCATCCATGGCATTTATTGATGAACACAATCAGATCGCAATGCTTCAAAAGCCTAAGCAGGCTGCTGGATTCCATCAAATAGTTGATTTTCTCAAGTCCAGTCATATAGCTCATGCTCTTACAGTGTCACCACCAATTTACATCGAGCACCAGAAGCAATTTTGGGCCAATGCCACCGCGGTTACTGAAAACGGTGTGCAGTGTATCAAGACAAGGGTGTGTGACAAAACCTTGACAATCTCTGAAGAGGTCATTCGCATCAGTCTACGCCTAGACGATGCCTCAGGTATTACCTCTATCTCTAATGAGGATTTGTTTTACAATCTCACAAGAATGGGGTATGAAGGCCAACTGGGTGTTTTCAAATTTTACAAAGCTAACTTTTCTCCCCAATGGCGTTTCTTTGTTCATACTCTTATGCACTGTATTTATCGAAAAACTACTGGATGGAGTCAGTTCAGTAGTACCATTGCTTATGCTTTGGTCTGCTTGTCCACTGCCAGAAAGTATAATTTCTCAAAAATGATTTTCAATGACCTTGTGTCAAACTTGGATAATAAAAAGAGGTTCTATATGTATCCAAGATTTGTCCAGGCAGTTATCACCTCTGAATTGACGGATATGCCTCAGTCTAATGCGGTATATGTACCTAAAATCCCCAAGGGCAAGGTCTTTTCAAATATGAAAAGATCTGCCAAGGACTCGGAAGGAGTTGACACCTCATTGTTCTCTACAATGATGGTGGTGTCGCACAACCAAGAAGGTATGGCATCAGGGTCAAGGCCCTCACTAGACCATCCCACTGATAGCCAAACCCAACCTTCAACCACTATATCACTCTCTCAGTCCCTTGTTCTTAAGCCAACCCCAGTTATATCCAAAACTTATACTAAGAGAAAGGTACACAAGGCTCCTTCCCTTGTTGTACCTCTTACAAACCCAGAACCTCAAAGCCCTCTAATGGAGCATTCTCCATTAGAGAATATCCATAGGGAAACCACTGGGTGTCTCCCAACCCCAAGGAGGTGCTCACTAAGGAGATGCATGAGCATGTGGGTCAGAAGGCTGCCACTACTCCTGCTAGCACAGAGGAGGCCAGTGGTAACATCACTAAGACCTTCCCCACGACAACTTTGAATGAGCAATCATTCAAAGGTCCCGGGTGCCCAGAAACCAAGGGAATAGGTGGTGCTTCAATCTGGCTAGAGATCCCTATTAAACATTCCAATGATCCCTTAAAAGGGGGTAATACTCCTGGAGAAGGTGAGGATAGATATGACTACCAGGAATTGATTACTGCCATGTCCAACATGGCAACTGAAATGGATTCTCAAAAGAAGGTTGTAAATGAACTCAAGAAAGTCATCATCAACCAGCAAGAAGAAATCAGCACCTTAAAGAAGTTGGTTAAGAATGTGGTTCAAAGAAGGTCAAAGCAAAGATTTGTGCTCAGAAGAAGGAACCCAGTGGATGATGCTCCCAAAAAGGGGGAGTCAGAAGCTGAGGTCAACATGGAGAATGCTAAGAATAAGGGGGAGAAACATGGAGATGAGGGGGAGTTTGATGGTGGTAGTGGGGATAAGGTACAAACAGTAGAAACAGAAACAGTGTTTGAGAAAGCAGCAGAAACAGTTAATGTTGTTGAAGCAAGCAAAGCAGCAGAAACAGTTAATGCTGATGAAATAAATGAAGCAACAGAAATTGTTCAAGAGGTATTAACCGACATCCTTAGCAGCAATTTGGAAGAAATTGGGATAGCTGAAGCATTAATCAAGGCTAAACATGACACTCCTAAGGTCACTTCAAAGACCAAAGGAGTTGTCATCAAAGACAATGCTGAGGTTATCAAGAAATCTAGTGCTGATAAGGTAGCAAGCAAGGACAAAGGCAAAACCAAGATAGTGGAATATGACCAACCACTTAAAAAGAAAAAGTTGATTGAGTCAGATGAAGCTTTGGCTAAGAAAATTCAGGCAGAACTTGAGCAAGCAGAAAAAGATCAAGTGGAAAAAGATAGGGAGATAGCAAGAGCTCTAGCTGCAGAGCTTAATGAAGTATATCAAAAGAGTTTGGCTACAGAGATGGCACATAAGGAAACTACACTTAAAAAGAAGCCTGTAATGATCAAAATGGGTGCAAAGAAGAGGCAACCTTCACAGGCCTACCTTGGCACTCAAGAGAGAAAGAAGATGATCACTTTCCTCAAAGGTGCTGTGGGATTCAAAAAGGAAATGTTCACAAAAATGTCATTTGATCAAATCAAAGGTTTGTATGAGGCAGAGATGACTAAGTTACAAGGAAATGACCAAGAAAGAGTTGAAGTGGAAAAGAAGATGAAAGAGAGGCATGACCTTCAAATACAAAAGCCCTTTCCTGATGATCAAGAAACTCCAAGGAAGGAAGCTACTCTAGGTGAAAGTTTGAAGACTTTGAAAAGAACAAAAATGATGGCAAGAAGAAAACCAGCTAAGAAACCTAGAGTGGATGAGGAAGAAGCTGAGAAAGAACAGAAGGTAGCTGAAGAAGAAGGGGCACCTAAGTCTGATGAACAGGAAGCTCAATCTCAGGAAGAACCATCCAGTACTTATGATGTGAATATGTACATGGTGGTGATGGAAAAAGTGCCTGAGACTATAACAGTTGAACCGGTTGGTGTCAAGCCTCCTGAGATTATTCACTGGGATACCATGGAAGTAGATGGAAAGGAGTATATCAGGCTTAAGAGGAAAGATGACAAGTTTGAAGTGTATCCTACTTGGGCCAAGATTGTAAGAGTATGCTCCAGATCTGATTTAGAGAAAATGTTTGAGGTGGGGATGAAATTATATGTTGATAAGCTGAAAACTCCAGGGATACCAGTTACAAAACTTGTGATGGAATATCTATGCATGTTGTTCAAGCCAGAGTAAGTTCAGCATGTTATCAGAAATGTTTTCAAAACCATTAACAACTGGACTCTGTATGAAAGAAGTGGAGTGTATGCACTGACTATGGATACAAATCACATTGAATACTTCTTAGTGGATAGAGTTTACAACCATAGCAAGCTAAAGCTGCATGCAATGTTGAAGAAAAAGCTTGGTTGTGCACCAGATTCTACAATGGCAAGATACTTGATCCAGAGAACTCTTAATCAAAGTTTGGGGCTGAATCCTGATACATGATTATGAGCAATGGAGTTTTGGGAGCATCTGAAGAACTTGACTTCTCTTCTCTAAAAGTCAAGTTAGGGGGAGATTGTTGGGAACTAAAGATTTGTTTAAGTATGATTACTGCTGCCAGTACAACACGGTTACTACTGCTGAGCCAAATTACTACTGCTTGTAGAAATTAATTCTGCTAAGCATAATTACTACTGCTGGTGAAGATTAATACTGCTCAGAGTGTTAATGCTGCTATGTCTTAATACTGCTTATGTGATAATCTTGGTAAGCCGCACAGATAAAGGTTTGAAGATAATCATGGAAGGTTGAAGATAATTATGGAAGAATATACTGAAGATCTTTTATGTTTTGTAATTATCTTTTATTTTCAGTATATGTATAGAATTATTCAGAATAGTTTGCAATACGAGTATTCTGAGTTTTGTTTTAAGAGAGAATTGACCTCAAGGTTTACAACCCTAGTTTTAGAGAAGTAAAATTCGTCTTGGTGAGCCTGTTCATCAAGATTGAGGTTTTGTGTGAAAGCTTGTAACTTTAATCATTCAATAAAGTTTACAAGTTGTGATTTCTACTTTACTGTTACATTGATATTTGAATATTAAAGTGTTTTTCCGCAACTTCTTTAATATTGTTTTTGAGTTTCATTATTTTTGTTAAGAATCAGATCCTAACATTTTTTATCTTTCAAATTATCAAATCCATGTTACAATTTTACTCTTTAAACCTTTTATTTTTTATCTTTCAAATTATCAAATCCATGTTACAATTGAAATTGAAGACTACTTTTTATTAGTTTGTTTATGATCATGTGCATATCTATTTGATCCATCCAACTATATCTATATAAAGCGGAAACTTTAACAGCTGGCGTGACATTCTCAGGTTTGAGAATCCATCCCTTCTTTTTTTTCAGTTTTTTAATTTTCTTTTAACAAATTATTAGGATTTAACTCTTCATGTTCTCTTGACCTTCACCATTATTATCATTAATAGAGAAATCAAAAACCTTCTTCTCTCTCTAATCCCTCTCATCTTCACTACAAAAAATCTCTTCTCTCTCTAATCCCTCCTCTCTTCGAGGCCAATATCTAAATCAAAAACCTTCAACATCATCATCATGAATGGAGAAATCAAAAACTCTCTTTTCTCTTTCTAATCCCTCTCCTCTTCGTAGTGGGTCCTGGTTTAGTGTTCTGGCCGTTGGAAGGGTTTCTTTTGTTCTTCTGAAACCGATGTCGTTTGCTTCAATCGACTCAAATCTTCAGACTCTATCAAAGGTATTGTTTGATTTATTTTGATTTTGGTTTACAATATGTTTTCGTAGAATCCTTCTTTAGATTTCTGATTTTGGTTTATAAACTTCTTTACTATTCACACGGATATTCTTCTATCTACTTTTCCATGTTTTGATGATATAGTTTTGAGGATTTTGTAGGCAATGCTGACACATTCAAACATCTCTCTTGAAAAATACAGACAAAAGTGTGGTATGAGCTCTTCTACTATACATTACTTCATGTCCACTTACTATTTCTTCCTCAATGGTGCTTTTATTTGCTAAAATTGTTGTTATTGATGTATATTTACTTCCTTCATTGGCTTATATTTTGATTGTGGGTGTGGTTGTCCACATCCATTTTTGCTTTTTTTTATAAGATGTTTAATTTGATTATTTGTAATCTTTTAGTTGGTAGTTACCTAGCTTGATTTTAACTATTATAGTATTATCTAGATGTTGGTTTGATGTGATCAAAGAATGAGTTGTTTGATTTTATAATGCAATGTGTATATGTAACCAAATACTAATTTAGTTAGTTTTGTCGAACTTGGTAACGAAGTCTTATTGATTTCAATTCATATATGGTTGTTGGTAAAAGTTCAATGTTGGGGGTTTGAGTCGAATGGACTTGTAGGTTGTTTGAGTTAGAGAATTTTAAGATTAAAATTTTTTACGACATTATTTGTATAATCAATCAATTATGTGATTATTTACATATTCCATGTTTGTTGGAAATGTTAGAATTGGTGTTTGAATCGTGAAGTACACAAGAGCTTGTTATTAAAATATAAAGATCAAATCATTTTTTTTAAATTTACATTAAAATCAAACTATATATATATATATATATATATACATAAATGAAATGAAATTAGAATCAATTTTTTTACTTTTTGAAGAAGTATTAGGTAATGGATATATATTGATTATTTTCAAATATGTTTAATTGGTCTTATAATGTAATTCATTTATTAAGGTCATTATTTAAAACATAAATGTTTCAAACATTTTATTTTACCCTTTGAACCTTTCATTTTTTATCTTTCAAATTATCAAATTCATGTTACAATTTTACTCTTTAAACCTTTTATTTTTTATCTTTCAAATTATCAAATCCATTTTACAATTGAAATTGTAGACTACTTTTTTTTAGTTTGTTTATGATTATGTGCATATCTATT
The DNA here is from genome assembly GCA_954870635.1 of Arctium minus. NCBI lineage: Eukaryota > Viridiplantae > Streptophyta > Magnoliopsida > Asterales > Asteraceae > Arctium > Arctium minus. Next base: position 39,662,821 of record OX941084.1, read on the forward strand.
TGATCCATCCAACTATATCTATATAAAGCGGAAACTTTAACTGCTGTCGTGGCACTCTCAGGTTTGAGAATCCATCCCTTCTTTTTTTCTCGGTTTTTTAATTTTCTTTTAACAAATTATTAGGATTTAACTCTTCATGTTCTCTTGACCTTCACCATTATTATCATTAATAGACACCATTATTATCATTAATAGAGAAATCAAAAACCTTCTTCTCTCTCTAATCCCTCTCCTCTTCGGTACAAAAAATCTCTTCTCTCACTAATCCCTACTCTCTTCGAGGCCAATACCTAAATCAAAAAAAACCTTCAATATCATCATCATGAATGGACAAATCAAAAACTCTCTTCTCTCTTTCTAATCCCTCTCCTCTTCATAGTGGGGTCCTGGTTTAGTGGTCTGGCCCTTGGAAGGGTTTCTTTTGTTCTTCTGAAAGTAATCTGATGTCGTTTGCTTCAATCGACTCAAATCTTCAGACTCTATCAAAGGTATTATTTGATTTATTTTGATTTTGGTTGACAATATGTTTTCATAGAATCCTTCTTTAGATTTCTGATTTTGGTTTATAAACTTCTTTAGTATTCACACACATATTCTTTATCTACTTTTCCATGTTTTGATGATATAATTTTGAGGATTTTGTAGGCAATGCTGACACATCCAAACACCTCTCTTGAAAAATCCAGACAAAAGTGTGGTATGAGCTCTTCTACTATACATTACTTCATGTCCACTTACTATTTCTTCCTCAATGGTGATTTTATTTGCTAAAATTGTTGTTATTGATGTATATTTACTTCCTGCATTCGCTTATATTATGATTGTGGGTGTGGTTATCCACATCCATTTTTGCTTTTTTTATAAGATGTTTAATTTGTTTATTTGTAATCTTTTAGTTGGTAGTTACCTAGCTTGATTTTAACTATTATAGTATTATCTAGATGTTGGTTTGATGTGATCAAAGCATGAGTGGTTTGATTTTATAATACAATGTGTATATGTAACCAAATACTAATTTAGTTTGTTTTGTCGAATTTGGTACCTAAGTCTTATTGATTGCAATTCATATATGGTTGTTGGTAAAAGTTCAATGTTGGGGGTTTGAGTCGAATGGACTTGTAGGTTGTTTGAGTTAGAGAATTTTAAGATTAAAATTTTTTACGGCATTACTTTTTGAAGAAGTATTGGGTAATGGATATATATTGATTATTTTCAAGAATTAAAGTCGCTCATTAATCAAAAAACGTTTCATCTTTTCCAATTATGAATCATTAATATATATAAATGAGTATTAATTACAATCAGTTATCCATTAATATATATAGGTCATACGAATTGCGTTGTCATTTTAGGATTGCTCCGTACATGAGTCTTTTTTTTGTTGTCAAATTGCACATGAAACAATTGTGAGGTATACCTTTTCATTTTCTTAAAAAAAATATTTAATACACATTTTATCCTTTATGAAAAATGTATGTTTCATTATAATTTGGTTGTCCTCTTGGTAATTTACTTGCAAACTATGTTCAACATCCAACTATCTAACTCTATTCATCTCTATTTATCCATTAATTTAATTGGTTTATTGTTTATACTTGATTGGAATTGTAGTGTGTATTATACTAAACTTTTTGTTCTTTTCCTAGCAAGAAAATCATGAGTGACAGAGGAGAAAATAACTGTCCACTTTCTTCAAAGAATTTAACATATGAAATCTTGCAAGTGTGGCTATTAGGACCGTTGTCATATACAAAAGAGTGAATTGTGGATTTGGTCCTGTGGTTTTATGATTTATTTGACCATGGTACTCATTCTATGTTTATTGTGGATATAGTCACTGTGGTATGCAATATATTGTGGCTAGAGTCCCTAAACACTAACATCATTAACTTTAAAGGGTTAAAGGCATCATGTGCTTTGCACACTATGGGTATAATAGTCATTTTACTTTTCCCTTTCAATTTATTTTATAGACCTTTAAAACAAACAATACTAAACTGTGGATTTGGTCCATATGCATCACTCATCATCTTTAAAACACATTTATCATCTCTCTTAATTTTTTTTCATCCAATCTTCATGGTCAAAGTACAAGAAAAACTAACTTGTTAAAGTGCAAAAAAAAAAAAAAAATTTACTTGCATTTAAAAATAACAATTATTTGAACCCAACACTACATCCTAAAAAAGACAACCTATGAAAATAACAATTGTTTGAAACCAATATTACATCCCCAAAAAGACAACTCATCAAAATGACAATTGTTTATATCAAGATTTATGTAGTAATTGTTGGCAACGGTTTTGTTTATTTTTTTGACGACATCTAAGTGACTTGAGTAGGAAGTATATTAATCCTTTTCATAAAATGCATAGACCATTTGGAAACCATGATGTGGGAAAATACTTATATGCATGTCAGTTGACATCTGTAAACACAAATATATTATGACATAGGAGATTGACGGGAAGACAATAGTGTCATAAGAGCATCTCCAACCGGCCGTTAAATCGCCTATCAAAATTTATTTATACCAAAATTAACATTTTAACATTAATAATTTGTTTTTAAAAATAACATATTTGTATTAAGTAAATTATATATACATTTATATATTTGATCTTTTTTTAGAGTGTGATTGGAGTTGTTTTTTTTTTTTTTTTTTTTTTTTTTTTTTGTTGATAAACCCATCAAATTTGGTATTTTTGTGTTAAATTTGGTGTTGTGGTTTGAGATGATCTAAATAGTCATACTTGAATTACACACCAAGTCACTTGATACTTGCTGGGGATCCATACCCTTTCAATTAACGTTTTAATATCTAATGCACTATATAATGAAGTTTGGATCTCCAAAATGAAGATGATTATATCACATTTCCAAATGGTCTATGTATTTTATGAAAAGAATTAATGTACTTCATACTCAAGTCACTTAGATGTCATTAAGAAAATAAATAAAACCGTTGCCAACAACTACTACATAAATGTTGATATAAAACAATTGTCATTTTGATGGGTTGTCTTTTTGGGGATGTAATATTGGTTTCAAACAATTGTTATTTTGATAGGTTGTCTTTTTTAGGATGTAGTGTTGGGTTCAAACAATTGTTATTTTTAAATGCAAGTAATTTTTTTTTTTTGCACTTTAACAAATTAGTTTTTCTTGTACTTTGACAATGAAGATTGGATGAAAAAAAATTAAGAGAGATGATAAATGTGTTTTAAAGATAATGAATGATGCATAGGGACCAAATCCACAATTTAGTATTGTTTGTTTTAAATGTGTATATAATAAATTGAAAGTGAAAAATAAAATGACTATTATACCCATAGTGTGCAAGGCACATGATGCCTTTAACCCTTCAAAGTTAATGATGTTAATGTTTAGGGACCCTAGCCACAATATATTGCATACCACAGGACCATATCCACAATAAATATAGAATGATGATCATGGTCAAAGAAATCACAAAACCACATGACCAAATCCACAATTCACTCTATACAAAAAATCTACATGTAAATGTTAGTAGAGCTTTTATTTAGTAATTTTGTATACGTTTTGTATGCATAAGGTTAATCTATAACCTATATAGAATCACTAAAATGTCTCTATTGATGTTATCTAATTTTTTTTAATTTTGATATATTTTTAACTCAAAATTTTCATTTTCCTAATTTCTTTTTGTTGTTTATTTAACAACTATCAATTTAACGTATAAATTTTATCTTTTATTTACATAACAACTATCAATTTAACTTAATTTTCATTAAAAAAGTTGGTTGGCTAAAAATGCGACATTTGTCATCCAAATTTTGGATTAAATGGTAATTTTGAAGTTATGTGATCAAAATATTTTATTAAAAAGTAGCACCTTCCATTTTCAATTTGATTAAATGTAAAATGTTCATTAGAATCGAATCAATATAATCAAGATTATAAATATAAATACTTAAAAATCAATGTGAAATCAATTGTTGGCTAGAAGGTATCCACATGACACAATGAGAATTTAGTATTTTCGCAAATAATAAATTGTAGTTGAGCTTTGTTTGTCCCACGTTGATGATAAACGGAAATATTGGAAGAGACAATCGAGTATATATGAAAGGAGGAGAAATGTTTTGGAATATTAGAAGGGCATTAACAAATGTACAATGAAAATTTAGTATTTGCATGTATTGAGTTAATTTGTAGTATAATAACTTTTTTATATCTTATTTAACATGTGTTTTGATCATCGTGCAACGCACGATTTCGAACACTAGTTGTGAATAAATTATGAATAAAAACCGAAAACTTATTTAACAACAATATGTAATACACACAAAACATAAAAATATATATATATGGAAATTTTGTATGTAAAAAGCAATGACACCGATTGGGAAGACACACACATATACACATATCAACAACATGTAACTCACAAAAATCATAAAATAAATAATAAAAAGTGTTACCTTACCTAAAAGTTTATGAAGGATGACAACAGTACGAACGAGAAATAAAGTCTAGAAGGAGAAACAACAAACATACAAACCCAATATATGTGGATGGGGTAAGGATCTGTTAGACATAATACCTACTGATGTATGTGGGTCGTTCAGATCAATCACTAGACACGACGAGAGATACTTCGTTACCTTCACTGATGACTTCAGTAGGTATGGATATGTTTATTTGATTAAACATAAAGTTGAAATCTTCAAAGTGTTCAGAGCATTCCAAAACGGGGTAGAGAATCAACTGAACAAGAAGATTAAGATTCTCAAATCCGATAGGGGTGGTGAGTATCTTAGTCAAGAGTTTCAAGACCATCTAAGGGGTTGTGGTATAATCGCACAACTTACTCCACCCAGGACACCACAACATAATGGTGTAGCTGAGAGGAGAAACCGAACATTGCTTGATATGGTTCAGTCCATGATGAGTCGAACTGCACTTCCAATCAATTTTTGGGGCTATGCCTTAAAAACTGCTGTAAAGGTCCTAAATCTTGTACCAACAAAGAAGGTTTCCAAAATACCTTCTGAAATATGCAGTAGAAAAGTTTCTACACTTGCATATTTAAAAATCTGGGGTTGTGAGGCTTACGTATGTTGTGAAGCTCAAGAGAAACTATAACCCAGATGTTATTTTGTTGGATACCCAACTGATTCTTTTGGGTATTTATTCTATAAACCTTCGGAGAACAAAGTATTTGTTGCTCGAAGGGCAGTCTTCCTTGAAAGGGAATTGATGTCCAAAAGGGCCAGTGGGAGCCAAATAGATCTTGAAGAAATTCAAGAGTCAACCAACATGGAATCTGAAGTTGGCACGATTTCTTAGCAACAGGTTGTAGAACCTGTAGTTGTTGAGCCTCAATAAAGAGTTACTGAGGAATCTAACATCCAACCACCACTTGTTTGCAGGTATGATAGAGTGCGTCGTGCACCAGAAAGATATACTTTACTCATATCTGATGGTGATGATACACAAGTAGATCTTGATGAAGCTACTAGCTATCAGGAAGCCATGGCGGGCCCTGAGGCCGCTAAATGGAAGGAGGTTATGAAAAGCGAGATGCAATCCATGTATGATAATCAAGTTTGGGACTTGGTTGATCAGACACCCGGTCAAAAGACAGTAGGGTGTAAATGGATTTTCAAGAAAAAGACTGACATGGATGGCAAAGTACACACGTACAAAGCCAGACTGGTGGCGAAGGGCTACACGCAAACTCATGGTGTAGATTATGATGAAACCTTCTCACCAGTGGCGCTATGTTGAAATCCACCAGGATACTCATTGCCATAGCAGCGTTTCATGACTATGAAATGTGGCAGATGAATGTAAAAACCGCTTTCGTTAATGGTAAGCTATCTAAGGATGTGTTTATGACACAATCTGAGGGTTTTGTATAGTCCGAGCATCTTGATAGAGTGTGTAAGCTTCATAAGTCCATTTATGGACTGAAATAAGCTTATCGCAGCTAGAACATCTGCTTCGATGAGAAAGTCAAAGAATTTGGATTCATAAAAAGCAAAGATGAACAATGCGTATATGTTAGAATTAGTGGGAGTAATGTAGTCTTCCTTGTGTTGTATGTAGATGACATACTCCTTATGGAAACGATATCCTTACCTTGCAAAACGTGAAAACTTGGCTAGGGAAATGTTTTTCTATGAAGGACATGGGAGATGCATCATACATACTTGTTGGATCTGAAATGTGCCAAGGATGGTTAATACTGCTAGACATGAATATTACTACTGCCTGAGGAAGTTAGTACTGCCAAATCAATTACTACTGCTTGAAAGAGTTAATGTTGCTGAGACAAAATTAATACTGCTTGCTAAGATTAATATTGCTAGTTCAGAATTAATAATGCTTATGAAGATAGTGTTGCTTATGAGATGAAGACTCCGTTTCTGAATGAAGACAGCTGTATAGATTGAAGCTAAAGTAAAGGAGATAGTTATGGAATGAAGATCAATTTTATTTTGATAATTATCTTGTACTCAGTCTTGTATATATAGTATAGAAGTCTTTGATAGAAATATAATTCATAAGTTTTGTTTTAGAGAGAATTAACCTCAAGACTAGTTTAGATCCTTTCTATAGAGAAGTATAGAACATCTGTTGAGCCTGTTCAACAGATTGAGGTTTTGTGTGTAATCATCAAGTTTGATCAATATAACTTGTGATTTAAGTGCATATACTGTTTCATTGATTGTTAGTGTTAAAGTGTTTTTCCGCAACTTCTTTAGCATTGTTTCTGAGTGTGTGTGAATTAAATTCTTGTTTGAATTTCGATCCTGACAAGTGGTATCAGAGCTTTGTAAAACTCAGAAAAACAACAATCATCATGGACGGTTCAAGTGATAGCGTTCTGGTCTCAAAGGTTCCAATACTCAGATCTAATGAGTTTGACATGTGGAAGATTAGGATCAGACAATACATTCTTCTCACAGATTACTCTATGTGGGACATCATTGAGAATGGCCCATCTAATGAAGGAAAGATTGGAGCAGATGGAAAAAGAATCCCACCAAAGACAGATGGAGAGAGGAAGATAAGGCAGACAGAGATGAAAGCCTTGAGCACACTGCTCTTGGCTATTCCTAATGAGTATCAACACCAATTCTGCAACTGCATTGATGCACAGATGCTTTGGAATGCTCTAGAGAAGAGATTCTCTGGTACCAAAAGTACCAAGAGAAATCAGAAGGCAATACTAAAGCAACTGTATGAAAACTTCATGTCAACTAAGAATGAGTCCATGACTCAAACTTTTGACAGGTTTAACAAGCTGATTGGTGAACTAGCTACTGTTGGAGTGCAGATTGATCAAGATGATGTAAACAGAAAGTTCTTAAGGTCCCTTGGAGATGAATGGACCATGTATACTGTCTCCTTCAGACAGAATGACAAGCTGGAGGACAAAGAACTAGACGATCTTTATAATGACTTAAGGGTGTTTGAGGCTGAAGTTGAAGCCAAGAAAAGACCATCTGGATACACTCATAATGTTGCTCTTTTATCATCTTCTTCTTCTACTGATTCTGCTGCTAATACAGAATCAGTTAGTACTGCTTATGTATCTAAGCAGGATGTATCTAATGACTCTGTATTAGAAGCGTTTCTTGCTAGTTATGCTAATTCTGGTTTAATTAATGATGATCTTGAACAAATTAATGTAGATGACCTTGAGGAGATGGATATAAAGTGGCATATGACCATGCTAACTATGAGGGTCAAGAGATTCATAAAGAGGACTGGAAGGAAAAACTTCTCTCAGATGAGAGAAGATGGTGCTGGGTTTGACAAGTCAAAGGTGGAATGCTACAAGTGTCACAAGATGGGACACTTTGCAAAAGAATGCAGAGGAGGAATTCCTCAACAACATGGCAGCAACCACCAGCAAGCACATTCCTCAAGCTTCCAAAACAACAGAAACTCCACTCAAGCTCTTGTTTCCAAAGAAGGAATGGGATTTGATTGGAGTGATCAAGCAGAAGAAGCTGTTCAAAATCAAGCCTTGATGGCAGAAGTATCAGAATCTTCAAGCACATATATTCCAATAGAGGTAAGAACTAAACTGTGCACTAAAGAGTGTCATCAGACTGTACAAAAGTACAGGGATCATAACCAAAGCATGTGTGATGACCTTAAAAGGTTAGAGAGAGATATAAGAGAATATAAAGTGATTGTGGAGAAGTTTGAAGATCAAATCAAGGCTTACAAGGCTAATGAACTTCAGCATTACTATGACACAAATTACTGAAAGTGGGAGAAAGATCAATTAGATATTCAAATATAAAAGTCTAAAGAGGAGTGTGAGAAGATAAAGAGTGAGTATGAGAAGCTAAGCTTGACATTGAGAAGTTCTCTTATGCTTCCAAAGCAATGGACTCTTTGCTTAAAGCTCAAGTTCATGATAAGGTCAAGAGTGGTATAGGATACAATGCAACACCTCCACCTTATAACAATAATTACATCCCTCCCTCTTCAGATCTCTTAGAGAACCAAAATAAGGAGGACTTACCTATAGGAGCAATAGAAGTAGATCCTATAGATAGTGTGGTGGTTGAAGAAGAGAATGAGGAAGAGAATTCTGAGAGTAAGAATGCAGAAGAGATTCCTGTAGAAAATCATATCCTTACAAATGAAGGGGGGGGGGGGTAAACCATTTATCAAGAGTGAAAAGGTGGATAGCTCAAAGAGAGAAAAGGGAAAGGTACAGGGAGTCCACTATATGCAGACCACAATTGTGAATCCCTGTACATGTAAACAGCTCCAGCCCCAAAAACATGATAAAACAAGGGGTAATCAAAGAAACTAGAATAATCAGTGGGCACAAAAACAAGGGGTTGATCTGAGTAAAATCAATAGACCAAAACCTTGTTTTATTTGTGGAAAGCTTAACCATATTGCCAAATACTGTTATTTCAATCCTATGAACCAGAGGATAAATTTTCAAAGACATATACAAAATCCTGTTGGTTATAGGAATCAAAGAAGGAATCATATGGCTGAAAATGTAAAAAGAGCACCTTTAAAAGCTCATGTTCAAAACAAGTTTGCAAAATCAAAGAAAAATACTCCAAATAAGCCAAGGAGTACATTAAAGACAAAGAAAGCAAACAACTTTGTTCAGGTATGGGTTCCAAAAATAAAGAAAGCTGTTAGTACTGCTACTTCAAATAGTACTGCTGACAGAAATAATGTTGCTGTAAGCAATACTACTGCTAACTCAGTTAGCACTGCTAACAAAGTTAGTACTGCCAATCAAGTTAGTACTGCTTCCAGTGTTAGTACTGCAAGACCTATTATCCTGACAAAATACTCAAGCCATAAGATTCCCCAGTCTGAAAAGATCATCAAAACTGATTATGAATATGTTGATGAGAATGGGAAACCCAAGACCACTTTGGCTTGGGTTCCTATTAAAAACTAACTGTTATACTTTATGTGCAGGGCAACCAACAGCTAAAAGGGAAAAGCATTTGGCATGTTGATAGTGGTTGCTCTAGGCACATGACAGGCAACAAGTCCTGCCTACAAAACTTCAAAAGAATTGATGGAGGACATGTTGCATTTGGTGATAATCCATCTGGAGGAAAGATTAGTGGAAAAGTTATGAGAATAATGCAGGAACAGCGACAGAATCAGTACAAGTCAAAAGACAAGAGTTTGTGCTATTCCCAATTCCTACAACAGATTCTATTGAACTCTGTGTTCAAGAGAAGAAAGATGCTTCAGATTCAAAGGATACTGAAACTGCTCAGAATGAAGAGGAGAGAGGTGAAAAGGAGGATCAACTTTTGAATTCAGAACATCTAGAACCTGAGATGCCTGCATTGGCAGAAGATGATAGTGATGATGAGAACTCCTCAGTGTTTGGTGGCAGCTTTCCTGAAAAGAATGACTCTAATCTGAATGTAGAGATTAATGTAGAGGCTATTCATCAAACAAAAGTGCATAAAGATCATCCTTCTCAGTTGGTGATTGGTGACATCAATTCCCCAATCATCACAAGGAATCAGAGTAAGTTGGGAGGATTAAAAGACATACAATCAGGCTTACTATCTTGCTTTCTATCTCAGGTTGAGCCCAAAAAGGCGCATGATGCAATGAAAGATCCAAGCTGGATAGAAGCAATGCAAGAGGAGCTGCTGCAGTTTGTACTGCAAAATGTATGGGATTTGGTAGAACTGCCTAAAGGACACAGAGCTATAGAGACAAAATGGATTTTCAGAAACAAGAAGGATGAGAGAGGGATAGTGATCAAGAACAAGGCTAGATTGGTAGCACAGGGATACACTCAAGAATAAGGAATTGATTATGAAGAGGTTTTTGCACCAGTGGCTAGGATTGAGGCAATTAGGCTGTTTTTAGCCTATGCTTCTTTCATGAAGTTCAAAGTCTACCAAATGGATGTGAAAAGTGCTTTTCTATATGGCAAAATTGAAGAAGAAGTATATGTCTGTCAGCCTCCACGGTTTGAAAATCCCAAGTACCCTGACAGAGTATACAAATTGAAGAAAGCACTGTATGGACTACATCAAGCACCAAGAGCTTGGTATGACACATTGTCTACCTATCTCTTGGAAAATGGTTTTGAGAGAGGAATCATTGACAAGACTCTGTTCATTCAAAGGAAGAAGAAGGACATCTTGTTAGTGTAAATCTATGTGGATGACATCATCTTTGGATCCACAAAAGATCAATTGTGCAGAGATTTTGAAGAATTAATGCATAAGAGATTCAAGATGAGTTCTATGGGTGAACTTACTTTCTTCCTTGGGCTACAGGTTAAGCAGAAACAAGATGGAATCTTCATAAGCCAAACCAAGTATGTGCAGGACATTTTAACCAAGTTTGGGTTCTCAGATTCCAAGCCTGCAAGCACACCCATGGAGACACACAAACAAATAACTGCAGATCTTGAGGGGGAGGATGTGGATGTTCATTATTACAGATCCATGATTGGCTCTCTCATGTATCTCACAGCTTCTAGACCAGATATCATGTTCCCTGTTTGTGTATGTGCAAGATTTCAAGTTAAGCCAAAGCAATCACATCTTCAAGCAGTCAAGAGGATATTTAGATATCTCAAAGGTCAACCCAGATTAGGACTTTGGTATCCTCATGACTCACCATTTGACCTACTGGCATATTCAGATAGTGATTTGGGTAGAGCTAACTTGGACAGAAAGTCTACAACTGGAGGATGTCAGTTTTTGGGTGCAATACTAGTATCATGGCAGTGTAAGAAGCAAACCACAGTGTCCACTTCAACAACAGAAGCAGAATACATAGTTTTTGCAAGCTGCTGCTCACAAGTGCTATGGATTCAGAATCAAATGATGGACTATGGTATGACATTTCTTCACACTCCTATTTTCATAGACAACAGCAGTGCTATTAGCATTGTTAATAATCCTGTCAAGCATTTAAAAACAAATCATATAGAAATAATGTACCATTTTATCAGAGACTGTAATGAGAAGAAGCTAATTCAGGTTCAGAAAGTACACACAAGTAATCAGTTTGCTGATCTATTCACAAAAGCTTTTGATGTGGGTAGATTCACATTCTTGGTCACAAGTGTGGGCATGATGAACAATGAATAAGTATATTCTCATTCTCTTCATGTACCTATATAGATTCCTCCTTATTTACTTTCCTTAAATTGGTGCTATTAACCCTTGTGTGCTTAAGTGTTTCAGGATGAAAGGCCAAACAAAAGTGAAGTACAGTTAATACTGCTAGTCTGTATTAACACTGCTAGTCTGTGTTACTACTGCTAGTTAGTTTTACTACTGCCAGTCTGTATTACTACTGCTAGTATGTATTACTACTGCTAGTCTGTATTACTACTGCTAGTATGTGTTACTACTGCTAGTATGTGTTACTACTGCTAGTATGTGTTACTACTGCTAGTATGTGTTACTACTGCAAGTATGTATTACTATTTCTAGTCTGTATTACTACTGCTAGTTAGTATTACTACTGCGGGGGTCAGTTACTACTGCTAATGTAAATTAGTACTGCTCTTAACCGTTTTACAGATTGTATAAATACTCCCTTAGTCCGCCAAAAATCAAAACGGCTCTTTGAATTTCTTGCTCTTATTTATCTTCTTTCTCTCTCATTCTCGCTAACGTTCTTACTATTCAAGCTCTTAAACCAGTTCGCAGTCGAATCTCTCTCAAATGGCAGGTCTTGTATTTGTTGATGACCACAATGAGTTGGCAATGCTGAATAAGCCCAACCAAGACGAAGGATTTCATCAGATTGTGGACTTCCTAAAATCCACACATATCGCCCACGCTTTAACGGTCAATCCCACGATCTATGTGGAGCATCAAAGACAGTTCTGGGCAAATGCCACCATCCATAATGAAGAGGGTACTCAGGTTATCAAGTCAAGGGTTTGTGATAAACCCCTGACCATCTCGGAGGAGACCATTCGCATTGATCCACTTTTAGATGATGCCTCAGGTATGACATCTCTACCCAAGGAAGATCTTTTTGAAAATCTAAGTAGAATGGGATATGAAGGCCCCACTGAGATTTTTAAGTTCTTTAAGAACAAATTCTCACCTCAGTGGCGATTCTTTGTTCATACTCTCCAGCATTGCATTTCAAAGAAAACAACTGGTTGGAGTGAGTTCAGCAGTACCATTGCTTATGCTTTGGTCTGCTTAGCAACCTCCAGAAAGTTCAATTTTTCGAAAATGGTCTTAAATGATTTTCTGTCAAACCTGGATACCAAGTCAAAATCCTTTTATATGTATCCCGGGTTTGTACAAGCTATATTGAATAAGGAATTGACGGAATTACCTCACTTTAATGAGGTATATGTACCTAAGGTCCCGAAAGGGAAGGTGTTTTCTAACATGAGGAGGACTTGTAAAGTCTTCTCAGGCATTGACACACCATTGTTCTCAACAATGATGGTTGTGTCTTCTTCCCATGGTGAGGCATCAGTGTCAAAGCCCTCATCTGACAATCAAACTGATGACCTACCAACACCACTTATTTCTATTAACATCCCTCAGTCCCTTCTTAAAAAGCCAACATCACCCATCACTCACACTTATATAAGGAAAAAGGTAAAGAAGGTTCCTTCCCTTCTTGTACCTTCACCCCCACAACCTTCAAGCCCTCTAATGGAGCACTCTCCATTAGAGAATATCGATAGGGAAACCACAGGGGTGTCTCCCAACCCCAAGAAGGTGCTTACTAAGGAGAAGGTTAAGCATGTGGGCAGAAAGGCTCACACTACTGTTTCTACACAATGTGCAGGACAGGACAGTGTGAACATCTCTAAGACCTTCCCCATGGCAACTTTGGGTGAGCAATCATCCAAAGGTCCCCGGTGCCAAGAAACCATGGGGGTAGAAGGTGCCTCTGCTAGACAGAGGACCCCTACTAAAAGTTCTAGTGATCCTCCAAGGGTGGTAAACACACCTAAAGGTGGTGAGGATAGATATACATATGATGAATAGATGGAGACTATTGCCAATATAAATCAGGATGTCCTATCTCAGGGAAAACTTATTGAGGAGATGCAACAAGTCCAGATTTCCATCCTCAAGAAAATGGTCCTCAAGCATGTGCAAAAGAAGAAGAGAACCAAATTCATACTGAAGAAGAGGAGCATCCCTCATGATGCTTCCAAAGAGGGGGAGAATAGAGCTGAATCAGAGAAACAAAGTCCTGTTGAAATGGACTCTACTTTTGAGGGGGAGAAGGGCAAAGAAGCAGAAACCAATACAGCAGTAGAAACAGAAACAGAAGTAGAAACATTCAAGAAAGCAACATCAATTGGCTTATCAGCAGTAACAGAGTCAGCAGCAGTAACAGGGCTTTCTGTTGAAGAGATAGAAATAGCATAAACTCTTCTAAAGGCCAAAATAGACACTCCCAATGCCACTCAAAAGGCCAAGGGAGTGGAAATCAAAGAGGGAGGCCCTGAGCTAAAAAGGAAAGAAATCAGTGAGGCTGAACTGAAGAGGAAAGGAAAGGCAAAGGTGGATGAATCTGCAAAGCCACCAAAGAAGCTAAAACAGATTGAACTAGATGAGGAACTGGCTAAGAAGCTGCAAGCTGAGCTACAACAAGAAGAAGAGACTCAAAAGGCCAAAGATAGGCAGATTGCTCTAGATCTGTCTACTAAGCTGAATGAGGAATATCAAAAGAGTTTGAAAGTTGCAGTTAAGGCCAATAAAAGTACAGTGAAAGCATCCAAGCATAGACTGCCAGCAAAGATTCAAAAAAGACAACCTTCTAAGACTTATTTGGCCAATCAAGAAAGGAGAAAATGATAAACTTTCTGAAAGGCTCAATTGGTGTAAAAGAAGAGATGTTTGCTAGCATATCATACAGCAGAGTTGAAGAGCTATATAAAAGGGAAATGGCAAAGCTTCAAGGGGACTTCACTCAAAGAGTTGAGTTTGAAAGACAAATGAAAGAGAGACATGATCTCAATATCCAACAACCCTTCCCTGAGAGTGAGGAAACCACTCCTTCAAAAGAAAAGGCTGAAGAAAAGAAGAAAGAACATGTTTCTGTGGAAGTCATATCTGCCAAGAGAGTGAAAACAATAGCTTCCAAGAAACTGTCTAAGAAGCCAAGGGTTGTAGAAGCTGAGAAAGAAACAAAACCATCTGTTACAGGTCAAGCTGATCAATCAAGTCAAAGTGCACAGCAAGCAAGTCAATCTAATGTGCATTTTGAACTTTACATGACTGTAACAGATAATGATCCAGTGAAGGCAGATCCCATTTCAGTCCAAGCTCCTGAAATCATCCACTGTGATATTCTTGAAGATCAAGGCAAAGAATATTTCAGAATCAAAAGAATGGGTGATCATTTTAAAGTATATTCTACTTGGGGGAAGATAGTCAGATGTTGTTCCAGGTCAGACTTGGAAGAAATGTTTAAAGTGGGAATGAATCTGTATGGGGATGTGCTGAAGACTCCAGGGATGAACATCAAGAAACTAGCAATGGAGTATTTATGCATGATGTTCAGTTCAAATTTTGTCAAGCATGTCATCAAAGATGTCTTCAAGTCTGTGGACAACTGGATGCTCATAGAAAGGTGTGGGATGTATATCTTAACCATTGACAAAAGCTTTCATGAATATTACCTGGTGGATAAGATATATGACCACAGCCTAGCCAAGCTTTAGGGGATGCTGAAAGCCAAACTAATCTGTCCTCAAGGCTCAGAAATGGCAAGGATTGTGGTTAGCAGGACCATCAATCAAAGTTTGGGTTTGGATCCTAATCTAGGGGTGTAAACTTAGGATTTGAAAGCATCATGAAGACCAGTTTTTGAAGAACTTAACTTATCAAGTTGAAAAGTTAAGTTAGGGGGAGATTGTTGGGTCTGAAATGTGCCAAGGATGGTTAATACTGCTAGACATGAATATTACTACTGCCTGAGGAAGTTAGTACTGCCAGATCAATTACTACTGCTTGAAGGAGTTAATGCTGCTGAGACAAAATTAATACTGCTTGCTAAGATTAATACTGCTAGTTCAGAATTAATACTGCTCATGAAGATAGTGCTGCTTATGAGATGAAGACTCCGTTTCTGAATGAAGACAGCTGTATAGATTGAAGCTAAAGTAAAGGAGATAATTATGGAATGAAGATCAATTTTATTTTGATAATTATCTTGTACTCAGTCTTGTATATATAGTATAGAAGTCTTTGATAGAAATATAATTCATAAGTTTTGTTTTAGAGAGAATTAATCTCAAGACTATTTTAGATCCTTTCTATAGAGAAGTATAGAACGTATGTTGAGCCTGTTCAACAGATTGAGGTTTTGTGTGTAATCATCAAGTTTGATCAATATAACTAGTGATTTAAGTGCATATACTGTTTCATTGATTATTAGTGTTAAAGTGTTTTTCCACAACTTCTTTAGCATTGTTTCTGAGTGTGTGTGAATTAAATTCTTGTTTGAATTTCAATCCTGACAATACTGGGCATCAAGATATATAGAGATAGATCCAAGAGTCTTATTGGTCTAAGCCAAAGTACCTACATAGACAAAGTGTTGAAGAAATTCAACATGCATGAGTCCAAGAAGGGGTTCATTCCTATGCAACATGGTATGGCATTGAGCAAGTCTCAGTTTCCAAATTCTAATTCAAAACTAGAAAGAATGAGTCGGATCCCTTATTCATCGGCTATAGGATCGATCATGTATGCCATGATATGTACTAGACCTGATGTGTTGTGTGATTTGAGCATGACGAGCCGATATCAGGCCAATCCTGACAATGACCATTGGGCAGCGGTAAAGAACATCCTCAAGTATTTGAGACAAAGTAAAGAAATTTTCTTAGTTTATGGAGGAGCGGAAAACTCAGTGTAAAGGGTTACACTGATGCTAGTTTTCAAACCGATAGGGATGATTCTTGCTCGCAGTCGGGATTCATGTTCTTGTTGAATGGTGGAACAATCTATTGGAGAAGTTCCAAGCAGAGCACCATAGCAGATTCGACAACGGAAGTCGAGTACATTGCACTCAACGAGGCTGGAAAAGAGGTCGTGTGGATGAAGAAGTTCATCGACGATCTTGGCGTAGTTCCTAGCATTCATGATTCTATAGAGATCTTCTGTGACAACGAGGGTGCAGTCATCTTGGCTAAAGAATCCAGGTCACAAAAACACACACAACATATACTCAGGAAGTTTCACTACATCTGGAAGGTTATCGAGGTCGGAGACATCATCGTTAATACAGTTGGCACATATGGGAACTTGGCTGATCCATTCACCAAGCCCTTGTCGCAGACCAAGCATGATGCTCATACTAGGTCTATAGGTATTAGATTTTCTAGCGATATGGCTTGATTGTATTTATTTTAGTTGACTTGAGATTTCAAAACTTGTATACTTGTTTTATGATGTATCGATATTTTGACTGAGATCTTAATATATGCTTGGAGAAGTTACTGTCATTTGGTGTATTAGAAATATTCTACTTTGCATGTCTATTAACTTCCTTGAACAGTTAGTTCAAAATCTTCCACAGTCAGTCGTTCTCCACTGGAAGGGAGTAATGAATAAAGACTGATGTGAAGTGTTAGTTGATTATCCATAAGAGATGGAAATAGCATAGAGATGCGACTATACACTCACATGTACTTGATAGAGATCAAGTATTGGAACGACCCATACTTAGAGATTGCCTTATGGAACATGTCACAAGCAATTCTAAGATGGTAATATCTTCTATCCCCAAGTAGCGATACACGAGATTCCTGACACGGAGTCTGTTATGCTTTGATATTTCTCCAACCGGACTATTTATTACCGGACTGTTTATTACACCAAACAAAGACAAGTAGAAAAGTATAAATAATATAATACTCCATGAATTATGACGACTAGAGCTCCTTGCTAGTTCCCGCAAGAATTCCTCCTGAGACAAACGACTTGGGTTAGCTTACAAAGTTAAGTGAGTTCATAATAAACTAAGTAACATAACATTAGGCTTTGCATTTCAAATAAGTCAAACACACTTATTAAGATGCATATAACTCATGACGATCAATTATAAATGTAACACCCCGATTTTTGGAAGGTATAATTTCAAGTTAATACAGACATCGGTATTTTAAGGGAAAAAGAGGAAATAGGATTTTGGACTTTAATCCTAGATTTTATAGTCTTGTTGGATGAATTATTCAATTACGAGTCCAACGGTTCTTTCCGGAGCTAAAACGAAGAAGTTATGGGCAAAACAATGAACGAGAAGAAAATTGGACGAGCAGTGCACGGCGCGACTTAGGGTCATCCGGGAGACTTAGGGTCATCCGGGCGAGTTGTGGCGCGAGTTAGGCAGCATGGTAACCCGCGTGGGGCCCTGTTCGACCATAAAATCCGATTTTCATAAAATCCGATTTTCATAAAATCCGATTTTCATAAAATCCGATTTTCAGCCATCTATCTTCATTTCTTCATAACTTTTGCATCTCAACTCCGTTTTTGGTGATTCAAGTTGCCATGGTTTCTTTTTTGAGAGCACTTCAAGGATATATCGAGATATTTGAAGTCTATTGGAAGATAAAAGAGTATTTTGTGGTGGTAAGTTCCTTATATATCTTAATGTTAAGCTAGGGTTTGATGATTTCATCCTTTTCCCTTTCATCCTTCAACTTGGGTGTGATTTTGATGACTTGCGTGGTGAAGGAAACCTTGTAGATGTGTTGGATCTAAGATCTAGAGAGATTTCTTGGGGATTTCAAGCCTTCATCAAAGGAGATTCAAGTTTTGGGGTAAAATCTAGATTTAGCCTAAATCTAGCAAGGTGAGTTCAAGTTGATTTGTGAAAACGTTGTACATGCCAAAATGTCCATTTTGAAGTATTAAAATGTTTTACATGGGGTTATCAAATGTGTTGTTTATTTGATGAAATTACATTTTGGATACATTTGATTCTATAAATATCGTAAATGTCATATTTGGGTTTTTGGGACATTTTGGTAAGGAAATCATATTTATATGTTCTTTTGATGATTTATTATATAAATGGAGTTCATTTGATGTAAATGTATTTTTAGTGTATTTGGTTTGATAAACCGTGGGAAAATTGTATATTATTAAGTTATGAAATACTTTAGGGTTATAAATGGTATAGTTTCATTTGGAAAACGATTCATTCCAACTCATGATGTTTTGTTTGAGTCATCCATGTCGGTGGAGCATGTTTTTGCATAAAAGTGGGTTATTTATGATTTATCATATTTTGTGGCTTTTACAAATGGTCAATTGGTTGGTTGAGCTTATGGCTCAGTTTTGACTCTGTGGGGTCTTGGGGATACTTGTCCGATTTTGATAGCTCACTATAGAACTTTGGTTACGATTTGCATCATTGAATCTTATTTGAGAATTACATGTTTTTGATGTGCCGGATCATTCATTTGGAGTCATGTAATATTTTAGACTATAATGCAATGGATCTATAGGCATAAGAGTCAGTTTGAGTGGAATAAATATCCCCGTATTGTAACTTCAAATAGGCATGGGGTATTCTGACCAATAATTGCAATTTTCTTGTGAACGAGCTTAACTGGGATGTTTTGGAATTCCAAGGTATAGACCTAGAGGGGTTGAAGTTGATGAGTGCACGGAAATTCCAAGGTACAGACCTAGAGGGGTTGAACTTGATGATTATCCAAGCAATAGACATGGAGTTGTTGAGCTTGTTGGTTTGTTAGATATAGACCCATAAAGGTTGATGTTAACGAGTGTTTTATCTCTAAGTGATGCTCATATAACATAGATATGTGGCCTACTCTTGTGTTCCGTCACATTCAATGGAATCGGGTCTCCCCCGTCACCAAATGGTGGATTTTAGATATACTCTTTGGAAACAAAGATTATCTACGATTTGACGCTCTCGATGTTGTTAATGTGTAATTTGATTATTTTGGGGTGTCGCATATTATCCGTGATTTTGGTGACGTTTTATATATGGATCATTATCCATGATTTATGGTTTGTGTATCACATCTTATTAGTGTTTTCGGAGGTTTGGGGTATTAAAGTCTTAATCCACGTTTTCTTTATTTGGCAATTTAATCATGACACACGTTTTGGGCGAGGTTGGGGTTTGAGTTTATATTTTAAAGAAATATTTTATATCGGGGTTTTCATCACAAAACTTGTGGGTTTTAGGAGGCGAGTGACTTTCATATTTAATGTATGAGATTTTTTAATAATCGTGACTCAGTTTACATTCTTTCAGTTTAACGATTTACATATACTTATGGTGAAAACTCTTGAACTTACTAGGCGTTAGGCTAACCTTTTTATTTCTCAGCATGTGCAATAGGCTTCGTTTGAGAATAGTCCTAGCAACACAGTGAAGAGAGGAGTATTGGTGGTGTACCCGAGGTGTGAATAGCTCAATGAAGTCTTCCGCTCTAGGTTGGGGAGAGCAACTTGTATATGGGTTAAATAACAACCGACTTCAATTTAGTCCTTGTTTATTATTGGGGTTTGGAATTGTTGAAATTAATTGTAGAATTTGTATTTGAGGCATACTAAGTTTGATTTGTAGAAGGAATTTTGTTCGTTACTTGAGGTTATATCGAAAATTTTAAATTAGTTACTCTTACCAAATGTGAGGGTGTTACAAGTTAGTATCAGAGCTTAAGTTTGAGAGAATTAGGTGTTGATTTGGGATGCCTAGACTCAAACTAATGTTCTTTTAAGTGATCGAGAGAGAGAATTTTACCAATAGGCACTTTAAGATTGGATGTTTTGAGGCTAATGAATTCCCTAGGCACGGGAGTCACGTCAAAGGTAACAAGGATGATTAGGTACGGTACGTTCATAATTACACCTGGCCAGTGTTATGGTGAACCTACAAGTTACATGTGTATGCTTGGACTACTTTGATGTGACGGCCATTGTGGTAGTGAAGAAGTTTCTAAGTGAGCAACCGTTAGAAGAAGTTGATGATTTTAGCGTTCATCACTTGAAGTGACAGTAAGCATAGTAATTGTATTAAGTGGACCGTTTCGGGTCGGAATTAATGGTCGTAGTAGAACCTTAGCCTTATGGAATTGAATTTTTTTAGGAGAAATGATAAGGTGAACCGATGAAATATTCGATTATTGCTTTAAGATGTTTAAGCATCCTGATGACGATAGTGTGACCGGGAATTTGGGGAGCGTAGTTTCGAGACGTTGAGTGTCGATCAAACTCATGCACGAAATTTATTTCTAAAATCAATATGTATCAATAATTTCTCATGTTTACAAATCATCATGTGGATTAAATTGCAAAATCTTGGAAAAATGTTTAGTACACACAAGGTTTTAAACCATGATTCTAAATATGCATAAAAACTATTCGATTGCATGAGGTTGTAAACGTTGCTCCTTCATTATTCTCATTATTGTCCAACGCTATTTTCGAAACATTGCGACGTGCGCATTTTGATGTTGTTTAGGGTCTTGGACAAGTAACTGCGGTTTATGACTTTAGCATTGGATCTCCTCCAAATATGTTAAGGTTTTGGACGAAGAGTTATCTTCTATTATTTTGATGTTTGAGTTTTATTGAGAATTTTATTTCATGAAATTTTGCATATTTGATATGATAATTTTAATGGCATCCAGTGGTATTGTTTTCCTTGAGCTTTGTGTGGGTTGTTTAGTTGCATATAGTATGAACACGTGTCTATTTGGAACTTTCGTCATAATGTTTTTAACCAACATTTTAGAACAATGAGAGCATGTCATTGTTAGACTTTGAACTTGAAACCGACATGGATTACTTCATCTTTTTTTTAACCAGAGCGCATACACATATCACTTTACAAGTTTTGTGAAATAAACCGTCTCATGCGAGTTTTGTGGTGAAATCTTTTTCTGCGTCGTGTTGTGACTAAAGAAAGAAAACTTTGGGAGTTTGATATCATGAAAATTTTGTTTTGAGTTTTGCAAGCATTTTTTCGTATGTTGTTTAGTGCACATAGAAACTTACACCATGGCATGAGTAAACGTATGAGGAGTATGTGATAGCTCATACTAAGGGTTGTTTTGTGCTTTGCGGTTGTTGACACCACTTTTAAAGGTTCATGCAAATACGTTATATTGATGTGCTATTATGCATGGCTTCGTAGCCACTATCTTTGGTCAAGAGCATTTTATTCACGCGACCTAGAGTTTGAAATCAATTTAAAAGTTATCAACGTTTGATAAATCGTATGCACTTATCGTTTTACTAAATTTGGGAAATAAATTGATGTATGTAGGTCATGTTGGAAATTTTATTCCACGTCATTTTATGGTTAAATTTTTATAACTTAATTATGTAAACTTCTCCTTCTGGAGTTCATACACACAATTATTGTGCACCGCTTTAGTGTGGGAAATTATTTTACGTACGTGGCATAAAGTGATGAATATTTGGGCCATAGCGCTCCATTTGAAAAGGTTGTTGCGCATATTTTATTATTGTCATTATTAGCATGAGTAATAATTAAAGGACTTTCGAAATGGTTTTATATGTGTGGTGTTCGCGACCACTTTGCACAATTACCGAGTAATCGGTAGTCGATTTTACGTGTACAATTAATTGTTATAAAGATTTTTGCGTTTGAAGAATCATATATATAAAAAAAATCAATTGGCATATTTGTTGAGCCCTATAGTTGAAAAACCTTGAACTCATTAGAGCTATGGATTTAAACCCCTTTTGGTGAAAGGAGTTGTAATTAAGGACTAGAGGAGTCCTTGAGAATTGAGGTGTCGGATGATCTGACTTGTGGTCAGTTTTGAATTTTGGATTTTCAGATTTATGAATCGGTGCACGCATGATTAATTGATGTATTAGATTTATGTATTCTCCCAGTTATTTAAGTGGTGATCTTTTGTTTCGATGAATCTTACGGGTTAAGCCTTGGGTGGTTGCTTGCTCATGGTGGGTTAGGAACCGATGGTTTGATTTCGACATTATGTATGAGACGGATGTGTGCCATCCGGGTGAGTCTTCAGAAATAAGGAAAATATGGTGTTTAATCTGTTGGATTTTAGTGCCATGATAGGGGCCAACTTTAATTCGCCAATGCAAATCTGGAATGATTATATGGTGGTATATCCACGTTTGCAGTATAGACATTTTGAGGATATGTGTCGACTTTTGATTTTGAGAACAATAACCGTTGGGGGTGCTTCAGTGCACTTCCGATGGATCCTGTGTGCTTGCAATTTGAGTGGTAACTTAACGAGATTAGACATTGGTAATTAGGGATCGATCATTGGTATGTAAATGGCAAGAATTTTCGCTGATTTGACAATCGATATTTGAATGCACTATTGGAGTTGTGTAAGCGTGGAGTTTGGGGTAATATGCTATCTGCAGATGTTGTACTTGTGTCAGCTTGAGGAACGGATCTAATGTTGTGTTGAATCAGACCAAACTAGTGATAAGAATTTCGTTAAGGAAAGGACGATAAATCTCTGGAGGTATTGATTATCAGAGAAACTTGGTGAGAATGTCGAGGTAGACTTTAAGTAGAAACCGATTGTTAAGGAGGCATTGATTTGTCGAAATTAGAAGTATATAAGGGAAAGGTTCTCTTTGGGGTATCCTTGGTGGAAATTTTTAGTTAAGGTCGTAAGATACTCTTGAGGTAATATGAACAACCTAAGGTTGGGAGGCAACCGAGATCTTAAAGATAGGAAAATGATTGAGTAAGGACTCGATGTCTACCCCATCATCAATGAGATGTATCGAGCGATGAGGTTGGGTTGGTGGCGGTTCTTTAGGAGAAACGCGGTGTGATAAACTTGACTGGGATGTAATCGGGTTCACATATGAGGTAAAATATTGATTGAGGAACCCCTTTTGGATAGGAACAGTCGTTTTGTGAAAATGATGTCATCTAAAGCCCCACCACATGATTGTTAGCTTCTTCGGAGCGGGTGGATGAAAAGTCATCTGTCGGACTTATCTTCCGGGTTGGATGACATTTTGAACCATCAGGAATTAGATTTCGGGGACGAAATCTTTTCTAAGGTTGGGAAGATTTGTAACACCCCGATTTTCGGAAGGCATAATTTCAAATTAATACAGACATCGGTATTTTAAGGGAAAAATAGGAAATATGATTTTGGACTTGAATCCTAGATTTTATAGTCTTGTTGGATGAATGATTCAATTACGAGTCCAACGGTTCTTTCCGGAGCTAAAACGAAGAAGTTATGGGCAAAATAGTGAACGAGAAGAAAATCGGGCGATCAGTGCACGGTGCGACTTGCGGCACGACATAGGGTCATCCGGGCGAGTTGTGGCGCCGGTTAGGTCGCGTGGTAACCCGTGCGGAGCCCTGTTCGACCATAAAATCCGATTTTCAACCATAAAATCCGATTTTCAACCCTCGATCTTTATTTCTTCATAACTTTTGCATCTCAACTCCGCTTTTGGTGATTCAAGTTGCAATGGTTTCGTTTTTGAGAGATCTTCAAGGATATATCGAAAGATTTGAAGTCTATTGGAAGATAAAAGAGTATTTTGTGGTGGTAAGTTCCTCATCTCTCTTAATGTTAAGCTAGGGTTTGATGATTTCATCCTTGTCCCTTTCATCCTTCAACTTGGGTGTGATTTTGATGACTTGTGTGGTGAAGGAAACCTTTTAGATGTGTTCGATCTAAGATCTAGAGATATTTCTTGGGGATTTCAAGCCTTCATCAAAGGAGATTCAAGTTTTGGGGATAAAATCTAGATTTAGCCTAAATCTAGCAAGGTGGGTTCAAGTTGATTTGTGAAAACGTTGTACATGCCAAAAATGTCCGTTTTGAAGTATTAAAATGTTTTACTTGGTGTTATCAAATGTGTTTTTTATTTGATGAAATTACATTTTGGATACATTTGATTCTATAAATATCGTAAATATCATATTTGGGTTTTTGGGACATTTTGGTAAGGAAATCATATTTATATGTTCTTTTGATGATTTATTATATAAATGGAGTTCATTTGATGTAAATGTATTTTTAGTGTATTTGGTTTTATAAACCGTGGGAAAATTGTATATTATTAAGTTATGAAATACTTTGGGGTTATAAATGGTATAGTTTAATTTGGAAAACGATTCATTTCAACTCATGATGTTTTGTTTGAGTCATCCATGTCGGTGGAGCATGTTTTTGCATAAACGTGGGTCATTTACGCTTTATCGTATTTTGTGGCTTTTACAAACGGTCAATTGGTTGGTTGAGCTTATGGCTCGGTTTTGACTCTGTAGGGTCTTGGGGACACTTGTCCGATTATGATAGCTCACTATAGAGCTTTGGTTACGATTTGCATCATTGCATCTTATTTGAGAATTACATGTTTTTGATGTGCCAGTTCATTCATTTGGAGTCATGTAATATTTTAGACTATAATGCAATGGATCTATAGGCATAAGAGTCAGTTTGAGTGGGATAAATATCCCCGTATTGTAACTTGAAATAGGCATGGGGTCTTCTGACCAATAATTGCAATTTTTTTGTGAACAACTTAACTGGGATGTTTTGGAATTCCAAGGTATAGACCTAGTGGGGTTGAAGTTGATGAGTGCACGAAAATTCCAAGGTACAGACCTAGAGGGGTTGAACTTGATAATTATCCAAGCAATAGACATGGAGTTGTTGAGCTTGTTGGTTTATTAGCTATAGACCCAGAAAGATTGATGTTAACGAGTGTTTTATCTCTAAGTGATGCTCATATAACATAGATATGTGGCCTACTCTTGTGTTTCGTCACATTCAATGGAATTGGGTCTCCTCCGTCACCAAATGGTGGATTTTAGATATACTCTTTGGAAACAAAGATTATCTACGATTTGACGCTCTCGATGTTGTTAATGTGTAATTTGATTATTTTGGGGTGTCGCATATTATCCGTGATTTTGGTGACGTTTTATATATGGACTATTATCCATGATTTATGGTTTGTGTATCACATCTTATTAGTGTTTTCGGAGGTTTGGGGTATTAAAGTCTTAATCCACGTTTTCTTTATTCGGGAATTTAATCATGACGCACGTTTTGGGCGAGGTTGGGGTTTGAGTTTATATTTTAAAGAAATATTTTATATCAGGGTTTTCATCACAAAACTTGTGGGTATCAGGGTTTTCATCACAAAACTTGTGGGTTTTGGGAGGTGAGTGACTTTCATATTTAATGTATGAGATTTTTTCATAATCGTGACTCAGTTTACATTCTTTCAGTTTAACGATTTACATATACTTATGGTGAAAACTTTTGAACTTACTAGGCGTTAGCCTAACCTTTTTATTTGTCGACATGTGCAATAGGCTTCATTTGAGAATAGTCCTAGCGACACAGTGAAGAGAGAAATAGTCGGGTACCCGAGGTGTGAATAGATCGATGAAGTCTTCCGCTATGGGTTGGGGAGAGCAACTTGTATCTGGGTTAAATAACACCCGACTTCAGTTTAGTCCTTGTTTATTATTGGGGTTTGGAATTGTTGAAATTAATTGTAGAATTTGTGTTTGAGGCATACTGAGTTTGATTTGTAGAAGGAAGTTTGTTCGTTACTTGAGGTTATATCACAAAATTTAAATTAGTTGTTTTTACCAAATGTGAGGGTGTTACAATAAACTATACAGTTTATTGTGTAACTCGTGTACAATTACCCATTATGAACTGCTACTTCCTAACGGTTCCCGTCACGGTAACCAACCTTGAACATTTCTAAGTACCAATGAGCTTAATTCTGTCAATAAATCATAATCTCAAGTATAAGTCACTAATCCCAATAATATCTACGACGACTAAACGATTTAAATAAATAACTGTATAAACGGTAACAAAGACCGAGTCTTACACACATGCGCATATGGAAATATTAAACACATACGAACACATAATATAAGCATAGCGATGAAACATGCTTGGCAATTTAAATAATATAAGCATAATAAATAAATTGCATGTCTAAGAAGAAACTAGTCGTGTATCCTCCCCTTGCGGAAACGAGTCATGAAAACTCACCTAGATTGTCGAATAGTTGAGCAACAATAGATTTATGTGAGTTTGCTACGAACCGAACACCTAAACAAATAATTTAGGAGTACCATGGTTATGCTTAGAATAATTATAAACTAAATCTGACGTAAAAAGGAATACTAAAACCTTCTAGACAAGCTTTATTAACTTGTCACTAATCTTATATTAATTTATTACCATGTAAGTAATTAACTATAATACTCTAATTCGCTAACACAATTACATCATTCTATTTATCACTTGATTATTTAACTTCTAAAACTAATATTATTAATTATAATAACATTAATCCATTCATTTTAAAACTAATATGAACCTTGGTTCATGTGGTCTAGCAAACGCATGGCTACCATGCATGGTGAATGGCTAACCAACCATTTTCTTTAACCACCAAAACCCACGAGACCCTTCACTGTGGATATATATATATATATATATATATACAAGTAACCATCATGGTTGCACTCTTGTCGTATTTAGCCAAGGCTAAAACTGACAGTTTCTATCCCTCGTTCATCCGGGCGGGAACTGGATCAACTCCTCTCCTATTCGTTTCCATCTCGACGGTGTGGAGACCACACCAAACAAAGGTCAGAGGTCTGATACTTGTATCGAACAGAAACTATGGCGACCACTTTTCCAGCCCTTTAAATCTTCTCGATGGTAACTTCAAAACCCATTGAAACACAAATAATCACATCAGTTGGACTTGAGTTCGCTACTACCCGATCGCTAAACGGGATAGGGTCACAAAACTAAAATAAAACTAAACGGAAATGAGAGAGGTTCACTTACCGGAAACCAACAGTCGAGTCTCCAAAATTTTTGCACCAAGCTTGAATCGAGCCCTTCAAACCCTTTACTTCTTGCCAACTTCTCGACTACTAGACTCTCGCCAACTTCTCTCGTTTTCTTCTTTCGAACTCCAAGGCTCCAATGGTGGTTTTTTCCTTCTTAAACCTACTGCTCGAACTCTTCTTTTTTTTCTTGGTTTCAAAGGCTTCAAGAATACTCCCAATTTACTTCCTTGGTTTCTTTGACTTCGTAGGCCACATCACAAGAAAAGAGAACGGTTTTTAATCCCTTTTTTTTGTTATTTTATAAATGAAAAGGATGTAGTTATCCTTTCTCTCTGCCGATTTCCTAGAGTAGTAGGTTATCCCCACTTTTAGTTGATTTGAACAAGTAAACTACAGCTCTAGTCCTTACTTCTTACACCCTTTATTTTACTAGTCCCTTGAGTTATACATACTTTCCATTTTTAATGCACTAAAAGTGGGGTGTTATAGAGATGGAGATAAAGATGAAGATGAGATGTTTACAAACCATATAATATAAATCAAACCATAAGATCTGGGTTCAGGATATTCATGTTCTTTCACATTAGAGATAAGGGAAATAGATCGTGGTTGAAGGGGGAGTCGGAGACCGATGTGTGGCAGCACCACAAATCCAAGGCGGAGGTACTGAGAAAATTGGTAGCGATGGTGGGAGTCCGACTGTAGATCTAGTGGTGGTAGCCTCATGATGGAGTTGGAATTCGATGCAAATCTGATGGTGGTGTTATGCCATGGTGGGATGCAGATTTCCTCACTTGGTCAACAGAGTGTGGATGAGAAAGAGTGAGATGGGAGGGAGAGAGATGGAGCTCCGACAGTGATGGGGTTGATGTAGCCGCCAGAGTTGAAGATGGACGGAGGATGGCGATCGTCGTCAGTAAGAGAACAGGGGGAGGGAGCGTTGTGGTCTTTTGAGGGACACGATGAAGCTTATAGTGTGTATGTGTATATATATATATGTGTGTCAGAAAAACATGTTAAATGACCATAATACGTCTCATTTAGTTGGAGTTAACAGAAAAAGTTAACGAACGTTAGTGGGAGGGACCAAGACGAAAGCGAAATGACAAACGTGAGAGACCAAATCTGAGCTTCGATAGTTTAGGGACGATATCCATTAAAATTGGCAAACGTTAGGGACCAAAAGTGAAGTTTACTCTAAAGAAAACCAAAAGTTAAAACTCATTTAATGAGAAACTTTCTATTTAAAAGAAACTAGGTGTGACACCGCACGTTGCGTGGTGACGAAAACTTACAATTGAATCTATATAGTGAAGTTAGATGTGTTGTGAAATTATTTTATTTATTATGATAAATATATATTTGATGAGTTGTTAATTTTGATATATTAGTATGGGAATGTTATTGCAAGTTTATTTTTAGTTGTACAGTTTATCCGATTTTAGAGTCAATTATGTTGGGTGTGTAAGCATTGTAGGAAATACAATATGGACGTTGAACATGATAAAAAGTAGCATAAATACAATTATTCGTTTCAAGAACAGGAGAAGTCACGTATTTAAGGTAAAAATCAATACATAAAGCCGAGTCCAATATAAAAAGTGATGTGTTTACCCACACGACTACTATTCTTCAACATTATTCTACATTCAAAAAATTAATATATAAGTGTTGTTTTACCAAAGATTATTCCACAAACCGAAAAATAACATGAAAACTATGAGTGTGTTAATTTTTTTTAAGAAATAGTTTTTGCACTTTTATTATAGAGTTAAATACAAATTTGGTCCCTGTGGTTTACAAATATTAACGACTAAGGTCCCTCAAAAAAAGATTTAACGAATAACGTCCCTCTACTTTCCATTTTATAACACGTAGGGTCCCTCTTAGTAACACTGTTTAATAACGTGTATTTAAGTGGGGGTAAATTAGTCCATTCATCTATTCTAGGTCTGGTAACATATTTGGTCCCTCCTAAAATTCAGGGATTAAAAAACCATTTTATAGTTTATAACATATTTGGTCCTTCTATGAATTTAAATAAGAAATTAAATGCAAAATTGATCCCTATGGTTTGCAAAAAATAACAAGTAACATCCCTTTAAAATTAAATTTCATTAATCTCCAAACCTAGCAGTAGCAGTAGCATTTTTTGGATAGAAGCATGAAGACAAGTCTTAAACTCACAAATCACAACCACTACTTGGTTAACTTAAAAGAAGACGATTAATAAAAACAAACTAAATAAAAAGTATCACACCATAAAATATAAATATTTGGTCAACATAAAAGAAGACGTTGGATGGCGACAACCAAGTGGTGATTTCATATGTTCTCTAAATTAAAAGTTACTACAAAAATGACTCAAAATCAGCAGCTACAAAACCAACATGAAAGCTGCTACAAAAAATAATGCCAAAATAGCAGCAATTAGCTACAAAAAAGTTAAGAAGGGTTAATTACACCAAGTTTTGAACAAAAGAAAATCAAACTTCACAAGTTAAGGTTCTCGTCATTTGCATGTGCCTGAGTTATGACCTTGTATATGTGCATGGTTTTATTTAGTTTGTCTTTATTAATCATTTTTTTAAGTTAACCAAACAGTAGTTGTGACTTATGTCCAAAAAATGCTAGTGCAGGTTTGGAGATTAATGAAATTTAATGTTTAAGGGATGTTACTTGTTAGTTTTTATAAACCATAGGGATCAATTTTGCATTTAACTTCTTATTTAAGTTCATAGAGGGACCAAATATGTTACAAACTATAAAAGGGTTTTTTAATTCCTGAATTTTAGGAGGGACCAAATATGTTACCAAACCTAGAATAGATGAATGGACAAATTTACCCCTACTTAAATACACATTATTTAATAGTATTACTAAGAAGGACCCTACGTGTTATAAAATGAAAAGTAGAGGGACGTTATTCGTTAAATATTTCTTTGAGGGACCTTAGTCGTTAATATTTGTAAACCACAGGGACCAAATTTGTATTTAACTCTTTATTATAATTGAAGTTGTATAAGGAAAGTGGTAGTTATTAATAATAGTTGTGGTTATATGTAAAAGGAGGTTAAACATTAATTGAAAATATATAATTGAAATAAACAATATAAATGATGATAAATGTATACAATAATGAAATGAATGTAATCACATTTACCGTTTCAATGTTCGAAGAAACAATATTGTCAAAAACTTCATGTTATACAATGTTTTAATGATCTTCGATGTCATCATCAACTTTAAGTATGGTAAACCTTCACATGATCTCACTCAAGAGATAGCAAGAGTTGGTCATATGTAAAAACCTATTAGAAAATAAAGTGAAAAAAATACTTAAATACGTTTAGATGTAATATAAAATAGAAGAAGAAACTTTGGTACTCTTTTAAACCAAATGAAACCAAATGATGAACTTTATAACAATCTTACTTGACAATTTTCCAAACAAACCATCGTTGTTGCAATAGTACAAAAACATAACGCTTTTATGAGAATGACTAAGTGAACAGTAGAAATGTAACTGCAAACATCATCATTCTTGGAACAATGTGGTGTTATTTTTTTTCTTTTTTGCATTTTTGCAAGAATGATGGCTTGCTTGCAAAGAAGAGCCATGTATGATAACCCGAAAAGTTAATCATTAAGAAAACTCATACTCATTTGACCTATCAAACTCTTATCCCATATTAAGCGGTTGTTTACGTAAACGCTTACCCAGTAAGTGTTTACCAGTAAATTTTAACGAACTCGCTTGTCTTATCAAATGAAGCTCTAGTCTATCAAAACGGTGTTAAATGCAATAATTTACCCGGTAAGCTAACTGGGCAAGACTTTTTATGCTCACTTATTGGGTAAGACTTTCAGTCCTTTTTTTTTAGTCCTTGACATTGCTCTTAATTACCAGGTAAGATTATTGTTACTTTCCATGTTCATATGCAAGGTAAGTGACTCGGTAAGCACCTACTGGGTAAGCATTTGGTAAACGGCCCCTAAGTGGAGAAACGAACAACTCATTGTTCCAAGAATGAGCCAGCTTGCATCTAAATGCACAATCATACTTAAAATACTTTGATTTGCAACTCATTATATTACAACCAAAGAAAAGACGAAAACATTAAAAATCATATACATTGAAAATGGATGTTAAGATTGTAAAACTTATGGACAATAAGTAATTAAGCATGAGAACCGGTAACTCAACAAAAAAATTTATACTAACCAGTAAGATTGCTTCAACACTTCAACACTGTTCCTCATACCTTCCTTCATATAGCTGCAAAACGAAATTGTTGGATGAAGTAGAAATTGTTGGTTCACTTCATCAATTTATGTGCAACAGGAAGAATAAGAAAGAGATAACCCAAATCATGAATAAAAATCCAAGACCAGCTTGAATTGTAGCAGATTCATGAACATGAAGTGTCCTGATATTGACCCTATATACATCTTTCAAGTTTATCTCATTCTCCATGATAAGGTTGATACCAAGTAGATTAAAAGAATTCAAAGACAGAATGATCTTCCTTTCCCCCAATAATTATGCTAACACCCTATACCATTGATTGACCTCTTTATCAATGTTTAATAGGTTTCATATTTACATAAATCAACTACTTTGGAACTAAAAAAAGGCTTGTTCTCTTTACTAATTTCTCTTTAATGTTTATCGTTGTCATGATCAAGTTCCCCAATGGAACGTTGTTAGTAGATAACAATTCTCACCTACTAAGGGGATGTTTACCAAATGCTTACTGGCAAGAGTCATTATCCTCATTTACCTTGTCGCGGGTAACATTCTCAGCCATCAAAATGGATTGTGGTAAGCGTCTTTACTCGGTAAGCACTTGTTGAGTAAGAGTCTCCTCCCTCACTTACCGGATAAGATTCTTGGTCTTTACCGTGCCTCTTACCTTACCGGGTAAGATTTTTCCACAAAAATTCCAACCAACATCATCACCCACGCCACACAAACAAATTTATCAACATTTGAAATAAAGTTCTAAAAAGTTATGTATCCGATGAGAATAATATTACATGCATAAAGACTTCTATAAGAAATGTAGAGAAAATTGATTTGACTTGATAAGTGAGAGAGAGTCACTCACAGAAGTGTCTTCCCATTTTGTCAACACAATATCTTTCACTTTTAGTATTTTGATATTAATTTGGCATGTTCATCAGTTTCTTCCAGGAAGTTAAGGCTATGTAATAGTTTAAAATCGCAAGAACTTTGGTGTTTCTATATTTGTGTCGTATGTAAATATGTAAACTGGCATATTGAAGTTGTGGATTGTATTGCTTTGATTCAAACAAAAAACTACTCTTAAGACAACTGGAGCCTTAAAAATGAAAATGAAAACAATCTTTGAGTTATGTTATCCAATATATTAGTACATAAACAATTAATGACATACAGAAAAAAGTTTTGGAACACAAATAAATAAAAAGTATCTGATCCTAACACATTTGAACAAATTAAATGTTTTAAGCACGACTAAAATGTAAATTAATGGTATAAACAAACAACTAACATTTCCTAGAAACACCCATCCCCAAGATAGGGAGAGAAAGTAAAACTGGAAATACAATAAACGATTATGAAAACATAAATGGGAACTTACTTGAGGGAGATGATTTTATCTTGGTTGTTAACATTGCTAACGCCATCAAGGATGGTTCAATAATCCCTCTACGAAGCCTAAACACCAAATGAAGCATAGACTCTACATATAAAATTCATATTTAATCAAATTCATAAACTCTTAATCACAATTCACACAAAGAGGATGTATATATGGACGGCCATCGTTCTTACCGTGTAAGATTCTTGGTCCTTATCATCGTTCTTACCAGGTAATATTCTCGGTCTAACCCAATAAGTGCTTGATAATTAAACGACCCCTAATTTTTTGGTTGAGTATGTGTAAGTTAGATGATATTTCTAATAAAACACCAAACGTTCATTTTCTATAAACTAAGTGGATATGTTCATTTTATAAACATTGACAGTCAATCAAGAAATAATGGAAAATTTTACACCGAAAATTAATTTCTCAACTTAAACATTGTTAATGAAGCTAGGTAAACGTATAATACAAAACTATAGCACTTCAAATTGAAGAGAAATCGAATATTGACCTTCTTTTTATGGTTTCCACCACAGACTTCGGTGGCTTAGATGGCCGTGGGGGAGCTTTATCCTTCTCCGACAACTAAAATCAGGAAACTCATTATCAGATCCTAAAGCATCTTTTCTGGAAGGACATCTGTGGGTAGGGCAAGACTCCCTAATCAACTATGGATAATTTGTAACGGTTGTGTGAGGATGAAGATGTAACGATTGTGATGAGAAAAGGGGAGGTGCTGAGAAAGTTAATATGATCCGAGAAAAAAAAGTTAAAAATCTCAAAAAAATGAGATTACATAGCTCATCTAATAATGCATATTTGTCAATAGTTAAAACCAAGCTCACCCTATTACATGAAAATTCTATAGAATGTAAAACAAAATTATGGGTAAGACAATACATTGAATGACTTGTACTAAAATTTAGATAAACAAACACTCTAGGTCATGAAAATAGAAAAATGTATTAGTTAAAGCTAATGTTGGTATTAGACTTTTAATCAAGCAAAGGAACAAAAAGCGTGGTTGTGTTCTTGCAACACGATGATACAAAATTCCATATACATCTAAAACCCACCTATGATTTGTCATAAGTAATAGTGCAATAATAAATTGCTTTCATTGAGGCATTTCATCAAATACCTAATTTGCATATATTAAATTGCAAATAATACTACATATATGCATAGTACCGGAATCTGGACATACCATGTTTGAATGGAGAGTGGTTTTTCGCAAACGCAATCGACGATTGAAACATACACCAATACCAACAAAATTCTGAGAAGAAAGTGTGATAAAATGACATTGTGCCAGATATTTATAAAGAACCAGAGGTTCATGTCCTCACTTACCAGTACCAGATGGGAAGAAGTCGATCAACCAGTATATCCATGATCAATGTCATCCGAATGGTGAGTATCTATGCATCGTTGGAGGAGTTACAATGGTTTGGAGTTGTGATGATGAAGATGAAAAAATAAGGATTTATGAAGGTCAGGCAACGTCGAGGAGTATGAAGGGTTTGGAGGTTAATCTTATACAAAATGACTAATATAACCTACTCATAATTAAATATATAGTTTTTATATAAGGGCTTTAATGTCTTTAATATATTGACTTGTTTAAAAGAAAATCAAAATTCTGATAAAAATCCTTACACCAATTCCTGATCTATAGGCATGCCACGTCATTTTGTTTAGATTTTACTTATATATATAGATTTAAAATAATGAGAAATTATAAAAATGTGAATGAAGATTTCTCGCTGTGCCGCCTAAGCAACTCCACATTTTGCTTTTATATATATATATATATATATATATATATATATATATATATATATATATATATATATATATATATATATATGGTAAAGATCCAGGAAGAACCTGAAAAAATAAAGAACCAGAGAAAATAGATGAAAAAATATATCAAAATGGATGTCAAATTAAAGATAATAAAGTGATCATTTTTTTGGTATAATTTGTTTCGCTCCAATTTTTGTTGTTTTCGCTGATGATCCATTTTCTTTAATTTGGGGGAAATATTTGTATTTTTTGAAAATGGTGGTTATAACCACCTTTTTAATCTTATCCATTGGATCATCTAAATCTAATGGTTTGGATGAGTTCTTCGGTTCTTTATTTTTTCAAAGTTCTCTCTGGATCTCATATATATTTTATGTTTTATTGGGTTTGTATGTTTTTTCGTTGTTTCTTATTTTCTTCCTTTTTCCATTAAATTTTGTCTTTGTTTACACGTAAGTTTCTTTATTTCTTTTATTTCACAAGGATTCTAATTTTTTATTCACATAACATTTAATGAATATATATAATCAACATACTTAAGAACTCGTTATATAAATGAAATTACGAACAATATGTATATTTCTATTTACATGACACTTGAATATAATAATGTGTATTTTTAATAAAATGATTATAATTAATATAAATAAATAAATGAAGATGACGATTAATTACATTAATATATATAATACCTTATGATCATTATCAGTTATATATTATGTAAATAGTATTTATTGATATGCATTATTTCCAAATAAAGTTAAATATCTAAAGTTTGAAATACTATATAAAGTTTGAATCAATATCTAAAACTAAAAATATTATTATCATTTAAAATATTATTAAAATCATTATATAAATATAATAGACATTACAACCAATATATATTCATAAAGTTAGAATAAATATAATTAAATCTATACATATAATAAATAAGTAACAGAGGTGACACGTGTCATCTTCTGGTGAGTCCATTTTTTCATTTTTTCCGCCTAAACATGAATCTGGACGCATTTTACACTATAAGTTCATTTAGCAAATCCACAATCATTCCTTATTTAATCTTTCCTTATTTCAACTTTTTTAGTTTATATCTTACATTTACTACCTTTATAATTAGATATGTAGTTTACTTTTAATCCCTTACTTTTTTATTTTTCATTTTAGACTCTTATCATATAAACATAAATAATGTATATGAACTACATTGCATTGAAAAAATATTTTTATTTTTTACAAATTATATCATTGTAATTGTTTCGTCAATACCTTCGAAATGAGTCCAATATTGAATATTTTTGGATTTAATTATATAATTAAATATCATAAATATATACGAATTAATATGTCGTGATTACTATGGAATTTGTCGAAATTAGTATGAGATAAAAGATGAAAATGAGATTGCATATGTTCGGAAATCCAATTTAGAAATCAAAATTGTAATATGAATATCTTTTATTGAATTAAAATATATTATATTTTCTAAAAATAAAATAGAATATATTTTATTCTAATACAAATTGAAAATCAAATATTATTTCGTATTATTTTTTTATAATACAAATTGAAAATCAAGTATTGTCGAACATATGCAAATCCTTTTACAAAATTCATTTCAACTTTTATCTCACAAATTTTAATAATTGATTTTCAAAATCAATTATTAATACAAAAAAAAGTTTTTTTGGCATGATTTAACCAGCTGCAAAAAAAAACAACTTTGAATGAAAAAAGTTTGGAAAAATAGCATCGTACTTTCGAATTATCATTCATATCTGTAAGATAAGTTTTTTGGCATGATTTAATTTTTTTAAATTACCTCGTGTAATACACGAGGGCGAATCTAGTATTTATTATAAATCCATTCTTTGATAAATGAAATACTTATTATATTTAATATCACTAAATAAAATTAATATATAATTAAATACATATTACTAACTCTCTCAGTTAATAAATAACATACTTATGACATTTAACATCACTAACTAGAATCAATACATAAAATAAAAAACTATTAGAATCAATATATATATAAATATATATACTTATGTAACGACCCAAAACCGTAAACGCATAATTCATAAATAAAGCCAATGAGGTCCCAACATCTCAAAACAAAACATATCAAAATTTCCAAAGTATAGCAGCGGGTACACACATCCACAACTGAGATATCTAGACTAAACAAGATGAACTAAAAGAAGTTATCTCTATGATCATCGTCTCGATCACTTCAAGCCTTCTCCTTCCCTTTAGAAGAAGCTCCAGCTACTCTCAGCTACTCTCTTACCTGAAAATGGTTTTATTTTTGAAAAGCGAGGGTTAGACCGTGAGGTCTAGTGAATTCCCTCTCGAAAACAGTTCAACATTTCACAACAAAAACATGCAAACCGCCATAAAAGCTCATCAACCACCAATTTTAACAAATTGATGCCATATTTGGGTATTTGCACCATCTTCATAGTCTCCCATCATCTCACCATGATATCCGCAATTGGGCCAGTAGATCCCCATGGACCAGTAGATGCCATTCCCGTATCCACAAGAAACAAATTCAAGGCGCACGATATAAATATTCTCCCAAGGAATATTCACAAATTCTAAGGTACACTAATCCCACAGTGCAACCCGACTCCAAATCAACATACCAAGTAATGGATAATATTACGTAAACAATACATCTGCATTTAGAAACAATTTCATATCATGCGTGATAAAAATCCTCATAAGTGTAAATCATGTCATAATGTTCGTAACCAAATTAAGTTATTAAAATCATGGGCAAACATTTCACGTATATGAAGAGTTTAAGGGAACTCACCTGAATGCAAGATCTTGACACAAAATGGGTCTCACTTTCGACCGAACCGCCAACCTACAAATTGACCAACCGATCATATTACAATCGGATGCTCCGACTGGGTTTTTCCCATAATCTCGCTCATAACCTAGCCGGGTTTTAACCCGGTTTTCGGCCGATAGTAGTCCGGGGTTTACTGGCTTCCCGGTCGATGCGCTACCGGGATTTACTCGGTTCCCAATTTAGGCGCTTTCGGGTGAGCCTGGTTTCCCGTTGAGGCCAGGTCTTCAACCGCGACTTCCCGGTTGACGTCGGGTCTTCCCGGGTAACCCATCTAGGCCCCTACTTTTGAGGCGATTCTAGGTAGTCGAATGGATTTCCCCAAAAACACATTTTGCCAAGGATTTTTCCACCCTTTTCTCACTTCCAATCATACAAATCACTCTTTAGATTTACTAATCATCCACAAACAACATTAAGGCAACAATACTAAATTCAAAAACCAAAACCCCCACTAAACCCTTAAGAAGAACACATTGACTTGAAGGTTTAATTTCTAAATTGGCACATACCAATATGATAGAAAAATATTCAAGGAGAGTGGTTTACCTTGAAGATGATGATCCTTCTAGAGAGGTTTTCAAGCATCCCAAAAACCTTGTTGAAATCTCTCTCAGCCTCCTTCCCTTCTTTCACCATCGCAGACACCAGTGATAGGAAGATTAGGGATTTTACCTCTATATATATTATTCTCAAATTTTCACCACCATCCTTAAGTTTCTCTTTCTCACACTTCCGCCCCCCCCCCCCCCCCCTTCTCAAAATTCCCCCCCCCCCCCCCCCCCCTCTCAAATGTTTAAACTTGAATGATAATGGTTATTACAAGTTAACATTTTAATCAAAACTAAAACTTATTAGAAACAATATAGCGGTATGTATAAAAAATGATAGAAACATATATATAAAAATCAAATTAGAATAACAAAATATATAAAATTGGAAAGAATAACTTACTACAATCATCAAAATATGATTATTTCAATATAATTAAAATTGAAATCAAACTATGTATAAATGAAATTAGAATCGATATAATATCTTTCATTTTACATAATATGATTAAAACCTCTTTTTTCAAGATTTTTTACCAATAAACTAAGCTATGAAGAAACAGTCTCAAGCAAATAAAAAAAATCGAACATGAAAAAAATAACAATTCAATCGGTCGCCTAAAGTTGAAGTGGTCACAATATTTGAGATTATTGTTACTCTTCGTGTCCACCGTAGGTTGGGAAAGGGATTCGAGAAGGGTTTTTAGCCAAAATTACAAACGAGTACAATACAAAAAACATAAGGAAATTACCAAAATGTCACGCAATTATATAGGACTGGCAATACTGCGGTTGCATGGTGAATATAAATATTTTATGGGAATATATGTTGGGGATAAATCGATATAATATGAGTTACGACAACATAATACTCATTATTATAATCAGTAGTCGCACAAATTTCCTTTAATTATTTTGAGTCAATTACAAAGTTTGATAATATATAACTTATTAGTTATTACTTAATTATATATATCAAAAGAAACAACTAAGGATGAGGAGACAACTTCAAATCAAGTGCAATATCGGTTATTATTAGTTTAATATATTATATGTGATGATCGACCCATTTAGTTTCAATATTTCCTAAATAATTTATCGCCACTGCGCAACGCTCGGTGCCAAACACTAGTGATTGTGTAAATATATGATAACATATCAATCATATGTTGCTTACAAAATAATATATATGTTGTGAATCCATGATTGATTTAAAAAATATTATGCACTCCGCTACTTTCAAAATTAAAGTTTCTTTCGAATTTTTAGATTCCTACATAATTATTTACACAACTATGTATGTATTGTAAGAGACCCTAACCTGGAATAAGTAAATGAGGTGATGTAAGAATACATCTTATTTGATACCATCGGTATGTCGGTCTACAATATTGAGATGGCTAACACATCAAATTAACACATTAGAATGAGAAAGTAAATAAGAAAGTTTACCTACATATTTAATAAATGGATGCTTTATAAGATGGTATACATTATTGCTAATGTAATTTTTCTACATGTTAATGGAACACCAAATGAACTACTTGATTTGATAATGGATTGGATCCATGTGCCATTCCAAACACATACATGTAGCTACCTCTCTGTCTATAGTAAATTAGAACCGCTTTAATTACCCTAAAACTAGAAGAAATTCCATCAAGCTAGGACTGTGGTTTTAAGCTCCGTATTCATCGTATTTATCTTCGTCAACCTTGCCTTCCAAAAAAAAAAAAAAAACCTTGCTTCGATCTCTTTTCTTCGAACCCCACCGTTACATCCATATCGCAATGCCTATTTCCACCAGATCACCTTGAAATCCTCCAAAACAATCCAAGATTGCATTTGGAGCCCTACGCATCCCAAAAATGGATCGCTTCAGCAATGTTGGATCACAAGCTCTGATGGCTTTTCACAAATGTAAGGGAAAGATATCAGCATAAACAACATCGGTCACCGGATACAATCTCTATGCAGCCTAGGAGACTTCATTTTCTTGTTTCGAAGCTCTCAACAAAGTTTGCAAACAAGGAGATTACGATTTTTACAATATGTGAAATACATTACGATAACAGAAGTTCTATCAAATTATGTACCTTCTGCCTATTGAATGCGATATATATCATCATACCGCCAACCTGAAAAGTGTAGAAGAATTTGATTAGAAGGATTGGATTAGAAATACTATTGATAGAAAACTTCAAGATCATACAATTGAAAGAAGTTCAACAAAAACTCCTATGTCCCAAAAAATACCCTATAATATAGTCACTAAATAGGACCATTTTACATTTACAAAAAAAAAAAAGCACACTGCTTGATCCCTACAACATTTTTCACACATTTGCACAATCAAAATCCCTTGCATATTGATGCCAACCACCCCACAAATTAAAAAAAAGTATGTAAAAAGTGATTCTAAAAAAACCAAAGAAAAAGAAAGTTTCATCTTGGTATGATGGCACTGGCAGATGCAAATTCAACATAAAAACGAAGGTTGCTAGTTCTTTTTCTTCAAAAAAGAACTAAGATTGCACCAAACTCCTAAAAATGCAACCTAAAAATTACATAAATCCTACAATTGACAAACTCAAGGAAAACACTTCATCAATATTAGAATGTTGGCAACAAAAATAAGAGACCAGATTGCCCCTATTTTAGAGTTACAGGTCAATATCCTGTTTCGATTCTAGAAAACCAAAAAAACCTTGTTAAATCATTTGATTGTGAGAAATACATCCCATGAGAACACTCTAATAAGCAATGAAAGTTTACCTTAAATGCCAGTAATAATAGAATGTGGGCGTACTTAGCAATCTTTATTACTCTTTCTTGGATAAGGTGTTCATCCAAATCTTCATTGCTTTCTTTATTGCATAAATGACCGTCGATGACTTTAAAATCATGACGCTTAAAATCTGTTTTATAAAATAGCATCGATATAGATATTGTTTTCATAAGAGTATTCAACACAGTTTGTTCATAATTTCTCCAAAATAGAGAGGAAAAAAAACCCGAACTTACAAAAATAAAATAATATTCAAATTCAAAGGTTGATTTATTTTGAAGATTCAAGCATTAATTATATTAATTAAATATTTAAGAAAATTTTCTATAAAACTTTAATTTTAAATTCTTTTCCCTTTAGAAAAGGAGTTCTTACCCAAAGTAACCAAATGAAAAAAATGTCTTACAAAATTAACCTTTTTTAAAGGTTTACAAAAACAACCATAAATTCCTCCAGCATAGGTTTATGTAATACATTTTTTTGATTTGGTTATTTTGAGTAAAACCCGTTAGAAAGTAGCAAATTTAGCTTTTTAATTCTCGAAAACTTAATTTTGGACATATTTTTTGACGTTTGGCAAAAACTAACTTATAAGCATGTAAAATTACCAAAAAGGACATCTAGAAAAAATAATCAATTACAATATTTAATAATATAATTAAAACAAATTTATAGTAATATAATATACTAATTAATACAAATAAGGTAATAAATAATATAATATGTTAATTAAAAGAATTTGAAATTTATTATTATATATATTATAAATTTTGAATTTAAAAAAAAGTTATATTAACTTTTTTTTTTAAATAACCGTTACATATAATAGGATAAACTCCAATTTTGGTCCCTGGCGTTTAGTGATTTCTTTGAAAGAAGTCCCTATGGTTTTATAATTCAAGTTTACATCCTCAGAGTTTGGATTTTGCTCTAGAAATGGTCCCTGACCCCTAACGACGTCAAAATGGTCCGTTAGGGACAGGGGTATTTTGGGTATTAAAAGTTTTCCCTCCTTTTTAACCAAATTAACTCTTCCCCTAACTCCATTTTAGCGACCTTCTCTTCTCCACTCCACTGTGTTCTTCTTCTCTAGAGCTCCTCTCCTTCTCTAAATTCGAAAATCTTCTCCTTCTCCAACCAAAATGGTGCTCTGCTACTGCGGTGTCCAAGCTATTGTGAGAACCTCGTGGACAAACTCAAATCCCGACCATAGGTTCTACACTTGTGGAGGAATTGTAAGCTAATTTCGAATTTCAACATTTCCTTCATACCAAGGCTCAATTTTTTTCATCTCTTTCACAAAATCATCTCCTTTTTCTATTCCAACCTAATTACCCTTTGTTTTCATTTTGACAGGGTTAATGTTCATTTTTTTGGTTGGTTTGATCCACCCATTTGTGCAAGGTCTTTGGATGTCATCCCTAGTCTGCTAAGATCCAAGAATCGAGTTGAGCAATGTGTCAAAGCTAGAGAAAGGGAAGATTTTAAGTTGAATTTGATTATAGTGATTAGTTGGATTTTTTTTTGGTTTTTGTATATATTTCTGTTTGAACTAATCTGAGAATGTTGGATTCTCTTTTGGGATAGCTTTTTGGAATGTTTGTTTTTGTTTGGTAGGAATTAAGTGTAATTGGAAAGCTTAAGATGAATTTGTTCATCTGTTTGT
The DNA here is from genome assembly GCA_954870635.1 of Arctium minus. Classification (NCBI taxonomy): domain Eukaryota; kingdom Viridiplantae; phylum Streptophyta; class Magnoliopsida; order Asterales; family Asteraceae; genus Arctium; species Arctium minus. Next base: position 39,705,491 of record OX941084.1, read on the forward strand.
ACTCTTTGTAATGGAAGTCTTTGATTAAGTGTAATACTCTTTGTAATGGTAGTCTTTTGATCAATCCTTGTTATCCTCTGCATCTGAAAATGAAAGTCTTTTGATCAATGCAAATGCAAATGACAATTCTTTTGATCAATCCTTGTTTTTGTACATTAAGAAAGGAAACTTTGTTTTTGTCCATTAAGAAAGAACCAAAAACATAACACCAAGCATGTTTCATTCCATTAACACAAAACATAACACCAAGCATGTTTCATTCCATTAACACAAAGCAGTCTACTAATTACCAAACCATAAGATACTTTGTCCATACAACCAAACCATAACATAGAACATACAACCAAAAGATACTTTGTCCATAACACAACATACTACCAATTACCAAAACACCTTTCCAAGTTAGATAAGTGAGCACTAACACTAACCAAACATATAACCAAATTATGCCCTATCCTGTGAAGGTCCTCCTTGCCCTTTACATGTTCTTGAATTGTGACCTTTGTTCTTACACTTATCACAACTGACAGTCTTCCCTTTCCTTGACATTTTACCACTGTCCCCACTTCTCTGAGACAATTCTTCAGTTGTCTTCCTTCTCTTTTTCTTTGGTCTTCCAACATGTTTATGATGATTTGGTGGAACCAAAGTAGTTGGGCAATTATCTTTTTCCCATAGCATGCTTCCATTGATTGGCTCAATTTTGAAGTTGTACATCTCCTTCCATGTGCTCAGTCTGTATGAATTGTCCACCCATGATTCAGGTACCACATCAGAACCATTTGCTTCCATGTTCCAGTTTGTAGCCACAACATGCTTGCAAGGAATTCCAGTTAACTCCCACTGCCTACAAGAACAGGTCCTTGCTCTCACATCAACTATGCACTGGTCATTCCAAGGTCCATATACCTATGTGAAAAGAAACATCAGAAACATGTCTAGTTTATATTACTTTGCATACACAAGTTTAGTTTACATACTTGATACCTATCTCCACCACTAAACAACACATGATATTTGGATGCCTCTCTCTTGGCCTTGTCCATCATTTTGTTTGCAGTTGGGATTAGTGGTCTATCATAAGTCTCAATTACTTTGCATACATTAACAATCCTCTTCATAAGATACACTCTAATGTATTCCAGACAAGAGTAAATTGGCTTATCCCTAGCATCAACAATTTGTCTATTGAATACCTCACACATGTTATTCAAAAGCACATTACTGTGACATCTGCCTGTGAGTGTAAGAAACATGTAACATAATCAAGATTCAAGAAAAGCTCAAATAAAAATCATATCATAAGATGCATCATTCAAAAGCACATCACTCTAATGTCCAGTTATACCTGTGAAGAGTTATACCTGTGAAGTGTGATCTGGTCCAGTGTTGAGGGGGGATCTTGTTCAACCATTCATAACAAGCTGTATTGAACCTTCTCAAGTTGCCCATTGTTGTTTTAAACTGTGGGACAGTAGGAGCTGTTGCACATTGCCATAAGTGATCTTTGTATGCTTTCCCCTTCCATTGTGTTTTCATATTCTCATGGATATGCCTATTACAGAATCTATGATCAGCAGAAGGGAACAAATTGGCAATTGCTGGAAGAAAACCCTATATGCAACAAGAGCAAATTATTAAGCAGGTTCATAAGCAAAACAGAGTGAGATCATAGCAAAACAGAGTAAGATCATAGCAAAACAGAGTAAGTTCATACCTTTTGTCTGTCACTAATGAAAGTGAAGTTGGAATTTCATTGAAGATCAAGGTCATCTCCAAGGCACTCTAAGAACCACATCCATGAATCTGTTGTCTCTGCCTCTACTATTGCAAATGCAACTGGATATATGCCATGATTTGGGTCAATACCCACAACTGTTAACACTTGCCCTGGAAAAGGACCTTTCATAAAAGTCCCATCTAGACGTAACAGATCCCTCTTACCTGCCCTGAATCCTCTTTTCAAAGCTCCCAAACATATGTACACCCTTTTGAATTTTCTGGTATCACTGTTTGGATTGGGTTCGGACTCAACTTCTAGCTTAACAGTTGTATCTGGATTGCATCTTTTTACCTCATTCAGGTAATCCCTCAGGTGATGGTACTGTGACTCATAGTCTCCCCAAATCTTCTTTATGGCCAACTGCTTTGCCTTCATAGCTTTACTAGGTGACACCAAGATCTAAAACTTCTCTGATAATTGGGATTGAATTGCCTTCAATGGAATATTCGGATCTACCTTGACCTGTTCTGTGATATGCTTTAAGAGAAAATGTGCAGTGGTCATACCAACCTCCCTAGTTTGGAAGCATTTATGTTTGTCAAGGTAGGTTTTCACAGTCCAAGTTGCTTCATCTGTTGAGGCTGACAAATACAAAACCCATAGACAAGTGGGCCCACTGGACTCCTTTAAGTTAGGCATTGAACCCCTACAAATGGCCCTAAATCTTATTGTGTCATTTTTTTACCACCACTATATCCCTTCTAGTGTCAATTGCATGTTGCTTGATCAAATTCCTTATGGTTTCTTTATTCCCAAAAGTTTGCCCAACATAAAAGTCAATATGCTTATGGTCTGTGGTATGCCTAACCTTCTTGTAGAAACTGTTTTCATCTTCTGAGTCAAAGTTATCAACATCAAATGGATCAATATCACCATCCACATTTTGGCTTCCTTCCCCCATTTACTCCCAATCACTCCCCATAGCTATCCATAGAATCCTCCATATCAAATTCATCAAATGAATTAAACCCATTACTGTTATGACTCTCTAAATCCCCATGGTTGCCACTTCCTAAGTCAGCTTCATTGTTCAATCCCCCTCCTTGGTTCAAGTCCCCTCCTTGGTTCAAGTCCCCTCCTTGGTTCAAGTCCCCTCCTTGGTTCAAGTCCCCTCCCTGGTTTAAGTCAACTCCCTGGTTCAAGTCTATTCCATTACCTCTATGTGATGGTAACTCTGAGTCCAACCCAATAAAAGGATCAAAGCTATGAATTATATTATCCATGCTTTGATTCAAAGCAATGTTCTCCTCCATAACATCATTATGTTGATTTGGGGGAAACACATTTGTCTGTACATGCTCTACAAATACATCAATGACTTTAATCACAGGGGCATATCTTAGAAAGTTCAAGACATCTTGGTTATTCACTAAAGGTCTCAACCCAGCATCGAGGTCACTTTGAGGAATCAAGAAATGGTAAAACTTTATTTCATCTCTATCGTACCCTAGTGATAACACCATTTTATCGAACTCATGCAGAGATAAACCCTCAGTGTTAACCAAATCAATAAAATCAACATTACCATTCATGTATCTTCTTCCTGGTAATCCAGTAAAAACACCTCCATGGTTCATCCTTACTGTTATCAGTGTTTCGTAAATCTCTGTGAACAAAATCATTAAAAAAAAGCTCAATGGTTCATCCTTACTCCATTGAAGATGGTGATAAGAAAATGGGAAAAAAACAGAGCTCAATGGACACTTACCGTAGATATCTGTGGGACTCCAGCCTTCGTGTAGCTCACGCCTGAGAACAAACGAACCTCCTACCATGTTCGATTTTTGATCTTCGTGTGGGTTTGTGAGTGTGTGCAAGAGTGAAGTGAAGATGATGGTGTAACTGGTAAACTGATTTTAACTCAGTTTATTGAAGATGAAGAGTTAATTTGGTTAAAATTAGAGGGAAAACTTTTAATACCTAAAATACCCCTGGCACTAACGGACCATTTTGACGTCGTTAGGGCCAGGAACCATTTCTAGAGCAAAATCCAAACCCTGGGGATGTAAACTTGAATTATGAAACCATAGGGACCTCTTTCAAAGAAATCACTAAACATCAGGAACCAAAATTGGAGTTTACTCCATATAATATGAAAAAAAAAATCAAATAATAATTAAAAAAAAAATAATTGATAACTAAAATATATTGATCAATAGTTAAAAAATTTGATATAATTATCAATAGTTCTTAATAATTAAAAATTAATATCAATGTATAATTAAAATTTATGTTATAATTTTCAGATAATATTAAATAATAATAAATTTAGATAATTAATATTTATTAATTAATAATAATAAACTTAAATAATTAATAGTTAATATATAATAATGAATATTAATGAGGATATAATTGGAATAATCACAAAAAGCTCCTCCTAAGCTACTCCAAGTAGCTTATAAAAAACTAGCTTATGTCCATCTAAACGTGTACCCAAAAAGTTGTAACGATTGTAAATCCTTGGGGATTAAATGAGAATGTAATAATTGGGGCAAAAGTGTGAAAATAAAGAAGTTGAGGGGTTTGGTTGCAAATAAGGGCATAAAAAGGGTTCACAACCCTAGATTACCTATCAGTCTGGGTCATTTCTTGGAAGCGGCGCAAGAGCAGAGAGGAAGGCGACTTGGGAGTTTTTGGGAGGGAGTCTGGAATCGTGAAATCAAAAAAGGAAAGTGTGTCTCTGGTTGAGGTTCTTGAAGAGGTAAGCCATAAAATCCCTGATCATTAACTGAAACCTTTCATTTTAAAGTTGAGATGGGGTGATTATTGGTCTGCATAAACTTGGGTTTTGTTCTAAGGAATCGATATTGTTGGGAGGTTTGGGGATTAAAATTGTTAGAATTAGAGATTAATCGATTAAGTTTTAATCTGGGTGTGTGTTAAACTAATTGTGTAAAGAATGCACTATGGGACAAAAACCGATTGTTAATTACTCTGTTGGGGTTTATCTTCGAAGGATTATCGTTCGACCTGGGTTACTTCGACCGGGGCTGCCTGGGGTAGGTCAGGGTGGGTCGACTAGGGTCACTTCGACTGGGGCTACTCGGGGTGGGTCGAGGTTGGTCGACCGGGGCTACCCGGGGTGGGCCGACCAGGACCGTCCTGTGCTGTTAGCTCAGTTCCTTTGATCGATCAGTGAGTGATGAATTATGTAACACTTAAAAAATTCAGAGTAAAATAAAACCTGGAAATATGGCAACAAGACATCCGAATTGATGTAAACTTCCCATAAAGGGAATCAGTCCTTAAGACTATACATAACTCGCTTAGATATAGAATTTATCAACAAAACTAATCTAAACATAACTGTCTAGACTACATCACTTGACGAACCAAAGTTTACTAAAAGATGGGACTTAAACAATGCCCAACGCCAAAATAATAGACATCTCAAATATGCCTCTAGTCCATGCTCGACTCTCAAAACCCTGTGCAACCCACCGCTAAGGGAAACCTGTTATACACATCATTTGAGAAAAAGTGTTAGGCTTAAAGCCTAGTGAGAACATACAGTTTATAAATTTCAAGAGATATAAACTTTTGTATCAAAGGGAATCTTTTCAAATAAACATTTCCAAGTTAACTGTTGGTAAGAATGAAATCCATTAAAACAAGACCATAAACCTTCTTTCCAGAACCTCACAATTTAATGCACAAGTAGTTCTTTTATAAACTTCCCGAAATGTAAACATCAGTATCATAAGGAAATCTTTTCATAAAGGTTTAATTTATAAAAGATAACATTTCGCCACAACCGGGCCTTTTCGGTCCAAAACTCATCATACGATGACAAAAGAACCATTTTACCAAGGATTGTGGTGTAACACAAAGTAGACCACCAATCCGAGTTATGAGCTAAATACTGGAACCATGGCCACGAACGTTTCGGTCCGTACTACGATGTGAGGGAGGCCCCCAAGGAACCAGTCATACTCTTCGTTGGACTACATTTGACCCATGGCTAGTAACCGGTCTCACATAACCGTATCAAGTGCCCCCGAAGATCAAATGTATCTAACTACAACGGAAGGGGCACAACCTTCCCAGCCATAAGTCGACTTGATACCTAGGGATCCACTAGTATAGTCATGACTTGTCACAATATTTCATGTGACCAACAAAGCTAGATAAACAACTTTCAACACATTTATATTTCAAAATGCCATTTTCCAGATCAACTGCTGGTAAGAAAGATAGTCATAAACCAGTTTATACACCTTCTTTCAATAAGCCACAAACATGGGCAAGTAAAACATCATTTTACTTCCAATAAGGCGGAACCCGTCATTTTAGTCAATACTGATCGGGAACCCCGAAAATCACCAAAAACTTCATTTATATCAAAATGTAGAGAACATGAAATCATGAAAATGAGTTAATATACATTCTTCCAAATAGTCCATATAAATGTGCAAGTAAAACCATCCTTTTACTTTAAATAAGACGGAACCCATCACTTTAGTCGGAAATGATCGGGAACCTTAAAATCTCCCCAAACTCAAGTTTTATCCAAAAATGTATCAAACTTAAATCCAACCATGGAAATACATTGGAGTTCACAAATATAACCTTTTATGTGTATAACAGTTAAAAACGTAGTAGGAACTCACCAGATAGGCTTTAGACAAAAACCCGAAAAACCAGATATCGACCCCCTTACGAAGACGAAGCTTTCTACACCGAAACCCCGAGCAATGCACTTAATACTAGCGATTAACGGAAGCTCAAAGATCTAAAGAAAACCAACCAAACTTAGAGAGAGAGAATCGATTTTAGAAAGAGAGAAGAGAGAGAGAGAGAAAATATCTCATAAATGAGATATTTGTGGCTGAAGCCACTTAAGTCGGCCAGGGACTTTCGCGGGTTATGTCGCGACCTCAACTCGCAGCATAACTCGCCCGTGCTCTCAAACCCTAAAACCAACAGCGGACATCGCGACTAATGCCGCGACTCCAAGTCGCGAGCAAGTCGCGGAACTCACTGGAAGGTTCCAACTTCACCGAACAACATAAATTCGAACGATAACTAATTACGGTGATAGCGACAAGAGTTAACACTAGAATACCAAGGTTACATAACGAAATTCGGGGTGTTACAATGCTCCCAACCTTAGAATGATTTCGTCCTCGAAATCTACTCTTCTCAATGGAACACTGTCCGCAGAGAAGATCGTTCTTAACCTACTTGCCAGAATCATTAACGAGATCTTAATACCGACACCCGAATAAGCTACCCTTCTTGGGCACATTTCACTCCTAAGCGAGCGAACACTCAACTCTCTAAAGTAACTTTTACTCATAAGGTTACGGTTGCCTCCCAACCTTAGGTGACAATTACTACCTCCAGGAAATTAGCGACCTCAGCTTTCCATCTACCAATTTCTTTCGAAATGCACAGTTCCGAACTCAAAGCCAACGGTCGACGCTAATCTTCCCAAAACTCTCAGATTTCACTGATCCATTCCTAATATTGATAAAGATATTCTAACAAGGCGCACTAATACGTCTTTCCGGCAATCGGTTAACACAGATTCTGTTATCACTCAACTCCAATCCGACCCCAAATCTGGAAATAGCCCTTATTCAAATTTCTTAATACTTCCATAAATACTTCGTCTACAACCACATTATAAAGATTAACCTCTAAACATACCACCAATCTATACATTCGGACTATAAAGGACGGGCGCTAATAAACCCACAACAGGAATTTGATGCACATGCTGAAAATAGAAAGGATTAGGCTTAACGCCTAGAGAGCTCAAGAGTTTTACATAAGTAAAAGCAGTTAAATTGATGAACTTCTCTTTAAAACAGAACCTTTCAAATAATGAATTTTAAAACATGGAACAACTCCTTTTCAAAGTCATGCAATTTCAAAGATGGATCCTTCATTTCAACGATGCTTTATAAATTGACACAACTTGTACTAACTCGAAGTATGAAACATTAGTAACACCATCCACATCGTACGTCCGAAATCATGGACATTAGGTCCAGTACTCACGCGACCAAAACGAAAGAAAACTAAATACCCATACGCAGGAAAACACACTTCATTCAAACCTTAATATATGTGGGGAGAACCCAATATTAAAGCCATCATTTACCGTCGACTCCACATAACCAAAGCTGGTAAAAATATAACATTAGTGTTTAAAATACCCCGGGTCTACGACGGAGAGACCCGTACACAAAGAGAATAGAAGGACACGCAAGTAGGCCGCCCATACAACTTCCTCGCATGACCTCTAAACGTTTCCATCTTGGGTGGCGAGAACAAATGAATGGGGCCACCCGTGATGTTATTGGATTTCACCACGTATCCCGATCTTAGTTCCCATGCCATACCAGACATCACAACTTCAAACCGTTTATTGCCTCTAGCCATACTTCGTCGAGTTCCACCTCAAGGGCTTACGGACACGGGTGCCTATCCAATCCAGACGAGTTCCAACTCAGCAGCTCGTGCCACCTATTGTCTACTCGCTAGCCAACCCGAGCGGTCACTAAGTGTAACCCAAAACCTCAGGCCTTACTAAACAGACAAACTTACGTGCCAATGAAACCATTACAACACTGTCTAAATACTACATGACTCCAATTAAATGACCAACGCACCCAAAAACATGTAACTCACCAAAAACACGAATAAACTCCATCACACTAAAATCTTTCATTGCGGTTATAAATCCGGACAAATGTCCACACGACTCATTCGGTCAAAACCCGAGCCAAAGGCCCAACACTTCACGTAAATTTCCAACGAAAGCCTCGTAAACCTTAAAACACATTTAATCGACATTTAACGGTTTCCCCAAATAATGAAATGTCTTTAAACAATGCTTATGAAAACCCACACCACAAAGACATGCTTTCTCAAAACTCAACACGTATTGGGACCAAAGATTTTCCAAAGGTTTTATGAATGCAAATATACTAAGATGCATATGTCATGAAATAGACTTTATTTGCACAAAATCATCAAAGATGCATAAATCATAATGTAGATTTTACGTGTACAAAATCGCCCAGAATATGTAAATCACGCTATTTACTTGTTGAAATATTCAAGCTCGGCATGAGCAATTTATGATGTTAAAACAATCCAAGTTACCGAATACGAAAACTTAACAAAATACTCGCACCTTGAGAAATACCGAGTAAAACATACGCAATAATTTTCGCTATAAACGTGAAAATAGGTTCTTGCACTTCAACTTGTACAACAATTGTTTGTACAACTCCAAAGGGAAAAATCACAATTTTATCTTTAAAAATTCCTCCTCTATAACCAAGAGACGTTGCAGCAAAAGAATTTTCAACTCACCCCATATGCAACAATTCATTCCCTAAAGGGCAGTAAAATAACGGGGATGCAAATAAAATCTCAAATCGAGTTTAAAGCTTCACGTTGTAAAGATAAACACATTTGACCAAAATAGAAATTACAACGACAAAAATATCGCTAACTCGCTAATACTTTGCGGAAATTTTAACAGTAGAGTTAATGATGGAAATACGATCAGAACGAAAGTCCTGTTTCAAAAATAATATAAATCGTTTATGCAATCATTCACACCAACGTTATACTTAAATCCAATGTACATAGTATACGACGGTTGATCTATGATAACAAAACCCCGAAATTAACGCACGCAATGATGCACATGCACATGCCATCCCAAAGTTATTTACGCGACACAAAAGTCGTAAGATGAGACACCATAATCCAACTGGATTTTCATAAAACTCATTAACGCTAAAATCAAGTGGTGTCCAAATTTCCATTTTTCAACACAAGAAGGCGACCATTTTGACAAGATTTTTTTTTGATGAGACACGACGCCCAAAGAACTCATAACTTGCACGCAATGAAATTAAACTCATGCATCTCAAAATATACGCACGCGACAAAAGAATCCGTAAAACAAAACTCCAAGAAATTCAACACAACTCACACAACTAAAATTCTCGAGAAACTCTGACTCAAAAGCATGGGAATAACTCTTCTTTTAAAACCATTGACATACGTGGAAGAGATCCAATGTCAAGGTCAAAATTCCACAACTACTTGCCCATTAACTCAAAAAGCGTTAAAACATAGATATTTCGACATCCAAAAATAGCATTTAAACACAAGACGTGAATAAAGAGAGTTTTGATAACAATTTGAAATCAGGTGCAACAAAACCATTTTAAGCAATGCTTATGCTCATAGTTTGAAATATGCTGAGTGCTAAATGTTTTGCCAAAACGTTATAAGGTAATTTACTTTATGGTTGGCGATCATGAAAAGCAATTTATGCAACCTTATTTTAGAAATAAATTTAATGCATGAATTCGGTCGGCACTCAGATCTTAATACTACGCTTCCCTACATCCCGACGTACTATAATCAACCGGACGCCTCAGGCATCTTAGGGCAACCATCCCATTAATTAACTTACAAATCTCCTCGAAATAGAATCGATCTAACAAGATATAGTTCTAATTCCACCAACGAATCTGGCTCAAGATGATTAACTTATTGCGTTCTACGCACTTACTATCATCCCGAAGAGACATTGCTATAAACAACAATCATTCCTTAGCTTACTCGCTTAGAAACTTCCGCACTACTCTAACGGTCAACATACCAAGGTAGAGCAGGTAAACACAAGCACGAGAAAGGGTAAGGAAGAGTTTAACTGAAACACACACGAAAGAAACGTACCGCTACGTCTACCAATTGTCATGACATTAGCAAACCAATTACACTCACGTAAAATATCCTCATAATCACATTAGCTAAGTGAGATTATGAACATATAACACATAAGGGTTCTTGTTACCATCATCACAACGCTTGATTAACATAACCTACGTCGACTCTAAGACTAACCCATCTTAGAAGTTCTACCCAATCTCACAATCAATGCCTATCAAACCCAGTCTAAGTCTAGACATCTTACATTCATGCCTATTTCGCTTAAACTAGAGCTCTGATACCAACTTGTAACACTCTAAAATTCAGAGTAAAATAAAACCTGGAAATATGGCAACAAGACATCTGAATTGATATAAACTTCCCATAAAGGGAATCAGTCCTTAAGACTATACATAACTCGCTTAGATATAGAATTTATCAACAAAACTAATCTAAACATAACTGTCTAGACTACATCACTTGACAAACCAAAGTTCACTAAAAAATGGGACTTAAACAATGCCCAACACCAAAATAATAGACATCTCAAATATGCCTCGAGTCCATGCTCGACTCTCAAAACCCTGTGCAACCCACTGCTAAGGGAAACCTGTTATACATATCATTTGAGAAAAAATGTTAGGCTTAAAGCCTAGTGAGAACATACAGTTTATAAAATTCAAGAGATATAAACTTTTGTATCAAAGGGAATCTTTTCAAATAAACATTTCCAAGTTAACTGTTGGTAATAATGAAATCCATTAAAACGAGACCATAAACCTTCTTTCTAGAACCTCACAATTTAATGCACAAGTAGTTCTTTTATAAACTTCCCGAAATGTAAACATCAGTATCATAAGGAAATCTTTTCATAAAGGTTTAATTTATAAAAGATAACATTTCGCCACAACCGGGCCTTTTCGGTCCAAAACTCATCATACGATGACAAAAGAACCATTTTACCAAGGATTGTGGTGTAACACAAAGTAGACCACCAATCCGAGTTATGAGCTAAATACTGGAACCATGGCCACGAACGCTTCGGTCCGTACTACGATGTGAGGGAGGCCCCCAAGGAACCAGTCATACTCTTCGTTAGACTACATTTGACCCATGGCTAGTAACCGGTCTCACATAACCGTACCAAGTGCCCCCGAAGATCAAATGTATCTAACTACAACGGAAGGGGCACAACCTTCCCAGCCATAAATCGACTCGATACCTAGGGATCCACTAATATAGTCATAACTTATCACAATATTTCATGTGACCAACAAAGCTAGATAAACAGCTTTCAACACATTTATATTTCAAAATGTCATTTTCCAGATCAACTGCCGGTAAGAAAGATAGTCATAAACCAGTTTATACACCTTCTTTCAATAAGCCACAAACATGGCCAAGTAAAACATCATTTTACTTCCAATAAGGCGGAACCCGTCATTTTAGTCAATACTGATCGGGAACCCCAAAAATCACCAAAAACTTCATTTATATCAAAATGTAGAGAACAGGAAATCATGAAAATGAGTTAATATACATTCTTCCAAATAGTCCACATAAATGTGCAAGTAAAAACATCCTTTTACTTTAAATAAGACGAAACCCATCACTTTAGTCGGAAATGATCGGGAACCCTAAAATCTCCCCAAACTCAAGTTTTATCTAAAAATGTATCAAACTTAAATCCAACCATGGAAATACATCGGAGTTCACAAATATAACCTTTTATGTGTATAACAGTTAAAAAGGTAGTAGGAACTCACCAGATAGGCTTTAGACAAAAACCCGAAAAACCAGATATCGACCCCCTTACGAAGACGAAGCTTTCTACACCGAAACCCCGAGCAATGCACTTAATACTAGCGATTAACGGAAGCTCGAAGATCCAAAGAAAACCAACCAAACTTAGAGAGAGAGAATCGATTTTAGAGAGAGAGAAGAGAGAGAAAGAGAAAATATCTCACAAATGAGATATTTGTGGCTGAAGCCACTTAAGTCGGCCAGGGACTTTCGCGGGTTATGTCGCGACCTCAACTCGTGGCATAACTCGCCCGTGCTCTCAAACCCTAAAACCAACAGCGGACATCGCGACTAATGCCGCGACTCCAAGTTGCGAGCAAGTCGCGGAACTCACTAGAAGGTTCCAACTTCACCGAACAACATAAATTCGAACGATAACTAATTACGGTGATAACGACAAGAGTTAACACTAGAATACCAAGGTTACATAACGAAATTCGGGGTGTTACAAATTATTAGAGAGTAGCATAATTATAATGGTCTTATTATAATGAAATGTAGGAGTTCGTTTTGTTGGGGAATAGTTGTTCGTGTGGGTTGAAGTTCATCCAATCAGGTGAGTTCCCTCATGTTAAAACTTATTAAACTGGAAATGGCTTTCGTTGTTGATTCTACTATGTTTATCGCTTCCATTTAAATATTACTTTGAACTGTGTTGAATTGTGTTTTACTTTAATAGCAAGCATACATACTTTCTTGTTGTTTTCATCCTATGGGAATTGGTACTATTTAAATGAACCAAATGCTATGGCTTATCTTCAACCATCGGGGATGGTTGAAACCGTGTGTTTGGAATTCATTTTCTTACACACGGTAACGGCATCGACGAGGGGGCCGTATGGGAGTCTACACGGTAACGGTAACAGGGTGACTCCGGGATCTTCCAAAGGGAAAGAGAAGTGTTAGGAGCTGGAAAGCAGGAGAGGGAGCTTTAGTTGCGGCATAGTCATAGCTTATATATAGATTCTCGGTTGTAATAGACATGTTGTGGATCGTCTAAATCCTTTCTTATTGAAAATTTTTTACTGGGACCCGTTTTTGGGATTGGATTTTATTTAAAATTATTATGTTATGTTTTGGGTTGTTACATACGCTAGCTTATAAGCAAGTAGCTAACTTTTGCCAAACGATGCCTAAAGGCACGATTGGGAGAAAAGAAAATTTGGAATAGGTAATACTGGAATTATGCAACCATATTTAATAGGGGAAATTGTATCAGAATGGAACCAACTTTACTCTGATTTCTAATTTAAGGAACTAACTTTTAAAATCATCATTTAAGGGCTTGAAACAAAGTTTATGTTTATTTAAGGGCCTAGGTGACCTATTGACCTGCTACTGATGACTTCGCATAGGTATTTTGCCAACTAAAATTCCATATCAAAATAAATTTACAAAAATAAATATACAATGATGACATGTCACATAAAAGAACTTATTTAAAAAAATAAAAATTCACTTCATATTAAAATTATAATCTTAAATCTATTGACATAGACTTTTCCATGTACCATACGTTTCTACCTCTCCGTTCCGACGACATAAACCCCACATTCCCACCTCCTTCTTCTCTACAACCACTGCCCACACCCCCCTTATTCTCCGACATCTCCCTTTCTCCTCCGTTGTGCGTACCACCACGACACTACTTGCACCACATACCACAATGAGCACCAGATTGAAGGATTTTAAATGGTTTAAAAGATCCAATTTGATGGTTTCTAAATGGTTTCACCTCAAAGATTTTAGATCTGCGTTCTAAACAATTTCATCTCAAAGATTTCAGATTTTAGATTTGGGTTCCAAATGGTTTCGCCTTAAAAGTTTTCACATTTTTAGATCTGGGTTCCGAACAGTTTCGCATCAGATTCTAGATTTGGGTTCAATTTCGCCTCAGATTTTGGATCTAGGTTTCGAAGGGTTCAACAAGTTTTCCTATTTTGATCTAGGTTTTGAATGGTTTCACCTCAAAAACGATTTTAGACAGAAGATTACGATGGACGGTGGTTGTTGGCCAGAGAACACACAGATGGGGTTGTTGGCCGGAGAAGACAACAGATGGGGGTTTTCTAAATAGTTTCACGTCAAAGAATATTTCAGATCTGTAAACAATTTTCAGATGTGTTTTAAATAGTTCAAAAAATAAAGATGATAAAGCCATCCTTAATATCCACGTAGCTTCTTTTTAAATTAATTATTTGTCACGTCATATTAAGGTGACCGGTTACCTACTCAACCGGTCAACTAGACCCTTAAATAAAATAAACTTTGTTCCAAGCCCTTATATGATGATTTTAAAAGTTAGTTCCCTAAAATAGAAATCAGAGTAAGGTTGGTTACATTTTGATGCAATTTTCCCTATTTAATATAAGAAACTTTATTCAATATAGGAAAATCATCATGTGATGAGACGCGGAGGAGGGTGGAATAATAGCACACGCTGCCTCATAAACTAATTTATTAATTTTTTTAAATATATAAATGAGTGAATTGTGTATTTGGTCTTTGTGCTTTGATAATTTTTGTGACTAGGGTCCCTATATAGTATGTTTATTGTGGATTTGGTCATTCTGGTGTTCAATTTGTTTTGGTCATGGTTCCTCTGACTCCGTCAACTCCGTTAAATCAAGGGATATTTTAGCATTTTTGCATATTTTTGTCTTTTTCTTATAAAAAATAAAAACAATATTTTTATCCACACAAATATATATATATATATATATATATATATATAAAACATCAAAATAGATAAAATAATATATTATTTTATGATTTGATTTTTTTAAATTAAGAAATCAATCATATTAAATATAATTTAATTTTAATGTTTTAGTATTTTTGTCTATTTGGTTATGAAAACTTGGTTGAAGTTTATAGAATGATTTGTTCAATTTTAAGTTACAAATATGATCATATGTATGTATCTTTCATTTGGTTAAAATTTAAATAGTTGATTTTGAGTTTTTGACTGAAAAACAATATGAAATTGGAACCCCTAATCTTAGAATGATAAAATTGGAGTTCATTTCTCAGTGGTTTTCAATTATTTTTGTGTTAAAATATCGATAATAAACTTATTTGTTGCAGTGATAGTAAAATAACAATATAATTAAATCGACTTTAACATAATTAATTTTTTAATTTAAATAAATTAAATCATAAAACCATATCTTCTTTTATTCGCTCAAATAAAATAAGGTATATTTTTATGATTTGATTTGTTTAAATTAAAATTTTAATTACATTAAAATAATAAAACCATATTTTTTTCATCACTACAATTAAATAATGAAATTAAATCCTATTTAATATAATTAATTTTTTAAAAATTTTAAACAATTAAATCATGTAATAACATCCTATTTTATTTATTTTGATGTCGTTATATATATATATAGAGAGAGAGAGAGAGACGGAGGTTCAAGAGAAAACCTCAAATAAATGAAAAACTAAAAAACACCTTATCAACCGTTAGATTAGATGATCTGATGGATGTGATTAAATGGGCGGTTACAACAATATTTTTTTAATTAAAAAACTCTAACCCCCTATTTTTTTATTCGAAAAAAGAGAAAAAAATAAACAAAATTTGAGTGAAATAAATTACACCAAAAAAACAATCATATTTTCTCGTTAATTTGACATCCATATTGATATACCTTTTCATCCATTTTTTCGTGGTTTTTTGGTTTTCTATTAGGGTTTTCCCCTGAACCTGACCCTATATATATATATATATATATATATATATATATATATATATATGATTAGATTCATTTGAGAAATGGTAAAAATATGAAAAATAAATAATTGATCCTAGCTTTTTATCTGGTCAACATTTACGGCTTTGATCGTGAAACACCGGATAATTCCTTGTATGGTATGTAGAAGATAGAGGGGTAGTTTCGTAACTGGACGAGTTCATATATGAACCTGTATGATTCACATATGAATTATATGTTCATATATGAACCAGTGTAATTCACATATGAACTCTTTTTACTGATTCATATATGTTCATATATGAACCAGCGTAATTCACAAACTACCCGGTAACTTCTACGAGACGAATAATAGTTTGAAAAAGCTTGCTCTACCAAAACTAAAGATCGATGCTTGCAAAACCATTGCATCTATTTTACAAGCATGATTCTGAGTTGACCCATTGTTTGTATTGCAATGAAAGTCGTTACAAGACTAGTGGACGAAGCAAGGTCCCAAACTTGGTGTTGACGTACTTGCCTATTGTTCCTAGACTTCAAAGATTGTATATGTCAAAGAAGACGTCTAAAGAGATGACTTGGCACAAGGATCATCAGAAAGAACCGGGTGTGATGGTACATCCAAGTGATGTTGTGGCTTGGAAGCATTTCGACATGGTACATCCTGACTTCGCTTCTGAGGTCCGGAATGTGCGTCTTGGCTTATGCACTGACGGTTTCAACCCGAATAATTCAAATTCGGATTTGTATTCACTATGACCATTCTTTCTTACCATCTATAATTTACCTCATTGGTTGAGTTTGAAAGATTCATATGTTAAACTTGCATTGGTCATTCCTGGTAGAAACAACCCCGGTCAGAATTTAGATGTGTTTCGTAGGCCGCTAATAGATG
The DNA here is from genome assembly GCA_954870635.1 of Arctium minus. NCBI lineage: Eukaryota > Viridiplantae > Streptophyta > Magnoliopsida > Asterales > Asteraceae > Arctium > Arctium minus. The sequence continues at coordinate 39,722,385 of OX941084.1, forward strand.
ATCTCAAGATGTTGTATACAGTGGGCGCTCTTATGTATGATGCTTATCGTAAGAATAATTTTTAGATGAGGGTTATACTTCTGTAGACCGTCAACGACTTCCCTGCCTACTCAATGTTGTCGGCTTGGAGCACGCACGGCAAGCTAGCCTGCCCGCACTGCATGGGTACAGTCGATTCGTTTCAGTTAAAAAATGGAGGAAAATTTGTTGGTTTGACTGTCATCGGAGATGGTTACCTAATGCACACCCCTTCCGACGTGATCAAACAGTATTTTTGGACGGATCTAAGGTGTTAGCCGGTTCACCACCCAAGTTAACCAGTGAAGAAATATGGGAGCAGGTCCGTCATCTTCCAACTGTTTACGGTGGCTCTCCGTTTCGATCGACCAATAGAAAAATTACCGGCTTCGGAATCACTCATAATTGGGAGTTGTCATATTGGAAGACGTTGTTAATCCGACACAACCTAGATGTCATGCAAATTGAGAAGAACGTCTTTGAGAATCTCTTTAACACTGTCATTGACACATCAAAAACGAAAGACAATATAAAAGCAAAGTGGGATGTAGAGATTTATTGCAACCGATCAGAGTTGCACATTGCCACGTCAGGCAATAAAGTAGTGAAGCCGAAGTTGTCGTACACTTTGACCAAAAAACAAGTAAAGCAAGTATGTGTATGGTTGAAGAAGTTGAAGTTTCCGTATGGGTATGCTTCGAATATTAGGGGGTGTGTAAACATGGCATACTACAACTTTTATAGCTTCAAGAGTCATGATTGTCATATGTTTATGCAACGATTGCTCCCTATTTCCTTACAAGGGATGATACCGACTCCCATATGGGATGCAATAACGGAGTTGTGCACATTCTTTCGTGCAATTGCTCAAGGGTGTTACACTTAGAAGACTTGATTCTATTGCAAACAAGTATCGTTCAAACAATTTGTAAGTTGTAAAAAGTCTTTCCATCTGAATTCTTTGATTCCATGGAACACTTAGTGATACATTTAACACGAGAATCTATAAATGGTGGGCCGGTCCAATATAGGTGGATGTATTTTTATGAGAGGTAAATGAACTTTTCATTCAAATATTTTTGCTTAAAATTGTTATATCACCCATTTATTTTCTAAAACGTATTTCAATCGTTGTTTAGGAAGCTTGGGTCATTGAAGAGGACTATTAGAAACAAAGAAAGGGTGGAGGGGTCTATCATTGAGTTTTATCTAGTAAATGAACTCTCCACCTATTGATCCTTGTATTTTGATCCACATATAGAAACTCGACATAATCGCGAGTCAAGAAACTTTGCCCCATATATTCCTAGTTCTTCAGGAATAGACGATCGATTGAGCATATTCAAGATTTCTTCTCGTAGATTATTCGAGAAGGGGGGGAAGACCATCTTGACTCAAGCCGAGATTCACAAGATCCACACATATGTGTTGTTGAATTGTGTAGATGTTCGACCTTTCCAGTGGACCTTTGATGATTGGTCCCCCAACAGATCCTCCGATCTATGTTTACCCGAAGGCAGCTCATGTAGCAATAAGTTTAATTATGTATGTCCAGATTTTTGTTTGTTTTATAAGATAGATAAATATTATAGCAAACTTAGTTTGGACTGCCATTGTTGGGCAAACGATAGGATTGTTTTGATAAAAGCAGGTAATGGATATGTTCAAATTACAGTTGAAATGTTGTCCAATTTTCTATAGGTTAGTTGACAATATCTAATTTGGTAAACTGTAGGGTAACTATTCACGGATTAGGGAAGAGGAGTACCCGAACTTAGATGTCGGCATTGTTCCTCCCAATGATGCCGTGTTGTGGGAGCGTAGTGTCGGAGGACGACATAAAAGTCGCTTGTTTGGATTGGGACCAGTCAGGATCTCTATTACGCTATGTCCGGTGATTCAGGTGTCGGTACGAGTGGGAGTTCGCACGACCATCGTGATATGGAGGTATGCTTGTCAAATGTTGTCTGTAACACCCGGAATTTTCAAAGTAAGTTTCCATACATCGTTAACCTTCTAATCATCTTTCGTTAAAGTGAACATATTTATGTTCTAACATTCTCCCCCTAAGTTTTGTAAAGTAATCATTATCTGATCAGCTCCAGCTTCAGCTCCTCCCCCCTTGATTTCTTTATAAAACTTAGCGTTGCATAAACTTCAAAGCTCCTCTAGCTCCCCCTAGAAAGTAGCTCTTATACTTGAAGCCACCCACCACTAACGGAACCTGATATGAACACCAAAGTAAACAAGTGTTAGGCTTGGAACCTAGTGAGTACATCCAAGTTATATGCGCGATAAAGTGTAATATGTTATAGAACAAATATTGATAATTAAAATGACAATAGAGAATGGATTCTCCAACGCAGAACCTTATGCACGACGGGGGATACCCGTTCCACCATAGGTTGCGGCAGAACACGGAAGTAGGTCACAACCCATGTTTACCGTCATCAACTCTATTCATGAATCTTTAGCCGTTAGAACATCAACTTTATTCATGAATCTTTAGTCCAATGTAAACATGGGTTCAACTCTATTCATGAATCTTTACCCTAAAGAGTCACCAAGTTCAACCCTATTCATGGATCTTTACCTTGGGACCTCACCATTCCAAGCTAATATAATACATCAACATGACCATTAAGGATATATCATAAATTCCCGACACATGAACTTCATATTGCACCAAGTCTTTACAAGGAAGACTTAACATATCGGTAGAACATCTCATCCCATATAATCCTTTTTAACACCATGTGGAAACATGTACCCATATCATTTCTAAAACCCAAGTATCATTAACATAGTTAAATCATGGTTTCTCACACATAGTTTTTCTACATAATTCCAAGTATGTAATATCATTCATTTGATTTCCCAAGATACATAACACACAAATAACTCATATTTATCATTCCCTCAACATTTAGGACATTTAAACTCATCGTATCATCATGACATCAAACCCTAGATTTTGGCCCACTTGGCTCAAGAAAACGAATAAAAAAATACATATATATTTTATAAAATGTAAGAGAAAGGTTTTTCATGGAACATGTAAGCATTTAATAAGGAAGAAATACTCATAAAGTGGGTTTTTGATGAAAACCCAAAACTCTAGTTTGATTGTTTTAGACAAGATGACAAGTAGGAGAGAAAGGAGATGAGCTTTAATCTTTAATCTTGGTTGGTGGAGTTAACTTCTTGCAATAAATGTGGTATGAGTCCCCTTTACAAACCCTAGAATCGGTTTTGGAAAGAGGGGATGAGAGTTGAGAGAGTCTAGGTGAGATAAATGAAGAGTTATGAGAAAAGAGGTCAAAAACCCGTATTAATGCATCAGTCAGTCGTCGGGCGATTATGCCAAGCGATAGTGACATTGTCACTATCGCGAGGCACTCTCGTTGAGATTGTACCGAGGGTTCGATCCTCTCTCGGCAATTGTGTCAAGAGATAGTGACACTTGTCACTATTGCGAGTCACTCTCGCCAAACAGATACTACGCCCATTTTTTCGCTCAAAACACTGATTTCTCGCATGGTTTGACTCGAGGTTCGAAGGTTTAACGTAACCTATCCAAAAAGATTAACGAAAGACGATTAGAAGATTAACGATGTATGGAAACTTACTTTGAAAATTCCGGGTGTTACAATCCTCCCCAACTTGGAAAGGATTTCGTCCTCTAAATCGACTCTCACACAAAAAGGTGAGGGTACCTCCTCTTCATATCTTCTCCGGCTTCCTAAGTCACGTTGGCCCCTCGATGGTGTTTCCACTAGACCTTGACCATCGTGACTTATTTATGACAGAGTTTCTTGGATTTCTTTTCCAAAATAGCATCAGGCTCTTCGATGCAACGATTTCCCTCATCCACCCTTATTTTCGAAAGAGTAATGACACTTTATTCTTCCGCTAAGCATTTCCGAAGATAACACACATGGAATGTGTTATGGATTCCATTCATCTCGGGTGGAAGTTCCAATTGATAAGTCGGGAGCCCAACTCGTTTGGTTATGGTAAAAGGTCCAAGAAATCGAGGACTCAACTATCCTCGTTTTCCAAACCGAATGATCCCCTTCCAAGGCAATACCTTGAGCATCACGCGGTCGCCCACATGGAATTCCACCGGTCGCCTCTTCTTATCCACGTAGCACTTTTGCCGGTCTTGGACCGCCTTCAAACGTTCCCGGATCCCCTTGACCTTATCCGCGGTCTCCTGGACAATCTCGAGTCCAACAAATTGTTTCTCACTCGTCTCTAGCCAACAAACCGGAGTCCGACACTTCCGGCCATATAAGGCCTCAAACGGGGCCATACCAATACTTGAATGGTAACTGTTATTGTAGGCGAACTCCACTAGAGGTAGGTGGGAGTCCCAATTCCCGCCAAAGTCAATGACACATGACCTCAACATGTCCTCAAGCGTTTGAATGGTTCTTTCACTCTGACCGTCGGTTTGGGGATGATAGGTCGTGCTCAACTTCACTCGGGTACCCAACTCTTTCTGGAGACCGTCCCAGAAATTTGAGGTGAAGCGGATATGCCTATCAGACACAATGGACAAAGGTACGCCATGCCTCGAGACGACTTCATCGATGTAAAGTTTGGCCAGTTTATCCATCGGAAGGGTCTCCCTCATGGAAAGGAAATAAGCACTCTTGGTGAGACGGTCCACCACTACCCAAATTGTATCGTGCCCTCTCATGGTATTTGGTAGCTTGGTTACAAAGTCCATGGTGATGTGTTCCCACTTCCACTTCGGGATTTCCAAGGATTGGAGACTCCCGAAATGTCGTTGATGTTCAACTTTGACTTGAAGACACGTCACACATCGCTCCACGTACTTTTCTACATCTAGTTTCATGACGGGCCACCAATAGTTAAGCTTCAAATCCCGGTACATCTTCGTACTCCCCGGGTGGATGGAATATTTGGACTTGTGGGCGTCTTCAAGAAGCAATTCGCGATTTCCCCCTATCTTGGGCACCTATACTCGTCCTTCGAAGAGTTTCACCCCTCGACTATCTTCGGTCAAGTAAAGATGTTGTTTTACCATCACTTCGCTCTTAAGGTTCTCCTCCTAAAGAGCTTCCGCTTGAGATGCCTTGATTTTCTCGATCAGACTTGACACCAACTCGATTCGAGAGAGAGAAGCGCGTAGACTACCACTATGCTCTTTTCTACTTAGAGCATCCGCTACTACGTTTGCCTTGCCAGGGTGGTAGAGTAGCTTGCAGTCATAGTCCTTTAGAAGTTCCATCCATCTCCTCTGCCTCATGTTCAACTCGTTCTGGTCGAAGATATGTTTTAGACTCTTGTGATCGGTATAGAGGGTGCGGTGCACTTGGTGCCATAGAGATAATGCCACCAAAGTTTTAGCGCAAAAAACAACCGCCGCTAGCTCTAAGTCAGGGGTGGGGTAATTCTTCTCGTGAATCTTAAGCTGTCTAGATGCGTAGGCTATTACCTTCCCCTACTGCATCAAGACACAACCCAAACCTATTTTCGAGGCATCGCTAAAAACCACAAAATCCTCAGTCCCTTCGGGTAAGGACATAATTGGTGCATCGCATAACTTCTTCTGGAGAGTTCGGAAGGCTTTCTCTTGGGTATCTGTCCACACAAACTTCACGTTCTTCCTAGTAAGAGCGGTTAAAGATGAGGCGATTTTTGAGAAATCTCGGATGAATCGCCGGTAATAACCCGCTAAACCCAAGAAGCTTCGAATCTCGGACTGGCCCTTTGGAGGTTCCCAATTCATCATGGCCTCAATTTTCGAAGGGCCCACTTTCACTCCATCACGAGTGACAACGTGCCCCAAGAACTGGACCTCCTTTAACCAGAAATCACACTTCGAGAACTTGGCATAGAGCTGCTCTTTTATTAATACCTCTAGTACTTCACGAAGATGTTGTTCATGCTCAAACTCATCCTTAGAATAAACGAGAATGTCATCGATGAACACTATTACTGACTTGTCAAGAAATGGACGGCACACTCGGTTCATCAAATCTATGAACACCGATGGCACGTTGGTCAGTCCGAAAGGCATGACCAAGAATTCATAGTGACCGTACTGGGTCCTGAACGTCGTCTTCGGTACGTCTTCGTCCTTCACTCTCACCTGATGGTACCCGGATCAAAGATCGATTTTTGGAAGCAACCTGCTCCCTGTAATTGATCAAACAGATCATCGATCATCGGAAGAGGGTACTTGTTCTTCACGGTCACCTTATTCAACTCCCGATAGTCGATGCACATTCTCATCGTGCCATCCTTCTTTTTGACGAATAGGACCGGGGCTCCTCATGGTGAGGAACTCGGTCTTACAAAACCTTTCTCGAGAAGATCCTGGAGTTGTGACAATATCTCTTGCATCTCGGAAGGAGCCAATCGGTAGGGAGCTCTAATAATTGGATTCGCCCCCGGAACAAGATCGATCCTAAATTCGACATGTCTCTCTGGTGGAAAACCGGGAAAATCATCTGAGAAAACGTCAGGGAACTCCTGAACTACTTTCACGTTCTCGAGTGTCTTTTTCTCGGGCTTGGCGTCCATTACATAGGCTAGAAAGGAGGAACATCCCTTCACTAAGCACCTATATGCCTTATCCATGGTTATAATGGGTACATCGCTCTTCATTCGCTCCCCATAAACAATCACACCGCTTCCTTCGGTAGTCGGAATTCGAATCAGCTTCTTGGCACATAGAATTTCCGCTTGGTTCTCTGCCAACCAATCCATCCCAATCACTACGTCGAATCCTCCGATGGCCATGGGCAAGAGGTCGATCGAGAAACTCTTCCCTCCTAACTCTAAGGTGTAACCCCGCAACAACTCGCAGACCACCACTTGACAACCGTTAGCTATTTCAACGACTAAAGCATTATCTAACGCGCTAGTGACCACTGAGAGATGTTGGCAAAACTATTTTGACACAAAATAAAAACTAGCATCGGAGTCAAACAATATGAGAGCGGGTATAGAGTTGACAAGGAACGTACCCGAAACGACGTCCGGTGAAGCCTTCGCCTCATTGGCGGTCATCTGGAACGCTCTCCCCGGTGCCTTCAGAGGGTTTTACCTCTTTCCTTGTGGTCCTCCCACTTTCAACTTCGGGAATTCGTTTCAAACGTTACCCGGTTCCTTGCACTCATAATAGACGATCCCACGGACAGAGTAATTTTCACGGATGTGCCCCAACTTTCCGTATTTGAAGAAATTCGTCCCGGTAGTATTGCACGGGTCGAAGTATTTGTTTTTGCATTTGGGGCACCACCTAGCCTCCCACCTAGGTTCGGTCCCCCTGTTGAAGTTGTTGATGAAAATTTGTGGCTTCTTTGAGGGCAAAGAATTACCTTCCCACTTTCTCTTCTCAGTTGCCCCGACCCTTTCTTCGCGGCTTTGAGCATAGACATCTTCTATGACCTTGGACTTCTCAATGGCCTCACGGAGAGTAGAGGGCTTGGCATTTCGAACCATAGACATCATGTTCGCTGGCAACCTTTCAAATAGGCCTTCACCTTGTCGCTCTCAGTTGGGTCCGCATGTCCCACTAGATCAAGCTTTTCTACGAACTTCCTTGAATAGTCTCTCACAGACATATTACCTTTCTTGAGGGCCCGGAACTCATCAACAATTCGGTCCATCGCCCTCTCATTGCAGTTCTCCTCCATCCATTTCTTCTTGAATGCCTCCCATGACAATTGAGCAAGAATAGCGGCATCAAGGGTAGACCTAGTGACGTTCCACCATCGATGTACAGAACCTCTTAGCATCTGGGAGGAAAATCTTACTTTATGTTTTTCCCCGCACTCACTGGAACCAAAAGCTTGCTCAACCACTTGAATCCAGTTTATACAATCAACTAGGTCATCGGATCCTGAGAATTTAGGTGGTTTACTACAAAGGAAGGTTTTGTAGGAGCAACTCTTTCCGCCCCTATAAGCTCCGACAACCGCGTGCTCTTCTGTCCTGATCCTGTTCCCAGTACCTCTCGAACCGGCCACTGCATTTTCGGCAACCACTTCCGGCCTCCTAAGACTAGCATCTTTATTCTCCAACATCTTCAGGAAAGCCTCATGCTGCTTCTCTATAGCCGACGTCACCATTTGCATGACGCTGGCCATCATGTCATCTTGAGGGTTTGCCACTTGTACAATCGGGTTCATGGATGCCAATTCCACTCTAGGCACTTGCTCCACCTCCCCAGTAAATATCGACGACATACCAGGAGGAACGACAGTCGGCGCCCTAACCACCGGGTTTCGTTCGGGCGAACTATCATCGCGTAGGTCTCCGTCGCCTAACGGCCGACTACGAGTGTTCACCATAATGGAGTAATGGCTGCCACACAAGCAAGAGAAAGAGTAAGAAAGAGGTTAACAGAATTAAGCACGAAAGTGACGTACTACTACATTCACCAATAATCATAATAACTGTAAAACAAGCAGACCCACGTAAAACATTCTCATAATAACGTTAGCTAAATGAAATTATGAACATATGATACGTAAGAGTTCCTGTTACCGTCACTACAACTTTTGACTAACATAATTTCCGTAGACACTGAGACCAACCCATCTTAGAGGTTCTACCCAAATCTCACAAATCATTACCTAATAATCTCAGTTTAAGTCTAGACATCTTACATTCATGCCTAGTTCACTTAAACTAGAGCTCTGATACCAACTTGTAACATCCTAAAATTTGGAACTTTTAAAATCATAAATTTTCGCAATAAAACGTTTATAATTTGAAGAGAAAACAACCTGGCACATTTGTATAAGAATCTAGTTTCGCAAATGACATAATCCCAACACAATTTGGGGAAAGTATAAGCGTTTACAATTTCCAATGAATGAAAAGAGGATCGACAACCTACTTAATCTAAACAATCTAATTTAGATTATAATTGGGGGTCGTCATCTATTTCCAAAATATCGACAAGTGATTATGCACGCTCTATATTTCGTCATATGCTATATCCCAAAAAGTCGACTCGACACTCCACTCATGACTTCGCCACCCCACCACTAACGGAACCTGATATGAACACCAAAGTAAATAAGTGTTAGGCTTGGAGCCTAGTGAGCACATCCAAGTTATATGCGCGATAAAGTGTAATATGTTATAGAACAAATATTGATAATTAAAATGACAATAGCGAATAAATTCTCCAACGCGGAACCTTATGCACGACCGGGGAGACCCGTTCCACCATAGGTTGCGGCGGAACACGGAAGTAGGCCACAACCCATGTGGAGCGCATAGTTGGAATGGTTGTTTACCGACATCAACTCTATTCATGAATCTTTAGCCGTTAGAACATCAACTCTATTCATGAATCTTTAGTCCAATGTAAACATGGGTTCAACTCTATTCATGAAACTTTACAGCAAAGAGTCACCAAGTTCAACCCTATTCATGGATCTTTACCTTGGGACCTCACCATTCCAAGCTAATACAATACATCAACATGAACATTAAGAATATATCATAAATTCCCGACACATGCACTTCATGTAGCACCAAGCCTTTACAAGGAAGATTTAACATATCGGTAGAACATCTCATCCGATATAATCCTTTTTAACACCATGTGGAAACATGTACCCATATCATTTCTAAAACCCAAGTATCATTAACATAGTTAAATCATGGTTTCTCACACATAGTTTCTCTACATAATTCCAAGTAGGTAATATCATTCATTTGATTTCCCAAGATACATAACACACAAATAACTCATATTTATCATTCCCTCAACATTTAGGACATTTAAACTCATCGTATCATCATGACATCAAACCCTAGATTTTGGCCCACTTGGCTCAAGAACACAAATAAAAAATACATATATATTTTATAAAATGTAAGAGAAAGGTTTTTCATGGAACATGTAAGCATTTAACAAGGAAGAAATACTCACAAAGAGGGTTTTTGATGAAAACCCAAAACCCTAGTTTGATTTCTTTGGAGAAGATGACAAGTAGGAGAGAAAGGAGATGAGCTTTAATCTTTAATCTTGGTTGGTGGAGTTAACTTCTTGCAATAAATGTGGTATGAGTCCCCTTTACAAACCCTAGAATCGGTTTTGGAAAGAGGGGAAGAGAGTTGAGAGAGTCTAGGTGAGATAAATGAAGAGTTATGAGAAAAGAGGTCAAAAACCCGTATTAATGCATCAGTCAGCCGCCGGGCGATTATGCCAAGCGATAGTTACATTGTCACTATCGCGAGGCACTCTCGCTGAGATTGTACTGAGGGTTCGATCCTCTCTCGGTGATTGTGCCAAGCGATAGTGACACTTGTCACTATCGCGAGTCACTCTCGCCAAACAGGTATCGAGCCCACTTTTTCGCTCAAAACACTGATTTCTCGCATGGTTTGACTCGAGGTTCGAAGGATGATTAATACGGGTTTTTGACCTCTTTTCTCATAACTCTTCATTTATCTCACCTAGACTCTCTCAACTCTCATCCCCTCTTTCCAAAACCGATTCTAGGGTTTGTAAAGGGGACTCATACCACATTTATTGCAAGAAGTTAACTCCACCAACCAAGATTAAAGATTAAAGCTCATCTCCTTTCTCTCCTACTTGTCATCTTGTCTAAAACAATCAAACTAGGGTTTTGGGTTTTCATCAAAAACCCACTTTATGAGTATTTCTTCCTTATTAAATGCTTACATGTTCCATGAAAAACCTTTCTCTTACATTTTATAAAATATATATGTATTTTTTTATTCGTTTTCTTGAGCCAAGTGGGCCAAAATCTAGGGTTTGATGTCATGATGATACGATGAGTTTAAATGTCCTAAATGTTGAGGGAATGATAAATATGAGTTATTTGTGTGTTATGTATCTTGGGAAATCAAATGAATGATATTACATACTTGGAATTATGTAGAAAAACTATGTGTGAGAAACCATGATTTAACTATGTTAATGATACTTGGGTTTTAGAAATGATATGGGTACATGTTTCCACATGGTGTTAAAAAGGATTATATGGGATGAGATGTTCTACCGATATGTTAAGTCTTCCTTGTAAAGACTTGGTGCAATATGAAGTTCATGTGTCGGGAATTTATGATATATCCTTAATGGTCATGTTGATGTATTATATTAGCTTGGAATGGTGAGGTCCCAAGGTAAAGATCCATGAATAGGGTTGAACTTGGTGACTCTTTAGGGTAAAGATTCATGAATAGAGTTGAACCCATGTTTACATTGGACTAAAGATTCATGAATAAAGTTGATGTTCTAACGGCTAAAGATTCATGAATAGAGTTGATGACGGTAAACATGGGTTGTGACCTACTTCCGTGTTCTGCCGCAACCTATGGTGGAACGGGTATCCCCCGTCGTGCATAAGGTTCTGCGTTGGAGAATCCATTCTCTATTGTCATTTTAATTATCAATATTTGTTCTATAACATATTACACTTTATCGCGCATATAACTTGGATGTACTCACTAGGTTCCAAGCCTAACACTTGTTTACTTTGGTGTTCATATCAGGTTCCGTTAGTGGTGGGTGGCTTCAAGTATAAGAGCTACTTTCTAGGGGGAGCTAGAGGAGCTTTGAAGTTTATGCAACGCTAAGTTTTATAAAGAAATCAAGGGGGGAGGAGCTGAAGCTGGAGCTGATCAGATAATGATTACTTTACAAAACTTAGGGGGAGAATGTTAGAACATAAATATGTTCACTTTAAAAGTTTAGTAAAGTAATCCATGTTTAAATGTATTGGGCCTTGTATATGGGTTAGGGCTTAAATGTATACAAGGGCTTGGGGTATACATAGGAATCTTGTAGTATGTTTTAGGTTAACTTTTCATTTTGTAAGCATTTTCATTTCCAATGTAGACATACGGCTGCTACTTTCTAGTAGTTGTAGTTTTACTTTTCAGTATTGAATAAACTAAAGATTTCTATCCCTTTGATTCCTTGTTTATCATTCATTCAATACCAATCATGATCTCAATGGACCTAACAAGTGGTATCAGAGCTTAACAGAGATATCATTCTTTGCACGATCGAGATCTGATTGGTTTTTAATAGAACAGTCGATGTGAAATTTTTTATTTCTACGATTTGATGAAATTTGTTTGTTCTTTGTTGTTAAATTGATTCAGTGATTAAAGTCGTTCAGTATAGAATCAATTAGTTTGTACAATTTCATCAAATTTGGTCGTTTAGATCGATTTTTTAGTGTTTTTGTTCGAAAACTTTCAGTTACTGTGGTTTGATCGAATTGTGGTTTAGAGTTATATTTGGACAATATGATCAACTACAAATGTGTTCAATAGTTGTTTTCGAACTTGCGTTCAAAGTTTCAACTCAAAATTCGATGTTTGAAGGTTTTTTTTTGAAGAAAGTTGGAAAATCATTCCAGATCCGATAGAATTCGCAGGATGTTATGAAGAACTCGCAGATGTCTGAAAGAATTCGCAGAAAGAAGAATTCGCAAGTGAGGAATTCGCAAGTAGTCATGTGCAAATTATGAGGAATTCTCAGACTATTGTGCATATGTTGTGTGCGAATTCTTAAGAATTTGCAGGCCACCTGGTACGAAATGTCAAGATTTCGCATGATATGACTATGCGAAAAGTGGCTTCCAATATGAAAAATGTTCTAAGTCAAGGATTCGCATGCTAGAGAGTTGCGAAAGTTAAGGTTTTGCAGATAAGTTTGTTGCGAATTGTCTAGGATTCGCAGGTAAGTGTGAAGCGAATTCTAAGGATTCGTAGATAAGAGGTTTGCGAAGGGCGAGGAATTCGCAGATATGAGGCTTGCGAAAGTTAAGGATTCGCAGGAAACCCTTTGCGAATTTTGAGGTTTAGGCTTAGTCCATTTTGCGAAATGTGCTCAAATGTCAACAGTGATCTACGAGTTGATGGTGTTTTGCAAAAAATTTGATATTTTTGAGAATTCTGACTGTTTTGAACCCATTCCGATACAAGTTTGCCCGGTTCCTGAGCTTTTTACGTGTAATGCATATGTGACATCACTCTTATCATATGTTGGTCACATATATTTAGCAACTGATCTACATTTCACGAGTGCTCATGCCTTTCAAGATTTTTAGATTCTGGATTTGATGATTTGGTCTCTGCTTGGATTGAGTTAGCTGCCTAAGCATCTGCAATCATCAGTCTAGAAAGCTTCTTGAGTTGATAGACCGTTGAGAGCACTTTATCATTCTTCTGACCTGATCACTCAGTAGTGTGAGCGACTGCAATCATTGTTCTGATGCTTGAGTTGTAATTCAGAAACTGAGTGCTTATAATCATCCAGCTGATTCGTGAAGAAAGAAGTTTTGGATTTGATTGTTCAGTATTCTGGAAAGCAGTCATAAAATGAGCAGCCTTCATCAGTTGTTGAACAGTGCTTGCCTTCTAACCCTTGTCTTGTAGTGTTGCTACCGGATGCTACCGCCCGTAAGCTGATCAGATGAAGTTCTTAAGCTGAATTCTTATTTCAACTCGTGGCTAAAAGACAGATCAGATGTTATACACAGAAGATGCACTTGGTTGTCATTCCAATATTCAACACATATCATTCTTGTGGGCATACGGAATGTGTTGGGTTTACAAGAGTCAAAAGTTGTCTTTATGTGCACTCAGTCGAGGTTACGGTCTACATCAGATCTGATATTTCAGTTGATACTTCAAGTATAAGAGCTACTAGGGGGAGCTAGAGGAGCTTTGAAGTTTATGAAACGCTAAGTTTTATAAAGAAATCAAGGGGCAGAGGAGCTGAAGTTGGAGCTGATCAGAGAATGATTACTTTACAAAACATAGGGGGAGAATGTTAGAACATAAATATGTTCACTTTAGAAGTTTAGTAAAGTAATCCATGTTTAAATGTATTGGGTCTTGTATATGGGTTAGGGCTTAAATGTATACAAGGGCTTGGGGGTATAAATAGGAATCTTGTAGTATGTTTTAGGTTAACTTTTCATTTTGTAAGCATTTTCATTTCCAATGTAGACATACGGCTGCTACTTTCTAGTAGTTGTAGTTTTACTTTTCAGTATTGAATAAACTACAAATTTCTATCCCTTTGATTCCTTGTTTATTATTCATTCAATACCAATCATGATCTCAATGGACCTAACAGTTTTCTCTTCAAATTATAAACGTTTTATTGCGAAAATTTATGTTTTTAAAAGTTCCAAATTTTAGGATGTTACATTGTCTAACATTGTTATATGTTTGCCAAATGTTGTCTAACATTGTTATGTGTTTGTCAAATGTTGAATTTCAAATAGATGAACTAAAACAGAAGTTAGATGAAGAGATAGTAGCGAGGCTCCGGTTGCAGGAGCAAATGATGGTGGTTGAAGCCTTCATGAAGAAGTTTCAAGATCAACCCCCTCCCCCGTTTTAGGATAGTTAGATGTACTAGCGATATTTGTGTGTGTATATATATATATTATATTTTTTTGATAATTTTACGTTTTATTTTTAATTTTTGGATATTAAATAAAAAATTGGCAGGTTCTGTACAGGTTTTAAACTGGATATTAAATGAAAAATGGACCGGTTTTGTACAGGTTTTAATAAAAAAGTAATCGGTAAATGTTTTTAATTTTAATTTTTTAAATTTCTAATTACTCCGTAGGAAATCCGTAGCTAAATATGTCGGAAATGATCCGTCGGAAACCATGATCGTCGGTAATCCGTCGGAAAAGCCACGTCGTCGGTGATACGTCGGTAATATCCATCGGTGATCCATCGGAAATTCTAGCGCCGACCATATTATTTGTGAGGGCTTATTTCCGACGGATCGTACTTTCACCGATGGATTACCGACGAATATGGCCGTCGGTGAATGCCCTCTGTTTTGTAGTGTAATAACCATTAAAAAAAATTAATAACCAATAAAAAAAATTCATACATGTAATACAAGAATAATTCATAAAATTTCATAACCATTCATAAAAAGTTCATACATGTAATGCAAGAACAGTTCATAATCATTCAAAAAAATACATAACTATTAAAAAAATCATAATTGTAATATAAGAACAGTTCATAACCATTCATAAAAAAATTTCATAATTGTGATACAAGAACATTCATAACCATTCATAACAATTCAAACTCTTCATAAAAATTTCGAATCCAAGTTGTTGTCATCCGCCATTACGAAATCAGTACATACGTCGCTTACAAACTCCTCATTAGCCATATTAGAAAATATGAATTAAACTTCCATCGTAAAGGTAAGTGTAAGATCAAAATATTAAGAAACAATTATACAGGAAGATAAATTGTGAACACCGGATTAATACAAAGAAAACCAACACAATCATAATCCAATCATTGCCTAAAATAAATAAAAATAAATAACTTTCACAATATAACCTTCCCCCTGCATTAAAGGATCAGAATATTAAATAAAAAGGAAAAAGGAAAAATGACATAGTTACCCTTACTAGATAAAAAATGGAAAACAAAAATTTAATAAACCAATGGCTAGGATTGTTTTGTGACGATTGTAACTCTAGAGAGGCTTGCAAAAGATTACCCCTTTATATTTATATTATTCTAATATATATATATATATATATATATATATATATATATATATATATATATATATATATATATATATATATATATATATATAGGGGTTAAATCATGTGAGAACCAAAATTATGTTGAGAACTGTGAGAACCCATCTAAGCCGTAATTTGGTTTTGATCCTATGGTTTTAATAAAAACTTGTTTCACCACATGAAAAGGGTATAATCGGCATTTTGGTAACAAGATTCACCGGATGAAACATACAGATTCATTCATCAGATGAAACACATAGATTCACCATATGAAACACACTAATTCACCAGATGAAACACATATTACCCTTATTTCATCACATGAAATCAAACATAAATTTCATCTATAATCTATTTTCACCTAATGAAATCAAATACAATTTATGTCTATAATCACTGATTCATATATGATTTCATAATCACTAGTGGACAATGACTCCTCGACCGCCGAATGAACGATCTTGACACCGTCTTCATTCCAGTTGTTGTATACACCGTCTTCATACAAAAAAAATCTTGGGATCGTCTTCGAAAGGAGATCGATAATAAGAAAACCCAATCAAAATCAAACCTAAGACTCAAATTTGAAACCGGATTAAAACCCAACCTTACAGATTGATAATAGAATCAACCAAATTTCACATTTTCCCCAAATTAAACCCTAACTTTTCTCGTTTTCTCAATCCAAACTTACAGATCGATAATGGAATCAATCAATAACAATACCCGAAAGAAGAACTTTGTAGTGAAGACATGGAAATGGTGTTGTTCCTTTCCTCGGAGTCACAGCAGCAGAGGCGATGGTGTTTGGTGTTTGACGAAAAGCAATCATGGCACGGGAAGGAGATGATGTCAAGGAAGAAGAAAATGGCTTCCCGATGGTGCAATTTGCAGACCAAGTAAAGCACGGTTCGGGCAACTAAAGAAAAGAAGGAACAACATCATCAGTAGTAACCCACATAAGATCCCCATCGTCACCCTCCATACCATCGCCCATCTGAAGATTTCATCTCGGTATCCACGAACAATTCGTACATGATAACAACTCCCATCAAAATTACGAACAAAACAAATGCAATCCCGATTCCCAATTTCTTGTTCCCTTTCTTTCATCAGATCCTTCCCTTTTTCATCACTTTAAGTCCACACGATAAGGTATAAGAAACCTAAAACATAGACCATAAGGATGATTAGAAGAAGGATTAAATTACAAGTTTACCCTTAGATTTTCAAAAGTTTCACTAATATTTCAATAAATGTCATTATTTTTAATGACCATTGATTAAAATATTTGAATGATTGAGATTAGTCCTCACGGTTCTCAACCCTTTTGCGGTTCTCATTTGATTACCGTCCTATATATATATATGTGTGTGTGTGTGTGTGTGTGTGTGTGTGTGTGTGTGTGTGTGTGCACACACGTATATGTATCCTGATGACCTTCACCGGGAGCCTCCTCCGGTCACCAACTAAATGGTATTTTTTCCAGCCAAATGGTCGTCTTTTCCTCCCAACTGTTATACCCATCTCAAAATCAAACCCAAATTATTAAAACCCCAACTGAAATAACAATTTATGAACCCTAATATGTGAACCCAAATTCAAAATCAAAATCAAAACCAAATTCAAACCATAATTGATGAACCTTTTGCAATCACGATTCAAAACTATAGAAAAGATGCAAACCTATAGCGGTAAAAAAGATGGTTGGTTAAGGGCGTCAATTTCAGAGAAACGTTGGGGAAGGGAGAAAGGAGACGAAGAAACAGGATCAACAAGATTCAAAAGGTATTTGCCAACTTTTGTCCCTCGCGTTTAACCACTAAAGTCATGACAGATTGAGTAGTTGCACTTACAGGTAATGGGTCGGGGGAAGGCCATGGTGAGGGTAAAGTTGGTTCTTGAAGGCCAAAGAGAATAGAAGGAGATGAAGATGGTTCACCGGAGGGGAAAGGAGAGGGTTGCATCGATCTGGATTTCTTCTTTTTGGTAGATTGTGTTGATCTGGGGCTTAATATTTGGCGAAGGAATTGCATGTACGCTGTAAACGAACCAAACGTTCAGTAAACCATTCGACGGGATGTTCGTTTATTTAATAAACGAACATGAACAAGTTTTTTCCCTTTCGTTTAGTTAAATGAACGAACACGAACGAGGTATCGCTCGTTCATTTATGTTCGTAAATGTTTGTTCATTTATATTCATTAATGTTCGTTCGTTTATGTTTGTTTATTGATGATAATAAATTAATAATTAAATATTTAAGAAGTTAACAATTGAATAATAATTATACTTCTTTTCTTTTTGAAAATAGAATAATAATTATAGTGAATAATAACAAAAAGTTAACATTTTTCTAAAAAAATAAAAATAAATACGGATGGTTATACCATTTCCCATTACCTTATATAAGAACTTGTAAGCCTCGTCGATGTGGGATGATCCCTATCCTCATCAATCTTCAACTCTTTCCTTCCTTGAGATGAGAAGGGAGAAGTAAGATTCATTCCACCAAGCGTTTACCATCCAAAAGCTTTGCAAATTGTCTTATCATTCAATGGCTTTTGGCTTTCACCATTCAATTGAGCCTTTTGACTTGAGCCCTTTTGACTTGAGCCAGGTGGCTTGAGCTCAGGTGAAGAGTTTGATTGGAGCACCCTATGAAAGTGGGTGCACCTTTAGTTCGTTTAAGTTTTTTTTTACGTTCGTTTAGCGTTTTAACGAACGAACATAAACGAACATGAACACGTCGATTTTTTAAACGAACGAAAATGAACACCAAAATTTGTGTTTGTTTATTGTTCATGTTCGTTCGTTTGTACGGTTAAGTTAAACGAACTGTTGGTGCCGAATGTGTTTAACAAGTTTGTAGAGGGGGGGGGGGGGGAGGTTGAATACAAACACAAATTTTTATGGTTTAATAAATTGTTTATTGATAACTCAAATCACAATTTACAGTTTGTTGCGGAACAAGATTAAGTAAGACCTAATCTAAACAAACTTAAGAATCACAAAGGGGTTTGCACTTAGAACAAGAGATATATGTAGAGAGGATATAGAAAGCAAGGGTTTCTATACTTGGTTCACTAAGAGAGAAGGGGTAGAAGGCAACACTTCAGAGTGAAGCTCAACCTTTCTATTTATACCCTATGCAGTAAATGCATGGCAGAGGTACTTTACACGTGTCACTATTTGATTGATTGCATGTCTCTGACTTTTGGCGACATGCTTTTGGCCGAATGGTGAACAGTGTAGACTTCAGAGTTGTTGTACGAATTGCAGCAGAGGTATGTCTCTTCTAACAGTTGTACTTTTTGTGCAAAGATACGACAAAAGAAACTTGGAGAGTAAGCTTTGTGATCATCAATCGCTGAGGGATTCTTTTTTCAGGGAGTCTTTATCGCAAAACTTGTCTTCAGGGGATTACATTTAACAGAATACATTTGAAATCATCAGCGATACTAAACAAACTCAGTATGTAATCGCTGATAGTGAAACACTAATACATACAGATGTTAAACATAATTTTCACTAAGTATTTTAAAGGGTCATCATCAAATCACTAAGAGAGTTTAGATCAACACGAACTAACATGAACAAACCTTCATTCGTTTCCGTTCTGTTCGTTTACAGCTTAATTAGAATTACAGGTGTGAAACGGAGTTAGGGATAGGGGGTTGCAGGTAGTTGGCCAAGGTGAGGCGGAGCCGGCGATGTGTTCTTGGACTAAGACCAAAAGTGAAGTTTATATAGTTTGTTCGTAAAGAAACATAAAAATTAAAAGAAAATTGTAAATGACCAAAATGCCTTTCATTTAACTGGATTTAACACAAAAGGTTAACGGTCGTTAGATTGAGAAATAAAAATCGTTATGAAATACTAAACATGAAGCAAATCCGAATTTTTAAAGTTTAACGATGATATTCGTTAAAATTAACAAAAGTTAGGGAACCAAAAGTGAAGTTTACTCTGTTCTAAATAAAGATTGTATTGGAAATGTTAATTTTTTTAAATTTTTTTAAGAAAAAAGAATAACTTTGAGGAAACCGTTCGTGTATGAGATTCCGATTCCCAAAACACAGCATAACGGATCTTCATCCCGGCACTATGCTCGCTGCAGGTCACGTGCTTCACTCGTGGCATTTCGCTATTTATAAACGCAAATGCACCCCCCCACTAAATTAAAAAATATTTATATTCTTAAAAAACATAAAAGTTTCATTTAATCAAAATTATAACATATTGCGATTCATTTGTAACAATTAAATAATTTATGTTTTGTGGTTGTTTGTAGTGGTGAACATGTTGAGGTAAGATGTTTTTTTTCCATTCGATTTCATGTATCAACTAATTATAAATGACGTGTAAATTTTTATAACATGTGCTAATCAACTTTATTTGGTATCGATTTTTTTATGGTTGGTATATGTTGGTATAGTTTTAAACCAACATCTAAAAAGTTGAAGTTACAAGGGTTCCAATGGGTTAAAGAATAGATAAAGAAAATGCATTATAGCGTCTTAGAGGATCAATTGCAGATTTGTGTGGTCGTCTACTCATATAAAGGTTTGGTCGTGTGGTCGTCGAATGGTGGAAATGCGGATTGTGGAGGCTGGAGGCATGCGTTGAGGAGAGGAGGAGTCGGGGAGTTACTGAATGATGAGTTAGGATTGCTATGAGGAGACGTGGAGGAGTTAATGTACTAAACAATAAACAATAAAATGTTAAATTGATAAATTCTTTTAAAAGAAAAAGAATTAGATGCACTAATAATCAAATATAATTCACTTAATTGATTTTTTATTTTAATAAATAATTAAATGTGTATATATATATAAGTCGGTACGGTACGGTATTACCGTGGGAAACGATTTTCAATACCACGTACCAACCAAGTTTATGAAGTTGGTGCGGTACTACCAACAAATTTATTAGTACCAATTTAGTTGGACCCCACTCCTCTGCCAATACTATGCATGTGTTGATTTACCTTCTCCATGATGATTGTGAGACCAGTACAGTGGGGGCAACTCAGAGGGTGGCATCTACCATTTTTTTAGTTTAATTGGTACGATTCATAATACAATTGGTTGGTTTGTTATGATACAAATTTGACACCATAGTCGTTTGTTCACTGGTCGGTAAAACATCAACTTTTTAACATGTAAGAGCATCTATAACAAATTTTTTATTTTTTTAAAATCATAATGTCAAAAATAAAAATTTTCAAAAATTATTACATTAATCTCTAATAGACATTTTAGAGATTATAATATCAATTATATTATTAATCTTTTGGAGAGTTTGAAAAATATGGAGTTCGGATCAAAAGGGAGAAATTGGATTGAGGCGTGGTTAAAATCGTCAAGGATCACCGTGTTAGTAAATGGGGCACCAACGAACGAGTTTCCAATGGAGAGGGGTCTAAGGCAAGGGGATCCGCTTGCTCCCTTTCTGTTGTGAGTCGTTGCAGAAAATTTACATATCATGATGGAGGAAGCCATTGAAAAGAAGTTGTTCCAAGGAGTAAAAGTAGTAGGCAAGGAAGAAATCATGATATCACACCTTCAATATGCGGATGACGCCATCTTTTTTAGAGAATGGAGCTTCTCAAATATAAAAACCTAATGAAAGTGTTAAAGTGCTTTCATTTGGTTTCGGGTCTGAAATTTAATGTGAGTAAAAGAAAAATATATGGAGTGGGTGTTCCGAAAGGGGAAGTACAATCTTGGGCGCGATGTTTAGGGTGTGGATATGATTAAACGCCATTTATTTATCTAGGGCTTCCGGTAGGAGTGACAATGAGAAGAATCTCTCATTGGAAATTGGTGGTGGATAAGATGAAAAATAAACTATCGGATTGGAAAGCAAAAATGATCTCATTTGGAGGAAGGTGGACGTTGGTAAAGTCGGTTCTTGGTAATGTTTCTTTATACTTCTTTTCCTTGTTTCGTGCCCCGGTAAGTGTGTTGAGAGTTTTGGAAAGTGTGAGGGGTCGTTTTTTGGGGGGCAGGAGTCGACGAGGATTATCTTGGGATTGGTTGAATATTAGGGGGGGCTTAAAGAATATTGGGGGGCTTAAAGAAGCTAATTGGGGGTTGCTCGGGAAATGGTGGTGAAGGTTTCATAGTGAACCCGATGGGTCATGGGTTAAGGTAATCAAGAGTATCTACAGGTGAGATGGGGGGCTAATGGAGGACGCACCAAAGGGGACCGGGGGGAAATTCGACTTGAGCCAATATAATTAAGTTGGAAAGGAAATAGATAAAGTTGGAATTTGATTTTCGGAATCATTTAGTAAGAAGGTGGGGGACGGTACAAATATAAGATTTTGGGAGGATAGGTGGACTTCAAGTGGTAGTTTAAAGGAGAGGTTCAATAGGCTATTTCAATTGGAAGTGATCAAATGGGCAACGGTGTCGGATAAAGACGAGCATCAAGGCGAGTAATGGGTTTGGAAATGGAATTGGAGAAGGGAACCTAGGAGAGGGGAGAGTGGAGAAATGGAGGAACTACGGAACGTGATCGTGGATCATCTACCAATGGAAGGAATTAAGGATAGGGTGACATGGAGTTTAGATCCGCAAGGTTGGTTCACAGTAAAAAAAAGTAAGGGAATTATTAGGGGAAAAACGAACTCCGATTGAAAGAAATGTAGCAGCAACAATTTGGTTAAAAGCAGTCCCGAAGAAGGTGTGTATATTCGGGTGGAGAGCAAATCTAGGTCGTTTACCCACACGATCGGTGTTGGACAAGATGGGAGTCGATTTGGACTCTGCGCTTTGTCCAAGATGTAATTAAGAAATTGAATCTATCGAGCATGTTCTTATCAATTGCGAAACGGTTAAGAGCTTGTGGAGGCTTGTAGGAAGATGGTGGAAGGTAGACATGGATTTGGTGAATGAAGTAATAGGGGCGAGGGTTCAATTGGGTAATAATGGCAAAGCCTCGAGAAGATGGACGATGGTCTGGTGTTTTCTTTATTTAGTGTGGGCAAACCAGAATAAGGTCGTCTTTGAAAAATTTAGAGGCTCCGTAACGAATCCATTCTTTGAATACCCCAATTAAAAACGTTCGAATGCGTGACACGAAGGGATAAAGAGCTAGCTATGGATTGGGCTTCGAGGCTTTCGGAACCTTACAGGTTATGATTGTTGGCTTCGTGACATAAAAGACCACGAGAGAGGACTACTTCGAATGGTGCTGGAGGGCCTCGTGACAGCTTTCGGATGCTTCCAAATCAGATTGGGACACTCTTACTCCTTCCTGCAACTCATGTGAAACCGGTTCTGCATGTTGCTCGGGTGGTAGTGGGGGTTTGCCTCTCGCCAACCTCTTCTCATTTTAGTCCATTTTGTTGTGTTTGTTGGTCTGTGACGTGAAGTTTGTTTAATTTGTGTAATTTGTTTTGGTTCTTGTGCTATGAGTTGGACATTGTAATGGTGGTTGGTGGTACCTTTGGGTAATAATATGGTTTTACTCTTCAAAAAAAATTATGTTATTAAAATATTCAATAAATTAAATAAAATATTAATTTTCTTTCTTAGACATTTAATTTCAAAGGCTCTTATTCTTAGAAATAATAAAATATTATTACTATTCTCATTTCTCACTCATAAGTAGGGCTGAGCATCGGACGGGTCGGGTCGGGGCCGAAAACCCAAAACCCGATCGGATATCGGGTGATGGAAAGGAACCCCGAAAACCGACCGAAAATGAGAGTAACCCGAAATTCTCGGATATCCAAACTTCTCGGGTATTTCGGTTCGGGTAGCACCATGGGATGGTGTTGTTGCGGAGGCGCTGAGGCAGGGAGGTAATGGGTTCAGAGGAGAAGGAGACTGAGATGCGAGGGAGACACTGAGGCAGGGAGGCGTTGCTGCTGCGGCGGTGACGCCGTGTGGTGGTGCGACAATGGCCGGTCGGCGGTGGTAAGGGACTGTGGTTTGTAGAGCGTCGAGATAAAGTGAGGGTCGAGGGAGGTTGTGGTTCACTGGGTCATGGTCTCATGGAGCGTCGAGAGAAAGAGAGAGGTTGTGGTTCATTGTGCCTCTAGAATATGAAAAGACTGAAATTAGGTTCAAGGGAAATTGGGTTTGGGCCTCATAAATTGGGTTTGGGTCAGACTAAAATTTAAAAAGAATTATAATTTAGAAACTTAGAATTATATTTATAATTATTATTACTAACAAATTTAAAAAAATTAAAACAAAATTAAATATTTCGGATATTCGGGTCGGGTCGGGTGAACAGGATGGATACCCAACCCGATCCTACATATCCGTAGTTTAAGTCGGATATCGGGGTTCGGGTGAAGTCGGGTTTCAGATATTGGGGGAGGGGCCTTTTCGGGTCGGGTAGGTTCGGGTTTTCGGGTTTTTCTCACCCCTACTCATAAGTATCATTTTATGGAATTCTTTATATTTAGAGAAAATTTTCCTTCTCTCTCATGTTTTCTCCATTTTAGAGAAGACTTTGGAAAATATGTTGGAACAAAATAAATGAAAAATCTAAAAACCACAAAAAAATGGATGAAAAAATATATTAATATGAATGTCAAATCAACGAGAAAAATATGATCATTTTTTTGGTATAACTTATTTTGCTAGAATTTTGTTTGTTTTTTGTAGTATTTCGAATAAAAAGTAGGGGGATTGAGGTTTTCCAATTAAAAAAAAATTGTTATAACCATCAATTAAATCCATTAATTTAACGGTTAATAAAGTGTTTTCTAGTTTTCCATTTATTTAGGGTTTTCTCTTGAACATTATATATATATATAGTCAGGTTCAGGGAAAAGTCTCACAAAAATGAAAAGTGAGGAACACCTTGGTAGCCCTCTATTTGGACGATATGCATTTGTGCATACAAGTAATTTGTAATGTGCACACGTGCATAAAAACCAAAAAACAACCTAATTTACTTATATACACAAGTGCATACCATCCATATCAAGGGCTACCAGGGTATTACTTAGTTTTCCATTTTTATGAGCTTTCCCTTAAACCTCTCCCTCTCTCTCTCTCTCTCTCTATATGTGTGTGTGTGTGTGTGTGTGTGTCCATTGGTGATATTAGGAGAGAACTTTGAAAAAAATAATCGAATAACCAATCCAAACCATTAGATTGAGATGATCTAACAGATAACAGATGTGGTTAAAAAGATGGTTATGGTAAACCTATTTTCCCTAATTTTTAGAAAATCAGTGAAATATAGCAAAATTTGGATATTATCTATTATTTGTGATTCTATTATTTTTAAATTTACATACATTAGTATATCATCTATTATTTGTGATTCTTCGTTTCTTTTTTTCTCAAAGTTCTCTCTTTTATATATCTATGAGAGACTCAAATAAAAGTGATAAATATCGTGATAAGGTGAGAAGGAAGATTAAGGGAATATTCCTATATGAATGGTTGGAAAAAAATCCATTTGAAGATGCATATGTGAACCGATATGAATAATCTGTAATGTCGGTCCATATATGCATCATCAAATATATGTTTTTCGGGTTTGTTCAAACATTCTTTATTATCTTTTCATGATATTTAATCTTATTATTATGTGAACCAACCATTTATTTAAAAATAAAAGAATACAATATATTGATTAAAATATTTTGAAAAAAATATATATTTATTTATATTTTAGTAAGTTTTTATAATATAAATTATGTATTATAAAAAAAAATCTATAATGTTTATATTTTAATAGAACATTAGTGTAATAATATAATATAATATTGAAATAATAATGATAAGTAACTATTATAACAACAGTTCTCGTGAATAATGATAAAAAGTCGGTGTAGAGTAACAAAAATTACTTGATTTTTGTTATTAAAAGGATAGAGTTTTTGGTTATCAGTTAAAATACTTGGTGCATAACTGGGACAAAGTACGAAAGACAGATAAAACTTACTAAAACACTAGTTAAGCCTATGGGTGTAAACGAGTCGAGCTTTTAACGAGCTATTCGAGCTTGAACTCGTTTATCTCGAGCTCGAGCTTTATAATTCTCAAGCTCGAGTCAATTTCGAAACACAAAATAGAACTCGGTTAACTTAACGAGCCGAACTTTATAATACCAATGTTCGATTCGGCTCGTTCGAAAACTCGATTCAATTTTTCGAGTCGAGTCGAGCCATTCGAGCATACCTTGTTTCGAGTCAGACATCCTCATATATTTATTAATCATACAATAAAATATAAAAATTATCGAACTCAAGCCGATAAACGAGTTAATCGATCGCGAGTTCGAACCCATAAACGAACATTGAGCTCGAGCTCGATAACTCAAAAAATACTCGAGTTCGAGCTTGAGCCCTACATTGAAAAGTTAATCGAACTCGAGTCGATTCCAGTATTAATTTTTTAAGTTCGACTCGATTAACCTACTACTCGACTCAACTCAACGAAGGAAAACATGTTGAAATGGACAAAAGTCAAGTATGACTATTCATCGTAATCATCAAGATGATAGAACATCATTAACATGTATGCTATAATATTTTTATAATATACTTTAAAAAGTAAAAGAATTTACAAAAATTACATCTAACATTAACTACATTAATAAAATATTCAATATATTTAATATAATATTATTTCTTTCTCGTACACAATTTATTTCAATAGCTCTTATTAGTGGGAAATAATTAAAATATTATTTTTCTTAGAGCATAGTAGGAGTGAGAAAATAGTCTTTTATTTTTTCCCACCAATAAAATGTATTGAAACTAAATGTTTACAGAGATAAATAATATTTTATTAAATCTATAGAATATTTAAATAGTAATATAGTTAATGCTATATTTGTTGAAATAGAGTAGCTGTTAGAGTTGGATACAATTTTTTATAGAAATTTTGACTTTTAATGCATTATTTTAGGAAAATTATAACGTAGCCGTTGGAGATGCCCTTATCTTATAGAGTTTTACAGATTTTTTAAATTTGGAGATTTCCATCTTATTTATCTTCTTTTTTCTATTTTAATACAACTGTTGGAGCAAAAAAAATTTAAATCTTCAAAATTTCAATTTTAACATAGTTATTAAAGATGTCCTTAAACTGTTAGACATCCAATTTATCTTATTTTATCATTAATTTCATGGTCAATTCATTTTAAATTTGGAAATTTATCACCATTTTTCTCTAAATTTTTTCATTTTCAATTTATTCCCTGTTTCACCATCAATTTCGTTATTAACTTTATCAAACATTGAATCAAATTAAAATTAAGAGAAGAAGTTACAACGTAAAATATGTGATTGACAAATCCTTTTAATCAATATATAGTCAACAAACCTAAAAGAAAAAGAAAGTCTCAAACATTTTTTAAATTAATTAAATATGTAAATAAATTTAATAAAATTAAATGAGTGGTTAGAATATATATTAGGCATGACCAAATATTATTTTCATTAATAAAATATGTCAAAAAATATTAAAGCACAACGGTCACATTTCAGTCATTTTCACATGACCCCTTGTACTTTACTCATCTGTCATCTTCTTCTCCTCTTCCCTTCTTAAACCCCTCTCACCTTTTTTTCTCTCATTCACAATTTCCCCAATCTTTCTCTGTCTCTAAACCCAATTTCCAATTCAACCCCCTTTCAATTTTGATTACTTTTTCAATTTCGATATTGATATTGATATTGATTTTGATTTCGATTTCGGTTTCGATTTTGTCTGTGTTTTAAATCTTGAAAAAAAATGGCTAATAGGAAGCTAATGGTGGAGGTTTGTAATGCGAAGAATTTGATGCCGAAAGACGGTCAAGGGACGGCGAGTGCTTACGTGATCGTTGATTTTGATGGCCAGCGGAGGCGAACGAAGACGATTTCCCGAGATCTGAATCCTCAGTGGGACGAAAAGATCGAGTTTCTTGTTCATGATGTTGCGTCTATGGCGACGGAGGTTCTCGAGCTGAATGTTTATAATGATAATAAGAAAACCGGTAAGAGGAGCACTTTCCTTGGAAAAGTGAAAGTCGCCGGAAGTACGTTTCCAAAGTGTGGATCGGAGGCGTTGGTTTATTATCCTTTGGAGAAGAGGAGCGTTTTCTCGCAGATTAAAGGTGAAATCGGGATTAAGATTTGTTACGAAGATGAAGAACCTCCGGCGGCGGAAGAGCAGAAGGTTGAGGTGGCTGAAACGCCACCGGCAGCGACGGAGGAAAAGCCGCCGGAGGATAAGAAACCGGAGGAGGAGGCGAAAGGCGAAGAGAAACCGGTGGAGGGTGGAGAGAAGAAAGAGGAGAAGCCGCCGGAGGATCAGAAAAAAGAGGACGCTGCAGCGGCGGCTGCGGCAGCTCCGGCTACTCCATCTACGGATGTGGCTGCGGCGGCACCAGTAGCACCGCCGCCACATCCTGTGGAGATGACTGCCGTAGCTCAGTCGCCGAAGCCGAAGCAGAGCGAAGAGAACCTTCAGTTGGCCCGAAAAGCGTCGAATCTGGACTCCGATGTGGTTTCGCTTTCGAATCATCACCGTGGAAACACGGCCTTCGATCTCGTCGATCGGATGCCGTTTCTCTACGTTAGGGTTTTGAAGGCCAAACGTGAGATCAAAGATTCCGACGATTCCACGGCATACTACGCGAAGCTGGTGATCGGAACTTACAGTATCAACACCAAAGCACAAGGTACAACCAAAGATTGGGATCAAGTTTTTGCATTTGATAAAGAAGGTCTGAATTCGACGTCTCTAGAAGTTTCTGTTTTCGATCGGAAAAAGAAAGTTCTAGAAGACGGGAAAGAAGAAGTTACCGAGAGTTGTTTGGGAACGGTGTCGTTTGATTTGCCGGAAGTACCAAAAAGAGTGCCGCCGGACAGTCCGTTAGCTCCACAATGGTATACTCTCGAAGGCTCACCGGAAAACACTCCGGCGACTGACGTCATGCTCGCCGTTTGGTTAGGGACACAAGCCGACGAGGCTTTCCAGGAGGCGTGGCAGTCGGATTCCGGTGGGTTGATTCCTGAGACCCGAGCCAAGGTTTATCTCTCTCCGAAGCTGTGGTATTTGAGACTAACGGTCATCCAGACCCAAGACTTGCAGCTAGGTTCGGGAGCGGAGCCTAGAGTCAAAAACCCTGAGCTGTTTGTTAAAGCTCAGCTGGGGCCTCAGCTATTTAAGACGAACCGAACAACGGTCGGCTCCTCCAGCAATTCTTCCAATCCTACGTGGAACGAAGACCTGGTTTTCGTCGCAGCCGAGCCGTTTGAGCCGTTTTTGGTGATCACGGTTGAAGATGCATCCAACGGTCAAACTGTTGGGCATGCTAAGGTGCAGGTAGGTAGCATAGACAAGCGCACAGATGATCGGTCAACGCTTGGGTCAAGATGGTTCAATTTGTTTGGAGATGAGAATCGACCGTACGCAGGTAGAATTCATGTTGGTGTTTGTTTGGAAGGTGGGTATCATGTGCTTGACGAGGCAGCTCATGTGACCAGCGACGTCCGGCCGACCGCGAAGCAACTGTCCAAGCCGCCGATAGGGTTGCTCGAAGTCGGTATTCGTGGAGCCACTAATTTGCTTCCGGTGAAAACAAAGGACGGTACACGTGGCACGACGGATTCCTACGTGGTTGCCAAGTACGGGCCGAAATGGGTCCGCACCCGCACCATTCTCGATCGGTTTAATCCGAGGTGGAACGAGCAGTACACGTGGGATGTATACGATCCGTGCACCGTGCTCACGATCGGGGTGTTTGATAACGGGAGGTACAGGGTAGACGAGGGTGATAACAGACCAAATAGAGACGTTCGGCTCGGGAAGCTTCGGGTCCGACTCTCGACGCTCGACACAAACCGGGTGTACATGGGTTCGTATGCGTTAATCGTGTTGCTCCCTGGTGGGGCCAAGAAAATGGGGGAGATCGAGATTGCGGTGAGGTTCTCGTGTTCTTCGTGGATCAGTTTGATCCAGGCTTACTCGACTCCTATGCTCCCAAGAATGCATTACCTGCGTCCGTTGGGGCCCATGCAACAGGATATGTTGCGGCATAACGCTATGAAGATTGTGACTGCAAGGTTGGCTCGATCTGAGCCAGCCTTGGGTCAAGAGGTGGTCCAGTTTATGCTGGACTCCGACACGCACACCTGGAGCATGAGGAGGAGCAAGTCGAACTGGTTTCGAATTGTTGGGTGTTTGTCAAAAGCCGCCACTTTGGCGAGGTGGCTCGACTCCATTCGCACCTGGGTTCACCCACCTACAACTGTCCTGGTCCATGTGCTCCTCATGGCTATCGTCTTGTGCCCACATCTAATCCTGCCCACAATTTGCTTGTATGCCTTCTTGATTGTGGCATTACGATATCGATACCGGATGCGAGTCCCAGTCACGATGGATCCACGACTCTCCCAAGTCGATTCTGTGGGCCCCGACGAGCTCGATGAGGAGTTTGACGGGTTTCCAAGTTCGAGATCACCAGACCAGATCCGTATACGGTATGACCGATTACGGGCCCTAGCGGGTCGGGCTCAGACACTGCTCGGCGATGTGGCGGCACAGGGAGAGCGATTAGAAGCGTTGTGCAATTGGAGAGACCCAAGAGCCACCGGAATATTCGTGGTGGTTTGTCTGTTGGCGTCACTAGTGTTCTATGTCGTGCCGTTTAAGGCGTTTCTGTTGGGGTGGGGATTCTTTTATATGCGCCACCCGCGATTCCGGGGAGATATGCCGTCACTGCCGATCAACTTTTTCCGGCGACTTCCACCTCTCTCAGATCAGATCCTATAAAGGGTAGAAATTATTATTTGAATGCTTTTAATCGTTGATTTTGGTAGCACCTTTAGTGCACTTCAAGTGGTGTTATTAATCATTTTTTGTTTAACCCTTTTATTGGATCCAAATTGAAAAAGTAGTTAATCCATAAAACTTTATACACATAATCACTTACAAACCCAATAAACCATACAAACTTATAAATTAATTTTCTTATGTTGTTTCACATATCAAACAATGAAAATGCAGTATTCATACATTGTTGTTTCATAAGAATGCAGTGTTTATACAGTGTTGTTACAAATGTAAATGTAAACTTATGAACAACAAACAAGCTAGGCTAAGGTCGAGACCTTCCATTCAGCAATTATGTCCACCTTATTACCTGTGAGGCTAAAGCCGCTGATCTGAAACCTGTAGGCAGCTTATGCACCACCACGGCCAAATGGCTCACTAGAAAAACCACAAATTCGAACAGGGTTCATCCCGACAGCCGTTAGATAATAAAGCCAAAGTCAACTACCAACAAAACGATACTTACGGTTCCTGAATATTATAGCTTCAAGAACTTACAGAATGCTAAGAACCACCACAAACCCCAAATCCCAAGTTAGTAACTTGTGAATATATTACTCGATTAACAAGTTCAATTAATCGGATAACAAACAATATCGAGTATGAATGATCTCAGATAACCCACCCCAAAAACAACAAAAGAAAAAATGGCGGTATTTCGGTTTTGTATATCTATAACCTTCCCTAAATTTTGATCCAGTATTACTGTACATCACAAAGGGTCTTTTCTACCTTTATATTTGATGGGGGTTGTCACACGAGAATCTGCGATTTGGCTGCACCACGGGAACATTTCTTCCGACTGGTTTTGCTTAGAGCGCAAACGCATGTTTCAAGGAGATCATAATCTTCTTCCCAAAACAAAAGAGAAGCTTTTTCGGGATTTTCTAAGAGCATTTTGGATGTTAGATATCCAGCAATTGTCCATGTTTGGTAAAGTCTAGATTGTTTTCCGATGAACTTTCCACTTCTGGTGTCGTAATATTCCGGCCAGTGATCGGCATACAATCTTTTCTCTGCAATATCGACCGCCTTTCTTGCTAATTCCGCTCTTCCCATCTTCAGGCAAGCTAACGTGAACTGAGATTCACGAGTCGAAATAAAAGAACACTAAATTATCTCTCTTAAATGGCGTTAAAAATAAGAAAAGAGTCATCAAAGTTGTAAGAACCGCATAAGTGCGTTTGGTATGCGGACGAGACTCGAAAGGACTAGACGGACGAGAATGAGGTATGCAGGTGAAAGAATCCTTGAAGGCTTCATGGTTGGTTTTACTTTGACCTGGATAGTTTAGTAATTTACTAACCTTTCTTCTTTAATTTGACATGGGTAGTTTAGTAATTTACTAATCTTGTTCTATCTACCTGATTTTTGTTCCACCTATTTTGGTG
Source organism: Arctium minus (assembly GCA_954870635.1). Lineage (NCBI taxonomy): Eukaryota > Viridiplantae > Streptophyta > Magnoliopsida > Asterales > Asteraceae > Arctium > Arctium minus. Next base: position 39,754,167 of record OX941084.1, read on the forward strand.
TAACCCAAAAAATGCATTTTTGTTCCCACTCAGGTGGAGTTTTGTCCTATCCGAACCTGTGCGTTTGGTATACGGACCGGCGAGGGTGAGATAGGTAGGTCAAAAAATTGTGGAATGTTTAGAGCTGTAATAATGTGACATGGGTAGTTCAGTAATTTACCAAATTTGTCCGATCTTTCTGATTTTTGTTCCATCTAATTTGATGGGACAGAGAAAAAATGCATTTTTACTCCACTCAGGTCCTGTTTTGTCCCCGTATAATGTCACACCAAATGTGTCTCAATTTTGTACCGTCTTGTCCCATGCTGCATACCAAACGCACATTGACTGAACTGGACCATGTTCAGCGCTAAGAGAATCTAACACAAGTAATAGTGAAAATTACCTGCCACAGAAGAGTTGGCCAGGAACCGCCATTGTGATACGACCACGGTCTGCAATGATTAGGAAGCTTGAAATCGTTTGATACACAACATAATACGCACAATAGTTAAACGGAATAGAAAAAAGAAAAACTCACGTATTCTTCGGGTCACTGCCGGTGATTATGCGCCAATCTTCTAATTCGAGGGCCGGATAGCAGATCTTAACAGGCATCTGGCCAACAAGATCATCCCACTTGGATTCTATCAGATTCAAGATCGAATTGTTTTGCTTCGGAGTGCTCAAAGAGGAAACTATCGACCAAATATTTCCGAGCGTGAAGAATCGGAAATCCATGTGTGCTGGTTGCAGATTGCCGATCATGTAACCTCCTTCCTCCGGAATCCAATCCATTAACCAATGGGGAATCTGTTCCGGGTAAATATTGAACTTGTTTGTTGCTTCTGTTGAATATTCCTCGGTTTTATATCGGTAAATTTCATTGATTTTCTTCATATCTACCCAATAATATTCTCGGATATGAAACGATAAAGCACTGAGTCTATTATTGATCGTCCTCACCAAATTCTTGGATCCTTCATCTAAAGCAAGCATCTCGCGAGCACACCTTAGGGCCGAGTAGAATAATGACTACAAAATCCAAGATATGGAAAAGATAAGTCGAAATGTTTTCTTTGAAGTATATAATATTTATATACGGAAAATACTCACGCACACTCTTCACCTTGAACCCTTGACCTTTAGGGAGGATGGGATCGGCTGGTAACCCGGGTACATGCTAGGCCAATGACCCTTTGGTAAAGTCAAAATGTTCTTTGTGGTCAAAAGAAGGTTCTTATTTTCAAGGTTCTAAACGACACGAGGCGCGTCGTGGAGGTGAGACATGGTGTTTATCAAGGCATCACTTGAGAGGGGCAAATGTGCATATATCTATATATATAGAGAGATAGAGAAACACCCTAATAACACATGTGCATAATTTATTTATTTTGTGGTTTTCACTGAACCCAACCATATATATATATATATATATATATATATATCCATATACACATGTGTTTTCAACTGTTACTCAATGATATTGAACAATTTAAATCCATATAGAAAGAAGAAAACTAATATATTAATATCAGATATATAGGGCTTACAAAACTCTCTGTCTCATCACGAAAAAGAAGTCAAAAACACCCGCCATGGGGGTTAACGGGTGGTGGGAGAAGCACCTTGCCGCCATGGCGCGCCTTTTAGAACACTGCTTATTTTCAATAGATGAAGTTCGAAGGATAAAAAGGACTCACTTGGATCTCCAAAGGGTGGCCATGGATACCCATCCTTCGATCAATCATACACGAGCCATCAGTAACTAACAGAGAAGGAAACATATCGAATCCATCAGACAAGCACAAGTTCAAAATCAGTTTGATTCCCGTTTGAACATCGACCCTCTCCTGCATTGCATAATCACCCGTGATCTTCCCATACGCTCTCAACAATATAATCCACCACAATCCTGCATTTAGTCAATAAACAAACAATGGTTTCAGTAATCATAACTACTACTCCACCTGTCCCAAAATAAGAGTTCACATTTCTATTTTAATTTGTCCCAAAATAAGTTTGTAATTTCAAAAGTTTCCAATTCTACCCTCAATTATGAGATGGAGAAATTCACTGCTCCCTCTATTATTAAGGGTAAAATTGTCATTTAGTTTACTAAAAAGTGTAATAACTACACATTTATTTTGGGACGGAGGGAATACTCGGCAATAAGCTAAGTGATCAACGGCATAGTTCACAAGGAAAAGAAATCAACTTTTTACCGGAATCAACTGGTGCAACACGGCCTATAGCTGATTCGCCAAAATCCGGGTCTAAAACTTCTTCAACCTTGGTCTCATCAAGAGGCACGGTTCTTATTTTGAAACTTGCAGGCATCAGCCCCTGCCCCGGACTGTAGCAGTCCACGGTTTTCTCCCAACTCTTGAAAAAACAAAGAAGCATCAACAGAGTAACAAATTTTCGTGATTAGCGACTAGATATCACTTATTTTCCCAAAAAAATCGCCTTAGAAAGCACAGGGTTTATTAATCTAACATGCTAACCATACCCATGAAACATCCGAGGGTAAAACTGGTTAATTTCTATAATCAACATAGCGTCAAATACCATCAAAGGGGAATAAATAGGATCATAAGAACAATGGCTTTCTAAAACAACTGGCACCCATAAGTAGAAACATAAAACCGACATTTTTAAAAACCTTTTATTGCATATTTCATTTAGTTAAGGGATGAGCGTTTCAGCAATGGAAAGTGATGATTTTGGGTCATTGGTCATGAACCAATCTCTATACAAAATGCATAGAACTTTACGTAAAGGCTATGTTTGGAAAACTAGCTGATAAACTAATCATGTTTGGTAATATGATTATAACTAGTTAGATGACAATGTAAAATAACCTAAAAAACATGTTGAAAAATTATTTGCAAACATACAAGGGGCTTAATTGGAAAAAAGCCCTTGGAGCTTATTTGAAATGCTACTTGAAGTAGCTTTTCAAAAACTTACTTATGGTTAACCAAACGGGACTTTTTCAATAAGCTCAAAAAATAAGCTAAGCTTAAGGTTTGCCAAACCACCACAAAGCCAAGGAGCCTAGTGCATCACGTTTGCCTCTACCCTTTTCTTCTTTTGAAAGATGTCGGGAAGCTAAGACAATTTATTGATGCTCAATTATATAGATAAAGAACACAAATATCAAAAGGCAAGTTTTACTTTTTTTGGGGGGAAGGGTGTCCTAGGCTATGCCTAGACTAATCCCTTGGCAAATTATGACTATATGACATCAACCCTGATTAAACCTCAGTGGCCACAATTGTTGTATACACCTGGATTCGAACCCTAGGCAGATCGGATATTCCACCCCGGGCAAGTTTTACTTGCACCATACTAACCTTCAAAAGCATCTAAATCTCCTTTTCAACAAGGATGAAATAAGGGATCATCCTGATCCGAACTTTTGTTACCACATAAATGAGCATATATACAAGTTCTTCATGAAAAACTACCAAAATAAAAAATGTTGAAATTTCCCCTAATCAATGAGGATAGGTTTTGATGTGGGTTATCTGCTATGAGTCCCAATCATTTGCAAACCTCTTGATTCATACAAACTATACAAACCAATCTCAATCGTCCATCTAGTCTAATTAACATCTGTTTCCATAAATATCTCAATTGTTTTCTAATCTAAAACGTTGATCATAATAAATGAACTCTGATCATCTTCCATAAATATCCTGACTATAATAAGTAAACCCTCAATCATTTCCGTAAAATATCTCAATTCATTGGCTTGTAGAAAGACTCTATTTCCTATATTACTTGCATTCATATGAAGATTCAGCATACATTATCGCATTCACAATCGAAAAATTACCTGCAATTGCAAAGTATGAAGGAGGAAATTTCTGACAATTTCTCCTTCTCCCCTTAGCAAGAAGGCCAAAGCAGATGGCACGAAATCCCGAATGAAAACCTGATCATAATTCAATGGCACCTTATCTCCAGGATCATTGGCGGCCAAAGTTCCGACCGGGCTGCCACAGTACGTCACCACCGCCTCCTTCAACAACCGCCACGCCTCTTTCTCCGATTCCGATTCCGTCCTCCCGACATCCACAACCGACTTGGAACCTTCATCCTTAGATCCTAATTTCTCATTTTGTACATTGTTTAACCTAGATTCTTCCTCTCGGCTAATTACAGTTTCATCTTTATCAATCGTCTCTACAACTAACGGCGTACCTTCATCTAAATCACCACCGCCCTGCACGTAAATTCGCTCGAAATTCTTCTCATTCACACGAGTTTCTAAAGTTGTCGAATAATTCGCAACGTAACCAGGTTTATTGCTACTATTGTTATTGCTAGAACTACAACAGGTAGCGGGAAAGATTCTGGATCGGCCCCAATTTGGATTGGTGACAGAGAAGGGTTTATGGGTTGGATTAAAGGAGGGAAATCTTAAAAATCGAGGTGGGGATTCATGGAGGTTGCGATTTAAAATTGGGGATTTGATGAATCCCAAAACGCTTCGGCTTTGGATTGAAAGCCTGCAACCGAACTTCATGTTACAAAACCTGATGGCGTTCATAACAAAAAGAATCAGAGGAATGAATGGAGTATGTAAAATTGATTGATGATTTTCTTTTTCTTTTTTTTTCTTTCCCAAATGAAATGAAGGGATGGTGTGTTATATATAATAGATTTTTGTGAATCTAAAAGGGAACCAAGAATCGAATTGGTGGTATTGTAGGGATTTACGGAGACGAAATTGTGGTGGTAGAAATATGATTGGATTGGAAGTAGGCGAGAGAGACTCGAAAGAAAGGATAGTCTTCTTGGGGGAGACGAATGCAATCTTTTAGATGTTTATATCTCAACTTCCATTTTTAGGAAGAAAAAAAAAACAGAAAAACCACTTCGGATTACAATGTGTTTTTATGCTCCTTCATAGGTTAAAAATATGTTTTAATAATGGGTGTTAAGATAAATGTCTATAATAAAAAAATATATTTTTAAAAATAATGTAATTATTCCTTTAAAAAAATAACGAAATTATCATATTTTTAATTAATAAAATGACAATTTTACACTTAATAATGGAGAGATATGTTGAAGGATTATGTGTCATCATCAAAAGGAAGTGATTGACAGAATATTTTCTTAGTATTAGATTATCATAATAATTGTTTCATTTTCTTTGTAAACTCCTCCCTATTTAAAGGGTTTATGATTAATGAGAATTACAGATTTACATTCTCTCTATTTACTGTTGTTTTATTTTGTTTTTCCTATAACACGTTATCAGTACGTATGTTCAGTCAGTTCACGGATAGATTTTCGGGCTTCCAACTTCATCAATCAATCTCGAATACTTCTACAATCCAAGTAAGAATTTTTCGACTTCTAACTTGAATATTGTTAGTATACTTGTTTTAAATCCACATAAATCTTGAAAATTAATACTATAAGAAATAAATATGGTCTTTGCTTTTATCAAAATGTTTACGACATAATGCAAAAACCTTATGTTTTGATGATATAATATAGATAATCATGTATCTTGATGATGTTGTTTTGCCAATCTTATGATATCGTAATTGATATATTGTTTCTTTTGCTTACAAAATTTGAATATAAATTTATTTGTTTCTATTTAAATTTATGGTTAATATTTGTATGATAACAATCAAATATAGTGATAAATATACATGACTATAAATATATGAATATATTTTTGTTTTTATACTTTTATTCATCTAATTGAGTTTTAAAAATAAAAGTGAAACTTTTTTTTTCTACCGATGAATTTATAAAGATTATTTTATTGAAAAAAGAGGATGAAATTCGATGTTTCTTTTTTTAATTATTTTATTTCCTTTAGAGAAAAGATCTGTAGATCCCAGATATAGTGCAATCACGAACAATAATTAATCAATGAAGAACAATAATTATTGAGTCACAACTTCTAGTCATATGATTAATACTCAATAAAGGTTTAGATTTACAGAGAGAATTTCTGATAAACAAATGTAAACCTTACGACTAGAATAATGACGTCTAAAACCTCTCTAACCTAATTCTCAAACAAATAAAACATTATATATGAGCCGACCTAGGCCTAATGGGCTTGAGGCCCATTTACAAATAACTTTTAAACAAATACATTTCAAGCCCTTATAAATGCTTTATACAACTTTCAACACACAGGGCTTTCAGTCCTAACAATCTCCCCCTAAAGTTGAATAAGGCATTTATCTTCTTGAAAACTTCAGCCTTGATCTTCTTTCCCTCTTGAATCTTTGAAGAACTTTGGTGTTGCATGTCTTCATGTCTTTCCAAACTCCCCCTTGAATAAAGCTCTTGGTTTTCATAGTTTCAACTTTGTAACCAGATTCAATGTACAATAGCCTCGACTGGACGCACTATCAAGCAGCTTTCAACTGTATAAACTTAACACATCAGATCAGAACACAAGAAAGATAATGTGCGAGTTACGTGACATTCCACAGTGCATCTTCAGTTTAATAACAAAGAATCTGTCTTTAAACCGCGAGTTGAATAGACTTTCAGCTCAAGAACTTGTAGAACCAATATGCTCGTAGGATGTACAAACTTGTAGCAGACACCACATGATACGGGATAGAAGAACCAATAAAAACTTTTCTGCTGCAATCTTTGAATCCAAAGGCTTTTCACCCTCAGATTTAAGATTTGACTTTGAAATCGAACTTTGTAAATCTCTCCCCCTTTTTTATGATTGTGAACATCATGATCATAAAAACTCTCCAATTTCAACACATCTTTTGATCTCCTCCTTTGTGATGAACTAACAATCTCCCATTTATAATAATTTGACATTCTCCGCCCTTTGATCTGAGTATCCGTCAATTCATAAAATGTATATATCCGAATATTTTCAAATTCAGATATAATAGGAATTGTAAACCTGAATCAACAAATGATACAGTTAGTATGCATGTAAGTAGCACGGAGCCACTTTGTACAACTGATGTACTTTGGAAAGGAGCTTTTGTGTTATTCACTCCCCAGGGCTTCCATTCAATCATTGAAAAACCACAAAGGAATTTTCTATGAATGTTATGACAAGAAAACTCATTCCTTGTGTGTACGTGCAAGTGTAGAATGATTGAAGCTACTTAGCTTTCTCAGGCTCAAAAATGTGTAAATTGTTGAGACAACAACAGATATTACACGAACTCAATGTGCATGAAAGAGGTGCGAAGGTGGGGCAACTTTCCTTCTTTTTCAATATCTAAATCTTCCGAGTGAAGACTAGATAGCAGATATGTTGCGTCCCCAAACAAAATGAAACATTTCTTTTTTAAGAAAGAAACGAGTGGCTGGTGGGGTAAAAACAAGAGTTGGCATGGGCTCACTGCCTGTTTCAATGATGGTCAGGGTTTTCATATTCTTTTAACTTTGTTCTTACACCCTCTTTCTTTTTGTCATTAAAACTCACTTCTAACCAAACTCTCATTTACATTTTACCGCTCAGCATAATGAGAAAAACTCAACCGGATGAGTTATCTCCCCCACTCTTTGATTTAAGACCCCTCACCCCTCAATCACTCAAGGATAACTTCCGGGGTAGGAAACACTGGTTAACGTGAATCCATGGAAGTTCTGTTTAAGTTATCACACAAATCCCATGTAAGTCCTAACAAAAATAGTTGCTCAACAGTTTAACTGAACAATTAAGTACAAAATGTATGATAACATTGTCAAAATGTATGCTCATGAGATTTGAGCAATTGAACTTTGAAGATTTCTCAAAACAAAGATATTGAATGAATGAAATGAAATCAAGAGAATTGTTTTGAGAATCTGACAATGTATCAATCAGATCAAATAAAATGGTTAGGGTATCAAAGAACTGAATATTTTGTTTATATGAACAAATATAAACAATTTAGCAATGAAAGCACATATTTGGAAATGATGATTGATGCTCAACAATATTTGAAAGCAAACGGGAGTATTATCATCGAAAAATTGGTTCGTTATGAGACATGGTAATAATAATTTCAAATGAAGTACTGAACCGGTGTGTATGAATACTTGACAGTATATTGAAAAGATAATACACAAGTATTTATCTTTGGAAACACACGGTCAGTTAAACATTAATGCTCAAAAATTGAAAAACATTTAAAATCACACTTCTAAATTCATAAAAGCTTTTGAGAACCAGAAGTTGTTTGAACATTTCAAAAAAACGTTTTTCATGTTCGAAAGTTGTTCTTCTTTCAAACAATCAGAGATCTAGATCAGAAGATATTTACCTTTTAAGCTCCCCCTCAAATCACGATAAAATGATTTAGGTCAGATAAGCTCCGCCTGGATATTTACAAAATATCCTTATTTGAACACTGAAGAACGGGTCCTGATCTGTTATAATCAGAAACCATAATCTTGACACTTAAGTCCGGGTTTTGAACTGTTTTGTTCAAAAACCATAGTTCTTTGAGGTACGAGTCCTAGACTGTTTTGTCTAGAAGTCAAACTCCGTTGAAGTACGGGTTCTAAGCTAATTTACTTAGAATCCTTAGTTCTTCTACTCCCCCTTGACAGTAGGTGCCTGCAACACAGAATCAATTTTAGGCTTTGGTACCCACTTGTATTTGGGTCCATGAATGTTAGTTGCAGTTCGAATGGGAGTAATGGAATAAGAACCATACCAGTAATGATCACTAGTCTTGTGAATAGGATCATGTGTACGACAATAAGAACAATAGTATTTCTTACCTAATAACCTGATTAATTGATCTCTCGAGTAGATATGATCAGGTTTACCTTTACGCGCATTGTTGTTAGGACTAAAAGTCCTGTGTGTTGAAAGTTGTATAAAGCATTTATAAGGGGTCAAATTGTATTTAATTGATAGTTAGTGGTAATGGGCCTAAAGCCCATTAGGCTTTAGTCGCCTAATATATATTGGTTTATTTAGTTGAAAATTAGGTTAGATGAAAATAGTTTTTCTAGTTTAGATCTCATTCATAATTGTTAGAGCACAGTCTCATTGGATTCAAGATCATCCAATCTGAAGATCGCAATCTGAAGCTAATGCCGGAAAGTCGACTCTTAAAATATTAGTCTAATGTTGTTTGTAATAAATGTCAAAGTTAGTTTATTGTGTTTAAGTAATTAGTTTAGTTAGTTGTTAGTTTGTTATTATGTTTTAATTAGTTAGTTAGATAATATCTAAATATCTAGATATTATTTAGTTTTAGTTTAATATTGTATATCTTGCAAGTTGTCTTGCAAGTTGGTATGTTAGTGTGTAAGAGAAGCAAAGATCAAATCTCATAATAGATCACACACAAACTCACACACAAGAACACACACAAAAGGTGTAAAACACAGAGAGCTTTCAATCGATCAATCCTGTAATCGTCTGTTATTAATCAAACAGGTTGGTAATCGTTTATGTGTTATTGTTGATAAGAACTTGATAGTATTGTGGACCGACAATTGGTATCGGAGCCTGAAAATAGATTAAGATCAAGTTTTTATAAACTCGACTCTGTGTTCTTCATTTCAAAATCATTCTCAAGTTTTCGTGTGTTTTTGGGGTTGAAATCGATCAGGTTGTGATCGTATAGGGTGCTAGATCGAGTTGGTGTTGTTTGATTTAAGAATATAACTTCAATCGATTCAAATTTTGGGATTTTATTGCAAAATAGTTCACGTCTGGAAACTCACTGTTCCATCGATCTCCTTTTCAAAAAGTGATTTTTATCGAGATCGAGTGGTTGCAATCTGTTCTAAAACTGTTAGTGGTCATTTTGTTAGAGTTTAGAACTGCTAATTGAAGTCCAAACAGGTTTTTAGATCGATTTTTCGAAAAACAGGGACGAACTCGCGCAAAGTTCAAACTCGTGCCAGTTCATAGTCAGTTTTGCGCCATCAATTATTAGCGCAAACTTGACTTTGCGCCATCAACGTCTCGCGCAAACCTCATTTCACGCCAACAACGTCTTGCGCAAACCTCATTTCACGCCAACAACGTCTCGCGCAAACCTCAGTTCGCGCAAAGCTCAAGAAAGAGTTCCATAACTTTTGCGCCAGTGTCTTATCACGCAAAGTAATACTTTGCTCCACTCAAACCTCGCGCAAGTTATCATTTGCGCCACTAACGTCTAGCGCAAAACACCTTCAGTCTAAACTAAAGTTTGCGCTACCATCTCTTCGCGCAAAGTTCTGCTTCGCGCCACCTACATCTAACGCAAAACTCTTTTGCGCCAACTACCTTTAGCGCAAAGAGTGCCTTTTGTTCCAATACCAGACTTAGTATTTTTTTAAAGTAGAATGACTTCAAGAGAAGCTCTAGCAATAGGAACTGACTCAAAACCACAAGTACTCTTCAGGGGGGAGTATGAACAGTGGAAAGATCGGTTCATGGACTTTATTGAAAGACATGAGTTGGGTGAATTCATCAGGAAATCGATAGAAGAAGGGGTTATGTCACCAGTTTTGGATACTCGAATGGAAGGAACCGTAGAAACAGAGTTTGAACTTAAGTATCATGAACTAGAAGGTGATAACCTTAAAAGAGCAAAAGGTGATAGATTAGCAAAGTCTTATATTCTTCAAAGAATTCCAAATGAAATATACGTGAAGATAGACAGCTATAAGGCCTCAGGCAAACAGATGTGGGATCAGTTAGAGAAGATGATGCTAGGCTCAAAGGTTGGGAACCAACTGAAGATATCCAACTGCCTAAACAATTATGAAGAATTCAAAGGCAGAGTTGGAGAGTCACTAGCAGATACATACGACAGGTTTGTGACCTTGCTAAATGAACTAAGCAAGAACAAGGTCAACAAATCGCAAATAGAGCTGAATGTCAAATTCTTAAGCATTCTTCAGCCTGAATGGAAGAGATTTGCCGAGCAGATGAAGCAAATCAAAGATTTAAACGAGATTCCACTTCATGAGGTGTATGAAACCCTCAAACAGAATGAAGAAGAGGTGGATGAAATACTCGATGAAAAGAGGCAGACTGGGAAGACAATTGATGATACAGTTGCTCTTGTTGTGAAAAAGAAGAAAAAGAAGATGATTGTGTCTGAACCAGAAGAGATTGAAGCTGAAGCGAACTCTGACTCGGACGACTGTGAACAACTAAAGCAGGAAATGCTAATGTTGACTAAGGCTTTTCAGAAGAAATTCTACAAAAATCCAAGCTCAAATAGGCAGAGATATTCTTCTGGTCCTAGCAATTATGTTCACAAAGAGAGGATTGAAGGAAAGGGGTTTGAAGGAAAGAGAGTAGAGGAAAGGAACCCGAAAGAAAGAAAGTATAAAGCTGAAGCATCTAGTCAAACAGAACCTCCAAAGTGCTACAACTGTGGTAGACTTGGACATTTTGCAAGAGACTGCCGACAACCCAAAGTCAGAAACTCAGACTACTACAAAAACAAAATGCTTCTAGCCAAGCAACAAAAGGCTGGAAAGGCATTGATGGCAGAAGATGAATATTGGCTAGATCATTCAGACCAGGAAGATGAGGATGAAGAGAAGGACGAGGCAGCAAACATGTGCTTGATGGGAAAGCAGGAAATTGAAGCTGAAGCTGATTTCGAGGATGAGGAAGATGAGGTATGTGATTTATCTTATTCCGATTTCTTAAATCAAATGCATGACATGAAGATAAATCTCAAAGAATTAGAGTCGAAACTTAAGCGAGAAAAGGGTGTCATTCTTGAACAAAACCAATCAATACAGAAACTTAGCAATGTTGTTGCTGAGAAGAAAGTATTGGTTGAGACCTTACACAAAAACATTGACACCAGCGCCAATAAACAGACCATAATTCTTCAAGAAATTACTGAAACAAAGACTAAATTGAGAAAGAGTGAGTTTGATTTCATCGAGCTTACGAAATTGCATTCTTCAACTTCTAAAGAAAACATTTCTTTACTTGCTAAATTAAAAAGTTTGGAAGAGAAGTTATACAAATTAGGTCAAACTGAACAAACCATTCATCTGAACAAACCCAAAGAGGAAATAGAGAAATGGGGACTCGGGTATGAGAATCCTCACTACCTTAAAAAGGGTAAATCTGAAGTGCCTGCACTTTATGATTTAACATTTTTGAAACTAGATCGAAGAATCCCTGAGCTTAAAGTTTTCTGGACTGGATTGTCAAAAGAGGATGAAGCCAAGGAAACGGAAAAACGAAAGAACACAACTAAAGTTCAACTTCCATTTCGTTATGCGAAGTTGAATAATAGTTATAATGATAATCCTATATATCAAAAGAAAACTCTTTCAAATGACTTCTTTCAAAGTTATTCTGTCAAAGAAATGAAGGCGAAGCTTATTAAAGGTAAACTATATGTCCCTCCTCTCGTTTTGGAAAGTAAAATTTCTGAACTTGAGAATTCTTTAACAGATGAAAGACTTTTGATTAACATTGAACAAAAAGTTTTTTCAATTGTGTTTAAAAATGTTGTTCTTTCTAAGGCTTCAAAATCTAATGATAATTTTGGTCTAACTGATGGAGGGTTTGATTTTCTAAACTCTGACGGTGGTTTGGATGGTTGTTTTGGTCAATTTGATTTTAATGCGAAACTTCCTAACCATTCATCTTTTGTTGTAAAATCATTGGGAAAAACCAGTACGTCTGTAAAAAGTGCAAAATCAACGAAAGTTGATAAATCAGTCTTTGTGAATACTATGTATGCTAAAGGTAAGAATAAATCTCAGCATTCACAGAAACCGATCACTACTGGTAACCCAAAGAAGAAGCATTCAGTTGTTGCTCACAAGTCTAACTCACGAGTTTCAAATGTTTCATAAATGAGCAAGAAAAAGCTCGGAGTTAAATCTCAGTGGCAACCAAAACAGGAGTTTCACGAGAATGCTAAATCTTTTTCGAATGTTGCTTGTATAAAACCAAAACTTGTCGATTCTCGCAAGAAATATTCTGTACAACAATTATTCCAGTTATCTCAATCTACTAGAAAATTTTCAAATTATGGTAGATATGATCATGCTTCTCGTAAAGATCCTGCTATTTGGTTTGGCACATATCATGTTCCCTCTCATCATTCAAATTCTTCATTTGATTCTAAAACGCAAAGCGGACCCAAATTTCAATGGGTGCCAAAATCGCTTGCTAACACAGTTGGATCCAAATGGAAATGTATACCAAAGAAAAAGGATGATTCTGTGTTGCAGGTACCTACTGTCAAGAGGGAGTAGGAGAAAGAATATCGACTTCTGATTATGTACTGATTAGAACTCGTTCTTCAAGGTCAACAATGGTTCTTGAGTAAATCAGCTCAAGACCCGGACATCAGTGTCAAATAGGCTTCTGAATACTTCAGTTTAGAACCTGCTCTTCAACGAAGAATGATTTCTAAACACAATAGTTTAGGACTCGTACTTCAATGATCAAAAGACCTTACTTCCGAGCTGATATGAGATTGTACTCCGATACTCCAATGAGGAAATCAACCATCAAGGGGGAGTACATACTTTTCTGAAATTTTATGCATTTTTTTACACTGATAATTTTTCTAATGCATAATTTCAGGGGGGGGTAAATTAAAAAGGTGATGACTTCTGATTATTTCTGATCAGAACTCGTACTTTCCTTGTTTTACTGCTTTTTGTCTTTTCAATTATAAGTGAATAAATTTTGCTTTGACATAGACATAAGACTTTTGCAGAATTTTTGAGAGAAGCTTACAAGATCATATCTTTATGACTTTAAGCTTAGCTTCATGAGATGTAAGATCACACGTTAAAGTAAAATCCTTTATCTTAATCTCATATATGGTTGAAAGAAGGACAACTTTCAATCATAGAAATCATGTTCTTAAATGTTCAAATCACTTCCCGATTTTTCATCAGATTTTATATTTTGGGAGTGTACTTTAAATGTTTTACATGAGCTTACATGATAAGCTAAACCAGATTGAGCAACATATTCTTTATAGGATATACGGAATCAGTGTGCTAGGACTTACAAGAAACTTCTAAGGAATCATGTTAACCAGTGATTTCTACCCAAGAAGTTAATCCATAAGTGATTGAGTGTGAGAAATCAAAAGAAATGAGTGTGGTTAGAGTGAGCTAAATGTTTAAAAGAAAGAGGGTGTGAGAACAGAGTTAAAAGAATATCACAACTCTGCACCAACTTTTTCTGAGCCGGGCAGCCACAATTCTAGTGTTTCACATTTCTTTGGTGATCATTATTGAAACAGACAACTAGCCCATGCCAACTCTTGATTTACCCCACCAGCTACTCATTTTAATCTTAAAAGGAAAATGTTTCATTTTCAAAGGGGAAGCATCACATTTACTATCTGATTTTCATTTCAAAAATCTGGATATTGAAAAGAAGGAAGTCTGCCCCACCTTCGCACTTCACTCATGCACATTGAGTCTGTGTTTAATTTACTGTTGTCTCAGTGGTTTACACAATATTGAGCCTTATAAGCGATCATCAAGTGCTTAATTCTTTCTATCACAAGCACGAACACACAAGGAATTTGTTTCTTTGTCATAACGTTCATAGAATTTACCCTTTGTGGTGTTTCGATGATTGAATGGAAGACCTGGAGGAGTGAACATCACAAAACTCCTTTCCAACGTGTATTCGTTATACACAGTGACTTAGTGTTACTAACAGGCATTTTAACTGATTCATTTGTTGATTCAGGTGTTACACGATTATTTTGTCTGGATTTGCAAATATCTGGATGAATATCTTTTGAATTGACGGATCAGAGGCTCCAAATGAAAGACATTTCTTACACAGAGTTTTGATGAAATCGTTTCTCTATTCATCAAAAAGGGGGAGAACCTAAAGCTTGAAGAAATGTCCATTCCATTACAAGATTAAAGAAGAGAAAAGCTAACCAAGAAATGCGAGAGATCAAAGTATTCTGAAGACATGCTGATTTTAGAGAAATTTTCTTTGAAGATACTTTGCTAAAAGCATTCTGAGCTAAACCTGGAAATTATTACATTTTGAAGACTAAGAAGGAGATTGCATCTTCTGAGCTGAAAAAGGAGAAGATTGAATTAAACAGATCTATTGGATAAATCTTTTTAAATAATGATCTTGATCCAAAGGGGGAGATTGTTAGAGCACAGTCTCATTGGATTCAAGATCATCCAATCTGAAGATCGCAATTTGAAGCTAATGCTGGAAAGTCGACTCTTAAAATATTAGTCTAATGTTGTTTGTAATAAATGTCAAAGTTAGTTTATTGTGTTTAAGTAATTAGTTTAGTTAGTTGTTAGTTTGTTATTATGTTTTAATTAGTTAGTTAGATAATATCTAAATATCTAGATATTATTTAGTTTTAGTTTAATATTGTATATCTTGCAAGTTGTCTTGCAAGTTGGTATGTTAGTGTGTAAGAGAAGCAAAGATCAGATCTCATAATAGATCACACACAAGAACACACACAAAAGGTGTAAAACAAAGAGAGATTTCAATCGATCAATCCTGTAATCGTTTGTTATTAATCAAACAGGTTGGTAATCGTTTATGTGTTATTGTTGATAAGAACTTGATAGTATTGTGGTCCGACAATAATTCTCTAGTCAATAGGTTTACTTTGCTTATCAGATATTCTCTCTGTAAACCTAAACCTTTCTTGAATATTAGTCATATGACTAAAGGTTGTGATTCATTAATTGTTCTTCATTGATATTATTGTTCGTGATTGCACTGTACTGGGATCTACAATTGGTATCAGAGCAAAGAGACTGAATGTTTGATCCAAAAAGGTTTGTCTAAAACTCTCAATCGTTATTCTGACCTATCTGAGTTTTTGGATTCCTGTCGAATTTTGAGCTGAAAAGAAAGATCTCTGATTTTGAATATCAGATTATGCAAATCCAGCAAGCAGTATCTGTTGAAAAGTATGATGAGAAGACTAAGAGTCTGGAGGATGCTAATGCTAAGCTTCAAAAGAAAATATCTGATTTGAAACAAAAGATGGTCAAAGATAAAGCTAATTTTGAGAGTGAAAAGAAAGGATTTTCAAAGAAGTTCTCAGATTTTTCATGAAAGTGTTTTGAAGAAAAGAAGACTGTTGAGCTTAAGTGTATAAAACTTTCTCAGCAAGTTTCTGATTTTGAGAAAGTAATCATTCTGGAAAGGGAAAATTTTGCCACAGAGAAGAAGGCTATTGAACAAAAGAATGTGAGATTCTTCAAAGAAATATCCGGCCAAAGAAAGGATGCTGAGAAGGGTTTTGAAGAAGAACGAAGTATGTTTGAGGCTGAGATCAAAAAGCTTACTGAGAAGCTATCTGAACTATCTGAAAGTGTGCTGAAAGAGAAGAAAACGAAGTTTGAATGCGAGACGAAGATTGACCTTCTTGTCAAAGAAAGAGACAGTCTTGCTTCAAAGATTAAAGAGCTTGAAAAGATAGCATCAAGTTCGAATCAGAAAACTGTTTCTTCCAAGTGGTCAGTTAAATCTTCTGATCAGATTCGTAGTACTAACCTTTTCTATGATAGAAATATAGATGGTTCAGGTACACATCGACGAAGAAGAAGATACAAGGAAGAGGAACTGGTCTGGAAGAAGAAACCAGTTGAAGATGAGAAGAAAGATGAGCTGAAAGGAAAGAAATCATGTGTACAAACACACAAAGCCAAGAAGAACAAAGCGCATAAAGGTAAACCTGACCATATCTACTCGAGAGATCAATTACTCAGGTTATCAGGTAAGAAATACTATTGTTTTTACTGCTATACACATGATCATGTTCACAAAACAAGTGATCATTTCTGGTATGGTTCTTATTCAATTACCCCCACAAGAACTGCAACTAACATTCATGGACCCAAATACCAGTGGGTACCAAAGCCTAAAATTGATTCTGTGTTGCAGGCACCTCAAGTCAAGGGGGAGTAAGAGAACAAAGGCTTCTAAGCAAATCAGCTTAGGACCCGCACTTCAATGGAGTTTGATTTCTAAACACAACAGTTTAGGACTCGTACTTCAGTGATCAAAAGACCTTACTCCTAGCATGATAAGAGATTGTACTCAAATACTCGAATGAGAAAATCAACCGTCAAGGGGAAGTACATTCTTTTATGAAATATTTTGCATCCGATAGATATGACGATCTACAATTCACAAGGGAGTTGTATTGATATCTATCCTGTGCTTTTTCATTGACAATATATTTGAAAGATATGACGGTCTACAATTCAAAAGGGAGTTGTATTTGATCTCTATCTTGTACTGTTTCTGACATATTTTAGATGCATAATTTATAGGGGGAGTAAAGGTGATGGTTTCTGATTATAACAGATCAGGACCCGTTCTTCAGTGTTCACATAAGGATATTTTGTAAATATCCAGGCGGAGCTTATCTGACCTAAATCATTTTATCATGATTTGAGGGGGAGTTTAAAAGGTAAATATCTTCTGATCTAGATCTCTGATTGTTTGAAAGAAGAACAACTTTCGAACATGAAAAACGTTTTTTTGAAATGTTCAAACAACTTCTGGTTCTCAAAAGCTTTTATGAATTTAGAAGTGTGATTTTAAATGTTTTTCAATTTTTGAGCATTAATGTTTAACTGACCGTGTGTTTCCAAAGATAAATACTTGTGTATTATCTTTTCAATATACTGTCAAGTATTCATACACACCGGTTCAGTACTTCATTTGAAATTATTATTACCATGTCTCATAACGAACCAATTTTTCGATGATAATACTCCCGTTTGCTTTCAAATATTGTTGAGCATCAATCATCATTTCCAAATTTGTGCTTTCATTGCTAAATTGTTTATATTTGTTCATATAAACAAAATATTCAGTTCTTTGATACCCTAACCATTTTATTTGATCTGATTGATACATTGTCAGATTCTCAAAACAATTCTCTTGATTTCATTTCATTCATTCAATATCTTTGTTTTGAGAAATCTTCAAAGTTCAATTGCTCAAATCTCATGAGCATACATTTTGACAATGTTATCATACATTTTGTACTTAATTGTTCAGTTAAACTGTTGAGCAACTATTTTTGTTAGGACTTACATGGGATTTGTGTGAGAACTTAAACAGAACTTCCATGGATTCACGTTAACCAGTGTTTCCTACCCCGGAAGTTATCCTTGAGTGATTGAGGGGTGAGGGGTCTTAAATCAAAGAGTGGGGGAGATAACTCATCCGGTTGAGTTTTTCTCATTGTGCTGAGCGGTAAAATGTAAATGAGAGTTTGGTTAGAAGTGAGCTTTAATGACAAAAAGAAAGAGGGTGTGAGAACAGAGTTAAAAGAATATGAAAACTCTGCACCAAACACTTTCTAAGCTGGGCAGCCACATCTACTGATTGGTTCACATTCTTTGGTGACCATCATTGAAACAGGCAGTGAGCCCATGCCAACTCTTGTTTTTACCCCACCAACCACTCGTTTCTTTCTTAACAAAGAAATGTTTCATTTTCTTTGGGGACGCAACATATCTGCTATCTAGTCTTCACTCGGAATATTTAGATATTGAAAAAGAAGGAAAGTTGCCCCACCTTC
Source organism: Arctium minus (assembly GCA_954870635.1). Taxonomy (NCBI): domain Eukaryota; kingdom Viridiplantae; phylum Streptophyta; class Magnoliopsida; order Asterales; family Asteraceae; genus Arctium; species Arctium minus. The sequence continues at coordinate 39,772,661 of OX941084.1, forward strand.
GCACCTCTTTCATGCTCATTGAGTCCATGTAATATCTGTTGCCGTCTCAACAATTTACACATTTTTAAGCCTGAGAAAGCTAAGTAGCTTCAATCATTCTACACTTGCACGTACTCACAAGGAATGCGTTTTCTTGTCATAACATTCATAGAAAATTTCTTTGTGGTTTTTCGATGATTGAATGGAAGCCCTGGGGAGTTAATATCACAAAAACTCCTTTCCAAAGTACATCCGTTGTACAAAGTGGCTCCGTGCTACTTACAGGCATACTAACTGTATCATTTGTTGATTCAGGTTTACAATTCCTATATATATGAATTTGAAAAGATTTGGATATATACATTTCATGAATTGACGGATACTCAGATCAAAGGGCGGAGAATGCCAAATTATCACAAAGGAGGAGATCAAAGTATGTGTTGAAATTGAGGAGTTTTGATGATCATGATGTTCACAATCATCAAAAAGGGGGAGAGATTTACAAAGTTCAATTTCAAAGTCAAATCTTAAACCTGAGGGTGAAAATCCTTTGGATTCAAAGATTGCAGCAGGAAATATTTTAGTGGTTCTTCTATCCTGTATCATATGGTGTCTGTTACAAGTTTGTTCCTCCTACGAGCTGATTGAAACAAGTTCTTAAGATGAAAGCATATTCAACTCGCAGTTCAGAGACAGATTCTTTGTTTTAAACTGAAGTTGCACCGTGGAATGTCACGTAACTCGCTCATTATATTTCTTGTGTCCTGATCTGACGTGTTGAGTTTCTACAGTTGAAAGCTGTTTGATAGTGCATTCAGTCGAGGCTATTGTACATTGAATCTGGTTACAAAGTTGAAACTATGAAGACCAAGAGCTTTATTCAAGGGGGAGTTTGGAAAGACATGAAGACATGCAACACCAAAGTTCTTCAAAGATTCAAGAGGGAAAGAAGATCAAGGCCTGAAGTTTTCAAGAAGATAAAAGCCTTATTCAACTTTAGGGGGAGATTGTTAGGACTGAAAGTCTTGTGTGTTGAAAGTTGTATAAAGCATTTATAAGGGGTCAAATTGTATTTAATTGATAGTTAGTGGTAATGGGCCTAAAGCCCATTAGGCCTTAGTCGCCTAATATATATTGGTTTATTTAGTTGAAAATTAGGTTAGATGAAAATAGTTTTTCTAGTTTAGATCTCATTCATAATTCTCTAGTCAATAGGTTTATTTTGCTTATCAGATATTCTCTCTGTAAACCTAAACCTTTATTGAATATTAATCATATGACTAGAGGTTGTGATTCATTAATTGTTCTTCATTGATATTATTGTTCGTGATTGCACTGTACTGGGATCTACAATTGTTCTTTTTGGCTTTGTGTGTATGTACACATGATTTCTTTCCTTTCAACTCATCTTTCTTCCCATCTTTCTTCTCTTCTTCAACTGGTTTCTTTCTCCAGGCCAATTCTTCTTCTTTGTATCTTCTTCTTCTTAGATGTGTACCTGAACCATCTATATTTCTATCATAGAAAATGTTAGTACTACGAATTTGATCAGAAGATTTAACTGGCCTTTTTGAAGAAACAGTTTTCTGAATTAAACTTGAGGCTGCCTTTTCAAGCTCTTTAATCTTTGAAGCAAAGTTGTCTCTTTCTTTGATGAGAAGGTCAATCTTCGTCTCGCATTCAGACTTCGTTTTCTTCTCTTTCAGTGCACTTTCAGACAGTTCAGATAACTTGACAGTCAGCTTTCTAATCTCAGCCTCAAACATGCTTCTTTCTCTTCAAATCCCTTTTCAACATCCTTTCTCTGACCAGATATTTCCTTAAAGAATCCAACGTTCTTCTGTTCAATTTCCTTTTTCTCCTTGACAAACTTTTCTCTTTCCAAGATTATTACTTTCTCAAAATCAGAAACTTGCTGAGAAAGTTTCGCATTTTGAAGCTCAAAAACCATTCTTTCATCAAAAACTTTCTTTGAAAGATCAAGAATCTTTCTTTCAAAATTCTTTCTTTCATTTGAAGAATCAACTTTTTCTTTTTCAAAAGCAGCAAGTCTTTTTGTCAGATCGAGATTTTCATTCTCCAACATGTTTCCTCTTTCTTCAAGCATCAGGTACTTATCTTTTTTGGCTTCAAAATCTGCAACTTTTCGTTCAAGTTCAGATATTTTCTTTGAAGCTTCATGTAGATCCTTTTTCTTTATATCAGCTGCTCTTTCAAGATCTGAAATCTCTTGGTTAAGAGAGTCTATTTGTTTAAAAAACGAAGGGTAATATGAATTAGATTCTAACATCTTTTCAAGTTCTTTATTCCTACGCTTGAGCCAGTCATTGTCGTATTGTAACCGAGAAATTTGTAGATAACTCATTGTTACTTGGAAAGCTTAAAGTCTAGGGACTGAACTTGACAAGAGATGAAACTCTAAAGTGCAAGGACCAAAAGTGACAACGTGTGAAACTTGAAAGTTTAGGGTCACAAATGACAAACGACTGAAACCTTGAAGTACGGGGGCTGAAAGTGACACTAACTAAAACTTAAAAACTAGCAAGGACTAAAAGTGATAAAAAAATTAAACTTAAAAACAAGGACTAGAAATGACAAATATTAAAACTACTAACTAGAGGGACTAAAAGTGTAAAATTTAAAACTTCTAACGGACTTAACTGGACACTAACGAAAATGGACTAAAATTGAAATAAAACTTAACTAAATTAGCAAACTAACTGACACTAACTGGACTAACGGAAAATGGACCAAAATGTAAAGAATTTAATGGCAAACTAACGGAATTCGTTAGTTACTATTCATCATCTTCTCCAACGAGACACACCTGCAAAACTCGAAAACGGTTAGAAATAATTAATGCAAAACGATCTTTAAAGCTCCCTGATCAGTCCTTAACAAATTAAAATTCAACCGGTCAACCCACGATCATAAACGAATCAACCGAAAACTTTTCGGAAAACGATCGAAAACTTAAAAGCTCGGTATGGGTTAAAACTTTTCGACCAAAATCGAGCGTTTATGTCCCCTTAAGCTCCCTCAATTGATTAAATCCCGAAACAATCTCTCAAACTCTCGAACGAAGCAACCGAAGATTAAACCGAACGAGAATTTAAAAACTTGATATGGGTGAAAATTTTACGATCAAAACCGATCGATTAAGCTTTGTAAACAACCGTTAATGTTCTAAAAACGAAAAAAAATCGTCCACGATAACTACCGAATCAACCGAAAGAATTTTCAAAAATCGATCGATAAGCTCAAACCTTGATACTGGTTAGGAACGTGAAGGACTGGGAGAGGCCGGGAGATGCAAGGGATTAGGCGGGGAAGGGACCGGTCGGGGGAGACACCGGTCGGGGGAGGCACCGATCGAGGTCGGGAGTTGTGACCCCGGGAGATAGGATACCGGTCAAGCCCACGGTCCGGTTGAATGACACCGGGAGCTAGTTAGACAACGGGCGCTAGACACACCGGGAGTTTGGTATGTCCGGGCGGTGCAGGACCGGTATGGACCGGAATATACCGGGAGTCGAAGACCGTCGATTTAACAACAGGACCCAGTAAACAATGTGCAGTAGAGAGCTCCAAATCAGATAAAAAATAAATGAAACACTTCTTTGAATGCAAACAGTAAAATCGATTTACTCCATATACGAGATTTTACCACCGACCCACTAAGTTTTGGATATGTACCTTCAAATCTGGATGAAGTGGAATCTGCCTACACCATGAAAAACTTAGCCGCCAATTTCAATTAAACACATTAAAACAAGAAATTAATTCCACCGTCCAAAAAAAAAACTAATTCCATCGCAAGCACCGTAAAAAAGAAACCGGTCGCAAGGCACCGGTCAAGAGGGTCCGGTCGCTAGAGGTCGGTGGAAGATAAAGATAAACAGATAAACACTTTTCGATAACAGATAAATACGATTAACAGATTAACCAAACCAATCGATTCCTAAATCACACTAATTTTGATTAACTTTAACTCAGGTTTGATGATTTTTAAGAACGATAAGCACATGGAACCCAGAAATCGATTAAGCAAGTTAATAGACTTTGAAGGTTATCGACTGAACTTAACCCATAAATCAAGATTTAACATATATAGCATTACATCAATAACCAGAAATCGACCCAGAAATCAATTGAACCCAGAAAATCAACTGTACTGAACTTAACCCAAAAAATCAATATATCAATATATCAGCGACCGATATGCAAACCCAGAAAATCGATATGAACCCAGAAAAGTCAACCCAGATCACCAGAAAAATCAATTATGCAATATAAACCCAGATTAGTATTTCGATCACTGAGAGAAAAAAATAGAATAAGCAAATCAACACTACTTCAGAGAACTCAAATCAACTCTTAATCACAAACAAATATCGATTTAACCAGAATAAACGATTAAAGGGTTTTAGACAAACCTTTTTAGATCGTATCGAATGAAAATTAATTCGATCCCGCTTTGATACCAATTGTAGATCCCAGATACAGTGCAATCACGAACAATAATTAATCAATGAAGAACAATAATGATTGAGTCACAACTTCTAGTCATATGATTAATACTCATTAAAGGTTTAGGTTTACAGAGAGAATTTCTGATAAGCAAATGTAAATCTTACAACTAGAATAATGACGTCTAAAACCTCTCTAACCTAATTCTCAAACAAATAAAACATTATATATGAGTCGACGTAGGCCTAATGGGCTTGAGGCCCATTTACAAATAACTTTTAAACAAATACATTTCAAACCCTTATAAATGTTTTATACAACTTTCAACACACAGGACTTTCAGTCCTAACAAGATCAACTCATGTCTTTAAACATAATTACAAAATTATTTTTAAATTTTATGTTACACTTCTAACTATGATTTTAATTTTATCAATCAATCAACATAAGTCATCTATTAAATATGATTGCTTTAAGATCTTTATTATTATTTTTTAATTAAAAAAAGGAGAGGTATTTATTATTTTATATTAGGAATTGATGGTTAAATATCATTTACTTATTTTATATTTCTTTTAAATTGATTGATTATTTATTTTGATATGTTTATCTTTAAGATTGTAGCCAACTATAAAATATATTCTTTTACGATTTTCTTTCCTAAATGCTATTTAATAAATCTATTATTATTCTTATCGCAATGGATATGTATATAGTTGAAAAAAAATGTTTTTTTAAATTATTTTTTTATTATACATGAACTCATTTGGCAATTAGAACTAAAGTTATTGATTGATGATCATATTTGAATGAGAATATTTGAGCATTTAATTATTGTATTTAAATGTTTATTAATTTAAGCATGTATTACCTTTTGCATTGATTTATGTATACATTATTCAAATGTTCATTTAAATGTTTTTTTTAGGATTTAACATTTGAATTTGATCTCCCACATAATATATTCAATGAATACCTTAATTATAAGTTCCTACTTATAATTTCAATTATATAATTAAGTTTTTAGAAGTTACACTTCCAACTCTCACATATTTTGGTCTTTTACCAAAAGCTCCAAAAATATTATTAATATGTTAAAAGTTTGAATTTTACTTTATGTTAAAATCAATATTTATTTGTCTAATGAAAAAATCTCCTAAAATACTATTAATATATTAAAACACTGAAATTGGCTTCATATGCCAAACTCATATTCAATTTTGACCTCATGTCAAAATCTACCAATTAAATAAATCGCAAGATATCGAAAGGATTTTGTCAAATGGGTGTAAATAGCCCTAAGGTTTGTAGGGACTTAAGAAATCCACGTGATTCCCCTACTACATGGAAATCCAATATATTGAGCGATTTATTCTCGAAAGTGAAAATATTGATGAAGTATTATCAACCAAAATATGCAAACATGCAACAATCCAATATTGTTATGATAATGAAATTTCACATGCATCATAATTTATTGTCTTATGAAAAAAAAAGTTCACATATTATCCCTTATTTACTTAAATAGTTGAAACAACCCATCCGTGATTCAATGTCCTAAACTCAAAAAGAACTTGAGTACAAATATGAATATCCAATGTAAAAACAACTTTTGTTGGAAAAGTATAAGAATATACACAAATTCCATCAACTCCCTATTGACCCTAAAACCAACCTCCTGAAAAAGGTACAAACAAATATCATCATATTTTGAGATGACATATAAATCCTAACTTTCATATAAATACCTTTACTAGAAACCCCCAAAGAACTGTGGGATGCCCCGAAAGGGAGAATCGGGAGTACATATTAATATGTACTTTAGAACTAATCGTACAACGGAATGAAACCCACTTACTCGATTACAAAAAGGTAATTGATCTCAATAAAGAAATGTTATATCCAAAATGCGTCTCAATCTCGGTGACAAGAAACTCACAGAAGATGACATGATTTATAACATTATTTCCACCTTTCATATATCAGTAAATATTAATGAACCAATATAAGTTGAAACGCAACCTTTAGACAAACTCATCAACCTACTGCAAGTGGTTGAGAGACACAACAAGGTTCTTTCAAATAACAACACCAGATATGTCGGGACAAAGAAAATTCCCGAGATCAATAATGAAAGTGTTAAAGGTGGAAACAACTCCAAAGAATAGTGAGTGAAAGACAATTTCTCACACGTGGCATCTATGTAACACGTGGACAAAACCATGGAAAAGGTCAGGGTCATGACAATAGTTGGAAGGTTTTTCCAATCATTGGAACATAGATGCAACTATTACCCAGTTGATATTGGATAGTCAAAGAAGAAATACATTAATCATTAGTTCGTTCGAAAAATGAACAAATTGAAAATAAACTATATCATATTAATTTATGATTGATTAAGCACATGTTTCCTTGAAATTCATGTTAAGCATAAAATTAATATAAACACTCAAATCGATAACCATTATAGATGTAAAGGAATACATTAAAACAAATAACAAACTCTCAATATTCTCCGTTCCATGTAGGAATGTATCGAGGAGAACTTGAGTTTTTTGTATGAAATTTCACACAATCTAAAAAGATTGACTAATATTTATTTTATAATTTATCCAACAAAAATACTTAAACGATGTACTGTCATTTTCTTGTTAGTACAAGATTAATAGTCACTAAAGCACTATATGAATGAAAACATTGTTAAGATATTCATATCAACTGTCAATCATATTATAAGAATGGAATTAATTATACGCACATCAACTCTAATGATATGAAGGAACATATATTAGAGAAATTAACGTGTCAAAATAGTAGATTATCTAAGTCACTAAATCATATTTTGTCACCAATAAAGAATTTTTGGACAATGACATATATATGTTTCGATATGATCACATAAGACACCACGGTCATGACATAGTGATCCGTGTTTGCAAAATACACATTCTCTTTCGAGTGAAAGGCAAAATGAGACAAAATGCAACTGTTGACTTCTACAACATAAGAAGCAACACCATTATCATAATAAGCCCTCTCGAATACCTAAAACTTTTGTATACCCTAATCCTTAGCCAAGACGAGAATAAGACCATCTTAAAGCCAATGACATAATACAAAAATGTTCCATTCTTACAACAAATGCAAGATGATATTTTTGGACATAAACATCCAGAATGCGGGCCATTAAAGTACTTTATGGTTATGGTTTCGACACGATGAACACATATCATATTATTGTCCACATGAAATGCTGCACTCCTAGCACTAGCTATACATTTAAGGGCTCACCACCCTGATTATCTCATCAAGTCTACATGACTTGGAATGCTAGAGAATTTACATCATAATGATTTGATGATTATTGCATATGTATTGAGATCAATGTAGAGTTTCCTATACCCCATATGTACATCTAAAATGGTCTCGTAGAAGTTGTCATCAAAAGAATATAGAGGTAGCTAAGACATTAGTTATGCGCACCGATTTACCTACATGTGTCTGGGGTTATGTAATACTATACGTAGCTCTACTTCTTCATTTTGAGACCTATTACTAGCTAACCAGTCTCATGTGTACCAGTTGGTAACTGGATATAAGTGATGAGTGGATAATTTATCACATTTTCCATCACTTTTTATTAGGATTTTCTAGTAATTTTATTTTCCCAATCACTATATTTGAATCTTTTATTCTACTTTTCACTATTTTTGAGTTGGGAGCTAAGTTTGAGAAATTGACCTTACTTATGTGTTTTTATGTTAACTTACTGATGAATGATGCTGCAGTAGGAGTCACAGCAGGAGGACTGCAGTCATGGACTAAGCTTCATAATCTTTTTGGTTAATGTAACTAGGCTCTTTAAAGGGAACTTGAAGATATTTGGTGGAGGAAGAATAATGGCAGAGCATATATGCTCTCTTGACATATTCTTGTGTCCTTAAAAGATGCTAGTTGTACTTTAGTTTGACATTTGATTCCTTGTTAGTGGTGGGGACCATGTCCTTTTGTACTTTTGATTATCTTATTATGCTTTCTTAGTTGTTAAGCTTTAGGAGCTCCTCTAGTATAAATAGATGGCTTATCTTCAGTAGTTAAATGTCTCTCATTGTATTGGGTACCACCGGCAAGATAGCTCACATAACTATCTTAGCCTTTTTAATATTAAGTCTTTAATTCCAGTACGCTATTGTTCAGTGTCACAACACCGTTCATAGCACCTTTACATTTCCTTGTCATTTACAATTCGACTTTACATTTCTGTTCTTTACAATTACGCTGTCCAATTCCAGTCATTTACTTTCATGCATTTGCTCTTTATCTTTCCAATAATGTCGCACACCATGTGTCAAGCGATGATGGGGTAAGTCCCTAGCTTGGGTGTAAGTGATGGTTGGGAGATAAAAGCCCATGTAGTATGGATTAATGTTTTACTACTAGCTATCAATTTCACTATTCACTCCTTGTTTATGAGTTTCGACCAAGTGCTTCTTGATGAGGTGACGTACATTGTTTCACTTGGGTGAGCGGCTTATTTGCAAGCTAGCATATTCTTCAGAACACTGAAGTGTTATAGGGGTTGTAACAAACCCTCTCAATATTTATTGATTGTAAACTATACGGGGATCATAATAATATCTGTGCGGAACCGGTTGGGTCGCCTAATTAATCGCTGTCGGTAAACCTATTCTAATATGAACCTTGCAAAAGGGTTTTGTGAACCGATAGTGAAGTTGAGAACCTAGTGCTGCAGCATCAGTCCTATTATTTAGTTGCTTACAACTCCAGCCGGATCTTGCACCCTTGCTTTCTTTTAATCTGTTTAAAGCACTTTAATTTACTGTCAACAACACTCAAAGGTCATTCCTTCGAATTCACCACCTGAAATCTTACTTTAACCTTGACTTGTTAGAAATCCTTACTTTCCTGTCCCTGTGGATCGATATCCGGTACTTTGTACCACTTTATTACTTGTTTCAAACGATAGTGGTTTAACATGTATACTTGCGTGTTATTCCATTTGTAATTTTCGGGTTACATAATCCAAGAACCAAGTTTTTGGTGCCGTAACCATGGCATTCCTTATTGTATTCAGCTAGAGACATTTTATAATGGTTTAACCACCGTTGCAAAACAAATGCTTGATGCTGCATCAAGAGGAGCTTTCACAGCTTATACCTATAATGAGGGATTTTACATACTTGAAAGGATCTCAAATAATCATCTTTATTGGGCTGATCCACAGACATTGATACAACAACAAACAATTGGGACACATGAAATAGGTGCATATAGTGCACTTGTAGCACAACTCACATCTATGGCTAAAATGTTACAAAACATGAACGATGGCCCATATGTGCAGTCTGTTGCTGCAGCATCATATCCTGTTGTTAATGTTGTAGCATGTGTGTTATGTGGAGGAGGCCATCTATTTGAGCAATGTCCATCAAACCCAGATTCAGTCAACTGTTTTGGTAACCATGCTAGGGGAAGTGACTATTCTGAAAGTTATAACGAAGGGTGGATGCAACACCCGAATTTTTCTTGGAATAGTCAAGCCTTGAACCAACAATTTAAACCACAAGGACCTTTAGGTTTCCAAAATCATCATCCTAGTGATTTTTACAGTCACCAACCAATGTTTCCACAACATCCCACTCATCCCGTTTTTCAAAATAACCAAGCCCACCCACCACCTGATTCTTCTACATCATTGGAAACAATGATGAAAGATTTCATAAATCACACGCAAGCAACCATAAGAAATCTAGAATCACAAGTTGGAGAATTAACTCGTGAGGTGAGAAATATGTCTAGTGGAACCATCCCGAGTGAGACTGAAAAACTTGATGTGAGTGAACATGAAATGGTTGTGACTATGTTTGATGAAGAGGATCTTGTAAAAGACACTGACTTAGAAGACCTACTGATTTTTCCTGAAAAACAAACTGAAACAGATGTTGCAGCAACATTTACAGTTGTAGCAGCAACAGTTTTTGATGCTACAACAACAGCCCCTGATGCTGTTAGTTTGTCCACCCAACCAGTAGGAAAGAGAGGTATAGAGGTTATTGCATCTATTCCTAACAAATCTGACTTCCCATTGTTATTCCCAGATGAAGTCAAAAAGGAAACATTTGTGCAGAGTGATGCTACAGCAAGACTGTTATGCTTTGATCCTATTGCTACAGCACCAGCAGAGGCAAAGAACACCGCCACTCATTCATCCTTCAGTCAAAACCCAGATTGCAAAAGTGTGAGTCACGTTCCAGATCTTCCATCCTATGAACTCCACCTTCCAAGGCTGAAAAATCAAAAAGATGAGTTACCATTCAAAGAACTCATTAATATGCATAATCGTGAAATCACCTTCAACATGCTTCTTGCAACAAGATACCCTGATGAAAATGAAGAATGTTCCCCCATTTGTTACGTTGAATCTGTTTGTCATGATGAAGAAGAAAAAGACGTGCTGAGAAAAGTATGGAAACATAAGTGGAAAGAGAAACATTAGTCAAACCAAGGAGAAACGCTGCAACAACACCTAATCTTCACGAGTAGGACAGGTCCAATTTTTCTTAACTTTAGCTCCATAGTGTTCATTTTCTTTTCTTTTTTTTTTCTTTTAGGATCCATGAGTCGGAATTTTTTTTTCTTTTGAGTCTGTGTGGTAGTCACTAATTTTTTTTTTTTGCAAACCATGGCCCGAACAATTTTTTGGTTCTTAATCCATCCTAAGTTTTATACTAGAACCAAGCAAGGTCTTCTTGGGCAGCAACTTGGTACCTATTTTTGATAAACTTGGAAGATGATTTGGGCCCTCTTTCTTAAACACAAGCCATACAATTTTTTCCTTTGCACCTTTGAACATAAGCTTATTATGATCCTCAATGAGGACATTGAGAAATTTATGTGTGGGGGAGAGAATATCTCAGTCCTAAGCTGAAAAGATCAAGGAGCATAAAATAAGCTCGAAAAGAATGTGTGAAGACAACAAAAGTCAAAAAAGAAAATATAAAACATGTTGCAACACCTATATTATGTGCTACAACATACAGACTAGTACTTAGAGGCAGTTTGAGAAAGAGAATTGAGAGCAAAAAGTTAAATACCCCCATAAAAGTCCTAATGATTCTATGTTTAAAAGATGGCGTTTGCCTAACAAAAGGAGGTTTGAATCTTGGCATATGGTATTAAAACTAGCGGTTTGGATGAACTTATATTTATGATAGGCCATGGTCATTGTTTGAGTTTATTGACCTCTATCACTCAATTTTTTTTTTCATATATTGAGTCTTTTTATTTGTCATTTTCGTTGCTTGGGGACAAACAACAATTCAAGTGTAGGGGTGTGATGAGTAGATAATTTATCACATTTTCCATCACTTTTTATTAGGATTTTCTAGTAATTTTATTTTCCCAATCATTATATTTGAGTCTTTTATTCTACTTTTCACTATTTATTGAGTTGGGAGCTAAGTTTGAGAAATTGACCTTACTTATGTGTTTTTATGTTAACTTACTAATGAATGATGCTGCAGTAGGAGTCACAGCAGGAGGACTGCAATCATGGACTAAGCTTCATAATCTTTTTGGTTAGTGTAACTAGGCTCTTTGAAGGGAACTTGAAGATATTTGGTGGAGGAAGAATAATGGCAGAGCATATATGCTCTCTTGACATATTCTTGTGTCCTTAAAAGATGCTAGTTGTACTTTAGTTTGACATTTGATTCCTTGTTAGTGGTGGGGACCATGTCCTTTTGTACTTTTGATTCTCTTATTATGCTTTCTTAGTTGTTAAGCTTTAAGAGCTCCTCTAGTATAAATAGAGGGCTCATCTTCAGTAGTTAAATGTCTCTCATTGTATTGGGTACTACCGGCAAGATAGCTCACATAACTATCTTAGCCTTTTTAATATTAAGTCTTTAATTCCAGTACGTTACTGTTCAGTGTCACAACACCGTTCATAGCACCTTTACATTTCCTTGTCATTTACAATTCGGCTTTACATTTCTACTTTACATTTCTGTTCTTTACAATTACGCTGTCCAATTCCAGTCATTTACTTTCATGCATTTGCTCTTTATCTTTCCAATAATGTCGCACACCATGTGTCAAGCGATGATGGGTAAGTCCCTAGCTTGGGTGTAAGTGATGGTTGGGAGATAAAAGCCTATGTAGTATGGATTAATGTTTTGCTACTAGCTATCAATTTCACTATTCACTCATTGTTTCTGAGTTTCGACCAAGTGCTTCTTGATGAGGTGACGTACATTGTTTCACTTGGGTGAGCGGCTTGTTTGCAAGCTAGCATATTCTTCAGAACACTGAAGTGTTATAGGGGTTGTAACAAACCCTCTCAATCTTTATTGATTGTAAACTATACGGGGATCATAATAATATCTGTGCGGAACCGGTTGGGTCGCCTAATTAGTCGCTGCCGGTAAACCTATTCTAATATGAACCTTGCAAAAGGGTTTTGTGAACCGATAGTGAAGTTAAGAACCTAGTGCTGCAGCATCTGCTGCAACATCAGTCCTATTATTTAGTTGCTTACAACTCCAGCCGGATCTTGCACCCTTGCTTTCTTTTAATCTGTTTAAAGCACTTTAATTTACTGTCAACAACACTCAAAGACCATTCCTTCGAATTCACCATCTGAAATCTTACTTTAACCTTGACTTGTTAGAAATCCTTACTTTCCTGTCCCTGTGGATCGATATCCGGTACTTTGTACCACTTTATTACTTGTTTCAAACGATAGTGGTTTAACATGTATTCTTGCGTGTTATTCCATTTGTAATTTTCGGGTTACATAATCCAAGAACCAATAAGCCTGTTATTTTACATTTACGTATGTTTGTTTATGCAGTATATGTGCCAATTGCTCCCCCACAACGCACCAAAATGGGTCTTTAAAATGATTAAGTATATTTGTGGATATGAATCTCCAAAAATTATCCGCTAATTAGAATCTTTGACGGATGATCTTTTTACCGTTAGATTTGCGGATTGTAACTTTGATGAGACAATCTTCCCGTCATTAGGGGGAGATAGGAAAAAGGATTTTCCATAGGAACGACAGAAAGTGTCATTGAATATTTCCACTTTGTCTCATGTAGATCCCCAAACTTCATAAAGTAAAGTTGAAGTCAAACGAATCAGACTCGATACCTGGTATGTTTAATGTTATTCCAGAAGTGACAAGATCACATATACGAGCTACAAATATACTCGCAAGGTTAAAGACCCCAAACAAGGGCATAACGTCGCTGGAAAGTGCGTTGCAATCATACATGATGGAGGTGTGGTTGATGTCATAGCTCCCAAACGGAAATGGGGGAAGCTACTTGGTTCGATAGATACTCATCTAAAGGAAGAGAAGAGTAAGGCACGACTATTTGTCATCAATACATAAACCTCTCATGAGATTGTCTCTGATTAAACTATGTCTATGAATCATTACTAGAGGACGCTCCGAAGTAAATATTGATTCCAGAGATCAAAGAAATCTCAAATAAGTTATGAGAATGCATATGAGTCGATGGACAAATCATACATACTTATTGATGATATATTTCGTATATATTGTTGCTTATGAGATGATAGAGCACATTGACATTGAACCATGCTCAGTTGAAAAATATCAACAAAGAGCAAATTGACCTAAATAAGCAATCCAGGAGAATCATATTATTTGACAAATGAACATGTATTTGGTTTGGTAGTGCTAACCCACCAAGTGTAAAGCGTAATGAGAATAATTAAGTCATAATGTATGAGGCTCTCCTTTGGCGCAAGGTTTCTCACAACGCCCTGGATTGACCACGGGAATACTTACTCTCCCAAGATGGACGTTATAATGTTTTGCTAATTAATTAGCATAGTAGTTTCTGAAGGACTGGAAATGCAACTCATGAATGTGGTTACCACATATCTCTACGGGGATCTAGATTCAGAGATATATAAAAGTGCTTGATGATATTACATTACCAAAATCAAGTAACTCTAAACCATAAAATGCGTTTGCAATAAAATTAAATCCCTCACTTTATAAATTAAAGCAATCTATGCGGTGTGGTATACCCGCCTAAGTGAATACTTGATTGGGAAAGGGTATATAATAACGATGAACTGTGTCTTTGCGTATTTATTTAGGAAAACAAGTTCCATATTTTCAAAGTAGTTTTATATGTCGATGTTATGAACATAATAGACATTCTTGATGAAATAAGAAAAACCACAAGCTACTTGAAATCTAAATTTGAGATGGAAAATCTAGCTATTTGAGCTAAGACACCGAGTTTGTGAAATATTAATTAACCAATCGCATATGTCTAAAAAAAAATCAGGCAATTTAATATGGACAAAGTGCATCCAGTTAGCACTCCCATGATCGGTCAAAGTGTTAGATATAAGGAAAGATCCATTTCGTCTAAAGGGTAGTGATAAAAAGGTGTTGGAGAGTTGAAATTCCTTATCTAAGTACAATATGCGCATTATCGTACTTATCACGATACACTTGACCTTATATTGTATTTCTCAGTGAACTTGTTAGCTAGATTTAGCTCAGCACCAATGCAACGTCATTGGAATAATATCAAATTAATCTTTTGAAACCATTGACATAGGCTTATACTTTCCCTATAGAAAGAAAAATGGGATTGATAATGAAACTTCAATACCTACTTAGAATGTAAGCAGCAAAAGTACTAGTTCTTATAGAAAAACACCAAACAATATTTTGGTTTGTCTTTGCTGATATTAGGTATGTGTCTGATCCATACAAAGGTTGTTCCCAAACTGGATAAGGAATTACCACAGGGAACGCTCCGATTACGAACATTACTCTCCATGAGATTGTTCAAGAAATGTATATGATTAAGGACTGTCATTACACATATTATAGGAGCTAGTAATTTTGAGTTCAACCATTATCCTACTTGCATATATGGAAATAATGCATCATGTATCGAATAAATGATAGTAAGATACATCAAGGGTGATAACACAAAGCATATTCTATTGAAGTTTCTATACAATCAATAGTAACAAACTCCCGTGATTAATGCACGAATCAGGGGGAGTAGTAGACAAAAGGGGGAGTCTATTATACATGTGACATTGGTATGTTGTGCTCTTTCCTTCACCCAAGGTTTTATTTTTCCCACTAGGTTTTGTTCCTTGGCGCAAGGTTTTAGTGAGGCAACAATTTATAAACCATCTTGTTTTATAAACCTCTTGATTGATGTACACATCAAGAAATATAGTAAACTATAGGAATTGTTTATTGGTGCCTTGTACTCTTTCCTTCGTCCAAAGATTTTATTTTTCCCATTGGGTTTTGTTTCTTTGACGTAAGGTTTTAATGAGGCAAGAACTATGCACCATCACTCATTTGACTCGGCACAAGGGGGAGTGTTGAAGGATTATATACATCATCAAAAGGAAGTGATTGACAAAATATTTTCTTAATATTAGGTTACCATAATGAATGTTTTATTTTCTTTGTAAACTCCTCCCTATTTAAAGGGCTTATGATTAATGAGAATTACATATTTAGATTCTCTCTATTTACTGTTGTTTTATTCTGTTTTTCCTATAACAAGATAAAAATTTTTCATCTCATAATTAAGGGTAGAATGGTAAAGTAGACATTTATTTTTAAAAGGGAACACTTATTTTGGGACAAAATAAAATAAAAACTTGTTTTGGGATTGCGGAGCTGAATCAAAAAATTACGGATCGGAGTCAATTTTTTTTAAAGAAAATCGACCAAATTCATTTTTTTTGGTGTTTTTGAGTTAGGTCCGCAATAACGGTTTGATTGGGGTTTTTTTTACAAAATTCTTTCGAAAGTTTTGGCGGAGAGAATGAAAAGGGTTTTGGGGAAAGTTACTGGGACACCCAATCGACATTCTTAAAAGGAAGATTTATTTTAGATGGAGTGTTGGTGGCAAATGAAGTGGTGGACGAGATCCGAAGATCGAGAGGTAATGGTTTGGTCTTCAAAGTGGACTTTGAAAAGGCTTACGATAGTGTGGAATGACCATTTTTGTTTGACAATTTGAAAGCTATGGAGTTTGGTCAAAGATGGTGTAGGTGGATAAAGGCTTGCCTTGAATCATCTTTGGTCTCGATCCGTGTTAACGGTTCGCCGACAAAAGAGTTCAAGATGGAGAAATGCCTTAGACAAGGTGATCCTCTTGCTCCGTTTATGTTTTTAGTAGTGGTGGAAGGTCTAAACGTGATAATGATGGAAGCAAAAGAGAAAGGAATCTTTGAAGGGGTCAAAGTCGGAAAAGAGGAGATGGTGGTATCTCATCTACAATATGTCGACGATGCAATTTTTTTCGGTAGTTGGAGACTTACGAATTGTAACACCCCAAATTTTGGTTAGACATCCTCTCCACACTTTTTTAAGTCATTCCCTAATCCTTTATGATTTTTGGAGAGTTATGTTGCAAATTTAGAAGGCTTAATGTTTAAGGTTTGAGTAATTAATCACCGGTGAACTTGGATCGAGGTCGTTCGGGTTAAATTTGGAATTCGTAGCGGAAAGGGGGTGCTTGGCGACAGTGCCCTTGGGCATTGTCGCGTGTCACTATCACGCGGGACTCACAACCCACTGTACATACAGGGCGAGTATGCCCGACGACAATGCCAAGGTCATACTCGCGGAGGGAATAGTTGCGGGCGAGACTAAGGCCGTGGTACACTCTCAGCGAGAGTGCCCGACGACAATGCCTTAGGCATTCTCGTGTGGCAAGGTCGCCGTCGGGCCTGAGGGCTTTATAACTTGGTCTGATTTAGAAGCATTCATTGTAACTTTGGGAGCTTTTGTAAGGGGCGATGTCTATCCTCTCCAAGGTAAGATTTCAACATTTCCCTCATTGAATGCAATCCCAACCACATTCTTATAATATTTATAATCATTAAAGGATTCTAGAGTCCAAGTGATGTATCTAGCTCCAATGGGAACTTCAAGACATCATCTCCATCTTTAGGGTTTCACCAAAATTAGGTTTTCTCTCTACAAACCTTATGGGCGAGTCTTCAACCTCTACCTTTTCATTATATGTGTATTACATGACATTATTTGTGCATTTGGTTGTGTATTTGGATTTGACCTAAAAGTGAGGGTTTCATGGTATTATAAATTATGGCTAAAATAAAAGCATCTATGGATGGTAAATTGTATAATATGACATGGTGAAAATGGAAGTCAAATGGTTAAATTATAATTTTGGGTATTGGTCTCTAAGGAATTGTATCACTATTTTTCAATAAAGGAATAACACACAAGTATACATGCCAAACTAGTATCGTTTTGAAAACAAGTAATAAAGTGGTACTAAGTACCGAATATCGATCCCACAGAGACAATTAAAGCAAACAATTAATCCAAGTCAACTTAAAAGGTGATTTTAGTGAGAGAATTCGAAGGAATGATCTTTGAGTGAGTTAACATCTTTAAAATTGATTTAAGACAGTAAAAGAAATGCATGGGTGTAAGTTCAGAATGGAGTTTAGCTACAATGTGTTTTGGTAGATTGCTACAGCATGAAGCTGCAGCATTAGTTATCGACCTTACTACTGAATCGATCAGTCCTCTTTCAAGGTTTAGATGAGACTATGTACTGGCAGTACCACGCATTTGGGTAACTCAACCAATGTCGTGCAAATCTTACTGTTATTTTCATATAGTTCATAATCCGTTAGAATGTCATACTTTGCGTGATGTCATCTAGATGAAAATCTTATCAATTGGATTGATATGGTCCATCATAACCACTACAACACTTCAGTGTTCTAAAATTTACGTTGGCTTGCATTTAAGTCCAACTCATCTAAGTAGAACAACACTCGTCACTTTGTCAAGAAATACTTAGATGAAACTTAGAAACAATGGGTGAATAATAAGGTGGATAGCCAATAGCGAAAGCAATCTTCCACTACCACAAAGGCCTTTATCTCCCAACCTTTCGTTACACCCAAGCTAGGGGTTTTAGCTCATCATCGCTTGAAAATAAATACAAGACATAATATTAAATGCGAAATGTAAAGACATGAACAATAAAGTACCAAAAGATTTCTTAGATTAAAGCAAGTAAAAGGTTACAATAGTTACTAAATAGTTAGAAGAACTACTTAGTTGTTTCCCTTGCCAAAAAACTAAAAAAGCAACAAGTTAAAGTAAATATTAAAGCTAAAGTAACTTACAAGAGCAAATTAAGATGTCTCTAAAACCTGGAAATAAAGCCCCTATTTATACAAGGGGAAAAACATCTAATGTCAAATACAAAGGTACAAAGATTCTTTTATCCAATGGTCATTACCCAAAATACAAAGGCTTTACAAGACGCCTTCCTTAACAAGACCATTAATATGATTATATTCTCTAAAAGACGCCTTCAGTTCCAGCTTGAAAAACGGGTCCAGGTGGCAACAAAAAGATTCCCTAACAAAAAGTTTATGAAGTGACGTCTTGTACTTGCTGAAACTGCGAACATGTTGTAGCCTCCTGCTGCAGCAAACCAAACTATTACATTTTCATCAAAATCAACACAAAAGATTACATTCCTATTACTTAGCTTCAAATTACAATAAAACATAAAAATAGACTGAAAGACTCAAATTTGATGATTGGGAGACTAAAAATAAGAGCAAATGTAAAATAATAAGTGCTTAGAACATGATAAGCTATGCACTTATCACATCTCCACGCTTGAATTGTTGCTTGTACCCAAGCAATGCAAAAGACAAATACAAAGTGTAACACCCGTAATTTTTGTTAAGTAAAGGCCACCCGGACGTTTTTGTATCTTGTTAATGGTTGGATTTTTGGTGGGAAACCATTATTTAAAGTTCCTTAGAGTATCGGGGGTATTGGCATTGAAAAAGTCGAGTTTCGGGGTTTGATACGGACACGACTACAATACCCGGCGACTATGACAGTGTCATAGTCGCACCTGTCATTGTCGCAGCAAAAATCAGAAGCAAGGGGAGGACTGGAGACATTTCCAGGCGACATTGCCCTGGGCTATGTCACTGTTCAATGTCGCACCAGGGGCACTAGAGGCTGTTAAGTCACAATTTTCAGCTTTTATCTCATTTCTCACTTCTCAAATCCCACCCTTTCTCTCCCAAACCGATTTCCATCTTCTTGGTTCGAACCCTGGCTATTCCTATGGCCATTCACTCTGATTTTTGAAGCATTCCATCACCATCTAAGTCTTGGAAGTTTAGGATTCAAGAAGCTACCACTCCACCATCTCCATTGATGTCTCATTCAAGAAAATTCTAGGGTTTTGAATTCTACCAAAACCCACTATTGTAAGTTCATCCCTTTTCTTTCTAACACTTTAATCAAGTTATAAATGCTCCATCTATAAGTTCCTAGTGTTTATATTTATCAAACTTTGGGGTTGGATGATTTTGGAGAAGTTAGGTCAAATTAGGATTTTTGGCCAAAATAGAGATTTTGATATAAGATGTTTGGAGATCGATTATATAGGGTTAAAGATGTATATTTATGGTTGGAAATTTATGGATCTAGGTTTTTGAAGGATTTCGCTTGTGGACTCGGATTTCTATAAGGAAGCTCAAGTTGGGGTAAAATTTAGATTTAGCCTAAATCTAGCAAGGCAAGTTCAAGTTGATTTGTGAAAACGATGTACATGCCAAAATGTTCATTTTAAAGTGTTTATGTGTTTTACATGAATTTGTTAAATGTTGGTTATCTGATAAGTTTTGGTTATTTGGAAACGTTTGACTTCATGAACTTGTAAAACACCCATCTTTGGGATTTTTGTGATTGTTGATAAATGTATCATAATGAAAAATGATTTGATAACCATTTTCATAAACGAAGGGTATTTGGTAAAAATACATTTTTGTGGTTATGGGTAATATGTGTATTTCGGGTTGTAAAATGGTTTGAAAATACCAACGTGTGAGTTATTAGAGTTTGGTCATTCCCAACCTTGTTAATATTTCGGATATTGTAAACCTATATGGTTATAAACTTGTTTAGAAAATGATTTGTTCAAATCTAAATGATATTGGATTGTATTCTTACATTTTCGGAGCCTGTGGTTGCATAGTCATGGTCGGTTGTATTTTATTGCATTTTGTGGATTTTAGCATATGGTCATTTGTTGGTTGGGCTTAAGGCTCAGTTTTTGTAATCACCGAGTCTTGGGGACATTTTTCCGGTTTAATAGCTTAAAGTGGAGCTTTAGGTGAGTGTTGCATTTCTTGCGCTTTATTTTGGTGAATACATGTTTACGTGCGTGTGTCATTCATTTGGAGTCATGTATCTATACTGTAATGCATTGGATCCATAGGCATGTAAGTCAGTCGTATTTGATGGTGAGGACTCTTGGGATTCTCACTTTGGGAAATTATTCCGTGTTGGCATTAATGTCGTCCTAGTTGTTTGGCGAAGAGGAACCTTTATGGATTGTACATCGGGACCAGGGTCTTGTGATTGGATGTCTAATTCTTGTGCACGAGGGTTAGACATCGGGAGTTATCAAGTAAGGAGTTGAGACTCCTATCTTGAATGCTAGGGAGTAGTCACTAGGGGTCGAATGAGTACCCTAAGGATGAAACTCCGCTAGAGACCGAACAATCAATAAGTTTGTGTATCCTTGAAGTGTAGCTCGACAGAGCAGGCAATAGGGGATATGGTGTTTGGGACTTGAAATAAAGTCCGACTGTAGGTGTAGCTCGGTGGAGCAGGCAATACAGTCACGATCTGAGGTGTAGTTCGAAAACAAGGTTATGTGGCTTAACTTAGTGTTTCGCCACGTACATTGGAATCGGGTCTCCCTCGTCACCGGAAGGTGTTGTCTGGGTATTAAATTGTATCATTTTATTATCCATGTTTTCGGTGACATTTTGCATATGCGGATTTGTTTACTCAAGATTTATGGGTTGTGTATTATGCCCGCCCACGTTTGGGTGTTTGAGAAGTAAAGTTTTATTCGTATTATTATAAATTTGGGAGTTTGATTACTATTCATGTTTTGGGTGAGTTTGAGATTAAAGTGGTTTTACGAAAGAAGGTTCATGTTGGGTTCCTTGTTTTAAAGGTGTGGTGTTGGAAAATGATGTCGTTTAATATTTAAAGTAAATCTGTTTGAAGGTCTATGATTTAATCTACATTAATTCCCTTTAACAAATATATTTATTTCATGTTGTAAATTTTTGAACTCACTAGGCGTTAGCCTAACCTTTTTATTTGTCGGCATGTACATCAGGTTCCGGATGGGGAAAATGGTTCTAGCGTCTCGGTGAAGTGTTGAGTGCTAGGAATATGTGCAAGGGTGAGTGGCTTGATGAAGTCTTCCGCTTTAGACTTTGAGAAGAGCAACTGTTGTTGTGTTTTAGTAACACCCGACTTTAATTAGCCTCTATACCAGACTCGACCTATCAATTGTTGAAGTTTAACCTAGATTACTATTCATGGTGACTCTAGTGATGTTTTGAAGAATAGATTCTATCCTTAACTGATGTATATTTGAGAGTTTTAAATTAGTTGCTCTTTCCATTTTCGAGGGTGTTACAAGTTGGTATCAGAGCATAAGTTTGGGAGATTTAGGTGTTGATTTCGGATACCTAGACTCAAACTAGCGTTCTTCTAAGTATGTGAAAGTGAGATTGCACTACTAGACACTCTAATATAAGATATTTTGAGGTCGATAGAGTCACTAGAATCGGGAATCATGACGAGGGTAGCAAGGATAATCATGTACAGTACGTTCATAATTACACCTGGCTAGTGTCGTGGTGAACTTACATGTTACATGTGTGTGCTTGAACCACCCTTTTGTGAGGATCGATGGGGGTAGTGGATGAGTTTCCGAGGAGTAGTGGCTTGAAGAAGTTAATGTTTATAGCGCTGTCACTAGCAGTGACGGTTAAGAATGATGAATGCAGTAAGTTGACCATTTTGGGTCGGGGCAATTGGCGGAATAGAACCTTAGACTTATGGAATTGACGTTATTTGAGGATAAATTATAAGGTGAACCGATGAAATATTCGGGTATTGCTTTAAGATGTTGAGCATCCGGATGACAATAGTATGACGGAGAAATTGAGGAACGTGATTTCGGGATGTTGAGTGCCGACCAAAATCATGCACGAATTTTGTTTCTAAAATAAGTTTGCATCAATTGTTTCTCATGTTCTCAAATCATAATGTGAGTATGTTAGAGCATGAAATAGTTGGATACAAGATCAAGAAGTCAAAAGTCAAAGTTCAAGAAGTAAAAGCTGAGAAAGTCAACTCTCATTAAAGTCAAAGTCTATTTGTAATAAAAGTCAAAGTTATCTTGTATTTGTTTTGTTTTCCTTGTAACTTGTAGGTATAAATAGCTTTGTTTTTCTCTTTAATAGATAGATGACTTGAATTTGTATTGTAATTTTCAGAGAGAATTTTTAGAGAGAAAGTCGTCTAGAGAGAGAAAGTCAAGAACACTGTTTGTAATCTTGTGAATTTGGAATTGAATCGAACAGGTAGTTAATTCATTCTTGTTTGTCTAATTAATTGTAATAGGAATCTTGAATTTAGGGACACACAATTGGTATCAGAGCAAATCCATTTGAGATCAAATCAAGAAACTGAGTTCGTATCTGTGTTCGTTGAAGTCAGATTCATTTTCGAATTTTTTGTGCGAATTAGGAGTTGAAATCGATTAGGTTTTGTTCGTATAGTATAATCGATCGTGTTTGTATGGTTTGATTTGAAAATCGCACTGTAATTGATCGATAATTGTTGAGATTTTTGAGTTTTGTATTTCACGAGTTCAACACACTGTATTCGAATCAATTTGTATCTTTTTGTGTTTTAGATCGAAATTAGTTGTTAGTAATGGGTTCTAGATGATTAGGCGAGCAAATTCTCAAAGTTTCAATTTGAAATTTGAGGTCTAGATGAGTTTTTGATGCAGATTTGATCGATTTTAGAACTTTGCGCTAGATCTGAGGTTTGCGCCAGTTCATCGAGAGATTCACCAAGTGATTGTTCTGTGCTTTGCACCATCAACAAGAAGCGAAATCTATCGTTTGCGCCGGAGTCTATTAGCGCAAACTGAAGTTTGCGTCAAGCACACTTAACACAAAGTTGGTTTTTCTCGAGAAGTTATTCTTTTGCGCCTTCTACACGTCGCACAAAGTTAGCTTTGCGTCAACAACGTGTCACGCAAAGTGTGTCTTGGGCCATCCTCTAGTAGCGCAAAGTTCGTTTTGCGTCAGCTTCACGTAGCGCGAATATTCTTTTGCGTCACACTCTATTAGTGCAAACTACCATCTTGCGCCAACAATTTTAGCGCAAACAGTGTCTTTTTCATACTTAGTCAAAATTTTCATAACTGCAATATGCTCTTTAAGTGTGAAATTTTTTTCTCTAGGGGCGCTGCCCCTCGACCCCGCAAGGGCGTTGCCCCTTGACCCCACCCACTAACAGGTTCACACAAGATGACTTCTAAAGATGCTCTTTCTATTGGCACTGATGTCAAGCCTCCGGTACTGTTCAAAGGAGAATATGAACAGTGGAAAGACAGATTTCTGGATTTTGTGGATAGACATGCAAATGGGGAGAACTTACTACTGTCAATTACAGAAGGTCCAATGATTCCACCTACTGTTCAAATCCTTGATGATGAATCCTCAGACAGTGAGGATGGAGATGAGGATAGAGTACAGAAGATGAGAACAGTTCCAATGGATTTTGCCCAATATTCTGAAGAGCAGAAAAGCCGATTTAAAGCAGATAAACAAGCAAGGTCCTTACTTTTTCAAAGCATTCCAAACGAGATATACATCAAGATTGATAGTTACAAGGCAAATGCTAAGAAGATGTGGGATCAACTGCAAAAGATGATGATGGGATCCAAGGTCGGGAATCAAATGAAAGTGGCTAACTGCATTAACAGTTATGAAGAGTTTAAAGCCAAAGAGAATGAAAGCTTGGAAGATATTTATGAACGTTTTGTCTTGCTTCTAAATGAGTTGTCAAAGAATAAAGTGAAAAAGAAGCAGCTTGAGAACAATGTTAAGTTTCTGAGCATTCTGCAACCTGAGTGGAAAAAGCACACTCGTCGCATGAAACAGATGAAGGATCTAAGTGATATACCATTGCATGAGGTATACGAGACTTTGCGACAAAATGAAGAAGAAGTAGAAGAGAAAAGAAGTGAAAAGAAGAAAATAGAAAAAGTTGCAGATCCCATTGCACTAGTGGCCGAAGAGAAGGAGAAAGAAAAGAAGGAGAAGAAGAAAAAGAAGAAAGTTATTACTAGTTCTGAATCCGAATCTGAATCTGATGGAGATGACGGAGAAAGTCTCAAGCAAGCAATGCTATTACTGACTCGAGCATTCCAAAAGAAATTTTACAAGAAGCCGGGATCCAATTCTCAGAGATACTCTTCGTCCAGCTCCAAGAACCATGAGCATAGAGAAAGAGTTGAAGGAAAGAGACATGAAGAGAACCGGTATGTGGAAAGGAAGCCGGAAGATAAGAAGAAATATCTGAATGACTATGACAGTACTGAAAAGAAGACGACTAATGATCTGATCAAATGCTACAACTGTGGCAAGTTCGGACATTATGCAAAAGAATGTCGAAAGCCAAAGGTTCGCAACTCAGAATATTATCAGAACAAATTGCTCTTGGCCAAGCAACAAGAGGTTGGCAGGGCATTAATGGCTGAAGATGAATACTGGTTGGATCATTCTGATCAAGAGGAAGAAAATGAGAAGGAAGAAACTGCTCATCTATGCTTAATGGGAAAAGAGGTCAAATATGATGATTCAGATGATGAAGCGGCTGATGAGGTAATAAACTTAACTGAAAAAGATTTCATAACTAAAATGGAATCCATGATGGTTGAGCTTAATGACCTTCAAACAAAACTGAAAAAGGAAAAAGACAGAGTTGCTAAAAGAAACAACAAGATCTTTGAGCTTAATAAGTCTGCTATTGGGAACAAAGATCTAATTGATTCTTTACGCAAGTCTGCTTCTGATTCTAAAATTCAAGTAGATTGTTTTGAAAAGAAGATTTCTGATTTTGAAGTTAAAATTTCTAAGTCTGAGTTAGAAAAGAAAGAATCTGCACTAACTGTTTATAAATTGCAGGTTGAAAACAAGCTCTTAAATAAGAAGGTAAATGGTCTGGAAGCCAAACTTTATGCAAGAGGTTAAACAGATCAAACCATTTTTCTTAATGCACCTAACGAAGAGGCTGATGTTAAAGAAAAATGGGGACTTGGTTTTGAAAACCCCCATTACTTAAAGAAAGCCATCAGAAAACAACCAGCATTATATAATTTTGATTTTCTTGCTGTTGCTGGTAAATATACTCATTTAAAACCCAAATTTGTTACCAAATTACCAGAAGAAGTTAAGGCCAGGGAAACTGAAAATAGAAAGAATATTAAGAAAATGCAACTACCGTTTAACTATGAAAATTTAAATGATAGTTATCTTTCTGATAAACCAAAAGTTCTTTCAAACGACTATTTTGCAAGTTATTCTGTTTCTGAGATGGAGGCAAAACCTGTAGTTGAAAAAGTTTATGTTCCTCCACTCATTCTTGAAAGCAAAATAGTTGAGCTTGAAAATGTTTTATCTGATGAAAGACTTTTGGTAGATATTCAACAAAGTGTATTTTCTACTGTTTTAAAGAACATAGTTTTTCAATCTAAATCTTCAAAGTGTTCTAAAGTTTCAAAGGAACCTCAAACTTCGACTGATAACTTTGATGACTTATTTGCGTCTGCAAATGATTTTCTCAATTCTGATGATGGGTGTTTAGAAGAAATTGATATGTTTGATTTTAATGCTTCTTTTCCAGATCATTCTACTTTTCTTATAAATGGAAAAGAGTTACCAAGTGTTTTTAAGACTGGTGAATCATCAACTAAGGTTGGTGAACCAGTTTCTGTGACTGCTGATTATTATTCTAAGGGTAAGAAATATAAGAGACAACAATCACAGAAACGGATCAACACTGGTAAACAAAAGAAAAATCAATCTCAGAAATCTGATTTTTCTAATCAATCTAAATCTTCTGTTTCAGATTTAAGAAAGAAAAGGTCAAAAGCAAGATCTGAATGGAGACCAAAAAGGAAGAATGATGAGACTGCTGAATCAATTTCTGATAATTCTTGTAATAGATCTGATAATAGTGATAGTGCTGTAATTGATCAACTTGCTTCTCCTAAACAAAACCTTGTAACTTCTTACAAGTGTTATTCAATAAAGCAATTGATTCAATTATCTCCTACTACTGCTAACTCTTATCATTATCGGAGAAATGATTTTGTTTCTCATCATAATTCTAATCATTGGTTTGGATCTTATCATGTTTATTCTTCAAGATCAAATGTTTTTAGAGGATTTCAAAAGAACAGAGGGTCCATTTTCAAATGGATACCAAAATCTTGTGCTAATCTGTTAGGACCCGTTTTTAAATGGGTACCTAAAATTGTTATTTCCTGATTTCTCTTGCAGACCCAGCATATGTGGTACTTGGATAGCGGCTGTTCCAAGCATATGACCGGGAAGAAAGCTTTATTGTCTAATTATACAGAGAAATTCAGTGGCAATGTCAGATTTGGGAACGACCAATTTTCACCGATCTTAGGATATGGTGACATCATTCAAGATAACATAACGATTAAGAAGGTGAGCTATGTCGAAGGCTTAGGGCACAAATTGTTTAGCATCGGTCAATTCTATGATAAAGGGTTAGAGGTCAACTTCAAAGCTAAGAGATGTTCGGTTCGTACTAAAGACGGAAATGAACTCTTAGTCGGCAATCGAAAGACAAATCTCTACACCATCAATCTTTCAAAGGTTCAGAATGACAGTCATGTTTGATTATTGACAAAAGCTTCGATGCAACAAAGTTGGCTTTGGCACAGAAGACTATCACATCTGAATTTTCGTTATATTAACAAGTTGGTCAAAGATAAGTTGGTAAAAGGACTTCCTGAGCTGAGATATGAGAAAGAACACTTGTGTGCTGCATGTGAAAAGGGTAAGATGAAGAGAGCTGCACATAAACCGAATCCTGAACCAAGCACCAGTTCTCCACTAGAGTTGTTACATATGGATCTCTGCGGTCCGATGAGAACATAAAGCTTAGGCGGAAAGAGATATGTGTTGGTTATTGTGGGCGATTATTCAAGATACACGTGGGTCAAATTTCTACGATCAAAAGATGAGACGCTCGAAGTTCTCATTACCTTCTTAAAGACGACCCAGGTGAATATGCAGAGACAAGTCAAGCTTCTTCGAACTGATAACGACACAAAGTTCAAAAAAAAATCAGTTGAAGAATATCTCGAATCGGTCGGGATATCACATCAATACTCTGCTGCACGTACACCTGAACAGAATGGAGTAGTCGAAAGGCGAAATCGGACGCTAGTCGAGGCCGCTCGTACTATGCTTAGCCAATCAGATCTACCTCTATTCTTGTGGGCAGAAGCTGTGTCGACTGCATGTCATACTCAAAATCGGTCCATGATACACCGTCGTTTTCAAAAGACTCCATATGAGGTGATCAACAACCGAACATCAACAATCAAATATTTTCATATATTTGGGTGTAAGTGTTTCATGCTTAATGATAGAGAGAATCTGAACAAATTCAGTGCTAAGGCGGACGAAGGCATCTTTATTGGCTACTCTTCAACATCTGTAGCATATCGTGTTTATCTGAAGAAGTCAAAGACAGTCGTTGAAAGCGTCAATGTAACATTTGATGAAGAAATGGCTTCTGAACAACTCAGTTCAGAACCCGTGATAACTGGCGTATTAGCTTCTGGGCAGATCAGTCCAGAACCTGTTTCTACAGAGAACAATTCGGATAACGCTTCTACTACAATTTCACATTTATCTGATTTAGATTTGTTATTTGAATTCTTTTATAATGAGTTTCTAGGATCTAATTTGCCTAAATCTGCTGTGACTGACAGGTCTGAAGACACGAGTTGCAATCATCCAGTCACTTCAGAAGTTATAACTGAACTTGTATCCCCAGTTCAGTCAGAAACTCATATTCCATTGAATACTCCTACAGTTGAAGATGTACAAGTAATTGCTGAGCCAGAAGTAACTGTATCAGTTGGGTGTGATACTCTATCTACTCAACAGTCAGAGTTTGCTGTTCCAACTGCTGCTTCTGCACCTAAAATTTCAACTGCAAATCCTCCTCCAACTATTCAAACTGAAGAGCCTAATAGTGGATTTCAAGATGATACTCATGTTCAATCAGTATCTACTCCACTCCCTCATGAGCATCGCTGGACCAAAGAGCATCCTTTACACCAAGTAATTGGAGATCTAAACAAGCCGGTGCAAACTAGGTCAACGACTTTGAATCAATGTATGCATGACTCATTCCTCAGTAAGATAGAGCCCACGCGTGTATCAGAGGCTTTAGCTGATTCGGATTAGGTATCTTCTATGCAAGAAGAATTAAATTAGTTTGAAGCCCTGAAGGTCTGGAGATTAGTTCCAAAACCGGAAGGAAAATCCGTAATTGGCACTAAATGGGTATTCAAGAATAAAAAGGATGAAGATGGTATCGTCATAAGGAATAAAGCAGGACTTGTTGCCAAAGGTTACCGGCAAGAGGAAGGCATAAAATACGATGAGAAGTATGCTCCAGTAGCGCGTATAGAAGCAATCCGTATGTTTCTAGCCTACGCAACTCACAAGAATTTCACAGTCTATCAGAT
This sequence comes from Arctium minus, assembly GCA_954870635.1. NCBI lineage: Eukaryota > Viridiplantae > Streptophyta > Magnoliopsida > Asterales > Asteraceae > Arctium > Arctium minus. The sequence continues at coordinate 39,801,874 of OX941084.1, forward strand.
GGACGTGAAAACGGCCTTTCTGAATGGCATTCTTAAGGAGGAAGTATACGTGTCTCAACCAGAAGTGTTCGTGAATCCAGATAATCCAGATCATGTCTATATCTTGGACACAGCCCTGTATGGTTTGAAACAAGCCCCTCGAGCATGGTATGACGTTCTATCAAAATTCTTGGTCAAGTCAGGTTTTTCCAAAGATAAAGTTAATACTACTTTGTTCATCAAAAAGGAAAAAACCGATATCATCCTTATTCAAATATATGTTGATGATATAATATTTGACTCTACTAATCCTAAATATTGCAAAAACTTTTCTAACCTCATGGTGTCACGTTTTCAAATGAGTATGATGGGAGAGATGAATTTCTTTCTCGGATTACAAGTTAAACAATTTTCAACGGAGATTTTCATTAACCAATCTAAGTACATTTTGGATATTCTTCGGAAGTTTAAAATGGAAAATTGCAAACCAATTGGAACCCCGATGGCACTAGGTACTAAGATTAGCACTGATCCTTCGGGTAAAAGTGCTGATGTTAGGACTTATAGAGGTATGATAGGTTCTTTAATGTATCTTACTTCAAGTAGGCCAGATAATATGTTTTCAACATGCTTATGTTCTAGATATCAGGTTGCTCCTAAAGAATCCCATTTGGCTGCTGTCAAACGGATTTTTAGGTATCTGAAGGGGACTGCAGATCTTGGTCTGTGGTATCCTAAGGATACTGGGTTTCAACTGACTGCCTATTCTGATGCAGATCATGCAGGTTGCATGTTGGACAGAAAGAGCACTTCAGGTCATATTCAATTTCTTGGAGACAAGCTCGTTAGCTGGGCATCAAAGAAACAATTATGCGTTTCCACATCGACTGCTGAAGCAGAGTATGTAGCAGCTGCCAGTTGCTGCGAGACTATGGATTCAAGTTTGATAAAATACCAATATATTGTGACTCGAAGAGTGCAATCACGATATCTGCTAATCCTGTCCAGCATACGAAAACTAAACACATTGACGTCAGGTATCATTTTATCAAAGATAATGTAGGAAAAGGAACAATTGAACTTTATTTTGTAAAAACAGATTCTCAGCTTGCAGATTTATTTACCAAACCCTTAGATGAAAAGAGATTTAATTTTCTTGTCTCTAAGCTTGGTATGTTAAATCTTAAGACATAATTGGTTGTTACCTAATAAAGTTAAGTATTGTGATTTTTCATCATTTTCTTTATCTTTATTTCTAAAAAGATATCTGCACTTTAATAGTTTGCTCATGATCTCAAGGGGAGAGTGAGATATACTTTAAGTTGATCTACATTCTTTTGAGGGGGAGCATATTTAATTTCTGCATTTTACCTAACTGACAAATTTTTATGATGCATGAAGTTAGGGGGAGCATATAAGTCAAGTAAAAAAGAGTAAGACTATGATTTCTGATTAATTTAGATCAGAACTCGTACATTAATCGTTTTACTGCTTTATGTCTTTTACTTTTGAATAAATTTTGTGAATAAAGTTCTTTGACTAGACTTTGAGACTTGCGCAGGATGAGAGGAAGCTATCAAGATCATATTTTTATGACTTCAGCTGACTTCATGAGATCTAAGATTGCATAGAAAGGTTAAAACTCTTATCTTAATCTCATATATGGTTGAAAGAAGGACAACTTTCAATCATAGAAAACATTTTCTTAAATGTTCAAACCACTTCCCGTTTCTTAAACAAATTTCATGAATTGGAAGTGTGATTTTAAATGTTTTCATTTTAATTTTTTGTGCTTCAATGGTTAACAAACCCTGTGTTTCCAAAGATAATTACTTGCGTATTGTCTTTTCATATACTTTCAAGTATTCACATACACTGGTTTAATTTCTTGTTCAAATAGTTCTTACCATGTCTCATATTGAAACATATTTTCGATGGTAAGACACCTCGCTTGTACTTCAAAGATTTTTGAGCGTATTTTCATTTCAAAGCATTTAGTTCAAGAATGTCTGTATTTTGATTCATATAGACAATATCCGTTATTCTTGACCATAAGCTTTGGTTGATATATCATATCATTTCTGATTATTTTCATACAATGTCAGATTTTCAAACAAGTCTCTTGCATTCATGTTCATTCATTCACATTACTTGTTTGAAAATACTTCACTGTTTTAAAATGCTCATATCTTCATGATTATATTATGAGCATATCAACATCCGACTTGTATATTTGTGCTTTAACTGTTCAAGTTAAATCATTTTGAGCAACTTTTGCTTCATAGGAATATGGGTTCTTTGTGCTAGGACTTAAATGAACTTCTATGGATTCACGATTACCAGTGTCTCCTACCCAACAAGTTACTCCATAAGTGATTGAGTGTGAGGCGTCTAAAAGAAATGAGTGTGGGATGAGTGATGAGGTAAAATGGAAATGAGAGTTTGGTTAGATGTGAGCTTAATGATAAAAAGAAAGAGGGTGTGCGATCAGAGTAAAAGAATATCAAACTCTGCACCAACTACTTTCTGAGTCGGGCAACCACATTACTAATGTTTCACAATTCTTGGTGAACATTATTGAAACAGACAACTAGCCCATGCCAAATCTTGATAAAAACCCCACCAACTACTCTCTCAAAAAGAAAATGTTTCATATTTTTCTGGGGACGCAGTACATTATCTATCTGATTTTCATTTGAAAAATCTGGATATTGAAAAAGAAGGAAGTTTGCCCCACATTCGCACTTCAATCATGCACTTCGAGTCTGTGTTTATCTACTGTTGTCTCAGTGGTTTACACTATGTTGAGCCTTTATAAAAGCAATTATTCGTGCTTAATTCTTTCTACACTTTCACGAACACACAAGGAATTTGTTTTCTTGTCATAACATTCATAGAAATTGCCTTTGTGGTGTTTCGATGATTGGATGGAAGCCCTAGGGGAGTGAACATCATAAAAGCTCCTTTATATTGTGTATTCGTTACACACAGTGACTTAGTGTTACTGACAGGCATATTAACTGATTCATTTGTTGATTCAGGTGTTACACATTTCTAACTTGTCTGGATTTGAAAAGATATAGATAAATACATGATTACGGATCAATGAATCAGAGGCTCAGTTTGACAGATCAGATTGGTCAATGACATTTCTTGGAGAAAGTTTTGATGATATCGATGCTCAAATCATCAAAAAGAGGGAGCTGTTTTTAAAGAAATGTCTATGTCAAAAGATTCAAAGTAAAGACTTGAAGAGGATCAAAGAATTTTTGAAGATGTGCTGATTTTGAGGAAATTTTCTTTGAAGATTATTTGCTAAAGCAATCCAAGATGAATCTGATGATAATTTCTTTCCGAAGTCTGAAAGAGTATTGTGATAATACTGAAGAGATTGTTGAAGATCTTGTTTATCATATTTGGGGAGATTGTTATATTCTTTGAAGACAGACTTGGAAGATTACATTGTTAAAGGGAGATATTGCATCTGACAGAGCTTAAAAGAGAAGACTAAATTGCTAAATCTTTAAACAGTGATCTTGAATCCAAAGGGGGAGATTGTTAGAGCATGAAATAGTTGGATACAAGATCAAGAAGTCAAAAGTCAAAGTTCAAGAAGTAAAAGCTAAGAAAGTCAACTCTCATTAAAGTCAAAGTCTATTTGTAATAAAAGTCAAAGCTTCCTTGTATTTGTTTTGTTTTCCTTGTAACTTGTAGGTATAAATAGCTTTGTTTTTCTCTTTAATAGATAGATGACTTGAATTTGTATTGTAATTTTTAGAGAGAATTTTTAGAGAGAAAGTCGTCTAGAGAGAGAAAGTCAAGAACACTGTTTGTAATCTTGTGAATTTGGAATTAAATCGAACAGGTAGTTAATTCATTCTTGTTTGTCTAATTAATTGCAATAGAAATCTTGAATTTAGGGACACACAGAGTAGAATTACGAAATTTTGGGAAAAAGGTTTAGCACACACAAGATTTTAAACCATGAGTTTAAACATGCATAAAGTTGTTTTATTGCATATGATTGCAGACTTTGTTGAGATTTTCTTTATCCTTGTTTTGTCGAATGATATTTTCAGATATTGTAGTATTTACGATTTGTTAGGACTGAAAGTCCTGTGTGTTGAAAGTGGAATAAAGTATTTATAAGGGTTCGTAATGTAATTACTCTAAAGTTAATTAATTAGATGGGCCCAAGCCCATAAGCCCATCAGGCCTGCGTGCCTAAGTATTTAAAGTTGTTTTCTATTTCATTTGTAAGGTTAGAAGTTCATAATTTCATTATTCAGTTTTCTAGTCATTAGGTTTACAAACCCTGATCAGAAATTCTCTCTGTAAACCTAAACCTTTGAAGTATTATCAATCATATGACTAGTTACTGTGGCCTATAATCTGTTCATCTTTGATTGCTGATTATTCTGTTTTGCACTGCATTGGGATCTACAATTGGTATCAGAGCAAATAGGCAAAAAGGTTTGATCCAGTAAAAAGGTTTGTCTAAAACCTTAAAATCAATTACTTGTGATAATTGCTTTATTTTGCTTTAATTGATTGTTAGTGTTTGCATTCTGTGTTTATCTGATTAATCGATATCTGCAAAGTTAAGTTTTTGTGTCTGTGATTCGATCGATATCTCTCTTCTGGAAAAATTATTAGCTATCGATCGAATCTGGAAATATCATATATTTGCAAACTATCGGTCTAAGTGAGTTCTCTGTGTTATCGCATCCGGTCGATTTTTTTTGATTGATTATTTGTGTTTCATTCGATCGAAGGATCGAAGTTTCTGTGGTTTTTGATCGCATCGGTTGAATTGATTTCTGTTGGTTTAATTGTGTTCATCGGTCGAATCCCAGAAATTCATCGTGTTCTTCGGTTGATTCATCGTGTTTATCGGCCTTATATGTTAATCGATCGTATCTGTTACGTGTGTTTATCGATATTATTGTTTTGACCGATAGTTATTCGACCCGAGCCTTCGACCGAGAGTTTGTAAACACCGGTCCTTACTTCGACCGGGTAGTTGTGATCTCCGGTCATTCCCTTCGACTGGACCTTAGCATTCCCCGGTCTTTCCCTTCGACCGGGTAGGTGCATCGACCGGACCTTAGTGGTTTTCGGTCTAGCATTCGACCGATACTCGGCTATTTCGGTCTTCATCCTTCGACTGGGTACTTGCTACTCCGGTCTTGCCATTCGACCGGGTACTTGCTACTCCGATCTTACCCTTCGACCGGGTACTTGCTTACTCCGGTCTTTCCTTCGACCGGTATCTTGCATATTCCGGTCTTTACTTCGACTGGTACTTCGACATCACCGGTCCTTTGGTTCGACCGGTATATTCCTTTGGTTCGACCGGTATATTGCTTCCCTGTTTACCGGTCCTTGGCTTTGACCGATACTTTGTCCTTACCGGTCTTATGATTCGACCGGTACATTGTCTATACCGGTCCTTTGCTTGACCGGTACCCTGCTCGACCGGGTTTAAAAAAAAAAAAAAAAAGAGTAAAAAAGGTCAAATTTTTTGTCTAACAATCATTTTGCAGTGCATTTCTTTTAGCCCCCGTACTTCAAGGTTTCAGTAGTGTGTCATTTGTGACCCGAAACTTTCAAGTTTCACAATTTGTCACTTTTGGTCCCTGCACTTTCAAGTTTCATCTCTCTTCAAAGCCGGAGCGAATACATTCTATTCGAAACGATCAAAATGGTGTACCTACCAAGGCTGCAGTCCAAAAGAGAATATGAAGAGTGGAAAGTTCATTTTTTGAACTGTGTGGACGAACATGAGGTGGGTCCCTACATCAGATTATCTTTGACTGAAGGGGAGATGCAATCCCAGATTCCTACAGAAGCTTCACCTGTGGAAAAGGAGGAAAGAGAGAGGCTAACAATATAGCTCGAAATTATATGACTGATAGTATTACTTGTGAATTTTTTCGTGACATTTTTAGTGAACTTATTGATCATATAAATACCTACAAAATGACAGGAAAAGAGTTGTGGGATTGTACTGAATGGTTGGTGTTAGGGCCAAATGAGATTTTAAAAGGAAGAAAATTGTAAGCTGAGAACTCTGAGCTAAAAGGAAAGATTTCTATTTTGGAAGCTAAACCTCAGCAACCAGTCTCCGCTGAAAGCTATGAGGAAAAGATCTCTGATCTGAAAGATGTAAATGCAGAACTTCAAAAGCGTTTATCTGATTTGGAGCAACTGCTTGCTAAACACAAATCTGATTTTGAGACTAAAGAGAAATCTTTCGCAAAGAAGTTCTCAGAATTCTCGAGAAAATGTGCTGATGAGAAGAAGGAAGTTGAGCTGAAATGCATAAAACTTTCTCAACAAGTTTCTGCTTTCGAGAAAGTAATCATCCTTGAAAGAGAAAAGTTTGAAAAAGAAAAGAAGGCCATTGAACAAAAGAATGTGGGATTCTTCAAAGAAATATCCGGCCAAAGAAATGATGCTGAGAAGGGATTTGAAGAAGAGAGAAGCATGTTTGAGACTGAGATCAAAAAGTTGACTGCCAAGTTATCTGAACTATCTGAGAAGGTACTAAAAGAGCAGAGAACGAAGTCTGAATTCACGAAGAAGATTGACCTGCTTGTTAAAGAAAGAGACAACTTTGCTTCGACGATTAAAGTGCTTGAAAAGTCTGTATCAAGTACAAATCAGAAATCTGTCTCTCCACAAAGGTCAGTTAAATCTTTTGATCGGATTCGTAAAACTAATCTTTTCTATGATAGCAATATAGATGGTTCAGGTACACATCAAAGAAGAAGGAGATACAAAGATGAGGAACTGGTCTGGAAGAAGAAACCAGTTGAAGATGAGCTGAAAGAAAGAGAATCGTGTGTACATGCATCTAATGCCAAGAAGAACAAAGCCAGTAAAGGTAAACCTGATCATATCTACTCGAGAGATCAATTACTCAGGTTTTCAGGTAAGAAATACCATTGTTCTTATTGTCGTACACATGATCACATTCACAAATCCAGGGATCATTTCTGGTATGGTTCTTATTCTATATCCCCCACAAGAACTGCAACTAACATTCATGGACCCAAATACCAGTGGGTACCAAAGCCGAAAACTGATTCTTTGTTGCAGGCACCTACTGTCAAGGGGGAGTAGAAGAACAATGGCTTCTAAGTAAATCAGCTTAGAACCCGGACTTCAACGAAGTTTGGCTTCTGATCACATGACAGATCAGGACCCGTTCTTCAACGTTCAAACCTGGATATTTTGCAACTATCCAGAGGAAGCTTAAAAGACCTAAATCATTATATCATGATTTGAGGGGGAGCTTAAAAGTAAGTATCCTCTAACTCTAGATCTCTGATTGTTTAGAAGACGAACAACTTTCCAACATGAAAAACAGTTTCTGAAATGTTCAAACCACTTATGATTTTCAAAAGGTTTCATGAATCTAGAAGTGTGAATTTAAATTTTTTTCACTTTTTGCGCATTAATGTTTAACTGACTGTGTGTTTCTAAAGATCAATACTTGCGTATTATCTTATACTTATACTGTAACGTATTCACACACACAGGTTCAGTATCTCATTTGTATTTGTTATTACCATGTCTCATAGCAAAACAATTTTTCGATGGTAATACCCCCGTTTGATATTCAATGTTGTTGAGCATCTATCATTATTCGAAATTTGTGCTTTCATTGCTAAATTGTTTATATTCGTTCATATAAACATAATATCCAATTCTTTGATACCCTAACCAGTTTAGTTGATCTGAATGATACATTGTCAGATTCTCAAAACAAATCTCGTGATTTCATTTCATTCATTCAATATTCTTGTTTTGAGAAATCTTCAAAGTTTAATTGCTCAAATCTAATGAGCATACATTTTGAAAGTGTTATCTTATTTGAGATTAAATGTTCAAGTTAAGCTGTTGAGCTACTATTCTTTTTAGGACTTACATGGGTTTTGTGTGAGAACTTAAACAAAACTTCCATGGATTCACGTTAACCAGTGTTTCCTACCCCGGAAGTTATCCTTGAGTGATTGAGGGGTGAGGGGTCTTAACTCAAAGAGTGGGGGAGATAACTCATCCGGTTGAGTTTTTCTTATTGTGTGGAGCGAAAAAAAAAATGAAAAAGAGAGTTTGGTTAGAAGTGAGCTTTAATGTTAAAAAGAAAGAGGGTGTGAGAACAGAGTTAAAAGAATATCAGAACTCTGTACCAACCACTTTCTGAGCCGGGCAGCCACATATTCTGATTGGTTTACATTCCTTGGTGACCATCATTGAAACAGGCAGTGAGCCCATGCCAACTCTTGTTATAACCCCACCAGCCACTCGTTTCTTTCTTAACAAAGAAATGTTTCATTTTCTTTGGGGACGCAGCATATCTGCTATCTAGTCTTCAATCGAAAGATTTAGATATTGAAAAAGAAGGAATGTTGCCCCACATTCGCACCTCTTTCATACACATTGAGTCCGTGTAATATCTGTTGCTGTCTCAACAGTTTACACAATTTGAGCCTGATCAAGCTAAGTAGCTTCAATCATTTCCACACTTTCACGAGCACACAAGGAATGAGTTTTCTTGTCATAACATTCGTAGAAAATTCCTTTGTGGTTTTTTTTCGATGATTGAATGGAAGCCCTGGGGGAGTGAACATCACAAAAACTCCTTTCCAATGTACATCCGTTGTACAAAGTGGCTCTGTGCTACTTACAGGCATACTAACTGTTTCATCTGTTGAATCAGGGTTACATTGTCCATTATGTCTGAATTTGAAAAGATTCGGATATATACATTTCATGAATTGACGGATACTCAGATCAAAGGACGAAGAATATCATATTATCATAAAGGGGAGATCAAAGAATACGTTGAAATTGAAGAAGTTTTGATGATCATGATGCTCAAAATCATCAAAAAGGGGGAGAATTTTTCAAAGTTCAATTTCAAAGTTTTGAAGAAAGAAAGTTTGTTTTTCTGAAGACGGTCTAAAGATCAAAGAGATGAAGATATGAGTTTAATGCTATGCTAAATTTGTTTGTCATGCTAAATTTGTTTGTCTAAAGACAGTGAAGTTTTCAAAGTTTGTATTGATTCTTTCCCGTATCATGTGGTGTCTGCTACAAGTTTCTTCATTATTCCTCCTACGAGCTGATTGAAACAAGTTCTTAAGCTGAAAGCCTATTCAACTCGCGGTTCAAAGACAGATTCTTTGTTTTAAACTGAAGATGCATCGTGGAATGTCAAGTAACTCTCACATTATCTTTATTGTGTGCTGATCCGATGTGATTGAGTTTTTACAGCTGAAAGCTGCTTGATAGTGCGTTCAGTCGAGGCTACTGTACATTGAATCTGGTTACAAAGTTGATACTATGAAGAACAAGAGCTTTATTCAAGGGGGAGCGTGGAAAGACATGAAGTCAAGCAACATCAAAGTTCTTCAAAGATTCAAGAGGGAAAGAAGATCAATGTTTGAAGATTTCAAGAAGATAAATGCTTTATTCAACTTTAGGGGGAGATTGTTAGGATTGAAAGTCCTGTGTGTTGAAAGTGGAATAAAGTATTTATAAGGGTTCGTAATGTAATTACTCTAAAGTTAATTAATTAGATGGGCCCAAGCCCATAAGCCCATCAGGCCTGCGTGCCTAAGTATTTAAAGTTGTTTTCTATTTCATTTGTAAGGTTAGAAGTTCATAATTTCATTATTCAGTTTTCTAGTCATTAGGTTTACAAAACCTGATCAGAAATTCTCTCTGTAAACCTAAACCTTTGAAGTATTATCAATCATATGACTAGTTACTGTGGCCTATAATCTGTTCATCTTTGATTGCTGATTATTCTGTTTTGCACTGCATTGGGATCTACACGATTCAACTCTGTTCAGAGTCTCGGGCAAGTAGCTGCGATTTATGACCTTGACATTGGATCTCCTCTACATATTTTAAGTTTTTAGAGGAAAAGCTATTCCCATGTTTTGGTATTCGAGTTTTATTGGAAATTTTATTCCGTGTGAGTTTTGTTGGGTTTTATGAAATATTATTTTATGACGTTTTGCTACGCATGAGTGTACTTTGAAATGCGAGGGATGTAATTTCGATGCATGTGAATTTATGGGTTTTATTGAAGCGTTATATCTCATTTGAGTTTTGTTGAGAAGTGTTGCTTTATATCACAAAAGCGATGAAGGATAAATTTTTGGAACTACGACATTTTTGTCATAACTTTGTTTCATGCTATTTGATTTTTGGGAATGAAGATTTTGGCACCACTAGATTTTGAGTGTCGTTGGGTTTAATTGAGTTTTTGGAAATGTTGCTAGGTCTTATGGAATTCTATTTTATGACATTCTGCATTGTGCAGTCGAACTTTGAGAGGTGTATACTATTGTGTGCGCTAACTTATGAATTTTCGTTTAATATTTTTGTCTCATGCGAGTTTTGCACCGGTATTTTCGTAACCGTAAGAGACGCCTTGAGAGTTTTGTTAGTAGATGTTATCACATATGTTATTTTGGGAAGTTTCATTATCATGTGCACTCTCTATTGGGTTTTATACGAGTGTTATTCGTTATATGCTGTTTAGTATTTGAATTAATTTATGTTGTTTGTGTGAGTAAGCATATGAATAATTTATGTTGTCTCCTATTGAACTTTTACTTTGGACATGTTGCAGTTGCTGATTTTATTGTTATAAATTTTCCGCAATGCATTGAATGAGTTATCGATATACACATCATTTTAGCTACTATTTTTGGACAAGTGCATTTTATTTGCGTGGCCCTAGGTGTGAACTCGATCTAATAATTTAATTGCGTTTGACCAAATCACACACCCCTATTGTTTTACTAAGTTTTGGGGAATAAACTGATGTATATGGGCTTTGTTGGAATTTTATTGCACGACGTTTTGTGGTTTAAAGGAAAGGATTTTGAAGTGAAATTGTGAAGGTCCATTTTGGAGTTGTACAAACATTTGTTGCATACGTTTTTGTACAGAAAAGTATTTTCACATACATGGTGTAAATTGATGCATGCTAGGACCATGGTAGTCCATTTGAAAATCTTGTTGCACATCTTTTGTTATTGTTATTATTAACGTGAGTATTGATCAAATAAATTTTGAAATAGTTTTATGTGTGTGGCATTGGTGATCACTTTGCACACCTACCGAGTAAACGGTAGTAGATTTTTACGCGTACAATTAAATGTTATGGAACTTTTGCATTTGAAGGTTTATAAAACTTTAAGTTGACATATTAGTTGAAAAACCTTGAACTCATTAGGGATATAGATTTGAAACCCTATCTTGAAAGGAGTTGTAATTAGGGACTAGAGGAGTCCTTGGGAATTGAAGCATCGGATGATTCGACTTGTGGCCAGTCTTGAATTTTGGGTTTCAGTCTTTGGATTTGTGCGCTTGAATAATTGAGGTATTAGATTTATGTCTTCCCAGTTAATTAAGGGGTGACCTTTCTGCTTCGGTAAACCTGCGGGATAGGGTCTTGTGCGATTATTTGCGCCTGATTGGGTTCAATTTGATGGGTTGCTTGTCCGTTCAACATCAGGTTATATGTTGATGGTGTACCATCTTAATGGGTTTTCGTGAACAAAAGAAATAGTGTTATCGATTTGTTAGGGATGTAAGATTCGGAAATCTTAGTCCCTGTTAGGTGTCAACTTTAATGCGACCATGCGTCTGGAATGAAATATTGGGCGGGATGTCCACATTTTCGATATCACCATTTTGGTTTTAGGCGTCGACTTGTTTTCTTGAAGTCCATGAATCTTGGGATGTTTGGAAGTGTTCCCGTTAGATCATGAGAAATGTTGACCTCTCGTTGGTGGAATTTAAAGGAAGATTAGATGTTGGTAAATAAGTATTGATGCGTATAGGTTTTCCTGGTGTGGTAAAGATCTTATTGAGCGAATGTTTTAGGGGTTTGAGAGTAGATCGGAGTTGAGTGATAGCCGGATCTGCATTAACGAGCTAACCGGAGAGCGTATTGGTACGCCCTTGGAAGGACGACTTTATCAAATTCAAGAGTGGATCATTAAGAATTTTTGAGAATTCTTTGGGGTTTGATGTCGATCATTGGTTTTGGGTTCAGAAACTTGTGGATCTGAGGTGAATTGGCTTGTGAGAAGTTGAGATCACAAACTACCCTAGAGGTAGTATGTGTCACCCAAGGTTGGGAGGCAACCGCAGTCTCATGGTTAAAGGCTACGTTAGTAAAATAATTGTTCATTCGGATATAAGTGTGATGTGCCCAAGGGGACATTTATCGTGAGGACCAGCATAAGGTTATGGTGGTAGTTCTGGCAAGCGGAGTACAAACAATCTATCTTGCGGGCAACGTTTCATGGAAATCAAGATTTCGAGGAAGAAATCTCTTTTAAGGTTGGGAGGATTGTAACACCCGTAATTTTCGGTAAGAAAAGGCCACCCGGACGTTTTTGTATCTTGTTAATGGTTGGATTTTTGGTGGGAAACCATTATTTAAAGTTCCTTAGAGTATCGGGGGTATTGACGTTGAAAAAGTCGAGTTTCGGGGTACGGGCACGACTACAATGCCCGACGACTATGACAGTGTCATAGTCACACCTATCATTGTCGCAGCAAAAATCAGAAGCAAGGGGAGGACTGGTGACATTGCCAGGCGACATTGGTCAATGTCGCACCAGGGGCACTAAAGGCTGTTAAGTCGCAATTTTCAACTTTTATCTAATTTCTCACTTCTCAAATCCCACCCTTTCTCTCCCAAATTGATTCCCATCTTCTTGGTTCGAACCCTAGCTATTCCTATGACCATTCACTTTGATTTTTGAAGTATTCCATCACCATCTAAGTCTTGGAAGTCTAGGATTCAAGAAGCTACCACTCCACCATCTCCATTGATGTCTCCTTCAAGAAAATTCTAGGGTTTTGAATTCTACCAAAACCCACTATTGTAAGTTCATTCCTTTTCTTTCTAACACTTTAATCAAGTCATAAATGCTCCATCTATAAGTTCCTAGTGTTTATATTTATCAAACTTTGGGGTTGGATGATTTTGGAGAAGTTAGGTCAAATTAGGGTTTTTGGCCAAAATAGAGATTTTGATATAAGATGTTTGGAGATCGATTCTATAGGGTTAAAGATGTATATTTATGGTTGGAAATTTATGGATCTAGGTTTTTGAAGGATTTTGCTTGTGGACTCGGATTTTTTCATGGAAGCTCAAGTTGGGGTAAAATCTAGATTTAGCCTAAATCTAGCAAGGTGAGTTCAAGTTGATTTGTGAAAACGATGTACATGCCAAAATGTTCATTTTAAAGTGTTTATGTATTCTACATGAATTTGTTAATTGTTGATTATCTGATAAGTTTTGGTTATTTGGAAACGTTTGACTTCATGAACTTGTAAAACACCCATCTTTGGGATTTTTAGGATTGTTGATAAATGTATCATAATGAAAAATGATTTGATAACCATTTTCATAAATGGAGGGTATTTGGTAAAAATACATATTTGTGGTTATGGGTAATAGGTGTATTTCGGGTTGTAAAATGGTTTGAAAATACCAACGTGTGAGTCATTGGAGTTTGGTCATTCCCAACCTTGTTAATATTTCGGATATTGTAAACCTATGTGGTTATAAAATTGTTTAGAAAATGATTTGTTCAAATATAAATGATATTAGATTGCATTCATACATTTTCGGAGCTTGTGGTTGCATAGTCATGGTCGGTTGTATTTTATTGCATTTTGTGGATTTTAGCATATGGTCATTTTTTGGTTGGGCTTAAGGCTCAATTTTTGTAATCACCGAGTCTTGGGGACATTTGTCCGGTTTAATAGCTTAAAGTGGAGCTTTGGGTGAGTGCTGCATTTATTGCTCCTTATTTTGGAGAATACATGTTTGAGTGCGTGTGTTATTCATTTGGAGTCATGTATCTAGACTGTAATGCATTGGATCCATAGGCATGTAAGTCAGTCGTATTTGATGGTGAGGACTCTTGGGATTCTCACTTTGGGAAATTATGCCGTGTTGGCATTAATGTCGTCCCGGTTGTTTGGCGAAGAGGAACCTTTATGGATTGTACATCGGGACCATGGGTCTTGTGATCGGATGTCTAATTCTTATGCACAAGGGTTAGACATTGGGAGTTATCAAGTAAGGAGCTGAGGCTCCTATCTTGAATGCTAGGGAGTAGGCACTAGGGGTCGAATGAGTACCCTGAGGATGAAACTCCACTAGAGACCGAACAAACAATAAGATCGTGTATCCTTGAGGTGTAGCTCGGCAGAGCAGGCAATGGGGGATACGGTGTTTGGGACTTGAAATAAAGTCCGGCTGGAGGTGTAGCTCGGCGGAGCAGGCAATACAGTCACGATTTGAGGTGTTCCGCCACATACAATGGAATCGGGTCTCCTCCGTCACCGGAAGGTGTTGTTTGGGTATTAAATTGTATCATTTTATTATCCATGTTTTCGGTGACGTTTTGCATATGCGGATTTGATTACTCAAGATTTATGGGTTGTGTATTATGCCCGCCCACGTTTGGGTGTTTCGATCGAGAAGTAAAGTTTTATTGGTAGTATTATAAATTTGGGAGTTTGCTTACTATTCACGTTTTGGGTGAGTTTGGGATTAAAGTGGTTTTACGAAAGAAGGTTCATGTTGGGTTCCTTGTTTTAAAGGTGTGCTGTTGGAAAATGATGTCGTTTAATATTTAACATAAATCTATTTGAAGGTCTATGATTTAAACTACATTCTTTCCCTTTAACACATATATTTATTTCATGTTGTAAATTCTTGAACTCACTAGGCGTTAGCCTAAACTTTTTATTTGTCGGCATGGTTATCAGGTTTCGGATGGGGGAAATGGTTCTAGCGTCTCGATGAAGTGTTGAGTGCTAGGAGTATGTGCAAGGGTGAGTGGCTTGATGAAGTCTTCCACTTTAGTCTTTGAGAAGAGAAACTGTTGTTGGGTTTTAGTAACACCCGACTTTAATTAGCCTCTATACCAGACTCGACCTATGAATTGTTGAAGTTTAACCTAGATTACTATTCATGGTGACTCTAGAGATGTTTTGAAGAATAGATTATATTCTTAACTGATGTATATTTAAAAGTTTTAAATTAGTTGCTCTTTCCATTTTCGAGGGTGTTACACAAGGACTCAATTTGGAGGGTGAAAAATAAAATAAAATGTGATAGGGGTTATTGAACAAAGCATCAAGCATTTGAGATAGCCTTTTATAAATCAAAGTTTATTCAACTTCCAAAATGTACCACCATATGCCAAGGCACATGCTCCTATTGTCAGGAAAAATAGACTCTGGACTAAGGATCATTAGGACTTTTTGGGTTTGGAAGTTCAGGGTTTCTCTCAATTTCTCTCACTTTCCTTGCATTCTGTGCCTATGCTGTAGGAGATGCTGCAACATATACCTTCTGCCATTTTTTTTTGAAAATTTTAAGGTTGGCCTAAAAATTTGATTGAGCCTTTTGTACTAATATCACATAGGGAAAGGGTACATGATTGAGCCATGGGTACCAATATCAAGAGGGGTTGATTTAGCCTATGATTCCAATATCACAATGGGTTGATTGAGCCAGTGATGCCAATATCACAGGGATGTTTCTCTTTTTATTGGACAAGATAGAAGGACTATGTCCTTTATATCCATTCTGTTTGGACACAGACCACACAAACCCTCTCCCCATTTGAATGAAACAATGTCCTCATTGTTATTAGAGGAACATGTTAGGCACAATGGTTTAGCGGTGCAAGGGTAGGTGATTTCCATGCTTAGTGTATGAGAAAAATGGCCAAAATCCTTTCCCAAAGTCCAAAACTGTTGCTTAGTTGCTTCCCTGGTGGTCATGGATTGGTTCTAGTATGCACAAAATGGAAGTGAACATGCAACAGTTAAATTATTTGGGATATGCCATGTTTGACTAACTAACCTACTATCTATCACACTAAATAAAAGAAAAACAATTCCCAGACTCATATGGACTAAAAAATGGAAAACAACAAAATATAAAATCTAAATTGGAGCTAAGGAACAGAAATGAACCTGCCAACTCAGGAGGAGTAGGTGCTGCAACGGTCCTCTCCAACAGCCTCTCATCACTTTCCAGCAGCTCCTGTGGGTATATGGGTAATTATGTGGCAGCCTCCATGTGTTTCTCTTCCCATACACTTAGCATCACATACTCCTTTCTCTTTTCCCATTGCCTAAGCAAGGCATGCTCTCTCCTCATCTTCTCTAACTCTCTCTCTAGCCTCTTGATCCTTCTTCCCAACACAAGCTCTCTTTCTTCAAAGTCAGCCATGAGGTCATCCCTTTGGGTGTTCAATTTCTCTTCCCAAAAACTCTCTTGGTCCTCCAGTTTGGCCATCAACTTCATCTGGTTCTCCTCCATCATCTTGACCAGTAGGGAAACATCTGTGGTGTCTAGTGTATTGGAACTGAACTCAGATGTTGTAGCAGATGCTGCAACATAGCCTCCAGTGGTGTTCCTTGCCAAACTGGACTCCTTGCCCTTCTTCGTGGCTTGATTCCTCATAATCCTCTCAATGACTATAGTGTCCATAACAGTGTTCTTGGTGACAATTTCATCATCTTCCATCTCCTCTACTCTAGCCTTCATCATTAGGGTGTGGATTAAGGCAGGATGCCATAATCCACCCCTTGGCTTCTTAGCACATGCTTTAATGCTTTTGTTGATGACTTGTCCTACATCAAAGGGCTTCCTCTCCATGATTGAGTATATTAGGACACACCTTTCAAAAGGCACACTTGTGTCATGAGAAGTGGGCAGAATGGTGTGCCTAACAATGTAGAACCAGACATTAGATTGTAGATTCAGGTGGTGTGTATCTAGGACTCTTCCTCCTTCCCTTAAATCTTTCCAATCAGCCCCTGGCTTAGCTATCACATCCAACATCCTTTTAGCATCAACAGCAGATGCCCTCCTCATCATATTCATGTACACTGAATATGCAGGTGGGGTAAGCTTAAACAAAGAATTAATTTTTCTGGCCGAGAATGATACCTACCTTCCTCTTACTGTGACCGCATCTTCCTTAGAAATCTGTGAAGAATTACCTCACTAAATCAGTGTTGTGGGTGGTAGGGACCTTACATAGTTCTTCCCATACCAAGCCTTCAATCACTTCTTGGATGAATGGGGTGGTTTCAATAACTCTTGGACTGAATCCCTTGTCTAAGTGGCCTTGTTTGTTTAGAAACTGCTCATATCTGTCCTCAACAGTCAAACAACTAAAGTTCTTGCCAAATCTGCCAATAGGTTCTTGATCCAAATCTTCCTCTTCAGCCTGCTCTTCTTTTTCAACCTATTCTTCATCTTCTAGAATCTCATCCAACTCCTCCTCAACCTGCTCTTCCTCTCTGTCCAACACTCTAGAAGAGGCTACCATGGCTTTGGCAGCCATTGTGGTTCTTCTTGTTGACCTCTCTATTTGCCTCTCTACCCTTGTCTCTTCTTACCATTCTTTTTCTTGTTCACCACAGGTTCCTCCAAATGCTTTTCTTCTGCCATTTCTTCATTAGCATGCTCCTTCTCTTCTAAATAATTGTTTTCACCAATAATGCCATCAACAACCCCCTCTTCTCCATGGTTATCATTATGTACCCTTACATTAGAGATGGTGTTTTCTGAGGTGTTGATAAGATCATCCAACACCACATCTCTGAATACACTGTGGGTTCTTGGTAGGAAGGTGGTACAGTAGTTGTCACAGCATCATGCTAAGACACATGGATATTCATGGTAATTCCAGTAGGTGCACTGGTGCTCAACACAGAGGTATCAATCACAAAAATAGGGGAATTGCTAGTAAGTTCTGTTTGCATGTTGGTATTGTAGTGAATTGTTGGTTTTGGGGTTGTTGTGAGGGTAGTAGGTTCATATCAAACCCATCACAATGAGGGTTGATGGTGTCTTCGGGGTTTTGAGCATCATGCAAGATGGATGAATCTTCCTCTTGGTTCACAGGGGTGTTTGGGTTGGTAATGTTCAAATCCAACGGTCTTCTCGTGGTTTTGTCCATATTATAGACATCACTATGAGAAGGTGGGGCTGTGGGTTCGACTTCAGTGGGTTTAGGCACAAATTTCTCAGAAACAGGAGGTGGTTCTGTGGTGTTTTCAGATGAGGAAGGTGAGTGGGCAACAATGGCCTTACCTTTAGTCTTTCCCTGTACTTCCTTCTTCTTTGATTTTAGGGCCACTGCCGATGTGGATTCCGGTGATCGAATAACAACTCCCTTTGCCTTCCTGTCCCCTGTTTTCGGTTTCTCAACAGCAGAGGACCGAGTTTTCCTCCTGTTGTAGGTCACATACTTCTCCTTGCTTGGTGTGTTAGGGTTCTTTTTACCTTCCTCCATCGCCATTAGCAGAGAGAAGGAGAAAATCGGTGGATTGGGTGTCAATGAATGAGGGAGATGGAAGGGTGGTTTCCAAAAAGGTTTTGTAAGAAAAGCTTCCAAAATGTCGGTTTCTTAATTTTTAAAACCGATTTTTTCAAAAAAAGTTAAGATGTAACTAGTCATATTAGTGTATTAATTGACATAGTTAAGCCAAATAAAAGATGTTTGATTCCTTTAAGAATAAAAAATAAAATAAAAGGGTATACATAACCAAGAATCCTCATGATGGTCTAAAAAGGTGGTCTAGAGTTACTTTTTTAAAAAGTAAAGTGTACCTTTTCATCTTATCTTCTTTAAAAATATACATGTATATTTTTTTTCTTTTTTTCATTTGGCTGGAACTATTTCAATAAATACATTAATTTAAAATCAAAACCACAATTTTATATCATTTTAAATCGGTCACCTAGATTGTATGCAGTGCTGCAACAACAGTCACTTCTCCACACTTTCTTCTTTTATGCACAACATCACACGTATCAAAAGATACCTGCTCTAAAAAAATATTAAAATCCTATTTACAAATGTACATTTGGACAGTTGGGAGCATCATGGACCAAAGGATCATTGGGGTTGGAGTTACACTACAGAGGTTGACCCTGTAACAACAACATCCAGATAAGACTTAATCCTTTGCCTATTCACTTTGAAAGAGGATCCAGTGTTTGGATCAATGAGTTATACAACTCCATAAGGAAAAACATGTTTGATTTCATAAGGTCCAGTCCATTTTGACCATAGTTTTCCGGGAAAGAGTTTTAACCTTGAGTTGAGTAACATAACTTTTTGACCAACTTGAAAATTCTTTTGTAAAATCCTTTTGTCATGCCATTTTTTGGTTTTTTCTTTGTAGATCTTGGCATTCTCATAGGATTGGTCCCTTAGTTCTTCCAACTCATTTATCTGTAATCTTCTCCTTTCACCTGCATCATTAATGCTCATGTTTAGTTCTTTTAGAGCCCAAAATGCTTTGTACTCTAGTTCTAATGGCAAGTGACAAGCCTTTCCAAAGATAAGTTTGTAAGGAGACATTCCAATTGGGGATTTATAGGCAATCCTATAAGCCCAAAGAGCATTATCTAGTTTGAATGACCAGTCCTTTCTTGAAGGTTTGACCACTTTTTCTAGAATACTCTTGATTTCCCTATTTGAGAGTTCAGCTAAGCCATTTGTCTGAGGGTGATAGGCTATAGCAACTCTATGAATGATGTTATACTTATCCAAAACATCTCTCATCATTTTATTCACAAAGTGTGTTCCTTCATCATTGATTATGGCCCTAGGTGTGCAAAATCTGGTAAAAATGTTCCTATGAAGAAACTTGACCACTGTCTTTGCATCATTACTGTGGCAATCTGCAGCCTCTACCCATTTAGAGACATAGTCTACAACTACCAAGATGTATTCACAGTTTCCAGAAATAGGAAATGGTCCCATGAAATATATTCCCCAAACATAAAATATTTCAACTTCCAAAATGCCATTGAGAGGCATCTCATGTCTTTGGGAAATAGATCCAGTTCTTTGACAGTCATTACATCTTTTAACAAAATTGTCAGCATCATGAAAAAGTGTAGGCCAAAAGAATCCAGATTGGAGTACTTTTGCTACAGTTCTTTGGCCACCAAAGTGTCCACCATATGCTGAAGCATGACAATGCTTAAGCACTGCAGTAACATCTTCTTGAGGGATACAACTCCTCAAAATTTGATCAACCCCTAATTTGAATAAAAAGGGATCATCCCAAAGATAGTTCTTTGCATCAGGAAACAATTTTTTTCTTTGGTTTTTGGTGAGTTTAGGTGAAATGATTCCAACAGCCAAGTAGTTTGCAATATCAGTAAACCAGGGTGCTGTAGCATGATGCTGCCAGCTTCAAGAGCTATTCATCAGGAAACTTTTCAATTATTTCAACAAGAGTTCATTTTCCTTTATCCAGTCTAGACAAGTGATCTGCAACTTGGTTTTCAGTTCCCTTCCTATCTATTATTTCCAAATCAAACTCTTGTAACAACAACACCCACCGAATTAATCTTGGCTTTGCAGCTTTTTTAGAAATCAAGTATTTAATGGATGCATGGTCAGTATGAACTATAAACTTGGTCCCCATCAGATATGATCTGAATTTTTCAAAGGCAAATACAACCACCAATAATTCCTTCTCAGTAGTTGTGTAGTTAATTTGTGCTTCATTAAGAGTTTTACTAGAGTAATAGATACGGTGAAATATCTTTTCTATCTTTTGTCCCAAAACTGCACCAAGTGCCCAATCACTTGCATCAAACACGAGTTCAAATGGTTTTGTCCAATCAGGTGTGGTCACAATAGGTGCTGAAATCAAAACATCTTTCAAAATGTTAAAAGCTTTTCTACATTCTGCATTGAAATCAAAAGGCTGGTCATGCTGCAACAATATACAGAGGGGTTTTGAAATCTTTGAAAAGTCCTTTATAAATCTTCTGTAGAAGCCAGCATGACCAAGAAAACTTCTAATTCCCTTGACATCTGTAGGTTTTGGAAGTTTTTCAATAACTTCTAATTTTTCTTTGTCAACCTCTATTCCTCGATTTGAAATTAAGGGTCCCAAAACAATGCCTTCTTTGACCATGAAGTGACATTTTTCCCAATTTAAAACTAAATCAATTTTTCACATCTTTTAAGGCTTTGTTCAAGATTTTTCAAACATTCTTCATAGGAAGATCCATAGACAGAAAAAATCATCCATGAATATTTCCATAGAAGTTTTCAACATGTCAGAGAATATGGACATCATGCATCTTTGAAATGTAGATGGTGCATTGCATAGTACAAAAGACATTCTCCTAAAAGCAAAAGTACCAAAAGGACAAGTGAAAGTGGTTTTCTCTTGGTCCTCAGGTGCTATGGCAATCTGGTTGTAACCAGAATAACCATCCAGAAAACAGTAGTACTCCTTACCAGCAAGTCTATCCAACATTTGGTCAATGGAAGGCAATGGAAAATGGTCCTTGTGGGTTGCTTTATTGAGCTTCCTATAATCCATACAAATTCTCCATCCTGACACTACCCTAGTTAGGATCAACTCATTCTTTTCATTTTCCACCACTGTCACACCTACTTTCTTAGGGACACATTGGACAGGGCTTATCCAAGAACTACCAGATATTGGGTAAATTATTCCAGTATCTAACCACTTAAGTATCTCTTTCTTAACTACCTCTTTAATCACAGGGTTTAGTCTTCTTTGTGGTTCTACAGATCTGAAGTCCTTGTCCTCTAAAATGATTTTGTTCTGGAAGATTGATGGACTGATGCCTTTTAAGTCAGAAATTGTCCAACCTATGGCCTTAGTGTAGGCTTGAAGTACTTTCACCAACTGTTCTTCCTGTTTTTGTTCCAAAGTGACAGAAATAATTACAGGTAATTTGTCTCTATCACTTAGAAAAACATATTTGAGATGTGCAGGAAGTTGTTTAAGTTCAAGACTTGGTAGTGCTTCAATGGATGGTAAAGGGTTTTCTCTAGTGATTTCTTCCAACATTTCATATGCTTCTACAGGCTGTAACATATTCACACTATGATGGTCATCACTATCATCTAAGTCATCATCATCATCATCATCATATTCCTCATCTTCTAAGTCATCTACATTTAAGTCATCTTCATCATACTATTCATCTTTTATCACTTCACCTAGATTTTCTTCTATGGTTTCCTCATGACATAAAGAGTCTATAGAGCTTAGGCCATAACATTCTTCTTTCTCATATGGGAATTTCATAGTATTAAAGATATTGAAGGTGAAAATTTGGTCTTGAACTCTCATGGTCATTTCTCTTTTCTGGACATCTATGAGGGCTCTACCAGTGGCTAAGAATGGCCTTCCTAATAAAATATGAGTGTCTTTGTCAGCCTCAAAGTCTAAAATGATGAAATCAGCAAGAAATATGGATTTGTCCACTTGTACCAATACATCTTCAATCTTTCCTTTGTGGTATGCTATGGATCTGTCAGCCAACTGTAAGGTAACAGTTGTGAGCCTAGCCTCTCCTATTCCTAGTGTGTTGAAAACAGACAGAGACATAAGATTGATGCTAGCACCTAAATCACATAAAGCTTTTCCAACCTCTTTTCCTCCTATAGAACAGGGAATTGTGAAACTACCTGGGTCTTTCTGTTTAGGGCGAAGTTTGCTGGTTAACAGGGCACTACACCCTTCTATCAAGGCTACAGTCTCATATTCATTCAGTTTCTTTTTCTTGCTCAAAGTATCCTTAAGAAATTTGGCATAACTAGGCATGGTTTCAATTGCTTCAACCAAAGGGATGTTGATATGCAATTGTTTGAACACATCTAGAAACTTTTTGAATTGTTCTTCCTTCTTTAGATTCCTTAGCCTCTGGGGGTATGGAATGTAAAGGGGTACTGGTGTGACAACAACCTTCTTAGGATCGGAAATTGGTTGGAACAATAGGTGTTATCTGTTCACTTGTTGTTTTTGGTTTTTTAGTTCTGCTAGTCGATGCTGCAACATCTTCCGTAGGATCAGCTGCAGTAGACTTGTCTTTCATGTTATCATCAAGGAATAATAGAGGCAACTCAGACTTGTTAGGTATAGACACACAATCAGGAATTGATGTAGGTCCAAGGACTTTATCAGGAGATGTAACTATAGTAGGGGGGTACCACTGTAACACTCTTTTCCTTGTCTGTGTTACTAACAGTCTGGGGTTCTTTTGGTATGGTCTCAACTAAACCTTTTCCACTCCTAAAGGACACAACTTTCACATGCTCCTTGTTTGTTTTCTTGAAAGTCTCAGTATCACTAGGTAAGGTTCCAACAGTTCTATTTCTCAGTTCCAAGACAATCTGTCTAATCTGTGTTTCCAAGGTCCTCAAAGTTGTATTTTGATGGTTGATTGCTGAATTTGTGTGGTTTATAAAACCTTTCAACATTGCCTCCAAAGAGGCAGGTGAATCAGCCTGTTGGTTTGACTTCCCTTGAAAAGATGATTGATTTTGTTGAAAATGATTCTGAGAGATGCTTGGTTGGTTTTGAAAATTGGAAGTTTTCTGTTCCTTTGCATTAGGTTGGTTCAAAGATGGAATATTCCAAGAGAAATTGGGATGATTATTCCAATTTGAGTTATAGTTGTTTGAAAACTGACCATTTCTGTTATGCAAATAGTTTACAGATTCAGTATTGTGGCTACGTTGGTCATAGGTATGTCCTTCACCACAGACTACACATTGTACCGGCAGAGGTTCAGAAATAGATGTTGCAGCAACAATCCCAATGGTAGCAGACATGTTTTTAATCATGTTGGGCATTGAGGTGAGCTGTGCAGTAAGTGTAGTATAAGGATCAACTTCATGAATACCAGCTGTCTTTTTGGGTACTAGTGCACGTGGATCCGACCAATAACCATTGTTACTTGAAGTATTTTCCAAAATATCATAGCCATCATTATAGGTACTAGAAGTGAAGGCTCCTCCTGTAGTAGCATCGAGCATCTGTTTAGCAGTGGTATTTAAACCATTACAGAATGTCTCTAGCTGTATACAGTAGGGTATGCCATGGTGAGGGCATTTCATTAACAACTCTTAAAACCTTTCCCAAGCATCCGGAACTGCTTTATCGTCCATTTGTCTAAACATGATTATTTCATTTATAGTATTAGCATTCCATGTTGGTGGAATTTTTTTTTAAAAAACTTTTTAGCTATATCATTCCATGTTTCAACTGAGTTAGGCTGTAAAGAATTATACACGCGTCACACAAATGTTCTTTGACGTATTTTAGCTCAGGTAAACCCTTGACCAAATTGCCAGTCACCAGCTTGTTAATGTATCAGAAGTTGAGATGAGATATCCTTCTATGCCATAACCAACTTTGTTGCATAGAGGCTTTAGAATGTAGACACACTGCATTATCAGTGTTGACACATGAAACAACTGGAAGGTTTTGTTATGCTCGGGATGGAGCATAAGGTATGTAAACTTGTAAAATCATTGTATGGGCTTAAACAAGCACCCAAACAATGGCATCAAGCGGACAATCATTGTAAAATCATTGTATGGGCTTATCTTGTCCAATGGTTTTATGTTAAACCAAGCGGACAAGTGTGTATATAGCAAGTTTGACACATCCGGTAACAGAGTAATCATTTGCTTATACGTTGATGACATGTTGATCTTTGGAACCAACCTAAATCAAGTTGATAAAACCAAAGAGTTTTTGTCATCAAGTTTCTCTATGAAAGATATGGGAGAGGCGGAGGCGATCCTTGGAATAAAGATCAAGCGTGAGAACACAGGGATTTCAATTACGCAATCTCATTACATTGAGAAAGTATTAAATAAATTTAATTGCTTTGATTGTTCTCCGGTGAGTACTCCATTTGATCCGAGTGTCAAGCTTATGACCAATTCAGGTGAAGCGGTGTCACAACTAGAGTACTCAAAGACTATTGGATGCTTGATGTATACCATGACAAGCTAGCACTAGGTCGAATATCGCTTTTGCCTTATGTTGGGAACTGAAGAAAAGCTTAAGTGTTTAATGCTGCTAGTACAGAATTACTACTGCCAGAGGAATTCAAGTTTAATACTGCTAGGTATTACTGCTTCTAGTAGAATTAATGCTGCTAGTCAAAGTTAGTGCTGCTTGAACAAAGTTAGTACTGCTTAGCTAGTTAGTACTGCTAGAGGTTAGTGCTGCTTAGTAGTTAATGCTGCCAAGTTTGAGTTAATACTTCCAAGGTGATTAGTGCTGCTTATGAGATGGAGATCCGAATTACAAGAATGACAGCTGGATAGACTGAAGATATTCATGGAAGATATTCTGAAGATATTTTATTCTTTTGTAATTATCTTTATCTTCAGTATATGTATAGAATTGTTTAGAATAGTTAGAATAACAGTTCATTCTAAGTTGTTATTTTAGAGAGAGAATCAACCTCAAGGCATAGTTCCTAATTCTAGAGAAGTAGAATTCGTCTTGAAAGAGTCTGTTCTTCAAGATTGAGGTTGTGTGTGTAATCTTGTGATTTAAACCATTCAATACAAGTTTACAAGTTATTCATCATATTTACTGTTTGTTTATTGTTTCATTGAATATCAAAGTGTTATTCCGCAAACTCCTTTGATATTAGTTTCTGAGAATTTATTCTTGTTAAGAATTCGATCCTGACAAGTGGTATCAGAGCCTGTTCTCTCAGAAACATCTATTCATTCATCATGGAAAACTTTGCAGAATCAAACAGTACTCTTGTTTCTAAGGTCCCAATGCTCAAACCCAGTGAGTTTGACATGTGGAAGATCAGAATCAGGCAATACATTCTTCTCACAGACTACTCAATGTGGGACATCATTGAGAATGGACCCTCTGAAGCAGGAAAGATTGGACCAGATGGGAAAAGACCTCCACCAAAGACAGATGGTGAGAGGAAGATCAGACAGACAGAGATGAAGGCCTTAAGCACTCTGCTCTTGGCCATCCCCAATGAATATCAGCATCAATTTTGCAACTGCACTGATGCTCAGATTCTCTGGAATGCTCTAGAGAAAAGATTTGCTGGAACTAAAAGCATCAAAAGAAATCAAAGAGATGTTCTGAAGCAGCAGTATGAGAACTTCACTTCTTCAAAGAATGAGTCTATGACTCAAACTTTTGACAGGTTCAACAAGCTTATTGGTGAACTGGCTACTGTTGGAGTGAAGATGGAGCAAGATGATATCAACAGGAAGTTCCTCAGATCTCTTGGAGATGAATGGACTATGTACACTGTCTCATATAGACAGAGTGACAATCTGGAAGAGAAGGAACTTGATGATCTATATAATGATCTAAGAGTTTTTGAAACTGAGGTAGAAGCCAAGAAAAAGCCCACTGGGTACATTCACAATGCTGCACTTCTATCAGCATCTACTGATACTGCTACCAACCCTGAAGCATTTAGTGCTGCCAGCGGAGTGAATTCAGAAAAAGGCACTGAAACTATCTTTGAAGCCTTTTTGTCCAGTCACAGCAACAACTCTTTGATTAATGATGATCTGGAACAACTTCACCCTGATGATTTGGAGGAGATGGACATTAAATGGCAGATGGCCATGTTATCTATGAGGGTAAAGAAGTTTATTAAAAGAACTGGGAGGAACAACTTCTCTCAAAGAAGAGAAGATGGAGCTGGTTTTGACAAAACAAAGGTGGAATGTTACAAGTGCCACATGAAGGGACACTTTGCTAAAGTGTGCCAAACAACAACCACCAACAAGCCCAAAATGGTGGTTTCAATCAAAACAAGAACTCTGCTCAAGCCCTTGTTTCTCAACAAGGAATGAGATTTGACTGGAGTGACCAGGCTGAGGAAGCCATTCAGAACCAAGCTCTTATGGCAGAAGTGTCTGATCTCCCTTCTGAGGTAATTTCTAATCTTTGCACTAAATCTTGCATAGACACTGTCAAAAGGTACAGGGATCATAACCAAAGCATGTGTGATGACCTCAAAAGATTAGAAAAGGACAGAAGAGATTATGTGTTGATAGTGGAGAGGTTTGAAGAACAAATCAAAGGCTTTCAAGCCAATGAACTTCAACACTCTTATGACACAAACTACTGGAAGTGGGAAAAGAATGAGTTAGAGACCAAACTGTCTAAGTCCAAAGAAGAGAATGATAGGTTGAAAGAAGAATTAGATAAGGTCAAGCTTGATATAGAAAAGTTTTCATATGCTTCAAAAGCAATGGATTCTCTTCTAAAGGCTCAGATTCATGATAAGATGAAGTCTGGTGTTGGATACAACAACACACCCCCTCCTTACAACAACAACTATATCTCTCCTACATCAGATCTGTTAGAGACCAAGGAGAAAAAGGACTTGTCTGAGAAAGCTTTTGAGATAGATCCTTTAGATGAGGTAGTTGTTAAGGATATGACTGAGAAAGAAGCCAGTAAGAAGACAAACAATGATGTGAGTAAAGAGATACCCTTAGAAAACAACATTGTTACCAATGAGGGTGGTGGAAGGATCTGGGTCAAGTCTAAAGAGATAGAGAAGACCAAAGGAAAGGGTAACAAGGTCCATTACAAACAGACCACTGTTGTGAATCCTGGCCCTTGTAAACAGTGTGCTTGCAATAAATCTGAGAGCCTAAATTCTGGTATAAAAAGAGGTAACCAAAGAAACTGGAATAATCAATGGGCTCAGAAACAAGGAGTTGATCTGAATAAAATAATCAGACCATAACCTTGTTTCATATGTGGCAAGTTGAATCATTTGGCTAAATACTGTTTCTTTAACCCTATTAATCAACAGATGAACTTTCAAAGATTTGTGCAAAAACCTGTTGGTTATAGGAAGGCTGGAAAGAAACATGTAGCTAAGAAGTCTGTTGAAACCAAAGGCCAAAAGAAGAAAAAGGTTTTAAAAGAGAGTATTAAAATGTGGGTGCCTAGAAGCACTAAAACTGTTAGTACTGTTGACAGGGATAGTGCTGCCAGTAGCAATACTGCTGCTAACAGTGTTAGTACTGCTGAGAATTTTAATGCTTCTAACACTGTTAGTACTTCTTCAAAGGTTACTACTGCTAAAACAGTTAATACTTCTAACAAGGTTAGTACTGCTAAGCATGCAAGTGCTGCTAATGCAGTTAGTTCTTCTAAAAACAGTACTGCTTCTAGCAAATATGCATCCAAACCCATTATTGTAACAAAGTACTCCAGTAATGAGGAGTCAAAGTTTAAAAATCTTGTCAAGAAAGAATGTAAATTTTTTGATGAGAAAGGGGTACCCAAGACCACTTTGGCTTGGGTTCCTAATCCATACTAACTGATTTATCATATGTGCAGGGCAACCAACAGCTCAAGGGGAAGAGCATATGGCATGTGGATAGTGGTTGCTCTAGGCACATGACAGGCAACATGTCATGCCTTCAGGATTTCAAGCCTATCAATGGAGGACATGTTGCATTTGGAGACAATCTCACAGGTGGTAAAATAAGTGGGAAAGGTAATGTTACAAAAGGTAAGATGACATTTGAGGATGTCTACTATGTTGATCAGCTAAAGTACAACCTGTTAAGTGTATCACAGGTTTGTGACAAACAACATAGTATATTATTTACTAATACAGAATGTATGATCCTTGCTCCAGGGTTCAAGGTAGTTGATGAAAGCATGATACTACTTAGAACTCCAAGAAAGGACAGTGTGTATTGTCTAGATATGGACAATGTTTCAAGTGATTCATCCCTGAACTGTCTTGTTTCAAAAGCTTCTGTGGATGAATCCTCTCTTTGGCATAGAAGGATGTGTCACATGAATTTCAAGACAATGAACAAACTTGTTAAAAACAATCTTGTAAGAGGTTTACCATCAAAAGTCTTTTCATGTGATGATCATTGTATTGCTTGTCTTAAAGGCAAACAACACAAAACTTCTCATAAGACCAAAGATTTAAATTCAATTTCTTCTTGCCTCCAGTTATTACATATGGATCTGTTTGGCCCTACAAATGTGATGAGCATAGGGAAGAAATCATACTGCTTAGTTATTGTTGATGATTACTCTAGATTTATTTGGGTATATTTTTTAAGGACTAAGGATGAGACAAGTGGACTGATCAAATCCTTTATTCTAAGAATTGAAAACCAGACTAATCAAAAAGTAAAAGTCATTAGGTCTGATAATGAATCTGAATTTAAAAATGTTGACCTAAACACCTTTTGTGAAGAAAAAGGAATTGAGAAACAATATAGTGCTCCTAGGACTCCACAACAAAATGGAGTTGCTGAGAGAAGGAATAGGACACTAATAGAGGCTGCTAGATCTCTGTTGGCTGATTCTAAATTTCCAATTACTTTCTGGGTTGAAGCAGTAAATACTGCCTGTTATGTCCAAAACAGAGTACTAGTAGTTAAACCAAAGAACAAGACCCCATATGAGCTTTTAAATAAAAGAAAACCCTTTATTGGGTTTTTCAAACCTTTTGGGTGTCCTTGTACAATTCTCAATACCAAATCTCACTTAGGTAAGTTTGATAGCAAGGCAGATGATTGATTTCTTGTTGGTTACTCATCTCAGAGTAAGGCCTACAGAGTTTTTAATTCTTCTTCTAGAATAATTGAAGAAAGTGACAATGTCAAATGCAATGAGAACACACCAAATCCTATTGGGTCTGGTCCTCAGTGGCTATTTGACATTGATTCACTAACTAACTATTTTGGTTTAAGTAGTAATGAGTATGCAGGTTCAGGAAATGGAGGATCAGGGACTACACAAGTTCAAGAAAGTATATCTCAGTCTGTGATTTTTCCCATACCTAAAGTGAATCCTGTTGAAGACTGTGAAAAGGATCCATCTACTGAATCAAATCAGAGTGAAGAAGAAAGGAGAGATGAGGAGACTCAAGCAAATAAAGAACCTGAAGTAGCTGCTGAAATCACCTCAGTTGAGTTGAATGATTCCAATCTAGAGGTGGAACTCAATGAAGAACCTAGTCATCAATCAAGAACACAAAAGAATCATCCTCCTCAGCTGGTAATAGGGGATATCTCTTCTCCTATAATGACTAGACATCAAAGCAGGCTGCAAGATATGCAAGATCAACAACATACAATGCTTTCTTGTTTTCTATCCCAACTTGAGCCTAAGAAGGCTCATGATGCTATGAAAGAGTCCAGCTGGATAGAAGCTATGCAAGAAGAGCTGCTACAATTCAAACTGCAAGATGTTTGGGATCTAGTAGACCTTCCTAAAGGTCAAAGAGCTATAGGCACAAAATGGGTCTTCAGGAATAAGAGAGATGAAAGAGGGATAGTAATAAAGAACAAAGCAAGATTGGTAGCACAAGGATATACACAAGAAGAAGGAATAGATTATGAAGAAGTATTTGTACCAGTGGCTAGGATAGAAGCAATCAGATTGTTCCTGGCCTACGCTTCTTATATGAAGTTCAAAGTCTACCAAATGGATGTAAAAAGTGGATTTCTATATGGCTCAATTGAAGAAGAGGTATATGTCTGTCAACCACCAGGGTTTGAAAACCCAAGCTATCCAGACAGAGTATGCAAACTGAAGAAAGCACTTTATGGACTGCATCAAGCACCAAGGGCATGGTATGACACTCTGTCATCCTATCTTTTGGAAAATGGCTTTGAAAGAGGAGTCATTGATAAGACACTATTCATCAAGAGAAAGAAGAAGGACATCTTGCTAGTCCAAATCTATGTGGATGATATCATCTTTGGATCCACAAGAGAAAGTATGTGCAGGGAGTTTGAGGAACTAATGCATCAAAGATTCAAAATGAGTTCCATGGGGGAACTTACCTTTTTCCTTGGACTCCAAGTCCAACAGAAGTCAGATGGTATTTTTATCAGTCAGTCCAAGTATGTGCAGGACATTCTAACCAAGTTTGGATTCTCAGATTCAAAGCCTGCCAGCACACCTATGGAGACACACAAGCAGATAACAACAAATCTTGAGGGGGAGGATATGGATGTGCATCACTATAGATCCATGATTGGCTCTCTCATGTACCTTACAGCCTCTAGGCCAGATATAATGTTTCCAGTCTGTGTGTGCAAGATTTCAAGTTAGGCCAAAGCAATCACACTATCAAGCTGTTAAGAGGATATTCAGATATCTCAAAGGGCAACCTAGATTGGGACTTTGGTATCCTCATGACTCATCATTTGACCTACTTGCATACTCAGACAGTGACCTAGGTGGAGCAAACTTGGACAGAAAATCTACTTCTGGAGGATGCCAGTTTTTGGGTGTAAGACTAGTTTCATGGCAGTGCAAGAAACAAACCACAGTGTCCACATCTACAACAGAAGCAGAGTACATAACAGCTGCAAGTTGCTGTTCTCAAGTGTTGTGGATTCAGAATCAAATGCTGGACTATGGGGTAACCTTTCTACACACTCCAATCTTTATTGATAATAGAAGTGCTATTAGCATTGTTAACAATCCTGTCAAGCACTCAAAGACAAAGCACATTGAGATCAGGTATCACTTTATAAGAGACTGCAATGAAAAGAAACTTATTCAAGTTGTAAAAGTTCATACTGATAACCAATTTGCTGATCTATTCACCAAAGCCTTTGATATGGGTAGATTCACTTTCTTGGTAACAAGTGTGGGAATGATCAACTCTGAATAAGCCCCTTCCTAAAAGTGGTTCACTACCTATATATAGTTTATTCTTGGTGTTACTAACTTTCTTTCTCAGGAAATGTATAGCAGTACTCAGTTTTTCACAAGCTTAAAAGTGTAAGTATGGTTAATACTGCCAGTACAGTATTAGTACTGCCAGTACAGTATTAATACTGCCAGTGCACAGTTAATACTGCTAGTGGTTAATACTGCTCTCAGTTAATACTGCTAGTTAGTTAATACTGCTAGTTAGTTAATACTGCTAGTGGTTAATACTGCTCTCAGTTAATACTGCTAGTGGTTAATACTGCTCTCTGTTAATACTGCTTTCACTATTTTTTTTAAGGTTAATATTGCTTTTAATCCGAATACTATAAATACCCTTTGCCCGCCTAAAAAGTTCATAACGACTCTTTGCATACTGTTCACTTGCGCTCTAACCTTTTTCTCTCAAGTACCAAGTTTTCAGGCAAGAACACTCAAGTTCAATGGCATCCATGGCTTTCATTGACGAGCACAATGAAATCGCGATGCTCCAAAAGCCAAAACAAGCTGATGGTTTTCACCAGATAGTCGACTTTCTGAAGTCCAGCCACATCGCTCATGCTCTCACTGTGTCTTCTACCATCTTCATAGAGCATCAGAGGCAATTCTGGGCCAATGCCACCATCGTTACTGAAGATGGTGTCCAAATGATCAAGACAAGGGTGTGTGAAAAACCCCTAACAGTTACTGAAGAGGTGATACGCATCTGTCTACGTCTAGATGATGCTGCAGGTATAACCTCTATTCCTAATGAGGAATTATTCTCAACTCTTACAAGAATGGGGTATGAAGGCCAAATGGGAATTTTCAAGTTTTTCAAAGCTAAATTTTCATCCCAATGGAGGTTCTTTGTTCATACCTTGATGCATTGTATTTCTAAGAAAACAACTGACTGGAGCCAATTTAGCAGTCCAATTGCCTATGCATTGGTGTGTTTATCCACTGCTAGAAAATACAACTTTTCTCAAATGATCTTCAATGATCTTGTCTCAAATCTGGACAACAAGAAGAGTTTCTTCATGTATCCCAGGTTTGTACAGGCAGTTATCACTAATGAATTGACGGATATACCTCACTTTGATGGGGTATATGTACCTAAACCCCCTAAAGGCAAGGTTTTCTCAAACATGAGAAGATCTGCTGGGGACTCGGAAGGAGTTGACACCCCATTGTTCTCCACAATGATGGTGGTGTCCCACACTGATGAAGGTATGGCAGCAGGGTCAAAGCCCTCCTCAGACCATCCCACTGCTAGCCAATACCAACCTTCCCACTCTATATCTATTCCCCAGTCTCTACTTCAAAAGCCCACTTCTTCAATTACCCAAACTTACAAAAGGAAACAGGTCAAGAAGGCTCCTTCCCTTCTTGTACCTTCCCCCACTAAGCCTTTAAGACCTTTATTGGAGCATTCTCCAATAGAGAATATCTAAAGGGAATCCAATAGGGTGTCTCCCAACCCTCAGGAGGTGTTCTCTAAGGAGATGGAAGAGCATATGCGTGAGAAGGCTGCCACTACTTCTGCTAGCACAGAGAAGGACAGTGGTAACATCTCTAAGACCTTCCCCATGGCAACTTTGGGTGAGCAATCATCCAAAGGTCCCAGGTGCCAAGAACCCAAGGGGGTGGATAGTGCTTCTGCTAGGCAGAAGGCTTCCACTACTAAAAGATCCAATGATCATTCAAAAGGGGGTAACACTCCTGGAGAAGGTGAGGACAGATATAACTATGACGAATTGATGGAAACCATGGGAAACATCAATATGGATGTGATCAAACAAGGTCAAGAGATTGAAGAGCTTAAACTCATTGTTCTGTCACAACAAGAACAGATCCTCAACATGAAGCAAATGGTAAGGAAATTGCTTCTCCAAAAGAAGAAGAAGCAATTTGTACTCAGAAGGAGGAAACCAGTGACTGATGCTCCCAAAAAGGGGGAGTCAGAAGCTGATGAAAATATGGAAGATGCAAAATCTAAGGGGGAGCAAGAGAATGCAAAGTTTTAGGGGGAGCAAATAACTGCAGAAAAGGTGGCACAAGAAGCAGAAACACAAGCAGCATCAGAAACCATTAATACTGCTGGTTCAAGCAGAGCAGCAGAAATGGTTAATACTGCTGAACCAATGGAAGCAGCAGAAACAATGAAAGAAGTGCTCACAGATCTTGAAATTGCAGAAACTCTAATCAAAGAAAAACATGATACTCCCAAGGTCACCTCAAAGGCCAAAGGAGTTGTCATAAAAGAAAGAGGTGATGCAGCAAAGAACTCTAGCATTGAGAAGGTGATGAGTAAAGAGAAAGGTAAGGCAAAGCTAGTTGAATATGATAAATCAATAAAAAAGCAGAAGCTGATTGAATCAGATGAAGCTCTAGCTAGGAAGATACAGGCTGAGCTTGAAGAAGCAGAAACCATGCAAGTGCAAAAGGATAGAGAGATAGCTAAAGCAATGGCTGCAGAGTTAAACAAAGCCTATCAACAAAGCTTAGCAACAAAACAAGCCAAGCAGAAAGCCACATCTTTGAGGAAGCCTGCTAAGCTCAAAATGGCTGCAAGGAAAAGACAACCTTCAAAGACATACCTGGGTGCTCAAGAGAGAAAGAAAATGATTACTTTACTCAAGGGTGCAATAGGTGTCAAGGTAGAGATGTTTTCAAAGATGTCTTTTGAGAAGCTCAAGAAGATGTATGATGCTGAGATGATAAAGCTTCAAGGGGATGATCTTGCAAGGGTTGAAATGGAGAAAAGAATGAAAGAAAGCAATGATTTCTTACAAAAACCATTCCCTGATGAGCAAGAAACTCCAGAGAAGGAAGCAACAATTGGTGAAAGTCTAAGGACTTTAAAAAGAATAAAGATGATTGCCAGGAGAAAGCCTACAAAGAAGCCTAGATTAGTGGAAGAAGAGGCTGAAAAGGTTGCTGAAGAAGAAGAGGCACCTGAGTCATCTACAATGAAAGAACCTGCAAGTACTGAGGATGTCAAGATGTACATGGTTGTGATGGAAAAAGTGCCTGAACCAATTGCAGCAGAACCTGTAGGAGTTAAACCTCCTGAAGTCATTCACTGGGATGTTTTGGAAGTAGATGGCAAGGAGTATATCAGACTGAAGAGAAAAGATGAAAAGTATGAAGTCTACAGTACTTGGCCCAAGATTGTTAGAACATGCTCAAGGTTTGATATTGAAGAAATGTTTGATATAGGGATGAAGTTGTATGCAGATCAGTTGAAAGCTCCAGGGATTTCAATTACAAAACTGGTGATGGAGTATCTGTGTATGATGTTCAAACCTGATGAAGTGGAGGAGATCATAAGGAGTGCTTTTCAAGCAGTTACCAATTGGACTTTGTATGAAACTAGTGGAGTATATTCTGTGACTTTGGATAGAAATCACATTGAATAATTCCTAGTGGATAAAGTATACAACCATAGTAGATTGAAACTTCATTTAATGTTGAAGAAGAAGCTTGGATGTGTTGAAAATTCAGAAATGGCTAAATATTTGATCCAAAGAACAATTAATCAAAGTTTGGGATTGGATGCAAATACTGGAATTTAGGTCATGATGAAGTTTTGGGAGCATCTTGAAGAAGATCTGAAGAACTTGACTTCTTTTCCTAAAAGTCAAGTTAGGGGGAGATTGTTGGGAACTGAAGAAAAGCTTAAGTGTTTAATGCTGCTAGTACAGAATTACTACTGCCAGAGGAATTCAAGTTTAATACTGCTAGGTATTACTGCTTCTAGTAGAATTAATGCTGCTAGTCAAAGTTAGTGCTGCTTGAACAAAGTTAGTAATGCTTAGCTAGTTAGTACTGCTAGAGGTTAGTGCTGCTTAGTAGTTAATGCTGCCAAGTTTGAGTTAATACTTCCAAGGTGATTAGTGCTGCTTATGAGATGGAGATCCGAATTACAAGAATGACAGCTGGATAGACTGAAGATATTCATCGAAGATATTCTGAAGATATTTTATTCTTTTGTAATTATCTTTATCTTCAGTATATGTATAGAATTGTTTAGAATAGTTAGAATAACAGTTCATTCTAAGTTGTTATTTTAGAGAGAGAATCAACCTCAAGGCATAGTTCCTAATTCTAGAGAAGTAGAATTCGTCTTGAAAGAGTCTGTTCTTCAAGATTGAGGTTGTGTGTGTAATCTTATGATTTAAACCATTCAATACAAGTTTACAAGTTATTCATCATATTTACTGTTTGTTTATTGTTTCATTGAATATCAAAGTGTTATTCCGTAAACTCCTTTGATATTAGTTTCTGAGAATTTATTCTTGTTAAGAATTCGATCCTGACACCTTAGGCAAGTTGAGTAGGTATACTAGCAATCCTAGAATACATCATTGGCAAACGATAATACGAGTATTTAAATACTTGAAGAAAACTATTGATTATGGTTTGTCATATATCCGGGTTCCTTCGATCTTAAAGGGATATTCGGATGCAAGTTGGATCACCAACTTAGAAGATCACTCCTCTATGAGTGGTTGGGTGTACTTGCTTAGGGGAGGTGCCATCTCATGGGCTTCCAAGAATCAAACTTGCATCACGAGTTCGACTATGGAGTCGGAATTTATGGCGTTAGCCGCTGCCGGTAAAGAGGCGGAGTGGCTAAAGAATTTAGTCCATGAGATTCCGTTATGGCTGAAACCAATATCACCCATTTCTATTCGTTGTGATAGTGCTACTACTTTGGCTAAATCTTATAGTCAAGTATATATAATGACAAGTCTAGACACTTAGGTGTTAGACATAGCATGATTCGTGACGAATGGGGTGATTTCGGTTGAATTTGTTCGGTCGCAACAAAATCTAGCGGACCACTTGACGAAGGGGTTAGCTAGGGACTTGGTCCACAAGTTTTTAATAGGAATGGGATTAAAATCCATCTAAATCTCTAACGGTGAGACATCCAATTCCCTTATAATACAACGTTAGAAGTTGAATTCAATGGGAAAACTCACTCTAAGGGATTGGAGCACAAAATAATCATCCCAAGGTATGTGCTCGGTACTGCAAGTGAAGGAGGTAGTTGTTCTTTTGTAAAAGTGCATGTGTAGGTGCATGATGAAAGTAACTACCTATATGAGTGCGAAGTGTGTCCACTTCAAGAAGCTTGGACTTGACTTTGATGTACTCATGAATGGATAAGGACACATGGCCTGTATGGTGTCAAGTTTAAACTTTAGAGAATTTTTTAAATTCACGTGTATGTTATTTTCTGGTACTCAAATGGGTTGAAGGGTTCAATCCATAGGACACATGGATTCTCGAGTATTTGAAATGTGTAATGTACTAAGATGGAAATTCAATCTTTTAGATATTTTCATTTATTCATGAGTTTGTTTCCTATATTAAATTTTATTTGTGAATCAAGGATTGCACTAAAATGGGGGATGAATGTTGGTGATTTTAGTGAAATCATCGGTTCATTTTGTGTAATTGGATTCACATGATAATAATGGATTTGTAGCTAAGCTATAACGCGAGTTAGGGGGTGTGGAGTGCACACTCGTGTAGGCTAACTATGACCCAGGATAGTTGGATGGTCGTTTGGTGGTTTATCAGTTTGTAACTGAGACAGTGCATCGGGCGGGTTGTGCCGCGGGTTAACCAGTGTCGTGCACTGGATTGTGGGTTGAAACAGTGCACTGGGCGGGTTATGCCACGGGTTAACCCGCGCCGTGCACTGGATTGTGGGGTTGAAACAGAGGCCCAGGCGGGTTATGCCGTGGGTTAACATGCGCGGCAACCCGCGCTGTGCACTGTTTCAGATTTCGTTTTTGTAACTCGCAAATCTCTTTGTAACCGCCACCATTATGTTCAACAATCAATACCATTAAATGGGATATTATTATCGGTTTTAATATAATGTCGGTTACGATTCTCTTGGTGTTTAAATATGATCGATTTCTGCCAGAATCGATACCGGTGAATTGAGATTATCCTCGAGTGAATTTCGTGATATCCAGGCAGAAAGGGTCGAAATATCACTTAAGGAAAACGAGCTCTCAAGCGATCTCTCATTCTTATCCAAGTCGATCACTCTCTTTTCTTCTCTCCATCGATTTCTGCCCTACTCCCCAACATAATATATTATATGGCCGAAAGGGAAATAACAATACTGTTCTATATTCCACCCAAACTCTGCAAATTTCTTCTCAGAATTCCACTGATCAACCCTAGTTCTAATTTTTCTGTTATTGAACTTGCAAAGGACACCAGCAGAGGGCACAATGTGTCAACAAATGGCTACCAAATAGTTTGGCTCTTCAAAATCTCAAATGTGCACCAAAGGTAGCTATCAGATTACACATAGATAAGAAGGGGGAATAGAACCATGAAAGAGGGCGATACTCGAATGCACATTAGATATACAAAGGAGGACAAATGTTTCTTTTTCCTTCATAAAGGCATAACAAAATGTATTAATGGAAAAGTTACGGTACAGATGGAGAGATGGAGAGGAGCACTGGCCGTGTGTTCTTAAGAAATGCATGTACAAAAGCCACTCATGAATAAAAAAAGTTCCTAGCTTGGTTAACTAAGAAAGAAAGAAGCACAGTTTGATCAAGATCACCGACACTAGAAATGCTAAATTAATCAAGTTCTTGCCTTCTTGCTTCTCAAGAGCAATTCAAGATGCCAACGAGGTTTATGAAGGTCTCTTCTTGGCATGGGATTACAATACGACCCATTGGATGAACAAAGCCAAATTCCTTTTCAACCTCGTATAACAGCTACTGAAATAAAGGGTGTTCTAGATATGATATTGGGACTACAAAATGCCTCCTATTTCTTTCCCCGACGTAAATAGAAAAATGGCCCTTGCGTACATTTGAAACCTCCGACGTGAGAAGAATCCGTTCGAAAACATGCTTGGCATGTAGGATAATTAGGAACCGGAAACTAAACATTTTCTCAGTAATAATTGAAAGAGTGTGTAGAAGCTATCTGTACGAGTGAGATCTGAGAAATGGTTGGTTTTGGAGAATAAGAGGATATAGATATACGCATCCAGATTGCATGTTAGTCCAAGTGAGGTTGTATATATGTTAAGAAGATCTTATATCAAGTACACTACCTTGATTGCTCGTGGGATCTAGTTTCCTTGTCTAGGCTGCAAACAAGTACATCTTTGTCAATGTCGTACTAAACTAGGCCGATTGTCTTAACGAACATGATATCTGAGGAAACATTGGAGATCTAATTATTGATTATAGTATGTTGGTGATTTTAGTGAAATCATTGGTCATTTTGTGTAATTGGATTCCCAAAGATAATAATGGGGTTTGTAGCTAAGCTATAACACGAGTTAGGAGGTGTGGAGTGCACACTCGTGTAAGACAACTATGACCCGGGATTGTTAGGAAAGTAAATTGGTGTTTGTGAGACGAAACAGTGACTCACGCGGGTTGTGCCACGGGTTAAACCCGCTCGGCTACCCGCGTGGTGCACTGAATTTGGGACGAACAGAGGCTCACGCGGGTTGTGCCGCGGGTTAACCCGCGCGGCTACCCGCGTAATGCACTGTTGCTGGTGCGGTTTGTAACCCCCAATCAATCTCTTTTGTAACTCCCAATTTGTTTTATAACCTACACCAATTGACCAATTAACAATCAATTCCATTAAATGGAAGATTATTGTCATTAATATTATGGCATCGGTTACATTCTCTTGGTGTTTAAATAGTGTCAATTTCTGCTAGAATCAATACGGTAAATTTGAGATTATCCTCGAGTGTATTTCGTGATACCCAGGAAGAATAGGGTCGAAATAACACTTAAGGAAAGCGAGCTCTCATGCGATCTCACATTCTATCCAAGTTCCGATCATCTCTCATCTCTCTCTACCCATCGATTTCTGCAACCCCAAACAAATCCCCCAACATAGTATCACGGTAAGATTTTGTATGGATATTAGGGAGTCATAGTAGAATTAATCGTACATCTGTGTTGCATTCATAATATATTATATGGACCGAAAGGGAAATAAACATAACCTTATATGATTCTTACACGTTGTCCAAAAAGTTTTCCTATCACATACTCTTTCAAGATACAAACCCTACACACAGCAACATAAATTAGTGCAACATTCACCCTGAATTATCAACTATTTTAATTTACTTTGGACAACTTAGCCATGTGGAAAGCCACCACAGCAAAAATGGCCTGTGACGACTCCTATAACCATACGAAATGAAATATTAAAGTTTATACGACCTATAAGTTGTTAAGAAAAAAGTTGGACAACCTAACAAAATTCTATGATCATGAAACAAAATCCTAAAAGTCATTAAAATTTATAATAATATGATTCAAAACCAAGGTTCAAAATGGTGTTAGGCGTGGCTTGGCGGTGAGGTCAAGCCTCAAGCCTTACCGCCATGGCGTGGACACGACGTTTTTCAAGGCGTGACATAAGGCGACAAGTTTGTATATCATATTTAGAATTATTTATATACATATATGTTTTCTATATATTATTCAATCAGATCATTATATTAAAAAAAATATACTTTCATATTAGAAGAAGAAAAATCATGTAAATTATTATTATAAAAATAGTATTTGATTAAATATTCAAAATGGAACTTAGAAGGGTAATTCTACAACTTCGTTTTAATGGTGAATCCATGACATGTATGAACTTGTAAAAGTGTGAGCCACACCTTACATAAACACTATAGTGTTGGGGTAAGAACAAAAAACAGATCATACAGATTATACCACACAAACCTTTTATGTATATATATCACTTTTTATTTTCACACCATCTTCTAACGTATACAAATACATACATATATACATAATGAACCGATGTGTCCCTTGAGATAAACCATTGCATCCCTAGAGAAAATCGGTTAAATAACTACTTTAACTGTCACAACATATAACTACCACAATTTATATTAAGTCTAGCTTATTATTTCTAACACTTCCCCTTAAGCTAGACTTCTTTTACCCCCAAGTTTTCTTTCAGATAGTTAAAAATACCAACTTGAAGGGCCTTTGTAAATATGTCTGCGACTTGATCCTTGGTCCCAATGTAACAGACTTGAATATCACCATTACTGACCAATTCCCGCACAAAATGATATTTAATTCGAATATGCTTACTTCTTCCATGAAAGACTAGATTTTTGGACAGAGCGATGGACGATTTATTGTCACATAGTATCTTTGTAGATGTTTCTTGAGTCTGCCTTAATTCCTTCAGAATTGTTGTTAACCACAGTGCTTGACACCCTGCGATCGATAAGGCCATGTACTCTGCCTCCGCAAAAGATAAGGCAATGACGCTTTGTTTCTTTGATTGCCACGAAACTGCACCTGAACCAAAATTAAACATGTACGCTGCTATACTTATGCTATCATCAATATTCCCACCAAAATCGCTGTCACTAAATCCAAGAAGACTTGGATTATCAGTCCTTTGATAAACAATTCCATGTGACAATGTTCCTTTTATATATCTCAGTATACGTTTCCCTGCTTCCCAATGGCTTCTTTTAGGCATCTCCATATAACGATTGATAGCACTAATGCAAACATAATGTCAGGACGAGTTGCAGTTAGGTACATCAAACTCCCAACCAAACTTCGATACAAACTCGGATTGATGTCCTGCTCCGATGCATCCTTTGATAACTTTAGCCCAAAATCCATAGGTGTAGTTGAAGGGGATGCTTGATTCATATTACATCTTGAAAGCAGTTCTTTTGCATATTTCTGTTGGCATATTGAGATCATATTTTTCTTTTGTTTAACCTCAATACCAAGGAAATAATGCAGCAAACCCAAATCGGTCATTTCAAGTTTATGCTTCATTGCACTCTTGAAGGATTCTATCAAATCAGATGAGTTACCCGTGAAAACTAAGTCATCGATGTACAGACATACAATCAATAACTTGTTTCCAGATTCTTTAGTGTAAAGTGTATGCTCACATGTGCATCTATTAAAACCATCCTTCAAGAAATAGCCATCGATCATATAGTGCCTTTTTTAGATGACATACCTTGTATTCTTGGCCCTTCTTTATGTAACAGGCTGCTCTATAAAAACATTCTCGCTTAGAAAGCCATTTAAAAACGCTGACTTCACGTCTATTTGGTGTACTTCCGAACCATTCTGAGCTGCTAATGCCAACACCATATGTATAGTTTCCATTCTCATCACCGGTGCAAAAACCACTTTGTAGTCAACTCCAAATCTCTGTGCATAACCCTTCACCACAAGTCTTGCTTTGTATTTATCTACTTCACCTTTCTCATTCAGTTTTGTTTTATATATCCACTTTGTTGGGGGATTTATGGGGTTGCAGAAATCGATGGGTAGAGATAGATGAGAGTTGATTGGAACTTGGATAAAATGTGAGATCGCGTGAGAGCTCGCTTTCCTTAAGTGTTATTTCGACCCTATTCTGCCTGGGTATCACGAAATACACTCGAGGATAATCTCAAATTCACCGTATCGATTCTGGCGGAAATCGACACTATTTAAACACCAAGAGAATGTAACTGATGCCATAGTATTAATTATAATAATCATCCATTTAATGAAATTGATTGTTAATTGGTCAATTGGTGTAGGTTATAAATCAAATTAGGAGTTACAAAAGAGATTGATTGGGGGTTACAAACAACACCAGCAACAGTGCATTACGCAGGTAGCCACGCGGGTTAACCCGCGACACAACCCGCATGAGCCACTGTCTCCCACATGAAAAGTGCACCACGCGG
This sequence comes from Arctium minus, assembly GCA_954870635.1. NCBI lineage: Eukaryota > Viridiplantae > Streptophyta > Magnoliopsida > Asterales > Asteraceae > Arctium > Arctium minus. The sequence goes on from OX941084.1 coordinate 39,844,217, forward strand.
GTAGCCGCGCGGGTTAACTTGCGGCACAACCCGCGTCAGTCACTGTTTCGTCTCACAAATACCAATTTACTTTCCTAACAATCCCGGGTCATAGTTAGCTTACATGAGTGTGCACTCCACACCTCCTAACTCGTGTTATAGCTTAGCTACAAACCCCATTATTATCTTTGTGAATCCAATTACACAAAATGACCGGTGATTTCACTAAAATCACCAACATTCCTCCCCCATTTTAGTGCAATTCTTGATTCACAAATAAGATTAATATAGCAAACAAACTCATGCATAAATGAAAATATCTAAAAGATTGAATTTCCATCTTAGTACATTACACATTTCAAATACTCGAGAATCCGGGTGTCCTATAGATTGAACCCTTCAACCCATTTGAGTACCAGAAAATAACATACACATGAATTAAAATTCTCTAAAGTTTAAAATTGACACTATACAGGCCGTGTGTCCTTATCCATTCGTGAGTGCATCAAAGCTAAGTCCAAGCTTCTTGAAGCGGTCACACTTCGCACTCATATAGGTAGTTCCTTTCATCATGCACCTGCACATGCATTTTAACAAACGAACAATTACCTCCTCGCTTGCAGTACCGAGCACATACCTTGGGATGATTACCTTGTGCTCCAATCCCTTAGAGTGAGCTTTCCCATTGAATTCAACTTCTAACGTTGTATTAGAAGGGAATTGGGTATCTCACCATTAGAGATTAAAATGGACTTTAAACCCATCCCGATTACCGACTTGTGAACCAAGTCCCTAGCTAACCCCTTCGTCAAGTGGTCCGCTAGATTTATTGCGACCGAACAAATTCAACCGAAATCACCCCATTCGTGATTAGCTCACGAATCATGCTATGTCTAACACCTAGGTGTCTAGACTTTCCATTGTACACTTGACTATAAGCTTTAGCCAAAGTAGCCGCACTATCACAACGGATAGAAATGGGTGATATTGGTTTTGGCCATAACGGAATTTCGTGGACTAAATTCCTTAGCCACTCCGCCTCTTTACCGGCAGCGGCTAATGCCACAAATTCTGACTCCATAGTCGAACTCGTGATGCAAGTTTGCTTCTTGGAAGCCCATGAAATGACACCTCCCCCAAGCAAGTATAACCAACCACTCGTAGAAGAGTGATCTTCTAAGTTGGTAATCCAACTTGCATCCGAATATCGCTCTAAAACCGAAGGAAACCCGACATATGACAAACCATAATCAATGGTTTTCTTCAAGTATTTAAATACTCGTCCTATCGCTTGCCAATGATGTATACTAGGATTACTAGTATACCTACTCAACTTACCTACGACAAAAGTGATGTCCGGCCTAGTGCTTGTCATGGCATACATCAAGCAACCAATAGTCTTTGAGTACTCGAGTTGTGACACAGCTTCACCCGAATTGGGCATAAGCTTCACACTCGGATCAAATGGAGTACTCACCGGAGAACAATCAAAGTAATTAAATTGCTTTAATACTTTCTCAATGTAATGAGATTGCGTAATTGCAATCCATTTGTTCTCACGCTTGATCCTTATTCCAAGGATCACCTCTGCTTCTCCCGTATCTTTCATGGAGAATATTTATGAAAAAAACTCTTTAGTTTTATCAACTTGATTTTGGTCAGTGCCAAAAATCAACATGTCATCAACATATAAGTAAATTATTACTCCGTTACCGGATATGTCAAATTTGCTATATACACACTTGTCCGCTTGGTTTAACATGAAACCGTTGGACAAGATAACTTCATCAAATTTTTGATGCCATTGTTTGGGTGCTTGTTTAAGCCCATACAATGATTTTACAAGTTTACACACCTTATGCTCCATCCCGGGCATAATAAAACCTTCCAGTTGTTTCATGTAAACTTCTTCCTCCAAGTCACCATTTAAGAATGCCGTTTTGACATCCATTTGGTGAATTACTAAATTGTGGATAACTCCTAAGGCTATCAACAATCTAATCGTGGAGATCCTTGCAACCGGGGCATAGGTATCAAAATAATCGATGCCTTCCCGTTGCCTAAAGCCTTGGATTACCAATCGAGCTTTGAACTTGTCGATTGATCCATCGACTTTCATCTTCCTTTTGAAGATCCACTTGCAACCCAACGGTTTACAACCCGGTGGCAAGTCCGATAATACCCAAGTATTATTCCCCATGATGGAATCCATCTCATCATTTATTGCTTCTTTCCAGAAAGCAATGTCTTGAGACTTCATAGCCTTATCAAATGATTTTGGATCTTCCTCAATATTATAACAGTAAGAGAATTGTGATCTAATTTCATCTCTTGATCCTTCTACCAAGTATACTTGGAAATCGAGACCAAATGATTTTTCAATCCTTCCTTTTTTGCTCCTTCGAAGCATCGGAGATTCGGTTGGAACAATTGCTTGTTCTTCAACCTCTCTAGTTACACTAGTATTTGGAACAAGATCCTTCGGCCTAGGTATTGAAGAGAATCTAGTCTCATCAAATAATGCATCTCTCGATTCTATAACGGTGTGAATCGCTATAAAATCATTAGGTTCAATAAATAGAACCTATATGCCTTGGAATGCTCGGCATATCCAACAAAGATGCAATCAATACCCTTTTCACCCAAGGTTTTCCTTTTGGGTTCGGGTAGTCGAACAATCGCTCGACAACCCCAAACTCGAATATAATTCAAGTTAGGCCTTTTCTTGAACCAAAGTTCATATGGGGTAATCTTGTTCCTTTTATTGGGAACTCGATTTAATAAATAACAAGCCGTTAACGTGGCTTCACCCCAAAATCCATCACTCAATCCCGAGTAGGATAACATAGAGTTCACCATTTCTTTGAGAACTCTATTTTTCCGTTCCGCCACACCATTTTGTTGAGGTGCATAAGGCGCCGTAGTTTCATGAATTATTCCTACGGATTGGAAAAACATGGGGTCGTAAAATTCCCCACCACGATCGGTGTGTAAACATTTAATTAAACCGTTCATTTGCAATTCAACTTCCATTTTATAAATTTTAAATTTATCCAACGCTTCATCTTTTGAGTGTAACAAATAAATATAACAAAACCGTGAATCGTCGTCAATAAAAGTAACGACGTACTTTTTATTACCAAAAGACGGAGTTGAATGCAAATCACAAAGATCACTATGAATTAATTCAAGCATCGACGAATCCCTTTTAACATTGGGAAACAGTTGTCTAGTGATCTTCGTCAACATGCAAGTTTTACATTTTCCGGTTTTAACGTCAAAAGGCGGAATAAGACCGTCTTTTGACATTTCAACCATTCTTTTAAAATTAACATGACCTAGTCTAGCATGCCATAAACTAGAATCAACAACAACTTCATTTGCAATATAAATAGAATTCGAAACAAAATTCTTATTATTTAAACTTAACATGAACATGTCATTATTCAAATAACCGAATCCTACAAAAGAGCCACCTTTAGACAAGGTAAACTTTCCGGACTCAAAAACTTTCCTATATCCTAACTTATTCAAGGTACTACCGGAAACCAAGTTCTTTCGAATTTGTGGTACAAACAAAACGTCAACAAGTTCAATAATTTTATTAGAGCTAAATTCTAGTCTAACTAAGCCACGTCCAAGAATAGGAGCATTTGACTCGTTCCCCATGTGTAGCAAAGATCTGTCTTCAACCGGTTCCAAATAGGAGAACCAACGTTGATCCTTGCACACATGACTCGAGGCACCCGTGTCAATCCACCAAGCGTCATCATCCTGTACATAAAATGATTCGGATATTTGTGGTACATAATTCAAATTTAAATTAAAACCAAAGTCAATAAACTGACCTTACCGTGGGTGTTGATCCTTGGATCCTTGCCCACCACCACTTGTGCTTGCTCCACTTTTATTCTTGACAACCCGACAATCCCGCTCGAGATGTCCGGTCATACCATAAGTCCAACAGGTTAATTTAACCTTTTTGTTGGGCCCTTTCTTGGATTCATTGAACTTACGTTTCCCCTTGAAGTTGTTGGATCTTCTCTCTTCCACCATGTTCACAGAAGGTGCAGAAACCTCTTTCATCTTAGGTTTCTCAGTCTCTTGCGCCCGAATAGATTCCTCTATGCGCAAGTGACTACCGAGTTGTACAAGAGACAACTCTTCCTTCTTGTGTTTCAACATATGTTTGAAGTCTTTCCAAGAGGGAGGCAATTTATCAATTATACTTGATACGGAAATGAATTCGTCCATCTTCATATCATGTTGAGCATATTGGCCTAGAATGCGAAGGAGCTCATTGTATTGCTCCATCATAGGCCTTGAATCCATCATTTTGTAATTATTAAAATTACTTACGAGGAACTTCTTAGTAGAAGCATCCTCCGCCATGTATTTGGACTCAAGAGAGTCCCACAACTCTTTAGCGGATTCAACATTTTGATAAATATCGAAGAGGGAGTCACACATACCGTTTAAGATGTGGCCGCGACATATGTAGTCATCGTTTTCCCATTTGCCGCGACGAACGTAATAACACTTAAGATTGTTGGGGGATTTGTGGGGTTGCAGAAATCGATGGGTAGAGAGAGATGAGAGATGATCGGAATTTAGATAGAATGTGAGATCGCGTGAGAGCTCGCTTTCCTTAAGTGTTATTTCGACCCTACTCTGCCTGGGTATCACGAAATACATTCGAGGATAATCTCAAATTCACCGTACAATTCTGGCAGAAATCGACACTATTTAAACACCAAGAGAATGTAACCGATGCTATAATATTAATGATAATAATCATCCATTTAATGGAATTGATAGTTAATTGGTCAATTGGTGTAGGTTATAAATCAAATTGGGAGTTACAAAGATATTGATTGGGGGTTACAAACTGCACCAGTAACAGTGCATTACGCGGGTAGCCGCGCGGGTTAACCCGCGGCACAACCCGCGTGAGCCTCTGTTCGTCCCAAATCCAGTGCACCACGCGCGTAGTTGTGCGGGTTTAACCCGCGACACAACACGTGTGAGCCACTGTCTCCCACACGAAACAGTGCACCATGTGGGTAGCCGCGCGGGTTAACCCGCGACACAACCCGCGTGAGTCACTGTTTCGTCTCACAAACACCAATTTACTTTCCTAACAATCCCGGGTCAGAGTTAGCTTACACGAGTGTGCACTCCACACCTCCAGACTCGTGTTATAGCTTAGCTACAAACCCCATTATTATCTTTATGAATCCAATTACACAAAATGACCGATGATTTCACTAAAATCACCAACATTCTTTACTCCAATGGGTTTGTGTCCTTTGGGAAGATCAACTAATTCCCATGTATCATTCTTTAAGATCGAATTTATCTCTTCATCCATGGCATCTCTCCACTTCTTTTCTTTACATGCTTCATGAAAATCTATTGGATCAACATCAGCAAATAGGACGAAATCTGTTGTATTATCAAAATCCAGCCTTTGTGTATTATCCAATAGATCTCTCATGCTTCTTGTCTTTCTTGGTTGTGTCTCCGAAGATGAAGAGGAGATTGGTTCTTCTGATCTCGAACTTCTAAGAGTATTAGGAGTTGGTATATTCGAGTCTTCATTATGATCATTATCTCCACGTGTATGATCATTATCTCCACGTGTATGATCATTATCTTGAACTTCCTCCTTAATAATAGGAATAATCTCATCTTTAGTAAAATCAGAACCATCCCATATTTTATCTTCATCGAAAATCACATCCCTACTCACAATTACTTTACCAGTTTGAGGATTGTAGAGTTTGTAAGCCTTGGAATGTTCGCTATACCCCACAAATATAGTCTTCTCTGATTTGTTGTCTAATTTGCTTCTTCTTTGATCAGGGATATGTGAATATGCTAAACACCCGAAAATCTTGAGATGGGAGATACCAGGTATAAAACCAGTCCATGCCTCTTGAGGCGTAACATCAGATAGACTTTTTTTAGTGGCCCGATTTAACAGATATGTAGCACAAGCCACTGCCTCAGCCCAAAACGTGTTTGACAGTCTTTTGGCTTTCAACATACTGCGTGCCATCTCCACAATTGTACGATTCTTCCTTTCTGCTACCCCATTCTGCTAGGTGTGTATCGTGTGGTCAATTGATGATGTGTCCCTTGTTCTTTCAAGTAATCCTGGAAATATCGAGCAATGTATTCCCCTCCACAATCTGATCTTAAGGTTTTTATCTTATGATCAGATTGTTTCTCAACAAATGCTTTGAATGTCTTGAAAGAACTAAAGACTTCATATTTTTCTCTAAGAAAGTAAACCCACGTTTTTCTACTAAAATAATCTATGAAGGTAAGAAAATACTTGCTGCCACCAATAGATGTTCTCATAGGACTGCATACATCGGAATGAACGATCTCTAATTTCTTTAATGCTCTCCATGTTCTGTCATGGGAGAAGGGATCTCTTGTATGTTTACCCAAACTGCAAGGTTCACAAACATGATCAACTTTGGTTATGTTTGTGTGAGTCCGTGTGATTGAACACGATCGTTACCAGATAATCAAACAACAAAGATATATAGTTACCAACCTGTTTCGATTACAAACAATGTATTACAAGGTTGATGTTCTTGAAGCTCTTTCTCTCTTTTCTCTCTAGTTCTTGATGGGTCGATCGACTTGTTATGATCTGAGATATGAATAGTTATGAGATAATAATATCTCAAAACCTTTTATATCTCAAACATAATATCCTAAACTAAATATCTAAAACATAATATCTAAAACTAATATCTAGATATTTAGGAACTAATATAAAATACTAAAAACAAAGTTTGACACTTATTACAAACTAACATTAGACTTATATCGATAGCGACTTTTCAGCATTAACTTCAGATTCCAAACTTCCGATTGGATGATCTTGAATCCAATAAATCTATGATCTAACAATCTCCCCCTTTGGATCAAGATCATTACTAAAATGATTTAGCAATTCAGTCTTCTCTTTCAGCTGAGAAGATGGAATCTCTTTCTTTCTCTTCAGAATGTAATAATCTCCAGGCAAATTATCTTCAAAGAAAATTTCTCTCAGATCAATATGTCTTTAGAATACTTTGAAGAACTTTTCTTTGTTAGCTCTTCTCCATTCTATCTTGTAATGTAATGGACATTTCTTCAAGCTTTAGGTTCTCCCCCTTTTTGATGAAAAGAGCAACGATTTCATCAAAACTTGTAGTAAGAAATGTTTGTCATTTGGAGCTTCTGATCCGTCAATTCAAAAGATATTCATCCAGATCTTTGCAAATCCAGACAAAATAATCGTGTAACACCTGAATCAACAAATGAATCAGTTAAAATTCCTGTTAGTAACACTAAGTCACTGTGTGTAACTAATACACATTGATAAGGAACTTTTTGATGTTCACTCCCCCAGGGCTTCCATTCAATCATCGAAACACCACAAAGGCAATTTCTATGAACGTTTTGACAAAGAAACAAATTCCTTGTGTGTTTGTGCATGTGTTTAGAAAGAATTTAGCACGGATGATTGTTTATAGGTTCAAAATTGTGTTAATCACTGAGACAACAGTAAGTTAAACACAGACTCAATGTGCGTGAGTGAAGTGCTAAGGTGGGGCAAACTTTCTTCTTTTCAATATCCAGATTTTCCAAATGAAAATCAGATAGCAAATGTGTTGCGTCTCCTTTTGAAAATGTGAAACACTTTCTTTTTGAGAAGAAAATGAGTAGTTGGTGAGGTTAATCAAGAGTTGGCATGGGTTTGTTGCATGTTTCAATAATGTTCACCAAATAAATGTGAAACACTAGAAATTGTGGCTGCCCGACTCAGAAAAAGTTGGTGCAGAGTTCTGATATTCTTTTAACTCTGTTCTCACACCCTCTTTCTTTTAAACATTTAGCTTACTCTCTTTTTCTGCATACCTCATCACACAATCCAAACTCATTTCTTTTGACTTCTCACACTCAATCACTTTGGATTAACTTCTTGGGTAGAAATCACTGGTTAACGTGATTCCATAAAAGTTCAAGTAAGTCCTAGCACAATGAAATCCCATGTTTTCCTAGAAAGCATGTGATGCTCAAAATGTTTTAACTATATCAGTTAAAGTACAAAATAGATCTTGAAAACATTTAAAAGCACACTTCCAATTCAATGAATCAGTTTGAGATTCGGGAAGTGGTTTGAACTTTTAAGAACAATATTTTCTATGATTGAAAGTTATCCTTCTTTCAACCATATATGAGATTAAGAGAAAGGATTATACCTTTACGTGAGATCTTACATCTCATGAAACTAAGCTTAAAGTCATAAAGATATGAACATGTAAGCATCTCTCAAAAACTGCAAAAGTCTTATGTCATAGTCAAAGCAAATTTATTCACTTAAATTAAAATGACAAAAAGCAGAAAAACAAATTAAAGTACGAGTTCTGATCAGAAATAGTTAGAAGTCATCACCTTTTTACTCCCCCTGAAATTATGCATTAAAAAATATGTCAGTTAAAAAGATATGCATTAAAATTTCAGACAAATATGTACTCCCCCTTGATGGTTGATTTCCTCATTCGAGTATTGGAGTACAATCTCTTATCAGCACTGGAGTAACGTCTTTTGATCATTGAAGTACGAGTCCTAAACTGTTGTGTTTAGAAGTCAAACTTCGTTGGAGTACAAGTTTTGAACTGATGTGTTCAAAAGCCTATTTGACATTGATGTCCGGGTCTTGAGCTGATTTACTCAAGAACCATTGTTGACATTGAAGAACGAGTTCTAATCTGTACATAATCAGAAGTCGCCACCTGTTTCGCATGAAGTTGATTCTGTCTCGTGACTTCCCATACTCGCCACCTAAAGGTTATTTTCTGACCAAGATCTTCCATCCAAATATCGCAACAAATGGTGAAATATGTGTCAACACGTTGAAAAGAGACTGGACCCGAGTCTCGGCTTATGACATGTTCTAATTGTGGTGAGATATTTACTAATTGAGCCGTTTCCAGAATCTGCATTAAACGAGCAGGCGGGCAAAATGCTGCTTGAAAATTATGAGGAGTATGCTAGACATGCCAGGCTGTACACTGGAATTCATGCTCTGATACCAATTGTGAGTCCGTGTGATTGAACACGATTGTTACCAGATAATTAAACAACAAAGATATATAGATTACCAACCTGTTTCGATTACAAACAATGTATTACAAGGTTGATGTTCTTGAAGCTCTTTCTCTCTTTTCTCTCTAGTTCTTTATGGGTCAATCGACTTGTTATGATCTGAGATATGAATAGTTATGAGATAATAATATCTCAAAACCTTTTATATCTCAAACATAATATCCTAAACTAAATATCTAAAACATAATATCTAAAACTAATATCTAGATATTTAGGAACTAATATAAAATACTAAAAACAAACTTTGACACTTATTACAAACTAACATTAGACTTATATCGAGAGCGACTTTTCAGCATTAGCTTCAGATTTCAAACTTGAGATTGGATGATCTTGAATCCAATAAATCTGTGATCTAACAGTTTGGTAATCCACGAACCATGCCTTGTTTATACATATTTGTTAATGAATCATAATTCATATGACCATATCGCAAGTGCCATAGAATAGATTCATCTCTACTGTTTGTGATAAGCGAAAAAGATGTATCTTCATAAAAACATAGAGGAAACATCTTGTTGAAAGTCATACGTACCATACCAAGTGATTTGTTGTTCATATCCTTGATTTCACACGCATTATTCTTGAAGTGCACTTCATAACCCTTTAAGAGCAATTGTCCCACACTTAATAGATTATGCTTCAAACCTGGAACAAAGTATACATTTGGTATCCTTTTCTCACCATATTTTGTTTTAACAGTTATCACTCCACATCCTTGTACATTTATCCTTTATCGTCTCCCGTACGCACCTCTTTTTTTGGAAATTCTCCCATGGATGAGAATAATTGTTTGTTTCCTGTCATGTGGTTACTGCAACCACTATCCAAGTACCATACCTCGTTTGGTGATGTCTCTTGGATACTCAACATCATGAACATGGTATCATCTTCGTCTGTATTTTCTTCCCTATGCTTAAAGTTACTTCCCCTTTCTTCAGCAATCCTTTTCCTACAAAATCTTGTTGTATGTCCAAACTTCTGGCAGTGGTAACATTGGATATGCGGTGATGGTCTGCCCCGTCCTTTCCCTTTATATGTAGTCTCGGCTTGATTTTCTTTATGTTCTCTAATCGAGTTTTCTTGAGTTGCTCCTTGCAGTTGGAACGCATGTTCAGATGTTGAGGAATCGAATTGTCTCATCCTTAATTCATGTGATTGCAATGTCCCTAATAATTTTTTTAAGGACATGGTCGAGAGATCTTTGGATTCCTCGATGGAAACCACTATATATTCGAATTTCTTTGTTAGGTTGCGCAGAATTTTTTCAATTACTCTTCGATCCTCAATAGTCTCTCCATTCAGCCTCATTTGGTTTAATAACAGGATCACACGATTGTAATACTCTTCGATTAATTCTGTTTCCTTCATCCTCAAATTATCAAACTCGCATCTTAGCGTCTGAAGTCTGACCACTTTCACCCTTTCTTCTCCTCGATATGTTCTATATAACATATCCCATGCTTGTTTTGAAGATGTAGAAGAAGAGATCCTTTCGAAGATGACCTCGTCTACTACTTGATATATAAAGAACAATGCTTTTCTGTCCTTCAGTATTTCTTTAAATTCTGTAAGTTAAGCCTCCTGATTTACGGATTCATCAAACCCATTTTTAACGATGCTCCATAAATCTTGTGATTCATATAACACTTTCATTTGAATGCTTCAGTGATGATAATTTCTTCCAGTTAATTTGGGAAGTTGTGGTTGCAATCCGCTGTTACTTGTTGATCCCATTGGCTCTGATATCACTTTGTTGTGGTAAGAACAAAAAAAGATCATACAAATTATACCACACAAATCTTTTATGTATATATATAACTTTTTATTTTCACACCATCTTCCAACGTATACAAATACTTACATATATACAAAATGAACCGATGTGTCCCTTGAGATAAACCATTGCATCCCTAGAGAAAATCGGTTAAATAACTACTTTAACTGTCATAATATATAACTATCACAGTTTATATTAAGTCTAGCTTATTACTTCTAACATATAGGTCTTATGGTAACGTTGGAGACGCGTCTTATGGACGTCATCACGTGCCCTTTTGAACACTGCTCAAAACATAAATCTTTTTTTAGTGTTTTAATTGGACACTATTTAGTGCTTTTTGAAATCTTCGTGGACACTATGTTTTGTTGTAGGAGATGGTTTGTTGGAAATTTCTGCACAACAACCAAGATATCCAAACATCTGAAGTTTACATTAGACCCGATTTCAGATCAGCATATAGCTTCATTTCAGGCAGTCCAAACTAATAATTAATATCAACATGAATAAAACAAATAATTGAAGACAACTTCTAGATAGTTATATGTTTGAATATTAGTGTAGTCCCGTGCCAATTAATTATATAATCCAAGCAGGCCACAATAATATCCATAGATAACATAAATGATCGAGTTCACAAAATATTCATATTCTTGTTCTTTTCCATTAAAAACAACAGCACACCAAGGAGAGTTTGTCCTTGGAAGGACCAAAGGTGTAAGATTCTTAAACTCTTCGATCATATGGCGACACAGATGCTTGTAGAACTTGATGTAATTCAATTCCATTGAAAGTTTCGCCTTGGGGAATTGTCTAATTATTTAGACTCCTATTTATACCAATATTGATTTTGAACGAAACCTCAACTGCGGCCTTGCACTTTTAGCTTTTCTCTGTGATCATGGGCATACAAAAATTTCCCAAAATCATGTATGCTAAGCTGGGAATGCCGAGATATCATTCTTCTTTAGCAGTCTTCGATGTACCAAAGGGCCATTGCTCTGTGTATGTTGGTGAAAGCAGCATGAAGAGATTTGTAATTCCATTAGCGTATCTAAAACATCCTTCGTTTCAAACCTTGTTGAACCTGGCCGAAGAGGAGTTTGGCTATGCTCATCCAATGGGAGGCCTCACATTTCCATGCAAAGAAGAGACTTTCATTGAACTAATTGACAGTATACATATGACATGGTCATCGAATATTAAGAGACCATGACTTCCTTTGCAATGTAACCGTAAAAAGTTAGGAGCTTTCTCTTTTCCCCATCCCTTTTCATGGGTATACCTGGGCTTATTAACGGAAAACATGAGTTATTGTGAAAAAACTCTCTATAGTAATTCTTTCAAGTCATCATTGCAATCTCCCCCAGAAGAACTCCAGGAGTCTTTAATACCATCTCTTCTCATAAAAGTGCCTTCTCAGCATCAGCTGAACATATTTGAACCATTAACATCTGAATGTATCTGTACCAAATGCAAAGCCTTATCCTCGTTTAATTCAATGCTACATGAAATGTCTTCCATACCTTTATATGTTTCATCTTTGAACCAAAACGCCTATTTATACAGGAGAAAGTAAAGACTAACTAGAGTTAACAACTAACATTGTATTAACCCTGATCAATAACTGACTAACACAACATAAATAGTTAGTTCAGTCTAAGAAACTAATTAAAAGCCATGTTCCTCACAAGATGTGTGACACTCTTGCTATCACATTGTACTTTCATGTTTATCTGGTTTATATACCTATCTCACCGAGGAGCTCCCTTAGATATAACGTTTCATTTGCAACTTAAAAGCCATGATAGTATATAATCTGGCACTCCAACTGATAACCATAGCCAACTATCGAGATGTTCAGCATAATCTGTATCCCAGTACCAACATATTACAAGTACATTCGATAGACCCATGAAAAAAAGCAACACCAAATGACACAATTAATATATATGGAAAGGAATATAAATGTTCTGAAACAACATCCCCACCTTTGTTAATATGTACTTTTCTAATTACACATACAAACCATCAATTATCCTATTAGGGGAGGAATAATATTTGGACACTCCTTATTGACCACTTTATGAATCAAGATTACACAAAGTAATGATCACATGACAACCGCTTCAATAATTTTCTATTTAATGATGTATTCAGAAAATATAAGTAGATACAAAACCTGTCATGTTCTAGTGTAGGGTATCCCTAACTACTTTTTAAAGGTATTGCATACCAAGATAATTTTTTTTGGGTATGCTACTGTTTGAAAGGGATTAAAATTTATCTAACATATTATCCTTGCTTTGCAGATACTAAAATTGGCCTTACTCATTATATCCTCTTATTTTGTTCTCTTTTATTATTTAATACTAATATTTTTCCTGGCATGTTCTAAAAACGAGCACCGTGTACTTTCGATAATACAAATAATTACAACATATTAAAAATAAGGTTAACATCTTGCTGAATCCCTTTAGTAATTTATATGTTTGACAACCAGTGTGGTATCTTTTATTAATATATTAATTATCCAATCTAACCACTAAGAGTATCCTTAGGTATCATATATAACGAAAAGAAAAAAAAAACGAATATTCACATCGTTGATATTTTCTGTTTGCAAGCATAACTACAATGCCATGGAGCTGGGAATTTATCCTTGGATGGACCAACATGTCATATTTTATATCTCCTGGATGAGTTCACCACAAATGTGTTTGTATACTTTGGATTATACAACATTTGTAGACCTTGACGTGCTTGATTCCTTTGAAACTTCCCCCTTCTGGATGGTGTAGCTAATTGCACAACTATTTATTCCAATAATTGGTTTTTACGAATTCTCAACTTCTTAAGCCTCAATCCGAAGTTTCTAAAGAAACTCTTGCTCCCCTCAATCGTTCCAAGTCTGAGGCAACCTTTTGCTTTGACAATGGGCTTGATTATATTTCAAAGAATCATGCAATCTAGGCAAGGAATGGCAAGATATCATTCTTCCTCAAAAGTAATTGACATACCTAAAGGTTTTTTCTCTGTATATGTTGGTGAAAGCAGAAAGAAGAGATTTATAGTTCCATTAGCGTATCTATAACATCCTTCCAGAAGAAGATGCTGAACCTATTCCAAGAGGAGTATGGCTATGCTCATCCTATGGGAGGTCTAACATTCCCATGCAAAGAAGAGACCTTCATTGAACTCACTCGCATTATAGAACTTACATCATCAACATATCTTAATAGAAGATCACTTTCTTTGAAATGTCATTCTTGAAAGCTAGCTAGGAGCTTTATATTTAATTGATAGGAATTACCAACGCATCTTTGCAGAATCAGGGTAAATTCATTGATGTAGGAATTTTCGTACTTTTATATGATATATTGCCTTTTATGACATTCTATTAGTTTCTTCATACCATTTGTTGCATAACAACAGTAACACAACAACCAAATGACACAAAATATTCTAACATCCCACGCCTTTGTTCTTATACTTCTCTAATTACACACACAAGCAAACAATTGTATATTTGGAGAGCATAATTTCTTGACACTCCTTATTTGGGCAAAAAGTTGATTACGAGCAACTCCAACACCAACATACCCATATTGAACCCGCCTTCGAGGACACCAATGTGAAGGGGCATTCTTTGGCTCACTCAGCGGCTGAGGCTAGCAAGGGCCCGGGATCGAACGAACCTGAACCTTATATATTGGGAAAGTCACCACATCTCTTACCAACTGAGCTATATGGGGAAAGTTACCACTTATGAATCATGATTACAGAAAATTTGGTTTTGTGGAATTGTCTAACAAAAATGCATTATTATATTAATGATGGGAATGACAAAGCACTACGATACCTTACTTGACATTTAATTGGTAATGGTCACATGACCCGTGTAATTTTTATTCAAAATAAGCTAGATTGGTGGTTAATAATTAGGAAGTTAATTTATAATTAACATCATAACTGTTGGTTTATTGAAAGGTCACGTCGGTTCACATAGGAAGCAACGGTTCATGTTTATGTGTATATATATTGTACTCCTGTTGTCTTGTCTGTATAAAAAGTTCTATACAATAAACTATTCATCTTGTCCTTACGTTGAATCTTCCCTTTCTTCCAAGAAATTGGTATCAGAGCCTGGGGCCTCTTACAACGGATTGCAACCCCAACTACGGAAACTAACTGGCCGAAACTATCATCAATGGAATATTCAGATGAGAGTTCTATACGAATCTCAAGACCTTTGGCAAATTGTCGAAAATGGATACGAAGAACCAACAGATCCATCACCATCAACACCACAACAACAGAATGATCTAAAAGAAAGTAAGAAGAAGGATAGAAAGGCACTCTTCTTTATATACCAGGCAGTAGAGGAGATGATTTTCGAAAGAATTTCCACTTCAACAACGTCCAAACAAGCATGGGATATGTTACAAAAGATGTACAGAGGGGAAGAAAAGGTTAAGATGGTCAGACTCCAAACTTTGAGATGCGAATTTGACAACTTGCGAATGAAAGAATATGATACAATCGAAGATTACTACAATCGCATAGTTCTTCTTGTAAATCAACTAAGAATTAACGGAGAAGTCGTTGAAGATACAAGGATCATAGAAAAGATCCTTTGTAGCCTAACGAGAAATTTCGAATACATAGTTGTTGCTATAGAAGAATCCAAGGATCTCTCAACTATGTCTTTGGAAGGATTGTTGGGAACACTACAATCTCACGAACTAAGGCTTCGTCAATTTGATGCCTCGTCTTCGGATCAGGCCTTTCAAATACAGTCAAAAAATCAAAATACCTTTAAAGAGAAACAGAAAAGTTTGGAATACTCAAAAGATGATCCAGGTGAAAGTTCGAACAAAGAAAAGGGTAAAAGAAGGTTTTTATCACAGATTCAATGTCATTATTGTCAAAGATATGGACATGTGAAGAAGTTCTGTAGAAAAAGGATAGCAGAAGAAGGCGGTACTAGTTTTGTACACACAGAAGAGGAAAATTATCAAGACACAATGTTTATGTTGTTTGGAACACAAGAAGAGACAACAGATGATGTTTGGTACCTTGATAGTGGTTGTAGTAACCACATGACAGGAACAGAAATATATTCATCTCCATTGACGAGTCTGCAAAAAAGGAAGTTCGAACGGGGGATGACAAAAGACTGATCATACAAGGAATTGGTGACATTTCAGTAAGAATCAAAGACGGTGTTAAGAAGATTCCATGCGTCTACTTCGTACCAGGTTTAAAACATAATTAAAACATAATTTGAGCATTGGACAACTTCTCTTAAGGGGATATAGCGTGTACTTTCAAAACAAATCATGTGAAATTAGAGATACAAGTAATAAATTCATGGCAAGGATACACATGACCTCCAACAACATGTTTCCCTTAAGATTTTCTGAAGACACATCTTTTAATCTAAAAATGACGAATCATAGCGCCACACAACTCTGGCATAAACGCCTTAGACATGTGAATTTTGGGTATCTAAATTACATGAGTAAGAATAATTTGGTTCGAGGGCTGCCAAACTTATCTAATGCAAGTGAACCATGTGAAAGTTGCGTTTTGGGAAAACACTCGAGAGAATCATTCCCTCAAGAAAGGACATGGAGAGCAACGGATGTACTCGAACTCATACACACGGATGTTTGCGGTCCCATGCAGACGCCATCAATCGGAAATGATTTCATTGATGACCACAGCAGAAAACTTTGGGTATATTTGTTAAAAGAGAAGTCAGAAGTATTTAAACGTTTCAAAATATTCAAAGCATTTGTTGAGAAACAAAGAGATAAGAAAATAAAAGCTTTGAGATCAAATCAAGGAGGTGAGTATAAAAGTAATTACTTTCAAGCATTCTTACAAGAACAACGGATTCATCATCAATTCACTACTCGGTATACACCCCAACAAAACGGGGTGGCAGAAAGAAAAAACTGAACCTTGATTAAGATGGCAAGGAGCATGCTTCGAGAGAAGAACTTATCGAATGAATTATGGGTAGAAGCTGTTGCATGTGCTGCATATATCCTGAATCGATCTCCAACTAAAAGTCTACAAACATCACTCCCCAAGAAGCATGTAGTGGATACAAACCCAGTGTTGCACATTTTAAGATTTTTGGGTGCGTGGCATTTTCTCACATTCCTGATCAGGTTAGGAGCAAACTTAATAACAAGTCCGAGAAGGCCATCTTCGTTGGATATAACGAAATTTCTAAAGCCTACAAACTATACAACCCTCTAACAAAGAAACTCATTATGAGTTGAGACGTCATATTTCACGAAGACAAGGAATTGAATAACATGAATTCAGACGCAAATAATGATATTTCCATAGCCAATGAGGAAGATGAACAAAGCCGAAGGAATGATGATGATGAAGAACCAAGGACTTCAACCAATACACCCTTGTCTACTCCTATTAGCAGCCATTCACCATCATCAAATAATTCTACCGAAACCTTATCTTCTTCATCAAATACTCGACCCAAGAAGACAAGAACAATAACATATCTACTTGCAAATACTCCAAGAATGGATCTTGAAGACGTCTCAGATTTTGTATTATTCGCAGATGCTGACCCACTAACCTTTGAAGAAGCATATCAAGAAAAACACTGGAGGACTGCTATGGATGAAGAGATAAAATCTATAATGAAAAATGATACGTGGGAAGTAGTCTCTTTACCCAACAACCATAGGTCCATAGGATTTAAGTGGGTTTTCAAGACAAAAGTAAATGAGAAGGGTGAAATTGATAAGCATAAAGCACGATTGGTAGTAAAAGGGTATAAGCAAAAATACGGTTTGGATTATAAAGAGGTGTTCGCTCGTGTGATCCGTCTTGAAACGATCAGACTTGTTTTGGCTCTTGCAGCGCAAAATGGTTGGGAAGTCCATCAAATGGACGTGAAGTTGGCTTTCTTGAACGGTCTATTGAAGTAAGAAGTGTATATTGATCAACCTCCGTGTTAGACCACAGTCTCATTGGATTCAAGATCATCCAATCTGAAGATCCAATCTGAAGCTAAAGCCCGAAAAGTCGCTCTCGATATAAGTCTAAGTTCAGTTTGTAATAAATTTCAAAGTTAGTTTATTGTATTTTATGTTTAATCTAAATATCTTATAAATAGATATTTAGATATTATATACTAGTTATTATATTATAGTTTAGATATTAAGTTAGTTTTATTAGTTTAATACTGCAAGTTGTATTGCAAGTGGTTGAGTTTGTGTGTGATAGAAGCTAGAGAGATCAGATCAGATCTCACAACACATTTCCATGAACACACACACAAAAGGTGTAATACACAGAGAGAACACACAGAAAAGCTTCAATCGATCAACCTTGTAACCATTGTTATTAATCAAACATGATGACTTCAAAAGACGCTCTTTCCATTGGCACGGATGTCAAACCCCCAGTTCTGTTTAAAAGGGATTACGAACAATGGAAAGACAGATTTTTTGACTTTGTGGATCGACACTTAAACGGAGATAACATTCTTTTATCAATAAAAGAAGGTCCCATGGCACCACTTTCTGTCCAAGTACCTGATGATGATGATGATGCTGAAGATGATTCTTCTGACAGTGAGGATGGGAACATGGAAAGAGAACAGAAGATGAAAACTGTTACAGTAGAGTATGCCCAATTTCCTGAAGAACAAAAGAATCGTTTCAAAGCTGATAAGCAAGCAAGATCTTTACTTCTTCAAAGTATCACGAATGATATCTACATCAAAATAGACAGCTACAAAGCTACTGCTAAGAAGATGTGGGATCAACTTCAAAAGATGATGATGGGATCTAAGGTCGGGAACCAGATGAAAGTCGTAAACTGTATAAACAGTTATGAAGAATTCAAAGCCTTTGAGGATGAAAGCCTAGCGAACACTTATGAACGATATGTTCTGCTTCTGAACGAACTGTCAAAGAATAAAGTTAAAAAGAAACAGATTGAGAACAACGTCAAGTTTCTCAGTGTCCTTCAACCAGAATGGAAAAAGCATACTCGAAGAATGAAACAGATGAAAGATCTGAGTGACATTCCACTCCACGAGGTATATGAGACACTAAGGCAGAACGAAGAAGAAGTAGAAGAGAAAAGAAGTTGAAAGAAAAAGGAAGTTGAGAAAGTTCCTGATTCCATTGCACTTGTTGTCAAAGATAAGAAGAAAAAGAAGAAAGTAATTACAAGTTTTGAATCAGAAACTGAATCTGATGGAGATGATGGAGAAAGTCTCAAGCAAGCACTGCAATTACTGACCCGTGCATTCCAAAAGAAATTCTACAAGAAACCGGGATCAAATTCACAGAGATATTCTTCATCAAGATCCAAGAACCGTGAGTATAGAGAAAGAGTAGAAGGAAGTAGATTTCTTGAGAAGAAACCAAAAGAAAGGAAGCAATTTGTGAATGACTACACCAGTACAGACAAGAAAGCTAATGTCCCAATCAGATGCTACAACAGTGGCATGATTGGTCATTACGCCTCAGACTGTCGGAAGCCAAAGGTTCGCAATACGGATTATTATCAGAACAAACTAATGTTAGCCAAACAAAAGGAAGCTGGAACAGCGTTAATGGATGAAGACGAATTATGGTTAGATCATTCTGATTCGGAAGAAGAAGAGAATGAAGAAGCTGCTAATATGTGCTTGATGGGCACTCATGCAAAGTATGATGATTCAGATAATGAAGCAGCATGAAGAGGTAATGAACTTAACCGAAAATAATTTTATGATTAAAATGGATGCGATGATGGTCGAACTTCAAGACCTTCAGTCGAAACTGAAAAGGGAAAAAGGCAGTGTTGCTAAGCGTAATCAAAAGATCTTTGAGCTAAATAAGTCAATTATTGGGAACAAAGATCTCATGGATTCCCTACGCAAATATGCTTCTGATTTTAATCTTAAAAACAATTGTTTAGAAAAGAAGTTTTCTGGTTTTGTTTCTCAAATTTCTAAGTCTGATTTAGAAAAGAAAGAAACTGCCTTAATTGTTTATAAGCTGCAGTTTGAGAACAAGAATTTTGAAAAGAAGGTAAATGGTCTGGAAACCAAACTTTACTCAATAGGCCAAACAGATCAAACTATTTTCATGAATACACCTCATGAGGAGGCTGATTTTAAAGCAAAATGGGGATTAGGTTGTAATAATCCTCATTACCTGAAACATGTTATCAGAAAACAACCTGGTTTTTATAATGCAGATTATATGTATGCTGCTGGTAAACATACTCATTTGAAACCCAAATTTGTTACCAAAGCATCAGAAGAAGTTGAGGCAAAAGAAGATACAAATAAAAAGAATTTGAAGAAAATGCAACTACCATTCTGTTATGCAAGACTGAATGATAGTTATCTTTCAGAAAAACCAAAAGTTCTTTCAAAAGAATATTTTGCTACATATTCTTATACTGAAATGGAGGCAAAACCTATTCGAGCTAAAACTTATCTACCTCCACTCGTATTAGAAATCAAAATAATTGAGTTAGAAAATGTCTTATCTGACGAAAGAATTTTGGTGAAAATAGAACAAGATGTGTTTTCTACTGTTATAAAGAACACTGTTTTTCATTCTAAATCTACAAAGTGTTCTACAGTTTCAAAAGCACCTCACACTTCTACTGATTTCTTTGATGACTTATTTGAGTCTGCAAATGATTTTTTAAATTCAAAGGAAGGGCGTATAGAAGGAGTAGATATGGTTGATTTCAATGCTTCATTTCCAGATCATTCTATTTTTCTTGTAAAAGGAAAGGCTTTACCAAGTGATAATAAAAATCAGCGTTCACAGAAACAGAACACCTCTGGTAAACGCAAGAAAAGCCAATCTCAGAAATCTGATTTTCCTAATAAATCTAAATCTTCAAATTAGACTCGTACTACAAACCTTCCTTTTGACAGAAAGTTAGTTGGTTCAGGTTCACTTCAGAGAAGAGGGATCTACAAGGAAGAAAATCTTTTCTGGAAGCAGAAACTAGTTAAAGATGAAAGCTCATGTGTACATACGCATAATGAAACGAAGAACAATTCACTGAAAAGTAAACCTGCTCATGTTTACACGAGAGATCAAATGATCAGGTTATCAGGTAAGGAAAATTCTTGTTCTTACTGTCGTACACATGATCCTGTTCATAGAACCAAAGATCATTACTGGTATGGTTCTTATTCCATAACCCCCATACGAACTGCAGCTAACACATATGGACCCAAATACCAGTGGGTACCAAAGAAGAAGAATGATTCTGTGTTGCAGGCACCTACTGTCAAGGGGGAGTCGGAGAAGTATGGTTCTTGAGTAAATCAGCTCAAGACCCGGACATCAATGTCAACAAAGGCTTCTAAGTAAATCAGCTTAGAACCCGTGCTTCAAAGAAGAGTGACTTCTAAACACAACAGTTTAGGACTCACACTTCAATGATCAAAAGAACTTACTCCAATGCTGATATGAGAGATTGTACTCCGATACTCCAACGAGAAATTCAACCTTCAAGGGGGAGTACATATTTATTTCTGAAATTATATATGTTAGATGCATAATTTCAGGGGGAGTAAGAGAATTTCTTTGTTTTTACTGTTTTTTGTCTTTTCAATATTAGTGAATAAAGTTTCTTTGACTTGACTTAAGACTTTTGCAGAATTTTTGAGAAGAGCTTATACGACCATATGTTTATGACTTTAAGCTAAGCTTCATGAGATGTAAGATTGCACTTAAAGGTATATTCCTTTATCTTAATCTCATATGTGATTGAAAGAAGGACAACTTTCAATCATTGAAAACATATTCTTAAACGTTCAAACCACTTCCCGATTTTTCATAAGATTTTATATTTTGGGAGTGTACTTTAAATGTTCTACATGAGCTTACATGATTATAAATCCTTTTGAGCAACATATTCTTTATATGATATATGGGATCAGTGTGCTAGGAATTCACACAACTTCTATGGAATCACGTTAACCAGTGATTTCTACCCATGAAGTTAATCCATAGTGATTGGGTGTGAGAAGTCAAAAGAAATGAGTGTGGAAGAGTGATGAGGTATCATGAAAAAGAGAGTTCGGTTAGCAGTGAGCTAAATGTTTAAAAGAAAGAGGGTGTAAGAACAGAGTTAAAAGAATATCACAACTCTGCACCAACCTTTTCTGAGCCGGGCAACCACATTTCTAGTGTTTCACAACTCTTTTGTGATCATTATTGAAACAGGCAACTAGTCCATGCCAACTCTTGAAATTACCCCACTAGCTACTCATTTACTTCTTAACAGGAAAATGTTTCATTTTTCAAAGGGGAAGCAACACATATGCTATCTGATTTTCATTTGGAAAATCTGGATATTGAAAAGAAGGAAGTCTGCCCCACCTTCGCACTTCACTCATGAACATTGAGCCCTATAAGCAATCATCAAGTGCTTAATTCTTTCTACCACAAGCACGAACACACAAGGAACTTGTTTCTTTGTCATAACGTTTATAGAAATAACCTTTGTGGTGTTTCGATGATTAAATGGAATCCCTGGGGGAGTCAACATCAAACAACTCCTTTCCATTGTGTATTCGTTACACACAGTGACTTAGTGTTACTGACAGGCGTTTCTAACTTATTTGTTTATCGCTACAGGTGTTACATAACTATTTTGTCTAGATTTGCAAAGATCTGGATAAATATATATTGCATTGACGAATCAGAGGCTCCTTATGAACAACATTTCTTGTCATCAAGTTTTGATGAAATCGTTACATTTCTCATCAAAAAGGGGGAGAAGATCTACCCAAGAAATGGAGAAGAGCTAACCAAGAAATCACATGTTTCAAGAATCACGTCCAAGATTGGATTCTTCAAAGAGCAAGTATTCTGAAGATATGATGATTCGAGAGAAATTTTCTTTGAAGGTACTTTGCTGAAGAATTTTGAGCTGAAACTAGAGATAATTTCTTCCCATGAACTGAAAGAGAGAAAAACTACATCTTTTGGGGAGTTTACTATATCTTGAAGACTAAGAGAGAGATTGCATCTTCTGAGCTGAACAAGAAGACTGAATTGCTAAAATCTTTTTAGTAATGATCTTGATCCAAAGGGGGAGATTGTTAGACCACAGTCTCATTGGATTCAAGATCATCCAATCTGAAGATCCAATCTGAAGCTAAAGCCCGAAAAGTCGCTATCGATATAAGTCTAATGTCAGTTTGTAATAAATGTCAAAGTTAGTTTATTGTATTTTATGTTTAATCTAAATATCTTATAAATAGATATTTAGATATTATATACTAGTTATTATATTATAGTTTAGATATTAAGTTAGTTTTATTAGTTTAATATTGCAAGTTGTATTGTAAGTGGTTGAGTTTGTGTGTGATAGAAGCTAGAGAGATCAGATCAGATCTCACAACACATATCCAAGAACACACACACAAAAGGTGTAATACACAGAGAGAAACTCGAGAGCTTCATCGAACATCAAACCTTGTAATCGTTTGTTATTAATCAAATACAGGTCGGTAAATCGTTTATGTGTATGAGTCGACAAAACTTGATAGTATTGTGGACCGACACTCCGGGATATGTTATACACAGTGAAGAGAACAAAGTGTGTCGACTGAAAAGAGCTTTGTATGGACAAAAACAAGCCCCTCGGGCTTGGTATAGTCGAATTGATGAATATTTTCAAAGGAATGGGTTTGGAAAATGCACCTACGAACACACTCTTTACATCAGGGAAATTCAAGGTAATATCCTAATTGTTTGTATCTATATTGATGATTTATTTTTCATAAGCAACTCCCAAGAAATGATAGAATCATTTAAAGGATCCATGAAGAATGAATTTGAAATGACAGATCTTGGATCTCTGCGATATTTTCTTGGTATAGAAGTCAAACGAGAAATAAACTTGATCTCTATATCTCAACAAAAATACGCAAGAGATCTTCTGGTTAGATTCAATATGAGTGATTCTATACCGTCATCCACTCCCATGGAGTATGGATCGAAATTATCAAAAGGGGTCAAAGAAAGGGAAGATTCAACGTAAGGACAAGATTAATAGTTTATTGTATAGAACTTTTTATACAAACAACCAACATTACAATACACCGGAGTACAATATATATACACATAAACATGAACCGGTGCTTCCTATCTGAACCGATGTGACCTTTCAATAAACCAACACTTATGCTGTTAATTATAAATTAACTTCCTAATTATTAACCACCAATCTAGCTTATTTCGAATACTTCCCCTTAAGCTAGACACAACCCATCCCGAGTTTTTCTTTTTGAAGATTAAATGCTACAACAATTTTGCATGATCATTGAGTGATAAACCTGGCTAGTTATTGTAGGGTTTTCCAAATTTTAAGAAGGTAATTGTTACCCAGATTAAAAAATTTGGCTGCTTGAAAAGGAAATTAAAATTCATCCAATAAACAAACTTCTTTTTTAACTTAATCTTGACCAGAATTTCCTTGGAAATCCTAATGACATAAAGCGTGGAATTTCAACTGCTTGGTAAATTTGGAAAAAGAAATTTCTCTATTATTTTCATTTGCCTTCTACACTCAAGAGAAGTTTTTGTGCTTTAGTCAATTAAGATTCATCATGGGGAGGAATTAACCGTCATATAAGTCTTGAGATTTAAGACATAACTTCATTTTGCCTCAAATAGTTCCTATTTCATGCTTAACTTTTATTTTGATCATGGGCATACACAAATTTCCAAAAATATGTATGTTAAGCTGGGAATCTGAGATATCATTCATCTGAACATTACATGATGTACCAAAAGGCCATTGCTCCGTATATGTTGGTGAATGCAGGATGAAGAGATTTGTAATTCCGTTAACGTATCTAAGACATCCTTCGTTTCAAACTTGTTGAACCCGCCCGAAGAGGAGTTTGGCTATGCTCATCCGATGGGAGGTCTCACATTCCCATGCAAAAAAGAAACTTCCATTGAACTAATTGTGCTTATAGATTTAACATGGTCGTAGAATGTTAAGACAACACGACTTCCTTACTAGTTATGAGCTCTCTTTATATCCCCATCCCTTTTCATGGGTATAATTAACTAGGGTTATTAACTGAAAACATGAGTTCTTGTAAAAAAATTACTTTCAAGTAATTTGTTTAAGTCTTCAGTACCATCTCTTCTCCTAAAAATGCCATCTCAACACTAGCAAGATCTTAGTTGAATAAGGTTTGAGTAAAGATTGAACTTTGACAATAATAGGAAATTATTGAACATATGTGAAACATTAACATCTGTATATATCTTCACAAAATGAACAACCTTATCCTCGTTAAATGGTACGAGAAATGATTTCTTTACCTCTATATGTTTCGTCCTTGAACTAATTAAAATCCAAGTTGCGTGCAAGATGTATATCACATCTTGCTATCACAATATACTTCCATGCATGTTTTTCTGCCTAGAGGAGCTCCCTCATATATAACACTTCCTTTGCATCTTCAAAGCCACAATAGTTTATAGTCAAGCTTTGCAACTATCATAGCTGATAGCCATACCTACCACAATGACCATTAAGTATCTGACATATATAATCCGAATGGAAATACCAACAAGATTACAAGTACCTTCTTTCGATCGAGTAAAGAAATCGACACTGAATGGCATGGATGGACAATTAAGTGGCTACAATGGTCGTCCCTGCGTCGTAAGCTAAAAAAATTAGGTTCATGAATGGAATCTTTTGTGTTTATGTTCATTTGTTAAGAAAAATGTGTTTGTTTGTGTTCGTTTATGTTCATTTATTAAGATGCTAAAAGAACGTAAATGAACGAATATAAATGAATGAACAAAAAACAACTACCATTACCATTATATTGTAAAACGAACACAAATGAGCGAACGTTCATAAACATAAATGAACGAACGAGACTATTGTTCATGTTCGTTTATTTAACTAAACGAACAAAAAAATGTGTTCATATTCGTTCATTTATTAAATAAACTAACATAAACGAATTTCCCGCCAAACAATTCACAAACAGTTCTTTCAACGTTCGGTTCTTTACAACCCTAAAAATGGTAAGTGAATGAGTTAATTAAGGATTTCGAAAATTAAGTGAATGAGATAATTAAGTGGATGAAATAATTAAGGAATATGGTATCAATATAACAAAAGACGAAAATACCCCTCTTAGCACACAATTTGTACTAATTACGCATATAACAAAAGAACGTACCTCTACACCGTTGGCGTTAATCCTGATTTAATTAGTTTTGTAATCAAAATTAAGTAATTTTGGTCTACTATTCCTTGTGTTGCCCAAAATATGTGATATTCTAGATATCATGGATTAGCTCGCACGCCACAAAAATGTTTGTATGCAAGTAATTTTCTCATAAATAATTGAAAGAATATGTATGAGCTAGTTGTAGGAGTGAGCTTTGAAATGCTTGATTTGGAGTAAAAGTGGGTGTATATATGCATCCAGATTGGAAGTTAATCCAAGTGAAAGAGTTGTATGTATAAAGTACACTAGTACACTACCATGATTGTGCTCATGGGAAAGAAGTTGTCGTCTGTTGTGATCTAATTCCTTGTCTAGGCTGCAAACAAGTATATATTTGTCAACGTTGTACTAAAAGTATGCTGAATTGTTTTAACGAACATGATGGCTGAGGAAACAATGAAGATCTTATCATTGATTACAGTATCGAGATAAGTCAGTAGAATATCGTACATATGTCGATCTGTAATAAATTCATGATAATGTCAGGATCTTAATTCTTAACAAGAATAAACACTCAGAAACAATATCAAAGGAGTTTGCGGAATAACACTTTGATATTCAATAATTAATGGAACACAGTAAATCAGAATAAGAACTTGCAAACTTTATTGAATGATTATAAAGTTACAAGATTCAACACACAACCTCAATATTGATGAACAGGCTCACCAATACGAATTCTACTTCTCTAGAATTAGGATTACAAACCTTGAGGTTGATTCTCTCTATCAAAAACAAAAACTTAGAATGCTAAAGTTATTAAAAGTTGATTTCTATCAATTCTAAACTATTCTATATATACTGAAGATAAAAGATAATTACAAATAATAAAAGATCTTCAAAATAATCTTATATCTTTATCTTCAAGCTTTCCTTAATCTTCAATCTTGATCTGCACGAATCTTGATTATCTCATAAGCAGCACTAAGTCTTCAGCAGTATTAATACTTTGAGCAGTATTAACATTCAGCAGTACTAACTACTAGCAATACTAAAATTGCTTAACAGTAGTAATCTCCTCTAGCAGTATTAACCTTGACTTAGCAACATTAATCTTGTTCAGCAGCATTAACTTCAGAAGTAGTAATCTTCAGAAGTATTAACCAAGTTCTTCTAGCAGTATTAATTATACTTGCCAAATTCTGAATTTCCCAACAATCTCCCCCTAACTTGACTTTTTAGGAAGAGAAGTCAAGTTCTTCAGATAATCTTCAAGATGCTCCCAAAACTTCATCAAGTCTTATACTCCTGTATTTACATCCAACCCCAAACTCTGATTTATAGTTCTTTGGATCAGATACTTAGCCATTTCTGAATTTGAAACACATCCTAGCTTCTTCTTCAGCATAGCATGAAACTTCAGTCTGCTGTGATTGTACACTCTATCCACTAGGAAGTACTCTATGTGATTTAAGTCCATAGTTAGTGCATATACTCCACTAGTTTCATATAGAGTCCACTTGTAGACAGTTTTGAACACATTTCTAATGACATGCTCCACCTCTTCAGGCTTGAACATCATACACAGATACTCCATCACTAATTTTGTAAGTGAAATCTCTGGAGCTTTCAGTTGATCTGCATACAAATTCATTCCTATTTCAAACATTTCTTCAAGATCTGACCTGGAGCATGTTCTTACAATCTTTGCCCAAGTATTGTGTACTTCATACTTTTCATCCTTCCTCTTGAGCCTGATGTACTCTTTACCATCAACTTTCAGTATATCCCAGAAGATGACTTCAGGAGGCTTCACACCAACAGGTTCAGCAGAAATTGGTTCAGGCACTTTGTCCATCACTACCATGTATAGATTTACTTCATCAGACCTTGCTGATTCTTTCTGTTCAGATGGCTTAAGTGCCTCTTCTTCTTTAGCAACCTTCTCAACTTCTTCTGCAACTATTCTAAGCTTATTGATTGATTTTCTTCTTGCCACCATCTTGGTTCTTTTTAGAGTCCTTAGACTTTCACCAAGAGTTTCTTTTTTCTTTGGTGGTGTTTCTTGCTCATCTGGAAAAGGTTTTTCTATCATGAAATCATTGCTTTCTTTCATTCTCTTCTCCATTTCCACTCTTGCAGTTTCATTCCCTTGAAGCTTGAGCATTTCTGAATCATATAACTCTTTAATCTGTTCAAATGGCATTGTTGAGAACATCTCCTTTCTGACTCCTACAACACCTTTGAGAAATGTGATCATCTTGTTTCTCTCTTGGTTACCTAGGAATGTCTTTGAGGGTTGTCTCTTCTTTGCAGCCTTCTTGATCATCATAGATTTCTTAAGAGTTTCAGCTTTCTTCTGAGCCATTTCAGTTGCTAAGCTTTGTTGATAAGATTTATTCAGTTTTGCAGCTAAAGCCTTTGCCATCTCCCTATCTTTGTCTACTTGAACCCTCTCTTCTTGCTCAAGATCGGCTTGCATCTTCCTGGCCAAAGCTTCATCTGACTCAACCAACTTTTGCTTTTTGATAGGTTGATCAGATTCCACTAGCTTAGCTTTGCCTTTATCTTTGCTCATCACCTTCTCAATGCTTGATTTCTTTACAGCCTCAGCTCTTTATTTGATGACAACTCCTTTGGCCTTTGAGGTGACCTTGGGAGTATCATGCTTGGCTTTGATTAGAGTTTCAGCAATTTCAAGATCTGTTAGTACCTCTTGTACTATTTCTGCTGCTTCTTTCAGATCAGCAGTATTAACAGTTTCTGCTGCTTGGCTTGACTCAACAGCATTAACTGTTACTGCTTCTTGTTCTGTTACTGCTTCTTTCTCTTTTTCTGCTACTTGTACAAACTCAGTTTCCACAGCTTGTTGCTCCCCCTCAACATCCACTTTCTCTTGCTCCCCCTTAGCTTTGGCATCAACTTCTGACTCCCCCTTTTTGGGAGCATCAGTCACTGGTTTCCTCCTTCTGAGCACAAATTGTTTCTTCTTCTTTTGTAGATTCAATTTCTTCACCATTTGCTTCAAGTTGACAATCTGTTCTTGTTAAGACAGAACTATCAGTTTCAGCTCTTCTATTTCTTTGCCCTGTTTGATCACATCCATGTTGATGTTTCCCATGGTTTCCATCAATTCAAAATAGTTATATCTGTCCTCACCTTCTCCAGAAGTATTACCCTCTGTTGAAGGATCATGGGATCTTTTTGTAGTAGAGGTCTTCTGCCTAGAAGAAGCACCTGCTACCCCCTTGGGTTCTTGGCACCTGGGACCTTTGAATGATTGGTCATTCAAAGTTGCCATGGGGAAGGTCTTATTTATGTTACCACTGACCTCCTCTGTGCTAGCAGGAGTAGTGGCAGCCTTAGCACCCATATGCTCATTCATCTTCTTGTTGAGCACCTCCTTGGGGTTGGGAGACACCCCTGTGCTTTCCCTGTTGATATTCTCTAATGGAGAATTCTCCATTAGAGGGCTTAGAGGCTCTGTGGGTGAAGGTACAATAAGGGAAGGAGCCTTCTTTACCTTTTTCCTTATGTAAGTTTGGGTTAATGGAGAAATTGGCTTTTGAACAAGAGACTGAGGGATTGATATAGAGGGTGAAGGTTGGGATTGGCTAGCAGTGGGATGGTCTAATGAGGGCCTTGACCCTGCTGCCATACCTTCTTCATTGTGGGACACCACCATCATTGTAGAGAACAATGGGGTGTCAACTCCTTCCGAGTCCAATGGAGATCTTTTCATGTTTGAAAAGACCTTACCTTTGGGGATTTTTGGTACATATACCTCATCAAAGTGAGGCATATCCGTCAATTCATGAGTTATAACTTCCTGTACAAACCTTGGGTACATGTAAAAACTCTTTTTGCTTCCCAAGTTTGATACAAGATCACTGAAAATCATTCTTGAAAAATTGTACTTTCTTGCAGTGGCCAAGCAGACCAAAGCATATGCAATGGTACTGCTAAACTCACTCCATCTAGTAGTCTTTTTGGAAATGCAGTGTATCAGGGTATGAACAAGAAAACGCCATTGGGTATAAAATTTGGCTTTTGAAAATTTGAAACCACCCAATTGGCATCCATACCCCATTCTTGAAAGGTTTGAGAACAAGTCCTCATTAGAAATAGAAGTAATACCTTCAACATCGTCTAGACGTAGACAGATGCGTATCACCTCTTCAGAAACTGACAAGGGTTTGTCACATACCCTTGTCTTGATTATCTGCGCACCATTCTCTGTCACTACGGTGGCATTTGCCCAGAATTGTCTTTGATGCTCTATGTATATTGTTGGTGACACAGTGAGAGCATGGGCAATGTGGCTGGACTTGAGAAAATCCACAATCTGGTGGAATCCAGCAGCTTGTTTCGGCTTCTGTAGCATCGCAATCTCGTTGTGCTCATCAATGAATGCCATGGATGCCATTTTGCTTGAGTATTTTGGACTGCAACACTTGGTACTTGAGAGAAAAGGGTTAGAGAGCAGATGAATAGAAAGCAAAGAGTCGTTATGAACTTTTGGGCGGGCAAAAAGGGTATTTATAGGATTCGGGACATAAGCAGTATTAACTCCTAGCAGTATTAACTAAGTAGCAGTATTAACTGAGAGCAGTATTAACCACTGGCAGTATTAACTAACTAGCAGTATTAACTGAGAGCAGTAGTAACCACTAACAGTATTAACTAACTAGCAGTATTAACTGAGAGCAGTAGTAACCACTAAAAGTATTAACTAACTAGCAGTATTAACTGAGAGCAGTATTAACTGAGAGCAGTATTAACTGAGAGCAGTATTAACTGTGCACTGGCAGTATTAAAACTGCACTGGCAGCATTAACTATACTTACACTTTTTGAAGCTTGTTTTAGTCTGAGCATGGCAATAACTTTCTTTTTAACTCACTCTGTTATTCCTTCTCTTCATTTGCCACCATCCTTTTACTACTTCTCTTACCACTGATCTTACCTCCATCTGGAGTATCACACAAAGAGCAAAGAGCAACATGTCCTCCATCAAATCTTTTAAAGTTTTGAAGGCAGTCCATGTTACCTGTTATGTGCCAAGAGCAACCACTATCTACATGCCAAATGCTCTTCCTCTTGAGCTGTTGGTTGCCCTGCACAATTGATAAATCAGTTAGTTTTGGAGGGAACCCAAGCCAAAGTGGTCTTGGGTTGTCCTTTCTCATTTATATAATCTGTCAGTTTGGTCTGGATGAGTTGTTTAGGAATCTCATGGCTGGAATACTTTGTTAAGATTATAGGCATGGCAGCATTACTACTAGAAGCAGCACTAGCCTTGTTAGCCGTACTAACTTGGTTAACAGTACTAACTGAGTTAGCAGCACTATTTCTGTTAGGAGTACTATCTGGGATAGCATTGTACTAACAGGTTTCTTTACAATTGGAACCCAAACTTGAACAAAGTTGTTTGCTTTCTTTGTCTTTAAATTACTCCTTGGCTTATTTGGAGTATTTTTCTTTGTATTAGCAAAATTGTTCTGAGCATGATACTTTTTAGGTGCTCTTTTCTCAGCCATTTGATTCCTTCTTTGATTCCTATAACCAAAAGAGTTTTGTGGTTGTCTTTGAAAAGTGACTCTTTGGTTAATAGGATTGAAATAACAGTATTTGGCAAGATGATTGAATTTGCCACAGATAAAACAAGGTTTTGGTCTGTTGATTTTACACAGATCAATCCCTTGTTTTTGTGCCTACTGATTATTCCAATTTCTTTGATTTCCCCTCTTTTTATCATGTTTTAGGGGCTCAGATTTCTTACATGCACACTGTTTGCAAGGAACAGGATTTACAACAGTGGTCTGCTTGTAATGGACCTTACCAGACTTTCCATCTGTCTTCTCTATGTCCTTAGATTTGACCTAAATCTTTCCACAACCCTCATTGGTAATAATGTGATTTTCTAAGGGAATCTCTTTGTGATCATCCTCATTCTTACCATTAGAGTTCTCTTTTTCAGAGTCTGTTTCAACCACCACTTTGTCTAATGTATCTACCTTAGTGGCTCCCTCAGGCAAGTCCTTCCTATCCTTGGTCTCTAGCAGGTCTGAAGTAGGAGGAATGTAGTTGTTGTTGTATGGTGGTGGTGTGGTATTATACCCTATTCCTGGCTTAAGCTTATCATGGATTTGGACCTTTAGGATTGAATCCATGGTTTTAGAAGCATATGAATACTTCTCAATGTCAAGCTTAGCTTTCTCATACTCACTTTTTATCTTCTCACACTCCTCTTCTTTCTTTTTAAGCTTAAACTCATACTGATCTTTCTCCCACTTCCAGTAATTTTTGTCATACATGTGTTGAACTTCATTGGCTTGGAAACCTCTAATTTGTTCCTCAAACCTCTCAACAATTTTCACATAGTCTTTTATATCTTTTTCTAATCTCTTCAGGTCATCACTCATACTTTGGTTGTGATCCCTGTACCTTTTAACAGTTTCAATACAGGATTTAGAGCAGAGATTAGATATTACCTCAATGGGGATTTCTGTGCTTGACGATTCTGATACTTTAGCCATGATGATTGATTTTGAATGAAGGTTTCTGAGAATACTAGCTCTGATACCACTTGTCAGGATCTTAATTCTTAACAAGAATAAACACTCAGAAACAATATCAAAGGAGTTTGCGGAATAACACTTTGATATTCAATAATTAATGGAACACAGTAAATCAGAATAAGGACTTGCAAACTTTATTGAATGATTATAAAGTTACAAAATTCAACACACAACCTCAATATTGATGAACAGGCTCACCAATACGAATTCTACTTCTCTAGAATTAGGATTACAAACCTTGAGGTTGATTCTCTCTATCAAAAACAAAAACTCAGAATGCTAAAGTTATTAAAAGTTGATTTCTATCAATTCTAAACTATTCTATATATACTGAAGATAAAAGATAATTACAAATAATAAAAGATCTTCAAAATAATCTTCTATCTTTATCTTCAAGCTTTCCTTAATCTTCAATCTTGATCTGCACGAATCTCGATTATCTCATAAGCAGCACTAAGTCTTCAGCAGTATTAATACTTTGAGCAGTATTAACATTCAGCAGTACTAACTACTAGCAGTACTAAAATTGCTTAGCAGTAGTAATCTCCTCTAGCAGTATTAACCTTGACTTAGCAGCATTAATCTTGTTCAGGAGCATTAACTTCAGAAGTAGTAATCTTCAGAAGTATTAACCAAGTTCTTCTAGCAGTATTAATTATACTTGTCAAATTCTGAATTTCCCAACAGATAATATTATATGGCATGAAACGGAAATAAACATAGCCTTTTATACGATTCTTATTATGTTGTTCAAAATGTTTTCCTACCTCATACCCTTTCAAGAAACAAACCTACACATAGTGGCATAAATACTGCAGCATGGATAATCTCGAAAGCCACTGCAGTAACCAAAGTATCAAAGAAGTATTAATAATCCAGTACCATGAATGCAATTTGGATTAAGGTATATGAACTTATCTCATCCTAGGGTGTAGATGAGATTGTTAATAAAGCATGTGGAACTTTTAGAACATGAAATTTTCTAAAATCCTTTCATGATAGCTTTTGTTCTTCATCTTTCATCCGTTGTGCTTAAAGAACGTGATCTTATCAAACCTAAGGTTTTTGTGCATAATTGTGAAATTGGTTGAAATTCTCTTAAGGGGAAGACATTTATGTGCACTTTCACCACAACTGGAAACTCATACTCTTGCGTCGACTCAAAGACTAAGGTTATAAGTATTCAAACCTATGTTCCGACATAGGTTTGGGGTCCTCACTTCTCGACCCAATTTCAATATTTGTCAAGAGTAAACCTAGGCCACGACCTAGGTTTGGGGTGCCCATTTTCTCTATCTTGAAATTGACATCTCGATTAATTTGCAGGAAATGAGACGAGCAAAACCTACCACAACTACTCCCCGTTGGCCCGAGTACGATAGATTGACACCGGACACCGATGCAACAGCTCCTCACCCACCATGACCATGAAACGCCACCTTTACATCACCTGTATAGAGACAAATATTGATTACACAATAGCGGAGATTGGAGTTGTCAGAACCGGTGTGGAGCATATAGAGGAGAAAATCGCTTTGTGACCATACTTGTTCTTTTATTTTTGGATGTTCGGATGACTGTACTCGATAACCATACACATACTCATCTTACCCCCAAATCGTACACATGTAACTATATCATTAGTATTACATGCATATCCTGTCACCACTCTACACATACAATGATATCAAGCTCAAAACCAAACTTGCACATTGGGGACAATGTGCCGGTAAGGTTTGGGGTTGTAGACACAGGCATACACATAGGATACATTGCATGAAGTTATGGGATAATTTTTTTAAGCCATATACACTGGAATTATGAAACTCTTAGGTGTAGGGACTTTACATTGTTCTAAGAATATGAGAACGGAGATATAGTCTTAAGAGTGATTAGGAATTTGCATGACTAGGGAACATTAGTGGAGACCACCCGTGAGAATTTTGAACCAAACGAACACCAGTCGAATCATTTGTGAGGGAAGTATACACTTAATCATATACGCATTCTCTGAACTTCTCGTTATGATAATAGCAGGATCTCACTATAATATTGCATTGAGTAGCAAAGACGTCCATAAGGATATTTAGTGAAACCTTTGTCTTATCTAATTTATGGACCTTAAGAGATGATTCCAGGCAGTCTGTGTAATTAAATTGAATTTATCTTGCTTATCCTTCTATTCTGTGCACCTAAACCCATTTTCAACCATACAGTAAAATTTTCGATTCTTAACCCAATAATCAGACCCCAGCCTAAATGATAGGTTACCCTTATCCGAAGATGTGTCGGTTATGAACAACTAGTAGGAAATAACGGAAGATGGTTGAAAGAGAAAAGAATCAGTGGAATCTTGGTGTTGGAAAGGAAATCTGACCAAATGGGTCAAGTTGCTGCAAAAAAAATGAAAAATCAAGAAATAAAAGCATATATATATATATATATATATATATATATATTTATGCAAAGAAAAGAAAGAAAGAAAGAAAGAAAGAAAGAAAGAAAGAAAGAAAGAAAGGTGCAAAATCAATCAAGGGTGTGTGGGTGTAAATACAGTGAAAAGTGCCTAAAAGAATGGGGATGAAATCTGGTTGTTCATATATTGACATATTGAGGATTTGTTCCTATTTACCTTCGTTTCATAGCCTCTAACCTAACTCCATTACAACCCTTTTGCAAATACCTGGATGATCTTTTGGAAAATGTAAGAAGATAGATCGAGTTGCACTAATAGTCTAGTCTTGCTACCTGATTCCTTCTGAGATCGCTTTGATTTACATTTGTGCGTTTTCATGATTGATTGTTCATGCTAATATTTCGTGAATTTTTGTACATAACCTCCAAAGACATGAACAACATGTGAGACAGCCTAGGGTTCGAGTGTAAAGAGAGTAACCTGTGAGGTAGGGTCGAAGCGAAATCCTCCCCAAAAGTGTGATGAAATGATTACCATTTTGTACGGTGTCACTATTTTTAGTTCTATTTTCAATGTTAATGATTATAATACCTATGATGAAGATTGAACTCCGGTTGTTTCGTACTCCCACTCTTAAATCCTTGACATGAAAGTGGTTTGTGCCATCAAATTTTCCTTTTTGGAGATGAGATTTGTTTTGAGCTTTATTATTTTTCTTTGACGCTAATGTGCTTGGGAACAAGCAACGCTTGGATTGGGGTTGTTGATAACATCAATTTTTGGTGTTATTTGCATATCACTTTTCGAGTAATATTGCTTAATTCCAAGTAAATATAGTGGAAATTTCATCTTTAAATCAAGTGTTTCAGGATTTGCATCTCGTAACGAGATAGAAAACAAAGTGTGCAAAAATAAGTGGAGAAAATAAGTTTTGCCCAAAACAGTAGCCAAAGCGACTTTGAAGTTAGTTGCTGAAGCTGAAGTTAGTTGAGCAACTCACCTTAGAGCAATTTTTCGGGTGAGTTACAAGTTAGTTGAAACTGGCTGTAACTCATGTAAAGGTGTTGTGCTGGACGTTTTTTAAAAGACTTTTTCCAAGGGTTTAAAGCTATTATCGATTCTATCTTTGAGTGGGGCGACAAGGGACTGCTGGGAAGATTTTGGGATAAAGAAAACATCAAATTGAAGCAAGGAAACATTCAGGAAGTGATTTCTACACCGAATTCTTGCCAATCTTCATGGGTATTACGCAATTAAGGGAGTCTTTGCAATCTTTGATTTCTCGAGAGACTTTTTCTTGGATCTAAGAACTATTCTATGATTTTCTTTGTTAATACCCCCAACATGAACTAATCTTTAGATGTTGGGGGTTGGTTTGACTTTGGTTTAAGCTTATGAACATGTGATTTGGGATTTTTATCAGTTTTCCATAATTAATGAAACATATGGTTTGGGTTTTAATGGTTTTGTGAGTTTGGCCAACTTTCATCTGATTTGTTCGTGATAAATTAAATTCGAGAGAATTAATTCTTAACAAGAACTAGAATTATATGCCTAAGGTGAGAAGTTGGATACAGATATACCAACTAAACCTTAGTATCGCCATAATCTGGTCATGTATTAAGATCGAGAGAGGAGACTTGTGTTTTCAAAATAAATTCCGTTGTTGCTTGAGAAAGAACAAGGGTGATTTTACATATGAGATTTTCATCAAAGGGTTTAACTGATAGTTGTCTTCAAGAATAATATTGTTCATTAGTGAAAACCATAGGATTTCCAGCCCTCAATTATTTTCTCCATAAAAAGCTTCTTAAGTCGTTATTGTTCCGTTCTGGGTATATTTAATTAGTGATTGATAGTTTAATTCCAATCATTCACCTTTCGGACCGTTCAGTTAATAGTGAATATAGTAATTGTGATACTCAGTTCCTAGTTCCCTTGGTTTGATACTCGTACTTTCAAGTGCATATTACTTGATACTCAGTTCCTAGTTCCCTTGGTGTAAACCCGCCTATCAATGGGTAAAGGCTTGCCTTTATTCAGCCACTACTTCTGTCCTAGTTAATGGATCCCAAACCATGGAATTCGGGTTAAGGAGAGGTCTTCGTCAAGGGGGCCAATGTCTCATTTTATGTTCATCATTGCCATGGAAGGACTACACATGCTAATGATGAAAGCCAGGAATATCAAAATGATAAAAGGTTTGGAGATCTGTCGTGATAAAGTTAATATATCTCATTTATTTTATGTTGATGATGCTCTATTCATCAATGAATGATCTATCGAAGAATGGAGAAATCTTCTGCGAATTCTAAGGTGCTTCTTCCTCGCTTCGGGATTTTGGCTAAACTTGGCTTAAAGCAATATTTCGGTGTGGGCGTGGGAGATAACGTTGTTAACAGAGCTATCGGAGAGTTTAGCTGCAAGGTTGGGAGATTCTCGAGTAATTATCTCAGAGTTCTGTTGGGTGCAAAAATGTCGAGGGCTGATATGTGGGTTCCAATCATAGAGAAGTTCCAAAAAAGATTAAATAGATGGAAGGTTAAAACTCTATCGTTTGGGGGAAGAACGGTGTTGATTCAAGCAATTCTCGGTAGTATCACTACATATTATCTTTCAATTTTTGAAGATCCCAAAATGGTGATCGTTTTCTTGGAAAAATTAAGAAGAGACTTTTTTTGGGGAGCGGATGCTGATAAAAAAATTGGCATGGATTAACCGGAGAACGGTGCTTCGAGACAAGGAAAACGGAGGTCTTGGCATTGAAAGTATCTTTGCTTCTAATTTCCTTCTTCTTGCAAAATAGCCTACAATAAAGTTGAAAAACGACCCTAATTCCTCATGGGAAAAATTGATTAAATCAATCTATGGTGTCAATGGTGGTTATTCTTCGGAAACAGGAGCTTCGAGTAGATGCAGTCCGTGGGGCAGTGTGATCTCGGCAGTGAGATCGTTAGGACTTTTTCACATAAATTTTGATGAGTTGTATTTGAAACAGATCGGGGATGGCCTTAACACGACCTTGCACTAATAAGTGGAGGGTTCCTGTCCCTTTTCCTCTCTTTTTCCTACACTATTCGCGATAGAAAATTAAAGACAAACGACCGTAGCCGATACAACTAATACGGAGAACTCTTGGTCTTGACAAGACCCATTCGGGAGGGTAGAGAATAGGAGGATCTCGATTAGTTAAGGGAGACTATCAGGGACTATTCTTTGTCCGGAATCCTGACAGATTGGTCAGGTCTCTAAATGCCAACGGATTATTTTCGGTGAGTTCTTTGAGAACTATCATTGAGAAATCAACCTTGGGGGTGGGAGAAAAAGAGACGATCTAGAACCCTTTCACTACTAGAAAAATGCTTATTTCCGACCAAAATCTAAATCCATCGGTTACCG
Source organism: Arctium minus (assembly GCA_954870635.1). NCBI lineage: Eukaryota > Viridiplantae > Streptophyta > Magnoliopsida > Asterales > Asteraceae > Arctium > Arctium minus. The sequence goes on from OX941084.1 coordinate 39,882,780, forward strand.
ACGGATTATCGTCGAAAATTCAATTGCCCACGACTTTTTTTTTTTGCGACGGACGGATTTCCGACGGATCCGACTTTCACCTATGGATTTTTGACAGATTTTTCCGTCGGTGAAAGTCTGTTGTTTTGTGGCTTTGGAGGTCTGGTGGTTTCTCGAGCGTTGGTGGTCTTTTCCCTTTTCTGCTCACAAGACGATGGAGGACATGGTTGATGGACTCAACTGCAAACCTGCACGACATAGTTAAGACAGCTCCGGAAGCGGTGTTTTTTTACTGGGTGCTATATTTTAAGGTGTTTTAGAAATAGTTGTATTTTTAATTGTATTTCCCTTCGCAAGGATTCTATAAAGGATTAAATGGTGGAAACATATTTTAGTTGGGTCTTGGCTAGGTGTAAGGGAGCGTTAGAGACCCGTTTTTGTGGAGATTTCTGCCTCTAGACTGTTTCAGATCGTTGTAATGTTCTGTTTTTGGTAGCTTCTTGCTAGTTTTTATGAAAATTGGTTGCTGTTTGAAAAAAATAAAAACATAAAATTAGCATCAATTAGTCTAGCTGCCTTCCTGACAATATCTTTTATATTAGGGCAGTGCATATTCTTCTTCTGCTTCCTTTTGTTAGCCTACGTTGATATAGTTAGGACTTCACTATATATATTTGTAAATCTCCTCAAGTCTATTCAAGCTTTTTATTATTTTTCCAAGCGCTTCTTATCTTTCAGGCATAGTTTTATTATGTTTGGTTTCCACGTAAATCTCAATATCGTCTCATATCTCTATTGCTTTATTATATTGCTCCAAGTTTCTTGCTTTATGATTCACCATACTGATTGTTGGGAAATTCAGAAATGCACAAGTACAGTTAATGCTGCTAGAAGAACTTGATTAATACTTCTGAAATTAATGCTGCTGAGTGAAGTTAATACTGTTGATCAATATTAGTACTGCTAAGTCAAGATTAATACTGCTAGAGGAGATTACTACTGCTAAGCAATTTTAGTACTGCTAGTAGTTAGTACTGCTGAACATTAATACTGCTCAAAGTATTAATGTTGCTGAAGACTTAGTGCTGCTTAAGAGATAATCAAGATTCGTGTAGATCAAGTTTGAAGATTATGGAAAGCTTGGAGATAAAGATGGAAGATTATTTTGAAGATCTTTTATTATTTGTAATTATCTTTTATCTTCATTATATAGAGAATATTTTAGATTTGATAAATATAGAATTCTGAATTTTTGTTTTGATAGAGAGAATCAACCTCATGGTTTGTAATCCTAATTCTAGAGAAGTAGAATTCGTATTGGTGAGTCTGTTCATCAATATTGAGGTTGAGTGTTGAATCTTGTAGCTTTACAATCATTCAATAAAGTTTACAAGTTGTTCTTCTGATTCACTGTTTCATTGATTATTGAATATTAAAGTGTTATTCCGCAAACTCCTTTAATATTGTTTCTGAGTGTTTATTCTTGTTTAGAATTAAGATCCTGACAAGTGGTATCAGAGCAAGTATTCTCAGAAATCTTATTCATCATGGAAAACACAGCTGAATCAAACAGTACTCTGGTCTCAAAGGTTCCAATGCTCAGACCCAATGAATTTGACATGTGGAAGATTAGAATCAAGCAATACATTCTCCTCACAGATTACTCTATGTGGGACATCATTGAGAATGGCCCATCTGATGCAGGAAAGATTGGTGAAGATGGAAAAAGAACTCCACCAAAGACGGATGCAGAAAGAAAGACAATACAGACAGAGATGAAAGCCTTGAGCACACTGCTCTTGGCCATTCCCAATGAATATCAACACCAATTATGTAATTGCACTGATGTACAGATGCTCTAGAATGCACTAGAGAAGAGATTCTCTGGTACCAAAAGTACCAAGAGAAATCAAAAGGCAATCTTGAAGCAACAGTATGAAAACTTTATGTCAACTAAGAATGAGTCCTTGACTCAAACGTTTGACAGGTTTAACAAACTGATTGGTGAACTAGCTACTATGGGAGTACAGATTGATCAAGATGATGTAAACAGAAAGTTCTTAAGGTCCCTTGGAGATGAATGGACCATGTACACTGTTTCATTCAGACAGAATGATCAGTTGGAAGAGAAAGAACTTGATGATTTATACAATGATCTTAGAGTATTTGAAGCTGAGGTGGAGGCAAAGAAGAAGCCTTCTGGATATATTCATAATGCCGCACTCCTATCAGCATCAATTGATTCTACTTCTAATCCTGAATCAGTTAATGCTGCTAATGGAGCAAATCAAGAAAAAGGCACTGATTCTGTGTTTGAAGCCTTTCTTGCCAGCCATGGAAATTCCTCCTTAATTAATGATGATTTGGAACAACTTCATCCTGATGATCTGGAAGAGATGGATATTAAATGGTAGATGGCCATGCTTTCCATGAGGGTGAAGAAGTTCATAAAGAGGACTGGGAGGAACAACTTCTCCCAAAGAAGAGAAGATGGAGCAGGGTTTGATAAATCAAAGGTGGAGTGCTACAAATGTTATCTGAAGGGACGCTTTGCCAGGGAATGCAGAAGTGGAGTGTCTCACAACAACAACCACCAACAAGCACAGTCTGAAAACCTCAACCATAACAGAAACTCTGCTCAAGCCCTTGTTTCTCAACAAGGAATGGGGTTTGACTGGAGTGATCAAGCAGAAGAGGCTATCCAAAATCAAGCACTTATGGCTGAAGTATCTGATCTCCCATCTGAGGTAAGTTCTAATCTATGTTCTAAAACCTGCATAGACACTGTTAAAAGGTACAGGGATCATAACCAGAAGATGAGTGATGACCTTAAGAAATTAAAAAAGGATATAAAGGACTATGTGAGAATTGTTGAGAGGTTTGAGGAACAGATTAAAGGTTTTCAAGCCAATGAACTCCAACACTCATATGACACCAATTACTGGAAGTGGGAGAAAAAGGATCTAGAACTTAAACTGACCAAATCTAAAGAGGAGAGTGAAAAGCTGAGAAAGGAGCTAACCAAGGTTAAGCTTGATGTAGAAAAGTTTTCCAATGCTTCTAAAGCAAGGGACTCTTTACTACAAACTCAGATTCATGATAAGCTGAGAAGAGGAATTGGGTATAATGCCACACCACCACCATATAACAACAATTACATCCCCCCTACCTCAGACTTGCTAGAAACCAAAGATAGGAAGGACTTGCCTGAGGGAGCCACTGAGATAGATCCCCTAGATGAAGTAGTTGTTGAGGATAAGACTGAGAAAGAGGTTGGTAAGAGTAAGGAGAACAAAGTGAGTGGTGAGATTCCTCTAAAGAATAACATTATCACCAATGAGGACTGTGGAAGGGCTTGGATCAAATCCAAGGTCATAGAGAAGACAGAGGGAAAGTCTGGTAAGGTCCATTACAAACAGACCACAATTGTGAATCCAGGTCCTTGCAAACAGTGTGCATGTAAGAAGAATGAGCCTCAAAAACATGATAAAAAGAGGGGAAATCAAAGAAACTGGAATAATCAGTGGGCACAAAAACAAGGGGTTGATTTGAGTAAAATCAATAGACCAAAGACTTGTTTTATCTGTGGCAAATTGAATCATCTTGCCAAAAACTGTTATTTCAACCTTATGAACCAAAGGATGAACTGTCAAAGATCTATGCAAAAACCCTTTGGTTATAGGAAGAAGGTTGAAAGGAATCATGTGGCTAAGAAAACTGTTAAATCTAAAAGCCACATGAAGAAAAAGTCTGTTAAAGAAAGTGTCAATATGTGGGTTCCTAAAAGCACTAAACCTGTTAGTACTGCTACCACAAATAGTGCTTCTAACAATGATAGTGCTGCTAGAAGTAATACTACTGCTAACAATGTTAGTACTGCTGACATTGTTAGTACTTCTTCAAAAGTTAATACTGCTAACTCTGTTAGTGCTTCTAAGGTTAGTACTGCTTCTAGTGTTTGTGCTGCTAAGCCAATCATATTGACAAAGTACTCTAATAAATAGTGCTCTGAGTTTAAAAACCTCATCAAAAAGGAATGTAAATACTTTGATGAGAAAGGGAGACCCAAGACCACTTTGGCTTGGGTCCCCAATCAATACTAATTGTTTAATCTTATGTGCAGCGCAACCAGCAGCTCAAGGGGAAGAGTATCTGGCATATTGATAGTGGTTGCTCAAGGCACATGATAGGGAACATGTCATGCCTCAAGAATTTCAAGAAAATTGATGGTGGTCATGTTTCCTTTGGTAATACTCCAGATGGAGGTAAGATAAGTGGTAAGGGGGATGTAACCAAAGGTATAATGACCTTTGAAGATGTATTCTATGTTGAGCAGTTAAGGTACAACCTGTTAAGTGTATCACAGGTTTGTGACAAACAACATAGTATATTATTTACAGATTCTGAATGCATTATCCTTGCTCCTGGATTCAAGGTAGTTGATGAAAAGATGATACTACTAAGAACACCCAGAAAGGATAATGTATATTGCTTAGATATGGAAAGTGTTTCAACTGATTCATCCCTCAATTGTCTTGTTTCAAAAGCTTCTTTGGATGAATCATCAATTTGGCACAAAAGGATGTGTCACATGAACTTTAAAACAATGAATAAACTTGTTAAAAACAACCATGTAAGAGGTTTACCTTCCAAAGTCTTTTCATGTGATGATCATTGTGTTGCCTGTCTCAAAGGCAAACAACACAAAACTTCTCATAAGTTCAAAGAGTTGAACATAATCTCTAATTCTCTTCAGTTGTTGCATATGGATCTGTTTGGTCCTACAAATGTTATGAGTATTGGTAAGAAATCATTCTGCCTAGTTATTGTTGATGATTACTCTAGATTTACTTGGGTATATTTTCTAAGGACTAAGGATGAGACAAGTGGACTGATCAAATCCTTTATTCTAAGAATTGAAAACCAAACTAATCAAAAGGTAAAAGTCATTAGGTAAGACAATGGTACTGAATTTAAAAATCATGACCTAAACACCTTTTGTGAGGAAAAAGGAATTGAGAGGCAATACAGTGCTCCTAGGACTCCACAACAAAATGGTGTTGCTGAGAGAAGGAATAGGACACTGATTGAAGTTGCTAGATCTTTGTTGGGAGATTCAAAACTACCAATTACTTTCTGGGCTGAAGCAGTTAATACTGCTTGCTATGTCCAAAACAGAGTTCTAGTAGTCAAGCCTAAAAACAAGACACCATATGAGCTTTTAAATAACAGAAAACCTTTTATAGGATTTTTCAAACCTTTTGGGTGTCCTTGTACCACTCTCAATACCAAAACTCACTTAGAAAAGTTTGATAGCAAGGCTGATGATGGTTTTCTTGTTGGTTACTCATCTCAGAGTAAGGCTTACAGAGTTTTTAATACTTCTTCTAGAATAATTGAGGAAAGTGACAATGTCAAGTGCAATGAGAACACACCAAATCCTATTGGATCTGGTCCTCAGTGGTTATTTGACATTGATTCACTAACTAACTCTTTGGGTTTCAGTAGTGATTATCATGCAGGTTCAGGAAGTGGAGGATCAGGGGATGAACAAGTACAAGTACAAGACATTATTCCTCAGTCTGTGATCTTTCCCATACCTGCAATAGAGCCTGTTGATGTATGTGCAAAAGAGACAATGACTGAACCAATTCAGAGTGAAGAAGAAGGAAGAGATGAGGAGAATCAAGTGCATGAAGAGCCAGAAACAGCTGATGAGATCCCCTCAGCTAATTTAAATGATTCCAATCTGGATGTGGGAATCAATGATGAACCTAGTCATCAGACTAGAACTCAAAAGAATCATCCTCCAGAGCTGGTCATAGGAGACATCTCTTCTCCTATGATAACAAGGAATCATCCTCCAGAGCTGGTCTAGCCTATGCCTCATACATGAAGTTCAAGGTATACCAAATGGATGTGAAGAATGCCTTTCTGTATGGCACAATTGATGAAGAAGTATATGTCTGTCAGCCCCCTGGATTTGAAAATCCATCATATCCAGACAGAGTATACAAACTGAAGAAAGCACTTTATGGTCTGCATCAAGCCCCAAGAGCATGGTATGATACTCTGTCTACCTACCTCTTGGAGAATGGGTTTGAAAGAGGAATAATTGACAAGACCCTCTTCATTAAAAGAAGTAAGAAGGACATCCTATTGGTTCAAATTTATGTGGATGATATCATCTTTCGATCCACAAAAGATCAGATGTGTAGAGACTTTGAAAAGTTGATGCACAAGAGCTTTAAAATGAGTTCAATGGGTGAACTTACCTTCTTCCTTGGGCTTCAAGTGAAACAGAAGAAAGATTGGATCTTCATAAGCCAATCAAAATATGTGAAAGACATCCTGGAAAAAATATGGATTAACAGACTCAAAGCCAGCAAGCACACCTATGGAGACTCATAAACAGATCACTGCTGATCTTGAGGGGGAGGATGTTGATGTCCATCTATATAGATCAATGATTGGATCTCTCATGTATCTCACAGCCTCAAGACCAGACATCATGTTTCCAGTGTGTTTGTGTGCCAGATTCCAAGTCAAGCCAAAGCAATCACATTTGCAAGCTGTTAAAAGGATTTTCAGATACTTAAGAGGCCAACCTAGATTAGGTATTTGGTATCCTTATGAATCCAACTTTGACTTGATTGCTTATTCAGATAGTGACTTGGGAGGTGCTAACATGGACAGAAAGTCTACTTCAGGAGGATGTCAACTTTTAGGTGCAAGACTAGTATCTTGGCAGTGTAAAAAAACAAACCACAGTGTCCTTATCAACAACAGAAACTGAGTATATTGCTGCTGCAAGTTGCTGCTCTCAGGTTCTATGGATTCAAAATCAGATGCTGGACTATGGGGTAACCTTTCTTCACACTCCAATCTTCATTGACAATAGCAGTGCTATAAGCATTGTTAACAATCCAGTCAAGCACTCCAAAACAAAGCACATTGAGATCAGGTATCACTTTATCAGAGATTGTAATGAAAAGAAGCTAATTCCAGTTGCTAAAGTTCATACTGACAACCAGTTTGCTGATCTATTCACTAAAGCTTTTGATGTGGGTAGATTCACATTCTTGGTCACAAGTGTGGGCATGATCAACTCTGAATGAGCTCATGCTTTAAAAAGTGTTTACATACCTGTTATTTTATTCTTTGGTGCTACTAACACCTTTCTCAGGAAGTTATTACCTTGCTCAGAGTACCTCAAGCTTCAAAAAGTGTAAGTATAGTTAATGTTGCCAGTGCAGTTTTAATACTGCCAGTGCACAGTTAATACTGCTCTTAGTTAATACTGCTAGTTAGTTAATACTGTTAGTGGTTACTACTGCTCTCAGTTAATACTGCTAGTAGTTAATACTGCTAGTGGTTAATACTGCTCTCAGTTAATACTGCTAGTTAGTTAATAGTGCTAGGAGTTACTACTGCTCTTAGTTAATACTGCTAGTTAGTTAATATTGCTAGGAGTTAATACTGCTTATGTCCCGAATTGTATAAATACCCTTCGCCCAAAAGTTCATAACGACTCTTTGCTTTCTATTCATCTGCTCTCTAACCCTTTTCTCTCAAGTACCAAGTGTTGCAGTCAAGATTACTCAAGCACAATGGCATCCATGACATTCATTGATGAGCACAACGAGATTGCGATGCTACAGAAGCCGAAACAAGCTGCTGAATTTCACCAGGTTGTGGATTTTCTCAAGTCCAGCCATATTGCCCATGCTCTTACTATGTCGCCAACTATCTACATAGAGCATCAAAGACAATTCTGGGCAAATGCCACCATAGTCACAGAGAATGGTGTGCAGATAATCAAGACTCGGGTGTGTGACAAACCCTTGTCAGTTTCTGAAGAGGTGATACGCATTTGTCTACGTCTAGACGATGCTGCAGGTATTACTTATATTCCAAATGAGGACTTGTTCTCAAATTTGTCAAGAATGGGGTATGGAGGCCAATTGGGTGGTTTCAAATTCTCAAAAGCAAAATTTTATACCCAATGGCGTTTTATTGTTCATACCCTGATGCACTGTATCTCCAAAAAGACTACTGGATGGAGTGAGTTTAGCAGTACCATTGCTTATGCTTTGGTCTGCTTGGCCACTGCCAGAAAGTACAATTTTTCAAGAATGATTTTCAGTGATCTTGTATCAAACTCGGGAAGCAAAAAGAGTTTTTACATGTACCCAAGGTTTGTACAGGAAGTTATAACCCATGAATTGACGGATATGCCTCACTTTGATGAGGTATATGTACCCAAAATTTCCAAAGGTAAGGTCTTTTCAAACATGAAGAGATCTCCATTGGACTCGGAGGGAGTTGACACCCAATTGTTCTCTACAATGATGGTGGTGTCCCACAATGAAGAAGGTATGGCAGCAGGGTCAAGGCCCTCATTAGACCATCCCACTGCTAGCCAATCCCAACCTTCACCCTCCATATCAATCCCTCAGTCTCTTGTTCAAAAGCTAACTTCTCCAATAACCCAAACTTACATAAGGAAAAAGGTAAAGAAGGCTCCTTCCCTTCTTGTACCTTCACCCACTGAGCCTTTAAGCCCTCTAATGGAGAATTCTCCATTAGAGAATATCTACAGGGAAACCACAGGGGTGTCTCCCAACCCCAAGGAGGTGCTCACTTAGGAGATGTTTGAGCATATGGGTGCTAAGGCTGCCACTACTCCTGCTAGCACAGAGGAGGTCAGTGGTAACATAAATAAGACCTTCCCCATGGCAACTTTGGGTGAGCAATCATCCAAAGGTCCCAGGTGCCAAGAAACCATGGGGGTAGCAGGTGCTTCTGCTAGGCAGAAGACCTCTACTGCAAAAAGATCCCATGATCCTTCAAAAGGGGGTCACACTCCTGGAGAAGGTGAGGACAGATATAACTACTATGAATTGATGGAAACAATGGGCAACATCAACATGGATGTGATCAACCAAGGAAAAGACATAGAAGAGCTGAAACTAATAGTCCTGTCTCAACAAGCTCAGATTTCCAAACTGAAGAACTTGGTGAAGAAATTAGTCCAGAAAAAGAGGAAGAAACAGTTTGTGCTTAGAAGAAGGAAACCAATAACTGATACTCCCAAAAAGGGGGAGTCAGAAGCTGAGGACAAATTGGAAGCTGATACAGATAAGGGGGAGAAACATAGTGTTGAGGGATAGATTGATGAAGTAAGTAAAGAAACTGTACAAGCAGCAGAAACATCAAGCAGAGCAGCAGTAGAAGAGCAAACAACAGTAACATTTAATGCTGCTGGTTCAAGCCAAACAGCAGAAACTGTTAATACTGCTGAACTGAAAGAAGCAGCAGAAATAGTGCTAGAAGTTCTGACAGATCTTGAGATTGCAGAAACCTTAATCAAAGTCAAGCATGATACTCCCAAGGTCATCTCAAAGGCCAAAGGAGTTGTGATCAAAGAACATGGTGAAATGATCAAGAAAGCTAGTGTTGAGAAAATGGCAAGCAAAGATAAAGGAAAAGCTAAAATGGTGGAATCTGATCAACCAATCAAAAAGCAAAAGTTGGTTGAGTCAGATGAAGCTTTGGCCAAGAAGATACAAGCTGATATTGAGCAAGAAGAAAGGGTTCAGGTTGAAAAGGACAGAGAGATGGCTAAGGCTCTAGCTGCTGAACTGAATGAAGCCTATCAACAAAGCCTGGCAACTGAAATTGCACAGAAGAAAGCTGCAACTCTGAAGAAATCAGTGGTGGTAAAAACAGCTGCAAAGAGAGACAACCCTCAAAGACCTTCCTAGGTACCCAAGAGAAAAACAATATGATTACATTTCTCAAAGATGTTGTAGGAGTCAGAAAAGAGATGTTCTCAAAGATATCTTTTGAGAAAATTAAAGAGTTGTATGATTCAGAGATACTAAAGCTTCAAGGGAATGAAACTACCAGGGTGGAAATGGAGAAGAGAATGAAAGAAAGAAATGACTTCATGATAGAAAAGCCTTTCCCTGATGAGCAAGAAACACCACCAAAGAAAGAAGCCACTCTTGGTGAAAGTCTAAGGACTTTAAAAAGAACCAAGATGATGGCAAGGAGAAAGTCAACCAAGAAGCCTAGAAAGGCTACAGAAGAAGCTGAGAAGGTTGCTGAAGAAGAAGGGGCACCTAAGCCATCTGAACAGAAAGAACCAGCAAGAACTGATGATGTAAATATGTACATGGTAGTGATGGACAAAGTGCCTGAACCAATTTCAGCTGAACCTGTTGGAGTGAAGCCACCTGAGGTTATTCTATGGGACACAATGAAGGTTGATGGGAAGGAATACATAAGGCTCAAAAGAAAGGATGAAAATTTTGAAGTATATAACACTTGGGCAAAGATTGTAAGAACATGCTCCAGGTCAGATTTAGAAGAGATGTTTGACATAGGAATGAAGTTGTATGCAGATCAACTGAAAGCTCCGGCCAGAGATTTCAATTACAAAATTAGTGATGGATTATCTGTGTATGATGTTCAAACCTGAAGAAATGGAGCATGTGATCAGAAATGTGTTCAAAACTGTCAACAATTGGACTCTATATGAAACTAGTGGAGTATATGCACTAACTATGGACATAAATCACATAGAGTACTTCCTAGTGGATAGAGTGTACAATCATAGCAGACTGAAGCTTCATGCAATGTTGAAGAAGAAGCTAGGATGTGTTCCAAATTCAGAGATGGCTAAGTATTTGATTCAAAGAACAATCAATCAGAGTTTGGGGTTGGATGCAAATACAGGTGTATGAACCATGAAGTTTTGGGAGCATCTAAGAAGACCATCTGAAGAACTTGACTTCTCTTCCTAAAAGTCAAGTTAGGGGGAGATTGTTGGGAAATTCAGAAATGCACAAGTACAGTTAATGAATGCTGCTAGAAGAACTTGATTAATACTTCTGAGATTAATGTTGCTGAGTGAAGTTAATACTGCTGATCAAGATTAATACTGCTAGAGGAGATTACTACTGCTAAGCAATTTTAGTACTGCTAGTAGTTAGTACTGCTGAACATTAATACTGCTCAAAGTATTAATGCTGCTAAAGACTTAGTGCTGCTTAAGAGATAATCAAGATTCGTGTAGATCAAGTTTGAAGATTATGGAAAGCTTGGAGATAAAGATGGAAGATTATTTTGAAGATCTTTTATTATTTGTAATTATCTTTTATCTTCATTATATAGAGAATATTTTAGATTTGATAAATATAGAATTCTGAATTTTTGTTTTGATAGAGAGAATCAACCTCAAGGTTTGTAATCCTAATTCTAGAGAAGTAGAATTCGTATTGGTGAGCCTGTTCATCAATATTGAGGTTGAGTGTTGAATCTTGTAGGTTTACAATCATTCAATAAAGTTTACAAGTTGTTCTTCTGATTCATTGTTTCATTGATTATTGAATATTAAAGTGTTATTCCGCAAACTCCTTTAATATTGTTTCTGAGTGTTTATTCTTGTTTAGAATTAAGATCTGATTGACTGCAAATTTGATTTATCTTTCGCTTTAAGGAACGTTTGAATGTTCAACATGTCGATCATTGGCATGGGATTATAATACGACCCATTGGATGAACAAAGGCAAATTCCTTTTCAGCCTTGTATAACAGCTTCTGAAATAAAAGGTGCTCTAGATATGATATTGGGACTACAAACGGCCTGCTCTTTCTTTCCCCGACATAAATAGCAAAATGGCCCTTGCGTACATTTGAAACCTCCGACGTGAGAAGATTCCATTCGAAAACATGCTTGGCATGTAAGATTCTTAGGAACCAGCAACTAAACATATTCTCACAAATAATTGAAAGAGTGTGTAGAAGCTATCTGTAGGAGTGAGCTCTAAGAAATGCTTGGTTTTGGATCATAAGAGGATGTATATATATGCATCCAGATTGCAAGTTAGTCCAAGTGAAGTTGTATGTATCAAGTACACTACCTTGATTGGTCATGGGATCTAGTTTCCTTGTCTAGGCTGCAAACAAGTACATCTTTGTCGATGTCGTACTAAACTAGGCCTAATTGTTTTAACGAACATGATATCTGAGGAAACAAAGAAGATATAATTATTGATTATAGATAGTATCACGTTTTGTATGGATATTAGGGAATCATAGTAGAAATAATCGTACAACTTTGTTGCATTCATAATATATTATATTTCAAGCAGTCCAAACTAATAATTAATTAATAACGTCATGAATAAAACTAATAATATGAAGACAACTTCTAGATAGTTATATGTTTGAATATTAGTGTAGTCCGGTGCCAATTATATAATCCAAGCAGGCCACAAGAATATCCATACATAACATAAATGAGTTCATAAATATTCATATTATTGTTCCTTTCCATTAAAAACAACTGCACTCCAAGGAGAATTTGTCCTTGGAAGGACCAAAGGTGTAAGATTCTTGAACTCTTGGATCATCTGGCGACACAGATGCTTGTAGAACTTGATGTAATTCAATTCCTTGAAAGTTTCGCCTTGGGGAATTGTCTAATTATTTAGACTCCTATTTATACAAATATTGGTTTTGAACCAAACCTCAACTGCGGCCTTGCACCTTTCTCCAAAGTCACTAAAGAAAGTCTTGCTCCCTGCCTCAAATACACTTTATTTCGCGGTTAGCTTTTCTCTGTGATCATGGGCATAAAAAATTTTCCAAAAATCATGTACGCAAAGCTGGGAATGCCGAGATATCATTCATCTTCAGTAGTTCCTGATGTACAGAAAGGCCATTGCTCCGTGTATGTTGGTGAAAGCAGCATGAAGAGATTTGTAATTCCATTAGCGTATCTAAAACATCCTTCGTTTCAAGCCTTGTTGAACCTGTCCGAAGAGGAGTTTGGCTATGCTCATCCAATGGGAGGTCTCACATTTCCATGCAAAGAAGAGACTTTCATTGAACTAATTGACAGTATACATTGGAATGTTAAGAGAACATGACTTCCTTTGCCATGTAACCGTAAAAAGTTTGGGGCTTTCTCTTTTTCACCATCCCTTTTCATGGGTATACCTGGGGTTACTAAACGAAAATATGAGTTATTGTGAAAAGACTCTCTAGTAATTCTTTCAAGTCTTCAATTTAATCTCCCTCAGAAGAACTCCATGAGTCTTCAATACCCTCTTCTCATAAAAGTGCCTTCTCAGCATCAGCTGAACATATTTGAACCATTAACATCTGTATGTATCTTTACCAAATGCCAAGCCTTATCCTCGTTCAATGCTACATGAAATGTCTTCCATACCTTTATATGTTTCATCTTTGAACTAAAACGCCTATTTATACAGGAGAAAGTAAAGACTAACTAGAGTTAACAACTAACATTGTATTAACCCTGATCAATAACTGACTAACACAACATAAATAGTTAGTTCAGTCTAAGAAACTAATTAAAAGCCATGTTCCCCACAAGATGTATGACACTCTTGCTATCACATTGTACTTTCATGTTTATCTGGTTTATATACCTATCTCACCGAGGAGCTCCCTTAGATATAACGTTTCATTTGCAACTTAAAAGCCATGATAGTATATAATCTGGCACTCCAACTGATAACCATAGCCAACTATCGAGATGTTCAGCATAATCTGTATCCCAGTACCAACATATTACAAGTACATTCGATAGACCCATGAAAAAAAGCAACACCCAATGACACAATTAATATATATGGAAAGGAATATAAATGTTCTGAAACAACATCCCCACCTTTGTTAATATGTACTTTTCTAATTACACATACAAACCATCAATTATCCTATTAGGGGAGGAATAATATTTGGACACTCCTTATTGACCACTTTATGAATCAAGATTACACAAAGTAATGATCACATGACAACCGCTTCAATAATTTTCTATTTAATGATGTATTCAGAAAATATAAGTAGATACAAAACCTGTCATGTTCTAGTGTAGGGTATCCCTAACTACTTTTTAAAGGTATTGCATACCAAGATAATTTTTTTTGGGTATGCTACTGTTTGAAAGGGATTAAAATTTATCTAACATATTATCCTTGCTTTGCAGATACTAAAATTGGCCTTACTCATTATATCCTCTTATTTTGTTCTCTTTTATTATTTAATACTAATATTTTTCCTGGCATGTTCTAAAAACGAGCACCGTGTACTTTCGATAATACAAATAATTACAACATATTAAAAATAAGGTTAACATGTTGCTGAATCCCTTTAGTAATTTATATGTTTGACAACCAGTGTGATATCTTATATTATTATATTATCCAATCTAACCACTAAGAGTATCCTTAGGTATCATATATAACCAAAAGAAAAAAAAAACCAATATTCACATCGTTGATATTTTCTGTTTGCAAGCATAACTACAATGCCATGGAGCTGGGAATTTTTCCTTGGATGGACCAACATGTCATATTTTAAATCTCCTGGATGAGTTCACCACAAATGTGTTTGTATGCTTTGGAGTATACAAGATTTGTAGACCTTGACATGCTTGATTCCTTTGAAACTTCCCCCTTCTGGATGGTGTAGCTAATTGCACAACTATTTATTCCAATAATTGGTTTTTAGGAATTCTCAACTTCTTAAGCTTCAATCTGAAGTTTCTAAAGAAACTCTTGCTCCCCTCAATAGTTCCAATTCTGAGGCATCCTTTTGCTTTGACAATGGGCTTGCATATATTTCAAAGAATCATGCAATCTAGGCAAGGAATGGCAAGATATCATTCTTCCTCAAAAGTAATTGACATACCTAAAGGTTGTTTCTCTGTATATGTTGGTGTAGGAATTTTCGTACTTTTATATGATATATTGCCTTTTATGACATTCTATTAGTTTCTTCATACCATTTGTTGCATAACAACAGTAACACAACAACCAAATGACACAAAATATTCTAACATCCCACGCCTTTGTTCGTATAATTCTCTAATTACACACACAAGCAAACAATTGTATATTTGGTGGTTAATAATTAGGAAGTTAATTTATAATTAACATCAGGTTTATTGAAAGGTCACGTCGGTTCACATAGGAAGCAACAGTTCATGTTTATGTGTATATATATTGTACTCCTGTGTATTGTAATGTTGGTTGTCTGTATAAAAAGTTCTATACAATAAACTATTCATCTTGTCCTTACGTTGAATCTTCCCTTTGTTCCAAGAAATTGGTATCAGAGCCTGTGGCCTCTTACAACGGATTGCAACCCCAACTACCGAAACTAGGACAAAACTATCATCAATGGAATATTCAGATGAGAGTTCTATACGAATCTCAAGACCTTTGGCAAATTGTCGAAAATGGATACGAAGAACCAACAGATCCATCATCATCAACACCACAACAACAGAATGATCTAAAAGAAAGTAAGAAGAAGGATAGAAAGGCACTCTTCTTTATTTACCAGGCAGTAGAGGAGATGATTTTCGAAAGAATTTCCACTTCAACAACGTCCAAACAAGCATGGGATATGTTACAAAAGATGTACAGAGGGGAAGAAAAGGTTAAGATGGTCAGACTCCAAACTTTGAGATGCGAATTTGACAACTTGCGAATGAAAGAATCTAATATAATCGAAGATTACTACAATCGCATAGTTCTTCTTGTAAATCAACTAAGAATTAACGGAGAAGTCGTTGAAGATACAAGGATCATAGAAAAGATCCTTTGTAGCCTAACGAGAAAATTCGAATACATAGTTGTTGCTATAGAAGAATCCAAGGATCTCTCAACTATATCTTTGGAAGGATTGTTGGGAACACTACAATCTCACGAACTAAGGATTCGTCAATTTGATGCCTCATCTTCGGATCAGGCCTTTCAAATACAGTCAAAAAATAAAAATACCTTTAAAGAGAAACAGAAAAGTTTGGAATACTCAAAAGATGATCCAGGTGAAAGTTCGAACAAAGAAAAGGGTAAAGGAAGGTTTTTATCACAGATTCAATGCCATTATTGTCAAAGATATGGACATGTGAAGAAGTTCGGTAGAAAAAGGATAGCAGAAGAAGGCCGTACTAGTTTTGTACACACAAAAGAGGAAAATTATCAAGACACAATGTTTATGTTGTTTGGAACACAAGAAGAGACAACAGATGATGTTTGGTACCTTGATAGTGGCTGTAGTAACCACATGACCGGAAACAGAAATATATTCATCTCCATTGACGAGTCTGCAAAAAAGGAAGATCGAATGGGGGATGACAAAAGACTGATCGTACAAGGAATTGGTGACATTTCAGTAAGAATCAAAGACGGTGTTAAGAAGATTCCATGTGTCTACTTCGTACCAGGTTTAAAACATAATTTATTGAGCATTGGACAACTTCTCTTAAGGGGATATAGCGTGTACTTTCAAAACAAATCATGTGAAATTAGAGATACAAGTAATAAATTCATGGCAAGGATACACATGACCTCCAACAAGATGTTTCCCTTAAGATTTTCTGAAGACACATCTTTTAATCTAAAAATGACGAATCATAGCGCCACACAACTCTGGCATAAACGCCTTGGACATGTGAATTTCGGGTATCTAAATTACATGAGTAAGAATAATTTGGTTCGAGGGCTGCCAAACTTATCTAATGCAAGTGAACCATGTGAAAGTTGCGTTTTGGGAAAACACTCGAGAGAATCATTCCCTCAAGAAAGGACATGGAGAGCAACGGATGTACTCGAACTCATACACACGGATGTTTGCGGTCCCATGCAGACGCCATCAATCGGAAATACTTTCATTGATGACCACAGCAGAAAACTTTGGGTATATTTTTTAAAAGAGAAGTCGGAAGTAGTTGAACGTTTCAAAATATTCAAAGCATTTGTTGAGAAACAAAGAGATAAGAAAATAAAAGCTTTGAGATCAGATCAAGGAGGTGAGTATAAAAGTAATTACTTTCAAGCATTCTTACAAGAACAAGGGATTCATCATCAATTCACTACTCGGTACACACCCTAACAAAACGGGGTGGCAGAAAGAAAAAATCGAACCTTGATTGAGATGGCAAGGAGCATGCTTCGAGAGAAGAACTTATCGAATGAATTATGGGCAGAAGCTGTTGCATGTGTTGCATATATCCTGAATCGATCTCCAACTAAAAGTCTATCAAACATCACTCCCCAAGAAGCATGTAGTGGATACAAACCCAGTGTTGCACATTTTAAGATTTTTGGGTGCGTGGCATTTTCTCACATTCATGATCAGGTTAGGAGAAAACTTAATAACAAGTCCGAGAAGGCCATCTTCGTTGGATATAGCGAAAGATCTAAAGCCTACAAACTATACAACCCTCTAACAAAGAAACTCATTGTGAGTCGAGACGTCATATTTCATGAAGACAAGGAATGGAATAACATGAATTCAGACGCAAATAATGATATTTCCATAGCCAATGAGGAAGATGAACAAAGCCGAAGGAATGATGATGATGAAGAACCAAGGACTTCAACCAATACACCCTTGTCTACTCCTATTAGCAGCCATTCACCATCATCAAATAATTCTACCGAAACCTTATCTTCTTCATCAAATACTCGACCCAAGAAGACAAGAACAATAACAGATCTACTTGAAAATACTCTAAGAATGGATCTTGAAGACGTCTCAGATTTTGTATTATTCGCAGATGCTGACCCACTAACCTTTGAAGAAGCATATCAAGAAAAACACTGGAGGACTGCTATGGATGAAGAGATAAAATCTATAATGAAAAATGATACGTGGGAAGTAGTCTCTTTACCCAACAACCATAGGTCCATAAGAGTTAAGTGGGTTTTCAAGACAAAAGTAAATGAGAAGGGTGAAATTGATAAGCATAAAGCACGATTGGTAGTAAAAGGGTATAAGCAAAAATACGGTTTGGATTATAAAGAGGTGTTCGCTCCTGTGATCCGTCTTGAAACGATCAGACTTGTTTTGGCTCTTGCCGCGCAAAATGGTTGGGAAGTCCATCAAATGGACGTGAAGTCGGCTTTCTTGAACGGTCTATTGAAGGAAGAAGTGTATATTGATCAACCTCCGGGATATGTTATACACGGTGAAGAGAACAAAGTGTGTCGACTGAAAAGAGCTTTGTATGGACTAAAACAAGCCCCTCGGGCTTGGTATAGTGGAATTGATGAATATTTTCAAAGGAATGGGTTTGGAAAATGCACCTACGAACACACTCTTTACATCAGGGAAATTCAAGGTAATATCCTAATTGTTTGTATCTATGTTGATGATTTAGTTTTCACAAGCAACTCCCAAGAAATGATAGAATCATTTAAAGGATCCATGAAGAATGAATTTGAAATGACAGATCTTGGATCTCTGCGATATTTTCTTGGTATAGAAGTCAAACAAGAAATAAACTTGATCTCTATATCTCAACAAAAATACGCAAGAGATCTTCTGGTTAGATTCAATATGAGTGATTCTATACCGTCATCCACTCCCATGGAGTATGAATAGAAATTATCAAAAGGGGTCGAAGAAAGGGAAGATTCAACGTAAGGACAAGATGAATAGTTTATTGTATAGAACTTTTTATACATACAACTAACATTACAATACACAAGAGTACAATATATATACACATAAACATGAACCGTTGCTTCCTATCTGAACCGACGTGACATTTCAATAAACCAACAGATGCTGTTAATTATAAATTAACTTCCTAATTATTAACCACCAATCTAGCTTATTTCGAATACTTCCCCTTAAGCTAGACACAACCCATCCCGAGTTTTTCTTTTAGAAGATTAAATGCTCCAACAATTTTGCATGATCATTGAGTGATAAACCTGGCTAGTTATTGTAGGGTTTTCCAAATTTTAAGAAGGTAATTGTTACCCAGATTAAAAAATTTGGCTGCTTGAAAAGGAAATTAAAATTCATCCAATAAACAAACTTCTTTTTTAACTTAATCTTGACCAGAATTTCCTTGGAAATCCTAATGACATAAAGCGTGGAATTTCAATTGCTTGGTAAATTTGGAAAAAGAAACTTCTCTATTATTTTCATTTGCCTTCTACACTCAAGAGAAGTTTTTGTGCTTTGGTCAATTAAGATTCATCATGGGGAGGAATTAACCGTCATATAAGTCTTGAGATTTAAGACATAACTTCATTTTGCCTCAAATAGTTCCTATTTCATGCTTAACTTTTCTTTTGATCATGGGCATGCACAAATTTCCAAAAATATGTATGCTAAGCTGGAATCCGAGATATCATTCATCTGAACATTACATGATGTACCAAAAGGCCATTGCTCCGTATATGTTGGTGAATGCAGGATGAAGAGATTTGTAATTCCGTTAACGTATCTAAGACATCCTTCGTTTCAAACTTGTTGAACCCGGCCGGAGAGGAGTTTGGCTATGCTCATCCGATGGGAGGTCTCACATTCCCATGCAAAGAAGAAACTTCCATTGAACTAATTGTGCTTATAGATTTAACATGGTCGTAGAATGTTAAGACAACACGACTTCCTTACTAGTTACGAACTCTCTTTATATCCCCATCCCTTTTCATGGGTATAATTAACTAGGGTTATTAACTGAAAACATGAGTTCTTGTAAAAAAATACTTTCAAGTAATTTGTTTAAGTCTTCAGTACTATCTCTTCTCCTAAAAATGCCATCTCAACACTAGCAAGATCTTAGTTGAATAAGGTTTGAGTAAAGGTTGAACTTTGACAATAATAGGAACTTATTGAACATATGTGAAACATTAACATCTGTATATATCTTCACAAAATGAACAACCTTATCCTCGTTAAATGGTACGAGAAATGATTTCTTTACCTCTATATGTTTCGTCCTTGAACTAATTAAAATCCAAGTTGCGTGCAAGATGTATATCACATCTTGCTATCACAATATACTTCCATGCATGTTTTTCTGCCTAGAGGAGCTCCCTCATATATAACACTTCCTTTGCATCTTTAAAGCCACAATAGTTTATAGTCAAGCTTTGCAACTATCATAGCTGATAGCTATACCTACCACAATGACCATTAAGTATCTGACATATATAATCCAAATGGCAATACCAACAAGATTACAAGTACCTTCTTTCGATCGAGTAAAGAAATCGACACTGAATGGCATGGATGGACAATTAAGTGGCTACAATGGCTCGTCCCTGCGTCGTAAGCTAAAAAAATTAGTTTCATGAAATGTCCAACCCTATTGCTTTTGATGGTGCAACCGTTATTATATATTGCTTTTGAAGGTGCAACAGTTATTATATGGTGCCACCATATGGAAAAACTCTTGGGTCCATCCTTGTCATTGCAAAACTTAATGGACTCCAAGGAACATAAGATTTGTCCCTCTTGTTTAAAGTTCATTACAATTTTTTTTCAAAGTGGTTAGGGTTGTAAATGAACCAAACGAACATGAACGGAGGCGTGTTCATGTTCATTCATTTAACATAACCAAACAAACGAACAAACACGAACGATAAATGAATGGAATCTTTTGTGTTTATGTTCATTCGTTAAGAAAAATGTGCTTGTTTGTGTTCGTTTATGTTCATTTATTAAGATGCTAAAAGAACGTAAATGAACGAATATAAATGAATGAACAAAAAACAACTACCATTACCATTATATTGTAAAACGAACACAAATGAGCGAACGTTCATAGACATAAATGAACGAACGAGACTATTGTTCATGTTCGTTTATTTAACTAAACGAACAAAAAAATGTGTTCATATTCGTTCATTTATTAAATAAACTAACATAAACGAATTTCCCGCCAAACAATTCACGAACAGTTCTTTCAACGTTCGGTTCTTTACAACCCTAAAAATAGTAAGTGAATGATTTAATTAAGGATTGCGAAAATTAAGTGAATGAGATAATTAAGTGGATGAAATAATTAAGGAATATGGTGTCAATATAACAAAAGACGAAAATACCCCTCTTAGCACACAATTTGTACTAATTACGCATATAACAAAAGAACGTACCTCTACACCGTTGGCGTTAATCCTGATTTAATTAGTTTTGTAATCAAAATTAAGTAATTTTGGTCTACTATTCCTTGTGTTGCCCAAAATATGTGATATTCTAGATATCATGGATTAGCTCGCACGCCACAAAAATGTTTGTATGCAAGTAATTTTCTCATAAATAATTGAAAGAATATGTATGAGCTAGCTGTAGGAGTGAGCTTTGAAATGATTGATTTGGAGTAAAAGTGGGTGTATATATGCATCCAGATTGGAAGTTAATCCAAGTGAAAGAGTTGTATGTATAAAGTACACTAGTACACTACCATGATTGTGCTCATGGGAAAGAAGTTGTCGTCTGTTGTGATCTAGATTCCTTGTCTAGGCTGCAAAAAAGTATATATTTGTCAACGTTGTACTAAAAGTATGTTGAATTGTCTTAACGAACATGATGGCTGAGGAAACAAGGAAGATCTTATCATTGATTACAATATCGAGATAATTCAGTAGAATATCGTACATATATCGATCTGTAATAAATTCATGATAATATTATATGGCATGAAACGGAAATAAACATAGCCTTTTATACGATTCTTATTATTTTGTTCAAAATGTTTTCCTACCTCATACCCTTTCAAGAAACAAACCTACACATAGTAGCATAAATACTGCAGCATGGATAATCTCGAAAGCCACTGCAGTAACCAAAGTATCAAAGAAGTAATAATAATCCAGTACCATGAATGCAAGTTGGATTAACGTATATGAACTTATCTCATCCTAGGGTGTAGATGAGATTGTTAATAAAGCATGTGGAACTTCTAGAACATAAAATTTTCTAAAATCCTTTCATGATAGCTTTTGTTCTTCATCTTTCATCCGTTGTGCTTAAAGAATGTGATCTTATCAAACCTAAGGTTTTTGTGCATAATTGTGAAATTGGTTGAAATTATCTTAAGGGGAAGAGATTTATGTGCACTTTCACCGCAACTGGAAACTCATACTCTTGCGTCGACTCAAAGACTAAGGTTATAAGTATTCAAACCTATGTTCCGACATAGGTTTGGGGTCCTCACTTCTCGACCCAATTTCAATATTTGTCAAGAGTAAACCTAGGCCACTACCTAGGTATGGGGTGCCCATTTTCTCTATCTTGAAATTGACATCTCGATTAATTTGCAGGAAATGAGACGAGCAAAACCTACCACAACTACTCCCCGTTGGCCCGAGTACGATAGATTGACACCGGACACCGACGCAACAGCTCCTCACCCACCATGACCATGAAACGCCACCTTTACATCACCTGTATAGAGACAAATATTGATTACACAATAGCGGAGATTGGAGTTGTCAGAACCAGGAGCATATAGAGGAGAAAATCGCTTTGTGACCATACTTGTTCTTTTATTTTTGTATGTTCGGATGACTGTACTCGATAACCATACACATACTCATCTTACCCCCAAATCGTACACATGTAACTATATCATTAGTATTACATGCATATCCTGTCACCACTCTACACATACAATGATATCAAGCTCAAAACCAAACTTGCACATTAGGGACAATGTGCCGGTAAGGTTTGGGGTTGTAGACACAGGCATACACATAGGATACATTGCATGAAGTTATATAATTGTTAGGGATAATTTTTTTAAGCCATATACACTGGAATTATGAAACTCTTAGGTGTAGGGACTTTACATTGTTCTAAGAATATGAGAACGGAGATATAGTCTTAAGAGTGATTAGGAATTTGCGTGACTAGGGAACATTAGTGGAGACCACCCGTGAGAATTTTGAACCAAACGAAAACCAGTCGAATCATTTGTGAGGGAAGTATACACTTAATCATATACGCATTTTCTGAACTTCTTGTTATGATTATAGCAGGATCTTACTATAATATTGCATTGAGTAGCAAAGACGTCCATAAGGATATTTAGTGAAACCTTTGTCTTATCTAATTTATGGACCTTAAGAAATGTTTCCAGGAAGTGTGTGTAATTAAATTGAATTTATCTTGCTTATCCTTCTATTGTGTGCACCTAAACCCATTTTCAACCATACAGTAAAATTTTCGATTCTTAACCCAATAATCAGACCCCAGCCTAAATGATAGGCTAACCTTATCCGAAGATGTGTCGGTTATGAACAACTAGTAGGAAATAACGGAAGATGGTGGAAAGAGAAAAGAATCAGTGGAATCTTGGTGTTGGAAAGGAAATCTGACCAAATGGGTCAAGTTGCTGCAAAAAAAAATGAAAAATCAAGAAATAAAAGCATATATATATATATATATATATATTTATGCAAAGAAAGAAAGAAAGAAAGAAAGAAAGAAAGAAAGAAAGAAAGAAAGAAAGAAAGAAAGAAAGAAAGAAAGAAAGAAAGCAGCAAGGTGCAAAATCAATCAAGGGTGTGTGGGTGTAAATACAGTGAAAAGTGCCTAAAAGAATGGGGATGAAATCTGGTTGTTCATATATTGACATATTGAGGATTTGTTCCTATTTACCTTCGTTTCATAGCCTCTAACCTAACCCCATTATAACCCTTTTGCAAATACCTGGATGATCTTTTGGAAAATTTAAGAAGATAGATCGAGTTGCACTAATAGTCTAGTCTTGCTACTTGATTCCTTCTGAGATCGCTTTGATTTACATTTGTGCGTTTTCATGATTGATTGTTCATGCTAATATTTCGTGAATTTTTGTACATAACCTCCAAAGACATGAACAACATGTGAGACAGCCTAGGGTTCGAGTGTAAAGAGAGTACCCTGTGAGGTAGGGTCGAAGCGAAATCCTCCCCAAAAGTGTGATGAAATGATTACTATTTTGTATGGTGTCACTGTTTTTAGTTCTATTTTCAATGTTGATGATTATAATACCTATGATGAAGATTGAACTCCGGTTGTTTCGTACTCCCACTCTTAAATCCTTGACATGAAAGTGGTTTGTGCCATCAGATTTTCCTTTTTGGAGATGAGATTTGTTTTGATCTTTATTATTTTTCTTTGACGCTAATGTGCTTGGGAACAAACAACGCTTGGATTGGGGTTGTTGATAACACCAATTTTTGGTGTTATTTGCATATCACTTTTCGAGTAATATTGCTTAATTCCAAGTAAATATAGTGGAAATTTCATCTTTAAATCAAGTGTTTCAGGATTTGCATCTCGTAACGAGATAGACAACAAAGTGTGTGAAAATAAGTGGAGAAAATAAGTTTTGCCCAAAACAGTAGCCAAAGCGACTTTGAAGTTAGTTGCTGAAGCTGAAGTTAGTTGAGCAACTCACCTTAGAGCAATTTTTCGGGTGAGTTACAAGTTAGTTGAAACTGGCTGTAACTCACGTAAAGGTGCTGTGTTAGACGTTTTTTAAAAGACTTTTTCCAAGGGTTTAAAGCTATTATCGATTCTATCTTTGAGTGGGGCGACAAGGGACTGCTGGGAAGATTTTGGGATAAAGAAAACATCAAATTGAAGCAAGGAAACATTCAGGAAGTGATTTCTACACCGAATTCTTGCCAATCTTCGTGGGTATTACGCAATTAAGGGAGTTTTTGCAATCTTTGATTTCTCGAGAGACTTTTTCTTGGATCTAAGAACTCTTCTATGATTTTATTTGTTAATACCCCCAACATGAACTAATCTTTAGATGTTGGGGGTTGGTTTGACTTTGGTTTAAGCTTATGAACATGTGATTTGGGATTTTTATCAGTTTTCCATAATTAATGAAACATATGATTTGGGTTTTAATGGTTTTGTGAGTTTGGCCAACTTTCATCTGATTTGTTCGTGATAAATTAAATTCGAGAGAATTAATTCTTAACAAGAACTAGAATTATATGCCTAAGGTGAGAAATTGGATACAGATATACCAACTAAACCTTAGTATCGCCATAATCTGGAACTTAAGGTGTTTTGAACTCATGTGTTAAGATCGAGAGACGAGACTTGTGTTTTCAAAATAAATTTCGTTGTTGCTTGAGAAAGAACAAAGGTGATTTTACATATGAGATTTTCATTAAAGGGTTTAACTGATAGTTGTCTTCAAGAATAATATTGTTCATTAGTGAAAACCATAGGATTTCCAGCCCTCAACTATTTTCTCCATAAAAAGCTTCTTAAGTCGTTATTGTTCCGTTCTGGGTATATTTAATTAGTGATTGATAGTTTAATTCCAATCATTCACCTTTCGGACCGTTTAGTTAATAGTGAATATAGTAATTGTGATACCCAGTTCCTAGTTCCCTTGGTTTGATACTCGTACTTTCAAGTGCATATTACTTGATACTCAGTTCCTAGTTCCCTCGGTGTAAACCCGCCTATCAATGGGTAAAGGCTTGCCTTTATTCAGCCACTACTTCTGTCCTAGTTAATGGATCCCAAACCATGGAATTCGGGTTAAGGAGAGGTCTTCGTCAAGGGGGCCAATGTCTCATTTTATGCTCATCATTCCCATGGAAGGACTACACATGCTAATGATGAAAGCTAGGAATATCAAGCTGATAAAAGGTTTGGAGATCTGTCGTGATAAAGTTAATATATCTCATTTATTTTATGTTGATGATGCTCTATTCATTCATCAATGAATGGTCTATCGAAGAATGGAGGAATCTTCTGCGAATTCTAAGGTGCTTCTTCCTCGCTTCGGGATTTTGGCTAAACTTGGCTTAAATCAATCTTTCGGTGTGGGCGTGGGAGATAACGTTGTTAACAGAGCTATCGGAGAGTTTAGCTGCAAGGTTGGGAGATTCTCGAGTAATTATCTCAGAGTTCCGTTGGGTGCAAAAATGTCGAGGGCTGATATGTGGGTTCCAATCATAGAGAAGTTCCAAAAAAGATTAAATAGATGGAAGGTTAAAACTCTATCGTTTGGAGGAAGAAGGGTGTTGATTCAAGCAATTCTCGGTAGTATCACTACATATTATCTTTCAATTTTTGAAGATCCCAAAATGGTGATCGTTTGCTTGGAAAAATTAAGAAGAGACTTTTTTTGGGGAGCGGATGCTGATAAAAAAATTGGCATGGATTAACCGGAGAACGGTGCTTCGAGACAAGGAAAACGGAGGTCTTGGCATTGAAAGTATCTTTGCTTCTAATCTCCCTCTTCTTGCAAAATGGCCTGCAATAAAGTTGAAAAACGACCCTAATTCCTCATGGGAAAAATTGATTAAATCAATCTATGGTGTCAATTAATGGTGGTTATTGTTCGGAAACAGGAGCTTCGAGTAGATGCAGTTCGTGGGGCAGTGTGATCTCGGCAGTGATATCGTTAGGACTTTTTCACATAAGTTTCGATGAGTTGTGTTTGAAACAGATCGGGGATGGCCTTAACACGACCTTGCACTAATAAGTGGAGGGTTCCTGTCCCTTTTCCTCTCTTTTTCCTACACTATTCGCGATAGAAAATGAAAGACAAACGACCGTAGCCGATACAACTAATACGGAGAACTCTTGGTCTTGGCCAAGACCCATTCGGGAGGGTAGAGAATAGGAGGATCTCGATTAGTTAAGGGAGATTATCAGGGACTATTCTTTGTCCGGAATCCTGACAGATTGGTCTGGTCTCTAAATGCCAACGGATTATTTTCGGTGAGTTCTTTGAGAACTATCATTGAGAAATCAACCTTGGGGGTGGGCGAAAAAGAGACGATCTAGAACTCTTTCACTACTAGAAAAATGCTTATTTCCGACCAAAATCTAAATCCATCGGTTACCGACGGATTATCCTCGAAAAGTCAATTGCCCACGACTTTTTTTTTTGCGACGGACGGATTTCCGACGGATCCGACTTTCACCTATGGATTTTTGACAGATTTTTCCGTCGGTGAAAGTCTGTTGTTTTGTAGTGTTTAACTCCTTCTAGAGTCGATATCTTTATGTGGAGGGTTATGCTTGATAGAATCCCAACCCAGGATAAGCTTCGAAAGAGGGAGATAGATATTGATTCTTTGTTATGTCTGGTTTAGGGGTTAGATATCGATACCTCTAGACATTTAATGTTCGATTGTGTTGTGGCTTTGGAGGTCTGGTGGTTTCCCGAGCGTTGGTGGTCTTTTCCCTTTTCTGCTCACAATACAATGGAGGACATGGTTGATGGACTCAAATTAATCTGCAAACCTGCACGGCATAGTTAAGACAACTCCGGAAGCGGTGTTTTTTTTTACTGGGTGCTATATTTTAAGGTGTTTTAGAAATAGCTGTATTTTTAATTGTATTTCCCTTCGCAAGGATTCTATAAAGGATTAAATGGTGGAAAAATATTTTAGTTGGGTCTTGGCTAGGTGTAAGGGAGCGTCAGAGACCCGTTTTTGTGGAGATTTCTGCCTCTAGACTGTTTCAGATCGTTGTAATGCTCTGTTTTTGGTAGCTTCTTGCTAGTTTTTATGAAAATTGGTTGTTGTTTCAAAAAAATAAAAACATAAAATTAGCATCAATTTGTCTAGCTGCCTTCCTGACAATATCTTTTATATTAGGGCAGTGCATATTCTTCTTCTGCTTCCTTTTGTTAGCCTACGTTGATATAGCTAGGACTTCACTATATATATTTGTAAATCTCCTCAAGTCTATTCAAGCTTTTTATTATTTTTCCAAGCGCTTCTTATCTTTCAGGCATAGTTTTATTATGTTTGGTTTCCACGTAAATCTCAATATCGTCTCATATCTCTATTGCTTTATTATATTGCTCCAAGTTTCTTGCTTTATGATTCACCATACTGATTGACTGCAAATTTGATTTATCTTCCGCTTTAAGGAACGTTTGAATGTTCAAACATGTCGATCATTGGCATGGGATTATAATACGACCCATTGGATGAACAAAGCCAAATTCCTTTTCAGCCATGTATAACAGCTTCTGAAATAAAAGGTGCTCTAGATATGATATTGGGACTACAAACGGCCTGCTCTTTCTTTCCCCGACATAAATAGCAAAATGGCCCTTGCGTACATTTGAAACCTCCGACGTGAGAAGATTCCATTCGAAAACATGCTTGGCATGTAAGATTCTTAGGAACCAGCAACTAAACATATTCTCAGAAATAATTGAAAGAGCGTGTAGAAGCTATCTGTAGGAGTGAGCTCTAAGAAATGCTTGGTTTTGGAGCATAAGAGGATGTATATATATGCATCCAGATTGCAAGTTAGTCCAAGTGAAGTTGTATGTATCAAGTACACTACCTTGATTGGTCATGGGATCTAGTTTCCTTGTCTAGGCTGCAAACAAGTACATCTTTGTCGATGTCGTACTAAACTAGGCCTAATTGTTTTAACGAACATGATATCTGAGGAAAAAAAAAGAAGATATAATTATTGATTATAGATAGTATCACGTTTTGTATGGATATTAGGGAATCATAGTAGAAATAATCGTACAACTTTGTTGCATTCATAATATATTATATTTCAAGCAGTCCAAACTAATAATTAATTAATAACGTCATGAATAAAACTAATAATATGAAGACAACTTCTAGATAGTTATATGTTTGAATATTAGTGTAGTCCGGTGCCAATTATATAATCCAAGCAGGCCACAAGAATATCCATACATAACATAAATGAGTTCATAAATATTCATATTATTGTTCCTTTCCATTAAAAACAACTGCACTCCAAGGAGAATTTGTCCTTGGAAGGACCAAAGGTGTAAGATTCTTGAACTCTTGGATCATCTGGCGACACAGATGCTTGTAGAACTTGATGTAATTCAATTCCTTGAAAGTTTCGCCATGGGGAATTGTCTAATTATTTAGACTCCTATTTATACAAATATTGGTTTTGAACGAAACCTCAACTGCGGCCTTGCACCTTTCTCCAAAGTCACTAAAGAAAGTCTTGCTCCCTGCCTCAAATACACTTTATTTCACGGTTAGCTTTTCTCTGTGATCATGGGCATACAAAAATTTCCAAAAATCATGTACGCAAAGCTGGGAATGCCGAGATATCATTCATCTTCAGCAGTTCCTGATGTACAGAAAGGCCATTGCTCCGTGTATGTTGGTGAAAGCAGCATGAAGAGATTTGTAATTCCATTAGCGTATCTAAAACATCCTTCGTTTCAAGCCTTGTTGAACCTGTCCGAAGAGGAGTTTGGCTATGCTCATCCAATGGGAGGTCTCACATTTCCATGCAAAGAAGAGACTTTCATTGAACTAATTGACAGTATACATTGGAATGTTAAGAGAACATGACTTCCTTTGCCATGTAACCGTAAAAAGTTAGGGGCTTTCTCTTTTTCACCATCCCTTTTCATGGGTATACCTGGGGTTACTAAACGAAAATATGAGTTATTGTGAAAAGACTCTAGTAATTCTTTCAAGTCTTCAATGCAATCTCCCTCAGAAGAACTCCATGAGTCTTCAATACCCTCTTCTCATAAAAGTGCCTTCTCAGCATCAGCTGAACATATTTGAACCATTAACATCTGTATGTATCTTTACCAAATGCAAAGCCTTATCCTCGTTCAATGCTACATGAAATGTCTTCCATACCTTTATATGTTTCATCTTTGAACCAAAACACCTATTTATACAGGAGAAAGTAAAGACTAACTAGAGTTAACAACTAACATTGTATTAACCCTGATCAATAACTGACTAACACAACATAAATAGTTAGTTCAGTCTAAGAAACTAATTAAAAGCCATGTTCCTCACAAGATGTGTGACACTCTTGCTATCACATTGTACTTTCATGTTTATCTGGTTTATATACCTATCTCACCGAGGAGCTCCCTTAGATATAACGTTTCATTTGCAACTTAAAAGCCATGATAGTATATAATCTGGCACTCCAACTGATAACCATAGCCAACTATCGAGATGTTCAGCATAATCTGTATCCCAGTACCAACATATTACAAGTACATTCGATAGACCCAAGAAAAAAAGCAACACCCAATGACACAATTAATATATATGGAAAGGAATATAAATGTTCTGAAACAACATCCCCACCTTTGTTAATATGTACTTTTCTAATTACACATACAAACCATCAATTATCCTATTAGGGGAGGAATAATATTTGGACACTCCTTATTGACCACTTTATGAATCAAGATTACACAAAGTAATGATCACATGACAACCGCTTCAATAATTTTCTATTTGATGATGTATTCAGAAAATATAAGTAGATACAAAACCTGTCATGTTCTAGTGTAGGGTATCCCTAACTACTTTTTAAAGGTATTGCATACCAAGATAATTTTTTTTGGGTATGCTACTGTTTGAAAGGGATTAAAATTTATCTAACATATTATCCTTGCTTTGCAGATACTAAAATTGGGCTTACTCATTATATCCTCTTATTTTGTTCTCTTTTATTATTTAATACTAATATTTTTCCTGGCATGTTCTAAAAACGAGCACCATGTACTTTCGATAATACAAATAATTACAACATATTAAAAATAAGGTTAACATCTTGCTGAATCCCTTTAGTAATTTATATGTTTGACAACCAGTGTGGTATCTTTTATTAATATATTAATTATCCAATCTAACCACTAAGAGTATCCTTAGGTATCATATATAACGAAAAGAAAAAAAAAACGAATATTCACATCGTTGATATTTTCTGTTTGCAAGCATAACTACAATGCCATGGAGCTGGGAATTTATCCTTGGATGGACCAACATGTCATATTTTATATCTCCTGGATTAGTTCACCACAAATGTGTTTGTATACTTTGGATTATACAACATTTGTAGACCTTGACGTGCTTGATTCCTTTGAAACTTCCCCCTTCTGGATGGTGTAGCTAATTGCACAACTATTTATTCCAATAATTGGTTTTTACGAATTCTCAACTTCTTTAGCCTCAATCCGAAGTTTCTAAAGAAACTCTTGCTCCCCTCAATCGTTCCAAGTCTGAGGCAACCTTTTGCTTTGACAATGGGCTTGCATATATTTCAAAGAATCATGCAATCTAGGCAAGGAATGGCAAGATATCATTCTTCCTCAAAAGTAATTGACATACCTAAAGGTTGTTTCTCTGTATATGTTGGTGAAAGCAGAGAGAAGAGATTTATAGTTCCATTAGCATATCTATAACATCCTTCCAGAAGAAGATGTTGAACCTATTCGAAGAGTAGGGTTATGCTCATCCCATGGGAGGTCTAACATTCCCATGCAAAGACCTTCATTGAACTCACTCGCATTATAGAACTTACATCATCAACATATCTTAATAGAAGATCACTTTCTTTGAAATGTCATTCTTGAAAGCTAGCTAGGAGCTTTATATTTAATTGTTAGGAATTACCAAAGCATCTTTGCAGAATCATGGTAAATTCATTGATGTAGGAATTTTCATACTTTTATATAATATATTGCCTTTTATGACATTCTATTAGGGGGCGTTTGGTTTGCAGATTGTGATGGAATTTGATGGAATTGGAATGTTGAATTCCGTTGACCAGATTCCATTACATCATTTGGTTCATTCTTTTTAAGGAATTGGAATGTTGAATTCCAATGAATTCCACAAATTAATGAATTCAACATTCCTTGGGACGGAGGTGGTATTTCATTGGAATGGAATGTAATATTTTTTTTGGGACAAAATTGCCACTCATCCTAACATGCATCACCACGTCCGAACACCACCATCGGCCACCCGCCACCGGCCTCCGCCACCACCGGCCACCATTGACCACCATCGACCACCACCTCCGGCTACCAACACCGGCCACCACCACATCCGGCCACCACCGCCATCGACAACCACTACCACCGGCCAGCACTACCGTTCAACATCCACCACTACCGTTCAACATTATTAGCAGACACCAACTCTCTCTCTCTCCTCTCCCTCTCTCTCTCCCTCTCTTTCCTTTCTCCCTCTCTCACTCCTCTCTCTCTCTCCTCTCTCTCTACTCTCTCTCTCCTCTATCCCTCTCTCTCTCTCCTCTCTCCCTCTCTATCTTCTCTCTCAATCTATCCTCTCTTTCTAATCTCTCTCTCAATCTATCCTCTCTCTCTCCTCTCTATATCTCCTCTCTCTCCTCTCCTCTCTCCTCTCTCCCTCTCTTCTCTCTCTCCTCCCTCTTTCCTCTCTCTCCTCTCCTCTCTCTCTCCTCTCTCCCTCTCTCTTTCCTCTCTATCCTCTCCCCCTCTCTCCTCTCTCCCTCTCTCACTCCTCTCTCTCCCTCCCTCTCTCCTCTATCTCTCCTCTCATCTCTCTCTCCTCTCTATCTCTCTCTCCCTCCCTCTCTCTCTCTCTCTCATCATTCGTGTGCTAAAATAATCAAAGCAATTTTAGTTAAAAATTAAACTATTTAATGACTATTTCATTAAAGTAATTTTTGTTGATAAAAATTAAAATAAACAAAAAGGGTATTTTGGTCATTTACCAAAATTCCATTCCAATTCTGAAGCTACAATCTGTGAACCAAACAGAAAAATTCCAATTCATTTAACAGATTTCATTCCAATTCTGTCAACCAAACAGGTGGTCAAACAACCTGATAACATTTCATTCCAATTCCTTCAAAGTCAAATTCCTTTGACATATTCCATTTCATCCAAAAACATTCTGCGAACCAAACGCCCCCTTAGTTTCTTCATACCATTTGTTGCATAACAACAGTAACACAACAACCGAATGACACAAAATATTCTAACATCCCACACCTTTGTTCGTATACTTCTCTAATTACACACACAAACAAACAATTGTATATTTGGAGAGCATAATTTCTAGACATTCCTTATTTGGGCAAAAAGTTGATTACCAGCAACTCCAACACCA
This sequence comes from Arctium minus, assembly GCA_954870635.1. NCBI lineage: Eukaryota > Viridiplantae > Streptophyta > Magnoliopsida > Asterales > Asteraceae > Arctium > Arctium minus. The sequence continues at coordinate 39,915,464 of OX941084.1, forward strand.
ACAGACCCATATAACAGACCCATATTGAATCCGCCTTCGAGGACACCAATGTGAGGGGCATTCTTTGGCTCACTCAGCGGCTGAGGCTAGTCGGGGCCCGGGATCGAACCCGAACCCGAACCTGTCTTATATATGGGGAAAGTCACCACATCTCTTACCAACTGAGCTACACGACAGATCTAGGCACTCCTTATTTACCACTTATGAATCATGATTACAAAAAATTTGGTTTTGTGGAATTGTCTAACAAAAATGCATGATTATATTAATTATGGGAATGATAAAGCACTACGATACCTTACTTGACATTTAATTGGTAATGATCACATGACCCGTGTAATTTTGCATGATCATTGAGTGATAAACCTGGCTAGTTATTGTAGGGTTTTCCAAATTTTAAGAAGGTAATTGTTACCCAGATTAAAAAATTTTGGCTGCTTGAAAAGAAGATTAAAATTCATCCAACAAACAAACTTCTTTTTTAACTTAATCTTAACCAGAATTTCTTGGAAATCCTAATGACATAAAGCGTGGAATTTCAATTGCTTGGTAAATTTGGAAAAAGAAACATCTCTATTATTTTCATTTGCCTTCTACACTCAAGAGAAGTTTGTGTGCTTCGGTCAATTAAGATTCATCATGGGAGGAATTAACCGTCATATAAGTCTTGAGATTTAAGACATAACTTCATTTTTCCTCAAATAGTTCCTATTTCATGCTTAACTTTTCTTTTGATCATGGGCATACACAAATTTCCAAAAATATGTATGCTAAGTGGGGAATCCGAGATATCATTCATCTCAACATTACATGATGTACCAAAAGGCCATTGCTCCGTATATGTTGGTGAATGCAGCATGAAGAGATTTGTAATTCCGTTAACGTATCTAAGACATCCTTCGATTCTAACCTTGTTGAACCCTGCCGAAGAGGAGTTTGGCTATGCTCAGCCTATGGCAGGTCTCACATTCCCATGCAAAGAAGAAACTTCCATTGAACTAATTGCGCTTATAGATTTAACATGGTCGTAGAATGTTAAGACAACATGACTTCCTTACTAGTTACGAGCTCTCTTTATATCCCCATCCATTTTCATGGGTATAATTAACTAGGGTTATTAACTGAAAACATGAGTTCTTGTAAAAAAATACTTTCAAGTAATTTGTTTAAGTCTTAAGTACCATCTCTTCTCCTAAAAATGCCATCTCAACAGTAGCAAGATCTTAGCTGAATAAGGTTCGAGTAAAGATTGAACTTTGACAATAATAGGAACTTATTGAGCATATTTGAAACATTAACATCTGTATATATATTCACAAAATGAACAACCTTATCCTCGTTAAATGATATGAGAAATTATTTCTTTACCTCTATATGTTTCGTCCTTGAACTAATTAAAATCCAAGTTGCCTGCAAGATGTATATCACATTTTGCTATCACAATATACTTCCATGCATGTTTTTCTTTATGGTATATGCCTAGAGGAGCTCCCTCATATGTAACACTTCCTTTGCATCTTCAAAGCCACAATAGTTTATAGTCAAGCTTTGCAATAGCTGATAGCCATACCTACCACAATGACCATTAAGTATCTGGCATATATAATCCGAATGGCAATACCATCAAGATTACAAGTACCTTCTTTCGATCAAGTAAAGAAATCGAAACTGAATGGCATGGATGGACAATTATGTGGCTACAATGGCTCGTCCCTGCATCGTAAGCTAAAAAAATTAGGTTCATGAAATGTGCAACCCTATTGTTTTGTTTTGAAGGTGCAACCGTTATTATATGGTGCCACCATATGGAAAAACTTATGGGTCCATCCTTGTCATTGCAAAACTTAATGGACTCCAAGGAACATAAGATTTGCCCCTCTTGTTTAAAGTTCATTACAATTTTTTTTTCAAAGTGGTTAGGGTTGTAAATGAACCAAACGAACACGAACGGAGGCGTGTTCAAGTTCATTCATTTAACTTAACCAAACAAAAAACAAACACGAACGATAAATGAATAGAATCTTTTGTGTTTATGTTCATTCGTTAAGAAAAATGTGCTTGTTTGTGTTCGTTTATGTTCATTTATTAAGATGCTAAAAGAACGTAAATGAATGAATATAAATGAATGAACACAAATGAACAAAAAACAACTACCATTACCATTATATAAACAAACGTAAAACGAACACAAATGAACGAATGTTCATAGACGTAAATGAACGAACGTGACTATTGTTTATGTTCGTTTATTTAACTAAACGAACAAAAAAATGTGTTCATATTCGTTCATTTATTAAATAAACAAACATAAACGAATTTCCCGCCAAACAATTCACGAACAGTTCTTTGAACGTTCGGTTCGTTTACAACACTAAAAATGGTAAGTGAATGAGTTAATTAAGGAATGCGAAAATTAAGTGAATGAGATAATTAAGTGGATGAAATAATTAAGGAATATGGTATCAATATAAGAAAAGACGAAAATACCCCGCTTAGCACAAAAATACCCCGCTTAGCACACAATTTGTACTAATTATGCAGTTAACAAAAGAACGTGCCTCTACACCGTTGGCGTTAATCCTGATTTAATATTTTTGTAATCCAAATTAAATAATTTTGGTCTACTATTCCTTGTGTTGCCCAAAATATGTGATATTCTAGATATCATGGATTAGCTCGCACGCCACAAAAATGTTTGTATGCTAGTAATTTTCTCATAAGTAATTTTCTCAAAAATAATTGAAAGAATATGTATGAGCTAGTTGTAGGAGTGAGCTTTGAAATGATTGGTTTGGAGTAAAAGTGGGTGTATATATGCATCCAGATTGGATGTTAATCCAAGTGAAGGAGTTGTATGTATAAAGTACACTAGTACTATACACTACCATGATTGTGCTCATGGGAAAGAAATTGTCGTATGTTGTGATCTAGATTCCTTGTCTAGGCTGCAAACAAGTATATATTTGTCAATGTTGTACTAAAAGTATGCTGAATTGTCTTAAAGAACATGATAGCTGAGGAAACAAGGAAGATCTTATCATTGACTACAATATCGAGATAAGTCAGTAGAATATCGTACATATGTCGATCTGTGATAAATTCATGATAATATTATATGACATGAAACGGAAATAAACATAGCCTTTTATACGATTCTTATTATGTTGTTCAAAATGTTTTCCTACCTCATACCCTTTCAAGAAACAAACCTACACACAGTAGCATAAATACTGCAGCATGGATCATCTCGAAAGCCACTGCAATAACCAAAGTATCAAAGAAGTAATAATAATCCAGTACCATGAATTATCTACTGTTTTACCTACTGTTTTACTTTGGACTGCTTAGCCATCTGGCACCACTGCAAAATTAGTCTGTGACCAAACTACATATTACAATATATTGTTTCTATCATCGTGATAAATATAATATTTATAATAATATGACTCAAAAAATAAATCTCCTTTTAGTGTTTATTGAAAACTTTTTGAAGAGTGTTTTTTTTTTTTTGCGAGAGTCATGCAAACTAGTTTTGTTGTATAGTAAGATGGTTTGATGGAAATTTTTGCACAACCAAGAAATCAATACATCTTACATTATACCCAACTTCAGATCAGCATATATGCCTCCTACTGTTCAGGTTATAGCTTCATTTCAAGCAGTCCAAATTAATCTGTTGGGAAATTCAGAATTTGACAAGTACAATTAATACTGCTAGAAGAACTTGGTTACTACTTCTGAATTAATGCTGCTGAACAAGATTAATGCTGCTAAGTCAAGGTTAATATTGCTAGAGGAGATTACTACTGCTAAGCAATTTTAGTACTGCTAGTAGTTAGTACTGCTAAATGTTAATACTGCTCAAAGTATTAATACTGCTGAAGACTTAGTGCTGCTTATGAGATAATCAAGATTCGTGCAGATCAAGATTGAAGATTAAGGAAAGCTTGAAGATAAAGATAGAAGATTATTTTGAAGATCTTTTATTATTTGTAATTATCTTTTATCTTTAGTATATATAGAATAGTTTAGAATCGATAGAAATCAACTTTTAATAACTTTAGCATTCTGAGTTTTTGTTTTTGATAGAGAGAATCAACCTCAAGGATTGTAATCCTAATTCTAGAGAAGTAGAATTCGTATTGGTGAGCCTGTTCATCAATATTGAGGTTGTGTGTTGAATCTTGTAACTTTATAATCATTCAATAAAGTTTGCAAGTCCTTATTCTGATTTACTGTGTTCCATTAATTATTGAATATCAAAGTGTTATTCCGCAAACTTCTTTGATATTGTTTCTGAGTGTTTATTCTTGTTAAGAATTAAGATCCTGACAAGTGGTATCAGAGCAAGTATTCTCAGAAATCTCATTCATCATGGAAAACACAGCTGAATCCAACAGTACTCTGGTCTCAAAGGTTCCAATGCTCAGATCTAATGAATTTGACATGTGGAAGATCAGAATCAAGCAATATATTCTCCTCACAGATTACTCTATGTGGGACATCATTGAGAATGGCCCATCTGATGCAAGAAAGATTGGTGAAGATGGCAAAAGAACCCCTCCAAAGACGGATGCAGACAGAAAGACAAGGCGAACAGAGATGAAAGCCTTGAGCACTCTGCTCTTGGCCATTCCAAATGAATATCAGCACCAATTCTGCAATTGCACTGATGCACAGATGCTCTGGAATGCTCTAGAGAAGAGATTCTCTGGTACCAAAAGTACCAAGAGAAATCAAAAGGCAATCCTGAAACAACAGTATGAAAACTTTATGTCAACCAAGAATGAGTCCATGACTCAAACTTTTGACAGGTTTAACAAACTGATTGGTGAACTGGCTACTATGGGAGTACAGATTGATCAAGATGATGTAAACAGAAAATTCTTAAGGTCCCTTGGAGATGAGTGGACCATGTACACTGTTTCATTCAGACAGAATGATCAGTTAGAAGAGAAAGAACTTAATGATCTGTACAATGATCTTAGAGTATTTAAAGCTGAGGTGGAGGCAAAGAAGAAGCCTTCTGGATATATTCATAATGTTGCACTCCTATCAGCATCCATTGATTCTACTGCTAACCCTGAATCAGTGAATGCTGCTAATGGAGCAAATCAAGAAAAAGGCACTGATTCTGTGTTTGAAGCCTTTCTTGCCAGTCATGGGAATTCCTCCTTAATCAATGATGATTTGGAACAACTTCATCCTGATGATCTGGAAGAGATGGATATTAAATGGCAGATGGCCATGCTTTCCATGAGGGTAAAGAAGTTCATAAAGAGGACTCGGAGGAACAACTTCTCCCAAAGAAGAGAAGATGGAGCGGGATTTGATAAATCAAAGGTGGAATGCTACAAATGCCATCTGAAGGGACACTTTGCAAGGGAGTGCAGAAGTGGAGTGTCTCACAACAACAACCACCAATAAGCTCAATCTAGAAGCTTCAATAACAACAGAAACTCTGCTCAAGCCCTTGTTTCTCAACAAGGAATGGGGTTCGATTGGAGTGATCAAGCAGAAGAGGCTATCCAGAATCAAGCTCTTATGGTTGAAGTATCTGATCTCCCATCTGAGGTAAATTCTAATCTCTGTTCTAAAACTTGCATAGACACTGTTAAAAGGTACAGGGATCACAATCAGAAGATGAGTGATGACCTTAAGAGATTAGAAAAGGATATCAAAGATTATGTGAGAATTGTTGAGAGGTTTGAGGAACAGATTAAAAGTTTTCAGGTCAATGAACTCCAACACTCATATGACACCAATTACTGGAAGTGGGAGAAAAAGGATCTAGAGCTTAAATTGACCAAATCTAAAGAGGAGAGTGAGAAATTGAGAGATGAACTAACCAAGGTCAAGCTTGATGTAGAAAAGTTTTCCAATGCTTCTAAAGCAATGGACTCTTTACTACAAACTCAGATTCATGATAAGTTAAGAAGAGGAATTGGATACAATGCCACACCTCCACCATATAACAACAATTACATCCCTCCTACTTCAGACCTATTAGACACCAAAGATAGGAAGGACTTGCCTGAGGGAGCCACTGAAGTAGATCCCTTAGATGAGGTAGTTGTTGAGGATAAGACTGAGAAAGAGGTTGGCAAGAGTAAGGAGAACAAGGTGAGTGGTGAGATTCCTCTAGAGAATAACATTATCACCAATGAGGACTGTGGAAGGGCTTGGATCAAATCTAAGGACATAGAGAAGACAGAGGGAAAGTCTGGTAAGGTCCATTACAAACAGACCACAGTTGTAAATCCAGGTCCTTGCAAACAGTGTGCATGTAAGAAGATTGAGCCCCTAAAACATGATAAAAAGAGGGGAAATCAAAGAAACTGGAATAATCAGTGGGCACAAAAACAAGGGGTTGATCTGAGTAAAATCAATAGACCAAAACCTTGTTTTATCTGTGGCAAATTGAATCATCTTGCCAAATACTGTTATTTCAATCCTATGAACCAAAGAATGAATTTTCAAAGATCCATGCAAAAACCCTTTGGTTATGGGAAGATTGAAAAGAACCATGTGGCTAAGAAATCTGTTAAAACTAAAAGCCACATGAAGAAAAAGTCTGTTAAAGAAAGTGTCAATATGTGGGTTCCTAAAAGCACTAAAAATGATAGTGCTACTAGAAGTAATACTACTGCTAACAATGTTAGTACTGCTGACATTGTTAGTACTTCTTCAAAAGTTAATACTGCTAACTCTGTTAGTGCTGCTAACAAGGTTAATACTGCTAAACCTGTTAGTACTGCTAACTCTGTTAGTACTGCTAAGGTTTGTACTGCTTCTAGTGTTTGTGCTGCTAAGCCAATCATATTGACAAAGTACTCTAATAAAGAGTGCTTTGAGTTTAAAAACCTCATCAAAAAGGAATGTATATACTTTGATGAGAAAGGGAGACCCAAGACCACTTTGGCTTGGGTCCCCAGTCAATACTAATTGTTTAATCTTATGTGCAGGGCAACCAACAGCTCAAGGGGAAGAACATCTGGCATGTTGATAGTGGTTGCTCTAGGCACATGACAGGGAATATGTCATGCCTCAAGAATTTCAAGAAAATTGATGGTGGACATGTTGCCTTTGGTAATACTCCAGATGGAGGTAAGATAAGTGGTAAGGGGGATGTTTCCAAAGGTAAAATGACTTTTGAAGATGTATTCTATGTTGAGCAGTTAAGGTACAACCTGTTAAGTGTATCACAGGTTTGTGACAAGCAACATAGTATATTATTTAAAAATTCTGAATTTATTATCCTTGCTCCTGGATTCAAGGTAGTTGATGAAAAGATGATACTACTAAGAACTCCCAGAAAGGATAATGTTTATTGCTTAGATATGGAAAGTGTTTCAACTGATTCATCCCTAAACTGTCTTGTGTCAAAAGCCTCTTTGGATGAATCGTCACTTTGGCACAGAAGGATGTGTCACATGAACTTTAAAACAATGAATAAACTTGTTAAAAACAACCTTGTAAGAGGTTTACCTTCCAAAGTCTTTTCATGTGATGATCATTGTGTTGCTTGTCTCAAAGGCAAACAACACAAAACTTCTCATAAGACCAAAGAGTTGAACACAATCTCTAATTCTCTTTAGTTGTTGCATTTGGATCTGTTTGGTCCTACAAATGTTATGAGTATTGGTAAGAAATCATACTGCCTAGTTATTGTTGATGATTACTCTAGATTTACTTGGGTATATTTTCTAAGAACTAAGGATGAGACAAGTGGACTGATCAAATCCTTTATTCTAAGAATTGTAAACCAAACTAATCAAAAGGTAAAAGTCATTAGGTCAGACAATGGTACTGAATTTAAAAATCATGACCTAAAAACCTTTTGTGAGGAAAAAGGAATTGAGAGGCAATACAGTGCTCATAGGACTCCACAACAAAATGGTGTTGCTGAGAGAAGGAATAGGACACTGATTGAAGCTGCTAGATCTCTGTTGGCAGATTCAAAACTTCCAATTACTTTCTGGGCTGAAGCAGTTAATACTGCTTGCTATGTCCAAAACAGAGTTTTAGTAGTTAAGCCTAAAAACAAGACACCCTATGAGCTTTTAAATAATAGAAAACCTTTTATAGGATTTTTCAAACCATTTGGGTGTCCTTGTACCATACTCAATACCAAAACTCACTTAGGAAAGTTTGATAGCAAGGCAGAAGATGGTTTTCTAGTTGGTTACTCATCTCAAAGTAAGGCTTACAGAGTTTTTAATACTTCTTCCAGAATAATTGAGGAAAGTGACAATGTCAAGTGCAATGAGAACACACCAAATCCTATTGGGTCTGGTCCTCAGTGGTTATTTGACATTGATTCACTAACTAACTCTTTGGGTTTCAGTAGTGATTACAATGCAGGTTCAGGAAGTGGAGGATCAGGAGATGAACAAGTACAAGTACAAGATATTATTCCTCAGTCTGTGATCTTTCCCAGTCCTACAATAGAGCCTGTTGATGTATATGAAAAAGAGACTGCTGCTGAACCAATTCAGAGTGAAGAAGAAGGAAGAGATGAGGAGACTCATGTGCATGATGAACCAGAAGTAGCTGATGAGATTCCCTCAGCTCACTTAAATGATTCCAATCTGGATGTGGGAATCACTGAAGAACCTAGTCATCAGACTAGAACTCAAAAGAATCATCCTCCAGAGCTAGTCTTCTCCTATGATAACAAGGAATCAAAGCAGACTTCAAGAGCTGCAGGATCAGCAAGACACAGTTCTCTCCTACTTTCTATCTCAGATTGAGCCTAAGAAGGTTTTTGAAGCAATGAAAGATTCCAGTTGGATAGAAGCTATGCAAGAAGAGTTACTGCAGTTCACGTTGCAAGAAGTTTGGGACTTGGTGGACCTTCCAAAAGGTCATAGAGCTATAGGCACCAAGTGGATTTTCAGGAACAAAAAGGATGAGAGAGGCATTGTAATAAGAAACAAAGCAAGGCTGGTGGCAAAAGGGTACACTCAAGAAGAAGGCATTGACTATGAAGAAGTGTTTGCTCCAGTGGCAAAGGTAGAGGCAATTAGGCTATTTCTAGCCTATGCCTAATACATGAAGTTCAAGGTATACCAAATGGATGTGAAGAGTTCCTTTCTTTATGGTAAAATTGATGAAGAAGTATATGTATGTCAGCCCCGTAGATTTGAAAATCCATCATATCCAGACAGAGTATACAAACTGAAGAAAGCACTGTATGGTCTTCATCAAGCCCCAAGAGCATGGTATGATACTCTGTCTACCTATCTCTTGGAGAATGAGTTTGAAAGAGGTATAATTGACAAGACCCTCTTTATTAAAAGAAGTAAGAAGGACATCCTATTGGTTCAGATTTATGTGGATGATATCATCTTTGCATCCACAAAAGATCAAATGTGTAGAGACTTTGAAAAGTTGATGCACAAGAGCTTTAAAATGAGTTCAATGGGTGAACTTACCTTCTTCCTTGGGCTTCAAGTGAAACAAAAGAAAGATGGGATCTTCATAATCCAATCAAAATATGTGAAAGACATCCTGGAAAAATATGGTTTATCAGACTCAAAGCCAGCAAGCACACCTATGGAGACTCATAAACAGATCACTGCTGATCTTGAGGGGGAGGATGTTGATGTCCATCTATACAGATCAATGATTGGATCACTCATGTATCTCACAGCCTCAAGACCAGACATCATGTTTCCTGTATGTCTATGTGCCAGATTCCAAGTCAAGCCAAAGCAATCACATCTGCAAGCTGTTAAAAGGATTTTCAGATACTTAAGAGGGCAACCTAGATTAGGTCTTTGGTATCCGTATGAATCCAAATTTGACTTGATTTCTTATTCAGATAGTGACTTGGGTGGTGCTAACATGGACAGAAAGTCTACTTCAGGTGGATGTCAACTTTTGGGTGCAAGACTAGTATCTTGGCAGTGTAAGAAACAAACCACAGTGTCCTTATCAACAACAGAAGCTGAGTATATTGTTGTTGCAAGTTGCTGTTCTCAGGTTCTATGGATTCAAAATCAGATGCTGGACTATGGGGTAACCTTTCTTCACACTCCAATCTTCATTGACAATAGCAGTGCTATAAGCATTGTTAACAATCCAGTCAAGCACTCCAAAACTAAGCACATTGAGATCAGGTATCACTTTATCAGAGATTATAATGAAAAGAAGCTAATTCAAGTTGCTAAAGTTCATACTGACAATCAGTTTGTTGATCTATTCACTAAAGCTTTTGATGTGGGTAGATTCACTTTCTTGGTCACAAGTGTGGGCATGATCAACTTTGAATAAGCTCATTTGGTTTAAAAAGTGTTTTCATACCTGTTATTGGTTTATTTTTTGGTACTACTAACATCTTTTCCAGGAAGCTATTACCTTGCATAGAGTACCACAAAGCTTCACAAAGTGTAAGTATAGTTAATGCTGCCATTGCAGTTTTAATACTGCCAGTGCCCAGTTAATACTGCTAGTGGTTAATACTGCTCTCAGTTAATACTGCTAGTTAGTTAATACTGCTAGTGGTTAATACTGCTCTCAGTTAATACTGCTAGTTAGTTAATACTGCTAGGTGTTAATACTGCTTATGTTCCGAATCGTATAAATACCTTGTTTGCCCGCCCAAAAGTCCATAACGACTCTTTGATTTCGATTCATCTGCTCTCTAACCCTTTTCTTTCAAAGCACCTAGTGATTTTCAGTCCAGAATATTCAAGCTCAATGGCGTCTATGGCATTTATTGACGAGCACAATGAAATCGCGATGCTACAAAAGCCAAAGCAAGCTGCAGGATTTCATCAGATAGTGGATTTTCTGAAGTCTAGCCATATCGCCTATGCTCTGACAGTGTCTCCATCAATCTATATCGAGCACCAACAACAATTTTGGGCTAATGCCACCATTGTTACTGAGAATGGTGTGCAAGTGATCAAGACAAGGGTGTGTGGCAAACCCTTGACAATTACTGAAAGGTAATTCGCATCAGTCTACGTCTAGACGATGCCTATCTCATCTATCTCTAATGATGAACTGTTTTCCACTCTTACAAGAATGGATTATGGAGGCCCATTGGGTGTTTTCAAGTTTTCAAAAGCTAAATTTTCACCCCAATGGCGTTTCCTTGTATATACCCTTATGCATTGTATTTCCAAAAAGACTACTGGCTGGAGTGAGTTCAGTAGCACCATTGCTTATGCTTTGGTGTGCTTGGCCACTGCCAGAAAGTACAATTTTTCTAAAATGATTTTTAGTGATCTTGTATCAAACTTGGGAAGCAAAAAGAGTTTTTACATGTACCCCATGTTTGTTCAGGAAGTTATAACCCATGAATTGACGGATATGCCTCACTTTGATGAGGTATATGTACCAAAAATCCCCAAAGGTAAGGTCTTTTCAAACATGAAAAGATCTCCATTGGACTCGGAAGGAGTTGACACCCCATTGTTCTCTACAATGATGGTGGTGTCCCACAATGAAGAAGGTATGGCAGCAGGGTCAAGGCCCTCATTAGACCATCCTACTGCTAGCCAATCCCAACCTTCACCCTCCATATCAATCCCTCAGTCCCTACTTCAAAAGCCAAATTCTCCAATCACCCAAACTTACATAAGGAAAAAGGTACGGAAGGTTCCTTCCCTTCTTGTACCTTCACCCACAGAGCCTCTAAGCCCTCTAATGGAGAATTCTCCATTAGAGAATATCAAAAGGGAAACCACAGGGGTGTCTCCCAACTCCAAGGAGGTGCTTAACAAGGAGATGAATGAGCATATGGGTGCTAAGGCTGCCACTACTCCTGCTAGCACAGAGGAGGTCAGTGGTAACATAAATAAGACCTTCCCCATGGCAACTTTGAATGAGCAATCATTCAAAGGTCCCAGGTGCCAAGAACCCAAGGGGGTAGCAGGTGCTTCTGCTAGGCAGAAGACCTCTACTACAAAAAGATCCCATGATCCTTCAACAGAGGGTAATACTTCTGAAGAAGGTGAGGACAGATATAACTATTTTGAATTGATGGAAACCATGGGAAACATCAACATGGATGTGATCAAACAGGGCAAAGAAATAGAAGAGCTGAAACTGATAGTTCTGTCTCAACAAGAACAGATTGTCAACTTGAAGCAAATGGTGAAGAAATTGATTCTACAAAAGAAGAAGAAACAATTTGTGCTCAGAAGGAGGAAACCAGTGACTGATGCTCCCAAAAAGGGGGAGTCAGAAGCTGATGCCAAAGCTAAGGGGGAGCAAGAGAAAGTGGATGTTGAGGGGGAGCAACAAGCTGTGGAAACTGAGTTTGTACAAGCAGCAGAAAAAGAGAAAGAAGCAGTAACCGAACAAGAAGCAGTAACAGTTAATGCTGTTGAGTCAAGCCAAGCAGCAGAAACTGTTAATACTGCTGATCTGAAAGAAGCAGCAGAAATAGTACAAGAGGTACTAACAGATCTTGAAATTGCTGAAACTCTAATCAAAGCCAAGCATGATACTCCCAAGGTCACCTCAAAGGCCAAAGGAGTTGTCATCAAAGAAAGAGATGAGGCTGTAAAGAAATCAAGCATTGAGAAGGTGATGAGCAAAGATAAAGGCAAAGCTAAGCTAGTGGAATCTGATCAACCTATCAAAAAGCAAAAGTTGGTTGAGTTAGATGAAGCTTTGGCCAGGAAGATGCAAGCTGATCTTGAGCAAGAAGAGAGGGTTCAAGTAGACAAAGATAGGGAGATGGCAAAGGCTTTAGCTGCAGAACTGAATAAATCTTATCAACAAAGCTTAGAAACTGAAATGGCTCAGAAGAAAGCTGAAACTCTTAAGAAATCTATGATGATCAAAAAGGTTGCAAAGAAGAGACAACCCTCAAAGACATTCCTAGGTAACCAAGAGAGAAACAAGATGATCACATTTCTCAAAGGTGCTATAGGAGTCAGAAAGGAGATGTTCTCAACAATGCCATTTGAACAGATTAAAGAGTTGTATGATTCAGAAATGCTCAAGCTTCAAGGGAATGAAACTGCAAGAGTTGAAATGGAGAAGAGAATGAAAGAAAGCAATGATTTCATGATAGAAAAACCTTTTCCAGATGAGCAAAACACCACCAAAGAAAGAAGCAACTCTTGGTGAAAGTCTAAGGACTCTAAAAAGAACCAAGATGGTGGCAAGAAGAAAATCAATCAAGAAGCTTAGAATAGCTGCAGAAGAAGTTGAGAAGGTTGCTAAAGAAGAAGAGGCACCTAAGCCATCTGAACAGAAAGAATCAGCAAGGTCTGATGATGTAAATCTATACATGGTAGTGATGGACAAAGTGCCTGAACCAATTTCTGCTGAACCTGTTGGTGTGAAGCCTCCTGAAGTCATCTTCTGGGATATACTGAAAGTTGATGGTAAAGAGTACATCAGGCTCAAGAGGAAGGATGAAAAGTATGAAGTACACAATACTTGGGCAAAGATTGTAAGAACATGCTCCAGGTCAGATCTTGAAAAAATGTTTGAAATAGGAATGAATTTGTATGCAGATCAACTGAAAGCTCCAGAGATTTCACTTACAAAATTAGTGATGGAGTATCTGTGTATGATGTTCAAGCCTGAAGAGGTGGAGCATGTCATCAGAAATGTGTTCAAAACTGTCAACAAGTGGACTCTATATGAAACTAGTGGAGTATATGCACTAACTATGGACTTAAATCACATAGAGTACTTCCTAGTGGATAGAGTGTACAATCACAGCAGACTGAAGCTTCATGCTATGCTGAAGAAGAAGCTAGGATGTGTTTCAAATTCAGAAATGGCTAAGTATCTGATCCAAAGAACTATAAATCAGAGTTTGGGGTTGGATGTAAATACAGGAGTATAAGACTTGATGAAGTTTTGGGAGCATCTTGAAGATTATCTGAAGAACTTGACTTTTCTTCCTAAAAAGTCAAGTTAGGGGGAGATTGTTGGGAAATTCAGAATTTGACAAGTACAATTAATACTGCTAGAAGAACTTGGTTACTACTTCTGAAGATTACTACTTCTGAAGTTAATGCTGCTGAACAAGATTAATGCTGCTAAGTCAAGGTTAATATTGCTAGAGGAGATTACTACTGCTAAGCAATTTTAGTACTGCTAGTAGTTAGTACTGCTGAATGTTAATACTGTTCAAAGTATTAATACTGCTGAAGACTTAGTGCTGCTTATGAGATAATCAAGATTCGTGCAGATCAAGATTGAAGATTAAGGAAAGCTTGAAGATAAAGATAGAAGATTATTTTGAAGATCTTTTATTATTTGTAATTATCTTTTATCTTCAGTATATATAGAATAGTTTAGAATTGATAGAAATCAACTTTTAATAACTTTAGCATTCTGAGTTTTTGTTTTTGATAGAGAGAATCAACCTCAAGGTTTGTAATCCTAATTCTAGAGAAGTAAAATTCGTATTGGTGAGTTTGTTCATCAATATTGAGGTTGTGTGTTGAATCTTGTAACTTTATAATCATTCAATAAAGTTTGCAAGTCCTTATTCTGATTTACTGTGTTCCATTAATTATTGAATATCAAAGTGTTATTCCGCAAACTCCTTTGATATTGTTTCTGAGTGTTTATTCTTGTTAAGAATTAAGATCCTGACATAATCATAACAACATGAAGAATAAAACTAATAATATGAAGACTTCAAGATTATTAGTGTTGTGAGTCCGTGATCGTTACCAGATAAATCAAACAACAAAACTATAACGATTACGGACTCACAATTGGTATCAGAGCCTGATCCAGATTGAAAATCAAATTTTCAACTCTCTGTTGTTCTTCATTTTCTAAATTTTGATTTTGTGGTTGCTTTCGAAATTAAATTGTTGTATCTTATTCTAATTGATAAAGTGATCATTGCGTCGAAGTTTGGTGTGGTAAATCGATTTCTAGGCAGGTTAATTTGAGAGTTACAGGTCGATTAATCGAAGAAGACAACGTACGGGTCTTTACTATATCGGTCATTTACAATATATCGGTCTAAACACCCCATACCGGTCGAACCCACAACTCTTTCGGTCGAATTCTTTTATCCGGTCGAATTTTTATATCGGTCAAAGGCTCTCCATTTACCGGTCAAACTGAAAAGAATATCGGTCCTTTGTTATTCTCATACCGGTCTAATCTTCTATACCGGTCTAACAATCAACCTCTCAAGAATCCGGTCAAAACACTCACATTCTATTGATCCGGTCAAACACACCCATTTTAAAGACTTTCACTTTCAAACTGCACGTGTCCTCTTTCAAACTTTCACTTTCAAACTTTTCTCATTTGAAGAGAATCAAGTGTCCACGTGTCCACCACCAAAGGAATCACAATTGCAAAGGAATCATCACGTGTCCACCACCTTAATCAAGTTTGTTTGTGATAAATTAATTCAAGTTTGTTTGTGATAAATTTATTTGTTTCACAAGAATTTTCCTTACCTCACACGTGTCACACCTTAATCAAGTTTGTTTGTTGGCAAGAATCATCACGTGTCCACAATCAAATCTTCATTTCCACGTGTCCAATTACATGCACAACTCCAATTTCACATGCAAAACTCTTTGTAGTTGATTTTCCACCAAATTCTCTTTTTACAACATACCGGTTCGACCCACCTCTTGTTATTACCGGTCCAATCTTTTTATCGGTCCAAGAATTTTACCGGTCAAATTATAACTTTTTACCGGTCAATCAGTTTTACCGGTCAATCAGTTTTACCGGTCAAACATTTTACCGGTCAATCAAATTTCTTACATCTTCCCGGTCGAACCTTCATTTGCGCTTTCAACGTGTTACGCAAAACTCCGTTTGCGCGACCCACTACAAACGCAAACCAGACATAGTTTTTCTACGGATCACATCAGATATTCAAAATGGGATATTTTTCTGATGATGATGATGATAAGAAGATTGCAAAGCTCAAATTAGAGAACAAAAATCTTTCTTCCTCAGTTGACTACTACTCAAAGAGATCAAAGAGATACAATGATGAAAGGAAGCTACTGAGAGAAGAAGTAAGAACATTAAAGGAAGTCAATGAAGAACTTCTGAAACAGAGTTCTGGGCTTTGTGAAGATAAGGTTAAGTTTTTGGAAGCTGAGAACTTTGAACTTAACAGAAATTTTTTTGAATTAGAAGCTCAAATACAAAAGCAAGAGTCTGTAGAGATGAACGAGGAGAAGTTCATGAGCTTGGAGAGTGCAAACACTAATCTTCAACAGAAACTTTTAGAGTTTGTCAAGGACAAATCTGAGTTTGAACAGGAAAGTTCAAAGTTTGCACTGAAGTTCTCAGTAATTTCCAAGAAAAGTGGTGAAGAGAAGAAGACTCTCGAGCTTAAATGTCTAAAGCTTTCTCAACAAGTTAGTAAATTTGAGAAAGTAATAATTTTGGAAAGAGATCAGTTTGCCAAGGAGAGGAAGGCAAATGATCAGAAGGGTGCTCAGAAGGGATTTGAAGAAGAGAGAAGCATCCTTGAAGCTACAATTAGGAAGCTAACTGATAAGTTATCTGAACTTTCTAAGAATGCACATAAAGAGAAGAAGAAGAAGCATGAGCTTGAGAAGAAGATTGACCTTCTCATCAAAGAAAGAAACGGTTATTCTTCAAAGGTCAACGAGCTTGAAAAGACTATCTCAACGGTGGTGGTGACTGAGCGCAAGTCTTCAGAGTCAATTGTCCACTCACCTAGATATGATTCAGCTGATTCGGAATGCTCTTACAAGTCAGCTGCAAGCTCAATATCAAGACCTGTTTCTTCAAAGAGGTCAGTTAAATCTTCTGATCAAATTCGTAATTCTAACCTTTTCTTTGATAGAAACATAGATGTTTCAGGTACACATAGAAGGAGGAACAGCTACAAAGACGCTGAACTGGTCTGGAACAGGAAACCAGTTGAAGCAAAGAAGAAAGATGAGCTGAAATGTAAAAACTCATGTGTACATACGCCAAATGCCAAGAAGAACAATGCGCCTAAACGTAAACCTGATTTTGTTTACTCAAAAGATAAATTAATCAGCTTGTCAGGTAAGAAATTTTATTGTTCTTACTGTCGTACACATGATCCTGTTCACAGAACCAAAGATCATTACTGGTATGGTTCTTACTCAGTAACCCCCACAAGAATTGCAACTAACACATATGGACCCAAATACCAGTAGGTACCAAAGAAGAATAATGATTCTGTGTTGCAGGTACCTACTGTCAAGGGGGAGTAGAAGAACAAAGGTTCTTGAATAACACAGTTCAAGACCCGCACTTCAAAGAAGAATGGTTCTTGAGTAAATCAGCTCAAGACCCGGACATCAATGTCAAAAGTGGCTTCTGATTACAATAGATCAGAACCCGTGCTTCAAAGAAGAGTGACTTCTAAACACAACAGTTTAGGACTCGTACTTCAATGATCAAAAGAACATACTCCAATGCTGATATGAGAGATTGTACTCCGATACTCCAACGAGAAATTCAACCTTCAAGGGGGAGTACATATTTATTTCTGAAATTATATATGTTAGATGCATAATTTCAGGGGGAGTAGGAGAAGTTATTTGTTTTACTGCTTTTTGTCTTTTCAATATTAGTGAATAAAGTTTCTTTGACTTGACTTAAGACTTTTGCAGAATTTTTGAGAAGAGATTATACGATCATATGTTTATGACTTTAAGCTAAGCTTCATGAGATGTAAGATCGCACTTAAAGGTATATTCCTTTCTCTTAATCTCATATGTGATTGAAAGAAGGACAACTTTCAATCATTGAAAACATATTCTTAAACGTTCAAACCACTTCCTGATTTTTCATAAGATTTTATATTTCGGGAGTGTACTTTAAATGTTCTACATGAGCTTACATGATTATAAATCATTTTGAGCAACATATTCTGTATAGGATATACGGAATCAGTGTGCTAGGACTTAACACAACTTCTATGGAATCACGTTAACCAGTGATTTCTACCCATGAAGTTAATCCATAGTGATTGAGTGTGAGAAATCAAAAAGAAATGAGTGTGGATTGGATAATGAGCTATCATGAAAAAGAGAGTTCGGTTAGCAGTGAGCTAAATGTTTAAAAGAAAGAGGGTGTGAGAACATAGTTAAAAGAATATCACAACTCTGCACCAACTTTTTCTGAGCCGGGCAGCCACATTTCTAATGTTTCACAATTCTTTGGTTATCATTATTGAAAAAGGCAACTAGCCCATGCCAACTCTTGAAATTACCCCACCAGCTACTCATTTACTTCTTAACAGGAAAATGTTTCATTTTCAAAAGGGGAAGCAGCACATATGCTATCTGATTTTCATTTGGAAAATCTAGATATTGAAAAGAAGGAAGTCTACCCCACCTTCGCACTTCACTCATGCACATTGAGTCTGTGTTTAACTTACTGTTGTCTCAGTGGTTTACACAATTTTGAGCCTTATAAGCGATCATCAAGTGCTTAATTCTTTCTATCACAAGCACGAACACACAAGGAATTTGTTTCTTTGTCATAACGTTTATAGAAATAACCTTTGTGGTGTTTCGATGATTAAATGGAAGCCCTGGGGGAGTCAACATCAAACAGCTCCTTTCCATTGTGTATTCGTTACACACAGTGACTTAGTGTTACTGACAGGCGTTTCTAACGGATTTGTTTATGGATACAGGTGTTACATGACTATTTTGTCTAGATTTTCAAAGATCTGGATAAATATCTATTGCATTGACGAATCAGAGGCACCTTATAAACAACATTTCTTGTCATCAAGTTTTGATGAAATCGTTACACTTCTCATCAAAAAGGGGGAGAAGATCTACCCAAGAAATGGAGAAGGGCTAACCAAGAAATCACATGTTTCAAGAATCACGTCCAAGATTGAATTCTTCAAAGAGCAAGTATTCTGAAGATATGCTGATTCGAGAGAAATTTTCATTGAAGATACTTTGCTGAAGAATTTCGAGCTGAAACTAGAGATAATTTCTTCCCATGAACTGAAAGAAAGATAATCTACATCTTTTGGGGAGTTTACTATATCTTGAAGACTAAGAGAGAGATTGCATCTTCTGTGCTGAAAGAGAAGATCGTATTGCTAAATCATTTTCGTAATGATCTTGATCCAAAGGGGGAGATTGTTAGGACACAGTCTCATTGGATTCAAGATCATCCGATACGAAGATCGCAATCTGAAGTTAAAGCTGAGAAGTCACTCTCAACAATAGTCTAGGGTCTATTTTGTAATAAGCGTCAAAGTTATAATATCTAGATATTATATTATTTAGATATTATGTTTTAGATATTATTTAGTTATTATATTAGTTTTAAATATAATATCTAGATATTAGATATCTAGATATTATATGTTAGATTGTTTGTTTGATAAGCTTAGCTATCTCTCTCTCTACAATAGATTAAGAAAAACACACACAACACATATTAAAGGTGAAATCAAGAACATCATAGAGAAAGCTCAAACTGTAAACCTTATCAACCCTTTGTAATCTGCGTTTATAATCTAAACAGGTTGGTAATCATTATATCTTTGTTGTTTGATTTATCCGGTAAACGATCACGGGCTCACAAGTGTAGTACTGTGAGAATTATAAAATCTAAGCAGGCCACCGAGAATATCCATAGATAACATAAATGAGTTCACAAATATTCATTGTCATGGTAATTAATTTGCATTAAAAAAACATCTGCAAGAGCAAGACAAGGAGAATTTATCCTTGGAAGGACCAAAGGTGTAAGATTCTTGGATCATGTGGCAACACAGATGCTTGTAGGGCTTGGCGTAATTCAATTCCCTTGAAAATTTCGCTTTGTGGGAATTGTCCAATTAATTAGTCTTATTTATACCAATATTGGATTTGAACGAAATGTCAACTCCAGCCTTGTGCTTCTCTCCAAAGTCATAAAGAAACTTGGGCTTCTTGCCTTAAATAGTTAATTTCTATTTCGTGGTTAACTTTTCTTTTGATCATGGGCAGACACAAATTTCCAAAAATCATGTATGCTAAGCTGGGAATGCCGAGATATCAATCATCTTCAGCAGTCCTTGATGTACCGAAAGGCCATTGCTCTGTGTATGTTGGTGAAAGCAGGATGAAGTGATTTGTAATTCCATTAGCGTATCTAAAGCATCCTTTGTTTCAAACCTTGTTGAACCTGGCCGAAGAGGAGTTTGGTTATGCTCATCCAATGGGAGGTCTCACATTTCCATGCAAAGAAGAGACTTTCATAGAACAAATTGACAGTATACATTTAACATGGTCATCGAATGTTAAGAGAACATGACTTAATTTGCAATTTTTGTAACCGTATAGTAAAAAGTTAGGAGCTTTCTCTTTCCCCATCCCCTTTCATGGGTATACCTGGGTTATTAACTGAAAATATGAGTTATTGTGAAAGAACTTCCTTCAGTACCATCTCTTCTCGTAAAAGTTCCTTCTCAGCACTAGCAAATATCAGTTGTACATATTTGAAGCATTAACGTCTGTATGTATCTTCACTAAATGCACGGCCTTATCCTCGTTTAATGCTACAAAAAATTAATCACTACCCTACCTTTATATGTTTCATCTTTGAATCAAAAGACCTATTTGCACAGGTGAAAGTAAAGACCAACTAAACTTAAGAACTAACACTATATTAACCCTGATCAATAACCGACTAACTAACACAAGATAAATATTGGTTCAGTCTAAGGAACTAACTAAAAGCCATGTTTCCCACAAAATGTATAACACATTTGCTGTCACAAAGAGTACTATCACAATATACTTTCTTGTTTATCTGGTGTGTGTATATATATATATATATATATGCCTATATCACCGGGAGATCCCATAGATATAACGTCCCATTTGCAACTTCAAAGCCACGATAGTCACTACTACAAATATGACTTTTATACGCGCCTAATTATACACGGCTTTACGGTTAAAGTTGAACCGTTGCTAAAAATAAGGTTTTTATACACGGTTCTGGATTAAAAACCGTGTAGAAAAAGGTACCCAACAATTACAAACGGTTGCATCAATGAAACCGCGTACAAAAGGGTTACTGTTATACAAGGCCCAACATTGCATATGCAGTTTACAAGTTATCACAATACATGCACCAACCACGCCATCCTCAGGCAGCTCTTAAACGACTTTTACGCTATCTTTGTGGCACCATCGATACAAGGATCAACATTGTTCGTGATTCTCCACCCATACTTCATGCGTTTACCAATGCCACGCAAGGAACACAAATGACTATACTTATACTATGGGTCATGTTGTTTTTCTTGGTTAAAATCCTCTCACTTGGAGCTCTAAGAAGCAAAAATCTATAGCTCTCTCCTCCATTGAAACGGAATACAAGACCTCCATTTAAGCGGAATACAAGACAGTTGATTCAACCACTGCTGAAATCATGCGGGTTCAAAATTTCCTCTGTGAGTTAGGGTTTCGGTACAAAATACACCGGTTATTTATTGTGATGACCTTGGAGCCACATGTCTAAGCGTAAATCCCGTCTTCCACTCCAACATGAAGCACTTAGCATTAACATATTATTTCATTCCAGATAAAATTCATAATGGTACATTACGAGTTACTCATGCCTCCACTGATGATCAAGTTGCCGATTTTTGACGAAACCGTTATCCCGTCCTCGTCTTGAATTTCTTGTGTCCAAGATGGGACTCACTCAACGACCGTCCATCTAGCAAGGGCATGCAAGAGATAAAGATAAACCAATATCTTATCCTTGGTTGTCATCTTCTATTTATGTATACTTTTATATACATATGAATTAGCATCAATTTATTTAAAGTTGTCATCTTTCTATCATTGGGCGAGAAAAAGTAAAAAATAGATCCTTCTATTTAAAGTTGATTTTGAGAAGGCGTATGATTCGGTGGATTGGAGATATCTCTGGACGAGATGCTGGAAGTTTTGGGTTTCTCAAGGAAATGGATAAGATGGGTAAAGGCTTGCCTTTGTTCAGCTACTACTTCTGTCCTAGTTAATGGATCCCCAACCATGGAATTCCGGTTAAGGAGAGGTCTTTGTCAAGGGGCCCAATGTCACATTTTCTGTTCATCATTGCCATGGAAGGACTACACGTGCTAATGACATCAAGTTGATAAAAGGTTTGGAAATCGGTCCAGATAAAGTTAATATATCTCATTTATTTTATGCAGATGATGCTCTATTCATCAATGAATGGTCTATCGAAGAATGAAGGAATCTTCTGTGAATTCTAAGGTGCTTCTTCCTCACTTCGGGACTTTGGCTAAACTGGGCTTAAAGCAATCTTTTCGGTGTGGGCGTGGGAGATAACGTTGTTAACACAACTGTCAGAGAATTTAGCTGCAACGTTGGGAAATTCTCGAGTAATTATCTCAGGTTCCGTTGGGTGCAAAAATGTCGAGGGCTAATATGTGGGTTCCAATCATAGAGATGATCCAAAAAAGATTAAATAGATGGAAGGTTAAAACTCTATCGTTTGGAGGAAGAAGGGTGTTGACTCAAGCAATTATCGGTAGTATCGCTACATATTATCTTTCAAATTTTGAAGATCTCAAAATGGTGACCGATTGCTTGGAAAAATTAAGAAGAGACTTTTTTTAGGGGAGCGGATGCTGATAAAAAAGATGGCATGGATTAACCGGAGAACTGTGCTTCGAGACAAGGAAAACGGAGGTCTTGGCCTTGAAAGTATCTTTGCTTCTAATCTATCTCTTCTCGCAAAATGGGTTGCAATAAATTCAAAAACGGCCCTAATTCCTCATGGGAAAAATTAATTAAATCAATCTATGGTGTGAATGGTGGTTATTCTTCGAAAACAGGAGCTTCGAGTAGATGCAGTCCATGGGGCAGTGTGATATCGCTAGTGAGATCGATCGTTGGGACTTCTTCACATAAATTTCGATGAGTGTGTTTGAAACAGATTGGGGATGTCCTTAACACGACCTTGCACTGATAAGTGGAGGTTCCTGTCCCTTTTCATCTCGTTTTCCTAGACTATTCGCGTTAGAAAATGAAAGACAAACGACCGTAGCCGATACGACTAAGACGGAGAACTCTTGGTCTTGGCCAAGACCCATTCGGGAGGGTAGAGAATCGGAGGATCTCGATTAGTTAATGGAGATTATCAGGGACAATTCATGGTCCGGAATCCTGACAGATTGGTCTCTGGTCTCTAAATGCCAACGGATTATTTTTGGTGAGTTATTTGAGAACTATCATTGAGAAATCAACCTTGGGGGTGGGAGAAAAAGAGATGATCCGGAACTCTTTCACTACTAGAAAAATGCTTATTTCCGACCAAAATCTAAATCCATTGGTAATTTCCGACTGATCAACTACATATTACCGACGGATAAGCTACAGGTTACCGATGGATTACAGTCGAAAAGTCAATTTCCCACGACTTTTTTTGCGACGGACTTTCACCGACGGATTTCCGACGGATTTCCAATGGATTTCCGAAGGATTTCCGACGGATCCTATTTTCACCGATGGATTTTCAGCCGATTTTTCTGTCGGTGAAAGTCTGTTGTTTTGTAGTGTTTGACTCCTTCTAGAGTCAATATCTTTATGTGGAGGGTTATTCTTGATAGAATCCTAACCACCTGGGATAACCTTCGAAAGTGGGAGATAGATATTAATTCAATTTTATGTCCGGTTTATGGGTTAGATATCGAAACCTCTAGACATTTAATATATGATTGCGTTGTGGTTTCGGAGGTCTGGCGGTTTCTCGAGCGTTGGTGGTCTTTTCCCCTTTCTCCTCACAAGACAATGGAGGACATGGTTCAAGGAATCAAATTAATCTGCAAACCTGTACGGCATAGTTAAGACAACTCCGAAAGCGGTGTTTTTTTATCGGGTGCTATATTTTATGGTGTTTTAGAAATAGCTGTATTTTTAATTGTATTTCCCTTCGCGAGGATTCTATAAAAGATCAAATGGTGGAAAAACATTTTAGTTGGGTCTTGGCTAGGTGTAAGGGGAGTGTCAGATATCCGTTTTGGTGGATGTTTCTGCCTCTAGATTGTTTCAAATCATTGTAATGCTCAGTTTTTGCTAGATGCTTGCTAGCTTTTATGAAAGTTGGTTGCTGTTTCAAAAATTAAAAACATAAAATTTGTTGGTGATTTTATTGTCATCAAACATTTTGGTATAATTGTGATTTACTTGAGATCGATTAAGACGATAAGGTAAACATACGTAAGTTAGAAGGTGCGTAGTGAACACTTACAAATGTTACCTTTATTATCTTAAGAGGGGTTGAAGTTCTAAAGGACTTATAAATTTATTTAAGTCGTGTTTTAGAAATTATAATGGCTATCGCTGAAAATCTAAAAGCTATCGCTGAAAATCGGAAGGCTATCGCTGCGTGCCTGTTGAAGAATGAGTCGACGACTCATAGGCAGGGAACAGTGAAGCTTCATAGGGTCTTCGGAAGGCTGTCGCTGATAGGTGATAGCTGGTCGCTGATAACTTATTGCTGTCGTTGATAACTTATAGAATTTGGTTGTAACTACTTTTTAATCTTATCCATTTATGGTTATAACCGTTGTATAATCGCCAAACCGCCAATAACCTTCGATCTCTTATTTAAATATGTAATGTGAGAATCTGGGGATAGACATATATCTCTTTTCACAACCTTTGAAAAAGAGAGAAATCTTAAGAATTATTCCAATACAAAATTCGTGAACTCAAGGCTTCTAGGATCGAATTGTTGTATTTGGAAATTGCTTTCCAACACGATTCTTAAGTTTATCCGGTCTCGATACCATCTCTAAGTTACACATTTCCTAACTTTGGAGGTTGTCCGGCATAGAAACAAGTGGGAGAACGATGACTACATATGTCGTGGGCATATTCTTAACGGTATGTCTGATGTTTTATTTGATGTTTGCCAGAATGTAGAAACATCGAAAGAATTATGGGATGTTTTGCAATCGAAATACATGGCCGAGGATGCTTCGAGTAAGAAGTTCCTCGTAAGTAATTTTAACAATTACAAGATGATCGATTCCAGGCCCGTTATGGAGCAATACAACGAATTGCTCCAGATCCTTGGTCAATTTACTCAACACCATATGAATATGGATGAATCCATATCAGTTTCGAGTATAATTGACAAGTTGCCACCATCATTGAAAGATTTCAAGCACACACTTAAACACAAAAAGGAAGAACTTTCGTTGGTGCAACTTGGCAGCCACTTACGTATTGAGGAATCATTACGTGTACAAGAAAGTGTTAAGACCAAGGATAAGGATATCCCAAGTTCATCCAATGTCAACATGGTTGAGGAGTGTAAGAACATGACCAAAAGGAAGTTCAACAAAGGTAAAAAGCGGATGTTCGACAACCCCAAACACGGACCCAACAAAATGTCGAAAATGACTTGTTGGATTTGTGGTCGAACCGGACATTTCAAACGAGATTGTCGAGTTGTAAAGGAAACAAGAATGGAGCGAATACAAGTGGGGAGAGACAAGGGTCGAACGACCAACCCCCAAATCAAGGATGATGATATTGCATGGTGGATAGACTCGGGTGCCACAAGTCACGTGTGCAAGGATAAAAAATGGTTCAAGAAGTTCGAACCGGTGGAATATGGATCGGTCTTGCATATGGGCAACGAGTCTAGTGCTCCAATCTTGGTTCGTGGTCGTGTGGATCTTACTTTTAGCTCTGGGAATTTATTAACTCTTAATAATGCTTTATTTGTACCAAAAATCCGGAAGAATCTAGTCTCCGGCAGTATGTTGAACAAGTTGGGTTACAAACAAGTATTCGAAAGCGATAAGTATACCTTATCGCGACGTGGTGTGTTTGTTGGGTTTGGATATTTGAATATGTTGAATCTAATTAATAAATTTCCTTGTGATAATTCTGTGTGATTGGTTGAGAATGAAAATTCATTTTTGTGGCATGTCAGACTTGGACATGTGCATTATAAAAGAATGCATGAAATGTCCAAGGATGGCATGATTCCTTCCTTTGATTTAAATATTGAAAAGTGTAAGACTTGCATGCTCACAAAAATCACACGTCAACCTTTTTCCTAAAATTAAAAGATCATCTATGGTTTTGGATTTAATCCATAGTGATTTGTGTGATTTGCATGCGACTCCTTCACTTGGAAATAAAAAGTATTTTGCTACATTTATAGATGACGCTTCGAGATTTTGTTACGTTTTTCTACTTCATTCGAAAGATGAAGGTTTAGGAAAATTTAAAATTTATAAAACCGAAGTGGAATTGCAGCAAAATATTTTAATTAAAAAGTTAAGAACCGATAGAGGCGGTGAATATTTCGATCCTCTATTTTTCCAGTCTGTTGGAATTATTCACGAGACCACGGCACCGTACACACCTCAACAAAACAGTGTTGCGGAACGGAAAAATCGATTTTTGAAAGAAATGGTTAACTTGATGTTATCCTACTCCGGTCTTAGTGACGGATTTTAGGGTGAAGACATGCTGACGGCTTGTTACGTTTTAAATCGGGTACCAAACAAAAGGAGTAAGATGAATCCTTATGAACTTTGGTTCAAGAAGAAACCAAACTTGAATTATTTACGAGTTAGGGGATGCCGAACCGTGGAAAGATTACCGGATCCCAAAAGGAAGACATTGGGGGACAGAGGAATCGATTGTATATTTATCGGATATGTCGACCATTCTAAGGCATATCGGTTCTATGTCATCGAACCCAACGATTTTGTTTCGATTAATACCGTAATAGAATCGAGAGATGCCATCTTCGATGAGGATCGATTTACTTCGATACCGAGACCAAAAGACATGATTCCAAGTACGAGTGGAATCAAAGATAGTGAAAAAGAAAAAGAAATTCCTTTGGAATTTCTCAAGCTTCGAAGAAGTAAACGAGGAAGGATTGAGAAATCTTTTGGTCCCGACTTTCAACTGTACTTAGTTGATGTTTCACGAGATGAAATTGGATCTCAATATGCTTATTGTTATAGCATAGAAGAAGATCCAAGAACCTATGACGAGTCTATGAAGTCTCAAGATGTTGCTTTTTGGAAGGAGACAATAAATGATGAGGGTGTTGGCCGACTTACCACCGGGTTGCAAACCATTGGGTTGCAAATGGATTTTCAAGAAGAAAATGAAAGTTGATGGTTATATCGATAAATTTAAAGCTCGGTTGGTAATACAAGGTTTTCGGCAAAAATAAGGCATCGATTATTTCGATACCTACACACCGGTTGCTCGAATCTCCACTATTCGATTATTAATAGCATTGGCGGCTATTAATAACTTGGTAATTCACCAAATGGATGTCAAGACGGCATTCCTTAATGGTGATTTAAAGGAGGAAGTTTACATGAAGCAACCGGAAGGCTTTGTGAAGCCGGGGAATGAACATAAAGTGTGTAAATTAATTAAATCACTTTATGGTTTGAAACAAGCCCCAAAACAGTGGCATCAAAAGTTTGATGAAGTTGTTTTGTCTTATGGTTTTTCGTTTAAATCAATCGGACAAGTGTGTGTATAGCAAATTTGACGATTCCGGTAGAGGCGTCATAATTTGTTTATATGTAGACGACATGTTAATCTTTGGCACGAACCAAAGACAAGTCGACTTGACAAAAGAATTTTTGTCATCCCAATTCTCGATGAAGGATTTGGGGGAGGCCGAAGTGATCCTTGGAATAAGGATTAAACAGGAGAACAAAGGTTTTGCCATAACACAATCTCACTATGTAGAGAAAGTGTTAAAGAAGTTTAACATGTTGAATTGTTCCCCCGTAAGTACTCCGTTGGATCCAAGTGAGAAGCTTATGCCCAACGAGGGTGAAGCGGTTTCACAATTAGAATACTCTAAAGCAATCGGGTGCTTCATATATGAAATGACAAGTACACGCCCGGATATTGCCTACGCCGTTGGTAGGTTGAGTCGGTTTACTAGTAGACCGAGTACTCATCATTGACAAGCGATAAGAAGAGTATTCAAGTACATGAAGGGAACCATGGTATCACTTATATCGGGTTTTCTTCGGTAATCGATGGCTACACGGATGCGAGTTAGATATCCAATGTAGAGGATCATTCTTCTACTAGTGGATGGGCATTTTTGCTCGGTGGAGGTGCCATTTCTTGGGCCTCAAAGAAACAAACTTGCATTACAAATTCCACCATGGAATCTGAATTTGTGGCCTTGGCGGCCGTCGGTAAAGAGGCGGAGTGGCTAAGGAATTTAATATACGAGATTCCTTTGTGGCCGAAACCGATATCACCGATTTGTATTCATTGTGATAGTGCTGCAACCTTGGCTAAGGCATATAGCCAAGTATATAATGGAAATTCAAGGCAATTGGGAGTAAGACATAGCACGGTTAGAGAATTAATCATGCATGGGGTGATATCCGTAGAATTCGTTAGAACTCATAATAATTTAGCCGACCATTTAACAAAGGGGTTGGCTAGAGACTTAGTGCACAAGTCCGTGATCGGGATGGGTTTAAAGTCCATATAAATATTTATTAATAAGATACCCAATTCCCCTTTAATACAACGTTAAAGGTTGAATTCAATGTGGAAGGCTTATTAATAAAATTGAAGCACATGATAATATCATCCCAAGGTATGTGTTTAGACGTGCAAGTGCGGTATGTGTTTAGACCTGCAAGTGCTGTAAGGCTGAAAAATTATTTCTTAATGATTCTTTTGAAAAATTGCATATGCAAGTGCAAGACATAAAAGAATCACCTAATTGGACGTGAATTGTGGCCGCTTCAAGAATGTTTTCGACATGGCTTTCTATACGTTCATGAATGGATAAGGACGCAAGACCTCTACAAATGTGTCAAGTGTGTTATCTAGATTTGTACGAACATATGTGTATATTATCTTCATGTATTCAAATGGGTTGATGGGTTCAATTCTTAGAACACCCCGATTCTCGAATATTTGGAATGTGTAATATACTAAAATGAAAATTCAATCTTCGTGACATTTTCATTTATGCATTTGTTTGAATTTTACATATTTATGATTGAATAGTGAATCAAAGGACTACACTAAAATGGGGGGGGGGGGGGGGGAATGTTGATGATTTTAGTGTCATCAAACATTTTGGTGTAATTGTGATTTACTTGAGATCGATTAAGACGATAAGGTAAACATACGTAAGTTAGAAGGTGCGGAGTGAACACTTACAAATGTTACCTTTATTATCTTAAGAGGGGTTGAAGTTCTAAACGACTTATAAATTTATTTTAGTCGTGTTTTAGAAATTATAAAGGCTATCGCTGAAAATCTAAAAGCTATCGCTGAAAATCGGAAGGCTATCGCTATAGCTGTCTCTGACAGCATATTGCTGTCGTTGATAGCTTATAGAATTTGGTTGTAACTACTTTTTAATCTCATCCATTTATGGTTATAACCGTTGTATAACCGCCTAACCGCCAATAACCGTCGATCTCTTATTTAAATATGTAATGTGAGAATCTGGGGATAGACATATATCTCTTTTCACAGCCTTTGAAAAAGAGAGAAATCTTAAGAATTATCCCAATACAAAATTCGTGAACTCAAAGTTTATAGGGTCGAATTGTTGTATTTGGAACGTCCTTTCCAACACGATTCTTAAGTTTATCCGGTCTCGATACCATCTCTAAGTTACACATTTCCTAACAAAATTAGCATCAATTAGTCTAGCTGCCTTCCTCTCAATATCTTGTATATTAGGGCAGTGCATATTCTCCTTCTCCTTCCTTTTGTTAGCCTACGTTGATATAGTGAAGCTTTTTATTATTTTTCCAAGCGCTTCTTATCTTTCAGGTATGGTTTTATTATGTTTGGTTTCCACGTAAATCTCAATATCGTCTCATATCTCTATTGCTTTATTATGTTGTTCCAAGTTTCTTGCTTTATGATTCACTATACTGATTGACTGCAAATATGATTTATCTTCCGCTTTAAGGAACGTTTGAATGTTCAAACATGTCGATCATTGGGATGTTAGACTTGTATATCTGGTTTGACTTGGGTTGAACATTAATTTGGGATTTGAAGTTAACTGACATTGGTTAATATTTACGACGTACAACATCAACATGGATTCTGATACCATCCACTGGATGAACAGAACCAAACTCTTATTCAGCCTCATATAACAAATTCTCTGAAATGAAGAGTGATTTAAGTATGATATTGGGACTATAAAACATAGGTCTCCTCTTTCTTTCACCAACATAAACAGAAAAACGGCATTTGGGTACATTTGAACCCACTGATCGATGTGAAAAGAATCCCTTCTAAAGCATGCTTTGGCATTTTAGATTCATAGGAACCAACAGCTAAACATATTCACAGAAATACTTGAAGAAATCTATTGGATTTTTGAGCTTTAAGATGATGGATTAATTACACCATAATAATGTTATTTATGCATCCTACAATTACATCTTTGTCCATGTTGTACCAAAACTAGGCTGACTTTGTCTTAACTAACATGATATCTGAGGAAACAATGATGAACATCCATCTAATAATTGTTGTAGTATCAGGATCACTTGTTGTATATGTAATAGGGAATCATAGTAGAATGTATGGCCATGATAAATTCATATTATATAATATGGCCGAAAGGGAGTAAACAGTACTGTTCTATATTCCACCCAAACTCCGCAAATTTCTTCACAGAATTCCACTGATCAACCCTGGTTCTAATTTTCTGTTATTGAACTTGCAAGGGAAACCAGCAGAGGGCACAATGTGTCAATAAATGGCTGGCAAATAGTTTGGCTCTTCAAAATCACATGTGTACCAAAGGTAGCTATCAGATTACACATAGATAAGAAGGGGGAATAGAACCATGAAAGAGGGCGATACTCGAATGCACAGTAGATATACAAAGGAACACAAATGTTTTCTTTCCTTCATAAAGACAAAAAAATGCATTAATGGAAAAGTTAGGGTACAGATGGAGAGGAGCACTGGCCGTGTGTTCTTAAGACATGCATTTACAAAAGCCACCCATTAACAAAAAAAGTTCCTAGCTTGGTAATTATGAAAGAAAGAAGCACAGTTTGATCAAGATCATCGACACTAGAAATGCTAAATTAATCAAGTTCTCGACTTCTGCTTCTCAAGAACAATTCAAGATGCCAACGAGGTTTATGAAGGTCTCTTCTTGGCATGGGATTACAATACGACCCATTGGATGAACAAATCCAAATTCCTTTTCAGCCTCGTATAACAGCTTCTGAAATAAAGGGTGCTCTAGATATGATATTGGGACTACAAACCGCCTCCTCTTTCTTTCCCCGACATAAATAGCAAAATGGCCCTTGCGTACATTTGAAACCTCCGACGTGAGAAGATTCCATTCAAAAACATGCTTGGCATGTAAGATTCTTAGGAACCGGCAACTAAACATGTTCTCAGAAATAATTGAAAGAGTGTGTAAAAGCTATCTGTAGGAGTGAGCTCTAAGAAATGCTTGGTTTTGGAGCATAAGAGGATGTATATATATGCATCCAGATTGCAAGTTAGTCCAAGTGAAGTTGTATGTATCAAGTACACTACCTTGATTGCTCATGGGATCTAGTTTCCTTGTCTAGGCTGCAAACAAGTACATCTTTGTCGATGTCGTACTAAACTAGGCCTAATTGTCTTAACGAACATGATATCTGAGGAAACAA
The DNA here is from genome assembly GCA_954870635.1 of Arctium minus. NCBI lineage: Eukaryota > Viridiplantae > Streptophyta > Magnoliopsida > Asterales > Asteraceae > Arctium > Arctium minus. The sequence continues at coordinate 39,947,112 of OX941084.1, forward strand.
AGAAGATATAATTATTGATTATAGATAGTATCACGTTTTTGTATGGATATTAGGGAATCATAGTAGAAATAATCGTACAACTTTGGTTCATTCATAATATATTATATGGACCGAAAGGGAAATAAACATAACCTTATATGATTCTTATACCTTGTCCAGAAAGCTTTCCTACCACATACTCTTTCAAGAAACAAACACTATGTTTTGCTGTAGGAGAGAGTTTGCTGGAAATTTCTGCACACAACAACCAAAATATCAAAACATCTGCAGTTTACATTAGACCCAATTTCAGATCAGCATATATGCTTCTGAATGAATGTATATAGCTTCATTTCAAGCAGTCCAAACTAATAATTAATAACGTCATGAATAAAACTAATAATATGAAGACAACTTCTAGATAGTTATATGTTTGAATATTAGTGTAGTCCCGTGCCAATTATATATATAATCCAAGCAGGCCACAAGAATATCCATACATAACATAAAAGAGTTTGTTGGAATCCTATTAATATATGTCCTTGATCATTTGTATATTTATTTATTGTATATGTTTTATTAATATTATTAAAATATTACATATTGGTCCCTGTAATTTCTGGAGGGACCCAAGTACAAATATGATGGAAAGTTGCACCTTTTGGATTACATATAAATAGTGGTGTTACTGATTATTTTCTCACGTTACTATTTTCTCCCTCAAGAATTTCAATGAAATTCTCTCATCATCAAAGGGAACAAAACATACCAAAATCAATCCACCAGATTAAGTAACGAAGAGAAACAATCAAGGAAATCTGAATCGTTTTCCCATGGCATCCTCAAGCGGTACAAAGCCAAACACTACACCAAGTAAGTTCTTATGAATTTTTATATTTATAGAGATTTATGTGTGTTTTTGGGTTTTGAATGCATATATTTTGGGTTAAATTAACAGAGTTCACAAATATTCATATTCTTGTTCCTTTCCATTAAAAACAACTGCACTCCAAGGAGAATTTGTCCTTGGAAGGACCAAAGGTGTAAGATTCTTGAACTCTTAGGTCATCTGGCGACACAGATGCTTGTAGAACTTGATGTAATTCAATTCCTTGAAAGTTTCGCCTTGGGGAATTGTCTAATTATTTAGACTCCTATTTATACAAATATTGGTTTTGAACGAAACTTCAATTGCGGCCTTGCACTTTTCTCCAAAGTCACTAAAGAAAGTCTTGCTCCCTGCCTCAAATACACTTTATTTTGCGGTTAGCTTTTCTCAGTATCATGGGCATACCAAAATTTCCAAAAATCATATATGCTAAGCTGGGAATGCCGAGATATCATTCATCTTCAGCAGTCCCTGATGTACAGAAAGGCCATTGCTCCGTGTATGTTGGTGAAAGCAGCATGAAGAGATTTGTAATTCCATTAGCGTATCTAAAACATCCTTCGTTTCAAGCCTTGTTGAACCTGTCCGAAGAGGAGTTTGGCTATGCTCATCCAATGGGAGGTCTCACATTTCCATGCAAAGAAGAGACTTTCATTGAACTAATTGACAATACACATTGGAATGTTAAGAGAACATGATTTCCTTTGCCATGTAACCGTAAAAAGTTAGGGGCTTTCTCTTTTTCACCATCCCTTTTCATGGGTATACCTGGGGTTACTAACCACAAATATGAGTTATTGTGAAAAAACTCTCTATAGTAATTCTTTCAAGTCTTCAATGCAATCTCCCTCAGAAGAACTCCATGAGTCTTCAATACCCTCTTCTCATAAAAGTGCCTTCTCAGCATCAGCTGAACATATTTGAACCATTAACATCTGTATGTATCTGTACCAAATGCAAAGCCTTATCCTCATTTAATTCAATGCTACATGAAATGTCTTCCATACCTTTATATGTTTCATCTTTGAACCAAAACGCCTATTTATACAGGAGAAAGTAAAGACTAACTAGAGTTAACAACTAACATTGTATTAACCCTGATCAATAACTGACTAACACAACATAAATAGTTAGTTCAGTCTAAGAAACTAATTAAAAGCCATGTTCCTCACAAGATGTGTGACACTCTTGCTATCACATTGTACTTTCATGTTTATCTGGTTTATATACCTATCTCACCGAGGAGCTCCCTTAGATATAACGTTTCATTTGCAACTTAAAAGCCATGATAGTATATAATCTGGCACTCCAACTGATAACCATAGCCAACTATCGAGATGTTCAGCATAATCTGTATCCCAGTACCAACATATTACAAGTACATTCGATAGACCCATGAAAAAAAGCAACACCCAATGACACAATTAATATATATGGAAAGGAATATAAATGTTCTGAAACAACATCCCCACCTTTGTTAATATGTACTTTTCTAATTACACATACAAACCAACAATTATCCTATTAGGGGAGGAATAATTTTTGGACACTCCTTATTGACCAATTTATGAATCAAGATTACACAAAGTAATGATCACATGACAACCGCTTCAATAATTTTCTATTTGATGATGTATTCAGAAAATATAAGTAGATACAAAACCTGTCATGTTCTAGTGTAGGGTATCCCTAACTACTTTTTAAAGGTATTGCATACCAAGATAATTTTTTTTGGGTATGCTACTGTTTGAAAGGGATTAAAATTTATCTAACATATTATCCTTGCTTTGCAGATACTAAAATTGGCCTTACTCATTATATCCTCTTATTTTGTTCTCTTTTATTATTTAATACTAATATTTTTCCTGGCATGTTCTAAAAACGAGCACCATGTACTTTCGATAATACAAATAATTACAACATATTAAAAATAAGGTTAACATCTTTCGATAATACAAATTGGTTTTTAGGAATTCTCAACTTCTTAAGCTAATTGCACAACTATTTATTCCAATAATTGGTTTTTAGGAATTCTCAACTTCTTAAGCTTCAATCTGAAGTTTCTAAAGAAACTCTTGCTCCCCTCAATAGTTCCAATTCTGAGGCATCCTTTTGCTTTGACAATGGGCTTGCATATATTTCAAAGAATCATGCAATCTAGGCAAGGAATGGCAAGATATCATTCTTCCTCAAAAGTAATTGACATACCTAAAGGTTGTTTCTCTGTATATGTTGGTGAAAGCAGAAAGAAGAGATTTATAGTTCCATTAGCGTATCTATAACATCCTTCCAGAAGAAGATGCTGAACCTATTCCAAGAGGAGTATGGCTATGCTCATCCTATGGGAGGTCTAACATTCCCATGCAAAGAAGAGACCTTCATTGAACTCACTCGCATTATAGAACTTACATCATCAACATATCTTAATAGAAGATCACTTTCTTTGAAATGTCATTCTTGAAAGCTAGCTAGGAGCTTTATATTTAATTGATAGGAATTACCAACGCATCTTTGCAGAATCAGGGTAAATTCATTGATGTAGGAATTTTCGTACTTTTATATGATATATTGCCTTTTATGACATTCTATTAGTTTCTTCATACCATTTGTTGCATAACAACAGTAACACAACAACCAAATGACACAAAATATTCTAACATCCCACGCCTTTGTTCGTATACTTCTCTAATTACACACACAAGCAAACAATTGTATATTTGGTGGTTAATAATTAGGAAGTTAATTTATAATTAACATCAGGTTTATTGAAAGGTCACGTCGGTTCACATAGGAAGCAACGGTTCATGTTTATGTGTATATATATTGTACTCCTGTGTATTGTAATGTTGGTTGTCTGTATAAAAAGTTCTATACAATAAACTATTCATCTTGTCCTTACGTTGAATCTTCCCTTTGTTCCAAGAAATTGGTATCAGAGCGTGTGGCCTCTTACAACGGATTGCAACCCCAACTACCGAAACTAACTGGACAAAACTATCATCAATGGAATATTCAGATGAGAGTTCTATACGAATCTCAAGACCTTTGGCAAATTGTCGAAAATGGATACGAAGAACCAACAGATCCATCATCATCAACACCACAACAACAGAATGATCTAAAAGAAAGTAAGAAGAAGGATAGAAAGGCACTCTTCTTTATTTACCAGGGCAGTAGAGGAGATGATTTTCGAAAGAATTTCCACTTCAACAACGTCCAAACAAGCATGGGATATGTTACAAAAGATGTACAGAGGGGAAGAAAAGGTTAAGATGGTCAGACTCCAAACTTTGAGATGCGAATTTGACAACTTGCGAATGAAAGAATCTAATATAATCGAAGATTACTACAATCGCATAGTTCTTCTTGTAAATCAACTAAGAATTAACGGAGAAGCCGTTGAAGATACAAGGATCATAGAAAAGATCCTTTGTAGCCTAACGAGAAAATTCGAATACATAGTTGTTGCTATAGAAGAATCCAAGGATCTCTCAACTATATCTTTGGAAGGATTGTTGGGAACACTACAATCTCACGAACTAAGGCTTCGTCAATTTGATGCCTCATCTTCGGATCAGGCCTTTCAAATACAGTCAAAAAATAAAAATACCTTTAAAGAGAAACAGAAAAGTTTGGAATACTCAAAAGATGATCCAGGTGAAAGTTCGAACAAAGAAAAGGGTAAAGGAAGGTTTTTATCACAGATTCAATGCCATTATTGTCAAAGATATGGACATGTGAAGAAGTTCTGTAGAAAAAGGATAGCAGAAGAAGGCGGTACTAGTTTTGTACACACAAAAGAGGAAAATTATCAAGACACAATGTTTATGTTGTTTGGAACACAAGAAGAGACAACTGATGATGTTTGGTACCTTGATAGTGGTTGTAGTAACCACATGACTGGAAACAGAAATATATTCATCTCCATTGACGAGTCTGCAAAAAAGGAAGATCGAATGGAGGATGACAAAAGACTGATCGTACAAGGAATTGGTGACATTTCAGTAAGAATCAAAGACGGTGTTAAGAAGATTCCATGTGTCTACACATAAACATGAACCGTTGCTTCCTATCTGAACCGACGTGACCTTTCAATAAACCAACAGTTATGCTATTAATTATAAATTAACTTCCTAATTATTAACCACCAATCTAGCTTATTTCGAATACTTCCCCTTAAGCTAGACACAACCCATCCCGAGTTTTTCTTTTAGAAGATTAAATGCTCCAACAATTTTGCATGATCATTGAGTGATAAACCTGGCTAGTTATTGTAGGGTTTTCCAAATTTTAAGAAGGTAATTGTTACCCAGATTAAAAAATTTGGCTGCTTGAAAAGGAAATTAAAATTCATCCAATAAACAAACTTCTTTTTTAACTTAATCTTGACCAGAATTTCCTTGGAAATCCTAATGACATAAAGCGTGGAATTTCAATTGCTTGGTAAATTTGGAAAAAGAAACTTCTCTATTATTTTCATTTGCCTTCTACACTCAAGAGAAGTTTTTGTGCTTTGGTCAATTAAGATTCATCATGGGGAGGAATTAACCGTCATATAAGTCTTGAGATTTAAGACATAACTTCATTTTGCCTCAAATAGTTCCTATTTCATGCTTAACTTTTCTTTTGATCATGGGCATGCACAAATTTCCAAAAATATGTATGCTAAGCTGGAATCCGAGATATCATTCATCTGAACATTACATGATGTACCAAAAGGCCATTGCTCCGTATATGTTGGTGAATGCAGGATGAAGAGATTTGTAATTCCGTTAACGTATCTAAGACATCCTTCGTTTCAAACTTGTTGAACTCGGCCGAAGAGGAGTTTGGCTATGCTCATCCGATGGGAGGTCTCACATTCCCATGCAAAGAAGAAACTTTCATTGAACTAATTGTGCTTATAGATTTAACATGGTCGTAGAATGTTAAGACAACACGACTTCCTTACTAGTTATGAACTCTCTTTATATCCCCATCCCTTTTCATGGGTATAATTAACTAGGGTTATTAACTGAAAACATGAGTTCTTGTAAAAAAAATACTTTCAAGTAATTTGTTTAAGTCTTCAGTACCATCTCTTCTCCTAAAAATGCCATCTCAACACTAGCAAGATCTAGTTGAATAAGGTTTGAGTAAAGATTGAACTTTGACAATAATAGGAACTTATTGAACATATGTGAAACATTAACATCTGTATATATCTTCACAAAATGAACAACCTTATCCTCGTTAAATGGTACGAGAAATGATTTCTTTACCTCTATATGTTTCGTCCTTGAACTAATTAAAATCCAAGTTGCGTTCAAGATGTATATCACATCTTGCTATCACAATATACTTCCATGCATGTTTTTCTGCCTAGAGGAGCTCCCTCATATATAACACTTCCTTTGCATCTTCAAAGCCACAATAGTTTATAGTCAAGCTTTGCAACTATCATAGTTGATAGCTATACCTACCACAATGACCATTAAGTATCTGACATATATAATCCGAATGGCAATACCAACAAGATTACAAGTACCTTCTTTCGATCGAGTAAAGAAATCGACACTGAATGGCATGGATGGACAATTAAGTGGCTACAATGGCTCGTCCGTGCGTCGTAAGCTAAAAAAATTAGGTTCATGAAATGTGCAACCCTATTACTTTTGAAGGTGCAACCGTTATTATATATTGCTTTTGAAGGTGCAACCGTTATTATATGGTGCCACCATATGGAAAAACTCTTGGGTCCATCCTTGTCATTGCAAAACTTAATGGACTCCAAGGAACATAAGATTTGTCCCTCTTGTTTAAAGTTCATTACAATTTTTTTTCAAAGTGGTTAGGGTTGTAAATGAACCAAACGAACATGAACGGAGGCGTGTTCATGTTCATTCATTTAACATAACCAAACAAACAAACAAACACGAACGATAAATGAATGGAATCTTTTGTGTTTATGTTCATTCGTTAAGAAAAATGTGCTTGTTTGTGTTCGTTTATGTTCATTTATTAAGATGCTAAAAGAACGTAAATGAACGAATATAAATGAATGAACAAAAAACAACTACCATTACCATTATATTGTAAAACGAACACAAATGAGCGAACGTTCATAGACATAAATGAACGAACGAGACTATTGTTCATGTTCGTTTATTTAACTAAACGAACAAAAAAATGTGTTCATATTCGTTCATTTATTAAATAAACTAACATAAACGAATTTCCCGCCAAACAATTCACGAACAGTTCTTTCAACGTTCGGTTCTTTACAACCCTAAAAATGGTAAGTGAATGAGTTAATTAAGGATTGCGAAAATTAAGTGAATGAGATAATTAAGTGGATGAAATAATTAAGGAATATGGTGTCAATATAACAAAAGACGAAAATACCCCTCTTAGCACACAATTTGTACTAATTACGCATATAACAAAATAACGTACCTCTACACCGTTGGCGTTAATCCTGATTTAATTAGTTTTGTAATCAAAATTAAGTAATTTTGGTCTACTATTCCTTGTGTTGCCCAAAATATGTGATATTCTAGATATCATGGATTAGCTCGCACGCCACAAAAATGTTTGTATGCAAGTAATTTTCTCATAAATAATTGAAAGAATATGTATGAGCTAGCTGTAGGAGTGAGCTTTGAAATGATTGATTTGGAGTAAAAGTGGGTGTATATATGCATCCAGATTGGAAGTTAATCCAAGTGAAAGAGTTGTATGTATAAAGTACACTAGTACACTACCATGATTGTGCTCATGGGAAAGAAGTTGTCGTCTGTTGTGATCTAGATTCCTTGTCTAGGCTGCAAAAAAGTATATATTTGTCAACGTTGTACTAAAAGTATGTTGAATTGTCTTAACGAACATGATGGTTGAGGAAAAAAGGAAGATCTTATCATTGATTACAATATCGAGATAATTCAGTAGAATATCGTACATATATCGATCTGTAATAAATTCATGATAATATTATATGGCATGAAACGGAAATAAACATAGCCTTTTATACGATTCTTATTATGTTGTTCAAAATGTTTTCCTACCTCATACCCTTTCAAGAAACAAACCTACACATAGTAGCATAAATACTGCAGCATGGATAATCTCGAAAGCCACTGCAGTAACCAAAGTATCAAAGAAGTAATAATAATCTAGTACCATGAATGCAAGTTGGATTAAGGTATATGAACTTATCTCATCCTAGGGTGTAGATGAGATTGCTAATAAAGAATGTGGAACTTCTAGAACATGAAATTTTCTAAAATCCTTTCATGATAGCTTTTGTTCTTCATCTTTCATCCGTTGTGCTTAAAGAATGTGATCTTATCAAACCTAAGGTTTTTGTGCATAATTGTGAAATTGGTTGAAATTATCTTAAGGGGAAGAGATTTATGTGCACTTTCACCGCAACTGGAAACTCATACTCTTGCGTCGATTCAAAGACTAAGGTTATAAGTATTCAAACCTATGTTCCGACATAGGTTTGGGGTCCTCACTTCTCGACCCAATTTCAATATTTGTCAAGAGTAAACCTAGGCCACGACCTAGGTTTGGGATGCCCATTTTCTCTATCTTGAAATTGACATCTCGGTTAATTTGCAGGAAATGAGACGAGCAAAACCTACCACAACTACTCCTCGTTGGCTCGAGTACGATAGATTGACACCGGACACCGACGCAACAGCTCCTCACCCACCATGACCATGAAACGCCACCTTTACATCACCTGTATAGAGACAAATATTGATTACACAATAGCGGAGATTGGAGTTGTCAGAACTAGGAGCATATAGAGGAGAAAATCGCTTTGTGACCATACTTGTTCTTTTATTTTTGGATGTTCGGATGACTGTACTCGATAACCATACACATACTCATCTTACCCCCAAATCGTACACATGTAACTATATCATTAGTATTACATGCATATCCGGTCACCACTCTACACATACAATGATATCAAGCTCAAAACCAAACTTGCACATTAGGGACAATGTGCCGGTAAGGTTTGGGGTTGTAGACACAGGCATACACATAGGATACATTGCATGAAGTTATATAATTGTTACGGATAATTTTTTTAAGCCATATACACTGGAATTATGAAACTCTTAGGTGTAGGGACTTTACATTGTTCTAAGAATATGAGAACGGAGATATAGTCTTAAGAGTGATTAGGAATTCGCATGACTAGGGAACATTAGTGGAGACCACCCGTGAGAATTTTGAACCAAACGAACACCAGTCGAATCATTTGTGAGGGAAGTATACACTTAATCATATACGCATTCTCTGAACTTCTTGTTATGATTATAGCAGGATCTCACTATAATATTGCATTGAGTAGCAAAGACGTCCATAAGGATATTTAGTGAAACCTTTGTCTTATCTAATTTATGGACCTTAAGAAATGATTCCAGGAAGTGTGTGTAATTAAATTGAATTTATCTTGCTTATCCTTCTATTGTGTGCACCTAAACCCATTTTCAACCATACAGTAAAATTTTCGATTCTTAACCCAATAATCAGACCCCAGCCTAAATGATAGGCTACCCTTATCCGAAGATGTGTCGGTTATGAACAACTAGTAGGAAATAACGGAAGATGGTGGAAAGAGAAAAGAATCAGTAGAATCTTGGTGTTGGAAAGGAAATCTGACCAAATGGGTCAAGTTGCTGCAAAAAAAATGAAAAATCAAGAAATAAAAGCATATATATATATATATATATATTTATGCAAAGAAAAGAAAGAAAGAAAGAAAGAAAGAAAGAAAGAAAGAAAGAAAGAAAGAAAGAAAGAAAGAAAGAAAGAAAGAAAGAAAGCAGCAAGGTGCAAAATCAATCAAGGGTGTGTGGGTGTAAATACAGTGAAAAGTGCCTAAAAGAATGGGGATGAAATCTGGTTGTTCATATATTGACATATTGAGGATTTGTTCCTATTTACTTTCGTTTCATAGCCTCTAACCTAACCCCATTACAACCCTTTAGCAAATACGTGGATGATCTTTTGGAAAATTTAAGAAGATAGATCGAGTTGCACTAATAGTCTAGTCTTGCTACTTAATTCCTTTTGAGATCGCTTTGATTTACATTTGTGCGTTTTCATGATTGATTGTTCATGCTAATATTTCGTGAATTTTTGTACATAACCTCCAAAGACATGAACAACATGTGAGACAGCCTAGGGTTCGAGTGTAAAGAGAGTACCCTGTGAGGTAGGGTCGAAGCGAAATCCTCCCCAAAAGTGTGATGAAATGATTACTATTTTGTATGGTGTCACTGTTTTTAGTTCTATTTTCAATGTTGATGATTATAATACCTATGATGAAGATTGAACTCCGGTTGTTTCGTACTCCCACTCTTAAATCCTTGACATGAAAGTGGTTTGTGCCATCAGATTTTCCTTTTTCGAGATGAGATTTGTTTTGAGCTTTATTATTTTTCTTTGACGCTAATGTGCTTGGGAACAAACAACGCTTGGATTGGGGTTGTTGATAACACCAATTTTTGGTGTTATTTGCATATCACTTTTCGAGTAATATTGCTTAATTCCAAGTAAATATAGTGGAAATTTCATCTTTAAATCAAGTGTTTCAGGATTTGCATCTCGTAACGAGATAGACAACAAAGTGTGCGAAAATAAGTGGAGAAAATAAGTTTTGCCCAAAACAGTAGCCAAAGCGACTTTGAAGTTAGTTGCTGAAGCTGAAGTTAGTTGAGCAACTCACCTTAGAGCAATTTTTCGGGTGAGTTACAAGTTAGTTGAAACCGGCTGTAACTCACGTAAAGGTGTTGTGTTGGACGTTTTTTAAAAGACTTTTTCCAAGGGTTTAAAGCTATTATCGATTCTATCTTTGAGTGGGGCGACAAGGGACTGCTGGGAAGATTTTGGGATAAAGAAAACATCAAATTGAAGCAAGGAAACATTCAGGAAGTGATTTCTACACCGAATTCTTGCCAATCTTCGTGGGTATTACGCAATTAAGGGAGTTTTTGCAATCTTTGATTTCTCGAGAGACTTTTTCTTGGATCTAAGAACTCTTCTATGATTTTCTTTGTTAATACCCCCAACATGAACTAATCTTTAGATGTTGGGGGTTGGTTTGACTTTGGTTTAAGCTTATGAACATGTGATTTGGGATTTTTATCAGTTTTCCATAATTAATGAAACATATGATTTGGGTTTTAATGGTTTTGTGAGTTTGGCCAACTTTCATCTGATTTGTTCGTGATAAATTAAATTTGAGAGAATTAATTCTTAACAAGAACTAGAATTATATGCCTAAGGTGAGAAATTGGATACAGATATACCAACTAAACCTTAGTATCGCCATAATCTCGAACTTAAGGTGTTTTGAACTCATGTGTTAAGATCGAGAGACGAGACTTGTGTTTTCAAAATAAATTCCGTTGTTGCTTGAGAAAGAACAAAGGTGATTTTACATATGAGATTTTCATTAAAGGGTTTAACTGATAGTTGTCTTCAAGAATAATATTGTTCATTAGTGAAAACCATAGGATTTCCAGCCCTCAACTATTTTCTCCATAAAAAGCTTCTTAAGTCGTTATTGTTCCGTTCTTGGTATATTTAATTAGTGATTGATAGTTTAATTCCAATCATTCACCTTTCGGACCGTTTAGTTAATAGTGAATATAGTAATTGTGATACTCAGTTCCTAGTTCCCTTGGTTTGATACTCGTACTTTCAAGTGCATATTACTTGATACTCAGTTCCTAGTTCCCTCGGTGTAAACCCGCCTATCAATGGGTAAAGGCTTGCCTTTATTCAGCCACTACTTCTGTCCTAGTTAATGGATCCCAAACCATGGAATTCGGGTTAAGGAGAGGTCTTCGTCAAGGGGGCCAATGTCTCATTTTATGCTCATCATTCCCATGGAAGGACTACACATGCTAATGATGAAAGCTAGGAATATCAAGCTGATAAAAGGTTTGGAGATCTGTCGTGATAAAGTTAATATATCTCATTTATTTTATGTTGATGATGCTCTATTCATTCATCAATGAATGGTCTATCGAAGAATGGAGGAATCTTCTGCGAATTCTAAGGTGCTTCTTCCTCGCTTCGGGATTTTGGCTAAACTTGGCTTAAATCAATCTTTCGGTGTGGGCGTGGGAGATAACGTTGTTAACAGAGCTATCGGAGAGTTTAGCTGCAAGGTTGGGAGATTCTCGAGTAATTATCTCAGAGTTCCGTTGGGTGCAAAAATGTCGAGGGCTGATATGTGGGTTCCAATCATAGAGAAGTTCCAAAAAAGATTAAATAGATGGAAGGTTAAAACTCTATCGTTTGGAGGAAGAAGGGTGTTGATTCAAGCAATTCTCGGTAGTATCACTACATATTATCTTTCAATTTTTGAAGATCCCAAAATGGTGATCGTTTGCTTGGAAAAATTAAGAAGAGACTTTTTTTGGGGAGCGGATGCTGATAAAAAAATTGGCATGGATTAACCGGAGAACGGTGCTTCGAGACAAGGAAAACGGAGGTCTTGGCATTGAAAGTATCTTTGCTTCTAATCTCCCTCTTCTTGCAAAATGGCCTGCAATAAAGTTGAAAAACGACCCTAATTCCTCATGGGAAAAATTGATTAAATCAATCTATGGTGTCAATTAATGGTGGTTATTGTTCGGAAACAGGAGCTTCGAGTAGATGCAGTTCGTGGGGCAGTGTGATCTCGGCAGTGATATCGTTAGGACTTTTTCACATAAGTTTCGATGAGTTGTGTTTGAAACAGATCGGGGATGGCCTTAACACGACCTTGCACTAATAAGTGGAGGGTTCCTGTCCCTTTTCCTCTCTTTTTCCTACACTATTCGCGATAGAAAATGAAAGACAAACGACCGTAGCCGATACAACTAATACGGAGAACTCTTGGTCTTGGCCAAGACCCATTCGGGAGGGTAGAGAATAGGAGGATCTCGATTAGTTAAGGGAGATTATCAGGGACTATTCTTTGTCCGGAATCCTGACAGATTGGTCTGGTCTCTAAATGCCAACGGATTATTTTCGGTGAGTTCTTTGAGAACTATCATTGAGAAATCAACCTTGGGGGTGGGCGAAAAAGAGACGATCTAGAACTCTTTCACTACTAGAAAAATGCTTATTTCCGACCAAAATCTAAATCCATCGGTTACCGACGGATTATCCTCGAAAAGTCAATTGCCCACGACTTTTTTTTTTGCGACGGACGGATTTCCGACGGATCCGACTTTCACCTATGGATTTTTGACAGATTTTTCCGTCGGTGAAAGTCTGTTGTTTTGTAGTGTTTAACTCCTTCTAGAGTCGATATCTTTATGTGGAGGGTTATGCTTGATAGAATCCCAACCCAGGATAAGCTTCGAAAGAGGGAGATAGATATTGATTCTTTGTTATGTCTGGTTTAGGGGTTAGATATCGATACCTCTAGACATTTAATGTTCGATTGTGTTGTGGCTTTGGAGGTCTGGTGGTTTCCCGAGCGTTGGTGGTCTTTTCCCTTTTCTGCTCACAATACAATGGAGGACATGGTTGATGGACTCAAATTAATCTGCAAACCTGCACGGCATAGTTAAGACAACTCCGGAAGCGGTGTTTTTTTTTACTGGGTGCTATATTTTAAGGTGTTTTAGAAATAGCTGTATTTTTAATTGTATTTCCCTTCGCAAGGATTCTATAAAGGATTAAATGGTGGAAAAATATTTTAGTTGGGTCTTGGCTAGGTGTAAGGGAGCGTCAGAGACCCGTTTTTGTGGAGATTTCTGCCTCTAGACTGTTTCAGATCGTTGTAATGCTCTGTTTTTGGTAGCTTCTTGCTAGTTTTTATGAAAATTGGTTGTTGTTTCAAAAAAATAAAAACATAAAATTAGCATCAATTTGTCTAGCTGCCTTCCTGACAATATCTTTTATATTAGGGCAGTGCATATTCTTCTTCTGCTTCCTTTTGTTAGCCTACGTTGATATAGCTAGGACTTCACTATATATATTTGTAAATCTCCTCAAGTCTATTCAAGCTTTTTATTATTTTTCCAAGCGCTTCTTATCTTTCAGGCATAGTTTTATTATGTTTGGTTTCCACGTAAATCTCAATATCGTCTCATATCTCTATTGCTTTATTATATTGCTCCAAGTTTCTTGCTTTATGATTCACCATACTGATTGACTGCAAATTTGATTTATCTTCCGCTTTAAGGAACGTTTGAATGTTCAAACATGTCGATCATTGGCATGGGATTATAATACGACCCATTGGATGAACAAAGCCAAATTCCTTTTCAGCCTTGTATAACAGCTTCTGAAATAAAAGGTGCTCTAGATATGATATATGGACTACAAACGGCCTGCTCTTTCTTTCCCCGACATAAATAGCAAAATGGCCCTTGCGTACATTTGAAACCTCCGACGTGAGAAGATTCCATTCGAAAACATGCTTGGCATGTAAGATTCTTAGGAACCAGCAACTAAACATATTCTTAGAAATAATTGAAAGAGTGTGTAGAAGCTATCTGTAGGAGTGAGCTCTAAGAAATGCTTGGTTTTGGAGCATAAGAGGATGTATATATATGCATCCAGATTGCAAGTTAGTCCAAGTGAAGTTGTATGTATCAAGTACACTACCTTGATTGGTCATGGGATCTAGTTTCCTTGTCTAGGCTGCAAACAAGTACATCTTTGTCGATGTCGTACTAAACTAGGCCTAATTGTTTTAACGAACATGATATCTGAGGAAACAAAGAAGATATAATTATTGATTATAGATAGTATCACGTTTTGTATGGATATTAGGGAATCATAGTAGAAATAATCGTACAACTTTGTTGCATTCATAATATATTATATTTCAAGCAGTCCAAACTAATAATTAATTAATAACGTCATGAATAAAACTAATAATATGAAGACAACTTCTAGATAGTTATATGTTTGAATATTAGTGTAGTCCAGTGCCAATTATATAATCCAAGCAGGCCACAAGAATATCCATACATAACATAAATGAGTTCATAAATATTCATATTATTGTTCCTTTCCATTAAAAACAACTGCACTCCAAGGAGAATTTGTCCTTGGAAGGACCAAAGGTGTAAGATTCTTTAACTCTTGGATCATCTGGCGACACAGATGCTTGTAGAACTTGATGTAATTCAATTCCTTGAAAGTTTCGCCTTGGGGAATTGTCTAATTATTTAGACTCCTATTTATACAAATATTGGTTTTGAACGAAACCTCAACTGCGGCCTTGCACCTTTCTCCAAAGTCACTAAAGAAAGTCTTGCTCCCTGCCTCAAATACACTTTATTTCACGGTTAGCTTTTCTCTGTGATCATGGGCATACAAAAATTTCCAAAAATCATGTACGCAAAGCTGGGAATGCCGAGATATCATTCATCTTCAGCAGTTCCTGATGTACAGAAAGGCCATTGCTCCGTGTATGTTGGTGAAAGCAGCATGAAGAGATTTGTAATTCCATTAGCGTATCTAAAACATCCTTCGTTTCAAGCCTTGTTGAACCTGTCCGAAGAGGAGTTTGGCTATGCTCATCCAATGGGAGGTCTCACATTTCCATGCAAAGAAGAGACTTTCATTGAACTAATTGACAGTATACATTGGAATGTTAAGAGAACATGACTTCCTTTGCCATGTAACCGTAAAAAGTTAGGGGCTTTCTCTTTTTCACCATCCCTTTTCATGGGTATACCTGGGGTTACTAAACGAAAATATGAGTTATTGTGAAAAGACTCTAGTAATTCTTTCAAGTCTTCAATGCAATCTCCCTCAGAAGAACTCCATGAGTCTTCAATACCCTCTTCTCATAAAAGTGCCTTCTCAGCATCAGCTGAACATATTTGAACCATTAACATCTGTATGTATCTTTACCAAATGCAAAGCCTTATCCTCGTTCAATGCTACATGAAATGTCTTCCATACCTTTATATGTTTCATCTTTGAACCAAAACACCTATTTATACAGGAGAAAGTAAAGACTAACTAGAGTTAACAACTAACATTGTATTAACCCTGATCAATAACTGACTAACACAACATAAATAGTTAGTTCAGTCTAAGAAACTAATTAAAAGCCATGTTCCTCACAAGATGTGTGACACTCTTGCTATCACATTGTACTTTCATGTTTATCTGGTTTATATACCTATCTCACCGAGGAGCTCCCTTAGATATAACGTTTCATTTGCAACTTAAAAGCCATGATAGTATATAATCTGGCACTCCAACTGATAACCATAGCCAACTATCGAGATGTTCAGCATAATCTGTATCCCAGTACCAACATATTACAAGTACATTCGATAGACCCATGAAAAAAAGCAACACCCAATGACACAATTAATATATATGGAAAGGAATATAAATGTTCTGAAACAGCATCCCCACCTTTGTTAATATGTACTTTTCTAATTACACATACAAACCATCAATTATCCTATTAGGGGAGGAATAATATTTGGACACTCCTTATTGACCACTTTATGAATCAAGATTACACAAAGTAATGATCACATGACAACCGCTTCAATAATTTTCTATTTGATGATGTATTCAGAAAATATAAGTAGATACAAAACCTGTCATGTTCTAGTGTAGGGTATCCCTAACTACTTTTTAAAGGTATTGCATACCAAGATAATTTTTTTTGGGTATGCTACTGTTTGAAAGGGATTAAAATTTATCTAACATATTATCCTTGCTTTGCAGATACTAAAATTGGCCTTACTCATTATATCCTCTTATTTTGTTCTCTTTTATTATTTAATACTAATATTTTTCCTGGCATGTTCTAAAAACGAGCACCGTGTACTTTCGATAATACAAATAATTACAACATATTAAAAATAAGGTTAACATCTTGCTGAATCCCTTTAGTAATTTATATGTTTGACAACCAGTGTGGTATCTTTTATTAATATATTAATTATCCAATCTAACCACTAAGAGTATCCTTAGGTATCATATATAACGAAAAGAAAAAAAAAACGAATATTCACATCGTTGATATTTTCTGTTTGCAAGCATAACTACAATGCCATGGAGCTGGGAATTTATCCTTGGATGGACCAACATGTCATATTTTATATCTCCTGGATTAGTTCACCACAAATGTGTTTGTATACTTTGGATTATACAACATTTGTAGACCTTGACGTGCTTGATTCCTTTGAAACTTCCCCCTTCTGGATGGTGTAGCTAATTGCACAACTATTTATTCCAATAATTGGTTTTTACGAATTCTCAACTTCTTAAGCCTCAATCCGAAGTTTCTAAAGAAACTCTTGCTCCCCTCAATCGTTCCAAGTCTGAGGCAACCTTTTGCTTTGACAATGGGCTTGCATATATTTCAAAGAATCATGCAATCTAGGCAAGGAATGGCAAGATATCATTCTTCCTCAAAAGTAATTGACATACCTAAAGGTTGTTTCTCTGTATATGTTGGTGAAAGCAGAGAGAAGAGATTTATAGTTCCATTAGAGTATCTATAACATCCTTCCAGAAGAAGATGTTGAACCTATTCGAAGAGTAGGGTTATGCTCATCCCATGGGAGGTCTAACATTCCCATGCAAAGACCTTCATTGAACTCACTCGCATTATAGAACTTACATCATCAACATATCTTAATAGAAGATCACTTTCTTTGAAATGTCATTCTTGAAAGCTAGCTAGGAGCTTTATATTTAATTGTTAGGAATTACCAAAGCATCTTTGCAGAATCATGGTAAATTCATTGATGTAGGAATTTTCATACTTTTATATAATATATTGCCTTTTATGACATTCTATTAGGGGACGTTTGGTTTGCAGATTGTGATGGAATTTGATGGAATTGGAATGTTGAATTCCGTTGACCAGATTCCATTACATCATTTGGTTCATTCTTTTTATGGAATTGGAATGTTGAATTCCAATGAATTCCACAAATTAATGAATTCAACATTCCTTGGGACGGAGGTGGTATTTCATTGGAATGGAATGTAATATTTTTTTTTGGGACAAAATTGCCACTCATCCTAACATGCATCACCACGTCCGAACACCACCATCGGCCACCTACCTCCGGCCTCCGCCACCGGCCACCGCCAACGCCACCCGCCACCGCCACCGCCACCGCCACCGCCACCGGCCACCGCCGGCCACCATTGACCACCATCGACCACCACCTCCGGCTACCACCACCGGCCACCACCACCTCCGGCCACCACCACCTCCGCCATCGACAACCACTACCACCGGCCACCACTACCGTTCAACATCCACCACTACCGTTCAACATTATTAGCAGACACCAACTCTCTCTCTCCTCTCCCTCTCTCTCTCCCTCTCTCTCCTTTCTCCCTCTCTCTCTCCTCTCTCTCTCTCCTCTCTCTCTACTCTCTCTCAATCTATCCTCTCTCTCTCCTCTCTCCCTCTCTCTCTCTCCTCTCTCCCTCTCTATCTTCTCTCTCAATCTATCCTCTCTCTCTCCTCTCTATATCTCCTCTCTCTCCTCCCTCTTTCCTCTCTCTCCTCTCCTCTCTCTCTCATCTCTCCCTCTCTCTCCTCTCTCTTTCCTCTTTATCCTCTCCCCCTCTCTCTCCTCTCTCCCTCTCTCACTCCTCTCTCTCTCTCCCTCCCTCTCTCCTCTCTCTCTCCTCTATCTCTCCTCTCATCTCTCTCTCCTCTCTATCTCTCTCTCTCCCTCCCTCTCTCTCTCTCTCATCATTCGTGTGCTAAAATAATCAAAGCAATTTTAGTTAAAAATTAAAATATTTAATGACTATTTCATTAAAGTAATTTTTGTTGATAAAAATTAAAATAAACAAAAAGGGTATTTTGGTCATTTACCAAAATTCCATTCCAATTCTGAAGCTACAATCTGTGAACCAAACAGAAAATTTTCAATTCATTTAACAGATTTCATTTCAATTCTGTCAACCAAACAGGTGGTCAAACAACCTGATAACATTTCATTCCAATTCCTTCAAAGTCAAATTCCTTTGACAAATTCCATTTCATCCAAAAACATTCTACGAACCAAACGCCCCCTTAGTTTCTTCATACCATTTGTTGCATAACAACAGTAACACAACAACCGAATGACACAAAATATTCTAACATCCCACACCTTTGTTCGTATACTTCTCTAATTACACACACAAACAAACAATTGTATATTTGGAGAGCATAATTTCTAGACACTCCTTATTTGGGAAAAAAGTTGATTACCAGCAACTCCAACACCAACAGACTCATATTGAATCCGCCTTCGAGGACACCAATGTGAGGGGCATTCTTAGGCTCACTCAGCGGCTGAGGCTAGTCGGGGCCCGGGATCGAACCCGAACCTGTCTTATGTCTTATATATGGGGAAAGTCACCACATCTCTTACCAACTGAGCTACACGACAGATCTACGCACTCCTTATTTACCACTTATGAATCATGATTACAAAAAATTTGGTTTTGTGGAATTGTCTAACAAAAATGCATGATTATATTAATTATGGGAATGATAAAGCACTACGATACCTTACTTGACATTTAATTGGTAATGATCACATGACCCGTGTAATTTTGCATGATCATTGAGTGATAAACCTGGCTAGTTATTGTAGGGTTTTCCAAATTTTAAGAAGGTAATTGTTACCCAGATTAAAAAATTTTGGCTACTTGAAAAGAAAATTAAAATTCATCCAACAAACAAACTTCTTTTTTAACTTAATCTTAACCAGAATTTCCTTGGAAATCCTAATGACATAAAGCGTGGAATTTCAATTGCTTGGTAAATTTGGAAAAAGAAACATCTCTATTATTTTCATTTGCCTTCTACACTCAAGAGAAGTTTTTGTGCTTCGGTCAATTAAGATTCATCATAGGGAGGAATTAACCGTCATATAAGTCTTGAGATTTAAGACATAACTTCATTTTGCCTCAAATAGTTCCTATTTCATGCTTAACTTTTCTTTTGATCATGGGCATACACAAATTTCCAAAAATATGTATGCTAAGTGGGGAATCCGAGATATCATTCATCTCAACATTACATGATGTACCAAAAGGCCATTGCTCCGTATATGTTGGTGAATGCAGCATGAAGAGATTTGTAATTCCGTTAACGTATCTAAGACATCCTTCGATTCTAACCTTGTTGAACCCTGCCGAAGAGGAGTTTGGCTATGCTCAGCCTATGGGAGGTCTCACATTCCCATGCAAAGAAGAAACTTCCATTGAACTAATTGCGCTTATATATTTAACATGGTCGTAGAATGTTAAGACAACACGACTTCCTTACTAGTTACGAGCTCTCTTTATATCCCCATCCATTTTCATGAGTATAATTAACTAGGGTTATTAACTGAAAACATGAGTTCTTGTAAAAAAATACTTTCAAGTAATTTGTTTAAGTCTTAAGTACCATCTCTTCTCCTAAATATGCCATCTCAACAATAGCAAGATCTTAGCTGAATAAGGTTCGAGTAAAGATTGAACTTTGACAATAATAGGAACTTATTGAGCATATTTGAAACATTAACATCTGTATATATATATTCACAAAATGAACAACCTTATCCTCGTTAAATGATATGAGAAATTATTTCTTTACCTCTATATGTTTCGTCCTTGAACTAATTAAAATCCAAGTTGCCTGCAAGATGTATATCACATTTTGCTATCACAATATACTTCCATGCATGTTTTTCTGGTATATGCCTAGAGGAGCTCCCTCATATGTAACACTTCCTTTGCATCTTCAAAGCCACAATAGTTTATAGTCAAGCTTTGCAACTACCATAGCTGATAGCCATACCTACCACAATGACCATTAAGTATCTGGCATATATAATCCGAATGGCAATACCATCAAGATTACAAGTACCTTCTTTCGATCGAGTAAAGAAATCGAAACTGAATGGCATGGATGGACAATTATGTGGCTACAATGGCTCGTCCCTGCATCGTAAGCTAAAAAAATTAGGTTCATGAAATGTGCAACACTATTGTTTTGTTTTGAAGGTGCAACCGTTATTATATGGTGCCACCATATGCAAAAACTCATGGGTCCATCCTTGTCATTGCAAAACTTAATGGAGTCCAAGGAACATAAGATTTGTCCCTCTTGTTTAAAGTTCATTACAATTTTTTTTTCAAAGTGGTTAGGGTTGTAAATGAACCAAACGAACACGAACGGAGGCGTGTTCAAGTTCATTCATTTAACTTAACCAAACAAAAAACAAACACGAACGATAAATGAATAGAATCTTTTGTGTTTATGTTCATTTGTTAAGAAAAATGTGCTTGTTTGTGTTCGTTTATGTTCATTTATTAAGATGCTAAAAGAACGTAAATGAATGAATATAAATGAATGAACACAAATGAACAAAAAACAACTACCATTACCATTATATAAACAAACGTAAAACGAACACAAATGAACGAATGTTCATAGACGTAAATGAACGAACGTGACTATTGTTTATGTTCGTTTATTTAACTAAACGAACAAAAAAATGTGTTCATATTCGTTCATTTATTAAATAAACAAACATAAACGAACTTCCCGCCAAACAATTCACGAACAGTTCTTTGAACGTTCGATTCGTTTACAACACTAAAAATGGTAAGTGAATGAGTTAATTAAGGAATGCGAAAATTAAGTGAATGAGATAATTAAGTGGATGAAATAATTAAGGAATATGGTATCAATATAAGAAAAGACGAAAATACCCCGCTTAACACGAAAATACCCCGCTTAGCACACAATTTGTACTAATTATGCAGTTAACAAAAGAACGAGCCTCTACACCGTTGGCGTTAATCCTGATTTAATATTTTTGTAATCCAAATTAAATAATTTTGGTCTACTATTCCTTGTGTTTCCCAAAATATGTGATATTCTAGATATCATGGATTAGCTCACACGCCACAAAAATGTTTGTATGCTAGTAATTTTCTCATAAGTAATTTTCTCATAAATAATTGAAAGAATATGTATGAGCTAGCTGTAGGAGTGAGCTTTGAAATGATTGGTTTGGAGTAAAAGTGGGTGTATATATGCATCCAGATTGGATGTTAATCCAAGTGAAGGAGTTGTATGTATAAAGTACACTAGTACTATACACTACCATGATTGTGCTCATGGGAAAGAAATTGCCGTATGTTGTGATCTAGATTCCTTGTCTAGGCTGCAAACAAGTATATATTTGTCAATGTTGTACTAAAAGTATGCTGAATTGTCTTAATGAACATGATAGCTGAGGAAACGAGGAAGATCTTATCATTGACTACAATATCGAGATAAGTCAGTAGAATATCGTACATATGTCGATCTGTGATAAATTCATGATAATATTATATGGCATGAAACGGAAATAAACATAGCCTTTTATACGATTCTTATTATGTTGTTCAAAATGTTTTCCTACCTCATACCCTTTCAAGAAACAAACCTACACACAGTAGCATAAATACTGCAGCATGGATCATCTCGAAAGCCACTGCAGTAACCAAAGTATCAAAGAAGTAATAATAATCCAGTACCATGAATTATCTACTGTTTTACTTTGGACTGCTTAGCCATCTGGCACCACTACAAAATTAGTCTGTGACCAAACTACATATTGCAATTTATATAAAGACATTACAATATATTGTTTCTATCATCGTGATAAATATAATATTTATAATAATATGACTCAAAAAATAAATCTCCTTTTAGTGTTTATTGAAAACTTTTTGAAGAGTGTTTTTTTTTTTGCAAGTCATGAAAACTAGTTTTGTTGTATAGTAAGATGGTTTCATGGAAATTTCTGCACAACCAAGAAATCAATACATCTTACATTAGACCCAACTTCAGATCAGCATATATGCCTCCTACTGTTCAGGTTATAGCTTCATTTCAAGTAGTTCAAATTAATCTGTTGGGAAATTCAGAATTTGACAAGTACAATTAATACTGCTAGAAGAACTTGGTTACTACTTCTGAAGTTAATGCTGCTGAACAAGATTAATGCTGCTAAGTCAAGGTTAATATTGCTAGAGGAGATTACTACTGCTAAGCAATTTTAGTACTGCTAGTAGTTAGTACTGCTGAATGTTAATACTGCTCAAAGTATTAATACTGCTGAAGAAGACTTAGTGCTGCTTATGAGATAATCAAGATTCGTGCAGATCAAGATTGAAGATTAAGGAAAGCTTGAAGATAAAGATAGAAGATTATTTTGAAGATCTTTTATTATTTGTAATTATCTTTTATCTTCAGTATATATAGAATAGTTTAGAATTGATAGAAATCAACTTTTAATAACTTTAGCATTCTGAGTTTTTGTTTTTGATAGAGAGAATCAACCTCAAGGATTGTAATCCTAATTCTAGAGAAGTAGAATTCGTATTGGTGAGCCTGTTCATCAATATTGAGGTTGTGTGTTGAATCTTGTAACTTTATAATCATTCAATAAAGTTTGCAAGTCCTTATTCTGATTTACTGTGTTCCATTAATTATTGAATATCAAAGTGTTATTCCGCAAACTCCTTTGATATTGTTTCTGAGTGTTTATTCTTGTTAAGAATTAAGATCCTGACAAGTGGTATCAGAGCAAGTATTCTCAGAAATCTCATTCATCATGGAAAACACAGCTGAATCCAACAGTACTCTGGTCTCAAAGGTTCCAATGCTCAGATCTAATAAATTTGACATGTGGAAGATCAGAATCAAGCAATATATTCTCCTCACAGATTACTCTATGTGGGACATCATTGAGAATGGCCCATCTGATGCAGTAAAGATTGGTGAAGATGGCAAAAGAACCCCTCCAAAGACGGATGCAGACAGAAAGACAAGGCGAACAGAGATGAAAGCCTTGAGCACTCTGCTCTTGGCCATTCCAAATGAATATCAGCACAAATTCTGCAATTGCACTGATGCACAGATGCTCTGGAATGCTCTAGAGAAGAGATTCTCTGGTACCAAAGGTACCAAGAGAAATCAAAAGGCAATCCTGAAACAACAGTATGAAAACTTTATGTCAACCAAGAATGAGTCCATGACTAAAACTTTTGACAGGTTTAACAAACTGCTTGGTGAACTGGCTACTATGGGAGTACAGATTGATCAAGATGATGTAAACAGAAAATTCTTAAGGTCCCTTGGAGATGAGTGGACCATGTACACTGTTTCATTCAGACAGAATGATCATTTGGAAGAGAAAGAACTTGATGATCTGTACAATGATCTTAGAGTATTTGAAGCTGAGGTGGAGGCAAAGAAGAAGCCTTCTGGATATATTCATAATGTTGCACTCCTATCAGCATCCATTGATTCTACTGCTAACCCTGAATCAGTGAATGCTGCTAATGGAGCAAATCAAGAAAAAGGCACTGATTCTGTGTTTGAAGCCTTTCTTGCCAGTCATGGGAATTCCTCCTTAATCAATGATGATTTGGAACAACTTCGTCCTGATGATCTGTAAGAGATGGATATTAAATGGCAGATGGTCATGCTTTCCATGAGGGTAAAGAAGTTCATAAAGAGGACTCGGAGGAACAACTTCTCCCAAAGAAGAGAAGATGGAGCGGGATTTGATAAATCAAAGGTGGAATGCTACAAATGCCATCTGAAGGGACACTTTGCAAGGGAGTGCAGAAGTGGAGTGTCTCACAACAACAACCACCAACAAGCTCAATCTGGAAGCTTCAATAACAACAGAAACTCTGCTCAAGCCCTTGTTTCTCAACAAGGAATGGGGTTTGATTGGAGTGATCAAGCAGAAGAGGCTATCCAGAATCAAGCTCTTATGGTTGAAGTATCTGATCTCCCATCTGAGGTAAATTCTAATCTCTGTTCTAAAACTTGCATAGATACTGTTAAAAGGTACAGGGATCACAATCAGAAGATGAGTGATGACCTTAAGAGATTAGAAAAGGATATCAAAGATTATATGAGAATTGTTGAGAGGTTTGAGGAACAGATTAAAGGTTTTCAGGTCAATGAACTCCAACACTCATATGACACCAATTACTGGAAGTGGGAGAAAAAGGATCTAGAGCTTAAATTGACCAAATCTAAAGAGGAGAGTGAGAAATTAAGAGATGAACTAACCAAGGTCAAGCTTGATGTAGAAAAGTTTTCCAATGCTTCTAAAGCAATGGACTCTTTACTACAAACTCAGATTCATGATAAGCTAAGAAGAGGAATTGGATACAATGCCACACCTCCACCATATAACAACAATTACATCCCTCCTACTTCAGACCTATTAGACACCAAAGATAGGAAGGACTTGCCTGAGGGAGCCACTGAAGTAGATCCCTTAGATGAGGTAGTTGTTGAGGATAAGACTGAGAAAGAGGTTGGCAAGAGTAAGGAGAACAAGGTAAGTGGTGAGATTCCTCTAGAGAATAACATTATCACCAATGAGGACTGTGGAAGGGCTTGGATCAAATCTAAGGACATAGAGAAGACAGAGGGAAAGTATGGTAAGGTCCATTACAAACAGACCACAGTTGTAAATCCAGGTCCTTGCAAACAGTGTGCATGTAAGAAGATTGAGCCCCTAAAACATGATAAAAAGAGGGGAAATCAAAGAAACTGGAATAATCAGTGGGCACAAAAACAAGGGGTTGATCTGAGTAAAATCAATAGACCAAAACCTTGTTTTATCTGTGGCAAATTGAATCATCTTGCCAAATACTGTTATTTCAATCCTATGAACCAAAGAATGAATTTTCAAAGATCCATGCAAAAACCCTTTGGTTATGGGAAGATTGAAGAGAACCATGTGGCTAAGAAATCTGTTAAAACTAAAAGCCACATGAAGAAAAAGTCTGTTAAAGAAAGTGTCAATATGTGGGTTACTAAAAGCACTAAAAATGATAGTGCTGCTAGAAGTAATACTACTGCTAACAATGTTAGTACTGCTGACATTGTTAGTACTTCTTCAAAAGTTAATACTGCTAACTCTGTTAGTGCTGCTAACAAGGTTAGTACTGCTAAACCTGTTAGTATTGCTAACTCTGTTAGTACTGCTAAGGTTTGTACTGCTTCTAGTGTTTGTGCTGCTAAGCCAATCATATTGACAAAGTACTCTAATAAAGAGTGCTCTGAGTTTAAAAACCTCATCAAAAAGGAATGTAAATACTTTGATGAGAAAGGGAGACCCAAGACCACTTTGGCTTGGGTCCCCAATCAATACTAATTGTTTAATCTTATGTGCAGGGCAACCAGCAGCTCAAGGGGAAGAGCATCTGGCATGTTGATAGTGATTGCTCTAGGCACATGACAGGGAATATGTCATGCCTCAAGAATTTCAAGAAAATTGATGGTGGACATGTTGCCTTTGGTAATACTCCAGATGGAGGTAAGATAAGTGGTAAGGGGGATGTTTCCAAAGGTAAAATGACTTTTGAAGATGTATTCTATGTTGAGCAATTAAGGTACAACCTGTTAAGTGTATCATAGGTTTGTGACAAGCAACATAGTATATTATTTAAAAATTCTGAATTTATTATCCTTGCTCCTGGATTCAAGGTAGTTGATGAAAAGATGATACTACTAAGAACTCCCAGAAAAGATAATGTTTATTGCTTAGATATGGAAAGTGTTTCAACTGATTCATCCCTAAACTGTCTTGTGTCAAAAGCCTCTTTGGATGAATCGTCACTTTGGCACAGAAGGATGTGTCACATGAACTTTAAAACAATGAATAAACTTGTTAAAAACAACCTTGTAAGAGGTTTACCTTCCAAAGTCTTTTCATGTGATGATCATTGTGTTGCTTGTCTCAAAGGCAAACAACACAAAACTTCTCATAAGACCAAAGAGTTGAACACAATCTCTAATTCTCTTCAGTTGTTGCATTTGGATCTGTTTGGTCCTACAAATGTTATGAGTATTGGTAAGAAATCATACTGCCTAATTATTGTTGATGATTACTCTAGATTTACTTGGGTATATTTTCTAAGAACTAAGGATGAGACAGGTGGACTGATCAAATCCTTTATTCTAAGAATTGAAAACCAAACTAATCAAAAGGTAAAAGTCATTAGGTCAGACAATGGTACTGAATTTAAAAATCATGACCTAAACACCTTTTGTGAGGAAAAAGGAATTGAGAGGCAATACAGTGCTCATAGGACTCCACAACAAAATGGTGTTGCTGAGAGAAGGAATAGGACACTGATTAAAGCTGCTAGATCTATGTTGGCAGATTCAAAACTTCCAATTACTTTCTGGGCTGAAGCAGTTAATACTGCTTGCTATGTCCAAAACAGAGTTTTAGTAGTTAAGCCTAAAAACAAGACACCCTATGAGCTTTTAAATAATAGAAAACCTTTTATAGGATTTTTCAAACCATTTGGGTGTCCTTGTACCATACTCAATACCAAAACTCACTTAGGAAAGTTTGATAGCAATGCAGAAGATGGTTTTCTAGTTGGTTACTCATCTCAGAGTAAGGCTTACAGAGTTTTTAATACTTCTTCTAGAATAATTGAGGAAAGTGACAATGTCAAGTGCAATGAGAACACACCAAATCCTATTGGGTCTGGTCCTCAGTGGTTATTTGACATTGATTCACTAACTAACTCTTTGGGTTTCAATAGTGATTACAATGCAGGTTCAGGAAGTGGAGGATCAGGAGATGAACAAGTACAAGTACAAGATATTATTCCTCAGTCTGTGATCTTTCCCAGTCCTACAATAGAGCCTGTTGATGTATATGAAAAAGCGACTGCTGCTGAACCAATTCAGAGTGAAGAAGAAGGAAGAGATGAGGAGACTCATGTGCATGATGAACCAGAAGTAGCTGATGAGATTCCCTCAGCTGACTTAAATGATTCCAATCTGGATGTGGGAATCACTGAAGAACCTAGTCATCAGACTAGAACTCAAAAGAATCATCCCCTAGAGCTAGTCTTCTCCTATGATAACAAGGAATCAAAGCATACTTCAAGAGCTGCAGGATCAGCAAGACACAGTTCTCTCCTGCTTTCTATCTCAGATTGAGCCTAAGAAGGTTTTTGAAGCAATGAAAGATTCCAGTTGGATAGAAGCTATGCAAGAAGAGTTACTGCAGTTCACGTTGCAAGAAGTTTGGGACTTGGTGGACCTTCCAAAAGGTCATAGAGCTATAGGCACCAAGTGGATTTTCAGGAACAAAAAGGATGAGAGAGGCATTGTAATAAGAAACAAAGCAAGGCTGGTGGCACAAGGGTACACTCAAGAAGAAGGCATTGACTATGAAGAAGTGTTTGCTCCAGTGGCAAGGGTAGAGGCAATTAGGCTATTTCTAGCCTATGCCTAATACATGAAGTTCAAGGTATACCAAATGGATGTGAAGAGTTCCTTTCTTTATGGTAAAATTGATGAAGAAGTATATGTATGTCAGCCCCGTAGATTTGAAAATCCATCATATCCAGACAAAGTATACAAACTGAAGACTCAATTAGGAAGCTAACTGATAAGTTATCTGAACTTTCTAAGAATGCACAGAAAGAGAAGAAGAAGAAGCATGAGCTTGAGAAGAAGATTGACCTTCTCATCAAAGAAAGAAACGGTTATTCTTCAAAGGTCAACGAGCTTGAAAAGACTATCTCAACGGTGGTGGTGACTGAGCGCAAGTCTCCAGAGTCAATTGTCCACTCACCTAGATATGATTCAGCTGATTCGGAATGCTCTTACAAGTCAGCTGCAAGCTCAATATCAAGACCTGTTTCTTCAAAGAGGTCAGTTAAATCTTCTGATCAAATTCGTAATTCTAACCTTTTCTTTGATAGAAACATAGATGTTTCAGGTACATATAGAAGGAGGAACAGCTACAAAGACGCTGAACTGGTCTGGAACAGGAAACCAGTTGAAGCAAAGAAGAAAGATGAGCTGAAATGTAAAAACTCATGTGTACATACGCCAAATGCCAAGAAGAACAATGCGCCTAAATGTAAACCTGATATTGTTTACTCAAAAGATAAATTAATCAGCTTGTCTGGTAAGAAATTTTATTGTTCTTACTGTCGTACACATGATCCTGTTCACAGAACCAAAGATCATTACTGGTATGGTTCTTACTCAGTAACCCCCACAAGAATTGCAACTAACACATATGGACCCAAATACCAGTAGGTACCAAAGAAGAATAATGATTCTGTGTTGCAGGTACCTACTGTCAAGGGGGAGTAGAAGAACAAAGGTTCTTGAATAACACAGTTCAAGACCCGCACTTCAAAGAAGAATGGTTCTTGAGTAAATCAGCTCAAGACCCGGACATCAATGTCAAAAGTGGCTTCTGATTACAATAGATCAGAACCCGTGCTTCAAAGAAGAGTGACTTCTAAACACAACAGTTTAGGACTCGTACTTCAATGATCAAAAGAACTTACTCCAATGCTGATATGAGAGATTGTACTCCGATACTCCAACGAGAAATTCAACCTTCAAGGGGGAGTACATATTTATTTCTAAAATTATATATGTTAGATGCATAATTTCAGGGGGAGTAGGAGAAGTTATTTGTTTTACTGCTTTTTGTCTTTTCAATATTAGTGAATAAAGTTTCTTTGACTTGACTTAAGACTTTTGCAGAATTTTTGAGAAGAGCTTACACGATCATATGTTTATGACTTTAAGCTAAGCTTCATGAGATCTAAGATCGCACTTAAAGGTATATTCCTTTCTCTTAATCTCATATGTGATTGAAAGAAGGACAACTTTCAATCATTGAAAACATATTCTTAAACGTTCAAACCACTTCCTGATTTTTCATAAGATTTTATATTTCGGGAGTGTACTTTAAATGTTCTACATGAGCTTACATGATTATAAATCATTTTGAGCAACATATTCTGTATAGGATATACGGAATCAGTGTGCTAGGACTTAACACAACTTCTATGGAATCACGTTAACAAGTGATTTCTACCCATGAAGTTAATCCATAGTGATTGAGTGTGAGAAATCAAAAAGAAATGAGTGTGGATTGGATAATGAGCTATCATGAAAAAGAGAGTTCGGTTAGCAGTGAGCTAAATGTTTAAAAGAAAGAGGGTGTGAGAACATAGTTAAAAGAATATCACAACTCTGCACCAACTTTTTCTGAGCCGGGCAGCCACATTTCTAATGTTTCACAATTCTTTGGTTATCATTATTGAAAAAGGCAACTAGCCCATGCCAACTCTTGAAATTACCCCACCAGCTACTCATTTACTTCTTAATAGGAAAATGTTTCATTTTCAAAAGGGGAAGCAGCACATATGTTATCTGATTTTCATTTGGAAAATCTAGATATTGAAAAGAAGGAAGTCTGCCCCACCTTCGCACTTCACTCATGCACATTGAGTTTGTGTTTAACTTATTGTTGTCTCAGTGGTTTACACAATTTTGAGCCTTATAAGCGATCATCAAGTGCTTAATTCTTTCTATCACAAGCACGAACACACAAGGAATTTGTTTCTTTGTCATAACGTTTATAGAAATAACCTTTGTGGTGTTTCGATGATTAAATGGAAGCCCTGGGAGAGTCAACATCAAACAGCTCCTTTCCATTGTGTATTCGTTACACACAGTGACTTAGTGTTACTGACAGGCGTTTCTAACGGATTTGTTTATGGATACAGGTGTTACATGACTATTTTGTCTAGATTTGCAAAGATCTGGATAAATATCTATTGCATTGACGAATCAGAGGCACCTTATAAACAACATTTCTTGTCATCAAGTTTTGATGAAATCGTTACACTTCTCATCAAAAAGGGGGAGAAGATCTACCCAAGAAATGGAGAAGGGCTAACCAAGAAATCACATGTTTCAAGAATCACGTCCAAGATTGAATTCTTCAAAGAGCAAGTATTCTGAAGATATGCTGATTCGAGAGAAATTTTCATTGAAGATACTTTGCTGAAGAATTTCGAGCTGAAACTAGAGATAATTTCTTCCCATGAGCTGAAAGAAAGATAATCTACATCTTTTGGGGAGTTTACTATATCTTGAAGACTAAGAGAGAGATTGCATCTTCTGTGCTGAAAGAGAAGATCGTATTGCTAAATCATTTTCGTAATGATCTTGATCCAAAGGGGAAGATTGTTAGGACACAGTCTCATTGGATTCAAGATCATCCGATACGAAGATCGCAATCTGAAGTTAAAGCTGACAAGTCACTCTCAACAATAGTCTAGGGTCTATTTTGTAATAAGCGTCAAAGTTATAATATCTAGATATTATATTATTTAGATATTATGTTTTAGATATTATTTAGTTATTATATTAGTTTTAAATATAATATCTAGATATTAGATATCTAGATATTATATGTTAGATTGTTTGTTTGATAAGCTTAGCTATCTCTCTCTCTACAATCAGATTAAGAAAAACACACACAACACATATTAAAGGTGAAATCAAGAACATCAGAGAGAGAGAAAGCTCAAACTGTAAACCTTATCAACCCTTTGTAATCCGCGTTTATAATCTAAACAGGTTGGTAATCGTTATATCTTTGTTGTTTGATTTATCCGGTAAACGATCACGGGCTCACAAGTGTAGTACTGTGAGAATTATAAAATCCAAGCAGGCCACCGAGAATATCCATAGATAACATAAATGAGTTGACAAATATTCATTGTCATGGTAATTAATTTGCATTAAAAAAACATCTGCAAGAGCAAGACAAGGAGAATTTATCCTTGGAAGGACCAAAGGTGTAAGATTCTTGGATCATGTGGCAACACAGATGCTTGTAGGGCTTGGCGTAATTCAATTCCCTTGAAAATTTCGCTTTGTGGGAATTGTCCAATTAATTAGTCTTATTTATACCAATATTGGATTTGAACGAAATGTCAACTCCAGCCTTGTGCTTCTCTCCAAAGTCATAAAGAAACTTGTGCTTCTTGCCTTAAATAGTTAATTTCTATTTCGTGGTTAACTTTTCTTTTGATCATGGGCAGACACAAATTTCCAAAAATCATGTATGCTAAGCTGGGAATGCCGAGATATCAATCATCTTCAGCAGTCCTTGATGTACCGAAAGGCCATTGCTCTGTGTATGTTGGTGAAAGCAGGATGAAGTGATTTGTAATTCCATTAGCGTATCTAAAGCATCCTTTGTTTCAAACCTTGTTGAACCTGGCCGAAGAGGAGTTTGGTTATGCTCATCCAATGGGAGGTCTCACATTTCCATGCAAAGAAGAGACTTTCATAGAACAAATTGACAGTATACATTTAACATGGTCATCGAATGTTAAGAGAACATGACTTAATTTGCAATTTTTGTAACCGTATAGTAAAAAGTTAGGAGCTTTC
Organism: Arctium minus; assembly: GCA_954870635.1. Lineage (NCBI taxonomy): Eukaryota > Viridiplantae > Streptophyta > Magnoliopsida > Asterales > Asteraceae > Arctium > Arctium minus. The sequence goes on from OX941084.1 coordinate 39,979,250, forward strand.
TCTTTCCCCATCCCCTTTCATGGGTATACCTGGGTTATTAACTGAAAATATGAGTTATTGTGAAAGAACTTCCTTCAGTACCATCTCTTCTCGTAAAAGTTCCTTCTCAGCACTAGCAAATATCAGTTGTACATATTTGAAGCATTAACGTCTGTATGTATCTTCACTAAATGCACGGCCTTATCCTCGTTTAATGCTACAAAAAATTAATCACTACCCTACCTTTATATGTTTCATCTTTGAATCAAAAGACCTATTTTGCACAGGTGAAAGTAAAGACCAACTAGAGTTAAGAACTAACACTATATTAACCCTGATCAATAACCGACTAACTAACACAAGATAAATATTGGTTCAGTCTAAGGAACTAACTAAAAGCCATGTTTCCCACAAAATGTATAACACATTTGTTCTCACAAAGAGTACTATCACAATATACTTTCTTGTTTATCTGGTGTGTGTATATATATATATATGCCTATATCACCAGGAGATCCCTTAGATATAACGTCCCATTTGCAACTTCAAAGCCACGATAGTCACTACTACAAATATGACTTTTATACGCGCCTAATTATACACGGCTTTACGGTTAAAGTTGAACCGTTGCTAAAAATAAGGTTTTTATACACGGTTCTGGATTAAAACCGTGTAGAAAAAGGTACTCAACAATTACAAACGGTTGCATCAATGAAACCGCGTACAAAAGGGTTATTGTTATACAAGGCCCAACATTGCATATGCAGTTTACAAGTTATCACAATACATGCACCAACCACGCCATCCTCAGGCAGCTCTTAAACGACTTTTACGCTATCTTTGTGGCACCATCGATACAAGGATCAACATTGTTCGTGATTCTCCACCCATACTTCATGCGTTTACCAATGCCACGCAAGGAACACAAATGACTATACTTATACTATGGATCATGTTGTTTTTCTTGGTTAAAATCCTCTCACTTGGAGCTCTAAGAAGCAAAAATCTATAGCTCTCTCCTCCATTGAAACGGAATACAAGACCTCCATTTAAGCGGAATACAAGACAGTTGATTCAACCACTACTGAAATCATGCGGGTTCAAAATTTCCTCTGTGAGTTAGGGTTTCGGTACAAAATACACCGGTTATTTATTGTGATGACCTTGGAGCCACATGTCTAAGCGTAAATCCCGTCTTCCACTCCAACATGAAGCACTTAGCATTAACATATTATTTCATTCCAGATAAAATTCATAATGGTACATTACGAGTTACTCATGCCTCCACTGATGATCAAGTTGCCGATTTTTGACGAAACCGTTATCCCGTCCTCGTCTTGAATTTCTTGTGTCCAAGATGGGACTCACTCAACGACCGTCCATCTAGCAAGGGCATGCAAGAGATAAAGATAAACCAATATCTTATCCTTGGTTGTCATCTTCTATTTATGTATACTTTTATATACATATGAATTAGCATCAATTTATTTAAAGTTGTCATCTTTCTATCATTGGGCGAGAAAAAGTAAAAAATAGATCCTTCTATTTAAAGTTGATTTTGAGAAGGCTTATGATTCGGTGGATTGGAGATATCTCTGGACGAGATGCTAGAAGTTTTGGGTTTCTCAAGGAAATGGATAAGATGGGTAAAGGCTTGCCTTTGTTCAGCTACTACTTCTGTCCTAGTTAATGGATCCCCAACCATGGAATTCCGGTTAAGGAGAGGTCTTTGTCAAGGGGCCCAATGTCACATTTTCTGTTCATCATTGCCATGGAAGGACTACACGTGCTAATGACATCAAGCTGATAAAAGGTTTGGAAATCGGTCCAGATAAAGTTAATATATCTCATTTATTTTATGCAGATGATGCTCTATTCATCAATGAATGGTCTATCGAAGAATGGAGGAATCTTCTGTGAATTCTAAGGTGCTTCTTCCTCACTTCGGGACTTTGGCTAAACTGGGCTTAAAGCAATCTTTTCGGTGTGGGCGTGGGAGATAACGTTGTTAACACAACTGTCAGAGAATTTAGCTGCAACGTTGGGAAATTCTCGAGTAATTATCTCAGGTTCCGTTGGGTGCAAAAATGTCGAGGGCTAATATGTGGGTTCCAATCATAGAGATGATCCAAAAAAGATTAAATAGATGGAAGGTTAAAACTCTATCGTTTGGAGGAAGAAGGGTGTTGACTCAAGCAATTATCGGTAGTATCGCTACATATTATCTTTCAAATTTTGAAGATCCCAAAATGGTGATCGATTGCTTGGAAAAATTAAGAAGAGACTTTTTTTGGGGGAGCGGATGCTGATAAAAAAGATGGCATGGATTAACCGGAGAACTGTGCTTCGAGACAAGGAAAACGGAGGTCTTGGCCTTGAAAGTATCTTTGCTTCTAATCTATCTCTTCTCGCAAAATGGGTTGCAATAAATTCAAAAACGGCCCTAATTCCTCATGGGAAAAATTAATTAAATCAATCTATGGTGTGAATGGTGGTTATTCTTCGAAAACAGGAGCTTCGAGTAGATGCAGTCCGTGGGGCAGTGTGATATCGCCAGTGAGATCGATCGTTGGGACTTCTTCACATAAATTTCGATGAGTGTGTTTGAAACAGATTGGGGATGTCCTTAACACGACCTTGCACTGATAAGTGGAGGTTCCTGTCCCTTTTCATCTCGTTTTCCTAGACTATTCGCGTTAGAAAATGAAAGACAAACGACCGTAGCCGATACGACTAAGACGGAGAACTCTTGGTCTTGGCCAAGACCCATTCTGGAGGGTAGAGAATCGGAGGATCTCGATTAGTTAATGGAGATTATCAGGGACAATTCTTGGTCCGGAATCCTGACAGATTGGTCTCTGGTCTCTAAATGCCAACGGATTATTTTTGGTGAGTTATTTGAGAACTATCATTGAGAAATCAACCTTGGGGGTGGGAGAAAAAGAGATGATCCGGAACTCTTTCACTACTAGAAAAATGCTTATTTCCGACCAAAATCTAAATCCATTGGTAATTTCCGACTGATCAACTACATATTACCGACGGATAAGCTACAGGTTACCGATGGATTACAGTCGAAAAGTCAATTTCCCACGACTTTTTTTGCGACGGACTTTCACCGACGGATTTCCGACGGATTTCCAATGGATTTCCGAAGGATTTCCGACGGATTCTATTTTCACCGATGGATTTTCAGCCGATTTTTCTGTCGGTGAAAGTCTGTTGTTTTGTAGTGTTTGACTCCTTCTAGAGTCAATATCTTTATGTGGAGGGTTATTCTTGATAGAATCCTAACCACCTGGGATAACCTTCGAAAGTGGGAGATAGATATTAATTCAATTTTATGTTCGGTTTATGGGTTAGATATCGAAACCTCCAGACATTTAATATATGATTGCGTTGTGGTTTCGGAGGTCTGGCGGTTTCTCGAGCGTTGGTGGTCTTTTCCCCTTTCTCCTCACAAGACAATGGAGGACATGGTTCAAGGAATCAAATTAATCTGCAAACCTGTACGGCATAGTTAAGACAACTCCGAAAGCGGTGTTTTTTTATCGGGTGCTATATTTTATGGTGTTTTAGAAATAGCTGTATTTTTAATTGTATTTCCCTTCGCGAGGATTCTATAAAAGATCAAATGGTGGAAAAACATTTTAGTTGGGTCTTGGCTAGGTGTAAGGGGAGTGTCAGATATCCGTTTTGGTGGATGTTTCTGCCTCTAGACTGTTTCAAATCATTGTAATGCTCAGTTTTTGCTAGATGCTTGCTAGCTTTTATGAAAGTTGGTTGCTGTTTCAAAAATTAAAAACATAAAATTTGTAGGTGATTTTATTGTCATCAAACATTTTGGTATAATTGTGATTTACTTGAGATCGATTAAGACGATAAGGTAAACATACGTAAGTTAGAAGGTGCGGAGTGAACACTTACAAATGTTACCTTTATTATCTTAAGAGGGGTTGAAGTTCTAAAGGACTTATAAATTTATTTAAGTCGTGTTTTAGAAATTATAATGGCTATCGCTGAAAATCTAAAAGCTATCGCTGAAGATCGGAAGGCTATCGCTGCGTGCCTGTTGAAGAATGAGTCGACGACTCATAGGCAGGGAACAGTGAAGCTTCATAGGGTCTTCGGAAGGCTGTCGCTGATAGGTGATAGGTGGTCGCTGATAGCTTATTGTTGTCGTTGATAACTTATAGAATTTGGTTGTAACTAATTTTTAATCTTATCCATTTATGGTTATAACCGTTGTATAATCGCCAAACCGCCAATAACCTTCGATCTCTTATTTAAATATGTAATGTGAGAATCTGGGGATAGACATATATCTCTTTTCACAACCTTTGAAAAAGAGAGAAATCTTAAGAATTATCCCAATACAAAATTCGTGAACTCAAAGTTTATAGGGTCGAATTGTTGTATTTGGAACGTCCTTTCCAACACGATTCTTAAGTTTATCTGGTCTCGATACCATCACTAAGTTACACATTTCCTAACAAAATTAGCATCAATTAGTCTAGCTGCCTTCCTCTCAATATCTTGTATATTAGGGCAGTGCATATTCTCCTTCTCCTTCCTTTTGTTAGCCTACGTTGATATAGTGAAGCTTTTTATTATTTTTCCAAGCGCTTCTTATCTTTTAGGTATGGTTTTATTATGTTTGGTTTCCACGTAAATCTCAATATCGTCTCATATCTCTATTGCTTTATTATGTTGTTCCAAGTTTCTTGCTTTATGATTCACTATACTGATTGACTGCAAATATGATTTATCTTCCGCTTTAAGGAACGTTTGAATGTTCAAACATGTCGATCATTGGGATGTTAGACTTGTATATCTGGTTTGACTTGGGTTGAACATTAATTTGGGATTTGAAGTTAACTGACATTGGTTAATATTTACGACGTACAACATCAACATGGATTCTGATACCATCCACTGGATGAACAGAACCAAACTCTTATTCAGCCTCATATAACAAATTCTCTGAAATGAAGAGTGATTTAAGTATGATATTGGGACTATAAAACATAGGTCTCCTCTTTCTTTCACCAACATAAACAGAAAAACGGCATTTGGGTACATTTGAACCCACTGATCGATGTGAAAAGAATCCCTTCTAAAGCATGCTTTGGCATTTTAGATTCATAGGAACCAACAGCTAAACATATTCACAGAAATACTTGAAGAAATCTATTGGATTTTTGAGCTTTAAGATGATGGATTAATTACACCATAATAATGTTATTTATGCATCCTACAATTACATCTTTGTCCATGTTGTACCAAAACTAGGCTGACTTTGTCTTAACTAACATGATATCTGAGGAAACAATGATGAACATCCATCTAATAATTGTTGTAGTATCAGGATCACTTGTTGTATATGTAATAGGGAATCATAGTAGAATGTATGGCCATGATAAATTCATATTATATAATATGGCCGAAAGGGAATAAACAGTACTGTTCTATATTCCACCCAAACTCCGCAAATTTCTTCACAGAATTCCACTGATCAACCCTGGTTCTAATTTTCTGTTATTGAACTTGCAAGGGAAACCAGCAGAGGGCACAATGTGTCAATAAATGGCTGGCAAATAGTTTGGCTCTTCAAAATCACATATGTGTACCAAAGGTAGCTATCAGATTACACATAGATAAGAAGGGGGAATAGAACCATGAAAGAGGGCGATACTCGAATGCACAGTAGATATACAAAGGAACACAAATGTTTTCTTTCCTTCATAAAGACATAAAAAAATGCATTAATGGAAAAGTTAGGGTACAGATGGAGAGGAGCACTGGCCGTGTGTTCTTAAGACATGCATTTACAAAAGCCACCCATTAACAAAAAAAGTTCCTAGCTTGGTAATTATGAAAGAAAGAAGCACAGTTTGATCAAGATCATCGACACTAGAAATGCTAAATTAATCAAGTTCTCGACTTCTGCTTCTCAAGAACAATTCAAGATGCCAACGAGGTTTATGAAGGTCTCTTCTTGGCATGGGATTACAATACGACCCATTGGATGAACAAAGCCAAATTCCTTTTCAGCCTCGTATAACAGCTTCTGAAATAAAGGGTGCTCTAGATATGATATTGGGACTACAAACCGCCTCCTCTTTCTTTCCCCGACATAAATAGCAAAATGGCCCTTGCGTACATTTGAAACCTCCGACGTGAGAAGATTCCATTCAAAAACATGCTTGGCAAGTAAGATTCTTAGGAACCGGCAACTAAACATGTTCTCAGAAATAATTGAAAGAGTGTGTAGAAGCTATCTGTAGGAGTGAGCTCTAAGAAATGCTTGGTTTTGGAGCATAAGAGGATGTATATATATGCATCCAGATTGCAAGTTAGTCCAAGTGAAGTTGTATGTATCAAGTACACTACCTTGATTGCTCATGGGATCTAGTTTCCTTGTCTAGGCTGCAAACAAGTACATCTTTGTCGATGTCGTACTAAACTAGGCCTAATTGTCTTAACGAACATGATATCTGAGGAAACAAAGAAGATATAATTATTGATTATAGATAGTATCACGTTTTTGTATGGATATTAGGGAATCATAGTAGAAATAATCGTACAACTTTGGTGCATTCATAATATATTATATGGACCGAAAGGGAAATAAACATAACCTTATATGATTCTTATACCTTGTCCAGAAAGCTTTCCTACCACATACTCTTTCAAGAAACAAACACTATGTTTTGCTGTAGGAGAGAGTTTGCTGGAAATTTCTGCACACAACAACCAAAATATCAAAACATCTGCAGTTTACATTAGACCCAATTTCAGATCAGCATATATGCTTCTGAATGAATGTATATAGCTTCATTTCAAGCAGTCCAAACTAATAATTAATAACGTCATGAATAAAACTAATAATATGAAGACAACTTCTAGATAGTTATATGTTTGAATATTAGTGTAGTCCCGTGCCAATTATATATATAATCCAAGCAGGCCACAAGAATATCCATACATAACATAAAAGAGTTTGTTGGAATCCTATTAATATATGTCCTTGATCATTTGTATATTTATTTATTGTCTATGTTTTATTAATATTATTAAAATATTACATATTGGTCCCTGTAATTTCTGGAGGGACCCAAGTGCAAATATGATGGAAAGTTGCACCTTTTGGATTACATATAAATAGTGGTGTTACTGATTATTTTCTCACGTTACTATTTTCTCCCTCAAGAATTTCAATGAAATTCTCTCATCATCAAAGGGAACAAAACATACCAAAATCAATCCACCAGATTAAGTAACGAAGAGAAAAAATCAAGGAAATCTGAATCGTTTTCCCATGGCATCCTCAAGCGGTACAAAGCCAAACACTACACCAAGTAAGTTCTTATGAATTTTTATATTTATAGAGATTTATGTGTGTTTTTGGGTTTTGAATGCATATATTTTGGGTTAAATTAACAGAGTTCACAAATATTCATATTCTTGTTCCTTTCCATTAAAAACAACTGCACTCCAAGGAGAATTTGTCCTTGGAAGGACCAAAGGTGTAAGATTCTTGAACTCTTAGGTCATCTGGCGACTAAGATGCTTGTAGAACTTGATGTAATTCAATTCCTTGAAAGTTTCGCCTTGGGGAATTGTCTAATTATTTAGACTCCTATTTATACAAATATTGGTTTTGAACGAAACCTCAATTGCGGCCTTGCACTTTTCTCCAAAGTCACTAAAGAAAGTCTTGCTCCCTGCCTCAAATACACTTTATTTTGCGGTTAGCTTTTCTCAGTATCATGGGCATACAAAAATTTCCAAAAATCATGTATGCTAAGCTGGGAATGCCGAGATATCATTCATCTTCAGCAGTCCCTGATGTACAGAAAGGCCATTGCTCCGTATATGTTGGTGAAAGCAGCATGAAGAGATTTGTAATTCCATTAGCGTATCTAAAACATCCTTCGTTTCAAGCCTTGTTGAACCTGTCCGAAGAGGAGTTTGGCTATGCTCATCCAATGGGAGGTCTCACATTTCCATGCAAAGAAGAGACTTTCATTGAACTAATTGACAATACACATTGGAATGTTAAGAGAACATGACTTCCTTTGCCATGTAACCGTAAAAAGTTAGGGGCTTTCTCTTTTTCACCATCCCTTTTCATGGGTATACCTGGGGTTACTAACCACAAATATGAGTTATTGTGAAAAAACTCTCTATAGTAATTCTTTCAAGTCTTCAATGCAATCTCCCTCAGAAGAACTCCATGAGTCTTCAATACCCTCTTCTCATAAAAGTGCCTTCTCAGCATCAGCTGAACATATTTGAACCATTAACATCTGTATGTATCTGTACCAAATGCAAAGCCTTATCCTCGTTTAATTCAATGCTACATGAAATGTCTTCCATACCTTTATATGTTTCATCTTTGAACCAAAACGCCTATTTATACAGGAGAAAGTAAAGACTAACTAGAGTTAACAACTAACATTGTATTAACCCTGATCAATAACTGACTAACACAACATAAATAGTTAGTTCAGTCTAAGAAACTAATTAAAAGCCATGTTCCTCACAAGATGTGTGACACTCTTGCTATCACATTGTACTTTCATGTTTATCTGGTTTATATACCTATCTCACCGAGGAGCTCCCTTAGATATAACGTTTCATTTGCAACTTAAAAGCCATGATAGTATATAATCTGGCACTCCAACTGATAACCATAGCCAACTATCGAGATGTTCAGCATAATCTGTATCCCAGTACCAACATATTACAAGTACATTCGATAGACCCATGAAAAAAAGCAACACCCAATGACACAATTAATATATATGGAAAGGAATATAAATGTTCTGAAACAGCATCCCCACCTTTGTTAATATGTACTTTTCTAATTACACATACAAACCATCAATTATCCTATTAGGGGAGGAATAATATTTGGACACTCCTTATTGACCACTTTATGAATCAAGATTACACAAAGTAATGATCACATGACAACCGCTTCAATAATTTTCTATTTGATGATGTATTCAGAAAATATAAGTAGATACAAAACCTGTCATGTTCTAGTGTAGGGTATCCCTAACTACTTTTTAAAGGTATTGCATACCAAGATAATTTTTTTTGGGTATGCTACTGTTTGAAAGGGATTAAAATTTATCTAACATATTATCCTTGCTTTGCAGATACTAAAATTGGCCTTACTCATTATATTCTCTTATTTTGTTCTCTTTTATTATTTAATACTAATATTTTTCCTGGCATGTTCTAAAAACGAGCACCGTGTACTTTCGATAATACAAATAATTACAACATATTAAAAATAAGGTTAACATCTTGCTGAATCCCTTTAGTAATTTATATGTTTGACAACCAGTGTGGTATCTTTTATTAATATATTAATTATCCAATCTAACCACTAAGAGTATCCTTAGGTATCATATATAACGAAAAGAAAAAAAAAACGAATATCCACATCGTTGATATTTTCTGTTTGCAAGCATAACTACAATGCCATGGAGCTGGGAATTTATCCTTGGATGGACCAACATGTCATATTTTATATCTCCTGGATTAGTTCACCACAAATGTGTTTGTATGCTTTGGAGTATACAAGATTTGTAGACCTTGACGTGCTTGATTCCTTTGAAACTTCCCCCTTCTGGATGGTGTAGCTAATTGCACAACTATTTATTTCAATAATTGGTTTTTACGAATTCTCAACTTCTTAAGCTTCAATCTGAAGTTTCTAAAGAAACTATTGCTCCCCTCAATAGTTCCAAGTCTGAGGCAATTAATTGCTAATTGTCTATGTTGCTTAAGATAAACTTAGACAACAAAGGCTAATATATGTTGCCTAACTTTTCTCTTAGACAACATGTAGTTTTATGTTGCCTAAGTCAGACCTTATGCAACATATGAATAATTATATGTTGCCTCAACTATCTTAAGCAACATTTTCCCTTATGTTGTCTTAGTTTTATAATGTTTTTTTTTAATAAATGAAAGTTATCTTACGCAACATATTTTATTGTTTCTATGTTACCTAAGGTCAAATATAAATAAATATAGGTAATCGAAAATTTAATAACTTGTATAATGTTTTTTTTTAATCAATGAAAATTATCTTAGGCAACATATTTTCTTGTTTCTATGTTGCCTAAGGTCAAAAATATAAATAAATATAGTTAGTTGAAAATGTAATAACTTGTATAATGTTTTTTTTAAATCAAACCGCGTCTATTGAGTTGGAAACGAGTTGGGCCCAAAGTAACCCGACCAACCCGTCAAGCCGACTAAAACTTGTACGTTTTTACTTTTTTTTATGATTTTAAACTTTTAGTGGCTCGTCTTTTCTATCAATTCTCAAGTCCTTCTATCTTAGGGGGTGTTTGTTTTCAACTTAATAAGCTTAATGGGTGGTTAGCTTAATTGATTAAGTTATATTAAGGTGTTTGATTTTAACTTAATACTAAGAAATTTCTTCACATGTTAAGTTAGGATATCCTATCTTAATGTATTAAGTTAGATATGTTTCCAAAATTACCTTTGTTCTACAATTTTTAATTACACGACCCATTAAAAATTAAAAAGTTTACCAACATGCATAAATTAAAAAAATTATAATAAAACAATAATACTTTATTGTTTTAAATATATTTTAAGTTATTAAGTAATGAGTTATGAACTGGTTGAATTCATTTTATTTATGTTATTTTAAATAATTCATATTATTATTATTTTGTCATTTTAAATATTTATCAAACAATTTATTTTCATTTAACACTTGTATAGATATAAGGTTAAAATGGTCATTTTAGTTGTTCAGACTATTCACTCAGAAGAAAAATCAAACAACAATTTATCTTAATTTATCTAGACAGATTAATGCTTAAATACAACTTAATAGATTCAGAACTTAATGAATAAAAAATCAAACAGCCCCTTAGTCATAGTTCAGATCTGTCTACGAGACCACGTCGAATAAAATCGTATAAATCTAACCTTCAAGTCTTCAAAAATATTCAACGTCAACTTGGGCTTTAATGTATCAGTTGGGATTTAATGGATCCATTTAGGCTTTAATGGACCCACTTGGGCTTTAATGGACCCAATTACGATTTAATGGATCAAGTTGGACTTTAATGGATCGGTTGGATTTTAATGCATCCACTTGGGTTTTAACGGAGCGAATGGGCTTTAATGTATCGGTTGGGCTTTAATTGATCCATTTAGGCTTTAATGGATCACTTGGGCTTTAATGGTTCCATTTCGGTTTTACTGGGTTCATTTAGGCTTTAACGGATCAGTTGGGCTTTTAACAGATCCAGTGGGCTTTAAAGGACCCATTTGATTCCAATACACATCACATGCATATATGTAGTACATATTTGCAGACAAAGACGTATTAAGTCACCATTAGTGTTATTGTGCCTCAATAAGTCATGAAAGGTTTTGTTGGTATATATTGGTTCTTACCAAGCTTTGGTGTTATTACGCTATAATAAGTCACTAAAGGTTTAAGTGTACTATATTGGTCTTTAGAAGGCTATAGTGGGCCTTAGTGGTCTTATCGAGCCCAATACACACCACATGCATACAAACACGTATTAAGTCACCATGGTGTTATTGGGCTTAATAAGTCATAAAAAGGTCTTTTATTGGGATTTAAAGGGTTTCATTAGGTATTAATGGACTTTAAGAAGTTCTATTGGGTTTTAAAAGTTTTCATTGGGCCTTAACTGATCTCTCGGGCTTTAAAGGGTTTCATTGGGCCTTAATGGATCTATTAGACTTTAAAGGTTTTTATTGGGTTTTAAAGGTTTCATTGGGCCTTAATGGATCTATCGGGATTCAAAGGATTTCATTGGGTCTTAATGAATCTATTGGGGTTTAGTTAATTCTACCGAACTTTAATCGATTATATTGGCCTTTAAAGGTTTTCATTGGGTCTTAACGGATCTAATGGGCTTTAAGGGGTTCTATTGGGTTTTAAAGGGTTTCATTGGGTCTTAATGGATCTATCGGGATTTAAAGGGTTCCATTGGGTCTTAATGAATCTATCGAACTTTAAAGGGTTCTATTGGGCTTTAAAGGGTTTTATTGGGCCTTAATGGATCTATTGACCTTTATTCAGTTCTATTGGACTTAAACCTAGGAAAACTAATAGCTCATGAAGAGCATTCCCATGAATTACGACTTAGAATGGAATTGATCTGATACATCTCATCCTAATGTGCCTCCATTTCTCATCAAACGGTTGATAATCAATTCTCACGTTTCTCACCACTAACCCAATAAACGATCATATTTTTCTCGTTAATTTGACATCAATATTCATATACTTTTCCATTCATTTTTTCGTGGTTTTTCGGTTTTCCATTATTTAAAGTTTTCTCCAGAATCTGACCCTATATATATATTCACCAATCCATACATCACATATATATATATATTGAATATAAACATATATAATTATTTTTTTAACACAATAATAATATTTATTATCTAAAAAATCAAATATTTTAAATTAGAAAAACAAATCAAACGGTTGATAACCTATACAAATCAAAAAAATTTAACAAAAAAACTCCAAATTTTCAACAAAAACATAGTGCGCCACCCCTTCCCTCATTTTTTTTTCAAGGGCAAAATGCGCGAAATAGCAAGCTACTTTCATAAATTTCTTTATTATAGCATTGTACTTTCATTTTTTCTTATTCTAGCCATGTACTTTTAAATTATTTTTTATTAGGACATTGTACTTTAAAAAATTTACCCATTATAGCATTAGGTGACCTTTTGATTTAAATATACCCATTATACTAGGTTCTCATGCCACCTCATTGTCCACATAGGTTGTCCACATGTACTATACTGCTGACATGACATTTCTTATTACAACATTGTACTTTCAAAATTATTTTATTATAGCATCACCGGTTCCTATTACAACATTGTACTTTTGGTTTTAATATTTTTGTTATTTAGACATTGTGCATTTAACCAAAAAATATAATATCAAAAATTAAACATGTTTACAAAAGATCACTATTTCACGAAAAAAAAATGTTCACAAAAGATCATTGGTTCATCGAGTTCATCGTGAATTTCATGGCGTAGTTTGTAATGCCAAAAACTAAACAAGTGGAACATCTTTTCAAAAATTAAAAACAACTTTATAAAAGCATAAAACAGTCTAAACACACCTAAAAACAACATAAAACAAATAAAAACTACTTAAAACAACTTTAAATAACATTAAGAAAATTAAAAACAGCATAAAAACTGCTTCAAAAAACATAAAACAACATTAAAAAAAACAGCATAGAAACAGCTAAAAACTGTTTAAAACAGTCTAAAATAGCATTAAAAAAATTAAAAACAACTAAAAACAACCTAAAACAACATTAAAAAAAGCATAAAAACAGCTAAAAACAGCTTAAAACAGATGTTCAAACAACATTGAAAAGATGTTTCACTTGTTTAGTTTTTGGCATTACAAACTACGCCATGAAATTCACGATGAACTCGATGAACCAATGATCTTTTGTGAACATTTTTATTCGTGAAATAATGATCTTTTGTAAACATGTTTAATTTTTGATATTATGTTTTTTATTTAAATGTACAATGTCTAAATAACAAAAATATTAAAACCAAAAGTACAATGTTGTAATAGGAACCGGTGATGCTATAATAAAATAATTTTGAAAGTACAATGTTGTAATAAGAAATGTCATGTCAGCAGTATAGTACATGTGGACAACCTATGTGGACAATGAGGTGGCATGAGAACCTAGTATAATGGGTACATTTAAATCAAAAGGTCACCTAATGCTATAATGGGTAAAATTTTCAAAGTACAATGTCCTAATAAAAAATAATTTAAAAGTACATGGCTAGAATAAGAAAAAGTGAAAGTACAATGCTATAATAAAGAAATTTATGAAAGTAGGTTGCTATTTCACGCATTTTACCTGTGAACTCAAGATCTAAAGATTCTAGAGAGAGAAAGCTAGAGAGAGAGAGTTAATCTTGAAAGCTCTTGTCATATATCTCACTAATCTGATTTACAATTTAGTTGCTCACTAAAGAATACAAAGCAAACTCTATTTATACCTAAAGCTTAAACTAAAACTTAACTACAAAGGAAACAAAACTAGCTTTGACTTTTACAAGACTTTGACATTGTTGACTTCCAACTTTGACTTCCTAATTAAATCTTGGATACAATATTTGGACTTAACAATCTCCCCCTTTGTATTCAAGATTTAATAAAAATTTGATGCAGATCTTCAACTCTTGATTCTTCATCTTTTGTCTCTTGAAGCTTTCAAAAACTTTGCTCTTTTGCAGCTTTTGAAGAAACTTGGAAAGTCTTTTTAAACTTTGAAGCTTTGGAAAGTCAACATGCCTTGAACATGAAACATTGAAAACTTAAAACATCTTTGAAACATGAATCTTCATTTCTGAAAAATCTTTCGCCTTCAATCAAAATTGTATCTTCATCACTTTGATCACTGAATCGACTTCGGAAGAAACAAACTTTCACGAATCATCCTGATTTGACTTTGAACATTCTTTATCAGACTTGAACTTTGAAAACAACAGCGGAAGCAAATTGAAATTCTGACATGAACTTTGAACTTGAACTCTTGAAATTGATCTTTGAATAATTCTCCCCCTTTTTGATGATGTGAGCATCAATATCATCAAAATTACATCAATTTCGGCATAAGCTTTGATTTCCCCCTTTGTGATCAACAAACAATCTCCCTTTTGATAATTGGCGAACTTTGATCTGAAGAGCCGAATCATGAACAGTATATATCCGAATCTTTGCAAATTCAGACATAATGAGCGTGTAACCCTGATTCAACAAATGAAACAGTTAGAAGTGCCTGCAGTTACTGTGTACAACGAATGTACAATTTAAGGAGTTGGTTTGATGTTGACTCCCCAGGACTTCCATTCAATCATCGAAAAACACAAGGTTTATCTATGAATGTTCTGACAGAAAAACAGATTTTTTGTGTGCTCGTGCTTGTGTAAGAAAGAATTTAGCACAATGATTGTGTTTCATAAAGACTCAAAGTATGTAAATCACTGAGACAGCAATGATTGTACATGGACTTAATGTGCATGAGAAAGGGTCGAAGGTGGGGCAACTTTCCTTCTTTTTCAATATCAGTATTCTTCCAAGAGAAGATCCGATAGATTATGTGCTGCTTCCCCAGAAAATGTGAAACATTCTCTTTTTAAGAAAAGAATGAGTAGCTGATGGGGTTGTATACAAGAGATGGCATGGGCTATTTGCCTATTTCAATGATGGTCACCAAAGAAATGTGAACCAATCAGTAATGTGGCTGCCCGGCTCAGAAAGATGTTTGGTGCAGAGTTCTGATATTCTTTTAACTCTGTTCTCACACTCTCTTTCTTTTAAACATATAAGCTCACATCTAACCAGTCTCTCATTTCCATTTTACCTCTGCTCATTCCCACACTCAATTCTTTTTAGACCCCTCTCCCCTCAATCACTCAAAGGATTTCTTCCGGGGTAGGAAACACTGGTTATCGTGAATCCATGGAAGATCTATTAAGCACTCACACTGAATCCCATGTTCCTAAAAGTACATGCTGGTCAATGATTTTCTTGACATGTAAAGCACAAGAAATCATATGTCAGAGTATGTATGCTCATTGAAAAATATGAATGAAATTTGAGCATTTGTTCTTTGAAGATTTCTCAAAACAAGGATATTGAATGAATGAATATGAAGTCAAGCGAATTGTTTTGAGAATCTGACAATGAATCAATCAGATCAAATCAAATGGTTAGGGTATCAAAGAATTGGATATTTTGTTTATATGAACAAATATAAACAATTTATCAATGAAAGCACAAATATGAAAAAAATGAATGATGCTCATCAACTTTGAATTTCAAACATCGAAAAATATGAAAAAATATAAACGGGGGTATTACCATCGAAAAATTGTTTGAATTTGAGACATGGTAATAACAATTTCAAATAAAATACTGAACCGTTGTGTGTGAATACTTGACAGTATATGGACAAGATAATACACAAGTATTGATCTTTGGAAACACACGGTCAGTTAAACAATAAAGCGCAAAAATTGAAAAACATTTAAAAATCACACTTCTAAATTCATGAAATCGTTTTGAGAATAAGAAGTGGTTTGAACATTTCAGAAATTGTTTTTCATGTTTGAAAGTTGTCCTTCTTTCAAACAATCAGAGATCTAGGATCAGAAGATTTTTACCTTTTCGGTTCCCCCTCAAATCATGATAATATGATTTATGTCTTTTTTTTTTTAGCTCCCCCTGGATATTAGCATAATATCCTTCTTTGATCATTGATGAACGGGTCCTAATCTGTCATGTGATCAGAAGCCACTTTATTCATATTATTTATTCAAAAATAAAAGGACAAAAAGCAGTAAAACGATTATAGAATGAGTTCTGATCTGAAGTAATCAGAATTCATCACCTTTACTCCCCCTTAAATTAAGCATCTGAAATATGTCAGTTAACACAGGATAGAGATCAAACACTCCCTTAGAATTGTTAGACCATCAATATCAGAAAAATTTAGCAAAGAAAAAATTTAGGATAGAGATCAGATCAATTCACTTGGGACGGAGACCATCAATATCCATCGGATGCAAGCATACAGGAGTAAGGTCTTTTTGATCGTTGAAATACGGGTCCTAAGCTGTTGTGCTTAGAAGCCATTATGAAATTGAAGTCCGGGTCTTGAGCTGATTTACTCAAGAACCATCTTCTTTCTTACTCCCCCTTGGATTGAGGTGCCTGCAACACAGATTCAAGTTTCGGTTTTGGTACCCACTGATATTTGGGTCCAGAAATGTTAGTTGCAGTGCGTGTGGGGGACACAGAGTAAGAACCATACCAGAAATGGTCATTTGTTTTATGAAAATGATCATGTGTACAACAAATAGAACAATAATATTTCTTACCATTGGGTGTTTTATTCTTCTTTGCTTTGTGTACATGTACACATGAATTCTTCTCTTTCAGCTCATCAGTCTTGTCATCTTTGACTGATTTCTTCATCCAGACCAGTTTCTCGTTCTTAAAACTTTTTCTCCTTGGATAATAATCTGAACCATCTAAATATTCATCAAAGAACAAGTTAGTGCGACGAATCTGATTGAATGAATTGATTGACCTTTTTGAAGAGACATATTTATGATTTGAACTTGAAACAGATTTTTCAAGCTCTTTGATCTTTGACGCAAAGATGTCTCTTTCTTTCTCAAGCAGATCAATCTTTGTCTTGAATTCAGACTTCGTCTTTTGCTCTTTCAGCCCTGTAGCAGACAGTTCAGACAATTTTGAAGTCAGTTTCTTAATTTCATTCTCAAAGATTAAACGTTCTTCTTCAAACTCTTTTTCTGAATCTGTTCTCTGGCCAAATAATTCTTTAAAAAATCCTACATTCTTTTGTTCTATGGCCTTTTTCTCTTTTTCAAACTTCTCTCTTTCTAAAATCAGTACTTTCTCAAAATCAGAGATTTGTTGAGAAAGTTTTATGCATTTAAGCTCAAACGACTTCTTCTCTTCATAGCATTTCTTGGAAAAATCTGAGAACTTTTTGGAAAATATTTTCTTTTCACTTTCAAACTCAGCTTTGTTTGCAACAAGCTGTTTTTCCAAATCAGATAAATTCCTTTTAAGCTCAAAGTTCTCAGATTCTAATTTCTTAACTTTCTGCTCATTGCTCTCAACAGAGACTGTCTGCTGAATTATAGTTTTCTTAACCACTGAGCCAAGCATGATTTTCTCCAAATGAGTCCACATAAGCTTTAGATTGTTCTTGTAACAATCTACACGATTATATATGTGATTTGGCAAGGCAAGAATGAGATTAGACTTAGCAATTCTTTCTCCGTTGTACTTTAAAGATTCTTCTTCATTGTACTCATCAACTGGCTTTAGTATTATGGATTGTTCAGTATTAGCAGTGGCTGGAATGATCTTGGCAGGTCTCTCAAAAGGAGGATTGGTTAAATCATGAACCATGTAATCCCCATTTTGTTGTCTCTCAAGAAAATTAATAAATCGATCTCTGCATTGAGAATACTCATTCTCATTAATAAGCACAGGGGGACGTGTATCTGTCCCGAGAGACATCATCAACTCATTCTTATAGACTTGAGATTGAAGAGACATGCTGAAAAGTAGCAGACTTTTCGGCTGAAGAAAATAAGAACCGAAAACCACGCTTTTCGGTTGTTGAGGAAACCGAAAACCAAACTTTTCGGTTATATAAGAGACCGAAAACTTAGCTTCTCGGTTGAAGATGATACTGAAAAGAACGAAAACCCTTAGCCGAAAACCTTAGCCGAAAACCTTATTCGAAAACCTTAGCCGAAAAGAACAAAATCCAGATGAATGAACCGAAAAACTTGAAGAAAGAACCGAAAACCCTGATGAATAACCCGAAAACTCTTATGAATGAACTGAAAATCAATTCTGTCCAGTTTACGAACGAAGAAAATCACACAAGTCCAAAATTTCTCAAAACACTCTCACGGAATTCACTTAGAAACAGGTTCATTATCCAAAACTAATCCAAATATAGATTAAACACCAAAAATCAGCAAGAATTCGTGAAGAACAGAAAAACTCGAGAACTTTTCTGGAATATTCAAAATTGACAAATTCGATTACAAAATGATCAAATCTTTGCACGAATCAAGAACAAAACATATTCTACACTGAATTCCGAAGCAATTGAATCCAAATTCACTGAAAATCGTTCAGAAAATCAACATAGATCTAGAAAAAAAATGTCCAGAAAACTATTTTCTTGAAAAAAAAAATTCTGACGAATTAGAAAATTGATTGAACTGATTAACACGAAATTTAGTACTCTACTCTCAAATCTCTCAAAATCTAACCTGCTCTGATACCAATTGTGAACTCAAGATCTAAAGATTCTAGAGAGAGAAAGCTAGAGAGAGAGAGTTAATCTTGAAAGCTCTTGTCATATATCTCACTAATCTGATTTACAATTTAGTTGCTCACTAAAGAATACAAAGCAAACTCTATTTATACCTAAAGCTTAAACTAAAACTTAACTACAAAGGAAACAAAACTAGCTTTGACTTTTACAAGACTTTGACATTGTTGACTTCCAACTTTGACTTCCTAATTAAATCTTGGATACAATATTTGGACTTAACATTACCCTTTTTTCAATTCCCTCTTTCCCTGATTTGTTTTTCATTTCCCTCCCCCAAAACATTAGGTTAAAAAACAACAGCCACCACAAGACATCGCCACCACCACCAGACATCGCCCTCTTCTTTCCCTGCTAATCCCTCTTCTTTCAGTTCCCTCTTCTTTCCTTCCACAGGACATCGCCACCACCAGGTTCGATTTCAGCGAAGAACAGGTTTGATTTCAGCAAAGAACAGGTTTGAAGAACAGGTTCGATTACCGCTCCTACACCGTCACCAACAGACGAGCGACTTGGTTCGATTTGGTTGAGTTGATTTGGTTTCTGCAGGTTCGATTTGGTTCAGGTTCGATTAAGTTTCAGGTTCGATTTACCTTTGATTAAGTTCGACGTTTCTACAGGTTCGATTCATTCGACGGTTGTGCAGGTTCGATTCATTCGATTAAGTTTCAGGTTCGATTTACCTTTGATTAAGTTTTATTTGGTTCGATTCGACTAGATTCGATTTGATTCATTCGATTTGGTTCTGCAGGTTCGATTCATTGACGTGGTGTTCTGTGACTTTTATCAATTTTAAGCTCCTAACTTAAACTCGTCATTCTATTTGGGAGTGGAGGTATCAACTAATTTTGTCATGGAATTTTACTAATATGCAATGTGATCATTAAAGTATCTAAATTGAGTTTTTATGACCTTGTGCTCGTAGGTTAAGCCACAAGTTGATAGAGTGTTAATTCGTTTGGAGGAGCTACCTGAGGTAATTCGTTTTGTATTGGCTGTATATTTATATATATATATATATATATATATATATATGCTCCATGGTCTATATCATCTTATATTTTGCAACATCGTATTTGGGGTTTTGCTTGTCACAAAAAAGAAGTCTGTTGTTATGTTGCTTCTTGATGTTCGGACCAATCGAGTTCTGTTAACTGCTTCTGTGCTTTGATGTCTGAATTGATGAGTCCACTTAATAATTTGGCCGTTATTCTCGTATTGATTTGTCCTACCCTAACAATGAATTTTTTGCTAATGTTAAAGTTGTTGTAGCAAACATATTCCCTCTTGTTCTTAGATTTCGTGATTTCTGATATGATTTTGTGATGCATCAAAACGCCGTCTCACATTAGGTTTTTTGATTTCAGAAAGAGTGGAGAGATGAAGGGACTAGTTCAAAAAGAAAGTTGGTCGTTTTTGTGATTCAAACCAACGAGCTTGTTATGATGGGATGACATTTGAAGAGCTTGTATTTAGTCATTTGAAGTAGTATATTAGTTTTTTTGAACGTATGTAATTTGTAATATTATTTGTTATTTGATAAAATTCTAATTAATAAGAAATTTTGATTTTTTTTAAAAAAAAAATGTGTAAGGCAACATATGCAAATATAGTATGTTGTCTAAGTTGATATCTTAGGCAACACATGCATAAATCTAATGTTGCCTTAGTGTTTGGTGGGTGCAACATATGTTTTTTTCATAGGCAACATAACCTGTTGTGTGTTGCTTAAGGAGTCCGCTTAGGCAACATACGTTGTTTGCCTATCTTGCCTAAGTTCTTATGCAACATTGAGAAGGCAACATTGCTTAGGCAACATATAAACCCCTCTTAAGCAACATTTTTCATTTGTTGCTTTAAGTGATATTTGGTGTAACCTTTTGCTTCGACAATGGGCGTGCATATATTTCAAAGAATCATGCCATCTAGGCAAGGAATGGCAAGATATCATTCTTCCTCAAAAGTAATTGACATACCTAAAGGTTGTTTTTCCGTATATATTGGTGAAAGCAGAAAGAAGAGATTTATAGTTCCATTAGCGTATCTATAACATCCTTCGAGAAGAAGATGCTAAACCTATTCCAAGAGGAGTATGGCTATGCTCATCCAATGGGAGGTCTAATATTCCCATGCAAAGAAGAGACCTTCATTGAACTCACTCGCATTATAGAACTTACATCATCAACATATCTTAATAGAAGATCACTTTCTTTGAAATGACATTCTTGAAAGCTAGCTAGGAGCTTTATATTTAATTGTTAGGAATTACCAACGCATCTTTGCAGAACCAGGGTAAATTCATTGATGTAGGAATTTTCGTACTTTTATATAATATATTGCCTTTGTTTACATTCTATTAGTTTCTCCATACCATTTGTTTCATAACAACAGTAACACAACAACCGAATGACACAAAATATTCTAACATCCCACGCCTTTGTTCATATACTTCTCTAATTACACACACAAACAAACAATTGTATATTTGGAGAGCATAATTTCTAGACACTCCTTATTTGGGCAAAAAGTTGATTACCAGCAACTCCAACACCAACAGACCCATATTGAACCCGTCTTCGAGGACACCAATCATTCTTTGGCGCACTCAGCGACTGTGGCTAGCCGGGGCACGGGATCGAACCCGAACCTGTCTTATATATGGGGAAAGTCACCACATCTCTTACCAACTGGCACTCCTTATTTACCACTTATGAATCATGATTACAAAAAATTTGGTTTTGTGGAATTGTCTAACAAAAATGCATGATTATATTAATTATGGGAATGATAAAGCACTACGATACCTTACTTGACATTTAATCGGTAATGATCACATGACCCGTGTAATTTTGCATGATCATTGAGTGATAAACCTGGCTAGTTATTGTAGGGTTTTCCAAATTTTAAGAAGGTAATTGTTACCCAAATTAAAAAAACTTGACTTCTTGAAAAGGAAATTAAAATTCATCCAATAAACAAACTTCTTTTTTAACTTAATCTTGACCAGAGTTTCCTTGGAAATCCTAATGACATAAAGCGTGGAATTTCAATTGCTTGGTAAATTTGGAAAAAGAAACTTCTCTATTATTTTCATTTGCCTTCTACACTCAAGAGAAATTTTTGTGCTTCGTTCAATTAAGATTCATCACAGGGAGGAATTAACCGTCATATAAGTCTTGAGATTTAAGACATTACTTCATTTTGCCTAAAATAGTTCCTATTTCATGCTTAACTTTTCTTTTGATCATGGGCATACACAAATTTCCAAAAATATGTATGCTAAGCTGGGAATCCGAGATATCATTCATCTCAACATTACATGATGTACCAAAAGGCCATTGCTCCGTATATATTGGTGAATGCAGCATGAAGAGATTTGTAATTCCGTTAACGTATCTAAGACATCCTTCGTTTCAATCCTTGTTGAACCCGGCCGAAGAGGAGTTTGGCTATGCTCATCCTATGGGAGGTATCACATTCCCATGCAAGGAAGAAACTTCCATTGAACTAATATGTCCAACTCCTAATTACTTTGTAATAATAACCTGACGTGTCTATAATTTCGGATAATCATTAAAATCCTTTCTTTTTGGAAAAAGGGGACGGAACCCCAAGACAAAATTTATTCACAACGAAAAGGGAAAAGATTAAACTACTGAGGCATTCCCCAAGAAAAACAAAATCCGGCCTAAGAAATGCTTCAGGAAAACATATAACAAATGCCTAACTTTAAAACCAATAACAAAGTTAAAAGCCCAAAAATATAAATCCAAGGAAATCATGAATGAGCCCAAAACCATGCCTTTAAATCTGGTGGAACAACACATACCATAATGGCTACATAAATCAGCCAAAAGGAAGCCCATAAATTAAAATCTTTAGCACTGGTACAATAATTATCATCCATAAAGCCCAAAAACGTGTAGAAATTGGGAGCAATCAACATAAAAACCAGCCCACACAAAAACATGTGATCTAATGCAAAGCGACAAGACCAATTGTTCGGGTCGCGAACACAGGTCGCATATGTAGAACTGATCCATATTGGGCAGAAACTGGGAAAAAAAAAATCAGACCATTCCCAATACAAAAACCACCAAACAGAATTGTTCCTAAGGTCAAAGAAACTAATCACCCACCCTCCAATTCCAGCAGCCACCAAATCATATAACCAAAGATTACCAAAAATTATCCAAATTCTATCTCTATGCAATTCCATAAGCGTCCAATATATACTTGTTAACTTCCATCTATCATGAGTTAAACCACACATCTTAGAGGAAATATGCTGAACCATCCCATTAACCATATAACAGCAGACCCTACAATTAGAATAAATCATATCAGGCTCAAAAACAAAAATATGGGTAGTACAAAAAGTTACATTGGCCACGGTTTTTTTAATCATTCAAACCGTAGCCTATTCTCCCATGTCTTTTGATACCCATATGGCTACGTTTAAAATGCGTCACCATATTACATGAAAAACCGTAGCCATAGCTAAAAACCGTGGCCATAAAGGTATTCAAGTTTTTTGGTATTGGAGTATTTTTCCTATAACCGAGGCCATAAAATACTTATCGCCACACAAATTGATATTAATCATGACCAATTTATGCTTAAATTTATATAAAACGTGGCTATTTGCTACCTTTGGTCACACAATAAAGATAACCATGGCAATAAATTATTTATGGCCACACAATTTGTTTTTAAAGTGGTCAATGATTACCATATAATCACGTATATTTATTTTAACGTGGCCATAAACTACTTATAGACATGAAAATTTCATATTAACCGTGACAAATTCATCATGTATGGTTACACTGAATCGTTAGAACCGTGGCTATGGATTATATTTTGGTCACCGGAAATAACTAAAACCGTGGCCATAAACTAGTTATCGCCACACAAATTTCTTATTAACCATTGCTAATTCATAACATTTTGTTACACTAAATTGTTAGAAATGTGGTTATTGACTAACTTTTGGTCACGTGAAATAACTGAAAACCGTGACAATATACTATTTATATCCACACAATTTTATATTAACCTTGGCAAATTTATTATATATGGTTACGCTGAATTGTTAGAACCGTGGCTATTGATTATATTTTGGTCATGTGAGATAGCTAAAAATATGGCCATAAACTACTTATAGACATGTAAATTTCATATTAATTGTGGCCAATTCATAACAGTGCTTACGCTAATTTGTTAGAAACGTGACTATTGATTATCTTTTGGTCACACAAAATAACTAAAACCTTGACCATAAAATACTTTTAGCCACATAAATTTTATATTAATTGTGACCAATGCATAAGATATGGTCACATTGAATTGTAAGAACTATAGCTATTGATTATCATTTAGTCACACAAATTAACTAAAAGCATGACTATTGATTAACTTTTGATCATACAAAATAACTAAAACCATGGCTATATAACCCGGTTTAAATTTGGCCATTCATTGGCCATTGTAACACAACCATGGTGATACTTAACCTTTAGCAACGATTTTTATCATATGTGAGTGTGACAAAATTAAAATAATAATCAAATGAGAAACATTAAATTAATATTAATGAAGGTATGAACAATGTATTGGTGTACCAATAATAACCCTACCACCACCAATTGTTTAATACATTAGACTTTTGCTTATTAAAGATACTCCTCATATGTTTCGTCTTCGTTATCCCTCATTGTTGTATAATTCTTCTTTCTCTTATGTTTTTGCTAGCTTCTCATTAAGTTGAAAAGAAGTTGCATGGTTGCAATACCTGAAACAAAAAGTAGTATTTAATATGCATAAACCAAATATAAGAACAACCATATATAACTCCAAATACGGTGATGCATCATCTCTAACAAATCCAACTTGCAAATTCACTTCATTTAGATGTACTACAAGAATAGCCTTTTTACACGGTTTTGGAACGAACGTCAAAGAATACCGACGGCGATGGCTAAAAAAATAATTAAAGAGAAAAAATAATTACTGACAGAAATCCGTTGGCAAAGGTTTTTTAGCTGTTTTCCTATTTGTATACTAGTCGTGTACACGTGCGATACAACGCAATGAAAAATTTAATTGTAAATCAATAATAAAAAATCAGTACAACTATTCTTGATTCGAGAGTAACTACAACTTTGAGAAGCCTTTGATGTACCTAACCAGAAAACTTGTTAGATAAGAGTAACTATTGTTAATTAAGTTACGAGTAAAAACCGATAAATAAGAAGAGATTTATAAAATTTAGGTTGTGATTAGAAATCCTAACTTGCACATTGTTGAGTCCTCCACTTGCCCCACCAGAAGTCTCCTGCATTTGGGAGAGAAGAAGATAAACAAGAAGGCAATGAAAATAATTTTTATTCATTGATCTTTGTTTTACATATTTTTATTCAAAAATGATAATGACGATGATGGTTTTGGTTTTGGTTTTGGTTGAAATTCTTTTAAATTCGATTAAATGTTTTCATGATAAAAATAACTAGAACGATATGTATTTAGGGGTCGTTTACCCACACTTACCCGACCCATGTTCATTCGGTAAAGAAAATTACCCGGTAATAACTTACTGGATAAG
Organism: Arctium minus; assembly: GCA_954870635.1. Lineage (NCBI taxonomy): Eukaryota > Viridiplantae > Streptophyta > Magnoliopsida > Asterales > Asteraceae > Arctium > Arctium minus. Next base: position 40,004,834 of record OX941084.1, read on the forward strand.
TGTTGAAAGATAGAAATATATACACACAAGTATTCAGCATCATCCTTTTTATTGACATTCATCCATCTATGCCATGAAACTCTTAACCCATCACTTTCACCACTCGTGTCATATAGCTAACATCATCATCACTAATTATAAATAACATTGCCATATCAAACTTTTCTATTGTTCAAAAACCAAACTGCAAACATGAAATTCTTCAAGACAGGGGCTACAACTTTTAATAAAATAATTATTATATATGTTGTTTACTAGATGTCTAAAAAGTAGAAAAATTACTTCCATGGTCATGGATCATGGGATCTTATTTGCCATTGATCAACATTGCCTCAATTTAAAAAGTGGTCATTCTTCGTGTGTACTTTTCTTTGATCACTTCTTGCATTAAACAAAATATTTGTGACATCCATGATCATGGGCCTGCAACATAGTGGTACCCTTAATTGGGCTGGGTGGGATTAGTCGGGTGGCACCCTTAAGTGGGAGCCCGGATACCCCGGGAACGTGTGTGTGTGTTAACTTGCCGTTCAAAAAAAATTAAACAAAATATCTGAAACTTTATCAAGTTTTTATGTTTGAAAAGCTAAAATGTTTGACATCCGAAGTCATAGTTTATCTAACCCTAAACAACAATTTCATTAGAAAGATTCACATTGCTATACAACAGATCTAAAAACCCAGAAAACATACTTCTAGAATCTTTCGACCAAATGAAAAACAAAACCCAGAAATCAAAGTAACAACATTTTTTTTCTCGAAGACGATATAAATAAATCGAATCAAATACTAAATTGATCACAGACCCATATATATTTATATATAAAAAAGAGTAGTTAGGGATCACTTACAGGGAGATTATAGATGTAATAAGTCACGTGAGGCACATCTTCAAGCACATAACCTACATCCCCTGTTTCAATTTTCATCATACAATTGATGTGATTTTCTAAAGCTTTCTTCTTATAAACGCAACAAAGTAATATGCCCGAGGGTATAATAGAAACAACTAGTAACAAAGAAAAAAAGGTCACCGCTGCAACAGACGTCTGTTTGGTTCAGAGAATCATTCCAAGATAGCAGCACGCATGGCATTTAGTCGAGCTTCCTTGCACTCAATTCCTTGTTCAACAACAGAAAGAAAAAGAATATAAGTATAGATATTCCAAATACAATAATTTAGTTAGGGATTCAGTGTTCAACAAAAAATAATCAACAAGTGCACCAGACAAGTCAACTTCAAAACCAATACCAGATAAGTATGGGCACAAAATCACTAACCAATGATTACAAGGAATAGCCTATTTTGTGCATTTTTATATTGTTTAGAAGAGAAAACATAAAGAAATGGCATCCACTTGAATAAAAAAGGATTTTACATTACAATTTAGAAGCAAGAAGCTACCTCATTGTAAACACAAATCAACATATGGGTTTAATTGATATGATTGCCTTGAATAGAGTTTTATGTATCAAAAGGGAATCACGAACTGTATGTTTACACATGTGGAAAGAGTTTGACGCATGGGCTCAAAGAAGTATGTTGAAATTTCAAATATTGTTCAAATCTCACAAATGGGTTGATCATCAAAACATTAATTCAAAAGACTAATAAGTATTCAGTTTTTGAAAATTGAGATTGAAAGTCCACAAACCCTCTTCTAGAATTCAGAAACAAGTGGCCTAAGTTTGCAAAAGGTTTTAACCAAATACATAAAAACAAAAAAATCGAAACCCTAACACCCAATTCGGAATCAAATCAACTCAAACCACCAGTACAAATTAACACAGGCAAAAGGAAGATTCAAGTACACAATGTATTGATTATTGAATCGAAATGAACCCTAAGAAAGCATGAAAATCTCATAAACTGACCTTGGAGTGTTCATACCAACGATCGATCCAAACAGGGATTGAGCATATACAACAGATTGAATGGAAATGTGGAGCAAGATGCTAATTGGGGGAATGCAATTAGTGGCGGAACAAGATGATTTGGTCAAAAAAATTGTTTTAACCTAATAAAAAAGGGGAATTAAATGGGAGGGAAAAAAAAGGGGGGGACGAGGAGGTGGGAAGGGGAAAAGGGGGAATTTTTATCAACTTTTTTTTATAATAAAATAGATTTTAAATATAATTATGTATTTGAAAATAAGTTTTAACATTAAAACTTTTTAAATTTAAACTTAATATACAATTAATTAATTACTATTAAAGTTAATAATTGTCGACACCAATGTTCGATTCAAATCGTTCAAAAGCTCGATCGCTTATTTCTTTTTTTATATATATTAAAATATTTAACTTATCTAATTGATAACTAAAATATATTGACTAATATTAAAAAATAATAATATAAAAATAATTGATATGATCAACAAAAATTATAAATAGTTAAAAATTAGTATTAATGTATAATTAATAATTTTCAATTAATATTAATAATTATTAATTTTTAATAATTAAAATTTATTTATAATTAATAGTTAGTAAATAATAAATAATATTAACGACGGTATAAAAAACTTCTCATACGTTACTCCAAATAATTCATCAAAAAGTTAGTTTATAATCTAACTTATAAGTTAGCTTCTATCCAATCAAACATGTAATCATAAAATAAGCTAGTTTATAAGCTAACTTATAAACTACTTTATAGCCTAACTTATTGGGTGTTGTTAAGGCTACCCGTTTATGTGAAAGGGAATGATGATGTCATTTTTTTATTCATGTGAGAGGGAATGATGACGTAAGGGGGTGGATAAATTTACCCAACTTATAATCTAGTTTATTTTTACTAAACAATGAATTTTAAAAACATTGGTTGGATTCACAAATATTTTTCCTATAAATTGCTTCTTTTAAAGATGAGTTAATGAATGTACAGACTATATGAAGCTAGGCGCGATGAAAAGTTATTCTCATATTTGGCATGATATTATTAATGTAATTAACATAGCAAAAAAATAAGGTAAGACAAAAAACCTAATTGGACAAAACTAGAGTTTTTTTTGTTTCAAAAAAAAAAGTAAAACAGCACTGAACAAAACAAAAATACTATTTTACCCTTCTATCTCATAGCTAAATCTAAAATTACTTTAGACACACAAACACACATATATATATATATATATATATATATATATATATATGATTGTATATCATTAGAGGAAGGATAATGAAGAAGTTAAACATTTTGCAAAACTGCGAGAAATGTGATATCATATATGATTACACGACATGTGGATGTGTTTAATCATATAAGATTAAACGTCAATGTATTGCCGATGTAACATTTGTTTAATCATATATTATTAAGCTTGTGTATCATATATAATATTACACTTCTCGTTTTCTCGCAAAAATGTTTAAATTCTCGTTTGAATTTGCCTCTATATCATTATATATACAAATTATAAGATAACATTTTATATATATATATATATATATATATATATACACATATAAATTCAAATTTCTAAAATAATATATAGGATATAGGATATCAATATTTATAGAAAATTTAAATTATAATATATATGTATGTATCACAATATAATATATGTTTATATATTAACATGAATTATAATATAATTTTTTAACTAATTCACATATGACTAATTAATTATTCATGTATTAACCCCGTAGGTTCATATGTGAATCATATCAACTGATTAATAGATTCTCATATGAATTAATTAACTGATTAACATATGAATCCGTAGGTTCATATATGAATCAGTTAAATAGTTCACATATTAACTTGTTTGTCGTCTATTTGTAAAAGTTCTGAAACTACCCATCTATCTACTGCAGACCATGCGAGGAATTATCTGATGTTTCACAGTCAAAGTCGCAAATATTGACCAGATAAAGACTAAGATCGTTTCTCTACTTCTCATACAGATCATATTCTACTTCTCATACATTTAACAATTATCATTTAAACCCCTCTCTCTCTCTCTGTGTGTGTGTGTGTATAATATATATATATATATATATATATATATATGGGTCGTTTCATTTAGAAACCACCTTAATTTTTAAAACAATGGAAACTGTCGATTTCATCGATTAAGTTAATGCAATTGTTTTATAAATTTGTAAAATTTGATAAATTGTTTTATATTATTCTTTTATTGGTGGTATTATTTCATATATTTGTGTTTTTATGTAAAAATGAAAAAGTTTCATCATAATAAGTAAATGAATGAAACATGTAACATCCGTAAATTTATAAGGTAAGTATTTGTTCCCTAATACTTTAATTGTGTTTATCTGAAAATATGAGTTTTTATATATGCATATGATAATTATTATGGGACTAAGATGCTATCTGATTAATATAATAGTTGCATGTGTTTAGACCTCGCGTTCATTTTCGAAATTTGCTAAGTTTTCGGGCTGGGATGAGCTTGGCGCGATAGTGACATTGTCACTATCGCCGGGCATAATCGTCAGGATTGTACCGAGAGTGGGAGGAGCCATCGCGATAGTGACACTGTCACTATCGCCAGGCATACTCGTCGCGCTTGTACCATAGGGGTGGGGAACTCCGCGATTGTGACAAGCGATAGTGCCCATGGCACTATCGCCGGGCATTATCGCTCGCGTGGTCTGGTTGTTTTAAAAACGCCTTGGCAGTCTTATTTCTCACATTAACACTTTACAAAAACGGGAGAGGTCTTCTTGGAGGCGATTTTTAGGGTTTCATCACCTACCTCATTCAATTCTAGAGTTTTGGGTTGTTGGGAGCATTAAGTGGTCATCAAGCTTCATCCAAGTGTCCCCTTTGAGGTGTTCTTCAAGATTCTCATTTCTCACCTTCAAGACTCATCTTCTCCAACTTCTAGGGTTTCCATATTTTCTAGGTTTTGGGTTCAAAACCTAGATTGTGAGTTTACTAACCCTTTGTTAAAACTAGATACACATCATAATCTTCTATTTGTTACTTTATCTCTATGTGTTCAAATGTTTGGGGATTCTTCATAATAATAGTTGGAAGATGCATATATATATATGGGTGATTTGCCATGATTATTGTTATATGTATCATTATTTGGGATTTGTCTCATAGATACATAATGTGGGTATCTTGATATGTTAAATGTATGCATATATGGGCATGATGATGATTCTAGTTGGAACACCATTTTGGTGATATGTTTATATGTATGATGAGCATGATTTACATTGGGTCTGTTGTTAGACATCGTGAGGATAAGGTGGTAATATTATACCCGTACTTGGTATTGAATTATGTGGGTTGAAATATACCTAAAGGACCCCTTATAAATGTTATGTGGACGAACCAAGTCAGTACACTAGGAGGATATAGTCTTGGGCGCCACTGTGATGGTATGTGCCTAGACCTCCACCATTCGGGGAATTTTCTTAGCGACAGTCTTCGGGTGGGCCGGGCCTTTGGGGTGTTCCTTGTTAAGGGCATCAAGGTATATCGACTCTTGGGTGGGACTTGATTGGTTCTATGGGTCTCCCCTATTGACTCCACATTTGTTGAACTATGGTTAACTGCTGATAAGAAATATGCCTGTTCATGCATGCTTATTATTGTTCAACTCACTACGCTTTTTGGCCTAACACTTGTTTGGTGTCGATGTGTATCTCAGGTTCTAGCGGCGGCGGTCTTAAGCAGGTTTAGTTGCATTGGGGTGAGAGCTTGGGGAATTGCACATGGACGCGTTATACTTTTGGATATAGACCGTTTGGGTCTATAGATGACAACCCTTTTTGTAATCTCTTTTCTAGATGTAGAAATTAGATTAGTTGGTTGTCGTTCATTGTCCGTTAAATTACAATTGTGATTAAACAGGTTATTTATATATATATTCCCCATTTTTGGGAGACTCTTGCTATGGCAATTTTAGTATACCTCATGTCCGTTTTTCGGATTTTTTTTGTTATCCCTATTTTTAGGGTGTTACAAAACAATTTCATCAGAATGAGAAAATACGTGAAACACTTTCATTTTTATATAAAAACACAAACATATTAAACAATTTAACAAAAGAATTTTATGACACAATTTCATCACATTAAATAATTTCATGAACCAATGAAATCGATGGTTTTCGCGGTTTGCAAAATTAAAGTGGTTTCAATTTAATCTCGCCCATATATATATATATATTTATATATATATATATATCACTTATGATTTTGTATGTGATTTATCGTTCTCGTGTTCTTTTAAATAGATATCGTTCTCATTTGATCATCCCTCTCTCTCTCTCTCTATATATATATATAGAGTCAAATCAAACGTGAGTAATAAAAACTCATATAAAATAGTTTTCATATGTTATTTCACATATGAAACATTTATGATTGTTCCGCATAAGAAAATAATTCATTATATGAAACATAACATTCAATAACAAAACATGTATAACAATATAAGTCATATTTTAATGTGAAACTTGAATGAAAACATAACTAAAAACATGTTAACTAAACATTGAAAGTTGTTAAAAATGTAACCAAATTTAAATAGCAATTAAAAATAATAAAAATACTTTTCATAGAACGCAAATTTTAAGGTGTTGAAATTAAACCATACATATTTTATAATAGTTATTAATAAATATATAAAATTTGATATGAAAATCTAATAAAAAAAAGTTAACAAATATATTTATGTTTTTATCTAATTAATGAGTACAGGATTTTATTGAGATTTAAATGAAATTATTGTTATTTATTTGGCTGAATATAAAATATTGGAAAAAGGAGTACGGCGGGAACAAAATTTTGGAGGGTAAGGATGGAAAGCCCAAAATGTCTCAAAATCACATATAATTATTCAAATTTTAGAACATTCGTTTTTGGTTACTTTTTTATCACACAAAATAATAAGAATCGTGAGTATTAACTAGTTGTTAGCCATATAAATTGAACTGTTAGAATCGTGACCATTGATTACCTTTAACCACACGAATTTATGTAATTGTGACCTTAGCTATACTTAGGGAGTGTTTGGGATTGCTTATTTGAGGTGATTTTTAGCTTATTGCGGTGTGGCACCGAAGATAAACACTTTCTAGTGTTTGGATGGAGAAAAAATCAAAGTGTTTATAGCGGTGCCAAACTGGAGATAAACACTTTTTCATAAATCAATTTGTTCTAACTTATCAACTTATTTGAAAAGTGCTTATGACTCTTTTGGTTATTTTATATGTATAAGCAATCTCAAACACCTTTAAATAACAACTTATTAACTTATTACATTTTGGTACCACAATATGCTAATTCAAACACTTTTTAAAAAACTCCGGTTTGACACCTCATAAGTTGATAATCATTTTTCAAAATAAGCATAAGTTGTTTTAAATAAGCAATCCCAAACACCCCCTTATACACACACAAATGTCATATTAACCATGACCAAATCATGATCTATAGTTACGTTTGATTATTAGAACAGTGGCTATTACTTACATTTTAATCACACAAAATAATAAAAACCGTCGCTAATCAACGATATATAGAGTTACGCTTAAATTTTAGAACCGTGGCTATTGCCTATCTTTTAGTCACATAAAATAATAAAAATCGTGGCCATAAAATACTGTTAAAAGGTAAGTTTGTGTTTGTACCAATCTTGTCATTAATTCTAACTTTTTTGTTTGATATGTTGTTTGTAGGAGTTAACGGACTGATCTTGAAAGTTATTGGTATATGTGAAAGTGAGGGACTGCGCCTCACTTATGGGGATTCTACAAGGGTAGCGGTGCTAATACTTGGATTCAAGGGGCTAATATGTCAAGGGTCTATTTGCAATTTTAGTTGGTTTATATTTTGGTCTCTCGACCATCTGCAAAAAGTAGAGCTCATTTTCTTCATTTTACAATAAAACTCTCTCAACCTTTTTCATCTTCTTCATTGTTAGTTTAGGGTTACGTTTTATTTTATACCTTCAAATCTCTTAAAGGTATTTAGTTTTGTAATAAAGTTCTAATAAGATTCAATATATTGTTTTCTAAATGTAATGATTTGAAGATGGTATCAGAGTTGTGTGGTCGATTCATATGAGATGTTCATCTTTCATCGTTGCATCTGGTAATCCTTTTTTTTCTTTGTTTGTTCCAGGTATGGTTCATTCACTGAGTTTTTCATCTTGTTTTCTTCCTCCTTTTTTTTCTTTTCTTTTTCCTTCTGGATTTGATCGATGAACTATGTTCAGATTTCATTTACCTCTCTTTTTGAGGACCTCTACGAGTAAATCTGACCTCTATAGGTCTCGTTTACTTAGTATCGTTTTTTTCCCTCTGGATGTGTTTTTCTTATGTTTGTCCAGATATCAGTCACCTCTTGAGGTTTTCTACGAGTACTCTAACCTTCATAGGTTCTGTTTACTCGGTTTTGTTTTTTCTTGTTTTCACATCAGATCTAATCTGTTAATAGACTATGGTTTGAGGTGTTATCATAGATGTGACTTTGTTTTACTCCTGCATAAGTTTGGTGGATCATATCTACTTAGATCTGATTTGCCTTCATAGATCCCGTGTGGGTCGTCTTCTTTCAAGGTTTTTTGTTATTTCTCCCTTAGATTTTGCTTATGCTCTAACCGCTGTTATATACTTGTTCTCTGTTTTTTTGTCATTCGTTTAAATCATGGTTTATCGTCATCAACCTGAATCATATCTGTTTAGATCTTGGTTCAGGTCTGTTTAACGAACAGTTTCAGATCGGCATCATCTTGAACAGATCTTGGTTATCGTCGTTAATCTGAATCAGATCTGTTTAGATCTTGGTTCAGGTCAGTTTATCGAAATTTTTTTCAGATCGTCACCAACCTGATCAGATCTATTTTGTCTTCCTTCTCTTGGTTGACTTGGATTGGATCTTCTATAGATCTATATTCAAGTTATCGTATTTTTTTTTGTTGTTTTTTGGCTCTAATGAAGTGAGTCGAGGTATATAGATCTATTCCCTCTTTGTGACTCACAGAAGAATTTTCCTCTTCTCTTAGTTTGTTTCTCGTGTTTTTCAAACTTTATCTGTTGTTTTCCTCTTTTAGGTCCTAATGACATGAGCCTTGGTTTGGATATCGGCTACTTTGTAGTCTGGTTCCTTTCTTCTTATTGGCCATCAAAGGATCGCGGTGCTCTTTGTGCATCATTCGTTCCAGAATTTGTTTATGGTTTTCTTTTTTTTGTTTTTGCTTTTTGGTGTGCACCAGTGGATCTTCCATTGGTCACAACCCTCTTTTTTGTCCAGGTTGGTTTATCTGCTCAGATCTGGAGGTGTTATTGAATCACTTTATGTGGTTCCCTGTTGTGGTTTCAGATCGGCTCATAACTTCCGCTGCTTCATCGTTTGAGGACCGTTTTGTAAGTTTCTTTTACCTATTGTTTCTTCGGCTCTGCTTCCTCTGTAAGTTCTCTCCCTCTCTCTCTCTTGGTTCCCCTCTTGTTTGGGCCCTGAGTAGTTGGCTTGACCTACCACCTCGAGTGGCAAGGAATCCTGCCTCTAAGCTAATCAGGTTTTGTCCTTGTGTGTGGTTTATTTTTCTTTCCTATCTGAATTGTCACTATGACGGGAGCTGGACCATCCAAAGAGCCAGAGCAGAGATCCTTGATCGCTAAACTGGACTTTGGGGATCCGTTATATCTTCATCCTAGTGACACTTCGGGAGCCTCTATTTTGTCTATAAAACTCAATGGTACTGAAAATTATAAAGTATGGTCTTGCGCTATGATACTCGCCCTTGAGACTAAAAATAAACTTGGTTTCATTGATGGCTTTGTGGTTAGATCTGTTGATAATGATGTTTTGGGCAAACAATGGGATCGTTGTAACTCTGTTGTTCTATCGTGGATTCTTAACTCTGTTTCTGATGACTTGTTTGTTAGTCAAGTTTTTTCTAGAGTTGCTTCTGAGGTCTGGCTTGAATTGAAAGAAACCTATGACAAAATCGATGGTTCTGTCACTTTCAATCTACACCAGAAAATTAATTATCTATCTCAAAATGGGGCGCCTGTCTCTGACTATTATCATAAATTGAATGCCCTATGGAAACAATTTGAAGCCTTAATAAAACTTCCCTCGTGCACATGCAATGCTTCTCACGACTTTTCTAAACACAATCAGCTAATAAAATTAATGCAGTTCCTAATGGGGTTAGATGATTCCTATGTTCATATACGAAGCAACATTCTAATCACTAATTCTCTTCCGTATGTTAAAACTGCGTTTTCTTTGGTTTCTCGAGAAGAGTCACACCGTGGTGTGACGGTGTGACTCGATCCTCAGATTCTAAAAGTCAAAGCACAACCTTCTTTGGAAAGGCTACTGAAATTAAGAAAAAATCGGGGAAACCTTCTCTTGTTTGTAAACATTGTGGTATAACTGGGCACACAATAGAAAGGTGTTATAAACTGATTGGTTTTCCAAAGGATTTTCAATTCACTAAATCAAAGAATTCTTTTAAACCGGCTTTAAACAATACGTGTTCCACTGACTCTTCTGCTAGTGGTCAAAACTATTCAAAATCTCTCACAGATGATCAAATCACGAAGTTACTCTCTCTGCTTGATCATAAACAGACGGAAAACATCTCTGTCAACAAGGCAGGTATGTTTTCTGTTAATATGACAAAATCTACTAACTCTTCTTGTCTTTCTCATCGTGGTTGGATTATTGACTCTGGTGCTAATCAGCATATGACCTCTATTGTTTCGTGTCTTGAAAATGTTGTTGACATTTCGGATTTAGATTTAAAAGTAACTCAACCTAATGGAGATGAAGCCAAGATAAATCAAATAGGGAATTTTAGACTGAATGATAAAGTTGTTTTGTTTGATGTTCTTGTTATTCCTGACTTTCATGTTAATCTTCTATCTGTTCATAAAATTGCTAGAGATAGCAAAATTTTTGTTGGGTTTGATGAGTACAAGTGTTATCTTGTTCAGGGTTCTCCTCACAAGAAAATTGTGGGGACTGGTAGCGAACAAGGAGGTTTATATTTCTTTGATTACTTGCTTAAGGGTGAGTCCTTTGTGTCGCCTAAAACTAATATGTCTATAGTGTGTTGTGTGTCTCGCTAATTATGGCATAATAGACTTGGACACCCTGGTGATCAAGTGTTAGGAATTTTAAAAGACACGCTTAATCTAGGAAATGAACGTGAGTCTGTTCCTTGTGATATTTGTCATAAAGCCAAACAAACCAGAGACAAGTTTACCGTGAGTAATCATGTCTCTCATGTCTTAGGAGAGTTAGTTCACTTAGACATATGGGAACCTTATCGTGTTCCTAGTAAGGAAGGCTATAAGTTCTTCTTGACTATTGTAGATGATTATACTAGATCTGTCTGGGTCTATCTGTTGAAAAGCAAAGATGAAGTTTTTCACAACATTGTTGCTTTTCACAGTTTGTTGATCAATCAATTTGGAAAACGTGTTAAGATTTTCAGGAGTGATAACGGTACTGAGTTTGTTAACAACAAATTAGGTGCGTTTTTTAAAACCAATGGCATTATACATCAAACTTCTTGTGTTTACACTCCTCAACAAAATGGAGTTGTTGAACGAAAACATAGACACTTATTAAATGTATCCAGGGCTTTAATGTTTCAGGGAAATATACCATTAGACATGTGGAGTGAGTGTCTTCTAACTACTACATATCTTATAACTAGAACTCCTTCTTCTGTGCTAAATGGTAAGTGTCCATATGAGTTAGTTTTTGGTTTTGCCCCTGTTTTGTCTCATCTTAGAAATTTCGGATGTTTGTGTTTTGCTGTTAGGCCTAATGTTTCTGATAAGTTTTCCTCACGGTCTGAAAAATGTGTTCACCTTGGTTACTGTAATTCAAAAAAGGGGTACAGGCTTTATAGTCTGGACTCAAAACAAATCATAGTTTCTAGAGATGTTAAGTTTTATGAAACTATATTTCCCTTCAAAATGAGTTCAAATCAAGAAAGTTGTGATGTTAATGATATAAATTCTTTAAATTTCTTTGATTCTGGTATGCTTCAGACTAATGATTTAATTTTTGAATTACCCAATGATGAAACTGGGGTGAGCCCTCGAAATGGAAATAATGAAAATGTCCCAGTACCTCTAAGACAAGTAGTCGTGATCATTTGGGTAGTCAAGATAGGGCTGCCGGGTTTTTGAACCCTGGTAGTAATGGAAATGACAGAGCTGCCGGATCTACTGATCCTGGTAGCACTGTTTCTGCCAGTGACTCTCGAACTACTATTTTTCGTCCACTTACTGTTCAACAAAATAATGATGATATTTTGAGGGCCCCTTCTGAGGGAACTGTTTCTGAACAATCAAACCTTCGTAAGTAGGTATGGAAATGGGGCGGGGACCTCAATCCCCATCCCCGTCCCCAATCCCTCATCTTCATCCCCGTCCCCATCCCCATCCCCGCCGGGGAATATGATCACATCCCCATCCCCATCCCCAACAGGGAACGGGGATCCCCATCGGGGAAACGGGGATTTTCTTTTCCGTTTATGTAAGCTATTTAGATCAAATATATGAGACACCGCACATGTTTAAACATCACATATTTCCAATAAACCTAAAATCGAAAGAAATTTAATTTAGTATAAAAAAATCACAACATCATATAATAATTAATAACTTAAAACCAAAAGAAATTCAACCGAATTCGGAAAAAAAAAAACTTAACTTCACACGTTCCAAAAGATATCGAGTAATATTCAAAACCATATCGAGTATTGTATTTTGATTGACATCCAAAATACATACTAACATCCAAAAAATAACAATTTTGTATTATAAACCTAATTAGGAAATAGGAAATTATGAATTACCGATTTAGTTTAAATAAATAATATATATTAAATATTAATTAAAATATATAACGGGGACGGGGCGGGGCGGGGAGTGCGATACCCGTCCCCGTCCCCATCCCCGCTTTGAGACAAACGGGGATCCCCGTCCCCATCCCCATCCCCGGTTTAGCGGGGAATCCCCATCCCCGATCGGGGCGGGTGGACCGGGTTCCCCGACGGGTCGGGCCCCATTTCCATGCCTATTCGTAAGTCTACTCGTCCTTCAAACTTACCTCGTCGTTTTGATGACTATGTTGTTGAAGGAAAGGTGAAGTATGGAATAGAGAAGGTTGTCAATTACTCTTGTTTAAGTTTAGATAATTTTTGTTTTGTATCAACTCTTAATAAGTCCTTTGAACCTGTATCAACTCTTAAGAAGTCCTTTGAACCTGAAAACTTTTTTGAAGCAAGTAAGGATCAAAATTGGGTAGATGCAATGAATCTTGAAATGGAAGCCTTATATAGAAACGGTACATGGGTTTTAACTGATCTGCCCCCTGGTCGAAAGCCCATAGGCTGTCGGTGGATTTATAAAATCAAATACAAATCCACTGGTGAAATAGAACGGTATAAGGCTAGATTAGTTGCTAAAGGCTATAGTCAGCGTGAGCATCTAGACTACGAGAAAACTTTTTCACCTGTTGTTAAAATGGTTACTGTTAGATGTGTCATTGCTTTGGCTGTTCAAAATAAGTGGCCTCTATGTCAACTTAATGTTAACAATGCTTTTCTTTATGGTGATCTTGTTGAAGAGGTTTATATGTCTTTGCCTCCTGGTTATTTTTCTGCTAATGATAAACGGGTTTGTAAACTTGTTAAGTCTCTGTATGGGCTAAAACAAGCGCCTCGTCAGTGGTATGAGAAGTTGTCAACCTGTTTAATTGATCATGGTTTTATTCAAAGTACCAGTGATTATTCATTGTTTACAAAATGTTCTGATAATATTTTCATTGTTCTTCTTGTTTATGTTGATGATATTGTCATAACTGGTAACTCATATCCTGAAATTCAAGAGGTTAAGAATTATTTACAGTCTAGGTTTAAAATAAAATATCTTGGTTTTTTGAAGTTTTTCTTGGGAATCGAGATTCTAGAAACAAGCAAAGGTGTTTGTATGTCACAAAGGAAATATTGACTTGAACTTTTAAATGATTTTGGATATTTGGGTTGTAAACCTATTAGTACACCAATAGACATGAACCTGATAGTAACAGATTCTATTGGGTCTGAAACAAAGGATCCTCCTTTAAAAGATTTTACAGGTTATCAAAAGTTAATTGGTAGGCTTATATATTTGTTGGCTACTAGACCAGACATTGCTTTTGCTGTACACTGTTTGAGTCAATTCATGCATTCGCCTCGTCAGTCTCATCTAAAATTGGCTCTTCGAGTACTAAGATATTTGAAGGCTTCGCCTGGTAAGGGTATCAATTTTTCTTTATGTTCTGCTTCTGATTTTAAGCTCTCAGCCTTTGTTGATGCTGACTGGGGAAAATGTTTGTCAACTAGGCGATCTGTTACAGGATACTGTCCTTTTTTGGGTAACTGTATGATTTCGTGGAGAAGCAAGAAACAACCTACTGTTTCTCGCTTCTCTGCTGAGTCAGAATATCGAGCAATGGCTTCAGCTCTTTGTGAGATTATCTGGGTTCTTAGTATTTTAGCTGATTTAAAAATTGATAGTCTTCTTCCTGTTAATCTAAACTGTGACAATAAGTCAGCTATACAAATTGCTAACAATCCAGTGTTTCATGAAAGGACTAAGCACATAGAGATAGATATTCATCAAGTGAGGAATAAAATCTCGTCTGGAATGTTGAAAACTGTAAAAGTTTTATCAACTGAAAATCCAACTGATATATTTACGAAATCACTTGGTGTGAATCAACATCACTATCTCGTTTCTAAGTTAAATATGTTAGATCTATTCAATGTCATGATTGAGGGAGGGTGTTAAAAGGTAAGTTTGTGTTTGTACCAATCTTGTCATTAATTCTAACTTATTTTGTTTGATATGTTGTTTGTAGGAGTTAAGGGACTGATCTTGAAAGTTATTGGTATCTGTTAGAGCACAGTCTCATTGGATTCAAGATCATCCAAAACGAAGATCGCAATCTGAAGTAAAAGCTGAAAGTCACTCTCAACCAAAGTCTAAGGGTCAATTTGTATTAATTGTCAAAGTTGTTTTAATATCTAGATATTATTAATTTAGATATTATGTTTTTATTAGTTTATTATTAGTTTGGATAATATCTTTTTATAGATATTATCTCTCTCTCTCTCCAAAAAGATCAGATCACAAAAAAAACACATATTAAAAAGGTGAAAATAGAGAGAAAAACAAACAGAGCAAAAACTCAAGCAATCAACCGTGTAATCCGCGTTTGTAATCCAAACAGGTTGGTTTATTATATATTGTTTGTTGTTTTGATTATCTGGTAACGATCACGGACTCACAATTGGTATCAGAGTCGTATACCAGGATCAAAATCAAAACTTTTCATCTCTGTGTTCTTCATTTTTGAAGAACACTGTGTTATAAATCAAATCTTGATTTTGCGGTTATTTTCGAAATCAAAAGGTTGTGTCTTGTTCTAATTGATAAGGAGATCGTTGTGTCAAAATTTGGTGTGGTAAATCGACCTCTAGCTTGGTTAATTTTAGAGTTACAGGTTGATTTAATCGGAGAAGACGACGTATCGGTCTTAAGCGTACCGGTCGAACCTTAGTTTTTACATTCTATCGGTCTTAAGCATTCGACCGGACCCTCACTTCCCCGGTCGAATCTCACAAACTTTTGTACCGGTCGAATTTTTTTTTATCCGGTCGAATATATTTTTTTTATCCGGTCAAAGTAAAAACTCACTTCCCCGGTCGAATATAACATTTCCAAATCACTTCCCCGGTCGAACTCACACTTTTCTCTCACGTGACCACTTCATTTTGGTAAAAACTCTCACATTCTCACGTGACCCAAACCCAATTCCTAACCCACTCACAATTTCCATTCTCAATTCCATGCAATCACAAAGGTACCTCACGTGTCCACAATCAATGTTGAATTATTTCCAAAGGTACCACGTGTCCTCCATGCAAATTATTTCCTAACTTCTCAATTTCCATGCAAATTTTTTTTTGTAATATCGATCCAAGTGAGGTAAATTATTGCATTCCACTCACTTTTTATCGATCCCAGATTCAAACTTTGTTAATTTACCGGTTCAATCTTTTTATCGGTCCAAGAATTTTACCAGTCGAAAATTGTACCGGTCAAGCATAAATCCAATTTTTTTACCGATCAATCGGTTTTACTGGTCGAAAATCTTACCGGTTCTTTACTTCGAAAAATTCGAATCTCACTTTGCGCAATCAACATCTCGCGCAAACTTTTGAATTTTAAAATTCTCTCGCATCTCAAGCCTCACGCATCTCAAGCCTCACGCATCTCAAAGCCTCTCGCATCTTAAATCTTGTTCAATTATGACTTCCAGAGAAGCTCTTGCCATTGGAACCGATTCCAAACCACCAGTTCTATTTAAAGGTGAATACGAACAGTGGAAGGATCGGTTTCTAAACTTCATAGACAGACATGAGCTTTGTGAGTTCATCAGACAGTCATTTGCAGAAGGAAATATGCAACCAATAAAGACAACTCGTCTGGTTGGAACATTGCCAACACAAGTTGAACTGAAATACCATGAGCTTGACGGTGACAACCTAAACAGAGCTAAAGGTGATAAGCTAGCTATGTCATACATTCTTCAAGGAATCCCCAATGAAATCTACATAAAGATTGACAGCTACAAGGCCTCAGCTAAGGAAATGTGGGATCAGCTGGAGAAGATGATGTTGGGTTCTAAGGTGGGAAATCAACTAAAGATCTCCAACTGCCTAAATAACTATGAAGAATTTAGAGGCAGAGCCGGAGAAACCTTAGAAGAAGTACATGACAGGTTTGTGACCTTGCTGAATGAGCTAAGCAAGAACAAGGTCCACAAATCTCAAATTGAGCTAAACGTCAAATTTCTAAGCGTTCTACAGCCAGAATGGAAGAGATTTGCGAGGCAGATGAAGCAGATTAAAGATCTGAATGAAATTCCACTTCATGAGGTATATGAGACCCTCAAACAAAATGAAGAAGAAGTGGATGAAATTCTAGAAGAGAAAAGGCAGAGAGGAAAGAAGGTTGAAGACACAGTTGCTCTTGTTGTCAAGAAGAAGAAGAACAAAGCGACTGTGTATGAATCAGATGAAGATAAAGCTGAAGCAAACTCTGACGAAGATGAATGTGAACAACTAAAGCAAGCATTGCTTTTGTTGACTAAGGCTTTCCAGAAGAAATTCTACACAAAGCCAAGCTCAAACAGTCAGAGGTATTCGTCTGGTCCAAACAACTACGCTCATAGAGAAAGGGTCGAAGGAAGTAGATTTGAAGGAAGAAGGTTTGAAGGAAGGAGAATGGAGGAGAGGAAACCAGAAGATAGAAGAGATCTTGCTGAAGGAAAGAGATCAGAGGAAAGGAAACCTGAAGAGAGAAGGTTTCAAGCAGAAGGATCAGGTCAGACAGAACCTATAACGTGCTACAACTGTGGCAAAACCGGTCATTATGCCAGAGATTGCCGAAAGCCAAAAGTCAAGAACTCGGACTACTACAAGAACAAGATGTTGCTTGCAAAGCAACAAGAGGCTGGGAAGGCATTGATGGCTGAAGACGTTTTCTGGCTCGATCATTCTGATGATGATGAAGAAGATGAAGAGAAAGATGAAGTTGTCAACCTGTGCTTGATGGGAAAGCATGAATCAGATGATGAAGCTGATTCAGAGAATGAAGAAGAGGTATGCAACTTATCGTATGCTGAATTCATAAATCAATTGCATGCCATGAATGATAAACTCAAAGAGTTAGAGTCGAACCTAAAGCGTGAAAAGGGTGTCATTACTGACAAAAACCAATCAATACAGAAACTTAGCAATGAAATTGTTGAGAAGAAAGTACTGGTTGAGGTTTTACATAAAAACAATGACACCAACGCAACGGAGAAGACAATAATTCTTAGTGAGAATTCTGAACTCAAGTCTAAACTGCTAAAACGTGAGATTGACTTATACGAGGTTACACAAATGCATTCTTCGTCTATCGAAGAAAACAAATCTTTAATTGCAAAAATGGATGCTATGGAAAAGAAGTTGTACTCATTAGGTCAAACTGAGCAAACCATTCATCTTAACAAACCAATAGAGAACAAAGAAAGATGGGGAATCGGTTATAAGAATCCTCACTATCTTCAAAAGGGAATGTCTGAAGTGCCTGCACTTTATGATATTCTTTCTATGAAGTTAGCTAGAAGAATCCCTGAACTTAAAGTTTATTGGACTAAACTATCTGAAGAGGATGAAGCCAAAGAAACAGAAAAACATTTAATATCATCTAAAGTTCATCTTCCATTTTATTATGCGAAGCTGAATAATAGCTATGATAAGAAACCTGAAAAGAAGAAAACTCTTTCAGATGACTTCTTTCTAAGTTATTCTGAAAAGGAAATGGAGGCGAAACCTACTCAAGGTAAACTATATGTCCCTCCTCTCGTTTTAGAAAGTAAAATTTCTGAACTCGAGAATTCCTTGTCAGATGAAAGACTTTTGATAAACATTGAACAGAATGTTTTTACAACTGTGTTTACAAATTCTGTTCTTTCTAAGGCTTCAAACTCTGAGAATATGGTTAGTTCATCAAATCAAGGGTTTGATTTTCTGAACTCTAACGGTGGTTTAGATGATTGTCTTGAACAATTTGACTTTAATGCAAAACTTCCAAACCATTCATCCTTTCTTAAGAAATCTGTTGGATCAACCAGTAAGCTTGTTAACAGTGCAAAATCAACGCGAGTTGATAACTCAGTCTCTGTGAAAGCTAAAAATGCTAAAGGCAAGAAGCATTCACAGAAGCCGATCAATACTGGTAACCCAAAGAAAATGCATTCAGTTGTTTCTCTAATGTCTAACTCAAAGGTTTCAACTGTTTCAGATATGACCAAGAAATGGCAACCCAAACGGAAGCTTGACAAGACTTTTAAATCTTTTGATTCTGTTTATTGTAATAAGAATATGTCTAGTTCAGATACTTTGAATATGAATGTTGCTCCTAAACTGAAATACTCTTTTAAGCAACTATTCCTGTTATTAAAAACTGCTAGACAGTCTTCCTTTTATGATAAACATGCTTCTAATTTCTGTCAAGATTCTGCTATGCGGTTTGAATCATCTCATGAGCATTCTTATCATTATCCTACTTCATATCTATTTCAAAAGAAAAGAGGACCCAATTTGCAATGGGTACCAAAATCAAAAATTTGTGCTAACACAGCAGGACCCAAATTCAAGTGGGTACCAAAATCTAAATCTGTGTTGCAGGCACCCAATGTTTAGCAAAATATGTGGCTTCTGATTACAACAGATCAGAACCCGTACCTCAATAGAGAAAATGGTTCTTGAGTAAGACAGCTCAAGACTCGAACTTCAAAGACAAGACGATGGTTTCTGAACACGTCTGTTCAGAACCCGTGCTTAAGAAAAATAGGCTTTTGAATTCATCAGTTCAAAACCCGCACTTTAATATTAACGCTCCAACGTCTTACTCATTTATAATGCTTAAAATCTAAATCTGTGTTTCGTTATTTCTCCTATGCAGATCCGTCATATGTGGTATTTGGACAGCGGTTGCTCCAAACACATGACAGGACAGAAAGATATGCTGACAAACTTTACAGAGAAATACTGCGGAACAGTCAGATACGGAAATGATCAGTTTTCACCAATATTAGGCTACGGTGATATACAACGGGAAAATATAACGATCAAGAAGGTGAGCTACGTAGAAGGATTAGGACACAACCTGTTCAGCATAGGTCAGTTCTGTGACAAAGACCTAGAGGTCAACTTCAAAGCCAAGAGGTGTTCTGTTCGCACAGAAGAAGGCGAAGAACTCTTGGTCGGCACTCGAAAGTCAGACCTCTACACGATCAATTTATCAGACGTCCAGACTGACAAGCAGATTTGTCTACTATCTAAAGCATCGATGCAGCAAAGCTGGCTATGGCATCGACGGCTCTCTCATCTCAACTTTCGCTACATCAACAAACTGGTCAGTGGCAACTTAGTCAAAGGACTTCCAGAGCTCAAATATGACAAAGATCATCTGTGTGCAGCCTGTGAGAAGGGCAAGATGAAGAGGGCTCCGCATAAACCGAAGCCTGAACCAAGTATAAGCGCTCCGCTAGAGCTATTGCATATGGATCTCTGTGGTCCAATGCGAACTCAGAGTCTAGGAGGCAAGAAGTACATTCTAGTGATCGTGGACGACTACTCACGATACACTTGGGTCAAGTTCCTACGATCAAAGGATGAGACACCTGATGTGCTCATCACTTTCCTGAAGACGACCCAGGTGAATCTGCAGAAACCGATAAAGCTTCTAAGAACAGACAACGGCACAGAGTTCAAGAACAAAATTGTTCAAGAATATCTCGAATCTAAAGGGATGACTCATCAGTACTCTGCTGCACGTACGCCTCAACAAAATGGAGTGGTGGAAAGAAGGAATCGAACGCTAGTCGAGGCAGCTCGCACTATGCTAAGTCATTCCGACCTACCTCTATTCTTATGGGCAGAAGCTATATCTACCGCATGTTATACGCAGAACCGGTCCATGATTCACAGACGATTCAAGAAGACTCCTTATGCGTTGATCAACAACCGAACACCTACAATCAAATACTTCCATATCTTTGGATGTAAGTGTTTCGTTCTAAACGATAGGGAGAATCTCAACAAGTTCAGCGCCAAGGCAGATGAAGGAATCTTCATTGGATACTCCTCATCATCAACTGCATTCAGAATCTACTTCAAGAAGTCAAAGACGGTGATTGAAAGCGTCAACGTCACCTTTGATGAAGAGATGGCTTCCGAACAATACTGTTCAGAACCCGTTTTAACCGGAGTACTAGCTTCTGGGCAACTCAGTCCAGAACCTGCGTCTAAACAGAACAAATCAGATGAAGCTTCAACATCAACTAACCATTTATCTGATTTAGACTTATTATTTGAATTGTTTTATGATGAATTTCTTGGATCTAATGTAAAGAAATCTGTTGTGGTTGACAGGATGGAAGACTTAACGACTACTCATCCAACCAGTTCAGATGACTCTATTGAATCAAACGCCCCGATTCAACAAGAAATTACAATTCAAATGCCGACTCCAATAGTTGAAGAAGTGACAAATGATAAAGAGTCAGAAGTAGCTGAACCAGTAGGATGTTCAATTCAGATCAATCTACAGCCGGAACAAGCTGTACCTACTGAGACTTCTGTACCAACTACTTCAACTGAACCCCCCATTCCTTTTTATATTGATCTATCATCATATAATACACTCCCACCAATTACTTCAACAGAAATCATCATTCCTCCAGAACAAACTGAAGAAGGTACACGTGGATTTATAGATGACACAACTGACATTCATTCCTATAATCCACTGCCTCATGAACGTAAATGGACCAAAACGCACCCTGCAAGTCAGATCATAGGTGATCCATCCAAGTCGGTGCAAACTAGGTCAGCGTCAATCAACTGGTGCATGCACGACTCCTTTCTAAGCAAGATTGAGCCAACTCGAGTATCAGAGGCTCTTGCGAATCCAGATTGGGTAGTCTCTATGCAAGAAGAATTGAACCAGTTCGACGCACTGCAAGTCTGGAGACTCGTACCAAAGCCTAAAGGTAAAACAATCATCGGTACGAAGTGGATCTTCAAGATTAAAAAGGACGAAGCTGGTACCGTCATCAGAAACAAGGCGAGACTAGTAGCCAAAGGATACAGACAAGAGGAAGGATTAGACTATGACGAGACATACGCTCCTGTGGCGCGTTTAGAGGCAATCAGAATATTCTTAGCCTACGCTGCCCACAAGAACTTCACGGTCTTTCAAATGGACGTGAAGACAGCATTCCTCAATGGAATTCTGAAGGAGGAAGTCTACGTCTCTCAGCCAGAAGGTTTTGTCAATCAAGAGAAACCGAATCACGTCTACATTCTCGACAAAGCTCTCTACGGTCTGAAACAAGCCCCTCGAGCCTGGTATGATGTCCTTTCCACTTTTCTAGTCAAGTCTGGGTTTTCAAAAGGTACGGTGGATACCACCTTGTTCATAAAGAAAGAAAAAGCCGATATCGTTTTAATACAAATATATGTCGACGATATTATTTTTGGTTCAACTAATACTAAGTACTGTAAGAATTTTGCAAACCTTATGGTGTCTAGATTTCAAATGAACTTGATGGGAGAGATGAACTTCTTTCTCGGGCTTCAAGTAAAACAATTTTCTACGGGTATCTTTATCAATCAATCTAAGTACATTAGGGAAATTCTCCGGAAATTCCAAATGGAAAATACAAAACCGATTGGTACCCCAATGGCACCAGGAACTAAGATTGGCACCGATCCTTCGGGAAAGGCTGTTGATATTAGGACCTACAGAGGAATGATAGGTTCTTTAATGTATCTTACTAGTAGTAGACCAGACATAATGTTTTCAACATGTCTTTGTGCCCGATATCAGGCTAATCCAAAAGAAATCCATTTGACTGCTGTCAAGCGTATATTCAGGTATCTGAAGGGCACCGCAGATCTCGGTCTGTGGTATCCCAAAGATACTACTTTTGAACTAACAGCGTACACAGATGCAGATCATGCAGGTTGTATGTTAGACAGGAAGAGCACGTCAGGACACGTACAGTTCCTCGGTGACAAACTAGTAAGTTGGGGATCGAAGAAGCAACTTTGCGTTTCAACTTCCACGGCCGAAGCAGAATATGTAGCTGCTGCTAGCTGCTGTTCTCAGGTTTTGTGGATGCAAACACAACTTCGCGACTACGGTTTCCACTTCAACAAAATCCCGATCTACTGCGACTCCAAGAGCGCCATCGCAATAACAGCGAATCCTGTTCAACACACAAAAACCAAACATATCGACGTCAGGTATCACTTTATCAAAGATCATGTAGAAAAAGGAAACATAGAACTTTTCTTTGTAAAAACAGTTTATCAACTTGCAGATTTGTTTACCAAGGCGTTAGATGAAAAGAGATTCAACTTTCTTATCTCTAAGCTTGGTATGCTAAATCTTAAGACATAATCAGTAGTTACCTATAAAAGTTCACTATTGTTTACTTTTTCCTCATATCTTTATGCTTAATTGTGAATGATATCTGTATTTCATATGTTAATGTTCATGATTCTAGGGGGAGTATGAGAAGAAACTCATACTTGGTCAATATTAATTTGAAGGGGAGCTCATAAGATTTCTGCACTTACGTTTTATGACAAATTTTTGTAATGCAAGATTTTAGGGGGAGCTCTTCACATCAAAGGAGTTCGGATATGACTTCTGATCAATTCAGATCAGAACTCGTTCTTTAAAAAGTTTTACTGCTTTTTGTCTTTTCAATTTAAGTGAATAAATTTTCTTTGACTTGATTAAGACTTTTGCAGAAGTTTGAGAGAAGCTTAAAAGATCATATCTTTATGACTTTACGCTTAGCTTCATGAGATGGAAGATCGTACGTAAAGGTATAATTCTATATCTTCATCTCATATATGGTTGAAAGAAGGACAACTTTCAATCATAGAAAACATTGTTTTTAACGTTCAAACCACTTCCCGATTTTTTTTCTCTCAACAGATTTTATATTATGGAAGTGTGATTTTAAATGTTTTCAAAATCAATTTTGTGCTTTAACTGAAATAGTTAAACCAATCTGAGCATCGCGTGCATCTAGGAAAACAAAGAATCATTGTGCTAGGAATTAACACAACTTCAATGGAATCACCTTAACCAGTGATTTCTACCCAAGAAGTTATTCCTTAGTGATTGAGTGTGCAAAAAGAATAGAAATGAGTGTGATTAGAGAAAGCAAAACGTTTAAAAGAAAGAGCGTGCGAGAACAGAGTTAAAAAGAATATCACAACTCTGCACCAACTTTTTCTAAGCCGGGTAGCCACAATTCTAGTGATTCACAATTCTTTGGTGATCATTATTGAAACAGGCAACTAACCCATGCCAACTCTTGATCAAACCTCACTATCTACTCATTTTCTTCTCAACAAGAAAGTGTTTCACATTTTTAAAGGGGACGCAGCACATATGCTATCTGATTTTCACTTGGAAAATCTGGATATTGAAAAGAAGGAAGTCTGCCCCACCTTCGCACTTCACTCATGCACATTGAGTCTGTGTTTAACTTACTGTTGTCTCAGTGGTTTACACATTTCGAGCCTTAAAAGCAATCATCAGTGCTTAATTCTTTCTATCACAAGCACGAACACACAAGGAATTAGTTTCTTTGTCATAACGTTTATAGAAATTACCTTTGTGGTGTTTCGATGATTAAATGGAAGCCCTGGGGGAGTCAACATCAAACAGCTCCTTTCCAATGTGTATTCGTTACACACAGTGACTTAGTGTTACTGACAGGCATTTTAACTGATTCATTAGTTGATTCAGGTGTTACACAACTAATTTGTCTGGATTTGTAAAGATCTAGATGAATATCTTATGAATTGACGGATCAGAGGCTACGAATCAAAGACATTTCTTGTCAACAAAGTTTTGAAGATATCGATGCTCAATCCATCAAAAAGGGGGAGAGCAGAGCAAACAAAGTACAAGAAATGATCAAGGAACAAATGTCCAAGCTAACACTGAAGAAAATTTCTTCCCAACAACCGAAAGAGAGTTTCTCTACATCAAAAGGGGAAGATTATTACAATTTGAAGACAAAGATGGAGATTGCATCTTCCAAGCTGAAAGAGAAGATCGAATTAGATAAATCTTTTTATTTAAATGATCTTGTTCCAAAGGGGGAGATTGTTAGAGCACAGTCTCATTGGATTCAAGATCATCCAAAACGAAGATCGCAATCTGAAGTAAAAGCTGAAAGTCACTCTCAACCAAAGTCTAAGGGTCAATTTGTATTAATTGTCAAAGTTGTTTTAATATCTAGATATTATTAATTTAGATATTATGTTTTTATTAGTTTATTATTAGTTTGGATAATATCTTTTTATAGATATTATCTCTCTCTCTCTCCAAAAAGATCAGATCACAAAAAAAACACATATTAAAAGGTGAAAATAGAGAGAAAAACAAACAGAGCAAAAACTCAAGCAATCAACCGTGTAATCCGCGTTTGTAATCCAAACAGGTTGGTTTATTATATATTGTTTGTTGTTTTGATTATCTGGTAACGATCACGGACTCACAGTATCTGTGAAAGTGAGGGACTGCGCCTCACTTATGGGGATTCTACAAGGGTAGCGGTGCTAATACTTGGATTCAAGGGGCTAATATGTCAAGGGTCTATTTGCAATTTTAGTTGGTTTATATTTTGGTCTCTCGACCATCTGCAAAAAGTAGAGCTCATTTTCTTCATTTTACAATAAAACTTTCTCTTAACCTTTTTCATCTTCTTCATTGTTAGTTTAGGGTTATGTTTTATTTTATACCTTCAAATCTCTTGAAGGTATTTAGTTTTGTAATAAAGTTCTAATAAGATTCAATATATTGTTTTCTAAATGTAATGATTTGAAGAAATACTTATTAGCCACACAAACTAAATTGCTAGAAACATGACTATTGATTACCTTTTAGCCACATAGATTTGTTATAACCGTGACCTTATGTGTACTTATAGTCACACAAATCTTATCTTAATTGTTGCTATATATCATAACCTTTAGTTACACTTAATTTTTAGAGTTGTTGTAATTGGCTACATTTTGATCACACAAAATAATTAAAGTTGTGGCCATAAACCCATGTACTTTTGGTCACGCTCAATATATTCTTGTGGCTAAATATATTTTGATTTTTGGCCATATAAAATTGGCTTCATGTGGCTATATGTTTGTCTATGGCCACCGGATAGTAACTTTCACAACATGAAACTACGAGTTAAAAAAAACCGTGACTATATGTCTGTCTATGGCCATGGTTTTTGACCGTCACTAGCCACGGTAAAAAAAACGTGGCCATAAGAATCATTTAGTCACGAGTTTTTGTAAACCATGACTTTATGTTTGGATGTGTTTGGTAATGATCATGGTCATTGAGTTAAAACGTAGTTAAAACAATACTCTAACTTTGCAAATGACTTTTAGCCACGGTTCTAAACCCAACCGTGGCTAGCCTGTATTTCCAAAACCGTGGCAAAAAATCATTTTTGTACTATCAAGCCCCAAGCCCAAAATCTAATCTATTTCATCAATAATTTCAACAGCACATACGCAAATCCAAAAAAGAATTTGAAAGCCTTGACAGATTACACATATCCATGAGAAAGTTTGTAAAAAGACCAAAAGGCCATTTGATCGAAAACCCAAAAAGTCATAGACTTTCCACACTTTAGGAACCTAAAACCAAATTCTAGATCTGCTAAATCAAAGAAGAACCCCAAAAAGGTGAACACAACAGCTGGATCAGTGATCAACAGCTGATGTGAAACCAAAATGACTGAGGCAGTGGCAAACAAAACAAAGAGATCAGTGATCAATCTCCATTTTGCTGCCCAAATCACTGATCAAAGAGGGGGGGGGGGGGGGGGACAAGGAAAAACTGATCTTGATATGAAAAAAGATTAGCCCAACGAAAATGTCATGTTATTGTAGTGTGTATCCCTAATATTTTTATATTATTGTATACCATATCCAAATTAAATGATATGGGGTATGATACTCCTTAAAACAATTAACATCGTCTGATTCGCATCGAGTCCATGCATAGAAGATTAAAAGATGGTCCTTACAGTTTGATCGTCTGAAAGAGACAACCACACACATTTGGGAAGCATATTTTGATTTGAGCAACATTTGCATAATATCCTCTTAGTTTGTTCTCCTTACTGTTCAATTATATATTACTTGGCATCTTCTAAATGATGTTGTACTTTGGACAATGAAAGTAATTGTTACATATTAAAATAAAGTTAACTACATGTTGAAAATTTAGTTCATTATAAGTTAAGATGCAGAAATTACTAGTATATATTATAATCCAAGCCCGCCATTAAGAATATCCTTAGATATCATATATGAAAAACAAATATTTGTATTCGTGCAGGTACTTTCCATTTTCAAACATAACCATGATGCCATGGAGAGTTAAATCCTTCGATGGACCAAAATAAGTGATATTCTAGATCTTTTGGATGAGCTCGCCACAAAAATGGCTGTATGCTTCTGAGTATACATAATTAGTAGAACTTGGCATGCTTATTTCCCTTAAAACTTTTGGCTTCTTGATTGTGTAGTTATATGCGCAACTATATTTTTACCGGTATTGGTTTCATATGAATTCTCAACTTCTTCAGCTTCAATCCAAATTAGTCTCTCAAAAAACTCTTGCTCCCTACCCTAAATAATTCTAATTTCAAGAGAAATTTTTACCATGATCTTGGAGTTGCTTAAATTTTTATGCAGCATGCATTAATAGCAAGGATTGCCGAGATATTCTACATCCTCAGAAGCAGTCATTGATTGGAGCAACATTTGCATAATATGCTCTTAGTTGTTTTCCTTATTCTTCAATACAGTAATATTCTTCCTTGGTATTTTCTAAATAGAGTATCTTATACTTTGGACAAAAAATAATAGTAATATAATAAATAAAGTTAACAACTTGTGGAAATTTTAGTTTATTATATATAGAATATTAGTATCGAATCTTACTAGCATTACATTACAACCTAACCAATAAGACAATATCCATTGATATCATATATATAAAAAACGTATAGTCATGGTACTTTCGGCTTACAAATTAACAATTCTCGGTTACCATGGAGAATTTATCCTTGGAAGGACCAAACTATGTGATATTCTAGATCCCTTGGATGAGCTCGTCACAAAAATTAAATTGTATGTTTTGGAGTATACAGAATTAAATTGACATGCTTGATTCCCATGAAACTTAATCCTTTTGGATTGTGTACATAGTCAAATGCACAACTATTTATACGGGTGTTGGTTTTGTATGAATATTCAACTTCTCGAGCTTCAAGCCAAACTCAAGAAACTCTTTCTCCCTTCCCTCAATAGTTCTAATCTCGAGCAAATTTTTAATATGATCATGGGCTTGCATAAATTTCGAAGCATCAAGCATTCGAGGCAAGGAATGTCAACATATCTTCCATCTTCAAAAGTCATTGACATACCAAAAGGCTATTTCTCCGTATATGTTGGTAAAAGCAGAAAGAAGAGATTTATTGTTCCATTGGCGTATCTAAAACATCCTTCCTTTCAGGACTTGTTGAACCGATACCAAGAGGAGTTTGGCTATTCTCATCCTATGGGACGTCTAACATTCCCTTGCAAAGAAGAGACCTTCATTGAACTCACTTGTGATATAGATCTCACATCATCACCATATCTTAATAGAAGATTACTTTCTTTGGAATGACATTTAATTGGTAATGATCACGTGACTCTTGTAATTTTGTGTAATCATTGACCGATAAACTTGTCTTGTTATTGTATGGTTTTCCCAATTTTATTAAGGTATTTCATACCTAGATTAAAAACACATCAGTGATCAATATCCATTTTGCTGCCCAAATCACAGACCAGAGAAGGGGGAAACAAGAAAAAATTGATCTTGATATGAAAAAAGATTAGCCCAATGAACCACAAGAAATCAATCCATAACCTTAGAAAGAGATAAAACCAAAACAGCCCCAAATGAAAAAACTGATCAAGATTAGGCTGCATCCAAATCCAATCAACTCCCTTGGCCTTATCCCTCCAATAAAACAAAATCATGTCCCATTTAAGAACACTCCTCCGCTCCCTTCCATTCAATATCATCAAAATCTTGAGTACTTGCTACAACGATTTCTTCCTAGAAATGAATAATATATATATATATAGAGAGAGGGAGGATCATGCGAGAAGTTAAACATTTTGCGAGAAGGCGAGAAGTGTTTAATCATATATGATTACACGGCTTGTAGGTGTGTTTAATCATGTATGATTAAACGTCTATGTATTGCTAATATAACATGTGTTTAATCATATATGATTAAGCTTGTGTATAATATATGATTAAACACTTCTCGCCTTCTCGCAAAATGTTTAACTTCTCGTTTGAACCTGCCCCTATATATATATATATATATATATATATATAGGGGCAGGTTCAGGAAACCTCAAAGAAATAGAAATCTGAGGAACACCCTGGTAGCCCTTCATCTAAATGGTGTGTATTTGTGCATACAATTAATTTGTAACATGCACATGTGCATAAAAACCAAAAAACAACTTAATTTACTTGTATGCATACTATCCAAATCAAGGGCTATCAGCGTGTTCCTCAGTTTTCTATTTTTTGAGTTTTCCTTTGAACCTCTCTCTCTCTCTCTCTCTCTCTCTATATATATATATATATATATATATATATATATTTTCAGAAAATACTTGTAGATAAAAAAAATGGCATGTTATTAATTGTAGTGTGTATAATATTTTTTTATTATCGTATAGCATATCCAAATTAAATGGTCTGGGGTATGATACTCCTTGAAAAAGAAATAAACATTGTGTGATTCGCATCAAGTCCAATCATAGAAGATTAAAATATGGTCCTTACAGTTTTTCGTTTGAAAGAGACAACCACACACATTTGGGAAGCATGTTTTGATTTGAGCAACATTTGCATAATATCCTCTTAGTTTGTTCTCCTTATTGTTCAATTATATATTACTTGGCATCTCCTAAATGATGCATCTTGTACTTTGGACAATAAAAGTAATTGTTACATAATAAAATAAAGTTAACTATTTGTTGAAAATTTAGTTCATTATAAGTTATGATGTAGAAATTACTAGTATATATTACAATCCAAGCCCGCCATTAAGAATATCCTTAGATATCATGTATGAAAAACTAATATTTGTATTCGTGCAGGTAATTTCCATTTTTAAACATAACCACGATCCCATGGAGAGTTTCTCCTTGGATGGACCAAAATATGTGATATTCTAGATCTCTTGGATGAGCTCGCGACAAAAATGGTTGTATGCATAATTAGTAGAAGTTAGCATTCATATTTCCCTTAAAACTTTTGGCTTCTAGATTGTGTAGTTATATGTGCAACTATATTTTCACGAGTATTGGTTTCATACGAATTCTCAACTTCTTGAGCTTCAATCCAAAGTCTCGCAAAAAAACTCTTGCTCCCTATCCTAAACAATTCTAATTTCAAGGGAAATTTTTACCATGATCTTGGAGTTGCTTAACTTTTAATGCATCATGCATTAATAGGCAAGGAATGCCGAGATATTCCTACATCCTAGGATGCATTCCTTGATTTGAGCAACATTTGCATAAATATGCTCTTAGTTGTACTCCTTATTCTTCAATACAGTAATATTCTTCTTGGTATTTTCCAAATAGAGGATCTTATACTTTGGACGAAAAAAATAGTAACATAATAAATAAAGTTAAAAACTTGTGGAGATTTTATTATTATTATTATCATTATTATTATTATATAATATTAGTGTCGAATCTTACAAGGATTGCAGTACAACCTAACCAATAAGACAATATCCATTGATATCATATATAAAAAAAAACATATAGTCATGGTACTTTCCGCTTACAAACAATGTTATGATACCAAGGAGAATACCACATAGATCTCTTGGATGAGCTCGTCACAAAAATGTTTGTATGTTTTGGAGTATAAAGAATTAAAGCTCCCTTTCACGTAGTCTGGGAAGTTCATCCGGAAATGAGAAGACATCAGGAAACTCTTCCACAATTGTATTACATCGTCGAGCCTGCTTCCATGATTGCTACCATTGATTGGCATCACCCACTAGTTTGTAAGCTGCCAATCTGACTTGAATATTAGCAGGACATTTTGGTATGACAAATATCTTCACCAGATGTTAATGTTCGGCCTCAAAAAGATTCACAGCCAATGAGAAAGATTGTCGCTTATGTTTATATAAATTTTCTAACCACTAGTGTAGGGTTAGTTAAAGTCCCAACTATAGCAGTAGAGGTACCCGATGACATAAGAACAGTACTTCTGACAGTATTAGGAGTTGTAGTCCCACCATCAATAATATAAACATAATATGACATAAGAATAGTACCTTCAATAGCTTAGATACGGCACCAACGACTTCAAGGCTTGTCACACTGACTTGACTCTGGATTTGGCTGATTAAGAGGGGGAATATGATCACCATGGACATTTAATGGCCTCATACGTGTACTCCATCTTGGTGCCATTCCGATTACACTACAGAAAGCATGTTGATTAGTGAATTCATCTAAAAGAAAATTAGGCAAATAGCATATAATATAAGATGACATAATGGACTATTTCTATCCCAACCCAAATCTACCCGTTTCTCACACGTCGAACTTAGATGACTCTACAAGTCGCAACGATACCATATGGTAACAACCCAATTCTAACCCCAAACTGGGTTAAAAAGTATACAGAGCAACTAACTAAATTTCATCACAAAATAGTCACAATTTTATACAACAGACGTGACGTTATATAGGGTACAAACAGATACAATCCCAGAAGTAGTAATACAAAAGTGAGGTTGTTCGGTAAGTTTGCCTCCAAAAATCTACTCCTAGTCTCTCAGTCTGGATAATCCCCAAACTGTCAACAAATGTGGTTGAGTAATACTCAGTGAACAGTTCAATAAAATCAACAATAAAATATATAGGATAAGCACAAATTATCTCTATTACAATGAAACGATAAAATAAATCACTCAAATATCATAAAGATATAACAAGGGAGTTCACGTAGTCACCAATTCTGTGTTTTGTGTTATTCAAGTTCACATAAATCACTTGAATACACTAAACCCATTGTTCTTGAAGGATGTACGGTCCTATGGGTGTAGGCATGACACCCACTAGCCCTCGACTACTATTAAAGCAGTCCTAGTTATGTTCCGTTCCTAAGATATCCATCCGCCCCATGGCCGGATTAGGGTCTGCGCACTCCCTACGCATACACGAGGAAGTCATAGTGATTATAGCCACCATGGAAGCATCGCAAGGTCGGTATTGCCGACGAAGTGTCTGGGTAAAGGATCACAACTAATGTGATCTAACCGGATCTCAAAAATATAACAACAATCAATGAACAAGTCAATATGGCTTGACTCTAACTAGTCATGCCATTCTCAATTCAATAATCTCATAGTCATTGGACCGAGTCAACAAGTCATTTGCATAACATTCCATTTGCACCTCAGCATTCGGAATAAAACTCAAGAACCGACCGACACTCCCTATTAGGGGCAGCAGACTTTGGAACATCCCTAGGTCCTGCTCAACTAATAGGACACCAAATGAATTCAACAAAGTAATGACACGATAAAAATCCAAGAATCAACATCACTAAGGTTTTATCATACCTTATGTTTACTATTCGATAATTCAAATTTGATTGGAATGACCCTCAACAATAGGTCACTCCCGTTTTAAGTTCGTAAAAGATTCGTACCTTTACATAGCTGAGATAATCAAAACACGATGGTCGAATGCCAATGTTTCCAATCCTTGCTAGTCGAATTTCCTAACACAAGTAATGTGCACTTAGAATTATACCATGATTACCTATGTTTGTTTAATCTCTTTATCCTACTCGTACCCTTCTTTTAATAATTAAGCTTATTTACGTTCTAATAAACTTACAACTCATTGCTAGTGGTGGTCAGAGGATGGTATGGGTTAATCAAACAAATGAAACATTGCAGACGAAAATTTCTTCCCCGACGCATTTTCAGCTTCTACCCATCAATGTGTTTGACATGTTACTCATACTTAGGGGTTGAATTTGGTGTTACTGTCTAAATGAGAGTTGTAAATATCTC
Source organism: Arctium minus (assembly GCA_954870635.1). Classification (NCBI taxonomy): domain Eukaryota; kingdom Viridiplantae; phylum Streptophyta; class Magnoliopsida; order Asterales; family Asteraceae; genus Arctium; species Arctium minus. Next base: position 40,037,639 of record OX941084.1, read on the forward strand.
TCTTAGTCTTCCAATAGCACAAGATTCATGTTATTTGAAGCTACGACTAATTATATACGAATTTTATAATAACAGTATGCAATTCCCATGTACACTAAGACCGGCTACTGTAATTCAGTATTTTGGCACACTTAAGGTCAAAATTAGCTTTCAGACTTTTCATAATAGTTGTACTAGACACACTAAGATTTACAAAGGTATATCACACACTGAGAGGTTGTGTAAGACTTTGGGTTTGCTCCCAAGTGGTGGTCGCTGGTTCAAGTCCCCTTAAAGCCACTTGAGGGTTTTTTTGGCTATTATTTTCAGGCCCATGGAAAATAGTCGAGGTACGCACATGGCCCAGACACCCATGATTACCGAAACCATGATTATCGGACACCCATGGGTTTGAATTTATCCCAATCCAATTTCATTACTTCTAGCAATTGTCAAAGCAAACCTCTCACTTTATTATTTATCATTGTTCACCCATGTGTGATAGAATTCACTTATTTATTGGATTCTTGAAAATATGAATATTACAAATCTTCCCCTTACTTTGATTATGTGTAACACCCCGAAATTTCGGTAAGATAAATCCCTCACCTTATCCATTTTCTTGAACTTGCATCTTTTCCAAACTGTTAGAAATGGATTGCCTTAATTTTCTAAGCGATTCGTAAGGGTTCGGGTGCGAAAATGGGATTTTTGCAACTTCGGTACCAAGGGCAAAGTCACGAGCTGCTCAATGCCCTTGGTACAAGCGGTGCGAGAATGCCCCGCAAGAGTGACATGGGCATTGTTGCCTGTCACTCTCACCGAAAGGGGGGAGGTCGCGGTACCCTTCACGCGAGTATGCCCCGCGATAGTGACATTGTCACTATCTCCTGTCAATGTCGTCGTCGGGCTCTAGTGGTTTAATACCCCATTTTCTCACTTAATTCTCATTACTCTTCTCATCTACCCCCAAATTCTCCCTCCACAAATCCGATTTATGCATTTATGGAACTTTCAAGAGCATTCAAGGCACCAAATCTTAAGGAGTTCTAGGTGATTCTTCCTCTTCAAACAAGGGTTTCATAATCAAGGCTAGGAGTCCTCTTCCATACTTGCTTCCTCTAAGTCATCTCAACTATTTCAAGTGTTTTAGGGTATTTTTGTCAAAACCCAAGATTGTGAGTCATTCTAAGCTTTGAAACTTTGTACATGTTAAAATTACAATTTTTGGACTTCTAATCATCTCCTTGCTACATTTCTTGTTTTTCTGAATTTTGAGCTAACTTGAGACTTTTGGCGATTATTAGGGTTTTAAACTAATTTTTGGGATATGATGGTGATATATATGTTTAGACCTTGTGATGTGATTTATATGCATTATTCATGGTAAAATCTTTGATGGAAACTCTTTAGTTGTGTTTGGGATAATCATCCCATTTTGAAGATACTTGGGAAAAGCTTATTTTTCTTATAAACAAACATTTGGAAGGCAAAATAGTTTTTGGTTGAGCAGGGTAATGACTTTGGTCTCTTATGGCATTTATTTTACAAGAGAGCTAACATGATGGGATTTGGTGAATTGAAAATTATATTTATGATGTTATGGGGTCACAAATGAAATTGTGACAACCCTTAGACTAATTACCAATGGATCCATAGGTACAAGAGTCAGTTTATTTGGATTGATATTGCCCTATGTAACTAGCTGAGACATTGGGTCCTCGGAGGCAATTTGATACGGTTATGTGGGACTGGTTACTAGCCATGGGGCGTAAATGTAATCCTAGTAATGAGTATGACTTGGATCCTCGGCTACCCTCCCCCACATCTGAGTACGAGTTGTTCGTGGCCATGGGTCCAAGTATTGAGCTCACAACTCGAAAAATGGCTTACTTTTGTGTTCCACTACGATCCTTAGAAATCAAGTCTTCCCCGTCATCGAAAGATGTTTTTGGACCACAAGGTCCTTATGTGGTTATTTGATACACCTTATCTTTCCAAACTTATTGAAAGACTATTTATTCATATTTCAATCATTTCCAAGTTATTTCTATAAACTGTTTGTTCTCACTAGGCGTTAAGCCTAACACTTTTTCTCAAATGGCGTGTATAACAGGTCCCTTATAGGTGGGTCGCACAAGGTTTGAGGGAAGAGCGTTGGGCTATTGTGGCATTTTTGGGATAGACACTTTTGGAGACATGGCGTACACGAAGATAGACTATTTTGAGAATTTGGGTTGACAACCGATATAATATAGATGTGTATTATTTAGATTAGTTTGTTGTCAATTTTAATATTCTTTTACAGGAATTGTAAACGCTATTAAACATTCCCCTTTTTAGGTGGTTTCCATCTATTATACACGTCATATTGTCGAAATTTTAAGTTTTAAATTTACCCTTATTTTTAGGGTGTTACAAGTTGGTATCAGAGCCCTAGTTTAAGCGAACTAGGTATGAATGTAAGATGCCTAGACTTAAGATGAGATTGTAACACCCTCAAAGTTGGAAGAACAACTAAATTAAAATTTTCCAATAATGTCTCAAAAGAAGGTAAAATATTTTACAACAACTCCATACTTGAAGTATTAATCTAGGTCTGACCATCAACAGAATAAATAAAGTCTTACGCAACGACGGATTAAAGGTCGGGTGTTACTAAAACCCAATTGCAAGTTGTTATTCCCAAAATAAAGGCGGAAGTCTTCACCAAGCTACTCACTCTTGCACATATATCTAGCACTCATCTCTTCACAGAAATGCTAGTATCAATCACCAACCGAACCTGATGCACATGCCGACAAATAAAAATATTAGGCTAACGCCTAGTGAGTTCAAGAGTTTTTATCATGATTATAAAAAATCGTTTAATGGAAATAATGTAACTTACATCATGATCCTTCAAAATGAATTACTTTAAATATGAGAGCGATCCGTTTTCCAATAATATGCATTTTATAGATGAACGCCTCAACGCCAAAACATTTTTTTCATGAAGTAATGCAACCCAACACTTCCTCAAAATGTGAATAGAAATTGAACTCCCAATGTATAAAAACGCGGATACAACCTTATTTCCCGAAACGCCCAAAACACGGATGGGGCATAATACTCAACCCATAAATCATGAATAAAAATCAATATATATATATATATATATATATATATATATATATATAAAATGTCACCGAAAACATGGATAATGAAATTTAATACCCAAATAACACCTTCCGGTGACGGAGGAGACCCGATTCCATTGTACGTGGCGGAATACAAAGTTAAGCCACAAAACCATGTTGTCGAACTACACCTCAGATCGTGACTGTATTGCCTACTTTAAAAAGATACACCTCTAGTCGGACTTTATTTCAAGTCCCAAATTACACCGTATCCCTCATTGCCTGTTCTGCTGAGCTACACCTCAACGATACGCGATCTTATTGCATGTTCGTTCTCTAGTGAAGTTTCATCCTCAGGGTACTCATTCGACCCCTAGTGCCTACTCCCTAGCATTCAAGATAGGAGCCTCAACTCTTTACTTGATAACTCATGATGTCTAACCCTCGTGCACAAGAATTAGAACATCAAAACCACAAATCCCCACGGTCCTGGAGTACAACCCTTAAGGGTTTATCTCCATAAGACTGTGACAACAACACTGCCAACACGACATATTTTCCAAGGTGAGAATGTCAAGACTCCTCACCATTAAATACGACTGACTTACATGCCTACGGATCCATTGCATTACAGTCTAACAATACATGACTCCAAATGAATGACACACGCACTCAAAACAAGCATTCTCCAAAATAAAGTGCAATAAATGCAACTCACACCCAAAGTGCCGCATTAAGTTATTAAAACCGGACAAATGTCCCCAAGACCCGACACAGACAAAAACCAAGCTTTAAGCTCAAAATCAAATGAACATATGTTAAAATCCACAAAATGCAATAAAACGCAACCAACCGACATTTATGCAAACACATGTTCCAAAATACCTGAATGAACTCCAACACTGTTTAAATTGGAACAAATAATTTTCCAAACAAGTTTATAATCCCACTAATTCTTTCAAAACGTCCCATAACACAAAATCAAACATTTCCCATAATACACATTAAAAGTACAATTACTCCAAGCGATTTACACTCGTACGATAAATTGTTAAAATATCAATATCGAAGATTTACTCAACAAAATACTTGAAATACATCTTTCCCAAAAACCAAAAGATTTACGATTTCCATAATGTTCGCAAGGTTGGGAATGACCAAACCCCAATGACCCACACGTTGGTATTTTCAAAGCATTCCACAACACAAAATACACATATTACCAACAACCACTAAAAATGCGTTTTTACCAAATGATCTCCATTTATGAAAATAAATCATCAAAACATTTTCATTATGATACATTTATCAAAATTCCCAAAATCCCAAAGATGGTGTTTTACCGGTTTATAAAATTAAACACTTCAAATAGTCAAAATTTATCAAATAACTCAACGGTTAATAATTTCATGTGAATCGTATAAACATTTAAAGATTGACATTTTTGGCATGTACACCGTTTTCACAAATCAACTTGAATTCACCTTGCTAGATTTAGGCTAAATCTAGATTTTCCTCAACTTGAGCTCCTTTGAAGAAATTCGAATCTTCAAGTCAAAACTCCCAAAAACCTAGATTCACAAGTTTACAACCATAAACATCCATATTCAACCATTAGAATCGATCCCCAAACATTTTACATCAAAATCCCCAATTTGGCCAAAACCCTAATTTTTTACCTAAATTCTCCAAAATCATCAAACCCGAAATTTGAGAAACCAATCAGTAGAAAATCATCAATGGAGTATTTATAACTTATAAAGAAGTTTGTAAATGGAGATGATGAACTTACCACTTAGGTTTTGAGCAAAATCTTCAAAACCTAGAAATCTCAAGAAATGAGGATGAACTCTTGAATCTAGCACATGGGGTTGTAATCACAAGCTTTGATGATGAATGAACACTTTAAAACCCAAGGAAATGGTCCCAAAATGAGTGGAGGTTCGTATGAAAAGGTGGGAGATCGATTTGGGAGATAAAGGGAGAAGTTTAGACGTGAGAAATGAGAAAAATTGCTGAAAACCCAAATTTATCACCTTCTGCACCCCTTGTGCGACATTGCCACGCGACTATGACATTGTCATTATCGCGTTTCATAGTTGCACCAAGTGTACCGTGGGTGTTCCAAATTGTGCGACTATGATAGTGTGCCTATGACATTGTCATAGTCGTCGAGCATTGTAGCCGGACCCTTTCCAAGCCCTGAACCCCAAGTTTTTCCACACCAACACTCCCGATACTCTAAGGATCTCAAAGCAATGATTTTTCAACATAAATCCCGCCATTTACAAGTTACAAAAACGTCTGGGTGACCTTTACTCACCGAAAATTACGGGTGTTACAGAGATCATTAAGTTATGATCTGTGAGATTGGGTAGAATTTCTAAGATAGGATGGCAATAGAGTCAACGGAATTACACTAATTGAGACTTGTGATGATGGTAAAAATAATTCTTGTGTATGATATGTTCATAATTTCACCTAGCTAATGCTATTATGAATATATTGTTATGTGAGCATGCGTGATGTACTATTGTTATGACGATTGATGAATGTAGTAGTACGTTTCCTTATGTTTCAATCTTTTAATCTATTCTTACCTCCATAATATTGTGTGCTAGATTAAGGATGGTAAGTACGCGTGGTAAACCGCATACACGTGTAGATGGAGGCGAGGTGACCGCTTCAACGGCTGATCAACCGTAGAGGGTTGAAGTCGTTGTACGTCCACCTTTACCGCCAATGTTGGGCAGAGGGCTCGACATCATTCCAAGGGTTGACCTGGATTTGTCCAACCCGGTCATTCGGGAGGTAACTCATCAGTCCAAGATGATAGCCAATATGATGCTAGTAATGAATGAGGCCATGTCTAAGCAGCAAGAGTTCCTTCTGAAAGTGATTGAGGACCGTGACATGAGCAATCACATGAATGAAACGGTTGCGGAGAACGTGGTGGTGGCTGGATCCGGGGGCACCGGACATGTGATTCCCACTGAGGAGCCTACACCAGAGGGTTTGCTCCTACTAATACTTTTTGTGTAGCAAGCCACCCGAGTTTGCCGGAGCAAACGACCCAGTTGCTTGTATGAACTGGATTCGCGAGATAGAGCAGGCCTTCAACTCCAATGAGTGTGAAGAGGGCCATAAGGTTCGTTTTGGGTCCCAGATGCTTCGGGGACCCGCTCTCATATGGTGGAATGTCACTAAGTCCACCCTCTCGCCCACTGTTTTGGCTCAGTTGACTTGAACCTTTTTCAAGGAAAAATTCATAGAGGAGTATTGCAACAAGCGATCCATGGATAAAATCAAGGCAACGTTCCGAGTTCTCAAGAAGGGGAGCATGTCGGGAGAGAGTACACGGGGAATTCATGGAGAAACTTGGGTTGGTGGGTCATGTGCTCCGACTGAAAAGGACAGAGGGATAACCCTTCAAGAGTAGTGCACCGGAAAAGAGGGATAACCCTCCAAGAGTTCCGGGATGGGCTTTCCAAATGACCACCGAAGAGGCCAAGGCATCGACGAACGTGGTATCGGGTACGTTTCTCCTAAACTCCCTACATGCATGGGTGTTATTTGATTTTGGTGCCAGTTTCTCTTTTACATCTGAATCTTTTTGCCAAAAGCTTGTTATGCCCACTAGTAGTCTTAAGGATGCGTTAGTGGTAGAAATAGCGAATGGTAGTCAGGTATTAATTCGTGATGTCTTGAAGAAGTGTACTCTTGGAATCAAGGGGAGAGAATTCCCTATTAATTTGATGCCCATGGTCATTGGTGGATTCGGCGTACTAGTTGGCATGGATTGGCTAGCGGACAATCATGCCGAAATCTTATTTTCTAAGAAACTAATCTGGCTCCCATTCCTAGTGGTGATGTTGTGATTGTTTATGGTGTGAGGAGAAAGGGTGATGTGGCGATCATCACCATGGTTAAGGCATGGAAATGATTGGTGAAGGGACGTTCATCCTTTCTGGCATACGTGATAGACACCAAGCTCGAAAAGAGGAAACTTGAAGACATGAAGGTGATACGCGAGTTTCCCGATGTCTTCCCGGAAGACTTGCCCGGTTTGCCACCCGATCATCAAGTAGAGTTCTAGATTGATCTTGTACCGGGGGCGGCTCCGATTGCTCGAGCCCCTTACCGGTTGGCGCCATCCGAGATGCAAGAGATGATGGCTCAACTCCAAGATCTTTTGTAGAAGGGTTTCGTAAGATCGAGCTTGTCGCCTTGGGGAGCTCTGGTCTTGTTTGTCAAGAAGAAGGACGATACGATGAGAATGTGTATCGATTACCGCGAACTGAATAAGGAAACAATGAAGAACAAGTACCCGCTTCCAAGAATCGATGACTTGTTCGACCAACTTCAAAGAGCGGGTTATTTCTCAAAGATCAATTTATGTTCGGGATATCACCAAGTGAGGGTAAAGGAAGATGACATCCCGAAGACGACGTTTAGGACACGTTACGACCATTATAAATTTCTAGTAATGTCGTTTGGCCTAACTAATGCACCAACGGTGTTCATGGATTTGATGAATAGAGTGTGGCAACCATTCCTCGACAAGACGGTCATTGTATTCATTGATGACATACTTGTGTATTCCTAGAACGAGGAGGAACATGAGCAACACCTTCGTGAAGTCATGGATGTGTTGAGAAAGGAGAGGTTATATGCCAAATTCTCCAAGTGCGACTTTTGGCTAGAGGATGTTCAATTCTAGGGCCACGTTGTCACTCGAGACGGAGTGAAGGTGGACCCCTCAAAAATTGAAGCAATGATGAATTGGTAACCTCCCAAGAATCCATCCGAGTTACGAATCTTTTTGGGTTTAGCGGGTTATTACCAGAGATTTATCCAAGATTTCTCCAAAATCACTTCTCCCTTGACTGGCTTAACTCGGAAGAACGTGAAGTTTGTTTGGGTCGAGGCGCAAAATAAAGCGTTCCGGACCTTACAAAAGAAGTTGTATGAAGCTCCGATTCTATCTCTACCCGAAGGGTTGGAAGACTTCATGGTTTATTGTGACGCTTCAAAGATGGATTTAAGGTGCGTCTTGATGCAATGAGGTATGATGTTCGTTTACGCATCGAGGCAACTCAAGGTTCACGAGAAAAATTACCCTACCCACGATTTGGAGTTGGCGGCAATGGTGTTCGCCTTAAAACTATGGCGACACTACCTCTATGGCACAGAATGTACACTCTACACGGATCACAAGAGTTTGAAATACGTCTATGATCAAAAGGAGTTGAACATGAGGCAAAGATGGTGGCTCGAGTTACTCAAGGATTATGATTGCGAGTTGCTTTACCACCCCAATAAGCCGAACGTGGTAGCCGAGACTTTGAGTCGAAAAGACTATAACGGAAGCATTCGGGCCACCCTTTCAAGAATCGAGTTGGTGTCAAGTCTCATTGAGAAAATCAAGACGTCTCAAGTTGAGGCTTTGTTGGAGGAAAACCTCAAGGATGAAGTGATGACGAAACAACGATTGCTCTTGCGAAGGATAGTCGTGGGATGAAATTGTTCAATGGACGAATTTGGGTGTCCAAGGTTGGAGGCAATCGATAACTTCTTCTTAAAGACGTTCATACGTCTAAGTATTCCATCCATCTGGGGAGTACAAAAACGTATAGGGACTTGAAGCTACATTATTGGTGGCCGGTTATGAAATTATATGTGGCACGCTATGTGGAGCGATGCGTGACTTGCCTACAAATGAAGGTCGAGCGCCAACGACCTTACAGAAGTCTTCAATCCCTAGAGATTCCCGAATGAAAATGGGAACACATCACCATGGACTTCGTAACCAAGCTACCAAAAACCTTGAGAGGTCACGATACCATTTGGGTGATAGTTGACCGATTGACTAAGAGAGCTCACTTCTTGGCCATGTGTGAGACCCTACTGATGGACATGTTGGCAAAGCTTTACATTGATGAAGTGGTTTCAAGGCATGAAGTACCCTTGTCTATTGTGTCGGATCGCGATAGTCGGTTTACTTCAAACTTTTGGGATAACTTACAGAAAGAGCTAGGTACGAGAGTAAAGTTGAGTACGGCTTACCATCCGCAAACCGATGGCCTAAGTGAGAGGACAATCCAAACGCTAGAAGATATGCTAAGGTCTTGCGTAATCGATTTCGGGGGTAGTTGGGACTCTCACCTACCTTTGGTGGAGTTTGCATACAATAATAGTTATCACTCAAGTATTGGGATGGCACCGTTTGAAGCCTTATACGGGCGGAAATGCAAAACTCTGGTGTGTTGCCTTGAAGCAAGCGAGAAGCAATTCGCCGGTCCCGAAATCGTGCAAGAAACTGCCGACAAGGTGAAAGGCATTCGGGAACAGTTGAAAGCGGCTCAAGATCGGCAAAAGAGTTATGTCGACAAGAAGAGACGGCTGATGTAGTTCCAAGTGGGTGATCGTATGATGCTTAAAGTGTCCCCTTGGAAGGGAATAATCCGGTTTGGAAAGCGTAGGAAGTTGAGTCCCCGTTTCCTCGGACCATTCACGATGCTCAAGAGAGTGGGACTTTAAGCGTAACAATTGGAGTTACCGCCAGAAATGAATGGGATCCGTAACACGTTCCATATTTGTTACCTTCAAGAGTGTTTGGGGGAAGAAGAAAGCGTCATTCCACTATCAGAGATAAGAGTTAGGGTAACCGATGTGTCGAGGAACCCAAGGAAATTCTGGAGTGAAAGCCAAAGAAGCTCTGTCACAAGGAAGTCATGATGGTCAAGGTGCAATGGAAACATCATCGTGGGGCAATGTGACGTGGGAAGCCGAGGAGGACATTTAGCGGAGATACCCCTACTTGTTCGTATAGCTTGGATTTCGAGGACGAAATCAATTTCAAGTAGGGGAGGATTGTAACACCCCGAAATTTCGATAAGATAAATCCCTCACCTTATCCATTTTCTTGAACTTGAATCTTGTCAAAACTGTTAGAAATGGATTGCCTTAATTTTCTAAGCGAGTCGTAAGGGTTCGGGTGCGAGAATGGGATTTTTGCAACTTCGGTACCACCGGGGTAACAATGCCCGACGACAATGCCAAGGGCGAATGTGAGTCCGTGATCGTTTACCAGATAAATCAAACAACAACAAGATATAGATTACCAACCTGTTTCTATTACAAAACGCGGATTACAGAGGGTTGATAAGGTTTACAGTTTAAGCTTTTTCTCTTGTGTTCTTGAGTCGATGTGTTGATCTTTGATTTGTAAATTATGATTGTTAGATATTTCTAAGAATATCTAAAACTATATATACTAACTAATAACATCTAGATATATTAAATAAACTAATATAATATCTAAACATAATATCTAATAACAAGATATTATAACTTTGACGCTTATTACAAAATAGACCCTAGACTATTGTTGAGAGTCGACTTGTCAGCTTTAACTTCAGATTGTGATCTTTGTATCGGATGATCTTGAATCCAATCAGACTGTGCCCTAACAATCTCCCCCTTTGGATCAAGATGATTACGAAAATGATTTAGCAATACGATCTTCTCTTTCAGCACAAAAGATGCAATCTCTCTCTTAGTCTTCAAAATATAGTAAACTCCCCAAAAGATGTAGTTTTTCTCTTTTAGTTCATGGGGAGAAATTATCTCTAGTTTCAGCTCGAAATTCTTCATCAAAGTATCTTCAAAAGAAAATTTCTCTCGAATCAGCATATCTTCAGAGTACTTGCTCTTTGAAGAATTCAATCTTGGACGTGATTCTTGAAACATGTGATTTCTTGGTTAGCTCTTCTCCCCCTTTTTGATGAGAAGTGTAACGATATCATCAAAACTTGATGACAAGAAATGTTGGTCATAAGGATCCTCTGATTCGTCAATGCAATAGATATTTATCCAGATCTTTGCAAATCTAGACAATATAGTCATGTAACACCTGTAGCAATAAACAAATCAGTTAGAAACGTCTGTCAGTAACACTAAGTCACTGTGTGTAACGAATACACAATGGAAAGGAGCTGTTTGATGTTGACTCCCCCAGGGCTTCCATTTAATCATCGAAACACCATCTAATTCCTTGTGTGTTTGTGCTTGTGATAGAAAGAATTAAGCACTTGATGATTGCTTATAGGCTCGAAATTGTGTAAACCACTGAGACAATGGTAACTTAAACACAGACTCAATGTGCATGATTGAAGTGCGAAGGTGGGGCAGACTTCCTTTTTTTCAATATCCAGATTTTCCAAATGAAAATCAGATAGTATATGTGCTGCTTCCCCTTTGAAAATGAAACATTTTCCTGTTAAGAAGTAAATGAGTAGCTGGTTGGGTAATTTCAAGAGTTGGCATGGGCTAGTTGTCTGTTTCAATAATGATCACAAAGAGTTGTGAAACACTAGAAATGTGGCTGCCCGACTCAGAAAAAGTTGGTGCAGAATTTTGATATTCTTTTAACTCTGTTCTACACGCTCTTTCTTTTAAACATTTAGCTCACTGCTAACCGAACTCTCTTTTTCATGATACCTCATCACTCTTCCATACTCATTTCTTTTGACTCCTCGCACCCAATCACTATGGATTAACTTCATGGGTAGAAATCACTGGTTAACGTGATTCCATAGAAGTTGTGTTAATTCCTAGCACACTGATCCCGTATATCCTATACAGAATATGTTTCTCAAAATGATTTATAATCATGTAAGCTAATGTAGAACATTTAAAGTACACTCCCAAAATATAAAATCTTATGAAAAAATCAGGAAGTGGTTTGAACGTTTAAGAATATGTTTTCAATGATTGAAAGTTGTCCTTCTTTCAATCACATATGAAATTAAGATAAAGGAATATACCTTTAAGTGCGATCTTACATCTCATGAAGCTTAGCTTAAAGTCATAAACATATGATCGTGTAAGCTCTTCTCAAAAATTCTGCAAAAGTCTTAAGTCAAGTCAAAGAAACTTTATTCACTAATATTGAAAAGACAAAAAGCAGTAAAACAAATAACTTCTCTTACTCCCCCTGAAATTATGCATCTAACATATATAATTTCAGAAATAAATATGTACTCCCCCTTGAAGGTTGAATTTCTTGTTGGAATATCGGAGTACAATCTCTCATATCAGCATTGGAGTAAGGTCTCTTCATCATTGAAGTGTGGGTCTTGAACAGTTGTATTCAAGAGCCATTCTTCTTTGAAGCACGGGTTCTAAGCTGATTTACTTAGAAACCACTTTGACATTGATGTCCGGGTCTTGAGCTGATTTACTCAAGAACCATTGTTCTTCTACTCCCCCTTGACAGTAGGTGCCTGCTGCAACACAGGTTTAGTTTTCTTTGGTACCCACTGGAGGTTATGGAATAAGAACCATACCAGTAATGATCTTTGGTTCTGTGAAGAGGATCATGTGTACGACAGTAAGAACAAGAATTTTCCTTACCTGATAACCTGATCATTTGATCTCTCGTGTAAACATGAGCAGGATTACTTTTCAGTGCATTGTTCTTCGTTTCATTATGTGAATGTACACATGAGCTTTCATCTTTAACTGGTTTCTTCTTCCAGAAAAGATTTTCTTCCTTATAGCTCCCTCTTCTCTGAAGTGAACCTGAACCATCTAACTTTCTGTGAAAAAGATGGTTAGTAGTACGAATCTAATTTGAAGATTTAGATTTATTAGGAAAATCAGATTTCTGAAATTGACTTTTCTTGCGTTTACCAGAGGTGTTCTGTTTCTGTGAACGCTGATTTTTATAAACACTTGGTAAAGCCTTTCCTTTTACAAGAAAAATAGAATGATTTGGAAGTGAAGCATTGAAATCAAACATATCTACTCCTTCTATACACCCTTCTTTAGAATTTAAAAAATCATTTGCAGACTCAAATAGGTCATCAAAGAAATCAGTAGAAGTGTGAGGTGATTTTGAAACTGTAGAACACTTTGTAAATTTAGAATGAAAAACAATGTTCTTCAAAACAGTAGAAAACACATCTTGTTTTATATTCACTAAAATTCTTTCGTCAGATAAGACATTTTCTAACTCAATTATTTTGCTTTCTAATACGAGTGGAGGTAGATAAGTTTTAGCTCGAACAGGTTTTGCCTCCATTTCAGTAGAAGAATATGTAGCAAAATATTCTTTTGAAAGAACTTTTGGTTTTTCCGAAAGATAACTATCATTCAGTCTTGCATAACAGAATGGTAGTTGCATTTTCTTCAAATTCTTTCTATATGTATCTTCTCTTGCCTCAACTTCTTCTGATGCTTTGGTAACAAATTTGGGTTTCAAATGAGTATGTTTACCAGCAGCATACATATAATCTGCATTATATAAAGCAGACTGTTTTCTAATGACATGTTTGAGGTAATGAGGATTATTACAACCTAATCCCCATTTTGCTTTAAAATCAGCCTCTTCATTCGGTGTATTCATGAAAATAGTTTGATCTGTTTGGCCTATTGAGTAAAGTTTGGTTTCCAGACCATTTACCTTCTTTTTAAGATTCTTGTTCTCAAACTGCAGCTTATAAACAATTAAGGCAGTTTCTTTCTTTTCTAAATCAGACTTAGAAATTTGAGAAACAAAATCAGAAAACTTCTTTTCTAAACAATCGTTTTTAAGATTAAAATCAGAAGCAGATTTGCGTAGGGAATCCATGAGATCTTTGTTCCCAATAACTGACTTATTTAGCTCAAAGATCTTTTGATTACGCTTAGCAACTCTGCCTTTTTCCCTTTTCAGTTTCAACTGAAGGTCTTGAAGTTCGACCATCATCGCATCCATTTTAATCATAAAATTATTTTCGGTTAAGTTCATTACCTCTTCAGCTGCTTCATTATCTGAATCATCATACTTTGCATGATTTGCCATCAAGCACATGTTAGCAGCTTCTTCATTCTCTTCTTCTTCTTCCTCTTCACAATGATCTAACCAGAATTCGTCTTCAGCCATTAACGCTTTGTCAGCTTCCTGTTGCTTGGCTAACATTAGTTTGTTCTGGTAATACTCCGAATTGCGAACCTTTGGCTTTCGACAGTTTGAGGCGTAATGTCCAATCATGCCACAGTTGTAGCATTTGTTTGGGACATTAGCTTTCTTGTCTGTACTGGTGTAGTCATTCACAAATTGCTTCCTTTCTTTTGGTTTCTTCTCAAGAAATCTACTTCCTTCTACTCTTTCTCTATGCTCACGGTTCTTGGAGCTTGAGGAAGAATATCTCTGTGAATTTGATCCCGATTTCTTGTAGAATTTCTTTTGAAATGCACGGGTCAGTAATTGCAGTGCTTTCTTGAGACTTTCTCCATCATCTCCATCAGATTCAGTTTCTGATTCAGAACTTGTAGTTACTTTCTTCTTTTTCTTCTTATCTTTGACAACAAGAGCAATGGAATCAGGAACTTTCTCAACTTCCTTTTTCTTTCCACTCCTTTTCTCTTCTACTTCTTCTTCGTTCTGCCTTAGTGTCTCATACACCTCGTGGAGTGGAATGTCACTCAGATCTTTCATCTGTTTCATTCTTCGTGTATGCTTTTTCCATTCTGGTTGAAGGACACTGAGAAACTTGACGTTGTTCTCAATCTGTTTTTTTTTAACTTTATTCTTTGACAGTTCGTTCAGAAGCAGAACATATCGTTCATAAGTGTCCGCTAAGCTTTCATCTTCAAAGGCTTTGAATTCTTCATAACTGTTTATACAGTTTGCGACTTTCATCTGGTTCCTAACCTTAGATCCCATCATCATCTTTTGAAGTTGATCCCACATCTTCTTAGCAGTAGCTTTGTAGCTGTCTATTTTGATGTAGATATCATTCGGGATACTTTGAAGAAGTAAAGATCTTGCTTGCTTATCAGCTTTGAAACGGTTCTTTTGTTCTTTAGAAAATTGGGCATACTCTATTGTAACAGTTTTAATCTTCTGTTCTCTTTCCACGTTACCATCCTCGCTGTCAGAAGAATCATCTTCAGCATCATCATCATCATCATCAGGTACTTGGACAGAAAGTGGTGCCATGGGACCTTCTTTTATTGATAAAAGAATGTTATCGCCGTTTAAGTGTCGATCCACAAAGCCAAGAAATCTTTCTTTCCATTGTTCGTAATCCCCTTTAAACAGAACTGGGGGTTTGACATCCGTGCCAATGGAAAGTGCGTCTTTTGAAGTCATCCTGTTTCTATGTGAAAATAAAAACCTGTTTCTAATTGTTAGAACAGATAAAATGAATACAGATTAAGATAATTCAGAAATGACCAAGTCAGGAACTGGCGCGAAATTGGACTTTCCACGAGACTTGAGTGGCGCGAACTTGAGGTTTGCGTTTGTAGTGGGTCGCGCAAACTTGAGGTTTTCTTGAGCAGTTAGTCGCACAAAGCAAGAGTTGACCGATAAGATGTAAGGACCGGAGAGTTGCTCGACCGGACTGTTGCGTCGACCGGTAAGATGTAAAGACAGGTAAAATGTTCGACCGGTAAAAAATTATGCTTCGACCGGTAAAATTCTTGGACCGATAAAAAAAAAATTTGGACCGGTAATTGGTGGGTAGTTGGTCGGCCGGGATATTATCAAAGTAGGTCGACCGGTATGTTGTAAAAATTGGAGATCGACCGGTACGAGCAAGAGGTGGGTCGACCGGAAAAGAGTAGGTCGACCGATAAAAAACAATTGGACCGGTACCTTGTAGTTCCTTCGACCGGTAAACTCTTTTTCTTTGACCGGTACTGGGTATTGATATCGGTCGACCGGTATGGAACCTTCGACCGGTATCGTTTCTTCTCCGATAAACAGCCTGCAACTCCCAAATTGACCCAACTAGAAATCGTTTTACAGCCCCAAATTTTGACACTATGATCGACTTACCAAGTACAACAGGTTTTAACACTTTGATTTCAAAAACAAGCACAAAATGGAGTTTTTGATCGATGACACAGTGTTTATCAAAAATGAAGAACACAGAGACTTGAAAATTTGATTTGAATCTAAAATGAGGCTCTGATACCAATTGTGAGTCCGTGATCGTTTACCAGATAAATCAAACAACAACAAGATATAGATTACCAACCTGTTTCTATTACAAAACGCGGATTACAGAGGGTTGATAATGTTTACAGTTTAAGCTTTTTCTCTTGTGTTCTTGAGTCGATGTGTTGATCTGTGATTTGTAAATTATGATTGTTAGATATTTCTAAGAATATCTAAAACTATATATACTAACTAATAATATCTAGATATTAAATAAACTAATATAATATCTAAACATAATATCTAATAACAAGATATTATAACTTTGACGCTTATTACAAAATAGACCATATACTATTGTTGAGAGTCGACTTGTCAGCTTTAACTTCAGATTGCGATCTTTGTATCGGATGATCTTGAATCCAATGAGACTGTGTCCTAACAGCGAAAATGTTATTCTACACTCAAAACGAGTATAAATACCCCTATACGACGCCCCGAAATGACACGAGTGCAAAACAAGCAACAAATCGAATAAATCTGAAACAACGACTTGTGCGGCTTATCCCGCGACTTGTAGGTCGCCCAAGAAGTCACCCAAGTCGTTGTACAGGGCTTCCTAACTTGCAACAACCCTGTTTTTTAGCTGCTAACACTCCATCCCATTTTCAGACCATTGTTGTGAAGGAAAAACATGAAAGACTTGGTTTAAAAAGTGGCTAGATTACTACCAATAACAATCCAACCATAAGAACACTATTTAAACCAAAGAATTAATCTAAAATCTTAGATTTAAAGCATAAATGAAAACTCCATCTTTCATGGTGAAAGCTTCAAACTAAGCTTTAGAAATGAACAAGCTAAGAAAGAAGGTGACAATTTTGAATCCAAGAGTTTAATATACCAACTACACTATGAACCAACTCGAAAAACAACCTAAAGAGATCATTCATGGAAGAACATTATAACCTAAACCCTAATACTAAATTTATACCCATCAAAGATGAAGATGATGGAGGATAACAATAGAATATAATTATGTAACAAAGAAAAACCTAAAAGATAACTTTAATCTCCAGCCCTAGATGAAGTTCTCTTCTTCTTTCTCTCTTCTATCTCTTGGACGACACACACATGGCACACACACTTAACAATTTCAGGAAATGAAACTAATGACTCGCCTAAATGCTTTTCTCAATTTTTTTTTCTTAAGACCGTATGTTATGATCAAAATACTAAATGAACCATTAACTTAAAAGAAAACAATAATCCTTTCTAACTTAAATAACTACTCTACACCCCTTACATCAAGCAATTACATAAAATGACGACTTAAGCTAAGCATTCACATAAAATAATAAAATAACTTACCGGGGTTATGACACCTAATTCTTCATATGATCTATTCAGGGTCGTGTCGGAAGGTGTACTAATTTGAGATTCTGAATAGGCCCCATATATGTATATTTTGATTTTTAGTCCATATTTAATTTTAGCTCAATCCCTTTGACCTTCTCCTTTTTATTTTACCCTATTTGGACAATTATAATGTTTTTATCCCAATGTCTTAATTCCTTCCATCTTTTATCAGAATTGCCGATTTATCGATTCCTAAGCTGCAAATCTGCAATCCTTTCTCCTTAGGAATCTAATTTGAATATTGGATTATCGTAGTGAGTTAGTCTCTTACATCTTTGGTTATCCAATAGTTAATTTTATGATTGAATTACCAAGCACGATCGTGTTAAATGAACTTCCTCTTTCTTGCTCTCTATTTCTCTTTCGTGTTCGACGATCAACCTCGCCTACATTTGTATTGACTTTGTTCATCATGATGATCCTCATTGTTCATAGCACTATAACTCTTTGATAACACGTAGAAAAGTCGAGAGTTGAGGTAGAATTTGTCCCTAGGATCGAACTATATAGCGTTTCTTGGAAACTTGAGGTAATCAACAAACGGTAAAATCTTGTATGTTAATCTTTCAATTTAAAGAGTTATCCGGGAAAGTTGATTATGAAGAAGAACTAATTGAAAAGTTTGTTTTGAACAATGTTAGAAGAATGATTCTATTTAAATGAAATTTATATGTTAGTTTGTCATCTTAAGATATTTTTGTTGTTTTAATTTAGAAGACTTTTTAATATAATATATGATGTGTACTTTTATATTTTGTCTTGGTAAAAATGTAACAAGACCACCAAAAGGTTGGAACGACCATGGATCTATCCCTCAACATCCTTCAAAATTTCAACATATTCTTTAATTAAGGATATTACTTTGATTGTTTGATATCTTTATTTATGGCCCATGAGGAAGATTTAAATAGCCCAACAAATTAGCTCAATACATAAGATATTTATGATCTTGTATTCAAGGGTTTTATGGATAAGATTGTACAAAGTACAAATAAAAAGAGAGAAGCACGAGAGTAATTTTTGGTTGCATACTTTGATAAAAATTCAGTAGCAATGTTTTGTCGTTTTTAGGAGATTGAACAGTTGGATTGGCTTGATTTTTGAACAGCAGCATCGTGGCATCTGTTTCTACGTTGTTATCTACAGTAGAGATTGGTATTGATCGAAGGTTCGTAGGTGAGGTTTCCGTTGTTGCATAGTGAACAGATTTTTTGTTTGACTGATATTCTTTCCTCCTTGCATTATTTTGACTCCATACATGATGCATATTGATGGTTTATTCCAAGAGTATGATGGTTATTGTATTGTTCTCTTATTTGTGGTAATGGATTTCAAGCGACCTAAGGTCTCATGGTTTCTACTCTCATCTTGAGAGGTTTCCACGCTAAAAGTTTCTTAGCTTACTTGTGTACATGCTTGATGCTGATTTGGGGTTGATTATAACTGCATATAGAAGAATTTGTTTGCATCCTCAAAGGATGGTACGAGTTCAGAATTTTTTGGACAAAAGAAGGTTTATTCCATGGTTGTTTACCGTTGGTAGTTTTTTCTCATCAACTTGATTATTACAACAACTAATTAACCATGAGCAATCAAAAGCAGGAAGGGATTTAGCTATTCTGATTCCCTCTGATTAGCCCATTCATGAAGAAATGTGAAAAAGGCATCTAAAGTTCCTTCAGGTGGATTATTTATGTTATTTATTGTCCTCTCGCCAAACTTATCCATAAGAATGGACAAAGGCGGATCCAGAAATTTTTTCTAATGGTGGCACCATTAAAAATCGTAAACAATTTCACAACTAGGACCAGGTAAAACTGACGGAAAGTCTTTTAATTACCCAATCCCATATAACAAATTAATAACTAAATGGCTATGTTAAACCATATATTTATATATTTTTTAGAGTAAATTAATTACGTTTTTCATCTCCGTGATTTGTTAAAGGAATACGATTTCCGTCCATGTGGTTTAGATATTACCATTTTTCATCCTTATGGTTTGTAACTCATTGTTATTTTCGTCCTTATGATTTATAATTTATTGTTGTTTCGTCTTTGTGGTTTATAATTCTTAATTTACTATTCTAGTCCCTTATAATTAAAAGGTAGGAATTAGTCAGTAGACGAAAATAGCAATAAATTGCAAACGATAGAGACAAAAATTGCAATTTGAAAACCGAAATTGTTAACAAATTAACCACGGAGACAAAAAGGGTAGTTTACTCTAGTTTTTATTTACTTAACGAAGAATGAACAGAAATAGCCAACAGCTACCCATATTGACCTTCTTGCTATGATAGCTTTATACCAATATAAAATTATTACAAAATGGAACCCATAGCAAGTTGCTTCAACTATACTTTATGTTGGGTACTGTTAATAGTAGAAGACAAAATTCCTAACTCGTTTAATTACAGAACTACACATGTATACACTACAAAAATAGAACCTATCAGTGATGGAAAATTCCGTCGTTGATCCGTCACAGAAAATGAATTCCGCCACTAATCCGTCACTGAAAGCCCGTCACCAAAAATGTGGTGAGTGATACTATGAGGGATGAATTGGAAACGGAATTCAGCGACGGGTTAGCGACGGATTAGCGACGGCCCATTATTAGCTATATAGCTCATGTTCCATTAGCATATGACAAGGAATTAGGTTTAAAATATACTGCCAGTGAGTTCCATGAAGGTCTCTTCTCTGCACGGGATCGTGAGACCTCCCATGGGATGATCATAGCCAAACTCCTC
The DNA here is from genome assembly GCA_954870635.1 of Arctium minus. Classification (NCBI taxonomy): domain Eukaryota; kingdom Viridiplantae; phylum Streptophyta; class Magnoliopsida; order Asterales; family Asteraceae; genus Arctium; species Arctium minus. Next base: position 40,057,845 of record OX941084.1, read on the forward strand.
TTCGGCCATATTCAGCAACCTCTGAAAGGAAGGATGTTTCAAGTACTCCAATGGGACTATAAATCGCTTCTTTCTTGTTTCACCGATGTATACAGTAAAATGGCCTTTCGGTACATCACTGACTTCTGAAGACGATAGAATTCTTTTCATCATTCCTTGCTTAGCATAAAGGATTTTCGGCAGTTTGTGTATGCCCATGATCAAAGGATGAAATCTGGGAAATTTTCTAGAAAGGATTTCTAGCTAGCTGTTGATGGTTCATTCAAAACCAACAATGGTATAAATAAGAGTCTAAGATGCTAGCTGGCTAGAGGATCCAGATGCTGAGATTTTCAATGGAATAAATATTCATTAAGCTTTAGAAAGTACTCTTTTTTGACTCCATGTGGTTTTCGTTACATCCAACAATTTGCTAGCATTCGTGTCCTGTGCGAAACCAAGAATTTAAGAATCATGGATATTCGGTCCATCCAAGGATATATTCTCTTGTGTCAAATTCTTTTTAATACTGGTGTGTTATTTATGCCATCTTTTGTTATTCGATCTCCCCTATCCAGAAAAAAAAAAGTTTGGTTATTTACTTTTCAGAAGTCAAATGAGTAGCTTTCAACTTCAAAATCTCAGATTTAATTTGTGTGTCTTGTAACGAGAAAAACTGATTCTTGATATTAGTTTCAGCATAGAGGATACATCCTGCTGAGATTCCAAATGAAAAAAGTGTACGTAAAGTTCTAGTGAGTACATTTTTGACTCCATGTGATTTTGGTTACATCCCATAATTTACAAACACTTGTGTCCTATGCGAAACCAAGAATTCAAGAATCATGGATCTTATGCCCATCCAAAGATATAACCTCTTGCGTCAGATTCTTTTCTCTTGATGTTTTATTAAGAGGCCGGGGGGCGGGACCTTAGGCAATTTCAAAATCAGGAAAAAAAAACACTTAAATGGCACGGTACTAAGTACCACCCAAAAGCATGACCACACAACAAAAGTTCACCTGCTTGCACTTGTGCTCTTTCGCCAAGAAAGATGGACTACAAGTTGTCCAATTTGGCTTCCATGCATCTTTTCTTCCTTTAAATTGCTTCTTCAACATATGTCTGTTAGGTTAAAACAAATGGATCGTAATATGTATATGACAAGAAGAAGGGAGAAGCAACAAGGATGCAGAAAGCTTATTTCATTTAATCAAACAAAACAAAGTACTTGGAAGGAAAAGCTACAGCTTTTTCTGCTACTAATAAAAAAAACTAAACAAGCTTTAAATAACCAAAGGAAATTAACTACTGGTCCTAAATAAATGGAAATAAAAACTACCACTACTTTGACTGCTTCATCCATAAAATTCTGCTGAAATCTCCCACTCTTTTCAACGTGCATAAGACTAATTCCAACCAGACCCGTTTGACCCAGAATCCGATTTGACTCAAGATCCGGTTTACAATTGTCAATGTCATGCATAACACACAAGCAATAAATGTGTAGTTGAAACACATATCACCTTATTAGAGATCATGAAGTTACAGTTCCACTTATTAATTGCAAAAAAAGACAGACCATAAATATGCATAAGAGACATCTTCCCTCTATCACTAAAGTACTCCAATTAGTAGCAAGGGGTTGTCGTGTGTGCACACAAAATCTCATGTGTACTTGTATTTTCTTTTGAGATAAAAAGGGACGGATACATGTAAAAGCAATCAACTTTAAACTGCAATTGTTAAGTTTTTTATCAGATTAAACACATACTTGGTTTGTAAACTACACAAACCCATATCCCTTAGTTGCATGGATCTTCACATACACTTTCTCCCTAAACTACAAGAAGATCTTCCTCAGTTCCTCCTCGGTAACAACATGGTCAAATTTGCCAATATAAATCAGCAATAGGGAAAAAAAGTGCAAATAAGAAGCATGGATACAATGCTATAATTCAACCCGACTTACTACGAACTCTGGTGTTTGTTATATCGTTATCCACGGGTATATTACGGTTTGTATAAAATGTACATATGGATTGATAATTTGTAAATTCAAATTTTAAAAACTTATAAATTAATAAACAAGTACAATCAATATGTTGTTTTTTGATTTTTTTTATCAAATTTAGGTTATAATATCATAAAAATATTAATAAAATTAAATTTGGGAAAATTCATGAAACCCACCCTCCACCGCAAGTTTGAGTGATTCTCATATATTTCAAAATGATTATCATTTTTTATTCGCATTTTGGAGGGTATCTGAAACCGTTTAAAGTCCCCCAATAAGGTCATTTCAATTCTGGAGGGTATCTGAAACCGTTTTTTCTGGGGAGGTAACTCCGAGAAGTCCAAGATGAGTTGGGTGGCATGGAAAACGGTTCTTAACAACAGAAATAGAAATAATGGTGGGTTGGGTATCGGCTCAATCTCACGATGCTAAGCAAGTGGTGGTGGCGTTTTGTTGGGGAGTGGGGCACAAAGATCGATGGAGAGAAGAGGAAGAGAGTGATCGGTTCTTGGATAAGAATGTGAGATGGCATGAGAGCTCGCTTTCCTTAAGTGATATTTCGACCCTATTCTGTCTGGGTATCACGAAATTCACTCGAGGATAATTTCAAATTCACCGGTATCGATTATGGCAGAAATCAATCATATTTAAACACCAAGAAAATCGTAACCGATCATATATTATTAATGATAATAATTTCTCATTAAATGAGATTGATTGTTGGACATTAATGTTGGCGGTTACAAAAATCTTATCAATTACGAAATTGATGAAGACGCACGACCCGTGCCAATTTCAAGAAGAAAAACGCACGGGTCGTGCAAGCGTTTCAGACGCTCAAGAGGAAATTGTGTGAAGCTCCGATCTTGTCCTTACCCGAAGGATCGGAAGACTTTGTGGTGTATAGCGAAGCTTCCAAGTTGGGGCTTGGGTGCGTGCTAATGCAAAGAGGGAAAGTAATAGCCTACGCGTCGCGACAATTAAAGGATCATGATAAGAACTATCCGACTCATGATTTGGAGTTGGCGGCGGTGATTTTCGCGTTAAAGTTGTGGCGACACTACTTGTATGGGACCAAGTGTACTCTTTTCACGGATCACAAAAGTCTCAAGTACATCTTCGACCAAAAGGAACTCAACATGCGGCAAAGGAGATGGCTAGAGCTTTTGAATGATTACGATTGTGACCTACTCTATCACCCCGGTAAGGCCAATGTGGTGGCGGATGCATTGAGCCGGAGGAGTCATGGTGATGGTGTCAAAATGTCCCTTGCAAGGATCGATGGGGTGTCAAGTTTGTTAGAGAATGTTAAAGCAAGTTAAGAGGAAGCACTTAAGGAAGAAAACCTCAAAGACGAGGTCATGGTGAAACAAAGGGAGCTCTTAACGGAAGACAGTCGTGGACTCAAACTATTTCAAGGACGGATTTGGGTACCGAAGTTGGGAGGAAACCGGAAGCTACTCCTCGAAGAAGCGCATAAGTCGAAATACTCTATACATCTCGGTAGCACCAAGATGTATAGAGATTTAAAGTTAATGTATTGGTGGCCGGTAATGAAGCTAGATGTAGCTAACTATGTGGAGAAATGTGTCACGTGCCTTCAAGTCAAGGCGGAACACCAAAGACCGTATGGAAGTTTACAACCGTTGTCCATTCCCGAGTGGAAATGGGACAATATCACTATGGATTTCGTGACCAAGTTACCAAAGACCTTGCGTGGCCACGACACCATTTGGGTAATCATTGACCGGTTGACCAAGAGCGCGCATTTCCTGGAAATACGGGAGACCTTTCCAATGGAGAAATTGGCCAAGCTTTATATTGATGAGGTGGTATCGAGGCACGGAGTTCCGCAATCTATTGTGTCGGATCGGGACAGTCGATTTACTTCGAACTTTTGGGCTGGTCTGCAGAAGGAGTTGGGTACTCGACTAAATTTGAGCACGGCTTACCATCCTCAAACGGATGGCCAAAGTGAGAGGACAATCCAGACCTTAGAAGATATGTTGAGGTCGTATGTGATAGACTTCGGGGGGAGTTGGGATTCACATCTACCGTTGGTGGAGTTCGCGTACAACAACAGTTACCATTCTAGTATCGGAATGGCACCGTTCGAAGCTTTGTATGGACGGAAGTGCCAAACCCCGGTTTGTTGGTTAGAAGCGGGCGAAAAGCAATTCGTCGGACCGGAAATAGTTCAAGAGACGGCCGACAAGGTGAAAGAAATCCGGGAAAGGCTAAAGGCGGCACAAGATCGACAAAAGAGTTATGCGGACAAGAAGAGAAGACCGGTGGAGTTTCAAGTGGGTGATCGGGTTATGTTGAAGGTGTCTCCGTGGAAGGGGATCATACGTTTCGGGAAGCGTGGGAAGCTTAGTCCTCGTTTCCTTGGACCGTTTGTCATTTTGGAAAAGATTGGCTTACAGGCCTATCGGTTGGAATTACCGCCGGAAATGGATGGGATACATCCTACATTTCACGTTTGTTATCTTCGGAAATGTCTAGCCGAAGAGAAAAGCGTGATCCCTTTGTCGGAAATTCGGGTGGACAATGGGAATCGTTGTGTGGAAGAACCGGAGTCGATTTTAGAATCGAAAGTGAAGAAGTTGAGGCATAAAGACGTGGTCGTGGTTAAAGTCCAATGGAAGCACCATCGGGGTTCCAACATTACTTGGGAATCGGAAGATGATATGAAGAAGCGTTATCCTCACTTGTTTGCTTAGGGTAAGATTTCGGGGACGAAATCTCCGTTAGGTGGGGAGGATTGTAACACCCGTAAATTCTTAAGGTAAGTATTTTGTGGTATTAAATGCATTTAATTCGCTTTTGTGAGAATATGTGTCCTTGTGTACGTCTTATTATCATGTTCAAATCTAAACGACATATAATTAAGTTACTTTCGTTAATCGTTCAAACCTTGTGCTCGTTATAGTTTTCGATTGAGTTTTGGGCCATTTTGGGTGACTCGCGATTGTGCCCCGCGATTGTGCCCTGGCACTATCGCGGAGGGCACTATCGCCCAAGTGGTACCGAGAGGGGGGGGGTGTCACGCGATAGTGACATGCGATAGTGACCATTGTCACTATCGCCGGGCATACTGGCGGAAGACGTACCGCGGGTGCGTGTGGGTTCGCGATTGTGACTCGCGATAGTGCCCTTTGGCACTATCGCCGGGCACTATCGCCCACGACATCTGAAGGGTTTAAATTACCTTGGCAGTCTCATTTTCTCACAAGATCACTTTACAAAAACGGGAGAGTTCTTCTTAGAGGCGATTTTTAGGGTTTCTTCATCTACCACATTTACTTCTAAGCTTTTGGGTGGTTGGGAGCATTAAGTGGTCATCAAGCTACATTCAAGTGTTCTCATTGAAGTGTTCTTCAAGAATCTCACTTCTCATCTTCAAGCCTCATCTTCTCCAACTTCTAGGGTTTCCATATTTTCTAGGTTTTGGGTTCAAAACCTAGATTGTGAGTTTACTAAACCTTTGTTAAAACTAGATACACATCATAATCTTCTATTTGTTACTTTATCTCTATATGCTCAATGTTTGGGGATTTCTCTCCGAAAATAGTTAAAAGATGTATCTATGTATATGGGTGATATGCCATGGATATTGTTATGTATCATTGTTTGGGACTTGTTTCATGGATTTATGATGTGAGCATCTTGATATGTTAAGGGTATGCATAAATGAGTATTATGATGTTTCTATTTGGAGTACCATTTGGGTGATATGTTTATATGCATGATGAGGTATGATTGACATTGGTCTTTTGTTAGACATCATGAGGATAAGGTGGTAAAATTATACCGTAGTTGGTATTGTATTATATGGGTTGAAATATACCTAAAGGACCCCTTACAAATGTTATGTGGACGAACCAAGTCAGTACACTAGGAGGATGTTGTCTTGGACGCCACTGTGATGGTATGTGTCTAGACCTCCGCCATCCGGGGAATTTTCTTAGCGATAGTCTTCGGATGGGCCGGGCCTTTGGGGTGTTCCTTGTTAAGGGCATCAAGGTATATCGACTCTTGGGTGGGACTTGATTGGTGCTTTGGGTCTCCCCTAATGACTCCACATTTGTTGAACACTGGTTAACTGCTGATGAGAATTGTATTTATTCCTGCATGCTTATTATTGTTCGACTCACTAGGCTTTTTGGCCTAACACTTGTTTGGTGTCGATGTGTATCTCAGGTTCTAGCGGCGGCGGTCCTAAGAAAGTTTAGTCGCTTTGGGGGAGATAGCTTGGGGAAGTGCACATGGACGCGTTATACTTTTGGATATAGACTTTTGGGTCTATAGATGACAACCCTTTTTGTAATCTCTTTTCTAGTTGTAGAAATTAGATTAGTTGGTTGTTGTTTATTGTCCGTTAAATTACAAATTGTGATTAAACAGGTTATTCGAATATATTCCCCACTTTTGGGAGGCTCTTGCTATGGCAATGTTTGGTATACCTCATGTCCGTTTTTCGGATTTTTGTTATCCCTATTTTTGGGGTGTTACAGTCGCGTCCTCGACCTCGACCACGACCTCTACCTCTACCACGTCCTCTCTCGGCATGGCCTACACCTCTTCCCTTTGAACTTGATGAAAAAACTCTATCATCATGTCGTCTTGAACGAGACACCGTTCCGGCTTGTGTAAGCAGTAACCCTTGCTCACCGTCTCGCTCTCCGTAACCACGAAGTCTCTCTTCGTAGGTCTTGAGACGACCGACGACTTCTTCTACTGTCATATTCTTTAGATCACCGAATTGCTCGATAGAGGTTACGATTTGCATAAACCGTATCGGAACGGCTCGAAGAAATTTCTTTACCACCAAAATTTCATCGATCTTCTCTCCAAGGGAACGAATGCTTGTTACGATCGTTGTCAATCTCATGGCGAACTCATCAATTGATTCGCCATCCTTCATGCGAACCACCTCGAAGTCACTTCTCAAGGTTTAGATCTTCGCCTCTTTGACCCGTTCAGCCCCCAAATGCATCGTTTGAAGCGTATCCCATGCCTCTTTTGCCCTATCCTTTTCCCCCTAACATCGGCAACATATCCTCGGGGACTGCTTGAAAGATTGCAGCCAACGCCATACGGTCCAAACGTTCTTCGACCTCTCGGTTCTTCACTGCTTCCCACACTCCTTGTGCTTGCAAGTTTACCCGCATCTTCAAGGCCCACAATGCATAATTCGTTTTTGTCAGCATCGGATAATGCAGGGTGACACTGCCCTTCTCTCCAATTCTCTGGACGACTCCGTCTAAGTTTGAACCACTTGAACTTGAAGCACTTGAACCTGCCATGGGTGACTTTGGCATGTACTTGGTCATACACAACCAAGCTCTGATAGCACTTGTTAGGTTAAAACAAATGGATCGTAATATGTATATGACAAGAAGAAGGGAGAAGCAACAAGGATGCAGAAAGCTTATTTCATTTAATCAAACAAAACAAAGTACTTGGAAGGAAAAGCTACTGCTTTTTCTGCTACTAATAAAAAAAACTAAACAAGCTTTAAATAACCAAAGGAAATTAACTACTGGTCCTAAATAAATGGAAATAAAAACTACCACTACTTTGACTGCTTCATCCATAAAATTCTGCTGAAATCTCCCACTCTTTTCAACGTGCATAAGACTGATTCCAACCAGACCCGTTTGACCCAGAATCCGATTTGACTCAAGATCCGGTTTACAATTGTCAATGTCATGCATAACACACAAGCAATAAATGTGTAGTTGAAACACATATCACCTTATTAGAGATCATGAAGTTACAGTTCCACTTATTAATTGCAAAAAAAGACAGACCATAAATATGCATAAGAGACATCTTCCCTCTATCACTAAAGTACTCCAATTAGTAGCAAGGGGTTGTCGTGTGTGCACACAAAATCTCATGTGTACTTGTATTTTCTTTTGAGATAAAAAGGGACGGATACATGTAAAAGCAATCAACTTTAAACTGCAATTGTTAAGTTTTTTATCAGATTAAACACATACTTGGTTTGTAAACTACACAAACCCATATCCCTTAGTTGCATGGATCTTCACATACACTTTCTCCCTAAACTACAAGAAGATCTTCCTCAGTTCCTCCTCGGTAACAACATGGTCAAATTTGCCAATATAAATCAGCAATAGGGAAAAAAAGTGCAAATAAGAAGCATGGATACAATGCTATAATTCAACCCGACTTACTACGAACTCTGGTGTTTGTTATATCGTTATCCACGGGTATATTACGGTTTGTATAAAATGTACATATGGATTGATAATTTGTAAATTCAAATTTTAAAAACTTATAAATTAATAAACAAGTACAATCAATATGTTGTTTTTTGATTTTTTTATCAAATTTAGGTTATAATATCATAAAAATATTAATAAAATTAAATTTGGGAAAATTCATGAAACCCACCCTCCACCGCAAGTTTGAGTGATTCTCATATATTTCAAAATGATTATCATTTTTTATTCTCATTTTGGAGGGTATCTGAAACCGTTTAAAGTCCCCCAATAAGGTCATTTCAATTCTGGAGGGTATCTGAAACCGTTTTTTCTGGGGAGGTAACTCTGAGAAGTCCAAGATCAGTTGGGTGGCATGGAAAACGGTTCTTAACAACAGAAATAGAAATAATGGTGGGTTGGGTATCGGCTCAATCTCACGATGCTAAGCAAGTGGTGGTGGCGTTTTGTTGGGGAGTGGGGCACAAAGATCGATGGAGAGAAGAGGAAGAGAGTGATCGGTTCTTGGATAAGAATGTGAGATGGCATGAGAGCTCGCTTTCCTTAAGTGATATTTCGACCATATTCTGTCTGGGTATCACGAAATTCACTCGAGGATAATTTCAAATTCACCGGTATCGATTATGGCAGAAATCGATCATATTTAAACACCAAGAAAATCGTAACCGATCATATATTATTAATGATAATAATTTCTCATTAAATGAGATTGATTGTTGGACATTAATGTTGGCGGTTACAAAAATCTTATCAATTACGAAATTGATGAAGACGCACGACCCGTGCCAATTTCAAGTAGAAAAATGCACGGGTCGTGCAAAACCTTATGTCGACAAACGCACGACCCGTGCTTATTTTATGAAAAAAACGTACAGGTCGTGCCAAAAACGCATGGGTCGTGCTCAGCCTTTTTCCACTTAGTAACTCACCAAACATAACCATCCAACGATCCCGGGTTCTAGTTAGCTTACACGAGTGTGCACTCCACACCTCCTAGCTCATGTTATAACTTAGCTATCAACCCCATTATTATCTTGTGAACCCAATTATATAAAATGAACCAATGATTTCACTAAAATCACCAACATTCCTCCCCCATTTTAGTGCAATCCTTGGTTCACAAACAACAGTTAATATAGGAAACAAACTCATACCTAAATGAAAATATCTAGAAGATTGAATTTCCATCTTAGTACATTACACATTTCAAATACTCGAGAATCCGGGTGTCCTATGGATTGAAGCCTTGAATCCATTTGAGTACCAGAAAATAACATACACATGAATTTAACGGTTCTCTAAATTTTAAACTTGACACTATACATGCCATGTGTACTTATCCATTCGTGAGTGCATCAAAGCCAAGTTCAAGATTCTTGAAGCGGCCACACTTCGCACTCATATAGGTAGTTCCTTTCATCATGCACATGCACATACACTTTTACAAAAGAACAATTACCTCCTTCACTTGCAGTACCGAGCACATACATTGGGATGACTATCTTGTGCTCCAATCCCTTAGAGTGAGCTTTCCCATTGAATTCAACTTCTAACGTTGTATTAGAAGGGAATTAGGTATCTCACCATTAGAGATGTAAATGGACTTTATTCCCATCCCTATCACCGACTTGTGAACCAAGTCCCTAGCTAACTCCTTCGTCAAGTGGTCCGTTAGATTTTGTTGCGACCGAACAAATTCAACCAAAATCACCCCATTCGTGATTACCTCACAAATCATGCTATATCTAACACCTAAGTGTCTAAACTTGCCATTATATACTTGACTATAAGCTTTTAGCTCAAGTAGTCGCACGATCATAACGGATAGAAATAGGTGATATTGGTTTCGGCCATAACGGAATTTCATGGACTAAATTCCTTAGCCACTCCGCATTTACGGGCAGCGGCTAATGCCACATATTCCGACTCCATAGTCGAACTCGTGATGCAAGTTTGCTTCTTGGAAGCCCATGAGATGGCACCTCCCCCAAGCAAGTATACCCAACAACTCGTAGAAGAGTGATCTTCTAAGTTGGTAATCCAACTTGCATCCGAATATCCTTCTAATACTGAAGGAAACCCGACATATGACAAATACACACTTGTCCGCTTGGTTTAACATAATACCGTTGGACAAGATAACCTCATCAAATTTTTGATGCCATTGTTTGGGTGCTTCTTTAAGCCCATACAATGATTTTTCAAGTTTACACACCTTATGCTCCATCTCAGGCATAACAAAACCTTCCGGTTGTTTCATGTAAACTTCTTCCTCCAAGTCACCATTCAAGAATGTCGTTTTGACATCCATTTGGTGAATCACTAAATTGTGGATAGCTCCTAAGGCTATCAACAATCTAATTGTGGAGATTCTTGCAACCGGGGCATAGGTATCAAAATAATCGATGCCTTCCCGTTGCCTAAAGCCTTGGATTACTAATCGAGCTTTGAACTTGTCGATTGATCCATCGGATTTCATCTTCCTTTTGAAGATTCACTTGCATCCCAACGGTTTACAACCTGGTGGCAAGTCCGATAATACCTAATTATTATTCCCCATGATGGAATCCATCTCATCATTTATTGCTTCTTTCGAAAAAGCAATATCTTGAGACTTCATAGCCTCATCAAATGATTTTGGATCTTCCTCAATACTATAACAGTAAGATAATTGTGACCCAATCTCATCTCTTGATCCCTCTACCAAGTACACTTGGAAATCGGGACCAAAGGATTTTTCAATCCTTCCTCTTTTTCTCCTTCGAAGCATCGGAGATTCGGTTGGAACAATTGCTTGTTCTTCATCCTCACTAGTTCCACTAGTACTTGGAACTATGTCCTTTGGACTAGGTATTGATGAGAATCTAGTCTCATCAAATAATGCATCTCTCGATTCTATAATGGTGTGAATCGCTATAAAATCATTAGGTTCTATAATATTGAACCTATAGGCCTTGGAATGTTCGGCATATCCAACAAAGATGCAATCAATACCTTTCTCACCCAAAGTTTTCCTTTTGGGTTCGGGTAGTCGAACAATCGCTCGACAACCCCAAACTCGAATATAATTCAAGTTTGGCCTTTTTCTTGAACCAAAGTTCATATGGGGTAATCTTGTTCCTTTTATTGGGAACTCGATTTAATAAATAACAAGTCGTTAACATGACTTCACCCCAAAATTCATCACTCAATCCCGAGTAGGATAACATAGAGTTCACCATTTCTTTGAGAACTCTATTTTTCCGTTCCGCCACACCATTTTGTTGTGGTGTATAAGGCACCATGGTCTCATGAATGATTCCTACGGATTGGAAAAACATGGGGAAGTAATATTCCCAGCCACGATCGGTGTGTAAACATTTAATAAAACCGTTCATTTGCAATTCAACCTCCGTTTTATAAATCTTAAATTTTTCTAACGCTTCATCTTTTGAGTGTAACAAATAAATATAACAAAACCGTGAAGCGTATCAATAAAAGTAACAACATACTTTTTATTACCAAAAGACGGAGTTGAATGCAAATCACAAAGATCACTATGAATTAATTCAAACACCGACGAATCTCTTTTCACATTAGGAAAAGGTTGTCTAGTGATCTTTGTCAACATGCAAGTCTTACATTTTTCGGTTTTAACGTCAAAAGCTAGAATAAGACCGTCCTTTGACATTTCAACCATTCTTTTAAAATTAACATGACCAAGCCTTGCATGCCATAAAATAGAATCAACACAATTCTCATTTGCAATATAAACAGAATTTGAATCAAACTTAATTTTATTCAAACTCAACATAAACATATTATTATTCAAATAACCAAATCCTACAAAAGAGCCACCTTTTGACAAGGTAAACTTGCCGGACTAAAAAACTTGCCTATATCCTAAATTATTCAAGACATTATCGGAAACAAAACATCAATAAGTTCAATTACTTTGCTAGAACTAAACTCTAGCCTAACTTAGTCACGTCCAAGAATGGGAGCATTTGACTCGTTCCCCATGTGTAGCACGGATCCGTCTTCAACCGGTTCCAAAGAGGTGAACCAACGTCGATCCTTGCACACATGACTCGAGGCACCCGTGTCAATCCACCAAGCATCATCATCATCCTGCACATAAAATGATTCAGATATTAGTGGTACATAATTCAAATTTGAATAAAAACCAAAGTCAAGAAATTGACCTTGCCATGGGTTTTGATCCTTAGATCCTTGCCCACCACCACTTGTGCTTGATCCACTTTTATTCTTGACAACCCGACAATCCCGCTTGAGATGGTCGGTCATCCCACAGGTCCAACAGGTTAATTTAACCTTTTTGTTGGGCCCTTTCATTGCTTTATTGAACTTGCGTTTTCCCTTGAAATTGTTGGATTTTCCCTCTTCCACCATGTTTACTGAAGGGACAGAAACCTATTTTATCTTAGGTTTCTCAGTCTCTTGCGCCCGAAGAGATTCCTCTATGCGCAAGTGACTACCGAGCTGTACAAGGGACAACTCTTCTTTCTTGTATTTCAACATGTGTTTGAAATCTTTCCAAGAGGGGGGCAATTTATCAATTATGCTCGATACGGAGATGGATTCGTCCATCTTCTTATTGTGTTGAGCATATTGGCCTAAAATGAGAAGGAGCTCATTATATTGATCCATCACAGGCCTCGAGTCCAACATTTTGTAATTATTGAAATTACTCACGAGGAACTTCTTACTAGAAGCATCCTCCGCCATGTATTTGGATTCGACATTTTGATAAATGTCAAAGAGGAAGTCACACATACCGTTTAAGATGTGGCCACGACAGATGTAGTCGTTGTTTTCTCATTTTCCGCGATGCCGGGTCATCTCCAACGTCTCGTCTTCCATCACCTCCGGCATAGGAACTCTTAGTATGTACACTACCTTCAATATCGTCAACAGGAAATGCATCTTCTTCTGTCATATTCAAAAGTCGACGCCTTCGAACTTCTCAAGTTTGGTGAACTTGGTCGTCATGTCTCTCACAGATTGATCACTCGCCATCTCTCTCACGATGAGAAACTATCACTTAAGATTGTTGGGGAGTGGGGCACAGAGATCGATGGAGAGAAGAGGAAGAGAGTGATCGGTTCTTGGATAAGAATGTGAGATCGCGTGAGAGCTCGCTTTCTTTAAGTGATATTTCGACCCTATTCTGCCTAGGTATCACGAAATTCACTCGAGGATAATCTCAAATTCACCGGTATCGATTCTGGCAGAAATCGATCATATTTAAACACCAAGAGAATCGTAACCGATCCTATATTATTAATGATAATAATTTCTCATTAAATGAGATTGATTGTTGGACATTAATGTTAGCGGTTACAAGAAATCTTATCAGATACGAAACTGATGAAGACGCACAACCCGTGCCAATGTCAAGAAGAAAAGGTCATGCAAAACCTTCTGACGACCACGCATGGCCCATGCCAATTTCCAGAAGAAAAACGCACGGGTCGTGCAAAACCTTCTGTCGACAAACGCACGGCCTGTGCTCATTTTATGAACAAAAACGCACGAGTCGTGCCAAAAACGCACGAGTCGTGTCGTTTATAACTGGAAAAACGCACGGGTCGTGCTCAGCCTTTTTCCACTTAGTAACTCGCCAAACATAACCATCCAACGATATCGGGTTCTAGTTAGCTTACACGAGTTTGCACTCCACACCTCCTAACTCATGTTATAGCTTAGCTATCAACCCCATTATTATCTTGTGAACCCAATTACATAAAATGAACCGATTATTTCACTAAAATCACCAACACGTTTTAGGGTGGAAGAAGGAGTTTTCTTGAGAAAATTCATTGCTGGAATTTACGGGTAATTCTGGAGGTCTTGAGGATGGCTTGCGAACGAGAAAGATTGGGGGTGCTTGGGGTGTGATTTCCGGTTGAACATTTATATAGACTCCTTGGGTATCCCCTTCAACAACCTATTTGGTAAGACCGAGAACAATGATCAATGGAGGTGGTGTATCGAAGAAAATGGTCTCTTCTCGGTTGTTTCCTTACGTGCCTTGATCGATGAAGTGATTCTTGTCATGGGGAGAAGGAGACTTGTTGGAATCCTTGGGTTCTAGGTATGGCGAATATCCTCTACTGGAGGGTCAGATGGATAGACTCCGCACTAGCGATAATCTGATTAAAAGAGGGATTGGTGTTGCTTCAGGGTTGTGCCAATGTGTAACTCAAAGGCGGAATCCGTTCCACATGTATTTTCTAAATGTTCTTCTGCTCGGGAGACTGCCACGCGTCTGCATATTTGGTGGGAAAATTCCCCGCCTCTGTTGGTACCGTGGAGGAGTTGGTCGACGTGGTCACATCTTCGGATTTACAGAAACATTTGAGAGCTCTTCTGGATGTATATATATTACATTCGAGAGCTCTTCTAACACTTCATCTTCGATGTATATATATATTACATTGTTCTCTTCATCAAAACATATTATAATATTTTATGTATATTCATTTTTATCTTGATTATATAAATTATTAGTAATATATTAATTATATAAAATATACCATATATTTTTTACAATAGCTTAATAAATTATTTTAGTGTACTATTTTAACCAATCTTAAATTATTTTATTATCCAAAACAAACATATCAATAAATAAAAATATTAAATTTTCAATACACGCCTAAAAAATATAACTGTTTGTGTCTAGCATTACCAGAACAAGTATCTCACATCCAAATTTCATAATTTGTGAAAGCTTCGTGAAATAATTAAGTATGTCATATCTGAATATAATACTAAAATTTAAAGATAATGTTACTCGTACAATATAAATAACAAACGCATATGGTTTTGATTACGTACGTCTCTTTAGAGTCAAAATAATCTCAATTTCGAATATGCTAAACAATCATCTAGGGTTGTCTTCATTTTCTTTAATTAAATTTAGATGACGACAACGTCGTAAATGGTGGTTCTCCATCTCAATGACCAATTGGGGTGAAGATATCCAAATTTAAAAGAAAATTTGATTACCAGATATCAACTACTTTTATTATCTTATATCATCAACATGCTGGTTTTTGATACTATATATTCATCTCCTAAAGAGGCCACCCCTTTGCACTTATCCGATTTTTTGTGTTTTCCTTATGCTGACCCTCGGCCCATATGGTCCAGCGGTTTCACGACTTCTCTCTTTCCAGGAGATAACGAGGGTTCAAGTCCCTCTCGGGGTAAATCATGCCCATAGGAATGATATTTTCAATCGTCTAAAATCAATTAGGCGTTGGGTCAATACCCGAGTGGTTAAACACCATTGAAAAATGAAAAGAATATGTTTCAAAAAGTTGTTAAAGAAATATCTCACAAAGTTGGCAATACCCTCAGAAGATCCAAGGGTAAGAATTTTTCCTTGAAAGAAACTATGGATGAAAGTAAGATATTGTTTTAGGACTCTAATTTAATACAAGATCCCATCATCCTAACACACGAGCATATGCATATGTTCAGATTGAACAAGCACGAATTTTACAAATGAGGATTGAATTATATATCAAATGTCTCCTCTCCTTTATAATTTTGGCAATGTTTAAGTGATAGAGGGTATGGATCCCATTTATCAATTTTTAGTTGGTCTTATTTAAAATTGAATTTTAACTTGTGTATCTATATATTTCGGCACTCAATATGTGTTTCTAATTTTTCGATGAGTCGTATTTTCGTATTATATATATATAATGAGAGAGAAAGAGAGAGAAATGGTAGAGATCATGTGAGAACAAATGAATTTGGTGATAAGGAGAATATTTTTTAACCTTTTTCACGTGATGGCTCCAAAAAGAACATAGACCTTCATCTATCTTTAATTACCATTTTCACCTTAACCTAAAATTGAGATATCTTCACTCACATTCACATGCATAAATTTGTGATATAAAGGTTCAATCATTGTGATACAAGTAGGTACACAGAGATAAATAAATGTGAGTAGACAAAAGTCCAGGGTCCTCAATGTTCTTACTAAAACTGTTGTTCATATATATATATATATATATATATATATATATATAGGCGAAAGATTATATCAAAAGTTGAGTTAACGTGAGAAGCGTGAGAAGTGGATCTGAACCCTTGATCACTTATAATCTCAAACCCATCTGAATCGTGCTTCATAAGGGAATTAATTTGGTGCATCTCGGTACATCTTATCCTGATGTGTCAGTGCATCCGTGCATCCAACGGTTGATAACCATTTCTCTCACGCTTCTCACGTTAACTCAACTTCTCACCGGAATCCAACCATATATATATATATATATATATGTATGTATGTATATATATATATGTATGTATAGGACGGTAATCAAATGAGAACCGTAAAAAGATTGAGGACTGTGAGGACTAATCTCAATCATTCAAGGGTTTTAATCAATGGTCATTAAAAGGATGGCATTTTTTGTAATATTAGTGAAAGTTTTGAAAGTTTAAGGCTAAACTTGTAATTTAGGATCTCAAAACCACCTCTCTCATCCTCCTCTTCTTCCATATGTCACAGGCGCACACCAATATCAGGCCTAGGAAATCAATCGGAACAGTTTCGCCCCACTTCACCACCCAATCATCGTCACCGCCCATGTCTTGTAGAGCTTTTCCGACACGACCACCGTCGATAATGATGGAGGGAATTACCTTGGTGGCAGTTGCAACAGCCATGGAGGTTATTGTTCTTGATGTGGGAGAAGAATATATGTGATTGAAAAGTGAATTAGGTTTAGTGCAGTGGTACCAAAGGGAAGAGATGGATGAGAGTGAAATAGTTGTTAAGTTCGCCATCATCGATGATGGTGTAGTGGTGCCATGTATGGGGTTTTTTTCATCTGTATTTCTTTGTGGAAGTAGGATGGCATATCGGGTTGGTCCATAATCCATAGTATTCAATTTATCGATTACAAGCTTCCATTGGGGCATACTTATAGAAAATTTCAGCCATAATTTGGTATATAATATGCTCTTTATCAAGTTTGTGATAAAATTTTGATGAAATGCTAGGTTGTTAAGGTTGACTCTGAGTTTTACGGTGGTGTGTGTAGCTGAGAGCGACGGAGCAGAAGACGACGGTGGAACAAGAAATGAAGATTAAGCTAGGGGTGTTCGCGGTCCGGTTTGGGCGGTTTAACCCCCAAACCACAAATGGCGATTTAGAAAATTTTCAAACCGAGAGGTTTGGTAGCAAGTGACCAAACCGGTCAAACCGAGCCACAAAAAAGCGGTCTGGTCTGACCGGTTTAGACGATTTGGGACTCTTATGGGATTTAAACTAAAAAAACATAAACTTTATATCCAAAATAAAATTTTGATTAATATAACATTATTAAAAAAAATAGTATATCGAATTATAAAAGAAAGTTTATATATTAAATTAAAAAAAAACATTGAGCAAGTTGAAAAAAAAAAGTTAAACAAATTCACCAACAATAGTTGAATTTTGGACATATATTGAGAAAGTCGAAGGACGATTTGGATTTAGATTTGAATTTTTAACGGATCTTAGAACTTTGTCAATTTAGATAACACTATCAATTGAGAGAATGAAAACTAAAGACATAATTTTTTGACGAACTTTTTTTAATTGAGCCATAAAAGTTGAGCCTACAACATGAAAACTAAATATGATTAAAAGACCAGACGGTTTGGCTACTTTCTAGACTGGACCAGACCGCTCAAACCGCCAAAATCGGTCCGGTTTGACTTGGTTCGACCGGTTTGAGCGGTTCAACGGGTTTTTTTAACACCCCTAGATTAAGCGGTCAATTTTAGCAATTTATCAATAGGGTTTCTGATTTTGTTCAAAATTGTGTTTGATTTCATGAGCTGAAATAATATATACACGGAACTTGTGTTTGATTTCATGAGGTGAAATAGATTACTGATAAAAATTGTGTTTGATTTCCTGTGCTGAAATAACATATATATGAACATTATGTTTGGATTTTCATGAGGTGAAATATCATATTTATGAAGAAAAAAAATTCTTTCATAAGGTGAAAAAATATGTGTTTCATCTGATGAATCTCTGTTACCGAAATGACGATTATGTCTTTTTCATAAGATGAAACAACTTTTAATTAAAACCATAGGATCAAAACCAAATTACGGCTTAGATCGGTTCTCACGGTTCTCAACCTCTTTTGGTTCTCATATGATTTAACTCATATATATATATATAGAGAGAGAGAGAGAGAGTTCAGTTGTGAACCATGGGACAAACGAGAGCGCCACGCCAGTCCCCATCCATCATGAATAATGAACGTGAATTTTTTTACAACATTCATCATGTTTACACTATTCATCATGAATATCCCGTGAATGTGTTGAACACATGACGCATCTCGTTTGTCCCCTAGTTCACAATGGACGTTGGGTTCGCAACTAGACTTACCTATATATATATATATATATATATATATATATATATATATATATATAGAGAGAGAGAGAGAGAGGGGGGGTTTCAATTGGGAACCTACATTAGATTGGAAACTTTGGAAACCACTAGATACCATTGATCTTAGTAATCAATGGTCAAGATTCATTTGATTTAAATATGGTAATAAATGAATTAATTTATTAATGAAAGTTAATAATAATAGGCTAAAAGGGCAAAAGTGTCTTTTGCTTTTTTGTTTCAACTTTGGTAACAAGATGAAATCCGTTGAATAAGGAAACTGTTTAAACTTGTTGTTTCTTTATATAACTCTCTTGCACCTTTAAACATAATGATCAATAGACCTAATTTAGGGTTCTTTTTATATATCTATGCTTAATTAGTTAAGAGGATTATTAGAAAGTTGGTAAAGGGATGAGTGATGAAAAGGAATACACACACATTATTGATGAAACCTATTTTTGTTGATGAAATTGATTTTTGATGAAACATTTGTGTGCATTGTTTGAAATCTAATGAAAACCATGAAACAAATTGGTTGATGAGTTTCAAAATTGTTTCATCAAACACGTATTTGATTAAACATGTTTCAACATTGTTTCATCTATAACAAATTCATCATGTGTAAACATGTTTCGTCTATTGGTTCATGAGTTTCAACATTGTTTCATCAAACACGTATTTGATGAAACGCATATTGGTTCATTCGTTTCAACATTGTTTCATCAAACACGTGTTTCATCTAACGGGAATCTTATCAGAATCATTACTAGGAATTTCATCAACCGGACGAATAAAATACGATAAAAACATTTCATCGTTGTCGAGCAGATCTCAAACATGAATTTCGTTAGCCGAAACACCATCAAACATGTTACCCTTCATTGCTCCGTATGGTTAATTTTTTATACTCCAATTAAAAAAAAACCATACAAATATATAACAAAGAATGAAAATAATATATTTTAAAAATATTTCAATTCAATGAAAACAAATATTGATTTTAAATATAATTAAATATTTGAATTTTCTAAAAAAATAACTCTTTTCCAAAATTTGATGAAACGGAAATCAAATAAATAAATAAAATAGTTTACCTTAATTATTCCAATTAATATGAAACTGAAATCGGAATCAAGGAAAATAGTTTAAATTAATAAGAATTAAAAAATGAATATTTAAAATTTAAAAAGAAATTGAAATCGGAATCAGAAAATGCATACTTTAAATTAATATAACATCAATTATTACCATATATAAAATGCATTCAAATTAAATAAATTAATATTATAATAATAATAATAATTACCATATATATTACAAAATTAGGTATTGTTTGGGACGAAAATACACGAGCACAACGAAGACACATTTAATGCATATTTCACACGACTTGTCTTGTATTAAGATAAGGTCTTCACGACCGAGCATAACCACTACACCCCTCGTAAAGGTACACTTGACCACGATCATACTAACATCGACATAACGTTCACATTCTATTTATTTAATGCAGGTTTAATATTCATAAAGGCCAACGGCTATAACCAATCAACGACATCAAAAGCCATTATGAATGATCAACCGTTACAAAAACGCATTTATGAAGATCCAAGACTATAAATACTAAAGATATACACTTCAATTTGACATTGAATCTCAGAAATACATAGACTACAAGCCATGCAAAGAACAAACTGCAATCCTTCCCTTCGCATTACACGACTGCAATATATTACGTACGACACAAGTGTTTTCACACACGACCTATACTTATTCTTAGTTCATATACACATTTATGTTGTTCATCGTGTAAAACATTGTAATGCATAAGGATATCACCCATGTTTGGTGATCGTAGTGCATGACGACACCCCTTAATCGTCCGCGATTTTTTCCTCGATTGAGGTTTTTCCGCGTCACCAAACCCCTTGTGTCTTTATTTTATCTGTTATCGCGTACATTGTCACCTGGTTACTTTCTTTAGTTGGATAAAGTTCCACATCGACCTTAAATTATCCTTTGGGTGATTTTTGGCATTAACAGTTTGGCGACACCGTGGGGCCCCATCTAAAGAAAATCCTCGACAATCGTGTGTCGTACTAACAGTTTCCTCAAGTATTTTTTGTTTTTACAGGACAATGTCAGCTCCTCAGGGAACTCAAGAACACATTATGGCTCAAATGAACATGGAGTTGAACACGGCTCATGCTCAAATTGAAGCTTTGACAAATCAACACAAGCAAGCAGTGGAAGAGATTGAATCCTTAAGAAATCAGAACGCTAGCATCGCTGCAGGGTGGATTTAGCATGCCTTTGTCGGGACCACCACTTCCCAACAACCCAAGACCGTTTTTTCCTGGCATCTCCGGTCAGCCTATACCGACATTACCACCTCCGCCTCCACCGTTCTTTCCTTCGACGGTGCAGGCCCCCTCGATGCCATTTATGACATCGATTCTACCCTTCTTTCACTCGACAGCGCCAATTCCCACGATGCCTACAGCGTCGATTCCTATAATGTCAATGCCCACTTTCCAATATAACGAATATGCTTCTGACTCGTCGCAACGGAATGGTTTTCAGAGTTTAGGACATGTCCCACCAGGTGTTCAAGGGAATACTCCGGACGACCCTGTCGCCCAAAGATTGAAGATGTTGGAAGAGCAGAACGAACGTGTCCTGTCTCTACTTGCCAAACTTCCAGGAGCAGCGGTACCTGTCGACGTTGAGCCCCGTACAGGATTTCAGGCATCGCCCTTTGTGGACGAGATCGCAATGGTCGACATCCCAAATAAATACAGTATCCCGACCTTCACACCGAAATATTCTGGTATCTAGGATCCAACTGAACACGTCGCTCAGTACAAACAGCTGATGTGGACAGTATCGATCCCGTACCAATATCAAGAGGTGTGTATGTCCAAGAGTTTTGGGGCGACCCTCACAGGTGCAGCCCTGCAATGGCTAATTGGCCTCAAACCAAAGTCCATTGGGTCATTTGCTGAACTGGTGAACCAATTCTCCCAACAGTTCGCCAGTAGTCGCAAGATGGAGAAGTAGACTAGCGACCTGTACTATGTCGTGCAAAAAATGGGAGAGTCCATCCGAAGATACTTCAACCGATTCAACGCGGAAATGATTAGTGTCTGGAATTTCGATATCAAAACCGCAATCGAGGCGTACAAACGTGGTCTAGACAAAGGCTCAAGTCTATACACCGATCTGACAAAATATCCCCCGGAGAACTTCGAGGACGTACAAGCAAGGACTTTGGCCTATATGAGAGTCGAAGATGATGCTGCCTTTCGACGTAAACACTCTAACGATAAAAAATCGTTAAGTGTGAAAAAATCAGAGTTCAATGCCAAGACGGCAGTTCAGGATGAGCCATCGAGACAGATATCGAACGTCAGGTTCGACAAGAAGAAAGTATCGACTGCAACCAAGTTTCCTCAATACCCTAAGATTTCCTCCTATGGATTCAAGGGTACTTCTAAAGACTTGGTCGAAGCATTAAGAAACACACAAGAAACCGTTCGGTGGCCAAAGAAAAGCGATAAGGCTGACGCCAAGAGAGACATGACCAAATGGTGCGACTTTCATGACGACCATGGTCATACAACGGACAATTGTATAGCCCTCAAGAAGGATCTCGCTTGGCATGTCCCGAAGGGTAACCTCAAGGATATCTTCGACGGAACAGCAGCACCAGACAACAACGTTCGACCACCGTCTCCTGCACGAGAAAATCGTGAACTGTGTTACGGGAGGGTCAGACGTTTGTGGTATAACCTATTCCGCAGCAAAGAGGCACGCCAGTCAGGGGGCAAACAATCAGCCAATCCCTCGATCCTCACGGTCGAAGGAAGAATTGGAACTGGAGTCAATGAAGATAACTTTCGATCATGATGATCTAGGCGACCTACATCAAAAACATCACGACAGGTTAATCATACAACTCAAGGTCGGCAAATGTTTAACCCAGAGGGTGCTGGTCGATGGAGGAAGCTCAGCGAATATAATATTTCTCGACACCATCAAGGCTATGGGACTCGATAAGTCAGAGATCGTTCGTCGCTCGACGACTCTGGTAGGATTCAACAGGGACGCAACGAGCACCTTTGGAGAAATCACTTTACCAGTCTACGCGAAAGGAATCAACAAGCAGACCAGATTTAGCGTCATCGACTGTCCTTCGACGTACAACATCATTCTTGGTCGACCCTGGATACACGACATGAAGGCAGTCCCTTCAACATATCACCAGACGATGAAATTCCCTATGCCATGGGGAATCCAGGAGATCAAGAGTGAACTTAAAGTTGCTCGGGATTGCTACAAAACATCGATGAAACCTAGAAAGCAATCCATCTAGCAATTACAAAACCAGGATACTCCCGACACCACCAACGACTACCGATTGGAGGAAGTTATCCTGGATCAAAGCAAACCAAACCAGATCGTCTTCATAGGTTCGACGCTCGACCCTTCTATTAAAAAACAACTAATCTCTTTTTTGTAGGATCATGCTGACTGTTTCGCCTGGACGCACAAAGACATGGTTGGCATCGACCCTGACATCATTTCACATAAACTGAATGTGGATCCATCATTCAAACCAGTGAAGCAGAAACGTCAAAAATTCGCTCCAGAACGGAACAAGGTGATTAACGATGAAGTCGACAACCTCCTCAAGACCGGGAAGATCCGAGAAGTAAAATACCCCGACTGGCTAGCCAACGTCGTGGTCGTGCAAAAGAAAAATGGCAAATGGAGGGTGTGCATAGACTTCACAGATCTGAATAAGGCATGTCCAAAGGATCCATTTCCTTTGCCGCATATTGATGCATTAGTCGACGCAACTGCTGGACATGAACTCTTGACATTCATGGACGCATATTCGGGCTACAATCAAATACTTATGCACGTCGACGATCAAGAAAAAACAGCCTTCATGACAGATCGAGATCGAGTGGCAACCTTGAACAGGTTTATATCTCGGTCGTCAGATAAATGCCACTAGTTCTACAATGTCCTACAAAAAAAATGGTTTCCAGTGGACG
Source organism: Arctium minus (assembly GCA_954870635.1). NCBI lineage: Eukaryota > Viridiplantae > Streptophyta > Magnoliopsida > Asterales > Asteraceae > Arctium > Arctium minus. Next base: position 40,081,587 of record OX941084.1, read on the forward strand.
AACGACCATGAACAAGCATTGCAAAAACTAAAAGAATATATGGTGTCACCTCCATTACTATCAAAACCACAAGACAACGAAGTATTGCAACTATACTTAGCCGTCAGCTCCAACGCCGTAAGTGAAGTCCTGGTAAGAGAAGACGACAAACACCAATTGCCTATTTATTATGTAAGTAAGTCTTTGCTCGAAGTTGAAACCACGTACTCTTCAATGGAAAAGCTCTTATTATCGCTAGTTACTGCTGCAAAGAAGTTACGACATTTACTTTGAATTACATCCTATAACTGTCGTTACTAACTTTCCACTTAAGTCTGTCTTGAGAAAACCAGAATTGACAGGTCAACTAGCGAAATGGAGTATATATCTCAGCAGTTAAGACATCGATTTTAAACCCATGACCGCGATCAAATCGCAAGTCCTAGCAGACTTTGTCGCCGACTTTAGTCCTAAACTAGAGAAAGAAGCACAAGACTATGTTTGTTCTGTGGCGACTCACGACGACAAACCCTAGACTCTACATGTGGATGGATCGTCCAACGCTAGATATACAGGATCGGGAATCGTCTTAAAGTCACCACAGGGGGGCAAGATGGTGTACTCCATACGATGCGATTTCAAGGCAACCAACAACGAGGCAGAGTTTGAAGCCCTGATCGTAGGGATGAATATGGCGCACGACTTGGGAGCAAAAGGCGTGCATGTCAAGAGCGACTCCCTTCTTGTCGTGAACCAGATGAATGGTGAATTCGCGGCTAAAAAGATTCAAAAATGACATCATACCTCAGGATAGCCAAGACGAAATCTGAAAAATTCAAACATTTCTCGATCGAACAAATCCCGAGAGATTTGAATACTCAAGCAGATGCTTTAGCCAACCTCGGATCGGCACTTACCAAACCTTTGTTCGACACAGTACCCATGGTACATCTCATGACGTCGTCCATTGATCACTCTAGTAATGTGTGTTCATGGATTTGATGAATAGAGTGTGTCAACCATTTCTCGACAAGTCGGTCATTGTATTCATTGATGACATACTTGTGTATTCCCAGAGCGAGGCGGAACATGAGCAACACCTTCATGAAGTCCTGGATGTGTTAAGAAAGGATAGGTTATATGCCAAGTTCTCCAAGTGCGACTTTTGGCTAGAGGATGTTCAATTATAGGGCCACATTGTCACTCGAGACGGAGTGAAGGTGGACCCCTCAAAAATTAAAGCAATGATGAATTGGGAACCTCCCAAAAGTCCATCCGAGATACGAATCTTTTTGGGTTTAGCGGGTTATTACCGGAGATTTATCCAAGATTTCTCCAAAAATCACTTCTCCCTTGACTGCCTTAACTCGAAAGAATGTGAAGTTTGTTTGGGTCGAGGCGCAAAAGAAAGCGTTTCGGACCTTACAAAAGAATTTGTGTGAAGCTCCGATTCTATCTCTACCCAAAGGGCTGGAAGACTTCGTGGTTTATTGCGATGCTTCAAAGATAGGTTTAAGGTGCGTCTTGATGCAATGAGGTATGGTGATCGTTTACGCATCGAGGCAACTCAAGGTTCACGAGAAGAATTACCCTACTCATGATTTGGAGTTGGCGGCAGTGGTGTTCGCCTTGAAGCTATGGCGACACTACCTCTATGGCACGAAATGTTCACTCTACATGGATCACAAGAGTTTGAAATACGTCTATGATCAAAAGGAGTTGAACATGAGGCAAAGATGGTGGCTCGAGTTACTCAAGGATTATGATTGCGAGTTGCTTTACCACCCCGATAAGCCGAACGTGGTAGCCGATGCTTTGAGTCGAAAAGACTATAGCGGAAGCATTCGTGCCACCCTTTCAAGAATCGAGTTGGTGTCAAGTCTCATTAAGAAAATCAAGACGTCTCAAGTTGAGGCTTTGTTAGAGGAAAACCTCAAGGATGAAGTGATGACGAAACAACGATTGCTCTTGCGGAGGATAGCCGTGGGATGAAATTGTTCAATAGACGAATTTGGGTGTCCAAGGTTGGGGGCAATCGAGAACTTCTTCTTAAAGACGCCCATATGTCCAAGTATTCCATCCATCTTGGGAGTACAAAAATGTATAGGGACTTGAACCTACATTATTGGTGGTCGGTTATGAAATTATATGTGGCACGCTATGTGGAGTGATGCGTGACTTGCCTACAAATGAAGGTCGAGCGCCAACGACCTTACGGAAGTCTTCAATCCCTAGATTTTCCCAAATGGAAATGGAAACACATCACCATGGACTTCGTGACCAAGCTACCAAAAACCTTGAGAGGTCACGATACCATTTGGGTGATAGTTCACCGATTGACTAAGAGAGCTCACTTCTTGGCCATGCGTGAGACCCTACCGATGGACATGTTGGCAAAGCTTTACATTGATGAAGTGGTTTCAAGGCATGGAGTGCCCTTGTCTATTGTGTCCGATCGCGATAGTCGGTTTACTTCAAACTTTTGGGATAGCTTACAGAAAGAGCTTGGTACAAGAGTAAAGTTGAGTACGGCTTACCATCCGCAAACCGACGGCCTAAGTGAGAGGACGATCCAAACGCTAGAAGATATGCTAAGGTCTTAGTAATCGATTTCGGGGGTAGTTGGGACTCTCACCTACCTTTGGTGGAGTTTGCATACAATAATAGCTATCACTTGAGTATTGGGATGGCACCATTTGAAGCCTTATACGGGTGGAAGTGCATAACTCCGATGTGTTGCCTTGAAGCAGGCAAGAAGCAATTCGCCAGTCCCGAAATCGTGCAAGAAACTGCCGACAAGGTGAAAGGCATTCGGGAACAGTTGAAAGCGGCTCAAGATCGGCAAAAGAGTTATGCCGACAAGAAGAGACGACCGATGGACTTCCAAGTGGGTGACCGTATGATACTTAAAGTGTCCCCTTGGAAGGGAATAATCTGGTTTGGAAAGCGCGGGAAGTTAAGTCCCCGTTTCCTCGGACCATTCACGATGCTCAAGCGAGTGGGACTTCAAGCGTACCAATTGGAGTTACCACCAGAAATGAATGGGATCCGTAACACGTTCCATCGTTGTTACCTTCAAGAGTGTTTGGCGGAAGAAGAAAGCATCATTCCATGAGGTCTAGTGAATTCCCTCCCAAAAGCAGTTCAAACAATTTTCATATATAAGCAATAGTCAAATCCGCCAAAGGCCCATCAAACAATCTAACATCACACATGAGTATTTGCACAGTGTTCATAGACCAATTCCACCAAACGATAGCAACCGCGATCAGGGCCCAAGCAGACTCCCCTTTCGCCTTCGGGGCCCAAGCAGACTCCCCATTCCCGCTTATACATGAAACAGATTCCATGTATACGAGGCATATATGCCAACTCCCAAGAGATATGTAAAATCCCAAGGTACACTAATCCCACTTTGCAATCCAACTCCAAATAAGCATGCCCAGACAATGATCAAATCATGTAAACAATGCATGTGCATATAGAAACAATCTCATAACATGCGAAATCAATGTTTCCAAGATATCCATTTCATGCAAGAAGTATTCATGCGTTTGCGAATAAAATCATGGTATACGTTACACCATAATCAGTGTTTAAAATGTTCAACGTCATATTTCACGTAAAAGGGTTTAAGGGAACTCACCTGAATGTTATAAATCCTTCAAACACCGAATCTCACTCCCGAACCAGCTGAACACCTACAAGTCGACGAAACAGATCAAAATCTTTATTTGGATCCTTATATTTCCCGGATGACCCCATTAGGGTTTTTTCCCACATTTCCGGATAGAACAACACTCGGGTTCTACCCGATACCCGAATAAGTTCTCTGTCGGATTTACCCCAAAAACTGGGTAATCTCTCTACCGGATTTCGATCAAAATCCGGATACCACTTTTATCGGATTTTTTTCAATACCGGATGATACTCCACCGGGTTTCACTTATAACCCGGATGCACAACACCTCTACTGGGTTTCACTTATAACCCGGATACAACATGTCTACCGAGTTTCACTTAAATCCGGGTAAACCCCATCTGGAAATTAACCAGAATCCGAGTAAACCTTCATCCGGGTTTTACCCCAAATCCGGGTAAACCCCATCCGGATTTCAGGCGATTCCCGATCATTCGAGCTGTACCATATTGACCTCGATCCTGCTAAGGGTTTTTCACCCTTTTCAACCCCAAATCATAAATGAACATTAGGTTTAATATTCTAACTTTTATTAATCAACAACAACATTATTAACGCATTACTATCCCATAATAAATCAAATTTCACAAATCTATTAAGAAGAATAAACACAGTGACATAATGGTTCATTCTCAAATCAAGAAATACCACTACATACAGCAAGAATCAATGGAGGATGATTTGAAGCTTACCTTGGGGGATGATGAATCCTCAATCAATTTCTCTAGCACAATCTCTTGTAACAAACCTCCAGCCTTCTCCTCTCTTCTTTCTTTCACGTTACAACCACCATAATGCAAGAATTAGGGATTTTCCCTTTTTTATACCTTTCATAAATTGCATTCAAGTCCCTAAGTTTCCTTTCTCACTTTTTTTACCACACTTTACCAAGAAGGGTGCAATTTAGAACAACGGTTATTACATTAGATTTTTAATTTAATTTAATATATTTATTAAATAATATGTAAAGTTCAATTTTTTGAAAGTACAATGTTGTAATACATAATGACACATCAGCGATATGTTACACGTGGACATCCCACGTGGAAAATGACATGGCATGGAAATCTGGTAACTTGTGTCATGTCATCTTAATTCAATAATGGGTAAATTTTTCAAAGTATAATGCCTTAATATAAAATAACTTGAACATATATTGCTATGATAGGAAAAAATGAAAGTACAATGTTATAATAAAGAAATTTGCAAAAGTAAGTTGTGATTTCGTGCACTTAGCCATAATAAAACACCAAATCTAGTATAATATTATTCACCCAAACTAATTGTTTTAAGTTGTTATATAATATTATTTACCCACACTAATATATATATATATATATATATGTAGTAATTTATTTTTGTTGTATAATGACATTTTAATAAAAATCAAAAGTACATTGTTATTGTTATAAGAAAAATAGGGCAGAACAACAGTAAATAGAGAGAATGAAATCTATAATTCTCATTAACCATAAGCCCTTTAAATAGGGAGGAGTTAACAAAGAAAGGAAAACATTCATTATGATAAATTCTAATACTAGGAAAATATTCTTTCAATCACTCTCTTTGTGTCGAGTCAAATGAGTGATGGTGCATAGTTCTTGCCTCATTAAAACGTTACGCCAAAGAAACAAGACCCGGTGGGAAAAATAAAAACTTTAGATGAAGGAAAAGGTACAAGGCACCAATAAACAATCCATTTAGTTTACTATCTTTCTTTATTTGTACATCAATCAAAAGGTTTTGAAAACACAATGATTTATAAATCGTTGTCTCACTAAAACCTTGTAACAAGGAACAAAACCCAGTGGAAAAAATAAAACTTTGGGCGAATGAAATAGCATAACTCATTAATAATACATGTTTAGTAGACACCTCCTTTTGTCTATTACTCCCCCTGACTTCTGCATTAATCTAGGAAGTTTGGAAAGCATTTGCATTTTAATACTTACTACAGGTTTCCCAAATATGGATTTAGGTAATGATTTGGTAAACAAATATGTCACATTCTCCTAGCATCTTACATGATTCATTTGAATCTAGAGGAGAGTTTGTTATTGTTGATTGTATAGAAATTTAAGCAAAATATGTTTTGTGTTATCACCCTTGATGTATCTTACTTTCATTTCTTTACATGATGCATTATTTCCATATATGCGGCAGGATATTGGTTGAACTCAAAATTACTAGTTTCTCTAATATGTATAATGATAGTCCTAATCATATACATTCTTTAATTATCTCACGGAGAGTAATATTCTTGGAATAGTTCAATGCGGTTGTTACAAAGGTTTGCTTACCTTATTTCCAAGCAATCGGAGTGTTCCATGCGGTAATTCCTTATCCAGTTTGGGCACAATCTTTGTATAGGTTAGACACATACCTAATATCAGCAAAAACATACCAAGACATTGTTTGGTGTTTTTCTATAAGAGCTAGTACTTTTGTTTCTTACATTATAAGTAGGTATTGAAGTTTCATTATCAATCCCATTTTTCTTTCTATAGGGAAAGTATAAGCCCATGCCAATGTTCCAATGACGTTGCATTGACGTTGAGCTAAATCTAGCTAACAAGTTCACTGAGAAATACAATATACGGTCAAGTGTATTGTACTAAGTACAATAATGTGCATATTATACTTAGATAGGGAATTCCATCTCCCAACACTTTTTCGACATCATCCTTTAGATGAAATGGATCTTTTCTTATATCCAACACTTTGACGGATCATGGTAGTGCTAGTTGGATGCGCTTTGTCCATATTAAATTGCCTGATTAATGTCTAGACATATGCGATCGGTGAATTAATATTTCACAAATTCGGTGTCCTAGATCAAATAGCTAGACAAAACCAAGTTTTCCCAAGATTTTCCATCTCAAATTTAGATTTCAAGTAGCTTGTGGTTTCTCTTATTTCATCAAGAGTGCCTATTATGTTCATAACATTGAAATATAGAGCCACTTTGAAAATCTGGAATTTGTTTTCCTAAATAAATACGCAAGGGCACAATTTATCGTTCTTATATATCATTTCCGAATCAAGTATTCACTTAGGCTGGTATACCACATCCGTATAGATTGCTTTAGTTTATAAAGTGAGCATTTTAAATTTATTGCAAACACATTTCGTGGTTTAGAGTTACTTGATTTTGGTAATGTAATATCATTAAGCATTTTTATATATCTCTGAGTCTAGATCCCCGTAGAGATATGTGATAACCACATTCATGAGTTGCATTTCTAGTCCTTCGGAAACTATTAAGCTAATTAATTAGTAGAACGTTATAACGTCCATCACGCGAGAGTAAGTCTTCTCGTGGTCAATCCAGGGCGTTGTGAGAAACATTGCGCCAAAGGAGAGCCTCATACACTATGACTTAATTATTCACATTACGCTTTATGAGAAATGATTTATCTATATCTTACAGGCTTTACACTTGGTGGGTTAGCACTACCAAACCAAATACCTGTTTATTTGCCAAATAATATAATTCTTCTGGATTGCTTCTTTTCATGTAGGCCAGTTTGCTTTTTGTTGACATTCTTCAACTGAGCATGGTTCGATGTCAATGTGCTCTATCATCTCATGAGCAATAGTGTATATGAATATATCATCAATGAGTATGTATGATTGTTAAGTGCATTTTATACATTCATCATAGTAGTTTATAATTGCATTTTGCATTTAGTTTAATTGTTTGCATGTAGATTTTATTATATTTTTAGTTAATTTTCGTTTAATAATCGATTGGGGATATACATTGGTATTTTTGTGGTTTTCTCGGGTTTTGACAGGTAATTCACATTGAAAGCGTGAAATGGATGACGATGGATTTAAAGTTTTTGATCGATCTTTATTTGGTGGGCAAATCCAAGAAGAATGCTAAAAGTTGGAACAAAGTCGAAAGAAAATAATTCAACAAATGAGCTTTAAAAAAAAAAGAAATCAAGAGGGTGGCTTTTGGAAGAGTTGCAAAGTTGAGGGGCCGTTTTTGAAAATTATATTTTTTAAATAGCATTGTTTTGTAGGGTTTGAGATCATCTTCCTTCTTCCACCTCTCCACCCCACGCCGTTTTCTTCTTTTTTTTTCTTTTTCTTTCTTTGTTTTCTTTTGTTTTTAGTTTAGCCTCTCTTTTTTTAGATTAATTGTTAGGTTTTAGTTTTTATCATTTTTCTTGTAAGTTCTTTAGTTTAGATTTTAGGGTTAGTTTAGTTTTTCATTTATTTGTGATTTCTTCGTTCGTTGAGTCTTTAGAAGTTGTGAAGATGATGCGATGTTTCGGCGAATCGAAGATGAAGATGGAATGTGACAGATTCTCATCAACATTCAACACCGTTGTAACGTGTTGTTTCACTTTTTTTTATATGTTTGGATTTCTCTCCCTATATTTACTTCTCCCTTTTTAATTTCTTGCACCGCTCTTAATTTTATTTACCGCTTTCGTAGGCTAAAAACGATTCTTGGAGAGTGACACTCCTTGGATCGATCTTTACAGCTTTCGTAGATTAATTTTATTGCTTTCGTTAGATTTATGTTTACGTTTTATTTCGTAGTTTAGTTATCGTTCATTTGGATAATCGTCACTTTGGATAGACGTTGTGGTATAGATCAATGGTTTTTATAATAAACATTTGAATTTTAATTGGTTGATTTTTCATATAGCGAAAGTTAATGTTTGATTAACCAATTTGTATAAAACGTCTTTAGTTAAATTCGATTAGTTTTAGATATGAACGAAGTTTCAGTCTTTTACTTAGATTAAATTGATCGGTGACAACGGTCCTAACATGATAAATAGTTAGGGACGTTGATTGGGAAAAATATTCGTTTTAAATCATAATGTTTCTTCCCAATGTACACATATTGTGAAAGTACATATGGTTCTTGGATTAGAAAAGTTTTTCCACCTCGAAAGAGGGTTAAATTAATTTTACATAACGAATTCCCACAATTACCAAAAATCTGAAGTTGACATTACCCAATGTCCATTAGTTTGTTTTGCTTCCTTCTTCTGTTTGTTTATTTTATTAGTTTTTTTAAAAAAAATCCAAATATTGATGAATTCCTGTAGCTAGGCCATAGTCTAGAACGAGTCCGTGTTTAGTCCATCGCCTCCCTGTGATCGACCCGTATGTTACACCTCTCGTACGCTTGCGGTTTATAAGTTTAAAACTCAAACATCAAGTTTTTGGCGCCGTTGCCGGGGAGGCAATAAGGCTAACATGGACTTTGTTTTGGACTTACTAGTCTACGTCTTTATCCCATTTCTATTTTCCCATTTTCTTTTCGTCCCTATACACTAGCTAGGTTGCGTGGTTGATTTTTTTTATCCGTTAATCCACCTCTTTTTGGGGAGTTCTATTAACATGCTTAATAGTGTCGGGTGACGGACCGTTGAGACGTGTTTTTTTACTATGATAGAGATAGTTATCACCATTAGAGGTGATGTGTGATGCTAACTCAATCTTGTTTTAATGTGTCTCACGTGTTTTTTTTTATTTACTCGAATTCGGTATATTTTTATGTCAAGCCGGACATCACCGATCCTTCTTTCTTTACCCTTATTTAATTCTCGGCTATGGGTTACGTAACTTGTTTTATAATGAAAACACACTGGTTATCCGGTGTGATTTTTATGTGTTTATGCGACCCGTATGAATTGGTGACCATTTAAGTCAATCCTTTGACTTTTGCCGATTTGTGCACTCTTTTCTCCCTAATCGTTTAATTCTTCGTCAATCTCACGACGATAAACGAGCCAATCTTCCTCTTGTTTAATTCTTGGTTCATATTTCAAGTCTCTTAATTTTCTGCTTCTCGTCACTGGCGTGAAGTACCCCTTCACTGGCGTGAAGGGAACTGATCCTAAAAATCCAAACTTTATGCCTGTCATCACTGGCGTAACGAGTTTGGTCACTAGCGTGAAAGGAGTTGGTATAAAGAACTCCAACTTTCTGTCCGTCATCACTGGCGTGAAAGGAGCTGGTATAAAGAACCCCAACTTTCTGTCCGTCGTCACTGGCGTGACGAGTTTGGTCACTGGCGTGAAGAAAATACAAAAAAAAAGATTTTTTTATTTATTAATTTTTATTTCTATTGTTTTTTTTACTTTATTTTATCCAAAAAAAATGTTTTTATTTATTTATATGTTTGATTTTTTTTTACTTTATTTTATTTCAAAAAAAAGTTAAAAAAAAATAAAAGTTTTTTTTTTTTAGATTATTTATTCTTCGTTTTTTTTCTTTATATAAAAAAAAAATTATGTATTTAATTTTTTTCCCTTTCTTTCTTTTCCTTTTGTTTTTCTTTTTCTCTTTCTCGTCATCTCTTTTCCCCTATAGTTCTAACCCCACCGTACAAAGTGTATTTTCTTTTTCATTTCCTCCTCCGACTATCTAAATTTGGCATCCGTCATCTCCCCACCGTGGCAGCGCTGACAACCGTCAAATCCCCCTTTGTTTATGAATCATGTTTTTTCAGGTGATCAACTACTTCTAGGAGTTTCAAAGCATCAAAAAGCGGCAAAGTCTTCGGTTCAACACCCGGTAAATTCGTTTCTTTTAACATTATGTGAATACGTTGACTTGTTGTTTCATTCTAGTAGTGCTTGATATGCATGATTATTGCATTAGTTGGATTGCCACCACTGGGTAAACAATAGGATTTGATCACTTTGCACTGAAATGCATCCATTATTCATCATGTAGCGCTGTCATATATGTGATTCTTGAACCACGCTCCCCGTGTTGATTTTGATTCCCTTACCCGTAGTCAAGCATTGTGGGTGGGGTATTTGTTTGTTTTTTACTTCTTTTCTCTTTTATTTGAGCATTCATGCATTTAGTTATAACCCATGCATTTTTCCCCTTTTTGTTGCATTTTGCATCATATCATTGCATTGCATAAAAAAATTTAAAAATCCAAAAAGATTTTTAGCGTTTATCCACGATTTTAGAGCTCGTAGTAACCACCCTCATTTACCATCAATCTTTTAATTAGGTGTACTAATGTACTTTTCGACGACTTTAACCATGATATAAGGATTTTTTTTATAAACACGTTTTTCCCTTAGTTAGTCACTTGCACGCACTACTTTGCATATTATTCCATATAACTTTTAGGATTAAATTTCTTACCGTAGTCCCCCTACACTATACCTATGACTACTTGGATGGACTTTACCTTGTAAGAATTTGGGCCGTATTGGATTGACACATATATAATCAATCTCATTTTCTGTTCTTGTGTGTTACTGTAGATCCCAGTACAGTGCAATCAACAGCAAATAATATCACAGATGAATAAGATTTAAGCCACAACTACTAGTCATATGATTAATATTAAATCAAAGGGTTACATGTTTACAGAAACGATTTCTGATCAGAGAAAGTAAACCTATTGACTAGTAATCTGAAATTATGAGACTTGTGAAACTCTCCTAACCTAACAAATGAACTAAATAATAACTTTAAATACTTAGGCGCATAGGCCTAATGGGCTTATGGGCTTGGGCCCATCTAACAAAATAACTTTCAATTAATTACAAATCAAACCCTTATAAATACTTTATTCCACTTTCAACACTCAGGACTTTTAGTCCTAACAATCTCCCCCTAAAGTTGAATAAAGCATTTATCTTCTTGAATACTTCATGCCATGATCTTCTTTCCCTCTTTAATCTTTGAAGACCTTTGGTGTTGCTTAACTTCATGTCTTTCCACACTCCCCCTTGAATAAAGCTCTTGGTCTTCATAGTTTCAACTTTGTTACCAGATTCGATGTGCAATAGCCTCGACTGTTGGGAATTAAAGAATTGCTTAAGTATGGTTAATGCTGCTAGCACAACTGATTACTACTGCTAGTAGATTTAATACTGCGTGACAAGTTAGTACTGCTATTTCAAAAGTTAGTACTGCTTGAAGAGTTAGTACTGCTGAAGTTAGTACTGACAGATCAAAGTTAATACTGCTGAACATCATTAATACTACTTAGGATTTTAATGCTGCTGAAGATGATTAATACCTTTGAATAAGGTTAGTGCTGCTTATGAGATGAAGACTCAGTATGGAATGAAGACAGGTGTATAGAAGACTTGCTAAAGTAAAGAAGATAATTATGGATTGAAGATCAAGTTTATTTTGATAATTATCTTGTAATATGTCTTGTATAAATAGTATAGAAGTCTATGATAGAATTAACTTTTGTTTTAATACGTTTTAGAGAGAATTTACCTCAAGGTTTAGAACCCTAGTTCTAGAGAAGTAGAATTCGTATTGGTGAGTCTGTTCATCAATATTGAGGTTTTGTTTGAAATCTTGTAGCTTTAATCATTCAATAAAGTTTACAAGATTGTGATTTCTGATTCACTGTTACATTGATTGTTGAATATTAAAGTATTATTCCGCAACTCCTTTAATATTGTTTTCTGAGTTCATTATTCTTGTTGAGAATTAGATCCTGACAAGTGGTATCAGAGCTAGTATTCTCATAAACCATCATTCATCATGGAAAACACAGTTGAATCAAACAGTACTCTTGTCTCAAAGGTTCCAATGCTCAGATCTAATGAGTTTGACATGTGGAAGATTAGGATCAAGCAATACATTCTCCTCACAGATTACTCTATGTGGGACATCATTGAGAATGGCCCATCTGATGAAGGAAAGATTGGTGCAGATGGAAAAAAGAATCCCACCAAAGACGGATGCAGAAAGGAAGACAAGGCAGACAGAGATGAAAGCCTTGAGCACACTGCTCTTGGCTATTCCCAATGAGTATCAACACCAATTCTGCAATTGCACTAATGCACAGATGTTTTGGAATGCTCTAGAGAAGAGATTCTCTGGTACCAAAAGTACCAAGAGAAATCAGAAGGCAATATTGAAGCAACTGTATGAAAACTTTATGTCAACTAAGAATGAGTCCATGACTCAAACTTTTGACAGGTTTAACAAGCTGATTGGTGAACTAGCTACTATGGGAGTACAGATTGATCAAGATGATGTAAACAGAAAGTTCTTAAGGTCCCTTGGAGATGAATGGACCATGTATATTGTTTCATTCAGACAGAATGAACAATTGGAAGAAAAGGAACTAGATGATCTGTACAATGATCTGAGAGTGTTTGAATCTGAGGTGGAAGCAAAGAAGAAGCCTACTGGATATGTTCATAATGCTGCACTCCTATCAACATCAATTGGTTCTACTGCTAACCCTGAATCAGTTAATGCTGCTAATGGAGTAAATCAAGAAAAAGGCACTGAATCTGTTTTTGAAGCCTTTCTTTCCAGCCATGGAAACTCCTCTTTAATCAATGATGACTTGGAACAGCTTCATCCTGATGATCTTGAAGAGATGGATATTAAATGGCAGATGGCCATGCTTTCTATGAGGGTGAATAAGTTCATCAAAAGGACTGGGAGGAACAACTTCTCCCAAAGAAGAGAAGATGGTGCAGGCTTTGATAAGTCAAAAGTGGAGTGCTATAAATGTCATCTGAAGGGACACTTTGCCAGGGAATGCAGAAGTGGAGTGTCTCACAACAACCACCAACAAGCACAGACTAGAAGCTTTAACCAGAACAGAAACTCTGCTCAAGCCCTTGTTTCTCAACAAGGAATGGGGTTTGACTGGAGTGATCAAGCAGAAGAGGCTATTCAAAATCAAGCTCTCATGGCAGAGGTATCTGATCTCCCAACTGAGGTACTTTCTAATCTCTGTTCTCAAACTTGCATAGATAATGTTAAAAGGTACAGGGATCACAACCAGAAGATGAGTGATGACCTTAAGAGATTAGAAAAAGATATAAAAGACTATGTGAAAATTGTTGAGAGGTTTGAGGAACAAATTAAAAGTTTCCAAGCCAATGAACTGCAACACACATATGATACCAATTACTGGAAGTGGGAGAAAAATGATTTAGAAATCCAACTGACAAAGTCTAAAGAGGAGAATGAAAAGTTGAGAGGAGAGCTAGCCAAAGTTAAGCTAGATGTGGAAAAGTTTTCCAATGCTTCTAAAGCAATGGACTCTTTACTACAAACCCAGTTTCATGACAAACTAAGAAGAGGAATTGGGTACAATACCACACCACCACCATACAACAACAACTACATCCCTCCTACATCAGACTTACTAGAGACCAAGGATAGGAAGGACTTGAATGAGGGAGCCACTAAGATAGATCCTTTAGATGAAGTTGTTGTTGAGGACAAGACTGAGAAAGAGGCCAGTAAGAGTAAGGACAATACTGTGAGTGGTGAGATTCCCTTAGAGAATAACATTATCACCAATGAGGATTGTGGAAGGGCTTGGATCAAATCCAATGACATAGAGAAGACTGAGGGAAAGTCTAAAAAGGTCCATTACAAACAGACTACAGTTGTGAATCCTGTTCCTTGCAAACAGTGTGCATGTAATAAGGATGATCCCCTAAAACATGATAAAAGGAGGGGAAATCAAAGGAATTGGAATAATCAGTGGGCTCAGAAACAAGGAGTTGATCTGAGTAGAATCATCAGACCAAAACCTTGTTTCATATGTGGCAAATTGAATCATCTTGCCAAGTACTGTTACTTTAATCCTATTAACCAAAGGATGAATTTTCAAAGAGCTATGCAAAAACCCTTTGGTTATAGGAAGGATGAAAGGAACCATGTGGCTAAGAAACCTGTTAAATCTAAAAGCCACATGAAGAAAAAGACTGTAAAAGAGAATGTCAAGATGTGGATTCCTAAAAGCGCTAAAACTGTTAGTACTGCTACTACAAATAGTGTTGCTGACAAATTTAGTGCTGCCAGAAGCAATACTATTGCTATCAATGTTAGTGCTGCTAACATTGTTAGTACTTCTTCAAATATTAATACTGCTAACTCTGTTTGTGCTGCTAACAAGGTTAGTACTGCTAAACCTGTTAGTGCTGCTAACTCTGTTAGTACTTCTAAAATTAGTACTGCTTCTAGTGTTTGTGCTGCTAGGCCTATTATCTTGACAAAGTACTCCAATAATGAGTGCTCTAATTTTAAAAATCTCATCAAAAAGGAATGTAAATACTTTGATGAGAAAGGGAGACCCAAGACCACTTTGGATTGGGTTCCCATTCAATACTAATTGTTTTATCTTATGTGCAAGGCAACCAGCAGCTCAAGGGAAAGAGCATCTGGCATGTTGATAGTGGTTGCTCTAGGCACATGACAGGGAACATGACTTGCCTCAAGAATTTCAAGAAAATTGATGGAGGACATGTTGCCTTTGGTAATACTCCAGATGGAGGTAAGATTAGTGGTAAGGGTGATGTAACAAAAGGTAAAATGACCTTTGAAGATGTTTTCTATGTTGAGCAGTTAAGGTACAACCTGTTAAGTGTATCACAGGTTTGTGACAAAAAGCATAGTATATTATTCACTGATTCTGAATGCATTATCCTTGCTCGTGGATTCAAGGTGGTTGATAAAAAAAATGATACTACTAAGAACTCCCAGAAAGGATAATGTCTATTGTTTGGATATGGAAAATGTTTCAACTGATTCATCCCTAAACTGTCTTGTTTTAAAAGCATCTTTGGATGAATCATCACTTTGGCACAGAAGGATGTGTCACGTGAACTTCAAAACAATGAATAAACTTGTTAAAAATAACCTTGTAAGAGGTTTGCCTTCAAAAGTATTTTCATGTGATGATCATTGTGTTGCCTGTCTCAAAGGCAAACAACACAAAACTTCTCATAAGTCCAAAGAGTTGAACACTATCTCTAATTCTCTTCAGTTGTTGCATATGGATCTGTTTGGACCTACAAATGTTATGAGTATAGGTAAGAAATCATACTGCTTAGTTATTGTTGATGATTACTCTATATTTACTTGGGTATACTTTCTAAGGACTAAGGATGAGACAAGTGGACTAATCAAATCCTTTATTCTAAGAATTGAAAACCAAACAAATCAAAAGGTAAAATTCATTAGGTCAGACAATGGTACTGAATTTAAAAATCATGACCTCAACACCTTTTGTGAGGAAAAAGGAATTGAGAGGCAATACAGTGCTCCTAGGACTCCACAACAAAATGGTGTTGCTGAGAGAAGGAATGGGACACTGATTGAAGCTGCTAGATCTCTGTTAGCTGATTCCAAACTTCCAATTACTTTCTGGGCTGAAGCAGTTAATACTGTTTGTTATGTCCAAAACAGAGTTCTAGTAGTCAAGCCTAAAAACAAGACACCATATGAGCTTTTAAATAAAAGAAAACCATTTATTGGATTTTTCAAACCTTTTGGGTGTCCTTGTACCATTCTCAATACCAAAACTCACTTAGAAAAGTTTGATAGCAAGGCAGATGATGGTTTTCTTGTTGGTTACTCATCTCAGAGTAAGGCCTACAGAGTATTTAATTCTTCTTCTAGAATAATTGAGTAAAGTGACAATGTCAAATGCAATGAGAACACACCAAACCCTATTGGTTTGGGTCCTCGGTGGTTGTTTGACATTGATTCACTAACTAACTCTTTGGGTTTCAGTAGTAATGATCATGCAGGTTCAGGAAGTGGAGGATCAGAGGATGTACAAGTACAAGACATTATTCCTCAGTCCGTGATCTTTCCTATACCTACAATGGAACCTGTTGAAATCTGTGAAAAGGAGACTGTTACTGAACCAATTCAGAGTGAAGATGAAAGAAGAGATAAGGAGAATTCAGAGCATGAAGAACCAGAAGTAGCTGATGAGATTCCCTCAGCTGACCTAAATGATTCCAATTTAGATGAGGGAATTATTGAAGAACCTAGTCTTCAGACAAGAACACAGAAGAATCATCCTCCTGAGTTGGTAATAGGAGACATCTCTTCTCCTATGATGACTATAAAACAAAGCAGACTTCAAGTCATGCAGGATCAGCAGAATACAGTACTTTCTTGCTTTCTATCTCAGATTGAGCCTAAGAAGGCTTATGATGCATTGAAAGATTCAAGTTGGATAGAAGCCATGCAAGAAAAGTTACTTCAGTTTAAATTTCAAGATGTTTGGGACTTGGTGGACCTTCCAAAAGGTCATAGAGCTATTGGCACCAAGTGGATTTTCAGGAATAAAAAGGATGAGAGAGGAATAGTAATCAGAAACAAAGCAAGGCTAGTGGCACAAGGGTACACTCAGGAAGAAGGCATAGATTATGAAGAAGTCTTTGCTCCTGTTGCAAGGGTAGAGGCAATTAGGCTATTTCTAGCCTATACCTCATACATGAAGTTCAAGGTATATCAAATGGATGTGAAGAGTGCCTTTCTATATGGTAAAATTGATGAAGAAGTATATGTATGTCAGCCCCCTGGATTTGAAAATCCATCATATCCTGACAGAGTATACAAACTGAAGAAAGCTCTTTATGGTCTACATCAAGCCCCAAGAGCATGGTATGATACTCTGTCTACCTATCTCTTGGAAAATGGGTTTGAAAGAGGAATTATTGACAAAACCCTTTTCATTAGAAGAAGTAAGAAGGACATCCTACTTGTGCAGATCTATGTGGATGACATCATCTTTGGATCTACAAAAGAACAGATGTGTAGAGACTTTGAAAAGTTGATGCACAAGAGCTTTAAAATGAGTTCAATGGGTGAACTCACCTTCTTCCTTGGGCTTCAAGTGAAACAGCAGAAAGATGGGATCTTCATAAGTCAATCTAAGTATGTGAAAGACATCCTGGACAAATATGGTCTATCAGACTCAAAGCCAGCAAGCACACCTATGGAAACACACAAACAGATCACTGCTGATCTTGAGGGGGAGGATGTTGATGTCCATCTATACAGATCAATGATTGGATCTCTCATGTATCTCACAGCCTCAAGACCAGATATCATGTTTCCAGTGTGTGTTTGTGCCAGATTCCAAGTCAAGCCAAAGCAGTCACATCTTCAAGCAGTTAAAAGGATTTTTAGATACTTAAGAGGGCAACCTAGATTAGGTCTTTGGTATCCTTATGAATCCAACTTTGACTTGATTGCATATTCAGACAGTGACTTGGGTGGTGCTAATATGGATAGAAAGTCTACTTCAGGGGGATGTCAACTTTTGGGTGCAAGACTAGTATATTGGTAGTGTAAGAAGCAAACCACAGTGTCCTTATCAACAACAGAAGCTGAGTACATTGTTGCTGCAAGTTGCTGCTCTCAGGTTCTATGGATTCAGAATCAAATGCTGGACTATGGGGTAACCTTTCTTCACACTCCAATCTTCATTGACAATAGCAGTGCTATAAGCATTGTTAACAATCCAGTCAAGCACTCCAAAACAAAGCACATTGAGATCAGGTATCACTTTATTAGAGACTGTAATGAAAAGAAGCCTATTCAAGTTGCTAAAGTACATACTGATAACCAGTTTGCTGATCTATTCACTAAAGCTTTTGATGTGGGTAGATTTACTTTCCTGGTCACAAGTGTGGGCATGATCAACTCTGAATGAGATCATATTTAAAAAGTGATTGTATACCTGTTATCTGTTTATTTTTGGTGCTACTAATCCTCTTTCTCAGGAAGTGTACTGCCTTGCTCAGACTAACACAAGCTTCAAAAAGTGTAAGTATAGTTACTACTGCCAGTGTAGTTTTAATGCTGCCAGGGCAAAGTTACTACTTCAGGTGTTAGTCAATACTGCTAGTGGTTAATACTGCTCTCAGTTAATACTGCTAGTTAGTTAATACTGCTAGTGGTTAATACTGCTCTCAGTTAATACTGCTAGTTAGTTAATACTGCTAGTGGTTAATACTGCTCTCAGTTAATACTGCTAGTTAGTTAATACTGCTAGTAGTTAATACTGCTCTCAGTTAATACTGCTAGTTAGTTAATACTGCTCTGAGTTAATACTGCTTCTTTCCCGAATTATATAAATACCCTTTTTGCCCGCCTAAAATCTCATAACGACTCTTTGAATATTGTTCATCTTCTCTCTAACCTTTTTCTCTCAAGCACCTAGTGAGTTTCAGTCCAGTTTACTCAAGCTCGATGGCTTCAATGGCGTTTATTGATGAACACAAAGAGATCGCGATGCTTCAAAAGCCAAAGCAAGCTGATGGATTCCATCAAATAGTGGATTTTCTCAAATCCAGCCATATCGCTCATGCTCTTACTGTGTCACCATCAATCTACATTGAGCACCAGAAGCAATTTTGGGCCAATGTCACTGCTATTACTGAAAATGGTGTAAAGGTAATCAAAACAAGGGTGTGTGACAAACCCTTGACAGTTTCTGAAGAGGTAATTCGCATCAGTCTACGTCTAGACGATGCCTCAGGTATATCATCTATCTCTAATGATGATTTGTTTTCCACTCTAGCTAGAATGGGGTATGGAGGCCCATTGGGTGTTTTCAAGTTCTCAAAAGCCAAATTTTCTCCCCAATGACGTTTCTTTGTCCATACCCTTATGCATTGTATCTCCAGAAAAACTACTGGATGGAGTGAGTTCAGCAGTACCATTGCTTATGCTTTGGTCTGCTTGGCCACTGCCAGAAAGTATAATTTTTCAAAAACGATTTTCAATGACCTTGTGTCAAACCTGGGGAATAAAAAGAGTTTCTTTATGTATCCAAGGTTTGTCCAGGCAGTTATAACCACTGAATTAACGGATATACCTCAATTTGATGAGATATATGTACCTAAAATCCCCAAGGGCAAGGTCTTTTCAAATATGAAGAGATCTGCCATGGACTTGGAAGGAGTTGACACCCCATTGTTCTCTACAATGATGGTGGTGTCCCACAATCAAGAAGGTATGGATTCAGGGTCAAGGCCCTCATTAGACCATCCCACTGAAAGCCAATCCCAACCTTCAATCAGTATATCAATCCCTCAGTCCCTTCTTCAAAAACCAACTTCACCCATAACCAATACATACATAAGGAAAAAGGTAAAGAAGGCTCCTTCCCTTCTTGTACCTTCACCCACAAAGCCTTTAAGCCCTCTAATGGAGAATTCTCCATTAGAGAATATCTATAGGGAAACCACAGGGGTGTCTCCCAACCCCAAGGAGGTGCTCACTGAGGAGATGCTTGAGCATATGGGTGAGAAGGCTGCCACTACTCCTGCTAGCACAGAGGAGGACAGTGGTAACATCAATAAGACCTCCCCCATGGCAACTTTGGATGAGCAATCATCCAAAGGTCCTAGGTGCCAAGAAACCAAGGGGTTGGAGGGTGCTTCTGCTAGGCAGAAGACTTCCACTACAAAAAGATCCAATGATCCTCCAAATGTGGTAAACACACCCAAAGGAGGTGAGGACAGATATGACTACAATGAATTGATGGAAACTATGGGCAACATTAATCTGGATGTCATCAAACAAAGCAAATACATAGAAGAGATGAAATTGGTAATTCTGTCTCAACAAGTACAGATTACCAAATTGAAGAAAATGGTGACAAAATTGGTGCACAAGAAGAGGAGACGATAGTTTGTTTTGAAGAAGAGAACAAGTGCTAATGATGCTTTCAACAAGGGGGAGAATCAAGAGGCTGAAGCAGAAAAGGAAAGTACATCTGAGATGGGATTTGATTTTGAGGGGGAGAAAGCAGCAGAATCCAGAACCATCCAATATGCAATCAAATGAGCAGGTTGATTTGTTCATGACTGTAATAGAACCAGTACAGGTTGTTCCCATTTCTGTGAAAGCACCAGAAATCATCTTTTGGGACATTCTGAGAGACAACAGAAAGGATTACTTCAGATTTAAACGAGTTGGTGATGTATTTGAAGTATATTCAACTTGGGGGAAAATAATCAGAAGTTGTTCAAGAGTTGACCTAGAAGAAATGCATAAAGTGGGAATTAAGTTATATGAGCCTGTTTTGAAAGGAACTGAAGAAAGTCTACTCAAGATTGCAATGGAATACTTGTGTATGATGTTTGAACCAGAAAAAGTGGTGCACAGGATAAAGGATCTACATCATGGGTATGTGTTTAAGAAGATTGATAAGTGGATACTCTTTGAAAATTGTGGTATATACATGATCACAATAGATAACTGTTATCATGAATACTACCTGGTGGACAAAGTATATGATCATAGCAAGGAGAAGCTGAATGGGATGTTGAAAGCTAAGCTAGTGTGTGCACAAGAATCAGAAATGGCCAGAATTGTGGTAAGAAGGACAATTAATCAAAGTCTGGGTCTGAATCCAAATTTGGGCAACTAAGCTATAGTGTTGAAAGCATCTTGAAGACCATAATTGAAGAACTTGACTTATCTTCCTAAAAGTCAAGTTAGGGGGAGATTGTTGGGAATTAAAGAATTGCTTAAGTATGGTTAATGCTGCTAGCACAACTGATTACTACTGCTAGTAGATTTAATACTGCTTGACAAGTTAGTACTGCTATTTCAAAAGTTAGTACTGCTTGAAGAATTAGTACTGCTAGTAGTTAGTACTGCTGAAGTTAGTACTGACATATCAAAGTTAATATTGCTGAACATCATTAATACTGCTGAGGATTTTAATGCTGCTGAAGATGATTAATACCTTTGAATAAGGTTAGTGCTGCTTATGAGATGAAGACTCAGTATGGAATGAAGACAGCTGTATAGAAGACTTGCTAAAGTAAAGAAGATAATTATGGATTGAAGATCAAGTTTATTTTGATAATTATCTTGTAATATGTCTTGTATAAATAGTATAGAAGTCTATGATAGAATTAACTTTTGTTTTAATACGTTTTAGAGAGAATTTACCTCAAGGTTTAGAACCCTAGTTCTAGAGAAGTAGAATTCGTATTGGTGAGCCTGTTCATCAATATTGAGGTTTTGTTTGAAATCTTGTAGCTTTAATCATTCAATAAAGTTTACAAGATTGTGATTTCTGATTCACTGTTACATTGATTGTTGAATATTAAAGTGTTATTCCGCAACTCCTTTAATATTGTTTTCTGAGTTCATTATTCTTGTTGAGAATTAGATCCTGACATCGACTGAATGCACTATCACGCAACTTTCAACTGTGGAAACTCAATCACATCGGATCAGCACACAAGAAAGATAATGTGAGAGTTACGTGACATTCCACGGTGCAACTTCAGTTTAAAACAAAGAATCTGTCTTTGAACCGCGAGTTGAATAGACTTTCAGCTTAAGAACTTGTTTCAAACAGCTCGTAGGAGGAATCAACTTGTAGCAAACACCATACGATACGGGATAGAAGAAATACAATCTTTGAAATCTTCATCTTTGAATATTGAAACAGCATTGAACTCATATCTTCATCTCTTTGATCTCTAGACTGTCTTTAGAAAAGCAAACTTTCACGAATCATCAAATCTTTTCACATAACTTTCTTTCTTTATAACTTTGAAATTAACTTTGAAAAAACTCTCCCCCTTTTTGATGATTGTGAGCATCAAGATCATCAAAACTCTTCAATTTCAACACATTCTTTGATCTCCCCTTGATAATATGACATTCTCCGCCCTGTGATATGAGTATCCGTCAATTCATGAAATGTATATATCTGAATCTTTTCAAATTCAGATATAATAGGAATTGGAAACCTGAATCAACAAATGATACAGTTAGTATGCCTGTAAGTAGCACAGAGCCACTTTGTACAACAGATGTACTTTGGAAAGGAGTTTTTGTGATGTTCACTCCCCCAGGGCTTCCATTCAATCATCGAAAAACCACAAAGGAATTTTATATGAATGTTATGACAAGAAAACTTATTCCTTGTGTGCTCGTGCAAATGTATGAATGATTGAAGCTACTTAGCTTGATCAGGCTCAAATTGTGTAAACTGTTGAGACAGCAACAGATATTACACGGACTCAATGTGCATGAAAGAGGTACGAAGGTGGGGAAACTTTCCTTCTTTTTCAATATCTAAATCTTCCGAATGAAGACTAGATAGCAGATATGTTGCGTCCCCAAAGAAAATGAAACATTTCTTTGTTAAGAAAGAAACAAGTGGTTGGTGGGGTTAATGCAAGAGTTGGCATGGGTTAGGTGCCTTTTCAATGATGGTCACCAAAGAGTGTGAACCAATCAGAATATGTGGCTGCCCGGCTCAGAAAGTGGTTGGTACAGAGTTCTGATATTCTTTTAACTCTGTTTTCACACCCTCTTTCTTTTTAACATTAAAGCTCACTTCTAACCAAACTCTCTTTTTCATTTTTCCGCTCAGCACAATGAGAAAAACTCAACCGGATGAGTTATCTCCCCCACTCTTTGATTTAAGACCCCTCACCCCTCAAACACTCAAGGATAACTTCCGGGGTAGGAAACACTGGTTTACGTGAATCCATAGAAGTTTTGTTTAAGCTCACACATGAATCCCATGTAAGTCCTAAAAAAATAGTTGCTCAACAGTTTAACTTGAACATTTAAGCTCAAATAAGATAACACTGTCAAAAAGTATGCTCAGGAGATTTGAGCAATTTAACTTTGAAAGTCTGACAATGTATCAATCAGATCAAATAAACTGGTTAGGGTATCAAAGAAGTGAATATTTTGTTTATATGAACAAATATAAACAATTTAGCAATTAAAGCACAAACTTGGAAATGACGATTGATGCTCAACAATATTTGAAAGCAAACGGGAGTATTACCATCGAAAAATTGGTTCTTTATGAGACATGGTAATAACAAATTCAAACGAAGTACTGAACCGGTGTGTGTGAATACTTGACAATATATGGACAAGATAATACGCAAGTATTGATCTTTGGAAACACACGGTCAGTTAAACATTAAAGCTCAAAAATGAAAAACATTTAAAATCACACGTCTAAATTCATAAAATCTTTTGAGAACCAGAAGTGGTTTGAACATTTCAGAAAACGTTTTTCATGTTCGAAAGTTGTTCTTCTTTCAAACAAGCAGAGATCTAGATTAGAAGATACTAACATTTAAGCTCCCCCTCAAATCATGATATAATGATTTAGGTCTTTTAAGCTCTCCCTGGATATTTGCAAAATATCCAAGTCTGAATATTGAAGAACGGGTCCTGATCTGTCATGTGATCAGAAGCCAAACTTCGTTGAAGTCCGGGTTCTAAGTTGATTTACTTAGAAGCCATTGTTCTTCTACTCCCCCTTGACAGTAGGTGCTTGCAACACAGAATCAGTTTTCGGCTTTGGTACCCACTAGTATTTGGGTCCATGAATGTTAGTTGCAGTTCTTGTAGGGGATATAGAATAAGAACCATACCAGAAATGATCACTGGTTTTGTGAATATGATCATGTGTACGACAATAAGAACAATAATTTTTCTTACCTAATAACCTGATTAATTGATCTCTCGTATAGATATGATCAGGTTTCCCTTTACGCACATTGTTCCTTTTGGCATTAAACGCATGTACACATGATCCTCTTTCTTTCAGCTCATCTTCAACTGGTTTCTTCTTCCAGACCAGTTCCTCTTCTTTGTATCTCCTTCTTCTTTGATGTGTACCTGAACCATCTATATTGCTAACATAGAAAAGGTTAGTTTTACGAATTTGATCAAACGATTTAACTGACCTTTGTGAAGAGACAGATTTTTGATTTGAACTTGATACAGACTTTTCAAGCACTTTAATCGTCGAAGCAAAGTTGTCTCTTTCTTTAACAAGCAGGTCAAACTTCTTCGTGAACTCAGACTTCGTTTTCTGCTCTTTTAGTGCATTTGCAGATAGTTCAGATAGCTTCTCAGTCAGCTTTTTTATCTCAGCCTCAAACAAGCTTCTTTCTTCTTCAAATCCCTTTTCAGCATTGTTTCTATGGTCGGATATTTCTTTGAAGAATCCCACATTCTTTTGTTCAATGGCCTTCTTTTCTTTTTCAAACTTTTCTCTTTCAAAGATGATTACTTTCTCGAAAGCAGAAACTTGATGAGAAAGTTTTATACATTTCAGCTCAACTTCTTTCTTCTCATCTGCACATTTTCTGGAAAAATCTGAGAACTTATTTGCATAAGATTTCTCTTTATTCTCAAAATCGGATTTGTCTTTTGCAATCTTTTGCTCCAAATCAGAGATCTTTCTTTTTAGCTCAGAGTTCTAAGATTCCAGTCTCAGTATTTTCTCATCATTCAGCCCAGAAGTCTTTGTCAGAAGATATTCATTAATTGTCTTTAATGCCCTTACTTTCTCTTTCAGTGTGTTGTTCTCATCAGCATACTGGTTTGCCCTCTTTACGTAAAAAGTTAAAGATAATTGGAGATTTGTGTTCTCCAATTTAAGGTCTTGAACTTCAGAAAAAAATCCCATTTCGACTTATCTAATTCAAGCTTTTGAAAAAACTTGACAATACATGAAACTTGAAAGTGCAAGGACCAAAAGTAACAAAATGTGAAACTTGAAAGTTTAGGGTCACAAATGACAAACTACTGAAACCTTGAAGGACGGGGGTTAAAAGAAATGCACTGCAAAATGATTGTGAGACAAAAAATTTGACCCTTTTTTCCTTTTTTTTTTTTAAACAAACCCGGTCGAGCAAGGGTCCGGTCGAAGCAAAGACCCGGTCAAGCAAGGTGTCGGTCGATAGGATTGACCAGGCAGGGTATCGGTCAAGCAGGGTACCGGTCCAATCTAAGTACCGGTAAAGGCGATATACCGGTCGAACAAAAGGACCGGTAGAGACAAACTATCGGTCGAACCAAAGGACCGGTAATGACAAACAATCGGTCGAACCAAAGGACCGATAATGACAATGTACCGGTCGAAAAGTCCGGTCGATAACAGATAACCAGATAAGCACCGAACCGAAAAACAATAAGATTATTGACCGATAAAAACGATGAACAAACCTATGAACTCGATGATTTCTGGAATTCGATCGAGTTCAAACCCAGAAATCGAATTCAATGATATAATAAACAGACTCAATCAAATATTCAGATAAACACAACATACCGATAAACCCAAACCTTGATTTTTTCAAGAAAAACACAGACCGATAAATTTTTGGAGTTAAGAACCAGATCAATCGATAAGTCAAAAGTTGAATTTCAGAAAATTCAGATCGACCGATAATCAATCCAGAACCAAAAAATTGATTTTTCAGAAGAGTATTTGAACAGATCGATATCACAGTTAAAAACAGATTTTAACTCATGCAGATACGAACCCAGAAAATCGATTTCAGAAACACAAATAATAATAATTAAAACAGATAATCGATTAAGGGTTTTAAATAAACCTTTTCTGGATCAAACCTTCAGTCTCTTTGCTCTGATACCAATTGTAGATCCCAGTACAGTGCAATCAACAGCAAATAATATCACAGATGAATAAGATTTAAGCCACAACTACTAGTCATATGATTAATATTAAATCAAAGTGTTACATGTTTACAGAAACGATTTCTGATCAGAGAAAGTAAACCTATTGACTAGTAATCTGAAATTATGAGACTTGTGAAACTCTCCTAACCTAACAAATGAACTAAATAATAACTTTAAATACTTAGGCGCATAGGCCTAATGGGCTTATGGGCTTGGGCCCATCTAACAAAATAACTTTCAATTAATTACAAATCAAACCCTTATAAATACTTTATTCCACTTTCAACACTCAGGACTTTTAGTCCTAACAGTTACAACCCATCGAGGTGTATTCCTTGGTTTTTGATTTATTTTTCGTCTAAATGTTTTTATAATTTTTGCATACAGGTCATCTTTTCTTAAAACCATCCTTATTCACAAAACACAAAAAAAAAATCCTTTTGCAACCATTTTGAGCGTAAACACTTACCATTTTCTTGAATATCAAACACACCTAAACCAAAAAAAATGCACATATAGTTCTCCTTTCGAAAATTAAAAACGGATTGAAACATTTAGTTTGAGTAGTATATACAAGCATAGCTTGTGGGTTGGTAGAACTCCATAAACAAGCATAGCTTGTGGGTTCATTAAAAAAAACAAAAAGAAAGTCAAAAAGAAAAATGCAAAAAAAAGGTGCATTTATATAGTTAGTTGCGCAAAGAATAAGTTGAGATCCGTTGAAAATTGTATGAATGAATCTATGTGTATAAAAACAAGCCAAAATACATTTTCAAACCCCAATAACCAAACTCAAGCCCTACCTTAACCCTTAACCTTACCCGAAAGTCCTCATCTTATGCAATTTTTATTAAAAAAAAATTTAGACTTGAGAATTGTTTCAAACGCGTCAAGAATGCATTTCATATTTCTCGATTGGGTAGGCATTGAGAGCGTATACACATCCTAAACACACTAGAGTGATTTGAGCGAAACCGTGAGTTTCCATCCATGTAGATCATATTTTCCCTCCCTTAACGGCTACGGTAATGTTTGTAAAATTCTATTAGGTGCGATTTTTTGTGAAATGCTTTGTTTGGTGTTGTGTTAGTTTGACATTTTGGTGAAATATGTGTTTCTACTACTATTTTCATCTGAACACATGGTAGCAAGTTGCATTTGTACATGGGAAATCCTAACATTAAATTGTGTATAGTGAGATCGTGTATTAACTCGCTCGAATTTTTTGTGGAGATCGTTGTTTGTTTTTCTTTTTCTTCTTTTCACCCATTCCGTAATAAATTTTAATCTCTTTCTTGGGGACAAGAAAGGTTTAGCTTGTGGGTATTTTGTGAAGTGCATTTTATGCATTCATCATAGTAGTTTATAATTGCATTTTGCATTTAGTTTAATTGTTTGCATGTAGATTTTATTATATTTTTAGTTAATTTTCGTTTAATAATCAATTGGGATATTACATTGGCATTTTTGTTGGTTTCTCAGGTTTTGACAGGTAATTCACATTGAAAGCGTGAAATGGATAACGATGGATTTAAAGTTTTTGATCATCTTTATTTGGTGGGCAAATCCAAGAAGAATGTTAAAAGTTGGACCAAAGTCGAAAGAAAATAATTCAAAAAATGAGCTTTTAAAATAAAAGAAATCAAGAGGGTGGCTTTTGGAAGAGTTGCAAAGTTGAGGGGTCGTTTTTGAAAAATATATTTTTTAAATAGCATTGTTTTGTAGGGTTTGAGATCATCTTTCTTCTTCCACCTCTCCACCCCACGCCGTTTTCTTTTTTTTTTCTTTTTCTTTCTTTGTTTTCTTTTGTTTTTAGTTTAGTCTTTTTTTTTTAGATTAATTGTTAGGTTTTAGTTTTTATTCTTTTTCTTGTAAGTTATTTAGTTTAGATTTTAGGGTTAGTTTAGTTTTTCATTTATTTGTGATTTCTTCGTTCGTTGAGTCCTTTGAAGCTGTTAAGATGATGCGATGTTTCGGCGAATCGAAGATGAAGATGGAATGTGACAGATTCTCATCAACATTCAACACCGTTGTAACGTTTCATTTCACTTTTTTTTATATGTTTGGATTTCTCTCCCTATTTTTACTTCTCCCTTTTTAATTTCTTGCACCGCTCTTAATTTTATTTACCGCTTTCGTAGGCTAAAAACGATTCTTGGAGAGTGACACTCCTTGGATCGATCTTTACATCTTTCGTAGATTAATTTTATTGTTTTCGTTAGATTTATGTTTACGTTTTATTTCGTAGTTTAGTTATCGTTCATTTGGGTAATCGTCACTTTGGATAGACGTTGTGGTATTGATCAATTGTTTTTATAATAAACTTTTGAGTTTTAATTGGTTGATTTTTCATATAGCGAAAGTTAATGTTTGATTAACCAATTTGTATAAAACGTCTTTAGTTAAATTCGATTAGTTTTAGATATGAACGAAGGTTTGGTCTTTTACTTAGATTAAATTGATCGGTGACAACGGTCCTAACATGATAAATAGTTAGGGACGTTGATTGGGAAAAATATTCGTTTTAAATCATAATGTTTCTTCCCAATGTACACATATTGCGAAAGTAAATATGGGTCTTGGATTAGAAAAGCTTTTCCACCTCGAAAGAGGGTTGAAGTAATTTTACATAACGAATTCCCACAATTACCAAAAATCTGAAGTTGAAATTACCCAATGTCCGTTAGTTTGTTTTGCTTCCTTCTTCTGTTTGTTTATTTTATTAGTTTTTTTAAAAAAAATCCAAATATTGATGAATTCCCGTAGCTAGGCCATAGTCTAGAACGAGTCCGTGTTTAGTCCATCGCCTCCCTATGATCGACCCGTATGCTACACCTCCCGTATGCTTGCGGTTTATAAATTTTAAACTCAAACATCAAGTTTTTGGCGCCGTTGCCGGGGAGTCAATCAGGCTAACATGGACTTTGTTTTGGACTTACTAGTCTACGTCTTTA
Organism: Arctium minus; assembly: GCA_954870635.1. Lineage (NCBI taxonomy): Eukaryota > Viridiplantae > Streptophyta > Magnoliopsida > Asterales > Asteraceae > Arctium > Arctium minus. The sequence goes on from OX941084.1 coordinate 40,110,459, forward strand.
TCCCATTTCTATTTTCCCATTTTCTTTTCGTCCCTATACACTAGGTTGTGTGGTTGATTTTTTTTATCCGTTAATCCACCTCTTTTTGCGGAGTTCAATTAACATGCTTAATACGGACCGTTGAGACGTGTTTTTTTTCTATGATAGAGATAGTTATCACCATTAGAGGTGATGTGTGATGCTAACTCAATCTTGTTTTAATGTGTCTCACGTGTTTTTTTTTATTTACTCGGATTCGGTATTTTTTTTATGTCAAGTCGGACATCACCGATCCTTCTTTTTTTACCATTATTTAATTCTCGGCTAAGGGTTGCGTAACTTGTTTTATAATGAAAACACACTGTTTATCCGGTGTGACTTTTATGTGTTTATGCGACCCGTATGAATTGGTGACCATTTAAGTCAATCCTTTGACTTTTGCCGATTTGTGCACTCTCTTCTCCCTAATCGTTTACTTCTTCGTCAATCTTACGACGATAAACGAGCCATTCTTCCTTTTGTTTAATTCTTGGTTCAGATTTCAAGTCTCCTAATTTTCTGCCTCTCGTCACTGGCGTGAAGTACCCCTTCACTGGCGTGAATGAAACTGATCCTAAAAATCCAAACTTTCTGCCCGTCATCACTGGCGTGACGAGTTTGGTCACTGGCGTGAAATGAGCTGGTATAAAGAACCCCAACTTTCTGCCCGTTATCACTGGCGTGAAAGGAGTTGGTATAAAGAACCACAACTTTCTGCCCGTCGTCACTAGCGTGACGAGTTTGGTCACTGGCGTGAAGAAAATATAAAAAAAAAAAAATTTGATTAATTTTTATTTCTATTATTTTTTTTTTACTTTATTTTATCCAAAAAAAAAGTTTTTATTTATTTATATGTTTGATTTCTTTTTACTTTATTTTATTTCAAAAAAAATTAAAAATAAAATAAAAGTTTTTTTTCTTTTTGATTATTTATTCTTCGTTTTTTTTATATATAAAAAAAAGTTTTTATTTATTTAATTTTTTTTCCATTTCTTTCTTTTCCTTTTCTTTTTCTTTTTCTTTTCATCTTTCTCGTCATCTCTTTTCCCACTACAAAAAAAACTACTTTTGTCGGAGGAAAAAGTGGCTGGCAAAAGGCTTGAAAGTCGCCGGCAAAAGTTCAAAACCTTTTGCCGGCGGACTTTTCCGTCGGCAAAAGTTGTCGCGAAAAGTTGGCCGCTAAAAGGGTTTTTACCGGCGAACAACATGGGTCGTCGGTAAAGATTCTTTTGCCGGCGAAAGATAGTCGTCGGCAAAAACTAAAGTCGTCGGCAAAAACATCTCTCAAATAATCGTATAAAATCTTTTTCCCGACGACTAAATGCTATTGCCGGCGTAAATTTTTCCGTTGGCAAAAGTTTTTTTTAATTTTTACACATAACTTTTACCGACTCAAAAGTTCGTCGGCAAAAGTTAAGTTTGACTTTTTTGGTCAATTCTCTACCAACACAAAAACCCGTCGGTAAAAGTTAATTGTATTTTTTGGTCATCCTTTTTACCGGCACAAAAACGGGACGGCAAACGTTGTTGACTACATAATGGAACATTTATCGACCCGTTTGGACAAATTTTTGTCAATAAAAATAACTGATAAACAACTATAAAAGCAGCTTAAAACATTAATCAACTAATAATAAAAAAAAACATTACAAAAATATCTTTTAAAATAATTCCAACTAAATCAAAATATCTTTTCAACGTATATAAGAAATAAAGGTAGATAAAATGTACTAGGCAATATTTTCTGCAACATTATCTTCCTCATCGGCTGACTCAAATGATTGACTAGTAGTCGCATCGTCAAAGATAACCGGCGGTGGAGGCGGAGCTCGTACAGTGGATAACAAATGTTGCGGCACATTTAATCCGGGTACAAGGTCTTGAATCCGTTGAAACAATTTTTTCATCTCATTCATATTTTCCATTTGTTGCATCGAAAAATCAAGTTGGGCAGTCGCATACTGTCTAAGTTGCTCGTTTTCCTTTATGATTCTGTCAATGTGTTCTTGTTGGTGTGTACTAAAGGTGGAGGTTGAAGTATGTGCTCGCTTTCCCCCAAATGCTTTGAGCCTAGGCAATGATCCAAATCCTTTCTTATGTCGGGACCGGGAGCCTAGAACATCAGAAACGATATCCAAGCCTGCAGGATACTGTTCGGTATCACCTTGATCAGACGAGACAACATGTGTATTTTGTGATGCTCGTCGTTGAACCATCTCTTGCTAAATAAAATAAGAAATATAAGAACCAATTAATTATAAATATACCTACTATTGCATGTCTTTTGATCAAAACAACTTATATATTTAACTTAAATTATCCTAAAAATCATATAAAGCAATAAAAAAGATTGGATAAAAGAGCTAACTTACATGTGCCTTCTCCGCTTCCTTACTTCGCCAACCATCTTGCTTTCGGTGGAGTTGTTCAAATGTGTCGATCGTGTGCTTGAAGGTTGACTTGGATTTGCAGCCTAGATTGAAAAAAAATTTATATATAATCATAACACATAATTAAAATAAGGCAATAAGACAAGACATAGATGTAATTCATATAACTTACGATTTCACGAACATGTGCCACAATAGACTTAGAGTCATGCCCTCCCAACATAGACATTTTGGCCCTATTCGCTTTGTTTCTCAGAGATATAGCCTATTTAACAAGAACACATGATAATGTTATAAATAATTGCATGTTTAAAAATAGTATAAATAATTGTTCTTTTACCTGTTGTGATTCCGAAGACCAATGATCACATAACAATACGCAGTTATCTAGAGACACATTATTGTACGGGCTTGTTTTCGACACCTCAGTGTTTGTCTCTCAACCAACATTGCACCAATGTTGTTTCATTACATGCAACCATTCAGAGTAATACCTCTGCAGTAAATAAGCAAATAATGAAATATAAAACCAATGAACCACATTATCACTATCACGTTGGCATATTTGAAGCAATACATACATTAAAGTTAATGATGATCAAAAGAACCAAAAAGTGATTATTGATTAGTTGCAACAACTCATAATGCTCTAAACATAGTACATAAACTATTACAAAATATTGAAATGACATTTTTACCTGCAAATTATATGAATTATATGCACCCAAGCGTCCCATGACATACCATGACTGAATAACCTGTTACATAAATAAGCAATATTGCTCTATTTACCAAATAAACTGCAAGGAAGTAGGCAAATTTAAGCTCTTGGAATGAACACTCCAAGGTTCAGACTGCAAAGGTGCATATTTCCAAACCCTCCAAAAACATTTTCCAATCACCCCAATTCTACAAGGACCTCCATTGACCCAATTCTTGAAATTTTCCCCAAACTTCATTTTATTCCTCCTCTCTCTATGATCCACAGTAAACACCATTAAGCTCCTTATTTTTCCATTAACCCACTTCAGCAAAATTAATAAACAGGTACCAATTTGGCCATAAGCCATTGGTAGAAAACAGGTTATACAAATTTGCACTATAGTACATCGAGCAAGAAACTTAGTTAAACTATAAACGGCTTTCCGTGCCTTAACTGTCAGTTCGGCTTGAAGGGTCCTTCAGTATCTTTCATAATAGATCGTAGGCAAATAAGTGATCAAAATCGGATTACCCCTTCTCGATTTCAAGATTTTCGTGATTTCAAGATTGTCCAAAATCCTAACCACTCAAAATCGAAAAATCTGTTAAGTTTTACTGTACCGTCCCTCAATTACAACTATAAACTACCTGTTTTTTTCACGTTTACATCATATGTCCCAACATATTTATACACTAATACTTGCTACTTTTAACGACACAAATCAAACAGCTATCAAAAAACAAAGCAGTTTGGAAAATGTAGTTTTTCCCATGAGACCACCTTATGGGAATGTGCTTTTGTTCATATTAAAAGAAATAATATATGAAGGATCCTATCTGAATCCTTCGCTCCATGCCTATTCTTTCTGACTTGCAAAAATCTGAACAGCCTCACCTGGGCTGGTTGATCTAAACCAACCACATAGATCCTAACAACCTTTTTTGAAACAAACAAAAAAAGACCACTGTTTTCAATACTACTAATATACTAGTATAAGAATTGCACGTTGTGCGGTAGTATAAGTACTTTGGATACATATATCAGACCCTAATATATCAAGTTTAGAGGGGGGAAAATGGAACTAAACCACTACCATATGCAAATTTCTTGTTGCTTATAAATCTAAGAAACAATAATGACTCTGAATATGATCAACTTTGAACTACATATCTCTTATGGAGTGTGAAATGAAGGAAAAGAATGGGTCTCATTGCTTATAGCTGATAATCCTAAAGCTTGGTGTTCCTCTCTGAAAAGTTCACATTAGTAAACGACTCAAATATTATAACACCGACCCCACATGCAAAACATAGAGAAAAAATTGGGGGCAAATTATAACTAAATCTAGATATAATGCAATCACCATATTTTGCATCACAATGTTAAACTATAACAATCAGGTCCATGTTCAAACTACTAAAGATGGCCTAAAATCCAGCAAATATATATATATATATATATTGATATTACCTTGTGAGTCGGTATCCTGCCAAACTATCCGAGCTCTAAAGCTTGACATTGCCTTCTCCCTATTGTACGTATTCATATTTACCACAAAAATAAGTGTGAAGATTGGTTCATTGTACATATAACTTTGACTTTGATGAGAAGTTTCCTTATACGTTGCTCTCACATATCAACACCTCGATAACTTCCCTACATGGTGTTTATGGTCATACCATGTGACTAATGATTATTGTAGATTTGCAGCCACTTAAGCTAACTGATGATTTCTTCACTCTCCATCTATCCTTTCTTGCTCATCAACCTCAATCTGTTCTTGCCTGCACTCTCTGCTGCAAAATGGATTGTTCCCTCTTGAAAAAAAAAAAGATTCCCATTAGAATTCCCAACTAAAAATTCACATGGTACAACTAGGGGTGTAAACGAGTCGAGCTTTTAACGAGCTACTCGAGCTCGAGTCGATCTCGAACAGAAAATAGAACTCGTTTAACTTATCGAGCCGAGCTTTATAACACCAATGTTCGACTCGGCTCGTTCGAAAACTCGATTTAATTTTTCGAGTCGAGCCGAGCCTAGCCATTCGAGCATATACTCTTTTTCGAGTCAAACATGCTCATATATTTATTAATCATATAATAAAAATATAAAAGTTATCGAGCTCAAACCGATAAACGAGTTAATCGATCGCGAGTTTGAACCCATAAACGAGCATCGAGCTCGAGCTCGATAACTCAAAAAATATTCGAGCTACATTGAAAAGTTAATAGAGCTCGAGTCGAGCTCAGTATTAATTTTTTGATCCCGGATCGATTAACCTATTACTCGACTCGGCTCTGCTCGTTTACACCCCTAGGTACAACCAAATGTGCACATGGTACAACCCTTTGAGGCACCAAACTAATTGGTTTTAATTTCATCCAAGATGGGTGCTTTTCTAGTTAATAATTGAAGAACATCAAGACCCATCAAAATTGAAGAACAAAAAAGTGCTTACCTGCTCACTTTACCTTATCGCGAGTCTTACCCGGTAAGTGAGAGTAACGACTCGTACCCAGTAAACGTTTACTGTGGATTCTACTTTAATAGATATATAGATTTGCTTGATAGACCTCTACCATTAAAATTTAAAAGAACAAGACAAAAAGGAACTGTCCTAAACTAGTAATCATCTAAAAAATACTGAATACTAGAAAAACGGAAGTAGATGACATACCAAAAGCCAACAACTTCCACAAGCAGCAGCATTCCTGGAATTGCAAAAAGATCCAAAATCTCAGGCTATTAGAATTTACAGCTCTCAACTTGGCCCTTTTAAACCAAAAGAATAAACTTCAATTAGTTGTGCTCTCACAATCATAATGGTTATTCAGTTTATAAACAGAAAACAGAACAGTTTCAATGTAACCATCTTCTCGATTTGGGTGTGGGGGGACTGAGAACAAATAGAAAAGGGCGCAGGAATTGTAATGGAAAGATCAATGGAAAAATCATGGAAAAATCACAACTTTGTAACAAATGCTTAGCAACATTCTATTGCTATTGTTGATATGTTTAAGCAAAAATATATATAAGTAAGTCTATGATAAGCAAATCTACATAGTGCATAAATCGAATAAGGGAAGAACGGAGAAGTCGAACCAGTGCAGAAATCGAACAGGGAAGAATGGAGAAATCGAACCAGAAATCGACATAGCGCAGACGATGCGGAGAAATCGAACCAGAAATCGACATAGTGCAGAAATCGAACCAGGGAAGAATGGAGAAGTCGAACCAGTGTAGAAATCGAACAGGGAAGAATGGAGAAATCGAACCAGTGCAGAAATCGAACCAGAAATCGACATAGGGGGTGTTTGGGATTGCTTATTTAAAACAACTTATGTTTATTTGTAAAAGTGCTTATTAACTTATGATAATTTGTAAAGTGCTTATTAACTTATAGGAAGAAGGGGCAAATATGTAATTTGGTTAAATAAGTTAATAAGGAGTTTCAAATAAGTCAGTTGAGAATGACTTATCAAAAACTGCTTATTAGCGGAGTGGAGAAGTCATAAGCAGTTTCCAATCCAAACACTCAAAACAACTTATTTGCTGTTTGAAAACGCAATAAGTTAATAAGCACCTCAAATAAGCAATCCCAAACACCCCCATAGTGCAGACGATGTGGAGAAATCGACATAGGGCATAAATCGAATCAGGGAAGAATGGAGTAGGAGAGAACAGAGTGAAATTTTATTAGGGTTAAAATTTTGGGAGAATAAGTAAAAAGAGGGGAAAAAAAGAAAAGGAGGGAATAAAAATTTTGGGTTTTTAGGAGGGATTATTAAAAAAAATGATAATAATTTTTTTAATTGTCTTTAAGAAATATAAAAATTATTATTAATCTTTTTTTAAATTTGAGATTTTTATTGTCTAACATAAGTATTGAATAAAGATTAAATATTTTGATTAGTTTTTCATAATTATTAGACATAATTAATTAAATCTAAAATAACAATCTCATATTTTTTTAAATTCAAATTTACAAATTATTATGTCTTGATGATCGTATTAGACTCACTAGTTATTTATGAATTGTATTGGACATTCATGGGTTTTTGTGGTTCTTAATGAACTTGGTTGGGGTTTGATAGGCTTTAGAGGGTCTTAAAGCCCAATAAAAACTCATTAAAATCCAATGAAACCCTTTAAAGTTCGATAAATCTATTAACAACCCTTTAAAGTCGGATAGATCCATTAAGGCCTAATGGAACCCTTTAAAATTCAATGAAGCCCTTTAAAGTCCAATAGATCAATTAAGGCCAAATGAAACCCTTTAAAAACCAAATAGAACCCTTTAAAGCTAGATAGATCCATGAAGGCATTATGAAACCCTTTAAAGCCCAATAAAACCCCTTAAAGCTGGATAGATCCATTAAGGCCTAATAGAATCCCTTAAAGCCCGATAGATCCATTAAGGCCAATTAAACCTTCTAAAGCCCAATATAACCCCTTAAAGTCTGATAGATCCATTAAGGCTCAATGAAACTCCTTAAACCCCAAAATAATCTTTTAAAGCCTGAGAGATCCATTAAGGCCTAATGAAATCCTTTAAAGGGCAATAGAACTGAATAAAGTTTAGTAGAATTAATTAAAGCCCAATAGATCCATTAAGGCCCAATGAAACCCTTTAAAGTCTAATAGATCCATTAAATCCAAATGAAACCCTTTAAAACCCAATAGAACCCTTTAAAGCCGGATAGATCCATTAAGGCACAATGAAACCCTTTAAAGCCCAATAAAACCCCTTAAAGCTCGATAGATCCATTAAGGCCCAATTAAACCCTTTAAAACCCAATAGAACCCCTTAAAGTCCGATAGATCCACTAAGGCTTAATGAAACTCTTTAAACCCCAAAATAACCTTTTAAAGCCCGATAGATCCATTAAGGTCTAATGAAATCCTTTAAAGGCCAATAGAACTGAATAAACTTCAGCATAATTAATTAAAGCCCATTAGATCCATTAAGACCCAATGAAACCCCTTAAAGTCCAATGAAACCCTTTAAAGTCCAATGAAACCCTTTAAATCCCAATAGAACCCTTTAAACCCCGATAGATCCACTAAGGACCAATGAAACCCTTTAAACCCCGATAGATCCACTAAGGACCAATGAAACCCTTTAAAGCCGATAGAACCCGTTAAAGCGTGTACATATATATGTATACACACATACATACATATATACACATATACAAACATACATACACATATAGACATACATATGACATATATACAAACGTAATACACATATAGCTAGACATGTATGACATATACAAACATATGTATGTAGAGTATGTACTGTATACACATAAGCAACTACATATGTATACATACATGTATATACATAGAAACTTTCATATATATGTATATATATATATATACACATATACAAACATACATAAACATATAGATATGTATACATGACATACAAACATATATGTAATGTATATACATACGTGTACATATATGCTATCATCTACATAAACATACACATATATACTATCATCAATATATACATTCCCGACGATTTTTGTCCGTCGGTAATTTTCGTCGGAAATTACGAATTTTCTAGTAGTGAGTGGATTTTAAAACAATTAAAAAATCAGTAAAAATTAATGTTGTGTGTGGGATTTGAACCAAGCCACACTAGTGTAATAAGCAAAACATTTGTTATCTCTTCCTAGAAGTTGCTTCTATTTAATATTAGCCTTATTTTTAAATGTTTTAACTATATTATGTATAAAAGTAAAATAAAATCGGAGACCCCGTGCGACGGTACCACCGACACACCCCCAGAGCCGACCATGATTTCAATCAAAAATAAATTTGGATTATCTTGATTGATGAGAAATTAAGTTGATTAATTTTTTATTTTTGGTTTACAATAAAAGAATTGAAAAAATTAATAAAACTCATATTTTTTCCAGCAAAAAACGTCCTTAAAAATTATTATGAATTTAAAAATATTTTTGCCGAAGGTGTGGGAAGTTAGCCGGTAAAGGTACAACTATAAAATATATATGAAATTAAAATACAATTGTCGATGAATTTAGGAAGCCTGCCAGCAAAAATGTCAGAGAATTTTTTTATCAATAATACTAAAATACTTTTGCCGACGAGTTTGGGAAGTCCGTCGGCAAAAGTTTAAGTGAAAAAAATATTAAAAATTATAATTAAATAACTTTTACCGGGAGTTTGAGAAATTCGTCGGCATAAGTAACTTTACCGACGGCTTCTATGAAATTTGTCGGCAAACCGCATCTTTGCCGGTGGCATTTTCCGTCGGCAAAAAGTTAAACTTTTACCGGAGGCTTTCGTCTAAGTCGTCGGTAAAAGTAACTTTTACCGACGGACTTCCCAAATTCGTCGGCAAAAGCGCATCTTTGCTGGTGGCATTTTCCGTCGGCAAAAAGTTAAACTTTTACCGAAGGCTTTCGTCTAAGTCGTCGGTAAAAGTAACTTTTACCGACGGACTTCCCAAATTCGTCGGCAAAAGCGCATCTTTGCCGGTGGCATTTTCCGTCGGCAAAAAGTTAAACTTTTACCGGAGGCTTTCGTCTAAGTCGTCGGTAAAAGTAACTTTTACCGACGGATTTCCCCAACCCCCCGGTAAAAGTGCAGTTTCTTGTAGTGATAGTTCTAACCCCACCGTACAAAGTGTCTTCTCTTTTTCATTTCCTCCTCCGACTATCTAAATTTGGCATTTGTCATCTCCCCACCGTGGCAGCGCTGACAACCGCCAAATCCCCCTTTGTTTATGAATCATGTTTTTTCAGGTGATCAACAACTTCTAGGAGTTTCAAAGCATCAAAAAGCGGCAAAGTCTTCGGTTCAACACCCGGTAAATTCGTTCTTTTAACATTATGTGAATACGTTGACTTGTTGTTTCATTTGAGTAGTACTTGGTATGCATGATTATTGCATTAGTTGGGTTGCCACCACTGGGTAAACAATAGGATTTGATCACTTTGCACTGAAGTGCATCCATTATTCATCATGTAGCGCTGTCATATATGTGATTCTTGAACCACGCTCCCCGCGTTGATTTTGATTCCCTTACCCGTAGTTAAGCATTGAGGACAATGCTCATTTTTAGCTTGTGGGTGGGGTATTTGTTTGTTTTTTACTTCTTCTCTTTTATTTGAGCATTCATGCATTTAGTTATAACACATGCATTTTTTTTTCCCCTTTTTGTTGCATTTTGCATCATATCATTGCATTGCATAAAAAAATTTTAAAAATCCAAAAAGTTTTTTAGCGTTTATCCACGATTTTAGAGCTCGTAGTAACCACCCTCACTTACCATCAATCTTTTAATTAGGTGTACTAATGTACTTTTCGACGACTTTAACCATGATATAAGGATTTTTTTAGAAACACGTTTTTCCCTTAGTTAGCCACTTGCACGCACTACTTTGCATATTATTCCACGTAACTTTTAGGATTAACTTTCTTACCGTAGTCCCCCTACACTATACCTATGACTACTTGGATGGACTTTACCTTGTAAGAATTTGGGTCGTATTGGATTGACACATATATAATCAATCTCATTTTCTGTTCTTGTGTGTTACCACCCATCGAGGTGTATTCCTTGGTTTTTGATTCATTTCTCGTCTAAATTTTTTTATAATTTTTGCATAGAGGTCATCTTTTCTTAAAACCATCCTTATTCACAAAACACAAAAAAAAAAAAAAAAAAAAGATTTTCCTTTTGCAACCACTTTGAGCCTAAACACTTACCATTTTCTTGAACACCAAACACACCTAAACCAAAAAAAAATGCACATATAGTTCTACTTTCGAAAATTAAAAACGGATTGAAACATTTAGTTTGAGTAGTATATACAAGCATAGCTTGTGGGTTGGTAGAACTCCATAAACAAGCATAGCTTGTGGGTTCATTAAAAAAAGCAAAAAAAAAATCGAAAAGAAAAATGCAAAAAAAAGGTGCATTTATATAGTTAGTTGCGCAAAGAATAAGTTGAGATCCGTTGAAAATTGTAGGAAGGAATCTATGTGCATAAAAACAAGCCAAAATACATTTTCAATCCCCAATAACCAAACTCAAACCCTACCTTAACCCTTAACCTTACCCGAAAGTCCTCATCTTATGCAATTTTTATGAAAAAAAAAAATAGACTTGAGAGTTGTTTCAAACGCGTCAAGAATGCATTTCATATTTCTCGATTGTGTAGGCATTGAGCGTATACACATCCTAAACACACTAGAGTGATTTGAACGAAACCGTGAGTTTCCATCCATGTAGATCATATTTCCCCTCCCTTAGCGGCTACGGTAATGTTTGTAAAATTCTATTAGGTGCGATTTTTTGTGATATGCTTTGTATGGTGTTGTATTAGTTTGACATTTTGGTGAAATATGTGTTTCTACTACTATTTTCATCTGAACACATGGTAGCAAGTTGCATTTGTACATGGGAAATCCTAACATTAAATTGTGTATAGTGAGATCGTGTATTAACTCGCTCGAATTTTTTGTGGAGATCGTTGTTTGTTTTTCTTTTTCTTCTTTTCACCCATTCCGTAATAAATTCTAATCTCTTTCTTGGGGACAAGAAATGTTTAGCTTGTGGGTATTTTGTTAAGTGCATTTTATGCATTCATCATAGTAGTTTATAATTGCATTTTGCATTTAGTTTAATTGTTTGCATGTAGATTTTATTATATTTTTAGTTAATTTTCGTTTAATAATCGATTGGGGATATTACATTGGCATTTTTGTGGTTTTCTCGGATTTTGACAGGTAATTCACATTGACAGCGTGAAATGGATGACGATGGATTTAAAGTTTTTGATCATCTTTATTTGGTGGGCAAATCCAAGAAGAATGTTAAAAGTTGGACCAAAGTCGAAAGAAAATAATTCAACAAATGAGTTTTTAAAAGAAAATAAATCAAGAGGGTGGCTTTTGGAAGAGTTGCAAAGTTGAGGGGCCGTTTTTGAAAATTATATTTTTTAAATAACATTGTTTTGTAGGGTTTGAGATCATCTTTCTTCTTCCACCTCTCCACCCCACGCCGTTTTCTTCTTTTTTTTCTTTTTCTTTCTTTGTTTTCTTTTGTTTTTAGTTTAGTCTTTTTTTTTAGATTAATTGTTAGGTTTTAGTTTTTTATCCTTTTTCTTGTAAGTTCTTTAGTTTAGATTTTAGATTTTAGGGTTAGTTTAGTTTTTCATTTATTTGTGATTTCTTCGCTCGTTGAGTCCTTTGAAGCTGTGAAGATGATGCGATGTTTCGGCGTATCGAAGATGAAGATGGAATGTGACAGATTCTCATCAACATTCAACACCGTTGTAATGTTTTGTTTCACTTTGTTTTTATATGTTTGGATTTCTCTCCCTATATTTACTTCTCCTTTTTTAATTTTTTGCACCGCTCTTAATTTTATTTACCGCTTTCGTAGGCTAAAAACGATTCTTGGAGAGTGACACTCCTTGGATCGATCTTTACATCTTTCGTAGATTAATTTTATTGCTTTCGTTAGATTTATGTTTACGTTTTATTTCGTAGTTTAGTTATCGTTCATTTGGGTAATCGTCACTTTGGATAGACGTTGTGGTATTGATCAATTGTTTTTATAATAAACATTTGAGTTTTAATTGGTTGATTTTTCATATAACGAAAGTTAATGTTTGATTAACCAATTTGTATAAAACGTCTTTAGTTAAATTCGATTAGTTTTAGATATGAACGAAGTTTCGGTCTTTTACTTAGATTAAATTGATCGGTGACAACGATCATAACATGATAAATAGTTAGGGACGTTGATTGGGAAAAATATTCGTTTTAAATCATAATGTTTCTTCCCAATGTACACATATTGCGAAAGTAAATATGGGTCTTGGATTAGAAAAGTTGTTCCACCTCGAAAGAGGGTTGAAGTAATTTTACATAACGAATTCTCACAATTACCAAAAATTTGAAGTTGACATTACCCAATGTTCGTTAGTTTGTTTTGCTTTCTTCTTCTGTTTGTTTATTTTATTAGTTTTTTTTTAAATCCAAATATTGATGAATTCCCGTAGCTAGGCCATAGTCTAGAACGAGTCCGTGTTTAGTCCATCGTCTCCCTGTGATCGACCCGTATGCTACACCTCCCGTACACTTGCGGTTTATAAATTTAAAACACATCAATGATCTGTCAATCGAATCATATGCACTCTCATAATTCATTTGAGATTTCTTTTATCTCTGGAATCAATATTAACTTCGGAGCGTCCTCCATTAATGATTCATAGACATAGTTATAATTAGAGACAATCTCATGAGAGGCTTATGTATTGATGATAAATAGTTGTGACATACTCTTCTCTTCCTTTAGATGAGTATCTATCATACCAAATAGTTTTCCCCATTTCTTTTTGGGAGTTATGACCTCAACCACACCTCCACCATGTATGATTGTAACGCACTTTCCAGCGACGTTTTGCCCTTGTTTTGGGACTTTTGACCCTATGAGTATATTTGCAACTCATACATGTGATCTTGTCACTTTTGGAATAACATTAAATGTATCAAGTATCGAGTTTGATTCGTTTAACTTCAACATTACGTTGTGAAGTTTGGGGGATCAAAATGAGACAGGGTGGGAATATTCAATGACGATTCTTGTCGTTCCCAGGAAAATCCTTTTTCCTATCTCCCCCTAACGACCGGAAGACTGTCTCATCGAAGTGACAACCCACAAATCTAGTTGTAAAGAGATCACTAGTCAATGATTCTAATTAGTGGATAATTGTTGGGGATTCATATCCAACATATACCAGGTCGTTAATTAAGGACCCATTTTGATGCGTTGTGGGGGCGCAGTTGGCACATATACTACACAACCAAACATGCGTAAATGTAAAATATCAGGCTTATATCCAGTTACCAACTGGTACACATGAGGCTGGTTAGCTAGTGGTGGGTCTAAAGACGAAAAAACTGCATATAATAATTGCATAACCCCAGGTTGATGTGGGTAAATTGTTATGCATTACCAATACCCTAGATACCATCAATATTCTTTTGATAACAACTTCTATGAGACCATTTTACAAATAGACATGGGGTATAGGAAACTCTATATTGATCCCAATACATATGAAATAATCATCAAATCTTTATGATGTAAATTCTCCAGCATTCCATGTCATGTAGACTTGATGAGATAATCAGGAGTGGTAAGCCCTTAAAATGTATAGCTAGTGCTAGGAGTGCAGCATTTCATGTGGACAGTAATACGACATTCGTTCATCGTGTCGAAACCAGAACCATAAAGTACTTTAATGACCCGTATTATGGATGTTTATGTCCATAAATATCATCTTGTATTCGTTGTAAGAATGAAATATTTTTGTATTATGTCATTAGCTTTAAGATGGTCTCATTCTTGTCTTGACTAAGGATCAAGGTATACAAAAGTTTTAGGTATTCAAGATGGCATATTATGATGGTGGTGGTGTTTCTTATGTTGCATAAATCAACAGTTGCAATTTACCTCATTTTGTCTTTCACTTGAAAGAGAATGTGTCTAGGTGTATTTTGTGATAAACGATCACTATGTCCTGACCATGGTATATATGTTGAAACATATATGTGTCATTGTCCCAAAGTTCTTTATTGGTGACAAAATATGATTTAATAACCTAGATAATCCACTAATTTGACACGTTATTTTCTCTAATAGATGTTCCTTTCATATCATTAGAGTTGATGTGCATAAACCCATTTCCATTCTTTATTATGATTTCCAGTTGATACGAATATCTTAACAAGGTTTCTATTAATATAGTGTTTTAATGACTATTAATCCTGTACCAACAAGAAAATGACAATACATTATCTAATTATTTTGGTTGGATGAATAAATATTAGTCTATCTCTTTAGATTGTGTGAAATGTCCTATAAAAACTCAAGTTCTCCTCGATACATCCCTACACGTAACAGAGAGTATTGAGAGTTTTGTATTTGTTATGATGTATTTTTTTAACATCTATAATGGTTATAAACTTGGGTGTATATTGCAGAAGCAATTAATTTAATAGTTAAAACACATTCAAATAAAATTATACTCAACCAATCTTAGATATAATATAGTTCATTTTCAACTTGTTCCCTTTTCGAAATGACTGGTAATTAATGTATTTCTTCTTTGACTATCCAATATCAACTATGCAGTAGTTGCATCTCTCTCCAAGGATTGGAAAATCCTTTCAACTATTGTAATGACCTTGACCCTTTCCACGGTCTTCTCCACGTGGTACATAGATGTCACCTGTGAGAAATTGTCTTTCACTTACTATTCTTTAGAGTTGTTTCCACCTCTAACACTTTCATTATTGATCTCGGTAATTTTCTTTGTCCCGACATATCTGGTGTTGTTATTTGAAAGAATCTTGTTGTGTCTCTCAGCCACTTGTAGTAGATTGATGAGTTTGTTTAAAGGTTACATTCCAACTTATATTGGTTCATTAATATATGTATATGAAAGGTGGAAATAATGTTATAAACCATGTCATCTTCTGTGAGTTCTTTGCCACAGAGATTGAGATGCATTTTGGATATACCATTTATTTGTTGAAATCAGTTGCCTTTTTGTAATCGAGTAAGTGGATTTCATTTCGTTGTAAGATTAGTTCGGGAAGTACATATTCATTAATACTCATGAATCTCTCTTTTTGGGGTATCCCACAGTTCTTTGGGGGTTTCTAGTAAATGTATTCCTATGAAAGTTAGGATTTTTATGTTGTCTTAAAACATGATGGTATTTGTTTGTACCTTTTCAGGAGGTTGGTTTTAGGGTCAATAGGGAGTTGATGGACTTTAGGTATATTCTTGTACTTTTCCGAGAAAAGTAGTTTTTACATTAGATATTCATATTTGTATTCAAGTTCTTTTGAGTTAAGGATATTGAACACGGATGGGTTGTTTCAACCATTTACGTATATAAGGGATAATATATGATTGTGTGTTTGATAAGACAATGGATTATGGTTATAATTACTATTTTATATATGAGATTTCATTATCATAACAATATTGGATTTTTATATGCTTACATTTTATTGATAATACTTCATGAATATTTTGATATGCGAAAAGAAATCACACAATCTATTGGATTTCTAGGTAGTAGGGAATCACATGTATTTCTTAAGTCCCTACAAACCTTAGGGCTATTTACACCCGTTTGACAAAATCTTTTTGATATCTTGTGATTTATTTAATTTGAAGATAACATTATTAATTTATAGAGTTTTTGGCATAAGACCAAAAATAATATGAGTTTGGCATATGAAGTCAACTTCAATATTTTAATACCTTAATGGTATTTTGAGAGATTTTGTAATGAGACATATAAATATTGGTTTTGACATAAAGTCGACGTCAAACTTTTAACATATTAATAGTATTTTTCTTTTGGAGCTTTTGGTAAAATACCAACATATATGGGGTTGGAAGTGTAACTTCCAAAAACTACAGTAAGATTGGAAATTATAAGTAGGAACTTATAATTAAAATAAACATTCAGTATTATGTAGAGAAGACAATTCTAAAACGAAATCGGTGATCAAATTACTAAACATTTTAATACCAAATTAAAACCATTGACTTAAATAAACAAATAACAGTTAACTAGTCCAACTTAATATAATAATAATAATAGACTAAAATGAAATCATATAAAATAAATTGTTTTAGTCATGTAAAACGTACAATAATGGTTTAATAGGTAAAGATATGTTTTTAATCAATTATATTATGTTTAAATGCAAAAGTGATTTAATGACAAACTAAATGTTAATAACTCCAAGTTTAGAATGGATAATCTTAACAAACGGAATAATCATAAAAAGAAGTTTCTTAACTTAATAATCCGTAAGTAGCATAGATAAAAAAAAATTGGAAAATAAAATAATAAAATACTCAGATAATCTCATTCAAAAATAATTATCCATCCATAATTATAGATCTACCTATCAAATAAGTTAAGGTAAATATAATAAAAAATAAAACAACATAACTTTATAAAAATATTCATATCTCCATTACCATAAAGAAAAAATAAATTTATTGGATAACTTTTAGAAACAAAAAAAAATTATTTTCTTTGTTTAAAATAGATGCAAAGAAAATATCAACAAATTATCGTAATTTACATGCAAGTTTTTTTAATAATTTTATTCAGATAAAATTGCATCTTTTGAAATTTGAATTGCGAATTATTTTCTTTTTTTTTTAAACATATATAATAGATAATTTGAATGAATGTATATTATTGATATAATCATTAAATATATATGATAAAAAAATGAAATTCAAACTATATATAATAGTCATGTCCATCAAACCCATAAATCATATATATGTATAATGTATGTATGTAAAATTTTACTTGTACATGATCATACAAAGGAAAAAATATTTTTGTATATATTGTAAACAACTAGCATTTTGCTAAAAGAAAATTAGAATTGTATCAGATAAACAATAAGTGAATTAAGATTTCATGAGAGCGAGAAATCATATTTTACATTTATAACATAAAGCATAGTAGATTAATGTTTACGGTTTAAATATATAAAGCATCATATGGCGATGTTTTAAAACAAAACCATATAAAAGTTACCTCAAACATCGAAGTTTAGTTTGATTTCACGATCACTTCGTTCTAGGGAGCGTGCGTGCTGATAACGTGTTATAGGAAAAAAGAGCATAACAACAGTAAATAGAGAAAATGAAATTTGTAATTGGCATTAATCATAAGTCCTTTAAATAATGTGAAGTTTACAAAGAAAATGAAATATTCATTATGGTAAATTTTAATACTAGAAAAATATTCTTTCAATCACTTCTCTTGATTATAGCACATAATCCTTCAACAGTTATTTCATTTTAGTTGTAACTGAAACATTATATGGGTCGGTGTCTTCACTTAAAAATCTCGATTCATTAATTAGTTGTATCGAAGCCTGGGTTATTCCACAATCAATTCAAGGCAATGTTTTAAAAACCGGGTCGGTTGAACCGGGACTCGGGGAAGAGGGCGGGTGAATTGTGACTGGGTTTATGGCAGTTTATGGCCGGGAGTGAAGCGGCCGGTTTGATCAAAAATCCGGTTGAACCGGTCGTAACGAACCGGTAAAAACCCGGTAAAATTAAATTTTTACAAGTTATGTGTTAATTTTTTTGTGAATGTTTTTGTAGACTCAAGGTTGATAAAAGCTCTTATGATCCTATTGATTACGAATGATCCTATTGTTTTTGTGAATGTTTTTATTTCTATATATATATATATATATATATATATATATTAATTTCGTGTTGTAATTTTAGTTTATTATTAGCTTTTTACGTGATATTAATATTTTGTTTATTTGATATTGTAGAAAGTAACCATGTTGTTGATGACAATGAAGTTGATAGTGAATTTCAATTATTAAGCGATCGTGAACTTAATGCATTTAACACTCTGATGTCTCAAGATCCATGATTTGGTTTGATCGTTATGTTTTGTTTTGATGTATTTGGATTGATGAAAAACTTATGCTTGTGTGTGTGTGTTTTAATGTATTTGGTTGACCCAATGATTGAACCGATTGAACCATGACCCGGTCATCACACCGAGTCAACCAAAAAAACCGGGTTTTAAAACATTGATTCAAAGTGTTCATGAAGGTTTCTGGTTTGGAGGATTATTGAATCTGATACGAACCAACATGGCCCAGCCCAGGAACAAGACACAAACCAGCCACATTCATTGCACCAAATGAACCCACAAACAGCAGCCCATTTGGTTTCAAGATTAGACATGAATCATTTATCATTATCTCTTACTTTGCTTATTATTATTATTAAGAAGTCTAGTTTTCTTAGAAGTTTTGGTTTCCTTATTACTAGTTTTCTTATTGGTACCATGGTTTGTTTTGTTTCATTAATAAACATGGAGAAATTTTGTGTCAAATCTTTTAGCTTCTTACCCTTCTTTTTTGGAGACTAAGGGGCCGTTTACAAAATGCTTACCCGGTAAGTACTTACCGGTGAATTTACGGTAGCAGATGAACATGACAAGAGGATAGGATCTTACTCGGTAAGAGCGAGGATAAGGATGAAGAGTCTTACCCGGTAAGAGACAGTGACAACTCTTACCCGGTAAAGCAAGTTAGTGTGTCGAGTTTTATTGGTAAGCGCTTACCGGGTAAGCATTTGGGTAAACGGCCCCTAACCTTATATCTTGATTTAATTGCTATCAGAATCATTGATCGTCCGTTGACAGTCTTTACTGAAATAATCATGTAAATAGAATGTTTTATGCAGTTGTTGAAATGGATTAAAATCGAAATTTGTTGCCAAGGAATTGTTTTTTCTTGAATGTTGTTGTTCTCTGATTATTTAGGTTTGTTGGTCGTTTAACTTATTTGGGGTGATGGCAGAGTAAATTGTAGTCATCCGTGTTGTCTCAAAATCTAGGAATCATTTTTGTTTTTTATTATTATTATTATTATTATTTATAATCTATACTATATTATAAAGATGTCATAAAAAACTCTTAAAAATAAGTCTTAAAGCTTAATGTACCGCTATTTAATGCTAATTACTTAAAAAACAACCATAAAAGTTGTATGTACTACATTTAATGCTATTCATTAATTTTCAATTATTATCTCTAACCATTTTAAATTCTCTAAAATCATTTCTCACTTTAACTCTCTTAAAATAACTCTCAACATATTTTAGATATAAAAAATCTAAAATATAATTAAAAAATCTTACAGAATATTTTATAAAAAAATTATATTATTAAATCAAAATAAATTACATTATTAAGTCTAAACTAAACAAATTTATATAAAAAAATCATTATCACTCTCTCACAACCATCCAAAATCGTAATGTAAATCGACAAAAAACAGAAAATAAAATTAAACATTAAAATCGTGATGTATCTAGCTGCATTGCGCGAGTACACTTCTAGTATATTATAAAGCATTTTGAGTTTTGTTCTTAAAAGCTCTTAATTTTTCAAATGTAAATCTCATAAAACATTAACATATATAAAATCTTTCAATTTCTAAAATATTTATATTTTGTACTCTTTAAGAACAATGTTTTTAAAAATCTTTACTTCCCTTTCCAGATATAAAGTCAATCAACCAAATAAACAGCAAAATGTTTACGATTTTTAAAATCATCATCTCACAATTGATCCATTTTCAAAAAATAACAAATGATAACTTTTTTTTTAAATAATGCAATTTTCGGTTTATAATTAAAAAAATTCAATTCTATTGCATCATCCAAGTACACTTATAGTATATTTAAATATAAGAATTTCAACCAGTTAATCCTAATTGTGTCATGTAAGGATTGTAATCAATGTAATTGTCGGTTTAAAGTATGGTCAATTATTCATTATTATGATAGGTAGATTTCTTAAATACATGCAATATCTAATAAGAAATTATTTGAAATGTAATAAGAATAAATCAAAGTATGATATTATAATATAAATATAAAAAAAAACTATTCAAAATAACATGTTTTTAATTTTAAAATGAGAGAATTTAGATTATATAAACATAAATAACTTAATGTAAAAAGTTGTGATGCATATTTTGGAATTCACCACAATTTTGTCTAAGGTGTCGTTTGTTTTTTAAGAGGTCTAAAGTCTGAAGTCTTATTTTAGTTATGATTAATAAGAGATGGTGTGTAAAAATGTCTGAATGATTCAGACTTAAGAGTCATTAAGAGGTTTTTAGAAAAAAACAAACAACCCCTAAGTATGTTAAAGGATGGTTTGATAAATGGGACTATATATGAGAAAACATAACTTATTATTACATGTTTGACATGATATAAGGCAGAACAAAAAAACTCGTCATTCTATGTCTAATGCAACATAATTTAATGTTTACTGTCTACAGTAAATATGTCCTAAATGAATAATAATGTATCCTATTTGATAATTACATTGTTTGATAAGTCAAACGAATACCACATAATCTTGTTGACTTTGTCAAAGAAGAACATCTTAGATTGCTTTTGTGAATTGAAGGAGCCATAGATCTAGATTTAATGATAGTTAATATGTCATTTCAAATTTGTAAGGTTATGATAATTGATCTTTTTGGGTTTATTTTAGTTTACAAAAACAATTATATTTTTCTGCCTAAAAAAGTTGATTAGCAGCACTCCCAATAAGTCCACATTGAACCTGTCTTCAAAGACACCAATGTAAGCGGGTATTTTTTTGGCTCACTCAGTGGTTGAGACTAATAAGAGAAGGAGGGAACAAGCTCGAAACCTATCTTGTATTTGAAGAATGTCACTTCACCCTTGTGTTTTATATAATCTTTTTATTGTATCGTCTTACTATATTTTTTTTTTCTTTTTTCTTTTATGGGTAATTTGCACGTAGTAAGCAATACCCAATATCATCTAATTTTTTTAATAATATAAAATCACTACATGAATAGTGAAATATTCAAATAATAAAACTAAGGTGCCGTTTGTTTTTTAAGAGGTCTAAAGTCTTATTTTAGTTATGATTAATAAGAGGTGGTGTGTAAAAAGGTCTGAACGATTCAGACTTAAGAGTCATTAAGAGGTTTTAAAAAAAAAAAAACCCCTAAATATCGCGATAATGTCAAAAATGAAGGTTTATAGTTAAATTATTGAAAAAAATCATTTAAATATGTGTATGTGAATCCATATAAATAATCTGTAACGTGAATATGTATTTTTAAATAGATTTTTTATTCACAAACCTTCTTTTAGCCAAACCTTCTTAACTTCTCATAATATTTAGATTTCTTAATTGTATTAATCCCTAATTAATTACATAATTAACTCTATCGGGGTGAGTTCAAACGATAACGCTAACTATTTAAGAAAAAACACGAGAGCGACTATTAATATACAAAATCATACATGATTCACGTACAAAATCATATATGATTCACACAACTTTCCCCACGACTTAAGTCACCACTAAAGTCATTCGCATCCATTTTTTGCCGTTAAAGTAAAATCACATGTAATTTTACACATGATTTTTGTTCTCGTTTTTCTTAAATAGTTAGTGTTTTCGTTTGATCCCCACTATTTATCAATATAATTATATAAAAGCCAACCACAATTTATCCCAGAACCGTAGATTCTAAAATTGGTTCGAACAATTTTACTAATCCCTAAATAGTAATTTTTTTATAGTAGTTTAGTAATTTTTTTATTCAGTAATAAGATCATATTTTTTCTGCTCCAAAATTTTTAAATAATTTTTTTATTGCACCCATTTAATTGAATAAAATTTTGTGAGTTATATATGTTTTTATATTTATATTTAAATTCGAATATTTTTTTAGGTACAATCGTTTTCGATTTTTGATAAACTTTTTATCTCTCCAAATTATCATGTTATTTGGGTAAATTTTTGTTTTATTTTTTATTATATTAAATAGAAATTGATCAAACGAGAATACGATCAACTTAATAAAATACAAGAATGAATCTCAATTGAACCTTATGTTTATGAGTTTGACAAACCAACTGATAAGCTAGTTAATTAATAAGTCACGTTTGGTAAAAACTAACTGATAAACATGTAAAATAACCAAAAGAGACATCTTGAAAAAATAATTAATTACAATATTTCATAATATAATTAAAACAAATTTATAGTAATATAATATGTTAATTAATACAAACAAGATAAAAAAGAAAAATTAAATAATATAATATGTTAATTAAAACAATTTAAAATTTATTATTATATATATGCTATAAATTTGAATTTGTTAAAACAAATTTTAGAAAAAATCTACATTCACTTATAATTTTAAATAACCATTACATATAATATGAATAAAAATAGAAATAAATAATTGAATAATAATTAAAAAGTAATAGTAATTGATAATTAAAATATATTGACTAATAAAATAATAATATAAAAATTCATATGATTCATAATAATTCTAAATAATTAAAAATTAACATCAATTTATAATTAAAATTTAATTAATAATAATTAATTTTTAATAATTAAAATTTATTTATAGTTAATAGTTAATAAATATTAAGTAATATTAATAAATGTATAATTGGAAAAAGTCACAAAAAGCTTCTCATAAGATACTCAAATATCTTATCAATAAAGCTAGTTTATGTCCTTCTAAACATGTACTTAAAAATTAAGCTAGCTCATAACCTAACTTGTAATTTAGCTTATTTTTACCAAACGATGCCTAATAAGGACATAAGGTAATTGCACTCTAAGGATGCGTTTGGTATATGAGACAAGACAAAATTCATTGTCCCACATTTGACACAACATGTGATAAGGATAAAGAATGGGACACAGTAGGACTTGAAAGGGTAAGAAAGAAAACGCACAATTTATAAGTTGAAATGGGAAAATGGCAACAATGGTAATTGTGCCTAATATATGGACATTGTTTTTTTTTTTTTTTTTGAATTTTGAAAGGGTGTCCTGGGCCTTTGGCCCAGACTAATCCCTTGTCAATGCAACCGACTGCTAAAGCATGCAGCCCTGAGATTATACCCAGTGGCCACAAAGTTGCGAATGCAGGGAATCGAACCCGGGTTGAGCGCTATGAACTCCCCAGGTGATTACCGCTACACCACAAGCCTTGTGGTTTATATGGACATTGTTACGTATAGAATGAAATGTAAGTCCTATATAAATAACAAGAATGAAAATTTTTGTTCAATCAGATGGAAGTACTTGGATATGAGGCAAAGAAGTTGACGACGATGATATATAGTACCATTGAGTAAAGATTGGTACAATCACTTATGAAATAGTAGAACAAAATCGATTTCATTTGAGGAGAATGGATGTAGATCTACTATATTGGATATAAGAATTACAATAACAAATGTCTTTGGAAGGAAAGATGGGGAAAATATATAAGAAAAAAGGTCGATCAAACCAAGTTAGAAAAAAAATTATATAGAATTATAAGACTTGAAACGAGTATGGATTCCAAAGATCAGGAAAGAAAGGTGAGCAATGTTGGATAAACATAGATGTCTAAGAATGCATGACGTCATATAAGTGATATATAACTCCTGAGAAGGAAACGAGATTAAAATACCCTCATTTATTTAAGACAAATTTCGAAGACGAAATTCTGTTAAGGTGGAGCATTTGTAATAACTGTTGTAAAATCTCATTAAGTTAAATAAAAATGCATTTTATATCTTTAAGGGTTTTATATGGGAAGTTGGGGTTGTTGTGCCAAAATACTAGAGCTTGGCATGTAAAAAGCCTTAAACGGTCTGCATTTAAATCAAAGACTTTGGCTATTTATCTAACCATAACCGCCTAAAAGAGTAAGTATATATTGGGTTGGGTTCATTTGTTAACCCAATATTTTGTACTAACTTTGTGAACCCAAATATCAACCATTGATATTGTAATGGATGGTTGAGATCAAAACCAAATAAACATTAATCACGAATTGAGGTCCTTGTAATAGTTAATGATATTGAACATAGATGTATAGGGTCATTTTAGGAAATTAACACTAATCATCTTTTACATTTACTATCTAAACGGATAACTCTCCCACAATTTACTATCAACCATTGATTATGGTTTGATGTACGGATGAACATGTATTGAACATGAGTTGATATCATCGTCCACTGTGCACATGTATGAACAATAAGATTGTATATTAGATTCGCTAAGCATATTAATATACACATACTCTTTTCATACATGTTCAACCATCTTTAGTGTTCAATTTTAACTAACACAAACCATTAATTGAAGCCGTTAACATTTAGGACCAATTGGTAAGTTTGTTTCTATTTAGTGTTTTTTTTATTAGTTGTTAGGTGACATGTTTGGAAAAATAACGTTTGAGCACATTTATGAACAATAAGAATGTATATTAGTTTTGCTATTCATATTAATATTTGGATACACATACTTCTTTCATGCATGTTCAACCTTCACACGTGTTCACTATCCATATTAATTTTAGGATGCACATACTCGTTTCATGCATATTTAACTTTCAAATGTGTTCACTTTTCGTATGTTCATTTTTCATATGTTTATGAACAATTATGAAGTAAGAATCAATTTCATACACACCATAATGATGAAACCAATGACAATATTATTAACATAGAACACACTGTATTTATAACAAACTATTGATCACATTTTTCGTATGCTTATGAACAATTATAAAAATATTATTACATAGAACACATCGTATTTACAATAAACCATCAGATTATGTGTTCACTTTCGTATGTTTATGAACAATTATGAAGTAACAATCAATTTCATACACACCATAATGATGAAAGCAATGGAAATATTATTAACATATAACACATCATATTTACAACAAACCATTGATCACATTTTTTGCTCGCTAACATCGTTGCTTATTACATATAGCATGAATCCAAAAATGATAAACATGAACCTAACTGTGAAAATAAATCTTTATAGCACATACAAAAACCTTACCATACAATCGTTGTGTTTGGATTCAACGTTTTCAACTCTACGTTTATCCGTCGTGGTAATCTGGTTTGTATAATCTTCACCGTGATCGAGCTGCGTTTTATCATCTTCATCAATCGTTGATGATATCATTATCGAACGAACCTCTACGTCGACTCTCTACTCAACATCGTTAAAAATACTATGATTCATAATGTTGTTGTCTATGTTGATGATGCAACAATATTTTCATACATTTATTTAATACTAAATCTTACAAAATTATTAAGAATTAAACTTATAGCTAGAATCAAGGAAAAGATGAGATTTATAACTCTTCAATAAATGAATGTTACAAAAAAAAAATACATAAAATTCCATTCATACTCCTTTTTAATTATTTGGCGTACATGTGAAACCACAATTGAAAATGATTTCTTATTAGTTGAAAAATGTTAATAAAGTTAACAAGAAATAAGAGGTTAACAAAGTAACCTCCCTTAGTATATATATGGGGGAGGTCTTCAAGCATAGACACGGTAAAGTTCTCGATGAAGGAAACTCATATAAGAGAGGTGAAAGACGACAATGGTTTGGTGATGCTGATACGTACTAATTATTTAGTGCTTAAACACTTATTTCTTTATTTATAGAAACGTTGTTTTATCTTTTATATCCCAATCTCGAGTCATAACCAAGGTGGTGATGAGTTGACCGTGTTGTGGTGATGTCTTGACGCGGAAGACAAATATTTATTTTCATTAATACAAAATCGTTATTATGTTTTTTCCCTTGTTTTGATGGTTTCTACCCTCAACTTCATGGATGGAGTTAATGCCCCGTTAGAATACGAAGTAATGGTGAAAAAGATTAATTAAACTATGGAAAATTTGATGCAATTTCAAAATTGCATGTCAATTGGTAAAGTTTTTATAAACCATAGGGATGATTAGTGTAATTTATTCTAAAAAATAATATACTTAGAATATACCAAAATAGTATTGATAAACTTTTTTCTTAAAAATTATTCCTTCATCTTAAAATAAAATTGCATAATAAAAATGATACCTTTTTAAGAATAGGTAATTATTATACTTTTTTAAAATAATTAAATGATACTTTTACTCTTTATAATAGTATTGATAAACTTTTTTCTTAAAAATTATTAATTCATTCTAAAATAAAAATCCATAATAAAAATGACATATTTTTAAGAATAGCTAATTATTATACTTTTTAAATAATTAAATGACATTTTTACTTTTTATAACAGAAGGAGAAACTTTCTCTATCTTATAATTAAGTGTAAAATGAAAATGTGAAAAATTACTTTTAAAAATGGACACTTATTTTAAGATAAATTAAAATAAAAATATAGACAATTAATTTGGGACGGAGAGAATACTTATTTTAAAAATACTAGTTGACTGTAATGATTTGATACTTGATAATTTCCCCTAATTTAAAAATAGATTAGTGTTGGGCCCGTGCATTGCACACGAGATGGTAAATTTTTTGTTGGAATATTGGACCGAGTTAAAATGAAACGTAATTTTTCTGTTAACAGTTAATGAAATACAATGTGAAAAACGAATGTATTTTCATAAGTGGTTCAATTGCATATATTCTTAATCGTTTGTTGTTATGACTTTGTGCAATAATATTGGTAATAGTTTTGTATTATATTATTTAAAACTCAAACGACATGTCTCACAACATATTTATCTGATTATTGACTTTAAGACCTCATAGTATGAGTCGATAAAAATAAAGATATGTATATATATCTTATTCTCCTACTTATGATTGTGGGTTTTGAAAACTATAAACAAAAATATGATTGTGAGTTTTGAAAAATATGATTGTGTGTTTTGAAAAAAGATTTTATATTACATCTCATTAATATAGATTTAAATGTAAAATCTATATTTAAAATAGATTATGCTAATATAAATCTATTTTATAAAATCCTCCACCAAAAAAACAAATAGTTATATTAATAAATAAGTATCCATTCCACAAATAGATGATTATGTGAGATATTGTGCTTGGAAAGGTTGTATCAAAGCATTAAGAAATTGTAAATTAAGTAATTGACTTTAATTAGTTATAACTTGTGTTTAAAATGTTGTAATTAAGAGTTTTTTATGTCGTTTTTATAATATAGTATAGATATTAAAATATTTTAACTATCAAATCATTCTTTTAAATCAAATGTGTTTCAAAATTGTTAATTATTGAATTTAAGATAATAATTAGCACACATATTTGTGAAACCTCGTTACGAATCATACCATCGAAGGGCTTAAACATGGTGCTGGTTCTTGACTTGCTCAGCACACCATGTCGACTGGAAACTGCTTGCCGCTCGTCAAAATTAAAATTAAAATTAAAATAAAAAATATAATTTAAAATTACGTCTCCCCACGCCAAACACGAAATAAACCCTTTTCATTCTCACTACAATCCCTTTCACCCACACTTTATATAATTCTAAACTGGGAGAAAGCCGGAAGCAAGCACACCAGTCTACAAACATCTCTGCTTTTTGCTTGGTGAGTGATTTATTCTTCTGGGTTTTCCATTTTTCATATTTTTTATGTCGTAATATTTTCAATCTGTTTGGTACTCTGTGTTTAATTTCTTGGTTGATTTGTGCTGTATGATTTGTTGTTTTTTGATGAAGTGAAGTGATTTTGGTTATGGGGTTTTGTTGGATCTACTTTTTACATGATTTTTTTGTTCCTTCTTTTGCGTTTGATTCAGTTGGGCATCTAGTTGAGATGTAAAAGGAATAATGATTTTTTAACTCGATTTTTCTTTGTAATGTTCTTGTATTTGTCTCAGAAGTTGTATGGAGTTGTTGTGGATCATTTTTAGGTTTTGGGAGCATGAAATCAAGATGTTTATGGTTTGAATTTGGGGTCGATTTGTTCAGTTTGAAGTGGGTTTGGGTCTGGTCATCATCGAGGAATGAAATCGGAGTCCGTACAGTTGGATTCCATCGTTGAGTCATGGAATAGAATCCCCATATATATATACATACACACATATATATATATACACATATAGGGTTGGGTTCCAGTGATATATATAGGCGAAGGATCGGGTGATAAGTTTTGGTTAACATGAGAAACGTTAGAAGTGGATCTGGACCGTTATCCACTTTTAATGAAATGCCCTTCCATGATTGATCCGGTGCATCTCATCCTAATGTATATTCATTTCTCATCCAATCGTTTGATAACCACTTCTCACGTTAACCTCAACTTCTCACTGGAATCCAACCCTATATATAGGAAATCACCTTAGTTTTGCAAACCGTCCAAATTGTCGATTTCATTGGTCGAAGTTAATAAAATTGTTTCTTGAAATTGTTTAATTTGATAAAATTGTTTCATATAATTCTTTTTTTTTTATGAAATTGTTTCATATATTTGTGTTTTTTTATGTAAAAATGAAAATGTTTCATTAGAATGAGAAAATAAATGAAACAATTTCATTAGAATGAGAAAATACACGAAACAATTTCATTTTTACATAAAAATCACAAATATATGAAACAATTTCACCAAGAAAATAATTATATGAAACAATCAAATTAAACAATTTTATGAACCAATTTCATTAACTTAACCAATTAAATCGACGGTTTAAATAGTTTGCAAAATTAGAGTAGTTTGCATAATTGCATTTGATCTCTCCCATATATATATATATATGGTTTAAATAGTTTGCAAAATTAGAGTAGTTTGCATAATTGCATTTGATCTCTCCCATATATATATATATATATATGATCAAGACTGGATTTAGTTTGTGGGATTAAATGTATTTGAATTGTTTATGCTGCTTTTGATGTTTGGTTTGAATAAATGAAAGTTGGGGAAGCAGAGGAATGAATTTTCCATGGCTACTCTGCTCTTGAGGTAGAGGTCTAAGTCTGCATATATCTTACAACTTCTAGGCCCACCTCTAGGTGGGATTTTACTGGGTTTGTTTGGTTGGTTTTGTTTATATAAAACATATGACAACTATTTACTGATCTTATGGCATTTGGGATGCAGAAAGAACCGTTTTGATCGGTTTTAACATGTCGAACATAGACATTGAGGGGATCTTGAAGGACCTTCCGAACGATGGGCGTATTCCAAAGACAAAGATTGTATGCACCTTGGGCCCGGCTTCTCGTTCTGTGGTGATGTGTGAGAAGCTACTGAGGGCTGGGATGAATGTTGCCCGGTTCAACTTCTCACATGGGACCCATGAGTATCATCAGGAGACGTTGAATAATCTCCGCATTGCCATGCAAAATACTCAAATCTTGTGTGCCGTGATGCTCGATACCAAAGTAAGAGTTTTACATTGTTGTCTTTATGCATTTGTGATTAAGATTCTCTCTATGCTATTTATATTGTTGTTGTTCACTGATATTTTGCTTCTCAAAATCTAGCACATCTGTCTTTCTCTATTTCTAGTTTTATTGCTATCAATTACTTATATCTAGCTTTTCAAAATTTAGCATATGTATATTTATTATACCTACACCTTTTTCACTGACCGGAGGTCTTCGTAGAAACACCTGCATTCGGGTAGAGGTTAGGTCTGCATACCTCTTAGTCTCTTACTCCCCCCCCCAAAAAAAAAAAAAAACTCAACGGGATATACTGATTCGTTTTGGGCACTAATATTTTTTTATCGTGTAATTAGATCGGGTGGTTTTGTTTGGTTTATTCTCTCTATGCTTGTTCCTGCTTGCTATTGAAGTCTTAGCGGCCAAGTTGCAAAATAGGGCCAATCAGGTTGTTTGTGTTTGGGCAAAATGTATCAAAATGACACGAAGTTTGCATTAGTTCCTATATAATGTAACAAAGAAATTGTTTTCCTCAATCAATGTAACAAAGTTTCAAAATTTAGTAATTTACCCATTATTAACCGGTAACTTGCTGATTTTATAACATTTGATGACGTGAACATCAAGTTTATCGTCCGCTTCTTTTAGCCCTTTCATAAACGGGTATCCAAATCGTCAAATGTTACATGATTAGTAGGTTATTGGTCAAAATGGGTACAAAATAGGAAATGTTGAGACTTTGATACATCGATTGAGAAAAAAAAATTATTCGTTCCACTAAATAGGAACTAAAACAAAACTTTGTTGCATTTTGATACATTTTGCCTGTTGTGTTTCGGTTGTTTAACGTAATTGAACTTTTTTTTTGTTAAGTTGTTTCAATTGATTAGTCTTGTAATAGAGTAATTTGTTTATTTTAACTAGTAGTTATTTTGTGATAAAGTTTTTGCCAAAATGAATCAATTATTTTTGTGATAAAAAGGAAACAGTTTTGACCATATAATCACATCGAACCAAACAAAAACTGACCTGCCCACAAGTAGGTGCATCCTGAACGGATATTTCAAGATTCGGGATAATCGTGGGAGAGTTTTGGGTGAAACAGACAAGAAGGTTTCGATAACATTTTAGTATGCAAAAGTGAAATTCAAGCGTTTATATAGATTTCCTAACACGGTCTGTAATGGGGTTAATGGCTGTTTGATCATGCCGCTTGGACATTCTAAAAATCCTAGCAATCTGACCCATGGGGTTATGGTATAGCCATGTCCCTGCGGTCCATATACACATTATATATACCTATATATATAGGGGTGGGTTCAAACAGGAACACCACCATTTTACGAAAATGCAGGAACCAGATCAAATATGATAGTATAGGTGAGGGGACTTGGTGGTCTGTGGACTTTAGTATGTGTATCAGATGTGATGGACTACCATATCACATAACGATATGGGTGTTCCTGTGTCTTCGTAAAATGGTGGTGTTGTCGTTTGAACCTCCACCTATATATATATATATATAGAGGAAGGTTCAAATGAGAACGCTAACCATTTAAGAAAACAAGAAAACAAAAAATCATGTACAAAATCATGTGATTTTATATTAACCGGCAAAAACTAAAGTCGCGTGAATCATATATAATTTTGTCTGCACTCGGCTGTTCTCGTGTTTTCTTAAATAGATACTGTTCTCATATGAACCCACCTCTCTCTCTCTCTATATATATATATATATGAGAGAGAGAGAGAGAGAGAAGGGGAGGGGGGGGGGAAGGTTCAAAGAAGAACCATAAATATCTTGAGAACCAGTATATGAATATACGCTATCAAAATATGTACTCAGTCAATGAGTATATTCATCAATGCATATTTACTACATATACATATAGTGTTATATGTATCAATGCAATATACTTGTTCTCAAAATATTTATGGTTCTCATGCCTTTTAAAAGGCATGTCGTTCCAGTAATTGTTATGCGAAAGAGCACACTAGCACAGTAGGAATTGCAGCTGCAACCATCGGCTCAGAACGCACACATAGGGAACACCAAGATATTTGGACATGATTCTTTAAGTTCTTAGTCCAAATTGTTTTTTCGTGCCCCTTTATTGAAACAAGAGATACATTTCGACTTTTAAGGTCAAACATGACGCATTTCATATTAAAAAATAGGGATTTTGCGAAGATTCGAAAATCCAACATTTTTTTTGTTGGTAGTATTGATTATAAAGGTCAAATCTTTAATAGGTACATCAATTCAGTAGTTAAAAGTAGTTCGTTTAGCTTCAATAATCAGCATCTTTTCTTTCTTTTCCCTGCAGGGTCCCGAGATTCGAACTGGATTTTTAAAGGACGAAAAGCCCATCCAACTCAAGGAAGGTCGTGAGATCACTATAAGCACTGATTACACCATTAAAGGGGACGAAGAGACCATATCCATGAGCTACAAGAAATTGCCGGTGGACTTAAAGCCCGGTAACACCATCTTGTGTGCCGATGGAACCATCACCTTAACGGTCTTGTCTTGTGATCCGGAATCTGGGACCGTTAGATGCCGCTGCGAGAACACCGCCATGCTCGGTGAGCGCAAAAACGTGAATCTCCCCGGTGTAGTTGTTGATCTTCCGACACTAACAGAGAAGGATAAAGAGGACATTCTTGAATGGGGTGTCCCTAACAACATTGATATGATTGCGCTTTCATTTGTGCGTAAGGGATCCGATCTTGTGAACGTTCGCAAAGTTCTTGGCCCACATGCCAAGCATATTCAGTTGATGTCGAAGGTACATGTTCTTTCTTGAAATCCATTGTCTTGTGACTTGAGATCAATTTTGATACATCATAGAGTAATAGGACTAAACAAATAGGACTTACGTTTATATGACCAGACAATGTTGTCGAATGTAAAAGCGTTACAATAGGATGTTAGGACGTATTTGGGCATCCTAACAAGTTTTTAAGACACTTTTGAAATGACGTGTCTTATTAGTTTTTTATATGACATTTTGATACATGAACACATTTTTTAATTTTTATAGAAGGTTTTCTCAAATAATGTCATATAAAAAGACTAATAGACGTTTTATTTTGAAAGTGTCCTTTAAGAAATTGTTAGGACGCCTAAAAACGTCCTATCAACTTATTATAATACCTTTACCTAGGACGCATAATTGTTTGGTCTTATAAAGCAGTTTATTAATATTAAGACATTTATACACGCTTGGCGTCCTATGAAGTCGATTTTGTTGTAGTGTAGTATGTCGAATTTTCAGTCTTACCGGGGTATTATTCGTTCTTTAATTTTGGGGTGTTGATGATTTTAAATGGACTTAATTTTTATGAAGGTTGAGAACCAGGAAGGAGTTGTAAACTTTGATGAGATCTTGCGTGAGACTGACTCATTCATGGTTGCTCGTGGTGATCTGGGAATGGAAATTCCGGTGGAAAAGATCTTCTTGGCACAAAAAATGATGATCTACAAATGTAATCTTGTCGGCAAGCCGGTGGTGACTGCAACTCAGATGCTTGAGTCGATGATCAAATCACCCCGGCCCACCCGTGCTGAGGCCACCGATGTGGCAAATGCTGTTCTTGATGGCACCGATTGTGTTATGCTTAGTGGAGAAAGCGCAGCGGGTGCGTACCCTGAGATTGCGGTCAAGACCATGGCTCGCATCTGCATTGAAGCCGAATCATCTCTCGATTATGGAGTCATCTTCAAGGAGATGATACGGTCAACCCCATTGCCGATGAGCCCATTA
Organism: Arctium minus; assembly: GCA_954870635.1. NCBI lineage: Eukaryota > Viridiplantae > Streptophyta > Magnoliopsida > Asterales > Asteraceae > Arctium > Arctium minus. The sequence continues at coordinate 40,144,196 of OX941084.1, forward strand.
GAGTCGCTTGCATCATCTGCAGTCAGAACAGCTAACAAGGCACGAGCCAAACTCATCGTGGTTCTAACCAGGGGTGGAACCACGGCCAAGTTAGTGGCCAAGTACAGGCCCGCGGTCCCAATTCTGTCGGTGGTGGTCCCGGTTTTGTCAACCGACTCGTTTGACTGGACCTGCAGCGATGAGACACCGGCCAGGCATAGTCTCGTGTACAGGGGATTGATTCCGCTTCTTGCCGAGGGATCGGCTAAGGCTACCGATGCTGAATCCACCGAGGTGATCTTGGAAGCGGCTTTGAAAACGGCATCCGGGAAAGGCCTGTGCAAGCCTGGTGATGCCGTGGTGGCACTCCACCGTATTGGTGCTGCATCCGTCATCAAGATCTGCGTAGTCAAGTAAGATGATCATAGTCGGCATCTTTGGTTGGCAATATCAGTTGGTTATCCGTTAGTTTTTTGAAACATGTTTTGAGCTCGTGAATTGGATCGTAAGTGACCATGGACCTTTTAAAATAAGAACTTAATGATCAACTTTTGTATTTGAATTATAGCATCGACTGAATGGGTTCTGGGACATAAATAGGTCGTGGCTGAACCGCCGGGCTAGGTCGAGTCCTGGCTGTGGCTGAACCGCCAGGCTAGGTTGAGTCCAGGATGTGGCTGAACCTCTGGGCTATTGGGCTCTTTAAGCCTGGGCCTTCTGAGCCTGTTTTCAATGAGTAAAGAAAAAGGCCCGGGCCTTCTGAGCCTGTTTTCAATTTAAGGAAAAACGCTCAATCGGGCTTTTTCAGTGTCGGGTTTAATTGGGCTTTTCCTGACCGGGCCTAAGCCTGGATCTGTCTTCTAAAATTTTGGCATGATAAAGCTTTGAGGCCTAGCCTGGACTGGGCTTTGTGGTTATTAGGCCCTTGGGGTATATTTGGGCACTCTAACCACTTAGGTTATTTTGATATAAAATATCCTATTAGTTATTTTACATGGTACTTTTGAGAAATTTAATTTAAAGATATTATTTTAGAGAACACTTGATTTTATAAGACATTACTTTTAATATAATGTTGTAAAAAAAAGGTTCTAAATGGTGTAAAACATGATGGAACCAAAAATATCAAATAACGCCTAACAAAACCATATAAAACGAGTTAGGGCATGCCATGAGCGCTTAATGTGGTATCGAAGACAAGTCTTGAGTCACAACGTCTACCACGACGAGCCTTTTATGACACTAAAAAAATTAATAGAACGTTTTATTTCGAAATTGTCATAAAAAACTTGTTAGATTGTCCAAAGCGTTCTATTAACTTATTGTATCACATTTATATACGACGTACAATTGTTTGTTATTATAAACTTTAATTTCTATTTAATGGTCTACTAAGACACTTAGATATAGTATGGCTTAAGTACCATCATATTAATAGAATGTTTTTCATGAAACGATTTCAAAAATCAGGAGCATAGCATCTTCGACATTAGGGAGACACAGTTATACAAAAGCAACTTAGAGCATCTCCAAAAGCTTCTCTGATATAAAAAAAAATGAGTATTTCTTCTCTAAACTTCTCTAACATCTTTGCTATCTTGTTTTCTATAATGAAGAAAACTTGAAAACTTGATTTCTGTTTTAAGTAACGTATTTTTAAAACTTCTATTTTGGTACCTGAGATGTGAAATCTCAAACTTTTAAGTACCTAGTTTACCTAATGTCAAACAAATGCTTACTAGGATTAGTTTTTTTTACATGTCATTATTTATTTATTTTTTTAAACGCCAACTAAGAATATAAATTTCATGTCATCATTTTTTAAAATATAAAATTTATATTTTTTTAATTAAGAAGAAAATTTCATATATATATTTTTTAATTCTAAAAACTTATCACAATTTTTTTTAAAAACTAAGAAAATCAAATTAATGTAATTTTTTTAAATCAATAAAATTTGTAATTCTTTTTCTTTATTAAAAAATGACCATAAAATTTATAAAACTATTTAGATGATTGTAATTCATGTAATATTTTTGTTTTATAGTATTTTTTTAATAAATAATTACAAGAATTACAATCACCTAAATAGTTTTACAAATTTTGTGGTTGTTTTTTAATAAAGAAAAAGAATTACAAATTTTATTGTTTAAAAAAAATTACATTTATTTGATTTTCTTGGGTTTTAAGAAAATTGTGATAAGCTTAAGAATTAAAAAAATATATATGAATTTTTCTTCTTAATTAAAAAATATAAATTTTACATTTTAAAAAATGATGACATGAAATTTATATTCTTAGTTGGCGTTAAAAAAATAAATAAATAATGTCATGTCAATTAAAACCTAATTCTAGTAAACATTTATATGTAAACTAGGTACTTAAAAGTTTGAAATTTCACTTCTCAGGTACCGAAATAAAAGTTTTAAAAATACGTTCTTCAAAACAGGAATTAAACTAAAGTACGTTATTTTTTCATGCAATTTGCCCATTAAAAAATGGGGTTTTGGAATTAAAGAATTTATATTTAAATCTCTTTAAATATATAAATAATATAAAATAAATTATTTAAAAATAGATGAGATCCCGTTTGGATCATGGAAACATCAGAAGGTCACATGAATACATCCAATCCATGGCACAACGTTTGAGGCTTCAAACCTTTGACTTTGCAGAAGATGCTTTGGAATGAAGCTGGGCTCAAAGGTATTGTTTGGAATATTTATTATTTAAAAGATAATAAATCCAATTTAATTTAATTTCAATTATTAAATTTAATCAAATATTATTAAAGATTTTTTTCAGCTAAAATATATAATTTTAACGTATATGTTCTGGTCAAAAATTTACATAAACATGTAAAGCATGCTCTAGCTGAACTCACATAAAGAAACTTTTACAACCTACCCGAGATTACAGTTGGAACATTTGCATGTGTGAGAACATCTCTAATAGATTCTTCAAATTTTTTTAAAATAGATAAATAATAGTCAAAATTTCTAAAAAAGTTTACATCTCGATTTTGGATATAAATCATTTGTTATATTATTAAAATATTCTATATATTATTTATTTCAACTAAACATTTCATTTCAAAGTTCCTTGTTGGTGGGATATAATAAAAAATCATTTCCCACTTATTTTTAAGGATATCTCTAAATTTAGAGAAAATTACACCCTCTCTCGTATTTTCTTAATTTTGGAGAATGTTTCGAATAAACCATTGTATTAAAATGTTGCTCAAAATCTCCATTTTAGAGAAGCTATTAGAGATGCTCTAACAAGTTCAAATGACAATTCTGAGTGCTTAGTCAAAGGGTATTTCGAGAATTTTTCAGACTGTTATCCTCGTGGTATAAATTAGAGTATGCGCAGACTCACTTCTACTTCTTTTTGAAATTCTTTTTTAATTATAGTATTTTTTTGGGTTAAAAAATCTAAAAAAATTGAAAAAATTACCATAGAAAACAAACGAAGCTTTTATTTTTTTACTATAATTAGCTCCAAATTATGTCCAAATTAGGAACAAAATTAAAAACAACATAATCTCTATTCTATAACAACAATCACGCCGGATAATCAAACGGCAACGGCGAAACACCCGACGAATCCGACAAATTCCGGTGAACAAATCCATAATTCCTTAAAACCTGATTATCAGCAAAGTTCAAAGCAATATCCATGGCGTCCCGACAACCTTTTCCGGTAAACAAAGGGTTATGTTTCCCATTACACGGCTGACAACCGGCGAAATGAGTCACAAACGGCCGCCGCCAGCTCCCAAACTCATTCCCAGCATCTTTCAACGACGGTTCTCGTAGCAAACCGTACCGTTCACTCACCTTCTCCGCATGCCGCCGGCGTAACATTCCGGCCGTCGTCTCCACCTCCAAATACCTCTCCGTTATGTTCTTCAACGTATCAACAATCAAAACCCAATACCCTTCAAGATAATAACCAGTCTCGATGAGCATCCTCTTCGTCCGCCATTGTTGGTGTTCCTTCAACAACAAGTAAGCCAACGCCGTTTGATCATCAGACTCATGCTTGAAAACATCCATTAAAACACCTTCCCATTTGTTAAAATTCGAAGATTTTGGCCCCATATCTGCCCACGAATCCAGTAAATCCAACGACCATTGACAGTTTCTAATCAGAAACGATCCAGCGTTCAACCCTAACCAGCTTTTCTTAACATAAACTTCCTTCGGCCAGCCATGGACGACGAAGTTATAATCTTTATACCGATGTAACGGTAACTTAAACTCCATATCTGTAAACACCGCGTCTTCATCGAGCCACCAGATCCACTCGGCTTCCGGGTGCGCCACCATCGCGGCTCGAACCGCCGGAATCTTCGCCCAACATGACGGCAACTCGGGGTCGAGCAAAACATTGTTGTAGAAGATATCGTAGCCATGGGTTCGACAGTAATCGACTTTATTCCGGTAAAACCTCAACAAGTAATGGTCTCCGGTGGGGCTCTTGCATGGCGTTGACCGTGACCCGGTTACGATAAAGACTCGTTCATGTGAGTTGGGTTGGAAGGATGGGTGGAGGTTGAGCCAGGTTCGTCTTTTTCGGTCCCAGTTTGTTATGGGTTTGTCGAGGGTGTAGCCGAAAGATGGGTCGTCGTAGAAGGTGGAGATTGGTGGGTCGAAGTGGAGGTTGAAGGCGGGGTTGGGTTGGTTGCAGTTGCAGAGATTGGTGGGTTTGGATTGAGAGAAAAGTGGGATTGAATTTGAGTCGAGAGATGTGAAGAAGAAGAAGGCGGAGAGGAGGAGTAAGGCGGAGATGGCTCCGGCGAGGAAGAGGGTGGGGCGGTCGAGGATGCGAATCGCCGGCTTTCGCCAGATGGCGTGAGGGAATGCCACCATGTGATTGTGGTAGTGATGATGATTATTAGGGATTTTTCCATTGTTATGATGCTTAAATACCACGCGAATTTTTGTTTTTTTGCTTTTTTTTTTTAAGACTTTTAGTTTAAAAAAATTGAGTAAATTACGATTTTGGTCCCTGTGGTTTGTTAAAAAATGCAATTTTTGTCCTTGTAGTTTTGAAGTTTCGGTTTTTGTCCCTATGGTTTGCAGTTAATTTCTATTTTCGTCTCTGAGGCAAAAACGTTACTTTTTAGTATGAATGACTAAAATAGAAATGAATTATAAATCATAGAGATAAAAAAAAGAAATAAAATTTAAATCATAAGAACGAAAAAAAGTAATGAATTATAAATCATAAGAATGAAAATTGTAGTTTCAAAACCATAAGAACAAAAATAGAAATTTTCAACAAACTACAGGGACTAAAAACATTATTTACTCTAAAAATTTAGATTCTTTGTTGAAATTTTGGTTTTCTTGATTCGACTTTATTAAAAATCGACTCATACACTTTTGCATTTTGTTTTAAGAGTGAATTACATCGATGGTACATGTGGTTTGCTTCAAATTTGGATTTGTAATGAATATCTAAATTAATGGTTACTAACTTTTTAATTTCCTAATACTCATGATTTTTGGAGTTAAGGGTATCGGTTAGTAATGTTATGGAGGACAAAATAGTTTTTAAGCAAACTACTAGGACCAAAAGTGTAATTCACTTTAACATTAATTTTCTTTTTTAAGTTCTTTATGGAAAACATTTTATATATTTACTCACAAATCAAATTCTTTGAATTAAAGTATATATTAAATAAATATATTTATATTTATTTAAAAAACTATTAAATTGACAAAATGATTTTTACATTAAAAAATCCTAATAAAAAAAAGAAAGAAAGTAAGGGACGTTTATATGTATTTTGGGTTGGTCAACAAGAGAGTTTTACGTTAACTATAGTTGACTTCCAATGCCCAACCCAAAAAATGGGGGGTGACTAATGAAATCCTATAAATGATTTTCTCCTCACACACATTAACATCAAAACCTGTTTTTTACATTCTAAATACATGAATTGACCTGATTTTGTCATTAATAAAGATGTCATTAACATTGTCCCAAAAAATATGTGAATTTACTTGATTTTCTTTGTTTTATTAAAATTGGGATTTTTTAACTCAAAACTCATTTTACCAATTTAATAGTTTTTAAAATAAATATAAAGATTTATATTTAATACATACTTTATTAAGAAAGTTGATTTATATACAAAATTTTTTAGTAACAAAATTTTTTGAAAATAAAAAAGTGAATCACAACTAATTTTAGAGATAGTTACAGTTTTGGTCCTTCTAATTTGCCTAAAGACTTATTTGTTCCTCGTAATGGTTGTTAATTGATAGTGTTAACTTCAAGGACTATAAGTGTTATAAAATTGAAAAGTTAGTGACCATCAATGTAGATCGTTTGTTTTAGTGACAAAATCCAAATTTTGAGCAAACCACAGGGACCACGATTGTAATTCACTCTTGTTTTAATATTAGTTTTTTTTTTATCTTTAACAATCGTTAGGAGGCGTTTGGTTCACAGGATTCCAATGGAATTCGAAGGAATTGGAATGATCAATTCCATTGACCAAATTCCATTAAGGCGTTTGGTTTACATTTGAAATTGAATTGAATTCCACATATTTCACCATTCATGGATTTGGTCATTCCATCATAATTGAGAAGGAATTCAATTCAATTCCATTCCATCCATTTTCTTAAAAAGACAAAATTATTCTCGTCTTTCCAACTTGATTTACTTAGACCACAACCGATCTAAACCACCGCCGACCACCACCGATCTGAACGACCATCGACCATCGCCGACCATCGTCAACCACCACCGATCTGAACCATTGCCGACTACCACCGATCTGAACCAATGTCGACTACTGCCGATCTGAACCATCACCGACCACCATCGATCTGAACTACCGTCGACCACCGTCAACCACCACCGATCTGAACCACCGACAACCACCATCGATCTGATCCATTGTCGACCACCGCCGATCACTGTGGATCTGAACCACCGCCAACCACCACCGATCTGAACCACCACCGACAACCACAGATCTAAACCACCGTCGACCACTATCGATCTGAACAACCACCGTCAATTTGAGCCACCATCGACCACCGCCGATCTGAACCACCGCCGACCATCGCCGATCTGAACCACTGACGATCACCATCAACCACCGTCGATCTGAGCTATCGTCGACCTCCGTCGATCTGAACCACCACTGATCTAAACCGCCGTTGACCACTACCGATCTGAACCACCAGCGATCACCACCTATGTGAACCACCGCCGACCACCACCGATTTGAACCACCACCGACTTGAACCATCGTCAACCACCAACGATCTGAACCATCGCCGACCACCACCATTCTGAACCACCATCGGCCACCACCAACTATCGCCGACCACCACCGTTCTGAACCACCACTAACTACCACCGATAGGAACCACAGTAGGTGGAAATATTAAAAAAACAAGTTCCTCTCTTAACCATTAATTTTAGATTTTTCTTCAAAATTAAAGATTTTTTTTCTCTCACATACTCTCTAATTTAGAAAAAAAAAGTTTTCAATAATCTATTGAAGCAATTAAAATAGGCTAAAAAAACCTAAAATTCTCCATTTACTCTATATTAGAAAATCTATAGGACACACTCTTATATATTTAAAAAATTACCATGCTGCTTTCATGTTATATGTATATATATATATATATATATATAGAGAGAGAGAGAGAGAGAAAGAGGGAGGGAGATATAAGATTTCAAATATAAACCTAATATTTATGGGGTTACTATTCATACCCCTTTGTAACACCCGAGATTTTGGTAAGTATTTCTCTAAGTGTATACGTATATATATATATATATATATATATATATTAGTATATTATTTTCCTATGTTTGTATTGTTGGCTCAAGATTTTTAGACCCTCAATCAGTAGTCTAATTTTAAGGACAATTTGCCTTTTTTAACCTTGAGTATGTCAGGACAAAAATTGAATTTTCGGATGTATGAGCCAACAGGGTGACAATGCCCGGCGATTGTGACACATGTCACTATTGCCCGGGGCAAAGTCACAAGAGACTTACAGCTCTCGGTACAGTTTGGGAGACAGTGCCCGACAAGAATGCTCGGGTCACTCTCGCATGTCATTATCACGCGGGATGTACCGCAAGGGGGTGGAAACGGGTGATTGTGCCCCGCGACTATGCTATGGGCATAGTCGTCGTGTGATAGTCGCGCAGGGGGTCCAAGCCTTAAATGGATCGATTCCAGCTCTCTCTTCATTAATACCTTCAACCACCTCCCTCATTCTCTCTCAAAACCGGCCCTTGAGCATTAATTCACTTTGGGAGAGCATTAAAAGCTAGATTTGAAGCTATTGAAATGGATCTTCATCATCATCAAGTTGGAATTGAAGTCTCCACCTTAAGGGTTCCTCACTCCCACTCCTCACTCCAAGAAAGCCTAAGATTTTCTAGGTTTTGACCTAAAAACCTAACTTGTGAGTTAACCTCACACTCTTGATTATTTACTTAATGAAATCATCATATTTACTCATAATCATCTCCATGACTCTATTTTTGTTCCTATGATGGCTTGTTACGAAACCCATGTTTAAAGAGATTTTAGGGTTTTGTCTTTGATGGTGAAAAAAACCAAGGTAAGTGCCTAGAGAGAGTTATTATGCAATAAATATGTCTCCATGATGAATATTTCCCTTCCTATACATATGGATTTGGAAATCTAGTTCAAGTAAGGTTTTTAGGAATTTTTGATAGTTGATGGAGTAAACTTGGAAATCTACTTCTTGTTTTATTTGTCATTATTCCCAAGTATTCATGAATGTTTAGAAAGAAATGAATATTCATTATGATCTTGTTGTTGGCAATAAGGGCCTAATATATGGAAACCTACCATTGTGTGTACTTGAGAAACTAACTCTTGAATTTTGGGAGGAAGTGTGAGACTAGAGACCCGGTTTAGGTTGATGTCCATCTAGACTAGAGACCCGGTTTAGGTTGATGCCCATCTAGACTAAAGACCGGGTTGGGTTGATGTCCATCTAGACTAAAGACCCGGTTTGGTTTGATGTCAATCTAGACTAAAGACCCGGTTTGGGTTGATGTCCACCAAAACTAAAGACCCGGTTTGGGTTGATGTCCACCAAGACTAAAGACCCGGTTTGGGTTGATGTTCAATGGGGCTAAAGGTTCGGATATAGTTGATGCCTATTGTTGTAATAGGTCCCTTCGAGGACCCATGTATTTATGTTGAAAGTCATGAAGTTACATGTTGCTTTTCAAGGCCTCAAATCTCCGTGAGGCAATCGAGGAAGCACAGTTGGTGGAGGACGCCTACAACCGGGGCAAGGAAGAGAGGGGAGGAGTTTTAGTGTAGAGGACGTAGGAGGGAAGTTCTGCACCCTCAAAGAAGCCAAGGCCTTTCAACAACAACTAACGGGGAACCGATCGTAGGCGCGAAGCTAGGTGGTGCCCCAAATGCTGAAGCAAGCATCACGACCCGTGTAATTCAAGCGGGACAAGTTGTTTAAAATGCGGAAAGACGGGTCACTTGCGTAGCGATTGCCAGATCAAGGGAATCACGTACTTTGAGTGCAAAGAGCCGGGGCATGTCTGAAGCGAGTGCCTAAATTGAAATCGGGAGAAAGTGGGGGAATGAAGATGGACCCTCCAAGGGCAACGGGGCGAGCTTTTCAGATGTCGACTGAGGAGGCTAGAGCATCGTCAGACGTGGTATCGGGTACGTTCCTCCTAAACTCCGTACCTGCGTGTGTGTTATTTGTAGGGGTGTTCGCGGTGCGGTTTGGGGCAAAACCGCAAACCGCACCGCATGTGTGGTTTGAGCATTTTCCCAAATCGCAAACCGCACCGCATATACCTCAAACCGCACCGCGAAATGCGGTGCAGTGCGGTTTATGCGGTTTGTCCCATCGCACTTTATGCGTACAATCCAAAATTATAAGTTTAAAATACATTAGAAAATCAACGATTTAGTGACCGTAGTCCAAAAAAATAAAGAGTTTGAATATATCCAACTCCAAAATGCATAATTAAAAATAGTCAAAGAAATAGTTTAAAAAAATAAACTGTTTCAATACGATAAGCGGATAAAGTGACGTCTCCAGCTTTTTCTTTCGTCTTCATCTTGACTCTCAATTGCCAATGCCCAATTTTTTTCATTTGTTGGGCCATAAACTTTTAAGAAGGCTTATAAATACTTAAAGTCCATAATTAAAATTTAAAAACACTAGCCCAATTATATAAATATTAAATTAAATTATATATATATGTGTGTTTAAAATTAAAAATTTAAAAGTAATTAAAAAGGTGCGGTGCGGTTTGAACCACGGTTTGAAAACTCAAAACCGCAAATCGCACCACATAGTGCGGTTTGATAAAAATGCAAAACGCAAACCGCACCGCAAAAGAACTAAACCGCGTTTTGCGGTGCGGTGTGGGTGGTTTGTGCGGTTTAGATGAACACCCCTAGTTATTTGATTCGGGTGCAAGTTTCTCCTTCGTGTCAAATTCTTTTTGCCAAAGACTTTCCATGCCCACTAGTAGTTTAGAGGACGCATTAGTGGTAGAAATTGCCAATGGTGGCCAGGTGCTAGTGTAGGATGTGTTGAAGGGCTGTACCCTCGTGATTGAGGGAAAGGAATTTCCAGTCAACTTGATGCCCTAATTGGAGGCTTCGACATGGTGATCGGGATGGATTGGTTATCAGAGAATCAAGCCGAGATCGTATGCTCAAAGAAGCTAATCCGAATCCCAACTGTAACACCCTCAAATATGGAAATAGCAACTTATTTAAAATTTTTTAAATACATCAATAAAGGAATTACCTACAACCACAAATTAAGATTTAGTCTCAATACAAACATTCATTCTATACAAACCCTATGATAAGAACGGGTGCTACTAAAACCCCATAATAGTCACTATCTCCAAAATTGCGGAAGACTTCACCAACTACTTACATTTGCACAAAGCTAAGGCTCAACTCTTCATGGCTGCTAGAACCAAAACCCACTGGAACCTGATGCACATGCCGACAAATAAAAAGGTTAGACTTAACGCCTAGTGAGCTCAAGAGTTTTCAACATATATAAAGATGTCTGTGAAAATAGATAATGCAGTTTAAATCATAATCTTTCAAAAGGTATGCTTTGAATATGCAAACGACTCGTTTTCCAATAATATGCATTTTAGACGGAGAACACCAATTTGGACATTTTCCAAATCAAACTACTACAAAATGATGACACCAATGTAAACCGCCCCTTCATAAATTAGCTTTAACCCAAAACTCACTCAAAGCGCAAATATAAATTGAACTCTCCATTTAAGAAGGTACGGTTAAACCTTATATTTCAAAACACCCAAAACATGGGTGGGGATTAATACTCAACCCATAAATCAAGGGTAAAACCCAAATATACAAAACGTCACCGAAAACTTGGATAATAAAACTCAATACCCAAAAACAACACCTTTCGGTGACGGGGGATTCCTGATTCCATAAAATGTGACGGTCCACAAAGTAAGCCCATTTTATGTTGTTATGACTAGTCATATAAACAAAAGTACACGCAAGAGATGTCAGACTCAGTAGCTTTAAACGTACACCCACGGAAACTCGAGTTCAACCCCGTCGGGTTCCTATGTCGAGCCCCTCATCTAATATCGTAATACTTGAGCACAAAGGACTTATACCCACATCCGGTGCCTAACGTGCCTCGATGTGGGAAAACTAATCGTCCCACGCCGGACAATAATTCCAAGCGCAAGGGATGTCAGGCTCAGTGGCTTTAAACGTACACCCACGGGATTTCGAGTTCAACCGCGAACGGTCCTTATATCGAGTCCCTCATCCAATATCGCAACCAAGGCTCTAAGTCGAGCTACCAAAACTGGACAATTGTCCAAAGACTCCAAATCAAATAAAAATACCAAGCCGCAGGCTTAGCACCCATTGACCCATTGATAAATGAAGTAAAAATACGATAAAACGCACTCAACCAACGATTATGCAAACACAACGACTAAAAGTAAGATTAGTTCAAAACTCACATTAGTTGAGGTACCCATTTTCCAAGTGAACTTATACTCCCATATTTTCCAAATACCTCATAACACATAATATGCATTTTCCAAATTTAACCGCTGATGAGAGTGAAAATCATGAAATGAAACTATACACGCTCTTTCAAATGCCTCACCTAAAAGTGCAAGTAATACTTTATAAAACACTCCATTTCATGAATGATGCATGAGACTCGACAAACATTTAAAAGTGTATTTCTATGACCAAAGATCTATTTATGAAATAAAACCTCAAAACACATTCATTTGTAACACCTTTATCAAAATGCCCAAACATCCTAAATGTGGGTATTATACAAAGTTATAAAGTTAAATCCTTCCAATAATCAAAGATTAGCAAATAACCCAACATTTGATAATTTCATGTAGAACACATAAACACTTTTAAAATAAACATTTTGGCATGTACAACGTTTTCACAAATCAACTTGAACTCACCTTGCTAGATTTAGGCAAAATCTAGATTTTACTCCGCTTTGAGATCATTTGAAGAAACTTGAATCTTCAAGCAAAACTTCCAAAACCTAGATCCATAAGATTCCAACCATAAACATAGATATTTAACCGCATAGAATCGTTCCCCAACACATTACATGAAGATCTCATCTATACCCAAAACCCTAGTTTCCAAAGATGAAGAGGGTAGAAGATTACCTTAACCAAAGCTTGAATCCAACAACCAAAACACCTCTAGTTCACCAATAATGGTTACAAACCTCAAATCTACGAAAGGAAGAACAATGGTGGATGAAACCCTAGAAAACTTGATCAAGAAGATGAAGATGGAGGGATGAGGGGATTACCATCACAAAATACTCTTGTATACTCCAATAGACTTCCAATCTCTTGCTAGATCCTTGAAAAACTCTCAAAAACGAAACCGTGGCAACTTGAATCACCAAAATCGGAGTTGTGAGGAGAAAGTTATGAGGAAATGAAGTTTTAGGGTGAAAATGGAGTTTGGGGCCGATTTTTCGCCTTTTTGTGCGCCCAGCGGCTCCGCGCGGGTGGCCACGCGGGTCCATCCGCGCGGAGAGCCGCGCGGAGCACTGCCGCCCCAGATTTCGCCCCAACACTGTTTTGGTCATAACTTCTTCGTTATAGCTCCAATTTAGCTCCGGAAAGAACCATTGGACTCGTAATTGAATCCTTCATCCATCTAGACTATAAAATCTAGGATTAAAGTCCAAAATAATTTATCTTATTCTTTTCCTTTTATATCGGTTTTGGTATTGACTTGAAATGGTGCCTCTCGAAATCGGGGTGTTACACCAACTTCGGATGGCAACATGGTATAATCACTTACGACGAAAGAAGGAAAGGAGATGTTACGATCATCACCATGGCTAAAGTGCAAAGATGCTTGGTAATGGGATGCTCATCCTTCTTAGAATATGTGATCGATGCTAAGCTTGAGAAGAAAAAGATCGAGGATGTGAAAATGGTGTGCGAGTTCCCGGATGTGTTGCCTGATGACTTGCCCGGTTTGCCACCCGATCATCATGTGGAATTTCGGATTGACTGGTCCGGGGGGCGGCTCCGATAGCTAGAGCTCCTTACTGGTTAGCTCTATCCGAGATGCAAGAGATGATGACACAACTTCAAGACCTTCTAGAAAAGGGATTTGTAAGACCGAGCTTGTCACCTTGGGGAGCGCCGATCCTTTTCGTAAAGAAGAAAGATGGCACGATGAGGATGTGCATCGATTACAGGGAGTTGAACAAGTCGACCGTAAAGAATAAATACCCGCTCCCAAGGATCGATGATTTGTTTGATCAACTTCAAGGAGCAGGATGCTTCTCAAAAATCGACCTACGTTCGGGTTATCACCAAGTTCGGGTGAATGAGAAAGATATACCAAAGACGACTTTTAGGACGAGGTATGGCCATTACGAGTTCTTGGTTATGCCGTTTGGGCTGATTAACGCACCAGAGGAATTTATGGACTTGATGAACCGAGTATGCCGACCCTTCCTTGATAAGTCGGTAATAGTGTTCGTTGACGACATACTCATGTACTCCAAGGACGAGGCAGATCACGAGTAACACCTTCAAGAAGTCTTAGAGGTGCTAAGACGGGAAAAGTTGTATGCTAAGTTCTCGAAGTGTGACTTCTGGCTTCGAGAAGTGCAATTCTTGGGTCATGTGGTCACCAGAGAGGGAGTGAAGGTGGATCCCTCAAAGATCGAGGCCATGATGAATTGGGAACCTCCCAAGAGCCTGTCGAAAATCCGAAGTTTTCTAGGATTGGCGGGATATTACCGAAGATTTATTCAAGATTTCTCCAAGATAGCCTCATCCTTGATGGCCCTAACACGAAATAATGTGAAGTTCGTGTGGACCGAGAAACAAGAGAAGGCGTTCTGAACCCTACAAAAGAAGCGTTGCGAAGCTCCAATCTTATCTCTACCTAAGGGATCGGAGGAATTCGTGGTGTATAGTGACGCTTCGAAGATGGGCTTGGGATGTGTATTAATGCAAATGGGCAAGGTGATCGCCTATGCGTCGAGACAACTCAAGGTGCACGGAATTAACTATCCCACCCATGAGTTGGAGTTGTTAGCGGTGGTGTTTGCCTTGAAATTGTGGCGACACTACCTTTACGGCATGAAGTGCACACTTTATACGGACCACAAGAGTCAGAAACACATATTTTATCAGAAGGAATTGAATATGAGGCAAAGAAGGTGGTTGGAACTACTAAAGGATTACGACTGCGGGTTTCTCTACCATCGAGGTAAGGCAAACGTAGTAGCCGATGCTTTGAGTCGAAAGGACTACGAGGGAAGTTATCGGTACACCTTTTCAAGAATTGAGTTGGTGTCAACACTCGTCAAACGGATCAAATCGTCGCAAGACGAAACGTTATTGGAGAAGAATCTCTAGGAGGAATTTATGACAAAGCAACATTTACTCTTGACGGAGGATAGTCGAGGAGTAAAACTGTTCAATGGGCGAGTCTGGGTGCCAAAGGTCGGGGGCAATCTCCTTCTCGAAGATTCCCATAAGTTAAAGTATTCTATCCACCGGGGAAGCACGAAGATGTACATAGACTTGAAAATGCATTATTGGTGGCTGATTATGAAACTTGATGTGACACGCTACATAAAACGATGCGTGACTTATTTGCAAGTGAAGGCCGAACATCAATGACCTTATGAGAGTCTTCAGTCATTAGAGATTCTGGAGTTGAAATGAGAACATATCACCATGGACTTCGTGATAAAGTTTCCCAAAACCTAAAGAAAACACAATTTGGGTAATCTTTGACCGGTTAACCAGGAGCGCTCATTTCTTGGCCATGCGGGAAACCTTGTCCATGGACAAACTCGCTAAGTTGTATATTGCTGAAATGGTTTCTCGACATGGGGTGCCTTTGTCCATTTTCTCAAACCATGACAGTTGATTTACGTCACACTTTTGGGATGGCCTCCAAAAGGCGCGAGTGAAGTTGAGTACGACCTACCATCCCAAAACCGATGGCCAAAGTGAAAGGACGATTCAAACGCTTGAAAACATGTTAAGATCCTGCTTGATAGACTTTAGGGGTAGTTGGGACTCTCACCTACCCTTGGTAGACTTCGGGGGTAGTTGGGACTATCATTCCATTATAGGCATGTCACCGTTTGAGGCGTTGTATGGGCGGAAATGTAGAACCCCTGTGTGTTGGCTAGAGGCAAAGGATAAACAATTTGCCGATCCAGAGGTCGTTTAAGAAACTGCCGACAAGGTTAAATGTATATGAGAACGCTTAAAGGCAGCTCAAGATCGGCAAAAGAGCTTTTCCGAAAAGAAGAGACGACCGATGGAATTTCAAGTGGGGGACCGGGTAATGCTAAAGGTGTCTCCATGGAAGGGCATCATTCGATTTGGAAAGTATGGGAAGTTGAGTCCCTGTTTCCTTGGACCATTCACCGTGGTCAAACGATTGGGACTCCAAGCCTACCAATTGGAGCTTCCACCCGAAATGAGAGACATTCACAATACCTTCCATATATGCTACCTTCAGAAGTGCATGGTGGAAGAAGAGAGCATGATACCTCTATCAGAAATAAGGATTGATGAGGGCAATCGTAGTGTTGAGGAACCCGATGCAATCCTAGGGAAGAAGATAAAGAAACTTCATCACAAAGAAGTCACTTTAGTCAAGGTTCAATGGAAACATCATCGAGGGGCCAACGTGACTTGGGAAGCTGATGAGAACATGAAGCGGAGATACCCCCACCTGTTCAAGTAGCCTGGATTTCGAGGACGAAATCGATTCCAAGTTGGGAAGAATTGTAACACCCGAGATTTTGGTAAGTATTTCTCTAAGTGTATATGTGTGTATATATATTAGTATATTCTTTTCTTATGTTTGTATAGTTGGCTCAAGATTTTTAGACCCACAATCAGTAGTCTAATTTTAAGGACAATTTACCTTTTTCTTAACCTTGAGTGTGTCAAGACAAAAATCGAATTTTCGGAGGTCTGAGCCACCAGGGCGACAATGCCCGACGATTGTGATGCATGTCACCATCGCCCGGGGCAAAGTCGCGAGAGCCTTACAGCTCTCGGTACAGTTTGGGCGACAGTGCCCGACGAGAATGCTCGGGTCATTGTCGCATGTCATTATCGCACAGGATGTACCGTAAGAGGGTGGAAGCGGGCGATTGTGCCCATGGCATAGTCGCCATGTCATAGTCGCTCACGGGGTCCAGGCCTTAAATGGATCGATTCCAACCCTCTCTTCATTAATACCTTCAACCACCTCTCTCGTTCTCTCTCAAAACTGGCCTTGAGCATTTACTTCACTTTGGGAGAGCATTAAAAGCTAGATTTGAAGCTATTGAAGTGGATCTTCCTCATCATTAAGTTGGAATTGAAGTCTCCACATCAAGGGTTCCTCACTCCCACTCCTCACTCCAAGAAAGCCTAAGCTTTTCTAGGTTTTGACCTAAAAACCTAACTTGTGAGTAACCTCACACTCTTGACTATTTACTTAATGAAATCATCATATTTACTCATAATCATCTCCATGTCTCTATTTTTGTTCCTATGATGGCTTGTTACAAAACCCATGTTTATAGAGATTTTAGGGTTTTGTCTATGATGGTGAAAAGGAACAAGGTAAGTGCCTAGAAGGAGTTATTATGCAATAAATATCTCTCCATGATGAATATTTCCCTTCCTATACATGTGGATTTGGAAATCTAGGTCAAGTAAGGTTTTTGGGAATTCTTGATAGTTGATGGAGTAAACATGGAAGTCTACTTGTTGTTTTATTAGTCACTATTCCCAAGTATTCATGAATGTTTAAAAAGAAATGAATATTCATTATGATCTTGTTGTTGGCAATATGGGCCTAATATATGGAAATCTACCATTGTGTGTACTTGAGCAACCAACTCTCGAATTTTGGGAGGAAGTGTGAGACTAGAGACCCGATTTGGGTTGATGTCCATCTAGACTAAAGACCCAGTTTGGGTTGATGTCCACCAAGACTAAAGACCCGGTTTGGGTTGATGTTCAATGGGGCTAAAGGTTCGGATATAGTTGATGCCTATTGTTGAAATAGGTCCCTTCGAGGACCCATGTATTTATGTGATGTATCAATGTTGAAAGTCATGAAGTTACATGTTGCTTTCCAAGACTTTAATTTCCTATTATTTAATTAATGATCTCACTAGGCTATAAGCCTAACACTTTGTTTGAATTGTCAAGTAACCAGGTTCTCTTAGCGGCGGGGTTCGCAAATGTTGAGGGATGAGCGTGTTGGCCGCTAGCGGCACCTTTTGGGGATTGTGTTGATTGGAGACTTTTGGCGTACAGATTTGGATAGAAATCTTTTGGGGAATTTGTTGATAATTGTATTAATCTAGATTTAGATAGTTTAGATTAGTGTATTGTCTTTGTTAATTCCCAAGTATAGAGTTGTAAACACTATTTACTCTTCCCTTTTTGGGTATTGATATTTATAGAAATGTCCAGTTTACGACATTTCTCAGGTTTAAATTACCTCTATTTTTAGGGTGTTACACCCTCTGCACTCACATACACAGAGGGGGTATGAATATAATTCACCAATATTTATTACAAACTTTTGCAAACCAATCGAAATCATACAATGAGTTTTATTTAAGTTATGATTCATGTATTGTTTCACATGTTTTTTTGTGTGTGTTTCTATGTGAAAATTCTATTGATATTTTTTCCACACGTAAACCAATCCCGAAAGTTTCATATATGAATGAACACTACATGTATCACTTTTGTTGTTTCATATACACATAAAACTTTTTTTTGGGAAGGTCGGGGATATACACATAAAACTGATTTGTAGGTTTCTAGCAAATATTGAGTTTGAGTTTTTTTTAACAACAAAACAATTTTCCTAAACAACCAAACCGGTACTTATTTTTCTCACCTCCCCCATCCTTCTCGTCTTTATCCAGATAGAAGAACCACATCACTTTAACAACTAGGTTATGTGCATAGTTGAACACGCTAAAATATTAAGATTTCAAATAGTGAACATACTGAAATCACATTGTGATTTGTGAACACACCAAAACAAATAAGGTTTATATTGTTAGGTACATGTGTACATTGTGATATTATCATACAGTGAACCAAATGTATGTATTAGAATGTGGACACTAACTAAGTGTATACATAATTTAAATACTATTATCACATTGTACATACACAATATCTTGTTATTATGCATGTTATATAGAGAGAGATTTACAAAGTACCCACAATTAGGCATGGGAATTTGCCCCAACCCGTTGGGGAACCCGGTTCACCCGACCCGGACGGGGACGGGGAATACCCGTAAAAACGGGTTCGAGGACCGGGGCCGGGGATACCCGGTACGTTCAAACCGGGGTCGGGTAGCCTACCCCCCGACCCGTCCGGTACCCGAAATATATAATATAAGTATTATTTAAAATATATATATATATATATATATATATATAGGTTCCCTAGTTATATAAATAATGACCTTTATAGACCTTTATAAATATTTCAAGATCTTATGATGAAATAGGAATTGTCAAATGGAACTTTTGTCATTACATAATCCTTGACGGGTCTAAACCGGGTCAGGTAAGCGGGTACCGGTGGCGGGGTTGACTGGGGCCGGGTATTCGATCCCCTTACCCGCCGGGGACCGGGGCCGGGGGCGGGGCCATGTTTTCAAAACCGGGGGCCGGGCCGGGTAAGGGGATACCCGCCCCGTTACCATACCTACCCACAATGCTCTTTATTTAAATTATTTAGTCAAAATTATCAAAATTACGATGTTTTTAAATTTAACCTTTAATATTTTAATATATATATATATATATATATTATATGTATAAAAATTGTGTATATACTATAAATATCTTTAAAAAATAACTATAAATTTATTATAATACATATTGTTGGTCTTGGACGACATGACTGTTGATCCAAGCTCTCTCAGTGATTTGATAACGACCCTCTTTTATACTTAGTGAAAATTACGTTTAATATGTATTAGTGTTTCACCATCAGCGATCAGACTGAGTCTGTTTCGTTATCGCTGATAGTCCTTACAAACATTCATATGTATTAGTGTTTCACTATCAGTGATCAGACTGAGTCTGTTCAGTTATCGCTGATAGTTCTGATATAAACAGTAACGTAATCCCTGAAGACAAGTGTCGCGTCAACATATGTTCATAGCTGAATCGAAGACGAAGCCACTGAACAAAGAGAAGTCTACTAGTGACCTGATGCGGATATCAGAGAAGCAAAGACAACTCTACTTATACACGAAGGAACATGAGGAAAAGCTTCAGCGATAGCTGAACCTCTTTATATCTCTGAAGAAAGAGATATTCAGCGATCAATCGATCACAAAGCTTATGCCCCAAGTTTCCTTTTGTCTTACCTTGCACAACCAGTACGATGTGTCAGAACGGACATATCTCTGCCACAAATCGTACAACAACTCTGTCAACTACACTGTTCATGATACAGCCGAAAGCATGTCTCCCAAAAGTCAGACTACCAAAGTCAATCACTGAATGACACGTGTAAAGTACCCTACCATGCATTTAATGCATAGGGTATAAATAGAAAGATCACCTCTCCTTCTGAGAGTGTGCTCAATTCTTGAACCAATATAGAAACCTTTGTTTTCTATACTTCTAAAACCCCCTTTCTCTATATTCTTGTGCAACCATCTTAGTGTTTCTTAAGTTTGTTTAGGTTGAGTCTGTCTTAATCTTATTCCGCAACGAACTTGTAAATTGTATTTGATTTATCAATAAACAATTTATTAAACTTTAATTTCTGTGTTTGTATTCAACCCCCCCTTCTACAAACTTGTTAAGCACCTCCGGGACCAACAAGTGGTATCAGAGCAGACTGTTTAATCTGATAAACAAGATCTTGCTTTATTCTCTTCTTTGCTATTCTCAAATGGCACTTAACACAAACACTAACTACTATGATAATGGTTCACTTTCTAAACCTCCTCGATTTAGCAGATATAACTTTTCTCTATGGAAAAATTGAATGATGCTATTTCTTGAAGGTGCAAATCCTACTATACCTGAGTATATAGAAAATGGACCCTATGAACCTGTCAGAATTATTGCTGCAGTTCCAGCTACTGCCACCACTCCTGCTGTCCCTGAACGTTATGTAGTTAAGGAGATAAGATAGTGGAGTGATGAAGACAAAAAGAAGGTTGGTATAGATGCAAGGGCAAAAACCATTATCTCAATGGCCCTGCCTGATGAAGTTTTTCATTCCATCATGCATCTTAAAACTTCTAAAGAAATGTGGGAAACCGTTTGTGTTCAATACGAAGGCACCACTGAAATCCAAGAGACTCAAAAGATTAACTTGGTAAGACAGTATGAAAGTTTCATCGCTGGTAAGAATGAATCTCTCTCTGACGTTCATCAGCGGTTTAACTGCTTAATCATTGATCTAAGAACCGTTGGTAGGACCTATTCTAATTCTGAGGTCCTAACAAAATTCTTAGAATGTCTTCCTGAATGCTGGGACAGTTATTCAATATGTCTCAAGCTGACAAAAGACTTAAATTCTCTTTCTCTCAGCACCTTATATGGAATATTGCTTAACTATGAGCAATCAAACCTTCTGAAGAAGAATCTTATAAAAGATTCTAAAGACTCCAAAAGCACTCCTGTTGCTTTAATCTCTTCAGAAATAATTCCATCTCAGCGATCTACTCTCACTATCACTGAGTTAGATTCTGAATCTAAGGATATATCAGACACTGATCTTTCAGAGTTTGATGAATCCTTAGCACTCTTGACAAACTCTTTTAAGAGATTTGCAAGAAAGAGCAATTTCAAAAGAAATAAGCCTCTCTCTATCACTGACAAGCCAAAATCAACCCCTGTTGATAAGGCTTCTGCTACTTGCTATAACTGTGAAAAGATTGGACACTTTGCAAGTGAGTGCAGGTCAAAGAAAGTCTTCAAACCTTCTACCTCAAGAAGATCCAGCGATGAAAAATACCTAAAGCTGAAAGACAAATATCAAAAGCTGAAAAGCTACAAGCGAAAAGGTAAAGGTCTCATTGCTGAAGAACATGACTGGGCTGAATTAGAAGAATCAAGTTCTGATGAAGAAGTCGCTAATCTTTGCCTCATGGCTGAGATTAAAGAAGAAGTGGAAGAACCATCTGAAACTTCTATGAGCTATATATCATCTCAGGTATCTATCTCTACTAATCCCTCTCTACCTGAAGCAGAGAGAAGTCACGCTGTTGATGTGCTGACTATTATCTTTATAATGCTCTAAACGGAAAAACTGTAGCTGAGAACAAAAATGTTAACTTAGCTGAAGAGTTAGAGAAATGTCATGAAAAGATCAAAGAACTGAATCTTTTAGAAGAAAAGTTGAAAGATCAAGTCATTATAAATGAAATCATCAGCATTGAACGCGAATAAGCCATCGTTGCTCTAAAAACAGAAAAGGCTCATGTTGAAAAATAGTGCAAATCATCAACACAGATCTCTGAGATAATAAATGCTCAAACTCCTGAAAGTGATAGAACTGGTTTTGGTTTTTGGACACCACAGGATGAGCCTAAAGAAGAAAGTTCCATGCTTAAGTTTGGAACGTTTGTCACTTCTATCTCTGACACTTCTTATAATCAGTTTTATCCTTCTTCTTCTAATTCTATCCCTGAGGAAAAATCCAAAGGCTATAAGTCTGCGGATAAAGGAAAATCCATTCTTCGTCCTTAGAAGGCTACCAAGAAAGCAAAACTGAAAGTTCCCTCTAAACCTTCAGCGAATCAATCCTCTAGCTCTGTGATAGAAATCTTCGATCTCTGTCCTCCGAAGCTAAAGATTGATCTCAAGCCTAAGAGATCTGAAGAAATCAAAATTCCTCCCAGATCTCATGCTAAAAGCATTCTTGGACCTGACCCTGCTCATCTTAAATTCTCAAAACCTTTTACTCCCAGTCCTAAAACTACTTTCAAATATAGAAAATGCTATCACTGTGGTTTTACTGACCATATTGCAAGCAAATGTCCAACTGCCACTAAAGCTGATAAAAAATCTAAAGTGAAGATAAATGCTTCTAAGGCTGAGAAGGTCACCAAAGCTGAAAAATCAACCAAGGTGAAAAATACCACTAAGGTTAAGAAATTAACCAAAGTGAAGATTACCACTGAAGCTGAATCTTCATCTGCTGTGAAGATTGCTGAACCTTTCATCTCCACTAACCCCAAAGGACCCATTGAAAAGTGGGTACCAAACAACGCTTAATCTTCCTTATGTGTGCAGGGATCAAAGGGCATCTGGTATCTCGATAGTGGATGTTCTCGTCATATGAATGGACAAAAAGACCTGCTCACTGAATACAAGGAAGAGAAAGGTCCCTCTGTGACTTTTGGTGGAAATGGAAAAGGATATACCCGAGGGTTTGGTGTCCTCGGCAATGAGACAACTACCTTCAGAAGAGTCGCTTATGTAGATGGACTGAAGCATAACCTTCTGAGCATCAGTCAGCTATGTGACAAAGACTACGAAGTTCGCTTTTCTAAGAAAGCATGTTCAGTAGTGAATGAGAAAAGAAAACTTACTCTCAGTGGTTATCACAAAGAAAATGTCTATGTAATAGATATGGACTCTACTACCACTGAAAACTTATGTTTTCTCTCTAAAGCCTCTTCTGATGTAAACTGGCTATGGCACAAAAGACTTTCTCATCTAAATTTCAAAACCCTGAATTCTCTCTCTTCTAAGGAACTGGTTTCTGGTTTTCCTTAGCACTCTTATGCTAAAGAATCTCTCTGCTCGGCATGTGAAAAAGGAAAACAGACAAAATCTAGTTTCAAATCTAAACAAGTTTCCTCAGTGACAAGTCCTCTTCAGCTCTTACATATGGATCTGTTTGGCCCTGTCAATATCCAATCAATAGCTGGAAAGAAATACACGCTTGTCATTGTAGATGAATACTCTCGCTACACCTGGGTTATCTTTCTTCGCTGCAAGAGTGATACTCCAGAAGAACTAATATCTTTTGTTTAAAAGATGGAAGTGCTGAATAATCTTACTGTTCGCTCTATAAGAAGTGATCATGGAACTGAATTCAAAAACAGTTCTCTGAACAATTTCTTTGAGAACAAGGGAATTTCTCATAATTTCTCCCCAGTAAGAACACCTCAGCAAAACGGAGTCGCTGAAAGAAGAAACAGAACGTTCATTGAAGCTGCTAGATGAATGCTCAGCGATTCTCACCTCCCTACTCAATTTTGGGCGGAAGCTGTAAACACTGCATGTTTTACTCAAAACAGATCGCTGATAGTAAAGCGATTTGGAAAGACAGCTTATGAACTCTTTCATGGAAGAAAACCATCTATCAGTTTTCTTCATATCTTTGGTTGTCAGTGCTTTATCTTAAACAACAAAGATCAGCTTGGAAAATTCGACCCAAAAGCTGATGATGGAATATTTCTAGGATATTCCTCCATCTCCAAAGCCTACAGAGTTTTCAACAAGCGAAGACAATCTGTGGAAGAAACAATTCATGTCACTTTTGATGAAACTCGCTCAGCGAACTCTAAACCAATCGCTGACAATGAAGAATTAAATGCTTGGATGTTCTCTCATTACAGAGAAACAGAACCTTTCTTCTCAAACCATCAGCATTCAAATCCTCCGGCTGCTAATGATGTTCCAAACATCATATCCCCTAACGCTAAATCCAACTCATGGATCTCAGCAGAGCCTCTAAACACACTTCTTCCTTCAGAACCATCTTTGTCTGAACACGTCTCAGAAAACAATGGTATGTCTGACACTCAATACTTGATAGCTGATGAACCTCAAGCTTCATCATCGGTGAACATTCCGATTGTTGATCCAATCTCTAAAGTAAGTGATCATGCTCACGCTCAGCGATGGATCAGAGATCACCCCATAGATCAAATTCTTGGTGATCCCGATGCAGGTATTCAGGCACGACGAAGTTCAGGTAATATCTGTCTCTTTGTCAACTTTATCTCTTTAATAAAACCAAAGAAAGTTGATGATGCCCTCAAAGATCCAAACCGGGTCAGCGCTATGCAAGAAGAGCTGACTGAGTTTACTCGTAACAAAGTTTGGAATCTTGTTCCTAGACCATATGACAAAACTGTAATAGACACCAAACGGGTGTTTAGAAACAAGTTAGATGAATATGGGACTGTAACCCGCAACAAGGCTCGACTTGTTGCTCAGGGATACAGACAAGAGGAAGGCATATACTATGATGAAACCTTTTCCCCTGTGGCTAGGCTCGAAGCAATTCGACTATTCTTAGCCTATGCAGTCTATAAAGACTTCATTATTTATCAAATGGATGTAAAATCAACATTCCTAAATGGAAAGATGAATCAAGAAGTCTATGTAGAACAACCTCCAGGGTTCTATGACCCTAAGCATCCAAATTATGTTTATAAATTGGATAAGTCTCTCTATGGTCTCAAACAAGCCCCTCGTGCTTGGTATGACACTCTCCCATCTTTTCTTATCTCTGAAAAATTTGAACGTGGCAAAATTGATAATACATTGTTTTTCAGAAAGATAAAAGGTCATATTATTCTTGTACAAATATATGTCGATGACATCATATTTGGTTCTACTAACCCATCTCTGTGTACTCGCTTCGCTGAAGAATGAAGAAAGAATACAAAATGAGTATTGTTGGATCAAATAATTGTATTCAAGATTAAAGTTAAATTAGAGGGTTTAAACTGTATTTGTTTGATAGTTACAGTTCAGGGTTTAAACTGTAATATGTTAATAGTTATTTGTAAATGGGCCTAAAGCCTGTTAGAAAGCCCATTAAGGTTAAAGCCCATATGGCCTAGGTATTTAAAGTTTTGTTTAATTAGTTTTTAGGTTTAACTCTAATAATATTCTAGTTAATAGCCGTACGTATTCTTTGTATTCAAGGGTATCAAGAACACTTAAGGTTTACATTGATTATTCAAGGGATTGGTATGTTTATCTGATCTTTATATCTCTTGATATATATTGTGTTTCTTGTTTGATTATCAACTAGATTAAACTGGGATAACAAGTATGATCGGTGAGCTGACATATTTTCTTGGTCTTCAGATTAAACAATCTGACAAAGGTACTTTTATCAGCCAAGGTAAGTATGTTAATGATATGCTAAAAACTCCTATGGCACCTCCCCTGACACTTAACAAAGATCCATCTGTAAAACCTGTTAATGTCACTGCCTATAGAGGAATGATAGGCTCCCTGATGTATCTTACAGCGATCCGACCTGACATTATGTACTTTACTTGTTTATGTGCACGCTATCAATATGAACCCAAGGAATCCCATCTGATCGCTGTTAAGCGAATTTTCAGATATCTGAAAGGAACTCTTAATCTCGGTCTTTGGTATCCCAAAGACTCAAGGTTCGATCTAACTGGTTATTCTGATAGTGATTTTGCAGGTTGTAAACTAGATAGAAAGAGCACCACTGGTGGATGTCAACTCCTAGGAGGAAAGCTGGTAAGCTGGACAAGCAAAAAGCAAAATTCAGTGTCCACTTCCACAACTGAAGCTGAATATGTAGCCGCTGGAAAATATAAACTTTAATCACTGATATTTCTAGTTAAGATGTTTTTCAAAATATAAACTTTAATCACTGAACTTTCTTCAAATGATTAAAAGCTTTTTTGAAAAAATTTATCACTGATATTTCTAGTCAGTGATTCTTCTTCAAAGAAAATCCATCCCTATCTTTACCATCAGGGATACTTTCAAAAAGAAAATCCATCGCTGACTTTTCTTCAACGATCATTTCAAAACGGACAAATGAAACGTTTTTTTTCTCTCTCCTATGACGTCATTTGAACCGACAATCCACGACATGCCTTTTTCTGACACGTTCGTCTGTTGCCCTTCTATCCAATCAACTTTGTGGGACGTGTCCATGTCATGATGAACATTTATATTCCCGCCTCTCTCTCTCTCTCTCCTACTCTCTACGTATAAAAAGAATGTTTTTCCATTCTTATCGTTTTACGCTTTCTGAAAATACTTTCAAAGCAAGAAAACTCTCGAAGCATTCTTACATTCTCAAGCATCTGCATCATCTTCATCCTTCAAGATCAACAGGTTATTTTTTATCTGCTTCTTCATACTCTCATTGTAAATCTTTTTAATCTAAAACTACGTTTATGGACTGCCATTATGGGTTTTATAAGATTTTTATCATATAAAATCATTTTTTTTGATTTTATTACTTCAACACCACTGTTTTTGATTTTCTTCATTCAAAATCTTTTGGTTTTTCTTACTGTTCTTATATCTTCCTCTAAGAACGTCACTTTAATCTTCAAATATGTTGGTTTATCTATATTTCTTCCCTAAAAAAGAAACTGGTAAAACCTTCTTTATTTTTAGACTAAATCCTTTTCTTCTACTCCTGTTTTTTCTTAATATTCAGAATGGATCAATCTGCTCTCATCGCTTCCAAGAACGTCAAGTTTGCCATAACTGACTCTGAGATTCCGAAAAACAACCATCTCGCACGACTGGATTTTGATGGTGTCAAATACCCACATCTGGTGGACGCTGCAAAGTTTCTAAAGCAATCCTGCATTGCCTACGCCATCACTGTGAATCCCACGCCTTCAAAAACTCTTCTCCAGCAATTCTGGTTCACCGCTGAAGAAACCTCCGCCACCAACAAAAAGGGTGATCCGGTTCCGGCTATTTCTTTCAGCACTAATCTCGGACCAGGGATGATGACTACCTTGGGATTAAGGAAAGCTCTGCGATTTCCTGACAAACCTAGGAATGGGTTTGATGCCTTGCCTACTGACGCTGAACTCATCCACTTTCTGGATGAAATGGAATACTGTTGGGATCCAAAGCCACGGACGACAATCCCCAACAAGAAGCTGACTCTCATAAAGAAGGCAAACATGCCTTCTCAGCTTAAATACATCTTTGCTCACTTCATTCAGTGTATGAGTGGGTCACTGGACCAGGCCAGCAAGATTCAGGTCCAGATGGCCTACTCCGTGATCGCTGGAAGAAATTTCAACTACGCCACAACTATCTTTGACGATCTGAGGTCAAAGATAGAGAAGACGGAGAGGGATCCCAAGATCCCCTATGTACGCTTCATCTGTGCGTACTTGAAGTTCCTCTACCCTGCTACTTACCCCACTATTTCTGATGACACTTTTGCCAAAGTAGGCCAACGCTCCTTGGAGGTCAAGCCGCTCCCCAACGAGGTAAGTATTTCTGATCTTCGCTCTCGACTCTCTCTCCACACTTCTTTTTCTTCAGCGGCCACGCAGAGGGTTCCTTCTTCTGCTATCCCTGCTGCTACCCCCTCCAAACGACCATCTGTTAGTTCCCTTGGTCCTTCGAAGAAGACCAAAATGACTAAGGAGACCATCACCACTAGTTCAAGTCCTGAGGAAGTTTCTTGATAAACTTCCTTGGATGATTTTGTGGTCATCTCCTCCACATCCTCCGCACCTACATCTTCAACCGTGCCAGCGATCTCGGTCGCTGTCACAACAACAGTGACGTCCCCCATCATCTTAGTTCAGCAACAAACTGAGGTAACTACTCCTTTCCCTACTTCTTCTATCCCTATCTCTAATCCTTCTATTTCTTTGGTCTCTAACCTTCCATCTATTTCTACACAGCTACTGTTTGGAACCCTAGGACCTGATAATCAAACGTTTGACGATTCTCTACAATTCTACAAAATGTTTGAAAACTCTGGTAAACCTATAACCCTAAACACTACTCCCAACTCTCCATATAAGTCTATTTCTCAGCAACTAACGTTTCTTTCAGGTCCTAATATGGCCACTGTTGACGCCAATGTCAACAGTTTGGGAATCAAGGTGGATTCTCTCACGACAACCATCAATGGCACCACCAGCGCTGTCAATCAGCTGGTGAAGAGCTGAAGACATTGATAGCTACGTGTTCAACGAAAGCTGAATCCTCTCAAATCTCCGCTCTTCAAGCAGCGATTGACCAAGTGAAGGAGGATTCCAAGCGACAGTTTGATGTCTTGTCTGCCAAGGTTGATTCCTGTGAAGTTCTTCTTCAGCAAATCCTGACTCACCTGAAGGCACCAGCTCCGACTCCTACTCCCTCATTCACAGAGAACGATCGTACCTCTCTGAACATTGCCGTTGAGTTCATTCATTAGGCTACATCAGATCTTCCTGCGTTTGAAGGCCGTTTAGACAGTTTGGAGGCTGAAGTTCAGAAGTTGGCCGCTGCAAACTGTTAGTGCATAAATATGTTGGATACAAGATCAAGAAGATTGAAGGTCAAAGTTCAAGAAAGTCAAAGCTGAAAGAAAGTCAACTCTTATCAAAGTCAAAGTCTTTTGTAATAAAAGTCAATGTATTTTGTATTTTGTTTTTCTTTGTAATTAGTTGTAGGTATAAATAGGTTTCCTTGCTTTGTAATAAGCAACAAACAAAAGTGGTATTCAGTTGTATTTTTAGAGAGAGAATACGTTTAGAGAGAGAGAGAGAGTTCTAGAGAGAGAAAGTTGTATTCTTGAATTTGAAAGTGAAATCAAACAGGTAATTGATTCTTGTTTGTGTTTTGTTTGATTAATCTTGATTAGAAACTAGAATATGGGAATATCAATTGGTATCAGAGCAGATCCAAATCGAAAAAAAAATCAAGAAAATCAGAATGTTCGACACTGTGTTCTTCATGTTCAGATTTGTTTTCGAGTTTTTGTGCGAATTTCGAGTTGTTTTTGATTAGATTATGTTAGAACAGTGTAATCGATTGAGTTTGTATAGAAAGATTTGTGAATTGCACTGTAATCAATTCGAATTTTCGAATTTTTGTGGTTTTTCTGTTCACGAGTTATTGACACTGTGTTTGTATCAAATTTGTATCTTTTGTATATTTGATCGAAATTCTGTGTTAGATTTGTGTTCTAGTTGTTTAGACGAGTGAATTGTAGAAGTTTAGTGTTGAAATTCTAGGTCTAAATGAGTTTTTAGTGTGATTTTTGTCGATTTTTAGTGGTTTGCGGGTCATTCTTCAGAAGTTTGCGTTTCATTCTTCAGAGGTTTGCGTTTCATTCATTGAGAAAGTTCAGAATCGAGAAGTAAGGTTTGCATCTAGAAACGCAAAGTATATCTTGCGTGTGTAAAGTGAAACACAAAGTGTGATTTGCGATTCCCTCTTGAAACGCAAAGTATAGGTTTGCGTTCCCCGCGAGAAACGCAAAGTATAGGTTTGTGTTCCCCGTGAGAAACGCAAAGTATAGGTTTGCGTTCCCCGTGAGAAACACAAAGTATAGGTTTGCGTTCCCCGTGTGACACGCAAAGTAGAAGTTTGCGTTCCCTGAGTGACACGCAGAGTAGAGGTTTGCGTTCCCCGTGCTAAGTCTGCAAAGGGGGACATATTTCTGGTTGTGTTCAAAATTTCTGATTTTATATTTCAAGTTTTCTGTATTTTCTTGATTGTTTCATTTGGACTAACGATCAGTTTCTAGTTTCTTATTGCATATATTTCTCAAACAGGTTTAAACAAGATGACTTCCAAAGATGCTCTTTCAATTGGCACTGATGTCAAGCCACCTGTACTGTTCAAAGGAGAGTATGAACAGTGGAAAGACAGATTCCTTGATTTTGTAGACAGACATGCAAATGGAGAGAATATTATGCTGTCAATCACAGAAGGTCCTATGGCACCAATCATGGTTCAAATACCAGATGATGATTCTTTTGATAGTGAAAATGGTACTGAGGAAAGAGATCAAAAGATGAAAACAGTGGCAGTAGATCTCAATATTCTGAAGAACAGAAAAGTCGATACAAAGCAGATAAACAAGCAAGATCCTTACTTCTTCAAAGTATCCCGAATGACATCTACATCAAAATAGACAGCTACAAGGGAAATGCTAAGAAGATGTGGGATCAATTGCAAAAGATGATGATGGGATCCAAGGTCGGGAATCAGATGAAAGTGGCTAATTGCATCAACAGTTATGAGGAATTCAAAGCCAAAGAGAATGAAAGCTTAGAAGATTCTTATGAACGGTTTGTCTTGCTTCTGAATAAGTTGTCCAAGAATAAGGTGAAAAAGAAGCAACTTGAGAACAATGTCAAATTCCTGAGCATCTTACAACCAGAATGGAAGAAGCATACACGTAGGATGAAACAGATGAAGGATCTGAATGACATACCGTTACATGAGGTATATGAGACTCTAAGGCAAAATGAGGAAGAAGTGGAAGAGAAAAGAGCTGAGAAAAAGAAGGCTGAAAAGATTCCTGATCCGATTGCATTGGTAGCCGGAGAGAAAAAGAAAGAAAAGAAAGAGAAGAAGAAAAAGAAGAAAGTGATTACAAGTTCTGAGTCTGAATCTGAATCAGATGGTGATGATGGAGAAAGCCTCAAACAGGCTATGTTGTTATTGTCCCGTGCATTCCAGAAAAGTTTTACAAGAAGCCGGGATCTAACTCACAGAGGTACTCTTCATGAAGTTCCAAGAATCATGAGCACCGAGAAAGGGTAGAAGGAATGAGATATGAAGAGAACAAATATGTTGAGAAGAAACCTGATGAAAGGAAGAAGTTCATGAATGATTACACTGTTGCAGAAAAGCCAGCAAGTGATCCAGTTAAATGCTACAACTGCGGCAAAATTGGACATTTTGCAAAGGATTGTAGAAAGCCAAAAGTTCGTAATTCTCAATATTATCAGAACAAGTTGTTATTAGCCAAACAACAAGAAGCAGGCATCGCTTTAATGGCTGAAGACGAATTTTGGCTGGATCATTCAGAAGGTGAAGAGGAAGAGAAGGAAGAAACTGCTCATCTCTGTCTCATGGGAAAAGAAGTGAAGTATGATGAGTCAGATGACGAGACAGCTGATGAGGTATTAAACTTAACTGAAAAAGATTTTGTAACCAAAATGGAAGCTATGATGGTTGAGCTTAATGATCTTCAATTAAAACTGAAGAAAGAAAAAGACAGAGTTGCTAAAAGAAACAATAAGATATTTGAACTCAATAAGTCGGTTATTGGGAACAAAGATCTGATTGATTCTTTACGCAAGTCTGCTTCTGATTCTAAATCTCAAGTAGATTGTTTTGAAAAGAAGATTTCTGATTTTGAAGTTAAAGTTTCTAAATATGAGTTTGAGAAGAAAGAATCTGCACTAATTGTTCATAAACTGCAGGTTGAAAATAAGCTTTTGAATAAGAAGGTAAATGGTCTGGAAGCCAAACTCTATGCAAGAGGCCAAACAGATCAAAACATTTTTCTGAATGCACCTAACGAAGAGGCTGATGTTAAGGAAAAATGGGGACTTGGTTTTAAAAACCCCCATTACTTAAAGAAAGCCATCAGAAAACAACCAGCATTATATAATTTTGATTTTCTTCCATGTGCTGGTAAACATACTCATTTAAAACCCAAATTTGTTACCAAATTACCGGAAGAAGTTGAGGCCAAAGAAACTGAAAATAGAAAGAATGTAAAGAAAATGCAACTACCATTTAACTATGCAAAGTTAAATGATAGTTATCTTTCAGAAACACCAAAAGTTCTTTCAAACGATTATTTTGCTAGTTATTCTGTTTCTGAGATGAAGGCAAAACCTGCAATTGCAAAGGTTTATGTTCCTCCACTCATTCTTGAAAGCAAAATAATTGAGCTTGAAAATGTTTTATCTGATGAAAAACTTTTGGTAGATATTGAACAAAGTGTATTTTCTACAGTTTTAAAGAACACTGTTTTACAATTTAAATCTACAAAGTGTTCTACAGTTTCAAAGGAACCTCAAACTTCAACTGATAACTTTGATGACTTATTTGAGTCTGCAAATGATTTTTTAAACTCTGATGGTGGGTGCATAGAAGAAATTGATATGTTTGACTTCAATGCTTCTCTTTCTGATCATTCTACTTGTCTTATAAATGAAAATGTGTTATCAAGTGTTCTTAAAACTGCTAAATCATCAACTAAAGTTGGTGAATCGATTTCTGTAACTGTTGATTATTATTCTCAAGGTAAGAAACATAAGAAACAGCGATTACAGAAACAGAAATACACTGGTACACAAAAGAAAACTCAGTCTCATAAATATGCTTTTCCTAATAAATCTAAATGTTTTGTTTCAGATGTAAGAAAGAAAAGGTCGAAAGCTCGAACTGAATGGCGACCAAAAAGGAAGGGTGATGAGAAAGCTGAATCAGTTTCTAATAATTCTTGTAATAGATCAGTTAGTAGTGATACTGATGTAGTTGATCAATTTGCTTTAAATAAACAAAACCTTGTAACTTCTTACAAGCGTTATTCAATAAAGCAATTGATTCAATTATCTTCTATTTCTACTACATCTTATCATTATCGGAGAAATGATTTTGCTTACTCTCATAATTCTTCTGATTGGTTCGGATCTTATCATGTTTATTCTTCAAGAACAAATATTTTTAAAGGTTTTCAAAAGAACAGAGGGTCCATTTTCAAATGGATACCAAAATCTTGTGCTAATCTGTTAGGACCCGTTTTTAAATGGGTACCTAAAGTTATTGTTTCCTGATTTTTCTTGCAGACCCGACATATGTGGTACTTGGACAGTGGATGTTCCAAGCATATGATTGGGCAAAAAGCTTTATTGTCTAACTATACAGAGAAATTCAGTGGAAATGTCAGATTTGGAAACGATCAGCTTTCACCTATCTTAGGATATGGTGACATCATTCAAGACAACATAACGATAAGTAAGGTGAGTTATGTCGAAGGCTTGGGGCACAACTTGTTCAGCATTGGTCAATTCTGTGATAAAGGGTTAGAGGTCAACTTCAAAGCTAAGAGATGTTCGGTTCGTACGGAAGATGGCAATGAACTCTTAGTCGGAAATCGAAAGACGAACCTCTATACCATCAATTTTTCAAAGGTACTGAATGACAATCAAGTTTGCTTGATGACAAAGGCTTCATTGCAGCAAAGTTGGCTCTGGCACAGACGTTTATCTCACTTGAACTTTTGTTATATCAACAAGCTGGTTAGTGGGAAATTGGTAAAAGGACTTCCTGAGCTGAAGTACGAGAAAGAACACTTATGTGCTGCATGTGAGAAGGGTAAGATGGAGAGAGCTCCGCATAAACTGAATCCTGAACCAAGCACTAGTTCTCCGTTAGAATTATTACATATGGATTTGTGTGGTCCAATGAGAACTCAGAGTTTGGGTGGAAAGAAATATGTGTTGGTTATTGTGGACGATTACTCAAGATACACGTGGGTCAAATTTCTTCGATCAAAAGATGAGACGTCGGAAGTTCTCATTACTTTCTGAAAGACAACCCAGGTGAAAATGCAGCGACAAGTCAAGTTTCTTCGAACGGACAACGGCACAGAGTTCAAAAACAAGATAGTTGAAGAATATCTCGAATCGGTAAGGATATCACATCAGTACTCTGCTGCTCGTACGCCTGAACAAAATGGAGTAGTCGAAAGGCGAAATCAGACGCTAGTCGAGGCCGCTCGTACTATGCTTAGCCAATCCGATCTACCTCTATTCTTGTGGGCAGAAGCTGTGTCGACTGCATGTCATACGCAAAATCAGTCCATGATACACCGCCGTTTTCAAAAGACTCCATATGAGCTGATCAACAACAGAACACCAACAATTAAATATTTTCACATATTTGGGTGTAAATGTTTTGTGCTTAACGACAGAGAGAGTCTGAATAAATTCAGTGCTAAGGCGGACGAAGGCATCTTTATTGGTTATTCTTCAACATCGGCAGCATATCGTGTTTATCTGAAGAAGTCAAAGACAGTTGTCGAGAGCGTTAATGTAACATTCAATGAAGATATGGCTTCTGAACAACTCAGTTCAGAACCCGTGATCACTGGAGTATTAGCTTCTGGGCAGATCAGTCCAGAACCTGCTTCTACAGCGAATAATTCAAATAACACTTCTATTTCTATTTCACATTTATCTGATTTAGATTTGTTATTTGAATTCTTTTATGATGAGTTTCTAGGATCTAATATATCTAAATCTGTTGTGACTGACAGGTCTGAAGACACAAGTTGCAATCATCCAGTCACTTCAGAAGTTTTAACTGAACTTGTATTCCCCGTTCAGTCAGAAACTCACATTCCTACAATTACTCCTACAGTTGAAGATGTACAAGTAAATGTTGAGCCAGAAGTAAATGTTTCAGTTGGGTGTAATACAATGTCTACTCAACAACTAGAGTCTGTTGTTCCAACAGATGCTTCTGCACCTGAAACTTCAACTGCAAACCCCCCTCCTGTTATTCAAACTGAAGATTCTGATAGTGGATTTCTAGATGATGATCATGTTCAATCAGTATCTACTCCACTCCCTCATGAGCATCGTTGGACCAAAGAGCATCCTTTACATCAAGTAATTGGAGATCTCAACATGCCTGTATAAACTAGGTCAGCGACTCTTAATCAATGTATGCATGACTCATTTCTCAGTAAGATTGAGCCAACGCGAGTATCAGAGGCTCTTGCTGATTCGGACTGGGTATCTGCTATGCAAGAAAAATCAATCAGTTTGAAGCCCTAAAGGTTTGGAGATTAGTTCCAAAACCAGAAGGTAAAACAGTGATAGGAACTAAATGGGTATTCAAGAATAAAAAGGATGAAGATGGTATCGTCATAAGGAACAAAGCTAGACTTGTTGCCAAAGGTTACCGGTAAGAGGAAGGCATAGACTACGATGAGACGTATGCTCCAGTAGCGCGTATAGAAGCAATCCGCATGTTTCTAGCCTACGCAGCTCATAAGAATTTCACAGTCTTTCAGATGGATGTGAAAACAGCCTTTCTGAATGGCATTCTTAAAGAGGAAGTGTACGTGTCTCAACCAGAAGGGTTCGTCAATTCAGATAAGCCAGATCATGTTTATATCTTGGACAAAGCCCTCTATGGTTTGAAACAAGCCCCTCGAGCATGGTATGACGTTTTATCTAAATAGGTTTCCTTGCTTTGTAATAAGCAACAAACAGAAGTGGTATTCAGTTGTATTTTTAGAGAGAGAATACGTTTAGAGAGAGAGAGAGAGTTCTAGAGAGAGAAAGTTGTATTCTTGAATTTGAAAGTGAAATCAAACAGGTAATTGATTCTTGTTTGTGTTTTGTTTGATTAATCTTGATTAGAAACTAGAATCTGGGAATATCACAAACACTTCATCTCCTTCCAAAGATCTCTCCCTCTGTGATAATGACAAAGAGGGGGAGAAAGCAGCTGAAGAAAATACGGAGTTAGAAGTTGCTGATGAGGTCCAACAGAAAGAAACTCCCTTTCATGTTGAGGGGGAGATGGTTGCTGATAAAGACCCTCCTTCTCTCGAAGATTTAATTGATGATGAAGAAGAGGAGGACGATGGAGATGAAGCTCTTGATCTTGAAGATCAAGAGGATCATCACCCTCATCAAGATGATGATGATGACGATGAAGAAGATCAGTCTTTATGGCGTTCTTCAGCCGTCACATCATCAGCGATAACTTCGAAAGAAGTTGTCCAAGCAGGGGGAGCCATGGAACATCCTCAGGAACCCCTTCCCAAAGCAAATCCAAGGATGCTGCTGCTGAGGAAAGCCTGTGTTGGGAACTGAAGATTCTACTAAGTGTAGTTACTACTGCTAGTACAAGTGTAGTTACTACTGCCAGAACAAGTTGAAGATTAATACTGCTAAGTGTTACTACTGCTAGTAGAATTAATACTGCTAGTTAAAGTTAGTACTGCTTGAACAAAGTTAGTACTGCTTAGTTAGTTAGTACTGCTAGTAGTTAGTACTGCTTGCAGTTAATGCTGCTAGTTGAAGTTAATGCTGCTAGTTGAAGTTAATGCTGCTGAGCATTATTAGTGCTGCTAAAGAGATACGGATGGAAAGTACTACAGCTGGATATACTGAAGATATACTTAGAAGATATACATGGAAGATATACTGAAGATTTGTTTATTCTTTGTAATTATCTTTTTAACAGTATATGTATAGAATGTGTAGAATAGATAAAAAGAACTTTTCATAATTGTTTTTCAAGAAAAAAATCGACCTCAAGGCATAGATCCTAATTCTAGAGAAGTAGAATTCGTATTGGTGAGTCTGTTCATCAATATTGAGGTTGAGAGTGTAATCTTGTAACTTTAAGCATTCAATACAAGCTTACTGTTTGATCATTATATACTGTGTTTGATTACTGTTTTATTAAATATCAAAGTGTTTTTCCGCAACTTCTTTGATATTAGTTTCTGAGTATAAATTCTTGTTAAGAATTCGATCCTGACAAGTGGTATCAGAGCTAAATTCTCTCAGAAACTGTCATTCATCATGGAAAATCTTACAGAATCAAGCAGTACTTTGGTCTCAAAAGTTCCAATGCTCAGATCCAATGAATTTGACATGTGGAAGATCAGAATCAAGCAATATATTCTCCTCACAGATTATTCTATGTGGGACATCATTGAGAATGGCCCATCTGATGGAGGAAAGATTGGTGAAGATGGCAAAAGAACTCCTCCAAAGACAGATGCAGACAGGAAATCAAGACAGACAGAGATGAAAGCCTTGAGCACACTGCTCTTGGCCATTCCAAATGAGTATCAACACCAATTCTGCAATTGTACTGATGCCCAGATGCTCTGGAATGCTCTAGAGAAGAGATTCTCAGGTACCAAAAGTACCAAGAGAAATCAAAAGGCAATCTTAAAGCAACAGTATGAAAACTTCATGTCAACTAAGAATGAGTCCATGACTCAAACTTTTGACAGGTTTAATAAACTAATTGGTGAACTAGCTACTATGGGAGTACAGATTGATCAAGATGATGTGAACAGAAAGTTCTTAAGGTCCCTTGGAGATGAATGGACCATGTACACTGTGTCATTCAGACAGAATGATCAGTTGGAAGAAAAAGAACTTGATGATCTGTACAATGATCTTAGAGTATTTGAAGCTGAGGTGGAGGCAAAGAAGAAGCCTTCTGGATATGTTCATAATGCTGCACTCCTATCAGCATCAATTGATTCTACTGCTAACTCTGAATCAGTTAATGCTGCTAATGGATCAAATATAGATAAAGGCACTGACTATGTATTTGAAGCTCTTCTTTCTAATCATGGAAATTCTTCTTTGATCAATGATGACTTAGAACAACTTCATCCTGATGATCTGGAAGAGATGGATATTAAATGGCAGATGGCAATGCTCTCCATGAGGGTTAAAAAGTTTATAAAGAGGACTGGAAGAAACAACTTCTCACAAAGAAGAGAAGATGGAGCAGGGTTTGATAAATCAAAGGTAGAATGCTACAAATGCCATCTGAAGGGACATTTTGCTAGAGAATGCAGAAGTGGAATGTCTCACAACAACAACCATCAACAAGCTCAATCTGGAAGCTTCAATAACAACAGAAACTCTGCTCAAGCCCTTGTTTCTCAACAAGGAATGGGGTTTGATTGGAGTGATCAAGCAGAAGAAGCTATTCAGAATCAAGCTCTTATGGCAAAAGTATCTGATCTCCCATCTGAGGTAAGTTCTAATCTCTGCTCTAAAACTTGCATAGACACTGTTAAAAGGTACAGGGATCACAATCAGAAGATGAGTGATGACCTAAAGAGACTAGAAAAGGATATAAAAGACTATGTGAGGATAGTAGAGAGATTTGAAGATCAAATCAAAGGTTTTCAAGCCAATGAACTACAACACTCATATGACACTAATTACTGGCAGTGGGAGAAAAAGGATTTAGAACTTAAACTGACCAAATCTAAAGAGGAGAGTGAAAAACTGAAAGAGGAGTTAACCAAGGTTAAGCTTGATGTAGAAAAGTTTTCCAATGCTTCTAAAGCAATGGACTCCTTACTGCAAAATCAGATTCATGATAAATTAAGAAGAGGAATTGGGTATAATGCCACACCTCCACCATATAACAACAATTACATTCCTCCTACTTCAGACTTGTTAGATACCAAAGATAGGAAGGACTTGCCTGAGGGAGCCACTGAAATAGATCCCTTAGATGAGGTAATTGTTGAGGATAAGACTGAGAAAGAGGTTGGCAAGAGTAAGAAGAACAAGGTGAGTGGTGAGACTTCTATAGAAAACAACATTATCACCAATGAGGATTGTGGAAGGGCTTGGATCAAATCCAAGAACATAGAGAAGACAGAGGAAAAGTCTGGTAAGGTCCATTATAAACAGACCACAGTTGTGAATCCAGGTCCTTGCAAACAGTGTACTTGTAAGAAGA
The DNA here is from genome assembly GCA_954870635.1 of Arctium minus. Taxonomy (NCBI): domain Eukaryota; kingdom Viridiplantae; phylum Streptophyta; class Magnoliopsida; order Asterales; family Asteraceae; genus Arctium; species Arctium minus. Next base: position 40,183,024 of record OX941084.1, read on the forward strand.
ATGAACCCCAAAAACAGGACAAAAAGAGGGGAAATCAAAGAAACTGGAATAATCAATGGGCACATAAACAAGGGGTTGATCTGAGTAAAATCAATAGACCAAAACCTTGCTTTATCTGTGGCAAATTGAATCATCTTGCAAAAGTCTGTTATTTCAATCCTATGAACCAAGGAATGAATTTCCAAAGATCCATGCAAAAACCCTTTGGTTATAAGAAAATTGAAAAGAACCATGTGGCTAAGAAAAATGTTAAAACTAAAAGCCACATGAAGAAAAAGTATTCTGTTAAAGAAAGTGTCAATATATGGATTCCTAAAAGCACTAAAACTGTTAGTACTGCTACCACAAATAGTGCTGCTGACAATGATAGTGCTGCTAGAAGTAATACTACTGCTAACAATGTTAATGCTGCTAACAAGGTTAGTACTGCTAAACCTGTTAGTACTGCTACACCTGTTAGTACTGCTAACTCTGTTAGTACTTCTAAGGTTAGTACTGCTTCCAGTGTTGATTCTGCTAAGCCAATCATATTGACAAAGTACTCTAATAAAGAGTGCTCTGAGTTTACAAACCTCATTAAAAAGGAATGTAAATACTTTGATGAGAAAGGAAGACCCAAGATCACTTTGGCTTGGGTCCCCAATCATACTAATTGATTTATTTAATGTGCAGGGCAACCAACAGCTCAAGGGAAAGAGCATATGGCATGTTGATAGTGGTTGCTCTAGGCACATGACTGGCAACATGTCATGCCTTCAGGATTTCAAGCAAATTAATGGAGGACATGTTGCATTTGGAGACAATCTTACTGGTGGTAAGATAAGTGGAAAAGGTAATGTCACCAAAGGTAAGATGACATTTGAGGATGTCTACTATGTTGATCAATTAAAGTACAACCTGTTAAGTGTATCACAGGTTTGTGACAAACAACATAGTATATTATTTACTAATACTGAGTGTATGATTCTTGCTCCAGGGTTCAAGGTAGTTGATGAAAGCATGATACTACTTAGAACTCCAAGGAAGGACAATGTTTACTGTCTTGATTTGGACAATGTTGATAGTGATTCATCTTTAAATTGTCTTGTTTCAAAAGCTTCTATAGATGAATCCTCCCTTTGGCACAGAAGGATGTGTCACATGAATTACAAGACTATGAACAATCTTGTTAAAAATAACCTTGTAAGAGGTTTACCTTCAAAAGTCTTTTCATGTGATGATCATTGTATTGCTTGTCTCAAAGGCAAACAACACAAAACTTCTCATAAGACCAAAGAGTTAAATTCTGTCTCTTCTTGTCTCCAGTTATTGCATATGGATCTGTTTGGTCCTACAAATGTTATGAGTATAGGCAAGAAATCTTACTGCTTGGTTATTGTTGATGATTACTCCAGGTTTACTTGGGTATATTTTCTAAGGACTAAGGATGAAACAAGTGATCTTATCAAATCCTTTATTCTAAGAATTGAAAACCAAACTAATCAAAGAGTAAAAGTCATTAGATCAGATAATGGAACTGAATTTAAAAATCATGATTTAAACACTTTTTGTGAAGGAAAAGGTATTGAGAGACAATATAGTGCTCCTAGAACTCCTCAACAGAATGGTGTTGCTGAAAGGAGAAATAGGACACTAATAGAGGCTGCTAGATCCCTGTTGGCTGATTCAAAATTGCCAATTACATTCTGGGCTGAAGCAGTTAATACTGCTTGTTATGTCCAAAACTGAGTTCTAGTGGTCAAGCAAAAGAACAAGACCCCATATGAACTTTTAAATCAAAGAAAACCTTTTATTGGTTTCTTCAAGTCTTTTGGGTGTCCTTGTACAATTCTAAATACCAAATCTCACTTAGGTAAGTTTGATAGCAAAGCAGATGATGGTTTTCTTGTTGGATACTCATCTCAGAGTAAGGCCTACAGAGTTTTTAACTCTTCTTCTAGAATAATTGAAGAAAGTGACAATGTCAAATGCAATGAGAACACACCAAATCCTGTTGGGTCTGGACCTCAATGGCTATTTGACATTGATTCACTAACTAACTCTTTTGGTTTCAGTAATAAGTATACAGGAACAGATGGTGGAGAATCAGAGATCACACAAGTTCAAGAAAGTATATCTAAATCTGTGATTTTTCCCATACCCACAGTAAATGAAGACTGTGAAAAGGAATCATTTACTGAACCAAGTCAGAGTGAAGAAGACACTAGAGATGAGGAGACTCAAGAATCAGAAGTGACATCTGAAGACACTTCAGTGGACTTGCATGACTCTAATCTAGAGGCTGGACTGAATGAAGAACCTAGTCATAACACAAGAGTTCAAAAGAATCATCCTCCACAACTGGTAATAGGAGATATCTCTTCTCCTATGATGACTAGACATCAAAGCAGGCTTCAAGAAATGAAAGATCAACAGCATACAGTCCTTTCTTGTTTTCTATCCCAGCTTGAGCCTAAAAAGGCACATGATGCTATGAAAGAATCTAGCTGGATAGAGGCAATGCAAGAAGAACTGTTACAATTCAAGCTACAAGATGTATGGGATCTAGTAGACCTTCCTAAAGGTCACAGAGCAATTGGCACAAAGTGGATTTTCAGAAACAAGAGAGATGAAAGAGGTATTGTTATAAGAAACAAAGCAAGGCTGGTAGCTCAAGGCTACACTCAAGAAGAGGGCATAGATTATGAAGAAGTTTTTGCACCTGTAGCTAGGATAGAAGCAATCAGACTATTCCTAGCCTATGCTTCTTACATGAACTTCAAAGTCTACCAAATGGATGTAAAAAGTGCTTTTCTCTATGGGTCTATTGAAGAAGAAGTATATGTCTGCCAACCACCAGGATTTGAAAACCCAAGCTATCCAGACAGAGTATACAAATTAAAGAAAGCACTTTATGGACTACATCAAGCCCCAAGAGCATGGTATGACACCCTGTCATCCTATCTCTTGGAAAATGACTTTGAAAGGGGAGTCATTGATAAGACTCTATTTATCAAAAGAAAGAAGAAGGATATCTTGCTGGTCCAAATATATGTTGATGACATTATTTTTGGTTCTACAAGAAACAATATGTGCAAGGAGTTTGAGGATTTAATGCATCAAAGGTTCAAAATGAGTTCCATGGGGGAACTTACTTTCTTCCTTGGACTCCAAGTTCAACAGAAGTCAGATGGCATTTTTATATGTCAATCCAAGTATGTGCAGGATATTCTAACCAAGTTTGGTTTCTCAGAATCAAAACCTGCAAGCACACCTATGGAAACACACAAGCAGATCACAGCAGATCTTGAGGGGGAGGATATGGATGTGCATCTTTATAGATCCATGATTGGCTCTCTCATGTATCTCACAGCATCAAGGCCAGATATTATGTTTCCAGTTTGTGTATGTGCAAGATTTCAAGTTAGGCCAAAGCAATCTCACTTTCAAGCTGTTAAGAGGATATTCAGATATCTCAAAGGGCAACCCAGATTGGGACTTTGGTATCCTCATAACTCACCTTTTGACCTAATAGCATACTCAGACAGTGATCTAGGTGGGGCAAACTTGGACAGAAAATCTACTTCTGGAGGATGTCAGTTTTTGGGTGCTAGACTAGTCTCATGGCAGTGCAAGAAACAAACCACCGTATCCACATCTACAACAGAGGCAGAGTACATAGCAGCTGCAAGTTGCTGTTCTCAAGTCTTATGGATTCAGAATCAAATGCTGGATTATGGGGTAACCTTTCTACATACTCCAATCTTTATTGACAACAGCAGTGCTATTAGCATTGTAAATAATCCAGTCAAGCACTCAAAGACAAAGCACATTGAAATCAGGTATCACTTTATAAGAGATTGTAATGAAAAGAAACTTATTCAAGTTGTCAAAGTTCACACTGATAATCAATTTGCTGATCTATTCACTAAAGCTTTTGATGTGAGTAGATTCACTTTCTTGGTAACAAGTGTGGGAATGATAAACTTTGAATAATCTTCTTCTCAAAAAGTGAGTTTATACCTGTATATTGTTATTCTTGGTGTTACTAATCTTCTTTTCAGGATATGCAAAGCAGTACTCAGTATTTAGCAAGGTTAAAAGGAGTAAGTTCAGTTAATACTGCTAGTTCAGTTAATACTGCTAGTAGTTAAGACTGCTAGTTCAGTTAATACTGCTAGTTCAGTAAATACTGCTAGTTCAGTTAATACTGCTAGTAGTTAATACTGCTAGTAGTTAATACTGCTAGTGGTTAATACTGCTTTCAGTTAATACTGCTAGTAGTTAATACTGCTAGTGGTTAATACTGCTTTCAGTTAATACTGCTAGTAGTTAATACTGCTAGTAGTTAATACTGCTAGTGGTTAATACTGCTTTCAGTTAATACTGCTAGTAGTTAATACTGCTAATGGTTAATACTGCTTTCAGTTAATACTGCTAGTAGTTAATACTGCTAATGGTTAATACTGCTTTCAGTTAATACTGCTAGTAGTTAATACTACTAGTGGTTAATACTGCTAGTTAGTTAATACTGCTCTAGGTTAATACTGCTTCTATTCCGAATACTATAAATACTCTTTGCCCGCCTAAAAGTTCATAACGACTCTTTGCATCCTGTTCTCTTGCGCTCAAAGCCTTTTCTCTCTCAAGTTCGAAGTTTCAGGCAAGTTTTCGCTAAGATCAATGGCATCCATGACATTCATCGACGAGCACAACGAGATTGCGATGCTACAAAAGCCAAAACAAGCTGAAGGTTTTCATCAGATAGTCGACTTTCTGAAGTCGAGCCACATTGCTCATGCTCTTACTGTATCACCTACAATCTACATTGAGCACCAAAGGCAGTTCTGGGCTAATGCAACCATTGTTGTGGAAAATGGTGTGCAAATGATCAAGACAAGAATCTGTGATCACTCACTTACAGTTACTGAAGAAGTCATTCGCATCAGTCTACGACTAGACGATGCCACTGGTATAATGTCTATCTCTAATGATGAACTGTTTTCTAATCTTACCAGAATGGGGTATGGAGGCCCATTGGGTGTTTTCAAATTCTCAAAAGCAAAATTTTCACCCCAATGGCGTTTTCTTGTTCATACCCTAATGCACTGTATCTCCAAAAAGACCACTGGATGGAGTGAGTTCAGCAGTCCAATTGCATATGCTTTGGTATGCTTGGCTACATCCAGAAGGTACAATTTCTCAAAGATGATTTTCAATGATCTTGTATCAAATATGGGAAACAAAAAGAGTTTCTTTATGTATCCCAGATTTGTTCAGGAAGTAATTAACCATGAATTGACGGATATACCTCAACCTGTTGGGGTATATGTACCTAAACCCCCTAAAGGCAAGGTTTTCTCAAATATGAGAAGATCTACTGGGGACTCGGAAGGAGTTGACACCCCATTGTTCTCTACAATGATGGTGGTGTCCCAAACCACTGAAGGTATGGCAGCAGGGTCAAGGCCCTCATTAGACCATCCCACTGCTAGCCAAGCCCAACCTTCTCACTCAAAAACAATTCCCCAGTCCATTATTACAAAACCAACCTCTCCAATTACCCAAACTTATCAAAGAAAACAGGTAAAGAAGGCTCCTTCCCTTCTTGTACCATCACCCACACAGCCTTTAAGCCCTCTAAGGGAGAATTCTCCCCTAGAGAATATCCAAAGGGAAACCACAAGGGTGTCTCCCAACCCAAAGGAGGTGCTCTCTGAGGAGGAGGTAGAGCATATGGGAGATGAGGCTGCCACTACTCCTGCTAACACAGAGGAGGACAGTGGTAACATCAATAAGACCTCCCCCATGGCAACTTTGAATGAGCAATCATTTGAAGGTCCCTGGTGCCAAGAAACCACAGGGGTGGATAGTGCTTCTGCTAGGCAGAAGACTTCCACTACTAAAAGATCCAATGATCCTTCAATAGGGGGTAACACTCCTGGAGAAGGTGAGGACAGATATAACTATGATGAATTGATGGAGACCATGGGAAACATCAACCAGGATGTCATCAAGCAAGGAAAAGAAATAGAGGAGATGAAGCTGGTGATCCTGTCACAACAAGTCCAAATTGAAAAATTAAAGAAGATGGTGACCAGGCTGGTTCAAAAGAAAAGAAAGAAACAATTTGTGCTCAAAAGGAGGAAACCAGAGACTGATGCTCCCAAAAAGGGGGAGATCAACATGGAAGAAGCATCAAGTGAAAGGGAGTTTGATAAAGAAAGAGTTGAAGTTGAGGGGGAGAAGGAAGCAGAAACTGTTAATGCTGCTGAAACCTCACAAGCAGCAGTAACAGAGTTAACACCAACAGAAATTGAAGTAGCTGAAGTGCTAATAAAAGCTAAGAATGACACTCCCAAAGCAAAGGGAGTGGTCATAAATGAAGGGAGAGACAAGAAGTCAGAAAAGAAAGACATGGCTGCAGATATAAAAAGAAAAGGGAAAGAAAAGATGATAGAATCTGATCAATCATCTAAAAAGCAAAAGATGATTGAGTCAGATGAAGCATTAGCAAAGAAAGTGCAAGAAGAGTTAGATCTAGCAGACAAGGAACAGGTTGAAAAAGACAGAGAAATGGCCAGAGCACTAGCAAATGAGTTAAATGAAGCATTCCAGAAAGGGTTAGAAACAGAGAAAGCCAAGCAAAGAGCAATAACCTTGAGAAAGGCTATGATGGTCAGATCAAGTGCAAAGAAGAGAAGACCTTCACAAACTTACCTTGCTACTCAGGAAAGAAACAAAATGATAACTTTCTTGAAAAGTGCAATTGGGGTAAAGAAAGAAATGTTTGTGAAGATGAATTTTGATCAAATCAAGGATCTATATGAGAAAGAAATGGAGAAGCTGAAGAGCAATGAAAAGGATAGAGTGGAGTTTGAAAAGAGGGCAAAGGAGAGACATGATATAGATATGAATCAACCATTCCCTGAAAGTGAAGAGGGAACTCCTATAAAAGAAATGGAAAGGGAAAAGGAAGAAAAGAAGAAGGAAGCTACTCTAGTGCAGGTTCAAAAGACTTTGAAAAGAACTAAGATGATGGCCAAAAGAAAGAAAGATAAGAAGCCTAGAACAGAAGAAGAACAAAAGGTTGCTGAAGAAGAAGTGGCACCTGAGTCATCAAGCCAGCAAGGGTCATCAATCAAAGATGATGTAAGTTTATATATGGTAGTGATGGACAAAGTGCCTGAACCAATTTCTGCAGAACCTGTTGGAGTTAAGCCACCAGAGATCATTCACTGGGATGTTCTGAAAATGGATGGAAAAGATTACATCAGACTAAAGAGGAAAGGTGACAAGTATGAAATATTCAATACTTGGATCAAGGTTGTCAAAACATGCTCTAGATCTGATATAGAAGAGATGTTTGACATAGGATTTAAGCTGTATACAGACCATCTGAATACTCCAGGAATGTCACTTACAAAACTGGTGATGGAGTATTTATGCATGATGTTCAAACCTGAAGAAGTGAGCCAAGTAATCAAGAGTGTGTTTAAAGAAGTCACAAGTTGGACTCTATATGAAACTAGTGGAGTATATGCAGTGACTTTGGATAGAAATCACACAGAATACTTCCTAGTGGATAGAGTATATAATCACACCAGACTGAAGATTCATGCCATGCTAAAGAAGAAGTTGGGTTGTGCACCAAATTCAGAAATGGCCAAGTATCTCATTCAGAGGATAATCAATCAGAGTTTGGGACTGAATCCAGACTTAGCAGCGTGATCTTGGAAGTTTTGGGAGCATTAAAAAGAGCATCTGGAAGAATATCTGAAGAACTTGACTTCTCTTCTAAAAGTCAAGTTAGGGGGAGATTGTTGGGAACTGAAGATTCTACTAAGTGTAGTTACTACTGCTAGTACAAGTGTAGTTACTACTGCCAGAACAAGTTGAAGATTAATACTGCTAAGTGTTACTACTGCTAGTAGAATTAATACTGCTAGTTAAAGTTAGTACTGCTTGAACAAAGTTAGTACTGCTTAGTTAGTTAGTACTGCTAGTAGTTAGTACTGCTTGCAGTTAATGCTGCTAGTTGAAGTTAATGCTGCTAGTTGAAGTTAATGCTGCTGAGCATTATTAGTGCTGCTAAAGAGATACGGATGGAAAGTACTACAGCTGGATATACTGAAGATATACTTAGAAGATATACATGGAAGATATACTGAAGATTTGTTTATTCTTTGTAATTATCTTTTTAACAGTATATGTATAGAATGTGTAGAATAGATAAAAAGAACTTTTCATAATTGTTTTTCAAGAAAAAAATCGACCTCAAGGCATAGATCCTAATTCTAGAGAAGTAGAATTCGTATTGGTGAGTCTGTTCATCAATATTGAGGTTGAGAGTGTAATCTTGTAACTTTAAGCATTCAATACAAGCTTACTGTTTGATCATTATATACTGTGTTTGATTACTGTTTTATTAAATATCAAAGTGTTTTTCCGCAACTTCTTTGATATTAGTTTCTGAGTATAAATTCTTGTTAAGAATTCGATCCTGACAGCCTGAAGATTGTTTCACTATCTGAGGAGACTCCTTCTCAGGTATGCCTTTCTCTTGTTCCTATATCCTTCTATAAAAACCTCACCCCTGTCTCTTTCTAACCTTTTCATTTTCTGACCAGATAGTTTCTCCCCTGGTTAAGGGTAAAGAACTCCAAATAATCCCAGCTTCTATAGCTGATGATCAAATAATACCAATCTCTGTAAGAGAGATTGATGAAGAAGATGAGGAAGAAGAGTCCCTGCAACATCCAGGAAGGCCCTCTAGACCATCTCACTGGTCAGAGGAAGAGATGAAGAGACGAACATAGATGATTTCTCATCTAGAGAATCAACGACTGAAGATCCTCTCTCAATCAACAGATCTAGAGTTCCTGACTAAAGCTGAAATCGAAGAATCCGTTAGGGCTGAGAAGTTGATAGCTGATTGCCAAAGAGATGCATCTCTTGTTCTCAAGGTTCAGTCATCTCAGGTCAAAGACAAGAAGCTGAAAAAGAAACCAGTAGAAGTCCAAGCTCTAGCGAGGATGGAAGAAGCTGCTCTTTTAAAGGAGATTGAAGAGGAGCGCTCAAAAGCTCTAGCGGTCAACGATAACTCAGTCGATTGGTGCAAACATAAACTCGACTATCGCTCTGACCCAATGAAGATTGTTTTAGTCGCTATCTCTGGAAGAAAGAAGAAGGATAATGTTTCTGTCACTATGGAGATTACCAGAGAGGATGGAAGCTGCAAGGCTATGTTCGTTTCAAAGCTGGAAAGCTTCGGCTATATGGAATGGCTTGAGTTCAAAGATGCACTGAAAAAATCAAAGTCAATCTACAGAGGCTATGTTGAAGGGATAAATGATGCTCTCATCAACAGAGTCACTGCAATATTAAAGGTGTCGTCTGCTCTTCCTTCTAAGTCAAAGCAATTCAAAAGGAAGCCTGTCTTCTCCTCTGAAAATTTCGCAGTGATAAGAAATGAAACCTCCATCAAGTTCTCAAGAGAAGCTCTGTTCGGTCATCCTCCTGATCTTTCAGTTCTCGATCTATCTCTGCCCCCTGGTGGACCATATGTTGCAGGACAAGTACTTAAAGAACCTTTTGGAATCTTCTTCAGAGATGATGAGGAAGAACTCAGATTTCAGAGAGTCTCTGAAATTCCTATCTGTCCCCTCAGTCATCTCAAGGATCTCTTGTGCTTATGGTGTGACTTCTCTCCCTCTGCTGAATCGATCAAAGCAATCATTTCTCAAGAATCTTCAGATCAAAGGCAGAAAGGAGAAGAAATACCTGAATATATGATCAATCCTCCCAAGTCTTATTTAGATAGCTGATAGATTAGTTTCCTATTTCTTGTAATCTATTAGTTAAACTTACAGTAGTTAGTTCTTCACTTGTACTTGTAATTTTCATACCTTGTAATTCTTTTCTTGGATTAATGAAAATTTCAGTGATGTACTTAACTCCATCAATACTGTAAAAGATCCCTCAAAATAGTAATTGGGACGTGTATGTTATGAGTCCTGATTATTCCTTATTTTGAACTTTAAAAGTAATTTTCTTCAGTTACTTTGTCATTATCAAATAGGGGGAGATTGTTGATCCAAGCTCTCTCAGTGATTTGATAACGACCCTCTTTTATACTTAGTGAAAATTACGTTTAATATGTATTAGTGTTTCACCATCAGCTATCAGACTGAGTCTGTTCAGTTATCGCTGATAGTCCTTACAAACATTCATATGTATTAGTGTTTCACTATCAGTGATCAGACTGAGTCTGTTCAGTTATCGCTGATAGTTCTGATGTAAACAGTAACGTAATCCCTGAAGACAAGTCTCGCGTCAACATATGTTCATAGCTGAATCGAAGACGAAGCCATTGAAAAAAGAGAAGTCTACTAGTGACCTGATGCGGATATTAGTGAAGCAAAGACAACTCTACTTATACGCGAAGGAACATGAGGAAAAGCTTCAGCGATAGCTGAACCTTTTTATATCTCTGAAGAAAGAGATATTCAGCGATCAATCGATCACAAAGCTTATGCCTCAAGTTTCCTTTTGTCTTACCTTGCACAATCAGTACGATGTGTCAGAATGGACATATCTCTGCCACAAATCGTACAACAACTCTGTCAACTACACTGTTCATGATAAGGCCGAAAGCATGTCTCCCAAAAGTCAGACTACCAAAGCCAATCACTGAATGACACGTGTAAAGTACCCTGCCATGCATTTAATGCACAGGGTATAAATAGAAAGATCACCTCTCCTTCTGAGAGTGTGCTCAATTCTTGAACCAATATAGAAACCTTTGTTTTCTATACTTCTAAAACCCCCTTTCTCTATATTCTTGTGCAACCATCTTAGTGTTTCTTAAGTGTGTTTAGGTTGAGTCTGTCTTAATCTTATTCCACAACGAACTTGTAAATTGTGTTTGATTTATCAATAAACAATTTATTAAACTTTAATTTCTGTGTTTGTATTCAACCCCCCCTTCTACAAACTTGTTAAGCACCTCCGGGACCATCAATGACTTATACAGAAGGTGTTCGTAGAAGGGGGGTTGAATACAGACACAACAAATTTTCACTTTTAATTTTATATTTTATTAAAACATAAAATTGTAGATATGTTGCGGAAGTTAGGAAGACTTGTGATCGTAAAATATCTACCCAGTGACGAATTTACTAACACTGAAAAAGAGAAGAAAGAAGGTTCTCTTTCAGATGTGAAGAGCTAAGATAGTCTTCAGATTATGACGCCGAATTTACTTTGAATCTTTCACATAGAAGTTCTTTCAAAACGGGTAATTTGCAAACAATGACAATGAAGACCTTTTATAGTCTCGAGTGTGTTAAATTGTTCTCCTTCAACTTTAACACATGTCTCCATCTGATTTGCTGATCCATGCATGCTTGTACTTTTCACTTCATTCTTTTTATTTGATGTGGACACTTGGTATATAGAGGGAAAAGCAAAGAAAATATGACACTAATAAAATAGTGCTTTAGAACTTACTTTGGCTGACATGCTTTTGCATGTTCTCATACCAGGATGAGATTTTTGGAGAGTTGGTGAGCCAAACTTGCTGGACAAGTTTGCACTTCAAAATCCGGCTTGCCAACAGTAGTATTTGTCAGACTACTAGTTGACTATATTGACAGTGCTTAGAATACACCTACAGACATGTGCTAATTAAACCTCAAAGCATGTATATAATGAGATCTAATGTCGTCTTTCAAGTAATAAAAGTGGTAGAGATACCAGTTATCGTCCCATAGAGAGTGGATTCAAAAGTGAAGTAAGAGTACAATAAAATATGTGATTTCATGTAACACCCCAAAAATGGGACAAACAAAAATTTCCGGAAAAAGGGAAATATGGTAATAAAATAAATGCCAAAACATGAGCTCACCCAAAAGAACAATATATGCCTGTATAACTACAAGTTTGTAATAACAAAGCAATGAGGATAACAACCTCTCAATCTAATTCCTAAATGAGAAATAAGATTACAATTGGTTGTCATCTACTTCCAACATAATGTCTTCTATAATGGCGTCCCAAAAATATCCCCAAGCTCGCAACTAAAGTCGTCTAGACCTTCTTGGCAGACGCGTCGCTAGAACCTGAGATACACATCAACCAATCAAGTGTTAGGCCAAACGAGCCTAGTGAGTTGAACAATAAACATGGCATAAGCATTTAAATCATTTATAGACATAAAGACCATACAGGAATCAATGGGGGAGACCCATCACACTAATGAGTTCCACCTCAAGTCAATGCACCTTGATGTTCACTCGTTTGAGCAACATCCTGAAGGCCCGACACATTTAAAGACTACCTCCCAGGAATTACTTCAAATGGCGGAGGTCTAGGTACATACCGTCATGGTGGCACCCTAGAATACATCCTCCTAGCGTTTACTCATAGTTCATCCGACATATGTGAAATTCCATCTTTAAACATAACCATGGCAATAAAATGCATATACAAGACTTCACATAGCCCCAAGTATATTTTAGGTACAAAACTCTAAAATGTGCAAGCTCAAGAATAATGTCCATGGTTCACAAAACAACACATAGCCATGATTAAATAATACCAATAGCAACATCATCAAGGTCCATTTGAAGAACCATAACTAAAATCCCAATAATCTCAAAAATAGCAGTTAGGTCAAACTTATCAGGTGATCAGATTTCTACATGCATATGAAATATTTGACAAGTAAACACACAAAATATGTATCTCGTTTGAAAAGGGTTAGTAGTAACTCACTATCTAGGGTTTTATCCAAAGCCCTAGAAAACTTGGATGAGATGGTGAGAAGATGAGACTTGAAGGCTAGCTTGATGCACCACTAAATGCTCCACCAAACCTCTTGAATGATCAATAAATGAGAGGAAGATCCTTAGGCTTGCAATAAATGAAACTAGGGTTTTGAGTAAGGTGGGAAGGGTTTTGAGATGAAGAAAATCACTCCAAACACTCTCCAAATCTGTTCTAAAACGATGGTAGTGAGAAGATGAGGTCAAAATAGTCAAATTTGAGTTTTTATACTCTTAGTCCCCGTCGGCGACAGTGCCCGGCGACAATGCCCATGACACTGTCGCGTCGTCATAGTCGCACCAAAAACACCACTTACGGTACACCCAGGGCGACATTGCCCTGCGACTTTGCCATTGGGCATTGTCGCGGTGGCAAAGTCGCACCACCCTCACCACCTACTGTACACTAAGGGAGACAATGCCCTGCGACTTTGCCCTTGGGCATTGTCGCGGTGGCAAAGTCGTGCCAGGTTCCCAGGCCCAAAATCTCGATCTAACTTACCGCAAATCTTAAGGATTAGGCTTGTAACCAGGTTTCGTATAAGGGAGATTAGTTTGAGTTAAACATGATGCAACAAACACTTATAACCATGAAATTTATATAGGACAATTAAGAATACAGATTACTTACCTGAATTTATCGGGTGTTACATTTCAGATGGCGATTTTTGAAGAAATATTTTTGGTTGGTTGGTTATCACAAATCTAATTAAACAAGAATAAAAGAAAAGCAAGGGTGTAAGACTTGTGATGATATGTTAATCCAAAGTCTAGCAGACTAATGCTATAGGAATGCTACAACATAATGCTATAGGAATGCTGCAACATGATTGTGACAATAACTAGTTTTATTATCTATTTTGAGACACGTTCCTCTCAAACTCTCACCATACCATTATTCCTGTAGCTATAAACAATCTCATCGCTGAGTAGAGTTCAAGATAAAGAAATGATGGGAGTGGAGTTCTCAAAATATACGACAAAACAAATTCTCTTGTTAAAAGTTACTCTTTCGATATAACCCCCATACCTCCCAAGTTGATGTAATCCAAATAACTTATCTCTAATTCTATTCCATTTTAACCCTTTGAAAAAGTGACAATTTATCAAGAATGAATCGTTTTGAAAAACACAAGTAACAACTCTCATTGCAAGTAACTCTTTCGATATTACCTCCCATGTCATTCAAATTGACGTGCTATTCAATGTCATATCTCTAGGTCCATGACACTTTAACACCATCAAAGTGATCAATTTGTCAAGGGATTGTATTATCTTGATAAAACTTGAGTTGGAATAATAAAACTTCATTAATATCACAAAAAGTCTAATTTAATCATCCTTTGCCTCACATCCAAGCTAATATGATTAGTTACTCATTGCAAGAAATAAAGAAAAGCAAATGTAAAGAACTATAAAAGTAAACATGATGACTTGAAATGTAAATGACTTGAAAGGTAAATGTCTATAAATAACTTTAAATAAAAAGACAAGAATGTAAGATGGAATGTAAGTACATAAATGTAAAGTACATGAAATTAAATCATAAAAGTAAAGACATAACTTAAATGGAAAGCATAGAGATGCAAGTTGAAAGTAAAGAAAACAAAGTAAGAATTAAAATCCCCAGTGCTGCAGAGATGCTACAAGCATTCATACACTAGGATGAAGATTTGAAGAAGATTGAAAGCATTAAATGAAGAACAACAAGTACTAAATATTACTGAAATTAAGAAAGGGATTGGAGTTGATTAAAATTAGCTAGTAGTGAGTGAGTAGGAGTATCTAGGAGTGAGTACATAATAAATGCCCTAAAGCCCTCTATATATAGTGATAGAGAGGGGCCAAAAGTGTAAGTTTCAACTAGCTCCATTAGGATTTAACCACTAGTTTAGCATACTAACTAAGGAGTACAAAAGGTTAATTAAATTACAACTAATAATTTCATATCAGCTGGAACAAAGCTTTGTCATCGGTCCACAAAAAGACTATTTCCACTACACTTTAATCAACTTCCAATTCCCTCATAGCGATGGCCATCAAGTCCAGTGCTCCGGTAATGCTGCAGTATGACCTGTTCCAAAATGAGATTTTCCAAAACACATTAAGATTAGCCTAAACAACCCCATGTAAACAAGAAAATCATTAACTTAAGCTCCAAATCAAGAAACTAGAAAATAATGAAATAAATTACTCAAATTTGGGATTATAAAGTGTAAAATCTAGTCTAAAAGGTTAGAAACAAAGTGCTTAAGTACTCAAAAGTGAGTACTTATCATATATCTTGTATTGATCTTCTTTCAGCTAGATGATAGACCAATCTGCTTTGTTGACTATTGGAACACCCTAAAAATTGGGCTAAATTTAAATTTTGAAAATTCGGCAATATGACGTCTATAATTGGAGAAAACCACCCGAACGGGTAAATGTTTAATAGCGTTTACACAACCTGTGAATGAATATTAAAATTGACAACAAACTAATCTAAACATATTACATCTAGATTATAATGGTTGTCAACCCAATTCCCAAAATGCTATCTTTCGCACGCCAAGTCTCCAAATATAACTATCACCCAAAAACGCCTCTATGACCTAACCCTCTTCTCTCAAACCTTGGGCGAACCGCCACTAAGGGAACCTGATATACACATCATTTGAGAAAAAGTGTTAGGCTTAACGCCTAGTGAGAACAGACTTTTTATATCGATAATTTTGGACATGATTTCAATGTAAATAAATAAGTAAACGTTCAATGAGTTGGATTTATAAAATGCAATGACAACCACATAAGAACCTTTTGGTCAAAACATCTTGCGATGACGGAGGAGTCCCGATTTCCAAGGATCGTGGCGAAACACAAAAGTAGGCCACTCTCCGAGTTGTGAGCTCAATACTTGGATCCATGGCCACGAACAACGCCGGCTCGTACTCATTCACTAGGATTACATTTACGGTCCATGGCTAGTAATCGGTCCCACATAACTGTACCAAATTACCTCCGAGGACCCAATGTCTCGACTAGTTACATATGGGGAAGAACATCCCAAAAATAAATCGATACCTATTCCTATGGATCCAATAATAATAGTCTAAGGCTTGTCAGAATTTCATTTGTGACTAAATGATATCAATGCACATAGTTATCATAAGGGAACTTTCTTAACACAATTTCCTTGCAAATAATTCCCCTTTAGTGCATTTAAACCCCAATGTAGATTAGTTAGGTTTTACTTCCACTTCTCATACAAAATGTCTTCAAAACAATGTTTTTCCAATACTTCGCAATATTTTAAAATTAAACCATAACCATTTTTAGGTTACCATCAGATTCCAACTAAAATCTCTATTTTAGAAAACCCTAGTTATCATAAGAATGGTTTTCCATTATATGTGTACTCATAGATAAATAAATGGAGCATGAATAGTATACCAAGTAAGCTCTCTACAATAATTTCCCAAAAACAAGGTTAGAACCCTAAAATCTCCAAAATCCATATTTAGGTTAAAATCTTGCAAACAATAAAATGTAAACATGGAGTTGATAATAGGTTCAAAAAGTCCAGTTTTGATATGTATAAGGTTTAAAAGAGTTGAATGTACTCACAACTTAGGTTGTTGGTCAAAAACCTAAAAACCCTAGATCTTGAAGTGAAGATGGAGAAATGGAGTGCCAAAGTCTTGAACCCTAAGCTTCACAACATAAATGGTAGAGGATAATCTTGAAAAGTTGAGCCAAAAAGAGCCTTCAATGCCCTAGAAATCGGAGTTAATGAGGGGAGAGTGAGAGGAAATGAATCTTGGGAGTTAGGGAGAAGTAATGAATGAGAAGGGTAAAAAAATCGCATTTTATGGTCAACTGGTACCCGACCGCGACATTGACACGCGATAGTGACACTCGTCACTATCGTCAGGCATAATCGCCCCGGGTGTACCGAGAGTTTCGGTCATCCCCGCGACAATGCCAAGCGATAGTGACAGATGTCACAGTCGCGAGGCATAGTCGCTGACTATGTACCGAGAGTGGCTTCGGCCACGCGACATTGCCAAGCGATTGTGATCACTGTCACTGTCGCCGACATAGTCGCTCTGACTCTCCCCGACCCTCGAAAATGTTGATTCACACATGAAACACTCACGATTTGAATCTCGACTCAAAGGTAAGCATTTCTAAAGGATTAAGACTATACTAGAAGAACTTAGAAGCAACCAAGAAGAATTAACTTACCGAAAAAATCCGGGTGTTACAACTATCTTGACCTCTCTTCAACTAGTCTTCAGTTTCGTTGAAGGTTTTTTTCTCTTTCAATCAATACAAATAGTTACAATACTCTTACAAGTAAAAATCTTATTTTTGTCTATTCTGAAGTATAAGCTATACATCAGTTTCCAGTTATAGACTTTTATAAAGTAAAATGTTTATCGGATATCAAAGACTTCGGATATTTCATAAGTACTTTGAGAATCCGATAGATCAGAGAAATGAATCTACTTCTATCCGATTCCAAAGGAATGCTTACATGAATTAAAATTTGATCTATTGAGATATTTTAAGTTGTAAATATGATGAGCCAAATCCGAAGACATTTGTTTGTCTTTCATTCTATTCTAAGTCTTCAGATGATAATTTGTTTGAATTGATCGATGATATATTATTGGATATACTCTTTCTGAGGCAAAGGACAAGAATAGATTTCTAAGTGTTTTATGGTCGGATGTCTATTTGTATTATTCACAAATCTGATGGTTGAGACTATCACATATATATGTGAGAAGAAGAGTTAAGATGAGAGCGTAGAAGGGATCTGGACCCTTAATCACTTTTAATCTCAAACCACTCATGAATGGAGCTTGATACGGAAATTGATCAGCTATACATCAGTTTCCAGTTATAGACTTTTATAAAGTAAAATGTTTATCGGATATCAAAGACTTCGGATATTTCATAAGTACTTTGAGAATCCGATAGATCAGAGAAATGAATCTACTTCTATCCGATTCCAAAGGAATGCTTACATGAATTAAAATTTGATCTATTGAGATATTTTAAGTTGTAAATATGATGAGCCAAATCCGAAGACATTTGTTTGTCTTTCATTCTATTCTAAGTCTTCAGATGATAATTTGTTTGAATTATATCTGATCGATGATATATTATTGGATATACTCTTTCTGAGGCAAAGGACAAGAATAGATTTCTAAGTGTTTTATGGTCGGATGTCTATTTGTATTATTCACAAATCTGATGGTTGAGACTATCACATATATATGTGAGAAGAAGAGTTAAGATGAGAGCGTAGAAGGGATCTGGACCCTTAATCACTTTTAATCTCAAACCACTCATGAATGGAGCTTGATACGGAAATTGATCAGGTGCATCTCGATACATCTCATCCTAATGTGCATCCAATGATTGAGATTCCTTCTTACTCTTCTCAACATAACTTTCATCTCACCGGAACCCAACCTTATATGTATATTATATATATATATATATATATAGGGTTGGGTTCCGGTGAGAAGTTGAGTTAATGGTGAGAAGCGTGAGAAGTGGTTATCAATCGTTGGATGAGAAATGGACGCATATTAGAAGGAGATGCACCGAGATAAGATGCACCGAGATGCATTAGATCAATTCCCTTCTAAGCCACAATTCATGGGAGGGCTGTTGGAGATTAAAAGATATCAACGACTCAGATCCACTTCTCACGCTTCTCACCGTTAACTCAACTTCTCACACATCCTTCGCCTATATATATATATATATATAGGCTATATATATATAGGCGAATGATAATGTGAGAATTTGAGGTTAACGTGAGAAACTTGAGAAGTGTATCTGAACCGTTGATCACTTTTAATCAAATGCCCTCCCATGAATAGCGACTTAGAAGGGAATTGATCTGATGCATCTCGGTGCATCTCATCCTAATGTGTATTCATTTCTCATCCAACAATTGATAACCACTTCTCACGATTCTCACGTTAACTTCAACTTCTCATCAGAACCCAACCATATATTGTAACATCTAGGGCCAACCGTACTAGATATTGTTCGCTTTGTCCACACACCTGGACTCACGATGTTAAAACGTGTCGGTAGAGGAGGTATCCAGACACTTATAAGGAAACCTTAGTTCCCCTCCCCAACCGATGTGGGATCTTACAATCCACCCCCCTTGGGAGCCCAACGTTGTCGCTGACACACCAGTTTGGTTCTCGGCTCTGATACCATTTGTAACATCTAGGGCCAACCATACCAGATATTGTCCGCTTTGTTCACACACCTGGACTCACGATTTTAAAACGCGTCTGGTAGAGGGTATCCAATCCCTTATAACGAAACCTTAGTTCCCCTCCCCAACCGATGTGGGATTTTACACACACACACACACACACACACACACATATATATATATATATATAGATAGATAGATATATAGATAGATAGATAGATAGAGGGAGGTTTAGGGGAAAACCTCAAAAAAATAGAAAACTGAAAAACACTCCGGTAGCCCTTTATCTGGACGGTATGCACTTGTGCATACAGGAAAATTATGTTGTTTTTTGGTTTTTATGCACAAGTGCATACCGTCCAGATGAAGGCTACCTACCAGGGTGTTCTTCAGTTTTCCGTTGTTTTGAGGTTGCAACCCTTAAAAAGGTTGCAAACCTTGCAACCCACATCTTAACCGTCGGATTCATGATCGGCGGTTACAATAGATATGGGGCCCAATATTTTTAATTAAAAAAAATAGAAATATAAAAATAAAATAACCGTCGATCTTGAATCCAACGGTTAAGATGTGGGTTGCAAGGGTTGCAACCTTTTTCAGGGTTGCAAAATATCCTTCCACTATCTTAACCGTATCTTAAAACTTTTGCAACCCTATCTTAACCGTTGGATTAATGATTAACGGTTATTTTGTTTTTATTTATTTGTTTTCTAATTGAAAATATAGGGCCCACATCTATTATAGCCGTCGATCATGAAATCAATGGTTAATTTTGGTTGTAAGTTTGAAAGGGGTTGTAAACATATGAGTGATTATAAATATACTATAAAAGTAATATGTGAACCTTAATAACTAAAAATATAATTAATTTGTGCCTTTTATGAGCTTTATATATGATTACAAAAATGTTATATACCATTTAAAGACAATTAAGTCATTTACACATTTTTATCCCGTGCTGACCAACTTATCGAACATGAACGATCCAGTAATGTCTTAACCGTATTAAACACAATAGACAGACAATTAACTAATACTATTCTGTCTAATCTTATCTAATACGATTTCGTTTATGTATCAAACATGCCTTTAACATCGCTGACAACAGGGATTCCTAAATGTTCTTTTTAAGGGTGGTTGACCCTCCCTTGCCACCATATGATTCTTTAGAATTGATTCATATGGAGCGGATGATTTCATCCCTTGATTCCTAAAAAAATCAGCAATCCTTCAGAAAATCAAAACAAAAGATAAAATAAATATAAAGAGATGTTGATGTCGAGCTTCTTGTATCGCTTTACCTGCCTCCGTTTGTGTTTGTGATTATTTGTTAGTCTCGTGCTTGTTTTATGTAACAACCCAACCAAAAATAGAAGCAAGCGGATCGATTCTTAAAATAAAATTCTCAATGATCGAATAACAATCCATGCCATAACGGTCCCAAACTTACAATAGTTAAATCAAGGTTTGCTGTAAACAACCTATACACAACTTAGATAATGAATAATAACTAAATGACGGTCTTCTATACGTCCCCGCTAGACTTTCTCCTTGCCTTTAGCTGCATTGCCTAACTCACGACGGCCTGAAAAGATTTAAATTTTGAAAGAGCGAGGGTTAGACCATAGGTCTAGTGAGTTCCCTCTAACAGTTAAGCAACAAAACACTTTCCAGATTTAAATAAAAATAACATTTAATAATGGCACATGAATAAAACACGCTACGGACCACACGACCGTCAAAGACGATGTGTCTAACTCGCGCTGCCTTAATGTTGGGACACTCCCCCAACGACATAAACGTGCCACACTCCCTGGCACGAGTAGGCGGGCCACACTCCCTGACTTAAGTCATGTAACCCACAAATAATGTATGCATACATTTATACAACAACAATTTATAACACAGTTGAACAATTTAGTAAAATCATGCCATCATAAATAATTCAAAGTTTAAAAATAAACTTCACATGCTTTCATCATCAAAGGTTTGGTTTTAGAAAAACTCACCTGTCGTCCACCGTTAAAAGCTTTCGCCTAATGAATAATCCGATTCGAACCTATAAAACGAGACATCGCTCGAAGAATTACAACACTAATTTAATCAAAGTTAACTTTAACACCCTCAACCCATAACCATCTATCCTTTGACCGATAATAACCCATTAAATCTAACTTTGAACGAAATACCTAGTTCCTTAGGTAGCTTAACAACTTAATTAAATAAAAGAATTTGGGCCGCTAAATGGGTCCAGCACTATACTTAAAATTTTAATCAACTTGGGCCATAGACTGCCAACCTCTCCAGTGGGCTTCGGCCCATCTTCTTCACATCCAGCGACCGGGGTCTCCCCAATGCTCGACCGGTATCCCTTACATCGGGCGACCGGGATCCCCTACATCGGGCGACCGGGATCCCCTACCTCGGGCGATCGGGTCTCCCCCTCACAAATCGACCAGGGCCGATTGATTTGACTCGACCGAAGTCACCCTTATCGGGCGACCGGACTGTCGAACGAAATCCCCAGTCTGACTACCTTTACGCAGATCGAAAATGGAAGCTCTAAAAGTCACACAGCTGATTCGCTCATACATTAATTAATGCAACAACTCCAAATCAATAAACCATCCATTAACTACTTCAATTTCTACCCAGGTCTGATTAGTTTCCTACTATCAAACTCACCCCAGGGAACCAGGGACGACAGCCTCTTCAAATCCAACACTCCTCTTACAGGCTTAGAGATAACCACTAAACCTTTACAATTAAGAGATTAGGATTAGGATTAGCATTTTACCTTGAAGATTGAAGAACACTGAGCTCCTTCTCCTCTCCCTCTCGTCCACATCCTTCAAGAGCTCCCTATACCAAAATTATCAGTCGCTTCAAGAAAACCCAAATCTCTAGGGTTTTTAATTCCCATTTTCCCCCTTTTACAATTTGGCCCCTCAAAAAGGTCCTTTCAAATAACTCACCCCAAACTTTAATATTTAAACTTTTAACCCGGTTATTACATTTTATGGTTGAAAATCAAGAAGAAATCACATGCGTTAAAATATTATTCGTCACTAAATGCATCGATCGAGAAACTTAAGCTGTATCTTGGCAAGCAACCTATATGTGATTCGAGTGACTGAAATGAAGTCGATCTTAAACATGCCATTGGTGTTATCGCAACCATGGGGAGTGCTTGATCCAAACATCTGGTTCTAAAACATATTTGAGCCTCATATCCATCCGTCGAGGAAAAAAATCGTTAACTAAAGATATAATTGAGTTGGATGAGGGTCTGGGGGCACATGAGGGCCTTAGTAGCTGGAAGATAACGTCAGTTAAAAGGAGCGAAAACTAAAACAAAATAAAAATAGTAACAATAAATTTGTAATTAACGAACTCAAGGAAGGAAAACCATTATCTCAACAAAACATGAACACGATATTTATAAATCACTCTAAATATTATTGTTATTTTTAAATTTATTTAATTAAACTCAATGCGCACGAAATTTATTTAATTAAACTCAATGCGTACGATCATCATCAAAGAAAATTACTTTACAACATTATTATAAACTTGGTCATTTGAAAAGTTTAAAAATCAATTTAATTTTTGAATCATGTTATAGATTAAGTTCATAAAATTGTATGAAGTATTTAACAAAGAAAAAAAGTTAAATATTAATCGTCTAATTTTGTCTTGAAATTTTATTCTAGAGTTCTATATAGGAACCATGTTTTTTTGATTTTATAAATTAAAAGTCTAATTAAATTTTATTAAAACATTTATAGACATTAATTGAAATTTTTTTTATCATAATAGTTTGCCAGTATTATTTTTATTGTTTTTTTAGAAGAAGTATTATTTTTATTGTTATTTTGTCAGTTACTGCTCTAAAAATTTAATATGATAAGTATTGAAATAAATGATATACAATATAATGATTGTTGGTGTGTTTAATCGATAATGAAAGTATATTTCTAACGTTTTATATTATTCTGGTTTTATGCTTTTCTTAATAAAAAACTATAATGTTTGACTTTATAGAAAGAAATTAATACAAACACTTGATTATTAATTAAAGATGAAAGATACTTATCAACTAGAACAAAATAAAAGATTTTAATTTATGCCTCAAAAATACCCAATAAATGGAATTTAGCATTATAAAATATCTTTAAAATAGTTATATATAAAGCATTAGAAACGAAGTTTCAAAAATCATTTTTATTGATACATATTTTAAATTCTTTATATTTAAATTGAAATGTTTATCCTGTTTTGATTATATTTATCAGTTAGTTATGAATTCAAACATATAACTTAAAAAATTTGTACTCATGAATCATGATTTGCAATCTTGAATTTTAAGTAATGTGTATTAATAAATAATATTTAATGCATAAAAACTTGTTTTTAAAAATTCTTCTTCGATAGTTTAATAATAATGTAATTTATTTTAGGTTTAATAATATAATTTATTTTATAAAATAAACATTAAATATTCTATAAGATTTTCTTAATTATATTTTATATTTAAAATTTGATTTTTATGTTGTATTTAGTTATGTGAGGAGTGATTTTAGGGAAGTTGAAGTAGAGAGTGATTTTAGGAGAATTAAAGTGATTAGAGATAAGGATTGAAAGATAATATATAACATTGAATGTAAAGCTTTAATGATTGTTTTTAAGAGATTTTAAGTAATTATCATTAAATAACGGTACATTAAGTTTTAACAATTGTTTTTAAGAGTTTTTATAAATGATTTATAATATAGTTTAGATATGAAGAATATAAAATATAATTAGGATAAATATTGAGTTTTAATATAATAGTACTTAATTATTATCTTTATGAACAAACATTACATTATCAAACATAAAATAAATTACATCATTATTAAGTCTAAATTAAATTATAATAAAAATTGAAATAAACAAATTATACAAAGAAACCAGAACTTTTTAAATTGTTAATTTGATGATAATATCAATAAAAAATAATTTTTATGGGATCTTCAAATTCATGTTTTATTCAAACATAAAAAAATTATTGTTTTCTCAAAAACAGACAAAAACGTATTATAAAATCAACAAAAATAATAAATAAAAAAAAACATTAAAATCAAGATGTATTGTGTCGACACTACAGGAATACATTTCTAGTCATATGTAATACATTAGATACACTTTGTTTAAAATTTTGTAATAAAAATTACCAACGATCTTCTCATACAAAATATAAAATTTTTGTAATACATTAGATACACGAATACATTTTGAAAACGAAGATTTTTAATCTGGGTTGTTGATAGGCGGTTTTACACCATCTAAATCTAACCGCAAGTGTACGGTGTCGAATCAAGTAATACGTACGAAAGTACGAGTGTCGAACCAAATGCACCAGGTACTGAGTATCACAATGACTATATTGATTATTAACTAGACGATAAAAATTTGGTTTGTAATTGCAATGATTTCGAATTGAAAATTAAGTAAACAACTAATAAAAGTTGAATCTTGAAAACAAGCAAACTCTGATTTGGAAAAAGGCTGTTGGGGGATTGGAATCCTCTTGGGTTGATTTTACCATAGAACATTATAATTGAAAAGGAATTGGGTTCAAATATCAATGAATTAAATCACGAAATTAGTCATTATACTTTCTCAAGCTATATGTAACACCCTCAAATTTGGAAAGAACAACTAATTTAAAATTTTCAATAATACCTCAAAGAAGGATAAAATCTCTTACGGCAAGTCTATACTTGAAATACGATTCTAGATTTAACCATCAACAAAATGAATAGTGTATTACATAAAGACTAATTAACGGTCGGGTGTTACTAAACCCATCAATCATTGCTATTCCCAAAGTGCGGAAGACTTCACCCAAGCTACTCTATCCCGTGCATAAAACTAGCACTCAACTCTTCACAGTGTTGCTAGAACCATTCCCCAACAGGAACCTGATGCACATGCCGACAAGTAAAAAGGTTAGACTAACGCATAGTGAGTTCAAGAGTTTTCAACATGAATCAATACATCGTTAAAAGGAAAGAATGCAACTTAGATCATAATCTTTCAAAATGATTTACTTTAAATATAAAAACGACCCGTTTTCCAATAACACACACTTTTAAAGATGAATGCCCCAATACAAGACAATCTTCATGAAGTAATGCAACCCAAAACTCATTCAAAACGTGGATAGAAATCGAACTCCCAATTTATAAGAATGCGGATAAAACTTTATATCCCGAAACACTCAAAACACGGGTGGGGCATAATACTCAACCCACAAATCATGGAAAATAATCCATATATATAAAACGTCAACGAAAACATGGATACTAAAACTCAATACCCAAAACAACACCTTTCGGTGACGGGGGAGACTCGATTCCATCCAATGTGGCGGGCACACAAAGTTAAGCCACTTATCAACATTCTCGAGATTCACATAGGGCCATGGATCCCCGTATACGAATCCTCTGAGCAACCACCACAAGATACCGAAATGACCCTAGCGTCTACTCGACCTCTAGATGAGTGTCACCACAAAAATCACAAGTACCCGTATCTGGCTCACCATGGGCACCACCGCAAGCTTACATAAAAACATGACTTGGGGACCACTCATTAAACTCAAACACGGACACCATAAATTCCACGTTGAATAAACAGACTGGATTACACAGACATCGAGTTCAACTACCCACGATCTATACCTCGTGTCCTTCGCTAAAGGTTACATGATCATCGAGTTCAACCACCAACGATCTACACCCCGAGTCCCCATTAACCATAAATATATCTGGTTCCAAAATAGGGATAAAGATCCCAATTAAACCAACTGACTGACTCATATGCCTATGGATTCAATACATTACAGTCTAAAACGTTACATGACTCCCACAATGAACTAACACGTTCAAAACATGTAACTCACAAATAAGATGCAACTAAGTACACCATACGATCAAGGCTCTTTATCGAGCTACAAAAACTGAACAAATTCCCCAAAGACTCATTTAAGTATATAAATCAAGCCCCAAAGGCATACTAAACGTTTGGCTAAAATACGTGAGTCAATATGGTTATGTAAACCAAATTACATCTCTTCCCAAAATCTTTGACTCTCAAATTCAAATTGGCCTTCGGCCTAAAACCAAAAAGGTTTACAATTTCCAAAATGTTCACAAGGTCAGGAATGACCAAAATCAAATGACTCACACGTTTGTATTTCAAAACGTCCCATTATATAAACGATACATATTTCCAACAAACACTAAATGTGCATTTTGACCAAATAACCTCCATTTATATAATAAATCATCAAAACACTTATTTTTGATTTATTTATCAAAACATCCCAAAATCCCAAATGTGGGTGTTTTACAAGTTTATAAAGTTAAACACTTCAAATAAACATAACCACCAAATAGCTCAACGATTAATAATTTCATGTAAAATATATAAACACTTTAAAATAGATATTTTTGGCTAAATCTAGATTTTTGCCCAACTTGAGCTCCTTTGAAGAAATTTGAATCCTCAAGCCAAATCTTCCAAAAACCTAGATCCTTAAGTTTTCAACCATAAATATTCATATCCCACCATCTAGAATCGTTCCCCAAACATTTTACATAAAGATCTCAACTCATACGAAAACCCTAATTTTCATAGATGAAGAAAAGAGAAGATTACCTTAACTATAACTTGAATCCATCAACAATACACTTCTAAGTCACCAATATGACCTCAAATTCCAAATCACCAAAAGAATGGGAAAAGGGTTTGGAGGGGTTTGATGAAACCCTAAATGCTTGGAAATCCTTGAAAAAGAGAGTGAGATGACGGTTTCTAACCCTTGCATTCCATCTTTAGCTTGATGATGAAAGACCTCCTTAAAAATCAAGGATTGAACCCCCAAAATACTCAAAAACCCTAAGTAAACCGAGAGGGTTCATTTGAGAGAGAATGGGTGTGAAGGAGTTAGCATAAAAAAGGGAAAACACTGCCAAAAATCGGGTTTTAAATGATTCTGGGGTCGAATGCGACAGTAACAAGTGTCATTGTCGCGGGCATAGTCACCCGAAGTGTACCGCGACATCTCCCCCGCTCGTGACTTTGCCTCGCGATAGTGCCTTCATGGAACAGTCGCAGGCATTGTCGCCGCCTTGGTACCGAGTGATCTTGAGTTCCAGCGACATTGCCCTTGGCGACAGTGACGTTGTCATAGTCGCCGGGCATAGTCGCGCTATGAGTCCCGAAGCCCGAAAGTTCCATTTCTTGCACCTGAATTCCCTCGACTAGATTGCACCTTCAAAATCTCTTATACCTGCTGGCCATGAGTCACTGGTTATCTTTACTTGTCGAAATTTATGAGTGTTATACTATAATAACCTTAACTATTGGAAAGAAATGTTTCATCTCTCGATCTCATCAATTAACTTCCAATGTTCTTTTAATACTGGATTAATCAAAATCTAGGGCTTAATTGGTATATCTCTATCCAATTTCTCTCCCTAGGCATAAAACATAAACATCAAATGTTAAATTACTTTTCTCAAAGAAACTCAAGATCAAGAGATCAATCATTAGTTGACCAGACTAATAAAAGCAATAAACTCATGTCATATGCTTCATTGAATCAAAATAAACCCAATACAATGCTCAATCACATGCTCAAATGATTATCAAACCCAAAAGTCATCCAACCCCCAACATTTAAGGATTAGTTCACGTTGGGGGTGGTGAAGAACAAAATACTATTAGAAGAATTCCAAAACCTAAAAATCGTTCTAAAGAAAGATGTAAAAAGTATAACAAAACTCCCTGAGGTATGAACTCTCCACGCACACGTATTTGCAATTAGCTTCGATTTCCGATTCTAACAAGATCTCCCCACCTTTTTCTCTTCTAAAACTGCTTCTATGCCTTCAATAATCGTCCATTGCTAGCCGTCACTCCTCAAAAGTGTGTAACTCCCCTAACCCTAGCTGCAGAATCGGTTTAGACCAATCAGAGATCGGCACGGGTTCTGGCGAGGGTAAACCCGCCTGCTATGCCCAAACCCTCGCGGAATCATGAAACCCGCGTGGAAACTCGCCAAAGGCCATGACTCTCTACTTTATGGTTTAATTCTCATCTTCCAAGTCTCTTGGACTCATTGGAGCTTCCCTCATCTTCTATTTTTCCATGCTTTGACAGATTTATCCTTGAATTTCTCTTTTTCTCCTCATTTCGTCTCGACTTGTACTTTCTTTCAAAATCCCATTAAATTCACCGCTATCACTTCCTTGGGATCGTACAATTTCTACCTGGTTTAAATCATAAATAATGTCGGATTTCGACATTATCTGTTGTGGTGTAATATTTGAGGCCTAATGGGATGTGATTGAATATCTCACCTGGTCTTAGTTCGATTACAGGTGTCCATAACAAATGTAGCCACCGAGTTTATAAGGGTCGATATTTTACAATCACCTTTGTCAGATTAATTCGGTGATAACCTAAGATACACTTCCAAACTAAACCAAGATTTCTAATCTACTGAGATTATGATTTGTGTGATAACAAATTTGATTGAGAGTAAATTTTTTCTCCATTTTTAAGGTTCTTCTTTTAATCATATATTAAACGAGGTTTAAGAAAGAACAAAAAATAAAAATAAGAGAATATTTTATCATCCGTTGAATCTAAAAAATATATGTCTGATGGTGGAATTTTTGTTCTTATTCTTTAGGGTTCAAAGCTCCATTAAACCCACTTTTCCGGATACCTCGTCGACTTCGTGTCAGGACGGGTGTGTGTGTTATACTGCCGTTCAAAAAAAAAATATATTAAAATCATGTGAGAAATCAAAATTTGGTGATAAAACATAGGAAAGTTATAAAAGACTATTAACACATGTTAACATGAAATGTTAAAATAAGTTGGCATAAGTTAAAATAAATTAACATACATTAACATGAAATGTTAACGTATATTAACATGTTAACTTATGTGAATTTTCGCTAATAAGTATTTCCTATGGTTTTCCATCAATAATTGATTTTTCACTGGAACCCAACTCTCTCTCTCTCTCTCTCTATATATATATATATGTGTATATATATATATGTAGGTGTAAAAGATTCAAAGAGAACTTTGAAAGAAAAAAAGAACCGAAAAGCCATAAAAAAATGAATGATAAAATAGACCAAAATTGATGTCAAATTAAAACCAATAAAGTGTTTGTTTTTTGGTGTAATATGTTTCGTTCCGGTTGTTGTATTTCGCTTATATTCGCTTTAAAAATTAGGGGGATGTATTTCTATTTTTAGAAAAAGATGGTCACAACCACATTTTTAATCATATTCGTTGAATCATCTCAATCTAACGGTTTAAAAGGGTATTTGGTTATTTCTTTTTTCAGGGTTCTCTCTTTATCTCATTTCTCTATATATAATCAAAAAAATAAAAAATAACTTAAATAAAATGTCTGGTCAAGCATCTAAATCAATGAAAATGTCTTGTTAACGACTTAACCGTTGAATATATAACAAAAGAAAAAACTAATCAAGTCAATATTTTGTATTTCTAAAATAAAGCAACAAATTCCAAGGGCAAGAAGGAAAAGAATTGTTCTATACTTCTCCACCCAATTAATTAATATTTTTTGGTGGGCAATTATATACTATATAACATTTACCAGAACGATTTCACTGTAGAAGGTTTTAGTAAATTACAGATTTGGTCCTTGAGCTTTTATCTTTTTTTTTTCTATCTTTGTAGAGTTACAGATTTGGTCCCTATAGTGAACAGTAAATTACATATTTGGTCCCTCAGGTTTTTAGTAAATTACAGATTTGGTCCTTGAGCTTTGATCTTTTTTTTTTCTATGTTTGTAGAGTTACAGATTTGGTCCCTATAGTTTTATTTTTCTCTTGGATTTAGTCCCCATAATTTGTTGATTCCAAAATAGACTTTCGATTTTGCATTTGCGTAACGTTTTGGTCCTCGAAGCTAAAAGTTGTTAGCTTCTGACCGTTAAGTAAATGACATTTCGATCATTTATAACTTTTTCATTTTCTAATTTAAATAAATAAAAGTTATATTATAAAAATTATTTTTATTATATAAGCATAAAATAAAGATCCCTTAACATGCATCGCATCTCAATAACTGTGTCTTCTCCAACCCAAAACCTTCCGCCTTCCCCATCAATCCAAGCACATAGTCGTAGGTGATTCACGCACCAATTTTTTATTTATTAATAAAATAATTTATCATAATTTATTTTATGTTTAATAATGATGTAAAATTTGTTTAATTCATATTTTTATTATAATTTAATTTAGGTTTAATAACAATGTAATTTTTTTTAAGTTTAATGATGTAATGTACCATTTGCCAATTTATTTTCGCTTCCTATCATACACACACATCATCCTCATAGGGCATTTTGTAAATTATAGCCATGCTGCTAACAGACACAAAATGTTTTGTTCTCATAATTGGTGATACTCAAATTTATGGTTTTAATATTTCTTTCCATCCGCAGCAACGCGCGGGCATTAATCCCACCTCGTTGAATAACATTTATTAATAACTTGTACAGGTAGATAATTAAATATAAAACTTCAAAAAAAAATATAACTTTTATGAATCATCTTAACAAAATATAATATCCGTTGAAGTAATAGTCTACGTTCTTATTTATATATTTCTCAAAATAAATGTCTATTCCTAAAAATAGATAATTAACTTCAAATACGCATATTTATTTTGCGGACACTTATTTTGAGAAATGATCGCACTAACACCGACGGCAATTATCGACAACAACAACAGCCGGTATTTACTGACGACAAATTGACGGTCCATTAACGGTATTTTATTTTTAATAAGTCGTTGGAAAACCGTCGAAAAAATTAGTGATATACTGACGTCTTATCGACGGTAGGTTTTTTATTTTATTTTTTATTTACTTTTAATAAATCATCAGAAAACCGTCGCAAAAATTAGTGTATACCGACGGCTTATCGACCATAGGTTTTTTTAATTTAGTTTATATTTATTTCTAATAAGTCGTTGGAAAATCGTCGGAAAAATTAGTGATATACCCGACGGCTTATCGACGGTAGATTTTTTTATTTTATATTTATTTTCAACAAGTCATCGGAAAACCGCCGGAAAAAATAGTGATATACCGACGGTATGTTTTTTTATTTAATTTTAATAAGTCGTCGGAAAACCACCGAAAAAATTACTGATATACCGACGACTTATTGACGGTAGGTTTTTTTATTTATTTTTAATAAGTCGTCTGAAAATAGTTGGGAAATTGGTGATATACCGACGAGATGCTTTAATTATTTTATATTCTTTGATAAAATTAAAAAAATATAAAAATGGTCTATTTGGGATGTGAGAAAATAAATAGGTAAAACGACTTATATAATGAATCAAAATTGATTCAGATTAAAATGAGTCATTATTGTTGAATTCTTTTAAATTTTATAGATAATTAGTATGTTAAAAATGATGAGAAACAAATATATTATTAAAATAGTAACATATTTTCAATAAAATAAAAGGATTTACAAAGTTATTATCCTTTAAATAAAATTTAAAAAACCCTTGACCTCTTTGACCGACCTGCTCCTCGCTGTCTACCTTGACCTCCTGCTCCTCGTCGACCTCCTCTTGCTCCTTACCGACCTCCTCCTCACCCCCGATCTCCTCTTCCTCACCGACGATTAGGTCCCACTAGGAGAAGAGACGGAGATCGCTATTAACTCGAGTTGTTGACTCAATTTTTGGATTCGATCGATATGCCGAGTTAGAGGTCCTCTTCGTTCTATTATTTGTTATTGCTTTCATCATCTTCAAAGATTTGGTTAGTCCTCTGCGTTTGTTTTACTTTTGTACCTCAATTTTTTTACGATTGATGCAATTTTTAGGGTTTTATTGAAAGGGAAAATTACATTAAAATGGAACTAACTTTCAACTAATTCTTATTTTGGGGAACGAACTTTCAATTTCATCATTTAGGGGTTTGAATCAAACTTTTTGTTTACTAAAGGGTTTGGTTAACCTGCTAAATAGGTAACCGGTAATTTAGTATGATATGACAAAATAATAATTTAAAAAAAATATTAGTTGGATATTATATTGCCACATCATTGTTGCTATAAAATAAAATAAAACCCTTAAAAATATCTAACTAACCTAAAATCATAGAAAACTAATCGTCACTCATTTCCTCCCACTCGATTCTCCCATCCATCTCGACTCTCTCCTTCCCTAGTTCCTTTTGCCGTCGCTCACACCACCGCCTTCTCACCGCTACGTTCTCCTCCTCTACTATTACTCCGGTGACGGTCGGCGTTATCTTCCGGAAGGTGCTGCCCTCCTCCGCCCGGCGTTGTTCATCTCTGTCGGGCATGAAAAAATCCTTCTCAAAACCTCCTCCTGCTAATAGCATGGTTTGGTTTCATCCCTATTATTGGGAATCAATGATGTGAGTTGTCATCACCAGACCTCCTCCGGTTGATCCCTATGGCCACTGTCGCACTGCGTTTTTTGGTTGAATATGGGATGTTTGAATCTATTTTGTTTATAATTAGTTGTGCATTATTGAATCAGTGTTTGGTAATGGTGTTTTGGTTTCAGCAATTGAAACAATAAGGTTTTATCATCGAGTTATCTAACTGATTGAGTTTTATCATCTGTGTTTTGTATGGATCATTATGTGTCGTTGTTATGCCTGTACTTAGAACTTGTTCTTAGGTGTTTAATAAATAGTTATTTTTGCAAAATGTGCCTGATGACTTTAAGAGACGAAAAGGAATTGCCAGAAACAACTAGGGTTTTCATTAGAAGAGGTGATTATTACAAATGGTACAACAACTATATATAAGGAGACAAAAAACCCTAAAAATAACCAAAAAATACAAAAATACAAAAACAACCCCTATACTATCTAACACCCTCCCCTCTCAAACTTATGATGTTGGTGCAAGAAGCATCAAGAGTTTGCTAACAAGGAAGCGGAAGCGAGAGATCGGGTGAGACTTCGTAAAGAAGTCTACAAGTTGCAAAGTAGAATTTACAAACGGTAAGGAAAGAGTGCCACATTTTAGATGATGACGTGTAAAATGGAAATCAACCTCGATATGTTTGGTGCGTTCATGAAAAATCGAGTTGTGAGCAATCTGAATGGCGCTGCTATTGTCACAGTACATAGGAGTGGGATGATGAAGGAAGGCACCCATATCAGCAAGTAGCCAACACAACCAAATAATCTCCTTGGAAGTAGATGCCATAGCACGGTATTCAGCTTTAGTCGAAGAAAGAGAAACTACAAATTGTTTCTTATTTTTCCACGAAATAAGTGAGACTCCCAAGAAAATACAGAAACCTGTAACAAATTGACGGTCTGTAGAATCACGTGCATAAGCAGTATCAGAGTATGCCCATAGTTCCAGAGAAGATGTGGATGATAGCAGGAGACTTCGAAACATGGAACCTCGAAGGTAACGTAAGATACCCACAACAGTTGTCCAATGAGTAGAAGTCGGAGCTGCGACAAACTGGTTCACAATGTGAACAATATATGCTGTTGGATCAAATAATTGTATTCAAGATTAAAGGGTCTAAACTGTATTTACTTGATAGTTAAAGTTTAGGGTTTAAATTGTAATAGATTGATAGTTTAGGTACTATTGGGCCCAAGCCCATTAGAAAGCCCATTAAGCTTAAAGCCCATATGGACTAGGTATTTAAAGTTTTAGTTATTTAGGTTTTAGGGTGAATCCTCTCATTATTATCATTATCATAATTATTGTTTAGAAAGAGGTAGCTGTTTTCTCTGTATTCAAGGGTATCAAGAACACACAAGGTTTAACCGTTTATTCAAGGGATTGGTATGTTTTGTTAATCTTTATATCTCTTGATTATTATTGTGTTATGTGATTGTTAATCAACTAGATTAAACTAGGATAACAAGTGGTATCAGAGCCTAAAGAATCAAGTTTTAGGATTAAATTTGTGTTTTGCGATTTTACTATTCATCCATTACTATTCACGAAGTTTACTGTTCATCGAATTTTTTTTACTGTTCATCGAATAGTGAAATTCGATTGCATGAATTGATGTGCTTATTGGTTTAAAGTTGATCTGATTAGTTGAGGTTCATGCTTCTGAATGCTATCTGATTAATTAATCGCATTATAGATCATCAAGTGATTAGATTTTTAGGATTTTGTGAATTCTGGGTTCGTGAAAAGTTACACTGTGTTCTTCAAAATTGATGCATGAAAGTTGGATTTGGCTTTTGATTTTGATTGCCTGATAATCGATACATGTTATTGGAACCAAAGTCTGATTTATGCACTTAATTTTGAGTTCGTGATTGATTTCTGGGTTGATTATCTGTTCTGTTCATCGACAATCTGGGCTGGAATTAAGAACATATCGGCCCTTAGCTTTACCGGTCATAGCATCTTATCGGTCGAACATACTTTATCGGTCTTTATCTTTTATCGGTCTATATCTTTTATCGGTCTATATTCTATCGGTCAAATTGAATACTGGTCGAATAATCTTTATCGGTCGAAGGAAGTTTATCGGTCAAAGCCTTTGTCGATCAAAGCTAATACCGGTCGAAGACCAATTCCGGTCGAAACCATTACCGGTCCATAGATTATATCGGTCCACATTAACACCAGTCGAAAGGTATATCGGTCCTTTTTGGTTCCGGTCTTAGTCTTTTACCGGTCGAGTATAATACCGGTTGTTACATCTTACCGGTCAAACAAGTCTGCGAAGGGGGACAAAGTTCTGTTCGAGATCAACATTTTCTTTTTGTTCAGTATTATTTGAAACTTTATACTGATTGAAAGGACTGCATTTAATTATTTTTGGAAATTTATTTTTCTGAAAATTTTTGAGTGTAGATTTTATTTTGATTATAACGATCTCATCTAGTTGGTTGTTTTGGTACAGAAAAGTTTAATTACTAACCATACAGCTAGGATGTCAAATCAGCTAATGATGTCTGAAGGTTACAGCCTTGATTTTGAAAATATGACACATTCTGAAGTAAAAGCAAAGGTTAAACAACTTGCTGGACGGTTATCAATATCTTCTCGCATGGTTGATGAGTATGACATTGTCAGGATCTAATTCTTAACAAGAATAATCAACTCAGAAACAATATTAAAAGAGTTGCGGAATAACACTTTAATATTCAACTATCAAAGTAACAGTGAATCAGAAAATCACAACTTGTAAACTTTATTGAATGATTAAAGTTACAAGTTTTCAAACAAAACCTCAATCTCGATGAGCAGGCTCACCAAGACGAATTCTACTTCTCTAGAACTAGGATTGTAAACCTTGAGGTTAATTCTCTCTCTAAAAACTTATTAATCAAAAGTTAATTCTATCAAAGACTTCTATACTATTTATACAAGACATATAACAAGATAATTATCAAAATACAATTGATCTTCAGTCCATAATTATCTCCTTTACTTTAGTAAGTCTTCTATACAGCTGTCTTCCTTCCATACTGAGTCTTCATCTCATAAGCAGCACTAACCTTCTTTAGAAGTATTAACCATCTTCAGTAGCATTAAACTCCTCAGCAGTATTAATCATGTTGGCAGTAGTAATCCCTTAGCAGTACTAACTACTAGCAGTACTAACTTTTCAAGCAGTATTAAATCTACTAGCAGTAGTAATCATGATATACTAGCAGCATTAACCATACTTGAACAAATCTTAAATTCCCAACAATCTCCCCCTAACTTGACTTTTAGGAAGAGAAGTCAAGTTCTTCAGATATGATCTTCAAGATGCTTTCAAAACTTCATCTTAGTTGCCCAAATCTGGATCCAGTCCCAGACTTTGATTGATTGTCCTTCTTATCACAACTCTGGCCATTTCAAATCCTTTTTCACACACTAGCTTGGCTTTCAGCATTCCTTTCAGCTTCTCCTTGCTATGATCATACACCTTGTCCACTAGAAAATACTCATGTTAGCAGTTATCTATTGTGATCATGTAGACACCACAGTTTTCAAAGAGCATCCACTGATCAATCCTTTTGAACCCATACTCATGATGCAAATCCTTGATCCTGAACACCACTTTTTCTGGTTCAAACATCATACACAAGTATTCCATAGCAACTTTCAGTAGAATTTCTTCAGTTCCTTTCAAAACAGGCTCATATAGCTTTATTCCCACCTTATGCATTTCTTCTAAGTCATCCCTTGAACAACTTCTGATCACTTTCCCCCAAGTTGCATATACTTCAAATATATCACCAATTCTTTTGAGTCTGAAGTATTCTTTTCTGTTGTCCCTCAGCATATCCCAAAAGATGATTTCTGGTGCCTTCACAGAAATGGGAACAACCTGTACAGGTTCTATTAAAGTCATGTAAAGACCAACCTGCTCATCAGATTGATTTGGTTGTTGTGCACTTTGACTTGTGTGCTCTATATGATCTACAACAGATGGTTCTGCCTCTTTTTCTGCTTCTTCAATCCTTGGCTTTTTGGACTGTTTCTTGGAAGCTATGGTCTTTACTCTCTTTGCAGATTTGGCTTCTACATCAACTTGCTCTTCCTTCTTTTCATCCTTTTCCTTTGAAGGAGTGGTTTCCTCAGGGAAGGGTTGTTGGAAGTTGAGATCATGCCTCTCTTTCATCCTTCTTTCAGCTTCTTCCCTTTGAGAGGAGTCCCCTTGAAGCTTTGCCATTTCCTTTTTGTATAGCTCCTCAACTTTGCTGTATGCCATGTTTGCAAACATCTCTCCTTTTACACCAATTGATCCTCTCAGAAAGTTTATCATTTTTCTCCTTTCTTGATTTGCCAAAATGGTCTTAGAGGGTTGTCTTTTCTGAGTCTTTACAGGCATTCTGTGCTTGGTTGCTTTTACTATACTTTTCTTGGCTTCAGCTGCAGTTTTCATGCTCTTTTGATACTCTTCATTGAGCTTTTTAGCCATATTCAGTGCAAGCTCTCTGTCTTTTTCTGATTGAAGTTGTTCCTCTTTTTCCATCTCTGCTTGAAGCTGTTTTGCCATTTCTTCATCTAGCTCTATCTGTTTCTGCTGCTTTGAAGGTTGCTCAGTTTCAACCATCTTAGCCTTTCCTTTCTTCTTCAATTCTGCCTTACTGCTTTCTTTGCTTTTTTGCTTAAGTCCTCCTTCTTTAATGACCACTCCCTTGGCCTTTTGAGTAGCCTTGGGAGTGTCATTCTTAGCTTTTACCAATGTTTTTGCAATTTCCAACTCTTCAACAGATAGCCCTGTTACTTCTGCTTGAGCTTTTTCATTTACTGTTGCTTGGTTAACAGTTTCTGCCTCTTTGTTTTCTGTTTCCCTATTCTTCTCCCCCTCAAATTGTGCTTCCATACCACTAGGACTGAGTTTCTCTTTTTCATCCTGTTTCTCCCCCTTTTTAAAAGCATCTGCCCTCTTCTTCAAGACAAACTGTTTTCTTTTCCTTTTCTGCACCAACTTCTTTACTAGCTTCTTTAGTTTGGTAATCTGCACTTGTTGAGACAAAATTACCAACTTCATTTCTTCTATATCGGATCCCTGTTTGATGACATCTAGATTAATGTTGCCCATTGTATCCATCAATTCTTGGTAGTTATATCTATCCTCACCTTCTCCAGGAGGGTTACCCCCTTTTGAAGGATCATTGGAACATTAGTAGTGGAAGTCTTCTGCCTAGCAGAAGCACCCTCCACCCCCTTAGTTTCTTGGCACCTGGGACCTTTGGATGATTTCTCATCCAAAGTTGCCATGGGGGAGGTCTTATTGATGTTACCACTGTCCTCCTCTATGCTAGCAGGAGTAGTGGCAGCCTTCTCACCCATATGCTCATGCATATCCTCAGTGAGCACCTCCTTGGGGTTGGGAGACACCCCTGTGGTTTCCCTATAGATATTCTCTAATGGAGAATTCTCCATTAGAGGGCTTAAAGGCTTTGTGGGTGAAGGTACAAGAAGGGAAGGAACCTTCTTTACCTTTTTCCTTATGTAAGTATTGGTGATGGGTGAAGTTGGTTTTTGAAGAAGGGACTGAGGAATTGATATAGTGATTGAAGGTTGGGATTGGCGCTCAGTGGGATGGTCTAGTGAGGGCCTTGACCCTGATGCCATACCTTCTTGGTTGTGGGACACCACCATCATTGTAGAGAACAATGGGGTGTCAACTCCTTCCGAGTCCATGGCAGATCTCTTCATATTTGAAAAGACCTTACCCTTGGGGATTTTGGGTACATATACCTCATCAAATTGAGGCATATCCGTCAATTCAGAGGTTATAACTGCCTGGACAAATATTGGGTACATATAGAAACTCTTTTTATTTCCCAAGTTTGACACAAGGTCATTGAAAATCATTTTTGAGAAATTATACTTTCTGGTAGTGGCCAAGCAGACCAAAGCATAAGCAATGGTACTACTGAACTCACTCCATCCAGTAGTCTTTCTAGAAATACAATGCATAAGGGTATGGACAAAGAAACGCCATTGGGGAGAAAATTTAGCTTTGGAGAACTTGAAAAACACCCAATGGGCCTCCATACCCCATTCTAGTGAGAGTGGAAAACAGATCATCATTAGAGATAGATGTGATACCTGAGGCATCGTCTAGTCGTAGACTGATGCGAATTACCTCTTCAGAAACTGTCAAGGGTTTGTCACACACCCTTGTCTTGATAACCTGCACACCATTTTCAGTAATAGCGGTGGCATTAGCCCAAAATTGCCTCCGGTGCTCGATGTAGATTGATGGTGACACGGTAAGAGCATGAGCGATATGGCTGGATTTGAGAAAATCGACTATTTGATGAAATCCAGCAGCCTGCTTAGGCTTTTGAAGCATTGCGATCTCGTTGTGTTCATCAATAAATGCCATTGATGCCATCGAGCTTGAGGAGTTTTGACTAAAACACACTGGTTGCTTGAGAGAAAAAGGTTAGAGAGAATATGAACAGTATTCAAAGAGTCCTTATAAGCTTTTAGGCGGGCAAAGAGGTTATTTATATGATTCAGGAAAGAAGTAGTATTAACTGAGAGCAGTATTAACCACTAGCAATATTAACGAACTAGCAGTATTAACTGAGAGCAGTATTAACCACTAGCAGTATTAACTAACTAGCAGTATTAACTGAGAGCAGTATTAACCACTAGCAGTATTAACGAACTAGCAGTATTAACTGATACCTGAAGTAGTAACTTTGCACTGGCAGCATTGAAACTGTACTGGCAGCATTAACTATACTTACACTATTGAAGCTTGTGATAGTCTGAGCAAGGCAATACACTTCCTGAGAAAGATGATTAGTAGCACCAAAAATAAACAAATAACAGGTATACAATAACTTTTTAAACATGAGCTCATTCAGAGTTGATCATGCCCACACTTGTGACTAAGAAAGTGAATCTACCCACATCAAAAGCTTTAGTGAATAGATCAGCAAACTGGTTATCAGTATGTACTTTAGCAACTTGAATAAGCTTCTTTTCATTGCAGTCTCTTATAAAGTGATACCTGATTTCAATGTGCTTTGTTTTGGAGTGCTTGACTGGATTGTTAACAATGCTAATAACACTGCTATTGTCAATGAAAATTGGAGTGTGTAGAAAGGTTACCACATAGTCCAGCATTTGATTCTGAATCCATAGAACCTGAGAGCAGCAACTTGCAGCAGCAATGTACTCAGCTTCTGTTGTGGATAAGGACACCGTGGTTTGCTTCTTACACTGCCAAGATACTAGTCTTGCACCCAAAAACTGACATCCCCCTGAGGTAGACTTTCTATCCATATTAGCACCTCCCAAGTCACTGTCTGAATATGCAATCAAGTCAAAGTTGGATTCATAAGGATACCAAAGACCTAATCTAGGTTGCCCTCTTAAGTATCTGAAAATCCTTTTAACTGCTTGAAGATGAGACTGCTTTGGCTTGACTTGGAATCTGGCACAAACACACACTGGAAACATGATATCTGGTCTTGAGGCTGTGAGATACATGAGAGATCCAATCATTGAT
The DNA here is from genome assembly GCA_954870635.1 of Arctium minus. NCBI lineage: Eukaryota > Viridiplantae > Streptophyta > Magnoliopsida > Asterales > Asteraceae > Arctium > Arctium minus. Next base: position 40,223,134 of record OX941084.1, read on the forward strand.
CTAAAAATATGGACATCCACATCCTCCCCCTCAAGATCAGAAGTGATCTGTTTGTGTGTTTCCATTGGTGTGCTTGCTGGCTTTGAGTCTGATAAACCATACTTATCTAGGATGTCTTTCACATACTTTGATTGACTTATGAAAATCCCATCTTTCTGCTGTTTCACTTGAAGCCCAAGGAAGAAAGTAAGTTCACCCATTGAACTCATTTTGAAACTCTTGTGCATCAACTCTTCAAAGTCTCTACACATCTGATCTTTTGTGGATCCAAAGATGATGTCATCCACATAGATCTGAACAAGTAGGATGTCCTTCTTACTTCTTCTAATGAAAAGGGTTTTGTCAATATTTCCCCTTTCAAACCCATTTTCTAAGAGATAGGTAGACAGAGTATCATACCATGCTCTTGGGTCTTGATGTAGACCATAGAGTGCTTTCTTAAGTTTGTACACTCTGTCAGGATATGATGGATTTTCAAATCCAGGGGGCTGACAGACATATACTTCTTCATCAATTGTTCCATATAGAAAGGCACTCTTCACATCCATTTGATATACCTTGAACTGCATAAATGAAGCATAGGCTAGAAACAGCCTAATTGCCTCTACCCTTGCAACTGGAGCAAAAACTTCCTTATAGTCTATGCCTTCTTCCTGAGTGTACCCTTGTGCCACTAGCCTTGCTTTGTTCCTGATTACTATTCCTCTCTCATCCTTTTTATTTCTGAAAATCCACTTGGTGCCAATAGCTCTATGACCTTTTGGAAGGTCCACCAAGTCCCAAACATCTTGCAATTTGAACTGTAGTAACTCTTCTTGCATGGCTTCTATCCAACTTGAATCTTTCAATGCATCATAAGCCTTCTTAGGCTCAATCTGAGATAGAAAGCAAGAGAATATTGTATTCTGCTGATCCTGCATGTCTTGAAGTCTGCTTTGTTTCCTAGTCATCATAGGAGAAGAGATGTCTCCTATTACCAGCTCAGGAGGATGATTCTTCTGAGTTCTTGTCTGAAGACTAGGTTCTTCATTAATTCCCACATTTAAATTGGAATCATTTAAGTCAGCTGAGGAGATCTCATCAGCTACTTCTGGTTCTTCATGCTCCGGATTCTCCTCATCTCTTCTTTCTTCACTCTGAATTTGTTCAGTAATAGTCTCATTTTCACAGATTTCAAGGTTCCATTGTAGGAAATGGAAAGATCACAGATTGAGGAATAATATGTTGTACTTGTTCTTCCCCTAATCCTCTACTTCCTGATCCTTCATGATCATCACTACTGAAACCCAAAGAGTTAGTTAGTGGATCAATGTCAAATAGCTATTGAGGACCTGAACCAATAGGATTTGGTGTGTTCTCATTGCATTTGACATTGTCACTTTCCTCAATTATTCTAGAAGAAGAATTAAACACTCTGTAGGCCTTACTCTGAGATGAGTAACCAACAAGAAAACCATCATCTGCTTTGCTATCAAACTTTCCTAAGTGAGTTTTGGTATTGAGAATGGTACAAGGACACCCAAAAGGTTTGAAAAATCCAATAAATGGTTTTCTTTTATTTAAAAGCTCATATGGTGTCTTGTTCTTAGGCTTGACTACTAGAACTCTGTTTTGGACATAGCAAGCAGTATTAACTGCCTCAGCCCAGAAAGTAATTGGAAGTTTTGAATCAGCATACAGAGATCTAGCATCTTCAATCAGTGTCCTATTTCTTCTCTCAGCAACACCATTTTGTTGTGGAATCCTAGGAGCACTGTATTGCCTCTCAATTCCTTTTTCCTCACAAAAGGTGTTTAGGTCAAGATTTTTAAATTCAGTACCATTGTCTGACCTAATGACTTTTACCTTTTGATTTGTTTGGTTTTCAATTCTTGGAATAAAGGATTTGATCAGTCCATTTGTCTCATCCTTAGTCCTTAGAAAATATACCCAAGTAAATCTAGAGTAATCATCAACAATAACTAAGCAGTATGATTTCTTACCTATACTCATAACATTTGTAGGACCAAACAGATCCATATGCAACAACTGAAGAGAAGAAGAAATTGTGTTCACTTCTTTGGACTTATGAGAAGTTTTGTGTTGTTTGCCTTTGAGACAAGCAACACAATGATCATCACATGAAAAGACTTTTGAAGGCAAACCTCTTACAAGGTTGTTTTTAACAAGTTTATTCATTGTTTTAAAGTTCATGTGACACATCCTTCTGTGCCAAAGTGATGATTCATCCAAAGATGCTTTTGAAACAAGACAGTTTAGGGATGAATCAGTTGAAACATTTTCCATATCCAAACAATAGACATTATCCTTTCTGGGAGTTCTTAGTAGTATCATCTTTTCATCAACTACCTTGAATCCAGGAGCAAGGATAATGCATTCAGAATCAGTGAATAATATACTATGCTTTTTGTCACAAACCTGTGATACACTTAACAGGTTGTACCTTAACTGCTCAACATAGAAAACATCCTCAAAGGTCATCTTACCTTTTGTTACATCACCCTTACCACTAATCTTACCTCCATCTGGAGTATTACCAAAGGCAACATGTCCTCCATCAATTTTCTTGAAATTCTTGAGGCAAGCCATGTTCCCTGTCATGTGCCTAGAGCAACCACTATCAACATGCCAGATGCTCTTTCCCTTGAGCTGCTGATTGCCCTGCACATAAGATAAATCAATTAGTATTGATTGGGAACCCAAGCCAAAGTGGTCTTGTGTCTCCCTTTCTCATCAAAGTATTTACACACCTTTTTGATGAGATTTTTAAAATTAGAGCACTCTTTACTGGAGTACTTTGTCAAGATGATTGGTCTAGCAACACAAACACTAGAAGCAATACTAATTTTAGAAGCACTAACAGAGTTAGCAGCACTAACAGGTTTAGCAGTACTAACCTTGTTAGAAGCACTAACAGAGTTAGCAGTATTAACATTTGAAGAAGTACTAACAATGTTAGCAGCACTAACATTGATAGTAGTAGTATTGCTTCTGGCAGCACTATCTTTGTCAGCAGCACTATTTGTGGTAGCAGTACTAACAGTTTTAGTGCTTTTGGGAACCCACATCTTGACACTCTCTTTTACAGTCTTTTTCTTCATATGGCTTTTAGATTTAACATGTTTCTTAGCCACATGGTTCCTTTCATTCTTCCTATAACCAAAGGGTTTTTGCATAGATCTTTGAAAATTTATCCTTTGGTTAGTTGGATTAAAATAACAGTGCTTGGCAAGATGATTCAATTTGCCACATATGAAACAAGGTTTTGGTCTAATGATTCTACTCGGATCAACTCCTTGTTTCTGAGCCCACTGATTATTCCAATTTCTTTGATTTTCCCTCCTTTTATCCTGTTTTAGGGACTCAGATTTATTACATGCACACTGTTTGCAAGGAACATGATTCACAACTGTAGTCTGCTTGTAATTAACCTTTTTGGACTTTCCCTCAGTCTTCTCTACACCATTGGATTTGACCCAATCCCTTCCACCACCCTCATTAGTAAGAATGTTATTTTCTAAGGGAATCTCACCACTCACAGTGTTATCCTTACTCTTACCAGCTTCTTTCTCAGTCTTGTCCTCAGCAACTACTTCATCTAAAGGATCTATCTTAGTGGCTCCCACATGCAAGTCCTTCTTATCCTTGGTCTCTAGCAAGTCTGATTTAGGAGGGATGTAGTTGTTGTTGTATGGTGGTGGTGTGGTATTGTACCCAATTCCTGGTTTAAGCTTATCATGGATTTGGACCTTTAGAATTGAATCCATGGATTTAGAGGCATACGAAAACTTTTCCACATCTAGCTTAACCTTGTCTAGTTCTCCTCTCAACTTTTCATTCTCCTCCTTGGAATTTGTAAGTTGGATTTCTAGATCATTCTTTTCCCACTTCCAGTAATTTGTATCATATGTGTGTTGAAGTTCATTGGCTTGGAAACCTTTGATTTGTTCCTCAAACCTCTCAACAATTCTCACATAGTCTTTTCTATCCTTTTCTAACCTTTTAAGGTCATCACTCATATTCTGGTTGTGATCCCTGTACCTTTTAACAGTGTCTATGCAAGTTTGAGAACAGAGATTAGAAAGTACCTCAGTTGGGAGATCAGATACCTCTGCCATGAGAGCTTGATTTTGAATCGCTTCATCTGCTTGATCACTCCAATCAAACCCCATTCCTTGTTGAGAAACAAGAGCTTGAGCAGAGTTTCTGTTCTGGTTGAAGCTTCCAGTCTGTGCTTGTTGGTGATTGTTGTGAGACACTCCACTTCTGCATTCCCTGGCAAAGTGTCCCTTCATGTGACACTTGTAGCACTCCACCTTTGACTTATCAAAGCTGCTCCATCTTCTCTTCTTTGGGAGAAGTTGTTCCTCCCAGTCTTCTTAATGAATTTCTTCACCCTCATAGAAAGCATGGCCATCTTCCATTTGATATCCATCTCTTCAAGATCATCAGGATGAAGCTACTCTAAGTCATCATTGATTAAAGAAGAATTACCATGGCTAGAAAGAAAGGCTTCAAAAACAGAATCATTGCCTTTTTCTTGATTTACTCCACGGGCAACATTAACTGATTCAGGGTTAGCAGTAGAATCAATTGATGCTGATAGGAGTGTTGCATTGTGAACATATCCAGTAGGCTTCTTCTTTGCTTCCACCTCAGATTCAAACACTCTCAGATCATTATACAGATCATCCAGTTCCTTTTCTTCCAACATGTCATTCTGTCTGAATGAGACAGTGTACATGGTCCATTCATCTCCAAGAGATCTGAGAAACTTGTGGTTGACATCATCTTGTTCCATATGAACTCCAACAGTAGCCAACTCACCAATTAGCTTATTAAATCTGTCAAAAGTTTGAGTCATAGGCTCATTCTTTGAAGATGTAAAATTCTCATATTGCTGCTTGAGAATATCCCTTTGATTCCTGTTAGTGCTCTTGGTGCCAGCAAATCTCTTCTCTAAAGCATTCCATAGAATCTGAGCATCTGTGCAGTGTTGAAACTGATGTTGATACTCATTAGGAATGGCCAAAAGCATGGTGCTTAAGGCTTTCATCTCCAACTGTCTGACTTTCTTCTCACCATCAGTTTTTGGAGGTGGTCTTCTGCCATCTTGTCCAATTTTACTTTCAGCAGAGGGACCATTCTCAACAATGTCCCACATAGAACAGTCTGTAAGGAGGATGTACTGCTTGATTCGAATTTTCCACATGTCAAACTCATTAGGTTTGAGCATGGGAACCTTTGAGACAAAAGTACTGTTTGATTCACCTGTGTTGTCCATGATCAATGAAGGTTTCTGAGAATACTTGGCTCTGATACCACTTGTTAGGATCTAATTCTTAACAAGAATAATGAACTCAGAAACAATATTAAAGGAGTTGCAGAATAACACTTTAATATTCAACTATCAAAGTAACAGTGAATCAGAAAATCACAACTTGTAAACTTTATTGAATGATTAAAGTTACAAGTTTTCAAACAAAACCTCAATCTCGATGAACAGGCTCACCAAGACGAATTCTACTTCTCTAGAACTAGGATTGTAAACCTTGAGGTTAATTCTCTCTCTAAAAACTTATTAATCAAAAGTTAATTCTATCAAAGACTTCTATACTATTTATACAAGACATATAACAAGATAATTATCAAAATACAATTGATCTTCAGTCCATAATTATCTCCTTTACTTTAGTAAGTCTTCTATACAGCTGTCTTCATTCCATACTGAGTCTTCATCTCATAAGCAGCACTAACCTTCTTCAGAAGTATTAACCATCTTCAGCAGCATTAAACTCCTCAGCAGTATTAATCATGTTGGCAGTAGTAATCCCTTAGCAGTACTAACTACTAGCAGTACTAACTTTTCAAGCAGTATTAAATCTACTAGCAGTAGTAATCATGATATACTAGCAGCATTAACCATACTTGAACAAATCTTAAATTCCCAACAGACATAGAGGAAAAAATGTTCAAATCCGAGATATCATCTCTTAAAGCTGAGAACAAGGCTTTACAGATTCATAAATCATCTCTTCTTATTCAGGTCAATGCTTTAAAAGAAAATTCAAAATATTCTGATTCCATAATTGACTTTGCAGGAATGATTGAGTCTAAAGAAAAAGAGATCTTGGATCTTCAAGCAAAGTTGAAAAGATCTGAATCCATCTCTACATGGTCAAAGAAGGATGCAATGGAAAGAGAGCTTGAGGAGCTTAGAAGGAGTACAAGTGTTGCAAAGGATACTAGTACAGGACTAAGACAGATAAATTCTCAACTCTGTGCGGACAGAGATAAGTTTAAAGATAAAGTTCTCAGTCTTGAGGTTAAGATTGAAAAGCTGAAAGAAAAGGCAACCCAAGACAGAGACAATACAATAGCTCAAGATGAAATACTGAAGATTGAGAAAGAAAGAAAAGACTTTGCCAAGAAATTCTCTGATTTCTCCAGAAAAGCCTTTGAAGAGAAGAAATCTTTAGAGCTTAGATGTGTTAAGCTTTCTCAACAAATTTCAGACTTTGAGAAGGTTATCATTCTTGAAAGAGAAAAGGCTGAGAATGAGAAGAAGAAAGCTGAGCTGAAGGATATACATACAGACTTTTCTGTAGAAAAGAAAATATTTGAGACCAAGATAGCCAAGCTGACAGGAAAGCTATCTGAATTGTCAACAAACATCATGAAGGAGAAGAATGCAAAATCTGAGTTGCATAAGAAGTTTGATCTGATTGAAAAGGAAAGAAACAGTTTGTCTTCAAAGATAAAGGAACTTGAAGAGATCGTATTTAAGGTGAAGCTGACTGAGCACAAGACGCCAGAATCAATAGCTCAATCACCGAGAGATGATCAAACTGATTCAGATTGCTCACTCAAAAAGATTTCAAGTTCACATGCTTCAAATGTTTTCTATAATCCTTTCTGTGCTTCAGATGATAGTCTTACTTCTAAATCTACTGATCAAATTCGTCCTTCTAACCTTTTCTATGACAAAAATGTTGATGGTTCAGGTAACTTCAAGACGACTAAGTCTCAAAAGAAAAGCTTCTGGAGAAGGGATGATGAGAAAGAAAGAGGAAACTGGATCTGGAGAGTTAAAGGATCCTAGGAGGAGAAGAAGAAAGAAGAATCATTTGTGCATACATCAAATGCTAAATGGAACTATGCTACAAAAGGTAAAACTTTTGGCAAACCTGATCTGGTTTACACAATCCATCAATTGATCAGGTTAGCACAAAAGAAAATTAGTTGTTCCTACTGTGGCTCAAATGATTTTGTAAGAAAAGATTATGTGAATAACTGGTATGGTTCTTATTTCATCTCTCCCACTAGAACTGCAACTAACCCATTAGGACCCAAATACCAGTGGGTACCAAAAGCTAAATCTGTGTTGCAGGCACCCAATGTTTAAGGGGGAGAAAGAACGAAGGCTTCTAAGTAAATCAGCTTAGAACCCGTACTTCAACGGAGAATGGCTTCTAATCACATCAGATTAGGACCCGCACTTCAGTGCTTTATTTTTACTGCTTAATCTTAAAATATATATATATATATATATATATCAGTTAAGGGGGGAGAATATCTGTGATTTTAAAAGATTATCTGACCGTGTGTTCTTAAAGATAAATACTTGCGTTTTATCTTGTCAATATACTTTGTCAAGTATTCATACACATAACGGTTCAGAACATTCTATTTGACTTTGTTATTACCATGTATCAAAAGTTAAATCTTTCTATGGTAATACTCACGTTCTTTGTATTCACTGTTGATTGAATCAAACGTCATTTCATGTGCTTTCATTGAAAATATGTTTATATATTGTTCATATAAACAACATTCGTTTTTGATTCTCCAGCATATTATTCTTCATGTCGAATTGATATGAACTTATTGCCAACCATTTTTAGATTGAGGGGGAGAATTGCATCGTCAAACACAACTGTTTTGACTTCTCCGAAATTTCTGATTCTTCATGTAACTCTGTGCTTACATGTACAAAAGACTGTTGAACAACACGTTCTTTTAGGAAAATACATGGGATTCAGTGTGAGAACTTAACAGAACTTCCATGGATTCACGATAACCAGTGTTTCCTACCCAGGAAGTATTCCTTGAGTGATTGAGGGGAGAGGGGTCAAAAGAATTGAGTGATGGTGTGTGAAGAGGTAAAATGGAAATGAGAGATTGGTTAGAAGTGAGCATTAAAAGAAAGAGGGTGAGTGAATAGAGTAAAAGAATATCAGACTCTACACCAAACCACTTTCTGAGCCGGGCAACCACACAATCTGATTGGGTTACATTCTTTGGTGACCATCATTGAAATAGGCAACTAGCCCATGCAATCTCTTGCATACAACCCCACCAGCTACTCATTCTTTTCTCAAAAAGAGAATGTTTCACATTTTCTGGGGAAGCAGCACATACGCTATTGGTTCTTCATTTGGAAGATACTAATATTGAAATAGAAGGAAAGTTGCCCCACCTTCAAACCCTTTCTCATGCACATTGAGTCTTTGTATAATTTGTTGTTGTCTCAACAAGTTTACATACTTTGAGCCTATAATGAAAAGCAATCATCTATGCTTAATTCTATCATACACATGCACGAACACACAGAAATTTGTTTTCTGTCAGAACGTTCATAGATAACCATGTGTTATTCGATGATTGAGTGGAAGACCTGGGGAGCTAACATCAAAACCAGCTCCTTATATAGTAACTTTGTGTTACTCAATAACTTTGTGTTACTGACAGGCATTCTAACTGAGTCATTTGTTGATTCAGGGTTACACCTATTAAACTTTTTGAATTTGAAAAGATTTGAATGGTTACTACTTTCTATTTTAATCTGAAAAGATTGAAATAATCACTCTTTCCATTTGGAGAGACTGCTCTTATTTCTCACAGGGCTTGATACATGAAGACGGGGCTACATTGAAGTCTATAAAGACAAAGGGGGAGATTTTTCCATAAAGGGGAGATTGTTTTGACAAGTTTTGATGATGATGATTCTCACCACTCATCAAAAAGGGGGAGAATATATTAAGGGGGAGAATATAATCTGAAGACTGCTGAAGATTTTCAAAGATTTCAAAGATTTGAAGATTATTTAAAGATATAAAGTTTTGAAGTTTTGAAGTTTTGAAGCTATCAACGTCATATCTGAAGAAAAGTGAAGACCTGAAGATTATTGTCAAAAAAAATTTAATCTTGAATCCAAAGGGGGAGATTGTTGGATCAAATAATTGTATTCAAGATTAAAGGGTCTAAACTGTATTTACTTGATAGTTAAAGTTTAGGGTTTAAATTGTAATAGATTGATAGTTTAGTTACTATTGGGCCCAAGCCCATTAGAAAGCCCATTAAGCTTAAAGCCCATATGGACTAGGTATTTAAAGTTTTAGTTATTTAGGTTTTAGGGTGAATCCTCTCATTATTATCATTATCATAATTATTGTTTAGAAAGAGGTAGCTGTTTTCTCTATATTCAAGGGTATCAAGAACACACAAGGTTTAACCGTTTATTCAAGGGATTGGTATGTTTTGTTAATCTTTATATCTCTTGATTATTATTGTGTTCTGTGATTGTTAATCAATTAGATTAAACTAGGATAACATATGCAATGTCTGGTCAATTAATAGTGAGATAAACCATGTTGCCAACTATAGTACGATATAAGGTAGGATTTTTGAGAGGAGAACCATCAGTGGGAGAATACTCGACATCCAATTTAGAAGGAGAGTCCACAACACGAGTATCGGTGAGACGAACTCGTTCAATAATTTCAACTGTATATTTAGATTGAGAAAGCAAATAAGCTCTGGGAGATGAAGCAACTTCAATACCTAAGAAATATCAAAGATGACCCAAATATTTCATTTCAAACTGTGCAGCTAATTCCGACTTTAAGGTATGAATTCCTTGAAGGTCATCACCAGTGACAATCATATCATCAACATATAACGAAAGCAATATACGACCTGCAGAAGTATGTTTGACAAAGAGAGTAGAATCATGTTCTCTTGCAAAGAATCCAAGAGATAGAATAATATCATAAAATTTGCCAAACCAAGCTCGTGGGGCTTGTTTAAACCCATATAACACTTTCCTAAGCTTGCAAACTTCACCAGTTTTATGAGGAACACCGGAAGGAGGAACCATGTATACCTCCTCATTTAAGTCACCATTCAAAAAGGAATTCTTAACATCCATTTGTGAAATATTCCACTTGCAACAACAACAACTATAAGGGTGCGAATTGTAGTCATTTTGGCTACAAGAGCAAAAGTCTCCTCAAAGTCCAAGCCATATTCCTGAGTAAAGCCCTTAGCTACAAGACGAGATTTGTAACGGGAACCAATAGTACGCTTACCGTTGGTAAGCGAAACTAAATCCCAAGTATGGGTCTTTTGCAAAGCAGGGAGTTCCTCACTCGTAGCATGCTGCCAAAGAGGGTCAATAACTGTTTTTTTATAAGAAGAAAGTTCAAAAAGAGAGTGTATAGAAGCTAAGAACGAAGTAAAAGAGGGAGAATAAGTAGAATAAACAAATTCGGGTAAACGAGTAGGCTTACGAGGGTGGGAATTGTCGAGACGGATCCACAGTCTCAGGTCCATCTTGAGTGACAGTAGGAGGAGGGGCAACAATGTCAGGTATTGGAGTACCAGTAGCATTTTGTTCAGTTGGAGGAATATTTGAAGTCTGAGTAGAGTTTACTTGCTCAAAGAATGGATCAATATTAATTACATATGACTTTGTCAAGTTGTGTGCATTTATGGGATTGGAATAGAAAGGAATATGCTCAATAAACACAACATGACGAGATACATATATTTTCTGAAATGTAGGGTCAAAGCAACGGTAACCTTTTTGTTCGTCACTGTAACCAAGAAAAACACATACAACAGATCTAGAAGATAATTTATCACGCTCTACATGTGGACGAAGTACAAAGCAAGTGCAGCCAAAGACACGTAGAGATGAATAATCAGGGCAACAACCATAAAGTTTCTCAAAGGGAGATAAACCTAAAGTGATTGAGGATGGAATTTTGTTGATGTTAGAACATATTTTATGTTCTATTTAGAAGTTTAGTAAAGTAATCAACATAAATGTATTGGGTCTTGTAATGGGTTTGGACTTTAATGTGTAAAAAGGATGTGGGGGTATATCTAGGAATCTTGTAGCCTAGATTAGGTTAAGCATTTTCATTCCAATGTAGACATACGACTGCTCTTTGTTCTTAGTAGTTGTACTTTACTTTTTCAGTGTGAAATAAACCTACTGATTTCTATCCCTATGATTCCTTGTTATCATTCATTCAATACAATCATGATCTCAATGGACCTATCAAGTGGTATCAGAGCTAAACAGAGAATTTTTTTTCTGCACGATCGAGATCGATTGGTTTTGATAGAACAGTCTGTTGAAATTTTTTGATTTCTATAATTGTTGCTTGATTGATGGATATTTGTCGTCAAATTGATTAAGAGGTTATTGTCGATTACTATTGAATCAATAACAAGTACCAATTTCATTCCAAAAAGTCAGAATGATCGATTTTGAGTTATTTCTGTTCGAAAATATTTGTTACTGTGGTTGGATCGATTTGATGCTTAGAGTCGAAATTTGTCTTGGTGATCAACTACAAATATACTCCAAAGTAGTTTTCGAACTTGCGTTCAAAGTATCAACTCAAGATTCGATGTTTTGAAGTCTTTATTGAAGAAAATGTAAAAATAGTTCTAAATCTACAAGAATTCGCAAGATTTAAGGAAGAACTCGTAGAAGTTGAAGAATTCGTGAAATGTTGTTTGAAGGATTCACAGAAAGAAGATTTTTGCAAGAATTCACAGAGAACATTTGGACACAACAAAATTATACAAGTGTGGAATTCGCAAGTAGTTGCATACGAAAGTTAAAGGATTCGCAGACTACTGTGCATTATGTTGTGTGCGAGTTCTAAAGAATTCGCAGGCCACCTATTACGAAATGTCAATATTTCGCAGAAGTTGTCTTTGCGAAAAGTGGCTTCCAATTTGAAAAATGTTCTAAGTAGAGAATTCGCAGATAAGAGAGTTGCGAAAACTCAAGGATTCGTAGGATAGTGTATTGCGAATTCTGAGGATTCGTTGGTATGTGATCTGTGAAATGTGAAGGATTCGTAGAATAAGCTCTTGCGAAAAGTAAGGATTCGCAGGATAGAGCTTTGCAAATTGTGGTGATAGGCTTAGTCCATCTTGCGAATTGTGCTTCATGGTGAATAGTGATCTGCGAATTTTGATGTTTTTGAGGATTCTGACTATTCTAAACCCATTCTGATACAAGTTTTCCCTGTTCCTGAGCTTTATACGCAGAATGCATATGTGACATCACTATTATCATATGTTGGTCACATATCTTTAGCAACTGATCTACATTTCACGAGTGCTCATGTTTTTCAAGATTTTCAGATTCTGGATTTGATGATTTGGTCTCTGCTTGGATTGAGTTAGCTGCCTGAGCATCTGCAATCATCAGTTTGGAAAGCTTCTTGAGTTGTTAGACTGTTGAGAGCACTTTATCATTCTTCTGAACTGATCACTCAGTAGTGTGAGCGACTGCAATCATTGTTTTGATGCTTGAGTTGTAATTCAGAATCCTGAGTGCTTATAATCATCCAGCTGATTCGTGAAGAAAAGAGTTCTGGGTTTGATTGTTCAGTATTCTGGAAAGCAGTCAGAAAATGAGCATATTCTATCAGCTGTTGAACAAATCTTGTCTTCTACCCTTGCCTTGTAGTGTTGCTACCGGATGCTACCGCCCGTAAGCTTATTAGATGAAGTTCTTAAGCTGAATTCCTACTTTAAATCATGGTTCAAAGAAAGATCAGATGTTATACACTGAAGATGAACTTTGGGTGTCACTCCATAATCCACACATATCATTCTTGTGGGCGTTAAGGAATGTGTTGGGTTTACAAGAGTCAAAAGTTGTCTTTATGTGCACTCAGTCGAGGTTATAGTCTACATCAGATCTGATATTTCAGTTGATACTCCAAGGATAAGAGCTACTTTCTAGGGGGAGCTAGAGGAGCTTTGAAGTTTATGCAACGCTTAGTTTTATAAATAAATCAAGGGGGAGAAGAGCTGAAGCTGGAGCTTAAAAGATTATGTTTACTTTACAAAACTTAGGGGGAGAATGTTAGAACATATTTTATGTTCTATTTAGAAGTTTAGTAAAGTAATCAACATAAATGTATTGGGTCTTGTAATGGGTTTGGGATTTAATGTGTACAAGGGATGTGGGGGTATATATAGGAATCTTGTAGCCTAGATTAGGTTAAGCATTTTCATTCCAATGTAGACATACGGCTGCTCTTTGTTCTTAGTAGTTGTAGTTTACATTGTCAGTCTTAAATAAACCTACTGATTTCTATCCCTATGATTCCTTGTTATCATTCATTCAATCCAATCATGATCTCAATGGACCTATCAGTTGATCATATTGAAAGCAGTAAGAACGGTTTTACCCCATAATTGATTAGGAACCGAAGAAGACAACAAGAGAGAGCGGGCGGTTTCAAGGATATGCCTATGTTTTCTTTCAGCAGCACCATTTTGTTCGGGAGTGTCTGTATAAAAGGTTTGGTAAATAGTTCCATCTAAAGCAAGTAATTCGCAAAATTTCTTAGAAGTATATTCACTTTCCAAATCATATCGGAAACATTTAATCATATAATTATGTTGGGTTTTAACATATGCTCGAAAACGACAATAAATATAAAAGAATTCTGAATGATGTTTCATGAGAAAAATCCAACAAAAATGAGTATAATCATAAATGAAAGAGACATAATATCGAGACCCTCTTTTTGTAGGAACAGGGGATGGTCCCCACACATCATTATAAATCAAATCAAAAGGTGCAACAGAAAGAGATTTGCTTAATTTAAAAGGTAAAGCTGAAAATTTTGCAAGTTTACAACCACTGCAATTAGAAATATCATGAACTTGAAAGTTTCCCAAATTACCAGAAGAAGCTAAGTATTTTAAACGAGAAGCTAAAACATGTCCAAGGCGTAAATGCCATAAATAAAAACTAGATGACTTAGATGACAAACGAAAGGAAGATAGATCTGCACTATGGGCTACTGCTACTGATAACCGCAACTCATACAACACATATAAGACCCCACACCTACAGCCAGTCCCAATCATCTTCTGAGTACGTGGATCCTGCATATAACAAGAATCAAGAGAAAATGATACTTTATAACCATAATCAAATAATTGACCTACAGATACAAGATTCAATGAGAGTTTAGGAATATGATATACATTAGGAAGGGAGAAATTTGAACTCATAATAGAACCAATGCCTTTGAAGTACCATCAACAGTCATGACAAACACATATGGCACAGGATTTAAAGAAGCAAATAATTTAGAATTCAGAGACATATGAAAAGAAGCACCAGAATCTAGAATCCATTTCGTTGGATGCATACATGATTCGTTATTAATCGACTAACCTATGGGAGAAGAGAAAAACATGGCATTAGAATTAACATCAAGAAACTTCTGGAGTTGTTCAGTTATAGATGCAAGAGTAGGATTAGTAGTTGACCCAGATGGAGGAATGACAACAACAGTGCTAACTTGAGGAGGAAAATGATGTGATTGTCACGGATTACCGGACTGCTATGATTGATGACCCATATAAAAATTTCAACCCATAAACTCTGGATATTGAGACTTCCAATGAACTTTTTTCTTACAAAAACTGCATTCATCAAATCCAACTCTTGGACGACTCTTATTCTGATTTGAAGCAAAAGGCTTATGAGGAACAACCAAAACAAAAAGACTTGGAGTTGGAAGAATACCCTTTCCTGCTTGTGTCGTTAGACGAGTTTCATCGGCTAACAATTCATTTACTACTGAATCAAATGAAGGAAGTAGGGTGCGATGCAAAATGTTACTATGAAGTCCTTAAAATTCATTTCTTAGGGCCATAAGAAACTGAACCAATCACTGTTCTTCCCTACGATCAATGTAGGGTCTAAAAGCAGGCAATTCAGCAGGTTCAGTAAGAGATAACTAATCCCACAAATCGGTCATTGTTGAGTAGAAATCCTGAATACACATATATCTCTGTTCGAGTGCTCGGATACAACTTCTAACTGATACTGTTTTGCAAAATTAGACTGTGTATATAGTATCTCAAGATGATCCCATACTTCCTTGCCTGTTTCATATTTTGCCAATTGAACACCAATCGAAGGTTTAACATAATTGTTTATCTAAGTGATAATTTTCGAATTATCCACTTCCCAAGGTTCCAAATCGTTTGCTTCTTTCGGTTTCACAATTGTGCCAGAAACATAACCCCACATTTTCTTTCCCTTCAGAAAGTTTTTCAAGACATAACTCCAATAAGAGTAATTTTTCCCATCCAAACGAACACTAATGGCTTGGAGAGAATCATCCTTTCCAACCATTGCAAACGAGAAATAAAAAAAAGGAAGGAAAAGAGAACAAAGAGTATAGAGATACCATATGCTAAAATCAATTCTCGAACAAGAATCCTAAACAAGAAGCAAGACTACTAGATCCAGAAAGAAAAGGGTCGAAAAAGTCGTCGAACAGAAACCCTAAACAAGAACCCGTCGAAAACGGTGCTTGAGATTAACAGTGATTGAGAGAAGAAAAGAGATTAACCTCACTTTGATACCATGATAACTTTAAGAGACGAAAAGGAATTGATAGAAACGGCTAGGGTTTTCATTAGACGAGGTGATTATTACAAAGGGTGCAACAACTATATATAAGGAGACAAGAAACCCTAAAAATAACAAAAACAACCCCTTGTAGTATATGTTTAGGTGTAGTAGGACTAGAATTAATCAAATTGATTATGATTTATATTTTCCCTTTCATTTTTGTAAGGATCGTTTTTTTGGAACAAAAAACCATGTATGATGGCTAGATAACTGGAATCTCATTGTCCACCTTGCATTTGTAGTTATAATTCACCTAATACATTGGAGATTGCTAGTCTAGTTTGCTTGTGTATATATACTTGACGTAGTGATGGCCAAATGAGGGAATGCCTTCTTTCTGAGATATTTTAATGAGGCTGCAACATTATGTTTTCCATACTATATCTTATAACAAAAAAGGAAACTAGATACAAGTCTATAAATTTATTCATATTTTGCGTGGGGTTTCTTGTAGAAAATTTTAAAGAGTCATACTGCATATATGGCATGTTGCTTATATCCTTCTGATTTGATTCAAATGATGGCCACACCTTGCTGCAATGACAAATGATTGCTCCATATTTGTCAAATCATGAATCTTTTTATTTCCTCATCCCAAGATTCGGTATACCAGACGAACATAGTAAACCCAATATGGAGTAAGAGAGGTTGTTCCATCAAGACCCCTAATTGCTAGAAAGTTTATTGTTGCTACAAGGCTCGCTCCTGCCTAGATCGAATAAATATTACTCTGTTAAGTATTTATAATTTTATATGAGAATTTATTTTTTAGGATGAAGAGTAGGTTACTTCACCTGAAATTTATATATCTAAACTTAATAAATTATTTAATGGTTAATAAAAGAGCAAGATGGAACAATTTTTTATAAACCATATTATTAATATCGGCGGAAACAATCGGTAAAACACATCGACCAGCTCGTCTCTCGTTCGATCGACACCATCGTTCCAACCAGCCTTCGTCCCAAATCATCGTTCACCGTTGCTCCATTGCATCAGCCTCAACCTCTCTAATTAATCCTGGTAGTTCTCAACTTCTAATGCGTTATGCTAATCCACATAACTTAAATTAATAATTCCTTTGATTTCTGCTTCTTTGTGTTTAGATTGTATATGCACAACCTTTTTTGTGATTAGACTATATACATTTATCTCTTTGATTTCTCCTTCTTGACTTGTGTAGGTTTGGTTTGTATAAGCTTACATAAAACTAAAAAGTAGTAAACTGGATAGGGATATAAAATAAAATGTTACTAAAAAGTAAATGTTTACTTTACTTTACTAATGATAAACTCAATAAGCAAACAATGTTAATCCACATAACTTATATATAAAACAAAATGTTTACTTTACTTCCAAAAATTGAGCCTTTGAAAGTAGATGCATACTTATGTTCTTAATTACATGTGTATTTGAAACTTATGTTGTATTTAACGGGTCTAATTATGAGGCTTTGATCCCACTTAGCCCGTCATGGATTCATCAGGACTATTGACGTGACATGATCACAAAGGTATGTAATATTTATGAATTACATAATATATACACACACTTCTATTTTGTTTTTATAATTAATTTTGTTTTATATAGAAATGGAATACAAACAAATGGAAGAAGAAGTCACGGGTTGCAAAACAGAATAGGAAAACAGTGCATGAGGCAGTGGTGTCTAAGCATACTAGGGGTTCCATTTATATGTCACAACGTAGATGGCGTTTTGTAAGTTAACATAATTTTAATCATGTTTTAGAACTTATTTTGTTTTAATTATTAGTGACTAAATTAATAAATCTATCGAACTTTGTAGGCGCAATCGGGGCCGCGGATCAACAACCATGGAGATGTTTGAAATGACCCATTTTCCTAGACCTGACAAAAACTGACACGGCACACTAACCCGACAAAAACTCGATACGAAATAAACGGGTTTGGGTAATACATTTCAACCCGTTTAAGTAAAAGGGTTGACACGACACGACACGAAAATTAAACGGGTAAGGTCAGAGTCAAAATTTTCAACTCGAAAATGACCCGAATAACCCGTTTATTAGGAAATGTTAAGTTTATTCATTATAATCATGATTTTAAATTAGGAAACATAATAAAATCATATATTCATTAGACTTGATGAACGACTAAGATTGGTTTGCATAGTTTGTACAAATTGTTTGGTTTGCAAAAGAAATGCACCATATATATATATATATATATATATATATATATATATATATATATATATATATATATATATATATATAGGGTCCCCTTCATTTGCTAACCACGACATTGGTGTTAACCGTGCTAACCAATCTGGACCGTTGGTTATTTAGATCAATGGTTCACAATTAATTAGAATTTTAATTTTAGAAATATTAAATTAAAATGCTAGGAAATTACGGTGCATAAGAGTAGAGGGTTAAAAATGTAAAAATGCAAATAGCCTTCCAAAATTATATTAACACGTTACCAAAAAAACAGAGGCTCAAAATTAGGGATTTTTTAAACTAATAATTCTTGTTTTTAAACCAAAATAAAAAAAAGAGGCGCACACATAAGGAATCAACCAAGCTTTCAGTTTAAAGCGTTTGCTATTTATGTGAATATGTGCATTTTTTAAACTGATAATTCCTAATGTACATTTTCAAAAAAAACATATGTGCATGATTTTTGTGTTGTGCATATGGGCATTGTCTACACTAATAAGTCTTGATGTGCATATGTAGAATTTTAATATGCATATCAAAATGATTAGATTATTTGCTCTTTCAGTGCATATGTGCATTATTTACGTTAATAAGTTTTGATGTACACTATGAGCCTTTTGTATATGAATACGGAAAATGGTTTAAGATATGCACATATGCATATGTGCAAACTTAATAGCATAAAATCCGGAAAATGCATATGTGCTCACTTGGACATTTGTTCATTGTCAAGTAAATATGTGCATTTTTTAAACTAATAAATCTTAATGTACATTTTCAAAAATACATATGTGCATGACTATGTGTTGTACATATGTGCATTGTCTACACTAATAAGTCTTGATGTGCATATGTGCAATTTGAATATGCATATCAAAATGATTAAGTTATTTGCTCTTTCAGTGCATATGTGCATTGTTCACATTAATAAGTTTTTATGTACACTATGAGCCTTTTGTATATGCATATGAAAAATGGTTTAAGATATGCACATATGCATATGTGCAAGCTTAATAGCATAAAATCCGGAACAATATCAAAGTTAAGTTTAAAAATATTAGATTTAATATTAAAATAAATACCAAATTAACCAAGTCCATGAAATATGGTAAGGGATTATATATGGAAATTACCATGTTTAATTTAATAAATATTAAGATAAATACTATATTAAAAAAGTCCTTGAAATATGGAAAGAGATAAGATGGGGCGTGCAATAGAAAATACCTATATTACCCTTAGATATTTAATAGCAATGATGCCATGACATGAACTATAGGAAGCTTTTGATTGTTCAAAAATTGGTTAACACGGTTAGTACCAATGTCGTGGTTAGCAATTGAATGGGTCTCTCTCTCTCTCTCTCTCTATATATATATATATATATATATTATAACTTTTATTCTTAATGTTTTAGATTTGGTTAAAACTTATAAATTTGAACTATAAAATTTGGATTTCTAATGTTTTCATTTGAATTTTGGAGTTGTATTTTTTTGTGAATTTTCGATTTTTAATTTTTAGGTTTATAAATGTTAAACGGGTTAGGCGGGTCGGTCGGGTTAGGCGGGTCGGGTTAGGGTTGGGATTTTCTGACCCGTTTATTAAATGGGTCGGGTTAGAGTTAGACAATCTCAACCCGTTTGACTTTGAACCCGACACGAGACGACACGTTTGCCAGGTCTACCTTTTCCGGTAGGATTTGATGATGACATGGATTTGATATATGTACATGGCTCGTGATCCCCCTTTTCCGGTAGAATTTGATGATGGCATGGATTTAATATATGTACGTATTTGCATGGATATTTTTGGAATTTGTATGGATTTTAACATTTTGTATGCAATATTATAATATAAATAAACATATTAAAATGCAGCAAATATGGTCTTTTTAATAAAAATTCAAAAAACCGACGGCTTACCGACGGGGCAACCGTCGATAAAAGTTAAACACTTTTTTTAAAAACAGTCGGAAAGTCGTCGGTAATATTAGCCGTCGGGAAACCATCGTTTATGAACAGTGGAAAGTTGTCACTAATGGAACCCGTCGGAAAGTCGTCGGTAACTGGAACCGTCGGTAAGTTGTCGATAGTTCTCGTTGATAAACCGTCGCTAAATATTATCGACTAACTTTTTCCTTACGGCCGTTTCTTGTCGAAAAACCATCGCTAAAGTCTGTTTCCAATGGTTTACCGAATGTTTCTGCCGTCCGTAACACGATTAATTTTAGTAGTGGGAGGGAGCAATTCTTAGAAGATATAGATTTGGGTTTTTGGTTATATGCTACTTGTTGTTAGAAAACCGAGTATAGGGTATAGATATCGATGTAGAACTTGGATCATAGGATGGATCGTAAACGAAATTATTGTCTGTAAGTAATATTTTGACCCCATTGCAGCCTATGGGTGTCATGAAACTTATACGAAGATGATCTAAATAAGCACTCTAGATCTGGAGGCCAAATTGAGAGCCAAAACACACAGACGTTAGGATTTTTATATGTTAAATTAAGATTAAAAAACTCATAAATGGGTAATTATTGATTAATTAATTTGGGTGTATAAGTAGTTATTTGCAGATAAGAACATTTATCAAATAACTATCAATGGATAAGATCAAGAAACAACACTAAACTTGAGAAGGCGACTTGTCTTCTGAAGTTAAGACCCACATTCTGAAATGAAGTTCAAAAGGTTATATGCCTTCTAAATAGAAGTTTAGAAGGCTACACGCCTTCTGAGTATAAGATCAAAAAGCCACATAGTTTCTGAATAGAATTTCAAAACACTAGATGTCTTCTGAATTGAACTTAGTTTAGAAGGCTACATGCCTTCTGAATAGAAGTTCAGACAACCATCGCTAAGGGGGCATGACCCCTTGACTCCCACTTATAGTGATCTTAGGTCCACGGTAACTTATACGAGCGTGCAATTCGCACCGCTCATATTATAGATTAATCAATAAACCCTACCGATCTTATGTAAATTACAACTACACAAAAATGTTTTGTTAAGTCTGATTTTATAGTAATCATTGTATTTATAGGCTTGGTCTTATACTGTACTTAGATAGGTTTTATCTGTGTGTTTGACCAAGGGTATTTAAATCCCTTTGGTTCTTGTGTCTTGTAACACATACACGCTTACTATACAAAATCTTACTTTGCGCCTTGAACTCTCTCTCTACTTTCTCTCTAGGATTTAGAGATCTTGGATTCACAATTGGTATCAGAGCCAAACTAGATCTTGAGAGAATTGATTTTAGTTTCTGAATTTGTGAAATAACCTGAAATTTTGATCGATTTTCTTGAATTTCTCAAGAAAATCTCGTTTTTAGATTTTTCATCAAATTCGGCCCTGTTTGTGATTGATTTTCGTTGATTTTTGGTTTGTTGGATTCGATTTTACAAGTAGAACACTTTTGATTCACACCAAATTTCAAGAAAAACAACTTTTGATTGTCAATTTTGAGATTTTTGAAGTTACTAGAAATTCGGTTTTAACGTTCTGTTCATTTTTGAATTTCAGAAATTATGGTTTTTGATCGAAAAGTTTGATTACAAAGTGTTATAATGTTGTTTTCGATCATATCTGTGGAACAATTAATCTGAAATTTCATGGCTATAATCGATTTTGTGGATCTTTACTGTTTTTCAGGTGGTTTGCGCTAGATCTCATCTTTGGGCGAGTTCATCAAGCTTTGCGCGAGTTCATCAAGCTTTGCGCGAGTTCTTCATTCTTTGCGCCAGTTCATCTTAGTTGAGTTCAGTCACATCTTGCGCCACCTCTTTTCCACGCAAAGTCAGTTTTGCGTCTCCTTCAGATCAAGAAAAGTTATGTTCTCGTCTTCAGTAGCTCGAGCAAAGCTACGTTTGCGTCTTCAGTGTATCACGCAAAGTCAAGTTCTCGCCAGTGTCAGCTCACGCAAATCTCGTTTGTGTCTTCTCTTGTTCACGCAAAGCTCAGTTTGCGTCTTTAACTACTCGCGAGAATCTCTGTTTGCGTCTCCAACTGTTCGCGAGAATCAAGTTTGCGTCTTATATTGTTAACGCAAAGCTCAGTTTGCGTCTTGTATCTCTCACGCAAATCTCAAGTTTGCGCCAGTTCACAGTCCAGACTTAGAGTTTTTCTGAGTTTCTGAAATATGGATTCTGCGAAGTTTGCTTTCCAAGCTCAATTTTACAAGAGTGATCTGATGATGCAATTAGGCACAGGAACTCGTCCTCGAGTTCTAGTTGACGAAAACGAATTCACTCAATAGCAAGATAGGTTCCTGAACTTCATCGAGCGTCAAGCTAATGGAGATAACATGATGAAGTCTCTAACTAAAGGACCTTTCATAAAGCCTAATAAAGAGACTCCTGCCACAACTGAAGAGGCTTTGCGAATGAAATTTGATCGAGAATTAAAAGCTAATCTGATGCTAGCTTTACCAAACTCTGTCTACAATCGGGTTGATCATTGGAAGGATTATCCGAATCTGTTGTGGGCACAATTGGAAAAGATCATGCTTGGTTCATCAGTCGCAACTCAACTCCGCCATACACGTTATATGAACAATTTTGAGGAGTTTAAAGCCAAATAATCTGAGTCTCTAAAGAGTATTTTCGACAAGTTCTGTACAGTGCTGAATGATCTGCGAAAGATAAATGTGAACAAGACAGAGCTTGAGACGAATATGAAATTCCTCAATGCTCTTCAGCCTGAATGGAACAAATCTTGTCACAGACTGAGGAACGATGTTCGGGTATCTACTATGCAGATTCAAGAATTATATGAGATTCTGATGACTGATGAGAGTTTGGTGTTAGAGAAGAAGGCCAAACTAGACAACAAGAACAAGAAATCAGTGGACCCGGTTGCTCTTCTCACGAAACAACTGGCAGAACAAGCATTGTCTGATAATGCTTATGATGGGTCAACTGATGATGATGGCGAGGCACTGCAAAACGCAATGATCCTTCTCTCACAGCATTACCAAAAAAAGTTCCAACCACGTTCGAGTTCCAACACTTCTCGCTTCACTTCCGGTTCAAGAGTCAAAGTGCCCGAGCCAAAGACTTTTGCCTGCTATAACTGTGGAAAGCCGAGGCACATATCTAAGGAGTGTAAAGTGAAGAAAGTTAGGGACTCAGCTTACTATCGAAAGAAACTGGAACTGGTAGAGAAAAGAGAGAATGGAACTTCTCTTCTTGCTGAAGAAGAATTCTGGCTGGATCACTCCGACGATGAAGCTGCAAATGTCGAGATCGCTCAGATGTGCTTTGTTGGATATGATCAGTCAGATGATGATTCTGACACTGATGAAGACGAGGTTATTTCTGATTTTGATTACACTTTTATTTCTTCACAGATGAATGTTATAATTAAAGCTTTATCTGATCTTCGTTCAAAACTCTTATCTGAAAATAATTTAAATTCTGAAAAGTCAGATTTGATTGACAAATTGAAAAATATCTTTGAAAGATGAAAAATCTATCTTGGAAAATATTAAAGATATCTTTCAAAAGAAATTAGATGATTTGGAAAATTCAAATAAGACTTATTTTGAATCTTTGACTGATATGACCAAATTAAAAGATAATTTTTCAGATAAAATAAATAAGTTAGAAGAAAAGTTATATCGAAGAAATCAATCTGAACAAACAATTTTTATGAATAAACCAAGGAGTGAGGAAGGTTTAAAAGAAAAATGGGGACTTGGTTTTAAAAATCCACATTGTTTAAACAATGCGATAGAAAAATCCCCAACTTTATATAAATACGATTATCTAACACTTGCTCAATATGCTCCTCAATTTAAAATTGATTGGATGAATGAGAAGCAAGTGTTAGAAATTGAAAATGAGAAAAGGACAAATATCAAGAAAAAAGAAATTCCTTTTGTTTATACGTTTGAAAATGCAAAATATTTTCCTGATAAATCAAGAAGAGGTAGAAAAGGTTTAAATGATATATCTTCTGACAAGTCTTCATTATCTGATGATTTTGTTGATATTTTTGTCAATCAATCTGATAAGGAAAATATTTCTCCAATCATCTATGATTCGAAGAAATATACCCCTCCTTTAATTTTAGAAGGCAAAATCATCGATCTTGAAGATAAGATGGAAGATCAAAATATTTTAAAAGAAATTGAATCTGATATTATTTTTTCTTTCATGACGTCTAGTCTTGAAGAAAAATTATTTTCTCAAAAACAAGATTCTATTTCTAGCCTTTATTCTGATTGTCATGTAAGCAAAATGGAAGTTTCTAAATTTGATATCTTTTCTCAAAATAATTCTGACTCCGAGGTATATAAGTTCAGATTTATTGTCTGATCAGATTAGTTACTTAGATAAAATTATTTCTTCTGATTTAAATATTAATTCGGAAATTCTTGATGAATCTTTTACACTAAATGATCAATATTATAAACTTAAGCGTAAAAGAAGACGGTCAAAGAAGTCAAAGAAACAAGATCAAATCATTTCTGATAGTTCTAATTCTTCTGATTCTAATCTTCCAGATAGGACTTTGAGAAAATCATTAAAGCAGATTTGGAGAGCTAAGCGGATATCGGATGAATTTCATATTGATGGAGATAGATGTATAGACAAAGTTTATAAAAGTGATTCATTTGCTACTTGTAATAAAATTTCTAAATACTCTAGAAAGCAAATGATTCGAATTTCCAAACATGTCTCATCTTCTTCCTCTGATTCTAGTTCAGATGATTATGCTTTGTATTCATCTGATGAATGTGCTAATTTTTCTGATAATCTTTCTCGTGCTTCTCGTGTTAAATCTAATAAATATTTCCCCATAAGAACTACAACTAACACACACGGGCCCAAATTCAAGTGGGTACCCAAGTCTCAATTTGATTTAAAGTTGCAGGCATCTCATGTCAAGGGGGAGTAAGAGAAACATGGCTTTTGAACACAACAGTTCAAAACCCGGACTTCAATGTCAAGACTATGGCTCTTGAGTAAATCAGCTCAAGACCTGGACTTCATTGTCAACATTTTGGCTTCTGGGTATTTCAGCTCAGAACCCGTGCTTCAATGGACTTTGACTTTTAGACATGTCAGTCTAGGACTCATTCTTCAATGCTTTAAGCTTCTGACTAATGAGAAACTGTGAGTACATCTACTTAATTTCCGCTGCATTTATATCTGATAATGATGTTCTTCCAGTTTTCTCAAATGTTTTAAAAGAATCTGAGCATTTTATTTTTCAAACTCCTGAATTTGTTCAACCCAAACTTTTCAAAAGAGTCACACATATTCTTTATATATTGTGTGAAAGATAATATTATTGAATTATATTTTGTTTCAACTGAATATAGACTTGCCGATCAAATGTTTCTATTTTTAAATCTCGGCATGTTGTTTTAAAAGTTTAAATCTTTACAAATTTTATTCTATAAAGTAAAAGTTTTACAATTTTTCTTTCTTTTGAATAAAATGTGTGTCTAGGATAAATTTTCAAGTTGCTTTGTTTATATTGAAGTTCTTATATGTTCAAATTTCAGCTCTAACAAAAGTCGAAAAGTCAGCAACATGTTTGTAGCTTTTGATATTGCTTTAAAGTTGTGTGATTCGGAATATTTATAGTTTACAATGCTTAGAAAACCTAAAAAGTCGTAATTTCGGATCGTAATGAAAATATGGGCTAAGCACTTACACGTAAAACCTTGTGGTTGAGATGATTATTAAATTCTTATAAATCAGAAATCTCTAAGTTTAAAAATTTGTACCTGTGACCTTTCTGGTTTGGGAAAGTAAGTTCTGTGGGATGCTTGTCATCTGGTCCCCTAAGGTCATTTGATCTGGGAGTGATCGAACCCAAATCCTTCAATAGAATCAGATCGAAAGTCATGTTCTACTGGTATGAATAGATTTAGGATGTGTCGATGTAGCCTTTCTGATCTGGGAAAGTAAGTTCCAAGGGGTGCTTGACACCTAGTCCCCTAAGGCCAACTGGTCTGGGAGTGGCTGACCCAAATCCTGCAATAGGGTCAGATAGAAAGTTACGTTTACGGCATGTTCTTTACTTAATAAACTTTTTGATTAAAAAGATGCCAAAAGTGCACACGCTTAAAAGATGCCAAAGAGCACACTCATGTGAAGATGCCATAGTGCACAATGCTAAAAGATGCCAATGAACACACATCTCATGATACTTGGTTATATATTTCCGAGTTGCAATAAACCTGTAAATTTGTGAAAGTCTGAATTTTTGATGGATTAGTGTGATTAATTGCAAAGTTCTCTATTATATTTTTAGAATTGCATTTTCTTGAAGCTAATCGAAGTTCACATGCGAGCACACTGAATAGATTGATGAAAGTTTTTGAAACTGAACATGTCTTAAATTGATATGCAATGAAACTTGTTTCTGTATCCAAAAGCATATATTTGATTTCATCTGATGGATTTTATTGTGATATTTTACTAAGTAGAATTTTATTTGTTTTTGTTTAAATTTTTATGTATTTAGTCGTTTCAAAATACATATTCAGTATATTTTTCTTTCTACATTGATGTTTCATTTTTTGTGTTCTCATATTTCTTTACAAATGGGTTTGTGCATTATTCAAGGGGGAGTGAAAAAGGAGAATTTTCTTAATGATCATATCTGTTTTTGAGGGGGAGTATCTGATTCTCTATATGAATGCTAACTTGAATTGTCAAATTTAGTGCATTTGTGTAGGGGGAGTCAAAGAGCTTAACAGGTAAACTTTCTCAGACTCCAAGTCAGATTTGCATCACTAGTTGGTAGAGCAAAGTTTAATTTGCGCCAACAGCTTCTAGCGCAAAGCAAACTTTGCGTTTCCTGTATGTCGCGCAAACCTCACTTTGCGCTTTCTTCTGTTAGCGCAAACCTTACTTTGCGCCACCAATGGATAGCGCA